>CM077675.1:75236830-77736830 GCA_039707655.1 Elymus sibiricus
TATAATTATCCTCACTATATTATGCAGATTGAAGATCGTCGAATGCAGAAAAGCACAAATCTATGACATTGGGTTCATTAACCCAACTATCATACATGAGTTTACGGTTAAAAACAATGTCACACAAACCGAGGACAACTTGCTACAATCGTTGCTTACAAATCAAAACAAAGAGACAATACTCTTTCCTTACAACTTCCAGTGAGTGTTACTGTCTTGTGCATATTCGGTTTCCCTTATTACTCAAGGTTATAGTAATGTAATTGATGAGTTATGCATGCGTGCGCAGGTTCCACTATATTCTGCTAGAGATTAAGCTTGAGCGGGGAGTAGTAATCGTCTTAGACTCGAAACGAAAAGATCCCCAGGAATATGCGGACATGACTGAAATGCTCCAGAAGTAAGTTCAATCGATCATTATCGCATCATATCGGCAACTTTGTTCATTTCCTCATATCAAGTAATTATTTTCTTTGTCTGGCAGGGTTTGGAAAGAGTTCACCGCAATTGTTCCGGCACTGCCGAGGGAGCTGCGATTTACACACCCGAAAGTAAGTACTACTAGCTAGTTCCGCGCATCTCCCATTGATTCTAGTTTCATCAATACCATTTATCATGCTTGATTATCAGTTTGATTGAACTCTATTTCTCCTAAAGTGCTTGTGGCAGGAAGCCGGGAATGATTTTTGTGGATACTACGTTTGCGAGTTCATCTACAACACGACGACCCCTAAGCGGGGCTACTCTGAAAAACAATATGAAGTGCGTAAGCAATAATATTCACAATTTTATTTTATTACCATGATTTGTGTTGAGTTTCATTCATATATATGTATTGACCCCCTTCTTCAAATTAGATGTGATAGATGCGGGATGAACTCCTACCACATGATCGCATACGAGCAATTCAAGAGGAATTGGCGGGTTTTTTCTTGACCACGTCATAAATAAAGCCGGAGAATACCATCTGGAATTTGACATTAGATGTTAGGGATTAATTGTAAGAGATCTTATATTGTATATATGTAGCTAGTAGCGTCGGATAGATATACGAAAACTTGTTGTTCGACCAATCTCTCAGAGAAAGAGAGGTCGATCACTTCTCTCTGTATATGTTCATGACAATCTTGTGTACTTAATGGTTCCTTCATTTGCTTACTAGCTAGCGTGTCGAGTTCTCTCTATAGTAGCTAGCGTCGACCAAACACGGAGAAAGAGAGGACACTTCTCTCTATTAGCTAGCTAACACAATATGAAACCCCTAAATTAACCCTACAAAACCCCCTAAACCCCCCCCCCCCCCCCCCTTAAAAAAAACAAAAATCCCAGCTCCTGCCAGATGCTAACGCGTGGATGCCTTTTGGTCCCGGTTGGTGTTACCAACCGGGACTAAAGGTCCTCCTGACTGGGCTCCCCGCAGCGGCCACGTGGAGCCCCTTCTGTCCCGGTTTGTAAGCGAACCGGGACTAAAGGTTTTGGGCTTTAGTCCCGACCCTTTAGTCCCGGTTTCAGAACCGGGGCTAATGGGCCTCTGGAACCGGGACAAATGGGCCGTTTTCTACTAGTACCGGCCTCCCCTCGTCCCGCCAAGAGGTCCAGGAGCTCCCTCATCGTCGACTCCTTCGACTGCCCCCGTTGAATCAAGCCGAGCCGCGCCGTACGGTCGGCATCGAGCCCATTCCCCGCCACGGCCGTCGCTTCTCAATGGCGAGATTGTCGCGTCCGATCGCCCCCGCGCTCCCTAGCCACGTCCACGAGCTCCGCGGTGAGCTCCTCGCCCGATTCCCCTTGTTTCCCCGCTCGATTCGTCGCTGTTTGCCGCCGTCCCCAAGTGTACGCGTACGCGCGCGTGCGTGCTCCTGATGCGCTGCTTGCCGCCGCTGGCTGTTGCTCTTTGCTCCTGCTACTTGCAGCTGCTCGCCCGCGCCGTCCGCGTGCGCCCCGCCACTGCCCATGCTCCCCTGCGCCCCTGGCCGTCACTGCCCCCGTGCAGTTCTGCTGCCGCTGCTGCGCCCGTGTTTCTGCCCTCGAGCCACTGCTGCTCCTGGCCGCTAGCTGCTGCTGCTCCTAGGTGCGGCTGCTTGCCGCAGCTGCTTGCTCCTAGCTGCGCTGCTCTGCTGCTGGTGCAACTGCCTGTTGCCGCTGCTAACTGCTGCTGCGTGTTGCTTCTATTGGCCATGGCTTGGCCATGGCCGGATGTGTGTGTAGGGTGTGCAGCGTGGGTGTGTGTGGCCGGCTGTGGCAGCCACAGCCGTGTGTGGCCGACCCGTGTTTAACTAGTAGTAGGTTTAGTTTAGGGTTAAATTAGTACTAGATCAGTAGACTAGCAAATGACATGTGGGTCCCCCTTTAATTAGATTAAATAAATCATTTTAGAAATTTATTAAAACCCTGACATGTGGGACCCTCAACCCTGTTCACTTTGACCAGTCAATTTGACTTGGTCAATTCGGTTTAATTAAATATAATAATTCTAGAAATTCCTGAATATTGATTAATCATTGTAAAATCATATAAAATAAACCGTAAGTCAGATGAAAATATTTTATACATGAAAGTTGTTCAGAAAAATCCCACGAATTCGATTTCGCAGTCCGTTCGTCTATCACGTGCTCCTATCATAACGAACATGGAACTTTTCCATCGATTTCGTCTGTCCGGTAGTAGCCCGAGACCCGGAAAATATCGTCTGATATTCTTCCGATCCGTCTGCGACGTGTAGCCCTGCGTTAGTGCATGCCTAGCTCTGCATATTGCCATGTCATGCATCGTGTTGCATCTGTGCTTTATATTTATTGTTTCTCCCCCCTCTTCTTACCGGTAGACCCCGAGACCGACGCTGCTGCCGGGTATGACTACGCGACTGACGATCAGGCCTTTGCCGCAGAGCAGCAAGGCAAGCAAACCCCCTTGAGCATTCCGATATCGCCCAATTCTTTCCCTTTCATTCTTGCATTAGATTTTGCTACTGTATTATCTAGTTCCTATTCTGATGCATAGCCTGCTTTTGATAAACTGCTACTGTACCTGCTTTCATATCAACTGCTTAGTATAGGTTGATCAATGAATCCCCTGTGACCCCCTTAGTCCCAGTTGCCCCTGCTTCTTCATCAACGACTCGACGACTCGCAGACTCGGTCAACCGAACGACAAGCCATGCCCGTCACATTCACCGCACACCCCTTAGTTGTACGACTCTGCAGAGCTATTATCGAGTACCGAGGGTGACACCTCGTGAAGTACTCATGATGCTAACTTTGTAGTGCAACTAGTCGGTCGTGGTTATCGAGGGTGATTCCTCCTTCACCACTCCCGACGACGACTCTGTCGTGCAACCCCTCAAGCGTAGACCATCGAGGGTGAATCCTCTCTGGTCACCTTGACGGTTACATTGAGTGGGATCCATCGAGGGTGATTCCTCGGTTTTCCCCTTGGTGTTATAGACACACGGTTACAGTTACTTTACTGTTGATACATGATGAGGTCAGGATGACCGGAGGATACATGATGAGGTGAGGATGACCGGAGGGTGTTGGTCTAATACGACGGGGCGTGGCCGGGCATTCTTGGCCCTTGCCACAAGACCTCGAGACGGGGCGACGGGACCACATATTGTGTATCGCGCTCATCACCGCAATTAATAAAATGCTAATGGTTTGGGTATTTGATCTGAGTTGGTCATTTGACCTTTTCGCACTAACCTTCACGTGGGAGAAGTTATGGGTACTCGGCGTCGTTGTATAAGCCGAAGCTCTTCGGACGTCAGCAATGGAGCGGCGCGCGCCCGAGTGGCCTGCGTAAAGCACCGTCTTGTATTAAGAGGTGCCAGGACTGACACCGGCCGCCCTCGCATCGTGCAGGAGCGCAAAGGGTGAGTGGGCCCATGACCCCTGCGCGTTTAGGATTTAGACCGGCGGGCTGGCCTCTCTGTTGAGCATAGGTGGGGCGACGACGTGTTGATCTCCGAGGCCGGGCATGACCCAGGAAAGTGTGTCCGGCCAAAGGTGATCAAGCGTGATGGAAAACGTGGTGCACCCCTGCAGGGATGAAATTAACTATTCGAATAGCCGTGTCCACGGTAACAGGACGACTTGGAGTTGTATCCCGAGCTAATATAATTAAAAGTGCTAATTTGAAATGAATGTTAGCTCCGAGGTTGCTTTCTCGCAGGAGTCGAGGAAGGTTCTCTGGGCGTGGTTACTTAATAAAATTGCTACAATGACATTGTTACATATGAGTTACCAATCTACACTGTTCTAATGCTGCAAGATGTCGAAGATGCTAGTCTTCGATAGGACTAGGCCTCCCCCCTCATTCTTGCTTTCTGCAGTCAGTCTAGATATAACCCCCCATTCCCTTGATAATGGTGCATACTTAGCATAGTTCTGATGTCAGTCTTGCGAGTACTTTGGATGAGTACTCACCGCTGCTTTGCATTCTCTTTCCCCCTCGATACGATTACCGCGTTCAGATGACGGAGCCCAGGAGATGGATTACGCCGGAGACGACTACTACACCACCGCCGGAGCCTATTACTACGTGGAGGCTGCCCCCGACCAGCAGTAGGATAGGAGGTTCCTAGGAAGGAGGCCTCACCTCTTTCGATCCGTTGTTATGTTTGTGCTAGCCTTCTTAAGGCAAAACTTGTTTAACTTATGTCTGTACTCAGATATTATTTGCTTCCGCTGACTTGTTGAATTTGAGCTTATGTATTCGAGCCCTCGAGGCCCCTAGCTTGTAATATGAAGCTTGTATGACTTTAATTTGTGTCTAGAGTTGTGTTGTGATATCTTCCAGTGAGTCCCTAATCTTGGTCGTACGCATTTGCGTGTATGATTAGCGTACAGTCAAATTGGGGGCGTCACAACTTGTTGGCCAAGAGACCATCTTCGACTATATTGACTTTCCAAGGGTACGATATAAATGGGAATACATTTTACATGATCGCCCAAGATAAAAAGAGCACCAACCAAAACAGTGGTGTCCGCTTTGACGATGCGGCAAACAGCAAGGAAAAGGACACATATTATGGTTACATAGAGGAGATATGGGAACTTGACTATGGAGGTGATTTGAAGGTCCCTTTGTTCCGGTGCAAGTGGGCCAATCTGACTGGAGGAGGGGTAATGGTAGACCCGCAGTACGGAATGACAACAGTGGATCTCAACAATCTTGGGCACACACACGAACCATTCGTTCTAGCCAATGATGTGGCGCAAGTTTTCTATGTGAAGGACATGTCTACCAAACCGAGAAAAAGGAAAGATAAGAAAGCGGATACATCATACGATGAGGCAAAGCGCCACATAGTGCTTTCTGGGAAAAGAAACATCGTGGGAGTGGAGGACAAGACAGACATGTCACAAGATTATGAAAAGTTTGATAAAATTCCTCCCGTCGCAGTGAAGACTGACCCAAGCATCCTGTTAAATGATGAAGATTGTCCATGGTTACGGCGCAGTAATCAAGGGACACACGCGAAGAATTTTTTTTATACCCCAAGATCCCACTCTGGGATGTGATTGGCTGCACCGTCATCACTTTTCTTCTCTAGTGAGTAGCCGGGATGGTCCACTTTTGTACACGAAGTGCATCCAGTTTTTGTTGTAACCCTCTCAACTTTTTAGCACATGCTATGTGGGTGAAATGATGATACCATGCCAAGTTTCAACCTTTTCAGAGTTCATTTGTGGTGCTTTTTAATTTAAGGGTCATTTAGCTCAAAACAATTCATTAAATGGATGAAAAATAACAAATGAAGTTAGAAAGGGTTGAAATTTGAGGATGTGGCTTAGAATGGTTCATATTGAATGCACAAACAGTCTGGAGTTGAAATAAGTTAAAAAAATGAAATGCCTTTGTAACAGATGAGTTTTCGTCCGAAACCCTCATACTTCGAAGGAGATGGTCCAGTTTGTACATGAAGTGCATCCAGTTTTTCCTCTAACCCTCTCAACTTTTTAGCACATGCTATGTGGGTGAAATTATGATACCATGCCAACTTTCAACCATTTCAGAGTTCATTTGCAGTGCTTTTCAATTCAGGGTCATTTTAGCTCAAAATAAATCATGAAATGCATGAAAAATAGCAAATGAAGTAAGAAAATGGTTGAAAAGTGATGATGTGGCTTTGAATGGTGCATATTGAATGCAGAAAAAGTCTTGAGTTAAAATATGTTTAAAAAATTGAAATCCCTTTGTAATAGACGTGTTTTCGTCCGAAACCCTAATACTTCGAAAGAGATTATCCAGTTTGTACACGAAGTGCATCCAGTTTTTCCTGTAACCCTCTCAACTTTTTAGCACATGCTATGTGGGTGAAATTATGATACCATGCCAACTTTCAACCATTTCAGAGTTCATTTGCAGTGCTTTTCAATTCAGGGTCATTTTAGCTCAAAATAAATCATGAAATGCATGAAAAATAGGAAATGAAGTCAGAAAAGGGTTGACAAGTGATGATGTGGCTTTGAATGGTGCATATTGAATGCAGAAAAAGTCTTGAGTTAAAATATGTTTAAAAAATTGAAATCCCTTTGTAATAGACGTGTTTTCGTCCGAAACCCTAATACTTCGAAAGAGATTGTCCAGTTTGTACACGAAGTGCATCCAGTTTTTCCTGTAACCCTCTCAACTTTTTAGCACATGCTATGTGGGTGAAATTATGATACCATGCCAACTTTCAACCATTTCAGAGTTCATTTGCACTGCTTTTCAATTCAGTGTCATTTTAGCTCAAAATAAATCATGAAATGCATGAAAAATAGCAAATTAAGTCAGAAAAGGGTTGAAAAGTGATGATGTGGCTTTGAATGGTGCATATTGAATGCAGAAAAAGTCTTGAGTTAAAGTATGTTTAAAAATTGAAATCTCTTTGTAATAGACGTGTTTTCGTCCGAAACCCTGATACTTCGAAAGAGATTGTCCAGTTTGTACACGAAGTGCATCCAGTTTTTCCTGTAACCCTCTCAACTTTTTAGCACATGCTATGTGGGTGAAATTATGATACCATGCCAACTTTCAACCATTTCAGAGTTCATTTGCAGTGCTTTTCAATTCAGTGTCATTTTAGCTCAAAATAAATCTTGAAATGACAAAAAATAGCAAATGAAGTCAGAAAAGGGTTGAAAAGTGATGATGTGTCTTTGAATGGTGCATATTGAATGCAGAAAAAGTCTTGAGTTAAAATATGTTTAAAAATTTGAAATCCGTTTGTAATAGACGTGTTTTCGTCCGAAACCCTGATACTTCGAAAGAGATTGTCCAGTTTGTACACGAAGTGCATCCAATTTTTCCTGTAACCCTCTCAACTTTTTAGCACATGCTATGTGGGTGAAATTATGATACCATGCCAACTTTCAACCATTTCAGAGTTCATTTGCACTGCTTTTCAATTCAGTGTCATTTTAGCTCAAAATAAATCTTGAAATGCATGAAAAATAGCAAATGAAGTCAGAAAAGGGTTGAAAAGTGATGATGTGTCTTTGAATGGTGCATATTGAATGCAGAAAAAGTCTTGAGTTAAAATATGTTTAAAAAAAATTGAAATCCGTTTGTAATAGACGTGTTTTCGTCCAAAACCCTGATACTTCGAAAGAGATTGTCCAGTTTGTACACGAAGTGCATCCAATTTTTCCTGTAACCCTCTCAACTTTTTAGCACATGCTATGTGGGTGAAATTATGATACCATGCCAACTTTCAACCATTTCAGAGTTCATTTGCACTGCTTTTCAATTCAGTGTCATTTTAGCTCAAAATAAATCATGAAATGCATGAAAAATAGCAAATGAAGTCAGAAAAGGGTTGAAAAGTGATGATGTGGCTTTGAATGGTGCATATTGAATGCAGAAAAAGTCTTGAGTTAAAATATGTTTAAAAAAAATTGAAATCCGTTTGTAATAGACGTGTTTTCGTCCAAAACCCTGATACTTCGAAAGAGATTGTCCAGTTTGTACACGAAGTGCATCCAATTTTTCCTGTAACCCTCTCAACTTTTTAGCACATGCTATGTGGGTGAAATTATGATACCATGCCAACTTTCAACCATTTCAGAGTTCATTTGCACTGCTTTTCAATTCAGTGTCATTTTAGCTCAAAATAAATCATGAAATGCATGAAAAATAGCAAATGAAGTCAGAAAAGGGTTGAAAAGTGATGATGTGGCTTTGAATGGTGCATATTGAATGCAGAAAAAGTCTTGAGTTAAAATATGTTTAAAAAAATTGAAATCCGTTTGTAATAGACGTGTTTTCGTCCAAAACACTGATACTTCGAAAGAGATTGTCCAGTTTGTACACGAAGTGCATCCAATTTTTCCTGTAACCCTCTCAACTTTTTAGCACATGCTATGTGGGTGAAATTATGATACCATGCCAACTTTCAACCATTTCAGAGTTCATTTGCACTGCTTTTCAATTCAGTGTCATTTTAGCTCAAAATAAATCATGAAATGCATGAAAAATAGCAAATGAAGTCAGAAAAGGGTTGAAAAGTGAAGATGTGGCTTTGAATGGTGCATATTGAATGCAGAAAAAGTCTTGAGTTAAAATATGTTTAAAAAATTGAAATCTCTTTGTCATAGACGTGTTTTCGTCCAAAACCCTGATACTTCGAAAGAGATTGTCCAGTTTGTACACGAAGTGCATCCAGTTTTTCCTGTAACCCTCTCAACTTTTTAGCACATGCTATGTGGGTGAAATTATGATACCATGCCAACTTTCAACCATTTCAGAGTTCATTTGCAGTGCTTTTCAATTCAGTGTCATTTTAGCTCAAAATAAATCATGAAATGCATGAAAAATAGGAAATGAAGTCAGAAAAGGGTTGAAAAGTGATGATGTGGCTTTGAATGGTGCATATTGAATGCAGAAAAAGTCTTGAGTTAAAATATGTTTAAAAAAATTGAAATCCATTTGTAATAGACGTGTTTTCGTCCAAAACCCTGATACTTCGAAAGAGATTGTCCAGTTTGTACACGAAGTGCATCCAATTTTTCCTGTAACCCTCTCAACTTTTTAGCACATGCTATGTGGGTGAAATTATGATACCATGCCAACTTTCAACCATTTCAGAGTTCATTTGCACTGCTTTTCAATTCAGTGTCATTTTAGCTCAAAATAAATCATGAAATGCATGAAAAATAGCAAATGAAGTCAGAAAAGGGTTGAAAAGTGATGATGTGGCTTTGAATGGTGCATATTGAATGCAGAAAAAGTCTTGAGTTAAAATATGTTTAAAAAAATTGAAATCCCTTTGTAATAGACGTGTTTTCGTCCGAAACCCTGATAGTTCGAAAGAGATTGTCCAGTTTGTACACGAAGTGCATCCAGTTTTTCCTGTAACCCTCTCAACTTTTTAGCACATGCTATGTGGGTGAAATTATGATAGCATGCCAACTTTCAACCATTTCAGAGTTCATTTGCAGTGCCTTTCAATTCAGTGTCATTTTAGCTCAAAATAAATCATGAAATGCATGAAAAATAGCAAATGAAGTCAGAAAAGGGTTGAAAAGTGATGATGTGGCTTTGAATGGTGCATATTGAATGCAGAAAAAGTCTTGAGTTAAAATATGTTTAAAAAATTGAAATATCTTTGTAATAGACGTGTTTTCGTCCGATCAAAGTTATTTAGCTTAATATTATATAAAATTTATGCAACTAAAATTATCAAAGTTATTTTTGTTAAAAACTTTAATAGAAAAAAGAATATTCATAAAGTATTTTCTGTTAAGAACTTCTAATATGCAAAAAAAATAACATAAAAAAATAGCAAAAATGAAAACACATGCGCTTATAGAGAAAATTCAACCTAAATTGAAAGTGCTAGTTAACTAGCACTTTGAATTTAGGTTGAATTTTCTCTATAAGAGCATATATTTTCACTTTAGTAAGAGCGACACATTAGGCACTTGTTCGGTTTGAGAGAGGCTCGTGCTGCCTCTGTCACAGCGGGGCTTATAAGCTGGTCGTCGTGCTCCTCAACTAGCGAGGTGGGACTAAACTCCCACCACAGCCGGGACTGAATATAAAAACAAAAAAACAAAAAAAAGAGAAAATTGACCTTTAGTACCTGTTGGTATCACCAACCGGGACTAAAGGTCCCTTCCCGTGCGAATTTGGGCCGCCGAAAAGGCCTCTTTAGTCCCGGTTGGTATCACCATCCGGGACTAAAGGGGCTTTAGTCCCGGTTGGAGCCACCAACCGGGACTAAAGGTCCCGGGCTATTTAAGCCCCCCTTCTCCCTCCTCATTTTCTCCCCCGACGCCGAATCCCACCACTACGCCGCCAGGCTGCCGGATCATCCTGTCACCCTCAGCTCCGCCGGCGAACGCCGTCGCCCTCAGGTCCGCCGGCGCCGCTCCTCCCAGCCGGCCGTCCGCGCAATCCCCGACCCCCTCTCCCTCCGCGCGCGAGCCCGCCTCGATCCCCGACCGCTCCTCCAAGCGCCGCCGCGTCCCGAGCCCGAGCACCGGCGCCGCTCCTCCCCGCCTCCGGCGTACATCCTCCTCCATCTCCTGCGCTCCTCCGTCTCCGGCGTACGTCCTCCTCCAGCGCTCCGATCCGTCTCCGGTGCCGCATATTTGTAAGGCCGCTCCTCCCTGCCTTCGGCGTATTGTTGTGCATATTTGTATTTGTTGTACTAGCAAACGGGAGAATAAAATGCAAAATAATAGAATATATCGATGTATGTTTGTATTGTTGTATTTGTATGTTTTATGTTGATGTGTATGTGTCCTTATGTTCAAAAAGAGGTCGGACACTATGTAAACAAAAAAAGGCCACACGCCTTTGTTTTATTTATTTATGTATGCTAATTGAACAAATTTCCATGTTCATCAGAGAAAAGAAACATATGTTTTATATTGATGTATGTTTGATGTTGATGTGTATGTGTATGTTAGATAAAATGCATGTTATATTGTTGCATTGATGTATGTTTTATATTAGATAAAATGCCTCTCCTCCTCAAATTTTGTTCATTTTTTAGATGTTTAGATGCATGTTTAAATGTATGTTTTAAATGTTTAGATGTTGCTGATTTGCTAATTGACATATTGCATATAAAGCATCTTGCCTAACTGTCGAATCGATTGCATAGCGTAGCCGTCGAGACGACGATGCCCATCCCGCATCCTCGTCGTCGACTCGGCGGCAACCACCTGCTTGAGAGGCGCCATGTCCGGGACTGGGCTCCGCCGGGCTGGCACTGGGAGGTGCTGCCTTCCGGGGCGCGGAGCTTGGTGAGGAATGAGGGTCCCGTCGTCGACCCGGAGGTTATTTGGTGGCGGTCGCGTGGACCACTGTCGGTGCAGAGGGAGCCGGCCCCCGCGGAGGTGGTACGTCGCCGTGTCAGGGAGGAGGACGAGCACGTCCGACGCTACATGGCTGCGTTGGATGCCAGGTTCTCCAATACCTGGCAGGTTCTTCAGGGATCACACCCGAGCTATGATCCTGTCATAGTTCCTTATCTTTGGGTATCCACCGCCTGCGCCGCGAGACATCAACTAGATCTGTATTAGTGATATTATATTCGATGATATATTAGTGATACTATTTGATGATGTATTAGTGATATTATATGATCGTATTGTTGCATTGCCTTGTATTGATTTGCATATCTCTGGTTCTGCTTATTGAATGCATTCTAATTGTTTTATATTTTTTCTGGATTAGTTAAGCTATGGACGGTAGAGACAGAGACCATGATCAAGAGAATGCCATGTACAACCTGATATGCTCCGGAAACGAAGAGAATGAAGTAGATGATGGCTCACAATACCTTAACCCATCCGGTGAGGGAATTGAGGAAGAACAACCAAGAGACGAAGGCGAACCAGCTGACAATGACAATGGCGAAGAAATTTTTGTCCATTTAACAGAGTCCGGCGAGGTATTAATTTGCCCTCTGGTGATCATCAGATGTATTGATTGATTTGTATATATTAACGAATTTTTCTTCCTTTTAGCCCTCCGGATCGAGGAAATCTTCTACAAGGGTTAAACGTGGCCCGACAAAAAAGTTGAAACAAGGCGTAAAGTTTAACATCGATCAAATCAGAGCAGATGGCGAACCGTTTGCTCCTAAAGAGAATGCGGACAAATTTATACGTAAATGCGGAGTTATCGTTAGGGACCAAATCCCGATCACCGTTCAAGAATGGAATCAGCCAAAAGATACCCAAGCAGTTTCTTTTGTCAGCCAAAGAGCAAAAGATCTGCTTTGGGAGGAGCTCATGAAGCATTTCACCCTACCAGAGGATCTCACGGATCTCCAACGGGCGAAAGTCAAGAAGTGTGCTCTTAAGAAGATGGCCACACAATTCCAGTCTTGGAAGAAAAGATTATGGAAAAGTTATGTGGAAAACGAAAAGAAGACTCCAGAATTCAAAGGAGAATATGTGAAGTTAGCAGATGACTGGGACGAATTTGTGAAGTTCAAGGAATCAGAAGAAGCTAAGAAATGGTCGAGAATAAACAATATAAATGCCAACAAAAAATGTGGCACCATCGTTTGGGGCCAGGCGGCTACAAGTCTGGGTTGCCTAAGTGGGATGAATCTGAGAGAAACATGAAGGCTGCAGGGGTCACTCTAGTAACAGTGACTTGGCCCGAGAGGTGCAGGACTTGGTTTTATGCACATGGGGGAAAGTTGGACCCAAAGACAGGGGAGGTTCTTGAACAGGCAAGTCTTAAAGAAGCCACGGACGAGTTACTTAAAGCAATAGTAGAAGCTCGAGCGGGTGTGTACGAGCCCGAGAGAGAGAAGGACGAGCTTTCGCGCGCCCTAAAGAATCCTGAACACCCGGGACGAACACGAGGCAAAGGCATGGTTCCGTGGCTTCTGGGGTTTGCGGATTGGAACGACAGCTATAGAAGTCGTGCCAGAAAGAAGAAGCATGAAGTAGATCGGATTCAGGACTTGGAACGCAAATATAACATGCAGCAGGAGCAAATCAACAAACTTAGCCAGCAAGGCGCGTCTGAGCAGCAGCAGCAACCAGATCCAGCATTGGATGGTACCATTCCATCATCTATGCCGAAAAGTAGCGTGGGTTCCACGGGGGTCCCGGCTGATGATGCACTGCTGGCTCGCTACCTCGTGGATGATATCCTAGAGTCGACACCTTGTGAGCTACACGTGAAACTGAAGAACATATCCATGAAGGCGGCGGACGGCTTTGCTTTACCGAGTGGACCTAAAGCAACTTTCCACGGCAATCTGATTCCACCTGGCTATGCTCGTGTCGGGGTGGATCAAGTTGTGTCGGCATATGAATCACTAGATCTTGACTACCCTGGAGGTGAAGGGGAGCGGACACTGGGAGAAGCCAGGCATTGTGTCATTTTATGGAAAAAGGAATGCATCGTGTTTCCAAACTCGGTGCCAAGGCCACCGACTCCTCCTCCAAGTTCGCCGCGTCAGCAGACTCCAACCCTCCCCGAGACAGAGCACAGGGTGAGTCCGCCATATCCATCTCCGCTGCGCCAGCCGAATCCAACCCACCCCGAGACGAAGCGCATGGCGAGTCCATGATATCAAGCTCCGCCACGTCAGCAGAGTCCATCCCACCCCGAGACGGAGCCTAGCGCGAGACGTCCGCGATATCGAAAAACAGCGTCTCCAAAGCGGAAGAGAACACAAAAGAAGAAACCCGAGCCTCCTGCCAAAAATAAGTTATCTTACGAGAAGACTGACGAGGAACTCGATGAATTAGTGAATCTCGCTTTGCGGGCCCATTTTAGGCCGAAAGCGCCCCCGCCGCCAAAGGAGAAAATACCCGACGAGGTCGTACAACACTTTATTGATGCAGCTAAACCGGCGGAGAATAGACCGGTATCAGACTATGAACGCTGTATTACCAAGTCCTATGAATCCCAGAAAAGACAGAAGTCGAGCGGTAGCAGTAAATGCGGGAAAACTGTTCCCCAGCTTGGAGAACAGGCAGTTCAATCGATCAGCCCGCTCAAGGTGAGTGCCAATAACGTGGTAATAATCGACACTGATAGAGAGAATGCTAGAATGCTCGGTATCACCGTTGAACAATTCCTAGAGATCAAGGAATTTCCACCGTTAGATCCGAATGAAATAGCACGGCAATATGTCCCCGGGAAACCTCTGGTCACTCCTGACGACGAGAAGCTTCTAACAATGCAAATGTACAAATTGCATGACAGGTACATGAGAGAAGTACAGGACGGGCGAGAGAGCCTCATGGTGAAAATCGACAAAGAGCATTACGTCCATGAAAAAGATTTGTGGATTGAAAATGAAGAATTTTTTTAGTTATTCAATAAAAAAGCACTCGACAAATCTATCGTCAGTTGCTATTGTCTGTAAGTGATTTCTTTCTGTAATTTAAGTCTCTAGCTCAGCTCGTTCATTGCCTGTTATTATACCCACTATATTCTTTTGTGTGGTATTATGCAGAATGAAGATTTTTGAATTGAAAAGAGCTGGAGTCTATGGCATTGGGTTCATTGACCCAAATACCATTAATGAAGAAGTGTTGAGAAGGCACCCTAAAGACACGGAGAAATTGCTTCTATGGTTTTTGAAGGCCCTAAAGTACAAACCAGAAATAATTTTACCTTGGAACTTCCAGTGAGTGTTACTGTCTTGTACTACAAATTCTATTTTTGCTTATATATACTCGATGTTAAGTGTAGTTGATGAGTTATGCATGCCCGCTTATACAAATCGTGTGCGCAACTACCACTGGATCCTTCTAATCATTAGAGTTGACGATGGAACTGTTGAAGTACTGGACTCGCTAGGTAAAGACCCTGTAGATTACATAAGCTTGCATTCGTTGCTCGAAAGGTAATTTCAATCATTGACGCACTATGTCGGCTTCTTTATTAGTTCATTTCCTGATATCAAGTAATTAATAACTCCTTTATTCATTTTGTTTGCCGGGCAGGGTTTGGAAACGTTTCATCAAAGAGGTCACCAGTGAATGGAAACCAGAGTTGAGATGGCGAAAGCCCAGGGTAATTAAGTAGTACTAGCTATGTCCGCGCATCCCTTTAATTCTAGTTTCAATACCATTGTCATGCTTCATTATTATCTGATTGAATTCTATTCTCGTAAAGTGCATGAGGCAGGCACACGGGACTGAAATATGTGCATATTACGTTTGCGAGAACATTTGCTTTATGACCGAAAGCAGCAAGAGTGCAAGAGATCTTTGGGTACGTAAACACCATTCATATTTTTTTATCATGATCTAATACATATACGCACAACTAACATGTTCATATTGATCTCCTTCTTTAAAGATGCACGAGATGCGGGATAAGCTCCTACCAACGGACCGCATACGAGCAATTCAAGAGGAAATTGCGGGATTTTTGCTTCAGCAGGTCATATCTCCCGACGGAGAATACCATTACCCGATCCGCAAATGATCTGCAAATTGTACGATAAATTGTATATACCAAATTGTATATATACATGTGTATGCATGTGGTCGTACGAGAAATTCTATGATATATGATTGCTTGTACGAGAAATTTTATGATATATGATCGGTTCTACGAGAAATTCTATTATATATGCATAACGTGTACAGTATGTAGTAGCGTAAAATATGTTTGAAATGAAAAAGAATTAAATGGAAAACACAAAATGAAAAGGAAAAATAAACAATAAACACTAAACCCCTAAACTCCTAAACCCCTAAACCCCTAAACCCCTAAACCCCTAAACCTTTCGTCCCGGTTGGTGTTACCAACCGGGACCAAAGGTCCCCATGCCCTGGCGCGCGCTGCCGACCACGTGGCCAGGGTTTAGTCCCGGTTCGTAGCCAACCGGGACTAAAGGCTTGGACCCTTTAGTCTCTATACTTTAGTCCCCGTTGGGGAACCGGGACTAAAGGCCCTTCCCAACCGGAACTAATGGCCTGTTTTCTACTAGTGAAAGCTTGCATCGACGTAACCCTTTACGACGAACTCTTTGTCACCTCCATAATTGAGAATCATTTCCTTAGTCCGCTAGTTACTAAGGATAATTTTGACCGCTGTTCAGTGATCCACTCCTGGACCACTCTTGTACCCCTTGACAGACTCATGGCAAGGCACACACCAGGTGCGGTACACAGCATGGCATACTATACAGAGCCTATGGATAAGGCATAGGGGACGACCTTCGTCCTTTCTCTTTCTTCTGCCGTGGTCGAGCTTTGAGTCTCACTCAACTCCACACCTTACAAATCAGGCAAGAACTCTTTCTTTGACTGATCCATTTTGAACTCTTTCAAAATCTTGTCAAGGTATGTACTCATTGAAAGTTTTATCAGACGTCTTGATCTATCTCTATAGATCCTGATGCCCAATATTTAAGTAGCTTCATTCCAGGTCTTCCTTTGAAAAACTCCTTTCAAACAACCCTTTATGCTTTCCAGAAATTCTACATTATTTCCGATCGACAATATGTCAACCACATATACTTATCAGAAATTATGTAGTGCTCCCACTCACTTTATTGTAAATACAAGTTTCTCATAAACTTTGTATAGACCCAAAAACTTTGATCACCTCATCAAAGCATATATTCCAACTCCGAGATGCTTGCTCCAGTCCATAGAGGGATCGCTGGAGCTTGCATACATTTTAGCATCCTTAGGACTGAAAAAACCTTCCGGTTGTATCACATACAACCTTTCCTCAAGGAAACCGTTAAGGAAACAATGTTTTGACATCCATCTGCCAGATTTCATAATCGAAAAATGCATCAACTGCTAACATAATTCGAACAGACTTTTAGCATCGCTACGGGTGAGAAAGTCTCATCGTAATCAACTCCTTGAACTTGTCGGAAACTTCTTTGCGACAAGTCGAGCTTTATAAATGGTGACATTTACCATCAGCGTCTGTCTTCTTCTTAAAGGTTCATTTGTATTCAACGGCCTACCGTTCAACGGGCAAGTCTACCAAAGTCCATACTTGGTTTTCATACATGGATCCTTTCTCGGATTTCATGCCTCCCAGCCTTTTGTTGGAATCTGGGCCCACCATCGCTTCTTCATAGCTCGTAGGTTCACTGTTGTCTAACAACATGACCTCCAAGACAGGATTGACGTACCAGTCAGAGGCGGTACGAGTTCTTTTCGGCCTACGAGGTTCGGTAGTAACTTGATCCGAAGTGTCATGATCATCATCATTAACTTCCTCTTCATTCGGTGTAGGCGCCACAGAAACATCTTTCTGCGTCGTGCTACCATCCAACTGAAGTGACGGTTCAATAACCTCATCAAGTTCTACCTTCCTCCCACTCAATTCTTTCGAGACAAACTCTTTCTCGAGAAAGGACCGGTTTTTAGCAAAAAACACTTTGCCCTTGGATCTGAGATAGAAGGTATACCCAACTATTTCCTTAGGGTATCTTATGAAGATGCACCTTTCCGCTTTGGGTTCGAGCTTATCAGACATAAGCGTCGCATTCCCAAACTCTGAGAAATGACAGCTTAGGTTTCTGCCAAACCAAAATTCATACGGTGTCATCTCAACGGACTTAGATGGTGCCGTATTTAAAGTGAATGTATTTGTCTCTAATGCATAACCCCAAAACAATAGTGGCAAAACGATAAGAGACATCATAGTACACACCATATCCAATAGAGCACGACTACGACGTTCGGACACACCATCACACTATGGTGTTCCAGGTGGCGTGAGTTGTGAAACAATTTCCACATTGTCTTAAGTTGCATACCAAACTCGTAACTCAGATATTTACCTCCATGATCATATCGTAGACATTTTATCTTCTTGTCACGATGATCTTAAACTTCACTCTGAAATTGCTTGAACTTTTTCAAACGTTTTTGTGTTTCATTAAGTAAATATACCTATATCAACTCACACTAGTAGAAAACAGGGCTTTGGTCCAGCCCTGAAAAGCCCATTAATCCTGGTTCACTCACGAACCGGGACCCATGGGGGCATCGGTCCCGGTTCGTGAGGCCAGGGCGCCGGCCGGGCCTCGTGGGCCATTGGTCCCGGTTCGTCTGACCCCTTTGGTCCCGGTTCGAGACACGAACCGGGACCAATGGGCCTGGCTCCTGGCCCACAACCATTGGTCCCGGTTTGTGGCTGGAACTGGGACCAAATGGTGTCCTTTAGTCCCGGTTCCAGCCACAAACCGGGACCAATGGTCGGCCTATATATACCCCCTGCCCGCGAGCAGAGCAGTGCACTGCTCTGTTTTTTTGGCCGGCCGTTGGGAGAGCTTTGTGGTGCTCTATCTCACCTCCTATGCACATGAGGTGTTCGATGAAATGCCCGAGCCACACTTAAGCTTTCTCCTCTCGAAGCTCCTTGTCCAAGCTCCATTTTCCTCAAGATTTGTCTAGGTTTGGTGGTCCGTCCTGTCCCGTCCCCGTCCTCACCGCCGTCGGTCGCCCGCGCCCATCTCGGCGCCGGCACCACCGTGGTTAGCCTCTTCTTCTTATCTTCTTTCTAAAAGAAAAAGTTCTTACTTGTATGATTTAGATAGATACTTGTGTAATTTTCTTACTTTTATTATTGTTTGTTATTATATAGTGCGATGGTTTTGGTATCCGCCTCCGTCGGCCCTCGTCCTGTCTATGATTCGGATGTGGTATATATTATCTTTCATAACTATTTGTTTTATTTAGTGTTTATGACAATTATGCCGACCAACATGACATAGATTTTTTAATCTAGGAGGTATGTGAACCGGAAATTCCAACCGACATAGAAATTCTTGTCGATAAGTTAAATTTGGTTGAAAAAGAAAACAATTACTTGAAAGAAAAATTACAAAGAGTTGAAGAGGAGAAGATGAAGTTGGAGTTGCATGTTGCCGATGTCGTCGACGATCACAAGATCAAGATGGATGCAATGCGCTTGAAGATTAGAAAGATTAGAAAATATGCCATTCATACTGAGGCTTGGTATCATTATGCCGTTGGATCAATTGGTACCTTAGTTGCGGCTATGATCGCATTTGTTGTTGCATTTAAATTTTATAGTTTCAATGTATGTTTTAAGTAGATGCTCTAGAGAGCTATATGTTGTTCAATAATGAGAACTATGTATGAACGTTATGTATTTATTTTGGTCACTACTGTACTTTGGCTTTAATGTGATGATGAATTTCTATTAATTTGGTTTTTAATACACTTTATTATATAACGCACGCAGATGAACCGGCAATGGATGTACGGTGACCGACGCACCTCCGAGTATATTAAGGGCCTGCATAATTTTCTCGAAGCGGCTGAGGCAAACAAGCAGAATGGTTTTATGCATTTTCCATGTACTGTCTGTGAGAATACGAAGGCTTTCTCCAACTCTAAAACCCTTCACTTCCACCTGCTTGAGAAGGGTTTTATGCCACACTATAATGTTTGGACCAAGCACGGAGAAAGAGGGGTTATGATGGAAGACAACGAAGAAGAAGAGGACGATGACAACTACCCGCCCCCTGAATATGGTGATGCGGCAATGGGGGAAGCTGAAGATCAAGAGGAACCAGACGATGTGCCCGATGATGATCTTCGCCGGGTCATTGTTGATGCACAGAGAGAATGCGAAAGTGAAAGGGAGAAGTTGAAGTTCGATCGCATGTTAGAGGATCACAAAAAAGGGTTGTACCCAAATTGCGAAGATGACAACAGAAAGCTCGGTACCACACTGGAATTGCTGCAATGGAAGGCAGACAATGGTGTATCTGACAAGGGATTTAGTTCGCTACTGAAAATAATGAAGAAGAAGCTTCCAAAGGATAATGAATTGCCCGACAGTACGTACGAAGCAAAGAAGGTTCTATGCCTTCTAGGATTGGAGGTGCAGAAGATACATGCATGCCCTAATGACTGCATCATCTACCGCGGTGCGTACGAGGATTTGAACGCATGCCCGGTATGCGGTGCATTGCGGTATAAGATCAGAAGAGATGACCCTGGTGATGTTGAGGGCCAGCGCACCGGGAAGAGGGTTCCTGCCAAGGTGATGTGGTATGCTCCTATAATACCACGGTTGAAACGTCTGTTCAGAAACAAAAAGCATGCCGAGTTGATGCAATGGCACATAAAAGTCCGTAAGAAAGACGCGAAGTTGAGAGCACCCGCTGATGGGTCGCAGTGGAGAAAGATCGAGAGAAAGTGGAGCGACTTTACAGGTGACCCGAGGAATGTATGGTTTGGTTTAAGTGCAGATGGCGTTAATCCTTTTGGGGAGCAGAGCAGCGAGCATAGCACATGGCCTGTGACTTTATGTATGTATAACCTTCCTCCTTGGTTGTGCATTAAGCGGAAGTTCATTATGATGCCAGTGCTCATCCAAGGCCCTAAGCAACCCGGCAATGACATTGATGTGTACCTAAGGCCATTAGTTGATGAACTTTTACAGCTATGGAATGGAAGAGGTGTACGTGTGTGGGATGAGAACGAACAGGAGGAATTTGACCTACATGCGTTGCTGTTTGTCACCATCAACGATTGGCCTGCTCTCAGTAACCTTTCAGGACAGACAAACAAGGGATACCATGCATGCACACACTGTTTAGATGACACCGACAGTATATATTTGGACAAATGTAGGAAGAATGTGTACCTGGGGCATCGTCGATTTCTTCCAACCAACCATCAATGTCAAAAAAAGGAAAGCATTTCAAAGGTGTGGCAGATCACCGGAAGAAGCCCGCCCTCCGTACTGGTGATCACATACTTGATATGGTCAATGATTTACAAGTAATCTTTGGAAAGGGTCCTGGCGGACTATCTGTTCCGACTGACGATGCGGGACCTACCCTATTGGAAAGACCTAGAGGTCCGCTCTGCAATCGACGTGATGCACGCGACGAAGAATCTTTGCGTGAACCTGCTAGGCTTCTTGGGAGTGTATGGGAAGACAAAAGATACACCGGAGGCACGGGAGGAACAACAACGTGTGCATGAAAAAGACGGCATGCATCCAAAGCAGTATTAAGGTCCTGCCAGCTACGCTCTTACCAAAGAAGAGAAGGAAATCTTATTTGAATGCCTGCTCAGTATGAAGGTCCCGTCTGGTTTCTCGTCGAATATAAAGGGAATAATAAATATGGCAGAGAAAAAGTTCCAGAACCTAAAGTCTCATGACTGCCACGTGATTATGACGCAACTGCTTCCGGTTGCATTGAGGGGGCTTCTACCGGAAAACGTTCGATTAGCCATTGTGAAGCTGTGTGCATTCCTCAATGCAATCTCTCAGAAGGTGATCGATCCAGAAATCCTGCCAAGGTTAAGGAGTGATTTGGTGCAATGTCTTGTTAGTTTCGAGCTGGTGTTCCCACCATCCTTCTTCAATATCATGACGCACGTCCTAGTTCATCTAGTCGACGAGATTGTCGTTCTGGGCCCTGTATTTCTACACAATATGTTCCCCTTTGAGAGGTTCATGGGAGTCTTAAAAAAATATGTTCGTAACCGCGCTAGGCCAGAAGCAAGCATCTCCATGGGCCATCAAACAGAGGATGTCATTGGGTTTTGTGTTGACTTCATTCCTGACCTTAAGAAGATTGGTCTCCCTCAATTGCGGTATGAGGGGAGACTGACTGGAAAAGGCACGCTAGGAGCGGACTGAATAATATGTAGGGACGGGCATTCTTGGTCTCAAGCACAGTACACAGTTCTACAGAATTCTATCTTGGTGAACTCGTATGTCGATGAACACAAGAATATTCTACGCTCCAAACACCCGGAGCAGTGTGACGACTGGATTACATATGAACACATCAGGACTTTCGGCAGTTGGTTGCAAACACGTCTCATGGGTGACAACACTGTTTCTGATGAGCTGTACTCGTTGGCCAGGGGACCATCTTCGACTGTATTGAGTTACAAAGGGTACGAGATAAATGGGAATACATTTTACACGATCGCCCAAGATCAAAAGAGCACCAACCAAAACAGCGGTGTCCGCTTTGATGCAGCAACCAAGAGGGGAAAGGACACATATTATGGTTACATAGTGGACATATGGGAACTTGACTATGGACATGATTTGAAGGTCCCTTTGTTTCAGTGCAAATGGGTCAATCTGTCAGGAGGCGGGGTACAGGAAGACCCGCAGTACGGAATGACAACAGTGGATCTGAACAATCTTGGGTACACAGATGAACCATTCGTCCTAGACAATGATGTGGCGCAGGTTTTCTTTGTGAAGGACATGTCTACCAAACCGAGAAAAAGAAAAGATAAGGAAGCGAATACATCATACGATGAGCCAAAGCGCCACATAGTTCTTTCAGGAAAAAGAGATATCGTGGGATTGGAGGGCAAGACAGACATGTTTGAAGATTATGAAAAGTTTCATGAAATTCCTCCCTTCAAAGTCAAGGCTGACCCAAGCACCCTGTTAAACGATGACGATTATCCATGGTTACGGCGCAATAAGCAAAGGACACAAGCGAAGAAAAAGTGAAGACTTTCTCTCCACAACTAGTATGATGATGCCTTTGATCTAGAATATCACTTCAGTTACATGTGAAGAAATGAATTGCATTTTGTAACAGATGAGTTTTCGTATGAAACCGTGATACTTCGAAAGAGATTGTCCATTTTGTACACGAAGTGCATCCAGTTTTTGCCGTAACCCTCTCAACTTTTTATGACATGCTATGTGGGTGAAATGATGATACCATGCCAACTTTCAACCTTTTCAGAGTTCATTTGTAATGCTTTTCATTTTCAGGGTCATTTAGCTCAAAAAAATCAGTAAATGCATGAAAAAAACCAGATGAAGTCAGAAAGGGCTTAAAATTGATGATGTGGCTTTTAATGGTGCATGTTGAACACACAAAAAGTCTGGAGTTGAAATAAGTTAAAAAAATGGAATGCCTTTGTAACATATGAGTTTTCGTCTGAAACCCTGATACTTCGAAAGAGATTGTCCATTTTGTACACGAAGTGCATCCAGTTTTTGCCGTAACCCTCTCAACTTTTTAGCACATGCTATGTGGTTGAAATGATGATACCATGCCAACTTTCAACCTTTTCAGAGTTCATTTGTAATGCTTTTAAATTTCAGGGTCATTTAGCTTAAAAAAATCAATAAATGCATGAAAAATACCAGATGAAGTCAGAAAGGGTTGAAAATTGATGATGTGGCTTTGAATGGTTCATTTTGAACACAAAAAAAGTCTGGATTTCAAATAAGTTCAAAAAAATGAAATACCTTTGTAACAGATGAGTTTTCGTCCGAAACCCTGATACTTCGAAAGAGATTGTCCGTTTTGTACACGAAGTGCATCCAGTTTTTGTCGTAACCCTCTCAACTTTTTAGCACATGCTATGTGGGTGAAATGATGATACCATGCCAACTTTCAACCTTTTCAGAGTTCATTTGTAATGCTTTTCATTTTCAGGGTCATTTAGCTCAAAAAAAATCAGTAAATGCATGAAAAATACCAGATGAAGTCAGAAAGGGTTGAAAATTGATGATGTGGATTTGAATGGTTCATTTTGAAAACACAAAAAGTCTGGAGTTCAAATAAGTTCAAAAAAATGAAATACCATTGTAACAGATGAGTTTTCGTCCGAAACCCTGATACTTCGAAAGAGATTGTCCGTTTTGTACACGAAGTGCATCCAGTTTTTGTCGTAACCCTCTCAACTTTTTAGCACATGCTATGTGGGTGAAATGATGTTACCAAGCCAAGTTTCAACCTTTTCAGAGTTCATTTGTAATGCTTTTCATTTTCAGGGTCATTTAGCACAAAAAAATCAGTAAGTGCATGAAAAATACCAGATGAAGTCAGAAAGGGCTGAAAATTGATGATGTGGCTTGGAATGGTGCATGTTGAACACACAAAAAGTCTGGAGTTGAAATAAGTTAAAAAAATGGAATGCCTTTGTAACATATGAGTTTTCGTCCGAAACCGTGATACTTCGAAAGAGATTGTCCATTTTGTACACGAAGTGCATCCAGTTTTTGCCGTAACCCTCTCAACCTTTTAGCACATGCTATGTGGGTGAAATGATGATACCATGCCAACTATAAACCATGCAAAAAGAATGAATTAAAAAGTTTTTATAAAACTCTAATAGCAAAAAGATTGAACTAAAAAGGTTTCATGAAACTCTAATAGCAAAAAGAATGAACTAACAAGAATCAATTAAATATAATATTTTTCAATAGCAAAAAGAAATAACTAAAAATAATCAAAATAATATTAACTAAAATTATCAAAGTATTTATTTGTTAAAAAATTTAATAGTAAAAAAATGAACTAAAAAGAATCAATTAAATATAATATTTTTCAATAGCAAAAAGAATCAACTAAAAAGAATCAAAATAATATTAACTAAAATTGTCAAAGTACTTATTTGTTAAAAACTTTAATAGTAAAAAGAATGAACTAAAAAGAATCAATTAAATATAATATTTTTCAATAGCAAAAAGAATCAACTAAAAAGAATCAACTAAAAAGAATCAAAATAATATTAACTAAAATTATCAAAGTATTTATTTGTTAAAAACTTTAATAGTAAAAAGAATGAACTAAAAAGAAAATAAATAAAGCAAAAAAGAAAACAAAAATACTGGATTTTTTTAAAAAAAAATGCCGCCTACTGGGCCAACACGGCCTGCATATGGCTAGTTGGGCCTGGATGCAGGCCCGCATAAGGCTCAGTAGGCCCACAAGCAGAGATTGCGTTTAGGCCCGTAGGCCTGCTAAAGAGAGGAGCTCGAGAGGGTTGGCGCAGCAGCGCTTATAAACCACTCTCGGTGCCTCTCAACTAGCGAGGTGGGACTAAACTTCCACCACACCGCTGTGCCAGGCTATTGGTCCCGGTTGGTGCCACCAACCGGGACCAATGCCACCCTTTCGTCACGGTTCGTGCCACCAACCGGTACCAAAGGTCTGGGCTTCCCGCCCTTTGGGCTGCTGAAAATAGACCTTTAGTCCCGGTTGGTGGCACCAACCGGGACGAAAGGTGGGCATTGGTCCCGGTTGGTGCCACGAACCGGGACCAATGCTCTGTGTATATAAGCAAACACTTGGAATTTTTTCAGTTTTCATCTACCAGTTGCCCCCGACGACGCCGAGCACATCGACGCCGCCAGGCTGCCCGAGCTCCCCGTCGCCGTCCGCCGCTCCCCGTCGCCGTCCGCCGCTCCCCGTCGCTGTCCGCCGCTCCCGATGCCGCGAGCTGCTCCGCCGCTCCCTACCCCGACGCACCGACCCCCAGTGAGCTCCCCTTCCCCTGCGCTGCCGCCGCCGCTGCCGCCGCCGCCGCCCCTGTTCTGTCGCCGCCGCCGCCCCTGCGCTGCCGCCGCGCTGCCGCCGCCGCTGCCATTTTTTTTTGTTGATAGAATTTTTTTTTGTTCATTGCATTTTTTGTATATATGTATGCATTTACTGTTAATATACTTCGATGGATGTATATATGTATGTGTGTATGGATGGATGCATTTACTGTTAATATGATTTTTTTTGTTCATAGCATTTTTTGGTTCATATATTCAAAATGAGTTAATTAAAAGACTCACTAAGTTAAAATTTACCCCCTTCCCGATAAGTTCGACATGAGGGGGGGACGTCGGACATGCATGAGTGAGAGGTGGTACGCTCGCCCGACCAACTATCGAGGCCACCCAAACCGTAGAAGAAAGAGCGTCGTTGTCGATCTACCCAGGCCCTCCCCGATAATTTCGACATGAGGGGGGACGTCAGACATGCATGAGAGAGAGAGCCGGTCCGCTCGCCTGACCAACTATCGAGGCCACCCAAACCCTAGAAGAAAGAGCGTCGTTGTCCATCTACCCCCTCCCCGATAACTTCGACATGAGGGGGGACGTCGGACATGCATGAGTGAGAGAGGCGGTACGCTCGCCCGACCAACTATCGAGGCCACCCAAACCGTAGAAGAAAGAGCGTCGTTGTCGATCTACCCCGGCCCTCCCCAATAATTTCGACATGAGGGGGGACGTCGGACATGCATGAGAGAGAGAGGCGGTCCGCTCGCCCGACCAACTATCGAGGCCACCCAAACCCTAGAAGAAAGAGCGTCGTTGTCGATCTACCCCCTCCCCGATAACTTCGACATGAGGGGGGACGTCGGACATGCATGAGTGAGAGAGGCGGTACGCTCGCCCGACCAACTATCGAGGCCACCCAAACCGTAGAAGAAAGAGCGTCGTTGTCGATCTACCCCGGCCCTCCCCGATAATTTCGACATGAGGGGGGACGTCGGACATGCTTGAGAGAGAGAGGCGGTCCGCTCGCCCGACCAACTATCGAAGCCACCCAAACCCTAGAAGAAAGAGCTTCGTTGTCGGTCTACCCCCTCCCCGATAACTTCGACATGAGGGGGGACGTCGGACATCCATGAGTGAGAGAGGCGGTCCGCTCGCCCGACCAACTATCGAGGCCACCCAAACCGTAGACGAAAGAGCGTCGTTGTCGATCTACCCCGGCCCTCCCCGATAATTTCGACATGAGGGGGGACGTCGGACATGCAAGAGAGAGAGAGGCGGTCCGCTCGCCCGACCAACTATCGAGGCCACCCAAACCCTAGAAGAAAGAGCGTCGTTGTCGATCCACCCCCTCCCCGATAACTTCGACATGAGGGGGGACGTCGGACATGCATGAGTGAGAGAGGCGGTCCGCTCGCCCGACCAACTATCAAGGCCACCCAAACCCTAGAAGAAAGAGCCTCGTTGTCGATCTACCCCCTCCCCGATAACATCGACATGAGGGGGGACATCGGACATGCATGAGAGAGAGGCGGTCCACTCGCCCGACCAACTATCGAGGCCACCCAAACCCTAGAATAAAGAGCGTCATTAACCCAAATATCATACATGAGTTTACGGTTAAAAACAATGTCACACAAACCGAGGACAACTTGCTACAATCGTTGCTTAAAAATCAAAACAAAGAGACAATACTCTTTCCTTACAACTTCAAGTGAGTGTTACTGTCTTGTGCATATTCGGTTTTGTTGGAAATATGCCCTAGATGCAATAATAAATTAGTTATTATTATATTTCCTTGTTCATGATAATCGTTTATTATCCATGCTATAATTGTATTGATTGGAAACTCAAATACATGTGTGGGTACATAGACAACACTGTGTCCCTAGTAAGCCTCTAGTTATCTAGCTCATTGATCAAAAGATGGTGAAGGTTTCCTAGCCATAGACATAATATGTCTTTTGATAACGGGATCACATCATTAGGAGAATGATGTGATGGACAAGACCCAAACTATAAACATAGCATATGATCGTGTCAGTTTATTGCTATTGTTTTCTGCATGTCAAGTATCTGTTCCTATGACCATGAGATCATGCAACTCCCTGACATCGGAGGAGTACCTTGTGTGTATCAAACGTCGCAACGTAACTGGGTGACTATAAATATGCTCTACAGGTATCTCCGAGGATGTCTGTTGGGTTGGCATGGATCAAGACTGGGATTTGTTACTCCGTGTGACGGAGAGGTATGTCAGGGCCCACTCGGTAATACAACATCACAATGAGCCTTGCAAGCAATGTGACTAAAGTGTTAGCCACGAGATCTTGTATTACGGAACGAGTAAAGAGACTTGCCGATAACGAGATTGAACTAGGTATAGAGATACCGACGATCGAATCTCGGGCAAGTAACATACCGAAGAACAAAGGGAACAGCATACGGGATTAACTGAATCCTTGACATAGAGGTTCGACCGATAAAGATCTTCGTAGAATATGTAGGAGCCAATATGGGCATCCAGGTCCCGCTATTGGTTATTGATCGTAGAGGTGTCTCGGTCATGTCTACATAGTTCTCGAACCCGCAGGGTCTACACACTTAACGTTTGGTGACGATTAGTTTAGTTGAGTTATTTTATTGGTGACCGAAGGTTGTTCGGAGTCCCGGATAAGATCCCGGACATGACGAGGATCTCCGGAAGAGTCCGGAGGTGAAGATTGATATATGTGATAATAGTGTTTTGATCTCCGGAAGAGTTCCGGAATTCACCGGAAGGGGTTCCGGATGTTTACCGAAGTGTTCGGGTGCAGCAACACTTTATATGAGCCAAAGGGGTAAAGCCCACGAGGTATTGGAAAGTGCAAAAGGAAGTTTTGCTGCTGCCTTAAGCGGTACTACCGCTGGTAAGGCAGTACTACCGCGTAAGCGGTACTACCGCTTGTGTGAAGCGGTACTACCGCACAAGCGGTACTACCGCTTGTACGCGATACTGCTGGAATCCGAGTTAGACTCTTTCCGTGCGGGCCAAACCGACCTTGTGCGGGCAAAACCGACCTTGTGGAGGCTTTCTCTCCAAGTTTAGACCCCAGGGCTCAACATATAAATAGAGGGGCAAGGCTAACACACGGGACATATCAAGATTTCCCAAGCCGTGTGTCGGCAACCCTAACCCTCTAGTTCCTCCCGTCATAATCTCCGTAGTGCTTGGCGAAGCCCTGCAGAGATTGTTCCTCACCACCATCACCACGCCGTCGTGCTGCCGGAACTCATCCACTACTTCACCAGCGCTCGCTGGATCGAGGAGGTGAAGGCGTCATCAAGCCGTACGTGTGTTGAACGCGGAGGTGCCGTCCGTTCGGCACTAGTTCGTGATCGGATCGAGGGACGACTTGCGATTTGGATCGCGGAGACGTTCGACTACATCAACCGCGTTTCTTAACGCTTCCGCTTAGGGATCTACAAGGGTATGTAGATTCACTCTCCCTCTCGTAGATGCTCATCACCATGGATAGATCTTGTGTGTGCGTAGGAATTTTTTTGTTTCCCATGCAACGTTCCCCAATAGTGGCATCTGAGCTAGGTCTATGCGTAGATGAGATCTCGAGTAGAACACAAAAGGGTTTTGTGGGCGTTGATATTCAGATTGCTTCCTCCCTTGGTCTTTTCTTGTTTCGGCTGTATTGTGGGATGAAGCGGCTCGGACCAACATTACTCGTACGCTTACGAGAGACCGGTTACTTCAACTGACATGTAACTTCGTTGCATAAAGATGGCAAGCGGGTGTCTGTTTCTCCCACTTTAGTCGGATCGGATTTGACAAAGGCGGTCCTTGAGAAGGTTTAAAAGCAATTTTTATATCACCGTTGTGGTTTTTGCGTAGGTAAGAATCGTTCTTGCTAGATACCCGTAGCAGCCACGTAAAACTTGCAACAACAATTAGAGGACGTCTAACCTGTTTTTGTAGGGTATGTTGTGATGTGATATGGCCAATTACATGATGAGATATATGTGATGTATGAGATGATCATGTGTTGTATAGAATATCACGACTTGCATGTCGATGATTACGGCAACTGGCAGGAGCCATAGAGTTGTCTTTAATTATTTTCGCCGTTTTGCTTTACTTTATCGCCATGAGTTAGCAATAGTCGTGGAAGCAACAGTTGGCGCGACAACCTCATGGCGACACGTTGATGGAGATGAAGATGATGGAGATCATGGTGTCATGCCGGTGACGATGGAGATCATGCCGGTGCTTTGGAGATGGAGATCAAAAGCACGAGTTCATGGCCATATCATGTCACTTATGATTTGCATGTGATGTTAATCCTTTTATGCATCTTATTTTTGCTTAGGACGACGGTAGCATTATAAGGTGATCCCTCACTTAAATTTCAAGATAAAATTGTGTTCTCCCCAAGTGTGCACCGTTGCGAAAGTTCGTCATTTCGAGACGCCACGTGATGATCGGGTGTGATAGACTCTACGTTCACATACAACGGGTGCAAGCCAGTGTTGCACGTGCGGAACACTCGGGTTAAACTTGACAAGCCTAGCATGTACAGACATGGCCTCGGAACACAAGAGACCGAAAGGTCGAACATGAGTCATATAGTAGATATGATCAACATGAAGATGTTCACCATTGAAACCACCTCAACTCACGTGATGATCGGACTTGAGTTGGTGGATTTGGATCATGTTACACTCGAATGACCGGAGGGATGTCAATTTGAGTGGGAGTTTTTAAGTAATATGATTAACTAAACTCATTATCTAGAACAATAGTCTAAGTTGTCTTTGCTATATTTATGTTTTAGATCATGGCTCGCGCAGTAGCACCCCTGAATTTTAATGCGTTCCTAGGGAAAGCTAAGTTGAAAGATGATGGAAGTAACTTTGTGGACTGGGCCCGTAATCTAAGGATTATCTTTACGGCTTCCCAGAAGGCTTATGTCCTTGATGCACCGCTTGGTGATCCACCCGCTCCAGTTGAATCTCTAGACGTTGTGAACGCCTGGCAGGCTCGTTCTGAAGATTACTCAATAGTTCAATGTGTAATATTGTATGGCTTAGAACCGGGACTTCAAAGACATTTTGAACGTCATGGAGCATATGAGATGTTCCAGGAGTTGAAGTTTATCTTTCAGAAGAATGCCCGGATCGAGAGGTATGAGATCTCCGATAAGTTCTATGCTTGCAAGATGGAGGAGAACGGGTCTATCAGTGATCACATACTCAGAATGTCTGGGTAGTCCACCCGTCTGGCTGAATTGGGGATGCCCCTTCCGCCAGAGGCTATCACTGACAGAGTTCTTCAATCATTGCCACCTAGCTACAAGAGCTTCGTGTTGAACTATAACATGCATGGGATGAACAAGTCAGTCGCCGAGCTGTTTGCGATGCTGAAAGCCGCTGAGTCTGAAATTCAGAAGGAGCATCAAGTGTTGATGGTCAATAAAACCACTAGTTTCAAGAAAAATGGCAAGGGTAAGAAGGGTAACTCCAAAAGGAGTGGCAAAGCAGTTGCTCCTCCCGTGAAGAAACCCAAGGCTGGACCCAAACCAGAAACTGTGTGCTTTCATTGCAAGGGAACTGGACACTGGAAGCGGAACTGCCCCAAGTATTTGGCTGACAAGAAGGCGGCCAACAACAAACAAGGTATATATGATATACATGTTATTGATGTGTACCTTACCAACTCTCGTTGTAGTGCCTGGGTATTTGATACCGGTGCGGTTGCTCATATTTGCAACTCTAAACATGAACTGCGGAATAGACGGAGGTTGGCAAAGGATGAAGTGACGATGCGCGTGGGAAATGGTTCCAAGGTTGATGTGATCGCCGTCAGCACGCTCGCTCTTCGATTACCATCGGAATTAGTGATGAACCTCAATAAATGTTATTTGGTGCCTGCGTTAAGCATGAACATTATATCTGGATCTTGTTTATTGCGAGACGGTTACTCATTTAAATCAGAGAATAATGGTTGTTCTATTTATATGAGTAATATCTATTATGGTCATGCACCCGAAGTGAGGGGTTTATTCTTATTGAATCTCGATAGTAATGATACACATGTTCATAACATTGATGCCAAAAGATGTAGAATTGATAATGATAATACCACTTTCTTGTGGCACTGCCGTTTAGGTCATATTGGCGTAAAACGCATGAGGAAGCTCCATGCTGATGGACTTTTGGAGTCACTTGATTTTGAATCACTTGACACATGCGAGCCATGCCTCATGGGCAAGATGACTAAAACGCCGTTCTCTGGAACAATGGAACAGGCAAGTGACTTATTGGAAATCATACATACTGATGTGTGCGGTCCGATGAGTATTGAGGCGCGCGGTGGTTATCGTTACTTTCTCACCTTCACTGATGACTTAAGTAGATATGGGTATATTCACAAGTCTGAAACGTTTGAAAAGTTCAAACAATTTCAGAGTGAAGTTGAGAATCATCGTAACAAGAAGATTAAATTCCTACGATCTGATCGAGGAGAAGAATATCTGAGTTATGAGTTTGGTAGTCACTTAAGACAGTGTGGAATTGTTTCACAATTAACACCGCCTGGAGCACCACAGCGTAATGGTGTGTCCGAACGTCGTAATCGAACCTTATTGGACATGGTGCGATCTATGATGTCTCTTGCCGATTTGCCACTATCGTTTTTGGGTTATGCATTAGAGACAGCTGCATTCACTTTAAATAGGGCACCATCAAAATTCGTTGAGACGACGCCATATGAACTTTGGTTTGGCAAGAAGCCAAAGCTGTCGTTTCTTAAAGTTTGGGGATGTGATGCTTATGTCAAAAAGCTTCAGCCTGAAAAGCTGGAACCCAAAGCGGAGAAATGCGTCTTCATAGGATACCCAAAAGAGACAGTTGGGTATACCTTCTACCTCAGATCCGAAGGCAAAGTGTTTGTCGCTAAAAACGGAACATTTCTTGAGAAAGAGTTTCTCTCGAAAGAATTGAGTGGGAGGAAGATAGAACTTGATGAGGTTGTTGAACCTTTACTTCAACCTGAGAGTAGCGCAGCGCAGAAAGATGTTTCTGTAGAGCCTACATCAGCTGAAGAGGAAGTTAATGATGATGATCATGAAGCTTTGGATGATATTGCTATCGAACCTCGTAGGTCGACAAGGACGCGTACTACTCCTGAGTGGTACGGCAACCCTGTCTTAGAGGTCATGTTGTTGGACAACGATGAACCTACGAGCTATGGAGAAGCAATGATGGGCCCGGATTCCGAGAAGTGGTTAGAGGCCATGAAATCCGAGATGGGATCCATGTATGAAAACAAAGTGTGGACTTTGGAAGTATTACCTGAAGGGCGTAAGGCCATTCAGAACAAATGGATCTTTAAGAGGAAGACGGACGCGGACGGTAATGTCACCGTCTATAAAGCTTGACTTGTGGCAAAGGGTTTTTCACAAGTTCAAGGAGTTGACTACGATTAGAACTTCTCACCCGTAGCGATGCTTAAGTCCGTCAGAATCATGTTAGCAATAGCTGCCTTTTTCGATTATGAAATTTGGCAGATGGATGTCAAAACAGCGTTCCTTAACGGTTTCCTTAAGGAAGAGTTGTATATGATGCAACCAGAAGGTTTTGTCGATCCAGAGAATGCTAACAAAGTTTGCAAACTTCAGCGATCCATTTATGGACTGGTGCAAGCATCTCGGAGTTGGAATCTTCGCTTTGATGAGGTGATCAAAGCGTTCAAGTTTATACAAGTTTACGGAGAAGCTTGTATTTACAAGAAAGTGAGTGGGAGCTCTATAGCTTTTCTAATATTATATGTGGATGACATATTACTGATTGGAAACAATATAGAAATGTTGGAAAGCGTGAAGGAATATTTGAACAAGAGTTTTTCAATGAAGGACCTAGGAGAAGCTGCTTTCATATTAGGCATCAAGATCTATAGAGATAGATCGAGACGCTTAATACGACTTTCACAAAGCACATACCTTGACAAAGTTTTGAAGAAGTTCAAAATGGATCAGTCCAAGAAGGGGTTCTTGCCTGTATTGCAAGGTGTGAAGTTGAGTAAGACTCAATGCCCAGTGACTGCAGAAGATAGAGAAAAGATGAGTGTCGTCCCCTATGCCTCAGCCATAGGCTCTATCATGTATGCAATGCTGTGCACAAGACCCGATGTCAGCCTTGCCATAAGTATGGCCGGAAGGTTTCAAAGTGATCCAGGAGTGGAACAATGGACGGCGGTCAAGAATATCCTGAAGTACCTGAAAAGGACTAAGGACATGTTTCTCGTTTATGGAGGTGATCAAGAGCTCGTCGTAAAGGGTTACGTCGATGCAAGCTTTGACACTGATCCGGATGACTCTAAGTCGCAAACCGGATACGTATTTATTCTTAATGGGGGTGCGGTTAGCTGGTGCAGTACCAAGCAAAGCGTGGTAGCTGATTCTACATGCGAAGCGGAGTACATCGCTGCCTCGGAGGCGGCGAAGGAAGGTGTCTGGATGAAGGAGTTCATGACAGATCTTGGAGTAGTGCCTAGTGCGCTTAACCCAATGACTCTGTTTTGTGATAATACTGGTACCATTGCTCTAGCCAAGGAACCAAGATTTCACAAGAGGACCAGACACATAAAGCGACGTTTCAATTCCATCCGCGATTACATCAAGGAGGACGACATAAATATGAACAACACCAGAACTGCATGTTGTGAATAAATACGGATCTGAATGTTGCAGATCCAATGACTAAACCTCTTCCAAGGGCTAAACATGAACAACACCAGAACTGCATGGGTGTTCGATTCATTACAATGTAAATCACATAGTGATGTGAACTAGATTATTGACTCTAGTGCAATTGGGAGACTGTTGGAAATATGACCTAGAGGCAATAATAAATTAGTTATTATTATATTTCCTTGTTCATGATAATCGTTTATTATCCATGCTATAATTGTATTGATTGGAAACTCAAATACATAGACAACACTGTGTCCCTAGTAAGCCTCTAGTTATCTAGCTCGTTGATCAAAAGATGGTGAAGGTTTCCTAGCCATAGACATAAGATGTCATTTGATAACGGGATCACATCATTAGGAGAATGATGTGATGGACAAGACCCAAACTATAAACATAGCATATGATCGTGTCAGTTTATTGCTATTGTTTTTTGCATGTCAAGTATCTGTTCCTATGACCATGAGATCATGCAACTCCCTGACATCGGAGGAGTACCTTGTGTGTATCAAACGTCGCAACGTAACTGGGTGACTATAAAGATGCTCTACAGGTATCTCCGAGGATGTCTGTTGGGTTGGCATGGATCAAGACTGGGATTTGTTACTCCGTGTGACAGAGAGGTATCTCAGGGCCCACTCGGTAATACAACATCACAATGAGCCTTGCAAGCAATGTGACTAAAGTGTTAGCCACGAGATCTTGTATTACGGAATGAGTAAAGAGACTTGACGATAACGAGATTGAACTAGGTATAGAGATACCGACGACGGAATCTCGGGCAAGTAACATACCGATGAACAAAGGGAACAGCATACGGGATTAACTGAATCCTTGACATAGAGGTTCGACCGATAAAGATCTTCGTAGAATATGTAGGAGCCAATATGGGCATCCAGGTCCCGCTATTGGTTATTGATCGTAGAGGTGTCTCGGTCATGTCTACATAGTTCTCGAACCCGCAGGGTCTACACACTTAACGTTTGGTGAAGATTAGTATAGTTGAGTTATTTTGTTGGTGACCGAAGGTTGTTCGGAGTCCCGGATAAGATCCCGGACATGACGAGGATCTTCGGAAGAGTCCGGAGGTAAAGATTGATATATGTGATAATAGTGTTTTGATCTCCGGAAGAGTTCCGGAATTCACCGGAAGGGGTTCCGGATGTTTACCGAAGTGTTCGGGTGCAGCAACACTTTATATGAGCCAAAGGGGTAAAGCCCACGAGGTATTGGAAAGTGCAAAAGGAAGTTTTGCTGCTGCCTTAAGCGGTACTACCGCTGGTAAGGCAGTACTACCGCGTAAGCGGTACTACCGCTTGTGTGAAGTGGTACTACCGCTCGTGAGCGGTACTACTGCTTGTACGCGATACTGCTGGAATCCGAGTTAGACTCTTTCCGTGCGGGCCAAACCGACCTTGTGCGGGCAAAACCGACCTTGTGGAGGATTTCTCTCCAAGTTTAGACCCCAGGGCTCAACATATAAATAGAGGGGCAAGGCTAACACACGGGACAGATCAAGATTTCCCAAGCCGTGTGTCGGCAACCCTAACCCTCTAGTTCCTCCCGTCATAATCTCCGTAGTGCTTGGCGAAGCCCTACAGAGATTGTTCCTCACCACCATCACCACGCCGTCGTGCTGCCGGAACTCATCCACTACTTCACCATCGCTCGCTGGATCGAGGAGGTGAAGGCGTCATCAAGCCGTACGTGTGTTGAACGCGGAGGTGCCGTCCGTTCGGCACTAGTTCGTGATCGGATCGAGGGACGACTTGCGATTTGGATCGCGGAGACGTTCGACTACATCAACCGCGTTTCTTAACGCTTCCGCTTAGCGATCTACAAGGGTATGTAGATTCACTCTCCCTCTCGTAGATGCTCATCACCATGGATAGATCTTGTGTGTGCGTAGGAAAATTTTTGTTTCCCATGCAACGTTCCCCAACAGGTTTCCCTTATTACTCGAGGTTATAGTAATGTAATTGATGAGTTATGCATGCATGCACAGGTTCCACTTTATTCTACTAGAGATTAAGCTTGAGCGGGGAGTAGTAATCGTCTTAGACTCGAAACGAAAAGATCCCCAGGAATATGCGGACATGACTGAAATGCTCCAGAAGTAAGTTCAATCGATCATTATCGCATCATATCGGCAACTTTGTTCATTTCCTGATATCAAGTAATTATTTTCTTTGTCTGGCAGGGTTTGGAAAGAGTTCACCGCAATTGTTCCGGCACTGCCGAGGGAGCTGCGATTTACACACCCGAAAGTAAGTACTACTAGCTAGTTCCGCGCATCTCCCATTGATTCTAGTTTCATCAATACCATTTATCATGCTTGATTATCAGTTTGATTGAACTCTATTTCTCGTAAAGTGCTTGTGGCAGGAAGCCGGGAATGATTTTTGTGGATACTACGTTTGCGAGTTCATCTACAACGCGACGACCCCTAAGCGGGGCTACTCTGAAAAACAATTTCAAGTGCGTAAGCAATAATATTCACAATTTTATTTTATTACCATGATTTGTGTTGAGTTTCATTCATATATATGTATTGCCCCCCTTCTTCAAATTAGATGTGGCAGATGTGGGATGAACTCCTACCACATGATCGCATACGAGCAATTCAAGAGGAATTGGCGGGATTCTTTCTTGACCACGTCATAAATAAAGCCGGAGAATACCATCTGGAATTTGACATTAGATGTTAGGGATTGTAAGAGATCTTATATTGTATATATGTAGCTAGTAGCGTCGGATAGATATACGAAAACTTGTTGTTCGACCAATCTCTCGGAGAAAGAGAGGTCGTTCACTTCTCTCTGTATATGTTCATGACGATCTTGTGTACTTAATGGTTCCTTCATTTGCTTACTAGCTAGCGTGTCGAGTTCTCTCTATAGTAGCTACCGTCGACCAAGCACGGAGAAAGAGAGGACACTTCTCTCTATTAGCTAGCTAACACAATATGAAACCCCTAAATTAACCCTCCAAAACCCCCTAAACCCCCCCTTTCAAAAAAAAAACAAAAACCCCAGCTCCTGCCAGATGCTGACGCGTGGATGCGTTTTGGTCCCGGTTGGTGTGACCAACCGGGACGAAAGGTCCTCCTGCCTGGGCTCACCGCAGTGGCCACGTGGAGCCCCTTTGGTCCCGGTTCGTAAGCAAACCGGGACTAAAGGTTTTGGGCTTTAGTCCCGACCCTTTAGTCCCGGTTCCAGAACCGGGACAAATGGGCCTCTGGAACCGGGACAAATGGGCCTTTTTCTACTAGTGTCAAATCAGCAGTGAAGGTAAGAAAATAACAATATCCACCGCACGCTTCAACACTCATTGGACCGCATACATCAACATGTATCATTTCCAACAAGTCACTTGCCCGCTCCATCATACCGGAAAACGGGGTCTTAGTCATCTTGCCCATGAGGCATGGTCCGCATGTCTCAACCGATTCGAAATCGAGTGAGTCAAAAGATCCATCAGCATGGAGTTTCTTCATGCACTTTACACCAATATGACCTTGGCGGCAGTGCCACAAGTATGTGGTACTATCATTATTAACTTTGCATCTTTTGGCATCAATATTATGAACATGTGTATTACTACGATCGAGATTCAATAAACCATTCTCATTGCGTGCATGACCATTGAAGGTATTATTCATGTAAACAGAATAACCATTATTCTCTAACTTAAATGAATAACCGTATTGCAATGAACACGATCTAATCACGTTCATGCTCAACGCAAACACCAAATAACATTTATTTAGGTTCATCACTAATCCCGAAGGTAGAGAGAGCGTGCGATGGTGATCACATCAACCTTGGAAACACTTCCAACACACATCGTCACCTCGCCCTTAGCTAGTCTCCGTTCATTCTGTAGCTTTTATTTTGAGTTAGCAACGTTTAGCAACTGAACCGGTATCTAATACCCAGGTGCTACTAGGAGTACTATCAAGGTACACATGCATAAAACGTACATCAAATATACTTCTGTTGACGTTGCCAGCCTTCTTATCTACCAAGTATCTAGGGCAGTTCCGCTTCAGTGACCGTTCTCCTCATAATAGAAGCACTCATTCTCGGGTTTGGGTTCAACCTTGGGTTTCTTTACTGGAGCAGCAACTGGCTTGCCATCCATGAAGTTTCCCTCCTTGCCCTTGCCCTTCTCGAAACTAATGGTTTTACTAACCATCAACACTTGATGCTCCTTCTTGATTTCAACCTTCGCGGTGTCAAACATCGCGAATAGCTCGGGGATCATTATTTCCATCCCTGGCATTTCATAGTTCATCACGAAGCTCTAGTAGCTTTGTGGCAGTGACTTGGAGAACTATATCAACCACTATCTTATCTGGAAGATCAACTCCCACTTGATTCAAGCGATTGTAGCACCTAGACAATCTGAGCACATGCTCACCGATTGAGCTATTCTCCTTCATCTTGCAGGCAAAGAATCTTGTTGGAGGTCTCATACCTCTCAACATGGGCATGAGCCTGAGATCCCAATTTCAGTTCTTAGAACATCTCATATGTTCCGTGACGTTTCAAAAAACGTTTTGGAGCCTGAATTCTAAGACGTAATGCATGACGCACTGAACTTTCAAGTAGTCATCAGAACGTGCCTGTCAGATGTTCACAACATCTACAGACGACGCTTGAGGGGGTGGCACACCGAGCGGTGCATTAAGGACATAAGCCTTCTGTGCAGCAAATGAGGACAATCCTCAGATCACGGACCCAGTCCGCATTATTGCTACCATCATCTTTCACCTCTATTTTCTCTAGGAACGTATAAAAAAACACAGGGGAGCTACAGCGCGAGCTAGTGATCCACAACTTAATTTGCAAAGACATTTTGACTATGTTCATGATAATGAGTTCAATTAATCATATTACTTAAGAACTCCCACTCAAATTGACATCTCTCCGGTCATCCGAGTGTTACATGATCCAAATTCACCAACCCAAGTCCGATCATCACGTGAGATGAGGTGGTTTCAATGGTGAACATCTCCATGTTGATCATATCTACTATATGACTCATGTTCGACCTTTCGGTCTCTTGTGTTCCGAGGCCATGTCTGTACATGCTAGGCTCGTCAAGTTTAACCCGAGTGTTCCGCACGTGCAACACTGGCTTGCACCCGTTGTATGTGAACGTAGAGTCTATCACACCCGATCATCACGTGGTGTCTCGAAACGACGAACTTTCGCAACGGTGCACACTCGGGGAGAACACAATTTTATCTTGAAATTTTAGTGAGGGATCACCTTATAATGCTACCGTCGTCCTAAGCAAAATAAGATGCATAAAAGGATTAACATCACATGCAAATCATAAGTGACATGATATGGCCATGAACTTGTGCTTTTGATCTCCATCTCCAAAGCACCGGCATGATCTCCATCGTCACTGGCATGACACCATGATCTCCATCATCTTGATCTCCATCAACGTGTCGCCATGAGGTTGTCGTGCCATCTGTTGCTTCTACGACTATTGCTAACTCATAGCGATAAAGTAAAGCAAAAGTTAGAAAATAAATTTAAAGACAACCCTACGACTCCTGCCGGTTGCCGTACTCAGCGACATGCAAGTCGTGATATTCTATACAAAACATGATCATCTCATACATCACATATATCTCATCATGTAATTGGCCATATCACATCACAACATACCCTTCAAAAACAAGTTAGACGTCCTCTAATTGTTGTTGCATATTTTACGTGCCTGCTACGGGTATCTAGCAAGAACGATTCTTACCTACGCAGAAACCACAACGGTGATACACAAATTTCTATTCAACCTTCTCAAGGACCGCCTTTGTCGAATCTGATCCAACTAAAGTGGGAGAGACAGACACCCGCCAGCCATCTTTATGCAACAAAGTTACATGTCAGTTGATGGAACCGGTCTCTCGTAAGCGTACAAGTAATGTTGGTCCGGGCCGCTTCATCCCTCAATATCGCTGAATCAAGAAAAGACTAAGGGAGGAAGCAATCTGAGCATCAATGCCCACAAACTCCTTTGTGTTCTACTCCTGATCTCATCTACACATAGACCTAGCTCATGATGCCACTATTGGCGAACGTTGCATGGGAAACAAAAAATTTCCTACGCACACGCAAGATCTATCCATGGTGATGAGCATCTACGAGAGGGAGAGTGGATCTACATACCCTTGTAGATCGCTAAGTGGGAAGCGTTAAGAAACGCGGTTGATGTAGTCGAACGTCTTCGCGATCCAAATCGCTAGCCGTCCCGCGATCCAATCACAATCTAGTGCCGAACGGACGGCACCTCCGCGTTCAGCACACGTACAGCTCGATGACGATCTCCGCCTTCTTGATCCAGCAAGAGGGAGCGGAGAGGTAGATGAGTTCTCCGGCAGAGCGACGGCACGGCGACGGTGGTGGTGGAACTATTCCGACAGGGCTTCGCCTAAGCACCGTCGGAATCTATTTGGTGGAGGAAATAGGGAATAGAGAACTAGCACGTGGACTTGTATCTTTGGGGCTCTATTCCTCTAGTATATATAGGAGGGAGGGGAAGGAGGCAGCCGCCCTAGGGTTTCCCCTAGGGGTCAGCCGAACCAGGAGGAGGTGGAGGATTCCACGTCCAATCCTACTCCTAGTAGGATTCCTTTCCTACTTGGAGTTTACCTTCCCCACTTGGGGTTTTTTCCTTTCCCACCTTCCTAGCCGCATGGGCCTTGTGGGGCTGGTTTGCCCAGACCACTACGGGCTGGTGCACCACCCCTCAGGCCCACGTGGCCTCCCGGCGTGGGTGGTCTCTCCCGATGGTCCTCCGACACTCCTGGTACACTACCGGAAATACCCGAAACTTTTCCGGTGGCCAAAACGGGACTTCCTATATATCAATCTTTACCTCCGGACCATTCCGGAGCTCCTTGTGACGTCCGGGATCTCATCCGGGACTCCGAACAACCTTCAGTCACCACCATGCATAACTCAATACTACCGAAACGTCACCGAACGTTAAGTGTGCAAACCCTGCGGGTTCGAGAATTATGTAGACATGACCGAGACACCTCTACGGTCAATAACCAATAGCGGGACATGGATGCCCATATTGGTTCCTACATATTCTACGAAGATCTTAATCGGTTGAACCTCTATGTCAAGGATTCAGTTAATCCCGTACGCTGTTCCCTTTGTTCTTCGGTATGTTACTTGCCCGAGATTCGATCGTCGGTATCTCTATACCTAGTTGAATCTCGTTACTGGCAAGTCTCTTTACTCGTTCCGTAATACAAATCCTGTGGCTAACTCTTTAGTCACTTTGCTTGCAAGGCTTATTATGATGTTGTATTACCGAGTGGGCCTTGAGATACCTCTCTGTCATACGGAGTAACAAATCCCAGTCTCGATCCAAGCCAACTCAACAGACACCTTCGGAGATACCTGTAGAGCATCTTTATAGTCACCCAGTTACGTTGTGACGTTAGATACACATAAGGTATTCCTCCGGTGTCAGTGATTTACATGATCTCATGGTCATAGGAATAGATACTTGACATGCAGAAACAATAGCAATAAACTGACATGATCATATGCTATGTTCATAGTTTGGGTCTTGTCCATCACATCATTCTCCTAACGATGTGACCCCGTTATCAAATGACATCTCATCTCTATGGCTAGGAAACCTTGACCATCTTTGATCAACGAGCTAGTCCTTTAGAGGCATACTAGGGACACAGTGTTGTCTATGTACCCACGCATGTATTTGAGTTTCCAATCAATATAATTATAGCATGGATAATAAACGATTATCATGAACAAGGAAATGTAATAATAACCATTTTATTATTGCCTCTAGGGCATATTTCCCACATTTAATTATGATAATTGATCTTTAGTAGAATGTATTTCCTTGATGCAATCCATTATTATCTCACCCCATGGTTACGTACAAAATAAGGCTTTTACTAAACATATCGTAGAAGCTATGCTAAAAGCTCATGAAGAAAAACTTGAGTTAGAAGTTTCTATTCCTAGAAAGTTGCATGATGAGTGGGAACCTACTATTAAAATTAAAGTTAAGGAGTATGAATGCAATGATTTTTGTGACCTTGGTGCTAGTGATTGAACTATGCCAAAATCTTTATGTGATGTGCTTGGTCTCAACGATATAAATGAGTGTTCCCTTAACTTGCATCTTGCGGACTCAACTATTAAGAAACGATTGGGTAGAATAAATGATTTGGTTGTTCTTGCTAATAGAAATTATGTACCCTTGGATTTCATTGTGCTTGATATTGAATGCAATCTGTCTTGTCCAATAATACTTGGTAGGCCTTTCCTACGAACTCTAGGTGCTATTATTGATATGAAGGAGGGAAACATAAGATTCCAATTACCACTAAATAAAGGGATGGATCACTTCCCTAGAAATAGACTTAAACTACCTTATGAACCTATCATTAGGAACACCTATGGATTGAGTGCCATAGATGACAACACTTGATACTATGCATTATGCCTAGCTTGTAGGAGATATGCCCTAGAGGCAATAATAAATGTTATTGATTATCTCCCTGTTGGTAATTAAGTTTATGTTCCATGCTATAACTGCTATGGTTCTCGAGTCTACAATAACCACGAGGCTCGGAGGAAGACTCATATGCACGTGTGGAATAATAAACGGTAAAATGTATTCCTAGTCTGGCCTCTAAGACTAGCTCAAGTGTTGCATGATGGTTCTGTTTTCCTGATCATGGGCATGTCTATGCCTGCAACTTTGAGGGCACAATGTTAGAAGAACATTTGTGTTGAATCGACCCGAATTGATGTTATGCTATGAGATACATTCGTCACAAGTTAAATGGTTAATAACACAGAGATGGTTAACGTTTGCATGATTCCTTAGACCATGAGAGTATCGAGTTTCTTATGCTTGCTTCATGAACTTTGGGGTTTGTTAAACGTCATCCGTAAATGGGTGGCTATTACGGCGGCTTACGGGTTCATGGAAAAGTATGTCAAGTAACTTGATAGCTCAAGATTGGGATTTGCTCCTCCGACGATGGAGAGATATCTCTGGGCCCTCTCGGTGTTACGGTATCCATCATCATCTGGCCAGACACTTTGTGATTTGATCACGGGGATGCCGGAACACGGGAACGAGAAAAGAGAACAATACCGGTAACGAAGTAACTGGCATAGTGGACAAGTTGTTGATCCACGGGGATGCCAACATGTCTCACCTCGGGTATTTGTAACATATCGCGAAGCAACAGGAATAGCACATGACAACTGGAGGTTCACTCGAATATTCATTCGTGTGGGTATAGGGGTCAATATGGGTGTCCACGGCTCCGATGTTGATCATTGATCGGAAGGGGTTCCGGGTCATGTCTATACTTCACCGAACCTATTGGGTCACACGCTTAAGGGTCATCTATCTGCTGAATGCTAGATAGGGAGTCTGAGAGAAAATCACCGGAAAAGTTTCGGACACCGGAAAAGTTTCGGACAGCGGAAAAGTTCCGCAGAGAGAACACCGGAACAGTTTCGGTAAAACTGAAAAGTTATTTCAGGGGATACCATTAAGTCAAATGGGTTTCGGCACATGCCTGATAATTCTTGGAGGGTGCCAGAATCATTCTGGAAACTTCTGGGAATTTTCCGGAAGAAAAACCGGAAATGTTCCGGAGCTGCCGGAACCGCTTCGGATGCTTTCCGCAGATGAAAATCACTAATCCGGAATTGTTCCGGAATGCATTGAAAATTATTTTAGTGGGTACTGGAAATGTTCTAGGACCACATAAATATTTTCAGTTCGAACGGACGCTGAAAAATGTCGTTGTGAATAGTGAAAGTGCTTTTTGGGATATTTTTGGAAAGTCACCTTTTGGGATATTTTCCCAAAAGGCTTCTAGAAGGGATGGATGGATGAGGACCCCCTTGGGGGGGGGCCCACATGGGGTGTGGCCGGCCAAGAAGGGGGCTCCACCTTGGAGCCCCACTTGCCCACTTGCTTTCCCCTTTTACCCTTGGAAAGTGTTTCCTTCATGGGTATTTTTGGTATTTTGAATACCCATCCTACCCCTTGGTTTTCCTATAAATAGGAGGTGAGGGAGCTGCCCAAACTTCATCCATTCTCACATACACATGCCATCTGATGTTATCTGGCTTCTCTCTCCCTCCCAGAGAAATAGTTTCGTAGAGCCGAAAGGCTGTCTAGGTTCCGGTGGGAACTAGTTCTGGACGGCGAAGCCCTGCCGGATAGATGACACCGTATGTGTGCAACTCTGTAGAGACATCGTAGTTTCGGTCTTAGTTCGAGAGTACCTCCCAAAGGGCTGTCCGAGTGACTGTCCGAGTTTTGAAGGTCCTCCCGAAGGGCTGTCCGAGGGACTGTCCGAGTTTCGATGGTCCTCCCGAAGGGCTGTCCGTGACACCGTCCGGGGGACTGTCCGACCGTCTCCCGGAGGGCTCTCCGGGGGGGCGGATGAGGGTATACATCCTCGCGGTTGGGAGGTTGTAAATCCTAGCTGCGGGGATCTGCACCGCCGATCGTCATCGACTCTACTTCCGCTGCGCTACGAGTCGGTAACGAAAAAGATCAAACCTTCTATGCAGTCTCCATAGTGGTCCTGGGCTGGTGCGTAGGAAGGAAATTTTTTGTTTTCTGCTGCGTTTCCCAACAGTGGCATCATGAGCCGTGCTATGCGTAGATGCAGGTTGCGATCTAGAATACATAGAGATGTATGGGTGTTGCACAATATAATTACGTAGTAGATGAGTTCTATTACTGAAAATTATTTGTGCGGGTAGCAGATGAAATCTGTTACCCGATGTTCTTGTTGCTTCCCTGGAATTTGCATATTTCTGATCTTGATAACAGCATGGTGGAGTTTCAATGTTCTGGCAATTCGCGATCCTGATTGATCAACGAAGTGCTAACAGTTCATTGAATTCCACCGTACTTAAAAAGAAAAATGAAATTTCCCAGACGAAAGGGCAATGCAGATATGATCTGCACGGGGGTCATGCGTATGACGAAGTTTAGTATGGGGCTCGAGATTTTATTATCTCGTGTTTCATACACCCCGCAATGTTAATCTAGCGACTTGGATTATCATGCTTGATGATGGACGTTGGTAGCTTCGGTTTGTTTCGAAACCTTAGAAGCCACGTAAAACAAGTTTTTGCATGAACCGATTAGAGGCGTCTAACTTGGTTTTGCATGATGGTTTGCATGTGCATATGATGTGGTATAGCAGTGCTCATATTAATTTGATTATGTATGAGATGACTATATAATGTAAATTGATTAACATGACCTGCGTGTCATGATTCGGCATGATGGCTGGAGCCGTATGATTGTCACTTTAATGACCTGCGTGTCAACCTTAAGTACTGCACTTACTTTATTAGCTATAGAGATAGCAATATTATCTGGTGCATCGACAAGGTGGTGGCAATCTTCGCGAAGGTGAATACCGACGCAAATGCCGAAGACGAAGAAATGTTTGACTTCTCCTTCAGGTGGGGCTATACCATGTCATGCTAATTATGAATTGCCTGAGATGTTTATCCCTTATGATGCACCCTTCTTGATTGCGCGATAGTCGCTTTTTATTAGGGTGATCTCTCACTTTAAAATATCAAAGTAGTTAGTGTTCACCCAAGTGTAGCACCGTCTGAAATTCGTATCTTTTCGGGGTGCGCCATGTCCACATGGGTACGAACGAATCAAGAGGAATGAGGCGGGTGAGGTCAGACCTCACAGCAAGATCACTTGGTTGTCTTTGACGTTCAGGCAGGATAGTCCTGAGCTCGGAACACACCCATCGAAAGATGAACAAAAGTTACATGGAGATGTGATTGGCAAATTTGCCTACCGATTAAAATTCCCGTCATCAGTGATGTCCACATCAATGGCGTTGAATTGAAATGCGGATCTTGAATCACTCACAATCAATTATGAGAGATATTGATTTGAGTGGGAGCGCACTATAGAATTAATTCTTTTAATTCTTAGTGCAATTAATTTTGAACACTGTCTAAGTGTAATTTGTATAATAGTTGTAGAATAATGGCTCGCGTTTCCACCTTCCCTATTAAAATTGAATAAGCTGTTATTTATCTGGTTAAAACTTTACGGTTGGTAACGTAATGTGAGGATTGTCCTCAAGTGTGCCGAGAAGGATTTTGTCCTATCGCATGCTTTTGGTATTCTCCCGCCGATGCTATGGATGATGTGACTCTCGTCCTTCGATCCAAAAGCTAGAATTCTGTTTCAGTCAAGTGCAATACGTTTGCTTCCATGAGACCCGAACTTCGAAAAGTTCTGGGATAGTTATGTGATATTCATGGAACTAAAAATTAATTTTCAGATACAAACAAAGGCTGAAAGATATGAAATATCCAAAGCAATGTTTGTTTGCAAACTATTAGTAAAGGTGTTTACTATGCGTTTGACTGATAGGAAAGGGATCCAGGAGAACGCCTGTCATATGATATGAAGGTGAATAAAACAACAACTTAAAGAGAAAGGAAGTGTCCGGAGGGTGTTAGTGAAACTTTTCACGCCTAGGAAGTCCGGGGCTAACGCCACTCTTAAGTTGGGTGCTTCTTCTGAGAGTAGGAGAAATACTGAAAGTTAAGACTGTTAGAAGTATGAAGGCAGAAGGAAAGAAGACTGGAATATCCAGCTCATGTATGAATGTCATACAAGTTTTTGATGTATAGAAGGCTGGTCAAAGATATAGTTCTTAGGAATTATGGTTAAACATGTTAATCACTAATTCTTGGGTATTGTGAGTTAATCACAAAGATACCCGCTCGATTGCATTCTATTGCAACTCGATTGAAAACTACTATGGCCTAAAAGACTAGCCAGGAATGAGGTTTTGATACACGCTGGGAATATAGTAAATGGTACTATACTTTCCATCGGTGTATTACCATATGTATTTATTTTCATAAATCATTTTAGAGTTTTACACACTCTAGCCCATTGCATAAAGTATCTTGCAAGAAGGTTGTTCATAAGAGAACTTTTAATGTTCGGAGTTATGAATAACAAAAGGGCCATACTTTCATTATGAATGAGAAGTATGTTATGAATATTGATAATAATATATTACCTCTGTATTTACTATCATAATTCGTTTAGAGTTTCAAACACTCTAGTCCTTTGCATAAGGTATCTTGCATGGAGGTTATTCATAAGAGAACTTTTGATGTTCGGTGTTATGAATAACATGAAGGGCCATGCTTCCATCCAGGATGGGATGTATGTTATGAATATTGATGGTAATATGATACATCCATAACACTGACGCTAAATGTCGCAAGACTAAAAGAATACCACATATGTGTGGCACTGCATTTGGTCACGTTGGAGAAACCCGCATGGAAAAATCCATTATGATGGATTTTGAAGTCGTTTGATTTTGAATCTTCTGACACTTGCAACTTTCCTCTGAAAAGTGAAGTGACTGAAATACCGTTCACAGGCCATAAGGAACGAGCAAAGAACATATTGGTGATCATACATTATGATGTGTGTAGTCCAATAAATGTTGTTGCAAGTAGTGGATTTATCTATGTTCAGAAATGACTCAAGTAGATATATGGATATTTACTTGATGAGACGTAAGTCTGGATCTTTTGAATTCATTCATAAGGTTTTCAAAAATGAAGTAGAAGTTATTGTAACAAGAAAATTATGTTTCTACAATTCGATTGCAGAAAGGAATATTTGAGTTACAAGTTTAGCGAATGTCTGATGAGTTGTGAAAGGAGTTTCATAACTTGCACCTCCCAGAACACCACTGCACGTGGAGAGTCCGTGAAGATGTAATCGAACCATTTATGACATGGTAAGATCAAAGATGACATAAATAAAGTTGCCATTATCTCTTTTAAAGTGATGCTTTAGAGACTGCGGCTTTTACACTGAAAAGAGCTCCATCGGGTCTATTGAAATGACGTCATGGTATGGTACGCCCAACCATGTTATATCTTTTCTTAACATTTGGAATATGGGGCTTGTGTAAAAGGTTACGAACCTATTCCAAATCAGACAAGTGCTACTTTGTAGGTTATCCCAAGTCATTGGGTATTCCCCCACCACTATACCGAGGCAAACGATTTTGCCACAAAACGGTATGCTTTTAAAGAGAATAGTTCTTACAAAAGGTGAGTGGGAGGATAGTGCAACTCAACGAGATAACCAGTATCTTCGTCATCAGGTCAAAGGAAAGGAACCTTGGAAGTGATTCCGGAGTTTCCTACTGCGACTAATACGGAAGCCTCTACATGAGATGTATGGACTTCGGTCGAACTTGCAGCTGAACCACGTAGGAAAAAGTCGTGCAAACCTCTCAGGTGCGCATACGAGATATTGTTGTTAGACAACAGTATACCTACGATACACAAGGAAGCGTTGATGGGCCCTGACTCCGGAATTGGCTAAATGCCAATACAATCCGAGATAGTTTCGATATAAGTGATTCAAGATTAAATCCTTGATACACCTTTCGGAAGACTTAGAGTCTAACGAATATTTATGAAACTATAAACTGATGTGGATAAAATGTTTTATCCATAAAGCTCGACTTGTTGAAATAACAAGTTCAAGGAGTTGACTACGATGAGGTTGTTTCACCATAGCGATGCTTAAAGTTGGTTCGGGTTGAACTAGCAATTAATACATATTTCAATCAGGAGATATGAAACATAGATGACGAAAGGATTTCCATATGATGGAAATGTAACCAAGGACTTGCATGTGTTACAGTCCAAGGTATTTTGTCAGTCCAGAGGATGCTAGTAAGTATGCAAACTTCAGAGTTCCAGCAATGGACAGAAGAGAGCAAAATGGAGTTGGAATCTTCGTGTTTTGATGAAATGGTCAAAAGGGTTTTGACTTCATCAATGGGTAACGAAGATGCTTGTGATTCAAGAAAGTAAGTGGGAGCATAATAATATTTCTAAAAACCTTGTGTGCTTGACACATTGTTAATTGGAAATAAATTTCTTGACACGAATTAGGACTTCATTTGAAAATAGTTTTTTCGATGAAGTGCTTGGGCTAAATAGCTTTAATATTAGGCATGATGATCTATGGAGACAGATTTACCTAATGGGGCTGAGCAAAGATACATATTGACAAGATGCTAAAGCTTTTTAGCATTTAAAAACATCAAGGAGTGATTCTTGCCGAAGTCACATGGAAAGAGTTTTTGCAAGACTCGGTGTCCCAAAAACACTGATGAGCAAAATACATGATGGAGATTCCACACACCTTCGTGTTTGGATTAATCATGTATTCCATGGTATGTAAAAACAACCAGATATGTCCAATACTCCAAAGTTGTTGCGAGTATAGATACCAAAGTGATCAAAAGTACTGATCATGGGACAACAGTGAAAAATGTCATTAAGTACTAGAGTAGTACTGATGACATGTTTTCTCGCAAGCAGAGATTATGAAGTACTCGTTGTAAGTAATTACATCGATACAGTCTTCATCAATGCTCCATGCGATTTTCGATTTAAGTTAAGGATTTTTTGTGTAATACACAACATGGTGGCATGGTAGTTGGAAATTATTCCAAACAAGATACTGTGGCGAATTCTATAACAAAGGCTAAGTATGTTGACGCTTTAGAAGCGACAAAGAAGTTGTTGAATCATATAGTTCATTCATGAACTTAGTATGGTTCCAAGATGGCTTTGGTCAATGGGACACTATTGCAGATAGTTGCTCCATAGCTCAGTCTGAGGAATCAGGTTTCGACCAATGATTCACACATATGCAAAGCCAAGTCCACACAAAATATGAATTTTGTGAAAGCGTGAAAACGCAAGGATATGCAAAGTTACACATGGAGCTGAAGTTGTCAGATCCGTTGGACATCAGGCTATACCACATGCGAAGCATATTTTACACCAGTGTGCCACAGGTGTAAAGTGCATTAGCATTAACTAGATTATTGGCTCTAGTGCAAGTGGGAGTCTGTAGGAGATATGCCCTAGAGGCAATAATAAATGTTATTGATTATCTCCCTGTTCATAATTAGGTTTATGTTCCATGCTATAACTGCTATGGTTCTCGAGTCTACAATAACCACGAGGCTCGGAGGAAGACTCATATGCATGTGTGGAATAATAAACGGTAAAATGTATTCCTAGTCTGGCCTCTAAGACTAGCTCAAGTGTTGCATGATGGATCTGTTTTCCTGATCATGGTCATGTCTATGCCAGCAACTTTGAGGGCACAATGTTAGAAGAACATTTGTGTTGAATCGACCTGAATTGATGTTATGCTATGAGATACATTCGTCACAAGTTAAATGGTTAATAACACAGAGATGGTTAACATTTGCATGATTCCTTAGACCATGAGAGTATCGAGTTTCTTCATGCTTGCTTCATGAACTTTGGGGTTTGTTAAACGTCATCCGTAAATGGGTGGCTATTACGGCGGCTTACGGGTTCATGGAAAAGTATGTCAAGTAACTTGATAGCTCAAGATTGGGATTTGCTCCTCCGACGATGGAGAGATATCTCTGGGCCCTCTCGGTGTTACGGTATCCATCATCGTCTGGCCAGACACTTTGTGATTTGATCACGGGGATGCCGGAACACGGGAACGAGAAAAGAGAACAATACCGGTAACGAGGTAACTGGCATAGTGGACAAGTTGTTGATCCACGGGGATGCCAACATGTCTCACCTCGGGTATTTGTAACATATCGCGAAGCAACAGGAATAGCACACGGCAACTGGAGGTTCACTCGAATATTCATTCGTGTGGGTATAGGGGTCAATATGGGTGTCCACGGCTCCGATGTTGATCATTGATCGGAAGGGGTTCCGGGTCATGTCTATACTTCACCGAACCTATAGGGTCACACGCTTAAGGGTCATCTATCTGCTGAATGCTAGACAGGGAGTCTGAGAGAAAATCACCGGAAAAGTTTCGGACACCGGAAAAGTTCCGCAGAGAGAACACCGGAACAATTTCGGTAAAACTGAAAAGTTGTTTCAGAGGATACCATTAAGTCAAATGGGTTTCGGCACATGCCTGATAATTCTTGGAGGGTGCCAGAATTATTCTGGAAACTTCTGGGAATTTTCCGGAAGAAAAACCGGAAATGTTCCGGAGCTGCCGGAACCGCTTCGGATGCTTTCCGCAGATGAAAATCACTAATCCGGAATTGTTCCGAAACGCGTTGAAAATTATTTTAGTGGGTACTGGAAATGTTTTAGGACCACATAAATATTTTCAGTTCGAACGGACGCTGAAAAATGTCGTCGTGAATAGTGAAAGTGCTTTTTGGGATATTTTTGGAAAGTCACCTTTTGGGATATTTTCCCAAAAGGCTTCTAGAAGGGATGGATGGATGAGGACCCCCTTGGGGGGGCCCCACATGGGGTGTGGCCGGCCAAGAAGGGGGCTCCACCTTGGAGCCCCACTTGCCCACTTGCTTTCCCCTTTTACCCTTGGAAAGTGTTTCCTTCATGGGTATTTTTGGTATTTTGAATACCCATCCTACCCCTTGGTTTTCCTATAAATAGGAGGTGAGGGGGCTGCCCAAACTTCATTCATTCTCACATACACATGCCATCTGATGTTATCTGGCTTCTCTCTCCCTCCCAGCGAAATAGTTTCATCGAGCCGAAAGGCTGTCTGGGTTCCGGTGGGAACTAGTTCTGGACGGCGAAGCCCTGCCGGATAGATGACACCGTATGTGTGCAACTCTGTAGAGAGATCATAGTTTCGGTCTTAGTTCAAGAGTACCTCCCGAAGGGCTGTCCGAGTGACTGTCCGAGTTTTGAAGGTCCTCCCGAAGGGCTGTCCGAGTTTCGATGGTCCTCCCGAAGGGCTGTCCGTGACACCGTCCGGGGGACTGTCCGACCGCCTCCCGGAGGGCTGTCCGGGGGGGGGGGGGGGGCGGATGAGGGTATACATCCTCGCGGTTGGGAGGTTGTAAATCCTAGCTGCGGGGATCTGCACCGCCGATCGTCATCGACTCTACTTTCGCTGCGCTACAAGTCGGTACAGAAAAAGATCAAACCTTGTATGCAGTCTCCATAGTGGTCCTGGGCTGGTGCGTAGGTCATAATTTTTTTGTTTTCTGCTGCGTTTCCCAACATAGCTAGGGTCATAAAACGATATAGCTTGTTGGGAGGCAACCCAATAGTTATCTTCAATTTTTTTGTTTTTACTTTATGTCATGGTATGATAACATGATTATTGCTACTGTAATTATTGTGTTTTTATGTTTAAATTAGTGTTTGTTCCAAGTAAAGCCTTTGGGATGACTTGAATGATAAGTAGAATTGATACGGTGGAAAAATAGAAACTTTTGTGTCCAGTGCAGAATTTATCTGATTTTACTGGAATGTCTTTTTTTATCTGGATTTTTTTACAAAGTATTGGTATAAAAATTACCCAGGTTGTCCTAATGTTTCAGAAATTTTGGAGTTACAGAAGTATGGTGTTTGCACAGATCATTATAGACTGTTCTGTTTTAGACAAATTCTAGTTTTGCTTGCATAGTTTGCTTGTTTTGATGATGCTATGTATTTTATCGAGGGGTATAAGCCATGGAGAAGTTAGAATACAGTAGCTTATGCAATAATAAAATAGGAATCAATTTATAACAGTACCTAAAGTCTTTGATTTACCTATCATACTAATGGAGCTCCCGAGTTTTCTTTTGAGTTTTGCGTGCTGAAGTTTTCAAGTTTTGGGTGCTATCACCATGGATGAAGGAATAATGAACGGAAAAGAGCCTAAGCTTGGTGATGAACAAGGCACCCCAAGGTAATATTAGAGGAATACCCGAGCTTCTAAGCGTAGGGATGCCCTGGAAGGCATCCGCTCTTTCGTCTCAATACATCGGTGTGTCACTTGGAGCTACATTTGTATTCATGACATGATATGTGTTTTGCTTGGAGCGTCGTGTGTTATAGTTTGCTTTTGTTTTAGTTTTCTAGAATCATTGTTTGATGGACACACCTACTTGAGAGAGACACATGTTCACCATGATTTGTTAGAATACTCTATGCGCTTCACTTATATCCTTTGAGCAAAGAAGTTGTTCTAGTCCTTCAATTGTATCTTTTTAGAGCATGGTGGCATACGGATTTTATAGAAATAATTTCACTCTCATTCTTCACTTAACTTTGTTTGAGAGTCTAATATATAGTGACGGTAATTTTCATGTGTTATAAGACTAGTCCAAAACAAATAGGTATTCAAGGAGTGCATAATCAAAACCTGCAAGTAGAACATAAAAGAGACGTTGTGGGTTAATGATATTGATGTGGTAATATGAAAGGGCGTGAGTGCCTGGTTGCTTGTTAGTAGAAATATCGATAGTTAAAAGTTGTTAATTTGCTATTCATCTAAATATTGGTTATAGCATGGTGATGATGTGTGAGCATTCTTATTCCTCGTTGAAATCCTAGTGATGTTTGGGTCGGGGGCGCGTGATGGTTAACTCCTACCAACCTCCTCCCTAGGGGCATGCGAGTAGTACTTTGCTTTGAGAGAGCTAATAAAACTTTGCAATAATTATGTGAGTTCTTTATGACTAATGTGAATCCATAGATAACGCACACTCACCTTTTCATACTATGCTAGCCTCTTCGGTACCGTGCATTGCCCATTCTCTCCTCGAGGATCGTTGCAGCTTTCGTTGGTGCATCCAAACCCTGTGACATGATATGCTCTATTGCACATAAGCCTCCTTATATCTCCCTCAAACCAGACACCATACCTACCTATTATGGCATTTACATAGCCATTCCGAGATATATTGCCATACAACTTCAACCGTTACATCATATGACTTCTACACTCATTGTCATATTGCTTTCAATGACCATGTAGCTGACATAGTATTTGTGGCAAAGCCACCGTTCATTATTGTTTACATGTTCGCTAGATCATTGCACATCCTGGTACACTGCCAGAGACATTCATATAGAGTCATACTGTTTAGTCATATCGAGTGGCAAGTAATAAAAGTGTGATGATTATCATTATTAGAGCGCTGTCTCAGTGAGGAAAGGACGATGGAGACAGTGATTCCCCCATAAGTCGGGATGAGACTCCGGACGAATATTTTTAAAAAAAGAGAAAGAAATAAAAAGGAGAAGAAAAAGGGAAAAAAGAAAAAAAGAACAAAAATGAGAGATAAGGAGAGAAGGGACAATGCTACTACCTCTTTTTCCACATTTGTGCTTAGATAAAGCACCATGTTTATCATATAGAGGGTCTCATGTTTTGTCATTTTCATATGCTAGTGGGAATTTTTCATGATAGAACTTGCCTTGTATATTTTGATGACGGGCTTCCTAGAGTGCCCGAGGTCTTCATGAGCAAGCAAGTTGGATGCACACCCACTTAGCTTCAGTTGAGCTTTGATACAGTTATAGCTCTAGTGCATTCATTGCATGGAAATCCCTACTCCTCGCGTTGATATCAATTGACGGGCGATCTCCAGCAATATCAACCAAGCAGGACTAGGTCTTTACCTCCACCGCCAGGGGCCAAACCTCGGTAAACTTTTTGCTCTTCATTCCCGATCAACCCCTCTCAAGCAACCACCTAGTTACGATGGCCTCTAGACTTAGTTCTTTCTCAAGGACATTTGTCGTTACAAAACCACGATAGAGCCCATATAGGAGGGCCTCGTACTCGGCCTCGTTATTGGAGGAATTAAAGTAGATTTGGAGCATGTAGCTCAATCGCTCTCCCTTGGGAGAAAGAAGGACCACTCCAGCCTCTAGCCATTCAACATCTTGGAGCCATCGAAGAACATGGTCCATTGTCCGGAGAGGCCCGGGACTGACTGCCGGTCCTCAGTCCACTCGGCTATGAAATTAACCAAGGCTTAAGACCTGCTTGCTTTCTTCGCCTCGGATTTTATTTCCAGAGGTAAGAGCTCGATAGCCCATTTTGCCACTTGGCCAGCATCATCCCTGTTGGTCAATATCTCAGACAAGGGAGCGTCACTAATGAACATGACCGAGTGCTCTTGGATGTAATGAACCACCTTTTTCCAGTCAGATATATCTCATAAACCATTTTTTGGTAATGTGGGTACCTCTGTTTGGAAGGGGTCAAAACCTCTAAGATGTAGTAGACTGGTCGTTGGACTTTGAACGCCTTTCCTTGCTCCTTGCGTTCCATGGTGAGCACAGTGCTAACCACTTGGTTCGTGGCCGCGATTTACAAGAGTAAAGGCTCTTGGCTGCTCAGAGCAGCAAGCATCGGCTGGGTGGACAGCAGACCTTTACGTTCCTGGAAGATAGCCTGCGCTTCGTCTATCCACTCGAACTTGTCTGATTATTTCATGAGTCGGTAGAGAGGCAAGGCCTTCTCGGCGAGTCGTGAAATGAATCTGCTCAAGGCTGCTAGACTGCGTGTGAGCATCTGCACATCATGGAGATTTTCTAGTAGCTTCATATGGACTATAGCCTGGATCTTATCAGGGTTGTCCTCAATTCCACATTCGGAAACGAGAAAACTAAGTAATTTGCCTGCTGGGACCCTGAATGTGCACTTGGCTGGATTGAGTTTGATTCCAAAGCGACACAAGTTCGCAGAGGTCTCAGCGAGGTTAGTGAGGAGGTCGGAAACTTTACTGGACTTGACTATGATGTCGTCCATGTAAGCCTCTACATTCCGACTGATATGTTTGTGCAAATATTTTTGGATCATATGTTGGAAAGTGACTCCGACACTTCTGAGTCCGAATGGCATGGTGATGTAGGAGAAACACCCGAATGGGGTGATGACCACTATTTTTATTTCATCAGGTCCATACATTCAGATCTGGTGGTGCCTGGAGTATGCAGCTAGAAACGATAGACGCTCACACCCCATAGTAGAGTCTACTATCTGATCTATGCGGGGGAGAGGGAAGTGACCTTTCGGACTGGCCCGATTGATGTGTTTAAAATCAATGCACATCTGCAAAAAGGTATTCCTTTTTGGCACCATGACGACGTTGGCGATCCACTCGGAGTGGTACACCTCTCGAATAAACTCGGCAGCTAGGAGCCAAGCGATCTCCTCGCCGATAGCCTTGCGCTTCTCTATAGAAGAGTGTTGACGTGGCTTGAGACTGCGTCGGTATTTCCCCAAAGAAGAAGGGATGATGCAGCACAGCGACGGTAAATATTTCCCTTAGTTATGAAACCAAGGTATCGAACCAGTAGGAGGATCACGCAACACTATGTAAACAACACCTGCACACAAAGAACAAATACTTGCAACCCGACGAGAAAGAGAGGTTGTCAATCTCTCCACGGTAAAAAGATATATTAGGTTGTAATAGATTGGATAGATAGATCTCGCAAGAACACAAAATAAAAGAGGCAAATAAAAAGTGCAGCAAGGTATTTTTTGGTTTTTGGAATAATAGATCTGAAAACAAAAGCGGCATAAAGATAGATCGGAAAGCAATATGTAGGAAAAGTAGACCCGGGGGCCGTAGGTTTCACTAGTGGATTCTATCATCAGTATAGCGCACGGTGGGTGAACAAATTATTGTTGGGCAATTGATAGAAGATAAAATAATCATGACGATATCCAAGGCGATGATCATTATATAGGCATCACGTCCAAGATTAGTAGACCGAAACGATTCTGCATCTACTACTATTACTCCACACATCGACCGCTATCCAGCATGCATCTAGTGTATTTTGTTCATGGAAAAATGGAGTAATGCAATAAGAATGATGACATGATGTGGACAAGATCTATTCATGTAGGAATAGACCCCATCTTGTTATCCTTAATAGCAACGATACATGCGTGCCTCGCTTCCCCTTCTGTCATTGGGAGAGGACACCACAAGATCGAACCCATCATAAAGAACCTCTTCCCATGGCAAGAAAAATCGATCTAGTTGGCCTAACTAAACCAAAGATTCGAAGAAGAAATACGAGGCTATAAGTAATCATGCATATAAGAGATCAAAGAAGACTCAAATAATACTCATGGATAGAAACTGATCATGAACTCAAAATTCATCGGATCCCAACAAACACACCGCAAAAAGTCATTACATCAAATAGATCTCCAAGAGACCATTGTATTGAGAATGAAAAGAGAGAGAGGAAGCCATCTAGCTACTGCCTACGGACCCGTAGGTCTATGGTGGACTACTCACGCATCATCAGAGAGGCACCAATGAGGATGATGAACCCCTCCGTTATGGTGTTAGATTGGATCTCGCGATTCTGGAACTTGCGGCAACTGGATGTATTTTTCGTCGACTCCTCTAGGGTTTCTGGAATATGTGGGTATTTATACAGCTCAGAGGGGGTGGAGAAGGTTCCCGAGGCGGCCACAACCCACCAGGGCGAGCCCCGGGCCCCTGGCACACCCTGGTGTCTTGTGGGCGGCCTGGGATCCCTCCTGGTTACTTCTTTGGCCCACTGGCCTCCTTCTGGTCCAAAAAAAAATCTCCAAAAAGTTTCATTGCTATTGGACTCTGTTTGGTACTGATATTCTGCGAAGTAAAAAACAAGCAAAAACAACAACTGGCACTTGGCACTAAGTCAATAGGTTAGTCCCAAAAAAATGATATAAAGTTGCTATAAAATGATTGTAAAACATCCAAGAGTGATAGTATAACAGCATGGAACAATCAAAAATTATAGATACGTTGGAGATGTATCAACATCCCCAAGCTTAATTCCTACTCGTCCTCGAGTAGGTAAATGATAAAAACAGAATTTTTGTTGTGGAATGCTGCCTAACATATTCATTACATATTCTTTTCTTTTGTAGCATGGACATTTGGACTTTTAGATGGTTGAAAGCAATAGTCTAGTTTTGACATAAAGACTTTAATACTCAAGCATGCCAACAAGCAACCATGTCTTTCAAAATATCAACACTAACGAAAGTTATCCCTAGCCCATCATGCTCAATCATTGATCCATTCATGAAACACACTCAAATATTAACTACACCCAATGCACAAGTATGATCATAGTGCCCCCTAGTTGGTGCTTTATAAGAGCAGATGGAGACTCAAGTAAAAATAAAAATTGCATAAAGTAAATAGATAGGCCCTTCGCAGAGGGAAGTAGGGATTTGTAGAGGTACCAGAGCTCAAAGCTTAAATTGAGAGAGAAAAATATTTTGGGTAGCATGCCTTTCCTGTCAATGAAAACGACAAAGTAGTTCTCAATACTTTCCATTATAGATACATCATAGGACGTTCCCAAACATATAGTAAAGTTTATTCCTTTTTCCACCATTCTTTCACAATCCATGGCTAGCCGTATCCACAGTTGCTTTCCATAACAACACTTTCAAAGAAATTTATTATTTGACAACAAAAAGTAAATTTCTTTTTCATTTCGGGACTGGGCATCCCTATTACCGCCGTACTCTCGTGCAATGACATGTGAATAAAGACTCATCTTGAGAATAACACATCTAGCATGGAAACATATTGGACACCCCCTACCGTTTCATGAGCGGTATGAGCACACAAAAAGGAATTTCGTTTTGAAAATTAGAGATGGCACATACAAATTTGCTTAGAACGACATGGAAATACCGCATATAGGTAGGTATGGTGGACTCATAAGGCAAAACTGGGTTTAAGGACTTTTGGATGCACAAGTAGTATTTCTACTTAGTACAAGTGGAGGCTAGCAAATAGATTGGGAAGCAACCAACCAAGAAACGAAAATTCACATAAATGGGCATTGAGCATAACTAACACCGAATAATGCACCATAAGTAGGATGTAATTTCATTGCATAACTATTGACTTTCGTGCTTGCATAGGGAATCACAAACCTTAACACCAATATTCTTACTAAAGCATAATTACTCAGCAACATGACTCACATATCACTATCATCATGTCTTAAAACTATTACAAGGAATCAAGTTTAATTTGTACAATGATCTTCATGAAAGTTTTTATTATATACCTCTTGAATATCTATCACTTTGGGACTAGTTTCATATATTGCCAATGCTTTTGACAAGTGAAGCATGAGAGTATTTCTTCAAAATTTGAAAGCACACCATGCTCAAAAAGATATAAGTGAAGCACTAGAGCAATTCCATAGCTCAAAAATTTAAGTGAAGTATATAGAGCAATTCTAACAAATCATAGCATAATTTTGGCTCTCTCAAATAGGTGTGTCCAGCAAGGATACTAGTGACAAACTAAAAATAAAAGCAAGCAAAGACTCAAATAATACAAGATGCTCCAAGCAAAACTCATGATATGTGACGAATAAAAATATAGCTCGAAGTATAATACCGATGGTCGTTAGAAGAAAGAGGGGATGCCACTCGGGGCATCCCCAAGCTTAGTTGCTTGTTCGTCCTTGGATATTATCTTGGGGGTGCTGTAGCATCCCCATGCTTAGGCTCTTTTCACTCCTTATTCCTTCATCCATCATGATCTCACCCAAAACTTGAAAACTTCAATCACACAAAACTCAACAAAACCTTCGTGAGATCCGTTAGTATAATAAAGCAAATCACCACTTTAAGTACTGTTGCAAACTCATTCAAATTTTATTATTGCATTATACCTACTGTATTTTAACTTTACCATGGCTTATACCCTTCAATACAAACCATAGATTCATCAAAACAAGCACACAATGCAACGAAAACAGAATCTGTCTTAAACAGAACAGTCTGTTGTACACTACAAGAAATATGTCAACTTGTGACCTTCTCTTAGTGACCCCAGCTGAATTGGTCGTAAATCCACGGCCATTTCGCTAGGAAGGGCTCAAACCCTAAAATTGTCTTACACCAAATGGTCATAAAGCAGACAACAGCGGTCGACGACCTTATTTCTACCTGATTACGACCAATATAAATGGTCACGAGGTTGTGAACGTGGATGCATTGATACTTAAGGCCACCTCCGTTTTAGATGTGTACAAAAAATGTACAATGTGTAAAACCAAATATAAACATCAAAACGTATGTATGAAAAAATGTTTTTTTGTTGGGAATATATGAAAAGATGTTAATCATGTATTTGAAAAATGTTAAACATATATAAACAATCCATGTGAGCTCACCATCCAATCTTTGTTTCTGGTAATATTTTCATTCTGTGAAGCAACTATACTTTATATTGCTTTATAATTGCTGAAAGTTTACCAGGACATGACCCTGCCCATAGAACCTCCCTCCACCAAATTTTAGCTCATTTAATTTATCCAATTTCCCTCAATATTTTTTCCTAATTTTCTGTTCAGTGGATAACATTGTGAAGGAAGTACCATTTTTATTTCTCCAAATGGTATGAAAATTTTACAGTGCCTTCATATGCCCATATTATCATCCTCCTCCAAATTGCAGCTCAATCCAATCATCTACGTGAGCCCATCATCAATTTCTATTTTCTGTCCAGAATTGCACCTTGCAAAGCAAGTTCTATCTGGACCCCTCCTATTTCCTTCAAACTTTTTGGGATCTCTTCCATATTCAAACCATTTGTACATGCCAATATTCAGCTCCATTCGCCTAGTAAATCTTCATCAACGAATTTCCAAATTTCTATCCAGAGAGAAGCTTTGTGAACAAAGTACTAGCTAGGATTATCTAAATGACCTGAGATTTTTCCAAATGTTTCAAATGCTCAAATAATCACTCTTCACAAAATTTGAGATTTATCCAGCAATCCATGTGAGCTCATCATCCAATCTTTTATTCTGGTCATATTTTTGGTTTGTGAAGCAACTATATTTTATATAGCTTAATTATTTCTGAAACTATACCAGGGAATGTTTCTACCTATATAACTTACCTCCACCAAATTTGAGCTCATTTCATTTAGCCAATTTCTCTCAATAATTTTCTAAAGTTTATGTCCAGAAAAGAGCATTGTGAAGGAAGTACCACTTCGGCATGTCCAAATGGTATAAAAGTTTTACAGTGCCTTCCTATGCCCAAATTACCATCCTCCACAAAATTTCAGCTCAATCCATTCATTAATTTGCTCCCAGCTTCAGCATTCATATTTTTGTCCAGTGTGGTACTTTGCAAAGCAGGTGCCACCTATCCTCCTCCATTTGAGCAGAAAATTTGCCAAGACAGTGTCCTTAGTAGGTGATCATCCTCAGCCAAAACTCAGGTCCATTGGCCACGTGCATTTCCCCCACCGCTAATCAAACACTTGGGTGCTAATTCATGTTTGAGCTTAGTTCAGTCTCCTCGTGAGATTCTTCTGTTGTATTATTCTTCCTAACACCTACCGGGGGAGTGCTCAACCCATCAGACATACCTAGGCCACCCAGAACGAGTGGCAACGTCAAGGTCATGCGGTGACCATGCGGCTGGCATGCCAGTTTGCGCGCTCTGGAGTTGGGGCCGTCGGCCACCGTCCAAACCTCAATGTCTCGTCACCAAACCATGTACCTCTGATTAAATAGATACTTATGTATCTAAAAATGAATTTTGGAAAAAATCATGAGCAAACTATAAGGCAGCTGCAGTTCAAACTTGACCCACTTCCTACTAAATCGTCTTAAATTTGCCTTTTTCACGAGAGGTGGCTCAAAGCTTTTAACACCCAACCATTGAGTCAATTGTACATTAAATATGGCCTAATATTTTAGAAAATTGATTTGGTCCAATTTTGCAACAAATATATGGTAGGTCCTTCACAAAAAACTCATTTTGGGCACTCGAAAAATGGAAAATGAATTTTCGGTCCAAAGAAAATGAAAACTTCCTTAGGCAACATTGTTTGTCATTCCAATATGCACCCTTGTGCAGAATATGAGATCATTTGAGCAAACTATGCCGTTAATGTGGCCATAAGATTGATCATTTGGCTTGAAAGCCATGAATCTTCACACATGATAGCTCATTTTTTAGAACACTTTTTAAAAATAATTGTCGTAATATAAGTTTATTATTTTTGCTGGTAACTTGGTCACATTTAATGACACAATGCGAAGGTTTTCCAATTTTATGATTTTTTTAGAATTTTTCATCCCCATTTCAAAATGCGGTCAAAACAGCGGGCATGGCTGTTCCTAGATAGGGGTTAAATCTTGAAAAACTTATGGTGTTTCTCTGATTAAATAGATACTTATGTGCCTAAAAATAATTTTTGGAAAAAATAAAGAGCAAACCATGAGGGAGATGCAGTTCAAATTTGACCCACTTCCTGCTGAATAGGCGGAAATTTGTCTTTTTCACGAGAGGTGGCTCAAAGCTTTTGACACTCAACCATTTGGTCAATTGTACATTAAATATGTCCTAATATTTTAGAAAATTGATTTGGTCCAATTTTGCAACAAATATATGGTAGGTCCTTCACAAAAAAACTAATTTTGGGCACTCAAAAAATGAAAATGAATTTTTCATCCAAAGAAAATGAAAACTTCCTTATGCAACACTGTTTGTCATTCTAAGATGCAAACTTGTGCAAAATATGATATCATTTGAACAAACTATGTCATGAATGTGACCATAACATTGACCATTTGTCTTGAAAGCCATGGAACTTCATACATGATAGCTCGTTTCTGAGAACACTTTTTTAATACATTTGCCGTAGTCCAAGTTTGTTATTTTTTCTGAAAACTAGGGCACATATAATGACACAATGCGAAGGTTTTCAATTTTTTGTTTTTTTTGAATTTCTTATGCCTGTTTCAAAATGCGGCCAAAACGGCGGGCATGACCGTTCGTATCTAGGGGTTGAATCGTGCAAAACTTTTGGAGTATCTCTGATTAAATAGATACTTATGTACCTAGAAATTATTTTTGGAAAAAATCATGAGCAAACTATAAGGGAGCTGCAGTTCAAATTTGACCCGCTTCCTCTTAAATCGACGGAAATTTGTCTTTTTCATGAGAGGTGGATCAAAAGCTTTTGACACCCAACCATTTGGTCAATTGTACATTAAATATGGCCTAGTATTTTATAAAATTGATTTGGTCCAATTTTGTATCAAATATATGGTAGGTTATTCTAAAAAAACTCATTTTGGGTATTCGAAAAATGGAAAATGAATTTTTCGTCCGAAGAAAATGAAAACTTCCTTAGGCAACAGAGAAATTTAGGTGGGAGAAATCGCAACAACCACTAAGTTGCAAAAACTAGTCTAGGTAATACATTGGTTCTAGCCATCTTATTAAAATCTGATCCAACGGCCACAGATATGGTAGACACACGAGTCGTGTTCCGTCGGGTGATCCCAACCATTTCTTAAAGAAAAAACACAATTACATGTGCTCTATTCTCATTGGTGGAATTAATTGTCACACAGATCGATGACATGACGCCCATCCGTCCATCCATCGACCCATCTCTCCATCCCACATCCATCTATCTACAGAAAAGAGGAAGAAAAAATGAAAATGAAAAAGGAAAACCCCACCCGCAGCCCAACAACCCAAACCCTAACTCAGATCCCATCGCACACCTCCTCCCTCATCTCCTCGCCGCCGCCACCTCCTCCCCGTCCCGGCCTCCTTCCGTGACGCGTCCCGAAGCGGCGCCCACCGCGTCGCCTGTCGGCCGCCCTCGCGTGTGGTTGCGTCCGCGGCGACGACGGTGCCTCCTCTGCTGTCTTCCCACGGTTGACGCTCCCGGATCGAGCAGGTGACGCGGCGGCCCTCCCAGATCCATGGCAAGCCACATCTGGCCTGTCCTCGCGGCTGACGGCCACGTCCTTGACAAGGGTCACATCTGGCATATCCTACTCTCCCCGTTCTCCCCTGTCCCGGTTCCCCACCGACCCCGCCACGCCAGGCCACCTCCCGGCGACCGGCCGCCGGTCCTCGCCATGCCACCGCGCCCGACCATGGTCCACTCCTCCTCCCGTCCCCACCCGCTCCCCCGGCCGACGCCGACGCCAAGAACGCGGTCTCCTACGCCGTCGTCGTCCTCAACCAGCGCCTCCCGCGCTTCGCGCCCCTGCTCTGGACCAGAGGTAACAAACCAACCAATGTGCCCCCAACGCCACGGCCTCTTGCCATTCTCGCTCTAGTGGCTTTCCTCTCCGTCCTGTGCTAAACTAACTGACGCCGCCCCCGTCGTCTCTTTGTGTTTGTGCGAGCAGCTGACTTACGGGTGTGCGCGGACGGTGGTGCCAACCGGGTCTTCGACGGCATGCCGGAGCTGCTCCCGGCCGAGGAGCTCGACGAGGTCCACTCGAGGTAATCAAAGTCTTCTCCGCCCTTCCTCCTTCTTCTCTCACCCTGATAGTTGCGTGCCTACGCTACCCACCTGTTCTCAGTTTGACTCTGCCTCCCCGAGGTGAGGCCCCAAACGCCCAGTGCCCATCACGTGCTTGTTGGAATGTGTCGGAGGCATCCGTGAACGAATTTAGGCCCCGTTTGTTTCAGCTTTGGGAGCAGTTTTTGGACTGGAAAAAGCTGAAACTGAAACAAACAACTATTTTAGAACAGTTGTGGAACCACAACCCAAAACTGTTTCGGGCTATTTTCAGTGTAACAGTCCAAAGCACGTCTCGGGGTACTTCACAGCCAAAGATGTTTCCCTAGCCCCTCTGCTTTTGGCGTTTGGTCGTAATTATGTCATAGATGTCGCCGCAGGCACGACCTATCTCTCCCTTCGCCCCTCCTCCTGAAACATAGCGTTTTCACCAGCCCACAGTCGTTTCCACAGCTACGTTGCCAAACAGCTAACCTTCACTGCAGCTGTTTCCTCGGCACAGCAGTTTTGCCAGCACAACAAGTTCACAGCTGAATCTGTCGAAACTGAAGCCCAAACAAACACAGCCTTAGTCTAGCTGTATGAATGTGCTGTTGTGTGCAAGCAAGCGGTGAGTTCAGTCAGAGGGAGCCGCCCCGCCTATGGCTTCAAAATATGCCTTTTCTGCCATTGTGCAGAATCTGCCCTGTTTGTTTTGGCGATGCATTGTGGTCGGTATGATATCTGTTTAGCCGAAAACTACAAAATTACCCCCAATATCCATTTCTTGCATGTCTACTATTCCACCCAATACCCATTGCTTACTCTAATCCTCCCATTCCGCTTTTGGTTGGGGCGTTCCTCTACTGATCCATATGCATGCGTTAATCCGTTGTTGTTCTTAATTTCTGGGGGGAAACTGCATAGGGAAATCTCGAACCTAATTGACCGCTCGTCGGCGCCTCAAGGTAGCTATAAACAAAGACGAGGAATTAGTACGGTCTTTGTTTCAGTTCAGTCATGAGAAGGAGTACTAGTATGCTATATGTGTTTTGTATAGATACGTATAAATGAGAAAGCTTAGGAAAACATATATCCGTACATAGAAGACTGTTATTGCTAGCTAGCTGGGATGCGTAGGCGGATGCATGCATGCATACATCATGGTCAATATGCGTAAATATACAGCTTGGCAAGTTGGCTTGCCTGGCCAGATATGGAGTATTATTCCTGTCCGCATATTTGGTTACTGATGGAATTACAGTTGCCAATACTTCTACCAGTTGCTGTCCACTGACTATCTGAGCTTTACCATATTTGTGCAGACTGTGGGCTTGTGGTTCTTTGTGCACTTATGGTTATGCTATTGCACGTATAGCTTCTAGTTTGGGCCTGCGGTTATTGTTCTAATCATTTGCTACCGTTTAAGTTCATATACTACCTTGTGCTGTCGCTAATGGTTTTAGTAACACTGCTAGGGTCACTGCCATGAGCTACTGGTTAATTGGGTTTCCGGTTATGTCTAGGTCAACCTCCACATCAAGCGCGAGGACCTGCAGCCGGTAATCTGTTAATTAATCGCCACCTTGGATAGATATAGACGTGTTCCTCGGCGGCGGCGCAGGCGGCGCAACGGCGACAGACGAATGCGAAATGGTGAGCGGCTCCGACGGAACCCTCCTCCCTCTGCCGCGCTCCTTCTCGTCTAGATAGATCCGGGGTTCTGACTGTTCCTTTGCTCTTCTTGCGCAGACGAAGGGAACTGGCAGATTCAGCAAGCGCCGGAACAAGACCCACACGCTGTGTATCCACTGCGACCGCAGCAGCTTCCACCTGCAGAAGGGCACCTGCTCCTTGTGCAGCTACCCCGCTGCCCGCATCCGCAAGTGTAAGTCTCACCGCATGGTGGTTTGATAATGCTGAGGCCGACTGTGAAATTGAACTGTCATTCATCTTACATGCTCTGTTAAACCCTGATATATTTGCTGGAACTAGAGCTTAATATTCATGTGTGTGTGTGTGTGTGTGTTTCGAGTAAAGTTGTCGTTTGTGGTGCTCCTTTGTAACTTGATGAAACAAGCACCTGTAGTGTCTGAGTGAGTGAGTGCTTGTCTGTTGCCAACTTACACTTTCACAGCCGCGTTAAATAACAAGCTTGTTCGAGCAATTTTTTTAGTCTCCACTTTTTTCTTCTGGCATTTTTATAATCTTGTTTGGTAATTCTGGTGGTACATGTGTAGTCAGTAACCAGTGCTACTGCTTAACTCAAAATTTCTTTTACAAAGAATAAAAAAGATGAGCATTTCTCCAGCCAATGTCTGAAGTAGTTGCTGTTGCGTAGTCATCGGCTGGACCTATGCATTTCATAAAAATTTGCAATGATGTTTGTTGCCTAAGAAACTAGCGAATTAGAGGCCTGAGAGTTCAATTGTTTAAATAAGATCAAGTGATCGTCAAAGTACAAATTTTTAACTAAGTGCCTGCTGCTCTTTGAATTGGTCTTTACTTAAGAATCATGAATCTGATGTATTTCACAGTTTTAGTGGAGCTTTGGAGCTCACTAAAAATGAACAAAACATCTTTTCCCTTGTGTTTTTGACTCCACGCTCAATGGCTTAATTTATTATCTGAATTTGCAGATGTTTTGCACCAGTCACTAGTTGCCAAGAAGCAGAATATTTGAGGAAGAAACTTACTGCTTAAACTGATAACATATCTGGTCGCATGGGAAATTGCTAGTAGTTAGTTCTAGGTGAACTGCTATTGTGTGCAGTTTGTATGATAGTTAGTTTTATTTTGTCAAATCTTGTGTTCTGGTTTGTAAATTCATTGTAACATGAGGCTGATTGGCGGCAATGTGATTTGCTCTCTTGTTGGAAACGAGCAGACTTGTTAATTTTTACATGGCAAATGGGACGTGTGGGTTGTGCTTACCCTACCATGAAAATTTTGGCCTGGCCAGAATGTGAATAGAATAAAAAAGTTTAATTCTGAATTACGGCCCAGTAAAAATTATGCTGGATCAAATAATTATTGGGCCAAAATATTTTTAGGTTGAAAAAATGGCCAAATTTATTGGGCTCGGCCCATTCAAACTACTATGTGGACTCAGCCACGTCAAATCCTTTGTGTAGTCCATGTCATCAACAGTGCCATGTCAACCTTGATGCCACGTGGATTATGCCACATCAGCTTGACAAGTCAGATCACATGTGGTTGAGACGCAGGAGTAACGACCAAAATTTTGGTCATAGGTTCTATGACCAAAACATTTTGGTCATAGGTTCTATGACCAAAAATTTAGGAAGGTCAAGTTTGTTCATTCTTGACGGCCAACTGTTGACCTTTGAAATTTGGTCATAAAAAGGTCATAATTTGAAAATAATGACAATTCTTTGACCAAAATGGGGGGTCATTAATGAACTAATTTCTTGTAGTGATGGATTCAGATTTGAGTAAGAAATCTATCTGGTTTCAAATAGATTGGTTTATTTTTTTGAACTATGCATAGATTTGTAACAATGAGCATAGGTAGTTATAGGTTGCTGTGATGATGAATATAAATATTAAGAAGTGCTCATGAATGGCGGTATACCAGATACCATTGTTTTCACTGTTTTATCAACATGCCTTTGCCGAATCTTCGGTTTATACGTGTAAACTATACATTGTCAGCTACTGACTGCTTTCTAGTTATTAAACGAACTCATAATGGTTAGTGCTGGTCATATGCAAGTAAACTGGATACCCACCAGACTAACTATTTTCCAAAGTTAGAGTGATAGATTCTGTACTACACTGCTAATGCTTATCCAAGTTCCTTGTTTTATATTCATGGTAACTAAATATTGACATATTAGCTAATTGTGTACCTAAATATGACCCAGGTACAATGGATACAGCCTGATGCTTCTGCTGCCATAACATGTATTCTTGTTTACCATCCAGGTACAATGGGAGCAAGCTCATCCTCCTCAATCCCTAGCTATTGCACGACTATCGGAGTGCATACTCCCTCTAGTTCCTGGAGCATCTGCACCTCTTATTGTAGTAGCTGGTATGCTTGATGCATGTATCTCCGTCTCTTTACTGTTTTGCTAGAACCATAAATCTTGATGCATGATGAGCATGGTCTGGTTTGTTAGATCTGTTCAGCTGGTGCTTAAAATTTGACATGCCTGGATTCTGAATGAACTCGTTCTTACAATTCTTTTCATTTCTATGATCAATTTAGTTAGAGTTGCACATGTCAGTATACTATATACCAAAAAATTCTAGCTAGTGAGAACATTTTTGTCACTCCATGAACACATACTGGTTAGTGTTCATACTATTTATGTACATGGCATTTGCTGTCAATTCTTTCTTATAAGTTATTGGATCCCTCATTGGCTACTGTTTGATGTTCTGTACACATTCTTATTCTTATATGTTCATTCTTGTTTTTTGCACAGGTGAAGTGTGAATCTAAGTCTGAAGCTGTGAAGCATATCAACAAAGAGTAGCATATTATGTGTTGTAATTGTAGACAATAGTAGGCATATCTGGGTTGTATACTGTAACGATTGTAATAGACTAATATAGTGTTGTTTTGGACGAATTTCATTTGCTCTTTGGTCTGTTCGAAATAATGATTGTGTATGTGATTTGAATACCCGTGAAATGGAAACCTGACAATGGGGTCCAAGTTATAATGGTGATTTGACAAATTTTGAAATTTCTTATGTGTAGGACCAATTTTGAGATAAGCATGACAAGTGGGACTAATCTGACTCGGGGGACTAGCAGCAAAAGAAAATGGCTGAAAATAGAAAATCAGTAGACTATAAATGGGTTCTTGGGCTAGGCCCATATAGGCCCTAAAAGGCCAAATTCTTGGGCTAGGCCCATGTAGCTAGCGAAAATTAACATGAAAAATAATATTAAATGGGATAAATTAGTGGGCTTGGCCCATGTAAAACACCTAATTTGACCGAGCTGATTCTTATCAACGACCAATTCAGTTGGTCGTAATTTTGCCATGTCAGCTTGCCACGTTGGATCTGACATGGACTGGGCAGACTGGGAGTGACCAAAACAATTGGTCGTAGAACCAATGACCTTTTATTTTGGTCGTTAAGTTTCATTAAAGACGGCCAGCTTTTGACCAACTATTTTTGGTCACAAAAAGGTTGCAAATGAAAAATAATGACCATTCAGTGACCAATATTGATGGTCGCAAGTTGACATATTTCTTGTAGTGGTAATCTGTACTCTAACCATACTTCTGTAACTCTAAAAATTCTGAAAAATTAGGAAAACGTAAATAATTTGTATAGCAACATTGTGTTAAAATTTCAGCTCATTATCACGCTCCAGAAAAAAAATGAAAATTAGCGCACTGGAGTCAAAATTTCAGATTCAGATTCAGCATTGTTTCTACTCATCTTATGAATCATTCTAAAGGCTTTACTTGGCACAAACACTAAATAAATCATAAAAAACACAATCATAACAGAGGCATAATTGTGTCAACACTCAAGAACAGAAATAAAAAGGTAAAAATAAATTTTATTCATTGGGTTGCCTCCCAACAAGCGCTATCGTTTTACGCCCCTAGCTAGGCATAATGATTTCAATGATGCTCACATAAAAGTAGTAATTGAAATATGAAAAAGAGCATCATGAATATCATGACAAACACATTTAAGTCTAACCCACTTCCTATGCATAGGGATTTTGTGAGCAAACAATTTATGGGAACAAGAATCAACTAGCATAGGAAGGCAAAACAAGCATAACTTCAAAACTTTGAAGACATAGAGAGGAAACTTGATATTATTGCAATTCCTACAAGCATATGTTCCTCCCTCATAATAAATTTCAGTAGCATCATGAAGGAATTCAACAATATAACTATCACATAAATCATTATTTTCATGATGCACAAGCATAGAATTTTCATTACTCTCCTCATAAGGAAATTCCTTATCATCCATGGTAGTGGGAGCAAACTCAACAAAATAACTATCATGAGACACTTGATTGACATAACCACATTGCAAATTAAAACCATGATGATAAGTTTCATGGTTATCATTACTCATTATAGCATACGTGTCATCACCATCATCATACATAAGAGGCATGCAATCATCATAATAAATTTGCTTATCAAAACTTGGGGGACTAGAAATATCATCTTCATCAAACATAGCATCCCCAAGCTTGTGGCTTTGCATATCATTAGCATCATGGATATTTAGAGAATTCATACTAGCAACATTGCAATCATGCTCATCATTCAAGGAACTATCATGAATCACCTTATAAATTTCTTCTTTCAACACTTCATCAAAATTTTGAGATTCATGATTTTCAAACAAAACTTCATAGAGATAATCAAGTGCACTCAACTCACTAGCCATTGGTTCATCATAATTTGGCCTTTTGAAAAGATTAGCAAGTGGATGAGGATCTAAATCAATAGAATTTTAGCAAGCAAAAATGCAAGCAAATAGAAGGCACATGGCAACACAAGCAAAGATAGCAAACAAGAGATCTGACGAGAAAAAGGACAAATGAAAAAGAGGGCGAATGAAATGGCAAATTTATGAAGTGGGGGAGAGGAAAACGAGAGGCAAATGGAAAATAATGTAATAGCAAGGAGATGAGATTTGTGATTAGGAATCTGATAGATGTTGATGATGTCTCCTTGGCGCAAGAGATTGGCACGTCGAAGAGACTGCTTTCTCCCCGGTAACGGCGCCAGAAATTCCTTTGACGTGGCTTGGCCTTTGGGTCAACACGGAGTCGATGGTTAGTGTCGTGGTCTTGTCACGTCGGTATTTCCCAAAGAGGAAGGGATGATGCTGCACAACGACAGTAGGTATTTCCCTCAGTTATTAAACCAAGGTATCGAACCAGTAGGAGGATCAGGCAACACTATGTAAACAACACCTGCACACAAAGAACAAATACTTGCAACCCGACGCAAAAGAGAGGTTGTCAATCTCTCCACGGTAAAAAGATAGATTATGTTGTAATAGATTGGATAGATAGATCTCGCAAGAACACAAAATGAAAGAGGCAAATAAAAAGTGCGGCAAGGTATTTTTGGGTTTTTGGAATAATAGATCTGAAAACAAAAGCGGCAAAAAGATAGATCGGAAAGCAATATGTTGAAAAAGTAGACTCGGGGGCCGTAGGTTTCACTAATGGCTTCTCTCATGAGTACATCACACGATGGGTGAACAAATTACTGTTGGGCAATTGATAGAAGATCAAATAATGATGACGATATCCAAGGCGATGATCATTATATAGGCATCACGTACAAGATTAGTAGACCGAAATGATTATGCATCTACTACTATTACTCCACACATCGACCGCTATCCAGCATGCATCTAGTGTATTAAGTTCATGGAAAAACAGAGTAATGGAATAAGAACGGTGACATGATGTATACAAGATCTATTAATGTAGGAATAGACCCCATCTTGTAATCCTTAATAGCAACGATACATGCGTGCCTCGCTGCCCCTTCTGTCACTGGGAGAGGACACCGCAAGATCGAACCCATCACAAAGCACCTCTTCCCATGGCAATAAAAATCGATCTAGTTGGCCTAACTAAACCAAAGATTTGAAGAAGAAATACGAGGCTATAAGTAATCATGCATATAAGAGATCAAATAAGAATCAAATAGTATTCATGGATAGGAACTGATCATGAACTCAAAATTCATCGGATCCCAACAAACACACCGCAAAAAGTCATTACATCAAATAGATCTCCAAGAGACCATTGTATTGAGAATCAAAAGAGAGAGAGGAAGCCATCTAGCTACTGCCTACGGACCCATAGGATGATGAACCCCTCCTTGATGATGTTAGATTGGATCTCGCGATTCTGGAACTTGCGGCGGCTGGATGTATTTTTCATCGACTCCTCTAGGGTTTCTGGAATATTTGGGTATTTATAGAGCTCAGAGGCGGTGGAGAAGGTTCCTGAGGCGGCCACAACCCACCAGGGCGCGCCCGGGGCCCCTGGCGCGCCCTGGTGTCTTGTGGGCGGCCTGAGCTCCCTCCTGGTTACTTCTGTGGCCCACTGGCCTCCTTCTGGTCCAAAAAAAATCTCCAAAAAGTTTCGTCGCGATTGGACTCCGTTTGGTACTGATATTCCGTGAAGTAAAAAACAAGCAAAAATAGCAACTGGCACTTGGCACTAAGTTAATAGGTTAGTCCCAAAAAATGATATAAAGTTGTATAAAATGATTGTAAAACATCCAAGAATGATAATATAACAGCATGGAACAATAAAAAATTATAGATACGTTGGAGTCGATGGTTAGTGTCATGGTTTTGTCACGTCAGATGTCCTAGCGAGAGGACTAAGTCTAGTAGCCACCACAACTAGGTGGTCGCTTGGACGGGGTTGATCGGGAATGAGAGACGAGGGTTTACCCAGGTTTGGCCCCTCCAATGGAGGTAAATGCCTATGTCCTTCTTTGTGTGTTATTGATGATGTTGACCTCGATTACATGGGTGTGGAATCCCTAACCTAGCTCTCAAGGATTTCTTACTTGGTCTTTCTGCCTCAGGGGCTCTGCTTGATATATAGGTTGAGGCCCTGAGATCACAATAGAATCCAGGTCGTAGTACAACCCGTGATCTAGTCTATTTCCTACATATCTTGTCTCTCAAGTAAGGGAGATTCCTTATGATTTCTTCTGTAAGCTGGCCCGCCAAGTACTGGGCTTGAGCCGGCCTCCTCCTTCAAGTCGCCTTCTGAACCTTGAACCTCTTGGTTAGCTACGGCCCACATAATAAGTCTATTTATGAGCCTCCCTAGATTGCCAGGTCTCATCTTAGCCGTGTTATACCGTGGGGTATATCACAAAGAGTTAGCCAGTTCCCTGGGAATACCCAACATGTCAGAAGGCTTCCATGCGAAAATGTCCTAGTTCTCAAGGAGGAACTAGATGAGCTCGCCTTCCTATTTGTTGTCTAGTGTGGTGGAGATGTTGATCGGCGCTGCCTCTAGATCAGTCGAATGGACGTGAATTTTCTTGGTCTCTCCGACCGACTGGAAACTGGATTCCACAGTCGGTTTCTTTGATCTGAGCAACTCGGCCGTGTCTAACGTCTTCTTGTACTCTTCTAGCTCTGCAAGTGCAATTTGCTCGTCAGCAATTTAAGAGCGCTTCTGCGGGCACTCTTCGTCTATCTTCCTGTTGCCCGTGATGGTGATCACGCCTCTCGTACCTGGGATCTTAAGTTTAAGATACACGTAACATGGTGTGTCCATGAAATGTACGTAGGCACGCCTACCCAGGATGGCATGATATGCACTGTGGAAGTCCACCACCTCAAAGGTCAGGCGTTCCTTCCGATATTTTTTCTCACCAACGAACACCATATTCAACACGATCTGACCGATTTATCTTTCCTTATTCCCGAGGATTACACCGTGGAATTGCATGTGTCTCTTGCTTAGTCGGGAGAACGGGATATCCTTCCCGTTTAGGGTGTCAGCGTAGATGATTTTCAGCCTGGTGCCTCCGTCCATGAGGACCTTGCGCAGTCAGACCCCGTTGACAGCCAAATCTACCACAAGGGCCTGTCGCCTGGGGGTCGAAATGTGGGATAGGTGATTCGACTGATCGAATGTGATGGGCGTCTTCGCCCGTCCCAAATACTTGGTGACCATCGGAGCTGCCATGTTGACTTCTCGATTTATAACCTTCAATCAGCTCTTGCTTTCGAAGTCTGTGAAGATCATCGGGACCTTCTTGGCTTGTGGGTAGCCATCGTGCTTGCCTTCTTTGTCGTCTTTGTCCACATCATTTCCCCTAGAGGGCTCTCCACGCATCTCCTACTTGAGCAGTCGACACTCCCAAGAGGTGTGCTTTGGGAGAATCAGGTTGCCATCTTCATCTTTTTCGTATGAATTTGGCAGGGCTGATCCCGAACATTGCCCTTAGGAGCACTCTTTTTTCTTGGTGGCCCATTCCTTCTTCTTTTGCCCTGCCCGGCCAGAGCCGCGGCCTCGGACTTGATAGCCTGGTCAGCTTTCCACTTCTGTTTCTTGTTGGAGTTATTTCCCGATTGATGGGCTTCACTAGTCCACCCCTTGATGTTCCTTAGTCGGTTTTCTCCCCCGCCGTTGGCGTATCGATTGGCCAACTCCATCACTCGACTCAATGCCGGAGTTTCTGTTCGCCTGAACTTCAAGATGAGCTCTCGATATTTCACTCCAGCTCGAAAGGCACAGATCGCCTGATGTGTAGAGTAGTCCAATGATTAATGTACTCACGGAGAGTCTTGTTGCTCTTCTACACACAGTGCTAGAGTTCGGTCAGTCCACCCGGCCTCTTGTAGGTGCCATCAAATATTATGAAAAACACTCGGGCCATGTCTTCCCAGCAGTAGATGCTGCCGGCGGGGAGTTGGTTGAGCCTGGCTCTCGCGGACTCCTCAAACATCATGGGCAGGTGCTTCATTGGAACATAATCATTGCCGCCGCTGATCTGAACTGCCACTCGGAAGTCCTGCAACCAAGTTGCTAGCTTGGACTCGCCGTTTAAATTCGACACCCCTGTCGCCAACCTGTAGTTGGAGGGGATGTTGGCTTCCCGAATGAATCTGCTGAAACACTTGAGGCCGGAGGCGATGGAGCCACTCGGCCTTTCTCTGTTGGCCCGGGCCCTATCGACTAGGTTTTGGGCAAGGATGGACCTTGCATTTCGCGGGGGATCCGGGAAGTCATTGTCGTAGTCCCTTCGACGGTGCTCACTCAGCGGATGAGTGGGGCTACGCCTCTGATCGTCCTCATACGGCCGCTTGCCATCGTAGGACTAGCGTTTGTACGCGGCATCTCTTGGAGGGGGCGACCGAGTGCGGTGTAGATTGTCGTGCCATCATGAGGGAGTGATCTGATCATGCCCCCTATCCCCGTATTGATATTTTGGTGGGGGAGAGCATTGACGCCTTCCACTCGCAGTCGGACGGTTAGCCGACTGCACTGTGTTCGCCCGGATTGACTTGCTATGGATGCGGTTCTAGGACTGATACACAGACATATTCTGAGCTAGGGCGGTCTTGAGCAGCACCTGGATCTGCCGAATGCCTTCTCCTACCACGGAACCAGACGGCTTGTTGGAGTCGGCTATTCGCGTTGTTGCGTCCAAGTTCTACAACGGAGTGCGCATCACTTGATAATTTGGCAAAACGGTCCTTCGGAAACAAACCGCCGTCTGTTCTGACTGGAGCTGGGCTGATACCGGGAAACCCGGTCGTCCAGTGACTTCTTCAGCGACTCGAGTCGTTTAGGGTCAGCCAGAGTTGCCAGGCGCATGGCCTCCAGGGCCAATGATTCGGGGGCCATTGATACGTCTCCAACGTATCTACTTTTCCAAGCACTTTTGCTCTGGTTTTGACCTCTAATTTGCATGATTTGAATGAAACTAACCTGGACTGACGTTGTTTTCAGCAGAACTACCTTGGTGTTATTTTTGTGCAGAAATAGAAGTTCTTGGAATTGGATGAAACTTTTTGTGAATTATTCTTGAGAATTATAATGAATTATGGAGCGAAGACCTGCCGGAGGGTGTGTGCCAGGGGGCCACCACACATCAGGGCGCGCCCCCTAGGCCACGCCATGATTGCTTATGAGGTCCTCGTGGCTCCTCCGACCCTAATTCCAGTCCTATAAAATCACACCTTTGGAGAAAAAAATCAGAGAGAAGTTTTCATCGTGTTTCACGAGACGGAGCCGCCGCCACCTCCTGTTCTTCCTCGGGAGCGGTGATCTGGAGTCTGTTTTGGGCTCCGGAGAGGGGAATTCATCGCCGTCGTCATCACCAACTCTTCTCCATCAACACCGCCATGATGCTCACCATCGGGAGTGAGTAATTCCTTTGTAGGCTTGCTGGACGGTGGTGGGATTAGATGAGATTGATCATGTAATCGAGTTAAGTTTGATAGGGCTTGATCCCTAGTATCCACTATGTTCTGAGATTGATGTTGCTATGACTTTGCTATGCTTAATGCTTGTCACTAGGGCCCGAGTGCCATGATTTCAGATCTGAACATATTATGTTTTCACAAATATATGATTGATTTGGATCCTATATTACAAGTTGTATGCACCTATTACGTGTCACGATCCGCATACCCCAAGGTGACAATAATTGGGATTCTTTCCAGTGATTGCCGTAGTTTGAGGAGTTCATGTATTCACCATGTGTTAATGCTTTGTTCCGGTTCTCTATTAAAAGGAGGCCTTAATATCCCTTAGTTTTCAATAGGACCCCGCTGCCATGGGAGGGTGGGACAAAAGATGTCATGCAAGTTCTTATCACAAGCACGTATGACTATATACGGAATACATGCCTACATTACATTGATGAATTGGAGCTAGTCCTGTGTCGCCCTAGTGTGTAACTATTATATGATCAATGTCATCTAAATCATTATGCATCACTGATCCACGTGCCTACGCTTTACATATACTGAATCTTGCTAAGTTACTATCGCTGCTGCTACTGTCACAACTTCTACAAAATTGCTGCTGTCACTACTAGTGTTACTTTTGCTACTACTATTTGCTGTGCTACTAAACCTTTGCTGCAGAGAGATATCCAAGGTGCGGTTGAATTGACAACTCAACTGTCAAGGCCAATAAATATTCTTTGGCTCCCCTTGTGTCGAATCAATAAATTAGGGTGAAATACTACCCGTGAAGACTGTCATGATCCACTATGCTTGTGGGTTATCAAGACCTTTTTCTGGCACCATTGGCAGGGAGCATACCTCTATTTATTGTGTTAACTTGAGGATATCTAATTGCCACTATGACGAATCTGAAAGATACTCGAACTAAGATCGTCCCCTCTCGCACGAGAGGAGGTAAGGAACTGCCATCTAGCTCTGCTTTTGATTCACCTACTGTTTTGAATAAGCTTGTTACACCACCACCTGTTGATCGTCCTGATATGTGACATGAACTTGATGATGCTACTTCTGAAATTAATGATGATACTATTTCTACACATGTTGAAACAGAAACTGTGCCACTGAATGAATTACTTAACACTCATCTTGCTAAAGCTAGAGAACTTGAAAATACTGAAACTGATGAGGACTTTGAATCACCTGTTACGCCTCGCTCTCCTAATAGATATGAATTGCCTCATGTACCTGAAGGCTATGTCATGGATAAGGAAACAATTAGTGATTTCTTTGCTTGTGAAAATAGAGATGATTTGAAAAAACTACTATGCAAATGGAAAGAAAAATCTATGATGGATGATATGAAATATGATCCTAAATTTTCTACTTCTCCTATATTTGTTACCGATAAGGATTATGAATTCTCTGTTGACCCCGAGTTAATTCCTATAGTAGAATCTGATCCTTTCCATGGTTATGAAAATGAAACTGTTGTCGAACACCTTATGAAACTGAATGATATTGTTGCTCTGTTTACCAATGATGAAAAGATACGCTACTATTATATCCTTAAGCTTTTCCTTTCTCGATAAAAGGCGAGGCTAAGGAATGGTTTCTTTCTCTTGCTCCTGGTTATATGCGTAGTCCCCAGGATACGCTCCATTATATTTCTGCAAAATATTTTGCTGCTCATAAGAAACAAGTTGCCTTATAGGAAATATTTAAATTTGTGCAAATTGAAGAAGAGAATCTCCCTCAAGCTTGGGGGAGGCTTATCCGGTTACTTAGAGCTTTGCCTGATTGTCCTCTGAAGAAAAATAAAATTCTCGATATGTTTTATAATGGACTAACCGATCCTTCTAGAGTCTTCCTAGATAGTTGTGCTAGTTGTGTTTTCAAGGAAAGAACTATCGATCAAGCTGAAGAATTATTGAATAACATATTGCAAAAAGTCGACGATTGGACACTTCCTGAACCATCTCCGGAACCTATTCAAAAGAAGAGAGGTATTCTATTCCTCAACCCTGAAGATATGCAAGAAGCAAAAAGATCTATGAAGGAGAAAGGTATTAAAATTGAGGATATCAAGAAATTACTACCAATTGAAAAAATACATGGACTTGATAACCCGACACAGGTAGTAGAGGTAAACTGTCTCCGCTCCTTTACTGAAAATGATATACCTTATAATAAGACTCCTGAACAATGCATGGATGAATATGATAATTACATTGTTAAGCAAGAACACTTCAATAACTATTTCAAAGATCTATTGAGATTTAATGCCTTGATGATAGACCGCTTAAGTGACTTGGTGTTTACAATTTCTAATGATGTCAAAGGTCTAGGTAAACATGCTTCTATGGTTCACACCCAACTAGACCAAGTTGCTAAGTCACAAAATGATTTGCTTGCTGAAATAAATAATAATATGAATGATCATGATGTTAGATTAATGACTAGGGGATGTCGTATGACCCAGGAAGCTCTCTACCCAGAGGGTCATCCTAAAATAATAGAACAAGATTCCCAGAGAACTAATGTTGATGTACCTAGTTCCTCTAATAAGAAAAAGACGAAGAGAAATGATAGGAACTTGCATGCTTCTAGTGAACCTGTCATAGAAACACCTATTGAGAAACATAATGAGGTTTCTTTTTCTGATGTTGAGACGCAATCTGGTAGTGAACATGCACCTAGTGATAATGAAAATGAAGATGAAAGTAATACTTTGCATGTAGATGCCCAAACAGATAGTAATAAAGAACATGATAATGACGTAGAGATAGAACCTGCGGAGGATCTTGATAACCCACCTCCTAAAAATAAACGTTATGATAAGAGAGACTTTGTTGCTAGAAAACATGGAAGGGAAAGAGAGTCATGGGTTCAAAAACCCATGCCATTCCCTCGTAAGCCTTCTAAGAATAAGGATGATGAAGATTTTGAATGCTTTGCTGAAATGATTAGACCCGTCTTTTTGCGTACTCGCTTGACTGATATATATAGAAAATGTCTCCGTATGCTAAGTATATGAAGGATATTATTACCAACAAAAGAAAGATACCTGAAACTGAAATTGCTACTATGGTTGATAATTATTCTTTTGATGGAAGAATACCTAAGAAGCTAGGAGATCCTGGCATACCCACAATACCTTGCTCTATTAAAAGAAACTTTGCTAAAACTGCTTTATGTGATTTAGGAGCCGGTGTTAGTGTTATGCCTTTCTCCCTTTATAAAAGAATTGATTTGAGTAAGCTTACACCTACTGAGATATCTTTGCAAATGGCTGATAAGTTCAGTGCTTTACCTATTGGAATTTGTGAGGACGTTCCTGTTGTGGTTGCAGATGTTACTAACTTGACAGACTTTGTTATTCTTGATATGCCTGAGGACGACAATATGTCAATCATCCTTGGTAGACCATTCTTAAATACTGCAGGGACTGGTATTGATTGCAATAAAAGCAAGGTTACCTTTCATGTCAATGGCAAGCAACATACCGTGCATTGTCCGAAGAAGCGAACTTTGGTTAATAATATTAATGTCATTGACCCTACTCCCACGGTTATCATAGGAAGCTTTGCAATTCCTCTACCTATTGTCAAGAAGAGATATTATGATCTTATTGTTGGGGAGATGTGAATCCCCATTGAGGTAACCTAGTGACATACTAAAATTCTTCGGTTGCATGTTAACTGGAAGCGGTTGTTAATAAGACTTGATCAACCTTATTAATGGTTCTTTTTGAAAGGCATGCGATTGATGAATTTAGTACTCACAACTCTCTGTATCAAAAGTTCATCCTCTATTATTTTCAGTTTATATAAAATAAATTAGCATGATTTTCTGTTTTTCTGTTTTTCCCGTGCGTAGAAAAATGTCAGAAAATAAAAAGTCTCATATTGCCACCAAATTTTAACATGAACTTTCCTGGAATAAATAAAAAATTTGGCGTAAAAATAACAGCAGGGGACTGCATCTGTGTGGCACCACAAATCACGGCGCGCCCCCCTAGGCCGCACCCTGATGGCTTGTGGGGCCCACAGGGACCCCCTGTGTCGTGGTTTTGTCACGGCAAGTTGTCCTTGTGAGAGAACTTAGGTGTGAGGCCATCGCAACTATGTGGCGGCTTGAGAGGGGTTGGTCGGAATCGAGAGACGCGAGTTTACCCAGGTTCGGCCCCTCCGATGGAGGTAAAAGCCTACGTCCTGCTTTGTGTCTATTGATGATGAGGATGATCTCGATTACAAGGGTGCTGTTTTGCTACCTCTAGTTCTGAGAGCCTCTAATCTGTCTATCTCTAATGACTTGAACCTGTCCCTCTTGGGGCGCCTTACCCCTCCTTATATAGGTTGAAGGGGTAGGTTTACATGTAGAGTCCTACTAGGAGTAGGACTAGGACTAGTCTCTCTTGAATCCTAATCCGGGTCTTGTTTTCTTTATGAGGGAATCCTTCCTCATCTTGGGCCTTCTCTGTGAGCCGACCCACCATAACATGAGTCGGCCCTCCCATGAGCCGCCCTCTGGGCCGTTGGGTCTTGTCGCTCGTCTGACCCACCTGCCGGGTCACCAATGAGCCGCCAAGCTCGGCCGGGTCACCAGTGAGTCGCCATGTCCCGGCCGGGTCATACTTCAGGCCGGGTTATACCGCGGGGTAATATCCCTGACACCCTGCCTTATCCCTTCGTCCCACACTCTCTCCTACCTCTTGCAAAAAAATTCTGGCCATCTCTCTCCCGTGTTCTTCACCCAGAAAGTGAATTTTTTGATCTCTTTGTTCGGAACTCCGTTTCCAAAACTGTTTTGAGGAATTGTTCCTTGGTATGTGACTCCTCCATTACCCCAAGTAGTTTTAATTTTAGCGGTTTATATTTTGCATAATGTGCTGCACTTGGTGCTACAAAAAATGAGCTTGCATGTTGAAATCTTTGAGTTCCTAGTAGTATGAAGGCTTGATATGGCCTCTAGGCATATATATGAGTAGTTTCTATAAATCTTTTGAAGTTTTATTGATATAAATTTCTGGCTCAAAAATTTCAGAAATTTGTGGTTAGGAAAATGAATTGCTTGAGGAAATGTTCTTCACGCCGGAGCCCCAAGGGAGTTTCTAGGAGAACTCAGGACCAAGATATCAACCTTATTCGCAACACGGAGGTTAGGCCATGCGAATGGCCACATACACCCTTCATGAGTAAAGTGGGTTTCTATGAAGAGTTCACGCAATTCATTGCAAATGCCGGGCAGACCAACTTCCTCGCAGATGAGTGTGACCAATACTATCTCCCTACCAATTCCTTCGTGCAAAACTTTTTCTTTGAAAATAGGCCCGGTGCTCCCATGGTACGTTTTGATCTTTACGCCAACCATTCTAAATTGCCTCTACATGAATTTTGTGAAATATGTTTGCTTCCTTCTGATGGAGGAATGCGCGAACCTAAACCCGAGGAGTTTGTGGACTTCCTCCAAACCTTAACTGTGGGAGAAACTAGGGGCGTGTCACACGCTAGAGCTACTAGTTTGCATTTTCCTTCTGTGCACTATTTTTCTCTATTTATCGGGAAATGCATAACTGCCACAGAACAGGGTGGTGGCCTCAGTGCCCCTACCCATGCAATTCTACGCCATGCACTTTATGGTGATAACACTTACAACTTAGGAGCTATTGTTGCGCGTCGATTAAATCTTAATCGAAACAAAGGCAAGGTTCATGGTGGTATTTACGCCACTCGCTTGGCTACTCGTTTTGAAGTTGCCTAAGGTTTATCTTGATCACCAATCTATGGTTGAACACCAATATCTTAAGGAACCACGAACACCACAGCATATTCATTACAACTTAGTGTTCAATGAGACAACTTGCGATATTATTCCTTTTCCCGCACCCTCTTTGTTTAACTATCATGCTAGGCACGGATACCGAATAATGCCAAAAGATATAACTGCTTACCGGAATGAGCTGGCTGCTGCGGAGGCCGAGTCCCAGGCATGGGATGCTCAGGTGCCCCAGCAGAAACACTTCCCCGGACCTGATGGCTATTATCAGTGGTGATCACTAGGTGAGGTGATACGGGGCACGCCCATGTGCGTCGATCTTTCACGAACTGGAGGTGGATTTGTGAGGGAACGCGAAGAACACGAAGAACACGAGGCGAAAAATCACAAGAGGAAAACACTCAAGAACGATCCACGATCACACATCCACTAGAATCACCGAGTACATGAGAATCACGGTCCACAAACAACCAAAGGATACATGTAACGGTAGTCTCCTCGCTCCGAAGGAGGAGGTCTTGAATCCCGAGGGGATCTTCCCTTAGAGGGGCCTTGGCATCACTCCGGATCTTCTCACGTAGAGGGGAATCACTCCACGAGGGAAGGGAGATAATGGAGCTAGGCTCAACAAGTGTATTCGCTAAACCTAAGCTAACCCTAGGAAGAGGAGGGCAAGGAGGATATATAGTCCTAGGCGAAACGAAGGGGTACATGGGCCAAAGCCCGCGGGCCTGTGCGCAGACAGGGTCCGGACGTCCGGACGGGGTCGGACGTCCGAGGCTTCACGGCGGTCCGGACGTCTGGAGGGGGCCGGTCGTCCGTGGTTTCGGCTCTGGATTGGGGTCTTCGGATTTCCGAGGCGAGCCGGACGTCCGTAGATTTGGCGCTGTTGTCGTTTTCTGGATTTCCGGAGGTGTCCGGTCGTTCGTGCATTGGAGGACCTCGGACGTCCATGGTCAGCCGGTCGTCCGGGCGCTGGAGGGTCGCTGAGTCTGCGGCTGGGAGGGGTCTCCAGGCGCCGGACGTCCGTGGGGAGCCGGACGTCCGAAGGCTGTAGAGTGGCCGATTCTTCTCCGTGGCTCCTCCGAGCGTGGCGTCCCTTGTTGTAGTGTTCCCATCCTCTCCCGAGTACCTGAGTATGCAACAGGTCTCATTGTGAGGTAGCATCCACGTTCCGTTGGCATTTAAGTCTAACTCGAGGAGGAGTGAGTTCACCTTGGTCCCAATGTCGCGTGCGCGTGCTCTTGTCATAGGACCACTTGGGGGTGTAGACATGGGGATGATGAAGGGATGCTCCGCATCATCTCCCCCCCCCCTTGGGGAAGATCCGTCCTCGGATCAAGATCTTCATCACCATGAAAAGGGGATAGGTCCTTGACGTTGAAGGTGTCGCTCACATTGTACTTGTCGCGTGGTATGTCGACCTTGTAGGCATTGTTGTTGTAGAGTGCCAAGACTTTGAAGGGTCCTTGCGAAGGTGTAGCCACACGAGATCGCCGGGCTCGAACACCATCGGCTGCTTGTTGAGGTTGCGCTTGTTAGTGACGCGTTCCACTTGTCGTTCAATCGTGCGCCTAGTATCTTCATGCATCCTCTTGATGTAGGTTGCCCTTGCACTTGCGTCCATGTTGACGAGCTCTTGTAGAGGTAGAGGTAGGATGTCCAATGGGGACAAAGTATTGAAGCCATAAACCACTTTGAACGGAGACTTGCCGGTGGTGGAGTGACTTGCGCGGTTGTAGGCGTACTCGGCGATGGGTAGGCAATCTTCCCATTCCTTGATGTTCTTCTTGATCAACACGCGAAGTAGGGTAGAAAGCGTCCGGTTCGTCACTTCCGTTTGTCCATCGGTTTGAGGATGGCATGCCGAAGAGAAAAGAAGCTTGATTCCGAGCTTGGCGCATAGGGTCTTCCAAAAGTAGCTTAGAAACTTGACGTCGCGATCCGAGACAATGGTCTTGGCGACGCCATGTAGTCGTAGAATGTCCCTACAGAAGATATTTGCTATATGTGAAGCATCGTCTATCTTGTGACATGGAATGAAATGAGCCATCTTGGAAAAATGACCCACAACGACAAAAACGGAATCATGGCCATTTTTTGTTCGTGGCAAACCAAGCACAAATCCATACTAATGTCTTCCCAAGGTTGGAAAGGTATAGGTAGAGGCATATAAAGACCATGGGATTGAGCTTTTGACTTAGCTTTGCGGCATGTAGAGCATCAGTTGGTGAAGCGTGCAACATCACGAACCATCTTGGGCCAAAAGTACTTGTTGGATAGCGTGGCATACATCTTGTCGCGGCCAAAGTGACCCATAAGTCCTCCACCATGAGCCTCTTGCAAAAGCAACAAACGAAGAGAAGACTCAGGTATACACGATTTGTTAGCATGCATAAGATAGCCATCTTTCATATAATAGTTCTCCCAACAAGTTTTCAGTTGGCACATAGCGTAAGGATTAGCAAAATAGGCATCATGCTCATACAAGTCTTTGATGTGCTCAAAACCAATAACATTCAATTCAAGTTGAGTAACTAGCGTGCATTTGCGGGAAAGAGCATCCGCCACAACGTTCTCCTTACCCTTGATATATTTGATGACATAAGGGAAGGACTCAATAAATTCACTCCATTTAGCATGCCATTTGTTCAACTTGGTTTGACCCTTTAAGTACTTGAGTGTTTCATGGTCGGTATGAATAACAAACTCATGAGGTCGCAAATAGTGTTCCCACACATGTAAAACTCTCACCAAAGCATATAATTCCTTGTCATAGATGGGGTAGTTAAGTTGAGCGCCGGATAGTTTCTCGCTAAAGTACGCGATAGGACGCTTCTCTTGCATAAGCACACCACCTATTCCATTACCACTAGCATCACAATGCACTTCAAATGTTTTATCAAAGTTGGGCAAAGCAAGCAAAGGTGCATGAGTTAGTAAATTTTTAAGTTAATGGAAAGCGGTGTCTTGAGTAGGACCCCAAATGAATGGTGCATTCTTCTTGCTCAAAGCATGGAGAGGTGATGCAATAGTGCTAAAGTCTTTCACAAAACAGCGATAGAAACCGGCTAGTCCGAGAAAGCTACGCACTTGTTGCAAATTCGTTGGTGTGGGCCAAGTTTTAATAGCATCAATCTTAGTTTCATCTACATGAACGCCCTTAGAAGATACTACAAAGCCCAAGAAAACTACCTTCTCAACACCGAATGTGCATTTCTCCATGTTTGCATAGAGTTGCTCTTTCCTAAGGATTTGCAAAACATCACGAACATGTGTAGCATGCTCCTCAAGAGACTTGCTAAAGACAAGAATATCATCAAAGTAGACCACAACACAATATCCTATGAGGGGTCGCAAAACATAGTGCATAACACGCATGAAACTGCCCGGTGCTTTGGATAAGCCCATGGGCATCACCAACCATTCATAGAGACCAAATTTTGTCTTAAAAGCAGTTTTCCACTCGTCACCCTCTTGTATGGGAATTTGGTAGTAACCACTTTTTAAGTCAATCTTAGAAAATATAGTGGCACCACTAAGTTCATCTAGCATATCATCTAAGCGAGGAATGGGGTGACGGTATCGAATGGTGATAGCATTGATAGGACGACAATCGTAACACATACGCATACTACCATCTTGCTTAGGCACAAGTATGACCGGAACCGCACAAGGACTCAAGCTCTCGCGTACATGCCCTTTATCTAGGAGTTTTTGGACTTGCCTTTGTATTTCCTTTATTTCTTCGGGGTTGACGCGGTAGGGAGCCTTGTTAGGAAGCGGTGCTCTGGGGATGAGGTCGATGCGATGTTCGATTCCTCGTTTTGGTGGTAGTCTCGGAGGTAGCTCATCGGGAAAAACATCCTTGAATTCCTCTAACAACTTAGATAACACAAGAGGAAGATGTTGTGAAGGGTTAGTCCGAATGACCTCATCTTTGCACACAAGTACATAGTGAAGAACGGTCGATAGGCTCTCACTCACATCCCTCAAATCACGTTTGGTGGCTAAAAGAACTATATCTCTCATGTCCCTCATCGTGGAGTCGCTCATTTTTGGCTTGTGGCGCTCACTCTCTTTGAGGTGGATCACTCTCTCACTTTTATTTCCACGATGGGATGGAGTTTGTTTGTCGGCGATGACTTGACTTGGAGTCATTGGTCGTAGCACATATTGCTTGCCCTTCGTCTTGAAGCTATATTGATTCGTCTGACCGTTGTGTGTGACGCCACGGTCGAATTGCCAAGGTCTACCAAGTAGGAGGTGGCATACCGACATTGGAACTACATCACACTCCAAAGTGTCTTCATAAGCGCCTATCTTGAAGGAAACTTCCACGGTGTGGTCAACTTGGAGGGTTCCGGAATCACTAAGCCATTGGACCTTGTAAGGACAAGGGTGCTATTTCTTGACCAATTGCATCTTGGAACAAAGGTCTTCACTTGCCAAGTTGTGGCAACTCCCTCCGTCGATCATGACCTTGACGGATTTTCCTTGGATGCCCGCCTTGGTGTGGAAGATGTTGCAACGTTGGTCCTCGTCATCTTGTTGTTGGAGCGTCAAAACTTTGGAGACAACGAGAGCGGGGCTCGAATCATTGTCGCAAAAGATTTGCGAATCTTCATCTTCATTCACTTGGCGGTGTATGGCCACTTGCTCCAAAGCTTGCATCTCGTCGTCGCTCATAGAGTCATAGGTGCCATTGTCGAGGAGGATCATGTTGCATTTGGTTGGGCATTCGAAGGTCTTGTGGCCTCACCCTTGGCATGTGAAACACTTGATGGAGCTTGTCTTGGCGGTAGCATCCGTTCTTGGTGTAGAGGATGAAGCTCTTGGCTTGTAGGTGCTTGAGGTTGGTCGGCTTGACGAAGTCGTCTTGTCCTTGTAGCTGGACTTGTCGCCGGTAGGTGTTGTAGATTTCATAGTTGAAGGTGTCGTTGTTGTAGTAGCTTGAGCACTTGAGCCGTAGGTCTTGGAGGAGAACTTGGAGTACTTGTAGTCATCTTGCACTTGCCGTTCCGCCTTGGTTGCTTGGTGCATGAGCTCAAGTAGGTTGGAGTAAGGTTGAAAGTCGGCTATCTTCTCGACTTGGTAGTTGAGGCCATTCAAGAAACGTGCCATTGTTTGCTCATCATCTTCCTTGACATTGGCTCGGATCATAGCAATCTCCATCTCTTGATAGTACTCTTCTACAGACTTGGTTCCTTGCTTGAGTTGTTGGAGTTTCTTGAAGAGATCCCGGTTGTAGTGTGTAGGCACAAAACGAGCTCGCATGAGATTCTTCATTTGGGCCCAAGTGGTGATAGGAGGTTCACCTCTCTCCCGTCTTCTCTCAATCACTTGTTCCCATCAAATAAGGACATAGTCTTGCAACTCAAGGGAAGCCATGGCTATCTTATTTTCTTCATCATAGTTGTGGAGGCGAAAGATCTTGTCAACCTTGAGAGCCCATGACAAGTAGTCTTCTGGATCATTGCTTCCGGAAAACTTTGGCATTGTGAACTTGAGCTTGCCGAAGCGTTGTTCATCATTGTTGTTGTGATGCCGAAAACCTTGTCTTGGGTGTGGATCCTCATTGTCATTGCCTTGAGCGTGTTGACGTTGAACTTGTTCTTGCTCGACTTCATGGTCGGGTTCAACACGATGATCTTGAGGACGGTGACGCGGAGGACGCACTCGGTTGAGCCTTTCGTGAAGCTCCTCTTGGCGATTGGCTTCTTCTTGTCGTTGTCGACGAAGGTCTTCTTGGTGTGCTTGGCGAAGTGCTTCTTGCTCGTGATGAGCTTGACGGTTGCGCTCCTCCAAGGCGCGAGTAGCTTCTTGTAAAGTGTGATGTGCTTCAAGCGCTCGTTCATGACGGTGATGTTGTTTTTCTTTTCGGCGTCATTGTTCTTGTACTTGGCGTTGTCGTTCTTGCTCCAACGCATCTTGATCTTGTGGGCGGCGGCGTTCTCGAGCGCGGACGCGATCTTGCAATCCATTGCCATGAAATGGATTTTCTGGACGATGACGACCTTGTGGAGAACTTGGACCGGAGTGTTCGTCACGATGATGACGACGCGCTTGTGGACTTGCATCGGAAGAGTACGTCGAAGAGTTGCGACTTGTGTGATGATTCCTTGTCGATGTAGATGAGGAAGGTGCGCGAGTGACCATCGAGGACTGGAGCTCCTCCATTTGGCTTGAGAGCTTGGTGTCGAGGTATTCCCTTGTGCGCAATTCGGATTCACGCAAGTTGGAGGCGAGGTGGTCGATGCGGTCATTCAAGACATCTCGAGCTTCAGTAATTGCCTTGTGTGCGCCGAAGAAGTGCAACTTGCTGACGTGGTTGTGCATGTCGTCTTCATTCTCCTCGAAGGCCGGGTTTTCCATGATGTTCCTATCCATAGCACTCAAAACAAGTATAGGTGGAAGAGTGAGAAGACAATCCCAATTACCGTTCCAAAAGTTGAGAGTGAATCAAGATTACTCAATGTACAAGTATGAAAATAGTAGAATTGGTACCAAAGATCGTCCTTCTCACACCTACACAAATAAGGCTTATGGAGTAGCTTGGTTAGGATAGTGGCACAAATTTCGAGCAATTCGAAAGATAAGATTCAAAAATGTTGAAAGCGATTCGTAGAATTCGCAAATGAGACAATGTAGATCAATAGCAATGAGTATACACGGAAACATACACACGGTAGACAATTGGGGTCATGCAACCAAGGATGAGCCAAAATGTGGAATCCACGGAAAATGCTCTTGTTGCACAACACTAGAGAGACGGTAGCACGATTGCTCCAATGGGCACGATACGCACTTGTGCACACCCTACTATGAACCAAAAGTGTTGTCTTCCTATTCTCTACTTGCTATGTGTGTATGCGGCACGTGTCACTCGCTCAAGTGATCCAAATTGATCAAGTATGCTAAGCAAAACTTGCGATGCTATTGTTCTTTTGCTCTTGCTTAAAAGCTTTGCTTCTCTTTTCTTCTGCAATGATGTTTTGTAAGGACACAAAGCGGGACGTGCACACCTAGATAGCAATTATGTATGCGGGTACTATGTTGTAACACAAAAGATGATACTAAGATATATGCATGCAAATGAAGCTATGCGGAGTATGTATCACTAGAGTGCACAAGTACCGTAGCCCGGCAATACTCAATGGCTAGTCTCGATAGGCAAGTAACGCAAATAGGCTCGGGGTAACAATGCAATGGCAAGGGTATAAGACAAGAGTGTCGTCGCGATTACCGTCCTTGCTTACGGTGATGTGTCAATGAAGAGTTGGTTGGCGACGATCCGGGGCGTTGATGAGCGGCGATGTCGATGCAGAACCACTCCTACTTAGCCGAAACACCGTAGGAAGTGGCGAGGCTCGCGACTCAAAATCTCAATTTCAAAATGGGTTGCGCAAGAAATGGCGGAGGAGGGAAACACATAAAAATTTCGGGGAAAAAATAAATTCAGTTTCGTCAGAGTTGTCCGGACGTCCGAGTGGGGCCGGACGTCCGTGGGAAGCCGGTCGTCCGGATCCTGCGCGATTTGGCGGATGAACACGCGGGTCAACGAAACTTTTGGGCAAAAATCGGACGATTTGGCGGTGGGAAATGGTGGGAAAGTTGGGGGAAAGGTAGATCCACTTGTCCACAATGAAATCCACGGATGAAAATCAACAAAATCTCCTCAAATCCAACGGATCCAAGAAATTTGGGTATGGCTATTTTTGTGGGGATTTTCGAAATTAGGTCAAAACAAAACAAAATTGGCTAGAAATCGGGGGAGGGGACTCCAAATTCATGAGAAACCTTGGCTCTTGATACCAATATGATACGGGGCATGCCCGTGTGCGTCGATCTTTCATGAATTGGAGGTGGATTTGTGAGGGAACGCGAAGAACACGAGGGGAAAAATCACAAGAGGAAAACACTCAAGAACGATCCACGATCACATATCCACTAGAATCACCGAGTACATAAGAATCACGGTCCACAAACAACCAAAGGATACATGTAACGGTAGTCTCCTCGCTCCGAAGGAGGAGGTCTTGAATCCCGAGGGGATCTTCCCTTAGAGGGGCCTTGGCATCACTCCGGATCTTCTCACGTAGAGGGGAATCACTCCACTAGGGAAGGGAGATAATGGAGCTAGGCTCAACAAGTGTATTCGCTAAACCTAAGCTAACCCTAGGAAGAGGAGGGCAAGGAGCATATATAGTCCTAGGCGAAACGAAGGGGTACATGGGCCAAAGCCCGCGGGCCTGTGCGCAGACAGGGTCCGGACGTCCGGACGGGGTCGGACGTCCGAGGCTTCACGGCGGTCCGGACGTCCGGAGGGGGCCGGTCGTCCGTGGTTTCGGCTCTGGCACTACTAGAAAAAACCCTGTTAGTGGCGCACCTATTTTGGCTATTAATGGCGCACTATAGGTGCGCCACTATTAACACGCCACTACACTAGTAATAAATAGTAATGGCGCACCTCTGGTGCGCCATTACTATTCCAAATACTAGTGGCGCACCATGTGGTGCGCCATTACTAACCCTTAGGTGCTCCACTGGTATTCCGTCCAGGTGCGCCACTAATAGCCTTATAGGTGCGCCACTAGTAATAAAGGAAGGTGCGCCACTAATAAGGGCTGAAATGCGCCACTAGTAATGTATTTGGAAAACAAAAAAAAATCCAAATTTACAGAAAACAATCTATAAGGAAAAATAATTTAAAAACAAAAAATGAAATAGAATCATATTTTTTATTATAGTAAGAATATTACAATGTCTTTACAAGTATCCAATAAAAGGAAAATTGCAAGGAAATAAAAGAAAATCCTAAAACTAATCTTCTAGGTATCTTTTCTTCTTTTTCTTCACTTTATCCCTGCTAGGAAATAAAAGAAAATTACAAGTATCCAATAGGACCTTTAAGGGGCGGCATCCATTGATACGGGCCAGTTTAGCAGAAGGAGACGGCGGCGGCTTGGAGGTGGCCATCTCTGCTAGAACTAAAGAATGGAGTTGTCCAGCCCCTGCAAAAAAATAGTTATGTTTTAGATAGTTAAATAATCAATTAATCATCAGTGAGAGTAGGTGGCTTGGTCAATGCTACAATGACTGCATACAAAGCACATGGACAGGATAGTATTATGTTGACCAAGTTCAAGAGACGTTAACAATGATAGTGTCATATTTCTAAATTGATACTGAACAGTAGTACTAAGCTCCATTATGTGTCTAAATTGATACAATACTGCCCTACAGTAAGTCTGGAACAAGCATCTCACAAATAAATATTGGTGATGAAAAACAGAGCATGTTAGATACTATATGGCGACTGGAGCTAAGTATCATGGAAAGGACACTATTGGTGACCAAAGGCCAAGGACATGAACGATGATAGCGTAATAAGCTCCATGATGTCTAAATTGATGCAAAAGTACCTTCCAATAACCCTGAAACAAGCATCATAACAATACCGATGATGATAAACAGAATAGGCTTGACGCTATGTGATGACCGAGGTTATGATGAAACCAAGAAAATGGAATCGCTTGGATTTATTCAAACCATAAAGTGAAGAAACTAATGTCGTAGTCTGTCATGTGTTATTTGGTTGAGAAATGAAATAGCTTGTTCTTGCATTGATAAATTCTCATCATGAAGAGCGAGCCATTGAGCAGGTGCGTACTACACATGCAAGGACAGAGATGCAATATATGATTGCGGTCGATGTGGAGTCGAATCAATCTGTATCCATCATGAACCATTCATTCATTGATTACTAGTTGGTACCACTAAATGAGGGAGCCAAATTGCATACCAGGTGGGCATCCATTGATACGCGAAGGAGGCGGCTGCTTGGAGGTGGCCATCTCTGCCGGAACTGAAGAATGGAGTCGGCCAGCCCCTGCAAAAACAAAAAAGGTTTTGTTTTAGTTACACAATCAATTAATCATCAGTGCGAGCAAGGTGGCTTGGTAGATGGTGGACGGAAATCAGCAAATGAAGAGTGCATCTTGTCTTGGACAGAGGAGGAAACCAAGCAAAGCAAGCAACCAACAGAGAGCACATCAGGGAGGGAAGGGAATGGGAATGGATGACCTTTGACGAGCGTCGCAGCAGCAGGGTCGCTTCCTCGACCTCGACCTCCGTCATGCAGTGTTGGATCTGGGTGGACAACAAAAAGAAGATAGGCTAGGCAACAAAAATGTGATGTGGGATTAATAACCTTATTGATATAAAGCAGGATTAATAACCTTATTGATATAGAATGAGGCACTTGGGAGTTGGGATTTAAATTTAAAAGTGCTGGTGGCTGGGTGATACTACATGATTTATTTACAGAGTTTGGATATTAACCTTTCCACAAGATTTATTACAGAGTGAAACTAATTCCCACAGATATGATATAAATATTTAGACCACCAACTATGATTACAAATCTGAAGGTGGCTGGGTGATACTACATCTTACAGCAAGAAATGTTATGTAGAAATATAGTCCACGGGGAGGGATGTGTAGTTATAATATATATGGTGAGGCAAACACAACTCTTACCAATACACAACTTGAGGTGAACTAAAATTAGCACCCAAATGTGCTCCATAAGGTTATATCATATCTGTAAGTGCTTGTGCCACCTTCAGATGCGTACTGGTGCATAAAGCAGGATTAATAACCTTATTGATATAGAATGAGGCACTTGGGACTTGGGATTTAAATTTAAAAGTGCACAAGTAAGCCTATGAACATGCATGTCTTTGTTGGAGTGCATTTTTCTCACTTCCTGGTTGGTGCATTGCGACACTTTTTTTGTTGTTGTTGACAGATCAAATCAGCTCACAGACGGCTAAAGGAGGAGTCGAAGCTCACCTAGGGTGGCTTGGAGACGAGCTCGAACACGCCGTAGGGGAAGAAGACGACGTAGCCGACGTCGAGGAAGAAGACTCCCGCGGCGGGCGTCGATGGCTCGAGGACGCGTCGATGGCGGGCGTCGTCGCCGTCGATCTGCGAGCACGCGCGGTGAGAGAGAGAGAGAGAGAGAGAGAGAAAGAGAGAGAGAGAGAGGGAGAGAGAGGGAGGGAGGGGGAGGCTTACCGGAGGGGCGCGGGGTCGCGGCGGCGGTGAGGGGAGAGGGCGGAGGGCGGCGGCGGCTGGTGTTGCGCAGGGCGGCGACGGCGGGTTAGCTAGATTGGATCGGGGCCGCGCGCGGGTTGTGGGGGTGGGGGGAATAGGGTTTGCGGGAGGGGTAGGGGGATTAGGGGGTCTGAGGCGAGGTGGGCCCAGGAAAATGGAACAGCAATGGCGCACCATATGGATATGCGCCATTATTGTCCAGGAATACTAATGGCGCACGATGCCGTGATGCGCCATTGCTAAGCCGGGGAAGGGGGTGCTGGTCCAGGAGCAGGTAATCAATGGCGCACGGTTGGAGGCATGCGCCATTAGTAACAGGGGCACTAATGGCGCACCAAGCCATGGTGCGCCATTGCTATTTAGTAGTGGCGCACCACATGGGCAGTGCGCCATTAATGTCCATATTATCTATAGCCATTTTCCCAGTAGTGTGGATTGGGGTCTTCGGATTTCCGAGGCGAGCCGGACGTCCATAGATTTGGCGTTGTTGTCGTTTTCTGGATTTCCGGAGGCGTCCGGTCGTCCGTGCGCTGGAGGACCTCGGATGTCCGTGGTCAGCCGGTCGTCCGGGCGCTGGAGGGTCGCTGAGTCTGCGGCTGGGAGGGGTCTCCAGGCGCCGGACGTCCGTGGGGAGCTGGATGTCCGAAGGCTGTAGAGTGGCCGATTCTTCTCCGTGGCTCCTCCGAGCGTGGCGTCCCCTGTTGTAGTGTTCCCATCCTCTCCCGAGTACCTGAGTATGCAAAAGGTCTCATTGTGAGGTAGCATCCATGTTCCGTTGGCATTTAAGTCTAACTCGAAGAGGAGTGAGTTCACCTTGGTCCCAATGTCGCGTGCGCATGCTCTTGTCATAGGACCACTTGCGGGTGTAGACATGGGGATGATGAAGGGATGCTCCGCATCATGAGGCAACCTCCTAAGCTTGGGGGAGTACGTATTTCCCACCGATAGTACATTCATGTTCGCACACTCCATATAAATTGTCGGTGTTCATCCTCTTTCATTGTATATCCATGTTAGTTTTATTTTTCCCCTTTCTTCTTGTGTGTTTGAAAAACTTTAGAAAACCCAAAAATATTTCCCGCTTCTTTTTAGTTTTCTTTTCCTGTTTTAATAACTTAGTACCAAAAAGAAAACCCAAAAAGATTTCCTTTGCAAGTTGGGAGCTTTCCCGTGTAAATGGTTTTTCTCGTTCTTGTTTTCCCTTAGTTTATTTGCTTGCGCGAGAAAAACAAAAACTCCAAAAATATTTCAGTGTGTTTCTCTGAATTTCTTTTCTTTTTGTTGAGTCCTTGAAAGGAGAAGACCACGATGAAAATATTGAGTGGCTCTTAGGTGCTTAATTGTTGATCTAACAAAGAGTCAATATTACCTTGTCTTCTCCTTTGTCCAAACTGCCCTGCAGATTCCAGCTTAGTCCACAGTATTGTTGCACTATTATTATTATTATCACATCATTCGGTCATGCAAGTGAAAGGCAATAATGACGATATTTGACGAAGTGATCGTGGCAAGGAAAGCTGGTATGAACTCTTCTTGTTTTCCGTTTTTGTAAATATGTTTAGCTCGTTCGATCTCGATTCAGTATATTATGAGTGAACATGTTCATGATGACAATTAGAGATTATAGCTTTTCATGCCATGCTTAAACAACTAGTAGTAAATAATGCTTTATCTTATAGATCAACATGCATTAAAATGGTTATGATGTGGTATGGTAGTATGGTATTTCCCTCTGAGAAATTCAAGCGGCTTGACTTGGCCCATGTGCAAACATGTAGTTCATTGAAAACCAATGCAGCCTCAATGATGTTTAAATTCAGAGTGTTCACATCCTACTCATGCTATGTCTAATGTTAATTATTCGCAATGCATGCCCATGACCGTTTTCGCTCTCTAGATGGTCGCTTCCCAACCTAATGCTAGCCTTGACCTGTACTAAGCAGAAATGCTGCTTGTGCATCCAAAACCTTTAAACCAAGTTATTCCGCATGAGTCCACCATACCTACCTACATGCGGTATTACCCTGCCATTCCATGTAAATTTGCATGTGCCATCTCTAAACATTCAAATAAACATCTATTTTGTGCACGCATCTCGCTCATGGGGCGACGAGGCGGTCAGTATTTTCCATGCTAAATGAATTATTCTCAAGACGGTCGTTTATTCGTGGTCTTTGCACGAGATTGGCTGGCAAGAAGGATGCCCAGTCCCGTTTAACCAAAAATTAATCAAACAAAACTCCTTGGGACAGTTGATATATATGTTGGCAGGCATCCGTGGATTCGGTCAGCCATGGTTTGTGTATGGATGGCGGATAGGAGTAAACTTTACTATTCTGTTTGGGAACCGCCAATAATGAGCTTAGCATGGAAGATATTGAAAACCTTTGTCGTAACGTTGACAGGAAAATTGCACCACTCAAAACTATATTCCTATTCTGTTTTAAAAACTTGAGCCCTGGCACCTCTGCAAATCAATGCTTCCCTCTGCGAAGGGCCTATCTATTCATTTTTATGTTGAGTCATCATCCTCTTACTAAAAGCACTAGACCAGAGAGCACTATTGTCATTCTTATGCATTGATTCTAGTTAATATTGGACACGAGCATGACTGGATCTTTTCTATTCCGAATTATCATGTTTAGTCGCTACTTGAACCTCAGAGGTGCTCTGCATTTATGTTTTGCGGTCTCAGAAAGGGCTAGCGAAATACCATGTCACCATATTATATCATGATCATTTTGATAAGTTGTTGGCATGTGAGATATCTTATTATTTTCTTGCTAGTTGGTTATGTATTGCCATGAGTTGATATGATGCCTATTGCTATCATGGATGTGATCATTTATGATTTATGCTGAAAACTTGAACACTAGCTTAGCATGTGTATAATGACGAGAACAAAAGAGTTTGTAAAAGTTTTCTTTATCACTTTCAGTTTGTCAACTGAAATTCTTGAGGACAAGCAATGAGTTAAGCTTGGGGGAGTTGATACGTCTCCAACATATCTACTTTTCCAAACACTTTTGCTCTGGTTTTGACCTCTAATTTGCATGATTTGAATGAAACTAACCCAGACTGACGTTGTTTTTAGCAGAACTACCTTGGTGTTATTTTTGTGCATAAATAAAAGTTCTCGGAATTGGATGAAACTTTTTGTGAATTATTTTTGAGAATTATAATGAATTATGGAGCGAAGATCTGCCAGAGGGGGTGTGCCAGGGGGCCACCACACATCAGGGCGTGGCCCCCCTAGGCTGCGCCCTGATGGCTTGTGGGGCCCTCGTGGCTCCTCCGACCCTAATTCCAGTCCTATAAAATCACAACTTCGGAGAAAAAATCAGAGAGAAGTTTTCATCGCGTTTCACGAGACGGAGTCGCCGCCACCTCCTGTTCTTCCCCGGGAGGGCTGATTTGGAGTCTGTTTGGGGCTCCGGAGAGGGGAAATCGTCGCCGTCGTCATCACCAGCCCTTCTCCATCAACACCGCCATGATGCTCACCAGCGGGAGTGAGTAATTCCTTTGTAGGCTTACTGGATGGTGGTGGGATTGGATGAGATTGATCATGTAATCGAGTTTAGTTTGATAGGGCTTGATCCCTAGTATCCACTATGTTCTGAGATTGATGTTGCTATGACTTTGCTATGCTTAATGCTTGTCACTAGGGCCTCAGTGCCATGATTTCAGATCTGAAAATATTATGTTTTCACAAATATAAGATTGATTTGGATCCTATCTTGCAAGTTGTGTGCACCAATTACGTGTCATGATCCGCATACCCCAAGGTGACAATAATTGGGATTCATTCCGGTGATTGCCATAGTTTGAAGAGTTCGTGTACTCACCATGTGTTAATGCTTTGTTCCGGTTCTCTATTAAAAGGAGGACTTAATATCCCTTAGTTTCCAATAGGACCCCGATGCCAAGGGAGGGTAGGACAAAAGATGTCATGAAAGTTCTTATCGCAAGCACGTATGATTATATACGGAATACATACCTACATTACATTGATGAATTGGAGCTAGTTCTGTATCGCCCTAGTGTGTAAATGTTAGATGATCAATGTCATCTAAATCATTATCCATCACCGATCCATGTGCCTACGCTTTACATATACCGAATCTTGCTAAGTTATTATCGCTGCTCCTACTGTCACAACTCCTACAAAATTGTTGCTGTCACTACTACTGTTACTTTTGCTACTACTATTTGTTGTGCTACTATCTTTGATGCAGAGAGATATCCCTGGTGCGGTTGAATTGAAAACTCAATTGTCAAGGCAAATGAATATTCGTTGGCTCCCCTTGTGTCGAATCAATAAATTAGGGTGAAATACTACCCGTGAAGACTGTCGCGATCCCCTATACTTGTGGGTTATCAGTCGTTCCCGTGATCGGGGCGAGTAGATCTTGCTCATTCTGTTGCTTGACCTCCGCGCACTGCTCCCGACTGAGGGGCTGCGGGATGTATGGTTTGGCATCGGCATTGAGTCCATCGCTAAGGCCGTCGCCTTCTCGTTCGAGAGAGGAGCCCCCAACATATCCGGGAGGTCTGTTCCGGTGCTCAGTCCCTACCATCAGGACCTCTGCAGCAGACTCGCTGGTCTCGCACTCGGACTCGTTGGTGGAGTACTCGTGCGGTGAACAGAATAACTCGAGGGTGGGCTCGTCAGAGTCGAGCATTGCCACTTGCTCGGCCCTGGTCTAGAGGGCCACAACATGCTTGATACAACGTTGATGTCGTGAGCGCCTAGAGCGCTTGCAATGGCGTCCAACTGAAAGGGAAGGTGTCGAACGGTACGGAACCTATGGCTGTCGGAGTAGGACTCAGAATGAAGATGCGCGGAAGTGCGCCGCCTCGTGGGTGGGCAACGTCTCCACGTCCAGCGGAGCTTCCTGAAGACATGTCTTATCATCGGCAACAAAGCTCATGGAGCCGGATAGGATCTCTCCGCCGATGATCATGATGATGAAGATGACAATCCCACTTCCGCCGGATATCGCTAGATGCCCTGCCCCACAGTGGATGCCAACTGTTGAGACAACGATCCTGACAATGAGTGCTAGGGTACTAGCTGGCATTTTCTCTTCCCTCCAAGCGTTGTTTTTTGGAAGTTCGCCTGGGTGAATTCATTGCCAGGTTATCTCCTCTTTTTTTCAAGACTTAGCTCGCTTTTGACTATCTCTACCATGATATCACCATACTGCCCCCTGACGTCCACGCGTCTTTATGGCGAATCTTAAACAGATGTCAAATCTGGTCAAGCGCGAGAATCGAGTGGTCGTTGTAGCCACATATTACTGTGACTGTTCACTCTTAGATCGCGCAGCTTCGGGTGTTGCCCTCCTTATAAATAGGACTCCGAGGCCACTTCGACTTTTTACTTGTTATTCTACCTCTCGACCCCAAAGCCACGCCTCGAGCCCACCGGAGTTCAGACATGCAAGGAGAATCACCTTCGTCTTCTCGTCACCGAAGTTCGTATGCACCGCATTCGTCTTCTCCGAGGAATACGTCGGCGGAGGATCTCCACTTTTAAACCATGTGAGTACTTGTTTCCTCATCTTAGGTTCGCCATTGTTCTTCGTAGTTCATCAATAGTTGTATTCATGTGCGGCGAATTCTATGCAAATGATAGATGTAGATCTAGTAGCCCACGCAATCTCAATTGCCAGCGCATAATTTCACCTCCGCATCATTTTTATGGTACCATAGATCAGTCATAATCGCTAGTGGAATTTGTAGTAGTTCTACCTTAGTGTTTCCACCGTAGCTAGGGCTTTTTATTTTCTTTTCAAGGTATTTATTAGATCCATCCACTTATCTGCTCTGGGACAAAATGGTTTGTACATGCGAACACTACTAAGTCGTTGTTTAGTCCTTCTGCTTTACACTAGCCGACGCATGTAGATGCGGACTCATTTCATCGCTTGTTAACTTTATCATTTTGTCGGCTCATCTAATGATGATGACTCGTCCAATTCGTCGGGTGGTCATTGAATCCTGTTATTTGCCGTCTTTCTCAAATCCATATAGTAGTAGTTCAGATTTAGTTTCAATCCATTCAATACTTAGCAAACTCCGAAATTTCCATTATATACGGGCTTAATGTGGCCGACTCAAAGAGCTTTTCCTTTTAACCTTGATAGTGACAGCTCAAGCACCTGTTCCCGACTTATTCTTTTTCTGGCTTATCAATCTCATGACCTTAACGCCCTTTGTGAAAAACACTTGCTTATCCCATATTGACGTAGTTACGCCGACTTATTTACTTTTACTTTCAACCTGCAGTTGATCTGTGAAAATCTTGATGGCCCCCAAGACCAGCAAAACCGTTGGCTGGGTTAGGTCTCAAATGTCAGTGCTTACTTTGGATGATCTCGTGAGCCAAGGTCTTCTACCGGCTCAAATAGAAATCAGTTGGCGAGCACCTGAGGAGGAATCTTACCCCCAACCTCAACAGGGGGAGGTTGTTATTTTGCAGATCATTTGCATAGAGGCTTCAGACCACCCGGGTCAAGATTTTTCAGGGACGTGCTCCATTTCTTCAACCTCAGGCCACAAGACATCGGCCCCAACTCCCTCACCAATCTCTGCCAATTCCAGGTTCTTTGTGAAGTATATCTCAAAATAGAACCAACTGTCAATCTCTTCCGGGAATTCTTCTATATCAACCATCAGACTGAGTTCAAAGATGGACCCAACATACAACTTGGTGGTATTTCAATCCAAAAAGGGAAAAATAGTGCCTTTCCTGAAGGCAAACTGGCGAGTCATCCTAAAGGTTGGAACAAAACCTGGTTCTATTGTAGGAACACTCGTGCACAAAATGAGAATCCCTTGTCGGGTTATAGATTGGAACGGCTCGATGGTACCGTTGCCTTTCCAGGTTGGCCATCTAATGAAGAAAGGAAACAAATGACACCTTTTTATTTGAAATTAAGAGCTTTAATGGCTCATCGATTCATCGTGATCGATCTGACCCGGTGTTGGATAAGCTGTCGGATTTAGCCCCTTAGTTTGAGGGGCGACTTAATGTGTAACCATGTTGGCTAGCCGGCAGATATGCAATGCTTCAGCCAAGTCAACCTATCGGAAGATGATGTCAATAAAGCCACAAAAAAACTACTAGCTGATCCTAAAGGGAAGTGTAACTTGACTGGGCTAGCTCCCTTTTTCTTGAAAAACCCAGTTCCTCCAGTAAGTATTCCTAAACTTGCTCATATTTGTTGCTCATAACTTGCATTATTTTCGTGCTTAAACATCCGGTGACTGATGGAAAGCCAGGGCCCGGAATCCTGCTCCTCCTTAGTTGAGCAAGTAGACGAACCGACTGGTGAGGCGGCTGCTGGAGAAGAGTCAAAGGTAGAGCTCGACTCACTTGGCCATCTTTTTATTGAACTTGTTGACGCTCCTTCTTGCCAGGATAACACCGAAACTAGCCGAGCCGGCAATGTCGAGGTAATTTCAATCTTATCCAACTCATCAGAAACATATATCTCGATGAGGACGAGACGAGTCGTCAGAAAAATTCCATTTTCACATCCAGATGCTCACTTAGAACAAAAATTTCTTTTGAAGAAAACTCAACAAGCTAGTACATCAAAATGCAAGTCCCAGAGCTGTTCTAGGGAGTTATCTACTAGCTTATCGCATGAGCCGGTCACCCACAAACAACGAATCGAGGTGCCTCATAGTCGAACTCCCTCTCGCCCACAAGCCGGTCTTTTTAAAAAACCGCTTAATCCTCTTGATTCGAAGTATCAGGAAACATTGCCCTCTTATGGCGAGTTAACCGCAACTCAGCTCCCTGCTTTCACAATTAAGCGCGGGTACATATGTCTGAGCGACACTTGTTCTTTATCATCATAATGGCTTCCTTAATCTGATGTTGCTTTCATGTCTGCAGAGCCAAAGCCTTCTCCAATAAAAAGGCTGGGTCAACTTCCGCCCCAGCTGACCCTAACGCTCAAGACCCAACAATGATAAACCCGGAAACCCAACCTATCCTTCCGGCCAAGACAACCTAGACCTTGGGGTTGAGCCGGCGCCTGAAAATGAGCACATTCATGCTGACGAGCCGGTGATGATGGAGGGGCCAGTTCAAGAAGAGCGGGCTAATAGTGATGACTCGGCCCAACATGTTAACCCGCCAAGTCCTCTTGCCTCCAGCCCTGTGCAGGAGGTAGATAAAATTGTCCCATCACAGACGATGGGTGATTCAGAAGCGCACGTTGTTGGAGAAACTTATAATGCTCCAGAAATTTTAGCTGCCTTGGCTAAAATTGTGACTCAGGATGAGCCGGCAATGTTCTCTAAATGGCAGGCCAAACTAGAGCTCCCTAGTTTTGACAAGCTAGGTGTTAACGATCTGCTCCAAGAATATTTGACCCGGCTGTATGAGAGCCGAGATGCTCAAGTGGGCCTGATAAGTATGCTTAAGCGCAAATATGAGGTATGAAATCCCCGTCCTTTTTTCTTTTGTTATGCATACTCTTGTAGCCCCCAAGGGCCAGCTCAGTAAAATAAGTACTAAGCTGGGTCTTTTTTAATCCAAGGACTGGAAATTTTAAGAATGAACCATAGCCCCCAAGAACCGGGTCGTTATGGAAATAACGAGCCGGTGCTTTAAGATATCTGTAATCGTCGTAGATTTTGGAAAACTCAACATGTAGCCCCCAAGGGCCGGCTCATCTCCTTGAGATAGCCGGGTCTTCTCATACGTCTGGAAAAAATGACTTGCATGATCCCCCAAGTGTCGTGTAGAGTGCTTGCAACTCCTCGGGACTTAGAACAGAAAGCAAAATTTTGTATGTTGTAGCCCCCAAGTGCCGGGTCGTCTGCCTACGACGGATCAGGGCTTGTAAGGTGACTCTGATGATTTCAAATGTGTAGGAAATGTTGGATGAGGCCAACTCGTGCATGGCCGGCTTGCAAAAAAAAAGCTCATGCAAGAAAAAGAGCTCAAGAAAAAGGTCGATATCTTGGCGGCTAATCTGCAAAAATCCTTGCGCCAATCGACTGGCCTCTTGCACAAGATCAAGGCCAACTTTGATGAAGAAAAAGCCGTCTTGCAAACGGGGCTCTATCTAGCTAGAGTTGACTCAACTCCAGTCCCTTTGTCATTTAATTTCAGAGAAGTAAACAAAGATTCAATAGGAGAAGTGTGATACTTGCGATCTGCATTGGGTTTTCCGTGAAGAGGAACGGGTAACTGCAGCACAAAGCGGGTAAGTATTTCCCTCAGTTATGAAACAAAGGTTTATCGAACCAATAAGAATATCAATCCTCAATCGTCTTCAGCAGTTGCACACAAAAGAGCAAACAACTTGCACCCAACGCAGGCAAGAGGGTTGTCAATCCCCTTGATCTCGTTATTTGCAAGCGAGTGAGTTGTGTAGATAATTGTAGATAATTCTAAATTGCAAAATAAAATAAAAAGTAAATAAAGACAACAAGGTAATAGTAGCATTTGTAAATTTGTAAGTGAATAGACCCGGGGGCCATAGTTTTCCCTAGCGGCATCTCTCATGTAGGCAGCATACGGTTGGTAACAAATTACTGTTGGGCAATTGATAGAAAAGCGGATAGTTATGCGATTTTCACGTTAATGACGATGTGTATATAGGCATCACGTCCATAAAAAAATAGGCCGACTCCTTCCTACACCTATTACTATTACTCCACGCATCGACCGCTATACATCATGCATCTAGAGTATTAAGTAAAACAGAGTAATGCATGGAGAACGATGACATGATGTAGACAAAGTAAACTCAAGCAATATGATAAACCCCATCATGTTATCCTTAGTAGCAACAACACAAAGACATATCTTGTCCCCTACTTTGTCACTGGGATATCGAAACTCGTCAAGTTGAACCTACCACAACACACCTCTCCCACCGAAGATAAATCAATCTACTTGGCCAAAGCACACGGATAGATCGGAGAGAATTACGAATCTATAATGATCATGCAAATAAGAATCCAAATATTCAGAGGTGACTCAAATACTTTTCATGAATAATCTGAACATAAACCCATAATTCATCGGATCCCAACAAACACACCAATCAATAGGATTACATAGGATAGATCAAAGCGAAGATGCGATGATCATTGTATGTAAGATCAAGAGATAGAGAGATTGCCATCTAGGTACTAGCTATGGACCCGTAGGTCTATGGTGAACTACTCACACATCATCATGAGGGCAACAGGTTAATGAAAAGGCCGTCCGTGATCGATCCCCCCTTCGCCAGGGTGCCGGAATGGAGCTCCAGATGGCCTCGCGATGGCACAGAGACTTGCAGCGGCGGAAAAAGGGTTTCAGGACTACCTTCAGGGCTTTTGCGATATTAGAGAATTTATAGGCCAGAGAGGGGCGTCGGGAGACACACGAGGGGGCGAGCACACATCAGGGTGCGCACCCCTAGGGCGCAACCTGTTGCGTGCTGGTGCCCTCGTGTGGCCCCCGGTCTCCTCCCGACTCTCCCAGGTCTTCTTTTGGTCCAGAAAAAATCATCAAAAAGTTTCGTGGCGATTGGACTTCGTTCGGTATTGTAAACCTGAGATGTGAAAAACATGCACAAAACAGCAACTGGCACTGGGCACTGGGTCAATAGGTTAGTCCTCAAAAATATTATAAATTGGTAAATAAAGACCCAAAAAGTATCCTAGAATGATAATATGTCAGCATGGAACAATAAAAAATTATAGATACGTTGGAGATGCATCAAGCATTCCCAAGCATAATTCCTGCTCGTCCTCGAGTAGGTAAATGATAAAAACAGAATTTTTGATGTGACATGCTACCCATTATGTAATCTTATGCATGTATGCTCATTTAGAAATGATGAATTAACAAATATTAACATAGCAATACTTATAAGTATATGAAACAAAATCATCAATCTTTCAAAGTATACGATCCTCAAAGAATGTTTACCCCTCATTCATCTTGTTATATTAGCAAGGCATGGCTCCATCTTCACCACATTAATACAAATGTCAAGCACCATGGTGTCCAAGTCAGGCAATTGGATCGTACTTTTCAATATGCATCAACTTTTTATTCTTCACGCAATATATGAGTGTGAGCCATTGGACATAGCATTTAGGTGGAATAGAATATGGTGGTAGATATCAAAGGGGTAAAAAGTGGAGAAGATAGTCTCACATCAACTAGGCATACCAACGGGCTATGTAGATGCCCATCGATAGATGTCAATGCAAGGAGTAGGGATTGCCATGCAAATGATGCACTAGAGTTATAAGTGTATGAAAACTCAAATGAAGTTAAGTGGGGTGTGCATCCAACTTGCTTGCTCATGAAGACCTCGGGCATTTGAGGAAGCCCGTCATAGGAATATACAAGCCAAGTTTATAATAATTAAAAAAAATCCCACTAGCATATGAAAATGACATAACATGAGACTCTCTATATGAGGAACAAGGTGCCACTTTCAGGCACAAGTGTGGTAAAGGATAGTAGCAAAGTCCCTTCTCTCATTTTCTCTCATTTTTTTTATTCAGAATAGTGGGCTCATTTGGCCTCCCCCATTTTTATTTCCTCACTGGGACAATGCTCTAACAATGATGATCATCACACTTTTATTTACTTACAACTCGATATGAAGAACTGATATGAAGATATGATTCTATATGAATGCCTCTGGTAGTGTACCAGGTTGTGCAATGATCTAGCATGACATGTATCAAAAATATGATGAATGGTTGCTTTGCCACAAATACTATGTCAGCTCTATATGATCATGCAAAGCAATATGATGATGAACGAACTAGTCATGTGGAGTGACGATGGAATTTGCATGGCAATATATCTCGGAACGGCTATGAAAATGCCATGATAGCTAGGCATGGTGGCTGTTTTGAGGAAGATATAATGAGGCTTATGTGCAACAGAGCGTATCATGTCACGGGGTTTGGATGCACCGGCGAAAGTTGCACCGATCCTCAAGGTGAAAACGGGCTATGCACGATACCGAAGAGGCTAGAAAATATGAGAAGGTGAGATCGCGTATGTCCATGGTTTCACATTAGTCATAAAGAACTCATATACTTATTGCAAAGTTTTATTAGTTTATCACAAATCAAAGTACTCCTTGCATGCCCCGAGGGAAGAGGTTGGTAGGAGTTAACCATCGCGCGCTTCCAACCCGAAACAACACTAGGATTTCAACAAGGAATAGAAATGCTCACACATCATCACCATGCCTCTTTAATTTTTAGACGAACAAGAAGTTAACCTCTCTTAATATCAACACTTCTACTAATCAACAATTATGAACTCACACCTTTTTCATATTACCACATCAATATCATTAACCCACAATTTCTCTATATGTGCTACATGATGGTTTTAATTATCACTCATTGAATACCTAATATTTTTAGACTAGTCTTATGACCCATGCAAATTACCGTCACTGTTTATTAACTCTCAAACAAATATAAGTGAAGAATGAGAGTGAAATTATTTCTATAAAATCTACGCGCCACCATGCTCAAAAAGATATAAGTGAAGTACTATAGCAACTGCGAAGCTCAAAAGATATAAGTGAAGCATATAGAGTATTCTAAAAAATTATGATGAATGTGTGTCTCTCTTAAATAGGTGTGTCCAACAAATGATGATTGTCGTAAACTGAAAGTAAAAGCAAACAAAAACAAACGACGCTCCAAGCAAAACTCATATCATGTGATGAATAAAAATATAGCTTCAAGTGACATACCGATGGATTGAGACGAATGAGGGGATGCCTTCCGGGGCATCCTGATGACCCACAAGTATAGGGGATCAATCGTAGTCCTTTCGATAAGTAAGAGTGTCGAACCCAACGAGGAGCAGAAGGAAATGACAAGCGGTTTTCAGCAAGGTAATTTCTGCAAGCACTGAAATTGTAGGTAACAGATAGTTTGATAGCAAGATAATTGGTAGCAAGCAAGTAACGGTAACGGTAAACAAGGTGCAGCAAGGTAGACCATTCCTTTTGTGGCAAAGGACAGGCCAGAACAATCTCTAGTAATAGGAAAAGTGTTCTTGAGGGTACACGGGAATTTCGTCTAGTCACTTTTATCATGTTGGTTTGATTCGTGTTCGCTACTTTGATAATTTGATATGTGGGTGGACCGGTGCTAAGGTGCTGTTATTACTTGAACTAACAACCTACTTATGATTAACCCCCTCGCAAGCATCCGAAACTACGAGAAAAGTATTAAGACAAAGTCTAACCATATCATTAAACATGGGGATCCAAATCAGCCCCTTACGAAGTAGCGCATAAACTAGGGTTGAAGCTTCTGTCACTCTAGCAACCCATCATATAATAACTACTCCACAATGCAGTCCCTCAGGACCATGAATGGTGAAGTGTGATGTAGTCGATGCACATGACACCAATAAGGGAATCACAACATACATATCATCAAAATATCGAACACATATCAAATTCACATGATTACTCGCAACATGACTTCTCCCGTGACCTCAAGAACAAAGGTAACTACTCACAAATAATAATCATGCTCAAGATCAGAGGAGTATTAAATAGCATAATGGATCTGAACATATAATCTTCCACCAAATAAACCATATAGTAATCAACTACGCAAGGTAATCAACACGACTAGTCACCCACAGGTACCAATCTGAGGTTCCGGTACAAAGATTGAACACAAGAGATGAACTAGGGTTTGAGAGGAGATGGTGCTGTTGAAGATGTTGATGCAGATTGGCCTCCCAAAGATGAGAGGGGTGTTGGTGATGACGATAGCTTCGATTTCCCCCTCCGGGAGGGAAGTTCCCCCAGCTGAATCGCTCCGCCGGAGGGCAAAAGTGCTCCTGCCCAAGTTCCGCTTCGTCCTGAAAGTCCTCCTCTGATTTTTTCTAGGTCAAGAGTGACCATATACCAGAAGATGGGCACCGGAGGTGGGCCGAGGTGGCCACAACCCATCAGGGCACGCCCAGGGGGGCCTGGCGCGCCCTGGTGGGTTGTGCCCACGTGGGAGACCCCCTCCGGTAGTTTTCTGCGCCCGTATTTTTTATTAAATGCAAAAATAATCTCCATAAAATTTCAGCTTCATTGGAGTTGTGTAGAATAGGTATCTCTGACGTGCTTTTCTTGGGTCCAGAATTCCAGCTGCAGGTATTCTCCCTCTTTGTGTAAACCTTGCATATTATGAGAGAAAAGGCATTAGAATCACTCCCCAAGGCAATATTATTCAACGAAACAAAGTAAATAAGAGTAGGAAATCATGATGCAAAATGGACGTATCAACTCCCCCAAGCTTAGACCTCGCTTGTCCTCAAGCGAAAGCCGATATTGAAAAGCATGTCCACAAGGTTTGAGAGAGAGGTGTCGATAAAAACAAAATACGGACATAGAAGCATCATGCTTATTAACATAGCAGCAACAAACTCTAACATAAAATTTATTTCAATATATTTTTATCATATAGCTTCTCATGAACAAGTAACAATTCATCACAACATAGAAGTATGAAGCATAAACCTTATTGGGAACCAACAAACTACGTTCTCAGTCAACTTTGCAACTACAATTCATCATATTTTCAGGAAGGGTCTCATGTCGGAGCCTTTTGGCAAGTCCACATACTCAACCATCATTTAATCTTCTATGATTGCTAACGCTCACGGCATACCCATGAACAAAAAGTTTCAACCGGACACATAAGAAGATAGGGGCTTATAGTTTCGCCTCCCAAATTACTCACCTCAAGAGTGATGTCAACAATAATAACTCATGCCCACCCATATCCAACTGGATATATGTGCCTAGATCTTTCCTCACCACATGATGCTTGCAAAAGAAAAAGTAAAAAGGAATAGAGAAGAATACTTTGACTCTTGCATAAAAGTAAATACATAAAAGTAAAAGATAGGCCCTTCGTAGAGGGAAGCAGAGGTTGTCATGCGCTTATTGGTTTGTATGCCCAATCCCTTAATGTAAAAGAACGTCACGCTATATTGCCCCCTATGATAGCAACCTTTATTATGCAGTCCGTCGCTTTTATTACTTTGCCATCATAAGTTCGTATAGAGCTCAATTTTCTCTTACACTAATTGATCAAAACACTTTTAGAAGCAATTTTTATTGCCTTGTTGCACCGATGACAACTTACTTGAAGGATCTTTCTCGATCCGTCGGTAGGTTTGGTGGACACTCAGAGAAAAAATTTGGGTTTGGGTTTTTGGATGCACAAGTAGTATCTCTACTTAGTGCAGAATTTTTGGCTAGCAAAGATATTGAGCAAGCACCACATGTTAAAGGATCTATGACAATATAACTTCTATGTGGATATGAACAAACATAAATCATTACGTTGTCTTCCTTGTCCAACGTCAACAATTTTGACATATAATACTTGATGGGGGCTCACAATCATAAAAGATGTCCAACATAGTGTATTTGCATGTGAATCTTCTCTTCCCTTATTAATTCTTTCATGAATTGCATCATTGACCAATGCTATGTTTGTCAATCTCCAATAAATTTTTACTACTTATACTTTTCATTATGTGATTTCATTACTCACCATAGGATTAGCCTATGATTCTTTTCATTTGTTTTTCTTTTCTTTATTTTGATTGCAACTAGAAAGTAGAGAGGCAAAAACTCAAACTAAACTTTATTATATAACTCTCTCTCGATTACATAGATAGATAAATCATGGAACAAACACATGAAAATAGATCATGCTAAACTTTTATTCAACTAAAGAAAAGGGAAACTAAGGATCAAACTAAAATAGGTAAAGGTGAATAAAAGTGATGGTGATACGATACCGGGGCACCTCCCCCAAGCTTGGCTCAAGCCAAGGGGAGTGCCCATACCCGTGTGCTCAAGTCTCCTTCGGTGGTGGTGATGAAGAAGGTGGAGGTGTTGATGTAGGTGGTGGTGATGATGTAGTAAGCTTGCCCTCCAGCTTCCAGGGCAAGGGCTCCCCATCAAAGGTTGACACGAGAGTCCCCTGAGTCCTGCAAGTGGCAGCTAAACTCATACCTTTAAACCTCGCTTCATATTCGAAGACTTAGTTTTGAAGATCATAAACTTGGCTCTGTAGAAAATTAATTTGCTCGTTGAGGATGGAGATGATGTCCCTTACAGAACAGCCATCCACCGTCTGATCATGGGTGAATTCCGTGATCATGGAGTGATTAGCACTAAGTCCATGCTCCACCATCTTCTGGCACTTGAAGATTTCCGGTTCCACCGCCTCGAGCCTAGACTCCACGCTCCCGGTCTTCTTGGGTCCCTCAACATCGCGGATGTGGAGCACCCCCTCACACATCTCAATGGCTTGAGGTTGCTTCATCACCTTCGGCAAGTACGGGTTGATGCCCTTCTCGAAGAACTTGTCCTTGGAGGAGCTTGGTGGAGCCATGGAGATCTAAATCTAGCGGGAAAACAACACAAAAAAGAACAAAGGATTTTTCTGCGATGCGGTTGTCAAAACAGTCGGGGGTATATATAGAGAATTTTTATTCTTGGGAAACAAGTATATGGAAGGAAAACGGAGTCGGGAAGGCATCCCAGGTGGGCACAACCCACCAGGGCGCGCCCAGGGGTGCCTGGCGCGCCCTGGTGTATCGTGCTTGCCTCGATCACCTTCCGGTTTATTTCTTTATTTCCAAAATTGTAAAATATTCGAAAACTGATAAAAAATATTTTTGCAGATTTTTCGGAGTCCGTTTACTTACGGTATCACGTACGTCCTATTTTTATGAATTCTGGAGTGTTCCGGAAGGTTCCTTTTATGTGTTCCTCCGGTGTCATGGTTTGGACAACATTTCTTTCAACGTTAATAGGTGTACCTGAGATATAATGCTTAATTCTTTGTCCATTGACCACCTTCGGGTTAGTACCTTTGGCGTTATTAATCTTGATAGCTCCAGAACGATAAACCTCTTCGATAATATATGGCCATTCCCATTTTGAGAGAAGCTTTCCTGCAAAAAATCTTAAATGAGAGTTGAACAAAAGAACATAATCTCCTATTTTGAATTCCCGCTTTTGGATTCTTTTGTCATTCCATCTTTTTACCTTTTCTTTGAATAGCTTGGCATTTTCATACGCTTGGGTTCTCCATTCATCTAGTGAGCTAATATCAAATAGCCTCTTCTCACCGGCAAGTTTGAAATCATAGTTAAGTTCTTTAATTGCCCAAAATACTTTGTGTTCTAATTCTAGAGGCAAATGACAAGCTTTCCCATACACCATTTTATATGGAGACATACCCATAGGATTTTTATAAGTTGTTCTATAGGCCCAAAGTGCATCATCTAATTTCTTAGACCAATTCTTACGACATATATTGACAGTTTTTTGTAATATTAATTTTATTTTTCTATTGCTAAGTTCAACTTGACCACTAGATTGAGGATGATAGGGTGATGCAATTCTATGGTTAACATCATATTTAGCAAGCATCTTACGGAAAGCACCATGGATAAAATGTGAACCACCATCGGTCATTAAATATCTAGGGACTCCAAACCTCAGGAAGATAACTTCTTTAAGCATTTTAATGGAGGTGTGGTGATCAGCACTACTAGTTGGATTAGCTTCTACCCACTTAGTGACATAATCAACAGCAACCAAAATATGAGTGTACCCGTTGGAGGAAGGGAAAGGCCCCATATAATCAAAACCCCAAACGTCAAATGGTTCAACAACAAGTGAATAATTCATAGGCATTTCCTGAAGCTTACCGATATTACCAATTCTTTAACATTGATCACAAGACAAGACAAACTTACGGCCATCCTTGAAGAGAGTAGGCCAATAAAAACCAGATTGCAATACCTTATGAGCAGTTCTATCTCCCGCATGATGTCCTCCATAAGCTTCGGAATGACATTTCCATAGGATTTGTTCCTGTTCATGCTCAGGTACACAACGCCTAATAATACCATCTACTCCTTCTTTATAAAGATGTGGGTCATCCCAAAAGTAATGTCTCAAGTCATAGAAATATTTTCTCTTTTGTTAATAAGTGAAGCTAGGTGCTATATATTTAGCGACAATGTAGTTAGCATAATCGGCATACCAAGGTGTGTTTTGTGAGACACTTATTGCAGCTAGCTGTTCGTCAGGGAAACTATCATCAATAGGTAGTGGGTCTTCAAGAATATTTTCTAACCTAGACAAGTTATCAGCGACGGGGTTCTCAGCTCCCTTCCTATCAACGATGTGTAAGTCAAACTCTTGAAGCAAGAGAACCAACCTAATGAGTCTAGGTTTAGCATCTTTCTTTTCCATAAGGTATTTTATAGCAGCATGATCGGTGTGAACAATTACTTTGGAGTCAACAATATAGGATCTAAATTTATCACAAGCAAACACAACTGCTAAAAATTCTTTTTCAGTAGTAGCGTAGTTTCGTTGGGCACTGCCTAGAGTTTTACTAGCATAATGGATAACATTCAATTTCTTATCAACTCTTTGCCCTAGGACAACACCAACATCATAATCACTAGCATCACACATAATTTCAAAAGGCAACTTCCAATCAGGTGGTTGAACGATAGGTGCAGAGGTTAAGGCTTTCTTGAGTGTTTCAAAGGCTTCCACAAAATCATCATCAAAAACAAAAGGAATATCCTTTTGCAAAAGATTAGTAAGAGGCCTCGAAATTTTAGAGAAGTCTTTAATGAACCTCCTATAAAAACTAGCATGACCAAGGAAACTTCGAATACCTTTAATATCTTTAGGACATGGCATTTTCTCAATTGCATCAACTTTAGCTTTATCCACCTCAATACCTCATTCAGATATTTTATGCCCCAAGACAATGCCATCATTAACCATAAAGTGGCACTTCTCCCAATTCAAGATGAGATTAGTTTGTTCACATCTCTGCAAAACTCGATCAAGGTTGCTTAAGCAATCATCAAAAGAAGTTCCGTAAACGGAAAAATCATCCATGAAAACCTCCACAATCTTTTCACAAAAATCAGAGAATATAGCAGTCATACATCTTTGAAAGGTAGCAGGTGCATTGCATAAACCAAAAGGCATACGTCTATAAGCATAAGTTCCAAAAGGGCAAGTAAAGGTAGTTTTCTCTTGATCGGATTGTGACACAGGTATTTGAGAGAAACCAGAATATCCGTCTAGGAAACAAAAGTGTGTGTGCTTAGATAGTCTTTCTAGCATTTGATCAATGAACGGTAGAGGGTAATGATCTTTCCTAGTAGCTTTATTTAATTTTCTAAAATCAATTACCATTCTATAGCCAGTGACAATTGTTTGTGGAATGAGTTCATTCTTATCATTAGGAACAATGGTAATACCTCCTTTCTTAGGGACACAATGAACGGGACTTACCCATCTACAATCAGCTATGGGATAGATTATACCTGCTTCCAGAAGCTTTAATATTTTAGTTCTTACCACTTCTTTCATCTTTGGATTCAACGATGGGTTTAGCATCAGGTTTCATACTGATCTTGTGCTGAAATAGAGTGGGGCTAATGCCCTTAAGATCATCAAGAGTATATCCAATAGTAGCCCGGTGCTTCCTCAGAACTTTTAATAATCTTTCTTCTTCATGTTCTGAAAGGTTTGCACTAATAATAACAGGATATATCTTTTTCTCATCAAGATAAGCATACCTCAAAGTGTCAGGCAATTGTTTCAATTCAAACACAGGGTCACCTGTAGGTGGAGGAGGACCTCCAAGAGTTTCAATAGGAAAATTGTGTTTCAGGAGGGGTTGTTGTTCAAAGAAAATTTGATCTATTTCATTTCTTTCACGCAGGTGCATATCATTTTCATGGTCGAGCAAATATTGTTCTAATGGATCGGTAGGAGGCACAGCAATAGAAGCAAGAACAATGATTTCATCATTACTAGATAACGCTTTATCACGAGGTTGTCTACTAAACTGGGAAAAATTAAACTCATGAGACACATTACCAAAACTGACACCGACAGTTTGTTTTTCACAATCTATCTTAGCATTGACAATGATCAAGAAAGGTCTACCAAAGATAATGGGACAAAAGTCATCTTGTGGGGAACCAAGGACTAGAAAATCAGTAGGCTATTTTACTTTCCCGCACAAGACTTCAACGTCTCTAACAATCCCAAGTGGTGTGATAGTGTCTCTATTAGCAAGTTTAATAGTGACATCAATGTCTTCCATTTCAGCAGGTGCTATTTCATCCATAAATTTTTGGTATAAGGTAAAAGGGATAGCACTCACACTAGCACCCAAATCACATAAACCATGATAGCAATGATCTCCTATTTTGACTGAGACAACATGCATGCCTTCTATGGGTCTATGTTTATCTTTTTCATCAGGTTTAGCAATTCTAGTAGCTTCATCACAAAAGTAGATAACATGCCCATCAATATTTTCTTCCAGGAGATCTTTAACCATAGCAACACTATGTCTACTTTAATTTGCTAAGGGGGTTTAAGTGCTCTTATATTACTCTTATGAACCACAGTTGATACCTTAGCGTGTTCCTTTATCCTAACAGGGAAAGGTGGATTTTCAATATAAGCAGTAGGCACAACTGGATCAACATTGTAAATGATGGTTTCTTCTTTAGCTATGACCGGTTCTTTAATTTCTTCTTTAATAGGGGGATGATATTTAAACCACTTCTCCTTAGGGAGGTCAATGTGAGTAGCAAATGCTTTGCAGAAGGAGGCTACTATCTCAGAGTCAAGTCCATATTTAGTGCTAAACTTATGAAAAGTATCGGTATTCATGAAAGATTTAACACAAGCAAACTCAAGCTTTATACCTGAATCATTACCTTTGTCGAGTTCCCAATCTTCAGAGTTGCGTTTAATCCTTTCTAAGAGATCCCACTTGAATTCAATAGTGTTCTTCATATAAGAACCAGCACAAGAAGTATCGAGCATGGTTTGATCATTATGAGAAAGCCGAGCATAAAAATTCTGAATGATAACTTCTCTTGAAATGTCATGATTGGGGCATGAATATAACATTGACTTAAGCCTCCCCCAAGATAGAGCGATACTTTCTCCTTCATGAGGCCAAAAATTATATATATATATAATCTGATCACGATGAACTAGATGCATGGGATAAAACTTTTGGTGAAATTCCAATTGCAAACGATTCCAGTTCCACGATCCAAGATCATCACATAGCCTATACCATGTCAATGCTTTTCCCTCCAAAGATAAAGGGAAAACCTTCTTCTTAACTTCATCTCCGGGTAAACCTGCAAGCTTAAATAATCCACAAATGTCGTTCACATATAAGAGGTGCATATCAGGATGTTCAGTTCCATCTCCTGCATAAGGTTTAGCAAGCAGTTGTTCTAACATACCCGAAGGAATTTCATAAGTAACATTTTCAGTAGGGGCTGTAGGTTGAGGGGCAACTAATTGTGGTTCCGGTCGAGGTTAAGATACCCCGAACAAACCCCTCAAAGCATTGTTTTCTATAGTAGCAAGCAGCGATAAATTCAGCACGTAGTATAAGTTTTTCCTTACCGATTTCCACTTACCAAGAGCGCTTCACTCCCCGGCAACGGCGCCAGAAAAGAGTCTGTGACCCATAAGTACAAGGGATCAATCGTAGTCCTTTCGATAAGTAAGAGTGTCGAACCCAATGAGGAGCAGAAGGAAATGACAAGCGGTTTCTAGCAAGGTAATTTCTGCAAGCACTGAAATTGTAGGTAAGAGATAGTTTGATAGCAAGAAAATTGGTAGCAAGCAAGTAACGGTAACGGTAAACAAGGTGCAGCAAGGTAGCCCAATCCTTTTGTGGCAAAGGACAGGCCAGAACAATCTCTAGTAATAGGCAAAGTGTTGTTGAGGGTACACGGGAATTTCGTCTAGTCACTTTTATCATGTTGGTTTGATTCGTGTTCGCTACTTTGATAATTTGATATGTGGGTGGACCGGCGCTAAGGTGTTGTTCTTACTTGAACTAACAACCTACTTATGATTAACCCCCTCGCAAGCATACGCAACTACGAGAAAAGTATTAAGACAAAGTCTAACCATAGCATTAAACATGTGGATCCAAATCAGCCCCATACGAAGTAGTGCATAAACTAGGGTTTAAGCTTCTGTCACTCTAGCAACCCATCATCTAATAACTACTCCACAATGCAGTCCCTTAGGCCCATGAATGGTGAAGTGTGATGTAGTCGACGTTCACATGACACCACTAAGGGAATCACAACATACATATCATCAAAATATCGAACACATATCAAATTCACATGATTACTCGCAACATGACATCTCCCGTGACCTCAAGAACAAAGGTAACTACTCACAAATAATAATCATGCTCAATATCAGAGGAGTATTAAATAGCATAATGGATCTGAACATATAATCTTCCACCAAATAAACCATATAGTAATCAACTACGCAAGGTAATCAACACGACTAGTCACCCACAGGTACAAATCTGAGGTTCCGGTACAAAGATTGAACACAAGAGATGAACTAGAGTTTGAGAGGTGATGGTGCTGTTGAAGATGTTGATGAAGATTGGCCTCCCAAAGATGAGAGGTGTGTTGGTGATGACAATAGCTTCGATTTCCCCCTCCGGGAGGGAAGTTCCCCCGGCGGAATCACTCCGCCGGAGGGCAAAAGTGCTCCTGCCCAAGTTCCGCCTCAAGGCAGCGGTGCTTCGTCCCGGAAGTCCTCCTCTGATTTTTTCTAGGTCAAGAGTGACCATATACCAGAAGATGGGCACCGGAGGTTGGCCGAGGTGGCCACAACCCATGAGGGCGCGCCCAGGGGGCCTGGCGCGCCCTGGTGGGTTGTGCCCACCTAGGAGGCCCCCTGAGGTAGTTAGCTGCTCCAGTATTTTTTATTAAATGCAAAAATAATCTCCGTAAAATTTCAGCTTCATTGGAGTTGTGCAGAATAGGTATCTCTGACATGCTTTTCTTGGGTCCAGAATTCCAGCTACCAGTATTCTCCCTCTTTGTGTAAACCTTGCATATTATGAGAGAAAAGGCATTATAATCACTCCCCAAGGCATTATTATTCAACAAAACAAAGTAAATAACAGTAGGAAATCATGATGCAAAATGGATGTATCACATCCCCAAGCTTAGACGGTTGAGTCTTCCTTAGAATATTACCTTGGGGTGCCTTGGGCATCCCCAAGCTTAGGCTCTTCCCACTCCTTATTCCTTTGTCCATCGTGATAACGCCAAAAACTTGAAAACTTTAATCACACAAAACTCAACAAAACTTCGTGAGATCCGTTAGTATAAGCAACATATTGAATACTTTAGGTACTGTTATAAATTGATTCTTATTACATAATTGAACAATAGGTATTGTATTCTAACTTCTCCATGGCTTATACCCCCCGATACAATCCATACCATAATCAAAACAAGCAAACTATGCAAGCAAAAACAGAATCTGTCCAAAACAGAACAGTCTATGGCAATCTGTAGATACCTATACTTCTTTAACTATAAAAATTCTGAAAAAATTAGGACAACCTCGAAAATTTGTATAGCAATACTGTGTAAAAAATGAAAATTGTTGTACTGAAGTCAAAAGTTTCTGTTTTGTTTCAGCATCGATTCTACTCATCTTGTGAGTCATCCCAGAGGCAATAATCATGTTATCAAAAACAAACAGGAAGTATTGGGTTGTCTCCCAACAAGCTCTTTCTTATAGCCATTAAGATAGGCTTGTGATTGTAATGATGCTCACAGGAAAGATAATAATTGAAACATAAAGAGAGCATCGTGTAGCATGTGAAAAACATATTTAAGTCGAACGCACTTCCTATGCATAGGCAGTTTATAAGTAAACAAATTCTCAAGACAAGTGAAATCTTGCATATGCAAATAGGAAGAGTGAAGCATTAATAATTTCAAAACAAAGAGAGGTACGTGAGTAACGTGAAAGTTCCTATAACCATATTTTCCTCTCACATAATAATTACATGTAGGATCATATTCAAATTCAACAATATAGCTGTCATATAATATATTTTCTCTATGATCCACATGCACAAGCGTTTTACAATCTTCCAAGGTAGTGGGATCAATATTAACTAAAGTCATGACCTCTCCAACCCCACTTCCAGTATTATTGCAAACACTATTATCCATAACATATTCATCATGAGGCTTAAATAAATTTTCAAGATCAAAAGAAACATCATTACCCTAATCATAATCATTACAATAAGTATTGGACATACCAAAATTATCATCCCCAAGCTTGTAGCTTTGCATATTGCTAGCAATATTGGCATTAATAGAATTTATAGTAACATCATTGCAATCATACTTTTTTGGGTTCAATAGAAAGAATTTCATTTCCAACATAAGGAACTATAGCAAGTTCATCTCCATAAGCATCATTAATATTGGCATTGTGGCCATAAGAATAGCAAGCCTCACGTTCATCAAGAGGGGATATTTCAATCGAATCAATGGAATCATAATTTTCTTCCAACACAACATACATTCTCTCAATAAATTCTTTAACATAAGCATTAGAAGCATAGTTTTCATAGCAATATTTAAGTATGGCAAAATTTTCAGATTGGTAGAAAGTAGCATCATACTTTTCAATCAAAGAAGCAACTTCATAAGCACCCTTAAAAGCAACAAGTTGTTCGATATCATAGTAACTATAAACACCCTTGGCATAAGAAGATAAGATTTTATTATCATTAAACTCACATAGGTAGGGAAGGTGTTTCTTAGGGTTCTCAAAGCAACAAGTAGAATCATAAATTTCACATAGCACATCAAACATTTTATTTGATGGCATAAAAGTCTCCCCTTTTGAGACAACCGGTGACGCACAAAATAAGCATGCTCATCTAATGATTTTCCCTCAACTAAGCTAGTTGGGGTTTCCGCATGAGCTCAAATGGATCGAAGATGACCCAAGTAGAAAACTTTATGTGGATCCATAAGTCTTTATTTTTACTTTTTACTTCCTGTTTGTGTGAGACAAGGATAAAGATAACATAGCTAGGTTAGCAAGCAAATAGAAACATTTTTGTATTTTTGATTTTTATGAAACAAACTAAATATAATAGCAAATAAAAAGATAAACAAGTGAATGAAAATTTGTGTGAAGTTACTTGATAGTTGGTGAAGATATTCCCCGGCAACGGCGCCAAAAATCCTTCCTGATACTTGTGATCTGCGTTGGGTTTCCCGTGAAGAGGAATGGGTAATTGCAGCACAAAGAGGGTAAGTATTTCCCTCAGTTATGAAACCAAGGTTTATCGAACCAATAGGAATATCAATCGTCAACCGTCTTCAGCGACTGCACACAAAAGAGCAAACAACTTGCACCCAACGCGGGAAAGAGGTTTGTCAACCCCCTTGATCTCGTTATTTGCAAGCGAGTGAGTTGTGTAGATAGTTGTAAATTGCACAATAAAATAAAAAGTAAATAAAGGCAGGAAGGTATTAGTAGATTTTGTAAATTTATAAGTGAATAGAACCAGGGGCATAGTTTTCCCTAGCGGCATCTCTCATGTAGGCAGCATACGGTAGGTAACAAATTACTGTTGGGCAATTGATAGAAAAGCGGATAGTTATGCAATTTTCACGGCAATGATCATCTGTATATAGGCATCACGTCCATAAAAAAAATAGGCCGACTCCTCTCTGCACCTATTAATATTACTCCACTCATCGACCGCTATCCAGCATGCATCTAGAGTATTATGTAAAATAGAGTAATGCATGGAAAACGATGACAGGATGTAGACAAAGTAAAATCAAGCAATATGAATAAGCCCAATCGTGTTATCCTTAGTAGCAACAACACAAAGACGTATCTTGTCCCCTACTTTGTCACTGGGATATAGAAAACCGTCAGGTTGAACCTACCACAACGCACCTCTCCCACTGAAGATAAATCAATCTACTTGGCCAAAGCACACCGATAGATCGGAGAGAATTACGAAGATATAATGATCATGCAAATAAGAATATAAATATTCAGAGGTGACTCAAATACTTTTCAAGAATAATCTGGACATAAACCCACAATTCATCGAATCCTGACAAACACACTGCTTAATAGGATTACATCGGATAGATCAAAGCGAAGATGCGATGATCATTGTATTGAAGATCAAGAGATAGAGAGATTTCCATCTAGGTACTAGCTATGGACCCGTAGGTCTGTGGTGAACTACTCACACATCATCATGAGGGGAGCAAGGTTAATGAAGAGGCCCTCCGTGATCAATCCCCCCTCCGGCAGGGTGTCGAAACAGAGCTCCAGGCGACCTCGCGACGGAACAGAGACTTGTGGCGGTGGAAAAAGGGTTTCGGGACTGCCTTCGGGGTTTTTGCGATATTAGAGAATTTATAGGCCAGAGAGTTGCATTGGGAGACACCCGAGGCGGGCAACACACATCAGGACGCCCCCCCAGGGCGTGCCCTGTCGCGTGCTGGTGCCCTCGTGTGGCCCTAGTATCCACCCGACTATCCCAGGTCTTCTTTTGGTCTAGAAAAAATCATCAAAAATTTCATGGCAATTGGAGTTCGTTTGGTATTGTAAACCTGAGATGTGAAAAACATGCAGAAAACAACAACTGGGATTGGGCACTGGGTCAATAGGTTGGTGCTCAAAAATATTATAAATTGGTAAATAAAGACCCAAAAAGTATCCTAGAATGATAATATATTAGCATGGAACAATAAAAAGTATAGATACGTTGAAGACGTATGATAATCCACAAGTGTAGGTGATCGTTTGTAGCCTTTTTTGATAAGTAAGAGTGTCGAACCCAACGAGGAGCTAAAGGTAGAATTAATATTCTCTCAAGTTCAATCGACCACCGGTACAACTCTACGCACGCTAATGCTTACTTTAACTAGAACAAGTATGAAACTACTTTGCAGGAAAGAAACTAGAAGTACTTAGTAGGTGTAATAGATAGTTTTGCAAGGTAATAAAGAACAAGTAAATAAAAGTTAGGGGCTGTTTAGATAAATATTAATAAGTAAGTTGTTTATTAGAAAGCTTTTTGTGTAACGCAAGAGAAAGATTTGTCCCTAGGCAATCGATAACTAGACCGGTATCATTGTTGCAGTTTTATATGAGGGAGAGGCATACCTTCCGTACTTGGATCATATGCACTTATGATTGGAATTCTAGCAAGCATCCGCAACTACCAGAAATTCATTAAGGTAAACCCAACCATAGCATTAAACATCAAGTTCCCTTTATCCCATACTTAAACAATCCCCTTACTCGGGTGTAAGCTTCTGTCACTCTTGCCGCCCACTATAAGCGAATCATAAACATATTGCAACACCCTACAGTGGGGATCCCACATGCTTGCGCGACACGGCGGGCACCATAGGATAGCTCCAAGATAGAACATACATCTCAAACCAATCACAATCATCAATCAACCCATAGGTCAAAAGAAATCTACTCAAACATCATAGGATAGCCACACATCATTGGATAATAATATATAGCATTAAGCACCATGTTTAAGTAGAGATTACAGCGGGGAGAAGAGGTTTTACGCCGCTGCATAGAGGGGGAGAGAGTTGGTGGTGACGGCGAAGAAGTTGTTGGTGTAGATCACCGTCATGATGGATGCCCCGACGGCGCTCCGACGCCACGGGGAGAGAGGGGGAGAGAGCCCCCTCCTTCTTCTTCTTCCTTGGCCTCCTCCTTAGGTGCGAGGAGGGTTTGCCCTCTGGTCCATGGCTGCCATGGCTCCCGGAGGTCAGGAGCCCCATCTCTCTCTCTGTTTCTCTTCTGTTTTTGCCACTGGATTCTCACCCCTTCACCGTTTCTTAAATATCCGTAGATCCGTAACTCCGATCGGGCTGAATTTCGAGGGGGTTTTTATCGCAAAAATGTCTTTCTTGCGGCGAAAGGAGAGCCCCAACCGACTTAAGGGGGAGGCACAAGCCATCAGGGTGCCCCCCAGGCCGCGCCTTGTTGGCTTGTGCCTCCCTCGGGCACCGTCTTGCGTTGATTCCGACACCCAATATTCAGATATATTCCAAAAAATCTCCGTAAATTTTTATCGCGTTTGGACTTCGTTTGATATGGAATTTCTGCAAAACAAAAAACACACAAAAAACCAGAACTGGATCTGGGCACTGGATAAGTTAGTCCCAAAAATAATATAGAATGTTGCCAAAAGTATATGAAAGTTATAGAAAATTGGCATGCTGCAATAAAAAATTATAGATACGATAGAGACGTATCAACGTATCAAAGTGCCAAGCATTTTCAGATCTTCATCATGATTCCGGTAAAAACTGGGTGGGAGAGCTTTTTCTAAGAATTCCTGCTTAGCTTTTAACTTAGCGGTCCTCTCCTTAATTTTATTAATAGATATTTGGATAGATTTAAAAGTTTCGTTAAAATCATGCTTGGTTGGCAAAGCTTTACTTTTAAGAGTTTCTACATGAAGAGCAATTCTATCCATGTTTTTAGCCAAAGCATCAATTGTATGCAACTTTTCTTATACCATAGTATTAAAAATATTTTGAGAACTAATGAATTATTTAATTGTGTTATCAAGGTCAGAGGGTATCCTATTAGCATTTGTAGAAGAATTTCCATAGGAGTTTCCATAATTATGAGAGGAATTACCGGGATACGGCCTAGCTTGAAATTTCCTCTATAAGCATTGTTGTTGAAATTGTTTCACGAGATAAAGTTCACATCAATAGCATCATCATTTTGCTCAATCAAAGTAGACAAGGGCATATCATTTGGATCAACATGAGTATTTTTGCTAGCAACCATATTCATAAGAGCATCCACTTTTTCACTCAGAGTAGCGATTTCCTCAACAGAATTTACCTTCTTACAAATTTGAGCTCTTTCGTTATGCCATTGAGAGTAGTTTGTCATGATATTGTCCAGAAGTTTGGTGGCCTCTCCTAAGATCACATCCATAAAGGTATTACCTGTGGCAGAATCTAGAAGATTTCTAGACACAAAGTTCAGTCCGGTATAGAAATTTTGGATAATCATCCACAAGTTCAAACCATGAGTAGGGCACTTTCTAATCATCAATTTCATCCTCTCCCAAGCTTGTGCAACATGTTCTTGCTCATGTTGATTAAAATTCATTATTTGATTTCTAAGAGAGATGATCTTAGCAGTAGGAAAATACTTGGCAATAAAAGCATATTTACACTTATCCCATGTTCCAATACTATTACGTCGTAAAGATGAAAACCAAGCCTTTGCTTTATCTCTTAGTGAAAAAGGAAATAATTTTAATTTCACAACATCTTTATCCACGTCGTATTTCTTTTGAATAGCACAAAGTTTCACAAAAGTATTAAGATGAGCAGCGGGATTCTCATTAGGACTTCCCGAAAATTGATCTTTCATCACAAGATTCAGCAATGTAGCATTAATATCAAAAGCATCCGCACTAGTGGAGGGTGTTATAGGAGTACTAATAAAATCATTGTTATTAGTATTTGAGAAGTAACACAACTTAGTAGTATCTTGAGACATGGTGACCAAGCAAGCAAAGTAACAAGCAGGACAAGTAAACTAGCAAGCGACGAAGTAAACTAGTGACAAGCAAAGATAAATATTTTTGTATTTTTAATTTTTATAATGCAAACTAAATATAAAAACAAATAAAAAGAAGAACAAGTGAATGATAATTTGTGTGAAGTTACTTGATAGTTGATGATGGTACTCCCCGGCAACGGCGACAGAAATCCTTCCTGATGCTTGTGATATGCGTTGGGTTTTCCATGAAGAGGAACGGGTGATGCAGCACAATGCGGGTAAGTATTTCCCTTAGTTAAGAACCAAGGTTTATCGAACAAATAGTAATATCGGTCATCAATCGTGTTCAGCGGCTGCACACAAAAGAGCACACACTTGCGCCCAACGTGGCAAGAGGTTTGTCAATCCCCTTGATCTCGTTATTTGCAAGCAAGTGATATGTGTAGATGATAGTAGATAACTATAAATTGGAAAATAAAATAAAAAAATTAAAAGGCAGCAAGGTATTGAATGCGTTTGTAAACTTATAAGAGGATAGACCCGGGGGCTGTAGTTTTCTCTAGTGGCATCTCACATATAGTAAGCATACGTTGGGTAAAAAATTTACTGTTGCGCAATTGATAGAAAAGCGGATAGTTATGCAATCTATATTCACGGCAATGATCATGTATATATGGGCATCACATCCATAAGCAAATAGGCCGACTCCTGCCTGAACCTATTACTATTAGTCCACACATCGACCGCTATCCAACATGCATCTAGAGTATTAAGTAAAACAAAGTAATGCTTGGAGAACGATGACATGATGTAGACAAAGAGAATTCAATTAATATGAGCTAACCCCATCATTTTATCCTTAGTGGTAGCAATACAAAGATGTGTCTTGTCACTTTCTGTCACTGGGACATGGAGCACCGCCAGATTGAACCCACTACAACGCACCTCTCTCATTGAAGAAATATCAATCTAGTTGGCCAAACTATTTCCATAGATCGGAGAGATTTATGAAGCTATAATGATCATGCAAATAAGAATCATAATAATCAGACGTGACTCAAATACTTTTCATGAATAATCTGAACATAAACACACAATTCATCGGATCCCAACAAACGCACCGCACAAAAGGATTACATCGAATAGATCAAAGCAAAGATGTGATGATCATTTTGTTGAAGATCAAGAGAGAGAGAGAGATAGACATCTAGATACAAACTACGGACCCGTAGGTCTGTGGTGAACTACTCACAACTCATCATGGAGGCAGCAAGGGTGATGTAGAGCCCCTCCATGATCGATTGCCCCTTCGGCAGATCGCTAGAAAAGGTCGCCATATGCGTACGTGGCGGAACAGAGACTTGCGGCGGCGGAAAAAGTGTTTTGCGAACCCTCCTAGGGTTTTTGGAATATTTGAGGATTTATAGGCCAGAGAGGGGCACGAGAGGGTGGCCGAGGGAGCTACGACCCATCAGGGCACGACCTGGCGCCCTCATGCGTCCTCTTGTCTGTTCCCAAAGCTTCCAGGTCTTCTTTTGGTCCAAAAAAAGTCATATTAAAGTTCCGTGGCATTTGGACTTTGTTTGGTATGGTAAACCTGAAAAGCAAAAAACATGTAGAAAACAGCAACTAGCACTGGGCCCTATGTCTAAAGGTTAGTGCTCAAAAATAATTTTAGTTGGTAAATAAACACCCAAAAAGTATCCTAGAATGATAATACAATAGCATGGAACAATCAAAAATTATAGATACGTTGGAGACGTAACACTGCCATGTTGACTTCTCGGTTTATAACCTTCAGTTGGCTCTTACTTTCGAAATCTGCGAAGATCATCGGGACCTTTTAGACTTGAGGGTAGCCATCGTGCTTTCCTTCTTCGTCATCTTCATCCTCATCATTTTCCCGAGAGGGCTCTTTGCGCATCTCCTTGTTGAGCAGTCGACACTGCCGAGTGGTATGCTTCGGGAGAACCAAGTTTCCGCCTTCATCTTTTTTGTATGAATTTGGCAGGGATGATCCAGAACATTGCCCTTAGGAGCACTTTTTTTCTTGGTGGCCCATTCCTTCTTCTTCTTTTGCTTCCCTTTGCTTTTGCCCTGCCCAGCCAGAGCCGCGGCCTCGGACTTGATAGCCTGGTCAGCTTTCCGCTTCTGTTTCTTGTTGCAGTTATTTCCCAACTGATGGACTTCATTGGTCTGCCCCTTGCCGTTCCTTAGTCGGTCCTCTTCCTCACCGTTGGCGTATCGATTGGCCAACTCCATCACTTGACTCAATATCGGAGTTTATGTTCGCTTGAACTTCAAGATGAGCTCTCGATATTTCGCTCCAGCTCGAAAGGCGCAAATTGGCTGATGGTCAATGGTGTTCTCCACTGAATAAGGCAAAGTGGTCCAATGATGAATGCACACACGGAGATCTCGTTGCTCTTCTACACACAGTGTTGGAGTTCGGTCAGTCCACCAGGCCGCTTGTAGGTGCCCTCGAATAATTTGACAAACACTCGGGCCAGGTCTTCCCAGCAGTAGATGCTTCCGTCGGGTAGTTGGTTGAGCCAGGCTCTCATTGCCGCCGCCGATAAGAACTTCCACTCGGTAGTCCTCCAACCAAGTTTTTGGCTTGGACTCGCCGTTGAACTTCAACACCCCTGTCGCCAACCTATAGTTGGAGGGATGTCGGCTTCCCGAATGAATCTGCTCAAACACTCGGGGCGAGAGGCGATGGAGCCACTCGGCCTTTATCTGTTGGCCCGGGCCCTATCGACCAGGTTTTAGGCAAGGATGGACCTTGCATTTCACGGGGGATCCTAGAAGTCATCGTCGTAGTACCTCCAACGACGCTCACTCGGTGAATGAATGGGGCTACACCTCTGATCGTCCTCATACGGCCGCTTGCTGTCGTAGGACTGGCGTCCGTACGCGGCATCTCTCGGAGGGGGCGACCGTGTGTGACGTAGATCGTCGCACTGTCGTGAGGGAGTGATCTGATCACGCCCCCTATCCCCAAACTGATCTCTTGGTGGGGGAGAGCGTCGACGCCTTCTAGTCGCAGTCGGACGGTGAGCCGACTACACCGTTGATACGTCTCCAATGTATCGATAATTTATGAAGTATTCAAGACATATTTGCCTATGTTTACAATAATTTTATATGGTTTTGATGCACTTTATGTGATTTATTTAGAACTAAACCGGACTGGATCTGTTTTTAGCAGAATTACTGTGGTGTTGTTTTTTGGGCAGAAAATAAAAGTTCTTGGAATCGCCCGAAACTTTTTTATGATTTCTTCTGGACCGAAAGAAGACCTAGAAGCTATAGGAGGATACCGGAGGCTCCATGAGGGAGCCACCACGCTATAGGGCGCACCCAGGAGGGTGGCCGCGTCCTGATATGTGCTGGCCCCCTCGGGCGTCCCCCGACGTCCCTCTTTGGCCTATAAATTCCAATATATCCCCAAAACCCTAAGGAACCTCCAAGAACTTCCGCTCTGCCGCCACAAATCTCTGTATTGAAGAATAACCCATCTGGAGCATTTCCAGTACCCTACCGGAGGGGGGAAACCATCACCGGTGGCCATGTTCATCATCCCGGCAGAGGCCATGACGAGGAGGGAGTAGTTCACCCTCGAGGATGATGGTATGTACTAGTATCTATGTGTTTGATCTCTCTCTCTCTCTCTCTCGCTCTCGTTTCTTGATATGGCACGATCTTGATGTATCACGGGCTTTGTTAATACAGTTGGATCATATGGTGTTCTTCCCTTGCTATCTTGTTGTGATGTATTGAATCTTTCCCTTTGAGATTTTGTTATGTCGGATTGAATATTGGATTTGAGATCCCTTGATTTATATCTTGCATGAGGACACCCGTGGTGACAATGGGATATTCTATTGATTCACATGATATATGATATGGCATCAACTTGCGGATTCTTGTGGTGACCTAGGGATCTATGCATAGGGGTTGATTGCACGTTCTTGTCCTACCTTCTCCGATAGAATTATTGGGGTACTCTTTGAAGTTCTTTGTGTTGGATTGAATATGATCAATCTAAAATTGTTTGATGCATGTTGAATAATTAACCCATGGATACTTGAGGTGACATTGGAGTATCTAGGTGACATTAGGGTTGATTGATATGTATCATTGGTGTTATTTTAGTACGAACTCTAGGGCTGTTTGTGACATTTATAGGAACAGCCCAATAGATTGATCGGAAAGGGCAACTTTGAGGTGTTTCTTACTACCTACAACAATTTCATCTTATGTTCTCCGCAAGATATGAACTTTGGAGTGCTTCTTTGTTGCACGTTGAGGGATGATCATATGATTCTATTATGTTAGCATTGTTGAGAGATTACACTAGTGAAAGTATGAACCCCAGGCCTTGTTTCCAAGCATTTATATAATGTTTTGCTCGCCGTTTGCCACTTTCTACCTTCCTGTTTTTATATTTTCAGATTACAAAAACCTATATCTACCATCCGTATTGCATTTGTTTCCCCATCTCTTCGCCGAACTAATGCACCTATTCAATTAACCACTGTTTTGGGTGTGTTGGGGACACAAGAGATTTCTTGTATTTGATTGCAGGGTTGTTTGAGAGAGACCATCTTCATCCTACACCTCCCACGGATTGATAAACCTTAGGTCATCCACACGAGGGAAATTTGCTACCGTCCTAGAAAAGTCTTCGCTTGGAGGCCCAACAAAGTATACAAGAATATAGTTACATAGTAGACATCAAGCTATTTTCTTGCGCCGTTGCCGGGGAGGTGAGTGCTTGAAGGTACATCTTTAGATCTTGCAATTAAATATTTTAGGTACTTGTTTATCACTAGTTGGTTTATAAAATAAAACTACAAAAAATGGAATTAAGGTTGCCACGATTGTTTTGCCTTTTTAATATCTTTCGTGAAAATGATGGTTCGGAAAATTGTACTCAATTGTTAGAGGAAGAAATCATGATAATACTTAATGTATATTCCTTGAATGGTGAGCATGATAGAAATATTGTTAGTATGAATTCTCTGTATATCCATGATGCTAATGATGATTGCACTAGTCATGATAAAAAGTTTTCCTATAGGCATGTCAATTTTTGTGGGGTGAGTAAAATTTGTGAAGACATGCCATATAGGGATGATAGATTTTGTAAGAAGCATAAATGTGATCAAACTAATTGGTGGCTTAAAGTGATAGATGAATTTGCTACAAGATTATGCTCTCTTCATTCCATTACTTGTGAACTTTGCAATAGGGTTGGTCATCTTAATTTCCAATGCACGTGTTTTCATGATCAAACCGTTTCCAAATATTGTGATAATTTGATCTCCGGTGAACTCTATAATGAACTTTGTTTATTTTTGGGGTGTGATGAATTGTCACATAAAAATGATTGGTTTAATATATTCCTTGTCACTAATGATAATGAAACCAATCTACAAGAAATCTATATGTTTTGCGTAGTAAATTGCAATGAGCATGCTTATATTGCCAACTATAGAAAGACGGGAAAACCAATAGAATATAAAAGGTATACTAATGAAAGTGTAAAGGTCTCCCTATACCCTCCTATTGTTTCTCATAATGAATCAGGTTGCAAGGAGGAGCTTCCCATCGAACCAATCTCTTCAATAAGAAGCTCGAAAAAATTACTTAAACCCACACATAAGGTGGTGAAGAAGAAGGAAAAGTAGAGGTAAAAAGGTATCTCTCCCAAATAATGTTGCTCCTATCATCGTTGAAAATGAATCCAAAAGTAATGTGGACGATGATACACTTGATGATTATTTTGTTATGGCTACTACTTGTTGTGATAAGGATGATTGGGAAGATAATGATACTCCTTATAATATTGAAAATCTTTTTGGCACCAACCTGGAAAATTACGATGATAATAATTGTTATACTATTGGTGCCATTCATGCTATTGATGACTATGCTAATGATATGCAAACCCACAAGCTTGGGGATGCTATGTTCGATGAAAATGACATGTTTCGGAATTTATTTACTCAAAATAATGTTTATCTCAAGGTTGAGGATGCAATGTTATATGAATATGATCTTTTTAGTTCCCATACTTTCAACGATCAAATTTGTTATGATGATTACATGCCTCCTATTTATGATGATTCCAATCTTTATGAAAGTGGGTTTGGAAGAGTGTCAACTTTAGATGATTATTATCCCACTATTTTGGAGGTTGTTGAATCTTATTATAATGATAAAAGTGGATTTGGAGAGGTCATGACCTTATTTAGTAATGATTCCACTATCTTGGAAGAGGTTTCAATTGTTTATGATGAAAACCAAGTTACTACTTATGATGATTATTGTGATGACACTTATGTTATAAAAATTAGTGATGATTATTATTATAAAACTTGTCACAATTATGAATACCCTTTCTCTTAACATTATTCTTTTAATGTGCAAACAAATTATAGCGTTCGAGTCTCCTATGATACTCCCACTATTATGTATGAGAAGTTTGCTTGTGGGGAGAGTAATAAACTTTCTATGCTTGTGGATCATGGAGATAATGCTTTATGTGATAGTTATATTGTTGAATTCCTTCATTATGCTACTGAAAATTATTATGAGGGAGGAACATATGGTTGTAGGAATTGCAACAATATCAAGTTTCCTCTCTATGTGTTCAAAGTTTTAAAGTCATTGTTGTTTTGCCTTCCTATGCTAGTTGATCTTGCTCCCATAAATTGTTTGCTTGCAAAATCCCTATGCATAGTAAGTGTGTTACACTTAAATGTGCCTTTCATGTGATCCATGATGCTCTTTTGCATGTTTCAAATACTATTCCTATGTGAGCATCATTGAAATCATCATGCCTAGCTCAAAGGCTTTAAAGAAAAGCGCTTGTTGGGAGACAACCCAACACTTATACTTTCTGTTTTTGTGTGTTCACATGATTAAGCTACTGTAATAATCATGTTTTGTGTCTTTTATTTAAATAAAGTGCCAAGTAAAGCCTTTGGGATAGTGTGGATACTTGTTAGTTTGATTTTGTGCAAAAACATAAACTTTTACATCCAGTGCAGAATTTCTCTGATTTTACTGGAGAGTCAAAAAATTCTGAAATTTTTACACATTTTTTCTATGAAAATGCTATGCGTTGACCTAAGTTTTCAGAATTTTAGAGACAGGGGAATATGGTTTATATTGAGATCTTCACAGAGTGTTCTGTTTTTGACAGATTCTGTTTTGCATGCATAGTTTGCTTGTTTTAGTGTTTCCATAGCTTATATTTAGTTGTATAAATTATGGGAATTATATAGTAAAGTAGTTATTATGTGAAAACAATTATGAATCTTGTCTTGACGGTACCTAAGTGAATGACCTATTTTTATTATACTAACCCATCTCATGAAGTTCCGTTAAGTTTTGTGTGATTGAAGTTTTCAAGTTTTGGGTGAGATACTGATATGAGGAGAATAAGGAGTGGTAAGACCCTCCATTGCATGTTTGATGTGTGTTGTGTAAAAACAAAAACTTTTGTTGTAGTGTTTGAATTTTCATATTTTACTGGACCGTGGAAAGTTTCTGATATTTTTACACAGTATTTTCATATAATTTTTTATCATGTCCTAAATGTTAAGAATTTTTAGAGTTACATAGGTGCACTTTGTAAATTAATTGCTACAGACTGTGCTGTTTACATAGATTGCTGTCAAAGTTTTGTTATCTACTTCTCCTATAGTTTTGATGACTTATATCGGTAGATATAAATTGTGGAAATGATAGTATACAGTATATAATGTCTTAAAATTATTATGCAACTTGTCTTGGCAGTACATATAGAGTTGACTTATTCGTATGTGCACTAACCTTTCTCACGAGTTCTTTTCAAGTTTTGTGTACATGAAATTTTTGAGACCTAGGTGATACTGTGTTATGAGAGGAATTAATGGGACACATGAGCTCAAACTTTAGGATGCCCAAGGCTCCGTAATTCAATATTACAAGAAGTCTCAGGCATCTAAGCTTGGGGCTGCTACGCATCCCACCTCTCTTCATCAACAATTATCGGTTAGCCTATGTTGAGCCTAAATTTGTCAACATGATATGTGCTATTCTTGGAGTGCATTTTTGTTTAGTTTGGTATTTTAAATAAATCTCATATCTGAAAATATTTATTGAGAGAGAGTCCTCACATAGGTACTTAACTGTTTGACTACTCATTCATCTTCACTTATATCTTTTTGAGTGTAGTTTGATTTTCACTCTCCCGGTTCACTTATATCCTAGGAGAAAGAGTTGAATGAATTGAATGTCATAAATATGAAATTATATATGCTTGTCCCATGGGGAGTAGTGACTTCACATACAAGAAGTATAAGCGGTAAAATTTATTGGAAGTTAACAAACATAGCATTGGTCACTTGAACAATTCATGAAAGAATATTTAAGGAAGAGAGATTTCACATATAAATATACTATCTTGGACATCTTCTATGATTCTGAGACCCCATTAATTATTTACAAACTTGATCAAGTAGTTGATGTTGGACAAGGAAGACAACGTAATGGTTATTTATATTCACATAGAAGTTATATTGTCTTGGATCCTCTAACATGTGGTGCTTGCGTAGGATCTTTTGCTACCCAAAAATTTGTACTAAGTAGAGATACTACTTGTGCATCCAAAATCCCTTAAATCCAGTTTCTTGCCATGAGGGTCCACCATATCTACCTATGGATTGAATAATACCCTTCAAGTAAATTGTCATTAGTGCAAAAAGCAATAAAAATTACTCCTAAATATGTATGATCTTTTATTGGAAGGGAAAATAAGCTTTGTACAAACTTATGATGGTGAAGAAATAAAAGCGAAGGACTGCATAATAAAGGTTGCTATCACAAGGGGTAATATAAAGTGATGTTCCTTTCCAATTAAGAGTTTGCACATCCAAAATAAAAAGCACATGACAACCTCTGCTTCCCTCTGCGAAAGGCCTATCTTTACTTTTATGCATATACTTCTATGTATTTACTTTTATGCAAGACTCAATAATGTTCATCCCCATTCCAATCTATTAATTCTTTAGTTGGCAAGCATCATGTGGTGGGGAAAGATCCAGGCACATATCTCCAGTTGGATATAGGTGATCATGATTCTTTATTGTTGACATTATTGCTAAGATAAATAAGTTGGGAGGCGGAACACTAAACCCCTATCTTCCTAATGCTTGATTGAAACTGCTTGTTCTAAAAATATGCTTTGAGTGTTAGTAATCATGGAAGACTAAATAATACTTGAGTATGTGGAATTTGCTAAATCAAAGCTCTTACATAGACCCTTCCTGGAAATAAAATGAACTGTAATTGTTTGATGACTAAGAACATAGTTTGTTGGTTTTCAAGAAAGTCTATGGTCTATACTTTAACATGTGAATAGCTTGCTACTTGATCATGAGAAGTTTTATGAGAAACAATTGTTGGTTATGATGCTAGAAAAGTGACCGGAATTATCCTTGGTCAATATTATACACTATGCTAGCATTCACACTTCATAAATTATTTATTTTATCATTTATCTACTCGAGGACGAGTAGGAATTAAGCTTGGGTATGCTGATACATCTCCAACGTATCGATAATTTATGAAGTATTCATGCCATATATTCCTACGTTTACAATACTTTTATATGGTTTTGATGCACTTTACATGATTTATTTAGAATAACCCGGACTGACGATGTTTTCAATAGAATTATCATGGTGTTGTTTTTTGTGCAGAAAATAAAAGTTCTCGGAATCGCCCGAAACTTTTTTATGATTTTTCTGGACCGAAAGAAGACCTGGAAGCTTCGGTAGGAAACCAGAGGCTCCACAAGGGAGCCACCACTCAACAGGGCGCGCCCAGGGGGTGGCTGCTCCTTGATATTTGGTGGCTCCCTCGGGCGTCTCCCGACGTCCCCCTCTAGCCTATAAATTCCAATATATCCCAAAAACCCTAAGGTGCCTCCGAGAACTTCCGCTCCACGGCCGCAACTCTCTATATCGAAGAAAAACCCATCTAGAGCCTTTCTAGTACCCTGCCGGAGGGGGAAAACCATCACCGGTGGCCATCTTCATCATCCCGGTGGAGGCCATCATGAGGAGGGAGTAGTTAACCCTCGGGGCTGAGGGTATGTACCAGTAACTATGTGTTTCATCTCTCTCTCTCGTGTTCTTGAGATGTCACGATCTTGATGTATCATGGGCTTTGTTAATATAGTTGGATCATATGGTGTTCTTCCCTTGCTATCTTGTTGTGATGAATTGAATCTTTCCCCGTGAGATTTTCTTATGTCGGATAGAATATTTGATTTGAGATCACTTGGTGTATGTCTTGCATGAGGATACCCGTGGTGACAATGGGGTATTCTATTGATTCACTTGATATATGTTTTGACATCAAGTTGCAGATTCCTGTGACCTTGGGGATCTATGCATAGGGGTTGATTGCATGTTCTTGTCCTACCTTCTCCGATAGAAATCTTGGGGTACTCTTTGAAGTTCTTTGTGTTGGATTAAATATGATGAATCTGAAATTGTTTGATGCATGTAGAATAATTAACCCATGGATACTTGAGGTGACATTGGAGTATCTAGGTGACATTAGGGTTGATTGATTTGTATCATTAGTGTTATTTTAGTACGAACTCTAGGGCTGTTTGTGACGTCTAGATGAATAGCCCAATAGATTAATCGGAAAGGGCAACTTTCAGGTGGTTCTTACTACATACAACAATTTCATCTTATGTTCTCCGCTATATATGAACTTTGGAGTGATTCTTTGTTGCACGTTGAGGGATGATCATATGATTGTATTATGTTAGCATTGTTGAGAGATTGCACTAGTGAAAGTATGAACCCTAGGCCTTGCTTCCAAGCATTTATATAACATTTTCCTTGCTATTTACCATTTTATAACTTGCTGTTTTTATATTTTTAGATTACAAAAACCTATATCTACCATCCATATTTCACTTGTATCACCATCTCTTCAGCGAACTAGTGCACCTATACAATTTACCATTGTATTGGGTGTGTTGGGGACACAAGAGATTTCTTGTATTTGATTATAGGGTTGTTTGAGAGAGACCATCTTCATCCTACACCTCCCACGGATTGATAAATCTTAGGTCATTCACTTGAGGTAAAATTGCTACTGTCCTACAAAACTCTGTGCTTGGAGGCCCAACAGAGTCTACAAGAATAAAATGACGCAGTAGACATAAACCATGTCCGCATGGACTGACTTGCCGTGGATGCGGTTCTAGGACTGAGACGCAGATATATTCTGAGCCGGGGCGGTCTTGAGGAACGCCTGGATCTGCAGAATGCCTTCTCCTGCCGCGGAACCAGACGACTAGATGAACTCGGCTATTCGCGTTGTTGCGGCCAAGTTCTACAACGGAGTGCGCATCACTTGATAATTTGGCGGACGGTCGTTTGGAAACAAACCGCCGGCTGATCCGACTAGAGCTGGGCTGATACCGAAAAACCCAGTCGTCAAGTGACTTCTGCAGCCGCTCGAGTCGTTCACGCTCAGCCACGGTGGCCAGGCGAGTGGCCGCCAGGGCCAATGCTTCGGGGGTCGTCCCAGTGATCGGGGCGAGTAGTGCTTGCTCATTCTGCTGCCTGACCTCCTCCTGCTGCTCCCGACCGAGGGGTTGATGGATGTATGGTTTGGCCCCGGCATTGAGGCCATCTCTAAGGCCGTCGGCTGCTTGTCCGAGAGAGGAAGCCCCAGCATATCCGGGAGGTCCGTTCCGGTGCTCAGTCCCTGCAATCAGGACCTCTACAGCACACTCGCTGCTCTCGCACTCGGACTCATCAGTGGAGTACTCATGCGGTGAAAAGAAAAAATCGAGGGTGGGCTCGTCAGAGTCGAGCATCGCCATCTGCTCGGCCCTGGCCTGGAAGGCCACAACATGCTTGATCTAGCATTGATGTCGTGAGAGCCTAGAGCGCTTGCGACATCGTCCAACTGAGAGGGATGGTGTCAAAGGTATAGAACATACGGCTACCAGAGTAGGACTCGGAATGAAGATGCACGGAAGTGCGCTGCCCCGCGGGTGGGTAACGTCTCCATGTCCAGCGGAGCTTCCTGAAGACATGTCGAATCGTCGGCGACAAAGCTCAAGGAGCCGGATCGGATCTCTCCGCCGATGATCATGATGATGAAGATGACAATCCCACTTCCGCCGGATATCGCTAGATGCGCTGCCCGACGTTGGGCGCCAACTATCGAGACAACAATCCTGACAATGAGTACTAGGGTATGAACGAGGGGCGGAGCCTAGCTACGGCACAAGTGTAACACTCGAATTTTACGAGTTCGAGCCCCTCTTGGTGAGGTAACAACCCTACGTCTTGTGCACGGAGTCTTGTGTTTTCTCTTGGGGGTGTGATTACAAGAGGGTGTTGAGCCCTTGTCCAGGAGCTCGAGAGTGGCTTATATAGAGTTCGCCTGGACCCATTGAGCGTGACTACAAGGGTGACGTAATGCCATTATGGCGACAGTTTCTAGTAACAGTAGCCTTAACTATAGCAGTTAACAGGAGCTATGACCACACTTGAAGTATTGCTTAAGTCCTTCGGCCGTTGAAGCTCCCACGTCGCCCACGTATTGTCTCCGCCCGAGTGCTGGAGCCTGGCCGACTAACGAGAAGATGTCCAAGTGACATAGTGGATCCGAGTGGATCCTGATATATGCATCTGAATGCATCCATGGTCCTGGGACCTCAATGATGGTGTGGGGTCCTAGGTGGGCCTCGGATGTCAGGTACGTGACCCTACCACTAGTAGGTGATCCCATCAAGCGGTAATTGGATTGTACCGGCTTAAAACTTTGAATTTTTTCGTGAGTTTTTCAATGAACTTTACTTTCAGGCAAAGTTGAAAATACCAAGGCAGTTCTGATGAAAACAATGCCAGTCTATGCATTTATGTAAGTTTGTAGGATGAAAGCTAAAAAAAGTGTTTGTCACGGTAAATATATTTTGGACGTATCAACAGGTTGCACCTATCTCAGCAACAAAGAGGCATTGGCATTTCCCTATTGAAATGCCATCGTTTTTATGCACTACATGTATGTAGCAATGTTTTGACCATCCGAGACACGTGGAGACAGGCTCATGCACCAAGAATGGGTAGTTTAGTTTATCAGTTGTTCCATGCATCATGCAACATGTGAGTGCGACATCTTCCATTATATCCTGTCTTCAAATGCATATCTTCTCATTGGTACTATTTGTTTGTGAACATATTTCTATGAATATTAGAAGAACTATCAAACAATCATAGCTATAGATCAAAAAACCAATTTTTTGGATTATTACTCTATTAATTTAAATATGTAAGAGGTATGATTATATTATTTATGACAAATAATCATCAGTGAAGAGGACTGATAGGGTCGTGCTACGATGGGAAAAATGCCCGCTCCCAATCCCGCGCCCTCCCACCAGCCCATACCGGCGTCGGCCACTCCGGCGGCGCCGGCCACCCCCACCCCTTCCCTTGCGCCCTCCTGGCGGGCATCCACAGCCCCTCCCCACACCTGCTCTGGGGTTTTCCCGTGGCGCGGGATCCGGCCGTGGCGGGCTGTCCGCGTACCTCACCCGATCCAGATCCAGCGTATGATACGCCGCCGCCGCCTCCCCCGGGTCGTCTGCAGCTCCCTGCTGGCGAGGTCGAGGAGGTGTTGGAGACTCCTCATGGCGCCCCCGTCGACGCGGCTTCCTCACCTACCACCTTCACTACGCCTGGCGCCGGCCGTACCGCCATCACGTCGCCTGCCAGCGGCGTTAATGGAGGCCATGCCTCTGGCTGGCTGGCTTGCTTTCGCCCGATGGTTCTGCCAGGCGCCCCTGCGCATTCAAGGCCGAACAGCGCGCCAGCCACAGAGTCCGAGGCGGAGGTGCCTGCGCCATGGGTGGAGGTCAAATCGCAACGGCAATGCTCACCGGCCATGCCAGCTGTGGCATTCACTGCGCGCACCCCTCCCCGCGTGGTTAAAGGGCCTCTGGTTCCACTGCCTTGGCCATTTCCACCGAACCGTCAACTGTCGAAATCCAGTTACATGCAGGCGCTGCTTCCGTTCGGGCCATCGGGCGCGCGAGTGCTTCCACGCACCGCGCCCTCATCTGCGTAGGGGGGCCCCTAGGCCGCGCAGGACGCCCACCTCTCCGCCGCCTCCCCCGCTGCGGCATACGGCCGGACCTCTGCCTCCACCGCCTCCGCCCCTTTCAATGCCGCCCTCGCCGGCTGCCATGGCGTCACCAGCTTGGACCGGCGACCACTCCATCCGCCCAGAGGTGTTCGCCACCGTCCACAACACCCCCGCGATGCAGTAGGAGATGGCCCTCCTGGAGTCCAACGCTGTCGTCACCTGGTTCGACCGGGACCGCCGCTTCTCCCCGAGCGAGCTTGCGGTGTTCCTTGCAGACAAGATCGGGGCCCTCGTCCCGGATGTCATCGTCGTCCTCCACCACTCGGAGAAGTACCTCGTAAGGTTCATCGACAAGCATCACGCCGAGATGGCGGCCTCCCGTCGCGTGCTGCCGTTCGGGGACACGAAGCTATAGCTCCGGGCATGGCGCCTCGAAGCCCACGGGGAGCACGTCGACCTCGGCCACCACGTGCGTCTCTGCCTCGAGGGCCTGCCACTCTACGCCTGGGAGGAACTAGCTGTCGCCAACGCCGTCGGTTCCGGCTGCTCGCTCGACTACATCGAGCCTGCTTCCAAGATGAAGACGAAGACCAAGTCGCTGGGGCTGTGGGCTTGGACGGCTTGCCTCAGTAAGATCCCGAGGGTGAGCTGGATCACCCTGCCGGCCCGCGATGGTGGTGCCCCTATCTATTGTAGGAAGAGTCTCGAGCACCGGGTGCTTGTGCATCTCGACATCCATGAAGACCCTTCCTCGGGAAGGCTGATGTCAAAGCCTTTTAGCTGGTGCTCGAACATCGTCGACAGCGAGTCGAAGGCCTGGGACAGGCGCGAGAGGGTCTCTCATCCAGTGCGCCAGGAGCACCGTGACCACGATGATGAAGATCGCGGCCGTGGCCGTGATGGGCGGGATGCCCCCAGGGGCGGGCAGGGTGGAGATGGCCGCGCCCACAGGAGCCTCTCCCGTGTCCCTCGCGATGACCAGCAGCACCAGCGCGGCAACGACAGGGGTGGCAGGGACGAGCGCCGCGGCAGCCGCGACGGCCGCCGCCGTGTTGCCTAGCCTCCGCCCACTCTCCTGCTGGGCTCCGGCTCGGGCAGCACCCCCGGGGCCGCTGCCATGGAGATGATGTGCCACGTGCCAGCCCCTGCCGCTCCTGCCGCTCCGATGATGGACCGTGGACGCAACCTGGTCAGGCAGGGCCAGCCTGGCAATGTCAGGAGGCTGTCAAGGGAGGCACGCACACCTCCACCATCGCCTCCGCTCTCTCCCACGTCGGTGCTTCGGTCTCCTCCTCCATCCAAGCGAGACGAAGCCAGGGCTGCCTTGGAAGCCATCCAGGAGAAGAGCCCTGCCCTTATTCAGTTCTACTCACCACACCACATGCTATGCACCCTCCTCAACACCTCGCCGGTGCGCCCGCCCGGCTTTGAAACTTCTCCAACTTCGCCCCTGCTCTGTTCCGGCAACATGCAGCGCACACCAACCTCTCCATGGGCTCGAAGGCGCTCTCTAGATGCTGAGCTGCCGGCGGGACTTGCTGAGCTCCTGGTGCCCAACCTGGGGGCCCTTCCGGCGTCCTTGTTCTGTGAACGCCAGCCGACCCTCTTGCTGACTGCCCCGGCACCACCTGCTCCTGCATCCCCAAGCCCCCCCAAGAAGCCAGCTGCACGCACGAAAACTCTTGCCGGAGTGAAGATCTCGAGGGCAGGAGGCCTCTCTCTTTAGCGGGTCAGGCGGCCTGCCGTGCGCTGCAGCGGCTCCGGCGGCAAAGGCAGCTGAGCGGCTCATCAGCCGCAGCCTGGGCATCACCAGAGACGGTGAAGACGTCACAACGGCAACACCAGATGCACTACTGGAATCTGATAATTTGCCATCTGCTGCCTCTTTGCCGTCTGCCTGCTGAAGGCAAAGGCAGACTCTGCCGTCTGCTGTGGGAAAGCAGACGGCAAAGAAAGACCTCATGGCAAAATTAAATTATGTCGTTTGTCCTTTCTTTGCCATCTGCTAGCGGACGGCAAAGATGCCAATGGCAGACAGCAAAGAGGATGGTGGGTCTGTTAGCGGACGGCAAAGAGCGCATTCCCTTAACGGTAAGCCCGCGCCCCACCGTTCCCCACTCCCCCCCCCCCCACCGCGCGCTCATCTCTCTCTCCCTCTCCCTCTCGCCGCCGCCCCCGTCGTCGTCGCCGCCGTCGCCCCGCGCCCCCGCGATGCCACTCCCCCGCCCCGCGGCCGCACCGCTCCCCGCCCCGCTCGCGCCCCCGCCTCCCAGCTCCGCCGTCACCGCCGCCGCCCCGCGCCCTCTGCCATGCCGCCCCGCCGCGGCGCCCTCTGCCCTGATGCCCCGCCGCGGCACCGCCCCGACGCCGGCGGCCCCGTAGTCGGTCGCCTGACGCCCCCTTGCCCCCCCCCCCTCTAGTGAGCTCCTGCCCCAACAGGGCTCTCCCCCTTTTTTTCCTATTTTTTTCTGTTTATTTTAAGAGATGTTTATTAGTTAGTTTATTTAATAGATGTTTTTAGTTAGTTTAAGTAGATAGTTAGTTTTTTTAATAGAAGATTATTAGCTAGTTTATTTAATAGATGTTTTTATATTTTTTGTTTTTATTTTCTATTAAATTAGATAGTTAGTTTATTAGGTAGAAAAAACTTAGATAGAAAAGAAAAAACTTAGAAGAATAGAAGAAAAGAAAAAACTAGAAGAAAAAATAAGAAAAGAAGAAGGAAAAAAGGAAAAAGGAAAAAGGAAAAGAAGGAAAAATAAGAAGAAGAAGAATGAAAAGAAGAAGGAAAAGAACAAGAAGAAGAAGAAGAAGAAGAAGAAGAAGAAGAAGAAGAAGAGGAGAAGAAAAGAAGAAGAAGAAGAAGAAGAAAAGGAAGAAGAGGAAGAAGAAGAAAGGGAAGAAGAGGAAGAAGAAGAAAATGACACCCTGACACCCCGACACGACGCCCCGACACCCCGACACAACACCCCCGACCCCCGACGCCACCGACCCCCGACCCCCGACGCCACTGACCCCCGACCCCCGATGCCACCGACACCCGACCCCCGACGCCACCGACCCCCGACCCCCGACGCTACCGACCCCCGACCCCCGACGCCACCGACCACCGACCACCGACTCCACCGACCCCCGACGCCACCGACACCCGACCCCCGACACCACTGACCCCCGACCCTCGACGCCACTGACCCCGGACCCCCGACGCCACTGACCCCCGACCCCCGACGCCACTGACCCCCGACCCCCGACGCCACTGACCGCCGACGCCACTGACTCCCGACACCACTGACCCCCGACCCCCGACGGGGTCATAGTTTTTAAAATTATGAGTTAGGTCACATATTTTCCGATTTTGTTATAAAAAACATCATATTTGTGTTGGTCGGGTAGATTTCAATATGCAGTTGTTCGACGACATCCCCGTGTGTTGGACCAGCTCCGCCCCTGCATTCGTGGGTGAGCACAAATGACATCTCCTCCCCCCCCCTTAATTTGCTCTATTCCGGTCTTCGTGCCGATGAAATTTGCTAGCATAGGTGTCTTCAATTCAATAGTATGCGTGACCAGTATGCGTCTCCCGTTCGAAAGGGCGGCATCTATAAACATGCATGTCTTTGCATATTTATAACTGCCATCCTTTAGAATTGTCCAACGTTATCCATGGACAGCCCGCGTATGTGTAGATTGGGTTCGTTTTCCCGTATGCTCTGCTCCGGATCCGATGCAGAATTTCGTCAGTGCCTCCCTGTTGTTCTCCGGGTACACATCCTCTCTGCTTATTGCCGAGACGTGTATCAGGAGAACAGCGGCGAGGTGCTGCCGAAATTCTGCGTCGGATCCGGAGCAGAGCATGGGAAAACGAACACAATCTACACATAGTCGGGTGGGATTAGGACCTATCTTTACCTATTAGCGTGTAGGTTGCATGGACGTACGTGGCAAGATGAGTGATCGTGCGTGGATGTACACCGGTCACACTAGTCAGAAAGAAGTGGGGTTAACAAATACCAAGGGGTTTGTGAGAGCCACATTTGCAAATGGCCAGGAAAAAATATGGTGCCCCTGTCCCCGGTGCGACAACTTTAAAAAGCAGACAGAGGGTGAAATGGGTATACACCTGCAGAAGTGGGGTTTTATGCCTAATTATACGGTGTGGACTTTTCATGGTGAGTCTGTCCAACGTGCCAGAGCTGAGGTGGTTCGTCGTCGCACCGACGAGCAAGGTACCGGGATCGAAGACATGGTGCAAGACTTTGATGATGCTCGGGATTCAGACGATGAGATGGAGGAATCTGCAAAGGCATTCTATGAAATGTTGGAGTCTTCAAAACGTCCTCTCCACGAGCACACTGAGCTTTGTCGGCTGGATGCCATCGCGCAAGTAATTGCTCTGAAGGCTCAATTCAACCTGGGTAGAGAATGCTACAACGCGATGATGACAATATTTGGACGCTTTCTACCCAAAGGCCATGTACTACCTGCAAACCTATACCAGTCGGACAAAATCCTCTGTGTACTTAAGATGCCCTATGAGAAGATAGATGCATGTGAGAATGGACGTGCCTTATTTAGGCTTGAGTATACGGACTTGAACTATTGTCCCATTTGCAAGTCTTCCAGGTATGTTGTGGTAGACAATGGTATGGGTGAGAAGATTCAGACCAAAATCCCCGTTAATGTTCTTCGCTATATGCCAATCGTACTAAGACTTCAACGTCTTTTCATGGTCGAAGAGACGACAGACAGATGACATGTCACAAATTGGGCAAAAGAACCGAACTAGATGCAGATGGGAATCAGATGTTGGTACACACTTCAGACGCTTTTGCCTGGAAGCACTTCGATGCATTACATAAGGATAAAGCGCCAGATCCAAGGCATCCTCGAGTCACCATCAGCACGGATGGGTTCAATGTGTTTGGTATGACGGCAACCCAATACAGTTGTTGGCATGTATTTGTCATTCCACTCGATCTCCCCTCGGAGATATTATGAAAAGAAAGAACGTTTTCCTGACATTGATAATTCCAGGGCCCAACTATCCGGGGAAGAATATGAATGTGTACATGCAGCCGCTTAAGGATGAATTGCAAGAAGCTTGGGATAATGGGATCAAGACATACGACGCCGCTACAAAACAAAACGCCATGATGCATGTGTGGTACATGTACTCGATGCATGACTTGTCGGCGTATGCGCTATTCGTTGGCTGGAGTGTGCATGGAAGGTTCCCGTGCCCCACATGCAAGGCAGCTCTGCAGTTTCGTTGGCTGTAGGCGGGTCGCAAATTTTCTTGCTTCGACTTGCATAGACAGTTCCTGGATCCTCGCCATAAGTTCAGAAAAGACAAGAAGAATTTCATCAAAGGTAGAGTTGTCAAAAACTCTACACCACCTGCGTTCACTGGCCAACAGACTCTGGATCAGTTAAACGCTCTCGAGCCCGATCCAGAGCGTCCAGGGTATTTCAAAGGGTATAATTCGCAACACGCCTGGACTCACAAGACATGCTTATGGGATCTGCCTTACTTTAAAGACCTCCTTTGCCCACACAACATCGACGTCATGCATACTGAAAAGAATATCGCCGAGGTCCTTTCTGGTACATTGTTCAGCATAGAGGGGAAGTCAAAGGATAATCCTAAGGCTAGAGTCGATCAGGAGGCTCTATGTGATACACCGTTACAAAACATGCGACAACCGAAAGGAAAGCAGCACTGGACAAAACCAAAGGCATGGTTCAATCTTGGAATGCCAGCTATGAGGGAAATGATCTTGTGGGTGAAAATGCAGTTGATGTTCCCCGATGGGTATGCAGCGAATCAAAAGAGGGTAGCGAGTCTTGACAAACTAAAAATATTTGGTCTCAAGAGTCATGATTGGCACATATGGCTTGAGCGGGTAATACCGGTGATGTTGCGTGGCTTTATCCCTGAGGATGAATGGCTAGTACTGGTAGAGCTGAGCTATTTCTTCCGTTCTCTTTGTGCAAAAGAACTATCGCCTGGCGTGCTACATGAAATGGAAGAGTTGGCACCGGAGTTGATATGCAAGTTAGAGAAGATCTTTCCACCGGGCTTCTTTAATCCAATGCAGCATTTGATTTTGCATCTCCCGACCGAGGCAAGATTGGGGGGGGGCGTGCAAAATCGTTGGTGCTACGCAACTGAGAGGATGCAGAAGACACTTTGAGCAAAATGTAAAAATAAACGTCGAATTGAAGCATCGATGGCCGAGGCATTCATTACCGAGGAGGCGGCAAACTTCGTGACAGCACACTACGAAGCCAAAAATCGTCATTTGCATAATCCGAAGCCTCGGTACAATGATGGCGACCCTAAAAAAGGTCGATCCAACCTCAACCTATTCAAAGGGAAGCTCGCACCAGCCGGTGCTTCGAAAGGAATAGCGTTGGATCTCGAAGAATGGCGGACCATTTCGTTGTATATCTTCAACAACCTAACAGAAGTGTGGCCGTACATTGAGTAAGTTCTCGGTATATTGTTTCGCAACTTCTAATTCCTTTGAACTGCTCTTATTCGCGGATATTTGATGCAGTCGATACGTCGCCAAATTCTCGGTTGGAGCGGTGATCCAAAAGGATTCCATCGAAGAGTATGACCTTCTGGCAAAGCATGGAGGCGGCTATCCCGGTTTCATCTCTTGGTTCAAACAAACGGTAATTTCCATTAGACCATTTCATTTCTTCATCTAATTTGCGGCTAATGCAACAATCCCTTCGTATTAAACTTGTAGGCTAATTCAGAGTCTATGGACGCCGAATTGAGTCAAGTCGCTAATGGTTTTAAGTATAAGGTCCGTTCATTTGACAAATACGACATCAACGCGCGGGTATCACTTTCGTACCTTTGGCAAAGAGCTATCTATGGCCGACTGAAAGTCTACAAATTGTTGTGTCTCTGCTATCGGCGAAGGAGGTACCGAGTATTATGGAAGAGTTGAAGCAATTTATGAACTTCTATTCTATGGTGAAAACCCACCGAACGTCGTAGTCTTCAAATGCTATTGGTTCCAGCCGAAGGAGACTAGAAGGACTCATGAACATATAGGGCTAGTCGAAATCAAACAAAGCACCCATTTAGATGTTCCCGATGTCTATATTACGGCTCAACAGGCGACCCAAGTTTTCTATCTACCGTGGGCCTGCCAAACTGATCCAAATCTGAATGGTTGGGATGTCATTTATGAAGTGCCGCCACATTTTAGACCACCTCCCCTCAATGAAGAGGATTATGAACCTCACATTAACCCAGACACACATGAAGGAGAATTCTTCCAAGAAACACGTCTTTCCAAAAAATGTTTCAAGAACCGCTCTACTTCACCCCAGAACATTGAAGTAGACAGCGACTGTGAATCCGACTTCACCCCTAAGCCGGAACAAGAAGAGCCGGAACAAGAAGAGGTTACTTCTACGGATGACCTGTCAATGCTTGACTGATTACATAAAGGAGGCCTTCCACATGTTGTTCCCGATAGTGATGATGATGATGCATTTATTGATGATAGTGATGATGATGATCCTGGAGCATATATAGACGATCAAGATTATTATTAGTTCATGTCAGGTATTCAATTTTTATTATATACATGATGATGATACACTTAAATTATATACATGACGGTATTCAATTTTTATTATTCATGTCGGTATTCAATTTTTTTATGTTGTACTAATTTCGTTTACTCTTTGTCATGGCAGGTGTTGAAACATGGTAGGCGCGGGTCCAGAGCGTTCCGCGGCTCAGTCTTCGTCGGCGCGTGGTGGGAGGGGTACTTCCACTCCACCCCAGCATCTTCGGAGAGCGTTGCTCGACTGTATGCAGACACAGGCAGGCGCTTCTTCGTCGGCGTCGTTGCCCACTGGGAGAGGAGGTCGGGGGAAGAAGAGAGGTACTAGAGGTACACGTGCACGTGGTGGGAGAGGTAGGCAGGCTGCTACGCCTTCCTCGCCGCCAGCCCCAGCTGATTCACCCGAGCACAGGACTGCTAGGGTGGACCCGTCTGAGGAGGAGGCTACGCAGACTCTGGTCCACGAGCCTAGGGTCGACGAGACTTCGTCCCACGGGACTCCTGTCCCACAGGCTTCATCCCACGAGACTTCGAGGTGGAGCAGGGATCAGGGTACGTCCCAGCAGACCCAATGGGATAGCTGGCCGAAGCCGAGTGGCCATGCTAATTGTGGCGGGGATGGGTTTTCTGATAGCGAGGACGAGGTGGTTGAGGGGGCCACCGCCTACCAGCGTGGTAGTACACGGCTCCCGCCCGTGCCGGCGACCCGCGAGCAGAGCTGGTCGATTAGGCCTAATGGGGAGAAGTAAGTGCATTTACTCTTTTTTAAAGTTTTGCCTTCACGTTTCTTCAAATATCTAATGCGTTGGCTTTGTCATAATGCAGGGGTTGGACTCATGCCAAGGATGCCCGCAGGCCCAACTCCGTCTTTGGTGTGATTTGCAAGCAAAACTTTCCGGGGTTTGTCACGTTGCGCAGTGAGGGCCGGGTTCGAGAGCTAGGATTGACCTGGGAGCACTACTTGGCTGCCCCGGCCCCGCCGGAGACGATGATCGACGGTGTCTTGTGCCACACGAGGGCCGACATGGTGATCAGACAGTTTTGGGTAATTTCTCCTTTACACAATTAAAAATCAACAATAGCTATTTATTTTACTAATCAGTGTTGTCTCGTTGGATTGCAGACCTTCTACAGGTGTGAGGAGGGGTACGAGGAGGCCGCGGCAAAGGTTATCGATGTCGAGTGCAGTCGCCTACTATAGAACTTACGGCACGAGGCTCGACCACAGGCTGTTCGACACTACTACGCCTCGCGGAAAGTTAAGAAGGAAAAGACGACGTGCCGCGGAAAGTTTTTGGAGAAGGAGCAGTACATGAAGGTAATTACCTTTTCTTAAGGCCTTGTACTTAGTTTCCTTCATTTGATTCGTAGGCGTAGTGCTCAAATTATTCTTTACTCACTTAGGTGCCCCCGAGATGGTGTGCGGATAAGATGGATTGTTGGGAGGCGTTGGTGGATGAGTGGTGCTCAGAGAAATGGCTAACCGTCCACAACAATGCCAAGGACCGGCGTGCCAAAATGGCTGGTGTGCCACACCATCAAGGCAGCGCCAACCTATATCAGTTCGGGCAGAACTGGGTATGTGGTTTGCTTCATGATTCATGCAATTCATTCTTGATGCTAGCTTGAGCCCTTTACTAATACTTTATTCCTCTCTCTCTCTTTTAGGCACATCACAATAACATGGAGGTGCCAAAGATGTACGACCTCTATGCTATGGCCCATACTACCTCGTACAAGAAGGCGAAGGCATTCTCTGAGTCTGACCTCGATCATCCCGAGAACTTCACCAACATCTCCTCCCACCACAAGCTCGTGAGGTACAGAGATGTGGGGAAGGTGGTGAATGGGGAGGACTTCAACCTGAGCCAGCATCCTATTGATCCAGAGCTGGTGATGATAGCTGGCGGCGGGAGGCCCCATGGCTCGATAGCCATTGGATATGGACTTATACGGTCTTCTCGCACTCTCCGGGAGATCAAGGCGCACCAAACGAGCTCCTGTCCTGAGATAAGGCCTCGTCCATGGCCAGTCGAGCTCGCCATCGAGGTTACTCATACGGACTCAGATAGCTTTCCTCCATTACATTGTGTGTGCGAACAAAGATGATTACAATGCTAACGAGGAGTTGTGTTGCAGGCTGCTCTTCAGAAAGAGAGAGAGGCAACCCACGAGCTTCTGGAGGAACAGACCCGACATGCGGCGGAGAAGGAGAGGGGTTTGGAGGAGAGGACGGCTAGGTTGTTGGAGGAGGAGAGGGCATGGAACGATGCGTCTAACCGGGCCATGTACGAGCTCCTCGTGGTAAGCTTCTTCTTCATATTAGCCAAATCATGCACTACAGGTTCATTTCATTAATAACCAATATGATTGACTTGTCAAAACCAAATGTGCAGTCTATGTGCGAGAAGAACGGCCATACCCCTCCGCCGATGCCAGTCATTACCACGGCGGGAACGGTGAGTTTCATTTGAATAGTCATTAGTTACTAGTCTTAACATTTTAGTGTCATCATGCTAACGAGACTTTGCAAATGATCTTTGGTGCAGCATAACTCCCGAGCCGCATCGCACGACCCTTCTCCAGGGCATCCTTCTCCAGGTGACACCGGCCCGAGCAACCCCGGTTCTTCACCTCCGTGATGACGAGGACGGTAAGTTTTCTCTAGTGTTTTGCTTAACAAATGCATAATGACCTATACTTAGCTTATTTAGTTCATTTATGACATAATTAGCTTACTTAGGTCAAAAATTGCATAATAACCTTGGTTAGCTCATAAATGTCATATGCTTAGCTTATTTTCCTCCAAAGGGACATAATAATCTTACTTAGCTCCAAAATGACCTAGTTTACCTTGGTTAGCTCATAAATGACCTATACTAAGCTTATTTTCCTCCAAAGGGACATAATAATCTTACTTAGCTCCAAAATGACCTAATTTACCTTGGTTAGCTCATAAATGACCTATACTAAGCTTATTTTCCTCCAAAGGGACATAATAATCTTACTTAGCACCAAAATGACCTAGTTTACCTTGGTTAGCTCATAAATGACCTATACTTAGTTTTGTTTCCTCCAAAATGACATGGTAAGCTTACTTACCTCCAAAATGACATATTTTACCTAAGTTAGCTCTAAAATGACCTATACTTAGCATTGTTTTCTCCAAAATAACATAGTAAGCTTACTTAGCTCCGAAATGACCTATTTTACCTAAGTTAGCTCTAAAATGACCTATACTTAGCTTTGCTTCCTACAAAATGAGATAATAAGCTCACTTAGCTCCAGAATGACCTATTTTACCTAGGTTAGCTCTAAAATGACCTATACTTAGCTTTGTTTCCTCCAAAATGACATAATAAGCATAGTTAACTCAAAAATGGCATAATATACTTGGTAACCTCATAAATGCAATATACTTAGCTTATTTTCTTGCAAAATGACACAATAAGCTTAGTTAGGTCAAAAATGGGATAATTACCTAGGTTAGCTCTAAAATGACACAAATAAGCAATAAGAAGAAAAACAAGAGGAGAGAGAAAGAGAAGAAAAACGCTTCTTCATCTTCATCTTCTTCTTCTTCTTCTAGGTCTTCTTCTACTTCTTCTAGTATTCTTATTCTAACTTTCTTATTTCCAATTTTGCAGATTTGATTCACTTCACGACAGCTTGCTTTGATGTAGTGCTAGTGTTTACTTTCTGTTTTCATTTTGTATCGATCACTACTAGGAAAAGGCTTATTAGTGGCGCACCTGTTTTGGCCATTAATGGCGCACTACAGGTGCGCCACTATCATCACGCCACTAGTAACATATACTAATGGCGCACCCCTGGTGCGCCATTAGTATACCAGACTATAGTGGCGCACCAGGCAGTGCGCCATTAGTAAGTCCCACGGTGCGCCATTAGTATGCCTCCCAGGGGCCATATTTACATTGTGCTCTGGGTTACTAATGGCGCACTAACAGATAATGCGCCACTAGTATTTTTTATAGCAGTGCGCCACTAATGTGCTGTATGGTGCGCCACTAGTATGAATATTAGGAATTATTTTTTTTTCTTTTCTGATATTTGCGCAGGTTACAAAATATATTACTGCACAGAATATAGACAGCACAACATATAAACAGCAGATTCATCGAATACAATAGAAGATTAGTCTCCGAATACAATTCATCATATTAGCTAGTCTCCGAATTCAAAAGACCGAACAAAGTTAGAACATTTACAAGTCTCGAGACCGCGAGTAGCGAGTTTGTCTTCACATTACAAGTCGATATCGATCATCTAAACTACCATCACATAGAAGAGAGCTGCGGTCATCACGATGAGCATCATCGCGATGAAACTGGTCTTCATCCGGTTCCTCCTCCGCTCCCTCCTCTCTCCCGCTAGATAGCGCGCGTATCTAGCTTCCGCCTCTCCGCCCTAGTGGTGTACCCTTTGTAACTGTTACCGCTGAAACGGTAAACCTGTTTCCGACACTCCTCCCAGTCGTCGTAGACTCCGGGAACCTTACCCTTGTACACGACATACGACGGCATCTCTATGCACTAGACAAACAAAACGTTAGTAGCAATTCACAGACAATACATAAGCAATATATAAGTATGCAACAAAAGGATCGGAAGAGAAAAGCAACACATTAATAGCACGATTCGTGGTCCTACTAATAAATAGCATCGATTACATATAAGTTGAACGGCTGTCCAAACTAGAGAGCTAATCGATATTTTAGAACTACATAGCATCACTACTTTCGACTCGACTCAGGGACCGGAGCGTCGATGAAGCCGCCGTCTATCGTGATGGTCATGAAATCGCGGTCGTTGTCAGCCTGCATTTGTAGCGTTGTTTCTATCTCACTGTTGGACGGTTGATATCTAAGGTAGAACTGCCCCGAGGTACGAAGGACATCTTGATGGATGATTTCCGCAAACTCCGACTGGATGCGAAAGAATTCTTGTCTGATGTCCGTGTCCTGGATTGCCGACAAGCTTGCGGCCCAATCTTTGAGATTATTTGGTAGCAGAAGGTGATTATGGTCCCGCACGATCGCCCGCATGTGATGGAGGGCGTAGTAGGCATCCTTCTGACCGCCAGGCGGCTGCTTGACGCAGGGGAACGTCGTATTGTGGGCGAACACGTGCTTACCGTACCTACGAATTGGCCTGCTGAAGGTGCCTCCAGATCTGGCGTAGCCGGGGAGAACATCATCAAGAACTTTCTTGATATTTGTGTAGTCTTTCTTCAACTGACGGTCCGAGTCGAAATACGTGGCCATGGAATATTTCGGGCTTAAGAGGATGAGTGTGCAATGTGTGTCACTGCACAAAACACGGAATGTTAGGAAAAAAATGAACGATCGAAATCTAAGAAATCATATGTTACGGGGCGATGAGGGGATGACTTACTCGGGAAAGTAAGTCACGAGGAAGTTATCCTTATCTGGGTTCGCCAGAATGACGCCTTCGAGGTATGAACTCGCGACTTGCCGGTCCCCAGCGCTGCCCAAGATCTTGGCACGCATGTAGAAGGGGTCGACTATCACGATGTCCGGGGTCTTGTCTCTAATGATCCGCATCTCCATATTGAGCGAAAATAGCCGAATGAAGGTGTAGTGCAGCGGATGAAGGTTAAACATAGCGAAGATGCCATCAAACCGCAGGACGATAATACCCCCGATGGTGCTATCGACAAAGCCCTTGCCCTCTGGCACCTTGGCCACAAAAACCGGGTATGCCACATCATTCTCTCGGAGACGCCGCTTCTCCAAAGAAAGAACACTGTCATGCAGACTCCGCATAGCACCGGTTGCAGCATTGAGCAGATTAGTCGGTAGCATCGGCCTACCCTCCACATGCACCCTCCTCGAGATATCCTTAGGTGAAGGTGGCCCGTCCTGAGCACGGATCGTACTCGGTGCCGGCTGGCTCGCACCCTTAATCTTTCTTTTCCGTCCCTTCTTCTTCTGCTATAATGGGATCGAGTTCTGCTGAGAGACCGCCTTCTTGAGTGTGTTGGGGCTGATAATATTTCGCACCTCGGCTATCTGAGGCTCGGTGAAGGCGGCAGCTGGAGGCGTCTCCTGAGAACTGAACGCCAGACGACACCTGTTGCAATTGGGTTTCTCCGCGCTACCAGGTAGATCGCGATCGTCTTTTGCAGGGTTGGGTTCTTGAGAAGGAGGCCCAAAGAATTCGTCATCGCACCCATGTTCGTTGAAGTACTTATCGACTTTGGTAAATGTACCGTTGTCGTCGTCGTCGTCGTCGTCCGGATCCTGTGCCATATGCATGCCCGGATCCTGTGCCATATGCATGTCCGGCATGTCCGGTAGCGTTGCGGCGGTCTTGCCATGGCTTGGCGCCAGCACGACTGGCGGTGTTGTCTGTGGGGTGGTGTCCCCCGCCCCCAAACGAATCTGGCTCTTCGGCCAAAGCAGGGGCCAGCTTAAGCAGGCGCTGAGGGTCATCACATCGTCTTCATCGGCCCCAGCGGGTCGAAACGGAGGTAACAAGTCGTCGCAGCCCCGCAGCACCCGAACCAGTTGAACCCTATACACGGTGGGTGGCATCGGATTACCGTGGAACACGCGGCTGCCCGGTTGAACGATTCTGGCCTTGGCGACATCGATCAACTCGCCGCCCACGAAGTGCAGGAGAGTGCATGGAACGTCGGCGGCGCCCTGCGAAAACATGTAGGGCGTCAGGGATGCCCAGTCAAAGGCAAGGAGATGAAGTCATCGGCCGAGAGGCTTAATTAGTTACCGTGATGGCGTCGAGCTCGGCTAATGTCGAGGCACCGCCAACGGCGGGCGTGCAATTGACGGAGGGGCCGCTTGCTGCGGAGGTGCCGACCGGCGTATTCTTCCCACACCCGGGTGCATTAAGCTGCAATGCCGGCGCCGCCGCGGGAGACACCAATGCCGCCTCCGCCGGAGACACCAATGGCGCCGCCGCGGGAGACACCAATGCCGCCTCCGCCTGAGACACCAATGGCACCGCCGGCGCGTTGCGCGAGTTGCTGCCCGTGAAGCTGGGAATCGGGGGCGGCCCCTGTTGGCCGCCCGCCACCCACGCCTGCAGCCCAGAAACCAAGGTAGGTATAATGGCGGTGATCGTCGCTCCCAGTTGGTTCGCACTTGCTCTTCGACCATCTCCGGAATCCGCGCCACTTGTGCCTTGAGTTGTTGAACCTCGCGCTGCTGGCTTTCCGAGCTGGTCTTTCTCTCCTTTCGCCGAGCGGTATAGTATTCTGACCATTTCGTGGACAAGCCTTTGCCGGCCACACGACCAGCTGACGACGGCTTACTGAGCTTATCCTTGTTTTTCATTATGTTCAACGCCCTATTTAAAGGGGTGTCGAAAGGGGAGCTCTGAGACGACCCCGCGCTACTGCTTTCAGTGTCCTGCGGAAGGAACGTGAACCATTTAGAAATTTGGCTTCATTAATTAGAATGCAACCATATGGAGCTAATTACGCGGGGGTGTATTCCTTACCAGAACACGCTCAAGCGCCTTGGTCTTCGGATCCGTGGTAAGCTCCTTGGTTACCGGGTCAATCTTGTACCGGGCCCTGACATAGTTCCTGGTCTGCTTGTCACGGTATTTCTCGAAGCGGGGCGGTAGGCCTTGCTCGGCACGCTCCGTGTCCTCCTTGTCCCATATAGGTTCCGCCACTCTATAACTGCCGGGACCGAGTTTGTGGACCCCTAAGTTCAAGTCCCGCATATCTTTCCCCCACTGACTTGATTCCCCGGATGCGTTGCTCTCGCACTTGATCTTGAACTCCCGGTAGTCATCTTCGCTGATCGAAGGATTTTTCTCCTTGATCTTCTCATAACTATCACCTTTTTCAATCATGCTCTTCACCGCGCCTCTCCAAGTAGCCAGGGCCTTGCTCATCTTCGTGAGGGCGGCACTGTTCACTTTATTCCCTGAGAGGCGTGTGTTTGCGAAGTCACCGGGGAACTTGTATCGTTCGTGCAGCTTCGTGAAGAGGAGGTTGCGCAAATTCCCTCGGTCACGATGCCTTAGGTTCTCGGTGTTGATCGAGACGGTGCTCCGGAGAATGCACCCGAGCTGTCCCGCGTACCCCTTGACTATTTCTTTGGGCGCCGTTGGATGCCCCTCGGAGGACACTTCAGTAAATTCCTCCTTGACGGTGCCGAGCACGTTCGGGCGCCGGTCCTTCCGTTGCCTCTTCGGTTGGTTGCCATCTGTGCGTGCGCCGCCATCATCAGTGGTGGCATCCTCAGCGGCACCATCAGTGGTGTCATCCCCGACGCCACTAGGGGTTGTGTAGTCGGGATCGGTGACTTCCGCGGCGTCCTCATAGCGGTGAGGGTCTCCCTCCATCTCCTGGGACAGCTCCCAGAATGGCTTGCCGCCCGAACCGCCGACCTCATCGTTGTCGGCCATGTTCGCTCTAAATAGGAAAAAAGGCTACTAGAGTTATTGGATGAGATCAGGGTAGTATTTGGCATTTGGCATTTGGTTGAGCATTTCTAGAAAAGATGAATGTTGTCCAGTATATTTCTGCCACCAAACTAAGTGCACTAGGTCAAGAAAATTAACAAAGTTCATGCACGAATTCACGGAAAAATTCGGCATGACCTTTGCTAATTTTATTGACCTAGGACCCCATTCTCAACCGAAACGGAAATTAATCGACATTTCGGGAGAAAGGGGTAATTTTTTGTACCTACACAAAAAAGGCCTACATATAGGCACAACAGAGCAGCAAGCCCAAATGGTTGCTCTTTTACATGCACTTTCAAGACCCTAGAATGTTTGGAATATAAGATACGACAAGATAAACAGAGTATCTCTTGAAAGGACATTTTGCATCAATCCTACGTCCTTGAATTAACCCACCCACAAACAAATTTGCCCTCTTCACAATATACTAGAACATTGTGCACTTTTCATTACGGTCAGCAGCCCAGAATGCATTACCAGATAAGTTCAAACAATCACAAATCGCAACAAAATTTAAAATGCATCATTGGTACCACCCAAATTCAGAAATCGAGCCAGGCTTCCATCCATTTAATTTCCACGGAATATCAACATACTGGAACAATTCAGACATAGATATGACACATGACTTCCTACACATTGAATCTGAATTAAAGAGGAGTACAAAGATTCAGTTCTGCAGAAGTTCAACACACTCACTAGCTGACAGATTGGGGAACTCGATGGGCGGCGGACGGACGTACCAGGTCGCGGCGGTGGGACTGGATCACGGAGTTGAGGACGGGGACGGCGAGCCTCCTCCTCCTCCTGGTGGTCGAGGATGGGGACGGGGACGGGGACGTCGTGGTGCTCCTGGGGACGAGCTCGGCCTCCTTCTCCTGGTGGTCTCCGGCGGGCCTCCTCCTCCTGGTGGTCGCGGGCGGGCGCTGCCGGACGGGAGAGATGTCAGAGACAGGGGAGAAGGCGGAGGGGAGAGAAAGGAGGGGAGGGGGGAGGGAGGGGGAGGAGGAGGGGGAGAGGGGGAGCTCACCCTCGACGTGTGGTGGCGGCGGACTCGACGGCGACAGGCGATGGCGCGGCGCGGGGGAGAGGGGGGATCTGGGTGTGCGGGAGTGAGGAGGGAGGCGCGGGGAGGAGAAGCAGCTTAGGGCCGGCTAACAATGGCGCTCCTGTGAGGGGTGCGCCATAAACGCCGCATATCAATGGCGCACCAGGAGAGGTGCGCCATTACTGCTAGTACTATTAGGTTAAAACAGTCTGCATTAGGTTATGGACAGAACTACTAACATAGCCTAGTGGTTGGTCCCTTGATACATTAGCCAGCCAGCCAGGGTTCGAATCCTGGCGGCCCCATTTTTTGCACCTTTTTAAAAAAAAAATTAACCTTATGATAAACATCCAAACACTTTAAAATAAACACATGGCAATTTTAATACTCCCTTCATTCCTAAAAATAGGGCGTATAATTTTTTTACAATGCATCTCCTTTACTCAATCACAATATAGAACCATTGTGATAATTTAAGATTTGAGATAAAAGAAAAGGAAAATGCAAATGGAGTGATAAAACCATTGTGCAAAGATTTAGAATTAGATGACATGGTTGAAATCAAGTGATACATGTAATAATTTAGTTGCATGTAATAATTGAGCTTGCCACTGACACACACACACACGTGGCCGACACGTCGTGATTCGATCTTAGCTATCTTTTCACAATCTTCTTGCCCTTCTTTCTCGCGGTTGAATAATTTAGCCCCGGAACCCCTTGAATTGATCTTCTCTTGAACGGACGTCCTTTAGGTAGGGTGGTCCTGCTTCTTCTTGTGGTGTATGGTACTTCATCGTCGTCGTCATCTTCCATCTTCGGGTCACCGTACTTGTCGAAGTCTTGCTCATTGGCGACTCCATCCATTCCGATGATGTTCCTTTTGCCTCTCCTCACGACAACACGACTGGGCTTTGGCGGGTCGGTAATGAAGAAGCATTGGTCCACTTGGGAAGCCAGTACCCATGGCTCATTTTTCGCGGTGACGTTTGCGCCCGCGGTCTTGGATTTGGCTTCGGGTATAACCATGGTGGTGAAATACCGGTCTTCTTTTAGGACGCTCTTGGCCCATCTGACACGGAACATCGGGACCTTCTCTCCAGCGTAGCTCAGCTCCCAGTTCTCCTCGATCCTTCCGTAGTATCTGTCCTTGTCGTTACCGGTGTAGGATTCCATCGTTACCCCGGAGTTCTGATAATCGCTCTTCGTGTCCTTTTCCTCGGTGTAGAATGTGTAGCCGTTGATATCGTACGCCTCATAGGTCATCAGGTTGTGCTCGGCGCCCTGTGACAAGGCGAATATGAGTTTTTCTTCCGCGGAAGAATCCTCATGTAAAGGGTACGACAGAAGCTTCTCCTTGAACCAACGCGTGAAACATGAGTTGTGCTCTTTGATTATATCTCCGTCCGTCCTTTGTTGGCCTCGGTCATTGTACGTCTTCTCAATAAAGGTTTTGTGCTCTACCACCCAAGGATCGACCACGTCTATGTGTTGTAGCGCGACTAGGTTTGCTCTTTCAAAGTCGGCGAGTCGACCCTCGAAGTCGACATGCATTTCGCGGCGACCATCGCAGTGACCCCATCCAGCGAGCCTGCCGAGGTGCCTGTTGACGGGCAGACCAACGGGGTTCTCGATGCCTAGATAATTCGTGCAGTAGGAGATGCACTCTTCGGTCAGAAAGCCCCTGGCTATGCTTCCCTCTGGACGTGACATGTTGCGAACATATCCTTTGATGACACCATTCATCCTTTCGAACGGCATCATGCTGTGCAGGAACGTCGGCCCGAGTTGGATGATATCCTCCACGATATGGACCAGCAGATGCACCATAACGTCGAAGAATGCGGGTGGGAAGTACATCTCAAGCTCGCATAGTATCACCACGATCTCTTCCTGTAGCCTTCTGAGTTGCCTCACGCCAACCGACTTCCGAGAGATGACGTCGAAAAAGTTGTATAGGCCAAATAGCGTTTCACGGACGTGCGCGTCCATGATCCCACGGATTGCAACTGGAAGTATCTGCGTCATCAGCACGTGACAGTCGTGAGACTTCATCCCGCTGAACTTCTGCTTCGCTGAGTCTAGGTATCTGCTTATCTTCCCCGCGTAACCGTAAGGAAGTTTTACTCCTACGAGGCAGGTGAAAAACTGCGCGATCTCCTCCTGACTTAGAGTGAAGCACGCGGGAGGGAAGTCATTTCCGATCTTCTTGGCCTTTTTTCCTTTGCGACGACTTTCCGTGTCCATCGCCTCATCATCATCATCATCATCATCATCATCATTAGCGTGAAGCTCCTCCCTGATGCCCATTGATTTCAAGTCTGCCCTTGCTTTCGGCCCATCTTTGGTCCTCTCTGGCATGTTGAGCAGGGTACCAAGCAGACTCTGGCACACGTTCTTCGTGATATGCATGACATCAAGACTGTGAGGCACACGGAGGATCTTCCAGTACGACAAGTCCCAGAAAACAGACCTCGTTTTCCGTACCTTCAGCAGCGGCTCTGGCGCCTTTCGCTTCTTTCCCGACGGTGGCGCCTTTCCCGGCTCTGGCGCCTTTCCCGGCGGTGGGCACTCTTTCCAATTTTTCAACAGCTCGTCTATTTCCTCGCCGCTCCTCGTACGCGGGCGTCTTCGGGGTTCGGTTTCACCATCGAACAGATCCTTGCGTTTTCTCCATGAGTCATCGTCGCGAAGCCACCTTCGATGTCCCATGAATACGGTTTTCGAAGACCCGGGATCTCTATCTAGCTGGCGATACGTTGTGTCATCCATGCACCTGACGCATCCAGAAAATCCGTGGACCACCTGCCCCGCGACATATCCGTAACCGAGATAGTCGTGCACCGTCGTGAGCAGTGCGGCTCTCATAGGGAAATATTCTTTCTCTGCGGCGTCCCACGTATTGGCTGGCGTTTTCCACAGCGTGTCTAGCTCCTCTTTCAGCAGCCCCAGATACAGATTGATGTCGTTCCCTGGTTGTTTCGGCCCTTCAATTAGCATACTCATGTGAATGTACTTCCTCTTCATGCACAACCAGGGGGGAAGGTTGTACATCCACACAAACACAGGCCAGGTGCTATGTGTGCTTCTCTGGCTGCCAAACGGATTGACTCCATCGGTGCTCGCGCCCAGCATGATGTTCCTTGGATCGTCCCCAAATTCTGGGTGTTCGAAGTTCAACGCTTGCCACAGGCTCGCATCCTTAGGGTGACTCAGCATCTTGTCTTTTTTATTTATCTCCGGATCATTTCCGTCATCTTCTCGCTTCTTCTCCTCCCTATCCGCGTGCCAACGCAGGAGCTTTGCTGCCTTAGGGTTCGCGAAATACCGCTGCAGACGAGGAGTGATCGGAAAGTACCACACCACTTTTCGAGGAGCTTTCTTCCTCTTCTTGTATCGAGTGACGCCGCACACCGGACATATGGTAGACTCCGCGTGCTCGTCCCGATAAATGATGCAATTGTTCATGCACACATGGTATTTCACGTGCGGTAAATCCAGAGGACACACGATTTTCTTCGCCTCCTCGAAACTGGTCGGGCACTTGTTCCCCTTGGGAAGACGTTCGTGCCAGAATGACATGTTCTCGTCGAAGCATGCGTCGGTCATTTTGTGTTTTACCTTCATCTCCAGAGCCATGAGCGTTACTTTTAGGCGGGTATCCTCGGGCATGCATCCATCATACAATGGAGTAACCGCGTCTATCTCCAGTTGATCCAGCTTGGCTTTCTCTCGGGCGGCAGCTCTTGCGTTATCCGTCTGCTTGAGAAGCAGCTCTTGAATATGAGGGTCCTGCACCCAGCCCATCGATGGTCCATCGTCGTCTGCTCCGGCATCTTCATCTTCATGATCATGCTCTTCGTCTTGATCTTCCTCATCATCATGTCCGGCATCTTCTACATGATGACTGTGTACTGCATCACCGTCGTGATCATGTCCTGGAGATTCTTCGTCTTCTCGCCCGCCCTCGCCGCGGTGGTTGTCTTGCTGCCCTTCCTCATTTCTTGCCCGGCCCCCATGGACGACTTCATAGTCATCTTCATCACCTTGCCACCGATAGCCATCCATGAAACCACGCAAGAGCAGGTGGTCCCGCACCTGCCCGGAATCCGGGTCCGCAATAAGGCTCTTCAGCTTGCATCTTCGACACGGACATCTTATCTCCGTCTCGTTCTTTTGAAGCATCTCGGCCTTCGCGGAGCTCAAAAACCTATTCACGATGCCTTCGGTCATCGTGCGGACCATGGTCGCCTGCGGGGTAGAGCAAAACGATATTTTAGAACCAAGAAAAAAATTGGCATGACTTTGCCTAAATAGGACCAAAAAGAATGCATAGTGCCAAATTCTCGCCGAAACGGAAATGAATCAACATTCCGGCAAAATATTGGCAACTATCGCATTTCAAATACCGGTACCTGCAAACACAAACATATATGCAACACCACAAACATATGCAACACCACAAACATACGTAGATCTAGCTAGGCCATAAAAAGTGCATGTGCACGTTGTTGGAGGGAGAAAAAAGTAGATCTACAACATAAAGAAAGCTTTCCCCTTACTTACCTATCAAAAAAAGGTAATTTAACCACTTAATTTGGGTGAATCTATGGTGCAAATGAGGTGAGGAGGAGGAGGCAGCCGAGACAAGCTTGGAGGAGGAGGTGGAGAGAATGAAGTGGGGAAAGTGAGTGTGATATAGGTGGCTGTCCAAAATATCTAGTTGGTCTCAGGTTACTAATGGCGCACCACCTAAAATGCGCCATTAGTAACCCTGGTTACTAATGGCGCACCAGTTAGGGGTGCGCCATTACTAGTTTTGCAAAAAAAAAAAAAATAGTAGTGGCGCACCGTGGTTGTGGTGCGCCATTACTAGTTTGAACTAGTAATGGCGCACTTCACACAGGTGCGCCATTACAAGTTTTGAAAAAAAAAGTAAAAAAAAATTTGTTAGTAGTGGCGCACGGAGCGTGTGGTGCGCCATTACTAGTTAAAACTAGTAATGGCACACTGTGCCCTGGTGCGCCATTAATAGTTTTGGAAAAATAAAATAAAATAAAATTTGCTAGTAATGGCGCACCGTGTGTCTGGTGCGCCATTAGTAATGAGGACACTAATGGCGCACCTGTATCTGGTGCGCCACTGCTATATAGCAGTGGCGCACCACATACATGGTGCGCCATTAATGTCCATATCAGCGATAGCCCTTTTCCTAGTAGTGATGAACTTATGTGAAACTTTCTACCTATGGATGAGACTATGTATGTATGGATGAAACTATTGTAATATGGTGAACAATGTAACATTTGATACTTTCAATTTGGTATAATTGTTGGTTGATCATATCCATATGGCAGGGATATTGTTTCTGTGAAATATATATATACATATCATATATTTGCCTGTGAAAGTTCTTGAATATAACAAAAACAGGGAAAAAAGTGGCAATACTGGCTCTTTGCCGTCTGCCACCGTCGGCAAAGGCCTCTTTGCCGTCCGCCAGCGACGGCAAAGGTGGCACGTGGCAGCCGCTTCTACAACCTGGGAACTCCAGGCCTGGGACCATTTGGCCTCTTTGCCGTCCGGGGGCAGAAGGCAAAGACCTTGTGACGTGGCTGTCCGGGGGTAGACGGCAAAGGGTCCTGTGCCTTGGCCGTCCGGGGCGGACGACAAAGACCTTGTCACGTGGCCGTCCGGGGGCAGACGAGAAAGAATGCCGTTACCACCTAACGGGGCTAACGTCAGTACTACACCGTCCACCCTCTTTGCCGTCTGCCGGCTGACGGCAAAAAAACTTTGCTGTCCGCTGAGCATAGGCAGACGACAAAGAACCCCTTTACCGGAGTTTACAGTGCCGAAACTGTGGCCGTCTGCTAGCGGACGGCAAAGGAGTTTGCCGTCCGCGGGCCTATCCTTTGCCGTCTGCTACGGCAGACGGCAAAGTGCCTGATTCCAGTAGTGATGCTTTTGCGGCCAAGTTTCAAGATGAGCTTTCTCCTAAGGTGATTGTGGCAATGTGCAAATTCTTCGAGCTCGACAACGGGACTGCTATAGCAATTGAAGATGCTCTCATCGGCCATGGTGGTGTAGGGGTGCTCGACTCCGTCGGAACAGATGCTAGTGCCAACTTGCTAGATGTGTGCGCTTTGTAGGAGCAGCCTGCTCGTAGTTGTGGTTCTGGGTGCTTTGTTCCCCATGTTAGTGTATTTCCCCTTCACGTGTTGGGGCCTGCATCTGTTTGTGAGCAGTAGTCCTGTAGGTGGTGTGATTTTACTGTTGTATGGGTTAACTGAATTTTTGATATGCCTCTGTTTCAAGCTTCGCTCAGTCTGCAAGGGTCGCTTGGTTACTCAATGATAGTACAACCTATAAACTATGTCTCCTGGAATGTGCGTGGGCTAAACTACCCTGACAGGAGGGCCACGGTCAAGGCAACTATTTGCGATTGCTCATGCCATATAGTCTGCCTCCAGGAGACTAAGCTCAGTGCTATAGACCGTTTCACCATCGCATCCCTGGGGGGAAACAGATTGACAAGCTATGCTCAGCGGCCGGCCACTGGCACCAGGGGTGGTATCCTCTTGCTATGGGATGAGAACGTTCTCGATGCTTCTGACTTCGTCACCTTGACTTACTGCCTATCGGCCATGTTCCTCATACGCGCCTCTGGCTCCAGCTTCAAGCTCACCTCGGTTTATGTCCCTACTGACTCGTCTTGCAAAGAGGACTTCTTTTCTGAGCTTCTGAACTTAAAACCCCTCACGGATGGGGCTTGGTTAGTCGCCGGTGACTTCAACCAAATTTACAGGGCACGGGACAAGAATAATAGAAATACCAGCACGACCAGAATAAACCACTTCCGTTCGAGGATTCGGTCCTGCGAGCTCAAGGAGATCCACCTCCAGAACAGACGCTTCACGTGGAGTAATGATCGGTCGAACCCCACCCTATGCAAGCTCGACTCCTTCTTCTGCAACGACGCATGGGACACCAACCACAACACCCACCTGCTACATGCCTTGTCATCTTCCCTCTCCGACCACTGCCCCCTCATGCTCGCCGACGACATGGGGCCGAGACGCCCGCGCACTTTCAAATTTGAGAACTTCTGGGTATCTTTGCCCGGATTCCATTAGGTCGTCCAAAACACCTGGAACGAGAGGGTGGGCCACTCTGATCCATATTAGGTGCTGCACCACAAGCTCAAAAAAATGGCGCTTCGCCTTTCTGAATGGAGCAGGCGTATTTTCTCCAAGGTCAAGGTCTAGCTGCACGCGGCAAACATGGTCATTCTGCGGCTGGACATCGCGCAAGAGGACCGGCCTTGCGGGCTAGACTAAAGAGACGGGTGATTAGCCTTGCGGTCTTGCAAAGGACCCGAAAGCGCCAATGTGCTAGGATTGCAAATATCAAAGATGGCAACGCTAACACCAAATTTTTTCACCGTCGTATCAATGCCAGGAGAAGGAAGAATCACATCCATAAGATCAAGCATGAAAATAGTTGGGTCACTGAGCATGCAGCAAAAGAAGAGATTATTCATAACCACTTCTCGGAGGTGATGGGCAGAGGTTGTTCGAGTAACGTTGACTTCAACTGGGATGAGCTGAACACCCATTCCCATGATCTGCATGTGCTTGGTGACCCTATCACTGAGGAGGAGGTTTTGTCGGCCATCCGAGCGATGCCGGGCGACAAGGCTCCCGGCCCCGACGGCTTCACGGGCATTTTCTTGAAAAGGTGTTGGGACATCATCAAACAGGACCTCATGCGCGTCATCCTCAGCTTCGACTCTCTCCACACCACACACCTTCAGTGGCTCAACTCAGCCAGTGTGGTGCTTTTGCCGAAGAAAGAGGGTGCGGAAAGCGTCTCTGACTACAGGCCTATTAGCCTCGTGCATGCTGTTGCCAAGATTATTGCCAAGATCCTTGCGTTGCGGCTCGCTCCACACATGAACACTCTCGTGTCCAATGCCCAAAGTGCCTTCATAAAGAAAAGGAGCATCCATGACAACTTCATGTATGTCTCTAACTACGCGCGCCGGCTGCACAAGCGCAAGATCTCCGCGCTGCTCTTCAAGCTCGACATCAAAAAAGCTTTCAACTCAGTCAAATGGGAGTACATCCTCGACCTTCTGCAACGCAAAGGTTTTTCTCCCACATTCAGGAACTGGATTGCTGCTCTGCTATCATCGTCCTCTTCACGCGTCCTCCTAAATGGACTCCCTGGCAGCCCCATCAAGCATGGACGTGGCTTCCGTCAGGGGGACCCCATTTCGCCACTGTTGTTCGTCTTGGCAATTGACCCCCTCCAACAAATCCTTAACGTCGCAACTATAAAAGGCATCCTCCACAAGATTCGTGGCTTTGGCGTGAAGATGAGAACCTCCTTGTACGCGGATGATGCGGCCATCTTCATGCCCCCATTTCAGGGAGACATCGACAACCTCGCTCTCATCCTAAAAGGGTTCTGTGAGGTGACAGGTCTTTGCACCAACTTGCGCAAGAGTTCGGTTGTGCCCATTCGATGCAACCACCTTCCTTTGGGGCATATTCTTCGTCGCATCCCAGCTTCCCGCGCCACGTTCCCAATAAAATATTTGGGCCTTCCGTTATCGGTGAGACATCTTCGGAAGGCTAATTTTCAGTACCTCGAAGACAAGGCGGCTGGGAAATTGGTTTCTTGGGAGGGGCAGTCCATCACCACCATCGGCCGCACCGCCCTCGTCAGATCGGTCATCTCCTCTCAAGCGGTCTTCTCCATAACACCTCTTATCGTGTCGCAGGGTACTCTGCACAACCTAAACAAACTGGAGACAGACTTCATCTGGTTTGCCGCCAACAAGACAACTGGGGCGAAATGCAAGGTCTACTGGGAGGTGGTCTGTAGACCTACATGCTATGGCGGCCTTGGCGTCCTCAACACCGACAAGTTAGCTAGGGCCTTACGGCTAAGGTGGCTTTGGTACGAATGGAAAGAGCCGAGCAGGCCATGGGTGGGGTTGGGCAACCCTTGCAACGAGGAAGACGTCGACTTCTTCTATGCCTCAAACACGATCATCGTCGGGAACAGTGCAAAAACGTCTTTTTGGGACTACCCGTGGTTGTTTGGCCGCAAGCCCAAGGATGTTGCACCGCTTATTTTTCTGGCATCCAAGAGAAAGGGGTGGAAGGTTCGGGAAGCCCTGCGTGGAAATGCATGGATGACCAACATCAAGTTGGACACGGTAGTCTCTGCCGCCCACATCCGCGAGTTCTTCTCCCTGTGGTATCTCGTGAGCAACTTTCACGTCGATGACTAGCTTGAGGACGACATTGTTTGGAAACAAACGACGGATGGTACCTACTCGGCGGCCTCCGCCTACAAGGCGCAATTCCTTGGCCTCACGCACTCACCGATTCACTACATGGTATGGAAAGCCTGGACCCCCCCAAAGGTCAAATTCTTCGCCTGGCTCGCCTTGCAAGATCGGATTTGGACTGCTGACCGCTTGGAGCGGCGTGGTTGGGAGAACTGTGGGCTCTGCCAGCTTTGCAAAAGGGAGCAAGAGTCGGGCATTCATCTTTTTGTCAACTGCCGCTACACCATTAGGCTTTGGCACTTGGTGATTGTTAAGCTCGGTCTAGTACACATTGACACCTCCGATTAGAACTTAGAAGACTCCCTCATGCGATGGTGGGATAAAAGAACCGACAGGCGGAACCCCAACAGGCGTGCGATGGCCTCACTAACCATGCTTATCTCCTGGACTATCTGGAATGAGAGAAACGCCAGGGTGTTTAGCCACAAGAGCACGCCGCCTCCTATTCTTCTGCAAAATGTAATGCTTGAGGCAAACCTTTGGGTTACGGCGGGCGCAAAGAAGCTAGGGAATATTATTGTACGCGAGTAGTTGGCATGCCGATTTTTGGGTGTCGGTCACGACAATATGTACTCTGTAAAACTCTTCTCCTCTTGATTTAATGGATGAGGCAAATCTTTTGCCTCCGTTTCGAAAAAAAAATCATCAGAATTTAAAGCTAATAAAATTTACTGATTAAAGAACCAACCGCACCTATCTTTAAGAAACAGACAATTTGGTCATGGTCCTTATCCGAACGGGCTATCAATATACTATTGGAGCAGTCATTCTTACGGCCAGCATTGGGCAAGGAGGATATGAACTAATTGTTGCCGCCGAGACCAATGCCTCCAAGAACTGGCTATCTTGACGTACTCACACAACCGGCAAGCAGCCGCTACATGAGCTTCCAACGATCCCTTCTTGTTACACACTTGCAGAACACCAGATCGATGTTGTTTGTCCTGTCGATGAGACGGTGATGATCTAGGCACCAGATTTTAAACGGGTTGCTCAGAAGTTTGTTTCTCTTATACTCACTGTTCAATGATCTTTATTATCATTATTAATAATTTTATATTACTATTATTCATTCTTTTTTTCACTCAGGCACAAATAATATATTTTAATTTTTTTAGGAGCTTTAAGTACAGGTTATACACGTCCACACTACATTTGACAAGTGAAAATTTGTTCTTGCACTAATTAAGTACCTGGGATTCTGGGAACTGTTCAAGATTGGTGCAAACAAATATTGAAAGAGAATAGAAGCGCTCCAATGAGCAAGATTAAAAAAAACGACTTTTCTTACATTATCCAGTTAACATTGTAAAATGAATTCTGTAAATATATCCGGCCCCAACGAAATGCGAAAATAATGTAATGCCTCTCGCACTACCTTTGTAGTTAAGCATTTTTCCTACCAAGGGTGACTGCAAACCCTACAATAAAGGAAGGGTGCACATATCTATACCTCTATACCTACTATTAAAGTACGGATTGCTTCTGCCCGTACGTCATCAGAATTACCCCTAAAGTTGCAAAATATTACGCACCAATGCCACCTATAAGTGATAAAAAACGTTTCACACAGAAAATCTCGGACTGGGCCGGCCCATGTAGGAACCTCCTATACTGCGCTCTGCGTGCTAGAAAAAATAAGCTCGCCAGTTTGGGCCGGCCATGTATGGGCAACCAGTTTTCAGTTTTAGGTTTTTCTTTTCCGTCGTTGTTTTTTACTACTTAAATAATTTGAGAATTTTAAAAAAGTTTCGAAAAAATGAGAATTTGAAATAAGTTATTAATAAGTCATAAATGTTTGTGGCTTTAGAATTTTTTTGCGATTTTAATAAAATATTTGCAAATTTTAAAACAAATTCTAGGGAAATAAAAATACATTCTTGAATTTTTCTAACAAAGTTCGTGTTTTAAAAAATGTTTATGAAATTGCACGAAATTTTACCAATTCAAAAAATATTCGTGAATTGAAAATATCCTTAAAATTCAAAAAAGTTCATAAATGAAAATCCATAGTTTATTGATTCATAAAATATTCGCAGATTCAAAAAAGATCATTGAGTTCAAAAAATGTTCATTAATTTCGAAAATTGTTCCATCAAATCCCAAAAAATTGTTGGTCGATTCTAGCAATGTTTGCCAATTAAAGAAAAATGTTTTCCAAAATGTTTGCAAATATTATAAAATGATCATGAATTCAAAATATTTTTTGATTTTAGAAAATGTTCAAGAATTTAAAAAAAGTTCACAATTTCAAATATTTTCACGAGTTTAAAAAAATGTTCATGATTTTTAAAAATTGTTCACGATTTCACGAAAATGAAAGTGATAGTGTATCTCAAAACAATGTTTCACCGAATCCCAAAAAATTGTTCGTCGATTCTAGAATTGTTCACCGATTCAGCAAAAATGTTTTAAAAATGTTCACATATTTGACAAAAATGTTTGCAAAGAGTATAAAATATTCATGAATTCAAAAATGTTCACGATTTTCAAAATGTTGGTGAATTTGAAAAATGTTCAGAATTTTCAATTTTTTTTCACTATTTCACGAAAATGAGAGTGATAGTGTATCTCGATGATGTAGTAAAATATGGTCATTGTCATTCAAGATTATGAATTTTTTTCTCCCGTTGCAACGCACGGGCCGTTTTGTAAAATGAATTCTGTAAATATATCCGGCCCCAACGAAATGCGAAAATAATGTAATGCCTCTCGCACTACCTTTGTAGTTAAGCATTTTTCCTACCAAGGGTGACTGCAAACCCTACAATAAAGGATGGGTGCACATATTGTATCCTACTCTCCGATCTCATCGCGGATGCAGTCAGGACACTTGAATACTTTGAGATGTTTTGATTCAGAGGCAGTTATGTTCACACATTTGCCGTGGAACCACTGGTCACATATGTCACAGCAAATCCAAAAGGCATTTGCATGGTACGGAGCACTACAGGCTGCGCATAAGTCTGTACCTTCCTGATCCTTTTCTTTGTCTTCAGCAGGCTTCCTAGAGTCTTTGTTTGGAGCAGACAAATATTGCATCGAGTCTTGAGATGGTGGCACGTTGTCTTCAGCACGTGTGATAGAGTCTACGTCTGGATTGGACACATTCTCTTGAGCTAGTGCGATCGAATCCCTGTTTGGATTGTATACATTGTGCATCCTGTCTCGAGATGGTGGCGCAAATGTCGATAGCCAAGAAGTACCGTAAGAGCGATAGAATTCGTCATAGACACTTGACATCTTGTTCATCATATCAAATAAACGCATCCTGAAAGAGAAAGTAACCCAACATGATCAAATCAGGAAATGGCTGAGGAGCAATATGTAACACATGACATTCTTCACGCATGGAGGAACTATATATGCACTCAAATATAATGATTTAAATTAGTTCTCTATCTAATAAACATAGCTCGCTATTTTATGATGACGCTCTAACAATTAGTTCTGCAGGACTACAGTTCTATTGAAGTTGTCTTCTCTCTCGTGTTTGTTAAATTAAAAAAAAACAAGATCTTATGTCAAAAAAGTATAATCCCCTGTAGGCTTGTTTGCAAGCATAGGAATTGCATATTGTTTTGTTATATAGAAGTTACAGGTTTTTGCCCTTTTTGCTGCATTCAAAGATTCGTCTACATGCACATGCTTTACGAGTTGTGAAATTATTGGTTACGTTTCTCATTTTTTTCTTGCGAAAAAATGGTTATGTTTCTCAGACGTATGTACATTGCACATATAAATGTCCTATAAATGTAAAGTGCATAAAAAAAACTGTTTGAGCAACGAAGAAGTAGTAGTAGTAGTAGTAGTAGTAGTAGTAGTAGTTTTGTAGTAACATACTTTTGGTTGGCGTCGAGAAGACTAGTCAAGAAAGAGGCGACGCCCATGAGCCACGAGTCGGAGTGGCGGGCGACGAATGACAGGTAGTCATAACGGTTCACATAATCTGGCCTGCGGTTGATGCCTAGTTTCGGCTCCGGCAGGCCCGGCGGCAACATCTTCTCTGGCAGCGACAAATCCCATCTCCCGTCCGGGTACCCGTACAAGCACATTCGCTCCTTACCTGAAGCGAGAAAATGAAACACACCATCAGCCGGTTATTTGCACACTTCGCCATTTTATATTTACTAATTGTATAATTGAGGGCATCATATGAAATTTACGTTATTTAACAAAAACTACCTCTGGAAACAATCGATTTCACAGAAAGTCATTATATTATACAAATCAGGTCTGATCTTGGTACATGTCAAACAAGCCTATTGTAAAAAAAAAAAAAAAACCGGAGATTGGATTGTTAGATTGCGTGTTTGTTTTAGATTTGGGCAATACAATTTCCTCGCTTTAATAATTAACTGTTTTCTTCATGAATTACCCATGCCATGCATATGGCTTGGTGATGGCGAAGTTCATATCATTGGCTGAAGGCTTGGAATTTGCCGGTATACTTTTAACCTATTAGGAGGCGTGATAAATATACAGATCTCCATTTTTGCTAAATTTATGCACATCTCTCTACTTTTGGCAAATTTAAAATTAAGCCGGCCTTCTCTATATCATCCGCGAGAAAGATCGCATATGCGCTCACAAATATATATGTTTATATACATTGTGCGTTGCTAGTGGAAAATAGCTGGAATCCATATTTTCCGACAATTTTCTTTTAAAAAATGTGACCACTATGAAAATAAATAGAAAACTATGTCATTTATCTAAAGTAGTTTAGTGAAAATATATATCTGTAATATATGTGGTTTAAAAATTAAAAATATTTTAAAATACAAGGATACTTTTCATCACCAGGAAAATGAATGCCCTCATGTACTCTTGAAGACACTTTTGCATGAATATTCTATGTAAATAGTAATGCATGATCGAATCCTAGAAAAGATATGGTCTAAAAACAGTTGAAGGTTTTATGGGCGACAAGTCTTGAATGTCTGTAATGAACTTAAGACCAAACCTCATCGTGTTTCTTGAGGAGAAAGGGACAAAAAGTATACATCCACCAAAGAATTTCGCATTTGCAATAGTATAGCCCACCAGTACAGATCCAGCCTTCATAAAATTGCTACAATGTTACATCTTCTATCAATCCGGAGTTATTGGGGCATGGCACTCCAAGAATATATATCACGCGCATTGATTTCACACACTTGTTAATAGGAAAATTCTATGCATGCAGAAAATACAACCACCAATGCACAGAGTTGTTTATAACTCGATACTCTTTTGCCTTTCTCTAATGCAAAAGTAAACACGATTGTATATCTGAAAATAATTTTTTTCTGATGAACTATATGAGAAAGTAACTGATCAAACTATCGGACTAAATTCCCACGTGTTTCAATATACAGAACTTCACTAGCCCGTGCAAGCACATGATTTCTTTTAACACGGTACAGATGCAAACACTCATAAAAACGCGCATACACTCATACCGATGAACGAACAAACGCACACCATATCCCTATGAGCACCTCCGAGAGACTGAACGCACACAAGCACATGCAAGCATAGGATTGATAACTAGTTTTTCTTAATAAAAAATGGATCTGAAATTTCATGTTAGATGAAACTATATCAGCCTATCCCTAATACAAAAATAAAGACGGTCATATGTTTGAAAGTAACTGACCAAACTATCAGCCTATGTTTCCCCATGTTCCATTAGAGAACTTCACTTGCCCGTGCAAGCACGGGATTAATGACTAGTTTTTCTTAAGAAATAATGGATCTGAAATTTCATGTGAGATGAATCTATCAGCCTATGCCTAACACAAAAATAAGCACGGGATCTGACGTTCTTTTTTCCTAGGTCTAATACAGAAATAAACACGTTTATATGTTTAAAAGTAACTGACCAAACTAGCAGCAAGTTTCCGCATGTTTCAATACAGAACTCCACTAGCCCGTGCAACAGCACGAAATTGATGACTAGATTTTCTAATAAAAACAGGAACTGAAATTTCATGTCAGCCGGAATTACAATTTTGTAATACAAAATGGATCTAAAATTTCAGGGACAACCGGATCTCTATATTACGTACCTGACTCGCACAGTAATTCATATAATGTATTCTGATCTGCGGGTATGGCAACAAGGAGGAGAAAGACTGGCGTTAGATCCATCTGCACGCACACGTCACAAATATAGAGAAAAAGGTATAACTAAGGAGCGTGGAGTACCCCTGGTGATTGCTCGGACGAGCGCGCTGCGGCGGCCAGAGAAGTCCTCGTAGATGTTCTCCACGGTCCATGAGGCGGCGGGGCGGGATCGCCAATCAGCGGGGTCTGCCCGCGGCGGGATTGGTGAAGGCCGCCCATGAACGTGCACAGCGAGACGAGGCCTGGTGGGGGTGGGCTTGGAGGAGGAGCCGGCGCCAGCTGCGTCCATGGGACGAGATTCGTGCTAGGTTCGCCGGCGGCGGGCTGGCAGCGAGAGGCGGAGCGCGTGAGGGGAGGAGGGTGGAAATGGATCGATGGGGGCCCTAGCTCTGTTGCTTTGCTGCTTTATAGAGAGCCGGCGTCAAGGGGGTGGAAGAGTGGGGAACGGAGGACGCGGGCGGCCGGGTTACTACATTCCTTTCCCGTCTCTGGGCGGGATGTGTTGTGTTTCTTTCCTACCACGTTTTTTGGCCGCGCGGGCGAGGTGCCAGCAGTGGTGAAATAACTACAGGATGGCTGGCATCCAAATCCTAGGGCTGCAGACGTGTGGTCCCCGGATCAGTATCCATGGTACTCCTTTATTTCCTTAATTAATTTCTTTTGTTTTTTCTGAAAGGCATTTATTTGCTTCATTGTGAAAAGGTTAAGGGATATGCATGATGTTTTAGACATGCAGGCTCTAAGATGAAACTTTGACCAAAAATTTGTATGCGCGTAAATGTTGCTAAAAGGTTAAGGGATATGCTTGGATTCCGACAAAATGGTACATTACAAATAGGCGAGTGATACGCGCGCCGGCACACAGGTCCAGATTTGGGCCGGTCGCTGCGCTACCACACGATACTCCAGTTTTTAACCATACGATCCTGTGTTTATTTCACAGGAAAAAGAGAGGATAGAGGCCGGCGCAACCGTGGTCCTCATCTGCGCTCGCCGGCCTCCTTCGCGGCCGCGCAACATGCGCTCGTCGGCCGCCCTGTGACCCGCGCTTCAAGGCGCACCGCAGCCAGTCGCCGTCGTCGCGCACGAGGTCGCCATCGTCGTCCCCGAGGTTGTTGCCATGCACGAGGTCACCATTGCAGCTCCCGACCGCCCCGTGGTTGCAGCACGGGGGCACGCCGTCGCATCTCAGCCACCAGCCGCCGTTGCAGCTCCGCCACCAGCTGCTGTTACAGCTCCGCCACCACTGTCGTCCCCCGTTCCAGCAAATCGACTCCATGGCCGCGCCTTTCCATCTCGCCGTCGCTGCTTGTAGAGCTCCCACCGTTGACGGTTGTAGCATTCGCCGATGAAGGTTGTAGCATCGCTCGCGGCCCCTTCCATGAAAGAATACTAGCGGTTGTAGCTTCACGCCCAGACGGTTGTAGCATCCCCGTCTGCCGCTCGCAGCTCCACGCACTACCGGATCCAACATCGCCAGCAACCGGTTGTAGCATCCCCGTTTGCCGCTCGCAGCTCCTCGCACTGCCGGCTCAGCATGGCCGACAGCCGGTTCTAGCATCCCCGTCTGCCGCTCACAGCTCCTCGCACTGCCGGTTCCAGCATCGCCGACAGCCGGTTGTAGCAAAAAGTGACTCTGGTTGTAGCAAAAGGCGACATGGTGGTAGCAAAAATGCGACGCAGGTGGTCGTGGTTGCATCTTCCCCGGTCGTGGTTGTAGCCACCGCCAACCATGAACGCTGATTGTAGCAAAAATTCTCGCCGGTCGTAGCAACATCCGGTGATGGATGCAGCAAAACTTCGTCACCGCTGTCGCGGTTGTAGCTTTACCATGAAATCATTGTAGCAAAAAATCTCGCCGGTTTTAGAAAAATCCGGCGATGGATGTAGCAAAACTTCGTCACCGCCTCCACGGTTGCAGTTTCACCATTGAAATCCTTGTAGCAATTTTTTTGTCGGTAGTAGCAAAATCGGACTACGGTTGTAGCAAAAATCATCACGACAACGCACCAGCTCTCTGCCGTCTCCGTCGGTTGCGCCGCCCCCGCCGGTTGGAAAATCCCCAGCCACGGGCCCTTGTTGTCTTCCTTGCAGTAACGCCACCTCCACCTTGCAGCGTGGGCACGAAAGGGGGGAACCAGCTACAGAGATCCCACGCCTGGCACAGGCTCTCGCGTATCCCGTCGGAGCTGCAGCAGATGGTCGCCCCGTCGGCGGAGACACGGACGAGCTTGTAGTGCGGTGAGGAAATTAATGGAGGAGAAAGAGAAAAGAGGGAGACGGAGAGGAGAATGGATACGTTGTGTAAAATATAAGTGATGGGTGTTTCCTTCGGGCCCACACGTGCCCAGCTTTTGTGTGTGGTGTGCCAGCACATGCCAGCGAGACCGACAGAAAGTTAAGCCGGCGCACAGGTGTTAAACGTTTCCCTTACCAATATGTTGGCACTCATCCGGTTCCAATGCTCCTTTCCCATCTGCACTTCAATTTGTTTAGATCACTTCCATCCAATTTGCAAAAACAAAACAAAAAAGGGACACTCCCGCCATGTCCCTACGAGCACTATGAGAGAATCCTAGCACCACAACCCTCTAGGAATCCCCCCTTCCTCCCCTCGTGGCAACTAGTGGGCGCGGCCGGGCGAAGGCCATCCGGCGAAGGGGTGGGGTGGGGAGGGGGGAGTCTTTTCCTCCCCACCTGTTTGGACTCATGGGTGGCCCGGGACAGCCCTCTGTGATGGGCGCAAGCAGTGCCGGTGGAAGAGAAGGCTTAACAGGGAGTTAGCGGCGTGGTGCTGAAGCGGGGCGAATTGGTCAGCTTTGCTTGGTTGGAGGTGCGGACGGCGTGCAGCAGCTGGCGGGGACAAGGTTTTGGATTACGTCCAGAATTTCCGAATTTTGTCCGAAATTCGCCAGTTTCGCCTGGGTCCGGTATAAGTATAACCCAGTCAAATATTTTGGCCTATTTCAAACTTCCAGCCCAGCCCAAAGGCAAAAACTGCCCACGTATGGTATAAATAGTCAAGCCGAACCAGACCCCACCCTACCAGTTTTCACGTTTTCCTCTTTTCACTCCTTGGGCGGCGGTTGCAGGCACCCCGAGCGTCACCTCCTTCGCCTCCTCCTCCTCCAGCAGACCAGCACCCAGCTCCTCAAGCACTCCTTCTTTTTCTCCCCTTTCCCATGGATGGTGTAGGTCCCGACATTACAGCGCCCATGCACTCGGTGACCCGGTCGACGGTGACAATGTCGTGGATCGTGGCCACATGAGGTAGGCTGCACTTGGGTTGGGTGTTGACGGAGTCGGCAGCGGCTGCCCCGGCATCAAGCTTGGCCACGATTTCTGTCATATAGTCTTGTTGTGCTCAATTTCAGCTTTTTGACCAAACTTTGCTCATTTTTCATTCAAATGTCAGCCATTTTTTGTTTCAAATTTCAAATTTTGGTTTGTTCTTTTCGTCCGGAATTTTCCAAGAAATTTCCGAAATGACGAATCCAAAATCATGGGCAGGGATGACGACCCAAGTTCGTCGGCGAGTCCGCATGGTACAACACCTGCTCCTTCGTCCCCTGCCTCACACCGGTCCGGGGCGCTTTCATGCCGTCGTTGGCATCTATATTGGGGGACTTCCAGGAACTGGCCGCTCGGTGTCTGCGGGTGGCGCGGGGGGGGGGGGGGGGGGGGGGGGGCATATGTGTGGTGCTCGGCTAGGTGGGTTCGTGCTCCAGTGGTTGGTGACGTGCACCTTGTTGTGAGCGGGGATCTGGCTGCCGGAGATGATGTTGGCTTGCATGTGGTGGCTCAGTACGACTCGGGGAACCTTCCTTGGTCGAATCTAGGTCGGGCGTGATGCTATGGCACACTTATTCCTCTCCTGCATGGTCCGTGCCAAGGTGCGAGCTTTACAGTAGTGCGTTGCTCTAGCAGACGTAAGTTTAGGCGAACTATTTTAGCTACCTTTAAAATGACTAATTAGGAGGTCAGTGATAAAATCCTTAAAACACTAGATCATGACTATATACCCAAATCTCATTCCTTGAAAGATCCCATGTCGCTTCGCTTAATCAAACACAAGAAATATCATAGCGGCTCATGTATTCCATCCAACTAGGTAGAACCACCTTCTAATCCTTATGGAGTTTCAGAACAACACCCACATGGATTTTCTTTACTAGTTAGCCACAGAAAATGACTTTATTTTTTTACAATTGACAGGGTAGCCCGGAGCTTAGATCAAGTGTCTTCCCCTTAAAGATAGATTAGTACTAGAAGGTTTAGATGACCGAACACAATTGACAGTGAAACGGTAATTGCCCTCCCCGTCTTCTAAAGACGACGCGACGAGCACACTCAACTGGGTTCGATAGACACATCTCGGCCAGCTCGTTTGGCGTCCACCCCCCCTCGCCTTTTGTGTGCCGCCCCGTGCGTCGGTGGAGGGGTGCATCGCTTTTCCCACCATGGAGACCTGGCTGATCTACATGGGATAGGTGTGCCAAGTTCGGCATGCGGGCAGTTTTTCCTCGCGTGCACCTGGTAGGCCCATGCAGCCATGCACACATGGATATATTTTTGTATGGATCGCCTCCAATATCTATCTATCTATCTATCTATATCTATCAATACCTATACTAATTCACGTTAATTAGAAATTATGAGCCATATAATTCTCGGTTAAATTTTTGCTCTGTTGTGAAAAAAACGTGATTATCATAAAACTAAAACGGTTTAAGGAACGAATCCATGTTAAACAAGACTTCTCCCGTGATCTAGGGATTGGTTGATCCTAAAACTAAAACAGTTTAAAGAAAGAGTCCATGTCAAAGAAACTACATGTCAAGAACCAGTACATGCGAGTAATAAACCTGCTAGATGAGATTCTACAAAAAGAAATTCTAGACTCCTTTGTCAGAGCAGCGGATCAAATTGAGGCAAGATTTGGTCAGTATTGCCGTCCCTAAAATTTACTTCGTTAATTAGAAATTATGAGTCGTAAATCTGGTGGGACCAGATTATTACGGTGTAGATCGATCCATATAATTCTCGGTTAAATTTTGGCTTTGTTGTGAAGAAAACTTGATTATCATAAAACTAAAATGGTTTAAGGAAAGAATCCATGTTAAACAAGACTTCTCCCGTGATCTAGGGATTGGTTGATCCTAAAACTAAAACAGTTTAAAGAAAGAGTCCATGTCAAAGAAACTACATGTCAACAACCAGTACGTGCGATTAATAAACCTGCTAGATGAGAATCTACGAAAAGAAATTCTAGACGCCTTTGTCAGAGCAGGATCAAATTGAGGCAAGATTTGGTCAGTATTGTCGTCGTAAAAGAATTGATATGGCCAGCCGTCAACCACATGCATGTGATGCGCCCGCCACTGGAAGCAGCTGCTGATGGTCGTTCCGCTGTTCCTCAAAGCTATCATCATGTTCTACCACCGTGAGTTGCGCTGCTTGCAGGATGGCATTGCCGCTGCAGCCACACAAGTCGATCTGCTGTTGTTGCGTCAATGCAGTGATCCCTTTGTTTTTCATGTCATATGCTAGGCTTGCTGCTGCTGTATGGTTGTCGGTAATCTAGCCACCAGAGAAGGAGAGGGATCTCAAGTGGAGAGAAGGCTATAGCCAGGAGCATCTCACGGCAGCAGAGTGCACAGATTGCTTCTGAGGGAATTTAATTGGAAGAGAGCTCAATTGGAGCATAAGAAGACGAGGGAGAAAGGAGAATTTGTGAGCTTCCCATGGAAGAATGATTCCATGCTGCAAAGGTAAACTCTAATTAGTAATTAGTTGGAAAGTTGATAGATGATGGGAGAGATTCATGCTAAATTTTGTCCAGGGATTTGTTGTCTGCTGAACATGTAATACAGAAAACAAACTTGTCCCATGTAGAAAAAGACATGTCCAATGTCAATATTTCATGTACGGTTGGATCTCTATGTTCTCTTCTTGTTAACCCTAACTCGATCATCAACTCTCTGCTGTGCAGGGGTGGGGGTTATGGAGAAGGATGGAGCTACTGTGATTGGTGCCGTCAGAGATGGTGGATGACGGCCATGGCCGAGCCCTAGGGGGAAGGTATTCCTGAAGAACAATTATCTCGCAAGACATCGACCAACCGCAAGACATCGACCAAGCACGTTCCTTGCTGGCAGCATGACCAAGAGCTTGCCACGGTTGATGACTTCGACAAGGACAATTTTGATCATGAGCTAAGTTAAAGTAAACCACCCAGCTGTACAGCAGCATGGTAAACATGAACCCTGTGATGTGTCCAGTCTGGAGCAAACAGATGTCAGGACTTCTTGCCACCTCAAGATTCCTGCGGTAATAGAGGCCACCAAATAGCTAGCCCCATAGCGTACAGGCTACTCTGTGTTTGGCACGGCTATTACATGACAGCATACAATACGATGCAAGTTTAGCTCGGCTCAGTTTATCGTTTATCTTCCTTGTCTAGGAACAAATTATAGCCAAATGCAACGGAGAGGCAAATCACGATGTATGGAAAGCGTTTGATTGATTTATGGAATGACCGTCTGCAATGGCGCACTTCTCATGGGACCTTTAAATTCATTCACTTTGAAAAGATAAAGATAAAAGTGAACTTTAATGGTTGTGTTACCAATGTTAACGTACGACAAGATAGCAGGCCTCAACAACATGCTAACCTAAGGGGCTAACTACGGCACCAAGGAGAACTGAGGAGCCCAGCGAACAATTTATTATTTCTTTCACCATCCCACCTGTTTTTGAAGAACGAGCGCCAAGCACACCCAACCGAGCTCCATCGGTGCCATATTTTGCCGCCTGCCCTACCCCAAACCCATTTCCCAACGACCCATTCATGTGCTTTTCACAGCCCGATTCTACTAAGTATGTACTGTTGGGGTTCCATAGCTTGCCTCGTCGACTCGCGTTTAGCAGTTTTGGAGAACCTGTAGCGAATTTTACTTTTTTTAGTTGGTGGAGCCAAGCATAGGGCACCGGATGCTGCCTGTGATTTCGTTTTCAATGGAATGGAATTGGGGGCACGGGCACGTTTGAACATAGACATGGCAGTTGAGCATGCATTTTTTTTTTGTTCAGCTGTCGGCGCTCGATGACCCCTCGCTCATTTTGAGGACCTGATTCCACCATTGTGACGAATACTGAGCGAGCGCGACCCATATTCACATACATATGGCACCGATGCAACAACATATCTCCGCGCGTTAAACACACCCTACTCAGGAAGGTCCCGAGGAAACAAATAAGGACAGTAAATCGCATTGATACTCTTAAAATGTAGTTTGTCATTAAATTCACTAAAACCAAGGGTCGCCCTCCTAGCCATCGGCGCCATCAAAAGAACAAGCTGTACACCCGCTCCCATGTGTTGGGCAACCCTTGACAGGCAGCGGTGCCTTGTTGAACGAGGTGAGATATTCGGCACCCGTCATGCGGCGGCAGGGCCCATCGTCGGACACATGTGCAGAAGGCCGGCTGGTCCCTCCGCGTGAAGCTCTGGTGGGGTCTCCGTGACGATCATCTATAGCCTATGGGTGGGCCCTTGCTTGGGAAGATCCGGCAGAGCCCTTCTCTTCAGCAGGCTTCCTGGAGTCCTTGTTTGGATCAGATAAATTTTGCATTGAGTCCTGAGATGGTGGCACGTTCTCTTGAGCAGGTGTGATAGAGTCTATGTTTGCATTGGACACATCTTCCACTAAGTCTGGAGATACTGGCACGTTCTCTTCAGCTGGTGCGCTAGAATATCTGTTTGGATTGTATACATTTTGTGTCAAGTCAGGAGACGGCGGCGCATATGCTAACAGCCAAGGTGTACCGTAAGAGATATAGAATTCTTCACAGACACTTGGCATCTCGTTCACCATATCAAATAAACGTAACCTGAAAGACAAAGTAAACCAAATAATCAAATCAATATGTAACACATGATATTCTTCATGCATGGTGGAACTAAGCGCTCAAACCTAATGATTTAGAGAGAAGATCAAGATCACCTCTAATAATAATAGCTCATTATTACATAATGAGGCTCTAACAGTTAGTTCTGCAGGACTATCATCCTATTGAAGCTGTTTTCTCCCTCCTGTTTGTTAAATCAAAATATAAAAACAAGATAGGAGAGAAACCTATTATGTAAATAAAGAAAATCGAATCGTCTGTAGGCTTGTTTCAAAGCATATGAGTAGCATATTGTTTTGTTAGTCAGAAGTTACAGGTTTTCTCCCTCCCTTTTCCTGCTTTCAAACATTCTTCTACATGCACATGCTTTTATGTGTCATGAAATTATTGGTTAACTTTTTTGCAGGCGTACATTGCGCATATAAAAGGTATTCCCTCAAGGTCTGCTATTACTTTACAGAGGGAGTAAATGTTAAGTGCATAAAAAACAGTTTGTGAAAGGAAGTAGCAGTAGTGTATGCTTGAAAAAAAAAAACGAGTAGCAGTAGTAGTATTAATTTGGTAGCAACGTACCTTTCGTTGGCGTCCAGGTGACTGGCCAAGAAAAAGGCGACGCCCATGAGCCATGACTCGGAGCAGTGGGCGACAAATGAGAGGTAGTCATAACGGTTGATGTAGTTTGGCCCGTAGTTGATGCCTATTGTCGGCTCCGGCATGCCCGGCGGCACCATCTCCTCCGGCAGTGTCAACTCCCAGCTCCCGTCGGCGTACCCGTACAAGCACATTGGCTCCTTACCTGCAGCGAGAAAATGAAATTGTCGCCCATCAGCCGGTGATTTATACACCTCAACATCGTATATTTACTAATTGTAATTTTAGGCACCATACGAGGTTTATATTAATTTGAAGAAAAACTACCTCTCCAAACCGTCCATTTTACGGAGGGTTTTAAATACCTTTAATCTAGGTTTGTGTTAAACAGGTCCGTCGTAAAAAAAAGATATATTGGTTTGTTTGTTTGCCTGTCTGTTTTAGATTTGGGCAGTACAATTACGTGTCTTTAAGTAATTAACTTTTTTTTTGCATGAAGCACCCACGCATATGCATGGATGGTGATGGCGAGGATTACAGTTGGTGATGATGGTAATTAGCCTTTTACTCAAGGCGTGATAACTATACACGTGTCTCTATTTTTGCCAAATTTAAAATTAAGCCGGCCTTCTGTGTATCATCCATGAGAAATATTCCATGTGCACACACAGGTATCTATGTCATATACCATACACATATGTGCATTGCGAGTGAAAAACAGCAAGAAGCCACATTACCCGACAATATTTTAATAAAAAATGATCATTACTAAAATAAATACAAAACTACATCATCTACGTAGTTTGGTGAAAACATAAGTAATATATGTGGCTTTAAAATGACAAATTTTTCTAAATAGAACACAATGCATGGAGACTCATTATCACCAGGAGAAAATGAATGCCCTCATGTAATCCTGTAAATCACTTTTGCATGAATATGTATCTATACATTAATGCATGCTGGAATCCTAGAAAAGATATGGTCTAAAACCAGTTGAAGGTTTTGTCGGCAACAATTGTTGAATGTCTGTATGAAACTTAAGACCAAACTCCATCACATTTCTTCAGGAGAAAAGGAGAAAAAATGGTAGGCCCACTGAATTTCACATTTGCAATCCTATAGCCCACCAACACACATGCAACCTTCATAAAATTGCTACAATGTTACATCTTCTATCAATCTGTAGGTATTGGGGCATGGCACACCAAGAATATCACAACCATAGTTTTCACACAATTAACTATTGGGAAAGTCTATGCGTGCAAAAAATATATATATACAACAACAATTACACCGAGTTGACCCAATACTTTTCCTATGTCTAATTCAAAAATAAACATGGTTATATGTTTCAAAGTAACTGATCAGACTACCAGCCTATAAGTTTCCCCATGTTTCAATACAGAAATTCACTAGCCCGTGCAACAGGCCAACAGCACCACATTGAGGACTATATTTTCTTATCTTTATATATATAAGTGAATCTAAAATTTCATGTCAGCCCGATCTACAATTTTGTAATAGAAAAGTAGATCTGAAGTTTCGTTCATCCGGGACAGCAGGGATCTTGCGTACCTGGCTCGCATAATAAATCATATAATTCATCCTGTTCTGTGCGTATGGCAACAAGAGACGAGAAAGAGTGGTGTTAGATCCATCTGCACGTACGTGTGAAAAGGAATAACTAAGGAGCAGAGTCCAGTTGCATACCGATGGTGAGGGCCTGGACGAGCGCGCTGTGGCGGCCAGAGAAGTCCTCGTAGATGTCCTCCACGGTCCATGAGGCAAGGATGCGTGCGAGGTGTGCCGGCGGTGGGGTTGGTGAAGGCAGCGCCTCAACACCCATGGTGACACGAGGCCTGGTGGGAGCAGTGTTGGAGGAGGAGCCGGCGCCAGATGCGTCCATGAGGCAAGGATGCGTGCTAGGTTAGCCGGCGGCGGGCTGGCAGAGAGAGGCGGGGCGCGTGAAGGGATGAGGGTTGGAAATGGATGCGGGCGCTCGGTTGATTTGCTTGCTTTATATAGTGCCGGCGTGAAGAGGGTGGAAGACTCTGGAATGGAGGACGCGGGCGGGTTACTGCTTTCCTTTCCCGTTTCTGGGCGGGATGTATTGGTTTCCTTTCCATTCCCATTGCTGGCAGCGCATGCGAGGTGCCAGCAATGGTGCATTAACTAGAGGATTACTGGCATGCAAATCCTAGGGCTGCTGACGTGCTGGGCCGATCAGAAGTTCAGAACCCATCCAAAAGGTTAAGGGATATGTGTGGATTCTGACCAAATAGTACGTCGTTACCAATATTTTGGCCAGGTCTTTGTTTCGATGAGTGCCAATTTTTTTGCAGGCCAATGCTCCTTTCCCATCTCTAATTCGTTTCTTTAAGATCCCACATCCATTTTGCAAAAAAGGGCGCTCCAAGGACGCTCCCCGCGAGCACGACGAGACCGGGAATCCCCTCACCTTCCTCCCCTCCCGTATGGACTAATGGGTGGCGCGGGCATCATTTCGGCTTTCGGCACTGCAGTTAGGCGGTGGCGCGACGGTACGACGATGCAAGAAGGCTTCACAGGGAAGCGGTGGTGCAGAGCTGCAGTGGGGCGACACCGTTTGCTTAGTTGGTGGTGCTGGATGGTGTGCGGCAACTGGCGGGAAAGGTGGCCCGGCTTGGCTGGCTATCGTGCACGGCGCGACGAGCTCTCCTTCATCCCACTGCATGTGCGCCGATCCAAGGCATGTTCCTGCTAGCGTCGGCGTATGTATTGTGCTGCGGCCCGGATCTGGCGGCTCGATTACTGTGGGTGACGCTAGAGGGCCGTCTAATGTATGTGTGGTTCTGGGCTCAGTGGGGCTGGTGACATGCATCGTGCGGCGAGTAGGGATCTTGCGACGGGAGATGTTGGCTGTAGGTGGGGTGCTCAAGATGGGTCGCACGCGCAACGGTTCTCGGGGAAACTCACTTGGCCGGATCTAGGTTGGACCTGGCCCGAGGAGGCCTGCTGCTGGCCCGGCAGCCCGACACGAGTCGGTGTTGCCTTGGTGAGGCGTTGAGGCCAGTTGGCCTATACGATGGTATTGGATGTTTCTATAGTTCTTTCTTTCAGGCCAAGGTTTGGGAGATGGATCCAGGTGGGATTTGGCGCCCAGGGCCGGGGACTCCCTTTTCGTGTGGGTTCACATCGTTGACGACTGGCCCTGATTAGGGTGGGGCTATGGCTCGGCGGTTCTACTCTTGCTTGGATCGTGCCAAGGTGTTGGCTTTATGGTGGTCAGTTGCTACTGGAAGAGAAGGTTGTGAGGTGGGCTCTGAAGTGAGCAACATTTCATGTTGGTGGCGCCCCCTCTTGACTTCAGGTATCGTAGTCAAGGGGAGGTGATCTCCTATCTTATAGACATGTCCCCGTGGTCTCGTTCTCAGTCCTTGTTATCTGTTGGCAGGAGTGGCGCTCCACGCCCCAGAGCGAGGGGGTTGACTCGAAGGAGAGTCGTCTCTTTTCCTGAGATGTCTAGGTGTTTTTGGTTCCTCGGTGTTTGATGGTTTCTCATGGCGGCACGACTCTAGTCCTCTTTAGTAATCTTGGATCTAGGTTGTTAGGGTTTGTGGAACTTGCGCCACTCTCCAAATGTTGTTTTATTTTTCTTCTGCTTGTACGAGGGTTTTCTTACCATTTTGCATCGGTTCGGTCATTTGTGCCATTATCTATAAGCTGGGTCGAAATAGCCTGTTTTGACAGATTCATTTTTCAGTCTATGTCGGCCAATCTATGGATAATATAAGCATCAACTAAAAATTTTATCATCCAATATTTTGGTATGGAAACTTTGGGCGCCAACCAAATACACCATAAATAAGTATCATGTGTAACAAAAACAAAAATTGCAGAGGAGTAGAAGCTCTATATCAGTCAAACGCCAGCATTAAAGAAAAACCCCAACAATGTATAGTGAAAGTGAATGCAAAAACACATTCCCTCAACACATTCACATGTGACCATGTACGCTTCTCTTCAAAAGTTACCGAGAAGTAAATCACGTGTTTTGTGGATATTCACATTGTGCATAAAATAATATTACATGTGTGGGGTATTTTAATTATATTTAATTTGATGGGAAAATTATTTTTATTGTATTCTAACAACAAGGTACTAATGACCAAACATATTGTTTATGCTTGGTATTAAAATAGAACTTAAAATTAATGTTTTAACTATGAAATAGCCACTACAATTATCTGATGTTAGAACATGGTTAATTATTCTTCGGTTGTTGGTATTAGATGTATATTCATAAAAATCCATATGCCATGATCCAAAAAATAATTATGGTCCATCTTAGCAAATTTCGTACGATCTTTAGGATATGGGAAATGATATTATTTTATTTGGCCGATTTTAATATATTTCATATATTGTGTCAAAGTTAAGAGAGAAGTTTGGCCCCAAGTCTTATGTTGCATTGTATTTTTAAGGGATGCACTACAGGAATCAAGTAATTTGCCGTCAGTGGGCATCTTTGTCGTCAGCATTTCGTCGGGAGACGGCAATGACCATACTTGCCGTTAGTAGCTAATGGCAAAGAACAGCTGACGTCAAAGTGCCGGAAAAACTGACGGGAAAGAATGAATGACGGCAAAGCCCCACTTTGCCTTCTATGTCGACTCGGGCTTACGGAAAAGCCCCCCTTTGTAGTCAGTGTGGATGTAGGCTGATGGCAAAATAGGGACACGTGGCACTTCGGATGGAGCTGGAATTTTTGGTAGACTGCCGGCAGCTGGGTCGTCACTGTTGGCAAAGACCGAAGCTTTGTCGTCTGCATTTGTCCCCACCGTCGGCAAACACCTAAGCTTAGCCTTCTTCTTTGTGTCCCTTGACAGCAAAGAGGTAAAAAAGTAAAAAGGGACCCCCCTGCTTCACCCAAAACACCCCACGCAAAAGAAAAAGAAAACCCTTGTGGCCACATCCTCTATCGCGTCCTCGCCTCTCTCTTGCGTGACCTCACCTCTTGAAATTTGATGGGACAACAAATTGGAATGTGAAGATGTCAATATTGTGGCTCAATTCAAGTACCCATGCCAAAAGAAGTACCTTAAGGGTTGGGATGTCATGTACGATGTGTCGCCACATGGTAAACACCCCCCCCCCCCCCCCAAATGAAAAGATTATCAATCTCACATCGATCCCGACACATATGATGGAGAATTTTTCGAAGAAGAACATGGGCCTATAGGCCGTCTCAACATCCATCCACGCATGGAAGTACATGTTGACAATGACGAAGAAGAAGTGGAAGAGGAAGAAGAACAGGTTATGAACGTGGATTACCTATCAATGCTTGAACATTTAGGTCTAGGCATTGCCGAGAATGGCGACGATGACGGTCAACATGAGGACGACATCCTTGACGGCACGCGTGATACTGATGATGAGGCTCGAACTGACCCCGAAGAAAAGACGGATGGTGATCCGAATGATCCAAGCTATATTTAGATGTAATGTTGAGCTGTAATGTTGATTTTGTACTAATTGTACCATGACATGGATGATCCCAAACATGATGCAATGTTGAATTTGAAATATATTTTTAACTGGTGCTTATTTATTTGAACTATAATGTTGTATCTGTACTACAATTGCCTTAGTAATTATCTTTGGGTATATATTTCAAACCTATGCTTATTTATTTGAACTATAATGTTCTATTTGTACTAATTAATTTATTATTTTGTCATAGCAGGTGAGTGAAGCATGGTGGGCCCACGTCGAAAAAGGAGTGACCCGGCAGATAAGGCCCCAATCACCATAGCGAGAAATTTGCTTGATAGTTTTCTCGTTGATCCTCCTTGGGCTTCCTCTCATCGAGGAAGAGGTCGGGAAGAGGTTTAGGTAAAGGAAATGCTAAGAGAAACCTGGTTCGGTCTCCCTCGCCACCACCTATCGCGAGACCGCTTGAGGCAAGGGTGGAGGAGTGTATGTCATCAGAGGAGGACGAGGATCGGTCGAGGGGCCCAACCGCTAATAAGAAGGATAATGGTTTCATCCATGTTGACGAAGGTTGGTCGGGGTCCCCGACCGCTGATGAGGATTATGATGGTTTCATCCATGTTGACGACAGTTGGTCGGTGTACCTTTGTGATTCCGTCAAGGCTGCCGCAACGAGGGCTTTCTGTCGAGCAGAGGTCGTGTATTGCTCCATATGGAGAAAGGTAACTAACTTTGGCCTCCCATTTTCTACCTTCAATGTTTTCAACAATTTCTTTCACATTTTCTATCTACAATGTTTGCAACAACTAATAACTTTGGCTTCTCATTATGTAGGAGTTGGACACAAGTTGGAGTTGAGGGTTGATGTTTACTATGCAACTTTATTTTGTAGACTCTGTTGGGCCTCCAACCACGGAGTTTTGTAGGATAGTAGCAATTTTTCCTCTCATGGATGACCTAAGGTTTATCAATCAGTGGGAGGTGTAGGATAAAGATGGTCTCTCTCAAACAACCCTGCAATCAAATACAAGAAATCTTTTGTGTCCCCAACACACCCAATAAAATGGTAAATTGTATAGGTGCACTAGTTCGGCGAAGAGATGGTGATACAAGTGTGGTATGGATAGTAGATATAGGTTTTTGTAATCTGAAAATATAAAAACAGCAAGGTAGCAAGTAGTAAACAGCGAGCAAAACCGTATATTGATGCTTGGAAATAAGGCATAGGGTTCATACTTTCACTAGTGCAATCTCCCAACAATGCTAACATAATTGAATCATTTAACCATCCCTCAACGTGCGATAAAGAATAACTCCAAAATTCGTATCTATTGGAGAACATAAGATGAAATGGTTGTAGGTAGTAAACCACCTCAAAATTATCCTTTCCGATCAATCTATTGGGCTATTCCTATAAGTGTCACAAACGGCCCTAGAGTTTGTACTAAAATAACACCATATGATACGCATAAATCAACCCTAATGTCACCTAGATACCCCAATGTCACCACAAGTATCCGTGGGTTAATTATTCGACATGCATCAAACAATTTCAGATTCATCATATTCAATCCAACACAAAGAACTTCAAAGAGTATCCCAAGATTTCTATCGGAGAAAGTAGGATGAAAACGTGCATCAACCCATGTGCATAGATCCCCAATGTCACCGGAATCCGCATGTTGATGCAATAACATATATCAAGTGAATCAATAGAATACCCATTGTCACCACGGGTATCCACATGCAGGACATACATCAAGTTTTCTCAAACCCAAAGTATTCAATCCAACATAACAAAATCTCAAAGGAAAAGATTCAATTCATCACATCAAGATAGCAATGGAAGAACACCATATGATCCAACTATATTAACAAAGCTCATGATACATCAAGATTGTGACATCTCAAGAACATGAGAGAGAGAGAGAAAGAGAGAGATCAAGAACATAGCTACTGGTACATACCCTCAGCCCCGAGGGTTAACTACTCCCTCCCCGACATGGATACCGTCGGGATGATGAAGATGGCATCCCGTGATGATTTCCCCCTCCAGCAGGTTGCCGGAAAAGGGCTCCGAATGAGATCGCTTGGGAACATAGGCTTGCGGGGGTGGAGCGGAAGTTCTTGGTTAAGTTTCGGGGTTTCTGGGATTTATAGGAATTTTCAGCGTTGATTTCACACCAGGGGGAACCACGAGGAAGCGACAAGCTCGGTGGCCGCGCACTAGGGGGGCAGGCTTGTCGCCTCCTCGGCCACGCCCTGGCACTTTTCTGGTGCTCTGTGGGCCGCTTTTGTTCCATAAAAATCACCAAAAAGTTTTGGTCAATTCCGAGAACTTTTATTTTCTACACAAAAACAACAACACGGCAATTCTGCTGAAAGCAATGTCAGTCCGGGTTAGTTCCATTTAAATCATATAAAAGTGCATCAAAACCATACACAATTATGGTAAACATGGCAAGAATACTTCATAAATTATCGATACGTTGGAGACGTATCAAGGGGCCTACGCAACGTTGGGTATGCGGCATGGCGACCCGGTCAGCGTTGCTTGGTTGGTGGTGGTGAATGGTGTGGGGCATGTGGTGGGGAAGGTGGCCCGTCTTGGCTGGCTAGTGTGCACGGCATGGCGAGCGCTCCTTCATCCCACATCTAGCAAGTGCGCGGATCGAGGGCATGTTCCTACCAGCATCGGCATATGTCGTGGTTTTGTCACGTCAGATGTCCTCGTGCCATGACTTAGGTGTGAGGCCATCGCCACTAGGTGGCGACTCAGAGGGGTTAAACGCGAACGGGAGGCGAGTTTACCCAGGTTTGGCCCCTCTCGATGGAGGTAATAGCCTACGTCCTGATTTCTGTCTATATTGGTGGTGATCTCGAGTACAAGGGTGCGGAATCGCTAACCTAGCTTTCGAGGGTGTCTAACTTGAGTCTTTCGGCCCTAGGAGCTTGCCTTTATATACAGGTCAAGACCCTGGGGTTTACAACAGAGTCCGAGTCATATTATGACTCATAATCTATCATGTCTCTAACACGCCTTGCCTCCTAAGCAAGGAATCTTTCGGCGTCTTCCGCCTTGTGGGCCTTGAGTCGCCGTCTCTACGCGCTTGGGCCACTCGGCGGTTTACTTAGTAGCCGCCTTACTCGTTTTATCTTTACAACACGACCCATCTTGGACATATTTCCAAAGCCGCCATTATACTGACTCCGCCCAGTAGGGCGGGTCATACCGTGGGGTTATATCCCCGACAGTAGGCCCCATATTGATTTGAATTCATTCATGTCAATTTCTCTTATCTTCTCTTGGCGGCTTACCATCTGCTTGCGTCTGTTCTTCATAATCCTTGAAACACCGGCTCGCAATACCTCCAGACTTGCCATTTTTCCCGCGCTTCTCATTTAATGACCTCACTAGCCAGAAATCCAGGAAACTAATGATTACATCACGGCGAATCTAAATGTATCCATATATCCCGAAAATCGAGGCGTCTTTGTTTCTCAAAATTTACTGTGTCACCTTGATTTTCGCGCCTGCTAGTTGCCCCTTCGGGCTTTTCTTTTTTAAATACTCACTGGAGGGCCCCTTCTTTCACTTTTACCTCGTCCCTCTCGCTTCTTCTTCCTCGCGCCCGAAAGCCTCGTTGCACCGGTGTCGCCGCTCAGCTCGTCGCCGGTGGCCTCTTTCGGAACTGTAGCGACACCACGTATTCATCGGGTCCAGTTGACCGCCTCCGCTATTCTTAGCTCCCTTCAGGTAAATCATTCTTTCCCATTTCTATAATAGTTCGTCGGAGTTCCTGAGCACTTCAGTAGTCCCGTTTCCATTCATCACCATTACCCATTCGTGTGTGGACCCCATGAGTTTTATCACAAAAATAGAGCAGCTTTGATCGACAGATTTATTTCTGGCATAGCACCTGCAAATCTTCCTCAAGAATATGTGCATTATACTTCCGTGGCTTCCATACTATACGGTTTAGGGTTAGCAAAATATTTTCCCTTTCCAAATCATTTGTAGATCTGTAATCGCAACCAGTTTGGTAGAAACTTGTTTGTCCTACACTTAGCAAAAAGCAGAGGCCTTTGACCTAATATGAGCCACCCTTATTTCTGTCGGCTTTAACAATTGTAAACTGCCATGTATTAGGCGGTTGTACCAAGACACCGGCTCTTCATAAACAGTCTTAGCTTTTGTAAATGATTGGATCATCTTGCTTTGAATATATGCTTAAGCCGCCCCCTTTTGCTTTATTCAGGCGACTCATCATGTCAGAATCCAAAGCCTGTAACTGGGTGTGTTCCCAAGTTTCCGAAGCTATACTCCAAGATTATCAAAATCAGGGTATTCTGCCACCCAAGGAAGTAGTTGGCTGGCGGGTTGCTCTTGGAGAAGAAATCCCAAAACCTGGTGAGGGAGAAGTGGTAATATTCCTTGACCATCTTCTCAAAGGCTTCTCCCCTCCCGGGTCAAAATTCTTTCGAGGCGTTTTACACTTTTTCAATTTTCATCCTCAAGACCTTGGCCCCAATTCCATATCCAATCTCTGCCAATTCCAAGTGCTTTGTGAGGCGTGTCTACAGAGGAGCCCTCCGTCTCCCTCTTTAGAGAATTCTTCTATTTCAATCGCCAAACTGAATGCGCCGACGGCCCCAGCCTGGAACTTGGCAGGGTTTCAATCCAGAGGAGGAGAGACGTTGCTTTTCCTGCTGCCATGTGATACGTCTCCAACGTATCTACTTTTCCTTAATCTTTTGCCCTTGTTTTGGACTCTAATTTGCATGATTTGAATGGAACTAACCCGGACTGACGTTGTTTTCAGCAGAATTGCCATGGTGTTGTTTTTGTGCAGAAATAAAAGTTCTCAGAATGGAACGAAACTTTTTGGAGATTTATTTTGGAAAATATAAAAAATACTGGAGCCAGAAACCACCGGAGAGGGGGCCCAGGGTGCGCAGCACCCACCAGGGCGCGCCAGCCCCCTCCCGGCGCGCCCTGGTGGGTGGTGGGCACCTCGGGGCCCCACTTGACCTATTTCCGCCACTATAAATTCCTAAATTTGGAGAAAAAAATAGGAGAGAAAGAATTATCACGTTTCACGAGACGGAGCCGCCGCCACCTCCTGTTCTTCATCGGGAGGCCAGATCTGGAGCCCGTTTGGGACTCCAGAGAAGGGAATCTTCGGTCTTCATCATCATCAACCTCTCTCCATCGCCAATTCCATGATGCTCCCCACCGGGAGTGAGTAATTCCTTCGTAGCTTGCTGGTCGGTGAGGAGTTGGATGAGATTCATGATGTAATCGAGTTAGTTTTGTTAGGGCTTGATCCCTAGTATCCATTATGTTCTGAGATTGATGTTGCTATGACTTTGCTATGCCTAATGCTTGTCACTAGGGCCCGAGTGCCATGATTTCAGATCTGAACCGTTTATGTTATCACCTCTATATCTATGTTCTTGATCCGACCTTGCCTAGTCATATGCACCTATTACGTGTTATGATTCGTCAACCCCATAGTGACAATATTTGGGATACTTCGCGGTGATGACCGTAGTTTGAGGAGTTCATGTATTCACCATGTGTTAATGCTTTGTTCCGGTTCTCTATTAAAAGGAGGCCTTAATATCCCTTAGTTTCCTTATGGACCCCGCTGCCACGGGAGGGTAGGACAAAAGATGTCATGCAAGTTCTTTTCCATAAGCACGTATGACTATTTACGGAATACATGCCTACATTACATTGATGAACTAGAGCTAGTTCTGTATCGCCCTAGGTTATGACTATTATATGATGAATATCATCCAATGAGTTACCGATCCAGTGCCTACGACCTTTCCACTTATTTTTCTTGCTAAGTTACTACTGTTGTTGCTGCTATTCCTACTGCTACAAAACTATTGCTACTACTGTTACCGCTACTGTTACTATTGCTACTGCTATCAAAACTATCATATTACTGTGCTACTGATCACTCTGCTGCAGATATTTAATCTCCAGGTGTGGTTGAATTGATAACTCAACTGCTAATACTCTCAAGTATTCTTTGGCTCCCCATGTGTCGAATCTATAAATCTGGGTTGAATACTCTACCCTCGAAAACTGTTGCGATCCCCTATACTTGTGGGTTATCAAGAGCTTTTTCTGGCGCCGTTGCCGGGGAGCATAGCAATATTTGTTGAGTCACTTGGGATTTATATCAATTTATCACTATGAAGAATTTGAAGGATCCAAGGACCAAGATTTTTCCCTCTACTACGAGGGGAGGTAAGGAACTGCCATCTAGCTCTGCACTTTATTCACCTTCTGTTATGAGTAAGCTTGCAACACCACCACTTGCTAGTAATCCTGATATGTCGCAAGTTATTGATGATGTTGCCTCTACTATGAATGATGCTTATGATGATGCTAGTACCATGCTTGATGATAATGTGTTGCTAGGAGAATTTCTTGATGAACAAATTGCTAGAGCTAAAGAAAATGAAATTGCTGAAACTGATGAAGCTTATGAAACTGATTATGATTATGAAACTCCTATTAGTCCTAGCTCTCCTAAGTTTGAAATGCCTAAGATACCTGAAGGTTATGTTATGGACGAGGAGATATCTAGAGAAATTCTTTCTTGCAAGGATAGAGATGATCTTAAAAAACTGCTATGCAAGTATAAGGAAAAAACTTTGAATGCTAGAATGAAATGTGATCCTAAGTTTGCTACTTCACCTATCTGTGTTACCGATAAGGATTATGAGTTCTCTGTCGACCTAGAGTTAATTACTTTGGTTGAATCTGATCCTTTCCATGGCTATGAAACTGAAACTGTAGTGGCACATCTTACTAAGTTGAATGATATAGCCACCCTCTTTGCTCATGATGAGAAGATTCGCTACTATTACATCCTTAAGTTATTTCCGTTCTCATTAAAGGGTGATGCTAAGACATGGTACAATACTCTTGCTCCTGGTTGTGTGCGTAGTCCCTAGGATATGATTTACTACTTCTCTGAAAAATAGTTTCCTGCTCATAAGAAACAAACTGCCTTACAGGAAATATTTAACTTTGTGGGAATTGAAGAAGAGAGTCTCCCACAAGCTTGGGGGAGGCTTCTCCAATTGCTTAATGCTTTGCCTGATCATCCTCTCAAGAAAAATGAAGTACTTGATATCTTTATAATGGACTAACCGATGCTTCTAGGGACTTCCTAGATAGTTGTGTTGGTTGTGTTTTTAGGGAACGAACTGTTGAACAAGCTGAGGAATTATTGAATAATGTATTGAAGACTTATGATGATTGGACTCTTCCTGAACCAGCGCCTAAACCTACTCCGAAGAAGAGAGGTATCTTATTTCTCAGTCCCGAAGATATGCAAGAGGCAAAGAAATCTATGAAGGAAAAAAGGTATTAAAGATGAGGATGTTAATAATTTGCCACCTATTGAAGAAATACATGGCCTTGACACACCACCACCTCCACAGGTGGTAGAGGTAAATTCTTTATTAAAGTTCAATGAAAGTGACATCCCTCACAATAAACCTCCTAGTCAATGCTTATATGAGTTTGATAACTATATTATGAAGCAAGATCATTTCAATGCTCATGTTCTAAAACAACTGAAATATAATTGTGATATGATTGCTCGCTTGAGTGACTTGCTATTTAGAATCAGTAATGATGTTAGAGGTGTAGGAAAGCATGCCTCTATAGTTCAAACCCAATTAGAACAAGTAGCTAAGTCTCAAAAAGAATTGCTTGATGAAATGAATAGTAATATGCATGACTTTGCTGCTAGAGTAGTAACTAGAGGAGGTAGAATGACCCAAGAACCACTCTACCCTGAGGGTCATCCTAAAAGAATTGAACAAGACTCTTAGAGAATTAATCCTGATGCACCTAGTCCTTCTAAGCAGAAAAAGAAAAAGAAAAATGATAGGACTTTGCATACCTCTAGTGAACCTGAGACACAAAAACCTCCTGATAATAATGATGTCTCTATTTCCGATGCTGAAACTCAGTTTGGTAGTGAACATCAACCTAGTGATAATGAAAATGATAATGATGATGTTCATGATGATGCTCAACCTGGTAATGATAGAGAACCAGATAATGATGTTGAAATAGAACCTGCTCCTGATCTTGATAACCCACAACCTAAAAATAAATGTTATGATAAGAAAGACTTTGTGGCTAGGAAACATGGTAAAGAAAGGGAGCCATGGGTTCAGAAACCCATGCCATTTCCACCTAAGTCATCTAAGAAAAAGGATGATGAAGAATTTGAGCGCTTTGCTAAAATGATTAGGCCAGTCTTTTTCGGTACCCGTTTAACTGATATTTTGAAGATGGCCCCTTATGCAAAGTATATGAAAGACATCATCACTAATGAAAGAAAAATACCTGAAGCTGAAATCTCCACCATGCTTGCTAATTATTCTTTTAAGGATGGAGTACCTAAAAAACTTGGAGATCCGGGAATACCAACTATACCTTGCTCCATAAAAAAACTATGTTAAAACTGCTTTGTGTGATTTGGGAGCCGGTGTTAGTGTTATGCCTTTATCTTTATATAAAAGATTTGATTTGAATAAACTCACACCTATTGAGATATTATTGCAAATGGCTAACAAATCAACAGCCATACCTATTGGTATTTGTGAGGATGTGCCCGTTGTTGTTGCAAATGTTACTATTTTAACAGACTTTGTTATTCTTGAGATGCCCGAGGACGACAACATGTCGATTATCCTTGGTAGGCCCTTTTTGAATACTACAGGGGCTGTTATTGATTGCATTAAAAGCAAAGTCACTTTTCATATTAATGGTAATGAGCACACGGTGCACTTTCCGAAGAAACAATTTCAAGTGAATGGTATAAATGTTATTGAAGAATCTCCGACCATCACTGTTGGAAGTTTCCAATTACCTCTACCTACTGCCAAAAATAAATATGATATACTTGTTGTAGGGGATATGCACATCCCCATTGAGGTAACTTAGTGTTTTTATGAAAGTTTTTCGGTTTCATGCTAATCGGAAGTGGTTATTAATAAGACTTGATCAACCTTATTAATGAATCATTTTTGAGAGGTATGACGTCGAGGAATCTAGTAAGCACAATTCTCTGTTCCCACCTTTTATTTTCTGTTTTAGTTAGTTGAATAAAATAAAATGCCATGTTTATCCTGTTTTTTGTTTTCTCCGTGCAATAAAAAAATGACCCAAAAATAAAAAATTCTCAGAATGCCGTGAAAATTTAACACGAATTTTTCCTAAATATTTAAGAATTTTTGGTGCAAATAACACCTGAGGGGAGTGCCCAGGGTGCACAGCACCCACCAGGGTGCGCCTGGTGGCGCGCCCTAGTGGGTGGTGGCCCCCATGTAGGCCCCCTCACTTATCTCTTTAGCCCACATTGTCACCTACCTCCAGCAAAAAATCACCACAACCACCATTTTCGTGTTCTTGCCCTCAAACCCGCGGATTTCGATCTCTTTGCTCGAAGCTCTGTTTCCGAAACTGTTTGGAGGGATTGCTACATGGTATGTGACTCCTCCATTGCTCCAATTAGTTTTTGTTTTAGTGGGTTATTTTCAGAGTAATTAGCTACTCTTGGTGCTGCTGTAGATGAGCTTGCATGTTGAATTCTTCGAGTTCTAAGTAGTTTGAATGCTCCCTATGGCCTCTATGCATGCTTGGGAGTAGTTGCTAATAATCTTACAGAGTTTTGTTGACAAATTTTTTGTGGACTAAAAAATTTCAGAATTTTTATAGGAATAAAAATGCAATTCTTTAGGAGTTCTTCAAGGAGGAGATCCTCAGGAGCCTCATCAAGTGGAAGCTCAGTTCGACAGTCTTATGTTGAACCAAGCGAAAGCTCTATGAGAGATGCGGCTACCAAATCATGCTTGTGGCCTTGCGACGAATTCATGGAAGGTGCAGGTATTAAGGAGGAATTTTATCAATTAACCACAACACAGGACTTGCTTCCTTCATCGCAGATAAGTGCCCCCAACACCTCGAACTCACGAAAACCTTCACAAAGAAATTTAAATATTTTCCTCGTGAGTCTAGAGTCTCATTTAACCTGTATGATCATTCCTTTACCATGCCGTTAGAAATGTTTAGCGATGCATGCAAACTTCCATATGAGGATTCCCTCGATGAACCAACAAAATCTGAGTACGCGTCATTTTTAGTTAATCTTTGCTTTGGCATAGATAGAGGGGTTACACAAGGGAGAATTAACAGCATCCATTTTCATCACTCCAATATTTTGTGCTCTTTAACGGTAAATGTGTTGTAGGCAAACAAGACTGTAGCACCTTATGTGCTCATGATTTGAGCCTCTTAGAAACTGCCATAACTGGGAATAAGGATTATAATCTTGGTGCAATTGTTGCACGGAGGTTGCAGCTTAATGCTGCTAATGGTAATTTTTATGGAGGAATTTATGCCTCCCATGTAGCTGAGAGATTAAATGTTTCACCTTGGCCTAATGACCCCATTTTACCCACTCAGTATTTAGACTTTGATGCCTTGAAGCGTCATAAGTTCCTTACGGGTACGGCCACCAACTACACATATAACTTGAGATTTAATAAAAAAACTGTTGTGCCTGTTGTTTTGCCTGCTCCTGCTCTCTTTGATGTTCACACTAGGGGAAGATATTATGTTCTTGAGAGCGAAGCTTATGAGTACAACGCGGAGATTGAAGCTGCCAAGAGGGCCGCGGAGTCTGCTCCGAGGTTCTCTATGAGCCATCGCCCAGATTATTATTCATACGGATGTGGATTACCAAGCTAGGCCAAAAGCCTAAGCTTGGGGGAGTACTATTTCCACCGACATTACATTCATGTTAGCACATTTCATTCCAGTTGTCGGTGTTCATACTTTTTCATTGTAATATCCATGTTAGATTTGTTTTCTCGCTTTCTTCTTGTGTGTTTGAAAAACTTTGAGAAAACCGAAAAATATTTCCTACTTCTTTTTAGTTTTTCTTTCTAGCTTAGTTTAATTGTTGCATTAAAAGAAAACCCAAAAAGATTTCTCGCTTCTTCTTTTACTTGTTGGGAGTTCTCCAGTGTAAATAGTTTTTCTCGTTTTAGTTTTTCTTCTTTGTTTTGCTTCCTTCAAGAAAAACCAAAAACTCCAAAAATATTTCAGTACGTTTCTCTGAAATTCTTTTCCTTTTACTCGAGTCCTACCTAGGAGAAGACCACAATGAAATTGTTGAGTGGTTCTCATCTGTATTATCATCTATCTAACAAAGAACCCATATTACCTTGTCTTCTCCTCTTGAATAGAATGTTCGCAGATTCCAGCTTAGTCCACGGCATTCTTGCACTATTATTATCTTCTTATCGTTCGGTCATGCAAGTGAAAGGTAATAATGACGATATTTGATGAATTGACTGTGGCAGAGAAAGGCAGGTATGAACTCAACTTGTTTTTGTTTTTGTCAATATGTTTAACCTAGTATCCCTTGATTCAGCTCATTATGATCAAACATGTTTGCAATGACCATTAGAGATTATAGTTGTTCATGCCATGCTTAAGTAGCTAGGAGTGGATAATGATTTATCTTGGGTGTCAACATGCATTAAAATGGTTGTGATGCGGTATGATGATGCGGTATCCTCCTCTGAATGTTTCAAGTGGCTTGACTTGGCACATGTTCACGCATGTAGTTGAATCAAAACCAACATAGCCTTCATGATATTTATGTTCATGGTGTCCATATCCTACTCATGCTAGTATTCAATGTTGATTATATGTAATGCATGTTCATGACCGTCTTCGCTCTCTAGCTGACCGCTTCTCAATCTAATTGCTAGCCTTTGCCTGTACTAAGCAGAAATACTGCTTGTGCATCAAAACCCTTAAACCAAGTTATGCCAGATGAGTCCACCATACCTACCTATATGCGGTATTACCCTGCCGTTCCAAAGTAAATTTGCATGTGCCACCTCTAAAATTTCAAATAAGCATCTGTTTTGTGTGCCTGGACCGCTCATGGAGCGACAGGGGGCGGTCAGTATCTTCTATGCTAAGCGGGTTATTCTCATGACGAGTGTTTATTCACTTGTCCTTACACGAGAGGGGCGGTAATAGGGATTCCCAGTCCCGAAATCAAAAATCAAAAATAATTAAACAAAACTCCCCCAGGAATGTTGTTGGTTTGGACGGTTCCCATGGATGCGGCTCGCCGTGGAGTGTGATTGTTGGTGGAGGGGGAGTAAACCTTTACTTTTACCGCTTGGGAACCGCCGCTAATTTGTTTAGCATGGAACATATTGATAACTCTTGGTCATGACGTTGACAGGAAGGGTGTACCTCCCAAAATTATATCTATCTCTGTTTTAAAATTTGAGCTCTGGCACCGCTGCAAATCCATGCTTCCCTCTATGAAGGGACTATCTATTTACTTTTAAGTTGAGTCATCACCTTCTCAAATAAGCGCCAGACCTGAGAGCACTACTGTCATCCTCATGCATTGTGTATAGTTGATGTTGGGTGCAACATGACTGGATCTTTTCTACCATGAATTACAATGTTTAGTCGCTGCTTGAACTTTGGAGGTGCTCTGCATTTATGTTTTGCGGTCTCAGAAAGGGCTAGCGAGATACCACTATTGTCATATTATATCACGATTATTTTGACAAAATGTTGGCGCTTGAGATATCTTATTATTGCTCGCTAGTTGCTTATGTTATTGATATGAGTAAATATAATTCCTAAGAGTTATTGTTGACATTGTTAGTCATAATCTTTGTTGAAAACATGGGTGCTACTTAAGCATATATATGTAAACAAGAACAAAAGAGTTCATAAAAGTTTTTCTTTATCACTTTCTGTTTATCAACTGAATTGCTTGAGGACAAGCAAAGATTTAATCTTGGGGGAGTTGATACATCTCCAACGTATCTACTTTTCCTCACTCTTTTGCCCTTGTTTTGGACTCTAATTTGCATGATTTGAATGGAACTAACCCGGGCTGATGCTGTTTTCAGCAGAATTGCCATGGTGTTGTTTTTGTGCAAAAATAAAAGTTCTCGGAATGGAACGAAACTTTCTGGAGATTTATTTTGGAAAATATAAAAAATACTGGAGCCAGAAACCACCGGAGAGGGGGCCCAGGGTGCGCAGCACACACCAGGGTGCGCCAGCCCCCTCCCGGCGCGCCCTGGTGGGTGGTGGGCACCTCGGGGCCCCACATGACCTATTTACGCCACTATAAATTCCTAAATTTGGAGAAAAAAAATAGGAGAGAAAAAATTATCGCGTTTCACGAGAGGAGCCGCCGCCACCTCCTGTTCTTCATCGGGAGGCCAGATCTCGAGCCCGTTTGGGGCTCCGAAGAGGGGAATCTTCGGTCTTCGTCATCATCAACCTTTCTCCATCGCCAATTCCATGATGCTCCCCACCGGGAGTGAGTAATTCCTTCGTAGGCTTGCTGGTCGGTGAGGAGTTGGATGAGATTCATGATGTAATCGAGTTAGTTTTGTTAGGGCTTGATCCCTAGTATCCATTATGTTCTGAGATTGATGTTGCTATGACTTTGCTATGCCTAATGCTTATCACTAGGGCCCGAGTGCCATGATTTCAGATCTGAACCGTTTATGTTATCACCTCTATATCTATGTTCTTGATCCGATTTTGCCTAGTCATATGCACCTATTACGTGTTTTGATCCGTCAACCCCATAGTGACAATATTTGGGATACTTCGCGGTGATGACCGTAGTTTGAGGAGTTCATGTATTCACCATGTGTTAATGCTTTGTTCCGGTTCTCTATTAAAAGGAGGCCTCAATATCCCTTAGTTTCCTTATGGACCCCGCTGCCACGGGAGGGTAGGACAAAAGATATTATGCAAGTTCTTTTCCATAAGCACGTATGACTATTTACGGAATACATGCCTACATTACATTGATGAACTGGAGCTAGTTCTGTATCGCCCTAGGTTATGACTGTTATATGATGAATATCATCCAATGAGTTACCGATCCAGTGCCTACGAGCTTTCCACTTATTGTTCTTGCTAAGTTACTACTGCTGTTGCTGTTGTTCCTACTGCTACAAAACTATTGCTACTACTGTTACCGCTACTGTTACTATTGCTACTGCTATCAAAACTATCATATTACTGTGCTACTGATCACTCTGCTGCAGATATTTAATCTCCAGGTGTGGTTGAATTGACAACTCAACTGCTAATACTCTCAAGTATTCTTTGGCTCCCCTTGTGTCAAATCTATAAATTTGGGTTGAATCTCTACCCTCGAAAACTGTTGTGATCCCCTATACTTGTGGGTTATCACCATGCTGCCGAGTCATCCTAAAGGGTGGAATAATACTTGGTTTTACTGCCGAAACACGGCCCCGGCTGATGAGAGCCCCCTGCCGGGTTATAGACCGGAGCGTCTTCCTATGGACCTCGAACTTCCCGGCTAGGCTCCTCCAGAAGAACATGCTCAACATGCCCCTATTTACCCAAAACTGAGGGCTTTAACTGCCAACGGGCTAATTAGGGTTGATTTGACCCGGTGTTGGGTGTCTTGGAGTATTCTGCCACTAAGCCGCCGTAACAGCCTGATGTGCGCTTATTCCGACGACTTAGAGGACCCCCAAAGGTTCAACAACATAACTTTGGACGCCGATGAAGTGAATCAGATTGTGAAGAAGCTATTGGTTGAAAGTCTAGCCGCTTGCAGCAAAGACGGACTGAAGCCTTTTTATGCTCCTAACCCGGCTCCTCCAGTAAGAATCTTTGGCGACTCTAAATCTGACCTTTGTAAATGATTCTTTCTTTTAAATTCTGAATCCTTACCTGTTATTTTTATCTTCAATTTTAAAGGCCAAGTCATCATTTTGGGGCAGGAAAAGAGCCAAAACCGCCGCCAAGAAGCCCAAAGTCCTTCCAAGTTCAAAGAAAGATAATGCAGTTGTTGGCGAGCCGTCACTCATGGGCGAGTCAGAAACGGTCGACGTTCAGTCGGAGGTAGAAATCAATTTTCTTTAACCATATTTTATTGAACCCAACTGATACCTCCTTTTCTTAGGGTGATGTTGATACAACCCGGGCTGAAGATATTGAGGTAATTTCCATTTCCTCCGGCTCAGAACCCTTGCTTCCAAGAAGAACAAGGCGGGTCATTCAAAAAGTAAGCTTCTCTCATCCGGATGCTTATTTGGATCCCAATTTTGTTTTGAAGAAAACTCAGCATAAGTCGAAGCGCAAGACTCGGAGTGGTGACTATGATCTTGCAGATGGCTTACCCAATAAGCCGGCTGCTCGTAAGAGTCCAACTTAGGTATCTTGTAATCCAACTCTTCTCTTTTCCGAAGTTGGTTATCAATCTTTTAATTATTTCGATTTTGTTTACTAGGCGTCACCACCTTCATCAGGCGACTCTACTGCCTTAAAACTGCCACCCTTTGTCATCAATCCTGGGTAAATTTCTTTTGTTATATGTTATCTTATGTAGTTCTTCAAACTTGCATGCTCTTCATTATGTCCTCTTGTTTTTATAGATCTAAGGCCAAGAAGAGAAAGGTTGGCGAGCCGGCCACTGATGTCGAGGCCTCTGAGCCAGGGAATCCAAGTATGACGGATCCTGAAATCCACACTGATCGACCTGAAGATCATCAAGAAATCCAAACTGATTTACCCCTTCAACCTGAGCCATCAAACTTTGAAGTTGTGGATGTTGATGCTAACCCGGCGGCCAATCTTGACCCGCCCAGTCCTGCAGAATCAAGAGACATTCCTTATGTTGAGAATGAGGAGGTCATTGTTATCGGTTTGGGTTACACCGCTCCTGGAGTCTCCATAGTACTCACAAAACTTGTTGCTAAAAATGAAACAGTGCTGCCTGAGAAGGGGAAAGCCAAGCTGGAGCATCCAAGTTATGAAACATTAGTGCTGCGGAATTGCATGTTGGTTACTTGGACCGCCTTGCTACAAGCCGGGAGATGGAAATCAGCTTAGTCAGCATGATGAAAAGCAGGTACGAGGTATGTTCCTTTATGCTGCATACTCCATGTATCCCTTTGTAGCCCCCAAGGGCCGGCTCATCTTCTTGAGATGAGTCGGATCTTTTTAATAAGAATTCGACCTGTAGCCCCCAAGGGTCGGCTCATCTTCTTGATATGAGTCGGGTCTTTTTTAATAAGAATTCGACCTGTAGCCCCCAAGGGACGGCTCATATTCTTGAGATGAGTCGGGTCTTTTTAATAAGACTTTGACCTGTAGCCCCCAAGGGCCGGCTCATCTTCTTGAGATGAGTCAGGTCTTTTAAATATCTTTGTTTGTGAAAGAAACGACATGCATTAGCCCCCAAGTGTCAAGTATATTGCTTGCAATCTGCAGCAGACTTGTGATAATTTGTCTGTCATATTATATTGCATGTTGCTGCCGGTTTATGACTGTTGGAAATGATGACTCCTATTGTGCAGGAATCTTTGAAAGCCGCCGAGGCAAAAGTGACTGGGCTGGAGAAAAATCTTGAAGTGGGAAAAAACGCCCAAGCAGCCGTTGAGGAGAAACTTTGTCTTGCCTTGGAGGAGTTGGAGAAAGCCAAGGTACATTTTGAAAAACAAAGTAAATCCTTTGAGGCTCAAAAAGCCGCCTTATATATTGGAGCGCGCAGAACAAGCCGAGGGCCGATTGAAACCCATCGCAGAAGAGCTATCCGGGTTAAAAGGTCATATTGCCCAAATGGCCCAAGCTATCTTTGGTAAGTATCTTGTATGAATTCTTGTCATCTTTGCAAAAATATTGCTGTTCATGGATAAATAGCCCGGCAACTTACACCCTTGAATTGTATTTGTAGGCCCGAGGGTAACCAGTCTCCAAGATAACAACGTGCTTATGCTGAAAGCTATTTATACGCTGACTGAACAACTTTATGCCGGAAGCTATTTTTCTATCAAGGCAGTCATGGGAAACAAAGAGCCCGTGAAACTGATCACGGGTGTGCTGAAGTATCTCTCAACGATCCCGAAGCAGGTTGAAGAACTGAAGAGATCAGCCGCCCGAGCTGGTGCAACATCCTCTCTAAGTCGGGTCTTTGCCTATTCGGAAGTGTTGGACCCAGCAGAAATGGTCAAAGGGTTTCCTGAGCTCAAAGATGACGGCTCAGCTTTTGGTGATGCTGACTATCGTAGGTGTGTCAAGACGTCACGAGTGTTGGCTCACAACTTGTTGCTAAGATGGAGCTAAAAAGCTATCAGGCGGCTTACGATGCTAACAACGCACGAGTTCGGCCGCCATCCTTTGTATCGGTGAACCTGACCCCTCGTCGTCGCAAGCACTTGTTTGCCCCCGATGTTGACCCGTCCTCCGTTCTAAATGAAGAAGTTGTGTTTCATGCCTTGACCCATTTCAACTGGAATATGGAAAACCTTCAAATTGAAGATCCAAAAGATTCGTTGGAGGATGATCCGGTGACGGCTCAGACGAGTGGTCAGCCTGATGCTAACCCATCCATCGTGGAAACCCAATCACCGAAGTGATATGCAAAAACAATTTAAGCCATCCGGTGGTTCTAACGCCCAAGTGTTGGGTAGGAACTGAATATGTTTTGGCTTGCTGAATGAGTCTATAATAGGAGTAGCTCAAAAAACTTCTTGGTAAATTTTGTCATGCCTTCGTGCATGTTTGCTTCCGTGAAGGTACCTTTTAAGAAAACTGGATCCATTTGATCTTGTTTCGATAATTGCCAATACTACTATTCCTGTGCCTGTCTTTGATCATCCTTGCTATGCTCGATGAGTCTTTTAATTGAAATAGAGAGGACAAGTCAACGAAATGAGCCGGCAAAAGAATTTTTGGCTTTCAAAGCTCAAGTCTTATTTAACCCTTTGCAGAATAATATTGAAAAATATAATGACTGAACCAGTCACAGTATGACGACAGTTGATAAGCCAGATGCTCATATATGAACCGGAAAGCATTGATAATGTGATACCTGAAACTTATGAGGTAGCGCACGGATATACAAAATACTATGAAGAAACCGGCTCAAATAAGGCTTCGGTGGAAAGAGACTGGCTTTCTAAGCTCAGTAATATAGACCGACTTTTCGAGAGGAACTATCTATTCTGAGCCGGTGTGGTATGAACCTGGTCTTCGAAAAACTGATTATTGTAAAAACATAATCAGGATCTGATCATGTTTAATTATAAACAAGATGTATTCACTGATTGTGAAAATTATGACGCGGTATAAAAACGTTGCACTATAATGCATGCGGAGTATAAAATGCCGGCTTTCGAGGCTCGACATGGAGACCGGCTTTCGAGGCTCGAGTCTTGCTTCAATGAAGCGGGTATGAAAACCCATGGTTTATCCTAGCTCTCTGCATGCCGGCTCTCTCGTGACTCAAGCCGATGTTTTAACCTTAAGAAGTTCAGGGTCCAAAAGAGGATTCACTTTTTTAAGAGTACATGGGGTCACCTGATCGAAGTCGCATCAAGCATACAGGCAGGTTTAACCATATGTGGCGTTTTTTCTTTTTGTCGGGACAAGAGGGTGAGAAAGCTGAACTCGATGAGTTGGAAGACCCCAAATGCCCAATATCTTGTGGCGTTTTTGCCAGGTCACATGGGTGAGAAAGCTAAACTCGATGAGTTGGAAGCCCCCAAGTGCCCAATGTCTCAGAAAATAAAGACTCATGCTCAGTTTGTGGGCTGAAACGACAAAAACTCCGAATTTCGGGTGTGCCGGCTTTATTATATATGAAACGTAAAGAAGTATGTACAGAATTTTCAAGGGGGGGGGGAGGAAATATAATAAGCAAAGGAGCCGGTGGCTCTAAGTATAATATGACCGTAGATAAGCGGTGCTCCAAGACCGGGTTATTTTCCTCAGATTTTTTATGATCCTTCTTGTAGATTCCTCCGTAGAATATGAGTTATTTTAAGTGCTAGTGGTACTAACCGCTATTCAGCTGCTTGGGATTACTTTGGAAACCACCTTGGCTGTTATGTTGATTTCCTGGGCCAGGATGATGTCCGTTGCAATTATTCACCTGATGTTGAAAACTAGCTCCAGAGCCGCCTTGTGACCCGCCAGGACCATGTTGACCTGGGTGTCCACCACCATGACCCCCTTGATGATTTTGGAAGGCTTGGTTGTAGAATTCCTGCATGATGTAACAGTTTTCCCATGAGTGGGTAGCTGGCTTGTCCTGGGTACCGTGTTTGGGGCACGGTCCCTTGAGCGCTTCCTCATAGTTACGAGGCTTATTCCCATTATAAGTCCATCTAGGGCGACCATTACGGCGTTGGTTTTTGAAGCCAACAATGGTGTTGGCCACAAAGTCTGACCCGCCGTCTGGCTGCTTCCGCTTTCCATTGTTATTCTGGGTTCCCTGATTACCACCATGATTATGCTGGCCTTTACCACCTTCACCTTGCTTTCCTTTGCCGGTCTTGTCTTCATCTGAGCCGGGATCCTTTGTGTTGTCTGACTCGGCGTACCTGGTGAGGACATCCAGTAAGCCACCCATGTCCTGTACTTTACGCTTGAGCCGCCCGAGCTTCTGGACCAGTGGCTGGAACTGGCAATTCTTTTCAAAAATTAGGACGGCTTGAGCCGCCGTAATGTTGTCTGATGATTGTATGATTTTCGCGACCCGGCGAGTCCAATGATGGGCCAACTCATCTACACGCTGGACGCAATGTTGAAGGTCCACTATCATCATTGGCTTCTTGCATGTTCCTTGGAAATTCTTGATGAAACGCTCTTTAAGCTCTGACCAAGTGTTGATGGAGTTGGGCGGCAAGTTCTTCAACCTTGTTCGAGCCGGTCCTTCCAGCATCATGGTAAAGTATTTGGCGCACACAGCGTCATTGACATCCAACATATCCATTGCCAACTCGTAGCTTTTGATCCAGGCCGCCGGCTCAAGATCCATTGTGTAGTTTGGCACTTTGCGCGGCCCCTTGAAGTCTTTGGGCATACGCTCGGCATGGAGAGCCGGGGACGGGCAAGGTATCCCAATCGTCCTACTGTTGACCCCAGTTTCTGGTTGAGGAGGAGGCTGTTCAATCGCCCGTGCTGCTGCTTCCGCCTCTGCCTGTCGCTCACCCCTAGCCGCATCAACAATCGCCTGAGCTCCTAACGGAATAGGCCGGGTCGGGGAAACTTGAGGCTGCTGCCTACGCCCACTGCTAGAAACAACCGGAGAATCCGGATGGCGACTCTTGCTGCAACTGGCATATGGAGTGGAGTGCATCCGATCGCGACTGTAAGAATACTGCGCTTGATGCACCACTGCTGTTTTCAACATCTCTATGGCGTTCCTGGCTTCAGCATCAACAGGGGTATTTCCAAGAATAGGTAGTGCTTCCAACTGCCGGGTCGCCGCCAGCACATTGTCAATAGGATTAGAAAAGTGGCCCCGTGGCATCTGGAAACGATGTGGCGGTGAGTGAGCTTGTGGTGGCTAAGGCGGCTCGTTTTGTTGATTTCCGAGTGGCTGCCCAGCCCCTAGTGTCTGCTGGGGGGTATTAAAAAGTTGTTGCGGCTCAAGGTTCAGTGGAAGCCGGCTCCGATGTCTCCTCTGGTAAACCACCTCAGATGCATCTCTCTGAAGTCCTAACTGCCAAGCCTCAGCCTTAAGGCGCTCTGACTCATTATGTATGTGAGCGTGCAGTTCCGCCATCCTGGCGTTCTCAGCGTCGATTTCCCTCTGCACCTTAGTCATCTGATCACGCAGCTTGGTTAACTCCATGTTGCACTCTTCTTGATTTTCCGCAGTGATGGGACTCTCCACGAGCTTTGCCATCTCAGCCATTAAATCTGTCATTGCTTGAGTCGGCGTCTTGCCAGATCCACCCGCCGCTCTAGCCGTGCATGGGTTCTGAGCCGCCACGATTCCTGCCATGTAGACAGCAACTTGACGAGGCGACTCATGGAATTCCTCAGGGGCTTCAATCTCCAATGATCCCCTGAGTCTGCCATCATAGAGAGGACAAATCGACTCAGTTTCTCCTATGTAAGAATCTCCATCTGAGTCAGCGATGTCGCCGCTGCCCGCCAGCTCACCCGAGAGGCAAATTCCCTGAGTGAAACCAACGAACACCCGACGCTGGCCGGTTTGACCCCGGCCGGGTTGTGTCATGGTTTTGTCAACCCGGCAGATGTCCTCGTAACAGGACTTAGGTGTGAGGCGATCGCCGCTTGGTGGCGACTAGAAGGGGTTGAACGAGAGAGAGAGAGTCGGGTTTACCCAGGTTCAGCCCCTCCGATGGAGGTAATATAGCCTACGTCCTGCTTTGTGTGTATTTGATGGATAGATCTCGATTACAAGGGTGCGGAATCGCTAACCTAGCTATCGAGAGGTTGTAACTTGAGTCTTTCGGCCCTAGGCGCCTGCCTTTATATACAGGTCGAGAACTAGGGTTTACAATAGAGTCCGGGTCATAACACGACCCGTGACCTATAATGTCTCTAACATGTCTTGTGTCTTAAGGAAACTCAGCTGGCGTCTTTAGCTTCATGGGCCTTGAGCCACCGCCTTCAGGTGTTGGGCCGTCTGGCGACTCTCATCAGCTACCGCCTCGTTTGTCTTTGTCTTCATGATACGGTCCATCTTGTGCTTGACCTCAAAGTTGTTATTATATCTAACCCGGCCTAGTAGGGCGGGTTACGCCGTGGAGTTATATCCCCGACAATAGGCCCCAGATTGATTTGAATCCGTTCATGTCAATTTATCTTTTCTTCCTTTGGCGGCTCACCATTGAGCTTGTATTTCCCATGAATTTCATAATGCCGGCTTACAGTACTTTCTAACTTGTCATTTCTCCAGCTTTTCATTTATTGTGACGTCATCTTTGCTGACCGTTGTTCTTCAAAGTCACCATAACGCATCCCTTCGAAAACTGCGCCAAATCTAGGTGGGCGCGAAAACCGAGGCGCACTTGTAGCCACAAATTTACAGCGGTCGCTTCGTTTTTTCTCGGCGCCGTTTCACTTTCTTCCCCTTATAAATAAGCCCCACTAGGATCCACAGTAACTTTTCCTCATCGTCTTCCTCCTCCTGCTTCTCCATTGACCGAACACCGTCAGAGCTCTCGAAGCGATTCCGAGGTTTTTTGACTCCATTGCCAGCGTCATCAAGTCTTCTCGCGACCGCCAAAGCGAATACAATCGTCTTCGTCTCTGCTTAAACACCATCTAGTATGAATCCCCGCCATTTAGGGTTTCAACGTTTCCGGTGTTCTTACCGTCTTCATCGTGTTCATTTGAAACTTTGTTGTAGATCCACATATTATCCGCTCATTGCTGTGTTATTCTTAGAACGGTCTCCGCCCTATTTTACCTTTAAACAGATCCAAAATGAACCAACGGGGTTATCCTTTGGAACATTGCAGTTTTCGTTGTTCTGTCAGCTAGAACACATATCTTACTATTTTTCCTCACTTAGTTAGATCCACTCAAAGGGAAATTTTCATAGAAACTTGTTTGTGACCCAATATTTTTGCTGAGTGTTGGGGATATCCCTTCGGCCTTTTTGAATTTTGCCGGCTCATAACAGCACCTTCAGTGTAGGCGGCTTAAAATCTGCTCCAGCTTATCTTTCCTGTTACTCTTGTAACTGTTGCATAACCCGCCATGGCTCCGAAAACCCCCAAAGTTTGCAACTGGGCAAAAACCAAAGAGTCCAAGCTTACCTTAGAGAACCTCATGGACCAAGGCTTCTTGCCGGCTCGAAAAGTTATAAAATGGCGGGCTCCCGAAGAAGAACCGTCCCCACAACAACGGCTAGGAGAGGTTGTGGTTTTCACTGATCATTTGCGTAGAGGCTTTCGCCCTCCCGGCTCAAAATTCTTCAGGGACCTCTTGCACTTCTTCAAGCTCCGGCCTCAAGTCATTGGTCCAAACTCCATGACAAATATTTGTCAATTTCAAGTGTTATGTGAAGTGTACTGTGGCACCCCGATAGAGGGCCGACGCATGCCAGCCCCAGGATAAGACCTGGCGCACGTCAACGACATGATACAGCAATTCCAGGCATAAAAATGGCTTTATTAATATAATGGAGTATTACAATACTGTTGCTTACAACAATATGCATAGCTCCAAGGCTACTAAAGGGTATCAGAGGTCCTAGTTCCGCGGCATCGACGTCTCTGGCTAGGCTCCATAACGCACAGGACTGGCTAGGTTACGATCTAGCACGACGGATCTTCTCCTGCAACTGGCCACGTGCAAGGCCAGGTGAGTACTTTGAATGTACTCGCAAGACAACCAAATACATAGCATCCAAACAAACAGATGACAAAGCAAGCGCTATGCTATGCATGAATTAATCCTAAGCATGGCATGAAATTAACTGTAAAACACACATCAAGCATAGAATAGTATGGATCAGACCTATAATCTACATAACATAGCATAGCAATGATCACACTAGGTACTTCAAGTGCTTACTGATACCGAGGGTCAACTTACTCTCTTCTGGGTTGTCCCGCAACCCTCGACATACTCATGATCCAATCCTGAACTGACTTAAATCCAATCCAAATCATGTGGTCATCCGACCACTCATCATATAGCCATCCCTTGGCTAACATATCATATACCCGACGTCATCTGATGTCTACCCAAGATGAGTCCTTCCATCATTACTAACATTGTTACGGTTGACCACCTAGTGAGGTCTGGACGGGCTGTCCAATACCGTGGACGCGGCTATTCGAATAGATTTTACACTCTGCAGAGGTTGCGCACTTTACCCACACCATGAAGCACCTGGCCTCGTGATCCCACTCGGGTGGACCAGCGTTGCTTCAACAAAACCTTCCTGTCCCATGACTCTTTCATCGTACCACCGGCACTCATCCTCCCCCGGAGGTCTGCCTTGGGTGGCCCCTGTGTCCTCATGACACCTGTGTCCTCAAGACACCTGCCACCGTCGTGGCCAAACTATCTATCCCAAATGGGGATCAGACTGTCCCAAACGGGGACCGTGCGCAAATCAAAAAAACAACTGGGCTCACAAGGTTATCGCCGCCTACCGGGCCAGGGCAGCGCGCGCGCATAACCTTCCCTCTTTGGTGGTACCGATAAAAGAACACGCGATCAGACCAAGTCAAGGCCGTCCCATACCGGCAAATGTGGTTGCATGGATAAGCCCAGACAGGTGACTCAAGATCAACCAACTAGGTTCATTTAATTAGGCTCTTCATATCCACAAACTGCCGGATGAAACCCAAAATAATCATAGACAGTAATCTCTTAATCCAACTTAGCATATCGACAATTATAAGTGCTATCATAGCAAGGCCATGGTACTGATAGTCATGGCATGAGATCAATCATAGTACTAACATGTCAATGCTATTAACAATATTACTATTATTAGCATGGCAATATGGAAATAAGACACGGCATCAGATGAAGAGTAATGCTAGTATCTATACCGATGCCATCACAGGTGTATGCAAATGCGGACTAACTGGTAGTAGATAAACACACAGGGTGCAAGCAAGTCATCACGCAAGTCCGGAGCTCATGGTAAGAGGTTGGCTTGCCTGGGGGTCGACGAATACGTCAGGAGGAAATGCGATCACCTCGCGGAAGAATTCGCCGGAAAGGGTTCTCTCTCGGAGGGCTCGATCGGAGGGCAAGGGGCAAAATGGTTATTTTCACAATGTAAACACATTATGAAAATAATGCCATCGGAACGGGCTCGACGAGACGAAAGCGTGGGCGCTAGTTTTACCTCAATCGGGGTTACGGTTGCAAAGATACGGACGTTCATTCGTTAGGCAGAAAATAAATAAAACTATTTATTTCTGCTCTTAACCAGTGAACGTTCATAATATAAGCCTTTCGGCCGGCGGGGCTGGGCTGAAAGCGTATTCGCTGAAATAAGCCTTTAGCTTAGAGAAAGCGCATTTCTACTTATGCCCGAAGCTGAATACGCTTTCGAATTAGGAAAGCGCCTTTTGAAAAGTACGCTTCCACTAATCTTGTCAACGGGCCCGGCCTGCACCCACTTACAGGTGGGGCCCGCCCTTTATCTCTCTTCCCTCCCTTGGCTCGTCTCCTTCCTCCCGATTGCGGGGCAGAGGGCCTGGCCGGCTGGCCGACGCCGCCGGCGCCTGGCGACGCGGGAGTGCCCGCCGCTGGGCTCACCGGAACCAGCGCTCAGCGCCGCGTCCGGGGGTGGCCACGGGGTCGCCGGAGGCGGACCACAGTGCCATCTCCACTGACTGGTCACGGCGGCCGAAGATATGCAGGGGACCGCGTCGGCAGAGCTTCCCCCGGCGGGAATGGAAACGTAGGCGGCTCCACCGTCCTTGGGGCAGCTGTAGACGGGGCCTAGGGAGAGAGGGGAAGGGCCACAGGCCGGTTTTGCTGCGGAAGTATGGCGGCGGCCTTCGGCCATAGATGGGGGCAGGGAGCTCCGGGCTCGATGCTCGACGGGAGGGACTCGGGCACGCCCTTAAATAGCTCGGGGAGGGGGGTCTCGCGACGACGGCCGATGCTTCGAGAGACGGCGGCGCTCTGGTGGTTGACAGAGGCGGCTAGGATCTTCGGGACGAGGGGGAGAGGGCTCTGGATAGATCACGCGCGCGATGGAGAACTCGTCGGTGCTCCGAGACAAGCTAGAGCTCGCTGGAACGAGCTCCTGGAGCGTACGGAGCACAGGGCGCAGTTTTGGCACGCTCTGCCCGTGGTCACCGCGTGGCCACGGCGTTGCCACGCCCTGCTCGACGCCAAACCATGTCTAGGGCCTTCTCCACACCTCTCTGAGTTGACCTATGCTGCTGAATGACTCAAGAGAGGCCTAAGGTGACTAGACCAAGGTCAAATAGTTGCCAACAGCAACCTGTTTGTGCTGTGGTGTGGCCACCACAGTGCACCTCTTGGCTCGATGTCAGACATGGGTCAATCATCTACTAAGGTCACTAACTTGGCAAAGTCTCAGCACCAATGAATAAATCTAGAGGATACTTCCTTTGCAACTTGGCAGTCTGACCAGATTTGGAAATGAGAGAGCTGGGGTCAAATGGCTACATGGATTTGGATGGTTTTTGTGGTAGAGAGATGATTTGGTCATGAGAGATAGCTGAACAAGTTTCAGATGAAATTGATCATCTATGATGGTACTTCCTTCACAGAGATGCAATCTGGTCAGAAACTTGAGAAAATTATCGAAAAAGATTGGTTTGGAGAGTTGAGCTGATTTTTGGTTTACAGCGGTAATATATTAATATGAACTACCTTGCCAAATTTCAGCTCAATTGAATCAAGAAAGCAAGCACTTCCTTTACAAAGTGCTTGACTGGACAGAAATAGAAATCAGATGGTTCTGAGGAATTGGCTAGATGAAAATGGCCCAAACTTGGAGGAGACCAATGATTAAGGCATATGGAGTCACTGTAAAAGTTTCATACTATTTTCATAGGTGGAAATGGTACTTCCTTCACAGTGCTCCAATCTGGACAAAAACTTAGATAATTTTCTGAGGAAGATTGGCTAAATGGAATGGGCTAATTTTTGGTTTCCAAGGTTAATTAATCACCATGAATCATTCTGCAAAATTTTAGCCCAAGGAGATCAAGGAATCATGCACTTCCTTTGCAAATGGGAAATCTGGACAGAATTTGCAAATGGAAGTGGTGCTCAAAATTTGAATTGGGGAACTTGATATTTTGATGGAAATGGAGAAGATATGGATATGAGAAGCTCCACAAATTATTTGGGATTTTTCCTAGCTACCAAAATGGTAGTTCCTTTGGAAAGGCCCCAAATTGAAATATTGGCTTTAAATAGGAAAATGCAATTTCCCCTATTTAATTATAGCCAATATTTTTATGAGAGCTCAATATGATCACAAAGAATATCTCCACAAGTTTTCATGAGCTTTGGAGATGGATAGATATTTTCCTGGATTTAATTCCTCAGAAAGGCAGAAAAAGGAATTAATTCTAGATGAGAAATATTGCATATGACTTAGCAATATTTTTGCACATCTAGGGTTTATGAGAAAAGAAGGGTCTCTGGAAATTTTGGGAGAATCAACAGAGCAAGGGAAATGACAGCTCCTTTGTAAACACAAAGGCAGGATTTCCAGTTCCAATATTTTGGAACTAGGGTTTGAATGAGATTCGGGGTTTACTGATGGAGGGTTTGACTGGCACAAGGGCATGAGAAAGGCACTGAGAGGTTGGGGAATGACTGGATTCACCTGGTCACTTACCAAATTCCAGAGGAAAAAATTCGGGAGAGAAAAGCTAGGAAGGAATAACAGCACAAAAATCGATAACCCGATTTTTGGGGTGTTACAAACCTTCCCCCCTTAAAAGAATCTCGTCCTCGAGATTCCTAGGGTTAGCTTAGAACAAAAATACTACGCCTCCTAGAAAAACCTCTGGGCTTTGCCTTAACCCTGTGGTTGAAAACAACCGGGTTAAAAGTACCGAAAACTGGTACACCCAGATCGAGATACGGATATCGCGGGATCTACTCCACAGGTAGGGGCCGCTGGGTAGCCCTGACATTTTTAGAGGAAGCAGAATTTCCTTTTTCCAAAAATGCTCGGGGTACCATAATGAACAGTGGCCTCTCTCGCTGACAGGTGGGCCCAGGGCCCACTGGCAGCCTTCTTCTTCTATCTCCAGCCAACGGCTCTCTCTCTCTCTTGCTCTCTCGCTGCCCCGAGTGCGGCTAGGCACTGCACACGCCTAGCTCCTAGGGCACGGAGTACCCTACGGCAATAGTGCGTGGCGTGCACGGGATCGACGCAGAGAGCACTCCCATCGCCGGCCAACGCCGGTCGGCACTGCTCGCGGATTCGCCTCCTGGACGCCGGTGATTGAGCGGCGCGCGGTCTCCTGGACCTCGCTCACCGTACACCGGACTGGGGCTATAAAAACGTCTGCGGTTCTCTACTCTCTTCCTATCACCTCGCACTCTACCTCACTTCTTCTTCCTCTTCTTCTCATCCTTCTGATTGCAGGAGCACGAGGCAAGGCGCTAATGGCGGGCGTGGGCTCGGAGCTGATCACGATCCTCCTAGCTGGCATGCTGGCGGCATTGGTTGGCGGCTTGCTGCTGCTGTGCGCGATGATCCTTGATGATCGCCAGGATGCTGCTGCCAGAGGGGTGGCCAGGGGTCAACTACGCCGTCTCAAGCCGGCGGAATAAGCGCGGCTGCGGCGGCGAGGGGCGGCCTGTCAACATCACACAGGACGGTGACAGAGGCGCTGCTGGGTCTAGGGTTAGTGTGGTGCGGTTAGCGGAGCTTCTACCAGTGTGGAGGTCACGCTGCTAGTTGCTCCTTGCTGAACGACATCCACAATGGGTGGGTGCTGGGGTCAAATCGGGGTTTAGGTCTTGGTCTAGAAGGGTTGTACCGGTCTATGCTGTAATAAAATCTTCCTAGAATTTCTCCGAGATTGCCACCGGCGTGCAGACCTTGCTTACACGATACACATGCAATCTATCTAGACTAGTATGCAGGCAAATGCAGAATGCACACAGTAGCAAAATGCAGGCAGAAGAAAGAAACATATCGAGAGGATTACACTAACGTTTTAATGCTAGTGGGTGTATGTACTCCTGGTATACATACACCTACACCAGCTCGCATTTTATTAGGGACTCTGGGCGAGTCCAATGTTATTAGGTGTAAGTGCTCTACTGACTAGAATCTTGTTAAGAGTCTACTGCCAGCTCGGTTAAACATTTTTGCTTAACAGGGTGTCAGATGAACCAAACACACGGAGCCAACAGGCATACATAACAGCACACATGCATAAGCAGTACAGGCAATACAAGCATACAACAACATGCAGCCTTACTAGGCAGCTAACAACAACATCTCGCTCCGAACTATAGGGTCCTAATCCTGGACGCAGGCGAAGAAACAGTCTTCGCAACACACCTACTCACGGCATCTCCTGGCTTCGATCACTGCCGAAGCCACAAATGGGCCTACTCCTGCTGGGGCTCTCCTGGGGGACGAAGGCTGAGCCAGCTTCCGTCTTCATCATCGGACACCTCTATGGGTTGGGGCTCAGCTGCTGGAGCTGCAGCGGAAACTTGACGGAACACGTCCCGACGACGGAGTCGACGAATAGCCCCTTGAATGGAATTTGGGTGGATGTTGACTGGGCGAAATAGATTTATAGCTTGCGAGGGTGGTACAAGCTGCGAAGGTGGCACTGGGTTTGGCAACAGGGAACGGGTGGTCTAGGAGGCAATTTCACGGGCCGCACGGTATGCTTCCGTAACAACCCGTGTAGTGTCTTGGTCAATGGCTTGGAACTCTCTAATAATGCCGGAGAGCAGAAGTCCCTGGGCATCAATATACTGGACTAGGCGAGCTATTGTTGGGTCAACATCTCCAACTATGCTAGAGAACTTGCCAGCTATGTCGGACGGAGAGGGAAAATAGTGGAACTCTTGCATCTCCGCCACTTGCGGAAACTGGATACGGAGACGGGTGATGGCTCCTGCGGCAGCCATCTGAACAGCCAACGCGGGGGTGGGCATGGGTTTGCCCTGGAAACTCATGGGCTTCCCATCCGCTGTTGGACCTGGGCTGATATACACATTTGCATAAAATCGGCAAAGGTGGGGGACGGGGTCTGATTGTAACACCAGATACACCGGAGGGGTACTACAGCCAAGGGCTCGAGTGAGCATACTCGAAAGAATGGATGAAAAGCCGGGATGACCATCAGCCAGGGTCCGGCTATGGAAAGTGGGGGTTTTGGGCGTTTTGGAAGAACTGGCCATGGCTGCTGGTTTGAGGATACTAGCCTGGGTCTCTTGCAGGGATTTGGCTTACTGAATGGGGAGAGCTACGGCTCGCAGGTGGAAGGGGGCTTAAATAGGCAGTCGGCTGGAACACACCAGCATGGCGTGGATCCTTCTCGTGCCGGGTAGAAGATACACCGGTACGGCCGACAACCAAGTGGGGTCTCGGTCCAATCCAGGGTGGCTGGGTGGGCGGACAGGTGGGTAGGGTCACGTCCATTCCGACTGCGTCGCCTGTTGATCCACAGTGGCCATGTCGGATGCCAGAGACGGGTCAAATCTATTGGGCTCACTACCGGTTAAACCTAGGGGCGGTTTGGTGCTAGGGTAACCTATAGCCAGCCTGGCTCTGATACCAAGTCTTGTGGCACCCCGATAGAGGACCGACGCACGCCAGCCCCAGGATAAGACCTGGCGCACGTCAACGACATGATACATCAATTCCAGGCATAAAAATGGCTTTATTAATATAATGGATTATTACAATACTGTTGCTTACAACAATATGCATAGCTCCAAGGCTACTAAAGGGTATCAGAGGTCCTGGCTCCGCGGCATCGACGTCTCTGGCTGGGCTCCATAACGCACAGGACTGGCTAGGTTACGATCTAGCACGACGGATCTTCTCCTGCAACTGGCCACGTGCAAGGCCAGGTGAGTACTTTGAATGTACTCGCAAGACAACCAAATACATAGCATCCAAACAAACAGATGACAAACCAAGCCCTATGCTATGCATGAATTAATCCTAAGCATGGCATGAAATTAACTGTAAAACACACATCAAGCATAGAATAGTATGGATCAGACCTATAATCTACATAACATAGCATAGCAATGATCACACTAGGTACTTCAAGTGCTTACTGATACCGAGGGTCAACTTACTCTCTTCTGGGTTGTCCCGCAACCCTCGACATACTCAAGATCCAATCCTGAACTGACTTAAATCCAATCCAAATCATGTGGTCATCCGACCACTCATCATATAGCCATCCCTTGGCTAACATATCATATACCCGACATCATCTGATGTCTACCCAAGATGAGTCCTTCCATCATTACTAACATTGTTACGGTTGACCACCTAGTGAGGTCTGGACGGGCTGTCCAATACCGTGGACGCGGCTATTCAAATAGATTTTACACTCTGCAGAGGTTGCGCACTTTACCCACACCATGAAGCACCTGGCCTCGTGATCCCACTCGGGTGGACCAGCGTTGCTTCAACAAAACCTTCCTGGCCCATGACTCTTTCATCATACCACCGGCACTCATCCTCCCCCGGCGGTCTGCCTTGGGTGGCCCCTGTGTCCTCATGACACCTGTGTCCTCATGACACCTGCCACCGTCGTGGCCAAACTATCTGTCCCAAACGGGGATCAGACTGTCCCAAACGGGGACCGCGTGCAAACCAACAAACAACTGGGCTCACAAGGTTATCGCCGCCTACCGGGCCAGGGCAGCGCGCGCGCATAACCTTCCCTCTTTGGTGGTACCGATAAAAGAACACATGATCAGACCAAGTCAAGGCCGTCCCATACCGGCAAATGTGGTTGCACGGATAAGCCCGGACAGGTGACTCAAGATCAACCAACTAGGTTCATTTAATTCAACTCTTCATATCCACAAACTGTCGGATGAAACCCAAAATAATCATAGACAGTAATCTCCTAATCCAACTCAGCATATCGACAATTACAAGTGCTAGCATAGCAAGGCCATGGTACTGATAGTCATGGCATGAGATCAATCATAGTACTAACATGTCAATGCTATTAACAATATTACTATTATTAGCATGGCAATATGGAAATAAGACATGGCATCAGATGAAGAGTAATGCTAGTATCTATACTGATGCCATCACAGGTGTATGCAAATGCGGACTAACAGGTAATAGATAAACACACAGGGTGCAAGCAAGTCATCACGCAAGTACGGAGCTCATGGTAAGAGGTTGGCTTGCCTGGGGGTCGACGAATACGTCGGGAGGAAATGCGATCACCTCGCGGAAGAATTCACCGGAAAGGGTTCTCTCTCGGAGGGCTCGATCGGAGGGCAAGGGGCAAAATGGTTATTTTCACAATGTAAACACATTATGAAAAAAATGCCATCGGAACGGGCTCGACGAGACGAAAGCGTAGGCGCTGGTTTTACCTCAATCGGGGTTACGGTTGCAAAGATACGGACGTTCATTCGTTAGGCAGAAAATAAATAAAACTATTTATTTCTGCTCTTAACCAGTGAACGTTCATAATATAAGCCTTTCGGCCGGCGGGGCTGGGCTGAAAGCGTATTCGCTGAAATACGCCTTTAGCTTAGAGAAAACGCATTTCTACTTATGCCCGAAGCTGAATACGCTTTCGAATTAGGAAAGCGCCTTTTGAAAAGTACGCTTCCACTAATCCTGTCAACGGGCCCGGCCTGCACCCACTTACTGGTGGGGCCCGCCCTTTATCTCTCTTCCCTCCCTTGGCTCGTCTCCTTCCTCCCGATTGCGGGGCAGAGGGCCTGGCCAGCCGGCCGACGCCGCCGGCGCCTGGCGACGCGGGAGTGCCCGCCGCTGGGCTCACCGAAACCAGCGCTCAGCGCCGCGTCCGGGGGTGGCCACGGGGTCGCCGGAGGTGGACCACAGTGCCATCGCCACTTTCTAGTCATGGCGGCCGAAGATCTGTAGCGGACCGCGTCGGCAGAGATTCCCCCCGGCGGGAATGGAAACGGAGGCGGCTCCACCGTCCTTGGGGCACCTGTAGACGGGGCCTAGGGAGAGAGGGGAAGGGCCACGGGCCGGTTTTGCCGCGGAAGTACGGCGGCGGCCTTTCGGCCATAGATGGGGGCAGGGAGCTCCGGGTTCGATGGAGGAGGGATGGGGCTCGATGCTCGACGGGAGGGGCTCGGGCACGCCCTTAAATAGCTCGGGGAGGGGGGGGTCTCACGACGACGGCCGATGCTTTGAGAGACAGCGGCGCTCCGGTGGTTGACAGAGGCAGCTAGGAGCTTCGGGACGAGGGGGAGAGGGCTCTGGATAGATCACGCGCGCGGTGGAGAACTCGCCGGTGCTCCGAGACAAGCTAGAGCTCGCTGGAACGAGCTCCTGGAGCGTACGGAGCACAGGGCGCAGTTTTGGCACGCTCTGCCCGTGGTCACCGCGTGGCCACGGCGTTGCCACGCCCTGCTCGACGCCAAACCATGTCTAGGGCCTTCTCCACACCTCTCTGAGTTGACCTATGCTGCTGAATGTCTCAAGAGAGGCCTGAGGTGACTAGACCAAGGTCAAATAGTTGCCAACAGCAACCTGTTTGTGCTATGGTGTGGCCACCACAGTGCACCTCTTGGCTTGATGTCAGACATGAGTCAATCATCTACTAAGGTCACTAACTTGGCAAAGTCTCAGCACCAATGAATAAATCTAGAGGATACTTCCTTTGCAACTTGGCAGTCTGACCAGATTTGGAAATGAGAGAGCTGGGGTCAAATGGCTACATGGATTTGGATGATTTTTGTGGTAGAGAGATGATTTTGTCATGAGAGATAGCTGAACAAGTTTCAGATCAAATTGATCATCTATGATGGTACTTCCTTCACAGAGATGCAATCTGGTCAGAAACTTGAGAAAATTATAGAAAAAGATTGGTTTGGAGAGTTGAGCTGATTTTTGGTTTACAGTGGTAATATATCAATATGAACTACCTTGCCAAATTTAAGCTCAATTTAATCAAGAAAGCAAGCACTTCCTTTACAAAGTGCAAGACTGGATAGAAATAGAAATCAGATGGTTCTGAGGAATTGGCTAGATGAAAATGGCCCAAACTTGGAGGAGACCAATGAGTTAGGCACATGGAGTCACTGTAAAAGTTTCATACCATTTGCATAGGTGGAAATGGTACTTCCTTCACAGTGCTCCAATCTGGACAAAAACTTAGATAATTTTCTGAGGAAGATTGGCTAGATGGAATGGGCTAATTTTTGTTGTCCAAGGTTAATTTATCACCACGAATCACCCTGCAACATTTTAGCCCAAGGAGATCAAGGAATCATGCACTTCCTTTGCAAATGGGAAATCTGGACAGAATTTGCAAATGGAAGTGGTGCTCAAAATTTGAATTGGTGAACTTGATATTTTGATGGAAATGGAGAAGATATGGATATGAGAAGCTCCACAAATTATTTGGGATTTTTCCTGGCTACCAAAATGGTAGTTCCTTTGGAAAGGCCCCAAATTGAAATATTGGCTTTAAATAGGAAAATGCAATTTCCCTTATTTAATTATAGCCAATATTTTTATGAGAGCTCAATATGATCACAAAGAATATCTCCACAAGTTATCATGAGCTATGGAGATGGATAGATATTTTCCTGGATTTAATTCCTCAGAAAGGCAGAAAAAGGAATTAATTCTAGATGAGAAATATTGCATATGACTTAGCAATATTTTTGCACATCTAGGGTTTATGAGAGAAGAAGGGTCTCTGGAAATTTTGGGAGAATCAACAGAGCAAGGGAAATGACAGCTCCTTTGTAAACACAAAGGCAGGATTTCCAGTTCCAATATTTTGGAACTAGGGTTTGAATGAGATTCGGGGTTTACTGATGGAGGGTTTGACTGGCACAAGGGCATGAGAAAGGGACTGAGAGGTTGGGGAATGACTGGATTCACCTGGTAACTTACCAAATTCCAGAGGAAAAAATTCGGGAGAGAAAAGCTAGGAAGGAATAACAGCACAAAAAAAGATAACCCGATTTTTGGGGTGTTACATGTACCTTCAGATTGAGCCGTCCGTGACTTTGTTTAGAGAGTTCTTTTATCTCAACCGCCAAACGAAGACGAAGAATGGTGCTTCCTGCGAACTTGGCGGCGTCTCCATCCAGAAAAGAAAAAAGAGCGCCTTCCCAGAATCAAAGCTGGCGAGTCACCCAAAGGGGTGGAACAAAACCTGGTTCTACTGCAGAGATACTTCACCTGAATGAGAAAATCCCCTGCCAGGTTTTAGACTGGAAAGACTTAGTGGTAAGGAGGAATTTCCGGGTTGGCCAACTGACGAAGAGAGAGCTCCTTTAGCACCTCTTCATGCAAAATTGAGGGCCCTGACCGCACATGGTCTGACTGGGATTGACCTGATTCAGTGCTGGTTAAAATGGCGGATCCAACCCGTCATCTTGAGGGATGGCTTGATATGCGACTATTTAGGCGCCTCAAATGATCCTCAACGGTTCTCCCGTGAAAATCTTACTGACGACGCTCTTACCAAGGAAACAAAGAAGTTTTTCTCTGACTCAAAAGAGTTATGCAGCGTCACCGGCTTGGGTCCCTTCTGTCTTCTCAACCCGCCACCTCAGGTACTAATCATTTTGATTGTCCTTCGTCGGTGTTTATTTTTAACTCACCCTTTAATTTATCATATACTCCATGTATTTTCAGGCGGATTCTAACTTTTGGAAAGTCGCACCTCAAGTCTCTATTCCTTCTACGGGTAGAAAGAATGCCCCAGTCTCCATGTCATCTTCAAAGGAGGAATCCGAGGTAGAACTTGACTCTCTCGGTCGCCTATTTAATGAGCTTGCTGACGCACCTTCTTACTAGGGCGACTCGGAATTTAGCCAAGCCGGCGAAACTGAGGTAATTCCAAGTCCTTCGGAAACGTTTGTTCCTCGGAGACCAAGACAAACCGTTCGGAAGATTAAATGATCACACCCAGAAGCTCGTTTGGCTCCTGATTTTCTTTTGAAGAACACACAGTTTGCCGGCTCATCGAAACGCAAGACTCGGGATGATGAAGACCCTAGTTCATCTCATGCGCCGCCGGCTCGTAAACCATGCCTTGAGGTCCCCCATAGTCCAACTGATTCTCGTCCTAGAACCGGTTTGTTTAAACAAGCTCTCAGTCCTTCAAATTCCCTTTATCAGGATTCTCCTTCATCATCAGGCGACTCAAGCGCATCACAGCTTCCCCCTTTTAATGTCAATCGCGGGTAAGCGTCTAGCTTTGCAAAGTCTGTTTTGTATCTTTCATTGTTTTGATATCAACTTGTAATAACTTTTGTTGTACTGATAATCCAGAGCCAAAGCTGTTGTGTCCAAACGGGTAGGCGGGTCATCCTCTGGACCAACAAGCCAAGAGACGCCAATTCTTCTGAAGATGACTCCAATGGTTGACTCTTCTGTTGAAAAGGAACTTGATGCGAGGGTAGAGCCGGAGGCTGCCACTGAGATACCCGGGACAAATGAGCCGGGTTTTATGGATGCTCCTCCTGAGATTGAATCATCCATCTTTCCTTCCAAGTCAGCTTGTGTAGATGAACTTATGGCGTCATCTGACCACAACGTTCTAGACGTTGTGTTTGTTAAAGAAAATTTGCAAGCCCCCACTGCTTCCGCTTCCTTAGCTAAAATCGTGAGCAAGGATGAATCAGTGACTTTGGATAAGGGAAAAGCCAAGATGGAATTCCTGGAATTATCCGTATGTGGTGTTGAAGACCTGTATCAAGAGTACTTGGCCCGGCTGTCTGAGAGCCGAGAAATTGAAAAGAGCATGATAAATGCTATGAAGGAAAAATATGAGGTACCTTCTCATTTTACCATTATCCTGCATACTACCATCAGCTTCCAAAGACCAGCTTGTTATGATAAGCTGGTTTTATAGAATGACTGAAAGCCTGTAGTAACCTTGTAGCCCCCAAGGGCCGACTCATATTCTTGAGATGAGTCGGGTCTTTTTGAGATGAAAGATGTTCGACCTGTAGCCCCCAAGGGCCGACTCATCTTCTTGAGATGAGCCAGGTCTTTTTAAGATGAAAAATGTTCGACCTGTAGCCCCCAAGGGCCGACTCATCTTATTGAGATGAGCCGGGTCTTTTTAAGATGAAAGAAGTTCGACCTGTAGCCCCCAAGGGCCGACTCATCTTCTTGACATGAGTCGGGTCTTCTCCCTATCTTAGTTTCAAAAGAACCGAAATACATTAGCCCCCAAGTGTCAAGGACATTGCTTGCAATCTTCTTGGGACTTGTAAAGATAATTACCGATGCTTGTTGCCCGTCCATCAGGGATATAGCGAAGATGCTGAGTCTGTTGCTGTGAGACTGCAGAATCGGCTCAAGGAGGAAAGAAGATTGAAAACTGAAGCCGAGTCCATGGCGGCTCACTTTGAAAATTCTGCCCGTCAGGCGAACGAACGTTTGGAACAGGCCATAATACTGTTCGAGGCGGAAAAAGCTGCCTTGACGAAACATGCGGAGAAGGCCGAGAAAATCCTTGGCCCCGTGAAGGAAAAATATGCAACTCTCATGAAACAAATCAACGAGATGTTGGCAGCAATCTTCGGTACGTGTTCCATCCCGCCTTTGTCAATGTGCCGGTTTATGAACCTTGTGGCAGCTTATTTCGCTTTCTCTTATGTGCAGGGCGAAAAAACCACAACCTCGTAGAGCTGCCAATTGTAAAATTGAAGACCATTTTCACGTACGTAGAGCAGCTATTTACAGGCTCCGTATATTCCATCATGGCTGTGAAGAACCTAAAGCATCTGCCAAGAAGTATCAAAGACATGTTGAAGCAGCTCTCTACTGTGCCACAATGGGTGATTGAAACCCGGAAATCGGTGGCTCGAGTAGGAGCGAACATGGCACTCGCTCGGGCAAAGGCGTATCTGCCAGAATTGGATGTGGAGCTTCTGAAAGGCGGCTTTCCGGAGTTTAAACTCGACGGGTCAGCATTCACTCGTGAAGATTACGTAAAGTGCCTTTCGGAGACCCGGCCACTGGCGTCTTTGATAGCCGACGAGGTAGATCTTTCAAAATATCATCCAGCCTACACCGCTGCTAATGAACGTGTTAACGCGCCCAAGGATGAGCCATCTGACCTGATGTCGCCTTGCCGTAAGACAACTTTTGCTCCTGACATTGATGCGTCAGCTCTTGTTGAAGGGACCGCAAATTTTGAATCTTTGCTCTCAATTCGTTGGCAACAGAATGGCCAGCAGGTTGATGATGACGAGCCGGCAGGGTCAGATCCAGAGGCGGCTAATGATAGAGCCTGAAGATACCTCGGAAGCTGGATGAGTCGCCCCTTCAGAGCAAGCCTCCTGGTGTAAGAAAAACTTTTTGTGAATGACTATGTGGCCTCCATCATGAGCTTGTAATAGGAGTAGTGTTCTCCACAACTTTGAATTTGCTCTGTCGTGCCATCGTGCACGTTGGCGCCTTTTGTTGGTGCTGAACTCCAAACTAGCAATCTTTCTGTTAATACGCCTATGCCACTTCTTCATTGCCTGTTCCTGTATTTTTCCTTGATTTTGTGCCCGATGAATTTTGTTTATAAGGCAAATCAGAAACAAACCGGCAAGATAACTTGGTTTTCGAAACTCAAGTCGATCGAATTCTCCTTCAATGATATTGAAGATTGATGATCTGGAAAATGGTCATAATATGAGCTCAGTTGTGTAACCCGGAAGCTTTGAATATAAAGCGGTAATTAGGGTAACATTGTAAGCCGGGTCTTTTTAAGATGAAAGAAGTTCGACCTGTAGCCCCCAAGGGCCGACTCATCTTCTTGACATGAGTCGGGTCTTCTCCCTATCTTAGTTTCAAAAGAACCGAAATACATTAGCCCCCAAGTGTCAAGGACATTGCTTGCAATCTTCTTGGGACTTGTAAAGATAATTACCGATGCTTGTTGCCCGTCCATCAGGGATATAGCGAAGATGCTGAGTCTGTTGCTGTGAGACTACAGAATCGGCTCAAGGAGGAAAGAGGATTGAAAACTGAAGCCGAGTCCATGGCGGCTCACTTTGAAAATTCTGCCCGTCAGGCGAACGAATGTTTGGAACAGGCCATAATACTGTTCGAGGCGGAAAAAGCTGCCTTGACGAAACGTCCGGAGAAGGCCGAGAAAATCCTTGGCCCCGTGAAGGAAAAATATGCAACTCTCATGAAACAAATCAACGAGATGTTGGCAGCAATCTTCGGTACGTGTTCCGTCCCGCCTTTGTCAATGTGCCGGTTTATGAACCTTGTGGCAGCTTATTTCGCTTTCTCTTATGTGCAGGGCGAAAAAACCACAACCTCGTAGAGCTGCCAATTGTAAAATTGAAGGCCATTTTCACGTACGTAGAGCAGCTGTTTACAGGCTCCGTATATTCCATCATGGCTGTGAAGAACCTAAAGCATCTGCCAAGAAGTATCAAAGACATGTTGAAGCAGCTCTCTACTGTGCCACAATGGGTGATTGAAACCCGGAAATCGGCGGCTCGAGTAGGAGCGAACATGGCACTCGCTCGGGCAAAGGCGTATCTGCCAGAATTGGATGTGGAGCTTCTGAAAGGCGGCTTTCCGGAGTTTAAACTCGACGGGTCAGCATTCACTCGTGAAGATTACGTAAAGTGCCTTTCGGAGACCCGGCCACTGGCGTCTTTGATAGCCGACGAGGTAGATCTTTCAAAATATCATCCAGCCTACACCGCTGATAATGAACGTGTTAACGCGCCCAAGGATGAGCCATCTGACCTGATGTCGCCTTGCCGTAAGACAACTTTTGCTCCTGACATTGATGCGTCAGCTCTTGTTGAAGGGACCGCAAATTTTGAATCTTTGCTCTCAATTCGTTGGCAACAGAATGGCCAGCAGGTTGATGATGACGAGCCGGCGGGGTCAGATCCAGAGGCGGCTAATGATAGAGCCTGAAGATACCTCGGAAGCTGGATGAGTCGCCCCTTCAGAGCAAGCCTCCTGGTGTAAGAAAAACTTTTTGTGAATGACTATGTGGCCTCCATCATGAGCTTGTAATAGGAGTAGTGTTCTCCACAACTTTGAATTTGCTCTGTCGTGCCATCGTGCACGTTGGCGCCTTTTGTTGGTGCTGAACTCCAAACTAGCAATCTTTCTGTTAATACGCCTATGCCACTTCTTCATTGCCTGTTCCTGTATTTTTCCTTGATTTTGTGCCCGGTGAATTTTGTTTATAAGGCAAATCAGAAACAAACCGGCAAGATAACTTGGTTTTCGAAACTCAAGTCGATCGAATTCTCCTTCAATGATATTGAAGATTGATGATCTGGAAAATGGTCATAATATGAGCTCAGTTGTGTAACCCGGAAGCTTTGAATATAAAGCGGTAATTAGGGTAACATTGTAAGCCGGGTCTTTTTAAGATGAAAGAAGTTCGACCTGTAGCCCCCAAGGGCCGACTCATCTTCTTGACATGAGTCGGGTCTTCTCCCTATCTTAGTTTCAAAAGAACCGAAATACATTAGCCCCCAAGTGTCAAGGACATTGCTTGCAATCTTCTTGGGACTTGTAAAGATAATTACCGATGCTTGTTGCTCGTCCATCAGGGATATAGCGAAGATGCTGAGTCTGTTGCTGTGAGACTGCAGAATCGGCTCAAGGAGGAAAGAAGATTGAAAACTGAAGCCGAGTCCATGGCGGCTCACTTTGAAAATTCTGCCCGTCAGGCGAACGAACGTTTGGAACAGGCCATAATACTGTTCGAGGCGGAAAAAGCTGCCTTGACGAAACGTGCGGAGAAGGCCGAGAAAATCCTTGGCCCCGTGAAGGAAAAATATGCAACTCTCATGAAACAAATCAACGAGATGTTGGCAGCAATCTTTGGTACGTGTTCCGTCCCGCCTTTGTCAATGTGCCGGTTTATGAACCTTGTGGCAGCTTATTTCGCTTTCTCTTATGTGCAGGGCGAAAAAACCACAACCTCGTAGAGCTGCCAATTGTAAAATTGAAGACCATTTTCACGTACGTAGAGCAGCTATTTACAGGCTCCGTATATTCCATCATGGCTGTGAAGAACCTAAAGCATCTGCCAAGAAGTATCAAAGACATGTTGAAGCAGCTCTCTACTGTGCCACAATGGGTGATTGAAACCCGGAAATCGGTGGCTCGAGTAGGAGCGAACATGGCACTCGCTCGGGCAAAGGCGTATCTGCCAGAATTGGATGTGGAGCTTCTGAAAGGCGGCTTTCCGGAGTTTAAACTCGACGGGTCAGCATTCACTCGTGAAGATTACGTAAAGTGCCTTTCGGAGACCCGGCCACTGGCGTCTTTGATAGCCGACGAGGTAGATCTTTCAAAATATCATCCAGCCTACACCGCTGATAATGAACGTGTTAACGCGCCCAAGGATGAGCCATCTGACCTGATGTCGCCTTGCCGTAAGACAACTTTTGCTCCTGACATTGATGCGTCAGCTCTTGTTGAAGGGACCGCAAATTTTGAATCTTTGCTCTCAATTCGTTGGCAACAGAATGGCCAGCAGGTTGATGATGACGAGCCGGCGGGGTCAGATCCAGAGGCGGCTAATGATAGAGCCTGAAGATACCTCGGAAGCTGGATGAGTCGCCCCTTCAGAGCAAGCCTCCTGGTGTAAGAAAAACTTTTTGTGAATGACTATGTGGCCTCCATCATGAGCTTGTAATAGGAGTAGTGTTCTCCACAACTTTGAATTTGCTCTGCCGTGCCATCGTGCACGTTGGCGCCTTTTGTTGGTGTTGAACTCCAAACTAGCAATCTTTCTATTAATACGCCTATGCCACTTCTTCATTGCCTGTTCCTGTATTTTTCCTTGATTTTGTGCCCGGTGAATTTTGTTTATAAGGCAAATCAGAAACAAACCGGCAAGATAACTTGGTTTTCGAAACTCAAGTCGATCGAATTCTCCTTCAATGATATTGAAGATTGATGATCTGGAAAATGGTCATAATATGAGCTCAGTTGTGTAACCCGGAAGCTTTGAATATAAAGCGGTAATTAGGGTAACATTGTAAGCCGGGTCTTTTTAAGATGAAAGAAGTTCGACCTGTAGCCCCCAAGGGCCGACTCATCTTCTTGACATGAGTCGGGTCTTCTCCCTATCTTAGTTTCAAAAGAACCGAAATACATTAGCCCCCAAGTGTTAAGGACATTGCTTGCAATCTTCTTGGGACTTGTAAAGATAATTACCGATGCTTGTTGCTCGTCCATCAGGGATATAGCGAAGATGCTGAGTCTGTTGATGTGAGACTGCAGAATCGGCTCAAGGAGGAAAGAAGATTGAAAACTGAAGCCGAGTCCATGGCGGCTCACTTTGAAAATTCTGCCCGTCAGGCGAACGAACGTTTGGAACAGGCCATAATACTGTTCGAGGCGGAAAAAGCTGCCTTGACGAAACGTGCGGAGAAGGCCGAGAAAATCCTTGGCCCCGTGAAGGAAAAATATGCAACTCTCATGAAACAAATCAACGAGATGTTGGCAGCAATCTTCGGTACGTGTTCCGTCCCGCCTTTGTCAATGTGCCGGTTTATGAACCTTGTGGCAGCTTATTTCGCTTTCTCTTATGTGCAGGGCGAAAAAACCACAACCTCGTAGAGCTGCCAATTGTAAAATTGAAGACCATTTTCACGTACGTAGAGCAGCTATTTACAGGCTCCGTATATTCTATCATGGCTGTGAAGAACCTAAAGCATCTGCCCAGAAGTATCAAAGACATGTTGAAGCAGCTCTCTACTGTGCCACAATGGGTGATTGAAACCCGGAAATCGGCGGCTCAAGTAGGAGCGAACATGGCACTCGCTCGGGCAAAGGCGTATCTGCCAGAATTGGATGTGGAGCTTCTGAAAGGCGGCTTTCCGGAGTTTAAACTCGACGGGTCAGCATTCACTCGTGAAGATTACGTAAAGAGCCTTTCGGAGACCCGGCCACTGGCGTCTTTGATAGCCGACGAGGTAGATCTTTCAAAATATCATCCAGCCTACACCGCTGATAATGAACGTGTTAACGCGCCCAAGGATGAGCCATCTGACCTGATGTCGCCTTGCCGTAAGACAACTTTTGCTCCTGACATTGATGCGTCAGCTCTTGTTGAAGGGACCGCAAATTTTGAATCTTTGCTCTCAATTCGTTGGCAACAGAATGGCCAGCAGGTTGACGATGACGAGCCGGCGGGGTCAGATCCAGAGGCGGCTAATGATAGAGCCTGAAGATACCTCGGAAGCTGGATGAGTCGCCCCTTCAGAGCAAGCCTCCTGGTGTAAGAAAAACTTTTTGTGAATGACTATGTGGCCTCCATCATGAGCTTGTAATAGGAGTAGTGTTCTCCACAACTTTGAATTTGCTCTGTCGTGCCATCGTGCACGTTGGCGCCTTTTGTTGGTGCTGAACTCCAAACTAGCAATCTTTCTGTTAATACGCCTATGCCACTTCTTCATTGCCTGTTCCTGTATTTTTCCTTGATTTTGTGCCCGATGAATTTTGTTTATAAGGCAAATCAGAAACAAACCGGCAAGATAACTTGGTTTTCGAAACTCAAGTCGATCGAATTCTCCTTCAATGATATTGAAGATTGATGATCTGGAAAATGGTCATAATATGAGCTCAGTTGTGTAACCCGGAAGCTTTGAATATAAAGCGGTAATTAGGGTAACATTGTAAGCCGGGTCTTTTTAAGATGAAAGAAGTTCGACCTGTAGCCCCCAAGGGCCGACTCATCTTCTTGACATGAGTCGGGTCTTCTCCCTATCTTAGTTTCAAAAGAACCGAAATACATTAGCCCCCAAGTGTCAAGGACATTGCTTGCAATCTTCTTGGGACTTGTAAAGATAATTACCGATGCTTGTTGCTCGTCCATCAGGGATATAGCGAAGATGCTGAGTCTGTTGCTGTGAGACTGCAGAATCGGCTCAAGGAGGAAAGAAGATTGAAAACTGAAGCCGAGTCCATGGCGGCTCACTTTGAAAATTCTGCCCGTCAGGCGAACGAACGTTTGGAACAGGCCATAATACTGTTCGAGGCGGAAAAAGCTGCCTTGACGAAACGTGCGAAGAAGGCCGAGAAAATCCTTGGCCCCGTGAAGGAAAAATATGCAACTCTCATGAAACAAATCAACGAGATGTTGGCAGCAATCTTCGGTACGTGTTCCGTCCCGCCTTTGTCAATGTGCCGGTTTATGAACCTTGTGGCAGCTTATTTCGCTTTCTCTTATGTGCAGGGCGAAAAACCACAACCTCGTAGAGCTGCCAATTGTAAAATTGAAGACCATTTTCACGTACGTAGAGCAGCTGTTTACAGGCTCCGTATATTCCATCATGGCTGTGAAGAACCTAAAGCATCTGCCAAGAAGTATCAAAGACATGTTGAAGCAGCTCTCTACTGTGCCACAATGGGTGATTGAAACCCGGAAATCGGCGGCTCGAGTAGGAGCGAACATGGCACTCGCTCGGGCAAAGGCGTATCTGCCAGAATTGGATGTGGAGCTTCTGAAAGGCGGCTTTCCGGAGTTTAAACTCGACGGGTCAGCATTCACTCGTGAAGATTACGTAAAGTGCCTTTCGGAGACCTGGCCACTGGCGTCTTTGATAGCCGACGAGGTAGATCTTTCAAAATATCATCCAGCCTACACCGCTGATAATGAACGTGTTAACGCGCCCAAGGATGAGCCATCTGACCTGATGTCGCCTTGCCGTAAGACAACTTTTGCTCCTGACATTGATGCGTCAGCTCTTGTTGAAGGGACCGCAAATTTTGAATCTTTGCTCTCAATTCGTTGGCAACAGAATGGCCAGCAGGTTGATGATGACGAGCCGGCGGGGTCAGATCCAGAGGCGGCTAATGATAGAGCGTGAAGATACCTCGGAAGCTGGATGAGTCGCCCCTTCAGAGCAAGCCTCCTGGTGTAAGAAAAACTTTTTGTGAATGACTATGTGGCCTCCATCATGAGCTTGTAATAGGAGTAGTGTTCTCCACAACTTTGAATTTGCTCTGTCGTGCCATCGTGCACGTTGGCGCCTTTTGTTGGTGCTGAACTCCAAACTAGCAATCTTTCTGTTAATACGCCTATGCCACTTCTTCATTGCCTGTTCCTGTATTTTTCCTTGATTTTGTGCCCGATGAATTTTGTTTATAAGGCAAATCAGAAACAAACCGGCAAGATAACTTGGTTTTCGAAACTCAAGTCGATCGAATTCTCCTTCAATGATATTGAAGATTGATGATCTGGAAAATGGTCATAATATGAGCTCAGTTGTGTAACCCGGAAGCTTTGAATATAAAGCGGTAATTAGGGTAACATTGTAAGCCGGGTCTTTTTAAGATGAAAGAAGTTCGACCTGTAGCCCCCAAGGGCCGACTCATCTTCCTGACATGAGTCGGGTCTTCTCCCTATCTTAGTTTCAAAAGAACCGAAATACATTAGCCCCCAAGTGTCAAGGACATTGCTTGCAATCTTCTTGGGACTTGTAAAGATAATTACCGATGCTTGTTGCTCGTCCATCAGGGATATAGCGAAGATGCTGAGTCTGTTGCTGTGAGACTGCAGAATCGGCTCAAGGAGGAAAGAAGATTGAAAACTGAAGCCGAGTCCATGGCGGCTCACTTTGAAAATTCTGCCCGTCAGGCGAACGAACGTTTGGAACAGGCCATAATACTGTTCGAGGCGGAAAAAGCTGCCTTGACGAAACGTGCGGAGAAGGCCGAGAAAATCCTTGGCCCCGTGAAGGAAAAATATGCAACTCTCATGAAACAAATCAACGAGATGTTGGCAGCAATCTTCGGTACGTGTTCCGTCCCGCCTTTGTCAATGTGCCGGTTTATGAACCTTGTGGCAGCTTATTTCGCTTTCTCTTATGTGCAGGGCGAAAAAACCACAACCTCGTAGAGCTGCCAATTGTAAAATTGAAGACCATTTTCACGTACGTAGAGCAGCTATTTACAGGCTCCGTATATTCCATCATGGCTGTGAAGAACCTAAAGCATCTGCCAAGAAGTATCAAAGACATGTTGAAGCAGCTCTCTACTGTGCCACAATGGGTGATTGAAACCCGGAAATCGGCGGCTCAAGTAGGAGCGAACATGGCACTCGCTCGGGCAAAGGCGTATCTGCCAGAATTGGATGTGGAGCTTCTGAAAGGCGGCTTTCCGGAGTTTAAACTCGACAAGTCAGCATTCACTCGTGAAGATTACGTAAAGTGCCTTTCGGAGACCCGGCCACTGGCGTCTTTGATAGCCGACGAGGTAGATCTTTCAAAATATCATCCAGCCTACACCGCTGATAATGAACGTGTTAACGCGCCCAAGGATGAGCCATCTGACCTGATGTCGCCTTGCCGTAAGACAACTTTTGCTCCTGACATTGATGCGTCAGCTCTTGTTGAAGGGACCGCAAATTTTGAATCTTTGCTCTCAATTCGTTGGCAACAGAATGGCCAGCAGGTTGATGATGACGAGCCGGCGGGGTCAGATCCAGAGGCGGCTAATGATAGAGCCTGAAGATACCTCGGAAGCTGGATGAGTCGCCCCTTCAGAGCAAGCCTCCTGGTGTAAGAAAAACTTTTTGTGAATGACTATGTGGCCTCCATCATGAGCTTGTAATAGGAGTAGTGTTCTCCACAACTTTGAATTTGCTCTGTCGTGCCATCGTGCACGTTGGCGCCTTTTGTTGGTGCTGAACTCCAAACTAGCAATCTTTCTGTTAATACGCCTATGCCACTTCTTCATTGCCTGTTCCTGTATTTTTCCTTGATTTTGTGCCCGATGAATTTTGTTTATAAGGCAAATCAGAAACAAACCGGCAAGATAACTTGGTTTTCGAAACTCAAGTCGATCGAATTCTCCTTCAATGATATTGAAGATTGATGATCTGGAAAATGGTCATAATATGAGCTCAGTTGTGTAACCCGGAAGCTTTGAATATAAAGCGGTAATTAGGGTAACATTGTAAGCCGGGTCTTTTTAAGATGAAAGAAGTTCGACCTGTAGCTCCCAAGGGCCGACTCATCTTCTTGACATGAGTCGGGTCTTCTCCCTATCTTAGTTTCAAAAGAACCGAAATACATTAGCCCCCAAGTGTCAAGGACATTGCTTGCAATCTTCTTGGGACTTGTAAAGATAATTACCGATGCTTGTTGCTCGTCCATTAGGGATATAGCGAAGATGCTGAGTCTGTTGCTGTGAGACTGCAGAATCGGCTCAAGGAGGAAAGAAGATTGAAAACTGAAGCCGAGTCCATGGCGGCTCACTTTGAAAATTCTGCCCGTCAGGCGAACGAACGTTTGGAACAGGCCATAATACTGTTCGACGCGGAAAAAGCTGCCTTGACGAAACGTGCGGAGAAGGCCGAGAAAATCCTTGGCCCCGTGAAGGAAAAATATGCAACTCTCATGAAACAAATCAACGAGATGTTGGCAGCAATCTTCGGTACGTGTTCCGTCCCGCCTTTGTCAATGTGCCGGTTTATGAACCTTGTGGCAGCTTATTTCGCTTTCTCTTATGTGCAGGGCGAAAAACCACAACCTCGTAGAGCTGCCAATTGTAAAATTGAAGACCATTTTCACGTACGTAGAGCAGCTGTTTACAGGCTCCGTATATTCCATCATGGCTGTGAAGAACCTAAAGCATCTGCCAAGAAGTATCAAAGACATGTTGAAGCAGCTCTCTACTGTGCCACAATGGGTGATTGAAACCCGGAAATCGGCGGCTCGAGTAGGAGCGAACATGGCACTCGCTCGGGCAAAGGCGTATCTGCCAGAATTGGATGTGGAGCTTCTGAAAGGCGGCTTTCCGGAGTTTAAACTCGACGGGTCAGCATTCACTCGTGAAGATTACGTAAAGTGCCTGTCGGAGACCTGGCCACTGGCGTCTTTGATAGCCGACGAGGTAGATCTTTCAAAATATCATCCAGCCTACACCGCTGATAATGAACGTGTTAACGCGCCCAAGGATGAGCCATCTGACCTGATGTCGCCTTGCCGTAAGACAACTTTTGCTCCTGACATTGATGCGTCAGCTCTTGTTGAAGGGACCGCAAATTTTGAATCTTTGCTCTCAATTCGTTGGCAACAGAATGGCCAGCAGGTTGATGATGACGAGCCGGCGGGGTCAGATCCAGAGGCGGCTAATGATAGAGCCTGAAGATACCTCGGAAGCTGGATGAGTCGCCCCTTCAGAGCAAGCCTCCTGGTGTAAGAAAAACTTTTTGTGAATGACTATGTGGCCTCCATCATGAGATTGTAATAGGAGTAGTGTTCTCCATAACTTTGAATTTGCTCTGTCGTGCCATCGTGCACGTTGGCGCCTTTTGTTGGTGCTGAACTCCAAACTAGCAATCTTTCTGTTAATACGCCTATGCCACTTCTTCATTGCCTGTTCCTGTATTTTTCCTTGATTTTGTGCCCGATGAATTTTGTTTATAAGGCAAATTAGAAACAAACCGGCAAGATAACTTGGTTTTCGAAACTCAAGTCGATCGAATTCTCCTTCAATGATATTGAAGATTGATGATCTGGAAAATGGTCATAATATGAGCTCAGTTGTGTAACCCGGAAGCTTTGAATATAAAGCGGTAATTAGGGTAACATTGTAAGCCGGGTCTTTTTAAGATGAAAGAAGTTCGACCTGTAGCCCCCAAGGGCCGACTCATCTTCCTGACATGAGTCGGGTCTTCTCCCTATCTTAGTTTCAAAAGAACCGAAATACATTAGCCCCCAAGTGTCAAGGACATTGCTTGCAATCTTCTTGGGACTTGTAAAGATAATTACCGATGCTTGTTGCTCGTCCATCAGGGATATAGCGAAGATGCTGAGTCTGTTGCTGTGAGACTGCAGAATCGGCTCAAGGAGGAAAGAAGATTGAAAACTGAAGCCGAGTCCATGGCGGCTCACTTTGAAAATTCTGCCCGTCAGGCGAACGAACGTTTGGAACAGGCCATAATACTGTTCGAGGCGGAAAAAGCTGCCTTGACGAAACATGCGGAGAAGGCCGAGAAAATCCTTGGCCCCGTGAAGGAAAAATATGCAACTCTCATGAAACAAATCAACGAGATGTTGGCAGCAATCTTCGGTACGTGTTCCATCCCGCCTTTGTCAATGTGCCGGTTTATGAACCTTGTGGCAGCTTATTTCGCTTTCTCTTATGTGCAGGGCGAAAAAACCACAACCTCGTAGAGCTGCCAATTGTAAAATTGAAGACCATTTTCACGTACGTAGAGCAGCTATTTACAGGCTCCGTATATTCCATCATGGCTGTGAAGAACCTAAAGCATCTGCCAAGAAGTATCAAAGACATGTTGAAGCAGCTCTCTACTGTGCCACAATGGGTGATTGAAACCCGGAAATCGGCGGCTCGAGTAGGAGCGAACATGGCACTCGCTCGGGCAAAGGCGTATCTGCCAGAATTGGATGTGGAGCTTCTGAAAGGCGGCTTTCCGGAGTTTAAACTCGACGGGTCAGCATTCACTCGTGAAGATTACGTAAAGTGCCTTTCGGAGACCCGGCCACTGGCGTCTTTGATAGCCGACGAGGTAGATCTTTCAAAATATCATCCAGCCTACACCGCTGATAATGAACGTGTTAACGCGCCCAAGGATGAGCCATCTGACCTGATGTCGCCTTGCCGTAAGACAACTTTTGCTCCTGACATTGATGCGTCAGCTCTTGTTGAAGGGACCGCAAATTTTGAATCTTTGCTCTCAATTCGTTGGCAACAGAATGGCCAGCAGGTTGATGATGACGAGCCGGCGGGGTCAGATCCAGAGGCGGCTAATGATAGAGCCTGAAGATACCTCGGAAGCTGGATGAGTCGCCCCTTCAGAGCAAGCCTCCTGGTGTAAGAAAAACTTTTTGTGAATGACTATGTGGCCTCCATCATGAGCTTGTAATAGGAGTAGTGTTCTCCACAACTTTGAATTTGCTCTGTCGTGCCATCGTGCACGTTGGCGCCTTTTGTTGGTGCTGAACTCCAAACTAGCAATCTTTCTGTTAATACGCCTATGCCACTTCTTCATTGCCTGTTCCTGTATTTTTCCTTGATTTTGTGCCCGATGAATTTTGTTTATAAGGCAAATCAGAAACAAACCGGCAAGATAACTTGGTTTTCGAAACTCAAGTCGATCGAATTCTCCTTCAATGATATTGAAGATTGATGATCTGGAAAATGGTCATAATATGAGCTCAGTTGTGTAACCCGGAAGCTTTGAATATAAAGCGGTAATTAGGGTAACATTGTAAGCCGGGTCTTTTTAAGATGAAAGAAGTTCGACCTGTAGCCCCCAAGGGCCGACTCATCTTCCTGACATGAGTCGGGTCTTCTCCCTATCTTAGTTTCAAAAGAACCGAAATACATTAGCCCCCAAGTGTCAAGGACATTGCTTGCAATCTTCTTGGGACTTGTAAAGATAATTACCGATGCTTGTTGCTCGTCCATCAGGGATATGGCGAAGATGCTGAGTCTGTTGCTGTGAGACTGCAGAATCGGCTCAAGGAGGAAAGAAGATTGAAAACTGAAGCCGAGTCCATGGCGGCTCACTTTGAAAATTCTGCCCGTCAGGCGAACGAACGTTTGGAACAGGCCATAATACTGTTCGACGCGGAAAAAGCTGCCTTGACGAAACGTGCGGAGAAGGCCGAGAAAATCCTTGGCCCCGTGAAGGAAAAATATGCAACTCTCATGAAACAAATCAACGAGATGTTGGCAGCAATCTTCGGTACGTGTTCCGTCCCGCCTTTGTCAATGTGCCGGTTTATGAACCTTGTGGCAGCTTATTTCGCTTTCTCTTATGTGCAGGGCGAAAAAACCACAACCTCGTAGAGCTGCCAATTGTAAAATTGAAGACCATTTTCACGTACGTAGAGCAGCTGTTTACAGGCTCCGTATATTCCATCATGGCTGTGAAGAACCTAAAGCATCTGCCAAGAAGTATCAAAGACATGTTGAAGCAGCTCTCTACTGTGCCACAATGGGTGATTGAAACCCGGAAATCGGCGGCTCGAGTAGGAGCGAACATGGCACTCGCTCGGGCAAAGGCGTATCTGCCAGAATTGGATGTGGAGCTTCTGAAAGGCGGCTTTCCGGAGTTTAAACTCGACGGGTCAGCATTCACTCGTGAAGATTACGTAAAGTGCCTTTCGGAGACCCGGCCACTGGCGTCTTTGATAGCCGACGAGGTAGATCTTTCAAAATATCATCCAGCCTACACCGCTGATAATGAACGTGTTAACGCGCCCAAGGATGAGCCATCTGACCTGATGTCGCCTTGCCGTAAGACAACTTTTGCTCCTGACATTGATGCGTCAGCTCTTGTTGAAGGGACCGCAAATTTTGAATCTTTGCTCTCAATTCGTTGGCAACAGAATGGCCAGCAGGTTGATGATGACGAGCCGGCGGGGTCAGATCCAGAGGCGGCTAATGATAGAGCCTGAAGATACCTCGGAAGCTGGATGAGTCGCCCCTTCAGAGCAAGCCTCCTGGTGTAAGAAAAACTTTTTGTGAATGACTATGTGGCCTCCATCATGAGCTTGTAATAGGAGTAGTGTTCTCCACAACTTTGAATTTGCTCTGTCGTGCCATCGTGCACGTTGGCGCCTTTTGTTGGTGCTGAACTCCAAACTAGCAATCTTTCTGTTAATACGCCTATGCCACTTCTTCATTGCCTGTTCCTGTATTTTTCCTTGATTTTGTGCCCGATGAATTTTGTTTATAAGGCAAATCAGAAACAAACCGGCAAGATAACTTGGTTTTCGAAACTCAAGTCGATCGAATTCTCCTTCAATGATATTGAAGATTGATGATCTGGAAAATGGTCATAATATGAGCTCAGTTGTGTAACCCGGAAGCTTTGAATATAAAGCGGTAATTAGGGTAACATTGTAAGCTGGGTCTTTTTAAGATGAAAGAAGTTCGACCTGTAGCCCCCAAGGGCCGACTCATCTTCTTGACATGAGTCGGGTCTTCTCCCTATCTTAGTTTCAAAAGAACCGAAATACATTAGCCCCCAAGTGTCAAGGACATTGCTTGCAATCTTCTTGGGACTTGTAAAGATAATTACCGATGCTTGTTGCTCGTCCATCAGGGATATAGCGAAGATGCTGAGTCTGTTGCTGTGAGACTGCAGAATCGGCTCAAGGAGGAAAGAAGATTGAAAACTGAAGCCGAGTCCATGGCGGCTCAATTTGAAAACTCTGCCCGTCAGGCGAACGAACGTTTGGAACAGGCCATAATACTGTTCGACGCGGAAAAAGCTGCCTTGACGAAACGTGCGGAGAAGGCCGAGAAAATCCTTGGCCCCGTGAAGGAAAAATATGCAACTCTCATGAAACAAATCAACGAGATGTTGGCAGCAATCTTCGGTACGTGTTCCGTCCCGCCTTTGTCAATGTGCCGGTTTATGAACCTTGTGGCAGCTTATTTCGCTTTCTCTTATGTGCAGGGCGAAAAAACCACAACCTCGTAGAGCTGCCAATTGTAAAATTGAAGACCATTTTCACGTACGTAGAGCAGCTGTTTACAGGCTCCGTATATTCCATCATGGCTGTGAAGAACCTAAAGTATCTGCCAAGAAGTATCAAAGACATGTTGAAGCAGCTCTCTACTATGCCACAATGGGTGATTGAAACCCAGAAATCGGCGGCTCGAGTAGGAGCGAACATGGCACTCGCTCGGGCAAAGGCGTATCTGCCAGAATTGGATGTGGAGCTTCTGAAAGGCGGCTTTCCGGAGTTTAAACTCCACGGGTCAGCATTCACTCGTGAAGATTACGTAAAGTGCCTTTCGGAGACCCGGCCACTGGCGTCTTTGATAGCCGACGAGGTAGATCTTTCAAAATATCATCCAGCCTACACCGCTGATAATGAACGTGTTAACGCGCCCAAGGATGAGCCATCTGACCTGATGTCGCCTTGCCGTAAGACAACTTTTGCTCCTGACATTGATGCGTCAGCTCTTGTTGAAGGGACCGCAAATTTTGAATCTTTGCTCTCAATTCGTTGGCAACAGAATGGCCAGCAGGTTGATGATGACGAGCCGGCGGGGTCAGATCCAGAGGCGGCTAATGATAGAGCCTGAAGATACCTCGGAAGCTGGATGAGTCGCCCCTTCAGAGCAAGCCTCCTGGTGTAAGAAAAACTTTTTGTGAATGACTATGTGGCCTCCATCATGAGCTTGTAATAGGAGTAGTGTTCTCCACAACTTTGAATTTGCTCTATCGTGCCATCGTGCACGTTGGCGCCTTTTGTTGGTGCTGAACTCCAAACTAGCAATCTTTCTGTTAATACGCCTATGCCACTTCTTCATTGCCTGTTCCTATATTTTTCCTTGATTTTGTGCCCGATGAATTTTGTTTATAAGGCAAATCAGAAACAAACCGACAAGATAACTTGGTTTTTGAAACTCAAGTCGATCGAATTCTCCTTCAATGATATTGAAGATTGATGATCTGGAAAATGGTCATAATATGAGCTCAGTTGTGTAACCCGGAAGCTTTGAATATAAAGCGGTAATTAGGGTAACATTGTAAGCCGGGTCTTTTTAAGATGAAAGAAGTTCGACCTGTAGCCCCCAAGGGCCGACTCATCTTCTTGACATGAGTCGGGTCTTCTCCCTATCTTAGTTTCGTAAGAACCGAAATAAATTAGCCCCCAAGTGTCAAGGACATTGCTTGCAATCTTCTTGGGACTTGTAAAGATAATTACCGATGCTTGTTGCTCGTCCATCAGGGATATAGCGAAGATGCTGAGTCTGTTGCTGTGAGACTGCAGAATCGGCTCAAGGAGGAAAGAAGATTGAAAACTGAAGCCGAGTCCATGGCGGCTCACTTTGAAAACTCTGCCCGTCAGGCGAACGAACGTTTGGAACAGGCCATAATACTGTTCGACGCGGAAAAAGCTGCCTTGACGAAACGTGCGGAGAAGGCCGAGAAAATCCTTGGCCCCGTGAAGGAAAAATATGCAACTCTCATGAAACAAATCAACGAGATGTTGGAAGCAATCTTCGGTACGTGTTCCGTCCCGCCTTTGTCAATGTGCCGGTCTATGAACCTTGTGGCAGCTTATTTCGCTTTCTCTTATGTGCAGGGCGAAAAAACCACAACCTCGTAGAGCTGCCAATTGTAAAATTGAAGACCATTTTCACGTACGTAGAGCAGCTGTTTACAGGCTCCGTATATTCCATCATGGCTGTGAAGAACCTAAAGCATCTGCCAAGAAGTATCAAAGACATGTTGAAGCAGCTCTCTACTGTGCCACAATGGGTGATTGAAACCCGGAAATCGGCGGCTCGAGTAGGAGCGAACATGGCACTCGCTCGGGCAAAGGCGTATCTGCCAGAATTGGATGTGGAGCTTCTGAAAGGCGGCTTTCCGGAGTTTAAACTTGACGGGTCATCATTCACTCGTGAAGATTACGTAAAGTGCCTTTCGGAGACCCGGCCACTGGCGTCTTTAATAGCCGACGAGGTAGATCTTTCAAAATATCATCCAGCCTACACCGCTGATAATGAACGTGTTAACGCGCCCAAGGATGAGCCATCTGACCTGATGTCGCCTTGCCGTAAGACAACTTTTGCTCCTGACATTGATGCGTCAGCTCTTGTTGAAGGGACCGCAAATTTTGAATCTTTGCTCTCAATTCGTTGGCAACAGAATGGCCAGCAGGTTGATGATGACGAGCCGGCGGGGTCAGATCCAGAGGCGGCTAATGATAGAGCCTGAAGATACCTCGAAAGCTGGATGAGTCGCCCCTTCAGAGCAAGCCTCCTGGTGTAAGAAAAACTTTTTGTGAATGACTATGTGGCCTCCATCATGAGCTTGTAATAGGAGTAGTGTTCTCCACAACTTTGAATTTGCTCTGTCGTGCCATCGTGCACGTTGGCGCCTTTTGTTGGTGCTGAACTCCAAACTAGCAATCTTTCTGTTAATACGCCTATGCCACTTCTTCATTGCCTGTTCCTGTATTTTTCCTTGATTTTGTGCCCGATGAATTTTGTTTATAAGGCAAATTAGAAACAAACCGGCAAGATAACTTGGTTTTCGAAACTCAAGTCGATCAAATTCTCCTTCAATGATATTGAAGATTGATGATCTGGAAAATGGTCATAATATGAGCTCAGTTGTGTAACCCGGAAGCTTTGAATATAAAGCGGTAATTAGGGTAACATTGTACCAGAAAAAATATGAGTTTATGTACATATATATATATATATAGGGTGGGTCTATTCTAACAACTAGCAAAGTGGCCCGCTCGATGCGCGGGCTAGAATGCTATAAAGTTTCATAATGAGAACCCATTATTTGATTTGCAAAGAAACATTATAGAACCATATGTTACGATATTTAAAATATAAGACTTCTGAGAACATAGTTTTTTCTTAAATTTTTTTTTACATAAATAGATATGTTATGCATCTATATACCTTCAATTATGCATGCCATTTTTTGAAAAATTATTAGAGGTTTTGATTTAGTAGGAGTCAAAATCTAGATCGAGTCTAGTTGAGAATAGTAGAAATAAGTCATATGTAATCAATTTACCAAAAAAAACTCATATTATATCCAAGTGTTATGTCTTAATAGGACATCGGCCTTGTCTAAAACTTTTGCTAGCCTGATTTTCTTAACTAAGATTATTTTTTACTAATAAGAGAACTCTTTCGTCCAAATTCCCACTTGTTTCTCGTTTGTAGACATGAAGATTCACCACCGCATTATAACTCATAACATTGCCTGTAAGAAACATGCAAGAAATTATATGTATACATGCAGTAGGCTAACATCCTTTGAGTGAGCCTAGCAAAAAAAGTAGAGAATTTCTTTAGATATCAACTTGATTGAAATCCATCTCATGGGTAATATAATAAGAATTCATAATAACGGAGGAAAGTGAATACAAATAAAAATAACATGCAAAGATTGGAAAATACATGGTGAAAACATTTTTATTGGAACAAAAAAATTATAGTAAAAACCACACCATGATGTATAGTTGACATATTTCAAAATCTTTGCAATATTTTTAGATTATGAATTTATCAATATTGGAAGCAACTAAATAAATACTTACAGGGAAAGGGATTCATCCTCATGGCGGAAAGTGCTATATTACATAGTTGAAGCAATCAATAATGCCTCACCATTTATGCTAGACTAATTACATCAAAAGGCAATAATATCTGTCAACAAAAGTCTTCCATACACTTCTATGCCTAGTTGCTTAAGAAAAAATAAACACTATAGAGCCTCCAAGTGCTAATGACTTGTATAGAGTTCCATGTGCATACGGACTAAGCTGAAATCATATCCAAAATCGTAAAATGGAACCTACCTAAAACATACCATGCATGATATGTTAAATTAATCCCATAAATGTAGCTTTGTAGTTACAACTCCAAGAAAATTTCCTACATTTTTTTACCACGTATCTGGATCCTTTTTTTGCCATTTATAATTGGCATCATGTAAATTAAATCCGCGTTATTTATTCCTCTAGAAAGTCAACTCAACTTCTGCATGGCAGCATGTGTCATAACTTTGGAACTAAATGGCATGTCCACAAAAAAACTTACTGAATTGAATACCTATTCTACCAAAAATATACTATGCAACCTACAAAAATTATCTCGAGACATCTAGCAAACCCTATTTAAGGACAAAAATGCACAAAAGGGCAGAATGATTAGCCATTACATATATCGTAACCAACATCCGACATCAAGATCATATACCTAAGATGATGAGCGACACTAACATTTCGGAAGAAAATGTACGTGGTTGAGGAAGATAATATTTATAAGAAATACAACTCATTCGACTCATATAATTAAATTTCTAAGTACTTCCAAAAGATTAAAATCAAAGTAATATAAATTAGAAAACTTGTGAAACCAAATGATAGGTTCATGTCAAGAACAATTTGTCATCTCCAAGCCATAGTAAATTACCATGCAATATTAGGCCGGAATTTCTGGGACTTAGTAAGGAAATAATATTGGTACCGAACACAACAAACATGAGATTCATGCTGCACAAGAGGAGATTCAAAAATCCTTTCAAATAACTTTTGTGTGTGTGTGTGTGTCAAAATGCTAATGATTTATAATCCTCTAGACATACCAATTGGATCGACTAACCCATATAGAACACAAACTAATGGATCAGATCAAGTACTTTGAAAATCATGAAAGAGTAGAATAAGCACTAAATAATTAAACTTGCAATAGCCGGCGGGAGCAGTAGTCGTAAACCTCAAGGCGGCATGACGAAAAACCTAGTCGATTAGCTCCCTGCTATTAGAGAAATCCACTGACCACATTAAGGATAACATGTCTGCATCAACAAATCTATGTCAACAACTTCCTGACCTAACAACATATAAATATTGTGCTGCTAAGATAATCTGTGCCATAACTAATATTTAGACCAAAATGTAGAGGTTCTCATTTTGTTCAGAGCCAAGTTTAGTAATAGATCGCCTTGTCATGTCTTTATTGCATTCAAGTTGATGTTGAGAACATATATAATCCCAAAAATAAACCCAAACGGATCAATGCATACAATATGTTTGTCCAAAGACCGCAACAATAATCTTGTAGAGGCTCGCAGATTGTGAGATACATCATATTAGTCAATAAGAATAGGCTTGCAAATACCCATGGTGCACTACAAAAATAATGATCAAAGGAGAAACGTCATACATGTTAGCAAATAAAATATGTAGGCTGACCTCAAGAAGATTGTAAACTTTCATGTACATTCTATTATATTTAGTTCATATAAGACTTTTCATACAGCTTAAATTTATGCACAGTAAAGTTGCTCGGGTTATATATGTATCATTATTTTTGTGATACATAAAGCATGAAGGAGATTTCTATCCTAGCAGAAAGGAAGTTGATATCAATCATGGTTACCGAATATCTATCTAGCTGACACTTTGTTTTTTCTCTAAGATATATCACCTTTCCCAACACATTATCGCCATGGAGTGGAAATATACCTGGTCTTTTGAATAATAAATTGGGACTGTTCCTCTTTGTACATTAGAGTAATTAGAAATTTCCTGCATATAATTTTGGAGACCAATATTAAATGGATCATAAGTAAGATGCTAGTTGTAGCCCTGCACGTAAGTTTACAACATAATGATACTTACGTGAATATAGTAATAAACAATCCGTTACATGGACTTTTGCTGATCCATACAGCTACAGTAAGTCCCCATTTAGTACTCTCCCGATTGCATAGCTTTGGGTTATCGTTGTCCACCTCGAGGTACAGATCCGGCCGCTTGCATAGCATGTGCAGATGATATGATGTGTATTGCCAGCTTGTTAGGTGCTCATCTAGCTGACCATCCTCCGTTGGTTCAAGATCGATCAAATGATGCCATCTCGGCACGACGCCTCACCCATGGATGTTTTTGGGGAAAATATCACACACAACAAAGGGCTGGATCCAAACTATAAGTAGCTGATCGATTGTGCTTAGATTCGTACGTTGGCATCTGCCTACTCATGAAGCTAATTACCAAGCAAGCAGTTTGATCGATATCTCGGAGGAAAACACGTACCTGGCTACTTGCTCATGCTCCCGCCCATGTATATTACTGCTGCAGCCCTATCCTGGTCCTGTGGAAGATTAGGGCACCCCGTGCGTGTGCTAGCCGCACCATCACAAAATCTAGGTTGTGCAGCAAGCTGGTTTGTGTAGACACGTGACTACGTGAGGGTGCTAGGTACTCTGTGTCTCTGTTGTCTCGCCGGAGGCCTGCTTGGTCAGCCATATGATTTGCGGCGGCGAGCATGAGGAGAAGGGAGCCATATGAGCTGCGTTTTTTTTTCTTCAGGACCCATAACCTAAGATATGCAATTGGAGAGTGTGGTAATGAGATATGGAAGACATACAATTCAGACCAAGGACGTGCGGAAAGCCTATAACAGTTTTTCCATAGCGTTTTTTCTCTCAAGTTAGATTAGATCTGGTCCATTAATAATGTACTTATAGATAGAGGTCCACCAAATCAATGGACAGATGTTTCTAATTATTGTTGAGTTTTCTTGATTATTTCTCTTTTTCCTGGTGCACCAGTCAAATACTTTTTATATATAATAGATAGATATCCTTAAGACCTTATTTTAACATCAACCTCCTTATTCTGACAACACTTATGCACTGCTAATATACCCGAAGAAACCGCGGAAAACGAAATCTGCACTCTGCGCACCCCATCCCTCCTTCTTCTCTCTCCTCCCCACGCCACAGCCCACATCCCTCCATCATCCTCCCCGATCGGGATGCAACCGGCGACCCACCCCACCAACCCCTGACCCGGCCACCCTCCTTCCTACCACCTTCCTCCGCATGTCGGAGCTCCGCCAGAGCCACCCCACCGTCGGCCATCGCGCCCCAGCCCGCCTCGCACCGTCGCCGCCCCTCCCCACTCTCCTCAACGCCAGATCCACGGCGGCCACGGCCCCTCTTGCCCGCACCACCCTCTCCTAGAGTGGATCCGGGCACCACCGCCAGGCCGCCCACGGACGGCGACGAATCGGGCCTCCACCGCCACCCTGCGAATGGTCGGCGACGGATCTGGGTGCCACCTTCACTCGTCGCGTCGCCCCTCATCGGCGTCTTCCTTATCGGCCATTGGATCGATGCCGCCCCCCGCCCCACAAACTCCAGCTCGGCCCCTGGCGCGGCCATGGCTCCCCTCGCCCATCTCCTGCTCGTCGGCGCATCCAGTGACTCTGGGTCGTCGTACATCATGCCTGTAGCAGCCGGATCCGTGGATCCCCCTGCGTATGTTCCCCCTTCCGCCCCAGCCCAGCACGACGAGGGGCTCCCCTCCACAGCAGGCATCTCGACAAATGGCGTCGGATCCTTCTCCTCTCCTCTACCACAAGCATGCCTGTACACCTCCTCGCTCTCTCCCTCGCACGAACCCGCGGGGCTGCTGCCCGAAGCTGCTTCCTCCGCCGGCGCCAATCGCAGCGCTGCCCACTTCCACCTTCTCGCGCGCCGCCGCGCCTCCTATCCTCCTTCACTGGCCTCCCTGCATCCCCGAGCCGCCGCCTTGCGCTAGTGCTCGCCGCTTGGTTCCAGCAACGCGTGTGTGCAGCTCACACGGCATGGCGTTACAGTTCGGTGCCCCCTGACGGGCCTAATTGCTTTCTTTGATGTTGTCTTGGGAGGTATTGTGCAAATTTCTAGGCCATGTTTGTGAAAAGGATGAATCTGAGGCGGTTCACTTCTTGTGTGTTTTCTCTGAGGACAAAAGTCAAAGTGCAAAATGTAGTACACTGTTGTCTGCTCTTGAGGTTCACTTTGCTTATTTCTGGACGAAGAAAGTGGTGCAGTTAGGTTATGTGTTGCATTTTTTTCAGTTTCCCTTGTCGTGCAGGTTGGACAGCGACCCTCCCTCGTGCAGTCCGCCAGCGCGTCATACAGTACGGCGTGCATGTGTGTCCACTCCGTGAGGCGTGGGCCGCCGGTGGCCGTCGTGCAGTCCGCATCGACACCGGGTGCACCGTCCATGCTAATCCACCCGTGAGGAATTTGTGTTTTGTTCATGCAGGGCAGCGTGTGTAATCATGCAGTTTGGTTGTAATTTGTGCATGTGTATCTTACTTTTGTGCGAGTTCCTGCAGTTTAAAAAAATGATGCGGTGCATTATAAAGAACATTTGTAGATCGTCTTATGAAAAGAAAAGACGAGCAATCAATTTTCGATTGAAAACGTACAGTTGACTACATTTATCAGCCCGCAAGCTTAAAAAATAAAATTCATTTTTTTGTGACGAAAAATGCAATTCGTTAGCTACATAATTGTTGGATAAAATGCTAAATAGAAAAATGCAGTTCAATAGCCACACGATGCAGCCCAGAAAATGTAATAAAGAAGGTTTGAAAGGAAAAAATGCATTAGAAGTGCAAGAAAAATTGTTACCGAAACATCAAAAATAATAATGTGGTTCACTTCTCGATAACATTGCGGTTCACTTACGTCCGATGTGAAGTGCACTCCACTTCCTGGTCTTGAAAAATTCGCGTCGAACAAAACAAAATCATGCAGTTCGCTTGCCCGTAGGAAGCAGTGCGGTTTTCGATCTGAAGCAGTGCGTTCTTCTGTTTGATGCGGTTCACGCGTTGTTTTTTGTGTCGCGAAAAATAGAGTGTCCGCATTTCGTTAATTTGAAAACTGCTCTTAAACCGTAAGGAATTAGAGAGAGTGTTCTACATGAAAAAGTTGCGCCTCGTCGATATCTTTCCAACGCCGTATCATCCACATTGTTCCGGCGAGCGGTTTGAAAAAAATCACGAAAATACTCCCGCTGCCACTCGTAGGCAGCCGCACCGTTTTCAAAATTCATTTAAAAACGTGAGGAATCTCAACAAATGATCAACATATGAAAGTTGCGCCTATTACACAGCTTTCCAACGCCATATCACACGTCTCGTTCCGACAAACAGTTAAAAAACTGGAATGAAAACCGTACCAAAAAAATAGAAAAATTCGAAAAACAGAATTCCGCGTTTGAGTAAATTTAAAATTACTCTCAAACCGTAAGGAATTAGAGAATGTAATATACATGAAAAAATTGCGCCTCAATGATATCTTTCCAGCGCCGTATCGTTTGCTTCATTCCGACGAGCGATTTAAAAAAAATGCGAAAATACGCTCGCTGCCACTCGTCATACGCTCACCGTTTTCGAAACAGCTCTTAAACCGTGAGAAATCTCGAAAAGTGATCAACATGACAAAGTTGTGCATTTTCCGTCGCTATCCAACGGTATATTATACGTCTCGTTCCGACAAACGGTTTAGAAACTGGAGTGAAAACAGACCGAAAAACGAATGCAGTTTTTTCTGCTGACATTGTAGTGCTCGTTTGATAGGGATGTAGTGCACTCGCGTTAACCATGCAGTTCGGAAGTGATGTCAGATTAGTTATTCTGCACCCGTTGTCAGAATAGACGGTCTGATATATATATTTCTCTTTAAATAAGCCAGCTCAGTGAGACTCGGAAAAAGGAGACTGGCTTTCGAGGCACAAGTCTTGCTTCAATGAAGCGGGCGTAATAACCCATGGTTTATCCTAGCTTTTTGTATGTCGGCTCTCACATGACTCAAGCCAATGTTTTAACCTTAAAAGTTCAGGGTCCAAAAAAAGATTAACTTTTTAAGAGTACACGGGGTCCTCTGATCGGAGTCGCATCAACTATACAGGCAGGTTTAACCATATTTTGATGGCGTTTTTGCCGGGTCAAGAGGGTGAGAAAGCTAAACTCGATGAGTTGGAAGCCCCCAAATGACCTATGTTTCAAACAATAAAGACTCATCCTCAATTTATAGGCTGAAACGATAGACCCGGAGTTTCGGGGATGCCGGCTTTATTATATTTGAACATAAAGAATTATATATAGAATTTTGCACAGTGGGAGAAAAAATTACAAAAGGTGAGCCGGTGGCTCCTAGGTATAATAAGGCCGCAGGTGGGCGATATTCCAGGGCCGGGTTGTTTCTTCCTTGGAAGTGTATGAACCTTCACGTAAGTCGACCAGGTAGTACAAACCATTATTGAGGTTTCGGCTGATGACGAAAGGACCCTCCCAAGGTGGGGAGATCTTGTGCATCCCCGTTTGGTCTTGAATCAGACGGAGAACTAAGTCGCCTTCTTGAAAAGTACGGCTGCGGACTCTACGGCTATGATAGCGACGCATGTCTTGCTGGTATATCGCAGATCTGGCTGCTGCCAAGTCACGCTCCTCCTCTAGGGCATCCAGGGAATTTTGGCGTGCTTGCTCATTATCCGCCTCGACATAGGCAGTTACTCGAGGCGAGTCATGACGAATATCGCTTGGGAGAACCGCGTCAGCTCCGTAGACCAAGAAGAAAGAAGTGTATCCTGTGGATCTGTTTGGCATCGTTCGAATACTCCAAAGTACCGAGGAGAGTTCTTCAACCCAGCAACCTGACGTGCGCTCAAGGGGTACCATGAGCCGGGGCTTGATTCCTCTCAAGATCTCTTGGTTGGCTCTTTCAGCTTGCCCATTGGACTATGGATGCGCTACTGCGGCTAAATCGAGCCGGATGTGCTCCCGCTGGCAGAATTGTTCCATGGCTCCCTTGGACAGATTGGTACCATTGTCAGTAATGATGCTATGAGGGTAGCCAAAACGGAAAATCAGCTTCTTCAGAAATTTGACTGCGGTCTCCGCATCGCAATTGCTGACCGGCTCTTCCTCAAGCCATTTGGTAAACTTATCAACCGCCACTAATAGGTTGGTTTTTTTTATCAAAAGACGGCTTGAACGGACCAACCATATCTAGCCCCCAAACTACGAACGGCCAAGTAATTGGGATGATACGCAACTCCTGAGCCGGTACATGAGCCTGTCGACCAAACTTTTGGCACCCATCACACTTTCGCACAATCTGCTTAGCGTCGTCATGAGCTGTCAGCCAATAAAATCCATGCCGGAAAGCTTTGGCGACCAGTGATCGTGAGCCGACATGATGTCCGCAATCACTAGAATGAATTTCATTAAGAATCTCCTGGCCTTCCTCGGGTGAAACACACCGTTGAAAAACGCCAGTGCTGCTTCGGCGATGTAACTCGCCATTGACGATTGTCATGGACTTTGATCGCCGGATGATTTAACGAGCGTCAACTTCCTCTTCTGGGAGCTCTCCTCGGGTCACATAAGCCAAATATGGCACAGTCCAATCAGGGGTGACGTGTAGAGCCGCCACCAGGTGTGCCTCCGGGTCAGGGATAGTTATATCCTCCTCCGATGGTAACTTGACCGACGGATTGTGAAGGACGTCCAAAAAGACGTTAGGTGGCATCGGCTTCCTCTGCGAGCCAAGCCTAGGCAAGGCATCTGCCGCCTCATTGAGCCGGCGAGCTATGTGATCGACTTGATAACCTTGAAAATGACCCGCCACATCAGAGACCGCTCGTCGGTAAGCCGCCATAAGAGGGTCCTTAGAATCCCACGTCCTCGAAACTTGCTGCGCCACAAGATCTGAATCACCGAAACACCTGACCCGGCTAAGATTCATCTCTTTGGCTATTCTGAGTCCATGCAGAAGGGCCTCGTACTCGGCTGTATTTTTAGTACACAGGAACATGAGCCGTAAGACATAACAAAATTTGTCACCTTTTGGAGAAGATAACACGACCCCAGCCCCCGAGCCTTCAAGCTGCCTAGATCCGTCAAAGTGTATGGGCCAGTACGTGGTATCTGGCCTATCTTCTGGGATCTGTATTTCTGTCCAATCGTTGATGAAGTCCACCAATGCTTGGGACTTGATGGCGGTCCGGGGCATATACTTCAAGTGGGGGTCACCAAGCTCAATGGCCCACTTGGCTATTATGCCCGTGGCCTCTCGGTTTTGTATGATATCACCAAGAGGCGCCAAACTAACCACATTTATCGATCAGGTGTTCCTGGAAATAGTGCTCCAACTTCCGGCTCACCATGAAGATCCCGAAAACCAGCTTCTGCCAATGTGGGTACCGCTGCTTGGATAGGGTTAAGACTTCGGTGACAAAGTAAACCGGATGTTGGACTGGATATTCCTTTCCTTCTTCTTTCCGCTCGACCACAACTGCAACACTTACCACCTTGGAGTTGGCAGCAACATACAGGAGCATAAGCTCTTTTTCCGTGGGAGCAGCCAAGATGGGCGGGTTAACAAGCTGCTGCTTAAGCACTTCAAAGGCCCTGCCAGCTTCGTCTGTCCACTTGAAGTCGCCCGATTTATTCAACAACTGGTAAAAAGGGATCGCCTTCTCAACTAGGCGGCTTATGAACCGGCTTAAGGCCGCAATGCGTCCAGTGAGCCGCTAAACTTGATTCACGTTTGCCGGACCGGACAATGACGTCACGGCCTTGATCTTGTCCGGGTTGGCCTCAATGCCTCGCTCAGAGACCAGAAATCCTAACAACTTGCCCGCGGGGACGCCAAAAACACACTTCGCCGGGTTAAGCTTCATCTTGTATACTCGAAGATTGTCAAAGGTTTCCTTGATGTCATCCAAGAGTGTCTCTTTCTTCTGAGATTTCACCACGATGTCATCAACGTAGGCATGAACATTACGTCCGATCTGCGGCTTAAGGCAATTCTGGACACAGCGCTGGTAAGTCGCCCCGGCGCTCTTGAGTCCAAAAGGCATGGACACATAGCATAAAGCCCCAAAGGGAGTGATGAAAGCCGTCTTCTCTTGATCTTCTAACGCCATCTTGATCTGGTGATACCCAGAGTATGCATCTACACTAGTACAAAACAGGGCATTGGTCCAGGCCAGATCAGAGCATTAGTCCCGGTTCTGTTACGAACCGGGACTAATGGGTGCATTAGTCCCGGTTCGAGCGGCGCAGGCATCAGTCCCGGTTCGAACGGGGCCTTTAGTCCCGGTTGGAGAGACCAACCGGGACTAAAGGGGCTTCGAACGGTGCCAGCCCCTTTAGTCCCGGTTGGTATCTCCAACCGGGACTAAAGGCCCCCCCCTTTAGTCCCGGTTGGTGTTACCAACCGGGACTAAAGGGGTTGAGGCTTTAGTCCCGGTTGGTGTTACCAACCGGGACTAAAGGTAGTTTTCCTGTTTTTACATTTGTTTTCTGTTTTTAGTTTCTGTTTTAAATTGCTTATATCTTTTAAGATATTTGATGTTTTTGAGTGATTCTTTTTTGCATTAGATTCAAAATTTTGTCTAGTTTCTATTTGTGCCATTAGTTTTCAAATTTGACTGGTTTAAATTTGAATTTGTTCAAATTTGATTCAAACCCTAGATTGTGAATAACTTGAGTTTACAAATAGTTTTTAATTTAATTCTTTTTGCTCCTAGTCACGTGTTAGATTGTTGTCACAGTAAGATTTATTTGGTTATTTTTAGAATAATTTAAATTAGGATTTTAATTAAAAAAATGAAATGCATTTGTAACAGACGAGTTTTCGTCCGAAACCTTGATACTTCGAATGAGATGGTTCAGTTTGGACACGAAGTGCATCCAGTTTTTGCCGTAACCCTCTCAACTTTTTAGCACAAGCTATGTGGGTGAAATGATGATACCATGCCAAGTTTCAACCTTTTCAGAATTCATTTGTAGTGCTTTTCAATTTCAGGGTCATTTAGCTCAAAAAAACCATTAAATGCATGAAAAATAGCAAATGAAGTTAGAAAGGGTTGAAATTTGAGGATGTGGCTTTGAATGGTGCATATTGAATGCACAAAAAGTGTGGAGTTGAAATAAGTTAAAAAAATGAAATGCCTTTGTAACAGATGGGTTTTCGTCCGAAACCTTGATACTTCGAATGAGATGGTCCAGTTTGTACACGAAGTGCATCAAGTTTTTGCCGTAACCCTCTCAACTTTTTAGCAGAAGCTATGTGGGTGAAATGATGATACCATGCCAAGTTTCAACCTTTTCAGAGTTCATTTGTAGTGCTTTTCAATTTCAGGGTCATTTAGCTCAAAAAAATCATTAAATGCATAAAAAATAGCAAATGAAGTTAGAAAGGGTTGACTCTGGCTTGGTTAACCTTAGTTGTGACTCTGGCTGGGACGGTGCTAGCAGATGTGTAGTCGACGGTATGATTGGATGGACACCAACCCGGACTAAAGGGGTTCTGAAATTTTCAAACTCTACCCCCCCCCATGGAGTGCCTTTTTTAGTTTTGTAGAAAATAAACAAAAATGATAAAATCTTCAAAAAATAAAATCCTTTGAGATGTAGTTAGGTTTTAGTGTCTAGTTGGTATAGAAATTTTGAAATATGAATTTTGACCTTTTTTGCAAAAAAACGAAAAAAAAATGTAAAACGGCCATAACTTTTGCATACGATGTCGAAAAAAAAATTAATATATAAAAAAAAACTAGAGAAAAATTGGGACTCGATTTCACCCGGGTTTTACCCGGTGAAGTTTTCTCAGATTCTCAAATATCCAAAAGGGAAAAAAGTTATTTCAAATCAAAAAAATAATTTTAAAAATTTTAAAAAATAATTTAAAAAAAATGATGTCATATTTGGATTCCTCACATTTTTCTGATAATAATGGATATATTATTTGTCGAATTTCGATTTACAGATTTAAAGATATTAATTATGTCATATTAAATGAATAAATGGCAAAAAAAGTAATAAAATAATATTATTACTTATTTTATTTTCATTGAAATTCAATATTATTAGTACTTATTTTGTTTATTTTAATAATTGTTTAGAATTCAAAAAATTAAATCATGTGACATCAAGACCTAAGGGTTAACAGGATTGATAGCTTAAGATTGTCAAGAAAACAACAAGTGCAGTCTTGGAAACTAGGGGAGATAGAACCTGAAAGTTAAGCGTGCTGGGGCTGGAGTAGTGTGAGGATGGGTGACCGGTCGGGAAGTTAGACGATTTGGAATGAGTGCTGATTAGAGACTAGAGATTAAATTCTGAAGCAGTGAGAGGGGTGATTAGAGATTAAATTGTGAAAATCAGAAAAAAATTAAAAACAAATCAAAAAAATTGAAAAAAAAAATTTGATTTTTTTTCCTTTAGTCCCGGTTGGTGTACCAACCGGGACTAAACGCTCCACCTTTAGTCCCGGTTGGTAACACCAACCGGGACTAAAGGTCCTCCAGCCCACGCACAGAGAGCGGCCACGTGGAGGGCCTTTGGTCCCGGTTCGTAAGCCAACCGGGACTAAAGGTCTTGGGCATTAGTCCCGACCCTTTAGTCCCGGTTCCAGAACCGGGACTAAAGGCCCTTACGAACCGGGACTAAAGGGGGTTTTTCTACTAGTGCTAAGAAACATAAACGCTCACAACCCGCTGTAGAATCAATGATCTGATCAATACGCGGAAGGGCAAAAGGATCCTTGGGACATGCTTTGTTGAGATCTGTGTAGTCGACACACATGCGCCAAGTGCCGTTTTTCTTCAAAACCTGCACCGGGTTAGCCAACCACTCAGGATGAAAAACTTCCATGATGAACCCGACATCTAGGAGCCGGGCCACTTCTTCTCCAATGGCCTTGCGGCTCTCCTCATTGAAACGAGGGAGGTACTGGCGCACTGGCTTCATCTTGGGATCTAAATTAAGGTGGTGCTCAGCAAGCTCTCTCGGAACTCCACGCATGTCAGATGGTTTCCAAGCAAAGATATCCTGATTCTCACGGATGAACTTGATGAGCGCCCTTTCCTATTTGGGATCTAAGCCGGTCCCAATAGTGAACTGCTTGGATGAGTCGCTGCTACTTCTTGAGCTTGCGTTGGTTTTCCCTTGAAGAGGAAAGGGTGATGCAGCAAAGTAGATAAGTATTTCCCTCAGTTGTTGAGAACCAAGGTATCAATCCAGTAGGAGGTACAAGCAAGGCCCCAATCTATGCACCTACACAAACAATCAAACACTTGCACCCAACGCTATAAAGGGGTTGTCAATCCCTTCACGGTTACTTGCAAGGATGAAATCTGATAGAGATAGATATAAAAGATTACTAAAACGAAAACTAAAATAAAAGTAAATAAATTGCAGCAAAGTATTTTTGGTATTTTTGGTTTATAGATCTGAAAATATAATATGGAAAATAGACCTGGGGGCCATAGGTTTCACTAGAGGCTTCTCTCTTGAAGGAAAATAATACGGTGGGTGAACAAATTACTGTCGAGCAATTGATAGAAAAGCGCATAGTTATGACGATATCCAAGGCAATGATTATGCATATAGGCATCACGTCCGTATCAAGTAGACCGAAACGATTCTGCATCTACTACTATTACTCCACACATCGACCGACTCCTGCCTGCATCTAGAGTATTAAGTTCATGAAGAACAGGGTAACGCATTAAGTAAGATGACATGATGTAGAGGGATAAACTCATGCAATATGATGAAAACCCCATCTTTTTATCCTTGATGGCAACAATACAAATACGTGCCTCGCTACCCCTACTTTGTCACTGGGTTAGGACACCGCAAGATTGAACCCAAAACTAAGCACTTCTCCCATTGCAAGAATTACCAATCTAGTTGGCCAAACCAAACCAATAACTCTAAGAGACTTGCAAAGATATGAAATCATGCATATAAGAATTCAGAGAAGATTCAAATAATATTCATAGATAATCTGATCATAAATCCACAATTCATCGGATCTCGACAAACACACCGCAAAAGAGTATTACATCGGATAGATGTCCATGAAGATCATGGAGAACATGGTATTGAAGATCATAGAGAGAGAAGAAGCCATCTAGCTACTAGCTATGGACCCGAAGGTCTGAGGTGCACTACTCACGCATCATCGGAAGGGCAATGGTGTTGATGTAGATGCCCTCCGTGATCGAATCCCCCTCCGGCAGATCACCGGAAAAGGCCCCAAGATGGGATCTCACGGGAACAGAGGCTTGCGGCGGCGGAAAAGTATTATCGTGGCTCTCTTTGGTATAGGGGGAATATTCCTGAATTTATAGGCGAAGAATTAGGGTTGGACGAGCTACGGGGGCCCACAAGCCAGGGGGGCGCGCCCTGGTGGCTTGTGGCCTACCCGTAGGTCTTCTGGCCTCTTCTCGAAGCCTCCTGGGTTCCTTCTGGTCCAAGAAAAATCAGCGTAGAATTTTATTCCGTTTGGACTCCGTTGGATATTCCTTTTCTGCAATACTCAAAAACAAGGAAAATACAGAAACTGGCACTGGGCACTAGGTTAATAGGTTAGTCCCAAAAATAATATAAAATAGCATATTAATGCATATAAAACATCAAAAATAGATAATATAATAGCATGGAACAATCAAAAATTATAGATACGTTGGAGACGTATCAGCATCCCCAAGCTTAATTCCTGCTCGTCCTCGAGTAGGTAAATGATAAAAACAGAATTTTTGATGTGGAATGCTACCTAACATATTTATCCATGTAATATTCTTTATTGTGGCATGAATGTTCAGATCCATAAGATTCGAAACAAAAGTTTAATGTTGACATAAAAACAATAATACTTCAAGCATACTAACAAAGCAATCGTGTCTTTTCAAAATAACATGGCCAAAGAAAGTTATCCCTACAAAATCATATGGTCTGGCTATGCTCCATCTTCCCCACACAAAGTATTTAAATCATGCACAATCCCAATGACAAGTCAAGCAATTGTTTCACACTTTTTATGTTCTCAAACCTTTTCAACTTTCACGCAATACATGAGCGTGAGCCATGGATATAGCACTATAGGTGGAATAGAATATGGTGGAGGTTGTGAGAAAAAGGAGAAGATAGTCTCACATCAACTAGGCGTATCAACGGGCTATGGAGATGCCCATCAATAGATATCAATGTGAGTGAGTAGGGATTTCCATGCAACGGATGCACTAGAGCTATAAGTGTATGAAAGCTCAAAAAGAAACTAAGTGGGTGTGCATCCAACTCGCTTGCTCACGAAGACCTAGGGCAATTTGAGGAAGCCCATCATTGGAATATACAAGCCAAGTTATATAATGAAAAATTCCCACTAGTATATGAAAGTGACAAAATAGGAGACTCTCTATCATGAAGATCATGGTGCTACTTTGAAGCACAAGTGTGGAAAAAAGATAGTAGCATTGTCCCTTCTCTCTTTTCTCTCACATTTTTTTTGTGGGCATCTTTGGCCTCTTTTTTTTATTTGGGCTTCATTGGCCTCTTTTATTATTTGTAAAGTTTGGAGACTCATCCCAACTTGTGAGGGAATCATAGCTTCCATCATCCTTTCCTCACATGGGACAATGCTCTAATAATGATGATCATCACACTTTTATTTACTTCCAACTCAAGAATTACAACTCGATACTTAGAACAAAATATGACTCTATATGAATGCCTCTGGTGGTGTACCGGGATGTGCAACGATCTAGCATAGCAAATGACATCAAAAAACGGACAAGCCATGAAAACATCATGCTAGCTATCTTACGATCATGCAAAGCAATATGACAATGATGGTGCGTGTCATGATAAACGGAACGGTGGAAGTTGCATGGCAATATATCTCGGAATGGCTATGGAAATGCCATAATAGGTAGGTATGGTGGCTGTTTTGAGGAAGGGAATATGGTGGGTTTAATGCACCGGCGAAAGTTGCGTGGTACTAGAGAGGCTAGCAATGGTGGAAGGGTGAGAGTGCGTATAATCCATGGACTCGCATTAGTCATAAAGAACTCACATACTTATTGCAAAAAGTCTATTAGTTATCGAAGCAAAGTATTAGACGCATGCTCCTAGGGGAGAGGTTGGTACGAGTTAACCATCGCGCGCTCCCGACCCTCACACAAAGGATGACAATCAATAAACAAATCATGCTCCGACTTCGTTACATAACGGTTCACCATACGTGCATGCTACGGGAATCACAAACTTTTAACACAAGTATTTCTACCAATCAACAATTACTCACTAGCATGACTCTAATATCACCATCTTTATATCTCAAAACTATATGCGAGGAATCAAACTTCTCATAGTATTCAATGCACTTTATATGAAAGTTTTTATTATATCCCTCTTGGATGCCCATTATATTAGGACTAAATTCATAACCTAAACCAATTACCATGCTGTTTAAAGACTCTCAAAATAATATAAGGGAGGTACGAGAGTTCAATTATTTCTATAAAATAAAACACCACTGTGCTCTAAAAAGATATAAGTGAAGCACTAGAGCAAAATTGCCTAGCTCAAAAGATATAAGTGAAGCACATAGCGTATTCTAATAAATTCAGGATTTATGCGTGTCCCTCTCAAAAGATGTGTGCAGCAAGGATGATTGTGAAAAACTAAAAAGCAAAGACTCATATCATACAAGACGCTCCAAGCAAAACACATATCATGTGGTGAATAAAAATATAGCCTCAAGTAAATTTACTGATGGATTGAAGACGAAAGAGGGGATGCCTTCCGGGGCATCCCCAAGCTTAGGCTCTTTGGTATCCTTGAATATTCCTTGGGGTGCCTTGGGAATCCCCAAGCTTAGGCCCTTTCCACTCCTTATTCCACAGTCCATCAAATCTTTACCCAAAACTTGAAAACTTCACAACACAAAACTCAACACAAAACTCGTGAGATCCGTTAGTATAAGAAAAATAAATCACCACTTTAGGTACTGTTGTGAACTCATTCTTTATTTATATTGGTGTAATATCTACTGTATTACAACTTCTCTGTGGTTCATACCCCCCGATACAACCCATAGATACATCAAAATAAGCAAACAACACAAAGAAAACAGAATCTGTCAAAAACAGAACAGTCTGTAGCAATCTGTAAACTTCGAATACTTCTGTAACTCAAAAAATTCTGAAAAATTAGGACAATCTGGGAAATTTGTATAGAAATATTTTGTAAAAATTTCAGACTCATTCGACGCTCTGGTGACTTTATAAAATTCCTGGACTGAGCGCAAAAGTTTCTGTTTTTCAGCAAGATCAAATCAACAATCACCATAGACCATCCCAAAGGTCTTACTTGGCTCAAACACTAATTAAAACACTAAAACACAATTACTACAGAGGTAATAATGTGTAAATAACTCAATAACAGAAACTAAAACAAAAAAACATAAAATAAAATTGGGTTGCCTCCCAACAAGCGCTATTGTTTAACACCCCTAGCTAGGCATAACGCAATAGATCTTGGTATTGTCATCTTTGGTATGCAATCCATAAGTAGCTCTCATAATAGATTCATAAGGTAATTTAATTTTCTTTCTAGGAAAGTGTTCCATGCCTTTCCTTAACGGAAATTGGAATCTAATGTTTCCTTCTTTCATATCAATAATTGCACCAATCGTTCTAAGGAAAGGTCTACCAAGAATAATAGGACATGTAGGATTGCAACCTATATCAAGAACAATGAAATCTACGGGCACATAATTCCTATTTCAAACAATAAGAACATCATTAATCCTTCCCATAGGTTTCTTAATAGTGGAATCCGCTAGATGCAAATTTAAAGAGCAATCATCAAGTTCATGGAAACCTAGCACATCACATAAAGTTTTCGGAATCGTGGAAACGCTAGCACCCAAATAACACAAAGCATGGCACTCATAATATTTAATTTTAATCTTAATAGTAGGTTCCCACTCATCATAAAGCTTTCTAGGTATAGAAACTTCCAACTCAAGTTTTTCTTCAAAAGATTTCATCATAGCATCAACGATATGTTTAGTAAAAGCTTTATTTTGATTATAAGCATGCAGAGAATTCAACATGGATTGCAACAAGGAAATCTAATCAATCAAAGAACAACTATCATAATTAAAGTCCTTGAAATCCAAAAAAATGGGTTCATTGCTATTTAAAGTTTTGACCTCTTCGATCCCACTTTTATCAATTTTAGCATTAAGATCTATAAACTCCGAATCATTGGGACGACTTTTAACTAAAGTCGACTTATCTCCAGTCCCATCTTTATCAAGATTTATATTAGAAAACAAAGATTCAATAGGAGTCACATCAATCACTTTAAGATCTTCATCATTATTATCACGAGAACACACTTTTTCAAGCCATTCACGCTTAGCACGCATTCTAGCGGTTCTTTCCTTACACTCATCAATAGAAGTTCTCATAGCTTTTAAAGACTCATTAATATCACGCTTGGGTGGAGTAGATCTAATTTTCAAAGAATCAATCTCAAGCGAAATTCTATCAACGTTCCTAGCCAAATCATCAATCTTGAGCAATTTTTCTTCAATCGTAGCATTGAAAACCTTTTGCGAACTAATAAATTCTTTAATATTATTCTCAAGATCAGAGGGCATCTTATTATAATTTCCATAAGGATTATTGTAGGAATTACCATAATTATTAGAGGAATTACTAGGAAACGGCCTAGGCTTGAAATTACCTCTATACGCGTTATTACCAAAATTGTTCCTACCAACAAAATTCACATCCATAGATTCATTATTATTTCCAATCAAAGAAGACAAAGGCATATCATTAGGATTAATAGGAGCACTCTTACTAGCAAAGAATTTCATTAATTCATCCATCTTTTCACTCAAAGTATTTATTTCTTCAATAGCATGCACTTTTTTACTAGTAGATCTTTCGGTATGCCATTGAGAGTAATTTGCCATAATATTATCTAGGAGTTTAGTAGCTTCTCCTAATGTGATTTCCATAAAAGTACCACCCGCGGTGGAATCTAAAAGATTTCTACATGCAAAATTCAATCCCGCATAAAAAAATTGTATAATCATCCATAAACTCAAACCATGTGCGGGGCAATTTTTAATCATTAATTTCATCCTCTCCCAAGATTGTGCAACATGCTCATGATCAAGTTGCTTAAAATTCATTATATCGTTACTAAGGGAGATGATCTTAGCGGGCGGAAAGTACTTGGAAATAAAAGCATCTTTACACTTATTCCATGAATCAATACTATTTTTAGGCAAAGATGAAAACCAAGTTTTCGCACGATCTCGTAGTGAGAACGAAAATAGCTTCAATTTAACAATATCATTATCCACATCTTTCTTCTTTTGCATATCACACAACTCAACGAAAGTATTTAGATGGGATGCGGCATCTTCACTAGGAAGGCCGGAAAATTGTTCTTTCATAACAAGATTAAGCAAAGCGGCATTAATTTCATAAGATTCCGCACTAGTGGCGGGAGCAATCGGAGTACTAATAAAATCATTATTATTAGTATTGGAGAAGTCACACAATTTGGTATTCTCAGACATCGTGACAAAGCAAGCAATCTAGCACACAAGCAAACAAAAAGCAAACGAAAAGACGAACGGAAGAAGGGCGAATAAAAAGGCAAATCTTTTTGGTTTTTTCTGCAAATTGTTTTAGAAGTGGGGGAGAGGAAAACGAGAGGCAAATGGCAAATAATGTAAATGCAAGAGATGAGTTTGTGATGGGTACTTGGTAGGCTTGATGTAGATCCCTCCGACAACCACGCCAAAAATTGGCAAGTTGACAGGAGAGTTCTTGTCTTGACTTGCTATGTATCCTCCCCGGCAACGGCGCCAGAAATCCTTCTTGCTACTTCTTGAGCTTGCGTTGGTTTTCCCTTGAAGAGGAAAGGGTGATGCAGCAAAGTAGATAAGTATTTCCCTCAGTTGTTGAGAACCAAGGTATCAATCCACTAGGAGGTACAAGCAAGGCCCCAATCTATGCACCTGCACAAACAATCAAACACTTGCACCCAACGCTATAAAGGGGTTGTCAATCCCTTCACGGTTACTTGCAAGGATGAGATCTGGTAGAGATAGATATAAAAGATTACTAAAACGAAAACTAAAATAAAAGTAAATAAATTGCAGCAAAGTATTTTTGGTATTTTTGGTTTATAGATCTGAAAATATAATATGGAAAATAGACCCGGGGGCCATAGGTTTCACTAGAGGCTTCTCTCTTGAAGGAAAATAATACGGTGGGTGAACAAATTACTGTCGAGCAATTGATAGAAAAGCGCATAGTTATGACGATATCCAAGGCGATGATTATGCATATAGGCATCACGTCCGTATCAAGTAGACCGAAACGATTCTGCATCTACTACTATTACTCCACACATCGACCGACTCCTGCCTGCATCTAGAGTATTAAGTTCATGAAGAACAGAGTAACGCATTAAGTAAGATGACATGATGTAGAGGGATAAACTCAAGCAATATGATGAAAACCCCATCTTTTTATCCTTGATGGCAACAATACAAATACGTGCCTCGCTACCCCTACTTTGTCACTGGTTGAGGACACCGCAAGATTGAACCCAAAACTAAGCACTTCTCCCATTGCAAGAATTACCAATCTAGTTGGCCAAACCAAACCAATAACTCTAAGAGGCTTGCAAAGATATGAAATCATGCATATAAGAATTCAGAGAAGATTCAAATAATATTCATAGATAATCCGATCATAAATCCACAATTCATTGGATCTCGACAAACACACCGCAAAAGAGTATTACATCGGATAGATCTCCATGAAGATCATGGAGAACATGGTATTGAAGATCATAGAGAGAGAAGAAGCCATCTAGCTACTAGCTATGGACCCGAAGGTCTGAGGTGAACTACTCACGCATCATCGGAAGGGCAATGGTGTTGATGTAGATGCCCTCCGTGATCGAATCCCCCTCCGGCAGATCACCGGAAAAGGCCCCAAGATGGGATCTCACGGGAACAGAGGCTTGCGGTGGCGGAAAAGTATTATCGTGGCTCTCTTTGGTATTGGGGGAATATTCCTGAATTTATAGGCGAAGAATTAGGGTTGGAGGAGCTACGGGGGGCCCACAAGCCAGGGGGCGCCCCCCCAGGGGCGCGCCCTGGTGGCTTGTGTCCTACCCGTAGGTCTTCTGGCCTCTTCTCGAAGCCTCCTGGGTTCCTTCTGGTCCAAGAAAAATCAGCGTAGAATTTTATTCCGTTTGGACTCCATTGGATATTCCTTTTCTGCAATACTCAAAAACAAGGAAAAAACAGAAACTGGCACTGGGCACTAGGTTAATAGGTTAGTCCCAAAAATAATATAAAATAGCATATTAATGCATATAAAACATCCAAAATAGATAATATAATAGCATGGAACAATCAAAAATTATAGATACGTTGGAGACGTATCAGTCGCCCAGTGTGAAGTCGATCTGCTTCGTATCCTCAGCCGACTTGAACTTAAGCATGGGTTCCGACTCACTATTGGGTTTCTTGAGCGGGCTCATATCAGCCGGGTCATCATTGGCAGTGTAGAACTTCTACTCCTCTACCGCACAGGCCGACTCGGCGTAGGCCGCATCTCCTTCCTCGCATTCCCGGGCTATCTTCCGGTTTCCGTCCACGGTTATGGTCCCTTTGAGTCCCGGCATCTTGAGCTTGAGATAGACGTAGCACGGGCGGGCCATGAAATGAGCGTAAGTCGGCCGCCCAAAGAGAGCATGATAAGGGCTTTTTATCTTGACAACTTCAAACATCAAAGGCTCGCATCTGTAGTTGAACTCATCCCCAAAGGCCACATCGAGCTTAATCCGTCCGATCGGATAAGCAGACTTTCCAGGAACGATTCCATGAAAAACTGTCGTTGAAGGGAGCTACGTGCTTTCTGACAGGTTCATTCGACGAAAGGTCTCATAATATTGCACAAGGTATATCCGCCAACTTGTGGTGCCACCACGAAAACTAAGCCGCCCGGGTTGTCAACCCGGGGGGGGGGGGGGGGGGTGTGACGCCCTGGATCCATGCTACAGTGATCAATGCAATTAAGCTACAGTGATCGAATCAAACCTCACTTAAATTCCCTAATGATTTTCAAAATTCATTTGAAAAGTGATTTTAAAAGTTTCACAAACCAGGAATTAAAAATCATGAAAAGGTTTCAAATATTCCCTAAGTATTTATAAAGTTGTAACCAACATTCTTTAAAGTATTTTGGTGCCTCTAATTAAATATAACAGAGGCCAATTCAATTATTAAATGCCTTTTCGTTTATTATGGTATTTTTCAAACAGTTTCAAACGGCCCCCAAAACATTTTGTGGCAGAACATAAAAATGCTATGGGATTATTGAACCCAATGCCATATTTTTACAAGAGTATATTGTTGTTAAATTAAATAAAAAAAGAAAAAGAGAAATAAAACCAAAAAAAGAAAAACAGAAAACCCATCCCAGCCCCACCTGGCCCAACTGGGCCAACTGGCCCAGCTGCCCAGCGCGCGCGTCGTCTCCCTCCTCTTGTAGCGACCGCCCGGTCGCTACAGGGCGCCGTCGCCGCTGCACCGGCTCGCCGCCGTCGGTGGGAGGATAAGAGCAGCTCCGCGGTGCTCTCTCTCTTCCCCCTCGAACCCTAGCCCCGCTCGTTTCCCCCTCGCTGGCGCCAGATCCCCTTTTCCCCCACCTCGCCGAGCGCCGCCGCCGCCATGGCCGTCGGCTAGCCGCGGCCCCCCGAGCTCCATTCGCCCCGCCACCTCCCCAGGACCTCCGCCGTCAACCGGTGCTTCCATCCCGACCACAAGACCAACCCGGGGCCCCCTGCATCGCCGCCCTCGACCTTCTCCTTCCCCTACGGCTGCCGGGATTGCCGCCGTCGATTCGCTCTGGCAAGCCCTCCCCGAGCACACTTTGCGCCACTACGGGCTCCCTGTAAGCTCCGCCTACCTCTCCCCTCTCCTCTCTCCCTCCCGGTCGTCCCCTAGCGCCATCCCCGACGTGCGCCCGAATGCATCGCCACGAAGCTCGTCGCCGGCGAGTCTCCGGTGACCAAATGGTCACGGGCATGTGTCCATTTTCTTCGCCGCGTCGCGTAGAGCCTGCCTAGCCCATCCATTCGAGATGTTGCACGCCGTAGCGCCGTTTCCGTCGAGCTCCCGTACACGCCGCCGCCTCCGCTCGTCGCCGGCACCGTTTCCGGCCGAGTCCGGCTGCGCCACCGCCACCATTCGACGCGGCTCGTTCGACTCGTTCGAACGAGCCCAGCCGCGCGCCGAACGGCCCTCCGTATCGCTTTTCCGACGACCCTCGTGGCTCGCCGCCGCGTTTTAGCGTCGCCGGCGTTGAGCCGCCGGCCGCCGCCGACGTGGCTGGCCGGGCCCCACCCCTGGGTCACTGACCCGTGGGCCCCCAGGTCCTGGTTGACCAGTTGACTTGGTCAACTGGCTGACTGGGCTCAACCAGTCACTCGCATGTGGGGCCCGAGCCCCTGGGTCTATGACATGTGGGCCAGCCCTGTCAGTTGACTAATCCGACAATTAGTTAAAATTAATTAGACTAATTAGAGTATGACATGTGAGTCCCCTGTTAATTAATCAATTTTAAAATTAATAAAACTCTGGATTAAACCCTGAGTCAATGACAGCTGGGGCCCACTGGTCAGGTTTGACCAGTCATCCCCACTGTTGACTACTGACGTCATCCTGATGTCATGCTGACGTCATAAATGCTTTTTCGAATTTATTTAAATCTGTTAATTCCAGAAAATGATTAAAACTTTAAAAATTAATAGAAAATAATCCGTAGCTGAGATGAAAAAGTTTTATACATGAAAGTTGATCAGATAAATCCCACGAATCTGATTATGCCATCCGTTCATCTGTCACATGCTCCTAGCATGATGAACATGGAACTTTTCCCCTCCGGATCGTCTGTCCGATAAATCCAAAGACCCGGGAAATATCGTCAAATATTCTTCCGCCCCATCTGCGACGTGTAGTACTGCGTTAGTGCATGCCTAGCTCTGCATATTGCCATGTCATGCATCGTGTTGCATCTGTGCTTTATATTTATTGTTTCTTCCCCCCTCTTCTCTACGGTAGACCCCGAGACTGACGGTGCTGCCAGGTACGACTACGCGCCTGACGATCAGCCTTTTGCCGCAGAGCAGCAAGGCAAGCAACCCCCCTTGAGCATTCCGATATCACCTATTCCTTTCCCTCTTATTCTTGCATTAGATTTTGCTACTGTATTAGTTAGCTCCTAATCTGATGCATAGCCTGCTTTTGATAAACTGCTACTATACCTGCAACGATATCAACTGTTTAGTATAGGTTGGTCAGTGAATCCCCTGAGACCCCCCTTAGTCCCAGTTGCCCCTGCATCTTCATCGACGACTCGATGACTTGAAGACCCGAAGACTCGGTCAACCGACCGACGAGCCAGGCCCCTCACATCACCGCACAGCCCTTAAGTATGGCACTGCAGAGCTACTATCGAGTGTCGAGGGTGATACCCCACTTAGCAATCCCGATGTTAATTATGTAGCGTGGCTAATCGGTCGTGGGTATCGAGGGTGATTCCTCCTTCCCATTTATCGATAGCGACTCTTGTCATACACATACCTCGAGTGGGATCCATCGAGGGTGATTCCTCGGATATCCACTTGGTGTATAAACACACAGTTACTTCAACTTGACTTTGTTTACATGTGAAAGACGGGACTGGAGGGACAGGCGATGCCACCCTGGTTGAGGTGGACCTGAGTTCCCGACAGTCTTGAGACGAGTCTGCCCCAAGGGTACCCGTTTGTGAGATGTGGTGGGATGCGCCGGTAAGGCATCCAAAGGGTTATTATGAGCCGTGGACAGGCAGGAGAGGCCCTTGCCACACATCCTCGAGTCGGGGCGACGGACCGCACCTCATGGGTCGCGCTTTCCCCGCATTAATAAAATGCTAATGGGTTGGGTATTTGATCTGAGTTGGGTCGTTGGCCTTTTTACACACCAAACCATCGCATGGGAGAAGTTATGGGTACTCAGCGTCGTTGTATCAGCCGAAGCTCTTCGGACGTCAGCAATGGAGCGGCGCGCGCCGGATTGGACTGGACGGTGCAGCTCTTGGACTGCAGTGTACTAGGTCTACTTCCGGCTGCCCACGCATCGTGCAGGAGCGCAGAGGGCAAGTGGGCCCACGACCCCTTTGTGCTTAAGATTTAGACCGGCGGGCTGGCCTCTTCGTTGAGCCTAGGTGGGGCGACGACGTGCTGCTATCCCGAGGCCGGGCATGACCCAGGAAAGTGTGTCCGGCCGGAGGTGATTAGGCGTGCTGGAAATGCGGTGCACCCCTGCAGGGAAGAAATTATCTATTCGAATAGCCGTGTCCACGGTAACAGGACGACTTGGAGTTGTACCTTGACCTTATACAACTATAATTGTGACTTTAAATTTGAAATGAATGTTGGCTCCGGGATTGCTTCCTCGCAGGGAGTTAATGAAGAATCTCTGGGCGTGGTTACTTAATAAAATTGCTACAATAATATGACTATATATGAGATACCAGTCTACTCTCTTCTAATGCTGCAAGATGCTGAAGATGCTAGTCTTCGATAGGACTAGGCTTTCCCCCTATGCTTGCTTTCTGCAGTCAGTCCAGATATAACCCCTCCCCTTGATACTGATGCATACTTAGCATAGTTCTGATGTCAGTCTTGCGAGTACTTTGGATGAGTACTCACCGCTGCTTTGCTTTCTTTTTCCCCCTCGATACGATTCTGCGTTCAGACGACGGAGCCCAGGAGATGGAGTACGCCGGAGACGACTACTACACCACCGCTGGAGCCTACTACTACGTGGAGAGTGACGACGCTCAGGAGTAGTTAGGAGGTTCCCAGGCAGGAGGCCTCGCCTCTTTTGATCCGCTGCTTATGTTTGTGCTATCCTTCTTAACGCAAAACTTGTTTAACTTATGTCTGTACTTAGATATTATTTGCTTCCGCTGACTCGTGCTTTGTCGAGCTTTGTATTCGAGCCCTCGAGGCCCCTGGCTTGTAATATGAAGCTGTATGACTTTAATTTGTGTCTAGTGCTGTGTTGTGATATCAATCAGTGAGTCCCTAATCTTGGTCATACGCATTGCGTGTTTCATTAGCGTACGGTCGAGATCGGGGGCGTCACAGGGTGATCCTCCCTGCTCCAGGTGATTGAATGCTTGGACCAGTTAAGGTACCTGGGGACCGCCGGCTCAGCCATGTTGACGGCCCTAATCTTGACTTTGTTGTCCTGCTTGCAAGTATTGGTGGTGAACACGTGGTTTACCACGATTCAGACGCCTCGGATTTTCTCAAAAAGTACCTTGGCCGCCACGCGGCTGAAGCTCCGTTCTTGAGTCGCCGTGCGCTTCATCAGAACAGCCAGAGATTCCAAATGCGAGTGATCCTTGAGCCAGCGTGCTTACCATAGCATGGGCCGAAACTTGCAGGGGAAGATCATGACGTTCCTTGCAGGCTTCTGCTCCGAACGAGCCCCCAAGCCCAGCATCCGAGCTAACGACGGCCGCTCCTTCGATGGTTGGTTCGACCAAAAGGCCCGCCCGCCGAGGAGACCCGGCCGCGTAGTGACTTTGGCCGGCTTGACGCCGGCTGGATTGAGCATGCCGAGCTGGCTCGATGATGTTGGTGCGGATGTCCGACTCGGGCACCGTTGTGCCGATCTTGCCGATGAAGACTTGGATCTTGTCAGAGGGGACCCGTTAACCATACTCGATCGAGTCGGCCTCGGTGCCCCAGCCGGAGTCGTCGATGTAGATCTTGCCACGGCGGCTTTTTGTCATACGACCGACCGCGTAACTCTCGAACCCTAGAAGGGCTCCCTTCGTGAACTCAACTCCACCGGGTGAGGGCCCCACGGTGGGTGCCAACTGTCGTGGTTTTGTCAACCCGGCAGATGTCCTCGTAACAGGACTTAGGTGTGAGGCCATAGCCGCTTGGTGGTGACTCGAAGGGGTTGAACTAGAGAGAGAGTCGGGTTTACCTAGCTTCAGCCCCTCCTAAGGAGGTAATAGCCTACGTCCTGCTTTGTGTGTATTTGATGGATAGATCTCGATTACAAGGGTGCGGAATCACTAACCTAGCTATCGAGAGGTTGTAACTTGAGTCTTTCGGCCCTAGGGGCCTACCTTTATATACATGTCAAGCCCTAGGGTTTACAATAGAGTCCGGGTCATAACACGACCCGTGACCTATAATGTCTCTAACATGTCTTGTGTCTTAAGGAAACTCAGCTAGCGTCTTTAGCTTCATGGGCCTTGAGCCGCCGCCTTCAGGTGTTGGGCCATCTGGCGACTCTCGTCAGCTACCGCCTCGTTTGTCTTCGTCTTCGTGATACGGCCCATCTTGTGCTTGGCCTCAAATTTGTTATTCTATCTAACTCGGCCTAGTAGGGCGGGTTACGCCGTGGATTTATATCCCCGACAAGTTGCGTATGCTGAGCCGGTTCGTCGATGTCGATGTAGATGTCCGGCTCGGCAACGGTAGTTCCGATCCTACCAAGGGGGTTCTGGTGTTCGTGCTCGGTTGAGCCGACCTTGGTACTCCAGATTGGATCGTCTACGCAGATCTTGTCGTGGTGACTCTTGATCATTTGATCAACCGCAAATTTCCCGAACCCTGGATAGGTTCCCTTCGAGAGCTCAACTCCACCGGGCGAGGGCCCCACGGTGGGCGCCAACTGTCGTGGTTTTGTCACGGCAGATGTCCTCGTGCCAGGACTTAGGTGTGAGGCCATCGCCGCTAGGTGCCAACTCAAAGGGGTTAAACGGGAACGGGAGGCGAGTTTACCCAGGTTTGGCCCCTCTCGATGGAAGTAATAGCCTACGTCCTGCTTTGTGTCTATATTGGTGGTGATCTCGATTACAAGGGTGCGGAATCGCTGACCTAGCTTTCGAGGGTGTCTAACTTGAGTCTTTCGGCCCTAGGGGCTTGCCTTTATATACAGGTCAAGACCCTAGGGTTTACAACAGAGTTCGAGTCATATTATGACTCGTAACCTATCATGTCTCTAACACGCCTTGCCTCCTAAGCAAGGAATCTTCCGGCGTCTTCCGCCTTGTGGGCCTTGAGTCACCGTCTCTACGCGCTTGGGCCGCCCGACAGTTTACTTAGTAGCCGCCTTACTCGTTTTATCTTTACAACACGGCCCATCTTGGACATATTTCTAGAGCCGCCATTATACTGACTCCGCCCAGTAGGGCGGGTCATACCATGGGGTTATATCCCCGACAGCATATGTATTGCATTGCAACCTTAATCTGGCAGCTCAGTGGCTGCGGGTGACACGGTAGGGCTGTTTGATGTCTGTGTGGTTCTGGGGCGGCTGGTGACGCGAATTATGGGGGTAGTAGCGATCTAGTGGCCAAAGATGTTGGTTGTAGGTTGGCGGCTCCAGACGGGTCGCAGCGGGCCTCGGGTTAACTCTCTTGGTCGAAACTAGGTTGTACCTGGCCCGAGGAGGCCTAATGTCCCGACAGGCCGACATGAGTCGGTGTTGCCTCGGTGACGCATTGAGGCCAATTGGCCTATAGGACGGTAACAGATGTTTCTTTAGTTATTTATCCCATTCCAAGGTTTGAGGGGTGGATCCAGGTGGGATTTGGCGTCGAGGGCCGGGGATTTTGTGTGGGTCGACATCGTTGATGCTTGGCCCTAACCTACATGGTGCTTTGGCTCGACCGGTTCCGCTCCTTCTTGGTTCGTGCCAAGGTGTTGGATTTACGGTGGTTAGTTGCTCTCGCAGGAGTGGATGTCTCTTCTCGACATCGGGGCGGCGGCCCCAGAAGAGGAGGTTGTGTGGTTGGCTCTGAAGTAAGCAATATTTCATGGTGGTGGCGCCCCCTCTTGACTTCAGGTATCGTAGACAAGAGGAGGTAATCTATCTTATAGACGTGTCCCCGTGGTCTCGGTCTCAGTCCTCGTTATGTCATAACTGGATTGGTGCTCCACGCCTCGGAGTGAGGGGGTTGATTTAAAGTAGAGTCGGTTCTTTCCTGAGATGTCTCGGTGTGTTCGGTTCCTCAGTGTTTGATGGTTTCTTATGGCGGTATGACTCCAGTCCTCTTTAGTATTCTTGGATCTAGGTAGTTAGGATTGACCTCTCCTGTTTTTCATGCTTGGTGTTGGGTTTGTAGAACTTGTGCCACTCGCCCAATGTTGTTTTATTTTTCTTCTGCTTGTATGAGGGTTTTCTCACCATTTTGTGTCAGTTTAGCCATTTGTGCCATTATCTATAAGGTGGGTCGCAAGCCTGTTTTGACAGTTTTATTTTTCAGTCTATGTTGGCCAATCTATGTGCATTATAAGCATGAACTAAAATTTTGGCCACCCAATATTTTTTGGTAGGGCAATTTTAGGCTCCAACCAAACACAGCATAAATAAGTATCATGTTTAACGAAAATAATATTGCAGAGGAGTCTAAGCTCTATATCAGTCAAACACCAGCATTTAAAAAAAATAGTGTATAGTGAAAGTGAATGCGAAAACACATCCCCTCAACACATTCACACGTGACCATGTACGCTTCTCTTCACTGTTTACCGAGAAGTAAATCACTTGTTTCGTGGATATCTACATTGTGCGTAAGAAATATCACATGTGTGGGGTCTTTTTAATTATAGTTAATTTCATTGGAAAATTATGTTTATGTTATTCTAAAAAGGTACTAATGATCAAACGTATTGTTTATCCTTGGTATTAAAATAGAACATAAAATCAATGTTTTCACTATGAAATAGCCAATATATTTATGTGATGTTAGAACAGGGTTAATTATTCTTCGGTTGTTGGTATTACATGTACATTTACGAGAATCCATACGCCATGATCCAATATAATTATGGTCCATCTTGGCAAAATTTCATATGATGTTTAGGCCATGCTAAATGATATTATTTTATTTGGCCTATTTTAATATATGTTCATACATTGTGGTCAAAGTTAAGAAACAAGTTTGGCCACAAGTCTTATGATGCATTGTATTTTTAAGGAATGTAGTATTAGTCTTATCTAAGTTTTTAACTCTTTACATTGTATCCCTAATTGTTGAGAGAATATCCAAAATCCTATACAAGGACCCGCCCCCATCCTTCATGGCGCACCTCATACATGGTGAACAAAAGTCCATGGCGTTAAAAACAAGTGATGGAGGTCAACAATTGTCCAAGCAGGCCAACATGGCCAATGAAAGTCCAATCAAATCTTAGTGGTCAACAAGGCAGAGAAGAAGAGATTGTAAAATAATAAGTCAAAGATGAAGGAAAAGGGGTGATGTCTACGATGCTCTTCTGTTGGCATAGACTTTGTCGGGCCTCCGAACGAAGAGGATTGTAGGACAACAAAATTTTCTCTAAAGTGGGTAACCTAAGCTTTATCAGTCTGAAGCAGGCATAGGTTGAAAGTATGCTCACTTAAGAAACCCTGCACTCAAGATACAAGTAGTCTCTTGTGTACCCAAACACACTCAATAATTTTTTCAATTGTATAGGTGCACTATATCCCAAAGATATTGATAATTTGAATGATAGACTGCTTGTTTGGATGCTAACAATATTTTTGTATGTGTGGAATAAGCATTGTTTGAATGATTGGAAACAAGACCTAGGGTTCATACTTCCTCTAGTGCCAACTCTCAATGCCATTAACATAGTTAAGAGGCATGCTATATTCTGAAAAAGTGTCATAAAGACTCACCCCAAACAAGGATGGGATACCGAATGTATGGCTAGGCACACTTCTAACTTTGTCTTCCTAATCTTAATCCATAGGGCATGCCCCAATGGCACCTCAGACAACCCCGAAAATTATACTATACAATTAGCTCATGAATTCTATCATCCTAATATTTAATACGACGAATCACCCCAATATCACTGCGGGTATGTCCGGAAATTATAATATATATGCATAACATAATCTCATTGATTCCAAAAACATTCAATCCAACATAAACAAACTCATAGCATGAGCTAGATACAATTCACCACAAAGAGAACCGAAGGGGATGCATCACATAGTTGAACTCCAATAGCAAAGCCCATGATAAAAATCATGGTCTGGAACTTACATGATCAAAGGAGAGAGATATAGAACACATAGCCACTGCTACAAATCCTCAGGACTACTCGTACATCATCATAGGAGGAGCAAGGGATGAGGGAGAGGTCAAAGGAGATGAATCCCCCTGAAAGGATGCCAAAGATGATGTAAAAAGATTTATGATGATTTTGATTATATATAGAGCTAGGGGAAAGAGGTGGCGGAGGGAGGCACCAAGGGCTTTACGCACCCTCTGATCGCTCCCTACCAGTAGCATGCATGGGTGGGGCCATGTAGAGCCCATGGGCCTCCCCTCGAGGTGGGCTTTGGCCCAAAGTTACTTCTATCTTGAAACTTCACAAAATGTTTTCTTGATTTTTTTTGGGCTCCAAAATATGATATTTTTACTAATCCCGAAAAAGCAGAAAACATCAACTAGCCTTTGCTAGTCCGGTAAAATCATATGAAGATTCCAAACACATGATAAATAATATGAATATAGCATGAATACTTTGAAAATCAAAGATAAGACTTATAATTAAGGGGCAAATAAGCCCAATCCCAAAAAGGAATACCGTCATATGATGGACGGAATCTCTCCCTTGCTGGGCCTCCACCCCCTCCTAGCCCAACTAGAGGCACATGGGTCAAAGGAGCAAAATTACCAGTTCTACCCTCCCACCTCCTCTTTTAAACGGCAGCCTTGGTTCTTTTCAGAGACCCTTAGTTTGCATAAGGACCCGCATGGGCATGTAAATCATCACTACTAGGGAAAAGCCTAGCTATAGCGCGGGTTAAGGGCCTGTCAGTAGCGCGGGGGACCGCGCTACTGCTACGGCGCCACAGCTAACTTGTAGAAGTAGCGTCTCTCCCCAGCGCTACTGGTAAGTAAAGTATCCGTAGCGCCGGTGTCTAACCCGCGCCACTACTAATTTTATGTTTTTTTGTTTACTAATGACATCACTAGTGTAATTAGCAGTACCGTGGTGGGCCCCATGTAGCACTAGTGTCATTAGTAAGTAGAAGAGGATGGGTTTATATATATCATTATTGATGACAATTTGAGTTCAAACAGATAACTAGATTTCAAAAACCTTATAAGTCTAGACCGAACTGCTAGATCGAGACCAATAATGATAAAACTATTAAACCTTAAACTAGAGCTTAATCTTACTACAATACTACTAATGAGCAGAATCTGGTGGTGCAGAATCTGATAGTGGTGGGGACATTCTTGGCGGAAGTTATCCCGACAACACTTCCCCATCGGGCTCTCTGATGTCACTTGTTGTGGTGCCCATTACATAACCAACTGGGGACTACTCTAAGTTGGCATCCGAGCATGCTCTGCAGCGTTGGCCTCCACGAAGATGACGTCTGCCGCAACTTTTAGTTGTGTTTGGGCATAACTCTTGCACGTATTGACTTCGTGCTCCTAGTGACTAGACTGAGTCTTCCGAAACATATTATCCGCCTCTTTCAGCTCCCGCATACAATCTCTCCATCCGAACATTGCATCGTCAATCCTTTTTCCCCGCGCCACCAACTTCCTCCGCCACTCCAACTCCTGTTCACGAGAACGTCTAGGAGACATGGAATCCCTGTAAATTTGGCATGACATTTGCTTAACAATGGACATATTAAATAGCACAACGTCTAGGAGACATGGAATCTCTGTAAATTTCCCCGCGCCATCAAATCTCATGTAGAAATCACATCCACATGAGCAACGGTTTAGATGCAATCATCCACGAAAGTTTGCAAGTTTAAATAATTTTTACAGTTACGACGCGAGGCACCTTTGTAACACAATTTACAGCATGTGGATGAATTCCGATATGCATCTAAATGCATCCATCCATCCATCTAACCATCTAAATGCATCCATCCATCCATCTAACCATCTAAATGCATCCATACATCCATCTAACCATCTAAATGCATCCATTCATAACCATCTAAATGCATCAATCCATCTTATCTAGCAGTGCAAAAACAGAGGGAGGAGGGAGAACGGGGAGAGTGGGAGAGAGGATGGAGGGAGATCTACCGCTGCGTGGATGGCCGGGACGAGGAGGGACGGGACTGGGGAGGGCCGCCGCGTGGGGAGGGCCGGGACGGGGAGGGCCGCCGCGTGGGGCGGACGGCCATGATGCGGGAGCGCCGCCGCGAGGGAGATAGTGGAGAGGGAGATCTACAAAGTGAGGAGTGAGGGGCGCGGGCCGGGGAAGAAGATAAGGTACGACCTAGCAGTAGCGCGGTCGAGGAAAACGCGCTACGGATGCATTTTTAGCAGTAGCGCCGGTCTACGTGTACCGCTACTGCTAAGTGGGGCCCACAATGTGGCACATCACAACTTTAGTTGCAGCGACCGGTCAAACTTAGCAGTAGCGCCCTACCCTAAAAACACGCTACTATTATTTTGTTAGCAGTAGCGCGGTTTGCAAAAGGGCGTTACTACTATACCTAGCCTGTCGGCAACGGTGTGGCAATTATATTAGTAGTGCGTTTTATTCCCGCCGGGCTACTGCTATGTGGATACCAGTAGCGCCCTTTCTGACCACGCGCTACTGCTCATTTGCAGTAGCGCCTTCTTTTAACAAGCACTACTGGTAAGCTTCTGTGTATAAGGTTTTCCCTAGTAGTGCATTCACTCCCACTTGAATAAACTAAATGCGAGGAGTCGCTCCCCCTACCTAGAACCAAGGTTCGGCTACAGGTTGGACAACAGAGTCTGATAGACCTAGTAAGGCTCGGATTAGTCTGGAGTCTTGTGACTTTGGAACAACCAAAACTCCAAGTTCCATGCACCGGGCACCAATCTATACAACTCTCCTCATAGGACATAGTTAGACAAGTTTTTCCTTAAGCTTGCTGGGTAGAACAACGATGCTAGATCTAAAGGTGAGGCCTCCTACGTGGGACTTCCAAACTACTCCTGGTCATAGGTCTCCACGTAGTACGCCCCATCGGGATAACCTGCATCCGCGGTGCTACTAGGTTTTGTAGCAACTGGTTCGAATGAAAAGAGTAGCAAAGCAACGGTGAGTAATCATCCAAACTACCCGCAAGACTTACATCAGAACTATGCTAGATATGCATCGGTATCAAAGGAACGGGGCTATATCTCTGAACTAAATTGTAGAAATGCAAGAATAAAGGGGAAGAAGCTCATCATATCGAATACTACCAACATCTTGCAGCCATAGAAGAGAGAGGCGTATAGGGTATTAACTTGTATGAACAAATAGCAATATCATGCCCGAAGATCCTCTCATCATATCCCTGTGGGAATGCAATCTTCGGGTATATCTGTCTGTTATCTGGGTGTGTTTTATCAAGTATCCGATTTTTGTTGTAAGAGAGGTCGGGATACAACTCCAAGTCATCATGTTACTATGGACACGTATATTTGAATAGTTTAACTTCCCTGCAGGGGTGCACCACATTTCCCAATACGCTCGATTACCTTTGGCCGAACAAACTTTTCTGGGTGATGCCCGTTCTTGGATAATCGACACGCCGAAGTCCTACCTAGCCTCTCCAGAATGGTGAACACGTCGGTCTACATCCTAAACATGAAGGGGTCATCGGCCGGTCACCCTAAGCACTCATGCATGTTGCATGGACGGTCGGGACCAACCCACCTCTCTATACACAGCAGGCATGCCACTCATCCGGGCGCATGCCGCTCAATTGTTACATTTGACAGATCTTTCGGGAGGAAGTGTCGACATAGAGGGGCCCATAGCTATTATCCCGCGCGGTGGTTAGTGCGTATATGACAATGGTAGTCTCATATCAAATACTCAAATCTCGTTAAGCGTGTTATTATGAAATAACCGTGGACACCAACCAGGGCCCAGGCCCATCTCTCTCCTAGGTGGTCTCTGTCTGCCCTGTCGTTCCGCCACAATGAATCACTCGGGACTGTTGGGAACCCAGGCCCATCTTTACCTGGATGGTACCACCTGTCCCTTCAGCCCCAAATCCAAACATTATCATAAGTATTGTAGTATTGTATAGTATATCCATGATCATTGCCTGAAGGGATAATGGCCAAATAATATAGCATGCCAAACGGACAAGGTGTAGGGCCACTGATAAGACTCTCGCATAACTATACTAAGCATAGTAGGATTGCAGGTAAAGTATCAACAACAGTTTAATAAAAACAAACTATGCAATAGAATAGGATATATCGATAAAGCATGAATTGAATCGACTCTCTAATTCAAGAAGTAAAGTGGAAGAATAGGCAATATCGTAATGAACAAGGGGGTTTGCTTTCGTGGAAGCTCTGCTGAGAAGGATGGGTCATCAGCGACGTATTCATGCTCGGAGTCAACCGTACTAGGGAGTAGCGGAGGCGCACGTAGGCCCAGTGAGCGATTAGGAGCAGCAAGGGCGATGAAATCAACGTCGAAGGTGGCGGTGCCAGAGGAGGAAGACGACGCCGATCCTGGTGATGCAGCACTCCTCGACTCGAGCTGGTGGAGGGCGCGTGGACGAGGTCGGCCATGGGGATGGCGGCTCGGCTGTGAGCAGTGGGGAGGAGAGCGACTCGTGGGGGCGATAGCAATCTAGGGTTTCGCCCAGGGGCTTGACGGCGACCTTCTCCACCACGAAAGCACGACGCATGGACGACGCATGGCCATCCGCTGCCATGCACGCGATGGGCGTGGCCAGCGGGCCTGTGGTGAGCACTGTGCATTGTGCACTTGTGGCCTAGTCCAAAATTGATTATTTTGCCTTTTATTTTTCTTTTATTTATTTTTATTTTTTATTTATGGTTTGGCATTTTCTTTTAATACCAAATGATTTTAGATGCAAATGAAACTTGTCACTTATATAGTAGGAAATGTTTTGAGCTAGCCCACCAAGTCTCAGTTTATTTTGAAAACTTTATATATTTATTTAATCTAAAAAGGCCCAATTAAATGTTGCTAGTTCTGTTTTAATGATGTTAAGGGCATTTTTATAATTCAAATGATGTTGGTTTCTTCATGACGATTACTTAGCCAATATTTGCAACACCACCAACAATTTTGTTTTACTATTTGAAGAAACAATAATTTGACTTGCAATTTTAATTTGAATTTGAATTTGGTATTTATCAAGAGGCAATTAGCTTAGCAAAATAAGATGACATGGCATCATTAGGGTGAAATCCATGTAGCTTCATTACATGGGGAGTTACACCGACCTTTGCTATAAGCTCGTCATACACACCCCACCTACTTATCACTAACCACATTGCTAAGGATACCCCTCGCTAGAAGTTGTTTCTTGAACAACAACACAAACACTAATATTCAGTCTAGTCATTATGCTCTACCTCACATGCATTTTTTGTGACATGTAACCTAACACGACAAATACAGAGACAATATGTGAGGCTGTGGTCATTAGTGCGTCAAAACCGACAAGGAAGTAAATCTTCGGTTCTATGGTTATCCACATTGTGTGATAAGAAATTATCACATGTTCACAATAATTTTTAATTATATAGGAAAATGATTACTATGCCACTAGAGAAAACATATTAATGACTACATGTATTGTTTTTATTTTATATTAAATTTGTGCACAAATCAATGGCTAATTGTGAGGTATCCCATATATTTCATGTGATGTTAGAGTAGGGTTATTTTTTGTTGGTCGTTGGTATTAGATGTATATTTATAAAAATCCACATGTCCTGGTCCAAGAAATAACAATAGCCCACCTAATAAAAAGGCCAGGTGATGTTTAGATGATCTTTCTAATGTGGTAGAAAGATAAATTTGCTTAGTGCGTGGAAATATAAAAGATCCTACCATTGTTAAAAGGTAGACCAAGTATGCAACATGATATTTTTAATTTACTTATTATAAAATACCCTTCCTAATATTAAATTCATGTTGAATCGAAGATAAAATTCAAGCATGTCACACCGCCTATGGGTTGTGTAGGAAGGATTGCTTGTCAAGCTCTGGCAGAATTTGGAACTACTATTTTGACTTATGTTTTCTAAAATACATTATATGTTGGACATTCTCCACCTCCTTATGAGGAAGTCCGTTGACATCGTCAACACAATGGAAACATGGGGAGCATCTGCATCCACGCCATCTTCACCTATATATAATAGCATCTCCATATTGTTCTCCACCATCCTATGTGATTTGTGTAGATAGTTCCCCATGATAACTTATTGGTGTTAATTATTTCCCAGTGGTTGATACCTTGTGATTTATAGGTGTAGAATTTATACACTGAAATTGCTCTCCACATTCATATGCCCTTCACATGCTCATATTTGTCACTTCTAAGTAGTACATTAAGTCCTTAAGGACATGGGAGGAAATATGCCGTTATGTTTTATATAAATATGTTATAAGAACTGATGTTTGATTATATGTTGTGTCGTAATTCTCTAGTGGTGATGTGCGAACGTTGAATGCGTGTCACTTCACCATTTATAGTCCTAGGGGAGAGCATTGTGTGAAGATGAATATATTGGGGGACGCCGGTGTGACAGAAACCGTTCTCCAAATCTAGGATTTATAACATAAGGCAGTAACAGGATCACATAACTTAAAGCTATGGTTAGTCTTGTCCTTAATTATTATCAGTAAATAGTTGGGGTTGCCCATTGGTTAGAATTGAATTATTGTATGATCCCTCTCGCATCTATTTGTGAAGTCATGTAACTTGATTATGCCTCTACGGACATTATATCACTAGTAGAAAACGGCCCATTTGTCCTGGTTCCAGAGGCCCATTTGTCCCAGTTTTGGAACCGGGACTAAAGGGTCGGGACTAAAGCCCAAAACCTTTAGTCCCGGTTCGCTTACAAACCGGGACAGAAGGGGCTCCACGTGGCCGCTGCGGGGAGCCCAGGCAGGAGGACCTTTAGTCCCGGTTGGTAACACCAACCGGGACCAAAAGGCGTCCACGCGTCAGCATCTGGCAGGAGCTGGGGTTTTTGTTTTTTTTGAAAGGGGGGGGGGGTTAGGGGGTTTTGTAGGGTTAATTTAGGAGTTTCATATTGTGTTAGCTAGCTAATAGAGAGAAGTGTCCTCTCTTTCTCCGTGCTTGGTCGACGCTAGCAACTATAGAGAGAACTCGACACGCTAGCTAGTAAGCAAATGAAGGAACCATTAAGTACACAAGATTGTCATGAACATATACAAAGAGAAGTGATCGACATCTCTTTCTCCGAGAGATTGGTCGAACAACAAGTTTTCGTATATCTATCCGACGGTACTACATATATACAATATAACATCTTTTACAATCCCTAACATCATCTACCTAAGATCCAATCACAAATCCGCATGGTATTCTCCGTCTTTAGGTATGACGTGGTCAAGAAAGAATCCCGCCAATTCCTATTGAATTGCTCGTATGCGATCATGTGGTAGGAGTTCATCCCGCATCTGCCAGATCTAATTTAAAGAAGGGGGTCAATACATGCATATATATGAATAAAACTCAACACAATTGATGGTAATATATAAAATAAAATTGTGAATATTATTTACGTACTTCAAATTGTTTGTCAGAGAAGCCCCGCTCAGAGGTCGAGTGGCGAATGAACTCGCATACGTAGTATGCACATAAAACAGTCCCTTCTTTCTGGTACAAGCACTTTACGAGAATAGAGTTCAATCAAACTGATAAGCAAGCATGGTAATGATATATTGATGAAAATTTGAATCAATTAGAGATGCGCGGAACTAGCTAGTACTACTTACTTTGGGGTGCGTAAATTGCAACTCTTTGTTTAGACCGGGAACCTTTCGGGTGAACTTCTTCCAAACCCTGCCAGGCAAAGAAAATGATTAGTTGATATCAGGAAATTAACGAAAGTTGCATGCCGATATGGTCCCGGTATTGACTGAACTTACTTCTTGAGCATTGCAGTCATGTCCGCATAATCCTCGGGATCTTTACGTCTCGAGTCTAAGACAGTTACTAATGCCCCGTCAAGCTTAATGGATAGCAGAATAAAGTGGAAACTGGGCACGCATATATAACTCATCAATTACATTACTTAACCTCGAGTAAGCGAAACCGAGTATACAGAGAAGAGAGCAACACTCACTTGAAGTTGTAAGGAAAGAGTATTTCCCTTTTGTTTTGATGTATAAGGAACGACTTTAGCAAGTTCTCCTCGGTCTCTTTGATTAAGTTTCGTACCGTCCATTCATTTACGGCATCTGGGCTAATGAACCCAACGTCGAAGATTCCTATTTTTTCCATTCGACGATCTTCAATCTGCATAATATAGTGAGGATAATTATATATACATGCAATGAACGAGCTGAGCTAGAGACTTAACTATAGAAGTAATACTTACAGACAGTAGGAAGTCATGAGTTGTTTGTCGAGGGCCAGTTGATTGTATAACTGAAATAACTCCACAAATTCAATAGGCATCACGGGAAGTCCAATGAATTCGTGCTCTGGTTTCACTACCACATACATAGTGTCTCTCCCAGACTCCCTGCAGGATTTCATGTACCACTCATGCAATTTGTACATCATCGTTGTTAGAGGAGGATGATCAGGTTTGACGAGAGGCTTCCCGTGCACGTATTTATATTCTTCTTTTGTTACCTCAGCCATTTCAAAAATTACATCATCCCCCAAGTAATCACCAGGATTGGTACCGGGCAGTAGCACCGGATGATTAGCGACGATATCGCTAGACACCTTGAGCGGGGGGCACGATTGCTTCTCCTATTCGCCGAGCTGGGGAATTGTTTTCCCACTTCTTCGTTCTGCTAACCTTGCATCACTGGAAGTACTTCCCGACTGCCGCGCTTCTTCATATGTCTTATGAATAATGCGGTCATAGTTGGATTGCGGCGGAGGCGGTGGTGGTCGCTTTAGGGCATCGATAGTGCGCTTCACTTTCATCGGATCTAGCTTCTCCTTCGGAGGTGGAGTTTTCTTTGCAAAATGGTCCCTCACTTGGGCACGACATATGTCCTCGTTTTCCTGCTCGGTCCTCTCATATGGTAACTTTTCCAGAGGCTTGAGAGATGGACCGTATCTGAATTGCCTCCCGCCTCTGCTTGTACTGCTAGCTGCCGGAGTGGCGGCACCTCTCTTCCGTCGTTGCTGACGAGGCGGAGAAGGAGGTGGAGTGCTCCGACGCGCCGTAGGAGCCGGAGCGGCGGCGTCTGTCTTCCGCCGTTGCCGACGAGGCGGAGTAGGAGGCGGACTGCTCCGGTGCGCCGGAGTAGGCGAAGGAGGAGGCGGAGTGCCCTCACGCGTCGGAGGAGCCGGAGAAGGAGGCGCAGTGCCCTGATCACTCGCCGGAGGAGGAGGAGGAGGAGGAGGAGGCGGAGTGCCCTGACTCGCCGGAGGAGGAGGAGGAGGCGGAGGCGTCCAGTTTGGAAGCTTGATGTACTCCTTCTGCCATAGACATGTACTCCTCAGAGCACGAACCAGCTGATTCTCCCCTTCACCTGTAGAGTGGTCAAGCTCGAGCTCCTCAAATCCCTCCATTACTTCATCCACCATCACAACAGCATAGCCATGTGGAATCGGAAGGCAGTGAAAAGTTCCGTTGGGTTGAGGAGGTGCAACAGAGCCGACAACCGCCTTGAAAGTGAGGTTCCGGCATTTCATCATAAGCTCGCAATGTTGAGCCTCCGTGATAGTATCCACGTGGTAGCTAGGAGCCATGAAGTCAGGCTGAGCGAGCTCCGTGGAAGCCACGCTGCTTCTCCGCTGAGATGGCGGGGTAGCTTCTGGGGTAGCTTCGTGCCGCTGAGATGGTTGGCCGGCAGCTCGCTGGCTCTCAAGTTCCTCTAGCTTTTCTAGTCTTGCATTGAGCTTTTGCATGTCGCTCAGCTCCGCTTTCCTCTTTCTCTCCCGGCTTCTGTAACCGCCTGCGTCGGGAAACCCAACCTTCCATGGAACGGAGCCTGGTGTGCCTCGTGTTCGTCCAGGGTGCTCAGCATTCCCTAGGGCCTCAGTCAGCTCGTCCTTCTCTCTGTCGGGAATGAACGTCCCTTCCTGCGCTGCGGTGATATACTTCTGAAGCTTCTTGACGGGTATTGCAAGTTGCTCGTCCGTCCAACGGCACTTCCCTATTTCAGGGTCCAAAGTTCCCCCAACCCCGAAGAACCAAGTCCTTGAACGGTCTGGCCAGTACAATGTCTGTGGTTCGACCCTTTAGCAATCAGGTCATTCTCAGCTTTGTCCCACAACGGCCGGGCTTTGAGGTAGCCACTTGACCCCGTGTGATGGTGATACTGCTTCTTTGCAGCATTGTTCTTGTTTGTCTCTGACATTTTCTTACTCTTGTCCGATGTCTTGTAGGCCACAAATGCGGGCCAGTGATCTCTTATCTTCTCAAATTGGCCGATGAATTCTGGAGTCTCCCCTTTGTCGACAAACTTTGATTTCAACTCATTCTTCCACCTCCGGAATAGATCTGCCATCTTCTTAAGAGCACACGCCTTGACCAGTGGCTCTATAACTGGCTTATTCGGATCCTCCTCTGGCGGTAGGGTGAAATTTGCCTTTAGCGCGGTCCAAAGATCATCTTTCTGTCTATCGGTGACATAATCACCTTCAGGGACGTCGTCGTCCTTAGGCTTATTCCATTGCTTGATGCTGATCGGGATGTTGCCCCTAACAATAGCTCCGCACTGAGCAGCAAATGCGTCCTTGGTCCGCTTGGGTTCAATCGGTAGGCCATCGTCCACGAGTGCTGTGATCGTGAACCTTTCATCCTTGCGCAACCTTCTCTTCGGGCCTCGTCTCGTTACCGAAGTTTGGCTCGATCCGGAGGGCTATAAAAGAAGAAAGAAGAGTTAATATATGTACATACCAGAACAATTAATGCATCAATTAGCTAGTCAGCACAGGCTTAATTAATATATATACCTCGCCGGACTTTGCAACAGCTCCCTCCTCCGTTCGGTCACCGGAGCCGTCATCATGGTCTCCTTCTTCCTCCGGCATTCGGTCACCGGAGCCATCATGATCATGTCCTTCCTCCTCCATTGTTCGATCACCGGAGCCGTCATCCTCTCCTTCTAGACCATCGGTGTCGTTGAGATACGACAAGACATCACGTCCGGCGAGGATTATCTCCCCCAACAACTGTTCTTGTTCCAAGTCTCTTTGATCCATAGTTTCTGCAAATATTACAACATGGCAATTAATATACAAACATGAATGTCCGACGTCCGGACCGCCTCTCTCATGAATGTCAAACAAGGGATTCTCTTAACCTTTAAGGGATTTAATTAACAAAATGGCGCCATTCTGGATGTGCAGAAAATGGTCCATATTTTTCCTGATCTCATCTACCCTTCTATATGTCACGTTGTCTAGTGTCAAAGGATTCAAGAAAACCATGGCTTCCTCATTAGCCGGAAGTAACAGGCGCATAATGGTACGAAGCTCTCCAAAATGGTTTTGGAACGGAGTCCCGGATAGGATAATTAATTAGCTTTTTGGTACGAAGTTCAGCAAGAGCCTTCCGAATATCGCTATTTGGAAGGCCTTTGCTGAATTTCGTACCAAAAAGCGAATTATTCTATCCGGAGCTTCGTAGCATCATACGCCTGTTACTTTCGGCTAATGATGAAGCCATGGATTTCTTCAATACTTTGACAGACAACGTGACATATAGAAGAATATATATATAGATGAGATCAGAAAAAATTTGGATCAACTTGTGCACATCCATAATGGGGGCATTCTTGATAAATCTATGTTACCGGAGTTTTCTATATGAACAAAAAAAATCCACATGACATGTCCGACGTCCCCCCTCATGTCGAAGTTATCGGGGAGGGGGTAGACGACAACGACGCTCACCCCTCATGTCATGTCCGACGTCCCCCCTCATGTCGAAGTTATCGGGGAGGGGGTAGACGACAACGACGCTCACCCCTCATGTCCGACGTCCGACGTCCCCCCTCACGTCATGTCCGACGTCCCCCCTCATGTCGAAGTTATCGGGGAGGTGGCCTCGACAACGCTCTTTTAACTTGGTAAATTTGGGTGGCCTCGACAACTGTTCTAGGGTTTGGGGTGGCCTCAATATATCTAGACTTGTTCCGGTTTGGGGTGGGGACGGGAGGGGGTAGGAGATCGACAACGCTTTTTTTTCTAGGGTTTGGGTGGCCTCGAGAGTTGGTCGCCCGATATGTCCGACGTCCCCCCTCCTGTCGAAGTTACCGGAGTTTTCTTCTAGGGGTTTGGGTGGCCTCGAGAGTTTGTCGGGTAGGGGCGGGAGGGGGTAAGAAATCGACAAAATATTCTATCAACAAAAAAAATGCTATCCATCCATACATACATAGCCACATACATACATGGAAACAAATATATATATGAACAAAAAAATGCTATGAACAAATAAATACATATAGCCACATATATGAAAAAAAATACATATATGAACAAAAAAATGCTATGAACAAAAAAACATCATATATACATCCATCCATACATACATATAGCCACATATATATATATACATTATATATGAACAAAAACATTCATCATATAAAAAAATCAACATATATATAAAAAAAAATTGCACAGAGCCGGGGCGGCGGCGGCTCACAGTGGGGGCGGCCGGCGAGGGCGATGGCGACGGCGACGGCGGGGGCAGCGAGAGCGCCGGGGACGGCGGGGGCGGACCGGGGCAGGGGCACGGCCGGGCGCGCTCGGGGGCGGGGCAGGGGCGTGGGCTCGGGGGCGGGGCAGGGCCGCGGGCTCGGGGACGACGACGGCGACGGCGACGGCGACGGCGACGGCGATGGCGACGGCGACGGCGGCGACTTGGCAGGGGCGCGGCGACGGCGACGGCGTGGGCGGCGGACGGCGTCGGGGCAGCCTGGCGGCGGCGAGGAGCTCGGCGTCGTCGGGCGAAGTGGCGATGAAAACTGTGAAATTTCAAAAATGCTGCTTATATACACTCAGCATTGGTCCCGGTTCGTGGCACCAACCGGGACAAATGCCGCCCTTTAGTCCCGGTTGGTGCCACCAACCGGGACCAAAGGTCTCTTTTCGTCAGTCCAAAGGGCGGGAAGCAGAGACCTTTGGTCCCGGTTGGTGGGACGAACCGGGACTAATGGTGGGCATTGGTCCTGGTTCGTACCAGCAACCGGGACCAAAGGTTGGTATTGGTCCCGGTTGGTTTCACCAACCGGGACTAATGGGTGGTTCTGCCCGGGGCCAAAAGTTTAGTCCCACCTTGCTAGCTGAGAGGGCTCGATAGTGGTTTATAAGCGCTGTTGCGCCAGCCCTCTCGAGCTCCTCTCAACTGCAGCCTTACAGGCCTAATCGCACACACCTCTGCCTGTGGGCCTTCTGGGCCTGCTGCGGGCCTGAATCCTGGCCCAACTAGCTGATTGGGTTTCTAGTCGTATTCAGGCCGTGGTGGCCCAGTAGGCGGCATTTTTTTTAAAAAAATTTCCCGTTTTTTTGTTTTCTTTTTTGCTTTATTTATTTTCTTTTGTTTCTACTTACAGTTTTTCAGTGGTTCTTTTTGCTTTTAGGTCACAAAAATTATAAACTTTCTGTTAGTGCCATTAGTTTCCAAATTTGAATAGTTTAAATTTGAATTCTTTTAAATTGGTGTGAATCACTAGTTTGTGAATAACTTTACTATAAAAATAGATTTTTGAGTGATTCTTTTTCCTGCTATTTAATATTACTGTGTTTTATCATTATATTCAATTTGGTAATTTTTAGGTTAATTTAAATGTCTGTTTTAATCAAAAACAGATTTTGTTATTTTAGTTTGCTATTAAAGTTTCTAACAAAAAAATTCTTTATGAAAATTCTTTTTGCTATTAATGTTTTGAACAAAAAATACTTTGATAACTTTAGTTGCATAAATTTTAGTTGATTCCTTTTGCTATTAGAGTTTTATAAAAGCTTTTTAGTTGATTCTTTTTGCTATTGAAGAATATTATAGTTTTGTTTTAGTTGATCATAACAGAATTTTTTAATTGATTATTTTTAGTTCATTATTTTTGCTATTAGAGTTTCATAAAAGTTTTCTAGTTCATTCTTTTGCTATTAGTTCATTCTTTGAGCTAAATGACCCTGAAATTGAACAGCACTACAAATGAACTCTGAAAAGGTTGAAAGTTGGCATGGTATGATCATTTCACCCACATAGCATGTGCTAAAAAGTTGAGAGGGTTACGGCAAAAACTGGATGCACTTCGTGTACAAAATGGACAATCTCTTTCGAAGTATCAGGGTTTCGGACGAAAACTCATCTGTTACAAAGGGATTTCATTTTTTTGAACTTATTTGAACTCTAGACTTTTTGTGTGTTCAAAATGCACCATTCAAAGCCACATCATCAATTTTCAACCCTTTCTGACTTCATTTGGTATTTTTCATGCATTTACTGATTTTTTTGAGCTAAATGACCCTGAAATTGAAAAGCACTACAAATGAACTCTGAAAATGTTGAAAGTAGGCATGGTATCATCATTTCACCCACATAGCATGTGCTAAAAAGTTGAGATGGTTACGGCAAAAGCTGGATGCACTTCGTGTACAAAACGGACAATCTCTTTCGAAGTATCAGGGTTTCGGACGAAAACTCATCTGTTAGAAAGGGATTTCATTTTTTTGAACTTATTTGAACTCCAGACTTTTTGTGTGTTCAAAATGCACCATTCAAAGCCAAATCATCAATTTTCAACCCTTTCTGACTTCATTTGGTATTTTTCATGCATTTACTGATTTTTTTGAGCTAAATGACCCTGAAATTGAAAAGCACTACAAATGAACTCTGAAAAGGTTGAAAGTTGGCATGGTATCATCATTTCACCCACATAGCATGTGCTAAAAAGTTGAGAGGGTTACGGCAAAAACTGGATGTACTTCGTGTACAAAATGGACAATCTCTTTCGAAGTATCAGGGTTTCGGACGAAAACTCATCTGTTACAAAGGGATTTCATTTTTTTGAACTTATTTGAACTCTAGACTTTTTGTGTGTTCAAAATGCACCATTAAAAGCCACATCATCAATTTTCAACCCTTTCTGACTTCATTTGGTATTTTTCATGCATTTACTGATTTTTTTGAGCTAAATGACCCTGAAATTGAAAAGCACTACAAATGAACTCTGAAAATGTTGAAAGTTGGCATGGTATCATAATTTCACCCACATAGCATGTGCTAAAAAGTTGAGAGCGTTACGGCAAAAGCTGGATGCACTTCGTGTATAAAATGGACAATCTCTTTCGAAGTATCAGGGTTTCGGACGAAAACTCGTCTGTTAGAAAGAGATTTCATTTTTTTGAACTTATTTGAACTCCAGACTTTTTGTGTGTTCAAAATGCACCATTCAAAGCCAAATCATCAATTTTCAACCCTTTCTGACTTCATTTGGTATTTTTCATGCATTTACTGATTTTTTTTGAGCTAAATGACCCTGAAATTGAAAAGCACTACAAATGAACTCTGAAAAGGTTGAAAGTTGGCATGGTATCATCATTTCACCCACATAGCATGTGCTAAAAAGTTGAGAGGGTTACGGCAAAAACTGGATGCACTTCGTGTACAAAATGGACAATCTCTTTCGAAGTATCAGGGTTTCGGACGAAAACTCATCTGTTACAAAGGGATTTCATTTTTTTTGAACTTATTTGAACTCCAAACTTTTTGTGTGTTCAAAATGCACCATTAAAAGCCACATCATCAATTTTCAACCCTTTCTGACTTCATTTGGTATTTTTCATGCATTTACTCATTTTTTTAGCTAAATGACCCTGAAATTGAAAAGCACTACAAATGAACTCTGAAAAAGTTGAAAGTTGGCATGGTATCATCATTTCACCCACATAGCATGTGCTAAAAAGTTGAGAGGGTTACGGCAAAAACTGGATGCACTTCGTGTACAAAACGGACAATCTCTTTCGAAGTATCAGTGTTTCATACGAAAACCCATCTGTTACAAAAGGCATTTCATTTCTTCACATGTAACTGCAATGATATAGTTGTGGAGAGAAAGTCTTCACTTTTTCTTCGCTTGTGTCCTTTGCTTATTGCGCCGTAACCATGGATAATCTTCATCGTTTAACAGGGTGCTTGGGTCAGCCTTCACTTTGAAGGGAGGAATTTCATGAAACTTTTCATAATCTTCAGACATGTCTGTCTTGCCCTCCAATCCCACGATGTCTCTTTTTCCTGAAAGAACTATGTGGCGCTTTGGCTCATCGTATGATGTATTCGCTTCCTTATTTTTTCTTTTTCTCGGTTTGGTAGACATGTCCTTCACATAGAAAACCTGCGCCACATCATTGGCTAGGACGAATGGTTCATCTGTGTACCCAAGATTGTTCAGATCCACTGTTGTCATTCCGTACTGTGGGTCTACCTGTACCCCGCCTCCTGACAGATTGACCCATTTGCACTGAAACAAAGGGACCTTGAAATCATGTCCATAGTCAAGTTCCCATATGTCCACTATGTAACCATAATATGTGTCCTTTCCCCTATTGGTTGCTGCATCAAAGCGGACACCGCTGTTTTGGTTGGTGCTCTTTTGATCTTGGGCGATCGTGTAAAATGTATTCCCATTTATCTCGTACCCTTTGTAAGTCAATAGAGTCGAAGATGGTCCCCTGGCCAACGAGTACAACTCATCAGAAACAGTGTTGTCACCCATGAGACGTGTTTGCAACCAACTGCCGAAAGTCCTGATGTGTTCATATGTAATCTAGTCGTCACACTGCTCCGGGTGTTTGGAGCGCAGAATATTCTTGTGTTCATCGACATACGGGGTCACCAAGGTAGAATTCTGTAGAACCGTGTAGTGTGCTTGAGACCAAGAATGCCCATCCCTACATATTATTGAGTCCGCTCCTAGCGTGCCTTTTCCAGTCAGTCTCCCCTCATACCGCGATTAAGGGAGAACAATCTTCTTAAGGTCAGGAATGAAGTCAACACAAAACCCAATGACATCCTCTGTTTGATGGCCCATGGAGATGCTTCCTTCTGGCCTAGCACGGTTACGAACATATTTCTTTAAGACTCCCATGAACCTCTCAAAGGGGAACATATTGTGTAGAAATACAGGGCCCAGAACGACAATCTCGTCGACTAGATGAACTAGGACGTGTGTCATGATATTCAAGAAGGATGGTGGGAACACCAGCTCGAAACTAACAAGACATTGCACCAAATCACTCCTTAACCTTGGCAGGATTTCTGGATCGATCACCTTCTGAGAGATTGCATTGAGGAATGCACATAGCTTCACAATGGCTAATCGAACGTTTTCCGGTAGAAGCCCCCTCAATGCAACCGGAAGCAGTTGCGTCATAATCACGTGGCAGTCATGAGACTTTAGGTTCTGGAACTTTTTCTCTGCCATATTTATTATTCCCTTTATATTTGATGAGAAGCCAGACGGGACCTTCATATTGAGCAGGCATTCAAAGAAGATTTCCTTCTCTTCTTTGGTAAGAGCGTAGCTGGCAGGACCTTCATACTGCTTTGGATGCATGCCGTCTTTTTCATGCACACGTTGTTGTTCCTCCCGTGCCTCCGGTGTATCTTTTGTCTTCCCATACACTCCCAAGAAGCCTAGCAGGTTCACGCAAAGACTCTTCGTCACGTGCATCACGTCGATTGCAGAGCGGACCTCTAGGTCTTTCCAATAGGGTAGGTCCCAAAATATAGATTTCTTCTTCCACATGGGTGCGCGTCCCGCATCGTCAGTCGGAACAGATAGTCCGCCAGGACCATTTCCAAAGATTACTTGTAAATCATTGACCATATCAAGTATGTGATCACCAGTACGGAGGACGGGCTTCTTCCGGTGATCTGCCTCACCTTTGAAATGGTTTCCTTTCTTTCGACATTGATGGTTGGTCGGAAGAAATTGACGATGCCCCAGGTACACATTCTTCCTGCATTTGTCCAAATATATACTGTCGGTGTCATCTAAACAGTGTGTGCATGCGTGGTATCCCTTGTTTGTCTGTCCTGAAAGGTTACTAAGAGCAGGCCAATCGTTGATGGTTACAAACAACAACGCATGTAGATCAAATTCCTCCTGTTCGTTCTCATCCCACACACGTACACCTCTTCCATTCCATAGCTGTAAAAGTTCATCAACTAATGGCCTTAGGTACACATCAATGTCATTGCCGGGTTGCTTAGGGCCTTGGATGAGCACTGGCATCATAATGAACTTCCGCTTCATGCACAACCAAGGAGGAAGGTTATACATACATAGAGTCATAGGCCATGTGCTATGCTTGCTGCTCTGCTCCCCAAAAGGATTAACGCCATCTGCACTTAAACCAAACCATACGTTCCTTGGGTCACCTGTAAAGTCGCTCCACTTTCTCTCGATCTTTCTTCACTGCGACCCGTCAGCGGGTGCTCTCAACTTCCCGTCTTTCTTACGGTCTTTTATGTGCCATTGCATCAACTCGGCATGCTTTTTGTTTTTGAACAGACGTTTCAACCGTGGTATTATAGGAGCATACCACATCACCTTGGCAGGAACCCTCTTCCCGGTGCGTTGGCCCTCAACATCACCAAGGTCATCTCTTTTGATCTTATACCGCAACGCACCGCATACCGGGCATGCGTTCAAATCCTCGTACGCACCGCGGTAGAGGATGCAGTCATTAGGGCATGCATGTATCTTCTGCACCTCCAATCCTAGAGGGCATAGAACCTTCTTTGCTTCGTACGTACTGCCGGGCAATTCGTTATCCTTTGGAAGCTTCTTCTTCATTATTTTTAGTAGCGAACTAAATCCCTTGTCAGATACACCATTGTCTGCCTTCCATTGCAGCAATTCCAGTGTGGTACCGAGCTTTCTGTTGTCATCTTCGCAATTTGGGTACAACCCTTTTTTGTGATCCTCTAACATGCGATCGAACTTCAACTTCTCCCTTTCACTTTTGCATTCTCTCTGTGCATCAACAATGACCCGGCGAAGATCATCATCGGGCACGTCGTCTGGTTCCTCTTGATCTTCAGCTTCCCCCATTGCAGCATCACCGTATTCAGGGGGCGGGTAGTTGTCATCATCCTCTTCTTCTTCATTGTCTTCCATCATAACCCCTCTTTCTCTGTGCTTGGTCCAAACATTATAGTGTGGCATAAAACCCTTCTCAAGCAGGTGGAAGTGAAGGGTTTTAGAGTTGGAGAAAGCCTTCGTATTCTCACAGACAGTACATGGACAATGCATAAAACCATTCTGCTTGTTTGCCTCAGCCGCTTCGAGAAAATTATGAAGGCCCTTAATATACTCGGAGGTGCGTCGGTCACCGTACATCCATTGCCGGTTCATCTGCGTGCGTTATATAATAAAGTGTATTAAAAACCATTACAGCATATCATGAATAGAGAAGTGACCAAATTAATAGAAATTCATCATCACATTAAAGCCAAAGTACAGTAGTGACCAAAATAAATACATAACGTTCATACATAGTTCTCATTATTGAACAACATATAGCTCTCTATAGCATGTAATTAAAACATACATTGAAACTATAAAATTTAAATGCAACAACAAATGCGATCATAACCGCAACTAAGGTACCAATTGATCCAACGGCATAATGATACCAAGCCTCAGTATGAATGGCATATTTTCTAATCTTTCTAATCTTCAAGCGCATTGCATCCATCTTGATCTTGTGATCGTCGACGACATCAGCAACATTCAACTCCAATTTCATCTTCTCCTCTTCAACTCTTTGTAATTTTTCTTTCTAGTAATTGTTTTCTTTTTCAACCAAATTTAACTTCTCGACAAGAATTTCTATGTCGGTTGGAATTTCCGGTTCACATACCTCCTAGATTAAAAAATCTATGTCACGTTGGTCGGCATAATTGTCATAAACACTAAATAAAACAAATAGTTATAAAAGATAATATATACCACATCCGAATCATAGACAGGACGAGGGCCGACGGAGGCGGATACCAAAACCATCGCACTATATAATAACAAACAATAATAAAAGTAAGAAAATTACACAAGTATCTATCAAAATCATACAAGTAAGAACTTTTTTCTTTTAGAAAGGAGATAAGAAGAAGAGGCTAACCACGGTGGTGCCGGCACCGAGATGGGCGCGGACGATCGACGGCGGTGAGGACGGGGACGAGACAGGACGGACCGCCAAACCTAGACAAATCTTGAGGAAAATGGAGCTTGGACAAGGAGCTTCGAGAGGAGAAAGCTTAAGTGTGGCTCGGGCATTTCATCGAACACCTCATGTGCATAGGAGGTGAGCTAGAGCACCACAAAAGCTCTCCCACGGCCGGCCAAAAAAACAGAGCAGTGCACTGCTCTGCTCGCGGGCAGGGGGTATATATAGGCCAACCATTGGTCCCGGTTTGTGGCTGGAACCGGGACTAAAGGACACCATTTGGTTCTGGTTCCAGCCACAAACCGGGACCAATGGTTGTGGGCCAGGAGCGAGGCCCATTGGTATCGGTTCGTGTCTGGAACCCGGACCAAAGGGGTCAGACGAACCGGGACCAATGGCCCACGAGGCCCGGCTGGCGCCCTGGCCTCACGAACCGGGACCGATGCCCCCATGGGTCCTGGTTCGTGAGTGAACCGGGATTAATGGGATTTCAGGCCTGGACCAAAGCCCTGTTTTCTACTAGTGTATCTTTAGCATCTTTGGATCCCTTTGATTCGCTAAATTTGATAATAAAAGAATATTGTGATGTATGTATAGTTAAAAAGTTCATGTGTCATTACAATACCAAAATATCTCTATTTGTATTCTATTATACCTTTCAGTTCTGATCCATAGAAGAAAATATACACTTGGAAGCATCTCAATATATGCATGGTCGTTGAATCATGAATAAATCCTTGGAATGGATCAACCTGTACTTCTGTTGGTAAATTTGATGGTTTTAGTGGAAATTACACAATTCGTGTAAGAGGGGTATCTACTTACCTTCAAATGCTATATTTTATCAGTACTGGAAACTGCCAGCAGTCCCGGTAGGGTGGAGAACGCCCCTAGATGTTCCAGATGGGATCACACACAGAAAATATACCCAGGTCGAATGCTCATGGCTGACGTAAGATCCTGCGACTCTTTGTTATGAGATATTGTGGGAAACGGCTCATGTAAGGGCTTTACAGTGGATTGATGCTACCGAGACGATGACATGACGTCAAATGAACACGAACTACTGTTGAATTCGCCTTATAAAGGGGGACAATGCCTAGTATCACGACCTAGAGCCCCAATCAGTTTAGGGGTCCTTTGCTTGCAGGCCATGATCAAGAACCTTTCATAAGATGGACCTCTGACAGCATGAAGGGCCCTTGTCATGTCCTATCCAACTGGAACTATTGGGGATATAACCCCGTGGTGAGACCCGCCCAGGTGGGCCGGGTCATGAGGTTGGCGGCTTAGTGATAAGGTTTGGAAGAAGCTTGCTCAATGGGCCTGGAGGCCCAGAGGGAGAAGACAATGTATGACCCGGTGGCGTAATCCGCCGGTGGCGGCTTGTCTGACAAGGCAGGAGTAGTTAGAGGCAAGGTCGGTTATCAAGTATGACCCGGCCCGGACTTTTGTAAGCCTAGGGCCTCGACCTGTGTATATAAAGGTGGGTTACCTGGGCGGCTTAGGCCACGAAACCTTTGATCGAGTACTAAGTCTAGCGAATCCGCTCCCTTGTAATCGATATCCAATCAATACAACTCAAAGCAGGACGTAGGCTATTACCTCCTTCGAGAGAGGCCGAACCTGGGTAAACCTGTGTCTTTCGTCCCGATCAAACCCTTCGAGTTAACCGCCGTAGCGATGGCTTCACACCTAAGTCCTGGCACTAGGACATCTGCCGTGACAAAACCACGACAATTGGCGCCCACTGTGGGGCAGATGCTCGGTGGTTTGGAGTACTCGAAGGGCTCTCTCCCAGGGATTGAGGGATATGCTGTTGGCAGGATGACCAAGAGTCGCCGCGGCAAGCTCTAGATCGACGACGCTGGCTAGGGCCCCGAGGCTGACTCAATCGAGTACGGGTACCGGGTCCCCTTCGGCGGAATTCACATCTTCATTGGCAAGATCGGCGGATCTAAGCCCGGGCCGGAAATCTGCACCGACCTCGTCGAGCCGGCCCGGCGCGCGCAACCCGCCCGGGTTAACCCGGGCCGGAAGCACGTATTCGTCGGCTTCACCCAAGGCACGGAGCTTGAGGGTTCTATGTCGTGGGAGGAAACCCTTATCTGCCAGCTTCACAACGGGTGGATCCTCGAGCGGGGAGGCGGAATCAATCTACCAGCTTCACAACGGCGGGCTTGGGGGCTACTTCGAGGGCTACCATGAGCCAGAATACTGTGAGCCGGAATACTATGAGCCGCCGAGCCGAGCCGCTGTCTTCATGGCAGGATCGGCACCAGCTCCTAGAAGCACGGCTGCTGGTGCAACGGGATCTGGATCAGGCAGGCCGCCGGCTCAAGTCTTGCTGGATCTGATGAATGAACTTACGACTCTGATGGGAACCGAGGTCATGGCCGAAAACCAAGCAGCCCGTAACACGGAGATCGCGAGGTTGAAGGACCAGATGGCCGGTGCCCAAGAGGAAATCAACACACTGAAAGCTCAGATAGATGCTGAGTCGGAGCGCCTCAGGGCGGAAGCTTTTCGTCTTGACCTGGTTCAACAGACCGCAGATGCAGTCCGGCGGATGAGGCACCAGACCCACCTGCCGGATCAGTATGAGCCTAGGAATCTTTTCAACACGCCAGGGACAGGACGGAATGCACCTCTGACCATAATCCGGACGCCGGAAGTACCTGGGAGTAGGGCGGCGGTTCAGCATCGGCAGCCAGACCCGCCCCGCAGGAACCAGACCCCGCCGTAGCACTTTCCGACACCACCCGGTCATTATTCTAACCCGGTGGAGAACATGGTGGCAGCGGCAGTCAGACTTGGCGCGCTCCCCATCCCGGATGGAACGCCTTTTGCGGAAGAAGCACGGAACGCCATTGGATATTTGCCGACAGCGGTGGCGCAACAGGAGAAGTATACCTATAGCCGGAGCCGCGTGCACTCAACCCCTATCCCAAGCCACAGTTACAGTCGGCGTAAAGAGTCGCCTGCGATTTCTAGCATCGATCGACGTCGGAATCCAGCGCGGGATGACCCGCCTGTTGTTGATGCCCAGGCGCTGGTAGATCGTGCGAGAGGCGGCAGCAGCAGCAGCTGCGGCGGCTCATCAAGAACCCACAGTAGCACCTTCTGTTTCGGTAGCAGCCGGAGTAACCTCCAGGGCTGTGGGAGTGATGTGCTTGGTGCCGGCTTTATGAACCGAATGCCTGCCGAAGGATTTCAAGGGTCCCCGCAAGGTGCCAAATTATACTGCCGATCTGCCTCCGGAAGCTTGGATTGAGAGTTATGAGCTAGCCATGGAGATGTTAGACGTCAGTGATGCAGTCTGCGCCAAGTATTTCATCATGATGTTGGAGGGGCCGGCTCGCACGTGGTTGAAGGGTTTGCCACCCAATACCATTAATTCCTGGGCCGAGTTGAAGACGAAATTCATCAAAAAAATTCAAGGAACGTGCAAGCAGCCCATGACAATCGTGGATTTTTATCATTGTGTGTAGCGGGAGGATGAGTCGGCCCATCAATGGGTCCGGCGGGTCTCAACCATTATCCACTCCTTTGATAATATCACGGCGGCTCAGGCGGTTCTAATTCTGGAGAAGAATTGCGACTTTTTGCCCCTCAAGCAGAAGCTTGGACGGCTCAAGCGTTCATGCCAGGATATGGGGGAGCTCATGGCGGCTCTCACCAAATATGCAGATTCTGACAGTACGAAGGATCCTGGGTCTGATGAGGAGAAATCAGCTAAGGGTAAAAAGAATGGCAATGGCAAGGGCCAGCAACAGAGTGGGGTAGGAAATAATAATAACGGTAATGGCGGTAAGCGGAAACACCCGGACGGCGAGTCAGATCTGGTGGCCAACACTAGTGCTGGGAGCAACCGTGGCAAGGGCAATGGTAAACCGCCTTTCGGCAAGTCTAAGCCTTTCAATATGGAAGCGATGTTGAATGCCCCCTGTCCAAAACATAGTGTTCCCGATAAGCCATCCACTCATGCCTGGAAGGATTGTTGGGTCATGCGGGAGTTCTGGAATCATAGCATTAACCAGCATCAGGGTGGCGGCAGTGGACCGTCCGGCGGGTCAAGATCTGGCTCTCCTGGGTCCGGCTCTGGGGCAGGCGGCTCAGGTTCTGGTTATCAAGGTCAGGGAAACCATGGAGGTCACCATCCCCAGTCTGGTAATGGAGGTCAGCAACAAAACAACCAGTCCGGATATCAGAGTAATCCAAAACAGCTTAATGGAGGTCAATACCACGTCTTTACAACAAGCCTTGACAAGCGGGATCAGAAGGTGCGCAAGCGGGCGGTTAATGCGGTCATGCCGGCTCTCCCGCAGTACCTGAAGTGGTCTGAGTATGATATAACTTGGAGTGGGGAGGATCACCCGCTGCGTGTGGATAACCCGGGGCAGTTGGCCTTAGTAGTAGCCCCCAAGTAGGAGGCTACGTGTTCACCAAGGTGCTTATGGATGGTGGCAGCAGCATCAACATCCTGTACTATGACACGTACCGCCGGATGAACTTGCTTGACAAGGATCTCAAACCATCTTCAACGATTTTTCACAATGTGGTGCCTGGGAAGTCGGCTTATCCAGTTGGAAAAATTTCCCAGGATTGCTAAGTGGGCAATTGAGCTTGGGCCTCTCAATCTGAAATATGTGCCCCGGACGGCTGTGAAATCTCAAGCTCTGGTGGACTTTATCAATGATTGGACAGAATGTCAGGCACCCGAGGAGAAGCCGGATAATACATATTGGACAATTCATTTTGATGGCTCCAGGAAATTGGAAGGCTCGGGGGCTGGAGTTGTTTTAACTTCCCCGCGAGGTGACAAATTCTGTTATGTTTTGAGGTTAATGTTTCCTTGTACTAACAATGCAGCTGAATATGAGGCTTTGCTTCATGGGCTCCATGTCGCCAAGGAGATGAATTTGAGCCGGGTCAGATGTCTTGGCGACTCAGACCTGGTAGCTCAGCAAGTCTCTGGCACGTGGGATTCTAAGGACCCTCGCATGGCGGCTTATCGCCAGGCGGTTGATGTTATCGCTGGTCAATTTAAGGGCTATCAGGTGGATCATATTGATCGGCGGAAGAATAAGGCGGCTGACGCGTTATCAAGACTGGCATCTCAGCGTAAGCCGGTGCCGCCTAATGTGTTCCTGGACGTATTGCATCACCCGTCGGTTAAGTTACCGACGGAAGAGGATTTAGCTATACCTGACCCGGAAGGACAATTGGTGGCGGCTCTCCGCGCAATCCCTAATTGGACATTGCCATATCTGGCGTTTCTGACCCGCGGCGAGTTACCTCAAGATGAGAATCTGGCGCGGCAGATCATAAGGCGGTCTAAATCCATGACTATTGTCAATGGCGAGTTACACAGGCGCAGCGTGACTGGCGTCTTTCAGCGATGTGTTTCTCCTGACGAGGGCCGTGAAATACTGCAACAGATACATGCCGGTGATTGTGGTCATCACGCCGGGTCAAAATATTTGGTGGCCAAGGCTTTTCGACACGGTTTTTACTGGTTAACAGCTCATAAAGATGCAGAGTACTTGATCAGTAAATGTGACGGGTGCCAAAAATTTGGACGACGTGCCCATGTGCCGGCTCAAGAGTTACGGATGATTCCCATCACCTGGCCATTTGCAGTCTGGGGGCTTGATATGGTGGGACCTTTTAAGAGGTCTAAAGCCAAGAAGACTCACCTCTTGGTGGCGGTTGACAAGTTTACTAAGTGGGTTGAAGTTGAGCCGGTCAGCAAGTGTGATGCAGCAACAGTAGTTCAGTTCATCAAAAAGTGATCTTTCAATTTGGTTATCCTCATAGTATCATTACTGACAATGGCACAAACCTGTCCAAGGGGGCTATGAAGGAGTTTTGTGATGGTGAGCATATCCGCCTCGTTGTATCTTCTGTGGCTCACCCACGGTCTAATGGTCAAGCAGAGCGTGCTAACCAGGAAATTTTGAGAGGGATAAAACCCCAGATTATGGTTCCTTTGGAGCGCACGCCGGGTTGTTGGGTGGAGGAGTTACCTTCAGTTCTTTGGAGCATAAGAACCACCCCCAACAGGTCAACAGGCTATACGCCTTTCTTCATGGTTTATGGCGCAGAAGCTGTTCTTCCCAGTGATATTCGTCATGACTCGCCCAGAGTGGCGGCTTACATGGAAGCTGATAATGAGACGGCGCGTCAGGATGCTTTGGATGCCTTAGATGAAGAACGGGATCTTGCAGCAGCACAGTCCGTGATTTACCAGCAAGACCTGCGTCGCTATCATAGCCGCAGGGTCAAGACCCGGACGTTTCAAGAAGGCGACTTAGTACTCCTTTTGATTCAAGACCAGTCAGATATGCACAAGTTATCACCTCCTTGGGAAGGACCGTTTGTGATCAGCAGAAATCTCAACAATGGTTCCTACTATCGCATTGATATACGGGAGAGTGACAAGTCACGCACTTCTGGTGAAGAGACTGCAAGGCCGTGGAATATTGCTCACCTTCGGCCATACTATACTTGAGCCGCCGGTCCGGCTCTCATCAATGTACATACCCCTGTCATTGTATATACCATCTTTTATGAAATAATAAAGTTGGCATCCCCATAATTCGGGGCCTCTGCCGTTTTCTTGCACCAACTTTCGTGCAAAGAGTTGATTCTTCATCCGGTCACTTGGGGGCTTCCAACCCACTGGGTTTAGCTTTCATACCCTCTTGGCCAGGCTTTATATGCCATGTTCGAGTTAAACCTACCTGTTTGCAACTTGCTACTCCGCCATGTGACCCGCCGAACTCTTGACAGTCAATCTTGCTCAGAGACCCTAAACTTTCATAGTCAATCTCGCACAAAGACCTTGAACTTGTCAAGGTTTAAACGGCGGCTTTTGTCACGAGAGAGCCGGCTTATAGTGAGCTAGGATAAACTCACCTTGTCTACTATAGTCTCTCCGCTATGTGGCCCGTTCGCACTCTTAACAATGTCAATCTTTTAAAGACCCTGAACTTGCTAAAGTTTAAACAACGGATTTATGTCACGTGAGAGCCGGCTTACGAGGTTTTCAGGCTTTTATGCCTAGCTTCTTCGGAAGTAATACAATTTTTTTTCTTGCAAAAAATTAAGTTTCTTGTCTTGCTGGGCCATTAAAGCCGACTCATAAGGCAAGAGATATGCACAAGTATATTGCTTGTTTTTTGCAGGTATTTTTCATGATGAAATTCTAAGTTTTTTCGGTAACTCCGGCTTAGCGTTGCTCATGGAATATAACCCGCCAGGCGAGTCAATACACTCAGATGATTATATCAAGACATTCTTGTTAAGTCGCCGGCGTATGGACTCAAAGATGTTTAAAAAGTGCACGAAGGCACAAGAGCAGCAGATCAAGTTTTTTCTACTGCTATTACAAGGCCTCACAGGGCCCAAAATATGTTGCTTAAAGTTTTTCACAAGTTAAAGCATGGCGGCTCAGTTTCGCCCGGGTCAGAATCTTTGAAGAATGGCTCTTCGCCTAGCTTGTCGACGGGTCACCGTGCGCCGGGTCTTCGGGCTCCTGGATCTGAAGGTTGTCCACATCCCAGCTGCAGTTGAGTAGAGCTTCAAATTGAGCTTCATCATTCAAGATGGGAGATGGGTCAACATCAGGGGCAAAGATATGCTTACGCCGTTGAGGGGTCAGATCCTTCGGTTCAAAGGTAGGCGCCCGTACTCGAGTGTTGCTGTCGTCGTAAGCCGCCTGGTATTTTGACAGATCAGCTTATGCGGCTAACCGGCTGGTCAACACTCGAGACTCTCGGTGGCAACGGGCGTAGTCATCTTGGGTGAATTCTGACCCGTCATCCTTGAGTTGCGGGAAGCCGCCCATCATCTCTTCTGGGTGAAGTTCTGGTGCATATGCTAGCGCCCGGCTTAAGGCAGAAATTGCACCCTTGCGGGCGGCTGATCTCTTTATTTCCTCGAAGTGCCTGGGAACAGTGGAGAGATAGTTCAAAACATCCTTGATCAGTTTTGGCACACCCTTCTCACCAAAGACTGCTCTGATGGTGAAGAGGCTTCCGGAGTATAGTTGCTCAGTGAAGGAGTATAAGGCCTTCAGCTTCAACAGGCTGTCATCCGGAAGTTGGCGAGTTCGTTGGCCTGCAAAAGAGATTGAGATTGTAAGTCGTCGGGCGAGTCTCCATAGGATCATATCAAGCATAATTACAAGTCAACAAATACTTACCAAAGACGGCTTCGGTCATCCAGTTTATGTGCCGCTTCAGGCCGGTCAGCTCTTCAGTCACCGTTTTAAGACGGCCCTCTGCGTCTTCTGCGCGCTTGGTCAGGGCGGCTTGGCTCGTTTCCGCAGACTTCTTGAATGTCTCGAGCTCAGTCTTGATTACCTCCAGCTCAGTCAAAGCGATCTGATACTTGGCGTTGGCTTCCGCTCGACCTTCTTGTTGCAGTGCCAGACTCTTCTTAAGGTCCGACACGTTAGACTGAGCGGCATTTAAAGATGCATGCACAAGACAAGTCATAACAAGGCAAGATTGTCAGTTTTAAGCCGCCTGACCGGCTCATACCGGTTTTTAGAGGTTTGGCAGAGAATCGTTACAAGTCCCAAGCTGATTGCAAGCAATATACTTGACACTTGGGGGCTAATGTGTCTCAGTTCTTTCTTATATTTACAAGGAAAATAAGACCCGGATCATCTCCATGAAGATAACCCGGCCCTTGGGGGCTACACGTTGCTCTACAAATCTAACGATCAGGTTTATAAAAAGTCCCGGCTCATTATTGGTATAATGATCCGGCCCTTGGGGGATACACTTGGCATTTCTTGCATTTATTAAAGCAATAAGTGCTGGCTCATTATTGGTATAATGGACCGGCCCTTGGGGGCTACATCGGTGATCTATTCAGCACTACATATTATTGAAGACCCGGCTTATTTTCGAGAATATAAGCCGGCCCTTGGGGGCTATGTAAGAGTATGCAGAGAGCAGAGAAGGGGAATACCTCATATTTCTTTTTCATCATGTCTACCAGTCTAGCTTCCATGTCCCGGCTGGCATTCAGGCGGCTCAAATAGCCCGAGTGCAACTCGTCAGCGGCCAGCTTCTCCAAATTCGGCAGGTCAAGTTTGTTTTTCTCCTTCTCAAGAGAAGGTGTCTCAGCCTTTTGAATATGCTTGGTTAGCACATTGGAGGGGGCCGGAGTGGCATAGGCTGAGCCGGTAATGGTGACTTCTTCTTCTTGAACCGGCACCTCTTGGGTTGTCGGCAAGGGGCTGGGCGGCTTAGGATCTGTCTCTGGAGAAGCTTCAGTGATCACAACGTCAACATCCACCGACTCGTTGGGCTGGGGAGTGTCGTCATGAGCACCTTGGCCGGCATCGGATGGCTCCACTTGAGTTTCAGGAGCATCAAGCTGTGGGTCTTCCGGCTCCGAGGCATCCGGACACAAAGATGACCCGCTTTGTTTCCTTTTCTTGGCCTGGGCCCTGCAAGACACAGACTTCATTATCAGTTATATGCAAATACATTGTAGTAATAAGCAGGGAAAGGATATAAGAAAGTTACCCTGGGTTGATGACAAGGGGAGGCAGCTTGGAGGCGGTTGAGTCGCCAGACGAAGGAGGAGTTTCCTGATACAATTAGAAGCAGTATGAGTAAGTGGCAACACAAGAGTAATATGCAGCAGTACAGATATAAGCCGGAAGTACCTCGTTGCGACGTCTTCGGCGAGCCAGAGTGTCAGGCAAGCCAGCCACCAGGTCTTCAGAGCCGCCGCTCTGGGTCTGACATCTGGCGTCATGTTGTTGTTTCTTCAAAAGAAAGTCGGGGTCCAAGTGAGCAAGAGGGTGTGAAAACTTAACTTTCCGGATGACCCGCCGGATTCTCTCTGTTGACAGAGGTTCTGAGTCGGAGGAGATGATAGTTACCTCTGCAGCCCCGGCTTCACTGGCCTCCGCCTCTTCTTGAGAAGAGTTAGCGTCAATAAGTTGCATAAAAATATGACCAAGGGAATCAAGTTCTACCTCTGAGTCATCCAGGCCGAATAATTCTTCAGTTGATTGTTTCCTTTTACGAGCCGGAGCTTTGGCCTTGGTTGCTTTGTTTGCTTTGCTTTTCTTTTTGGAGGTAGTGGTTAACCTCTTGTTCCAGAATGAAGAGCCGGCCTACGTATAAATATATGCATTGGCAGAGTGGTTAAAATAGAGGACAAGAAATAAGGCGTTTAAGGAAAAGGTGAAGATTAGGGTGGAAAGATTCACCTCTGGAGCCGGGTTAAGTGCATAAAAGGGACTTAACCCCGTCTTGCTGCAGGCGGCTTGAGGTTCTCCCAGCAAGGACTTGACAATTGTATTGAGATCCTGGTCTGTCAAGGGAGTCTGGTTGAAGCGTTGAGGGTCATTCACTTCACCGGTATATTGGCACATTAAAGCGCTGCGGCGGCTCAACGGCAGAATCCTCCAAGAGACCCAGCAGCGGGTCAGATCAACACCTGTTAACCCGTTGGCTAACAGGGCCCTTATTTTTGAGAAGGTTGGGTCATATTGAGCGCGTTCTGCAGCGGACATCCGGTCTGGGAGTTCCGTGTCAGTGCTGAGCCGGTAAGGGCGATAACCCGGCAGTGGATTCTCTCCTTCTGGGGAAGTGTCTTTGAAGTAAAACCAAGTTTTATTCCATTCTTTGGGATGACTCGGCAGAGTTGCTGCTGGAAAAAGTACATCCCTCCGTCTCTGAAGAGTAACGCCTCCAAGTTCAAGACTCAGTCCATCCGCCATTTCTGTTTGGCGGTTGATGTAGAAATATTCCTTAAAGAGATCAACAGACGGCTCTTCTTGCAGATAAGCTTCGCAGAGGGTTTGGAACTGACACGGGTTGGTGACAGAGTTGGGGCCAATATCTTGAGGGTGCAGGTTGAATGAGTGTAAGGCGTTTCGAAAAAATTTAGACCTGGGTGGAGAGAAGCCACGGAGAAGATGGTCTGTGAACACAATAATTTCCCCATCCTCGGGCTTAGGAGTGGTTTCATTGCCCGGAACCCGCCAGTGGATAACATCCTGAGCCGGTAAAACTCCCATGGTGACAAAGTCCTTGAGTGATTCCTCAGTCACCCCGGACCTTACCCAATTGCAGGAAGCTGGAACTTTAGACATGGCGGCGGTTTAAAAGACTGCGGAAAGGCATGAGTATTTGGCGGGTCAGTATAAAATTATGAGCCGCTGAAGCAGGCCGCAATATGACAACGTGAGCCGGCAGTACGACGGCGGGTCAAGTTTGCCAGTGAGTATTGAAAAATTTGCTAAGTGTGGAAAAACAGATTTCAACAGCTACAGCTACCGAATCAAGATCTACGAGCGAGATAAAAGAAAAATATTACTAAACCTAAAAAGCCAGTGGAAGAACAGGCAGTTCCTATACGGATTAGAATGAGCCAGAAATCTACAATGAACATGGCGTGCCTATTGAGCGGATGGCCGCATGATTCGAGCAACATTATAAGGCCTAAAGAAGTGTTTTTTCTCTGATCTACGAGGAATGCTCCGATGAGCATTGATGAACACGAAGACAACCCGATGAACTCGGGGGAATCTGAAAAACTAGTGCAAATCTAAACAAGGGGCAAAGATGGAACCTTGAAAATGCGGGCGAACGCGGGAGTGCTCTGGACGTAATCAGGGTGATGCAGCGGCCAGTGTCGGAGACGACGACGAGGCCCAGACGGCGCGGCGAGCTTCGGCGGCGCGGGCGTCACGAGGAAGAAGAAGAAGACGGCAGCGGGGGAAAGTGAAAATGATGGGGCCCCCGTGCCTATTTATAAGGGGTGATGGAATAGCAACAGTCTGGTGCAGGAATCGAGGAGACACGATGACGATTGACCAAGAAAGTGCCTCGATTCTCGGGCTGGTCATATTAATGAAAAAAGATCCGTTGTGACGTCAGGGGAATCTTTTTGATTTTCCTGAGATGACGTCATGGCGGGTCATGAAGATTTGTCAGAAACGACGTCACCCATTTTCAGATATGGCGGGTCATGAAGATTTGTCAAAAAATGCAAGATCCGCCAACCAGAAGACTTGAAGATTGACATGAACCGGTTCAAATCAATCTGGGGCCTAATGTTGGGGATATAACCCCGTGGTGAGACCCGCCCAGGTGGGGCCGGGTCATGAGGTTGGCGGCTTAGCGATAAGGTTTGGAAGAAGCTTGCTCAATGGGCCTGGAGGCCCAGAGGGAGAAGACAATGTATGACCTGGTGGCGTAAGCCGCCGGTGGCGGCTTGTCCGACAAGGCAGGAGTAGTTAGAGGCAAGGTCGGTTATCAAGTATGACCCGGCCCGGACTTTTGTAAGCCCAGGGCCTCGACCTGTGTATATAAAGGCGGGTTATCTGGGCGGCTTAGGCCACGAAACCTTTGATCGAGTACTAGGTCTAATCGATATCCAATCAATACAACTCAAAGCAGGACGTAGGCTATTATCTCCTTCGAGAGGGGCCGAACTTGGGTAAAACTGTATCTTTCGTCCCGATCAACCCCTTCGAGTTAACCACCGTAGCGATGGCTTCACACCTAAGTCCTGGCACTAGGACATCAGTCGTGACAAAACCATGACAGGAACCTTAGGCCGGCCAATGTAGGGGCCTCCCAATAGATTGCCACCCTCGGTCTAGTACATGTTCGAGTTGGCTTTTTCCGGAAACTTGATTATCAAAGCAACTTATGCTCATGTACATCTAATAAAGTAGATACCCCGCATTTTGCCCTGTATATTGGGATTAGATTTCTAGATATCATATAGAATGTAAATTCATTGATTATGATTCGGAGCATCTTAGAAACTTCGGCAAACCAAATAAAAAAATCTGAACAGAAAAGATTAGACATGGCAAAATTAACTACGATCATGGTTCAAACAAATTGTGATGAGATTTAAAAATTATTTAGAACGCACTAATGCATGCTACATGATAGAGACGCTTAGATCAAATGGTTGTTGATAGATCAAGATAGCAAATCCAACAGCTACATCAAGTTTGATAATCTGTTCAACTCCGGAACACAAAAATATAGCTATTCATGCTTGCTAGTGGGGCTGATGAAGTGATGATGTGGTTGACATGCGTGACTCCAAAGGCGGATGTAGAGGGTGACCAGGGTGGGTAGCGGCCCACCCTCGGATTTTCGATCCATTTATATACCTATTACTATAACTGGGCCAGAGAGGGGAAAAAAGGGCCCAACAACGACGCTCGTCTCCCTCGCACAGCCGGCTAGCGTCAGTTCCCCTGCCCCGATCCCCACACCCAGCCGCACTGTTCCTCCCGTCCTCGCCGGTCGCCGGTCGGAGCCCGGAGCTCAGCCGCCCAGGAGGCTCCCGCCTCCCCCTCCCGGCGTCCCTCCCATCCCGGTCCCTCCCGCCCCCTGCCGTGCGCGGCGCGCAGCTGCGCACCTGCCCCCGCCCGGCCGGCCGCCGGGCGCAGTGGCGCCTGCCCTCGCCCGGACGCCCCCCCTGCAAAGCCGGCGACAGCCTCTGCCGGTCAGTCATCTCCCGGTCAGCAAGGCAACCAATCAACCAGTGAGCAACCAATTTTGTACCTTAAAATTCCCCAATTTCAAATTTAGTGTTTGCTTGTTTACTCCAATTTGTTGTACAATGGTCCATGTAGTATTTACTTTGTAGGCTTCGTTATACAAAACTGAGATTTAATTGAGAATTTTAGTGTGTTTGTATGATCATATTGATCTTTTTTTTGTGATATTGGTAATTGGTTAGAACGATCACAAGTCATATTGGTTAAAAAAAATGGGGCGGACCACCATGTAATTTAGAAGGCAGTCTAGACTTAATCAGCGTATATTATTGGGCTACAAAGGGTTGACCGACCACCTACCAGTAGTATTAATTATGTAAAAATGATACGAGAAGAATAGAGAAATTAAGAAATAATAATACGAGAAATATCGGGAACGTGATGCCTGAGATGGGGAAACAACACCTCTTTGCTAATCCATGCCTATATATAGATCTGCTCATATACAGTGGGAGCTCAACAGAAACAAGCATAGTAACCATGGAATATTCCCAAAAGTTCAAGATACTCGATGTACCAACGGTCGTGCAAGAGCCGGTGGCCGGCGGCATGCAGGAGCTACCGGGCCAGTATGTGCTTCCTGAGCAAGACCGTCCCGCGGCTGTCTCCGAGATGCCGGAGCCCATCCCCGTCATCGATCTTGGCCGGCTGTCAGCGAACAGCGCCGACGAGTTCGCCAAACTGCACTCCGCTTTGGAGAACTGGGGCTTTTTCCTGGTAAACTTCTTTGAGTTTCCATCTCGATAATGTATAGTAATGAAGTGGTCATCTCCGGTCAATCTTTCTACAGGCGGTTGGACACGGAATGGAGCCTAGTTTTCTTGCGGAGACAATGAGTGTGTCCAAGGAGTTCTTCAAGCTCCCACTAGAAGAGAAGCAAAAGGTCTCGAAAATTGCCAACGGCGACACGCTAAGCATAGAAGGGTACGGTAACAAGTCGGCCGTCGTAGAGAATCAGCTCCTTGACTGGAACGATCAGTGCTTCCTCATAGTGGAACCCGAGTCCAAGAGAACATATACACTGTGGCCAACACAGCCCCCTTCTTTCAGGTACCCGCTAGATTTTTATCACAATCAAAACTACCAGTTTATCTCTCTTAATAGAGTTGAAAGTCTGAGTTGTTCTACTGCCTTGATGTGGTGTCGAGATACGATAAAAAGCCACGCTATGTTCGTATAAATAATCTCCTTGTAAAAAGTATGCAGCTGAATCTTTTGAATTTCAATTCTCTTACGGATATAACTTATCAGACTTGTCATGAAAAACATATATGCATGTAAAAGGCAATTATGACCATATATAGTGTTGTTGAAGACTTGCCAACTACAACGTCCGTTCACAAACTGATGGAGTACATGATTAAGAAACCATGAGTTGATGAATAATTAACGCATTAGAGTTTTCTTACCATCCACAATTATGCAGGGACATTCTATCTGAGTACATGGTCAAGTGCAGAGCAGTGGCCAACATCGTACTACAAAACATTGCCAAGCTGCTCAATTTGGATGAGGAATACTTCACGAACAGGTTCGCCGACACGTCCTATGCCATAGTTGGCTTGAACTACTACCCTCCGTGTCCCAAGCCGGACCTTGTCTTCGGCCTGAGGCCCCATACTGATAGTTCGGCGATCACAGTCAACTTCATCGATGCTGACGTTAGTGGGCTCCAGTGTGAGAAGAATGGCTCATGGTACAACGTCCCAATCGTTCCAAGTGCATTGGTTGTGAACATAGGAGATGTAATGCAGGTACAGTATGTGTAGGCGGTTGCATAATATATATTTTTATCTTATCTTGTGCTTGTCAAGTTGAGGTAAAAATAGCTTTATTTCATCCCGTGCCTGCAGATTCTGAGCAATGGGTTCTTCAAAAGCCTTATGCACAGGGTTGTAACCAATACGGAGAAAGAGCGCTTGTCGTTGGCGATGTTCTATACATTGGACATGGAGATGCAGATTGAGCCGGTGCCAGAGCTGCTGGATGATAAGCGACCAGCACGATACATGAAGATAAAGAACAAGGACTACATAGCAAAACAAACTAACAATTTTGGAACAGGCAAACAAACCATCGACACCTTGAAGATCTGAATTTGATTTTGAAGTGAAGATGTTTGCTAAGCACAATTGTGAAGTTTATTGCATGGACCACTCTGTTATGAGTCTGTGATTCTGGTTTATGCTCTTCCCCGATTTACATGTGCCGTCGTAATAGGTTTGTATTTTACCCTTTTCCCAGATTTATGTGTGTGAAATCCTTTATGTAAAATATTATGTAGCTTGGTTGGTTGTATGCAACCTTAAAGAATAAAATGTATCCATGTTGTGCAACATCGGATGTAATGTGATTGCAGAAGTAGAATATCAATCTATCTTATTCACTACTGGAAATTCACTCTACGCCGAGTGTTTTGCTCTATGCCAAGAGCCAAACCATTGGCACTCGTCATGGAGAAATGCTCCGAGCGCTGATCTTGACAAAGCATAGAACACGGCAACAGAGGTGGCTTTTGCCGAATCACTTCCAAAAAGCACACGGCAAAGACAAAAGACTCGGCGAGGATCATATAAGTTGCCATGTGTCATGTCCGTTTGCGCTTAACGGCTTCGTGGCGTCAGCGTATCTTTGTGGAGTACTTAAACAAGGCTCTCCGCATATATTTTCAAAAAACAAATCATATAATACATGGCCCGTGGGACAAACCTGCCACCGACTCATTTGCGAATTATTTTCTTTAAATAAACGACATGTGATAGCCGAGTGTTGCAGATCTCGGCAAAAGCGTTGTTTCAATGCATATCTCCTTTTTGCGCCGGGGGAGGGGGTAATTTAAGCAGATGGGCTCCCTTCTCTCGTGGTTTTATAAACCCCTCGTGCCCCGTGTGGACAGGTGCTTCTCCAGTTCCTCCTGCGTAGGCTTTCTTCTTGTTGTCACAACTCCGTTTCCATTGCTAACTCATCCACTTGTGTCTGGTATGAAGGAAGTGCGGGTCATGTTGCTCTGTTGGCCTCAAAACTTCTTGTGCTCTCAAAGAAAGCCATCACATGACACGTGCCAGTCACCTGCATTTTTTAGGCTTGCTTGTAATATTTTTTTTTTTGACAGCTCCTGCCTGTAATATTTGAGTCATTTATTGCACTCTTATGGTTTCAACGCGGGAAGTGAGTCATCCTTACCGAATGTGCCTCGGTGGCATGCCCTATCGAACCGTTTAAATCAACGGAAAGTCGTACGATGTCCGAAATCCTTGGGACCTGGCACGTTGTCATTACATGGCCCTTGTAAGGTGTGATAAAGTTTGAGTGCGTTTCGCAGAGGCCTGACCGGAGGCCGCTTGAACCGCACCATCTCCAAGGTAGTTTCTAACTGTCCAGAGGGAACATGTTCGGGTTGTGAAGGAAGTGCAGGTCATGTTGTTCCGTTGGCATCGAAACTTCTTGTGCTCTCAAAGGAGGCCATCGTGCCACTCCCCTACATTTTCCGAGCCTGCTTGCAATATTTGAGACAGTTATTGCACACTTAGGTTTCAGCGCGGGAAATTGCAGATCTGCACGGCGGACACATGAAATGATATCTATAAGCGGTTTGGAAAATCCCATTTGATTTCATTGGGACATGCGTAGGCCTTGTGCAGCCGAAGGAGGGACATGCCCCACCACCGCAGGGGTGGGGGCGAATGTACCTGGTGGCATGCCCGTCGAGTCGTTTAATTTGTGTCTCCAAGAAATGAGTCATCCTATATCATTATGTGACTGTAAGAAGTGAAGCATATATAGTATGTATTATTTTGGAACATATTTTAAAATAAAGAGTTTCCGAAAGCTTTACCGTGGGCTCTCGGTAAAACCATCTTTACTGAGAGGTGCTCTCGGAAAAGGCTTTGACCTAGATGTGGTATGGCTGCATGTAGAGAAAAGTTATATATTGGTTTTAACTATTTAGAAAACAAGGATAAGCTGCTTGCGTAGGATTGATTGGGACTTTTTTTACACGTTAATGCTAGTGTGTAGACATCACAAAATTGTTTTCAAATGCAGAATTGGCACTTTTAATGTTTGATTCGTTTTTTATGTTTGAATTTGGATATTGGGGAGGAAGATAACATTTTTTTTAGGTGCGGGAGGAAGTTAACAAGAACTTTCCAGCTTGGCACAATAATAACATGGGACTCTTTTCTATGCATGGTGCTTACAAACTAGCATGTTTGCTGCAACACGGAAAATACAACTTTATTGCTCTATAATAATATGCGTAGTGTTGTTTTTTTAAGGGTGTAAAACACCACTTTATTGCTCTATATCAAATGAAATTTTAAAAACAAGATCGGACCGAAAAAAGTATTTCTTAAATTCTGTTGAGCTTTATGCAGGGAGCTCCTATACGACGCTAACTGTGGCAAATAGTCGGCCTCACGCAGAGGGGCGTCTCCCCACTGGGCCGGCTCATATATAGCGGAGAAAAATCGCAAAAATGAATCAAAGCAGCTAGGTTCGAACTCGCGACATCGCGATAACAAACACGTACTGCTAGCCACTACACCTTATGGACGATGATAACGTGAACCGTTTTTAACTATAAGGTGATATTTACTCTAGCAGCCTATATAGTGTAGCGTACATATTATTCAGTTGTTTTCAACACATTTCAAAAACAAAAACAAACAAAATTTGTAAAATGTGAACCAAACTTGAAATTTTAAAATAGTTTGTGAATTACAGGAACAATATTTATAATTTCCTCAGATTTTGAAATTATCTAAACATTGTTTGTAAAAGAACTCAAATTTTGATACATGGGGAAACTTTTTGAAATTTCGAACAAAATGTTGAAAACGCGAACATTTTTTTAAAGATGGACATTTCTCTTAAATTGTGAACAAATTTTAAAAAAGAGATTTTTTTAAAATTCATGGACACTTTTTCAAACACAAACATTCTTATGAAAATCATGAATTTTTTTTGAGAATGAGAACATTTATTTTCAACACGAACATTTTATGTAAATCATGAATAAATTTTGAAAAGGATAACAATGTCACATCATCTTTCAAACTATGAAGAAATTTGCAACTTCCCGAACATTTTCGTAAATGTGAACATTTTTCGAACTTGTAAACAATTCATAAACAATTCATTTAAAACTGAAACATATTTCAAAATTTCAGAACATTATTAAAAGGCTGAATTTTTTTTGAAAATTCCAGAATATGCTTTGAAAACATGAACATTTTTTGAATTGGTAAACAAAATTTGCAAACGGGAACAACGTTTTAGATCCAGAACAAAATTTCAAACTGAGAACAATTGGAAAATCCTGATTTTTTTGGAAAAGGTGAACATTTTCTATATAGGTGAACAAAAAATTCAAACCAAAACCTTTTTCAAAACCTTTAAACATTTTCTAAATTGGTTGAAAAAATTAAAAAACTTTTGAATACGTGAACAAAAATTTCAAAACAAGAACATTTTTTGATAATTTGTGAACAGTTTATGAAATAGGAACATTTTTTGAAATCCCGCTCATTATTTGAAAAGTTATGAAAATATTGAACAAAAAACTTCAGAACATTTTTTGAAAAATAAGAACATTTTTTTTGAAATGCACAAACATTTTGTTCAAAATGCGAACATTATTTGAATTTATTAACAGTTTTTTAAAACACGGCCATTTTAAAAGAACAGAATGTTTTTTAAAAGAACGATCATTTTTTAAGTTTCTGAAAAAATCGAAAAATATGATTTTTTTTTTTTGGAAATGCGAATATATTTCTAATTTGAGAAAAAAATTGTAACAGTGAACATCTTTTGAAATCTGAACAAAATGTCAAAAATGCAAAAAACTGTTTACTTATAAATGTTTGTAAAAGAAACAAAAAAGAATACAGAAAGAAAAAAGAAACAAAAGGAAAAAATAACAAAAGGAAAAAAATAGAAATCCCAGGAAAAAAATCGGTTCAGGAAACCCTCTAGATGGTTTCCAAAACCGATAAAAACCGGCTTGGAACCTTAGAAGGTTCCCAAAACCGGAAATCCACTTAGCGTTGTAAATGGACCGGCCTACTCGGTCACTCACTCGCACATCTCCTGTGTGAAGCATCGACAATTGGACGCAGTATCGTCGTATAGGATTTTCCCTTTATGCAAGCCTTAAACCCGGCATCACATGCCTATTAATCCTGTATGGGATGGACCACTAGACCAGGCCAGGAGAACTCCTATTTGTAGCCCGCTGGCGACAAATAGTCAAACCTTCGCTGAAGGCAGGCACAAATGGGCCGGCCCATTATTCCAGCAAACTGTTCATTTTTTTTTCTCTTTGGTTTTTTAGTCGTTTTTTCTCTTTGGCGAACTGTTCGCCACATATTCATCTTCATCCACATGCTAGGGAGACCACTGATCGATCCTTCGCCTAGAAGGCTAGGACAGGAGCACTTTGAGTTCAAGTTTTCGATTCCTTTCGACTATCTCTCAAGGACCCAAAACCCCGTGACCGTGAGTTATGTGATCCAGCTTGCAATTTTGAGTTCTGTCGATAGCTTGTTGCTAAAAAAATCATCTTTTGTATACATGTGCATTAATTTCTCTAGACATCCAATGTTCAATGATCAAGGCATGTCTTCTACAAATGATTTTTTTTTCAAAACTAGGTCGTTTTTTATAGCAAATTTGAAAAGTAGCAGTGCGAACCCCTTTTTTGCAAAAATAGCACCCCGTCGGTCAGCCGTTGGCCGAAGAGGGACTCTTCGGTCATCCGTTGGCCGAAGAGGGACTCTTCGGTCAGGCGTTGGCCGAAGACCTGCTGTGCTGGGCCGAAGACCTGTCTTCGGTCAGCGCATGGCCGAAGAGTCCTCTTTGGTCTTTCGTTGGCCGAAGAGTTCATGCACTTTACGTCAGTGCCTGACCGAAGTTGCATGTGACACATTTCGGTCTTTCGTTGGCCGAAGAGTCCTTTTCGGTATTTCCTTGGCCGAAGAGTGCATTTTCTTTCCCGTCAGTTTTTTTCCCGCCCTTCTTTCTCGCCATTCTCTCCCGCCATCTTCTCTTCTGACCCTATAAAACCCCCTCCGTAGCAAGGTGGGTGAGCAGCCAAGTGTAGTGATTTTTTTTGGTCACCGTTTCTTTGCAGGTAATGGCTTGCCCCTTTTGCCGAGCTCCAGGTGGCCCTTGTTCTTCCTTTGATTCTTGTGCGTCTGTCTTCACTGTGGTGTTGGATCATCGCTGTTCAAGGCGTGTTGTAAGATTATATATCTTGTTTATATGATTGTGGCATATGGTTGATGTTGTTTAGGTTGGAATGTATTCTAATGCCTTTGTTTATATGATTATGATGTTTGCTTCCATTCTTTTTGTAGTATGTTCCGTGCAGTGTTAGATCACATCTTGCTCGGTACATTGAGGAGTGCAGAGCTTTAGCTATTCGGAGGGGTGACACAGATATTGATCTTGCTCTTCACAACAGTGAGGGTAACTTATATGGTGTTCTGTTTAGACATGGTCGGGTGAGCAGTAAATTCCATGGTCCTTCCTGGGAGGAACTTGTGAATGATTATGGTCTCCGTCATCATGACATGATGACTGTTAGGCTTGAGCACTATGGAACTATGATTGGTGTTGATTTTCATCGGGATGGTGTTATGTTGTTCCCTTTACCCTGTGTTGGTAAGTTTTTTTTTGAGTGATTTAAAGTTTTGTTTCAGCTTATACGTTTTGCTGTTCTGCTCAATTTGTGAAATTATTTTTTTGTAGCTCTTGAGGATCTGAGTGAAACTCAGAGGGAACTTGTTGACAGTTGTTTTTATAGTCGTGGTGTCAGTCTGAATTATCAGCAAATGTATTTCATGTCGCGACAGCTCTTTGATGACAACTACATATTGTGTACTCCTTTTGTTCATAGGATTGATTCCATGAATGTTAATGGTTAACATATGGTGAGCTTTGTTTTTGGCTACTGTTTATTTATTTGTTCTTTGCTCTAGTATACTGTTTTAAATTTGTAAGCTGAACATCATATAACTTGATGTTTTTTGTCAGGTTATTCCGACCATGGTTGTGAGGAGTTTGAAGAATTTTTTGTCAATTCCTAGGACTGGTTCTTTAACTCTTGAAATTACTTTGGATTCTGAAGATGATGATATATCTGTGAGCATTCCTTGTTCCTACTTTATTGGCTTGGATGGTAGAATGGTGTTCAACAAGGAAGGTTTCGGTAATTTTCTTCCGGCATCGTCTATTGAAGTAAACAATTTGGTGCTCATAACCTTCAAAGAGCGTGATCAGGAGCTTGCTGTTGTTTTCAGCCCTCTGCCACAGTGATCGTCATTTTCTTTTCCCGCCCTACTATCCCGCCATTTTCTTTCCCGCCCTTCTTTCCCGCCATTTTCTTTCCCGCCATTCTCTCCCGCCATTTTCTTTCCCGCCATTTTCTTTCCCGCCTTTCTCTCCCGCCATTTTCTTTCCCGCCATTTTCTTTCTCGCCTTTCTCTCCCGCCATTCTTTCCCGACATCTTCTCTTCTGAACCTATATAACCCCCTCCGCAGTAAGGTGGGTGAGCAGGCAAGTGTAGTTTCGTGGAGATGTCCCATTATCCTTTTGATCGTAGTTTTCACTCTGGTATGTCCGATCGTCTTCTCCGTCTAGCCGCCAATTTCAAGATCGACGATAGAGTAGTTCCATGGGAGGAACTCATCAGTAGTGACACCATAATGAATGAGTTGGCTCACTCATTAGCTAGGAGTGGGTGGCCTCCCAGGACATTTGAGGAGATACGGAAAGAACTTCTCAGGTTGCATGGCAGATGGCAGAAGCAACTGCATAAAGGTGAATCTTACCTCAGGCTTGCCGTAAATAATTCAGATTTATGGTCAGCAGACAGTGAGGACGAAGACGACCTCTTCATGCCGAGCACCAAGGCCAAGATACCTGCATCGTCAAAGTGCAAGAGTACCGCACCGTCGAAGGGCAAGAGTGCTGCATCAACGGAGGATGACGACGATGACTTCATGCCGAGCACCAAGGCTAAGAGACCCACATCGTCGAAGTCCAAGACTACCGCACCGTTGAAGGGGAAGAGTGCTGCATCAACGGAGGATGACGACGATGACTTCATGCCGAGCACCAAGGCCAAGAGACCCACATCGTTGAAGTCCAAGACTACCGCACCGTTGAAGGGGAAGAGTGCTGCATCAACGGAGGATGACGACGATGACTTCATGTAGTTTGTGGGATGTATTTTTCTAGTTAAGTCGTACCGTTTAATTCAGATGTACTTCTATCTTAATTATCTGTTATAGTCTGTTTGGAAATGTATCTCATACCGTTTAGTTGAGTCGTACCGTTTAATTCAGATGTACTACTAATATGAAGTAGACAAGTGTCTTGAAAACAAATCAGTCTCTTACATAGATAATGACTCATACATAGATAGTAACACATACATGAAGGATGTCTGATACATAGATAAGTCCTCACACATGAGAATAGTCTGAAACTAACATGGGTGTCTCATACATATATAATCATATCACTGCTGGGGACGGCGACGAGTCTGGACCTTCCTCTGACGAGGACCGGAAGGCGATAAGCGCTGACGCGGTGGGCGAGGGTCACGAAAACCACGGCCGTACATAACCTCGCCTATCACGGTCTGTGTCTCCTGCGTCGGTGGTGGTGGTGGAGTATGATACAACGGCTGAGAGAAGTCATACGTGTTTGCAGCTTGGTCATCGTCATCGCCGTAGCCGTCTAAGAACGAACCATCACCACTAAGCATCGGCGACTGCACGACATGCGTGAACGGATGCGGCTGGTTGCTGACTGTAGTAGTGAAGCACATGTCAAATTGAATTGCGAACGTACACTGCTTAAAAGAAAAAACAAAAGTAAAGTTACCTGGCCCCATTTGTTGATGCCATGCCGACCCCCCTGGTTGTGAAGGATGTGGCTCATGCCAGGCCGACCCCCCTGGTTGTGAAGGATGTGGCTCATGCCAGGATGAGCTCTCTGGTTGTGAAGGAGATGGCTCTTGCCATGCCGAGCTCCCTGGATGTGAAGGAGATGGCTCTTGCCATGCCGAGCTCCCTGGATGTGAAGGAGGTGGCTGATGCCATGACGACCTTCCTGGTTGTGAAGGAGGTGGCACCGGTGAAGCCATGCGCCATGACTCTGAACGATGCACAGATGGACGTGGCGGACGAAGTGCTGGACGAGGAACCGCAACGTCCGAAGATCTTCTACATGTCACTGCTGCGTAAATCCCTCGTAGCTTCTCATCAAAACGCTTCAACCATGAGAGGTGCTCTGGCTGTGGGATAGTATCCCCCCTCTCAACCCGCCGCATTAAAGCGGAAACCTCCTCTCGCGCCTCGACTGTCAAGTCACTCTGTACATTGAAGAGTTAGCCAATTGTAAATGTTCACGTTATGACATGAGTACACATATTAGAACCATAATAGAGGAAGTTGGGTACGTACCGCATGGTGTCTGGTTCCCATAATAGAGGAAGTTGGGTACATATCGCTGGTCAAAGGCTCTTCAATCTGATCAGGAGCAGCACGAGGAACCAAGTAGATCCTCGTTGAATGCCTGTAACGCTGCAGATACAACCCGAACTTGTCCCAGTCAAAGGGTCGAACCTCATCCCAGATATGTGTTGGCGCGGTCGTCCATTCTAGAACATAAGGGGCAATGTTCTGAAGCCAGAAATCCATGGACTTGTTCCCTCCTACGCGGCTCAACCTGACATTAACATCCGGGTAACGTGGTAAGCAAAATTCTGAAAGCAGTGCTGACAACTAAATTATAATTACTTACTTGTGCACGTGTGCCGGTATGTGTGGAATAACTGGAATTTCATCCTCTTGACATCGACCGAACTGTCTCATCACCCTATGAAGAGCCATCTCCTCCACCGTCACGTCGAACACCAATCTCGCCTTGGTCATCCAGTAGTGCCGATCTCTAGTGCACAAGGCAGATATCCCAACTGGATACCTAGATGTTATAGCCTGATGCGAGTAGGGCTCCCAGATAACAACATCCTCGTGCAAAGCATCAAACTGCGCTGTGAAGGACGGGTAGCAGCTCTTCACCTGCATACCCGCATACTGTCTCTATGCATGACAACAAATAAACATTAGTAATAGTATTGCATGGCAAGAAATAATCTAATGAAATGTTACGTAATACAAAATTACCTCTCTTCGCGCCCAAACAGATCCCACAGTAGGCAAGTCGCCGATATGTTGCACATAAGCCCCTGCTATGTCTACCAACCCAAACGGTTTATCAACGCAGACATAGGATCGTCCAATAGGGAACCTCTCATACTAGTAAATGTGCACGTGCAATGCACGTCTCCTTAGAATACAAATTCTGAATTACTAAAGCTCCTTAGAATACAAATTCTGAATTACTAAAGCTCACAGTTTCATTCGGCATATATCTACAATCATGCATGTGCAGTGACTTTGGGGTACATCCATGCACTCTTCAAGTTAAAATCTTGATGGGATATAATACTTCACAAACTTGCATAAAGCATAAGATTTATTCTTTGGTCATACAATAAAATACACATTTAACTTGTGATGCTTATATGGGGTATACCAGATGAGGATCAAACACAAGTACACAACATATATGAGCTCTCAAAAGTCCGCTTTCTGATATGATAAAAACGACCACAATACTTGTTTACCATATCACATGCACTAAAAATGTGAAGATTGTATATATCATAAAAAAATGTAAAGAGGCAAATAAGACACGTGTGATAACAACAAAATTACCGATGAAAATACAATAGAACAGTCGTATAAAGTTGAGGACACAAATACACAACAAACTTCGAATGTACAATGTGGTGTCCTCCTAACTCGCTCATACATGCATTAAGGGCAAGGAACCCATCCTTCTGTACTACCGTAGATACAGAATAATTTACACAAGGTAGAGCCACCTATCTTCCGCACTCTCATCCAGTCATACAATCTGCAACCTTTGAATTTATCCTACCCCGCCGTCATACATTTCACGGCGTTCCCATAACTACCAGTTAGCGTGTCCATTCATTATATCACATAGAAAAAAAAGATATTTAGCACACAAACCAGTTGATTCCTGTCAAGTTCGCATGGACTATTTTTCACACAAGGATAATAAAATGCAAGAATAGATGCATATTTGTATGCCGTACATCAGTTACTTATCATATCCCATAAATTAACTTTGTAACAAGATTATAACAACATATATCATCTTCGATGCATGTCTCAACTAATTTTATTTTTTCAGGATCAAATAGAACTGACGGCACAATATAAGACCTTTTTTTTCTTCAATTTCCAACAGAATGCCAAACCTAGCACATACAGAACATTTTCAAGATAATATGTGACATGAAATTGACAATTCTTCAAGGAGATGAGTCGCAACCCTTGGATGTAACAATTTTCTTAATATGCAGGAAGAAATTGTTTAATCAAATGTAGAAAGGGTCAGATGAATGAACACATAGCAAACAACAAACATGGAATCAGAGTGCTCTCCAATGCAGGTGGTGTAGGCCGGGGTTATTGATAGGATTATCTCGAACCAACTAATTATAAAGTTATCAAATAGGAATAAATCAGCGTGCATTTTGATATATCAGGTGGCATAAACTGTTTCTTAAAAACAAGCTTCAGAAGAAGAAGAAAAATGCATCTTGGAACTGCGCCATGAACTCCCCAGTGTAGTATTGTCATGCAATGAATGCCACCTTGAATCTGGCCATTAGCCACTGACACCTGAAGCTTTCCAGACATATACACATCGGAGATCGGACAACACATCAAAATCACCGGAAAAATTCTGAAACTTGATAGTAACTGAAATCACAAGAGGACACATGGATTCTACCAATTTGAATGCATAGTATGTCTAGATATATATATAGTTCCGTTCCATTTGAAATACAGAGCCCGACATATAATTCCTGATTCTTCTCATATATTTTTCTTGCCCATTGCATTCCCATTTTTTATAATTATCGATTTATTATAACCACTCAAATAACCATTACAAGAACTGAAATCAAGAATATATATATATTCATCAAAAAACAGAAAATACGGATGGAAGTGCATATCACGATGGGCGCGCACTCGAACTCTTACGACTGAGATAACAATTGAAATCCTGATTCACCAAGAAATAGGAGATATATGGGAATGCTTGTGCAAATTATTAAGTTGTCATGCAGATCAAGATAGAAGGTGCAGTCAAGTGCGGTTGAGATTCAAAGTCATATTCAGATATGTGACGGCAGAAGCAAAAGAAACCCATTTCCTCATACCTGAGGTTGCCTGCACAATGAAAGAATTGTAGTGGATTATAAACTTCTGAACCTAGATAAAAAATTATTCACCAATCACTTGTTTAGAGTTTGGATCCTTTCCAATGTAGATATTAATAATATTTTTCTACGATCATGTGCATATAAAATAATAATTTAAATGCAAAAATAATCTAATTGGAGTTTACTGCGAGAGGATGTTGCCAATCAAACAATCAGGAGTATATTGTTTTGAGTGCATCTCTGTTAGCAAGTACAGAGTGCAGACTCAAGAGTGTTGCAGAAATTGTTTCTTCAGTAGTAACTATTTCTCGTGTTATATCAGTGTCTTCTCAAATTAAATAAATCACACCTGCAAGAACTTTAGCAGTCAGCATGTTGGTTTCTAGTCACACTGAACATATAGAAACACAACACCGCCGTACTGATTCCTTTGAGTCTTTGCCTCTGCAGCTCTGTGTTCCCTTTCAATGGTTCAACCTAGATAGGATTTGAACAAATGTCAGTGTTAAATCTAGCAAAAAACTGAAACAAAACAAGATCATATCTAGATGAACCACGACATGGAGTACATGAGCAGGGAGAGACTGGAACAGAGAGGGCTAGCTATGTAGAGAAATCGATTAGAGGAACTGATCGAACATTTGGTGGGCATCCACAGCCCATACCACCAGTGTGCCTCCCTGGGGCGTTGACACGACATGCTGCCATGGTTTTGGAGGGCAGAGGCTACACCGTGTGTCTTACCGTCGCGTAGAGGAGCAGCGGCAGCGGCTTCCGCGTCCTCGGCTGCGCGAGGAACGACAGTGGCGGCATCTGCGTCCCTGTATTTCACGACGAGGAGGAACGGTCGAGGAACAGATGCGAGCAGTCGAATTCCCCATTGGAAAAATCTATCTTCGCGGCTGAGGCCGCAGTGTCCACGCAGCCGCTGTTCAAGGAAGATGGACCCCGCCGCCGTCGATGTAGGCCGAGCCTGCTGCGTACCGCGTTGCCCGACGGATGAGATGGACCCCGCCGCCGCTGATGCAGGCCGAACCTGCTCAACGGAGGAGAGGGACTCCGCCGCCGCCGACGCAGGTCGTGCCCGCTGCGTCCCGCGCCGCCGTTGCCGCTCGATGGAGGAGAGGGAGACCGGCGCCGCCGACGCAGGCCGAGCCTGCTGCGTCCCGCGCCGTCGATGCTGCTCGAGGGAGAAGAACGACCCCGGCTCCGCCGACAGAGGCCAAGCTTTGCCCGGCGGCGTCCTGTAGCGGCGGTGAGGAGGAGAGAGGAGGGAGGGGGAAGTGGGGAACGATAGAGGCGGGTGGAATCGATCCGCAGGTTGCGGGCGGGGGGCGCGGAGCGCAACGTATTGACAGACGACGGCGTCTGCTGGGCAGAACATTTCATCTGAGTCGTTTATCTTGATGGCAGACCATTGATGTAATGTGAACAGTAGGATGTGTTTAACTTAATTTGATCGGAGGGTTCTGGTTATCTTGTGTACAGTTTGTTGTGTGGTTTTAGAAGAGTTTATGTTTGCTCTTTTAATAGTAGTAGAGAAGTAGAGATGACCAGAGCTGCAACAATAGTGGACATCCAACCAGACCTGATCTATGGGAGCTCAACATGCAACCTTTGCACAGGCCTCTGTACGTAGCTGCCAACACAGCAAAACCAAAACTCCTCTGCATAATGTCCCCTGGGCAACGAGCGTCAGCTATCTCTCGTGCAATGCTGATGAGGCGCGCATCGACAGTGGTCACGTGGTTCTCCGTGAACATCGTCTTCCCGAACAACCAAAGAATATATGCCTCTAGGGACCGATCAACCTGTGCCTCGGACAACTGAAGTCCGGGGTATCCTAACGCGACAATCTACATATAACCCAAACGACTGTATTATTCTATGTAGGGAGGACAACTATAAAAACAACATTCATTTAGCTGACCGAGAAGGTTACCTGAAACTGGCTCAACCACTTAAAATGAGGCCTGTGAGGATCGTTGTCTAAGGCCACAGCAGTCGGCACCGCAGCTAAAAAATGGGCCTGCAACGTAGCTAGCCAGCCAGGTTCTGCCTGTAAAGGACCTATGGCAGCACCGGCCAATGGTAATCCCAACAAGTAAGACACATCCTGTAGAGTAGGCGCCATCTCTCCCCAGGGAAAGTGAAACGTATGTGTCTCCGGTCTCCATCTATCTACTAAGCAGGTAAGGAGTGACCTGTCGTAAGAGAAGCGTTTCATTTGCCTCTTGCGTAGCTGCATTGGTTCACCAGCTTCATCCAACTCCGGATGATCAACCCACTCATCCAATGTACCCTCAACCAGCCGTGCCAAGGGTAGCAGTCCAGCCCACATTAACCTACAAAATAAAGAGAATGTACAGCTAACAGTTAGCGGGCATCAAATATTACAAAGTAAAACATTATATGCAAACATACCTATCAACCCATCCAGGGTGTATCATCCAGTTAGACTTTGGGGTGCGAGGGACCAACACATCTAAGTTCTTGCCCGCTTGCATAAGTGCGGCCCGGTGTTTTCTATCGATCGTATCATTAAGCAACGCATACGAAGACATCTCTGAAATTAAAACATAGTTCGACATATTACAAATTAAAACATAGTCTGACATATTACAAATTAAAACATAGTCCGACATATTACAAATTAAAACATAGTCCGACATATTACAAATTAAAACATAGTCCGACATATTACAAATTAAAACATAGTCTGACTCATTATATAGCTTCTGAGTTATTTCTTCCTCGTCGTCCCCTTCGGCCTCTACTGCCTCGACCACGTCCGCCTCTTGCTGCTGTTGTCGCACTCGTCGATGTGGACGCACCGTCTTTGTTAAGGTCGGGACAATATTTCATCCTATGCCCATAATTCGCGCATAGCAAACACTGTCTGGTTGCTCCTCCAGCTTCAGATTGGTCCATATCATTACGGATGCGACGCACCTTACGTCTACCCCTACTGGTTCGCCGAAGATCAGGATCCGGGATGTATACTCTCTCATCATCGTTTACCTTGTTGAAATTGCCGACGACTCTAAACCCTGTCATCTCACCGGTCCATGTGTTGAGTACTGACTCTTTCAAATAGTATGGGGACACGAAGGAGATGGCATCCAACTGAATCTGGCCGCACGCAGCCAACACATGTGAGCAAGGAAGGTGCAACAACTTCGGTTTGTTGCATGTACACTCACACGTTGGATAAAATTCCGTTCCAATTTTTACCTCATGCGTCTTCACCTCATTTGACGTACCAAAACCATCGGTAGGTAGCTGAACCCCATACCTCCTTTCCTGATTACCTATGAGTCTGACAGTGTGCTTCTTTGCTTTCTCTATCTTCTTTGCCATGTACTCCATGACACGGCTACAATAAGGTGTCTTCGGATGATCTGCAATATGCTTCTTTGCTAACTCGAGCCTTTCTCTGAAATATCTCAAAGTACCATGGAATACAGCCTCCACAATAGCTGTGAGTGGCAATGCTCTATTCCCTCTAAGTACAAAGTTATACACCTCAGCAAGGTTGGTTGTCATGTGGCCCTACCTAGCTCCATGGGTGTCATGCAGGAGAGACCAATTCACGGGAGGCTCTTTCTCTATCCACTTAGTAAAATTCTTTATTGCCCTGCCATTCGGCCTCTTAGTGCTAGGAGGGTCAATTGCTGGCAAGTCACAAAGAGCTACAGGCTGCTATAGCTCCGCGATGATTATTGCTAATTTAACCTGATCTTGTTCCATTTTCTGTCTGGCTTTAACCTGCTTCTTAGTAAACTCATCTAGTTTTGACCAAATAAAATTGTATTTCCGTGGCTGATTCTGCTTGCATAATTTTTTGAACAAGTTCATCAACCACTTGTTCTTGAACTGTGAGAAAAAATTTGCCCCAAGATGGCGCATGCACCACCGGCTCTGCAGGTCCTTCCATGGTGTTGATTCGTTCTCAGTTGGATCCCTCAGTGTCTTCACGGCCTTCAATATACCAGCATGTCTATCATGAATGACACACACGTTCGGTCGGTCCTTCACGATGGCAATTTTCACTTGCCTCAAGAACCATATCCAGCTTGGAAAGTTCTCACCCTCCACGAATGCCATGGCAAGTGGGATGATTTGATTGTTCCCGTCAACACCAATAGCAGTAAGGATTTGCCCTCTGTACTGACCAGTCAGGAATGTGCCATCCACAAACATCACAGGAGGACAATGCCGGAAAGCTTCGATGCAAATAGCAAAAGAAAAGAATACTCTCTTCAACACCTTAAAATCTGGTATACTCGCCAATCTTGTGTGTTGTACGTTAACATAAGTGCCGGGATTCCTCTCCTTCAATACTTGAAGGAGCCGCACAACATTATCATATGAGTCGAAGAACGTCCCAAACCTTTCCTCCATAGCCTTCTGCTTAGCCCTCCAAGTCTTCCCGTAAGGAATGACATAATTCCATCTGACCTTCACTGCTGTCTCGATGTGTTTTGCTTCCATATCTTTCTTCTGCACTATCTCAGTATACATGAGTTGCGCAATGAGAGTTGAAGACATGTTCGGATGATTCACCAGAAGGTTTTTCCTCACACAAGTATGTGGAACAACATCGGTGACAACCCAGTGGATGTTATACTTCGGCATGTGCCCGTGCACCTTCCCAGGACAACCTATTTCAACACATTTCACGGTATAGTCTGTTCGATTTGATATGTGTGTCCGGAAAAACCTCTGCGTGGACATAGCCCACTTTACCACCGCATATTTCAATTTCTTCTTTGTATCATACATAGAACCTATCTGGACTTCGTTCAGATGATACTGCCATGGAGTCTCATGGCCATCGTTGACCGTGAGACCGGTCGATAGGTCCTGATCCCATGCGGCAGGAATCGGTACCTCCACTTCATCCTCGGAATTTTCAGAATCCAGATCCTCAGCCAGTCCATCCTCGTCCTCTTCCTCCATCACCCTCTGCATTTCCTCCCCTTCCTCATCGCCATCAGCAAAACTAGAACCATCTAATATTAGCGACCGACTACTCTGCCTAGTATCGTTACCACACAAATTGTGTGGCACGTAATCTGGATCTTCCTCGGGTTGGCTAGCATCCACATCCATTGGCTGTGACCCGGATAAATAAATCTCGTTAGCCACTTGACTGCCCTGCCCGGGTTCATACCCCCCCTCTGGTTGTCCGGTATTCTCCTCCTTCGCCACAAGTTGAACTAGGGCATATGGGTGGATTTTTCGGTCTCTGCAACGCCTTAACAGGGTCAACCACTTCTGGCTCCTATCTATCAGCATCAACTCCCACTTCACATTTTTACACGATTTGGTCCACAATGCTTGAATACTGACGGAACATACCCCAGGATCCAGCCCAAAACTAGTTGTCAACTAGTACTTCAAGTGTCTAATGTCCAGTCTGTCCGGGTCTGGAAGTGTCATGACACATTTTTTATACTCGCTAAGATCAACCCCCAACTCATTATATCGAACATTGCCAGGGCCATAGTAAACAATCAAATTTACTGATTCAGACATTTTAACCCGTCAGACACTTCCATCTCATTAATCACAATGAATAAAATTATTCCCCGCTACACTAACTAACCGCTAAAATGACATCACAAACCAATTAACACTAAAAAAATGTGACGCGTGATTATACCTTCGACGCGTGTCGCCACCTCACGGAGAACTTGCACCAACGGACAACACCAACGCCACCCCCTCGGCGGCCACCTCCTCCTGCCCAGCCAAACCACCTCCTCCTCCTCAACCGACCATGGCTTCTCCTCCTCACACCACCATGACTACAACTCACTTGTACACACAAATACCTATCCCATAGGCAAAAAAATGACCGTAGGCTGTTGGAGATGGCTATGATCTACCGTTTCTGTGGTTTGGATTTGAATATAGCTGGAGAAACGAAGAGATCGGCGAGGGGGGGCGATGTACAGAGAGAAAACGAGAGAGAGAGCTCGAACTGAGAAAGAACAGAGAGAAAGGAAGAAGAAAGAGGTCGGGCGGCCTTATCCACCGTTTTCGGCCAACGGTTGGCCGAAGAGCTCTTCGGTCGCGGGCTGACCGAAGACAGTCTTTGGTCGACAGCGCACCGACAGCCCAGTCTTCGGCCCACCTAACAATGTCTTCGGCCCACGGGACGCCGAAGAGGTCTCTTCGGTCATCGGTAGACCGAAAACCCCCTTTTCGGCCAACGAACGACCGACGGGGTGCTACTTTTGAAAATAACGTGTTCGCACTGCTACTTTTCAAATTTGCTACAGAAAACGACCTAGTTTTGAAAAAAAAATCTCTACAAATCAGTCTAGAAAATAATTAGTTACAAAATATCTCGGAAGGGAGCTACGGATATATTTTAAAATCCAAAAAATCAAACAAACTTTTAAATATTCTTATTTTTTTTTGCACAAACATAGAATTTTTTTTACATGCGTGCAAAAATTCGTGATGAAATCACATTCTTGGAAGTATGAAAAAAACCGATGCTAAAAAGGACTGGTTTTTATTGGAGCATTGATTTTTTTCACAGCTCCACGAATGTGATTCCATCATCGAAATTTACATGCATGTGAAAATTTTATCAATGTTTGTTCCAAAAAATATATTGAATTTTACTATTGACTCGAGCTCATTTGAGCTCGAGTTGAGAAGGACACTTCCGCATAGAAGATACTGTATCACTTTAGAAAGTTCCTAAGGATAGATATTGTAGAATGTTATCTACACTATTCTATATACTAGAATTGTATCAAAATGGGCCATTATTATAGGAATTGGCTTGTCTAATCTAAAGAACTTGGTAGGGTGTTTTGCCTCGGTAAATTATTGAAGGGCATTGAAGTAGTCAGCTAGCAAATGAGGGTATAATGATTGGATACATCTTGGCAGTAGACTTAAAGAGCATTAGACGGGCAGCCCCTGTTCCAAATATGACCACTTGGTATGATTTGCTACTAGATTGTAAAAGTACCAAACTATTGACACAACAGCTCAGCTAAAAGTATCCTTCTAATCCCGAGTTCAAATGCTCCTTATATGAACAGTAAAAATCTAGAAAAAGCTAATAAATTATAAAGATCGTAAAAAAAATTGACAAAGATATTGCATAGTTTTACACGTGCATGCAAGTTGTTGGGATGAAAACACATACTTGGAGGTCCAAGCAAAAATAACAAAATAAGTGCTAAAAAATGTTTTCGAAAATAGTCTTTTCGCCGCATCAAACTGTTTTTTAGCATTAAATATTGGAAATTTTTTCTTCTTGTAAATGTGCACGCATGTAGAACGTTCCACACTGCTTCCTGCCAGAAAAAATTTAAAATATTTTATTTTGTTTTACTACATTTTTCTATTCTAGGGTTCACAAGGGTGCACTTGAGCTCGGGAGGAATAACTCCACGTGGCCTTAGTGGTTTCTGTGTTCGTTATTTATTTTGCTTAAATTTTCACGTGTCTAATCCTCTTCTGTGTTTGTATCTTTTTTATGGCTCACAATGAACTTTTCGACTATGTATTTTGTTCAGACTGTTGGTTTAAGCAATCCAAGGAAAGTTACAAACATCAGCAAAAGGACATAGTACATCATACTTGGACCAACCATGGACATACTGATGAGGCGTGGGCTCTCCGAATATGTAGTATTTTCTTAGCAAATTAAGTAAGACCGTGACGTTTTCTTTTATACTACATTTGTATCTAAATATCCTCAAAAAAAAAAAACTTTGTATCAAAATATAAGATGGTTTTCAGTTCCAAAAAAAAAAAAAAAATTGTGTATCATTTGTCATCGGTGAATCTGCTTTGATTCGGTATTTGTTTGTTTGTGTTTGTGTGTTTTTGGGTTGGATCCATCTGTTATAGACTTCACTACATAGACGGCTATTGTTGTTCTGATGTGTTGGTCCTTTGAGGTCTTAGCATGATGACTTTTCGACTTCTATTAGAACAAGGTTTGTCTGACTTTGATGAGGAAGGGGCGACGACGACGACGCGTCTTCGGCTAGTTCCAGTGCTTATAGTCACTACTAGTTGGTTTACGAACATGGATGCAATTTTTATTGATTCTTGTGTTCTTTGTATTGTCATGATCAGGGGCGAGCGATCCACCGATTTCCAGCAGGTTGTATTACAGGTATTAGAGCATGTCCAACAGGCGCGCAAAAAGCGGTTTTACAGCGCGGAAATAGCAATTTTTAGCGCGCCGGAGAGCGCTGGCTCCAGCGGCCATCGAAATTTTTTACGCGCGCGGAGCTCCAGCAGACGCGATAAACTACAGCGCGCGATACACATACGTACGCAAAAAACAATAGTATAAATAGTAAAAATAAAACGATACATAAATAGTTCATAGCATAGGTAGATAAAAAATAAAAACGATACATAGATAGTTCATCTACTCCGACTCCGACTCCGACTCCGACAACTACTTGTTGTGATCCTCCTCATCTGACTCCGACTCCGACTCCGACTCGGTGTTGTTCTCCTCCGATGTAGTGATATAGGCGTCATTATACCGGTCATCGTTGTTGTCCCAGGTCGACACTTCTCCAAACTCGATGTTGAAGAGCGCGGCCGCCTTCCGCGTATGCCTGTCCTCGCGATAGGCAGCTCGCTCCGCCCTCCTCTCCGCCCTTCTTTGCGCGAAGAACTCGCGCTCGTCGAGGAAGTCCTGCGGGAACCGTTCGCGCCACGCCGCCATGGCCTGCTCGTCCGTCTCGGCGATGCCGAGGCGGCGCTCCCGCCTCCAGTTCTCGCGACGGTCCTCGTCGGTGACAAGCCGCGGGGAGGCGCAAGACGCTGCGCCCACTCCCGCGTCATCACCTCGGGAAAGTTCATCTCTCTACGAGGCCGCCGGAGACGCCACGCCGCCGCGTCGTACGCGCGGGCAGCCTGGAGGGCGCGAAATCGCTCCGCGCACGCTAAAACACCCGTTTACCGCGCGCGCGTTTTTTACGGCCACCGTGGGAGATGCTCTTAGGTAGTACTATTACTGTAGATGTGCTAAATGGCCGGAGATAATCACATCATTAGCCCATATAAGTATTAATATAATAACTAGGCTATACCTAAAGCCCAATAATAGCCCATGTCATTGTCATGTAGGGTTGTGGCTGCCCTATGTTGTTTGCCCATAGGATATCGATCTATTGATCGTGTCCTGGTTTTAATTACTAGGGCGTTGTTTGCCGCTGCCGCCCAGCCGCCGGTTGCCGCTGGCTCGCTGCCGCACGCCCGCACCCGGCACCCGCTCAGCTGTTAAGGCGCTCACGGCTCAGCACGATGCCGCCCCTACCCTATCGGCTGCGCCGATCTATCATCTATCGTCTTCGTCGTTGTTTGTCCACTGTCTAAGGGCTAAGGCTGCAGGAAGAGGAGGCTTCATTAGATCAAAGTTTTACCGGGAGAAAGGAAGATCAATAGAGAAAGGTACCAGTACATACTTGTAGCTATCAGTTCTTAATATTATGAATTACAATCCTAGTCTGGTGCATTAGTGTTGTGTATAAAATAGTGAATTAATCTATTAATCCTCGTCTGACACGTCTTTGAAATCGAATGGGAGACGACTTTCTTAGACATTACATGGTCGTCTATATTGAAAAGGAAATAGCTACAAAGATCACATCTGATGAGATAATCAATTTGTTCGACACTGGTAGTCGTAGAGCTCAATTTAAGCTACTAGATATGTAAATTTATTTTATAGTTCTGTGAATATTTTTTATTCTTTGTCCTCTACGTTACTGTAAGACTTAATATTCCATGATATTTCGTCTATTCTATGAGCATTGGTTTCTCGCCCCCCCCCCCCTCTCATGGCCAAATCCTGGCTCCGCCCCTGGTCATGATGTTTGATCAAATTGAGGAAAAATCTCCCAAGAAAAATAGGGGACACAATCCCGCAAATTAATAATGACCAACAATGATATAATTCTGGTTAATAAGACCCGAGTTGGCTGACTGGGCCGTCCTTGCCCATTCCCCTCTCTGATAACCGAACCACTCAAATAATCCTAACTCTCAGCCAATCCGGCAATCCCTACCTCACCGCCAATGTGAGCATCGCCGGAGATTCCCATGTCCCTGGCGCTTTTTGCTGCCGAATCGATTCCCTCGCAGGCGAGGCCACTGGGAGGACCTCAGGAGTAAACTCTTTGGATCCTCTACCTGCTCGCCATTTCTTGTCAGGGCTCATGGGTTAATTTAGTTGGTTGGGCGGATCGACGCTTTACCTGGCCAACGTTGTCTCTTCCAGTAGATCCGTGCTTCGAGAAGGAAATTTTACCTGTCGTAGACTACAAATGCTTAAGAATATGTGCCTCCGATGAGCACCGGCATAAGTTTCGCCATGCGCTGAAAACAAATGTAGATGAGCACCGGCGTAAATTTACCTAACCGACATTTGTTTTTTTAGTTCATCTACATTTGCTAACAGAGTCTTGATCTGATGTAAAGTAAAAATAAATTCGGTGATATACTTTGCACCGATGGAATGCACCGCCATTGTTTCAGTTTCAGCCTTTACTTGAATATAAGATGGTAGTTCTTTTTCTCTATATATTTTACATGACAGAATGCCCTCCTCTGCTTTTTCTTCTACACAAAACGAAAATTGGGTGATTAACACTGGGACATTGCACTTAGACATTGGGAACATGATTCCTCCAAAATTGGTATGCTCAGGCTGCTGCTGTTGGCGTTTCTAGTTAGAGGAAAAGGAATCAGAGGATTATCTTTTGTGTCATAGTCATCCACATTATCAAGAAAAATAGTGGTTAGTATACTGTCTAATCTTAGTTACAGACTTGCAGTTATGACTTACGATGACAAGTAAATGGTGCTTAGTGTACTGTCTACTGCAGCTGTTATTACCAAGGGCAAGAAGCATAAGTGTGTAGGGCAAGACTAGCATGGGGAATTTAATATTACTAGTAGTTTATTTTTGTCTGATGGATTTATGGTTCCCCAGAATCTTCATGTTTTCATAATAGTCTGAACTTCTTCAGCTTTCTTATAAAATTGAGCTGATGACCTTTGGTCTTAGAATGGTACAAGAAGCATATGTATTGCAAGTTGCAGTTCTTACTCTGTTTAACTATGAACCTTATGTCTTCCCTTGTAGACTTGCATGATGGTTGCTGCAATGTATCGCCATTGGTAAAATCTTCAGCCGGAGCTCCTGGGCCTTGTTCTCAAGCACCTCCCCTCCTTGTCTGACCGTGTTCGTCTAAGAGCAGTATGTATGAAACGAGGCAAAAGACTTGCCATTTTCATTGATTAAGAAGGAGTGAGAATTGCCCGGTTAATTGACGGAAAACCGGACTAAAACCGATACAATCCAACCCACATAACATGGGTACCACCGATCAACCTGGCCACCGACATGGGATCACAGAGCTACAAACAGCTGCACAGAAACCATGACGGCACATGCCAACAGAAGACCACACGCGCGAACAACCGACAGCTCCGACTTTGACGACGATCATCACAAGGGAAATATGCAGGACTTGCACCGACCGTGCCCTCCGTAACCGACCACCGAGCGCCTGTCATCATCACCGCATGGACACACTCCACCGCAGCCCCGACTTCAAAGCAACCAAGCAACCAACGGAAGAGCACCTCGGACACGCCGGGAAGATCCGACTACCGAAGCCCGAGCCGCGACCAAAGCTCCTCTCGACGCCATCATCGTTGCCAAACAGAAATCAGCGCCCCCGAAATGGCCGCCTCAGCAAACTACGCGGTGAAGATGCCGCAAACCACGCGGCGAAGATGCCGCAACCCACGCGGCGAAGATGCCGCCATCCACTGGTCTCCAGGTTGTGGCCGGCTCCGAGACGATGCCCCCAAGGAGGAAGAAGACGTGAAGGCGCCTTCATCGCCCGATCCTGAAGATCTGAGGTTTCCCTCCGGAGCCAAGGCCGCGGGGAGGGAGGAGGAGCACCACACAACAGCAACGCTTCCAAGAAAGAGCACGACGCCCGCGGGCGTCGCCGTCGCCGGATCCAGCAAAGGCCGGACATAGGATTTCTCCCGGAGATGCTCAACCACCACCTGCCCGCATCAACGCAGCCAACAAACCCCATCCTGCCGAGGCCAACCCCGCGCTGGCCGTGGGATCCCACGACCCACCACGCCCAGACGCGCGCACCACCCCCCAGCCGAAGCCGCTTCCACCAAATCCGGGAACCTCACGCCAGCAACGCCGACGAGCCAAATCGAGCCGCATCGGCCAGATCCGGCCTCCAACCGCCACTGTGCCACCACCGTCGCCCAGCACGCCGCCAGCACGAAGCCGGAAACAGAGATCTCGAACAGGGAGGGGGGGCCGCCACCCCACCCCATCACGCCACACCGCAGCAGGCAGCCGAAGCTCGCACCGCGCGGTGCCGCCGCAGCCCCATCCGGAAGGCCACATGGACCGCCGGGGAGCACTGCCCAGAGACCCGCCGGGGCGACACCCAGCCAGTAGAGAGGCGGAGGACAGAGCCTCCCTCCACCACGACCACGCGAGGAAGCTGCCGGCGGAGATCCACGCCCAGAAGGCCACGCAGCCACCGGAGGTAGCCCGCCGCCGCTGCCAGAGCCCGTCATGCCACCGGACCGGCCGCCGTCCTCGCGCATCGGCCACCGCGCCCCTGCGCCGACGCACGCCTCCGCGCCGCGAGATCCCGCCCCGCCGCCGCCGTCCGCAGCACGGGCTTAGCCCGGTCGCCTCCTCCGGCGGCGGCGAGGGGTTGAGGAGGGGAAGGAGGTACCGGCGGTTGGCGGCTAGGGTTTCCTCCCGTGTCGCCCGTGAGAGCGACGCGGGGGTCGGGGGTTCAATGTTTATGTCGCCCCTGGCGCTCTAATAGTATGTTGCAGCCCCTTCCTCTGCCATTCCCGTGGCTCACCCTCCCAGACGGCACTTTCCTCAGCATTCCAGGTAGTGAAATTCACCACATACCTGTACCAGAAGGTGCTTGTTGCCAAGGCTCCATTGACAACTGGCTATTCCTTATTCACAATGGTAATGTGTGCTCATTGGTGAATCCTTTCTCCAAGACCAGACTGGAGATTCCTAATCTAGTGGCTGTTTGATATCGTGAGATAAGTTACCACTCTGACCGTAAACCAATTTTCTATAAGTTGGTGGTGCCCTCTCCCCTGGACTCATCACTTCATTCCCCTGTCATTGCACTTATCATGGACGATGGTTGTTTCCATACACTTTGTATTAGCCAGCCACCAATCGCCACTGCCTCGCTCAGAGATAATAAGGATCCACGACTATTCCTTAGTGATGTCGTATTCTTCAATGGGAAGTTGTACGCATGGGGTCGCTTCGGCCAGCTATTCAACGTTGATTTGGACAATGAATTTGGTATTTCATCCATCAGCTGCGTTATTGACTCTTTGGGTGATATAGGTGGAACACCTCAACATTGTCCATAGCAGAGGAGTACTCCTTCTGTAAACTAATATAAGAGCACTTAGATTACTAAAATAGTGATCTAAACATTTTTATATTAGTTTACTGAGGGAGTACATGGTAAAACCATATCTTGTTGAATGTGGTGGTAAACTGTTGCTGGTGGCAAGATGGTTTCACTGCACGCCACGTTCGACAAGCTACAATGTCTTTGAACATAAACGTACTGCCGCATTTCAGGTCTTTGAGGCAGACTTGCAAACGAGCCCTGGTCGATGGAGAAAGGCCAGTGAGTTGGGTGGCCACGCACTCTTTCTTGGCCAACATAGCTCGGAAGTGCCTGCCTGCTGCGGAATGCAGTGGATACAATGAGGATTGCATCTACTTCATGTGTGACTATGTCTGGCCGACCTCTTCTGCAAATCCTCTCTGCGACTCTGGTGTGTGCAACATGAGGGATTGCACAATCACGCCATTGATGTCAGAGGCAGCAGCAGCAACGCTGCAGCGTGTTGGACAGTGGCGGCCGACATGGTTCTTCCCTCCTGAAGCTGTGTGATCAACCCAGCAGGTTTTGTTCTGTTGTTTTGGAGGTTCTCACATATATGCCTGATGCCTCACTTGTTCTGCTCTGTGACCACACCCAGCCTGGGTGCTTCTCACTTTTATCCTAGCAATCTGTTACTGTATTAGCTTTATTACCATGATCGCTTACACTCAAACTCCTGTATATGGATGATCTTATATGGGATGTACTTCTTCAATACCAAATTATAAGACGTTTTTGCAGTTCAAAATGTGTTATATTTTGGCACGCAGGAAGTATTAGATAGCGCAGTCGTTAGCTACTTGTGTGTCTTATGTACTTGAACGATCTTTTTTCCCTTGAAGCTGAACAAACTTGAGATGGGAGTCTCACTAGCCCCTGAATCCTGATCACTGGGTGATACTGAGTTTTGCTCTCAACTATGATCATCCTTTAGGTGTTGTATAAAAAATTCATCCTTTAGGCACCTGCAAGGCTGCAACTGAGATAATTAGATTAGGATCATGCACACAGGTAGTCAGTAATGGTTCTTTTTACACCTAAAAAAACAGTGGTTCTGTTTAAGAAGAGCTGGTTAAATTTTGGTCTCAAATGAGAGAAACTATAATATTATAAAGATGATTTCCATATATAAATCTAATAAATACTTATAATCCACCTTGGTAAATCCTAAAGGAAACGGGGAACTTTACCTATAAAAAGAAACAGGGAATATGTTACCTAAAAAGAACTTTACAAAATCATCCAAGACCGAGACTGGGACAGGCCGGGATATTTGGATTGGAATATTTTGATGGATCTATATCAATTGCAACCGTCCGGGATTCGTCTGGGATCCAGTCAATTTTCGTATGCAGCAGACACGCACGGTAGATGGCCGCCTTTGTCCATGGGCGGACCTCCCGTCCGAGCTGCTGGGCCTCGTGCTCCTACGACTGCCGTCGGACGTCGACCGTGTCCGCCTCCGCGCCGTCTGTGGCTCGTGGCGCTGCAGCGCACGGCTGCAGAACCCGCTGCCGCCGCTGCTTCCGTGGCTCGCCCTCCCGGACGGCACCTTCTTCAGCCTCCCCGACGGCGGCGTCCACCGCTTGTCCGTGCCGGCGGACGTCTGCTACCGGGTCTGCACCGGCGACGCTCTCTTCCTTGTGCACAGCGATGGCAGGTACTCCCTAATGAAGCCTTCTTCCCCGGTGACCACCCCTCTCCACGAACCACCGTTCTGTTACCGAAGAGACCCATGCGACGACAACCGTGCAGGTTACATCCGGAAAGTGGTGGTGTCCGATCACCTCGTCGCCGTCCTGAGCAGCTGCAGCTGCAGGGTCGTCGTCTCTACTCGTGGCAACCGCGAGCTGCCAGGGGCCAGTACGGCGTCCTCGCCGATAACGATGGCGTGGACGCCACATCCACTCGATACGATCGACGACATTGCACTCTTCCAAGGGAAGTTGTACGTGCTCGACCATCAAGAGCTGCATGTTCTGGACGCTGGGGATGAGCAGATCACAACCGTCTGCTGCATACAAAAAATCAGAACTCCGAGGAATCCTAACCACATCCAATGGAAAAATCCTTACGCCACGGACAAGTTCGTACGACGGGAGTACCTTGTCGTGTCCGGCGATCAGCTTCTGATGGTGAAACGAATGATCAATATACCACCAATGCTACCCCGGGACAATGGGATAGAGCAGCGGACCTGTCGGTTTGAGGTCTTTGAGGCAGCAGATTTGAACAGCGGCCATGGACGGTGGAAAGAGGTCCATACATTGATGGGGCGTGCGCTCTTTGTTAGCCAAGGCTGCTCGGAGGCCGTCTCTGGCACCGACGGCAGCCAACATGGTGTCTCCGGAATTCGACAAGATTGCATCTATTTTGTGACCGAAGATGACATCACATACAAGGTCCCTTCCCTCAAGAGGATTCGTGAGGGTCCCTTTCTTGACTCTGGTGTGTATAACATGGGAGACCAGACTGTGACACCGTTACCTTTGAAGACATCGGCGGCATCCACCTCGGCACGACATGATGGTCCGTGGTCTCCGGCTTGGCTTTTTCTAGAAACTTGAGTTATGCTGCTTATGAGTGTGAGTTATCCTTCTTATTAGTGTGTATAATCGTTAATCAACATGTAATTTTAATTTGGATTTTCCCGCATATTAGTCTAGAGTGGTTGTCAACGTATTTTCTGTCCACGGAGAGTGAAATGTGTCACTAGTCCGTTAACTCAAACTAATTGCACGCTTTAGGCCAACAACTCAGAAAATGATTGATTTAGGACATAAACTCGTTAATTTGATCAAATAAGGCAAAAACCTATTTGGGAGAGAAAAACCGACCACGTCAGTGCCATGTCAGCATTTAGTAGAGCACTCATGAACTGATTGTTTTAGTAGAGCACTCATGAACATCCGGTGGCGGATAACAGCACAGTCACGATTTAGCTTCTTTACCGAGAGCTGCACTCAGAAACGATTTGGCATAGATTTTGTTCAACCTCGCCTACCGACAAACAGAAAGACATGTTTAAATTGTCTGATAGTCCATTTGCATTAAGCTTCGGTGTTCATTATTAAATATATGATCCAACCGTACATTTACCGAGCGCAGCTCTCGGCATTGCCGAGTGGAACTCTCGGTAAAGATAAGGCTCCCATCAAAACTTTAGTCCCGCCTCGCCCAGAAGTGGCATGAAAAATCCTTTGTGATGTCCTTGTGACATGCATAGGCCTTGTGCAGATGATGGAGGGGCATGCCCGACCACCGGGGGGAGAAAGTACCTCGATGGCATGCCTGATGCAACTGTTTAAATCCTCGGAAAATCATACGATGCCGGAATTTCTCGAGAACTGGCACGGTGGCATCACATGGCCCCTGTAGGGTGTGGTAAAAGTTTGGACGTGTTTCAAATAAGTGTCCCTTGAGGCCGCTTGTAAATCGCACCATCTCCGAGCTAGTTTCTGCATATCGAGAGGCAGCGGCGGAGGACGAAAAAAAATTGAGGTGTGGCAGACTAGCACTAAAAAATTAGACTCAAAACCAAAATAGCTTATGCACTTTATTAACAATGCACACTAATACTCCTACTTTTATGTGATTCTAACCAAAATAAGCAAGGACGCTGCGTAGCCAGCGCGCTCTGCGGAGGAGTCTAGCGGCCGATATATTAGGAAAGAATTCCCGCTGGTCCCCCCACCCCATGTGCCGAAAAGCGAATTCCCATCCCATGTAGTAATTCTGAAGTGAAACAACAACGTATAAACATACGGCGCTTGGTTCACTCTCCTGTTGATAATCAAGTTGAGATGTTGAGATAGCTAACCACGCTGCTTTTTAATATACAGTTGAGGAGGATGGCATTCCATACCGATCAACTTGGAATAAAATGGCTGCGCAGTAGCCTACCTCTAAATGATGGCGCCAACGAGGGTTTGTGTAATTGGTCTTCATTGCCTGTTATAAAAGGAAGATATTGCTTTCTAGAACAATGATGATAGTATCTCCTACTACCTCTGTCCAACAATATAAGATGTTTTTTAGTTCAATTTAAACTGAAAAAACGTCTTATATTATGGGACGGAGGGAGTATGTGCTAAACAGCCTAGTTATTTTTGGTCGTTTATTTTCCTACTGCTATTTGAGGGATATTAAGAAGAACCTCTTACTGAAATTATCTAGAAGTAATTGTATAAAGATACATTATATGATACTTCCGCTGTATCAAAATATAAGACAAAACAATTTCTCCATTTATATTGTTTGCACGTGTTCAGTTTACTACGTCATCACAACCACCATGCCAGCCAGCAGTCACGATAGAACGCACCAGAACGAAGTCTTTGCTTTTCCAAAGGTTCTACTAATAAGTATGCTCAATAAATATCCACTATTTGACGTCATATTTTTGCCGGTTATGGCGTTTTACATCTTTATGTTTTCATTTGTTTTCGTTTTACCTCCGACAGAGCTTATACTTGAACACGAAGATTGTTGAATCTTTGCTTAATAATATGGCTGCATGCATTATGCTGATGCAGAGGTCGGAGGTTTTCCTCCTTTTCCAAAACTATTTGATGTCCTAAATTTTGTTCTATAATGTTATGTTTCACGAAAACGTCAAGGAATAATTTTATTAGTCAATTATCAGATCTTCCTGACGCTCACCAATCAATACTGATAAAAATACACAAACACACACTGGAAAAACAAAAACAAGACGCAAAACAAATACCGTGTACTAGCTTCCCAGCCACATATTTCACTCTTCTTCCAAAATAAGGGATACAAAAAACCTGTGATGGTTCATTGAAATCAAAAATATTAAATGGAACCATGTTGCCACTCCAAGCGCCAAGATACGAATATCATCAAATGCAATGCTAAAAACCTCATTGGCCCCACTAATGAAAGCCCAGTGTGCGAACCAACCTGTGGTTGGATGGTTAGAGGGACTGTGGTATCCCCAGCCCACCAGGGTTCAAATCCTGGTGCTCGCATTTATTCCTGGATTTATTTCTGGATTTCCGGCGATGTGCATTCAGTGGGAGGAGACGTTCCCGTCGACGACGAGGCGCCTATGGTGACTTCGTAAATTTCAAGATGATATGCCGGCTCAGTCATTCGGAGGTGCTCATAGGGGTAGGGTGTGCGTGTGTGTGTTCATAGGGATGAGTGTATGCGCGTGTATATGAGCGCTTGCGTCTGTACTGTGTTCAAAAAAAAAAAAACGAAAGCCCAGTGTGCCGCCACGCGGGGAAAATGCAGATATAGGTATGGATCACCTTCTGTTGGCTGACTACTGCCTGTAGGATGCCTGTCTTCATTCGCCCCTCGGCATCAAACATGCGGCCGAACTAATAAGGGATCCTGACCGGGCCGACCCATTCACGAGCCGACGTACTGTAGCGGCAAGTTTTTTTGTACCGTTGTTTTACAATTTTTATATTCGGTCTCTCTCTCATTTTTTCAAAAATGTTCACCACATATTAAAGGAAGGAAATTTAATTTCTTTGTTCTTTCAGTTTGTAGAAAAAGGTTTATACATTAGAAAAGTGTCCGTGCTATAATCGATCCACACACAACTAGCTCTTGCATCGTCATCATCCAAAACGCCCCGCCCTCAGCTCGGTCAAGATAAGCCAGGGATGTGAAACAAGAGCGCAAAGGCGCCGTGCAGCCGCAGCCGCTCGCGCCCGTCACTTCACGTAAACCCCGCTGGCCACACGCTCTGCGGATCGTCCGGTTGTAGCACGAGCGTTACTGCTCCAGGCTCGGTCCGCCACGAGCCACACCACGCATCCCCTGGCACGACTTGTGTCCTATCGGGCAGCATCCCGTGTCCGCTCTTCCGAAAATACCCTTCCTTCTCACGCATCGAAAACAAAAAGGCAGGGCAGGGGCCCAGAGCGGAGTAAATAATTTGTTTTGCCAGAGAGCGTCTCCTTCCTCTCCGCACAGGGCAGACACGAACAGAGCGGACAACACATCACTGGACATCAATGTCGTCCGCTTCCCTCCTCGGCTGCAAAATTCTCGCAAGTCGCGCCCCTCTGCTTGATCCTCCTCCTCCTATGTGCTTGCTTCTCTCTCACTGTGTGCTTCATGAGTTGCCTGCCCTAATTGTGCTTGGTTTCTCTTCCTTCCCTGGACATGTTTTTCTATAACGAGCGTGTTGGACCTCTATGGGCCACCAATTTCAGAGCTAAATCAGGCATATCTTGGGTATGGGGTCCCGATCTGGTAGCCTTGGATGATGGTAATAGGGACACATGAGTTTATCCAGGTTTGGGCCCTCTCGAGGAGGTAATATCCTGCGTCCTGCTTTGATATTATTGATTTTGACGGGGTACCAAGTACATGTGATCTACCACGAGATGGCGTGCGTATGAGTTTAGACGATCTATCTACTAGCCTTGCCTAGACTTATATAACGCGTCGGAGGCCTAGAATAACATGATTCCTTGTCAGTTACGTCGGTGGAGAGGAGTCCTAGTCAGCTACGTCAGTGGAGAGGATCTTGTCTTGTATGCCAAGTCTCATGGAATCTTCCTTGTAGGCGTCATGGGCTACCCGGAGTGGTCCAGGACGGAACCGACAAAGGGGCTCCTCGGCCCAGCCCACCTGGTCGGGAGTCAATATGGTAAGTACCCCTTGGTCCAGGACACCGACAAGTGCGAGAGCTTCCTCTAACCAAGTGACGAGTCCGTGCATGCGGGGGCTCTGTCTGACCAAGTGCCTTGTACGTGCGGCGCCAATGGAGAACTAGTCGAGGAACCTGCTGCGTGACATCGGCAGGGGGAGAAGACGACGAGCAGAAGGTTCGGCCCTTGGATTTGTAGGAGGAGGAGGTGGAACTTAGCCTCGGCATATCGCTTGGGGGCCGCTTCGGGTCGGAGAGAAGGAGCGGCGAGGGGCTTGCCAGGTCCTCATCGGTCGCGTGCATCCGGGAGGGGGCACTAGCGCCACCCGCGCTCGCCAGGACAAACTCGCTTTCCAACTATAGCGGATGCAGAGGAGGAGAACAACACTGCTTCCCTTAGGAGCGGCCCCGAGGTCCAGCCCTCGACGACTCTGATGGGGAGACACGCCAGGGTGTAGCCTACGGCGAAGCTACGGGCCAGCTTGAACCCGTCCCCGGGCTCGTCAGACGGCGAAGGTGCGTCTGTCTTAATGTTTCCTTTTGACGGCAATGCTATATATACTGTATTAGTCCTTAATCTAAGAAAATGTGGTAGAGTAGTACAATTTATTACCTCAATTAATTTACATGTTCAGCACTGTTAAAAGCTACTAGCAAGTTTCATATATCTCACATGTAAATTTCTACTAATTAGGTAGGATTAACCGACATGATCCGGGATTTGTGAGCATAGGTGCAACGCACGTTGGGAAAGTGGAAATGGGGCTTGCCATTTGCCTGCAAAAAAAAGGAGATCATGTCCGTTACATATACTTGATTGGCAGAATATTTATAAGTGATATATATGCAAGTTACTAACAATTTAACATTGCTGAGCATGAAAAATTATTGAGCTAAAAAATTGTACGACTACCACATTTGCGTAGCTTAAGGACTAATACAATATATATAGCATTACCTTCAGAAGGAAACATTAAGAGAGACGCACCTTCACCGTCCGACGAGCACTGTTCAAGTTGGCCCCAGATTTGCCACGTCTCCAACCCGTTGTAGCTGTCCTACAGGGTCGCCGAGGGCTGGACCTCTGCACCGCTCCTAAGGGAAGCGGTGTTGTTCCCGTCCTCCGCATCCGCTATAGTTGGGAGCGAGTTCGTCCTAGCAAGCGTGGGCGACGCTAGTGCCACCTCCTGCCTCCTGGATGTACGCGACCGACACAGACCTGGCGATCCCCTCACAGTTCCTTCTCTCCCGCCCGAACCGACCCCGGGCGATAGCCGAGGCTAATTGCCACCTCCTTCTCCTACGATTCCAAGCATTGAGCCTTCTGCTCGCTATCGTCTCCCCCAACGCCGCTGCGAAGCAAGACCCTCGAGTAGTTCTTCATCGGCGTCACATGTTTTGGTCATTTCGTCAGATAGTGCTCCTGCACGAACTCGTCACTTGGTCAGAGGATGTTCCCGCGCTCGTCAGAGAAGAACCTGCCCACGGAAGGAGGAGAAACCAAGCACAATTAAGGCGGGCAACTCATGAAGCATGCAGCAAGAGAGAAACGAGCACATTGGAGGAGGAGGATCGAGGAGAGGGGCATGACTTACGAGAATTGCGCAACTAAGGAGGAAGGTGGGTAGCATTGATGTTCGGTGATGTGTTGTTCTGCTCTGCTCATGGTGGCGGCCTCGCGTGGAGAGGAAGAAGACCCTCTCTCACAACACAAATTATTTGCTCCTCTCCTGCCCCTGCTCCATCCTTTTTCTTTTCATGCATGAGAGGGAAGGGTATTTTCGGAAGGTCGGACATGGGACGCTGCTCGTTAGGACACATGTCGTGCCAGGGGGACGCGTGGCATGGCTCCCGAGGGACCCGAGCCCGGAGCGGTAACGCTCGCTCTACAGCGGGACGGAGCGCAAAGCGCGTGGCCCGCAAGGCGTACGTGGGGTCACTGCGCGAGCGACTGCGCGATGCCTCTGCGCTTCCGTTTCATTTCCCTGGCTTGTCTTGACCGAGCAGAGGGAATGGATTTTTGGCTCAATCTCCGGCGAAACTTCGTGCGACAAACTGACGATGACGATGCAATAGCTCACTGTGTGTGCCTATCTATCTATCAGTCTAGCGGCTTAAAGGGCGAACGTTTTCTATCTCACACTTGTTTTCGGCTACTTTTTAATGCTTTTAACGCTTTCGTCATGGGCCGAAGTTGCCCAGGACGGAACCGACAAAGGGGTTCCTCGGCCCAGCCCACCTGGTCGGGAGTAGACATGATAAGTACCCTCTGGTCCTGGACACTGACAAGTGCGAGAGATTCCTCTAACCAACTGACGAGTCCATGCATGTAGGGGGGGTCTGTCTGACCAAGTGACCACTACGTGCGGTGCCGATGGAGAACTACTCGTAGACCCTGCTGCATGACATCGGCAGGGGGAGAAGACGAGGAACAGAAGGTTTAGCCTTTGGATTTGTAGGAGGAGGAGGTGGAACTTAGGTTCGACCTATCGCTTGGGGGCCGCTTCGGGTCTGATAGCAGGAGCGGCGAGTGGCTCGCCAAGTCGTCGTCGGTCGCGTGCATCCAGATGGTGGCAGTAGCGCCACCCGCGCTCGCCAGGACAAACTCGCTCCCAACTATAGTGGATGCAAAGGAGGAGAACAACATTGGTTCCCTTAGGAGCGGCCCCAAAGTCCAGCCCTTGGCGACTCTGAAGGGAGAGGCGCCAGGGTGTAGCCTACGACAAAGCTACGGGCCAGATTGAACCCGTCCCTGGGCTCGTTGGACGGCGAAGGTATGTCTGTCTTAATGTTTCCTTTTGACGGTAATGCTATATGTACTGTATTAGTCCTTAAAATCTAAGCAAATGCGGTAGATTAGTACAATTTATTACCTCAATTAATTTACATGCTCAGCAATGTTAAAATGCTAGTAAGTTTCATATATCTCACATGTAAATTTCTACTAATTAGGACTGTTTTTTATATGCTATTACTAAAGGACATGAATTGTTTCATTGCTTATAGGACTGGTCCGGGATTTGGGAGCATAGGTGCAATGCACATTGGGAAAGTGGAATTGGGGCTTGCCATTTGCTTGCCAAAAAAGAGATCATGTCCGTTACAGCTACTTAATTAGCAGAATATTTATAAGTGACATATATGCAAGTTACTAACAATTTAACGTTGCTGAGCATGAAAAATTATTGAGCTAAAAAATAGTACGACTACAACATTTGCGTAGCTTAAAGACTAATACAATACATATAAAATTACCTTCAGAAGGATACATTAAGAGAGATCCACCTTCACCGTCCGACGACCCGTGGACGTGTTCAAGTTGGCCCCAGATTTGTCGCGGGCTCCAATCCGGTGTAGCTCTCCAGAGGGTTGCCGAGGGCTGGACCTCTGCACCACTCCTAAGGGATGCGGTTTTGTTCCACTCCTCCGCATCCGCTATAGTTGGGAGCAAGTTCGTCCTAGCAAGCGTGGGCGACTCTAGTACCACCACCTGCCTCCTGGATGTACGCGACCGACAAGGACCTGGCGATCCACTCACTGTTCCTTCTCTCCTGCCAGAATCGGCCCTCGGGCGATAGCAAATTTCCACCTCCTCCTTCTGTAAATCCAAGCGGTGAGCCTTCTGCTCGCCATCGTCTGCCCCGACGACGCCGAATAGCAAGTCCCTCGAGTAGTTCTCCATCGGCGTCACATGTTTTGGTCACTTCTTCAGCTAGTGCTCCCCTACGAACTCGTCACTTGGTCAGAGGAAGTTCCCGCGCTCGTCAGAGAAGAACCTGCCCATGGAAGGAGGAGAAACCAAGCATAATTAAGGCGGGTAACTCATGAAGCACGCAGGAAGAGAGCAACGAGCACATATGAGGAGGAGGATCGAGGAGAGGGGCACGACTTATGAGAATTGCGCAGCTAAGGAGGGAGGTGGGTAGAATTGATGTCCGGTGATGTGTTGTTCGGCTCCGCTCATGGCGGCCTCACGTGGAGAGGAAGAAGACCCTCTCTCACAATACAAACTATTTGCTCCTCTCCTGGCCCCTGCTCCACCCTTTGCTTTTTATGAATGGAAGGGAAGGGTATTTTTGGAAGATCGGACATGGGACGCTGCCCGGTAGGACACTTGTCGTGCCAGGGGGACACGTGGCGTGGCTCCCGGGGGAGCCGAGCCCGGGGCAGTAACGCTCGCTCTACAGCGGGACGGCGCACGAAGTGCGTGGCCTGCAGGGCGTACGTGGGGTCACTGCGCGGTGCCTCAGCGTTTCCGTTTTACTTCCCTGGCTTGTCTTGACCGAGAAGAGGGAATGGATTTTTGGCTCAATCTCTGGCGAAACTTCGTGCGACAAACTGACGATGACGATGCAACAGCTCACCGTGTGTACCTATCTATCTATCCATATCTATCTATCAGTCTAGCACCTTAAAGGGCGACCGATTTCTATCTCACACTTGTTTTCGGCTACTTTTTAATGCTTTTAATTAGAATATCAAATATCTTCAGATAGAGAAAGTATTCTACTACATGGTAGGAGCTTATAGTATCCACTTGTCCAACAAGTGTCTATCTTTGTGTTGGACAAATGGCTTTGATTATGACGGAAGTTTTAGATGTGCCAGCTTTAGTTTTGATTTTGACTGTGAATAAAAGATAAAAGAGCAAAAGGTGAAAACCAACACGCGAGACATATATGCGTTGTTGCTATCTTAAGAACCTGATTTTTTCTGCCATAGTATCATCGGAACCTGATTTTTTCTGTACACATTAAAAAAATCAAAAATTTGGCCTATTTGGTTTCGGTTTAGTTATCGGTTTGTCGATTTTTATGCCTATCCCTCCTGATATATGTCCTTATTATTGATTTTTTAACTTCCCTTTTCTACCTTTTGTTTTCCTTTCAATTTATTTTTGTCTTTTCTGTTTTGGATTTGTGTTTATTTTTTTTTCTAAATTGGGATCTTAGAATATTTTAAAATATTATCACTCAGTTTGCGCACGCGTCGACTGCAGAGAGTAGTATGTATGCCAGCCATGCGCAAATGCACGTCCATCGTTCGTGTATAACTTAACATTTTTTATTTCAATTATAGTGCCACTGGGTATGTATTTAGATCAATAAACTCTAATCCAATTTCGAAATCAAGTCATATTTGGAAGATTAAAGTACCTTTGAGAATAAAAATATTCATGTGATTTGTGCACAAGGAAGTGATTCTACTAAGGAGAACTTAGCCAAGCGAATATGAAAGGGTAGTAAACGATTTTGCTTTTGTGATCAAGATGAAAATATACAACACCTCTTTCTCAAAAGTCCTTTCGCCAAACTTTTATGAAGTACGATTCATGTAGCCTTTAACATTAGCCCTCAAACTAGTATTAACATGTTATTTCGAATGTGGCTTGATGGAGTGGAGCCATGTATTGCAGGACATATACGAATAGGAGTATGTGCATTACTTTGGGATATATGAAATTACAAAAATGATATGATTTTTAATAGACAAACTCTTATAATTTCTTTGCAGGTTATATACAAGGCCACTGCCTGGATCCGTACATGGTTGTTACTCAGTCAGGCGGAAGCCAAGGAGCATATGGCTATTGGGTGCAACCGTTGGGAGACGGTAGCATGGGATACTTACAACCGGTTTGGATGGCGATCCAATAATAGAATAGGTGTTTAATTATCTCGTCTATTTTCGCCGGTTGTGGCAACTTTATTTATCATTATACTTTGGCTCTTTTGGGAGCGATTGTTGTATCACAGATCTTTTGTGGGACCATTTGCTTAATAATATGGGGGCATGCCTCGTTCAGATGCAAAAGCGGGGGCGATCCTTCTTTTCAAAATAAAAGAAGCACAGCATGTGCTTTCCCAAAAAAAGGAAATGCACAGCTTGTGCTCCCCCCCCCTAAATTTTACAGGTGATCTACCACGAGGTTTGTGTGTGTATGAGTTTAGACGATCTATTTACTAGCCTTGCCTTGATTTATATAATGCGCCGGAGGCCTAGAATAACATGATTCCTTGTTGGCTACGTCGGCGGAGAGGAGTCCTAGTCAGCTACATCAGTGGAGAGGAGCTTGTCTTGTATGCCAAGTCTCATTGAATCTTCGTTGTAGGCGTCATGGCCTACCCGAAGTGGCCTAGGACGGAACCAACAAAGGGGTTCCTCGGCCCAGCCCACCTGGTCGGGAGTCGACATGGTAAGTACCCCCTGGTCCAGGACATCGACAAGTGTGAGAGTTTCCTCTAACCAAGTGACGAGTCCATCATGCGGGGGCTTGATACGTCTCCAGCGTATCTATAATTTTTTATTGTTCCATGCTATTATATTATCATTCTTGGATGTTTTATAATCATTTTATAGCAACTTTATATCATTTTTTGGGACTAACCTATTGACATAGTGCCCAGTGCCAGTTGCTGTTTTTTGCTTGTTTTTTACTTCGCAAAATATTAGTACCAAATGGAGTCCAATTGCCGTGAAACTTTTTGGATATTTTTTTGGACCAAAAGACAACCAGAGAGCCAAAGAAGCACTTGGGAGGAGGCCCATGTGGCCCACGAGACACCAGGGCGCGCCAGAGGCCCCCGGCGCACCCTGATGTATCGAGGGGCCTACGGAGCTCTTTTCCACCGCCTCTTAGCTCTATAAATTCTCAGAAATTCCAGAAACCCTAGAGGAGTCGACGAAATACACTTCCAGCAGCCGCAAGTTCCAGAACCGCGAGATCCAATCTAACACCATCACGGAGGGGTTCATCATCCTCATTGGTGCCTCTCCGCTGATGCGTGAGTAGTCCACCATAGACCTACGGGTCCATAGACCTAGATGGCTTTCTCTCTCTCTTTTAATTCTCAATACAATGGTCTCTTGGAGATCTATTTGATGTAATGACTTTTTGCGGTGTGTTTGTTGGGATCCGATGAATTTTGAGTTCATGATCAGTTTCTATCCATGAATATTATTTGAGTCTTCTTTGATCTCTTATATGCATGATTACTTATAGCTTTGTATTTCTTCTTCGAATCTTTGGTTTAGTTAGGTCAACTAGAACGATTTTTCTTGCCATGGGAAGAGGTGCTTTGTGATGGGTTCGATCTTGTGGTGTCCTCTCCCAGTGACAGAAGGGGCAGCGAGGCACGCATGTATCGTTGCTATTAAGGATAACAAGATGGGGTATATTCCTACATGAATAGATCTTGTCTACATCATGTTATCGTTCTTATTGCATTACTCCGTTTCTCCATGAACTTAATACACTAGATGCATGCTGGATAGCGGTCGATGTGTGGAGTGATAGTAGTAGATGCAGAATTGTTTCGGTCTACTAATCTTGGACGTGATGCCTATATAATGATCATTATCTTGGATATCATCATGATTATTTCATCTTTTATCAATTGCCCAACAGTAATTTGTTTACCCACCGTGTGCTATACTCATGAGATAAGCCACTAGTGAAACCTACGGCCCCCGGGTCTACTCTTTCAACATATTGCTTTCCGATCTATCTTTTGCCACTTTTGTTTTCAGATCTATTGTTCCAAAAACCCAAAAATACCTTGCTGCACTTTTTATTTGCCTCTTTTATTTTGTGTTCTTGTGCGATCTATTTATCCAATCTCATACAAACTAATCTATCTTTTTACCGTGGAGAGATTGACAACCTCTCTTACGCGTCGGGTTGCAAGTATTTGTTCTTTGTGTGTAGGTACCGTTTACATAGTGTTGCGTGGTTCTCCTACTGGTTCGATAACCTTGGTTTCATAACTGAGGGAAATACGTACCGTAGTTGTGCTGCATCATTCCTTCCTCTTTGGGGAAATACCGACGCAGTCTCAAGTCACGTCAAAGGAATTTCTGGCGCCATTGCCGGGGAGACATCATCAACATCTACACGGATCTCATCTCCTTGCAATTTACATTATTTGCCATTTGCCTCTCGTTTTCATCTCCCCCACTACACAAAATTTGCTATTTTATTCGCCTTCTTTCTCGTTCGCCTTTTTCTTGCCGGATCTCTTTTTGTTTGCTTGTGTTGCCATGTGCCTTCTATTTGCTTCATCTTCGCTTGCTAAAAATCTATTGATATGGATCCAAATCCACTTGCTAATCTTTTCAAAAGACCAAATTATTATGAACCAATTGCTAGTGAGTTGAGTGCACTTGATTATCTCTATGAAGTTTTGTTTGAAAATCATGAATCTGAAAATTTTGATGAAGTGGTGAAAGAAGAATTTTATAAGGTGATTCATGATAGCTCCTTGATTGAAAAGCATGATTGCAATGATGTTACTATAAATTCTATTAATTTCAATTATGTTAATTATATGCAAAACTACAAGCTTGGGGATGATAATTTTGTCATGTCCACTCCTTAGTGCAATGATCATGATTGGGGTGATAATGCTTCTTATGATCTTGAAAATTTATTTAAGCCTCATGTTGAATATGTTATTGATAATAATGTTTGAAATAGTATCGACAGTGGGTTTGAGAGAGCGTCAACTTTAGGTAAAAAGAACCCCACATATTTGGAGAGTGTTCAATCGTATGAATTTTTTGATAAAAGTGGGTTTGGGGAGGTCATAACTTTAGTTGATGATAATCCCACTATTTTGGAAGATGATAAAAACTTTATGCATGTTGATCATAAAGAGAGTATTATTTATGATAGATATATTGTTGAATTTGATTACGATCCTACATGTAATTATTATGAGAGAGGAAATTATGGTTGTAGAAATTTTCATGATACTAAACTACCTCTCTTCATGTTGAGATTGCTATTGTCTCTTTCTTCTTCCTTCCGTATGCTAGTTTTTGCTTGCCTTGATAATTTGTTTGCTTATAAAATGCCTATGCATAAGAAGTATGTTAGACTTAAGTGTGTTTTCCATATGCTTCATTATGCTCTCTTTGTGTTGCTATTATTATCTTTCATGAGGGCATCATCACTACTAGGAGAAAGCCTACTAGTAGCGCTTGAAAAACCTATAGCAGTAGCGCTGGGTCCAGTGCTACTGCTAACGCGCTACAGCTAAGTTGTAGCAGTAGCGCTGGTTGGTGCAGCGCTACTGCTAAGTATGGTTAGCAGTAGCGCTGCGCTGACCAGCGCTACTGCTAACTATCTGTAGCGCTGCAGAAAGGCAAGCGCTGCTGCTAGATGCCTTCCAGCGCTGCTGCTAGTATTCCTGCTTTCACGGATTCATACCCCCTCTATGTATTTGTGATGTATTTATACAGGCTCTATACAGTAGTTTCATCAGATCACAATAAACATACACTATTCTCATCATATCATACACATACAGTAGTCTCGTCATACCATCATCATCATCATTCAACACAAATATCATCACATCTCGAAAATAGCGATACACAAGTCATGTCATGTCTCGAATAAGTGCAACTGCATGGTCATGGCACACACACCAGTTTCATCATCTCTATCTAAACCATGATGTAGAAGAGAAGAGCGATTAGCATGAGCAAGACCGCGACTATGTAGTACTTGAGGCACCGACGGTTCCGCCCCCGCTCTTGCCGGAGCGTCCACCTCAAGTAACTACTTTCCGCTTCGGCTCTGCTGTCGAACCCTCTGTGGCTAGCACCCGGGTACTTGTCCACCTAGGCCTGAGCGTCTGGCCAGTGGTCGTAGACTCCTGGAACCCTCCCAACGAACACGGCGTAGCAGTCCTTCGCCATATCTGATCTATGTACCTGCATCGTCAGTTGATGAACTGAACGATAATATGCAACATAATGTACTTAAGAAAACAAAGAGGCATAATTAGCAAAATACAAGCAACCTATAGTAAACATAAATGACGAAGTTCCTCGTACCCAAACTAATTAACTAGAGCGATCTACGCTAGTTTAGGACCACGGTTTAATTACATCACATAGTTTAGCCGTGCATAAATTCAAAGTTTTGCGATAGAAAGACAGTAGTGACACATATATTGTCATCGACAATCACTCCTCCATGTCGGCGGTCCAATCTTCATAGTCAGGGAGGAAGCACCCGAGCTTCTTGAAAGGCTTCAGGTCCAGACGCTGAGCGATTAGCAGTGCTCTGACATCATCCCGCGTGATTGGCCCATGGTAGAACATCCCTGTTGGTTTGAGGACCTGCTTCATGATCACTTGGGCAAGTTCACACTGTACATGATAAAACTCAGCTCGGATTCGATTATCCGGTGTCTTTCCTATGCTTGTGGCCCAGTTGACAATCTCGGCATCGTTGGTAGTAGCTGACATGCGAAGGCGTTGATTATCCCTTCTGAACTCGAGCAGGTGATGCATGAGGTAGAATCCATCAACCTTACTGGTGTGCGGTTGCTGGATGCAGCAGAAGTCGGTCTTATGGCTGAAAACCAGCCCGTTCTTCCTCTACTTTTCATCTTGATATATCCACCAGACAGGCTGAAGGTTAACAGGGCACTATCGAGAACACTCTTTATGTGCTTGTAATCCTTTTTCTTGATGTTCTTCGATGAGTCCAAGTAGATAGCATGGGAGTATTCTGGGTACAGAACGATGAGGACGGCGCCCCCCCCCCCCCCGCTGCGCAAATTAAGTACACCTCAAATTAGCCTCCATGCTTGCAAAGGAATGATTAACACTTACGAAAGGATATGCGTGGATGACTTACGTGGGATGATAAGGCAGGAGAATCGCTTCCTTGTCCTTATTAGCGATCATGAAGCCGCCGATGTACTTGCTCGCATAGTCACGGTGCTCTTTGCAGATTGCCAAAAAGCTCTCGTGCATATGGTATGGGTCCGTGACGCGGATATATTTTATGTTCTCGATCCTGATGAAGTAGTTGAGATACAGCGCATACAAGCGGATGAACTGGAAATCCAGCTTGGTCATGTGGAACATGTCGTAGATGTAGTCAAATCGCAGGATGAACTTATCCGCGGGCCATCCCTCGACGTACAACTTCCCACCCGGCACCTGAGCTGCGTAAAGAGGGTAACCTGGTTTTTCCGACATGAGAATGTTGGGGAACGTTGCATGGGAAACAAAAATTTTCCTACGCACACATAAGATCTATCCATGGTGATGAGCATCTACGAGAGGGAGAGTGGATCTACATACCCTTGTAGATCGCTAAGCGGAAGCGTTAATAAACGCGGTTGATGTAGTCGAACGTCTTCGCGATCCAAATCGCCGAGCGTCCCGCGATCCAATCACGATCCTTCCGATCTAGTGCCGAACGGACGGCACCTCCGCGTTCAACACACGTACGGCTTGATGACGCCTTCACCTCCTCGATCCAGCGAGCGATGGCGAAGTAGTGGTTGAGTTCCAGCAGCACGACGGCGTGGTGATGGTGGTGAGGAACAATCTCTGCAGGGCTTCGCCAAGCGCTACGGAGATTATGACGGAGGAACTAGAGGGTTAGGGTTGCCGCACACGGCTTGGGGAAATCTTGATGTGTCCCGTGTGCTAGCCCTGCCCCTCTATTTATATGTTGAGCCTTGGGGTCTAAACTTGGAGTAAAAGCCTCCTCCGGGTCGGTTTTGCCCGCACAAGGTCGGTTTGGCCCGCAGGGAAAGAGTCCAACTCGGATCCCTGCCGAACCGTGCACAGCCGCGCACAAGCGGTAGTACCGCTTCACACAAGCGGTAGTACCGCTTGGGCGGTAGTACCGCTTCACACAAGCGGTAGTACTGCTCGGGCGGTAGTACCGCTTCACACAAGCGGTAGTACCGCTCCGGCGGTAGTACCGCTTCACCAAGCGGTAGTACCGCTTACGCGGCAGCAAAACTACTTTTGCACTTTCCAATACCTTGTGGGCTTTATCCCTTTGGCTCATATAAAGTGTTGCTGCACCCGAACACTTCGGTAAACATCCGGAACCCCTTCCGGTGAACTCCGGAACCCTTCCAGAGATCAAAACACTATTATCACATATATCAATCTTTACCTCCGGACTATTCCGGAGATCCTCGTCATGTCCGGGATCTTATCCGGGACTCCGAACAACTTTCGGTCACCAACATAATAACTCAATTATACTAATCGTCACCAAACGTTAAGTGTGTAGACCCTGCGGGTTCGAGAACTATGTAGACATGACCGAGACACCTCTACGGCCAATAACCAATAGCGGGACCTGGATGCCCATATTGGCTCCTACATATTCTACGAAGATCTTTATCGGTCGAACCTCTATGTCAAGGATTCAGTTAATCCCGTATGCTGTTCCCTTTGTTCTTCAGTATGTTACTTGCCCGAGATTCGATCGTCGGTATCACTATACCTAGTTCAATCTCGTTACCGGCAAGTCTCTTTACTCGTTCCGTAACACAAGATCTCGTGGCTAACACTTTAGTCACATTGCTTGCAAGGCTCATTGTGATGTTGTATTACCGAGTGGGCCCTGAGATACCTCTCCGTCATACGGAGTAACAAATCCCAGTCTTGATCCATGCCAACCCAACAGACACCCTCGGAGATACCTGTAGAGCACCTTTATAGTCACCCAGTTACGTTGCGACGTTTGATACACACAAGGTATTCCTCCGGTGTTAGTGAGTTGCATGATCTCATGGTCAAAGGAACAGATACTTGACATGCAGAAAACAATAGCAATAAACTGACACGATCAAATGCTACGTTTACAGTTTGGGTCTTGTCCATCACATCATTCTCCTAATGATGTGATCCCGTTATCAAATGACATCTCATGTCAATGGCTAGGAAACCTTAACCATCTTTGATCAACGAGCTAGTCAACTAGAGGCATACTAGGGACACAGTGTTGTCTATGTACCCACACATGTATTTGAGTTTCCAATCAATACAATTATAGCATGGATAATAAACGATTATCATGAACAAGGAAATATAATAATAACCAATTTATTATTGCCTCTAGGGCATATTTCCAACAGTCTCCCACTTGCACTAGAGTCAATAATCTAGTTCACATCACTATGTGATTTACATTGTAATGAATCGAACACCCATGCAGTTCTGGTGTTGTTCATGTTTAGCCCTTGGAAGAGGTTTAGTCATCGGATCTGCAACATTTAGATCCGTGTGTACTTTGCAAATATTTATGTCGTCCTCCTTGATGTAATCGCGGATGGAATTGAAACGTCGTTTTATGTGTCTGGTCCTCTTGTGAAATCTTGGTTCCTTGGCTAGAGCAATGGCACCAGTGTTATCACAAAACAGAGTCATTGGGTTAAGCGCACTAGGCACTACTCCAAGATCTGTCATGAACTCCTTCATCCAGACACCTTCCTTCGCCGCCTCCGAGGCAGCGATGTACTCCGCTTCGCATGTAGAATCAGCTACCACGCTTTGCTTGGAACTGCACCAGCTAACCGCACCCCCATTAAGAATAAATACGTATCCGGTTTGCGACTTAGAGTTATCCGGATCAGTGTCAAAGCTTGTATCGACGTAACCCTTTACGACGAGCTCTTGATCACCTCCATAAACGAGAAACATGTCCTTAGTCCTTTTCAGGTACTTCAGGATATTCTTGACCGCCGTCCAGTGTTCCATTCCTGGATCACTTTGAAACCTTCCGACCATACTTATGGCAAGGCTGACATCGGGTCTTGTGCACAGCATTGCATACATGATAGAGCCTATGGCCGAAGCATAGGGGATGACACTCATCTTTTCTCTATCTTCTGCAGTCACTGGGCATTGAGTCTTACTCAACTTCACACCTTGCAAAACAGGCAAGAACCCCTTCTTGGACTGATCCATTTTGAATTTCTTCAAAATCTTATCAAGGTATGTGCTTTGTGAAAGTCCTATTAAGCGTCTTGATCTATCTCTATAGATCTTGATGCCTAATATGAAAGCAGCTTCTCCTAGGTCCTTCATTGAAAAACTCTTGTTCAAATATTCCTTTACGCTTTCCAGCATTTCTATATTGTTTCTAATCAGCAATATGTCATCCACATATAATATTAGAAACGCTATAGAGCTCCCACTCACTTTCTTGTAAATACAAGCTTCTCCGTAAACTTGTATAAACTCGAACGCTTTGATCACTTCATCAAAACGAAGATTCCAACTCCGAGATGCTTGCACTAGTCCATAAATGGATCGCTGGAGTTTGCAAACTTTGTCAGCATTTTCTGGATCGACAAAACCTTCTGGTTGCATCATATACAACTCTTCCTTAAGGAAACCGTTAAGGAACGCTGTTTTGACATCCATCTGCCAAATTTCATAATCGAAAAAGGCAGCTATTGCTAACATGATTCTGACGGACTTAAGCATCGCTACGGGTGAGAAGGTCTCATCGTAGTCAACTCCTTGAACTTGTGAAAAACCCTTTGCCACAAGTCGAGCTTTATAGACGGTGACATTACCGTCCGCGTCCGTCTTCCTCTTAAAGATCCATTTGTTCTGAATGGCCTTACGCCCTTCAGGTAATACTTCCAAAGTCCATACTTTGTTTTCATACATGGATCCCATCTCGGATTTCATGGCCTCTAACCACTTCTCGGAATCCGGGCCCATCATCGTTTCTCCATAGCTCGTAGGTTCATCGTTGTCTAACAACATGACCTCTAAGACAGGGTTGCCGTACCACTCGGGAGCAGTACGCGTCCTTGTCGACCTACGAGGTTCGATAGCAACTTGATCCAAAGCTTCATGATCATCATCATTAACTTCCTCTTCAGCTAATGTAGGCTCCACAGAAACAACTTTCTGCGCTGCGCTACTCTCAGGTTGAAGTAAAGGTTCAACAACCTCATCAAGTTCTATCTTCCTCCCACTCAATTCTTTCGAGAGAAACTCTTTCTCAAGAAATGTTCCGTTTTTAGCGACAAACACTTTGCCTTCGGATCTGAGGTAGAAGGTATACCCAACTGTCTCTTTTGGGTATCCTATGAAGACGCTTTTCTCCGCTTTGGGTTCCAGCTTTTCAGGCTGAAGCTTTTTGACATAAGCATCACATCCCCAAACTTTAAGAAACGACAGCTTTGGCTTCTTGCCAAACCAAAGTTCATATGGCGTCGTCTCAACGGATTTCGATGGTTCCCTATTTAAAGTGAATGCAGCTGTCTCTAATGCATAACCCCAAAACGATAGTGGCAAATCGGCAAGAGACATCATAGATCGCACCATATCCAATAAGGTTCGATTACGACGTTCGGACACACCATTACGCTGTGGTGTTCCAGGCGGTGTCAATTGTGAAACAATTCCACATTGTCTTAAGTGACTGCCAAACTCATAACTCAGATATTCTCCTCCTCGATCAGATCGTAGGAATTTAATCTTCTTGTTACGATGATTCTCAACTTCACTCTGAAATTGCTTGAACTTTTCAAACGTTTCAGACTTGTGTTTCATTAAGTAAATATACCCATATCTACTTAAGTCATCAGTGAAGGTGAGAAAGTAACGATAACCACCGCGCGCCTCAATGCTCATCGGACCGCACACATCAGTATGTATGATTTCCAATAAGTCACTTGCCCGTTCCATTGTTCCAGAGAACGGAGTTTTAGTCATCTTGCCCATGAGGCATGGCTCACATGTGTCAAGTGATTCAAAATCAAGTGACTCCAAAAGTCCATCAGCATGGAGCTTCCTCATGCGTTTTACGCCAATATGACCTAAACGGCAGTGCCACAAGAAAGTGGTATTATCATTATCAATTCTACATCTTTTGGCATCAATGTTATGAACATGTGTATCATTACTATCGAGATTCAATAAGAATAAACCCCTCACATCGGGTGCATGACCATAAAAGATATTACTCATATAAATAGAACAACCATTATTCTCTGATTTAAATGAGTAACCGTCTCGCAATAAACAAGATCCAGATATAATGTTCATGCTTAACGCAGGCACCAAATAACACTTATTTAGGTTCATCACTAATCCCGACGGTAATCGAAGAGCGAGCGTGCCGACGGCGATCACATCAACCTTGGAACCATTTCCCACGCGCATCGTCACTTCGTCCTTTGCCAGCCTCGTCTATTCCGCAGTTCCTGTTTTGAGTTGCAAATATGAGCAACCGCACCGGTATCAAATACCCAGGCACTACAACGAGAGTTGGTAAGGTACACATCAATAACATGTATATCATATATACCTTGTTTGTTGTTGGCCGCCTTCTTGTCAGCCAAATACTTGGGGCAATTCCGCTTCCAGTGTCCAGTTCCCTTGCAATGAAAACACACAGTTTCTGGTTTGGGTCCAGCCTTGGGTTTCTTCACGAGAGGAGCAACTGCTTTGCCACTCTGCTTGGAGTTACCCTTCTTACCCTTGCCATTTTTCTTGAAACTAGTGGTTTTATTGACCATCAACACTTGATGCTCCTTCTGAATTTCAGACTCAGCGGCTTTCAGCATCGCAAACAGCTCGGCGACTGACTTGTTCATCCCGTGCATGTTATAGTTCAACACGAAGCTCTTGTAGCTAGGTGGCAATGATTGAAGAACTCTGTCAGTGATAGCCTCTGGCGGAAGGGGCATCCCTAACTCAGCCAGACGGGTGGAGTACCCAGACATTCTGAGCACGTGATCACTGATAGACCCGTTCTCCTCCATCTTGCAAGCATAGAACTTATCGGAGATCTCATATCTCTCGATCCGGGCATTCTTCTGAAAGATAAACTTCAACTCCTGGAACATCTCATATGCTCCATGACGTTCAAAACATCTTTGAAGTCCCGGTTCTAAGCCATACAACATTGCACATTGAACTATTGAGTAATCATCAGAACGAGCCTGCCAGGCGTTCACAACGTCTAGAGACTCAACTGGAGCGGGTGGATCACCAAGCGGTGCATCAAGGACATAAGCCTTCTGGGAAGCCGTAAGGATAATCCTTAGATTACGGGCCCAGTCCACAAAGTTACTTCCATCATCTTTCAACTTAGCTTTCTCTAGGAACGCATTAAAATTCAGGGGTGCTACTGCGCGAGCCATGATCTACAACATAAATATAGCAAAGACAACTTAGACTATTGTTCTTAGATAATGAGTTTAGTTAATCATATTTAAAAAACTCCCACTCAAATTGACATCCCTCCGATCATTCGAGTGTAACATGATCCAAATCCACCAACTCAAGTCCGATCATCACGTGAGTTGAGGTGGTTTCAATGGTGAACATCTTCATGTTGATCATATCTACTATATGACTCATGTTCGACCTTTCGGTCTCTTGTGTTCCGAGGCCATGTCTGTACATGCTAGGCTCGTCAAGTTTAACCCGAGTGTTCCGCACGTGTAACATGGCTTACACCCGTTGTATGCGAACGTAGAGTCTATCACACCCGATCATCACGGCGTGTCTCGAAACGACGAACTTTCACAACGGTGCACACTTGGGGAGAACACAATTTATCTTGAAATTTAAGTGAGGGATCACCTTATAATGCTACCGTCGTCCTAAGCAAAATAAGATGCATAAAAGGATTAACATCACATGCAAATCATAAGTGACATGATATGGCCATGAACTTGTGCTTTTGATCTCCATCTCCAAAGCACCGGCATGATCTCCATCGTCACCGGCATGACACAATGATCTCCATCATCTTGATCTCCATCAACGTGTCGCCATAAGGTTGTCGCGCTGACTGTTGCTTCCACGACTATAGCTAACGTTTAGCGATAAAGTAAAGCATTACATAGCGCTTAATGATTGACACGCAGGTCATACAATAATTAAAGACAACTCTATGGCTCCTGCCAGTTGCCGTACTCATCGACATGCAAGTCGTGATATTCTATACATCACATGATCATCTCATACATCACATATATCTCATCATGTAATTGGCCATATCACATCACAACATACCCTGCAAAAACAAGTTAGACGTCCTCTAATTGTTGTTGCAAATTTTACGTGGCTGCTACGGGTTTGCAAGAACCGTTCTTACCTACGCAAAACCACAACGTGGTGTAGTGATTGCTTTTTGATCTTCTAAAAGAACCCTCTTCATTGAAATCGATTCAACTAAAGTGAGAGAGACAGACACCCGCTAGCCATCTTCATGCAACGAAGTTACATGTTAGTTGAAGGAACCTGTCTCGCGTAAGTGTACGCGTAATGTCGGTCCGGGCCGCTTCATCTCACAGTACCGCCGAATCAAATATCAACTAGTAACGGCAAGCAATATGTATACACCCACGCCCACAACTCGTTTGTGTTCTACTCGAGATCTCATCTACGCATAGACCTAGCTCATGATGCCACTGTTGGGGAACGTTGCATGGGAAACAAAAATTTTCCTACGCACACATAAGATCTATCCATGGTGATGAGCATCTATGAGAGGGAGAGTGGATCTACATACCCTTGTAGATCGCTAAGCGGAAGCGTTAATAAACGCGGTTGATGTAGTCGAACGTCTTCGCGATCCAAATCGCCGAGCGTCCCGCGATCCAATCACGATCCTTCCGATCTAGTGCCGAACGGACGGCACCTCCGCGTTCAACACACGTACGGCTTGATGACGCCTTCACCTCCTCGATCCAGCGAGCGATGGCGAAGTGGTGGTTGAGTTCCAGCAGCACGACGGCGTGGTGATGGTGGTGAGGAACAATCTCTGCAGGGCTTCGCCAAGCGCTACGGAGATTATGACGGAGGAACTAGAGGGTTAGGGTTGCCGCACACGGCTTGGTGAAATCTTGATGTGTCCCGTGTGCTAGCCCTGCCCCTCTATTTATATGTTGAGCCTTGGGGTCTAAACTTGGAGTAAAAGCCTCCTCCGGGTCGGTTTTGCCCGCACAAGGTCGGTTTGGCCCGCAGGGAAAGAGTCCAACTCGGATCCCTGCCGAACCGTGCACAGCCGCGCACAAGCGGTAGTACCGCTTTACACAAGCGGTAGTACCGCTTGGGCGGTAGTACCGCTTCACACAAGCGGTAGTACCGCTCGGGCGGTAGTACCGCTTCACACAAGCGGTAGTACCGCTCCGGCGGTAGTACCGCTTCACCAAGCGGTAGTACCGCTTACGCGGCAGCAAAACTACTTTTGCACTTTCCAATACCTTGTGGGCTTTATCCCTTTGGCTCATATAAAGTGTTGCTGCACCCGAACACTTCGGTAAACATCCGGAACCCCTTCCGGTGAACTCCGGAACCCTTCCAGAGATCAAAACACTATTATCACATATATCAATCTTTACCTCCGGACTATTCCGGAGATCCTCGTCATGTCCGGGATCTTATCCGGGACTCCGAACAACTTTCGGTCACCAACATAATAACTCAATTATACTAATCGTCACCAAACGTTAAGTGTGTAGACCCTGCGGGTTCGAGAACTATGTAGACATGACCGAGACACCTCTACGGCCAATAACCAATAGCGGGACCTGGATGCCCATATTGGCTCCTACATATTCTACGAAGATCTTTATCGGTCGAACCTCTATGTCAAGGATTCAGTTAATCCCGTATGCTGTTCCCTTTGTTCTTCGGTATGTTACTTGCCCGAGATTCGATCGTCGGTATCACTATACCTAGTTCAATCTCGTTACCGGCAAGTCTCTTTACTCGTTCCGTAACACAAGATCTCGTGGCTAACACTTTAGTCACATTGCTTGCAAGGCTCATTGTGATGTTGTATTACCGAGTGGGCCCTGAGATACCTCTCCGTCATACGGAGTAACAAATCCCAGTCTTGATCCATGCCAACCCAACAGACACCCTCGGAGATACCTGTAGAGCACCTTTATAGTCACCCAGTTACGTTGCGATGTTTGATACACACAAGGTATTCCTCCGGTGTTAGTGAGTTGCATGATCTCATGGTCAAAGGAACAGATACTTGACATGCAGAAAACAATAGCAATAAACTGACACGATCAAATGCTACGTTTACAGTTTGGGTCTTGTCCATCACATCATTCTCCTAATGATGTGATCCCGTTATCAAATGACATCTCATGTCAATGGCTAGGAAACCTTAACCATCTTTGATCAACGAGCTAGTCAACTAGAGGCATACTAGGGACACAGTGTTGTCTATGTACCCACACATGTATTTGAGTTTCCAATCAATACAATTATAGCATGGATAATAAACGATTATCATGAACAAGGAAATATAATAATAACCAATTTATTATTGCCTCTAGGGCATATTTCCAACAGAGAAGGCTTTTCTCTCTAGCCAGCACATCATTATGAAGTCTCCTTAGATCAGTGTTCAGTATGTCCTCTAGCGCTTTCTGAGGTAGGATCGGGTGGCCGGCGACATGGAAACGCTCCGCACCTATGACAGGTATTCAGTCTACCTCCCGGGGCTTCAGAGGCGGCTGGCTGCTTGAAGCAGCTCTGGCGCCTTTAGAGCCTTTCCTCTCCGCTCTCCTCCTTTGCTTCTTGGCGGGTGGCGGTAGTGAGCCCACCATACCTTCCCTAACCACCACCCCCAGTGTCGTCGGGCTAATCAGTGGACGGCCCTCGGGTTGTTGCTGGGTAGAGGCGGCATCTGGAGGCGTCTCCTGTGAGGATCGCTTGAAGAGAGACTTTTTGCATTCCGCCTTAGGACGTTCCGGCTCCGGCAAATCAGGCAGCATCAAGTCATCATCTCCACGCTCATAGCCCGAGTCTTCATCGTCCTGAGCCATCAATCCTCCATCATCATAGGCGGTATTGAAATACTTGTCTGGGTCATCATCATCCTCCTCCATGTCATCATCAGCATTTGCTTCTTCGACAACGGGGGCGACGTCATCTGGCACTAATGGAGGCTCTCCCTCGCGTCGTCCGCTATCACCCGCCACGACAGGTGCAGGTAATTTGGTAGGTGGGGTGGTGTTCATACCTTCTTGAGAAGCTGTCGTTGGTGTGATACTGGGCGCCTCGACACGAACAAGAGTCTTCGGCCAAGGTAAGAACCAGCTCTTGCATGCGCCAATCCGTTGAGGGGTCTCCTCGTCATCGACTGGTACCGGAGGAGGCAAATCCTCGAAGCCCGCTAAGACACTGGCCACATTAACCTTGAAGACGCCATCGGGCATCTCTCGGTTGTGGAACATGCGGTCCTTCAGCTTCACGATCATTGCCTTTCCCACGGCCACCTTCTGGCCCTTGATGTCGTACAGTAGGGTGCACGGGGTATCGTTGGCCTACGAAGACATGTCTGCGACGTCAAACATCCGAAAGGCAACTGAAACGGAAGACTATATAGACATGCTGGTGAAAAGGGTATGACGCGTAATTACCGTGAGGGTGTCGAGCTCAGCCATAGACGAAGGCCCGCCGAGCATGCCAGAGACGGAGGCCGGGCTGCTATGAATAGGAGCGGGACCTTTTGTGGTTGCTTGAGCAAGTGCTGGTGGTGTGATGTTCACCGAATTGCTCCCGACGTAGTTGGGAAGGGGAAAGTCCTCTGGCCCTTTCTCTGGATTGCTCTTCGACCAATCGATAATTGCCGGAATCAAGCTGGTAATAATTGCAGATTGGAAGTCATTGACCCTTGCATTGACTACCCCAAGCAACTCTTCTTTGGTCTCAGCTTTGGTCTTATTGACCGCAATCGCGACCTTCTCGTCGATGGTCTGCTGGTTGAGCGCCCGTCTCTTCCTTCTTTCCTCTGGCTCCTCACGGTAGCACGTCTTCCACGAGGCGCCATCTCCGATGCCGTGCACACGTCCATAGGACGGCGGTTGGTCCTGCGGGACCTTTTTCAGTATGTTCAGGGCCCGGTTGAAATGGGTGTCCCACTTGGGCCTCGCCGACGACTGTGACGACTCGTCGCTTTCGGCTGCCTTTTGGTGCTGCTCTTTCTGCAAAAGGAACGTGGATGGTTTACTAATAATGTGACAAAACTTGTAGTCGAATTGATTGGAAGCTAATATGATAATGTGGTAATATAACAATTACCAGAAGTCTCATGAACTCCCTCGTGTTTGGGTACGTGTAAAAGATCTTCTTGACGCGGTCCCACTTGTACCGGGCCCTGATCCAGTCATGCTCCAGCGGGTCGGTGAACTCCGCCAAGGGGTCTGGGATTCCGTGACTTTCACGTTCGGCGTCCTCCTTGGCCCATACGTGCCTCTTCCCCTCGTAACCACGGCTTCCGAGGCGGTGGGGAGGCGTGTTCCTGGCCTGGAGCGCCTTCATTTTTTCTGACTTTTTCTTGGTTTCATCTTTAGCGCAAGTCTCCTTGAATTTTTCAAAGTCCTCTTCCGTAAGTGTCGGATTGTCAGCATGAATCTTGGACCATGGTTCATTCTTATCAATCGCTTTTTTCACCCGAACTTTCCAGGCGGACAAGTCGTTGGTGAACGTCACCATCGCCTTGCTGTTTATCTTTGTCATGGCGTCGTCGTCCCACGGTTCTTTGCTTTCTGTGCGGCCGGGGAACAGGAACATATTGTGCAACTTCTTTAGGAGCATGTGCTCCATATGTGGTATCTTCCTCAACTTCTCGTCGTTGATGTTGGCGGTTTCCCTGAGGATGCATCCTAGTTGATTGCCCCAGCACGAGCGCGCTTCATCCGGTGCCGTTGGCTCTAATTTCTTGGGGTGCATCTCCGTGACCACAATTTGTCCGATGCCGAGCTCGTTTGGTCTTCGTGACCTCTTCTGCTTCGGTGCTTTGCCGGTCTCGGGGGTGGTGTCGGTGCCGGTGCCAGTGCTGGTGCCGGTGTTGGCGTCGGTGTCGGGGTTGGTGCCACTGCCGCCACCATGCACCCCCATCTGGTGTTCGTCCAGGTAATCGAAATAGTGATTTGCTGCCTCGATGGGGTCTTCTTCGAGGCGAGCAGAACCCCCGGCTTCGGCGTGGCTAGACGTGTTTCCTATTCAACAATTGTAAATAAAAGATATAATGAAGAGAAAAAAGGGGCCTATATTTGGTCGGAATGTTGATTCATTCCCCCCGGCAAATCCCGGGCACTCCATATGTCCTAGTTTCTAGCACGAGTCATGCCGAAAATCACGGAAATTTTCGTCATGACCTTTGCTAAAAAGTGGACATATGGAGCGCCTGAAATTTGCCGGAACGGAAATGAATCAACATTCCGGGAAAACATAGGCCACTTGGATATTCTTCGACATTCAACCAACGTTGCAAAATCATATAATATCATGCGCAGATTCAGATAAAATGCGTCTATAATACACCCGGTTCAAAAAAACATTAAAACATTTTATAACAGCGAACGAAGGGAGTAACAAGTAACTTGGTCTGAAGAAACGTCTCTTCAGACTCCGGGTTACAGGTGGCACTGCACTAGCTCTGGGCTCCTAAATTTCCATACTGAGAACAAACTGGATCTCAACAATTCTAAATGAACTAGTGTTTATTTTTCAAGGCAAGGAGCATATGCCCCAATTTCATTTTCATGAATGAAACTGATAGCACAACATTCTAACTCAGCTATGCACTCTCTGAATCACACATCTGCACTGACCATCTCCAATTGCCGCCTTGAGCAGGGGCCCGGCGGCGCCGCCATTCTGGCAGCCGGCGCTGCAGGCAAGCAAAGGGGATCTGTCTACGGCTCTGCCCCTGTTTTCCCCACCTGATGTAGCTCTCTATCCCCTTCCCCCGGCCTAGGAAACCCTAGCTAGCGGTCAGCGGCGGCGGTGTGCGTCTCGGGCTAATGAATGTAGAGAAGAAGGACGGGGAATCACCGGAGGGAGCTCACCTTGGTTGAGCGAAGGTTGAGGCTGCAGGCGGCGGCGAGGTCGAGGGCGGGCCCTCGTGGCGACGGTGAGGTCGAGGGAGGGCTCGGGCGACGGCCGGTGTCGAGGTCGACGGCGGGCAGGGGCGACGGCAGGCAGGGGCGACGGCGGGCAGGGGCGACGGCGGGCAGGGCGACAGCGGGCAGGGGCGATGGCCAGCGGCGACAGAGTGGGGGCAGAGGTGGAGATCGAGGGGGGATTCGGACTTGGCCAAATTTTGAGCCCGCGCGGCGGGGTTAACTAAAAATAGCAATAGCGCTGGATTAGGACCAGCGCTATAACTAACTTAGCTATAGCGCTGGTCCTAATCCAGCGCTACTGCTAATTCTTATTATTTTCTTTTTATTATTTTCCTTTTCTAGTTTTTAGTTTTCTTTTCTTTTTATTATTTTCCTTTCCTTTTCTGTTTACTTTTCTTTTTCTTTTGTATTGCTTTCTCCCTTTTGTTTTTGTTTTTTGTTTTTCTCCCGACGGTCTCGCACGCAGTCGACGAGAACGTCTCCCTCCCACACTGCGCGAATATCACCGGAACCATGTGGTGGTAATTGAAGGGGACACGATGTATACATCATTTGACCGATAACGGTTACTTAAGTGCGTACACAAAATAGATACATATATATAAATGATGGTTTCTCAGCTGCGTCGACGACGTTTCACATTGAGCTTCTTCCCTTTCTTGTTCGTTGCCGAATAATTGAGCCCCTCCTTGTGACTTTTCCGGAACCATGGAGTACGATCTTTCTTACGTAATGTAGTATTGATTCTTCTTTTCACGTATGCTTCATCGTCATCGTCATCTTCCCTCATCGGGTTGCCGTATTGGTAGTAGTCTTCCTCGTTGGCGACTCCATCCATTCCGACGATGCTCCTTTTGCCTCTCCTCATGACAACACGGCTGGGATTGGTCGGGTCGGTTATGAAGAAGCATTGTGTCACGTGCTTAGCATGTACCCATGGCTCAGTTTTGGCGATGACGTTAACGTTCACGGTTGCGCTCTTCGCGTCGGGTAGACATGGTAGTGAAATACTTGTTTTCTCTTACGACGTCCTTAGCCCATCTGACACGGAACATCATCGCATCGTGCATTCCAGCATAGTCAAGCTCCCAGATCTCTTCGACCCTTCCGTAGAATCTTTCATTTGTGCCGTTGGCGTCGGTCACGCATTCAATCGTCACCCCGGAGTTCTGGTAATCACTGTCCATGTCTTTGGCCTCCATGTAGAACGTGTACCCGTTGATATCGTATGACTGATAGGTCACGAGTTTGGGCGCGGGGCCATGTGCTAAGGCGTGTATGAGCAATCCGTCCGAACTGCCCTCTTCCGGGGGATTTTCAAGAACTTGCTCTTTGAACCAACGCAAGAAAGTGGCGTTGTGCTCTACAGTAACTTCGTCGTCCGTCTTGAGCATCCCCTTATCACGGTACTTATTTGCGATGGTTTCTTTGTGCCGTGCCACATAATCATCTACCACATCTAGGTGTTGTAGCACTACTAAGTTAGCCCTGTCAAAGTCATTCCGTCGATCCGAGTAGTCCACGTGCAATTCCCTCCGGCCGTTGTTGTGACCTTCTCCTCCGAGCCTCCCATCGTGGTTCTTGACGGGCAAACCAACAACAGGGTCTCCGACGCCTATATAATTCTCGCAAAAGGAGATGCGCTCATGCGTCAGATACCCCTGGACGATACTCCCATCGGGACGGGACATGTTACGAACGAATCCTTTGCTGACCCCATTCATCCTCTCGAACGGCATCATGCTGTGAAGGAATGTCGGCCCGAGGTCGATGATGTCGTCCACGATGTGGACACACAGATGCACCATGACGTCAAAGAACGCGGGCGGGAAGTACATCTCAAGCTCACATAGTATGACAACGATCTCTTCCTGTAGCCTTCGGAGCTGCTTCACACTTATGGACTTTCGAGAGATAACGACGAAGAAGTTGCAGAGACCAGTAAGCGTGTCACGGACGTGCTTGTCCATTATCCCTCTAATGGCAATCGGGAGTATCTGCGTCATCATCACGTGATAGTCATGAGACTTCATCTCGCTGAACCTTTTCTTCTTGGGGTCTAGAAATCTGCTTATCTTCCCACAGTAACCGGAACTGACTTTGATTCCCATAAGGCACTTGATGAATTGATCGATCTCCTTCGCACTTAAGGTGAAGCAAGAAGGGGGGCAATAATTCTCCTCCTTCTTGTTGACTTTTCTGCCCCTTTCCCCCTCCTCTGTCTCCGTCTCCGTCTCCTCCGTCGACTTTTTACGGTGGAAATCTTTCCGGATCTTCAAATCTTCCAAGTCTTTCCTTGCCTTCGGCCCGTCCTTGGTCTTCTCCGGCATGTTCATCAGTGTGCCAAGCAAGCTCTCGAGGACATTCTTCGTGATATGCATTTGATCAAGGCAATGAGGCGTGTCGTGATTGGGCCAGTACTCCAAGTCCCAGAAAACAGACCTCGTTTTCCATACCTTCAGTAGCGGCTCCAGCGCCTTTTTCATCTTTCCCGACGCGGGGCACTGTTCCCAGTTTTTCAACAGCTCGTTGATTTCGGCGCCGCTCCTCTTACGTGGAGGTCCTCGATGCTCAGCCAACCCATTGAATAGATCTCCACGCTTTCTCCACGGGTCATCCTTCTCGAGCCATCTACGATGCCCCATGTACATGATTTTCCCGGACCCGCCATCTTTCGTTGACGTAAGCTGCTGAGACGTTGTATCATCCATGCACCTCGTGCATCCGCAGTATCCGTAGCACACCTGGCCTGAGGTGTACCCGTAACCGAGATAGTCGTGCACCGTCGTCATCAGCGCGACTCTCATATAGAAATACTCTCCTTTGCTGGCGTCCCAAGTCCATGCCGATGTTTTCCATAACGTGTCTAGCTCCTCTTTCAGAAGCCCCATATACAGGTTAATATTATTTCCCAGTTGTTTCGGCCCTTGAATCAGCATGCTCATGTGTATGTACTTTGTCTTCATGCACTTCCATGGGGGGAGGTTGTACATCCATACAAAGACGGGCCATGTGCTGTGGTTGGTGTTTTGGTTTCCAAACGGATTCATGCCATCGGTACTCGCACCAAGCACGATGTTCCTTGGATCTTCTGCAGCAAATCCATATACGGCGTTGAATGCTCTCCACTGGTTAGCATCTGCGAGGTGTCTCAGCTTCGGATCATCTCCATCGTCGGGCTTCTTCCTCTCCGCGTGCCAGCGCATGAGCTTTGCTTCCTTAGGATCTACGAAATACCGCTGCAGACGGGGAGTGATCGGAAAGTACCATACAACTTTCTGAGGAGGTTTCTTTCCTGCCTTCTTGTATCGAGAAGCATTGCACACTGGACAGCTGGTTTTTTCTGCGTGCTCCCCCCGATAAATGATGCAATCGTTGATGCATGTGTGGTACCTAATGTGCGGCAAATCAAAAGCGCAAACGATTTTCTTGGCCTCATCGACACTAGTAGGACATAGGTTCCCCATGGGAAGAACTTTATTATGTAGATACTTCAAATGCTCATCGAGGCTTTTGTCTGTCCATTTGTTTTTGTCCTTCGTCTTTAGAAGTTCGAGCGTGAAACTCAAGCGGGTCACCTCGGGATCGCAACCGTCATACAATGGAGTCTTCGAGTCTACTTCAAGTTGCGCCAGCTTGGCCTCCTCTCTAGAAGCAGCTCTCTCGCTAGTCGTACTCTTGCGAAGGAGGTCTCGAACATGAGGGTCCTGCACGACTGCACTTAGTAGCATCGAAGACTGCGGCGTGACCGCCGGCGCCGCCTCTTCTCCGCCATGTCCGGACTCTTCTTCGCCGTGTCCGGAATCTTCTCCGCCGCCGTCATTTAACTCTTCCCCGCCGCCATGTCCGGCGCCATCGTCTTCGTGTCGATCGGTCATTTCTTCGTCTAGCCCCATGTCGTTATTCCCTGCCATGTGGACGTCCTCATCATCATCATCTTCACTTATCCACCGAGTATAGCCATCCATGAAACCATTCATCAGCAGGTGCGCCTTCAACCTGCCACGATCAAAAGGGTCCAAAAGGACTCCTTCTTTGCATCTTGTACACGGACATCTAATCCTAGTCCGATTATTTGCATACATGTCCATCACCGCGGATTGCATGTATCGCTCCACCTTCCATCCACTCACCTTCATGACCGACTGCATGCACGGTATAACAAGCAAAAGGGTTATAAACAAAATGCATGCATGCATCAAAGTCATATAAAAATTGGGCATGACCTTGCCTAAAAATAGGACATATCGAGTTTGCTCGAAATTCGCCGAAACGGAAATAAATCGACATTTCGGCAAAACATAAGCAACTCGGGGGCATGTCACTCGCACAAATCTCTCCATATCCCAAACACACATATTCCCATTCACACACATATTCCCATTCTTGAAATGAACAACTCTTTACTCACCTATCTCCTGAGAGAGACCGATCGACCGGATGAGGCCTTTCGCTACCTATAGGGATCGAAAGTGTGGATGGCTAAATAGCTAGCTAGATCTAGTTGTTGGGGAGGAGAGATGACTCTAGGTAACTAATGGAGAGGGAGAGAGATGAGCTAGCTAGATCTATATCTAATGGAATGGAGGGAGAGCCAAATAAATGAGGTAGGGGGCATTTATGGAGCTAGCTATAGATGAGAAGGCCATTTATGGAGGAGAGTTATGGTGGAGGGGGGCATTAATGGGGAGAGAAGAGAGGTAGGAGGAAGAGAGAAGAAGGGCAACAATGGTGAGGGGAGAGGGGAAAGGAGGGGGAGAGAGGGCAAAGGGGGGAGGAGGGGGAGGGGGGTGAAAAGGTGGCACCAGCCACGCATAGCAGTAGCGCTGTTTTTCAGAAAGCGCTACTGCTATGTTACTTAGTAGTAGCGCTTTCCAGAAAGAGCGCTACTATTAAGTGGGGCCCATTAGCAGTAGCGGTTCCACGAAAAAAAGCGCTACTACTAAAATCTTAGTAGTAGCGCTGTATTCTGGACAGCGCTGCTACTACCAACAGTGTCGGTGGGCTCGTCGGGTCCCGCTTAGCAGTAGCGCTCTTTTTGTTTCCAGCGCTACTGCTAAGTCTTTACTTGTAGCGCTGCCGAAATCCAGCACTACTGGTAATTACCAGCAGCGCCTGTTACTTTCCAGCGCTACTGATAGTGTCCTGCCTATAAGGTTTCTCCTAGTAGTGCATTGAAATCTCAAGCCCATCTTAATGGCTATAAAGAAAGAGCTTGTTGGGAGGCAACCCAATGAATAAATTTTATTTTTGCCCTTTTCTTTCTGTTCTTGAGTGTTTGCACAATTATGCTACTGTTATTATTGTGTTTTTTATGTTTTAATTAGTGTTTGTACCAAGTAAAGCATTTAGGATAATTCACAAGATGAGTAGAAACAATGCTGAATCTGGAACAGAAACTTTGACTCCAGTGCAAGAATTTTCATTATTTACTGGAGCGTGATAAAAAAAATTAGCACAGTATTGCTATACAAATTCTTTATGTTTTCCTAATTTTTCAGAATTTTTAGAGTTACAGAAGTATGGTTAGAGTACATATTACTATAGACTGTTCTGTTTTTGACAGATTTTGTTTTCGTTGCATTGTGTGCTTATTTTGATGAATCTATGGCTTGTCTTGGAGGGTATAAGCCATGGTAAAGTTATAATGCAGTAGATATAATGTAATAATAAAATATGAATGAGTTTGCAACAGTACTTAGAGTGGTGATTTGCTTTATTATACTAACGGATCTCACTAAGGTTTTGTTGAGTTTTGTGTGATTGAAGTTTTCAAGTTTTAGGTGAGATCACGATGGATGAAGGAATAAGGAGTGAAAAGAGCCTAAGCTTGGGGATGCCCATGGCACCCCAAGATAATATCCAAGGAGAAACAAGCAACTAAGCTTGGGGATGCCCCGAGTGGCATCCCCTCTTTCTTCTAACGACCATCGGTATTTTACTTGGAGCTATATTTTTATTCGTCACATATCATGAGTTTTGCTTGGAACGTATTGTATATTTGAGTCTTTCCTTGATTTTCTTTTTAGTTTGTCACAAGTATCCTTGCTGGACACACCTATTTGAGAGAGCCAAAATTATGCTATGATTTGTTAGAATTGCTCTATATGCTTCACTTAAATTTTTTGAGCTATGGAATTGCTCTAGTGCTTCACTTATATCTTTTTGAGCACGGTGTGCTTTAAATTTTCGAAGAAATTCTCTCATGCTTCACTTATATCATTTTGAGAGATAAAACATTTATGCTCATGTTCTTCACTTAAATTTATTTGAGCTTGTCAAAAGCAATGGCAATGTATGAAACTAGCCCCAAAGTGATAGATATTCAAGAGGGATATAATAAAAACTTTCATGAAGATCATTGGACAAATTAAACTTGATTCCTTGTAATAGTTTTGAGACATGATGATAGTGATATGTGAGTCATGTTGGTGAGTAATTATGCTTTAGTAAGAATATTAGTGTTAAAGTTTGTGATTCCCTATGCAAGCACGAAAGTCAATAGTTATGCAATGAAATTACATCCTACTTATGGTGCATTATTCGGTGTTAGTTATGCTTAATGCCCGTTTATGTGAATTTTCGTTTATTTGTTGGTTGCTTCTCAATCTATTTGCTAGCCTCCACTTGTACTAAGTAGAAATACAACTTGTGCATCCAAAATCCGTAAACCCAGTTTTGCCATATGAGTCCACCATACCTACCTATATGCGGTATTTCCGTGCCGTTCTAAGCAAATTTGTATGTGCCATCTCTAATTTTCAAAATGGATTTCCTTTTTGTGTGCTCGTACCGCTCATGAAATGGTAGGGGGTGTCCAATATTTTTCCATGCTAGATGTGTTATTCTTAAGATGAGTGTTTATTCACTTGTCATTGCACGAGAGTATGGCGGTAATAGGGATGCCGAGTCCTGAAATGAAAAAAAATTACTTTATGTTGTCAAATAATAAATTCCTTTGAATGTGTTGGTATGGAAGGCAACTGTGTATACGGCTAGCCATGGATTGTGAAAGAATGGTGGAAAAAGGAATAAACTTTATTTTATGTTTGGTAACCACCTATGATGTATCTAGCATGGAAAGTATTGAGAACTACTCGGTCGTTTTCGTTGACAGGAAAGGCATGCCACCCAAAATATTATTCTCTCTCAATTTAAGCTTTGAGCTCTGGCACCTCTACAAATCCCTACATCCCTCTGTGAAGGGCCTATCTATTTACTTTATGCAATTTGTATTTTTAATTTGAGTCTCCATCTTCTCTTATAAAGCACCAACTAGGGGGCACTATGATCATACTTGTGCATTGGGTGTAGCTAATATTTGAGTGTGTTTCATGAATGGATCAATGATTGAGCATGATGGGCTAGGGATAACTTTCATTAGTGTTGATATTTTGAAAAGACATGGTTGCTTGTGGCATGCTTGAGTATTAAAGTCTTTATGTCAAAACTAGACTATTGCTTTGAACCATCTAAAAGTCCAAATGTCCATGCTACAAAAGAAAAGAATATGTGATGAACATGTTAGGCAGCATTCCAAATCAAAAAATCTGTTTTTATCATTTACCTACTCGAGGACGAGTAGGAATTAAGCTTCGGGATGCTGATACGTCTCCAACGTATCTATAATTTTTTATTGTTCCATGCTATTATATTATCATCCGTGGATGTTTTATAATCATTTTATAGCAACTTTATATCATTTTTTGGGACTAACCTATTGACATAGTGCCCAGTGCCAGTTGCTATTTTTTGCTTGTTTTTTACTTCGCAGAATATCAGTACCAAACGGAGTCCAATTGTCGTGAAACTTTTTGGCGATATTTTTTGACCAGAAGACAACCAGAGAGCCAAACAAGCACCTGGGAGGAGGCCCGTGTGGCCCACGATACACCAGGGCGCGCCAGAGGCCCCCGGCGCGCCCTGATGTATCGTGGGGACCACAGAGCTCTTTTCCACCGCCTCTCAGCTCTATAAATTCTCATAAATTCCAAAAACCCTAGAGGATTCGACGAAATACACTTATAGCCGCCGCAAGTTCCAGAACCGTGAGATCCAATCTAACACCATCACAGAGGGGTTAATCATCCTCACTGGTGCCTCTACGATGATGCGTGATTAGTCCACCATAGACCTACGGGTCCGTAGGCAGTAGCTAGATGGCTTTCTCTCTCTCTTTTGATTCTCAATGCAATGATCTCTTGGAGATCTATTTGATGTAATGACTTTTTGCGGTGTGTTTGTTGGGATCCGATGAATTTTGAGTTCATGATTAGTTTCTATCCATGAATACTATTTGAGTCTTCTTTGATCTCTTATATGCATGATTACTTATAGCTTCGTATTTCTTCTTCGAATCTTTGGTTTAGTTAGGCCAACTAGGTCGATTTTTCTTGCCATGGGAAGAGGTGCTTTGTGATGGGTTCGATCTTGCAGTGTCCTCTCCAAGTGACAGAAGGGGCAGCGAGGTACGCATGTATCGTTGCTATTAAGGATAACAAGATGGGGTCTACTCCTACATGAATAGATCTTGTCTACATCATGTCAACGTTCTTATTGCATTACTCCGTTTCTCCATGAACTTAATACACTAGATGCGTGCTGGATAGCGGTCGATGTGTGGAGTAATAGTAGTAGATGCAGAATCGTTTCGGTCTACTAATCTTGGACGTGATGCCTATATAATGATCATCGCCTTAGATATCATCATGATTATTTGATCTTCTATCAATTGCCCAACAGTAATTTGTTTACCCACCGTGTGCTATACTCATGAAAGAAGCCACTAGTGATACCTACGGCCCCCGGGTCTACTCTTTCAACATATTGCTTTCCGATCTATCTTTTGCCGCTTTTGTTTTCAGATCTATTATTCCAAAAACCCAAAAATATCTTGCTGCACTTTTTATTTGCCTCTTTTATTTTATGTTCTTGTGCGATCTATTTATCCAATCTCATACAAACTAATCTATATTTTTACCGTGGCGAGATTGACAACCTCTCTTACGCATCGGGTTGCAAGTATTTATTCTTTGTGTGCAGGTACCGTTTACATAGTGTTGCGTGGTTCTTCTACTAGTTCGATAACCTTGGTTTCATAACTGAGGGAAATACTTACTGTAGCTGTGTTGCATCATCCCTTCCTCTTTGGGGAAATACCGACGCAGTCTCAAGTCACGTCAGGGCTCTATATGACCAAGTGACCAGTACATGCGGCACCGATGGAGAACTACTCGAGGGACCTGCTGCGTGACATCAGGAGGGGGAAAAGACGGTGAGAAGAAGATTCACCCTTGGATTTGTAGGAGGAGCAGATGGAACTTAGGCTCGACCTATCGCTTTTGGGCCACTTCGGGTCGAAGAGTAGGAGCGGCGAGGGGCTCGCCAGGTCCTAACCGGTCGCGTGCAACTAGGAGGTGGCACTAGCGCCACCTGCGCTCGCCGGGACAAACACGCTTCCAACTATAGCGGATGCAGAGGAGGAGAACAACACTGCTTCCCTTAGGAGCGGCCCCGAGGTCCAGCCCTCGGTGACTCTGAAGGGGAGAGGCACCAGGGTGTAGCCTGCAGCAAAGCTACGGGTCAGCTTGAACACATCCTTGGGCTCGTCGGACGGCGAAGGTGCGTCCGTCTTAATGTTACCTTTTGACGGTAATGCTATATCTACTGTATTAGTCCTTAATCTAAGCAAATGTGGTAGAGTAGTACAATTTATTACCTCAATTAATTTACATGTTCAGGAATGTTACAAGGCTAATAAGTTTCATATATCTCACTTGTAGAAAATTTCTATTAATTAGTTAGGTTTAACGGACATGGACATGAATTGACCACTAGCAATCAGACTACTGATATTTTGTTTCCTATAAGACTAGTCATAAGCCGTTGGATTGGAAGCGTGATGGTCGTCCGATTTGTGGTATGGATCTGCATGAGTTTTCCTGATTTGCTTCCTTTATTTATTGAGTGGTTTCCGTCGGACCTGTATTCCCTTAAATTCCGGCCCACTTCCTTGTATACAAACAAATTAACTACCTCTTAATCACCATCCAAACATGCTTCTGATTTTCACGCCAGATCCAAATCAAATCCCTATAATCACGCTTGCTTCCACTTCCCTATAATCACACTAGTTTCCTTACCAGGATTATTGCTTCCTTTCTATTACGTGTTTGTTTCCATCATAAGAAAGTTGTGCTTCCGAACATGTGAATTGTGCTTTCGAATTCCGTGCTTGTATCCATTATATAAAAGCCATGCTTCCAAGATTAAAAGCCATGATTCCCTATAGAATTCATTCATATATGATTCCATGTGACATGCTGCAGTTTTTTGGTACAACGTTTAACTATGATGCAAACTTTGCTTCCACCAAGATTTAGATTTATTTCTTTCTAACAAAAAATTGCATCCAGTGTAAGGCTACATTTTGTTTACAATGATGCACAAATTTTGTTCACATCCACTTGAATACAACATAACATATGTTTGTTTCCAGCCAACATTCAACGCTAGTTTTCGATTCGATTACACATGTTTCTAAAAAATAGAAACTACAATCTATAGTGTGCCTAAACATGTTCTAGCAACAACATCTACTTCACTTTGGTTGTCGTCGCCCTCTTCCCCATTGTAGGCTCCGATGATGTCCGGAAGGTGCATCCGTCACATCCTCCTTAGTTGTCGCATACGCCAAAAATAGCCTCCAGTAGGAATAGAACGAGCAATCCATTATCTACACCAGCAAAAAAAAAAACAAGTTGCATACATAAGCTCACCAAAATAGTAACCAAATCACCTTAATTGGGCTTGAAGCAAAACACAATTTCATTTGAAACAATAACATGTTTGGCTGGAACTTGGAAGCATAGATGGTGAATTCCTATGGAAAAGATGTGTATGGCTAAAAAAGCTGACATTTAGAAGCGATAATAAAGTAGTATGGAAGTGATATGAACTAAACCCATTGTAGTCCTTAATTATGAGATGAAGGCACATAAGCATTTTTCTATAGAACCGTAGCAAAATGAGTACAATGTAGAAGCACAAAGGTATGAAGCTGGAAATGAATGCAAATGGTGCACTATTAGTGTTGGTCGGAAGCATGTAATTCTCGGAAATGAAACCAAAAAAATTTGCACCAATTATGGATACATATATTTGGAAGCACTAAGTGGCTGGAATATTTGCACGGAAACCATACTAACAAACAAGCCTTTTAACAATAATTCTAACAAACAACCCTCCAAGCATATATTTGCTATAGTCATGCTTCCATTTTTCTAGATGTATGAATCTGGTAAATAATGCAAATGGTGCATTATTGGCGTTGGATGGAAGCATGAAATTTTGAAAAATGAAACCAAAGAATTGCCACCAACTACGAATGCATTTATTTTGGAAGCTCTTTATGCAGGAAGCAATGACACAATGTTTTCTCAGAATTTTTCAGCATCACTCGAAGCACTGAATATTGAAACTACGGATTGCCACGATTGCCTGCCTACATAGATGTGTTCATCAAACTATCTACAAAGCTCGACCTACAAAAGTTTGATGATAAACCAGAACAATATTGTCAGCCAATGAACAAACAACCAAAGGATTACTCGGCTGTTGGCTGAAATCTCCGTAGAAAATTACAATGCAGGATTACACTGCACACTCTTACCTCTTGTATTCCTGTATGTACGTACCTAACAACAAGGCTGGCTGGCTAGCTGACATGAGAGTAGGCCTGTACCTGCTCCACAGCAGTTTCTCCAGCCGGCCTCCGGTAGCCGATTCAGCCGATGGCACACCTGATTTGATCTTGCGAAGCACAAAACGCAGATGAGATGACGCGCTAGCGTTGTCGCCCGGGGGTCACATCGGTGGAATACCCGATGTGCTTTGGAGATGGAGAAGCAGGGGCGGAGCTGGCTGGTGGGGTGGCCGTGCTGCTTGATGGAGAGGGGAGCAGGAGGCAGCTGCAAGGGAGGCGGGGGGGGGAGAAGGGGATCTAGGCGAGGGTGGCTCCGGGCGGTGCGGCTACAATTGGAAACAAGAGAATTAGGCCGATGCGGCTGTGATTGGAAACGAGAGAAATCAGGGAGACGTTCACGAGCGGAGGTTGCGACACAATTTGTGAGGCGTTAGATTTTGGTAGAATCGACGGCGTTGGACTGGTCTGGCGTTGGACTTGTTTCAGACTATAGATAAGAAGGGTTGCCCTTGTTTTATTGTTTGTAGGACTGGTCCGAGATTTGTGAGCATAGGTGCAATGCATATTGGGAAAGTGGAATTGGGGCTTGCCATTTGCTTGCCAAGAAAAAAGAGATCATGTCTTCTACAGCTACTTAATTAGCCGAATATTTATAAGTGATATATATGCAAGTTACTATCAATTAAACATTACTGAGCATGAAAAATTATTGAGCTAAAAACTAGCACGACTACCACATTTGCGTAGCTTAAGGACTAATACAATACATATAACATTACCTTCAGAAGGAAACATTAAGATAGACACACCTTCACCGTCCGACGAGCCCGTGGACGTGTTCAAGTTGGCCCAAGATTTGCCGCGGTCTCCAACCCGTATTCCCTGCCATAGTATCATAGGAACCTGATTTTTCCTGTACACATTAAAAAAATCGAAAATTTGGCCTATTTGGTTTCGGTTTAGTTATGGTTTGTCGATTTTTATGCCCATCCCTGATGATTATGTGCTTATTACTGACTTTTTAACTTCCCTTTTCTACCTGTTATTTTCTTTCAATTTATTTTTGTCTTTTTTGTTTTGGATTTTTGTTTATTTTTTCTAAATTGTGATCTTTGAATATTTTAAAATATTATCACTCAGTTTGCGCACACGCCGACTGCACAGAGTTGCATGTATGCCGGCCATGCGCAAATGCACACCCATCATTCGTGTATAACTTAACATTTTTTATTTCAATTATAGTGCCACTGGGTATGTGTTTAGACCAATAAACTCTGGTCCAATTTCGAAATCAAATCATATTTGAAAGATTCAAGTACCTTTGAGAATTAAAATATTCATGTGATTTGTGCACAAGGAAGTAATTCTACTAAGGAGAACTTAGCTAAGCGAAGATGAGAGGGTAGTGGGTAGCATTGATGTCCGGTGATGTGTTGTTCGGCTCTGCTCATGGCGGCCTCGCGTGGAGAGGACGAAGACCCTTTCTCAAAACTGAAAATATTTGCTCCTCTCCTGGCCCCTGCCGCATCCTTTTTCTTTTCATGCATGAGAGTGAAGGGTATTTTCGGAAGATTGGACATGGGACGCTGCCCGGTCGGACATGTTGTGCCAGGGGGACGTGTGGCGTGGCTCGCGGGGGAGCCGAGCCCGGAGCGGTAACGCTCGCTCTACAACGGGATAGCGCGAAGCACGTGGCCTGCAGGGCGTACGTGGGGTCACTGCGCGAGCGACTGCGCGGTGCCTCTGCGCTTCCGTTTCACTTCCCTGGCTTGTCTTGACCGAGCAGAGGGAATGGATTTTTGGCTCAATCTCCGGCGAAACTTCGTGCGACAAACTGACGATGACGATGCAACAGCTCACCGTGTGTACCTATCTATCTATCGATATCTATCTATTAGTCTAGTAGCATAAAGGGCAACCGTTTTCTATCTCACGCTTGTTTTCGGCTACTTTAATGCCTTTTATTAGAATATCATGTATCTTCAGATAGAAAAAGTATCTTACTACATGGTAGGGGCTAAGAGTATGGATCTACACACTAGTAGAAAACAGGTCATAAGTCCCGGTTCCCCAACCGGGACTAAAGTATAGAGACTAAAAGGTCCAAGCCTTTAGTCCCGGTTGGCTACGAACCGGGACTAAACCCTGACCACGTGGTCGGCAGCGCGCGCCAGGGCATGGGACCTTTGGTCCCGGTTGGTAACACCAACTGGGACTAAAGGTTTAGGGGTTTAGGGGTTTAGGTGTTTAGGGGTTTAGTGTTTATTGTTTATTTTTCCTTTTCATTTTGTGTTTTCCATTTAATTATTTTTCATTTCAAACATATTTTACGCTACTACATACTGTACACGTTATGCATATATAATAGAATTTCTCATAGAACCGATTATATATCATAAAATTTCTCGTACAAGCAATCATATATCATAGAATTTCTCGTACGACCACATGCATACACATATATATATACAATTTGGTATATACAATTTCTCGTATAATTTGCAGATCATTTGCGGATCGGGTAATGGTATTCTCCGTCGGGAGATATGACCTGCTGAAGCAAAAATCCCGCAATTTCCTCTTGAATTGCTCGTATGCGCTCCGTTGGTAGGAGCTGATCCCGCATCTGCGTCATCTATATATAAAGAAGGAGATCAATATGAATATGCATGTTAGTTGTGTGTATATGTATTAGATCATGATAAAAAAATATGAATGGTGTTTACTTACCCAAATATCTCTTGCACTCTTGCTGCTTTCAGTCATAAAGCGAATGTTCTCGCAAACGTAATATGCACATAGTTCAGTCCCCTGTGCCTGCCTCATGCACTTTACGAGAATAGAATTCAATCAGATAATAATGAAGCATGACAATGGTATTGAAACTAGAATTAAAGAGATGCACGAACGTAGCTAGTACTACTTAATTACCCTGGGCTTTCGCCATCTCAACTCTGGTTTCCATTCACCGGTGACCTCTTTGATGAAACGTTTCCAAACCCTGCCCGGCAAACAAAATGAATAAATGAGTTATTAATTACTTGATATCAGGAAATGAACTAATAAAAAAGCCGACATAGTGCGTCAATGATTGAAATTACCTTTCGAGCAACGAATGCAAGCTTATGTAATCTTCAGGGTCTTTACTTAGCGAGTCCAGTACTTCAACAGTTCCATCGTCAACTCTAATGATTAGAAGGATCCAGTGGTAGCTGCGCACACGATTTGTATAAGCGGGCATGCATAACTCATCAACTACACTTAACATCGAGTATATATATATAAGCAAAAATATAATTTGTAGTAACACTCACTGGAAGTTCCAAGGTAAAAGTATTTCTGGTTTGGTATTTAGGGCTTTCAAAAACCTTAGAAGCATTTTCTCCGTGTCTTTAGGGTCCCTTCTCAACACTTCTTCATTAACGGTATTTGGGTCAATGAACCCAATGCCATAGACTCCAGCTCTTTTCAATTCAAAAATCTTCATTCTGCATAATACCACACAAAAGAATATAGTGAGTATAATAACAGGCAATGAACGAGCTGAGCTAGAGACTTAAATTACAGAAAGAAATCGCTTACAGACAATAGCAACTGACGATAGATTTGTCGAGTGCTTTTTGATTGAATAACTGAAAAAATTCTTCATTTTCAATCCACAAATCTTTTTCATGGATGTAATGCTCTTTCTCGACTTTCACCATGAGGCTCTCTCGCCCGTCCTTTACTTCTCTCATGTACCAGTCATGCAATTTGTACATTTGCGTTGTTAGAAGCTTCTCGTCGTCATGACTGACCAGAGGTTTCCCGGGGACATATTGCCATGATATTTCCTTCGGATCCAACGGTGGAAAGTCCTCGATCTCTAGGAGTTGTTCAACGGTGATACCGAGCAATCTAGCATTCTCTCTATCAGCGTCGGTTATTACCACGTTATTGGCACTCACCTTGAGCGGTCTGATCGATTGGACTGCCTGTTCTCCGAGTTGGGGAACAGTTTTCCCGCATTTACTGCTACCGCTCGACTTCTGTCTTTTGTGGGATTCATAGGACTTGGTAATACAGCGTTCATAGTCTGATACCGGTCTTTTCTCCGCCGATTTAGCTGCATCAATAAAGTGTTGTACGACCTCGTCGGGTACTTTCTCCTTTGGCGGCGGGGGTGGTTTCGGTCCAAAATGGGCCCGCAAAACGAGATTCATTGATTCATCGAGTTCCTCGTCAGTCATATCGTAAGCTAACTTCTTTTTGGCAGGAGGCTCGGGTTTTTTCTTTTGTGTTCTCTTCCGCTTTGGAGACGGCGGATATCGATATCGTGGACGTCTCGCGCTAGGCTCCGTCTCGGGGTGGGATGGACTCTACTGACGTGGCGGAGCTTGATATCACGGACTCGCCATGCGCTCCGTCTCGGGGTGGGATGGATTCGGCTGGCGCGGCGGAGATGGATATGGCGGACTCACCCTGCGCTCCGTCTCGGGAAGGGTTGGAGTCTGTTGACGCGGCGGACTTGGAGGAGGAGTCGGTGGCCTTGGCACCGAGTTTGGAAACACGATGCATTCCTTTTTCCATAAAATGACACAACGCCTGGCTTCTCCCAGTGTCCGCTCCCCTTCACCTCCAAGGTAGTCAAGATCTAGTGATTCATATGCCGACACAACTTGATCCACCCTGACACGAGCATAGCCAGGTGGAATCGGATTGCCGTGGAAAGTTGCTTCAGGTCCACTCGGTAAAGCAAAGCCGTCCGCCGCCTTCATGGATATGTTCTTCAGTTTCACGTGTAGCTCACAAGGTGTCGACTCTAGGATATCATCCACGGGGTAGCGAGCCAGCAGTGCATCATCGGCCGAGACCCCCGTGGAACCCACGCTGCTTTTTGGCATAGATGATGGAATGGTACCATTCAATGCTGGATCTGGTTGCTGTTGCTGCTGAGACGCGCCTTGCTGGCTAAGTTTGTTGATTTGCTCCTGATGCATGTTATATTTGCGTTCCAAGTCCTGAATCCGATCTACTTCATGCTTCTTCTTTCTGTCACGACTTCTGTAGCTGCCGTTCCAATCCGCAAACCCCAGAAGCCACGGAACCATGCCTTTGCCTCGTGTTTCTCTCAGATTCATCCCACTTAGGCAACCCAGACGTGTAGCCGCCTGGCCCCAGACGATGGTGCCACGTTTTTTTGTTGGCATTTATCTTGTTTATTCTCGACCATTTCTTAGCTTCTTATGATTCCTTGAACTTCACAAATTCGTCCCAGTCATCTGCTAACTTCACATATTCTCCTTTGAATTCTTGATTCTTCTTTCCTCCTTCCAAGTAATTGGTCCATAATCTTTTCTTCCAAGACTGGAATTGTGTGGCCATCTTCTTAAGAGCATACTTCTTGACTTTCTCCCGTTGGAGATCTGTGAGACCCTCTGGTAGGGTGAAATCTTTCATGAGCTCCTCCCAAAGCAGATCTTTTGCTCTTTGGCTGACAAAAGGAACTCCGCGATCTTTTGGCTGATTCCATTCTTGAGCGGTGATCGGGATTTGGTTCCTAACGATAACTCCACATTGACGTATAAATTTGTCTGCATTCTCTTTAGGAGCGATCGGTTCACCATCTGCTCTGATTTGATCGATGTTAAACTTTACGCTTTGTTTCAACTTTTTTGTCGGGCCACGTTTAGCCCTTGTAGAAGATTTGCTCGATCCGGAGGGCTAAAAGGAAGAAAGATTCGTTAATATATACAAATCAATCAATACATCTGATGATCACCAGAGGGCAAATTAATACCTCGCCGGACTCTGTTAAATGGACAAAAATTTCTTCGCCATCGTCATTGTCAGCCGGTTCGCCTTCGTCTCTTGGTTGTTCTTCCTCAATTCCCTCACCGGATGGGTTAAGGTATTGTGAGCCATCATCTACTTCATTCTCTTCGTTTCCGGAGCGTATCAGGTCGTACATGGCATTCTCTTGATCATGGTCTCTGTCTCTACCGTCCATAGCTTAACTAATCCAGAACAAATATAAAACAATTAGAATGCATTCAATAAGCAGAACCGGAGATATGCAAATCAATACAAGGCAATGCAACAATACGATCATATAATATCACTAATACATCATCGAATAGTAGCACTAATACATCATCGAATATAATATCACTAATAGAGATCTAGTTGATGTCTCGCGGCGTAGGCGGTGGACACCCAAAGATAAGGAACTATGACAGGATCATAGCTCGGGTGTGATCCCTGAAGAACCTGCCAGGTATTGGAGAACCTGGCGTCCAACGCAGCCATGTAGCATCGGATGTGCTCGTCCTCCTCCCTGACACGGCGACGTACCACCTCCGCGGGGGCCGGCTCCCTCTGCACCGACAGTGGTTCACGCGACTGCCACCAAATAACCTCCGGGTCGACGACGGGACCCTGATTCCTCACCAAGCTCCGCGCCCCGGAAGGCAGTACCTTCCAGTGCCAGCCCGGCGGAGCCCAGTCCCGGCCATGCTGGCGCCTCTCAAGCAGGTGGTCGACGGCGCCGAGTCGACGACGAGGATGCAGGCCAGGCATCGTTGACGTCGAGAACAAATCCTACAACTATTTAAATTCCTACTATTTAATAAACTTTAATAAAGATGATTGCATTTAACAACTATGACAATAATAACGAGAACCACGAATCCCGAGTCGACGAACCACGAGTCCCCGACGATCGCCGGTGAGGAGTCCTCGACGATCGTCGGGGACTCGTCACCGACGATCGCCGGGGACTCCTCACCGGCGATCGTCGGGGACTCGGGGTGCGTCGACTCGGGACTCGTGGTTCGACGACTCGGGACTCGAGACTAAAAAAACAACTAAACTAAAACAACTAAAACAACTAAACTAAAACAACTAAACTAAAAAAACTAAAACAACTAAACTAAAAAAAGTAAAACAACTAAACTAAACTAAACTAAAACAACTAAACTAAAAAAACTAAAACAACTAGGTGGCCGGCGCACGTGGCCGTGGTGGCCGCGGTGGAGGGGGATCGCAGCAGGGAGCAGGAGCTCACCGGCATGACGGGGCTCGGGGGAGGAGGTGCGGGCGGCAATGACGGGGCTCGAGGAGGAGGCGCGGGCGGCGTTTGGCGTCAGGGGCGGCGACGACGTCGACGAGGACGAGGAGGCACGGGCGGCGGCGATGACGGTCTCGGGGCGGCGGCGAGGACGGGCTCGGGCGGCGTCGACGACGGCGGTGGCGAGGACGATGGCGCGAGGACGAGGGCGCGGGCGGCGACGACGACGGCGGCAAGGACGGGCTCGGGGGCGGCGGCGAGGTCGGGCTCGGGGGCGGCGGCGACGACGGGCTCGAGGGCGGCGGCGAGGACGGGCTCGGGGACGGCGGCGACGACGAGGACGGGCTCGGGGGGCGGCGGCGAGCTCCGGCAGCCTGGCGGCGTCGGGGTAGGGCATCGGCGTCGGGGGAGAATGGGAGAGGTTGGGGAGATTTCGACAAGTCCCGCGTTAAATACCCCCAGGACCTTTAGTCCCGGTTGGTGGCTCCAACCGGGACTAAAGGGTCTTTAGTCCCGGTTGGTATCACCAACCGGGACTAAAGGTCCTCCCTTTAGTCCCGGTTGGTGATACGAACCGGGCCTAAAGAGGCCTTTTCGGCGGCCCAAATTCGCGCGGGAAGGCAGCACGGTTGTGGTGGGAGTTTAGTCCCACCTCGCTAGTTGAGGAGCACGACGACCAGCTTATAAGCCCCGCTGTGCGAGAGGCAGCACGAGCCTCTTTCAAACCGAACATGTGCCTACTATGTCGCTGTTACTAAAGTGAAAATAGATGCTCATATAGAGAAAATTCTACCTAAATTCAAAGTTCTAGCAAATTCAAAGTACTAGCACTTTGAATTTATGTGAATTTTCTCTATAAGCGCATCTATTTTCATTTTTGCTATTTTTATGTTATTTTTTTGCATATTAAAAGTTCTTAACAGAAAATACTTTATGAATATTCTTTTTGCTATTAAAGTTTTTAACAAAAATAAATTTGATAATTTTAGTTGCATAAATTTTATATAATATTAAGTTAAATAACTTTGATTGGACGAAAACACGTCTATTACAAAGGGATTTCAATTTTTTAAACATATTTTAACTCAAGACTTTTTCTGCATTCAATATGCACCATTCAAAGCCACATCATCACTTTTCAACCCTTTTGTGACTTCATTTGCTATGTTTCATGCATTTCATGATTTATTTTGAGCTAAAATGACACAGAATTGAAAAGCACTGCAAATGAACTCTGGAATGATTGAAAGTTGGCATGGTATCATAATTTCACCCACATAGTATGTGCTAAAAAGTTGAGAGGGTTACAGGAAAAACTGGATGCACTTCGTGTACAAACTGGACCATCTCCTTCGAAGTATGAGGGTTTCGGACGAAAACTCATCTGCTACAAAGGCATTTCATTTTTTTAACTTATTTCAACTCCAGACATTTTGTGCATTCAATATGAACCATTCTAAGCCACATTCTCAAATTTCAACCCTTTCTAACTTCATTTGCTATTTTTCATCCATTTAATGAATTGTTTTGAGCTAAATGACCCTGAAATTAAAAAGCACCACAAATGAACTCTGAAAAGGTTGAAACTTGGCATGGTATCATCATTTCACCTACATAGCATGTGCTAAAAAGTTGAGAGGGTTACAGGAAAACATGGATGCACTTCGTGTACAAACTGGACAATCTCTTTCGAAGTATGAGGGTTTCGGACGAAAACTCGTCTATTACAAAGGGATTTCAATTTTTTAAACATATTTTAACTCAAGATTTTTCCTGCATTCAATATGCACCATTCAAAGCCACATCATCACTTTTCAACCCTTTTCTGACTTCATTTGGTATTTTTCATGCATTTCATGATTTATTTTGAGCTAAAATGACCCAGAATTGAAAAGCACTGCAAATGAACTCTGAAATGGTTGAAAGTTGGCATGGTATCATAATTTCACCCACATAGCATGTGCTAAAAAGTTGAGAGGGTTACAGGAAAAACTGGATGCACTTCATGTACAAACTGGACCATCTCCTGCGAAGTATGAGGGTTTCGGATGAAAACTCATTTGTTACCAAGGCATTTCATTTTTTTAACTTATTTCAACTCCAGACTTTTTGTGCATTCAATATGAACCATTCTAAGCCACATCCTCAAATTTCAACCCTTTCTAACTTCATTTGCTATTTTTCATCTATTTAATGAATTGTTTTGAGCTAAATGACCCAAAAATTAAAAAGCACCACAAATGAACTCTGAAAAGGTTGAAACTTGGCATGGTATCATCATTTCACCCACATAGCATGTGCTAAAAAGTTGAGAGGGTTACAACAAAAACTTGATGCACTTCGTGTACAAAACTGGACCATCCCGGCTACTCACTAGAGAAAAAAAGTGATGACGGTGCAGCCAATCACATCCCAGAGTGGGATGTTGGGGTATAAAACTTTTTCTTCACGTGTGTCCCTTCATTATTGCGCCATAACCATGGACAATCTTCATCATTTAACAGGATGCTTGGGTCAGTCTTCACTGCGAAGGGAGGAATTTCATCAAACTTTTCATAATCTTTTGACATGTCTGTCTTGTCCTTCACTCTCACGATGTTTCTTTTCCCAGAAAGAACTATGTGGCGCTTTGGCTCATCGTATGATGTATCCGCTTTCTTATCTTTCCTTTTTCTCGGTGGTGTAGACATGTCCTTCACATAGAAAACTTGTGCCACATCATTGGCTAGAACGAATGTTTCGTCTGTATGCCCAAGATTGTTGAGATCCACTGTTGTCATTCTGTACTGCGGGTCTACCATTACCCCTCCTCCAGTCAGATTGGCCCATTTGCACCGGAACAAAGGGACCTTCAAATCACCTCCATAGTCAAGTTCCCATATCTCCTCTATGTAACCATAATATGTGTCCTTTTCCTTGGTGTTTGCCGCATCGTCAAAGCGGACACCACTGTTTTGGTTGGTGCTCTTTTTATCTTGGACGATCGTGTAAAATGTGTTCCCATTTATCTCGTACCCTTGGAAAGTCAATATAGTCGAAGATGGTCTCTTGGCCAACAAGTACAAGTCATCTTCAACATTGTCGTCATTCATGAGATGTGTTCGCAACCAACCGCCGAAAGCCTCAATGTGTGTACGTTGAATCCAGGGGTCAGACTTCTCCGGGTTCTTCGAGCGTATAATATCCATGTGTTTCTCGATATACGGGGTCACCAAGGTAGAATTATGTAGAACTGTGTAGTGTGCTTGCGCCCAAGAATGCCCGTCCCTACATATTATTGATTTTTGTCCAAGCGTGCCTTTTCCACGCAGTCTCCCCTCATGCCGCGATTGAGGAACACCAATCGGCTTAATGTCAGGAATAAAGTCAACACAAAACTCAATAACCTCCTCTGTTTCATGGCCCTTGGAGATGCTTCCTTCTGGCCTAGCACGGTTACGAACATATTTCTTTAAGACTCCCATGAACCTCTCAAAGGGGAACATATTGTGTAGAAATACAGGACCCAGAATGGCAATCTCTTCGACTAGGTGAACTAGGACGTGTGTCATAATATTGAAGAAGGATGGTGGGAACACCAACTCGAAACTGACAAGACATTGGACCAAATCATTCTATAAGCTTGGTAGGATTTCCGGATCGATTACCTTCTGAGAAATTGCATTGAGGAATGAACATAGCTTCACAATGGCTAATCGAACATTTTCTGGTAGAAGCCCCCTCAACGCAACCGGAAGCAATTGCGTCATGATCACGTGGCAGTTATGAGACTTTAGGTTCTGGAATTTTTTTCTCTGCCATATTTATTATTCCCTTTATATTCGACGAGAAGCCAGACGGGACCTTCATACTGAGCAGGCATTCAAAGAAGATTTCCTTCTCTGCTTTGGTAAGAGCGTAGCTGGCAGGACCTTGATACTGCTTTGGATGCATGTCGTCGTTTTCGTGCACACGTTGCTGGTCCTCCTGTGCCTCCGGTGTATCTTTTGTCTTCCCATACACCCAGGAAGCCTAGCAGGTTCACGCAAAGATTCTTCGTCACGTGCATCACGTCGATTGCAGAACGGACCTCTAGGACTTTCCAATATTCTAGCTCCCAAAATATAGATTTCTTCTTCCACATGGGTGCGCGTCCCTCAGCGTCAGTCGGAACAGATTGTCTGCCAGGACCCTTTCCAAATATTTTTGGTAAATCCTTGACCATATCAAGTAAGTCATCACTAGTACGGAGGACGGGCTTCTTCCGGTGATCTGCCTCACCTTTGAAATGCTTGCCTTTCTTTCGTAAGGCATGCTTGGTCGGAAGAAATCGACGATATCCCAGGTACACATTCTTCTTGCATTTGTCCAAATATATACTTTCAGTCTCATCTAAACAGTGTGTGCATGCATGGTATCCCTTGTTTGTCTGTCCTGAAAGGTTACTAAGAGCAGGCCAATCATTGATGGTTACAAATAGCAATGCTCGCAGGTCAAATTCCTGCTGTTTGTGCTCATCCCACACACGTACACCTTTTTTATTCCACAGCTGTAAAAGTTCATCAACTAATGGCCTTAGGTACACATCAATGTCGTTGCCGGGTTGCTTAGGGCCTTGGATGAGCACTGGCATCATAATGAACTTCCGCTTCATGCACAACCAAGGAGGAAGGTTATAGATACATAGTCACAGGCCATGTGCTATGTTTGCTGCTCTGCTCCCCAAATGGATTAATGCCATCTGCACTTAAACCAAACCATAAGATCCATGGGTCATCTGCAAAGTCCGGCCACTCTCTCTCGATTTTTCTCCACTGCGACCCATCAGCGGGTACTCTCAACTTCACGTCTTTCTTACGGTCTTCTTTGTGCCATCGCAACGACTTGGCATGTTCTTTGTTTTGGAACAAATGTTTCAATCGTGGTATTATAGGAGCATACCACATCACCTTGGCAGGAATCCTCTTCCTGGGGCGCTCGCCCTGAACATCATCACCAGGGTCTTCGCGACCGATCTTATATCACAATGCATTGCATACCGGGCATGCATTCAAATTCTCGTACTCACCGCAGTAGAGGATGCAGTCATTAGGGCATGCATGTATCTTCTGCACCTCCAATCCTAGAGGGCAGACAACCTTCTTTGCTTCGTATGTACTGTCGGGCAATTCGTTGTCCTTTGGAAGCTTATTCTTCATTATTTTCAGCAACTTTTCAAATGCCTTGTCAGATACACCATTCTCTGCCTTCCATTGCAGCAATTCCAGTGTGGTACCGAGCTTTGTGTTGTCATCTTCGCAATTTGGGTACAACCCTTTTTTGTGATCCTCTAACATGCGCTGCAACTTCATCTTCTCCTTTTCACTTTCGCAGTTTCTCTTTGCATCAGCAATGGCCCAACCAAGATCATCAGCGGGCTCATCTGATGCCTCAGCTTCTTCTTCTTCATTCTCTTCCCCCATTGTAGTACCATCATATTTAGGACACCCAGGATAGTTGTCGTCATCCTCTTCTTCTTCATTCTCTTCCATTAGAACCCCTCTTTCTCCGTGCTTGGTCCAACAATTATAGTCGGACATGAAACCGGACGTAAACAGGTGGACGTGAATCTGTTTTGAGCTAGAGTAAGTCTTATCATTCTTACACACACCACATGGACAACACATAAAACCATCCCGCTTGTTTGCCTCAGCCGCACGCAAAAAACTCTGCACACCATTAATGAACTGGGGAGAGCGTCGGTCATCGTACATCCATTGCCGGTTCATCTTCATTACACAACACCGAAAAGACCAAATTAATACAAGTTCATACATAAAGTTCATACACACTTATTTTCTCATAAAACAACATACAACTATCTTGATAAAACATTCAAATGCAACAACAAATGCGATCAAAATCGCAACTAAGGTAGCAATTGATCCAACAGCATAATGATACCAAGCCTCTTTATTAATGGCATATTTTCTAATCTTCAAGCGCATTGCATCCATCTTGATCTTGTGATCATCGACGACATCGGCAACGTACAACTCCAATTTCATCTTCTCTTCTTCAACTCTTTTCAATTTTCCTTTCAAATCCTCGTTATCTTTTTCAACTAAATTTAACTTCTCGACAATAGGGTCGGTTGGAATTTCCGGTTCAACTACCTCCTAGATAAAAATATCTATGTCAACTTGATGGGCATAATTGTCATTAACACGAAATGCAACAAATAGTTATAAAAGAGAATATACCACATCCAAATCCCGGACGAGGGCCGACGGGCACGGATATTATAACCATGGCACTATATAACAACAATCATACAAGTAAGAAAAATTATGCAAGTAACTATCTAAATCATAAAAATACGATTTTTTTAATAAAAATGATAAGAACACAAGAAGAGGCTCACCAAGGTGGTGCCGGCGACGGGACGGTGCGGGCGATCGACGGTGGTTAGGACGGAGACGGGAAGGCACACTAAGTAAACCACACCTACACATATGCAAACTAAGGAGTTAATTTGAGCTCAAATTGCATATAAATCAAAAAAAACTACCACATAATTACACCCAAACTAAAACCCACAAATCACTATACTTATAAAGCATTGAACGAGCTGATCTAGCAATAAGAGATGAAAGGACAAAGTTGCTAACCTTTGTGGACACTTGGATGGATTGGGGTGCCTCAAATCTTGACAAATCTTGGCAAAAATGGAGGGAGGAGCTCGAGCTAGGGGAAGAACAGAGAGGGGAATTCGAATGGAGAAAACAGAGAAATGGAGTCGGGCTGGACGAAGGGTTTATATAGGGAAAGCTTTAGTCTCGGTTCGTTATACAAACCGGGACTAAAGGTCCACCTATAGTCCCGGTTTGTATCACAAACCGGGACTAAAGGGACCCAGGCTGACACAAGCCTGCCACCACCCCTTTAGTCCCGGTTTGTGATACAAACCGGGACTATAGGTCTCAAATGAACTGGGACTAATAGGGCCCGAACACCCCGACCGCTCCTAGCCGTTGGAACCGGGACTAATGGACACATTAGTCCCGGTCCAAAGCCAAACCAGGACTAAAGGTTGAAACTGAAGGCCTGTTTTCTACTAGTGACATCCACTTGTCCAACAAGTGTCTATCATTGTGTTGGAAACATGGATTCACTACTAGGGAAAACCCTAGCAGTAGCAAGCTAGCTTGTAGCAGTAGCGTGGATACCCCAGCTCCCCTGGTGTTGGTGTCAAAACCGGCGGATCTCGGGTAGGAGGTCCCGAGCTGTGAGATTAGGATCGATGGGTAACAGGAGACGAAGGAGACGGTGTTTTACCCAGGTTCGGGCCCTCCTATGGAGGTAAAACCCTACGTCCTGCTTGATTGTATTGATGTGTATGAATATTACAGAGTCGATCTACCTCGAGATCAAATGACTAAACCCTAGATGAGTTCACCTGTCTCTACAATCTAAACCCTCCGGCTTATATAGACACCGGGGGTCCTAGGGTTACACATAGTCGGTTGCCTATCGAAGGAATAAACATGCCTATTCTATCACCTTAAGCTTGAAGGGCACGCCACGGCTCCTGAGATCCTTGCTAGTTCTTGAGCTTGCGTTGGTTTTCCCTTGAAGAGGAAAGGGTGATGCAGCAAAGTAGATAAGTATTTCCCTTAGTTGTTGAGAACCAAGGTATCAATCCAGTAGGAGATACAAGCAAGTCCCCAATCTTCGCACCTACACAAACAATCAAACTCTTGCACCCAACGCTAAAAGGGGTTGTCAATCCCTTCACGGTTATTTGCAAGGATGAGATCTGATAGAGATAGATATAAAAGATTGCTAAAACGAAAAGTAAAACAAAAGTAAAAAGATTGCAGCAAAGTATTTTTGGTATTTTTGGTTTATAGATCTGAAAATATAATATGGAGAATAGACCCGGGGGCCATAGGTTTCACTAGAGGCTTCTCTCATGAAGGAAAATAATACGCTGGGTGAACAAATTACTGTCGAGCAATTGATAGAAAAGCGCATAGTTATGATGATATCCAAGGCAATGATCATGCATATAGGCATCACGTCCGTGTCAAGTAGACCGAAACGATTCTGCATCTACTACTATTACTCCACACATCGACCGACTCCTGCCTGCATCTAGAGTATTAAGTTCATGAAGAACAGAGTAACGCATTAGGTAAGATGACATGATGTAGAGGGATAAACTCAAGCAATATGATGAAAACCCCATCTTTCTATCCTTGATGGCAACAATACAAATACGTGCCTCGCTACCCCTACTTTGTCACTGGGTGAGGACACCGCAGATTGAACCCAAAACTAAGCACTTCTCCCATTGCAAGAATTACCAATCTAGTTGGCCAAACCAAACCAATAACTCGAAGAGACTTGCAAAGATATGAAATCATGCATATAAGAATTCAGAGAAGATTCAAATAATATTCATAGATAATCTGATCATAAACCCACAATTCATCGGATCTCGACAAACACACCGCAAAAGAGTATTACATCGGATAGATCTCCATGAAGATCATGAAGAACATGGTATTGAAGAACAAAGAGAGAGAAGAAGCCATCTAGCTACTAGCTATGGACCCGAAGGTCTGTGGTGAACTACTCACGCATCATCGGAGGGGCAATGGAGTTGATGTAGATGCCCTCCGTGATCGAATCCCCCTCCGGCAGATTACCGAAAAAGGCTCCAAGATGGGATCTCACGGGAACAGAGGCTTCCGACGGCGGAAAAGTATTTTCATGACTCTCTTTGGTATTGGGGGAATATTTGGAAATTTATAGGACGAAGATTAGGGTTGGAGGGCCTGCAGGGGGGCCACAAGCCAGGAGGGCGCCCCCCCCCCCCCCCTGGGCACACCCTGCAGGCTTGTCGCCTCCCGGCAGGTCTCCTTCCTTCATCTCCAAGTCTGGTAGGTTTCTTCTGGTCCACGAAAAATCATCGTGAAGATTTTATTCCGTTTGGACTCCGTTTAATATTCCTTATCTGCAATACTCAAAAACAGGGGAAAAACAGAAACTGGCACTAGGCTCTAGATTAATAGTTTAGTCCCAAAAGTAATATAAAATAGCATATTAATGCATATAAAACATCCAAAACAGATAATATAATAGCATGGAACAATCAAAAATTATAGATACGTTGGAGACGTATCAAGCATCCCCAAGCTTAATTCCTGCTCGTCCTCGAGTAGGTAAATGATAAAAACAGAATTTTTGATGTGGAATGCTACCTAACATATTTATCCATGTAATATTCTTTATTGTGGCATGAATATTCAGATCCATAAGATTCAAAACAAAAGTTTAATATTGACATAAAAACAATAATACTTCAAGCATACTAACAAGGCAATTGTGTCCTTTCAAAATAACATGGCCTCAGAAAGCTATCCCTACAAAATCATATGGTCTGGCTATGCTCCATCTTCCACACACAAAGTATTTAAATCATGCACAACCCCGATGACAAGTGAAGCAATTGTTTCACACCTTTTATGTTCTCAAACTTTTCAACTCTTACGCAATACATGAGCGTGAGCCATGGATATAGCACTATAGGTGGAATAGAATATGGTGGAGGTTGTGAGGAAAAAGGAGAAGATACTCTCACATCAACTAGGCGTATCAACGGGCTATGGAGATGCCCATCAATAGATATCAATGTTAGTGAGTAGGGATTGCCATGCAACGAATGCACAAGAGCTATAAGTGTATGAAAGCTCAAAAAGAAACTAAGTGGTTGTGCATAATGATGGAAAATTCCACTAGTTATATGAAAGTGACAAAATAGGAGACCCTCTATCATGAAGATCATGGTGCTACTTTGAAGCACAAGTGTGGAAAAAGATAGTAGCATTGTCCCTTCTCTCTTTCTCTCATTTTTTTCAGTGGGCATCTTTGGCCCCCTTTTTTTTATTTGGGCTTCATTGGCCTCTTTTATTATTTGTAAAGTCCGGAGACTCATCCCAACTTGTGAGGGAATCATAGCTTCCATCATCCTTTTCTCTCACGGGACAATGCTCTAATAATGAAGATCATCACACTTTTATTTACTTACAACTCAAGAATTACAACTCGATACCTAGAACAAAATATGACTCTATATGAATGCTTCCGGCGGTGTACCGGGATGTGCAACGATCTAGCCTAGCAAATGACATCAAAAAACGGACAAGCCATGAAAACATCATGCTAGCTATCTTACGATCATGCAAAGCAATATGAAAGTGATGGTGCGTGTCATGAAAAACGGAACGGTGGGAGTTGCATGGCAATATATCTCAGAATGGCTATGGAAATGCCATAATAGGTAGGTATGGTGGCTGTTTTGAGGAAGGTATATGGTGGCTGTTTTGAGGAAGGTGGGTTTGATGCACCGGCGAAAGTTGCGCGGTACTAGAGAGACTAGCAAAGGTGGAAGGGTGAGAGTGCGTATAATCCATGGACTCAACATTAGTCATAAAGAACTCACATACTTATTGCAAAAGTCTATTAGTTATCGAAGCAAAGTATTGGACGCATGCTCCTAGGGGAGAGGTTGGTAGGAGTTAACCATCGCGCGCTCCCGACCCTCACACAAAGGATGACAATCATTAAATAAATCATGCTCCGACTTCGTTACATAACGGTTCACCATACGTGCATGCTACGGGAATCACAAACTTTAACACAAGTATTTCTACCATTCCACAATTACTCACTAGCATGACTCTCATATCACCATCTTTATATCTCAAAACTATATGCAAGGAATCAAACTTCTCATAGTATTCAATGCACTTTATATGAAAGTTTTTATTATATCCCTCTTGGATGCCCATTATATTAGGACTAAATTCATAACCTAAACCAATTACCATGCTGTTTAAAGACTCTCAAAATAATATAAGTGAGGTACGAGAGTTCAATTATTTCTATAAAATAAAACACCACCGTCCTCTAAAAAGATATAAGTGAAGCACTAGAGCAACATTGCTTAGCTCAAAAGATATAAGTGAAGCACATAGAGTATTCTAATAAATTCACGATTAATGCATGTCCCCCTCAAAATATGTGTACAGAAAGTATGATTGTGGAAAACTAAAAATCAAAGACTCATATCATACAAGAGGCTCCAAGCAAAACACATATCATGTGGTGAATAAAAATATAGCCTCAAGTAAATTTACCGATGGATTGAAGACGAAAGAGGAGATGCCTTCCGGGGCATCCCCAAGCTTAGGCTCTTTGGTATCCTTGAATATGTATTGGGGTGCCTTGGGAATCACCAAGCTTAGGCTCTTGCCACTCCTTATTCCATAGTCCATCAAATCTTTACCCAAAACTTGAAAACTTCACAACACAAAACTCAACAGAAAACTCGTGAGATCCGTTAGTATAAGAAAAATAAATCACCACTTTTGGTACTGTTGTGAACTCGTTATTTATTTATATATATTGGTGTAATATCTACTATATTCCAACTTCTCCATGGTTCATACCCCCCGATACAGCCCATAGATACATCAAAATAAGCAAACAACACAAAGAAAACAGAATCTGTCTAAAACAGAACAGTCTGTAGCAATCTATAGACTTCGAATACTTCTGTAACTCCAACAATTCTGAAAAATTACGAAAATCAGGGAAATTTGTATGTCAATCTTGTGTAAAAATTTCAGACTCATTCGACGCTCTGGTGAATTTATAAAATTCCTGGACTGAGGGCAAAAGTTTCTGTTTTTCAGCAAAATCAAATCACAATCACCGTAGACCATCCCAAAGGTCTTACTTGTCTCAAACACTAATAAAAACAAGAAAACACAATTAATACAGAGGTAATAATGTGTAAAGCACTCAAAAACAGAAGCAAAAACAAAAGCATAAAAATAAAATTGGGTTGCCTCCCAACAAGCGCTATTGTTTAACGCCCCTAGCTAGGCATAACGCAATAGATCTAGGTATTGTCATCTTTGGTTTTGGCAACTTTTGTGAGGGCCTTCTCAAATCCGGGGGGCTCTTTCCTCTTCCCCAGATTTGTAGGGGAAGAAACCATCTTAATATCCAAAATATCCAAACGCTTATTGCAAAGGGTAATCAAAGTATTCAAGCGATTCAGGTTCCCACTAATATGTTTAAGGGGTTCGTGGTATTGTTGTAACTCGACCAAGTGCTTATGTAAGTCACTCAATTTGTCGAGAATTTGAACTCCCTCTTGTGAGAAAGCAAACCCCTTCTTTGGTGGAGGAACCCCCAAAATCCCCTCCAAAACTTCATAAGCAGAGTTCGTATCCAGCTCAATAAAATTCCCTTTTGAGGCGAAATCTAAAAGTTCTCTATGATGCAAAGCCAATCCAATGTAAAAATTTCTAAGCAAAACTTTGGCATCTCCTTTTAGATTGGAGATACAATAAGATTCCATTAGCCTATACCAGGCATCTTTCAAATTTTCCCCTTGTTTTTGTTTGAAGTATAGAACTTCAAAATCTGGTGACAAAGGGGAAGTAGTAACGCTAGACATAGCAACAAGTAAGAGATCCGGCAGGAAAGAGGCAAACGAAAAAGAGGGCAAATAAAAAGGCAAATCTTTTTGGTTTTTTCTAAAAATTGTTTTAGAAGTGGGGGAGAGGAAAACGAGAGGCAAATGGCAAATAATGTAAATGCAAGAGATGAGTTTGTGATGGGTACTTGGTCGGCTTGATGTAGATCTCCCCGGCAACGGCGCCAGAAATCCTTCTTGCTACTTCTTGAGCTTGCGTTGGTTTTCCCTTGAAGAGGAAAGGGTGATGCAGCAAAGTAGATAAGTATTTCCCTCAGTTGTTGAGAACCAAGGTATCAATCCAGTAGGAGATACAAGCAAGTCCCCAATCTTCGCACCTACACAAACAATCAAACTCTTGCACCCAACGCTAAAAGGGGTTGTCAATCCCTTCACGGTTATTTGCAGGGATGAGATCTGATAGAGATAGATATAAAAGATTGCTAAAACGAAAAGTAAAACAAAAGTAAAAAGATTGCAACAAAGTATTTTTGGTATTTTTGGTTTATAGATCTGAAAATATAATATGGAGAATAGACCCGGGGGCCATAGGTTTCACTAGAGGCTTCGCTCATGAAGGAAAATAATACGGTGGGTGAACAAATTACTGTCGAGCAATTGATAGAAAAGCGCATAGTTATGACGATATCCAAGGCAATGATCATGCATATAGGCATCACCTCCGTGTCAAGTAGACCGAAACGATTCTGCATCTACTACTATTACTCCACACATCGACCGACTCCTGCCTGCATCTAGAGTATTAAGTTCATGAAGAACAGAATAACGCATTAGGTAAGATGACATGATGTAGAGGGATAAACTCAAGCAATGAAAACCCCATCTTTTTATCCTTGATGGCAAGAATACAAATACGTGCCTCGCTACCCCTACTTTGTCACTGGGTAAGGACACCGCAAGATTGAACCCAAAACTAAGCACTTCTCCCATTGCAAGAATTACCAATCTAGTTGGCCAAACCAAACCAATAACTCGAAGAGACTTGCAAAGATATCAAATCATGCATATATGAATTCAGAGAAGATTCAAATAATATTCATAGATAATCTGATCATAAACCCACAATTCATCGGATCTCGACAAACACACCGCAAAAGAGTATTACATCGGATAGATCTCCATGAAGATCATGAAGAACATGGTATTGAAGAACAAAGAGAGAGAAGAAGCCATCTAGCTACTAGCTATGGACCCGAAGGTCTGTGGTGAACTACTCACGCATCATCGGAGGGGCAATGGAGTTGATGTAGATGCCTTCCGTGATCGAATCCCCCTCCGGCATATTACCGGAAAAGTCTCCAAGATGGGATCTCACGGGAACAGAGGCTTCCGACGGCGGAAAAGTATTTTCATGGCTCTCTTTGGTATTGGGGGAATATTTGGGAATTTATAGGACGAAGATTAGGGTTGGAGGGCCTGCAGGGGGGCCACAAGCCAGGAGGCCCCCCCCCCCCCTAGGGCGCGCCCTGCAGGCTTGTCGCCTCCCGGCAGGTCTCCTTCCTTCATCTCCAAGTCTGGTAGGTTTCTTCTGGTCCAAGAAAAATCAGCGCGAAGATTTTATTCCGTTTGGACTCCGTTTAATATTCCTTATATGCAATACTCAAAAACAAGTAAAAAACAGAAACTGGCACTAGGCTCTAGATTAATAGGTTAGTCCCAAAAATAATATAAAATAGCATATTAATGCATATAAAACATCCAAAACAGATAATATAATAGCATGGAACAATCAAAAATTATAGATACGTTGGAGACGTATCAATCCTCCCCCTAGTAACGGGGTATTTGGTCAGTCCAATCCTCCAACGAGTGGTCCACGAGTCCGGCCCATAAGGAATAAGTTGGCAGTCCGAGGACCCCTTAATCCCGGACTCCCTCACTAGCCCCCGAACTAGCCTCCAATGCCGAGGTATATAGTCCGGACGGTCCCGCGCTCCCAAAGTCTTCGGCTTGCGAGGCGAGTTCTTCTCTTTTCTATATTCGGTAAACAATGATCCGGCCATCAATGAGTTCTCGATCGCCGAAACGTCATAGGGTCCACAGCTTTAACTTCGATGTCCAGAGCTAACGACGCTCCTTGATTCCTGTGCGCCAATGGGAGATGGGCGGCTCAGCAACCTTTTACAGGACTGCCCTTTCTGCACGCGAAGGGGAGGAACTACCTATATTAAGCAGGCTGATCTGTGGCTTAGGCAAACCTCTCCCTTCCTCTCCATCGAAAAGTCCCAAGCGAGAGAACTTGAAAATATGGCGAGCGCCCCTGGCTCCTCCTCGCGCCCTCACGGGCCTCTTCCCGGAGATTGGGCAAGCGGTTTAGTGTCCCTCCTCCGGCTGCGCAACCTCGAGACCCAGGGTTATCTTCCTGCCTCGGATCTGGCGTTCACCCGAGCCGGATTGACTTCTTCGAACGGCGAGGCCTTCACAAAGAATTTCCCTACCCCACGCAAGGAGGAGCGGGTATGTTTCGTGTCCTTCCTCTTGCGGGGCCTAGAATTCCCCATTCATCCCTTCTTGAGGGGACTATTGGAATTTTACGGGATTCAGCTCCATCATCTCACCCCCGGATCCATTCTGCACATTTCGGACTTTGTTGCCCTCTGCGAGATGTTCTTGGGCTGCGAGGCTCACTTCGGTTTATGGAGGAAGTACTTCTGCCTCGTACCCCATACTCGGGGCGGGACAATTCGGGAAGTGTGTGGAGCCGAAGTATGGCGTATAGCCGGGATGGGGTATCCCGTGGGGACTCCAAAGAAAGAGTCCGAAGAATGGACATCGAAATGGTTCTATATTGAGGACGTTCCCCTTTTCGACCCAGCTCGGAGGGGTCTGCCCGAATACTTCGACGCCCCCTTGAAGAAAAGGTTCAACTGGCGACCGAAGAGTTCGTCCCAAGAGGATAGTGCCGAAGTAAAACGCCTAGCCACTCAAGTGAGGCTACTGGTCCATAGTTAGCTAACCATCATAGACGTGATGGCCACCGTCATTGCAAGATGCGTTCAACCCATTCAACAAAGGACCCACCCCCTGTGGCATTACAACGGAACAAATGACACCACCCGTTCTCAACGGAAGGGCCCTGCCAATCAGGCGGCTATGGCGTCCATACTGGCCGATCTTTTTAAGGGAGAAAAAGAAGACTTTGCTCGATTGTCAACCAAGGAAGGCTATTCGAGTCATAACCCCATCGAATGGGTAAGTCTTTGGCTTTATTTTCCGAGTTCGGATATTCATGTATAGTTTTTCTGATCGAAACTTTTAATCTGTCCGAACAGAATTGGAGGCGCTGGGTCGAGACGGTTAGCTGTCCGGCGCCTCAACCAGAGAGTTATTCTCACGATGACGATCCCGTATTCCACGACGATCCGGAGTTATCAATTGATTATGAGGACGGTGTCTTTTACCAGGAGAGCCTTGACGGCTCCAAGGCGGCTCTTTTAGCCGATCACCCCGGACCACTTCCTTCTTCCACCACTGGTAAAAGGAAAGCCCCTTCCCGTAAAGGGAAAGCGACCCATGCTAACCCTGGTGTGCCGATCTCCACTCCCAAGGGTCATCGGTCCACGCGCCGAATGTCGTCGACGGCGGCAGGGCCCGTTCCGAACAATAGCAGGAATCCTCCTTGCGAGCAAGCCGCGGGGACCACCTCCACCGTGCACTCATCCAAGAGGTACTTTATTTAACCGTTTTAGTTCGGCCATTGTCATGATTGCAGTAAGTACTCACCAAAATCTCGTGTCGAAAATACTCAGGAGACTAGTACAGCCACCTCCTACCGAGGACGTCGCCGAGGCGCCGGGCAACCATCATAAATCAAGGCCTTCTGCTCAGCCTGAACTCAACGCGGAGACCCCTGCGACGAATCAGCCCCCCAAAGATTCCGGAGACGTCTCGGTTACTAACTCCGAGGTAGAGAGTGCGATGAACCACCGGTGGCGCAAGGAAGCCCTGCGGCATCAAGCGTTTTCCGATCAAGAGTTTAATGCCCTAAGTTCGGTGGACGCACTCATCAGAGCTGCCCGAGCGGGGCTTGAGGGAGCCGTCAAACTGATATCGTCCAATCTGGAGGTGAGTAATCGGTTTTAACGACCGAACAGAAATACTAATCCAGTAGCCCCCGAGCCTTGATTTGGTCGGAATGGCCGAGTTAAGGATCTGAGTATTGTTTTATGCACAATGTAGGCTTTAAAGCAGCAAATGAGAAGTTGGCCGAGGGACTCGAGGCTAGCCGAACACAGGTGCAAACCGTGAAGGCCGAGCTTGAGCAAGTGAAGAATTTCACCCGAGAGGCGCACGGTGAGTACGTTAATTTCCCGAATTTAATTCGACGCTCCCGTACTGATGAGAGAGTACTTTATAGCAGCTGAATCCATAGGGCAGTTGCAGAAAGATTTAGATGCAGCCCGACAATCTCAGAGGTATGCCAAATCTCAGCTAGAGGCTGGCCACCGTGTGTTGACCCGAAGTCTTGAGGAAAAGAACCAACTTAAGGCGGAAAACCAGCGGCAGGCCGAAGAGCTTGAGAATTTGAAGACTCAATTGGCTCAAACCCAGGAGGAGAACCAGAGACTACAGAGGGGCATGTTCTGTAATTGTATTTACATCTTCGTAATTCCGAAAAGTACCTTTATTTTAAGTGTAAGGGACATGCTTCATCTCGTGTCTAGGTCTCCTAATTGGGCGGCCCGAGGAAGAGATCGGATCATTCCGAGGGAACTTACTGAAGGAACTGTCCGCCGTACATGAGCGGGCCCGGAGAGCCATGAGGAGCATGACCAAAGGGCTCTGGCCTGCCGAGACACCTCCAGAAGGGATGTCCGAACTGGCTGTCGTTTTGAGTTATGGAAGACATCGGCTTGTCGAGAGGGGGCGCGGGAGGCATGGGCAATGATCAAGACCCGCTTTACCAAACTTAAACCAGAGCATATGGCTCGGGTTGGGCCGGTAGGGCCGGATGGGCAAGAGGTGCCACTTCATTTGGTGTACGATCAAGTGATGCCCGCCGCTCGTGTGTCGCAAGAAGATTGTACCTTGGATACCTTAATAGATAATCTTGACCAGCAGCCAGGTGTTTGACTCTATGTAACTATGTACTTTAGATCAAAATCTACTCTGTCTATGATGTAAACGTTGTCTTAACCGGCCATCGGCTTCAACCTCCCTTGCTAAGAGCATGGGAGTGTTCCTCATCTAGTGTCCTCAATAAAAAGAACTTATTTCGGGGAACCAGGCAATCCGGCCATTCGGTGCGAACATACAGTACGTGCATAGGGAGATATGTTATATTAATGCTTAACATAAGAAACATCTTCCGAAGAAAATAGTCCCTCTATCGGTTTTCCTTCGGGTTGCTACGTAGATAGTAGATATCAAGTCTGTATACTGATAGTATGCGGATGGTGGTTTCTTAGGGAAAAATAACCCCGAGCAATGGTGATAATCACCACAAGTTTGTTTTACTTCCATCGTAGCCGACCAATTTTCTTCTTAAGATAGCTAGCTTTCGGCTTTATCCGTCTGAGGTACGTATCCGGATGACCCGGTCGTAACAATCGTAGAGGTCCTCCCTTTACCCTCTAGCCGAACAATCGGGAACGTAGAGGGTAAGCACAGGAGCGAGGCAACCCAGCTTGACCAAAATCTTAGGTCCAATTGATGCATATACTGGCTTAAAAACGATGAGGGGAAGTGTGCATGCACAATACACGTGAATCGGTGCACAGAGTATATAATGGTCGGCTTCGAGAAGAAGCCCCCAGGTGTTTTTTCGGATAGGACACTTGAAGATGTATGCCGAAAAACTTAACACAAGCTCGGTTTAGCCGGACACATACTGGGAAATGGTACCCAATCCTGTAAAGCTAAAATGAAAAGGAAAGAATACAAAAGAAGAAAAAGGAAAAAGAAAAAGAAAGGTAAGGAATATGACGACACCGGTCTAGCCGTAAAAGCGCCGAAGACGAGCTGCGTTCCATGGGTTTGGTTCGAGGCGGTTGTCACGCGGGTTGCGGAGGCGGTAGGCTCCTCCTGTAAGTACTTCGTCAATTATGAAAGGGCCCTCCCACTTGGGATTGAGTTTATGCTTCTGTTTTTCTGGGAGTCGTAAGACGAGTTCGCCCACATTATATGCCTTCGCTCTAACCTCCCTGCTCTGGTAGCGCCGAGCCTGCTGTTGATAGAAAGTAGATCGGGCCCGAGCTATATCGCGCTCTCCTTCCAAGGCGTCTAAGTCGTCCTGACGATCTAACTCGGCTTCGTTTTCTTCATACATGCGCACCCTCGGTGCGTCGTGGATGATATCACAGGGAAGGACTGCTTCTACCCCGTAGACCATAAAGAACGGCGTGTATCCCGTTGATCGATTCGGGGTGGTACGCAAACCCCACAGAATGGAGTCAAGCTCCTCTACCCAATTGCAGTCGGATTCATGAAGAGATCGGACCAGACGTGGCTTGATGCCACTCATGATTAGGCCGTTGGCCCATTCGACTTGTCCATTGGTCTGCGGGTGATACACCGAGGCGTAATCGAGCTTAATGCCCATGTTTGCGCACCAGTCCTTCACCTCCTGTGCGGTGAAATTGGATCCATTGTCTGTTATTATGCTATGCGGGACACCATAACGGTGTACCATGCCGGATATAAAGTTGACGACTGGTCCGGACTTAGCTGATCTTACTGGCTTCGCTTCGATCCATTTGGTGAACTTGTCGACCATGACCAGTAGATATTTATTTTTCTTGGTCCCCCCTTTAAGTGGTCCGACCATATCCAGCCCCCAGACCGTGAAAGGCCAGGTGATCGGAATAGTCCTAGGAGCTGTAGGGGGCATGTGGCTTTGATTTGCGAATAGTTGACATCCATCACAATGTTGGACAAGTGCTTGGGCGTCTGCTCGAGCGGTGGGCCAAAAGAATCCGGCTCGAAAGGCTTTGCTTACTAAGGCCCGTGCTGCGGCGTGGTGGCCGCCCATGTCCGCGTGGACTTCGGCCAAAAGTTGTCTTCCTTCTTCCTCAGATATGCACCGTTGGAGTATCCCCGTAGTGCTTTTCTTATATAACTCACCCTCATGGACCTTATAGGCCTTGGACCGCCGGATTATGCGTCTCGCCTCGGTCTGGTCATCGGGGAGTTCTTGGCGGAGAAGGTAGGCCAGGAAGGGCTCGGTCCATGGCGCGATGACTGCCATGACCTCATGAGCTGAAGGCGTTTCTTTAATTATGGAGCCGCCGATGATTTGCTCGTCTAGTACATTTGAAGGAGGGACAATCTCTTCCGTGCTGACGGCTCCGGCGTCCTTATTCTCGTTTTGCCATACCACCGAGGGCTTGAAAAGCCATTCGAGGAAGGTGTTTTTCGGGACGGGGTCGTGCTTGGCCCCCATACGGGCGAGTATGTTAGCAGCCTGATTGCTGTCTCTAGCAACGTGGTGGAATTCTAGCCCCTCGAACCGTGCGGATATTTTAAGGACGGCATTTCTGTATGCTGCCATCTTTGGGTTTTTAGCATCGAATTCGTCGTTGATTTGGGAGATGGCGAGATTAGAGTCTCCCCGTACTTCAAGCTGTTGTATGCCCATCGATGCTGCCATCCGAAGCCCATGCAACAGGGCTTCATATTCGGCCGCATTGTTGGAATCGGCGTACATGATCTGCAACACGTACCGGACGTTGTCTCCCGTGGGAGACGTGAGGATAACTCCAGCCCCCAGTCCGGCCAGTGTCTTTGATCCGTCGAAGTACATCGTCCAATGGGAGTATGTGCTATATTCTCTGGGGAGCTCGGCCTCTGTCCATTCGGCGAGGAAATCAGCCAAAACCTGAGATTTAATAGCTCGTCGTGGCTTATAAGCGATTTCAAAAGGAAGGAGTTCGATGGCCCATTTGGCTATGCGGCCGGTGGCATCCCTGTTATTGATTATATCGTTCAGGGGTACTTCGGATGCCACCATGACCGAACATTCTTGAAAATAGTGTCTGAGCTTTCGTGATGCCATAAACACTGTATAGGCTATCTTTTGGTAGTGCGGATATCTGGACTTGCATGGCGTTAGCACCTCTGACACGTAGTAGACTGGCTTTTGCACCTTGAATTTGTGACCCTCATCATCTCGTTCGACGACGAGTACCGCACTGACCACTTGATTGGTGGCCGAGATGTACAGTAGCATTGGTTCACCGGCGCCTGGCGCCGTGAGAATGGGGTTGCTGGCCAGCAGTGTTTTGATTTCCTCGAGTGGAGCCGTTGTTTCATCGGTCCACTCGAAGTTTTTGGTCCGTTTTAGCAGCCTGTAGAGCGGCAAAGCCTTTTCACCAAGGCGGGAGATAAAGCGGCTCAGGGCCGCCACGCAACCTGCTAGCCTTTGGACGTGCTTTAGCTCTGTAGGGATCGCAAGTTGAGATAGGGCGCGGATTTTAGCAGGATTCGCCTCTATTCCTCTATGGGAAACAATGAATCCGAGTAGTTTACTGGCGAGAACTCCGAAGACACATTTGTCCGGATTGAGCCGTATATCATATTCCCGCAGACTAGCAAAAGTTTGCCAGAGGTCGTCTATCAGCTGGCTGACGTTTTTGGTCTTGACGACCACGTCGTCCATGTATGCCTCGACTGTTTTACCGATTTGTTTTTCGAGACATGTCTGGATCATACGCTGGTATGTAGCACCTGCGTTCTTCAGCCCGAAAGGCATTGTGTTAAAGCAGAATGGCCCGTAGGGGGTGATGAAGGCAGTTGTAGCTTGATCGGATTCCTTCATTTTGATCTGATGGTATCCGGAATAAGCGTCGAGGAAGCACAATGAGTCGTGTCCGGCTGTGGCGTCAATAATCTGGTCTATGCGTGGTAGGGGGAAAGGGTCCTTTGGACAAGCTTTATTGAGGTCTTTGAAATCGACACACAGCCGCCAGGATTTATCTTTCTTCGGTACCATCACCAGGTTTGCCAACCACTCGGGATGTTTGATTTCTCTTATAAATCTAGCCTCCAGCAATTTTGCGAGTTCTTTGCCCATAGCTTGTCGCTTGGGCTAGGAAAATCGGCGTAAAGCCTGTTTGACGGGCTTGAAGCCTGCGATTCTGTTCAGGCTGTGTTCTGCTAGCCGTCGTGGGATTCCTGGCATATCTGAAGGATGCCAGGCAAAGATATCCCAGTTTTCTCGTAATCATGTTCGCAGCGCTTTGTCCACCATGGGGTCCAGCTGAGCTCCGATGGATGCTGTTTTATTGGGGTCCGTTGGATGCACCTGAAACTTGACGATTTCGTCTGCGGGTTTAAAGGACGTGGGTTTGGGCCTCTTGCTAAGGACCACATCGTCCTTGTCCACTATTGACCGGAGTGCGGTCAGTTCCTCTGCCGCCAGGGTCTCGGCTAGTGCTTTGAGGGCGAGTGCTGTCGTTCTATTTTCGGCTCGAAGGGCTCTATTCGGGTCACTTGTTATTGTAATAACCCCGTTTGGGCCGGGCATTTTGAGCTTCATATACCCATAATGTGGTATAGCCTGAAATCTTGTGAAAGCGTCGCGCCCCAAAAGGGCGTGGTAGCCACTGTGAAAGGGCACGATATGGAAGAGAAGTTCTTCGGATCTGTAGTTCTCGGGCGTGGCGAATACTACATCGAGGGTAACGCGTCTGGAACAACGTGCCTCTTTCCCAGGGATGATTCCACGAAAGGTTGTGTTGCTGTGTTCGACGCGGGATCAGTCGGACTGCATTTTTTCCAAGGTATCCTTGTAAATGAGGTTTAAACCGCTGTCGCCGTCCATTAGCACCTTCGGTAACCTGAAGCCGTCAACAATAGGGTTGAGGACTAGTGCGGCAGGTGTTCGGGCGGGGTGTGTGATTGGTTGGTCAGCTTCTCCGAAAGTGATCGGTGTGTCTGTCCATGAATTTGTTGCTGCCACCTGATAGATTTGTTCGAGTTCTCGAAGAGCTCTTTTCCTCTTATTCCAGGAGGAGAATGTTTCATAGATCGTCAGGATCTCGTCGTTGTAGTCGGGTGGTGCTGTTGATCGTCGGACTGGAGGTAGGGCCTCGAGGATGGCATCTCCGCTTTTTGCCACCTACCTGACGACCCAGCAAGCTCTAAGGATGTGAGTCGTGTTTGTGTTTAGTAATACAGAGTGTATAGGGCATGGCTTGTCTAATAGTCCGTCAAGGACAGTTTTGTCTCCCGTTGGGGATCTATCCTTTTTCTCGGCGGGTTCATGTTTGGCCGGACGTTGCGGAGGTATTCGCTTTTTCCGAGCTCCTCCAAGGTGTTCGGAGGGGACCGGCTCCGAAAACAAACGTTCGGCTTGCCAGGTGCTTTCCATGGCGCAATATTTTTGCACTAGGTACGATAGCTCGGTGAAGTCACGAATGTTTCGACGGGCTAGGGCATTGAGGATTCCTTCACTGTGGCAATTGCGCCTGAAGGTTGCTATTATCTCCTGGCTGCTAGCGTCTGGTACTTTGTCTTTAAAAAGGAGGAGTCTAGCCCAGAAGTGATGGACTGATTCCCCTGGTTGTTGTTTAACTTCCCATAAGGCCGATAACTTGGGTTGTCCTGCGCTGCATGAGGAGCGCTCGACTTGGGTGGTGGGCGGGGAAATTTTTGGTTTCTCGCCAGGATCAGAGTCCGGGATCACGGCGTTTGCCTCCCGTGCCATCGCGAAGTTCGGCGTGGTGGGTTTGGAGTCCGTATTGCCAACAGGACCCCTCTGCGCAGGTTCTAGGTCGCGCGCTAGATCGGCGGCCGATTCCGAACTATTTCCGGTCTGGGTTCTGGATTCCGGATTGTTGGAGAAATCCTGGAGGTCGTGTAGGGTAACGCAGTAGAAAACAAAAATTTTCCGACCTACGCACCAGCCCAGGACCACTATGAAGACTGCATACAAGGTTTGATCTTTTTCGTTACCGACTCGTAGCGCAGCGGAAGTAGAGTCGATGACGATCGGCGGTGCAGATCCCCGCAGCTAGGATTTTACAACCTCCCAACCGCGAGGATGTACTCCCTCGTCAGCTCACCGGATGGATCTCCGGGCAGCCCTTCGAGAGGCCTCGGGACAGTCCCTCGGATAGTCCCACCGGACGGATCCTCGGACAGCCCTCCGGGAGGCCTCTGGACAGTCTTTCGGATAGTCCCACCGGACGGATCCTCGGACAGCCCTCCGGGAGGCCTCTGGACAGTCTTTCGGATAGTCCCACCGGACGGATCCTCGGACAGCCCTCCGGGAGGCCTCACGGACAGCCCTTTGGGAGGACCCCCGAAACTCGGACAGAAACTCGGACAGCCCTACGGGAGGACCCTCGAACAGCCCCTCGGGCAAAAAGATCGAACCTATGACCTCTCTACGGGGTTGCACACATACGGTGTCATCTATCCGGCAGGGCTTCGCCGTCCAGAACTAGTTCCCACCGGAACCCAGACAGCCTTTCGGCTCTACGAAACTATTTCGCTGGGAGGGAGAGAGAAGCCAGAAATGTCATGGCACTTGTATGTGAGAAGGAGTGAGTGTGGAGGCAGCCCCTCCACCTCTATTTATAGGAAATCCAAGGGGTAGGGTTTCTTGGCCCCCAAGCCTTCTAGAAACCTTTTGGGAAAATATCCCAAAAGGTGACTTTTCCATAAATATCCCAAAAAGCACTTTCACTATTCACGACGACATTTTTCAGCGTCCGGTCGAACTGAAAATATTTATGTGGGCTTAGAACATTTCCAGTACCCACTAAAATAATTTTCAATGCGATCCGGAACAATTCCAGTTTAGTGATTTCCATCTGCGAAAAGCATCTGAAGCGGTTTCGGCAGCTCCGGAACATTTCCGGTTTTCATCCCGGAAAATTCCAGAAAGTTTCCAGAATGATTCTGGCACCCTCCAAGAATTATCAGGCATGTGCCAAAACCAATTTGACTTTATGGTATCCCCTGAAACAACTTTTCAGTTTTACCGAAACTGTTCCGGTGTTCTCTCTGCGGAACTTTTCCGCTGTCCGAAACTTTTCCGGTGTCCGAAAACTTTTTCGGTGATTTTCTCTCAGACTCCCTGTCTAGTATTCAGCAGATAGATGACCCTTAAGCGTGTGACCCTATAGGTTCGGTGAAGCATAGACATGACCCGGAACCCCTTCCGATCAATGATCAACATCGGAGCCGTGGACACCCATATTGATCCCTATACCCACATGAATGAATATTCGAGTGAACCTCCAGTTGTCGTGTGCTATTCCTATTGCTTCGCGATATGTTACAAATACCCGAGGTGAGAAACATCGGCATCCTCGTGGATCAACACTTGTCCACAATGCCAGTTACCTCGTTGCCGGTTTTTGTTCTCTTTTCTCGTTTCTGTGTTCCGGTATCCCTGTGATCAAATCATACTTGTGTCTGGCCAGACGATGATGGATACCGTAACACCGAGAGGGCCCAGAGATATCTCTCCATCGTCGGAGGAGCAAATCCCAATCTTGAGCTATCAAGTTACTTAACATACTTTTCCATGAACCCGTAAGCCGCCGTAATAGCCACCCATTTACGGATGACGTTTAACAAACCCCAAAGTTCATGAAGCAATCATGAAGAAACTCGACACTCTCATGGTCTAAGGAATTATGCAAACATTAACTTCTCTGTGTTATTAACCATTAACTTATGACGAATGAATCTCATAGCATAACATCAATCGGATCGATTCAACACAAGTGTTCTACTAACATTGTGCCCTCAAAGTTGCCGGCATAGACATGCCCATGATCAGGAAAACAGAACCATCATGCAACACTTGAGCTAGTCTTAGAGGCCAGACTAGGAATACATTTTACCGTTTATTATTCCACACGTGCATATGAGTCTTCCTCTGAGCCTCGTGGTTATTGCAGACTCGAGAACCATAGCAGTTATAGCATGGAACATAAACCTAATTATGAACAGGGAGATAATCAATAACATTTATTATTGCCTCTAGGGCATATCTCCTACAGACTCCCACTTGCACTAGAGTCAATAATCTAGTCAATGCTAATGCACTTTACACCTATGGCATACTGGTGTAAAAAATGCTTCGCATGTGGTATAGCCTGATGTCCAACGGATCTGACGACTTCAGCTCCGTGTGTAACTTTGCATATCCTCGCGTTTTCACGCTTTCACAAAATTCATATTTTGTGTGGACTTGGCTTTGCATATGTGTGAATCATTGGTCGAAACCTGATTCCTCAGACTGAGCTATGGAGCAACTATCTGCAATAGTGTCCCATAGACCAAAGCCATCTTGGAACCATACTAAGTTCGTGAATGAACTATATGATTCAACAACTTCTTTGTCGCTTCTTAAGCGTCAACATACTTAGCCTTTGTTATAGAATTCGCCACAGTATCTTGTTTGGAACAATTTCCAACTACCGTGCCATCATATTGTGTATTACACAAAACCCTTAACTTAAATCGAAAATCGCATGGAGCATTGATGAAGGCTGTATCGATGTAATTACTTACAACGAGCACTTCATAATCTCTGCTTGCGAGAAAACATGTCATCACTACTACTCTAGTACTCAATGACATCTTTCACTGTTGTCCTATGATCAGTACTTTGATCACTTTGGTATCCATACTCGCAACAACTTTTGGAGTATCGGACATATCTGGTTGTTTTACATACCATGGAATACATGATTAATCCAAACACAAGAGTGTGTGGAATCTCCATCATGTATTTTACTCATCAGTGTTTTGGGACACCGAGTCTTGCAAAAACTCTTTCCTTGTGACTTCGGCAAGAATCATTCCTTGGCGTTTTAAATGCTAAAAAGTTTTAGCATCTTGTCAATATGTATTCATTGCTTAGCCCCATTAGGTAAATCTATCTCCATAGATCATCATGCCTAATATTGAGGCTATTTAGCCCAAGCACTTCATCGGAAAAACTATTTTCAAATGAAGTCCTAATTCGTGTCAAGAAATTTATTTCCAATTAACAATGTGTCAAGTACACAAGGTTTTTAGAAATATTATCATGCTCCCACTTACTTTCTTGAATCACAAGCATCTTCGATACCCATTTGATGATGTCAAAACCCTTTTGACCATTCCATCAAAAACGAAGATTCCAACTCCACTTTGCTCTCTTCTGTCCATCGCTGGAACTCTGAAGTTTGCATACTTACTAGCATCCTCTGGATCGACAAATTACTTTGGACTGTATCACATACAAGTCCTAGGTTTTATTTCCATCACATGGAAATCCTTTTGTCATCCATGTTTCATATCTCATGATTGAAATATGTATTAATTGCTAGTTCAACCCGAACCGACTTTAAGCATCGCCACGGTGAGACAATCTCATCGTAGTCAACTCCTTGAACTTGTTATTGCAACAAGTCGAGCTTTATGGATAAAACATTTTATCCGTATCAGGTTTTAGTTCCATAAATATTCGTTAGACTCTAAGTCTTCCGAAAGGTGTATCAAGATCTTAATCTTGAATCACATATATGGAAACTATCTCGGATTGTATTGGCATTTAGCCAATTCCGGAGTCAGGGCCCATCAACGCTTCCTTGTGAATCGTAGGTATACTGTTGTCTAACAACAATATCTCGTTTGCGCACCTGATAGGTTTGCACGAGCTTTGCCTACGTGGTTCAGCTGCAAGATCGACCGAAGTCCATACATTTTATTGTAGAGACTTCCGTATCAGTCGCAGTAGGAAACTCCGGAATTACTTCCAAGGTCTCTTTCCTTTGATCTGATGACGATGATACTGTTTATCTCGTCGAGTTGCACTGTTCTCCCACTCACCTTTTTGAAAGAACCATTTTCTTCAAAAAAGCATACCGTTCTTTGTGGCAAACCTATTTGCCTTGGTATTGTGGTGGGGAAATACCCAATGACTTGGGATAACCTACAAAGTAGCACTTGTCTGATTTGGAATAGGTTTGTAACCTTTTACACAAGCCCCATATTCCAAATGTTAAGAAAAGATATAACATGGTTGGGCGTACCATACCATGGCGTCATTTCAACAGACCCGATGGAGCTCTTTTCAGTGTAAAAGCCGCAGTCTCTAAAGCATCACTTTAAAAGGGATAATGGCAAATTTATTTATGTCATCTTTGATCTTACCATGTCATGAATGGTTCGATTACATCTACACGGACTCTCCACTTGCAGTGGTGCTCCGGGAGGTGCAAGTTATGAAACCCCTTTCACAACTCATCAGACATTCACTAAACTTGTAACTCAAATATTCCTTTCTGCAATCGAATTGTAGAAACATAATTTTCTTTATACAACAACTTCTACTTCATTTTTGAAAACCTTATGAATGAATTCAAAAGATCCAGACTTACGTCTCATCAAGTAAATATCAATATATCTACTTGAGTCATTTCTGAAGATAGATAAATCCACTACTTGCAACAACATTTATTGAACTACACACATCAAAATCTATGATCACCAATAAGTTTGTTGCTCGTTCCTTATGGCCTGTGAACGGTATTTCAGTCACTTCACTTTTCGGAGGAAAGTTGCAAGTGTCAGATGATTCAAAATCAAATGACTTTAAAATCCATCATATTGGAATTTTCCATGCGGGTTTCTCCAATGTGACCAAATGCAGTGCCACACATATGTGGTATTCTTTTAGTCTTGCGACATTTAGCGTCAGTGTTATGGATGTATCATATTACCATCAATATTCATAACATACATCCCATCCTGGATGGAAGCATGGCCCTTCATGTTATTCATAACACCGAACATCAAAAGTTCTCTTATGAATAACCTCCTTGCAAGATACCTTATGCAAAGGGCTAGAGTGTATGAAACTCTAAATGAATTATGAAAGTAAATACAGAGGTAATGTATTATTATCAATATTCATAACATACTTCTCATTCATAATGAAAGTATGGCCCTTTTGTTATTCATAACTCCGAACATTAAAAGTTCTCTTATGAACAACCTTCTTGCAAGATACTTTATGCAATGGGCTAGAGTGTGTAAAACTCTAAAATGATTTATGAAAGTAAATACATAGGGAATACACCTATGGAAGGCATAGTAACATTTACTATGTTCCCTGTGTGTATCTAAACCTCATTCCTGGCTAGTCTTTCAGGCCATAGTAGTTCTTACATCGAGTTGCAACAGAATGCAATCGAGCGGGTATCTTTGTGATTAACTCACAATACCCAAGAATTAGTGATTAACATGTTTAACCATAATTCCCAAGAACTATATCTTTGACCAGCCTTCTATACATCAAAAACCTGTATGACATTCATACATGAGCTGGATATTCCAGTCTTCTTTCCTTTTGCCTTTATACTTCTAACAGTTTAACTTTCAGTATTTCTCCTACTCTCAGAAGAAGTATCCAACTTAAGAGTGGCGTTAGCCCCGGACTTCCTAGGCGTGAAAGTCTTACTAACACCCTTCGGACACTTCCTTTCTCTTTAAGTTGTTGTTTTATTCACCTTTCATCATATGACAGGCGTTCTCCTGGATCCCTCTCTTATCAGTCTAATGCATAGTAAACTCCTTTACTAATAGTTTACAAACAAACATTGCTTTGGATATCTCATATCTTTTAGCCTTTGTCTGTCTCTGAAAATGATTTTCAGATTCCATGAATATCACATAACTATCCAAACTTTCGAAGTTCGGGTCTCATGGAAGCAAACATATTGCACTTGACTGAAAACATAATTCTAGCTTTTTGGATCGAAGGACGAGTGTCACATGATCCATAGCATTAGCGGGAGAATACCGAAAGCATGCGATAGGACAAAATCCTTCTCGGCACTCTTGAGGACAATCCTCACATTACGTTACCAACCGTAAAGTTTTAACCAGATATTTAACAGCTATTCAATTTTATTAGGGAAGGTGGAAACGCGAGCCATTATTCTACAACTTTTATGCAAATCACACTTTAGACAGTGTTCAGAATTAATTGCACCGAGAATTAAACAAGTTAATTCTACAGTGCGCTCCCACTCAAATCAATATCTCTCAAAATTGATTATGAGTGATACAAGACCCGATTTTTGATTGTTCGCCACGATGGTAGCATCACAGATGACGAAAAATCTCAACCGGTAGGCCAACTTGCCAATCACATCTCTATGTGACTCTTGTTCATCTTTCGATGCGTGTGTTCCGAGCTCATGACATTCATGCCTGAACGTCAAGACAACCAAGTGATCTCGCTGCGAGGTCTCAACTCACCCGCCTCACACTTCTCTAATCGTTCGTGCCCATGTTAGCATGTGACACCCCGAAAAGTTAGGTGCCGTGACGGTGCTACACTTGGGAGAACACTAACTACTTGATTTTTTTTTGTGAGAGATCACCCTAATAAAAGCGACTACCGCGCAATCAAAAGGGTGCATCATAAGGGATAAACATCTCAGGCAATTCATAATAGCAAGATATGGTATAGCCCTTTCTGACAGAGAAATCTTTCATTTCTTCGTCTTCGGCATTCGCGTCGGTGTTCACCTTCGCGAAGATTGCCACCACCTTGTCGATGCACCAGATAATATTGCTATCTCTATAGCTAATAAAATAAGTGCATTACTGAAGGTTGACACGCAGGTCATTAAAGTGACAATCATATGGCTCCAACCATCATGCCGAATCATGACACGCAGGTCATGTTAATCAATTTACATTATATAGTCATCTCATACATAATCAAATTATAATGAGCACTGCTATACCACATCACATGCACATGCAAACCATCCTGCAAAACCAAGTTAGACGCCTCTAATCGGTGCATGCAAAATTTTATTTTACGTGGCTTCTAAGGTTTCGAAACAAACCGAAGCTACCAACGTCCATCATCAAGCATGATAATCCAAGTCGCTAGATTAACATTGCGGGGTGTATGAAACACGAGATAATAAAATCTCGAGCCCCATACTAAACTTCGTCATACGCGTGACCCCCGTGCGGATCATATCTGCATTGCCCTTTCGTCTGCGAAATTTCATCTTTCTTTTTAACTACGGTGGAATTCAATGAACTGTTAGCACTTCGTTGATCAATCAGGATCGCGGATTGCCAGAACATTGAAACTCCACCATACTGTTATCAAGATCAGAAATATGCAAATTCCAGGGAAGCAACAAGAACATCGGGCAACAGATTTCATCTGCTACCTGCACAAATAATTTTCAGTAATAGAACTCATCTACTACCTAATTATATTGTGCAATACCCATACATCTCTATGTATTCTAGATCGCAACCTGCATCTACGCATAGCACGGCTCTTGATGCCACTGTAGGGTAACGCAGTAGAAAACAAAAAATTTCCGACCTACGCACCAGCCCAGGACCACTATGAAGACTACATACAAGGTTTGATCTTTTTCGTTACCGACTCGTAGCGCAGCGGAAGTAGAGTCGATGACGATCGGCGGTGCAGATCCCCGCAGCTAGGATTTTACAACCTCCCAACCGCGAGGATGTACTCCCTCGTCAGCTCACCGGACGGATCTCCGGGCAGCCCTTCGAGAGGCCTCGGGACAGTCCCTCGGATAGTCCCACCGGACGGATCCTCGGACAGCCCTCCGGGAGGCCTCTGGACAGTCTTTCGGATAGTCCTACCGGACGGATCCTCGGACAGCCCTCCGGGAGGCCTCTGGACAGTCTTTCGGATAGTCCCACCGGACGGATCCTCGGACAGCCCTCCGGGAGGCCTCACGGACAGCCCTTCGGGAGGACCCCCGAAACTCGGACAGAAACTCGGACAGCCCTACGGGAGGACCCTCGAACAGCCCCTCGGGCAAAAAGATCGAACCTACGACCTCTCTACGGGGTTGCACACATACGGTGTCATCTATCCGGCAGGGCTTCGCCGTCCAGAACTAGTTCCCACCGGAACCCAGACAGCCTTTCGGCTCTACGAAACTATTTCGCTGGGAGGGAGAGAGAAGCCAGAAATGTCATGGCACTTGTATGTGAGAAGGAGTGAGTGTGGAGGCAGCCCCTCCACCTCTATTTATAGGAAATCCAAGGGGTAGGGTTTCTTGGCCCCCAAGCCTTCTAGAAACCTTTTGGGAAAATATCCCAAAAGGTGACTTTTCCATAAATATCCCAAAAAGCACTTTCACTATTCACGACGACATTTTTCAGCGTCCGGTCGAACTGAAAATATTTATGTGGGCTTAGAACATTTCCAGTACCCACTAAAATAATTTTCAATGCGATCCGGAACAATTCCGGTTTAGTGATTTTCATCTGCGAAAAGCATCTGAAGCGGTTTCGGCAGCTCCGGAACATTTCCGGTTTTCATCCCGGAAAATTCCAAAAAGTTTCCAGAATGATTCTGGCACCCTCCAAGAATTATCAGGCATGTGCCAAAACCAATTTGACTTTATGGTATCCCCTGAAACAACTTTTCAGTTTTACCGAAACTGTTCCGGTGTTCTCTCTGCGGAACTTTTCCGCTGTCCGAAACTTTTCCGGTGTCCGAAAACTTTTTCGGTGATTTTCTCTCAGACTCCCTGTCTAGTATTCAGCAGATAGATGACCCTTAAGCGTGTGACCCTATAGGTTCGGTGACGCATAGACATGACCCGGAACCCCTTCCGATCAATGATCAACATCGGAGCCGTGGACACCCATATTGATCCCTATACCCACACGAATGAATATTCGAGTGAACCTCCAGTTGCCGTGTGCTATTCCTGTTGCTTCGCGATATGTTACAAATACCCGAGGTGAGAAACATCGGCATCCTCGTGGATCAACACTTGTCCACAATGCCAGTTACCTCGTTGCCGGTTTTTGTTCTCTTTTCTCGTTTCTGTGTTCCGGTATCCCTGTGATCAAATCATACTTGTGTCTGGCCAGACGATGATGGATACCGTAACACCGAGAGGGCCCAGAGATATCTCTCCATCGTCGGAGGAGCAAATCCCAATCTTGAGCTATCAAGTTACTTAACATACTTTTCCATGAACCCGTAAGCCGCCGTAATAGCCACCCATTTACGGATGACGTTTAACAAACCCCAAAGTTCATGAAGCAAGCATGAAGAAACTCGACACTCTCATGGTCTAAGGAATTATGCAAACATTAACTTCTCTGTGTTATTAACCATTAACTTATGACGAATGAATCTCATAGCATAACATCAATCGGGTCGATTCAACAGAAGTTTTCTACTAACATTGTGCCCTCAAAGTTGCCGGCATAGACATGCCCATGATCAGGAAAACAGAACCATCATGCAACACTTGAGCTAGTCTTAGAGGCCAGACTAGGAATACATTTTACCGTTTATTATTCCACACGTGCATATGAGTCTTCCTCTGAGCCTCGTGGTTATTGCAGACTCGAGAACCATAGCAGTTATAGCATGGAACATAAACCTAATTATGAACAGGGAGATAATCAATAACATTTATTATTGCCTCTAGGGCATATCTCCTACAGGTCGGAAACTGGGAAATAAACTGTTTTTAATTCCGGTAGCTGAGAGGACGAGCCTTTGGCCGGACACTCAACGGTGGCGACCAGGTGAGTGATCTGTGGGACACGAATCTCTCTATTATTGGGTTTAAACCCGATCTGGTCATAGACCGAGGTCTGGCTGTCGGTAACGTCCAAGGTTTGAATCCGACCAAATCTCGTTTAAAGACGAGATGTCGGCGGGATCTAAGTTGTTGGGGCGCATGGGGTCGACCCGCAGCGCTGCTGTCCCAGGGTCGCTCGACAGCGGGCCCGGGATGTATTCGGCCGTCGCAGTGCTGGGCATATCAGATGGGTTGGGCGTTACGGCCGGCCCAGGGATAGGGGCCACTTCCACGGCAGGACATGTTGCCTCCGGCGTTAAGGCGTCGGGGCCTGCAGGCTCCTCCCAGAGGGTTGAGAATTTTGTTAAGACAAGATCTCCCCGGGAGTCGGCGACGAACTCAAGGTTCCCGAACCTGACTTCTTGATCGGGGATGAAACTTCTGACCTGCCTTAGATGGCCGGCCGGATCGGCATGCGATACGATGCTGCCGAACGCGAAAATCGGACCAGTGACGAAAACGTCCTTGTCGCGGACTTCATCGCTGATGATGAGGCGAGCCATCAATCCCACTGGCGATCGCACAGCGGAACTCTCAATGAAAGCACCAATGTCGGTGTCAAAACCGGCGGATCTCGAGTAGGGGGTCCCGAGCTGTGAGATTAGGATCGATGGGTAACAGGAGACGAAGGAGACGGTGTTTTACCTAGGTTCGGGCCCTCCTATGGAGGTAAAACCCTATGTCCTGCTTGATTGTATTGATGTGTATGAATATTACAGAGTCGATCTACCTCGTGATCAAATGACTAAACCCAAGATGAGTTCACCTGTCTCTACAATCTAAACTCTCCGGCTTATATAGACACCGGGGGTCCTAGGGTTACACATAGTCGGTTGCCTATCGAAGGAATAAACATACCTATTCTATCACCTTAAGCTTGAAGGGCACGCCATGGCTCCTGAGATCCTCCCCCCTAGTAACGTGGTATTCGGTCAGTCCAATCCTCCAACGAGTGGTCCATGAGTCCGGCCCATAAGGAATAAGTCGGCAGTCCGAGGACCCCTTAATCCCGGACTCCCTCACCTGGTAAGTAAAGTATCAGTAGAGCGTGCTTTCGTACCCGCGCTACTGCTAACTACTAGCAGCGTTGGTCTGTACCCCGCGCCACTACTAATCGCGCATATTTCTTTTTTTTATATTGTATTTACACACGGTTATACATATTAATATACAACATCAATAATAATTTTGCAAGAAACAACATTTGGATTAAAGTGGCTGGGTGCAAGTGATCAAGTTGAATTAGTAGGAAAATATGATATTACGACGGCACAGAAGTGTCGAATGAAAGGATTCCCTTGATTCGACAATTGTGTGCCGTTGTAACATCATATTTTCCTACTAACCCAACTTAATAACTTCCACCCATCCACTTTAATCTAATCTATGTCATCTAATAACTCATCATCCTTAGTCAGATAACAACTTATCATCATCTTAATCATCTAACAACTCATGACAAGTTGACCATTACTACACAATGTCATAAACTAGAAAAGGTCCTCTTTCTTAGCTAGCACATACTATTCTCTCCTAGCTAGGTAGAACCTACTACTCTCTCCTAGGTAAAATAGCATAAAATAGGTAAGCTCCAACCCCTCCATTGTGAAGAATAGATATCCACCTATCTCCGATACGTGGCCTCAGCAAATCCTTCGCGCCTCCGCCAAGTGGTTGTGTGTTGGCTTTCATTAATTTGCTAAATCCTTTGAGTTTCAGTCTTTCATCGCTTTTAGAAATCGAGTATGCATGGCAGAATATTACAGGCCACTGTGGCCGTAACTGTTGACATTCAAATGACCTTGTACAAACATGAGTCGAGGCACAACCTCCGAAGGGAATTTCTGTTGAAGAACAAAATAATAACATAGTTAGCAATCTAGTTTTGCTTATGAAAAATTTATGTATGCAAAAGATGGACTAATTAATGACAGAATAGTAAAAAAGAATCTTACCATGCTATTTGCAGCAATGTTACCATTGTTCAAAGGGTGCACTAGTGGCACGTATTCAGAAAAACTTTCGCCAATATCTTCATAATTGGTCTTAAAAAGATCAATATCATTAATAAATGAGATCAAATGATCAATCTCCAACCAAGTTAGTTCGGAGCCATGACTGTAGTAGGTCTGATCTACTATCTTTTAAATATTTGGTGAAGAAGAGAAATAAGATGACAATTAAAGACAAACAAGTTAAGTAGGAATGAACACCTACTATTTTTAAATAAACAATATAAATTACTTAACAAATATGGTTTACAAACTCACATGGAGGTAAAACTGGAAGCATATCGACATCCACCCAGATGTCGATATTACCGTCAATATGATCTTCACAACGAATATCGAAGGTCATTTCCATATCCTCCTGAAATCCATATGGCTTGGCTAGAGCTTCCCAATTTGAGAAACCAAATTCTGAGTTATTATCTGCATTCATTACTTTAACCAAAAATGTGTGACCATGTTTAGTCCTCAAGTTAGCTCTCCTCGTCTCCATATTCTCATGGTCTCTGAAACCGAGCTTCTCCAAGACATACCGTCTTGCATGGCAGGGATGAACTAGTCGAATTGTATAGAACATAAATTACACGTTGAAGCAAAGAAACAGAAATCATGATTAATTAAGAAAAAACACTTGTCATCGTTGCGTACCGTAGAAACATCGAAGGTCTCGTCCATCTTGATGGTGAAGAACCTATCGTCTTGCAGGTGAGGCATGTCGTACATCCTCCGATCGTCGCCGCAGAGATCACACTCAGGGATCCTATCGTCGTCAGACATTTTGAGCGCCTGTAAAAAAGATTAATAAAAGTTCGGCATGACCACAAAAAAGTTTGGCATGACCATTGCTAAAATAGGACATATTTAGCGTCCGAAATTTGTCGGAACGGAAATTAATCAACATTCCGGGAAAACATAGGCACTAGGAGGTGTTCCCTGCAATAACATAGACACATGTCCAAATTGACCTAATTCAACATGGGTTGACTTTCGGTCTGTCGAGGCTTTTCTTAGAAAACTCTCATATCTCATGGTGTGTATGGTGCGCACTCTCTCACACTGATATGGTGGTGTATGTTGGTGGACACTCCCTCACACTAATATTTTGACTATCGGTGCTGGTCGTTTCCCCTTCTTCTCTCGCGCAATATACCAAGGTATATATCGCGAGAAGAAGAAGAGGGAAATGACCCCGCGACAACAGTCGGGATTCTTCCTCCGATATTTCGACCGTTGGTGCTGGTCGCTTCCTCTCCCTCTCTCGCGCATTATACCAAGGTATATATCATGAGAAGAGGAAGAGGAAACGACCCCCACGACAACAGTCGGGATTCCTCCATCAAGAACATACATGAAAGTAACACAAGGAGCTCCGACAGACTGAAAGTACCTAATTTTTTTACTAAAAATTTCTAGACCTAATTTTTTTGTTGACAAAGTGGTAATGACAAAAAAATAATTAAACTGCCCAATACATTTCTATATTGAAAAATAAGTAATAAAAATTTCTAAAAATCATACACATGTCCAATACATATCTATATTGAAAAAATAAGTACTAAAAATTTCTCACATACCATTCCAATACATTTCTATACCTCAAAACTTCTACATGCTAACCTATTCGCTACCTACAATTTTCTATTATATTCAAAAAAATAGTCAATTCAAACCTATAACATCTATTTTATTCCAACACATTGTATTGTAATCCAATACATTTCTATACCTCAAAATATTCAAATCTAGTCTATTATATTTTAAAAACGAATAGCACCCTATCATGTACAAGAACAGAGGGAGGAGGGAGGGAGAGAAGTGGAGGGAGGAGGGAGGGAGGAGGAAGGGAGGGAACTGGAGGAAGGAGGGAGGAGCTACCTCGTCAGGCGTCGGTGGCGGGCGACGGCGGCGGGTGTCGATGGCGGGCGACGGGCGTGGGTGGAGGGCCGCCGTGTGGGGATGGCCGGCCTGGATGGGGGACTGCCGGCGCGGGGTAGAGAGTGGAGAGGGAGAGAGAGTGAGGAGGCGGAGAGTGAGGAGAGAATGACGGAGCCGGCGCGGGGACGAAGATCACTGGATAAGGTTGGTTAGCAGCAGCGCGGGGGCTAAAAACGCGCTACTGCTAAGTGGGAGCAAGGGATGTGGGCCTGGGCTGGACACATCAGTAGCGCCGGGCCAAGACCCGCGCTACTGTTAATTGTGTTAGCAATAGCGCTGGTTTGGGAAAAAGCGCTGGTACTGTGGCCAGCCCGTGGGCGTACGGTGGAACTCACATATTAGTAGCGCCGCGTGTGAGGACCAGCGCTACTGCTACAGTTTACCAGTAGCACGCTTTAGTAGCCGGCGCTACTACTATTTAACAGTAGCGTGGTGCGTTTGTCCCGTGCTATTAGTAATGTTCTATCTATAAGCTATTTCTTAGTAGTGCTTTGATTATGACTAGGTGTTGGGGCGCGCCCGTGGCGCGCCTCTTGAGGGGGAGTTGGGCGGTGCCTGGTTGTAGTCGCCCCTTTAACAATCTTTCCTATTCTAATTAGCATTTTGGATGATTGCTTTAATTAAGAAACTTAGCAGCAAAAATAGAAATATATAGTGTACAGAGAAAGCCCATTATGGTTCTGAATATGAAACATCTGACTGACAATAGTGCACTTAACATAAGCAGCAGCATAGGTTTAGTGTCTTGAAAAGCATTTGATAAGAGGGCCCAAAAGCAAACGATAGGTTATCACAGGATATAGCATAATAAGGAGTGCTACATTATATTAGATTATATTGACACATGGGCTGCAGCGTCTTCGATGGTGCATCTAGAGGCGGTGCACGGTGAGGACCAGGCGGCGCTTTGAAGTTATCTTGAAACGAAATGCACAGATGTCTCCTTCGCGAATGTTGGGGCGGCGACGAAACTCAGACCAGTTGGTGGTTATAGTGGCCCTCTTGTCAGTTCCTAGCATCATGCGACATTCGGCGAGCAGATGGCCGTCTGCAGGTCTGACCATGAGTGTGTCATTGTTTGGATCAATGTAGTCCAGCAGGTTCTCTTCAGTATAGTTAACCTGAAAATACTGGTAGAAGAAAGCAAGTTATTTACATGGACAGAAATTGTTGTGTGATATGGAAGATAAGAGCGTGTTCTATGGATATTAATGATATTAATGGTGTTAGCAAAGTACTGTTATTGACCACACGTCTTGAGGACCCAAAATTCTGAATGCTCAAGTAAAATGGCTGATCGATTTGAGTATGTACAGCGTAGTGTATGAACAGAGAACAAACGAATGAAAAAATGGTAAGCTAGAAAAGATAAAGTAGAAATTTCAAAAGTGGCAGTAGAAAAATAACAACAGAGCAGGTGTTGATCTATCTGGTACACAGTGAGAAAGGGAACATAATTGGTATTTGTAAGATGACTAAACTGCTGACTGTTAAGTAGTATGAACAGAATATCTTAAGCATGGATAGAACAATAGTATAAATAGGAAAATCCGTGCAACTTTTCGTTTGTATCATCACAAAGATTCAGCTGTTAGAGCATCTCCAACAGCCTTGCTATATTTGGCTAGGATTTGTAAAAACTGAAAATATAGCAACTTGACCCAAAAACATTGCTCCAACAGCCTTTGTATAAGTGGTCCCCCCACAGAATCTTTTACAAAGCTTTGTATATTTGCACCTCCACTTGGTATATTTGCAAAGCCTAGAGTCACTTTGTATAATTTTTAGCAGCCCACTTTTGTTCCATTGACAAGTGGACCCCACTGCCCCCTAGATTCCTGCTGGCCCGCGCTTGGCACATGTCCCCACGTGTCATTGAGAGGCTTGCTAAATTTTATAGCAAGGCTGTTGGAGCAAAAAATTGTTGGGGTTGCTAAATCTTCTCTCTCCTCTTGCTATACCCAGTTTTTAGCAAGTGAGGATAGCAAGGCTGTTGGAGATGCTCTTAGGGTAATTAAAATGCATAAGAAAACAACATTGTATGTTCTGTAAAATGGCTGCTGAAGCTCATGAAAAGAGTGAAGTAGTAAAGGAAGATGAAGAACTAAAAATAGATGTGCTTGTAATTGAATGGTTGACTACGGTAGATTGTAGAATTCTAAGAAAAACAAGTAATATTGTAAAAGCGAGTTGAATGAATCTCATTGAGTATAACAAAGTATGAGAGTGGGAAAGAATGGCGATGAAAGAACACTAGTGCAGAAAAGCCAAGCTATGGCATGGCAAAAAGGGCCTTGCTGGCGTAGGCACCCTACGCCAGCAATATGGCGCCACAGTTAAATAATAGTGGTGGCATTGGATCTTACGCCAGCGGTATTTCATATACCTATGGCGCTGGATTTGTCGCCACGACGGAAATATCATATATATCTACGGCGTGTTAGCCTTTCCAACGCCATACACTGGAGAGGTCATTACTGGCGGAGCGAATGTTTTGCACGCCAGTACTAAATGACCAAACGCAACAAAAAAGCGATGTCACCGCAGCGAGAAATGCTGCGGCGGCAGCGCAATTTTGTATCAGTATATACATAATTATGTTTGTGTCCCACATTGATTCCGATAAGAAATGAAAACGCACGTACAACATAATTTATATTATGGTACACATCATATATATATGCATACATTAACCATCGTCGTAACTATTAGTACGGTACTCATCACGTTTATTAGGATCAATCTTGAAGAAGAGGGAAATTAACCCCCTCATCTCCATGCATGGTGGAGCATAGAGATTCACCGATCTCCAATCTTCCAAGTTGCGATCACTCGGGTAGTTGCCTCCATTTTTTAACTCTTCCAAGTTGCGATCACTCGGGTAGGTGCCTCCATTCTTTTAACTCTTCCAAGTTGCGATCACTCGGGAAGCTGCCTCCATTCTTTTAACTCTTCCAAGTTGCGATCACTCGGGTAGTTGCCTCCATTCTTTTAACAGTACGGGCATTCTTCCATTTTGTACTGCATTCACAAAATAAAAGTCAATGGAAAAAATTGGACATATTGAGAGCAAGAAATTTTGATGAAACGGAAATGAATCCACGTTTCGCCAAAACAGTGGCCACTCTCTCGATCTTTCCCTGCAAAAAGAAACATAGCTAGCGCGAGACAATTCACAAGAACACACGATGATGCAACATATAATATATTTCATCAATTCATATTTCATCAAATGGTTAGAGATAGATTTGTACCGTCCGGATCGAGTGGGGGTCGGCTGTCAGCAGGGCACGGTGGGGGCGCCCGTGAAGACTGCGCGATGGGGTGGTGTTGTGTGGCGGACGGGGCGGTCGGACAGGGCGATGGAGGGAGAGATTGGCCGGACAGGATCACCGCGAAGGGACAGAGTGGCCGGACAGGACGACGGGGGAAGAGGCTCTTGGATGAGCGGGTGGGCTTGGGGAAGGGCTGGGCAGCGCGGCGGCAAGTCTGGCGCAGGGTGCGAGCGCGGCTGTGGGGGAACGGTGGAGAACAGTGTCCGGCGGCGGGAGGGAGAAGGGAATCTGAGTTGTTCTCACAACCGAGTGTACATAAAAGTGCCGGTTAGTCATTAGTGCTGGCGCCAATGACGTGGCCGACGCTAGCAGTAATTGGTGTTGTGTTAGCTTAATTGGGCTCTTCTAATAATATTTGACAAATGGGGTGTGAAAATGCATACATGAATGTGGATCAAAGTATATAATAATGCAAATTAGGAGATACAAATGAAGTACAATATCGTGCGAAGTACTTATTACGCAATGAGAAGTACACAAAGTACTGTAGTACATGAATAAATGAAGCACACAAAATAATCAAGTACGACATCGTTTGACAATCCTCTCAACGACGGTTTGGGTCTTTTTAATCTTGCTTGAATACTTCCATCCCGCGTTATGACTCTTTCGTAAGAAGGGACGTCATGTCGCAGGCAAGGTAGTTCTGCTCCTTTTGGTGGTGTAATTTTCATCGTCATCATAGTTCTCCTCTTCTTTTGGGTCGACGCCGAACTGATCATAATCATCCTCGTTGGCCACTCCGTCCATCCCGACGATGGATCTCTTGGATCTCCTGACGACAACACGACTTGGCTTTGTCGGGTCAGTTATATAGAAGCATTGTGACACGTCCTTAGCGAATACCCAAGGCTCATATTTGGCGGTAATTCCTTTGACACCCTTTGCACCGGCAGCTTGTGCTTCGGGCAGGGACATGGTAACGGCACCACGTTCTTCCTTCTCGACATTCTTCGCCCATCTAACCCGGAACAGTGGCATCGTGTGATCTTCGGCGTACTCAATTTCCCATATCTCTTCGATCCTTCTGTAGTATCTGTTAGTTTCATTCTCGGTGGAGGCAACTAACATGACGCCTGAGTTCTGGTAATCAAAGTTTTTGTCTTTTGCCTCGGTATAGAATGTGTATCCATTGATATCATATGATTGGTAGGTGGCGACGGTGCATGCGGGGCCTACTGCTAATGCATAGATGAGATTTGCATTATCAATACCCGTTGGCAGTGGTTTCTCCCGAATTCGCTCTTTTAACCAGGCTGCAAATTTGGAATTGTGCTCTCTAATGATCTGGGCTTCGGTCCTCTGTCTCCCTGCCATTGCATGCTCTCTCTTTAAGGTGTCCTTGTGAGTCTGCTGCCAAGGAGTGATTATATCTGCTTGTTGTAACACCACTGTGTGCGCTCTGTCGAAGTCGTCTCGACGGTTATGTGTATCCACATTTAAATCACGCTTCAACTGTGAGTGACCTACTCCATCAAGCTTATCGGCATGCTTCCTCGTGGGCAAACCAAGAGATTGAACTACCTAATTAAGAATCATGATAAAATAATTGAGTTTCTCAAGATGAGGAGAGGGAAGAGAGAGGAAGAGGAAGAGCGAGAGGAAGAAGAAAGGGGAATCTAGTGTATACACAAGGGGGTTAGCACAGGTAGTAGTGATGCGACTTTATTACTGGCGTTTGAAGAGAACGTAACGCCAGAACTAATATGTATATCCCTGGCATACCGCCGTATGCTACGCCGGTGTTACGTGGGACCCAATGTTGACTAAAAAAATAGACCCACAAAATAAACCGCTGGCGTCCGTACTATGTCAACGCCATAGATATATGAAATACTGCCGGCGTACTACCAACCTAGTACGCCAACAGTAAGTTACGCCTCCACACAACCTTGGAGGCCACATACAAGTGGCGTTCCGCGTACGTCCAGCGCCGGCACTATGTAACTAGCGATGGCGTACCAAAATGGGCGACGCCAGAGATATTTGAAAATATTAGTGTTGGCGTCGGCGGAAAATAGTGCGCCACCAACAAGAGTTGTGGCTAGCCATTTCTCTACTAGTGGAAAATTGGGCTTACAGAAGGCAAATTTGTCATTTTCATATACAGTGTGCGCATGGCATTAAAGCATTAGTAGTGGTGTTCAAAAGATGAAGTTAAAAGCACGGACACTGATTAGAATCAATCTGCGTATTTTCTGTTAAAAAACAATAAAAAGTGGGAGTTGTACAGTATGGAGATACAAGTAGCTATATTGTGAAGTTAGTAAACATTGAATACGCTGTGCATCTGAGCATACCATGCGCTGGCCTGGTTTGGCAAAAGTCTTGTTGATTGTGCAGACGTAGTACTTGATGTCTGGCTCTTTGCGCCAAAACATAGCAAAGAGAGTGTCTACTTAGTGCTCATAGAGCTTCACCTCATTGCCCCAGTAACAGTGGTCGTCAAGCTCACCAACGTACTGGATGCCACCAGGTGTTCCTGCATTCAGTTGGAAGTAGGTGGGAAGCAAGTTAAGTATTGCTTGCAACAGCCGTAAATATCATACTCCCTCCGTCCCAAAATAAGTGACTCAACTTTATACTAGTTTTAGTATAAAGTTGAGTCACTTATTTTGGGACAGAGGGAGTATTTTGTTTGGGAAAGGAAATTTTAGTTATATGAGAGAGCAGGCTGGGTGTTAGGGGCTGTTTGGATTGAAGCCAAACGAGCTGTACAAAAACGATGGGGCGCCAGAATTTTGGCGAACAAAAGTGCGAGGTGGAACTTGCTTGTGTGGTAGTACAGAGTGAGAAAGGGTAGCTAAAAAATTGGCAGCCATCAGAAAATTCGGCTGCAATCATTTGCAACATAGTAGTGGTACCTGAAATTTAAATGTACCGAGACATGAACATTTCTCTTTTGCCGTTTACTACTATGATGAAGATAACAGTGCCAAGATGACTCCATACAGAATCTTATACAATGTAGCAGGAGCAGCTTCTCCACAAATGGACGACCAAATGTTTTAGATAGGGATGGTTGCGAGTGTCATTTGGGAGTAGTAATTGTGATTTAGTGCCAGTAACATGATTGTCTATTATGCCATCTACCAGGAAAATCTAATTGAGTAATCAGGATAGAGCGCACAAAAATTATGAGGTTAGTACAGTCTTAACAGCAAAAAAGATGACCTTAATCAGTTTCATTGCATTCAATTTTGAAGCCTAATACAAGTCTGTCTATTGTATATATACCACCATGGATAGTTATGCTCGACACTTATAAACCAAAAATCTGAAGTTAGTTCATGACACATACTTGTCCCGCACATAACACTCAGCAACAAAAGCTCCTGGAAAAAAATTGTATCCCATTGATACGAAATTGCATTAATTAGTCGAGAAAGCCAGAAGTAGCGGATTGATTTATCCAAACAAAATCACTTTTAGCAATAATGCAGGGTCCCTAAGAGAACCATGCAAGGCAACTTTAATGGCCCCTTGCTCATCTATCTATCTATGATAAAATAAGAACAACTTAGCATAGGCACAACTGCTTGTAAATAGATGGTTATGGCTAACTAAATGTTGAGGAAAAAGTGGTACATATTCCTCTCTCAAGGTCGTGTAGTCAATACAGTACACATGCCAATGAGAACTATTTTATGCTCTGAACTCCAGTTACCAATCCCCTTATGCCTTTTTGTGAGAGACGAGTTTCAAAGTTGGTATCCTGGATGCTATGGACACCTAAATTTCCATGGCAAGACAACGAAAATATGATATACAATTACAAAGTGGGGCTAAAAGTGAAATAGTTCGCCATATGAATCATCTAGTAGTCTTGATATTTACCTAAGGGTGAGTCATCAGTAAGATAGGAGTTTCCAACAAGCACTAACACATAAACACTAATCAATGGAAGGTCAGTACATACCTGGAAATTTGACTTCAAATATATGCTCAATTAACAGTAAGAACTGAAGACTCAAGAATATTCAATCACAATTCCATAGTTGCAAAAACTGCAGACATCTGTGAACTCTATAAATGACTGATATTCACATCTATTGAAAAGAGATATCAACAGGGAAAGAGAAGCAAGCATCAGCCCTGCTAACTTCACCTCTCCACAATATCAGGCTGCAAAACTAAACTAAATGTAACAGGAAGGGTGACACCCGCAAGAACACAAGTACAGAAAACTCATATGTTGACATTTATATTATCGTTGCTCCTGCTAGTCACTTCATCATCCACCTCATATCGTTGCTACAACTTATTTGGAGGCGCAATCGATCACCACAATTGGAAGTTTATATCTGTTTAGAAACAACAAGAACACCAACCTCATATAATGGAAACCTACAGACCAGACAACCAAAATTACCATTAAGTAGTTTAACATTAGAAGAAGCTAATCTCAATTGATTAAACCAAGGCAGTTCCCTTTCTGCACAAAGTATCCGCCTGTTCCTCTGCATTCAAAATAGAAAACTGAGAACTCATCAATTTGGCAGGCAATAACTAATGACAACAAAATTGTAATAATTGTAGCAAAAGAGATAAACATGACCATGCAGAGGACGTTAGGCTAAAAGATAGAATGATATAAACCATGATAATAACAAAGATCAGATAGAACAAGAACTTCCATACAAGTCCAGTAGTGTAAATATTGTATCTATTGGAACTTCAATATCATTTTGTTCAAGGGAATACTCTCTTCTGTATCTGTAACCAAACATTAAAGTATTAAACTAAGGAATTGTAGCAAACCTTCTAGTCTTCTAATTAGTGGGGCTTACTGGACGAAAGAGAATATTATGATTCCCAGTTTTATTAGACAAGAAGTAGAAGATCAATATGTGTATCACAACAGGAGAAAACATGCATTTAGTGACATCACTTGCATTCGACACCCTTTTCATTTCTAATTCCATTTAAAAAAATTCCTTATGATTTTTTTAACCATGAAATTGACATTGTTTGATAGTTGATCAGAGGAAGGCCTATAGTATCATACTATCATAGAAACATCACATATAAGAAAATATACACTGCTTTACAACTGCCTAATTTTTGCATTGAGAAAAGTATCAGAAGAAGCTAATCTCAATTGTTTAAACCAAGGCAGGGTAATTTCTCACCATCCAAAGAAGCAATCGGAGAGATAGAATAATGACTGCGAGAAATTTGTGGCATGTGCTTCCTTCAGCTTTGTCAAATCAGAACATAGCCCCACTAAACATCCATTAGCTGCAGCATTTTCCCTTCTCCCTCACGAGAACATTAACAAGAAAGCACAAGCATCAATACTCACAAATCTGAACATTACCTACAGCCCAACTATTTATCAGCACCGGATGTACCGCATCGGCATGGTCGGCTGCTTGTTGGTAGCATCCAGGCTCGTCGGCTTGCGCTTGGGTCCCGGACGCCCTCCTCGTCGATGGAGACAGGCGGCTGCTACACCAAATCTGAGAGAGACGGAAGTAGATGTGAGCGTAGTAGAGAGGAGGATGAGGGGGAGAAGAACTCAACGCTGCAGAGGAGGCACGGTCCGACGCACCGCGTGCACCTCATGGCCATCGGGCATGGGAGGACCGTCCATTACGCGGTGGGCTGGGAACACGACGGAGACGAGCCGCCGGAGGCCTCGAGGAGCCAGAGCCTCGCCGGCGACGAAGGGGACGCCGCGCCCGAAACCCTAGCCACAGCTGAGGGTCGGGAGCGAGCGCGGGAGGCCTCCAGCGACTGATCTGAATGGATGGGAGGAAGGAGCGGGGCCAGGGGAGGTCGTTGATGTGCCACCCGCCGCCGGGACTCGCCGGAATCGGCCGGTATGGGTGGTGGCGGCAGCGAGGAGCCACGGGGGAAAGAGCTCGCGAGAGAGGAGGCTTGCGTTGCGTGTGGGATATGAAAAGAGCAGAGATCGATGGATGTACGCGTTTTTAACTTTTCCCTTCGGCACAGTAAAATCGACGTGTCCATCGCGAAAGAACGCCCTTGATGCGTAGCTTATCTATTACCCCTAAAAAGAACAAAAGACGAAGATCCAAACAATCAGGCCCGTTTATCTACAAGATCTAAAGGTCCTTAATCCTTCAGTGTTTAACACAACAAACCACTCATGAGAGCCGTCCATCTATGACATCCGAAGGCCCAAAATGCTCCAATGTTTAACGTAGCAAACCTTAGTCCGCTCCTCCTGTGTTGCCAGGGACGCTAGCACGGGCCGACGCCGCCGTTGCCAATTCAGCGCTCCACTCCTCCGCCGCCGTCGCCGATCCTACATCGGGCCGCCGCCCCCAAATGCCGCGCCCCCGTCACTGCTGCTCCTAGCCGCTGCCGCTGCCGCTTCTTCCCCCAGCAAACAGCCAAACACCCACGTCGCCGCCGCTTCTCTTCTCTTCCCGCATGCGCCGACGAGCCACCGACGCGCCCGGCCGGCCATGGGCTGCTTCCTCGACTGCTTCGGGGGCGACAAGTCCAAGAAGGAGCGCCGCCACCGCCGCCGCAAGCAGCGCTCCCCCTCGCACTCCCCCGGCGCCGAGGCCGCCTCCGCCGCCACTCCCCCTCCAAGGCCGACCGCGACGCCGAGGCCGCCTCCGCCGCCGCCCCGCTCCTCGCCACCCTCCTCGAGCTCAGGTTCGTTCGTTGCCCCCATTGAGGACTGCTGCCGGTCTCGCCGGTTGATTGGCTGTTGTTGCTCTGCTAATCTGCTTCGTGTTTGATTGACCGACCGATCCATCGATCTCGGGTTTGATCATGATTGGTTCATTAGGGATTCGGCTGATGACCTGTGCCTGGCCGTCGTCGCGAAGAAGGTGGTGACGTTCGACCCCAATGTGACGGCGTACGAGGCGCCGGCGATCCCCGAGGGAGGCCGCAGCACGGTTGTTGAGCGCGGTGGCGCGGGAGATGAGCAGGGCGCTAGCGAGTTTGTACTGGATGAGACGGTACACCCGGACGGTGGTAGCTGTGTGGCCCAGCTCGACGCAGGAGTGGGATTTCAATTTGGAGTCGGGGCGGAGATGCAGTTGCAGTCGCTGCCGCTGCTCCTCGCTGCTCTTCTTTGCAGGTCCGGTGAAGGATTTCCGGCTGTGCAGACGCGATACCATGGCAGCGGTTGGGGTCATTCAGTTGCATGCCCTTGGGACGCTGAGTTTGACCTCGACAAGCACTACCTCGCCACCATCTGCTGGCTCCTCCTCGCCGCTGCAACTAGGCAGATCATGAGGATCCTCCATTCCCAGGTATTTACATCCCATAATGATTGTGTTCAGTTCTATAGTCAAATGTTGGCATATTATTTGCCATGTAGCATCACCATGATTGTGTATTTCAGGTTTGATGTAGTAGCAGGGCAATCAGTGTACACAAAGCAAGCGAGGCATTATGATAGCAATGGTCTTTGGTCAAGCATCGCTGACTATAAAAGTTGATAGGTTGTAGCTGCAAATTCTGAATTCTTCTCATTTAGAATCTTCAGTTTACGCTATTTTTGTAACAATTCCTCATGTAATGCCACTTTCAGTTTTCTTTTTCTTTTGCATGAGCAGACTGGAGCAGGCTCTTGAATAAGTTCTGAGACATTTATCCCTTCACATGCTCCGGAGCCAAAACTCATTTCATGTTCTGGTATGTAGTATTTTATATCCCTATGTAATATGAATGTATACTCATGTAATGGAAACTCATGTTCTGGTTGTAGCTGCAAATTCTGAATTCTTCTCATTTAGAATCTTCATTTTACGCTATTTTTGTAACAATTCCTCATGTAATGCCACTTTCAGTTTTCTTTTTCTTTTGCATGACCAGACTGGAGCAGGCTCTTGAATAAGTTCTGAGACATTTATCCCTTCACATGCTCCGGAGCCAAAACTCATTTCATGTTCTGGTATGTAGTATTTTATATCCCTATGTAATATTAATGTATACTCATGTAATGGAAACTACATTTCGGAAGCTATCTATAATGTGAACATTTTTCCTCATTTCGGTCCAATTGAATTGTTTTCTCGGCAAAATTTGGTTCACACTCATTAGGATCTAGCTTCAGATCCTACCATGAGTTTTTGTTTAGGCACTATTGCTGAAACTATTGCATTTTCGTACTTTTAGTATTAACTGGGTAGCTCGGATCTTCACATTCACATTGTGTATTGGAGGTATATTATTGTTTTGTTCACCGTTACAGAATTACTTCAGATAGGTAATGAATTAGATAGGTAATGAATTAGACACTGGACTATACCATTGGCCCTTGGGGAAGAGTGACAGGAAGGGCTGGGATCCATTGCTGAATTTTGAGAGCATCTTGCTTGCTGCCTCGCCGGTGATGACACACCCAGACGCACACGAGCACGGTGGACGCCGACACTGCCTCCTTCGTCTCTGACCATCCCGACAGTACATTTACATGCACTCTTTAAGGGATCATTCACACCAACTCTTTGAGCAATGCCACATAGTGTCTCTTTCAACTGGACATGTTTCTAAAATGAAGAAATATAATTCTGTAGAGACGTAATTTTGGAAACAATTCAGTAGCCTATCGTAGCTTAGTGTTAAGGACTTAAGGTCTATCTCACACTGTATTTCATTTCGTGTCAATGATATTGTTCATAGTCATCACCCTTTTGGTATAGGATTCAGCCTGTCAGAAGGTCTTTTATACGTTTGTTCGCCCATAATGTACAACGTGAATTCACAAATATGTATGCTAGGACTTAAACTACATTTAGTTTGCTGAGAATATTCGTTTCCTGAAACTTTCAAAATTAAAGCTTAATTGGTGTTCATGTTGTGCAGCATTTATGGTCAGAACCTTCAAAACAATGGGCATAATAGTTTCTTCTATACATGACAATGCTTTTCTAACAAGGTTGCATGTATGTGTCTGGCAAACTGGAGCGTGCTTAACCTTTTTTTTCTAGAAAAACATTTATACAAATTGGCTGACATTGTACTACACTAAATGTAGATCCAAAGTTTGATACAGATCCTTGAATTTATAAAGTCATTACAGTGGGGAAGAGATCAGGGAAGTCATTCGAGGTAACACACCAACACAAAATTGCTATCTGATTGAGACAACTCTCATAAACAGATTCTTATTGGTTTAGACTAATGAGCGCTGACGCCGAGCCAGCACAGCCGCCGAGTTCCGACGCCTACGCTGCCTCTCCAAGACGGTTGGTGCATTTTTTTTTTTTGCATCCACGAATTATCCGATACATTGCCAGTGCGGAATGGTATGCTGAACCATGTATCCGAAGTCTTGATCTTTACTTTTCTCGTGCTTGATACAAACTAGCAGGTGAGTATGATGACTTCAAGATGATGTCCTTAGGACATGGTGAGCAACTAATGGATGGTATGGTCTTACGAAATGCTTTGAGCACTTGTAACTTTGTAAGGAAGGATTATTTTTATCAGCCAAGTTTCTTTCAACTTTCCACTCACCAAAGGACCAAACCTTAACCATGATTTTGCATCATGTTTTTTCTTCCTTATTTATGTGTGACCATTGATTATTTAGTGATTTTAAGTTCCTTGTGGCTGTTTTTTTTTAATGTGTTTGAACAAGAAAAAGTCTCTTTGTGATAACTCAACTTGTGTATGCAAGATGCAACTATGCAAGTGCGGGGCGATCTCAAGTTTGCCACCTCTTTTCTTTAATGATCAGATTGTGTCCTCTTGAAATGCAAGACAAATCATATGTTATCGAACATATTTTTTATATGTGATTTATTCTTTATATGTTGATGTCTATGTATTTCAGTGATAATGTCATATGCAAGTCAAAATGGCTCCCTGGGAAAGTAGTCCGGGCAGGTACTAAATCAGTCTATCTTGTGCTGAGTGTGTGGATCCACCTATAGTCAAATTCTCCACTAAAGCTGCGTGGCATCACTAATTGCTGTACCTTTGAAATGATATATGAAAATCTGGTCTGGATAAAGATATTGATGTTTACTTGGTGCCCCGTCATTGATGTGCTTGTAGTTTTATTTTTGTTATATTAGTTGGAATGCATTTTGTGCGTGTAATATTTCTATTTTTTTTGACTAAAGCAAAATGTTACTATTTTGATAATTAATTGATGACAGTTTAGACGTGCATTGCACGTGCACGCTTACTAGTTGTTTTGGATGAAAGTTTCAGGTGCCAGACAGTAAAAAAAAGATAAAAAAGCAAAAGATGAAAACCAACACGCGAGACGTATATGTGTTGTTGCTATCGATGACCGATAACACAACCACCGTATTCCTCCTCATAGTACCATATGAAACTGATTTTTTCTGTACACATTAAAAATTTGACTTTTATGCCCACCCCTGCTGGTATATGTGCTTATTATTGACTTTTTAACTTCCCTTTTCTACCTTTTGTTTTCCTTTCAACTTATTTTTGTCTTTTATGTTTATTTTTTTCTAAATTGTGATCTTTGGATATTTTTAAATAATATCACTCTGTTTGTACACGCGTTGACGGCAAAGAGTTGCATGTACTCCGGCCATGCGCAAATGCACGCCCACCATTCGTGTATAACTTAACATTATTTTATTTTCAATTATAGTGCCACTGGTTATGTATTTAGACCAATAAACTCCGAGCCAAGTTCAAAATCAAGTCATATTTAGAAGATTAAAGTACCTATGAGAATCAAAATATTCTACTAAGCGAAGATGAGAGTGTAGTAAACGATGTTACTTTTATGATCAAGATGAAAATATAAAACACCACTTTCTCAAATGCCCTTTCGCCAAACTTTTATGACGAACACTTTTCTTGGTTTTTCCATGGAATAAAGTTCGTTGAAATTTATTAACATGAGATCTAGTTTTGAATATCTTGACGTGATAAATCCAACAACAAAAATGATTCGATATTTAGACGCACGGTTTAAAAGATAAAACATTTTGAATAAATGAGTCTACACATGCAATGCTACCACTTGTCAACACGTGAGATGGTGGAGTGATCTTTGCAAGACGTAACCCTTAACTAATGATTTCGGTTAAAGGAACCAACTCTAAAAAACAAGTCAAAGTAAGCACTTGGATTTTAATGACAATGTAGAGCAATGTGATGCGGAGAGAGAAGACACGAAAATCATAGTGCGAGAGGCCCTGCCCATAGTCACGCATCATAGAGGGAGATTGATTAATTATTTTTTTGAAATGGCAGTTATCCTGCATTCATTAAGAAGAAAAGAGTTGCTCGGTTAATTAAGGAAAACCGAGCGAAAACCAGATTGCCTAGTTAATTATGGAAAACCGGGCGAAAACCGTTACAACCGTTAAGCGAACAAGGGTCAAGCCCACTCTCAAAGACTGAAACACGCAGGGCAAAGCCCACCCTTCTCTCGAGGTCGCCGCCTCGACATCCACTGCTCCGATGCGCCCTGCGCACTCAACCGACACCTCCTTTCGGGGCCGCCGCCCCGACATGCCACCGCTCACCCTCGAGCAGCAACGCCGCACGATACAACAGTCCGCAGCCCACACTGCTCAGGACAACCGCACGCAGACCACGAACGTCGCACCACATCCGGGGCTGCCGCCCCAACATGCCACCGCTCAACCTCGAGCAGCAACGCCGCACGAAACAGCAACCCGCAGCCCACACTGCTCAGGACAACCGTACACAGACCACGAACGCCGCACCACATCCGGGGCTGCCGCCCCGACATACCGTCCAACCGCCCCCGCTGGGACGCGTCGACCGAGCTGACAACCTTGCCACCCCGGCAGCTCAAGGTCCTCACCCAAGCCAGAACGACAAGCAGCCCTACCTCCTCGAGCTGTCGCCGCACCGCTGCCCGAGGCCGCCGCCTCGGCTCTCAATAGAAGATCCCGGAGCCGCCGCCCCGGCATACACCGCCCATGAAAACGGAAGAGCCCCACACAACATCCAAAGGCTGACCCTCCAAAGCGACGCCTCCAAGAAGGTTACGACGTAACCGCCGCCGCCCACTCCAGAAACTGAAGTTTAGGTTCTCACCCGGAGAGCCCAAGCACATGGATGGAGAGAGGAAGAACTCTACGACAACGCCTCCAAGAAGGTCACGACGCCCGCAGGCGCCGACGTCGTCAAAGCTTTCGCCCAAGTCCCTCGTCTCCTAACAGTGAGCTTGCAAATCTGAGCACACATGGATATCCAGATCACCGGAGCCAAGCCCGCTGTGTAGAGCACCTCCCGTCATCAGCCGCCATAGCCCATACGCGACGACCCGCTGCAGCATCCCATGCGACAGAGAGACGAAGCGCTTGCCGGGGTCAGATCCGAGGGCACCGCGTCGAATCCACCGTCCCCGCCCGCTGCAGCAGCCCATGCCGATGCAGCCATCGCCCCGAGGCTGCTGCCCCGGCATCCTTGCCCTGACGCCCGCAACCGTCGGCTGCCCCGCCCCAGCAGAACACCACCGAAGGCCAACCGCGCCTGATCCGACCGCCGCGCGGCCACGAGCCGACGCACCGGGCGCACAAGCCGCAGGCCCTCACGGGCCCAGATCGGGCCCGCACAGCCGCGGCCACCACCGCCCGACGCAGCACCGCGCCCCCGCATCTCCGCGACCCGTGCACCGCCGCCACACGCCACCACCACCACGAGGATGGCCGCCGTCGCGAGCCCAGCCGCCGCCCGACGCGAGCCCAGCCGCCGCACCAGGGCCGAGCCCCGCCCCGCGCCACCGCGAGGAGAGGAAGCCTCACCTCCGCCGTCTGCGCGCGGGCTTAGCCCGGCCGCATCCTCCGGCGGCGGCGAGGGGGGTGGATGGAGAGGAAGGGGACGCCGGCGGCGGCGGTTTGGGGTCCGCCCGTGTCGCCCCTGGGAAGAGCGACGCGGGGGCTTTCGAATGTGCGGTGCGTAGGGAGATCGATTATGATGTCCTAGTCTAAGCGCATCCTGGCTCCCACACGTCTCCTTGTGGGCCGTGGCCCAGCGCTCGCACGCCATTTCCGCGTTAGCTCGTTCGCGCACGCGCCTAGATCGCTAGCCTTTTTCTTATTCATATGCTTGTTTTTTTCTTCTGCTATGTTGTTCACCGGAAAAAATCGGTTACTGGTTGTTAATTAAAAATTGTTCAAAGATTTTAAACAGTATGTGAGTGTAAAAAATAGTTCGTGAATTTGGGAAATGGTTGACGAATTTTAATTTTTATGTGAATTTAAAAAAAGTTCAGAAAACCAAAAAACAGTTTGTGCCTTTGAAAAATGTTCACTAATTTGGAAAAAGTTAACGTAGTTTGAGGGTTCATGAATTTTAGAAACAAATCACTAATCTGGAAAAAGTTCGTGAATATGAGAAAGTAAAAAATAAATGAAAGAGGAAAAGTTTGGTATAAAATTTCGCAAAAATGGGAAAAAGGTTCGTTAATTTAAAAATAGTCCATGGAATTTGGAAAAAGTTCACAAATTTGAAAAAATATTAAATAATAAGGAAACAAAGAATTTGCTGAAAATTTTCAAAAAACTTTAGACATTGTAAATTTGAACAAAGTTCACATTTGGAAAATGAAAAAGACAAGAATAAATAAAAGGAAAACCGGGACGGGAGACATTTTAAAAAGAGATGAGCGCCGGTCGTAGACTGGGCCGTGGAAAGCCAGTGGCCGTGATCCGCCGTCCTTGTCTCTCTCTCGCGTTCCCTCACACACACACACAAAAAAGCCCACTCGCCCTCCCCTTTCCACCGCCGGCGGAAGGATCGGAGAAACACCCTGAGGCGGCTAGGGTTTGGCTCCGCCCGCCGACGCCGTGCTCCCCTACCCGAGGCCGTGCGCTCCCCTACCTGAGGCCGTGCGCTCCCCCTGAGCCCCTCTGCCGCCCTGAAGGAGCATCTTCTACCGGAGCACGGAGAACCACAAAAGGTCAGCCGGTCACCCGCCCCCTCTCGTTCCTCTCACGCTGTTTTGTGCCAGTGCGTTGATGAATCGTAGTGAAATTGAGCCTGTGATTGTCGCAAGGCGTTGATGAATCGTAGCCCCGGAACTCAAAATTTTTATCCACTATCGGTTGCACCATATGTCTATGAGTATGCCATTTGTAATTTCCATCCCCAGAAGTGAAACTGAAATAGGATGCTCTAGTTCGTACTACCACTGTCTCATAACATAAGACGTTTGTTGACACTATGAGTGAGTAATTTTATTTCTTTGTGTCCTGTAGTGTTGACAGTGGCTTAATTAGGTTGGTTTTGGTTTTGGTTTTGCGTGGTTGATGCTTCTGTGCTGTTAACTCAACCCATGCTTTTGATTTAGCCCCACACTCCCAATACCTGCGCCGACTCTTTGAGCTTGGACCTCCACATTCTCAATGGTTACTTACTGGCCTCCTCTATTTGTTGAATTTATCAATCCATTTATTCCTCATCCTGTTTATTGCTTTTTTACTGGTCCAGTGCCCACAACTTGCAATTTAGATGACCAATTTCTCGCCTTAAGAATCAGTCTGTGAGTTCTTTGTTTCTTGACTTCAGTTTTCATTTGAATTTGGTCGCCATGGCGTGGGAGCTTATCGAGGTCGCCGGGAACCTAACTCCCCTCCCACATTCTACAGGTATATCTTTTAATTATTAATTTACTTTAGTTGATAGTTGTTCTGGTTGCTATTCTAGTTTCATATTCTCTTTCCTTTTTTTCTTTTTGCCAGTTGATGTGGTGGCTGCAAAGATTGAATCCAAGGTAGCCAGTACTGTCATTAGGTATATGAATTTACTCCTATTTGTTGTTTATTCAGTTGGTATTTTTGTTTAGGGTTTATCAGCAGAGGATTGCAACATACAAGGTTATTCTGTGGACAGTATTACTGACTATTCCTTCTTTTTTTATTAAACCAATACTGTCATTAGATTGTGTCTCCTAGTCGACTCCATTCTCCCTTGTTGCTGTTTAAGCTGTTAGTCTTCATTCGTAGGTTGTTGGCCTGCGTGCCGGCTTTAATGTGTGGCTGTAAACCTTGCTGCATGTTCAGTTGTCTGAACATTGTTTCTGCTTGTCCTTTCGTTAGTGTGCAGCTGTCTGAACATTATTTATAAAGTCGGAGTCGTGCCTTTTCTCGAATAAAACCAATTGATGGCAAGAACATATTAATATTTAAGGGTTGCTTTCATTGAAGGGTGTACCTAGCATTCAAAATGATCTTTTTGTTTAGTGCTAACTCTGAGTAAAAAATAATTGCCCTGTTCGACCGATTATAGTATAAAGAGGAGTTCAATTTCAATTCATATTTTCTTAATACACCTTAGTAACCTTTTGGATTCCAGTTTTAGACCACAACTTGTGGATACAAATTTCAAAAGTAAATAAAATAATTTTATTGGTTACATGGCAATTTTTTTCACAAAAGTGGAATTATGAATTAGTAATTCATCTACATACAAAACTGACATGAAATTCTAATCCCACTTTCTGTTTAATTTATAATTGTATTTGGTTCCACAATTCCATGCTTAAGTGCTGTTATGTGAATGTTGTTGGTTGGTTTGTCTGGATACAAACTCTAAAAATCATTTTTGTAATATTCCAGGCAGTGACTTGTTAGTGTGGGTGACATTTCAGGCAACTTAATCAGGTATACCCACTGGAGAATCTGCGGCATGTTAAGCGGGTGCGTCGTCGTATTGAGTGTGGTAGTGTATACCCTTTTATCTAGTTCTCTATTATTTTTTGTTTGCCGTTTGAGTGCATACTTTCATAACGTCATAAAATGGAACACATGATCACTGAAGCCATTGTATAGCTCTATATATGCTTCCAAGCTTATCATGTCAGAGCTATCAATAGTCAACTAATGCTAACACAAACATCTATAGATTGGATATAAATCTCAGCAACTCACCATGTTGAAAGCTGTGTATAACATGTGACCAGTAACTATATCAAAACATTTTTGTGCTCCCTCTTCCTCTGTATTTTTCTTTATTTCTTTTTCTTTGACAGAAAAATCCGAGTTATCGATCATCTTATGCCTTTCCACTGGGCCTGAAAGTTGTAAGAATGGGTTTCCTGAAGATATACAGAAGGTAGTGGTGGCTTACCAGTTGAGTCCTTTCATTGCAAAAGTAAGTATCCTTTGGAATTAAACTCCTATTGCCTTGAAATAGGCTTTCGCCCCGCTATATTAATATAGCAACCAACCGATACAACTGCAAGACCATTGCTGGGGCAAACAACACACTCAAGCCCAAAAGAAAAACAAGAGAAAACAAAAGAAACAAAATGCTAGCAACGCCAGATCGACGTAAGCAACGATTTCCCGCAACTGCTGCTCCCTCTAGAGAATTCCCACCACGCTCCGATGCCTCTAAATTGCCGTGTACCAAGCAACACCGTCAAGAAGGACTGTGACGACACCGACGCTGCTTCCCGGACGGATCCTAGGATTTCTCCCGGTACACGGGGGGAGTGGGGAGGTGCTACACCCGACGCCCTTCAAGAAGGGAGGCGGCGCCCACAGGCGTCACCGCGTCGGTGCATGCAAGATCCGATAGGGATTTCTCCCGACCCACACCATTGATTACGAGTCGAAGGACTAGTCGAGACTAGTCGATGGACTAGTCTAAGAGTCGCAACTGTGGTGTCGACTGCGAATCTCGTGTAGACTAATTCGATGAGTCGAGCGGTCGAGAGACTAGTCTACGACTAGTCTGGACTAGTCCTGCTCTCTGAGTCGCTCGACTCAAATTTGGGAGGGGAAAATTGGAGAGCAAGCTATGAGAACGAGCCGCCTGGACGAGGCCACCGCCAGCACCCACTGACCCGCCGCCGGGACGGCAGATGGCGAAGCATGGCGCGGCAGCCGGCCGGAGCTCGTGCTCAGGCGGCGGCCATGGCCGTGCCGCGTAGGCGTGTGCGGCCCTGTGACAAGAAAGAAGGAAGAGAGAGAGAGAGAGAGAGAGAGAGAGGAGAGGAGGCACGGCGGTGGTCGGCGGGCTCGCCGACGGCGGCGGCCGGAGGCGTGGGTCGCGCGTGCGCGTGCTTTTGTGCGTGATGGCGCAGGCGGCGGCGACGGGATCGATCGGGAGCTAGGGTTACAGAGGCTGGGATGGGAAGTGGGCTAAGTAGGCTGGCTACTTGGGCCCAAATGGGCCAGCTGGGGGTGGCGTGCTGAGCGGCACTGGGCTGGGCCTGGCGAGCGTTGGCTAGCACTGCTGGTTTTATTGTATATACTGTAATGTGCTGTACAGTTTACTACATACTACTACATACTGCTACTAGGTATTAGTAGTTGACTACTACAGTACTATGTCGACTAGTCTAGCACTAGTCTAAGACTAGTCCAATTAGTCTATGAGTCTCAACCTCGGAACGACTCAACGACTCGTCGACTCGTAATCCTTGACCCACACACAACCACGACCCCAGACCAACCATCGGCTCCACCATGCTTGCCGCCCACCAACATGCGCCAACACAGTCTTGAAGTCCTTGTCGACGTCTCACCATGGCAAACGATGAAAGGCCGGTCGGACCAAGACGAAACAACCGTAGACGGGGGACGGCAGTACCGTAGCCACGTGGGAGGGAACAACCTCCACCGGCCCAAGCGGTAGCAGACCGGACGCAGCAGCAAGAGCACACCAGGCCAATAGCCAGGCCGGTCCCACCTCGGGTCCGTGAAGCTCCCGCCGCCGCCGCCCCCATCACGAGTCGCTCATCAGCCCAACCAGAGGCGACCCGCCGAAGCCCAGGTCGGCCCGCCTTGACCCAGATCGGGCCCAAATTGGCCTAGATCTGGGCCTGTAGGGTGCCGCCGGCCAGGACTCGCACGGAGCCACCACCGCCGCCAAGTGGCCGCACCTTCGCCTCGCTGCCATCCCAACCTTTGCTGGAGCGCCGCCGGCCGAGCAGCACCGCCGCCGGGCCCTGCCTTCCCAGGCCCCGCCGACGCCTGCACATCCGAAGCCGCCCACGCGACCACGAGGAGCCAGGGGCCACCGCCGCTAGCTGCCAGCGCCGCGCCGCCGTGCCCTTCGCCAGTACCGCGCTGCCGCTCGGGAAGCTCGTCCCGCGCCTGGCCCCTACGAGCGCGGAGGAGAAGCCGCCCTGCCGCCGCCGCCGCCGGCAGGGCTTTGCCCACCAGCGCGCTCCGGCGGCGGCGAGGGGAGGGGGGAGAAGAGGAGACAGAGGCTGGCAGCAGCTAGGGTTAGGCCCCCGTCGCTCGCGGGAGCCAAACTCTTATCGCTTTGGGTCAGCTTTTCACTTTGTCAAATAAGCACATGGAAATGGACACTTGCTAGTTCCTACTATCCAGTAACCTTCGTGAAATTTATTATCCACTCATCATGAATGAAAATGTAGTCTCTAGTTTGATCTCTGCAGCAACGACCACCAAATTTTCTTTGTCTGACCTGTTGACAGTCTGATAACAATGCATTACATATTCCAGAATGCACTTACATCAGGAACATTGGTTAAATCTATTGATTTTTTTTTTGTGAAAAATGTGCATCATAATAATAGTAGATAAAATTATAACCAAATAGTTATCAGTCATGATGTATCAAAATAGAATGAACTGGATCTTTTTACAGGTGAAGCCTGTTGTATGTTGATATTTGACATTTGCAATGCCTTCCACAGGTTGCCAGTTATCCTGCTATGTCGAAAGAGGAATGGAAGGAACAGTGCAAACTCTGGCCAACTTCTTATCATCCCCTGCATGGGTATGTTCTGATTCTGTTTCGTATGATGTATTTTTTGTGTTCTACTTTTTTAATGCCATTGGTTACTGTCTTGTACACTTTATTGCTTTGGCCAAATGACAAACCACTTGTGTAGCACAAAACACACTGTCCTTAATTGGCATACAAGCCAAATTTAGCCTGTCATGGTGAACCAAATGGGCTCAAAACTGTAGCTAAGGGTTTCTGTTCCTTGTTATGGTCCTTGGTAGCGCTATCTTTAGGTATGACTCCTTAACCCACATTGTCAACTAAGGTTGTCCCCAGCCTAGAAAGAGGTCCAAACATGTGTAACTCTGTTCAAGGGAAGGTCTATAAGGCAAAAATAGGATTGTAACTTCGACATACCAGTCATAAGCCTTTGACTAATTGAATCATAAATTTGCAATGTGTAACTTGCAGTATTTACTGCATTACCCCCATAGGAATGTTTTCTGCATGGATGGAAAATTAAGATTGCTCATGTGGATTGTTGTCTTTGGAAGCAATTTGAATTGCAACTTACAAGCACAGTAAATGTCATGTCGTAACTTGTATGTAGCTTTTCTGATGCACTTTTCTCTTAATGTTACAGCACTGGTGGTGCATCTGGATTTAAAGAGGATGAATTACCATCAATATTTGACTGCATGAGGACTGCTATCCAGTTATCAGAGATGGTCACTCCTGATTGTGCACTATTTATTTATTGCTAGATTACTCTGCTGATTCCCATTATTATTTTTCCAAATATTGTTGTTAGTGTTAAGTGAGAACCTTTTTCAACCCTGATGCAAAGTGCAATATACTCGATTAACTTTAGCAAGGATACCATGTCTATTGTTTTTCTTATTTATATTATGTGATTTTAGTTTGCTAGTTCTTTGTTATAGATCATTTTTTTGTTAACATCTGCATGAGTTAGCTATCCCCAGGTGGGCAACGCGGCAATTATCGTTGATCCATCATGTATGCCAATAATTTCAAAGGCTAAAGACCAAACACACCAGCATGATGCCTTCCTGAAAAGGAGCAGATGTGTCAATATGGAAGCAGATGGTGACCGCTCTTTGGCTAAAACAGCTGAGGATAATGATGGCAGGCTGTTACTGTCAAGCTCCCATGTTAGCCATCGCCTGAACTTGGAGGTTTCATGTGTAAACTCTTGGGGATGGACAAAACAGAGGTCTTCTGAGCAGAAGACATTGTCCTCTGAAGGTGGTTTTCTGTGGCATCCTCTGAGACATGCTGTCATAGTTGCCATTGAAAATGCTGCCGAGAGAGATCGAATGTTGTTCCATACTTCAACTTCTCCAACAACCGTACCAAAATTAAATGTCGATATGGAGAATTGTTCTGATAATGAACCAGCAAAGCAGCCAAAGATAGTTACAAAGGTGAGCCTTGTTACTTAGATCTTGCCTTCGATTGTTGCCACTTCGCCTTAATAACCCTTGAACATTAACTACTGTAACACAGGACTGAAAATGATGCATATTTGTTGTTCTCCCCATCTTGTTCTAACAAGTTTGAACTCGAACATTAGGATAAAGAACAAGCTGAGTATCAAGAATGCGGGAGTGACTTGTCTGGAACAAACAGACCATATCTCTGCACAGGATTCAACATCTACCTTGTTTGGGAACCCTGCACAATGTAGGTTCAGTATATTAATAGAGTATGACATCTTTTTCTGGTTGTTGCTTACTGTTTACATTGCTGTCTTGTTTGTTTATTTGAAGGTGTGCTATGGCTCTTGTACATCAAAGATTCAAGCGCGTCTTCTACGCTTTCCCTAATCCAATCACTGGAGCGCTGGGCAGTGTCTATAGATTGCATGGGGAGAAAAGTTTAAATCACCATTACTCTGTGTTTAGGGTAAAAGTGCCAGAGCCATATTTGAATGTTTCAAGTGATTACCCTGAAAAAGGCTGCTCAGATTTTGTATCATCTTAGTTCTTGAAAATCTATGAGCTTTTCTAGGCTACTTGCTTGTGGTTCGTCATCTTCGCTTTAGGAGGGCCAGGGCGCCGGTAGGTTGCTGGTTCCTCTTCTTCGCTTCGTCAGGACTGTGCCTGCCGGTTCTTTGTCTAGAGAGCCTGTGATGGTTGCCCTGCTTATTTTCCATAACCGTCTTATTTGCCTTGCCTGTGAGCCTTCCCTTGCGACAATGCTTTGGGGGTTGTTGCGTTCTCTCTTCCAGGTGTTGTGGTGCTTGGCTTCTGCTGTGCTGGGTGTCAGGCAAAACACCGTGGACGACCATAATGGATTTTCCTTGTTTCTTCCACGGCACAGATACCTCTTCAGATGCTTATACCAGAAGAAAACATTTGTTTCTCCGTTGCTGGTTTATAGTACACAGTTTGTGTTTCTTTTTTCCTTTTGTAAAGATAGCATGTGTTTCCTTTTTCTTTTTTGTAAAGATAGTATTCGTTTTGTCTGGGTGATCCTTGGCTAGCTAGAAGCCAGCGTATAGACCACTCGCCCTGTAGTTTTCTTACCACTTTATTAGTTTGTTCTATTCGGCACATCACGCTAGTTTTCTTTTTGTGAAGTGTTCTTTCTTTACACCAGAGCAGTGGTATCTGCTGTTCTGGACGACCCCAACTCCAAGTAGTAGCTAATCTGGCAGGCCGCAATGCAAACAAGTCTGGCAGGCTACAATGGCGTCGAGGTGCTTGCTGCTCCTGGCTATCTTCCTTTGGATGCGGCCAACAGGGAATAGCGGCGAGGAAGGGCCGGCGGTTCCGGCGGTGATGGTGTTCGGCGACTCACTGGTGGATGTAGGCAACAACAACTACATCTTCACCATCGCCAAAGCCAACTTCCCTCCATATGGCAGGGACTTCAAAGACCATGTCGCCACAGGGAGGTTCTGCAATGGCAAGCTGCTTATCGATTTCATAGGTTAGACTTGTATCTTGTCACGCTTAAACATGCTATAACTAGATGTATATCTTCTGTTGCAATGTGATTTGTGTATGTGTTGTTGCAGCTGAAAAGGTTGGGTTCAATAGCTCACCCCCGGCATATCTCAGCCCGCAAGCATCGGGGCGGAACCTTCTGCTTGGAGCCAACTTTGCATCTGCCACATCTGGCTACAATGACCACGGGACTCTGGTTGTAAGTACCATCGATGAGTGTCTTCTCTTGCAAATATTAGCATCACTGACCCATGGACTCCAGAGACATACTAATGGCCTACTGCAGAATGCCATCTCTTTCGCTCAACAGTTGAAGTACTTTGAAGAGTACCAATCTAAGTTGGCGGTGGTGGCTGGGAGCAGCCATGCTCGCTCCATCATCTCGGGCTCACTCTACATCATCTCTGCCGGTTCATGTGACTTTGTCTTCACCTATTACATCAACCCTTTCCTCTACATGACCCAAAGCACCGAACAGTTCTCGGACCACCTCATCGGCATCTTCAACAACAGTGTGACGGTAAATATATAAATGCCAAACCTAAGCTTCTAGCTCGATCAACAAAAGACATATGATTACAATCCTGCAATTTCTCAATCTTGAATTGATTTTTAGCAACTTTACGGTATGGGAGCCCGACGCATCGGCGTGTTTTCCCTGCCACCCTTTGGTTGTTTTCCCGTGGCGATCACGTTGTATGGTCATGGGAGGAATGAGTGTGTGTTGAGGCTCAACAACGACATCCAATATCACAACATGAAGTTGAGAGCTACCGTTGACTCATTACGAAAGAAGTACCATGATCTCAAGATTGTGGTTGTCGACCTATATACACCTTTGTACAACCTTGCTACCTCTCCTGTATCACAAGGTAGGATATAAAATCTACAATACTTATTTATGGTCGGAATGATGCACGCCATACATTTTTGGGGTCTTCTGACAACAATATAGCTGAGCTCTGACCACATCTCGCTTACGTGTGTGTTTCACACTATAGGCTTCACCGAGGCAAAGCAGGCTTGCTGTGGCACAGGGACGTTGGAGGCGTCAATCCTTTGCAACCCCCTGTTACCTGGCACTTGTCCGAACGCACGGACATATGTGTTCTGGGACGTTTGGCATCCGTCAGAGGCAGCAAACAAAGTTGTTGTGGACTCTTTCGTAGATGAAATCATGATCCTGGTTGCATAAACCTACCCGATTGTAAACATGCATGCTTGATGCTACATTGGTTCACTACCAGAATCGCCCCCTACGCCGACGGCCAGACCCGTCGGCGTAGGGCTACGCCGACGGCCCAGGTCCGTCGGGATCGCGAGCGTCGGCGTACCCGGACGTTTTCGTCGGCGTAGGAAAACCGTCGGCGTAGGTCCCTTATGCCGACCTCCGGCCTTACGACTGTCGGCGTAGATGGGCCGTCGGCGTCCTTTCTCACGTGACGGCGGCTGACGGCGACGGCGGAGTTCGACCACCAAACGGAAACTGCCACGTGGCAGGGTCTACGCCGACGGTTACACCGTCGGCATAGGCCAGGACCTATGTCGACGGTGTAACCGTCGGCGTAGACCTGCCACGTGGCAGATTCTGGTGCACCAAAGTCAGGGTCTACGCCGACGGTTACACCGTCGGCATAGGCCCTAGCCTATGCCGACGGTGTAACCGTCGGCGTAGACACTGCCACGTGGCAGATTCTGGTGCACCGAAGTCAGGTCTACGTCGACGGTTACACCGTCGGCATAGGTGCTGTTTTTTTTGTTTTTGTTTTATTTCTCGATAATATACAACACAAATATATCACAAACAGTACACAGCATATATATATATCACAGATCCACATCATTATCATCACAATATAAGTATTACCATCACAACATACGTGAAATCAATAAAACATACGTCGAAACAACACAACATATGTCTGAACAACATAATATGAATGCATGAAAGATAAGTCATGACCACCACCACCAAGAGGCTTAAGCGTCAGGAGGTCCACCACCAAGTTCGGTACCGCCAAGACCGCCAAAGCCAAGGTCGTCACTACTACCAGCAGCGCTACCGGCAAGACCGTGACCGCCACCTCCTCGGTGGATTGGAGTGACCGGGCTCCGTGACTCGGGAGTGTTGCCATAACTGGCACCACCACCAACGGAGGATCGATCAGTTCCCTGCATGTTTGAAAAGAGATGTTAAAGAGATATATGATAGTGTTGAATGCACGATAAGTAGTTGGATAGTTTGGGGATGTACTAACCGCAGTCGGACAGCGTTGTGCCACAAAGTCTTCAAACGTAAGCAGAATTGGTTGTTCTCCAGCAGGTGGTGGTGGTGGTTCCATTACAGGAACCGTTCCGGCCGCCATGGACTCAAAAACGAGCTGCATGTTAGTTGACCAAGCACACACGAAGGTTAGAAGAAATGAGAATGCAAATGTGAAAGTCAAATGAAAGGGGCTAAACTAACCTTCATCATGCGACTGGCGTGGTCCGAGACTGCTGCAAGTCTCGCGTTCCACGCCATGGTCTCCTGACGTTGGTACTCCATGTAGGCCTTCAATATAACATGATGAAACTCATAAGAACATCTTGGTGTGGAAAATAAAATGAAGATAAGAGGGAAAATTCTTACAGAGTGTTGCTGGGCTAGGAGGGACATTGAGTGTGCACTTGTCGTCCTCGGCTGTGGGCTCAGGCCCGGGTTGGTAACTCGGAGCTGTGTGTAGGAGACAGAAGGAGTGACAACGGCATCCAGAACTCGCTGTCGACCATGAAGCTTCGGCCCTATGCCGACCACCGCCCTGTCGTCCGTAGCCTCTTTTATGGGGTCAGGTGTGTCAGGATTGTACCCCAGATACAACTCCTTGTAGCTCTCAAGGTGCTCGCCGGACTTGCCGTAGTACTTGCCCTTGCCTTCCCTGGGCTTAGTCCGCACATGGGCTAGCTCCCACGCCTCCATGTCTGAGAGCGGCCGCTTCAATTTCTCCTCCTACACCACCAAACACCACCAAACAGAGGTTAGTCATACATAGAAGAAGAAGAATGTTTCATGTACATAGATATACCTGAACTTTCTTGTGGCCCCAATGGTTCCGGTTTCCCTAACTATGTGTTCCGTCATTTCCTCGATTAGCCCGGTTTTGGATGCTTTTAGCAGCCCACTTTTCATCATCACCGAGCCATGTATCAACCAATGCCTCCCATGATTCCTTTTTTCCATAACACCAACCAGGACACGCCTACATAATGAAAGCATAGTGGCATGTTGACACGAAACAATGAAATTTAACACAAACATCGGAATGAAAAGTCTGTTATACTTACCAACATGTATTGCTCCTTAGTCAAGGTAAGCTTCTCCTCCCGCGCGAAATCCTTGGGCATCTTCATGTCACGATAGTTGTAATAATATTGCGAGATGGCCACCCAGCGCACCTCGTACTGGATCTGGCGGGCCTGCTTCTTTGCAGCTCTCTGAAACAGCTTCTCGGCAATGGGCTTGTTCTCCTCAAGAGCTCGATAGTATTTCTACAGTTATTCATGAAAACAGAATGGAAGAAGCCATGAGTCAAACCATTCGATGGAAAACTATGGACGAAACTCAAGACCCATGCTTCTGAAGAGAACTTACCCAAAAATTTGTTTCCACGGCCTTAGCATGTGTCGGATAGTCCGCATGGGTAGCCAATTTGTAGTGGTCCCAGGTCATAGCCAAAACCCGGTGCTCCGGGTGCTTGACTTGGTCCGGAACGAACAACCCCGGCCAATATTCCTTCAGCAAGATAGTGATGACACCGTTCGGAACACGGGCTTTTGGAGGAACCTCCCAGCCCCTACAAAAGATAGAAAATATGAGCATGTTTACAAGCAAAAGAATTAAAATATGATTAAGAGGCACTTACACTTTCCCCTTTGGCGTAATGATCCACTTCTGCTCCTCCGTATCAGGTTCGGGGGGGAGTCTTGCTCGACCACGCAGCCACCCCTTGTTGTTGCCAACCCCCTCCCCCTCCCTGCCACCACCAACCTCCTCCCCCTCCCTTCCACCACCAACCTCCTCCTCCTCCCTGCCACCACCAACCTCCTCCTCCTCCTTGCCACCACCAACCTCCTCCCCCTCCCCAAACTCCTCCTCCTCCTCCTCAACCTCCTCGCGAACCTCCTCCTCCTCAGTAGAGGGTACCTCACTAGAGGAGGGTACCTCACTACAGGAGGGTCTGTCACTAGAGGAGGGTACCTCACTACAAGAGGGCCTTGTAAAAGGCACCCCTAAGTCGGTGAGGGAGCGTTGTTTCTGGCCCCGACCACCCCCTCCACCTCTAGGGGCTCTCCCCGCACCCCCTCCACCTCTAGGGGCTCTCCCCGCACCACCTCCACCTCTAGGGGCACCTCTCCCTTGACCTCCCTGTGAAGAGTCATCCTCAAGTAGTCGAGACGGAATATTACGGGCTCGACCACTCCGACTAGTAATCGATTTGAGTTTGCTTAGTAAACCCGTGCCATCGGCCTTGCCCTTGCCCATGCTTAGCAAACCTGCATTGAGAAGAGAATAAACAATTAGTATAGAAATAAGGAAGAAAAAAACCATATAAAAAAGACATTGATAAATAAGCATATTAATAAGCCATAGTAAAAAGACATGAAACGTACATCTGCTAGGACCCATACGAATCATCACTGTCAGTATCACTATCACACATATCATCTTCATTGTCGGACGGAGGTGGAGGCTCTTCCTCGTCGTCATCGTCTTCATTTAACAACTTTTCTAGCATAAGTATGCCTTTTTCATTAACAATGGTCTCACCATCATTCCGTGCATCGTCATCATTTGGATCCACATCATCATCACCCAAGGAGTCATCATAATCGCTTCTGACCACATCATCATCATCATCATCATCGGGTTGCTCTTGAAAGAACACTCCCTCGTACGTCATGGGGTTAATGTTGTAATAATCGTCATCGTTCGGGTCCGGTAACTTACTATGTGGCGACACCTTGAACACAACTTCCCAACCCTTTAGGTATTCTTTCTGGCATGGGTAAGGCAGATAATAAACTTGTGTGGCTTGGGTAGCCGCAATAAAGAGATCGGCTCTAGCATAGACGGTTGATGGTTTAACTTCGACCAAACCATATGAAGGCGTATGTCTCAGCCCCTTTACTGGGTCGAACCATCGGCATTTGAACACAGGGAGACTTAGGGTTTCGCGGCCACGACTGAAGGAAAGCTCGTATATTTTTCCTACCCTTCCGTAATACTGAACTCCATTTTGACCTGGGGTGTACACTCCAGTATTTATAGTTTTGGGATCAGGCCGGTTGTTCTGGTGCTCCTCTATATGGAATCGATACCCATTCACATCATACTTTTCACATGTCATGACCGAAGGGTTAAAACCCATGGAAACCCATCTCAATTCGTCATCCATAGATATGTTCCGATCTTTTCCCTACAAGTTTAATTGAAATTGTTTGGTTAACTAATAAAATGTTCAACTAGGTATTTAATAGGGGAATGTGAAAAATTACTTTAGCCATGAACCAAGGAACAAAATTTTGCCTTCCAGGGTTTCCATGTCGAAGAAGAGTAAGTGCCTCCGCCTGAGTAGGATCAATCAGTCCCTTCCACTCCTCATAAATGAATTGGCTGAAAGAAGAAAAGCGGTGTTTAGGCCTAGACTAAGAGAACATAGAACATGATGTTGTGCAAGACATAAAGGAATGGTGTGGTGGTATTACCTCATCCACTCCTTCTCAACTTCCTTGATGTTGTGCAAGACATAGAACATGATGTCCTCCCACTCTTGTTCTGGCATGTTATAAGATTTCGAGCACCCAGCCCTGCCACCTTGCCCGCTGAATAGATCGAGCTTGGGTTTATACTTGGGCTCTTCCGTATTGTATCGAGGCACCTTATTATGCAGGCTGGGAACGTGGTCTGGATAGTACGATGTCCTGAGGTTTGACACCTCCTCAAGGATAACTGCCTCAGCTATGGAAGCTTCAATCTTAGCTTTGTTTCCACATTTCTTTCGGAGATGCTTGTTCTGTCTCTCAGGGCCGTACTGCCAACGATTCTGCACAGGGCCCCCCAACAATACCTCTTTCGCGAGGTGTAAAATGAGATGTGTCATCGGAGTAAAGAAGCCTGGCGGAAAGGTCTTCTCTAGCTTGCATATCAACTCTGGTGCCTTCTTATGCAATTGTCCAATCACCTCGGGACATACTTCTTTAGCACAGAGCGTGCGAAAGAAATGGCTTAGCTCCGCAAGCACTCGCCAGACACGCTCAGGGACATAGCCTCGAACCATCACCGGCATTAACCGCTCAATCCATACATGATAGTCATGACTCTTGAGCCCGTTGACTTTGCCCGTTGAAAGATTGACTCCATTACTTATATTCGATGCATAACCATCAGTGAACTTCACAATGTGTTTGAGCCACATAAGTACCTCCTTCTTTTCTGGCGGTTTAAGGACGAAGTCAGCCTCTGGCTTGAACCAGTTTCTTCGACCGCCTGTGGGAGGTTGCATGTTTAGACGTGGTCTATCACAAATTTTTTGTTGATCGGCTCTAGCTTGAACGTTATCCTTTGTCTTATTCGGAATGTTGAGGATCGTGCGAAAAAGGGACTCTGCGACATTCTTTTCGGTGTGCATCACATCGATGTTATAAGGAAGTTTGAGGTCCTTGAAATAGGGAAGCTTCGTGAAGGGGCTAATGTGAGTCCAGTTGTGTGTCTCACCATATCCCTCGAAGCGTTTGCCTTTGCCTTTCCCTTTGACTTCAGGCTTGAGAGTTTTTAGCTGAGCAAGAACATTTCCCCCGAAAATGTTGGAATCTCGTTTACTTCATGGACAACCCGACCTTTCGTGAAGTTCTTCTTGTCTTCCCTGTCTGGATGGTCTGGAGGGAGGAACTGGCGGTGCTGGTCAAAGGCTACATACTTGCGACCCTTCTGCAGCCAAATAAAACGTAGAGCCGGCATGCACACTGGGCATGGCATCTTACCACTTGTACACCATCTGCAGAATAGGGCATAGCCGGGAAAGTCATGCATGCAATACATTAACCAAACTTTCATCAAGAAATTTTTCTGCAGATGTCGGTCGTATGTCAACCTTGGGAAGTACCAAGAATGGTGCAAATCATCCACCAGCGGCTGCATTAACACTCCCAAATTCTTCCCCGGGTATTCGGGCCCTGGAATGATCAGCGACAAGAACATGGTGTCGCGTTGCATTAGGACACCGGGAGGGAGATTGAGCGGAATAACAAACACGGGCCAGCAGCTGTATGAATTGGACGACATACCATATGGATTGACCCCATCACCTGTTATTGCAACTCTGACATTCCCATCCTCGGCTGCTTCCTCGGGGTATTCTTTATCGAATGACTTCCATGCTTCACCTCCCGATGGATGTACGATTTTGTTTGGATGGTACCTTTTCCCTTGCTTGTGCCACTTCATCATTTTGGCAGACTCCTCCGTGATGAAAAGGCGCTGCAGTCTTTTTATGAAATGAAGATATCGAAGAACCTTTGCGGGGATGCGTAGCTACCTCTTTTAACCATCCTTACCGACCACCTCAAGGTACCGAGAGGAACCACACTTCCCACAATACTTGTCATCCGTATACTCGTGCCTAAACAAAAGGCAATTCTTCGGACAGGCATGTATTTTCTCATAATCCATAGAGAGTGTCTTCATGATTTTCTTCGTGGCGTACATGCTTTTCGGCAGTTCATGACCATCGGGAAGACTGTTAGCCCATACTCCCAGAAATGCTTTGATGCAAGCTTGGCTACAGCCGTACTCAGCCTTAACTGCCATTAGTTGCGAGATGGCATCTAGCTGAGAGAGTTTGGCACCCGCATAAAGAGGCTTCTTTGACGAAGCCAAGATCTCCAAGAAGGACTTTGCGGTTGCCTCCGGCTCCTCCGGCTCCTCTAGTTCATTGTCTGAAGGTGTCGCATGTGTCGCCTCTGTAGCAATGACATCATCTAGCATGTCTCTGACCCCGTCGTCCACATAACCACCGATGCGTTGACGCACCACCTCCTCTCTACCATGGTCCCGCTCGGCAAAGTTTATCGGCATGTCAAAGTTTTTCATATATCCGTGCGTGCGAAGGTGCCAGGTCATTTCGTCCTTGCCTTTAGAGTGACGTCTGCCACATCTCGCACACGGGCAATGTGGGATCATTCTCATTGGACCACGGAATGTCTCCCTCAAAAACACATCGGTTTTGGCAATCCACTCTGATGTTACTCGATTCCCACGGGGGCCATGGGTAAAACCACTATACATCCACTGATTATCTGCCATTCTCTGCTTTATTGGGAGCCACACAACAAAATTAAGATTTGATTTGAATTGATCACATCAAATATTTATTTTCTACTGCGTTGACGGCACTGAATCCACCTACATTTCTAATAGGTAAAGAGGGTCCTAATCCCACCCGAGGATGTGTAGATTGAGTACGTTCTCCATGCTCTACCCCGTTCCGAGAGAAAATTTCGGCAGCACCTCCCCGTTGTTCTCCAGATACACGTCTCGGCAAATAGCCGAGAGAATGTGCTCCGGAGAACAATGGGGAGGCGCCGCCGAAATCCTGTCTCGGAACGGGGTAGGGCATGGAGAACGTACCCAATCTACACATCCTCGGGCTGTCCGTGGAAAACGCTGGACAATCCGAAAGAGTTGCGGTGATAAATATGCAATTGAATGCATATTTATCGATGCAACCATTTCGGACGGGAGACGCCTAGGTTACGCGACTTGACGTGAAAAGAAAATCTAGTGACATGATTAAAAAAGCATAGAAGGTGAAGGTGGATTCGTATCTCACCCTCGGCTGTAGAGGAAGTAGTCGAACAGCAGAGGGACGATCGGGGACCAACAGCTCCGACGTCGACGATCACTCCATGGAGATGCAACACCACAAAGCCTGTAAATTCCAACAAGTGAAAAAATAGGTCATCACATCTCGTATAGCAATCTTTGATGACAAAATGATAGCATCCATCCATCCAAAAAACCACTCATCAGAGACAACTGCTTCCGATGAGGGTCACTCCGGGGAGACTCGACACAACATAGAATGCTAATTCCAACGTGAGAAAAGTATATATGACCACATCACACACAACATTGACACTTCAAACTTGGAAAAAAATCATACTGATAATGACATCCATTGATAACAAATTTGACCAACATTCCATCCATCCATCTATGAATCTAAAAACATCCATACTATCTACAACATACTAGTTCATGCATCCATCCACCTACAATCAGTAGCAAAAAACTAAAAAAACAAAGGAAAAAATGCTCACAATGGCCACGGATGGCAAAGGGTTGTTGCGGGCGCGTGTGCAGCGGAGGATGGCCGGCTGGAGCTGCAGCGGGGGAGGGCCGGGTGGGGCGGCGGCGGGGCGAGGCGGGGTGGGGCGGCGGCGGGGCGAGGCGGCGGGGCGGGGCCGGGTGGGGCGGGCGCTGCTGCGGCGCGAGGCGGGGCCAGGGAGGGGGGGGGGGCGGCGGCGGGGCCGGGTGGGGCGGGCGCTGCTGCGGCGGGGCGGGGTCGGTCGGGGCGGCGGCCGTGCCGGGGCGGTGGGTGGGGGGCGAGGCGGCGGGGCGAGGCGACGTCGGGGCGGCGGCCGGGCCGGGGCCGTGGGTGGGGGGCGAGGCGGGGTCGGGGTGGTGGCCGGGCAGGGCGGGGCGGCGACTAGGTCGCCGGGCGAGGCGGGGCGACGAGTAGGTCGCCGGGGCGGGGCGGCGCCAGGACGGCGAGCGAGGTCGCGGGGTCGGGGCTGGGAGTGAGTGAGTGGTGGAGAGAGGTGGGGTGAGTGGATAAGGCAAGGCTCTATGCCGACGGCTTAGCCGTCGGCATAGGTTCTGTAGCGACGTGGCAACCTATGCCGACGGCTAAGCCGTAGACATATGTATTTTTTTCATTTTTTCGTTATATTTTTTAACTGACATTAATTTTAATATATTTTTAAAATGTCGTAGCAATTTTTAAAATATTCATATCCTTCCTTCCCTCCAAAGACCCCGTGCGATATTCCGGTGGCATTGCTACCCACAGACGCCCCCCGACCAGACTAAACCCTAGCCCCGTTGACCCGGTGATCTGGGCATTTGACTTTTGCTGGACGTCCGTTGACCAGTGGACTCTTCCACCTCGTTGAGATAGGACAGCCCGTGCCACCCCCAGGTCCCCTGTCCCGTCTAACCCTGACACTGTTGACCGAACAGATCTACCCCTTTGACTTTCACCGGACGGGGTTTGACCGAGGGACATTTTCACCTGGCTGTGATAGGCTAGCCCATATAGCAACATCTTAGCACAAGGTCCGGGCCCAACCCAGCGCAAGATTCCCTCAGTATCGACCCGATGCGACAGTTTCCGAACGTAAGAGGGCCCAGGGCAAGACCTGGCGGCATTGCCACCCCCAGGTCCCCCATCCCGTCTAACCCTGACACTGTTGACCGAACGGATCTACCCCTTTGACTTTCACCGGACGGGGTTTGACCGAGGGACATTTCCACCTGGCTGTGATAGGCCAGCCCATAGCAACATCTTATAGCACAAGGTCCGGGCCCAACCCACCACAAGATTCCCTCGGTATCGACCCGATACCAGAGTTTCCGAACGTAAGAGGGCCCAGGGCAAGACCTGGCGGCATAGCCCCCCTCCAGGTCCCCCGTCCCGTCTAACCCTGACACTATTGACCGGACAGATCTACCCCTTTGACTTTCACCGGACGGGGTTTGACCGAGGGTCATTTCCACCTGGCTGTGATAGGCCAGCAGATAGCAACATCTTATAGCACAAGGTCCGGGCCCAACCCACCACAAGATTCCCTCGGTATCGACCCGATGCCACAGTTTCCAAACGTAAGAGGGCCCAGGGCAAGACCTGGCGGCATAGCCCCCCTCCAGGTCCCCCATCCCATCTAACCCTGACACTGTTGACCGAACGGATCTACCCCTTTGACTTTCACCGGACGGGGTTTGACCGAGGGTCATTTCCACCTGGCTGTGATAGGCCAGCCCATAGCAACATCTTATAGCACAAGGTCCGGGCCCAACCCACCACAAGATTCCCTCGGTATCGACCCGATGCCACAGTTTCCGAACGTAAGAGGGCCCAGGGCAAGACCTGGCGGCATAGCCCCCCTCCAGGTCCCCCGTCCCATCTAACCCTGACACTGTTGACCTGACGGATCTACCCCTTTGACTTTCACCGGACGGGGTTTGACCGAGGGTCATTTCCACCTGGCTGTGATAGGCCAGCCCATAGGTTTACTTCGGATCAAGGTCCGGGCCCAACCCACCGCAAGATTCCCTCGGAATCGCCCCGATGCCACATTTTCCCAACGTAAGAGGGCCCAGGGCAAAACCTGGCGGCATTGCCACCACCCAGGTCCCCCGTCCCGTCTAACCCTGACACTGTTGATCGAACGGATCTACCCCTTTGACTTTCACCGGACGGGGTTTGACCGATGAACATTTTCACCTGGTTTCCACACTCCGTTTGACGGCGGCAGCGACATCCCTGAGGAGGGACACACTCCGGAGACGCATGCGGGGTGCTTGCACTTGCCACCACACTTCCATACGTGTAAGAGGGCCCAGCGCAAGACCTGGTGGCACTGCCAACCCCCCAAGTACCCTATTCCGTCGAACCCTCGCACTGTTGACCGAACGGATCTACCTCTTTGACTTTCACCGGACGGGGTTTGACCGAGGGGTATTTTCACCTGGCTGTGATAGGTCAGCCCATAGCAACATCTTAGAATAAGATTCCCTCTGTGTCGACCCGACGCCAACGTTTCCCCCCTTCAGGTGCAAGCGGCAGCGCCGTCCGTCAAGACTATGTGCAGACTATATATATAACATGATTTTTTTAACGGCTATACGCACTGCTAAATAGACGATGGATTAAAAAAACAGTGTGTAGACTATATATAACATGGACATGGGCTATAGACTTCCTAATTAAAATAAATTTTAATACAAGGGAAAGATTTTTAAAAAAAATGCACCTATGCCGACGGTTACACCGTCGGCGTAGATGTCATAAAAAAATAAAATTGCACCTACGCCGACGGTTACACCGTCGACGTCACCCGAAAGGTATGCCGACGGCATAACCGTCGGCGTAGCTACGCCCCCGGATCCGCACCTCCTCGGATCGATGACGTGGCACCTGCCGCGGATCGATGACGTGGCACATCGAAGCTATGCCGACGGTTACACCGTCGGCGTAGATGTAATAAAAAATAAAATTGCACCTACGCCGACGGTTACACCGTCGGCGTAGCCCGAAAGGTATGCCGACGGCATAACCGTCGGCGTAGCTATGCCCCCGGATCCTCACCTCCTCGGATCGATGACGTGGCACCTGCCGCGGATCGATGACGTGGCACATCGAAGCTATGCCGACGGTTTCCGTCAGGGCCGTCGGCATATCTTTGCCGGCGTCAAACGGGCGTTACTCATCGAGCGGCCGGCCCCGCAGATACGCCGACGGGGTGTCTACGCCGACGGCCACCGTAGGCATAGGTGAATCTACGCCGAAGGCCTTTGTACGCCGACGGTGGCCGTCGGCATAGGTTCATCTACGCCGACGGTTTTTTGTACGCCGACGGTGAGGCGCTGGTGGTCGGCGTAGGGTGACGTATGCCGACGGGGGCCGTCGGCATAGTTTAGGCCGTCGGCAACGACCCTGATTCTGGTAGTGGTTCAAGCATACAGAAAGAAAGTATACCGCTGGACTAAGCAAAACACATAATGCTTGGATGTGAAAAGGGCATCAAGATTAACATGTCAAGAGGATGCCATTTAATTAGGTGCGGGGTAATACAAGATGTTTGTTTTTTGTTTAGCAAGCATGCTTACTAAAGAAAATTGCCATGCTTGCTAAAGAAAATTGCCATCCCCGCGATAACTAAATTTGCTATGCTAAACAATCCGACGTCAAATTTTTAACATTACCGTTTTTCTCTTTCAGAAAGAGGAATGAAAACCCCAGCAATTGCATCAACCGATCCACACAACCCTAAATTAATTTTTGCAAGCTATGAGAATCCATTCAGTATTGAAAAACAAAAGAGTAAAATACATGGATGGTCCCTAAACTTGGTGGTTTTTTTAGGGAATGCTTTCATGGATGCTTTATTAAATTAGTAATACAGTTATATCGTTTGCAGTGACATTCACCAGAAAATCTGGGGGTTCATCAACCCACTTACAAGAAGAATTACTGTCATAAGCAAATTTCCCTAGAGAGTGGGCTACCTCATTAGTTTCACGAACACAATGCATAAAATCTACAGATCCTGTCATGCCATCCAAGATAAAACAATCAGCGTAGATAGCCGAAGCTTCGCTCCAGATCATGTCCAGTCCGGCGTAGGCATTGTCACCTCCGTCGAGTCTGATTCGATCTGAATTTGAATGAAAGCCCAAGTCATTTGCAAGGGAAAGTCTCTAGTACATCACCAATACTTCAGCCGAGTATGCATCACTAATGTTTAGAATAGCGGAACATGACACTGCTAGAAATACTCCCACGATCATCTCGTACAATTGCTCCTGTCGCACCTATGTTCTTCTCGGTATGGAAAGATGCATCAACGTTCACTTTAACTGAACAACCTGTTGGTTTCTTCCATTTTTATCCGGTTCGGTTTATTGCTCCCAACCTGAAAAGTGTTTGCTCTCAGGAAGTTTAAGCAGATTGACTGTACAGCGTTGGGGGACGTTGGTTCTGGTGAGTCCGCTGCCTTCCCAGCCATCGCATCTACCATCACGTTACAGCGATACCCTCCTTATGACCAGCAGTAGGTAAATTACCCATGTTATTGTTGGGCAAACGCAGCAGGTGCCCTATGATCGCTGAACCCGATCTATATACCATTATTGAATGGCTGTGTGCATCAAGAGATGCAGAGGCCGAGGGTATTCTATCCCTTTCAGGGAAAAAACTACCATTATTGCACCTGAGATCAGCTCCGAGAGTCCGAGTAAACGGCACATCTCCAAAGCACGGCTTCACTGAAATAACAAGTGACCGAGAACCTCAGCTCCTTGCAAACAGATTGGGCATTGGCCAATACTTCCAACATGTCTTTTGGCAAGCATAGGCTTAAGTGGCAATGTAACATGAAGCGTTCGCCAGCAAAGCCCCGAGGATTTCTGGCATCATACGATTTTCCATGGATTTAAACGCTCGATCGGGCATGCCGCCAAGGTACATTCGCCCCCCCCTCCCCCCCCCCCCGGCGGCGATGCATGCCCCTCCCCTGAATGCACACGGCCTACGCGTGTCCCAAAGATATCATATAGGATTTCCCAAACAGCTGTTGGACATCATTTCATGTGTCCGCCATGCAGATCTGTAATTTCCCACGCTAAAACCCTCAGAGTGTAATAAATGTCTCAAATATTGAAGATGGGCCTGAAACATGTGGGGGAATGGTATGTGTCATGCGATGGCCTCGTTTGAGAGAACAAGAATTTCGAAGGCCAACGGAGCAACATGACCCACACTTTCTTCACAAACAAGACACGTTCCCTCGCGATAGCGAGAAACTATCTCAAAGATGGTGCGGTTTACAAGCGGCCTCCGGTCAGGATTCTGCAAAATGCGTTCAAACTTTAACCACACCCTACAGGGGCCATGTGAAGAAACCGTGCCAGGTCCCGAGGATTTCCAACATCGTACGATTTTCCGTGGATTTAAACAATTCGATAGGGCATGTCACCAAGGTTCATTCGCCCCCCGGTGGCGGGGCGTGCACCTTCCTCGGCTGCACAAGGCCTACACATGTCCCAAAGAAATCCTATAGGATTTTCTAAACTGCTTCTGGACATCATTTCATGTGTCTGCCATGCAGATCTGCAATTTCTCGTGCAGAAACCCTAAGAGTTCAATAAATGTCTAAAATATTGCACGCAAAACTAAAAATGTGGGGACTAGCACGTGTCATGTGATGACCTCCTTTGAGAGCACAAGAAGTTTTGAGGCCAACAAAGCAAACATGACCCACACTTCCTTCACAAACCGGACACGAGTGGAGAAAGTAGCAATGGAAGCGGTGGTGTGACAACAAGAAGAAAGCCTGGGTAGGAGGAACTCGAGAAGCACCTGTCCACACAGGGCACGAGGTGTTCATAAAACACAAAGAGAGAGAACGGAGCCCATCTTCTTAAATTAACCCCCCCCCCCCCCCGCACACACACACACCAAATGAGATATGCATTGAAACAATGCTTTGTCGAGAGCTGCAACACTCGTCAAGCACACACCATTTATTTAAAGAAAATAATTCACAAAGGAGTCAGTGACATGTGTGTCCCATGGTCCATGTACTATGTGAAGTTTGTTTATTGAAAATATATGCCGAGAGCCTTGTTTAAGTGCCCGACAAAGATAAGCCGACGTCACGGAGCCGTCAAGCGCAAACAGACATGACACGTGGCAACTTATTCCAGTGTGTTCACTATTTGGCTCTCCACATATATGATCTTTGCCGTTGTGACGCCCCAATTTTTGGCCCTTTCTTTTTCTTTTGGATTTCTTTGAATTTTGCTTTGGATTTCTTCGAATTTTGCTTTGGATTTCTTTTTCTGTGGTTCTGTGGTGTGGAAACCTGGGAAGATCATCTCTTTTCACTCGCCCAAGCGGCTTGTCATCCTCATATCCATCCCAAGATCATGTCATTTCATTTTGGTCCAACCCCAATATTTATTTCTTGGGAATATTTTTTTTCTATTAAAGGAATAAACATGTTTGCCCCAGGTTGTGAAGCAACCTATATTTCTATCTTGCCATTAATTCCTACAAAATTCTCAAAATTCAATTGCCTCATAAGGACCTTGGATGTGTAAAAATATTCAAGATTTCATGCTCATGGTGATCACACCATCCAATCTTTGTTTCTGGTCATAATTTCAGTTTGTGAAGCAACTATATTTTATATTGCTCCATAATTTCTGAAATTTTACTAGGACATTCTCCTACCGATATAACTTCCCTCTACACAATTTGGGCTCATTTCATTTAGCCAATTTCTCTCAGCAAGTTTCCTAAGATTCTGTCCAGAGAGGACCGCTGTGAATGAAGTACCATTTTTATTTATCCAAATGGTATGAAATTTTTGCAATGCCTCTCTATGCCCAAATCATCATCCTCCACATGTTCAGATAAATCCAAGAGTCCTTGTGAGCATATCTTCCATTTCCATTTTCTGGCCAGTTTGGCACTTTGCAAAGGAAGTACCAGCTAAACTTCTCTATTTGAGCTGAGATTTTGCCACAGAGATCACCTTAGTGTATGATCAACCTTAGCCAAAACTCAGCCCATTGGACCTGTACATTTCCCTCACCACTTATCAAACACTATACCGTTGGTTAGTGTGTGTGCTCAGTATAGCCACCCCTCGAGCCACTGTTCTTGTTTACTTGCGTCTAACACCTACTGGTGGAATTTCCTACTAGCCAGACATGCTTAGGCCTCCCAGAATGTGTGGCAACGCCACGACCACGCGGCTGGCATGCCAAATAACGCGCTTGAAAGCATAATATGCTCCCTTGGTGGTTTTGATAATTCATGACAACATACATTGTATCTTGGACTAATATTTCTACCTAGTGTATTTCAGATAAAAGTCCATAGAGGAAGATGGGTTGGCAAAAGTATTGTGAGGAGATACCCCAAGATGCAAAGAACAGGATTGGCAAAGATTCAAGCAAGAGGACTCTACATTTTACTTTGTGAGAAATCACCTTGAGTCCATAGGAAAGCCAATACTATTCAAAGGGGGTAAGGTACTGTTGGTGAACAATATGCTCCACGTGCACAAGTGATAGTCACCAAAAACACCCACAAGCTCTTCCAAAAAAGTCTATCCAAGCCTATCATGAATCGGTGCTACCAATATTTCCCACTCGGTCCCACCGATTCCCACCTCAGACAGACCCATGCCAAATCCTAGATCTTCGGTGCAACCAATTCAGCTTTGGTGCCACCGATTCAGCTTTGGCGTCACCGAGTTGTGAAAACTGACCGTTGGTCACCTTATCAGTACTGCCGAGATCTTTGCATCGGTCTCACCGAGATTCAAAGGTTGCTACCTTTGGAGCAACTAGGTACCATCGAGTTTTATACTTCAATGTCACCGAGTTGGTCACTTTAGGTGTAACAGTTGCATTTTTGGAGATGCCTATATATACCCCTCCACCACCACTCACTCGAAAGAGAAGCACTCAGAACAGATCCCCACCTATCCCATCAGATTTTCTGAGAGAGAGCCACCTACTCATGTGTTGAGGTCAAGCCATTCCACTCCATCCATATGAATCTTGATCTCTAGCCTCCCCAAGTTGCTTTCCATCCAATCAATCTCTTCCACCAAAGCCAAATCTGTGAGAGAGTGATTGAGTGTTGAGGAGTCTATCATCTTGAAGCACAAGAGCAAGGAGTTCATCGACATTATCAAGCCTATTACCTTTTGGAGGGTGGTGCCTCCTAGATTGGTTAGGTGTCGCTTGGGAGCCTCCTACTTCGTGTTGTGGAGTGAACCAAGAAGTTTGTACGGGCAAGGAGATCGCCTACTTCGTGAAGATCTACCCATAGTGAGGCTAGTCCTTCATGGACGGAAGCCGTTATGGAATAGTCAAGGTTGCTACTTCGTGGACCCTTATGGGTGGAGCCCTCTGTGGACTCTCGCGACCGTTACCCTCCGTGGGTTGAAGACTCCATAAACGTGGACGTACGATAGCACCACCTATCGGAACCACGGGAAAATCTTCGTGTCTCCAAATTGCGTTTGATCTTCGTTCCTATCTCTACTCTCTCTTACATGTGCTTGTCTTACTTTCCGCTGCCATACTTGCTGACTAGCATGTGTAGGGTGCATTAGACTTGTTATAATTGCTAAAACTGCCCACCAATTAACTTGGGAAAAGGTTAGGTTTTAATTCTTGCAAGTAGTCTATTCACCTCCCTCTAGACACACACTTCTAGTGATCCTACAAGTGGTATCAAAGCAAGGTCTCCATAACCTTGGTTTAATCACCTTTGGAGGAAGATGGATGTGTCTAGTTTGGAGAGTTTGAGTTGTAGAGTGCCTATTCTTGATGGGGAGTACTATAGTCAATGGAAATATAAGATGCTTGAGCTATTCAATGAATTTCATTTGAGCAAGTATGTTAAGAACCCCTATGTACCTCCCATTGATCCTTTACATCCCACACACGAAGAGGAAATTGATATGCTATGCAATCTTAGGACTGTTAATCTTATCATTAGAGGATTGCCTAGAATTGTGCTTAATCAAATGAAGAATTTTGAATGTGCTTATACTTTGTGGAATGATTTGGATAAACGATATCCAAGTTATTCATTGAGTAATCTTGATGAAATTCTTCATAAAACTATTGTCTTTCACAAAATGATGCCTAGTGATCCCAAGTTTGATGACTATCTATTTGAGCTTAGAGACCTCATGCGTGCTAAAGGAGATGTCATAACTATCAACAACATCATTGTAGAAGCCATTCGCATTCATAATCTTGAACATTGTCATGATCACAACCCTAACGAATCTCTTGTTCCTTGTGACGAGGATTTCCCACTTGATGATGACAATGTGGAACATGGCTACTATGATGAAGATGAGTTGTTCGACATCGAGCATGAGAAGATCATGAAGAATCTAAGTCTCATGGCAAATTTCAAGTATTACATGTCCGGAGGAAAAGAGTGGATTCTCGATAGTGGATGCACCGATCATATGACCGGAGATAGAGACATGTTTGAAGAGATCACACCAAACCATGGACCGCGAAGGTATGTAACTTTTGGGGACAACTCCAAGGGTAAGATACTTGGTCTTGGTAAGGTGGACATATCCCATGATAGCTCTATTCAAAACGTCATGCTTGTTGAATCCCTTGGCTACAATCTTCTTTCCATATCTAGACTTGCCGACTTTGGTTTTAATGTGCTATTCACGAAAGTAGATTGCCAAGTGTTTCGTCAAGATAATCATAACATGGTCTTTACTGGTTTCTGTAGAGGTGATCTATATATTGTCGATTTCACTAAGAGATCCAAACCTCGTACGTGTCTTATTGCAAAATCTTCTAAAGGTTGTCTTTGGCATAAAAGACTAGGACATGTTGGCATGCGTAATCTAGACAAGCTTATCAAAGGTGATCATATACTTGGTGTTAAAGATGTTATCTTTGACAAAGATAGACTTTGTAGTGCTTGTCAAGCTGGAAATCAAGTAGGTGGAAGTCATCCCGTAAAGAATATCATGACTACTAGGAGACCACTCGAGTTACTTCACATGGATCTTTTTTTATCCCAATGCTTACAAGAGCCTCGGTGGAAATTCCTATGGTCTAGTCATAGTTGATGATTTTTCCAGATTTACGTGGGTATTCTTTCTTGATGATAAGTCGCAGGTACAAAAGATCTTCAAGAACTTCGCTCGCAAAGCGCAGAATCAGTTTGAGGTGAAGATCAAGAAGGTTCAGAGCGATAACGGATCGGAGTTCAAGAACACCCATGTAGATACCTTTCTTGACTAAGAAGGTGTCTCACATGAGTTCTCGGCTACGTACACGCCTCAACAAAATGGAGTTATTGAGAGGAAGAACCGGACTCTTATTGAGATGGCAAGAACGATGCTTGACGAATACAAGACGCCAAGACACTTTTGGGCAGAAGCCGTGGAAACAGCATGTCATGCCACAAACCGACTCTACTTGCACAAGCTTCTCGGTAAAACGGCATACGAGCTACTCACCGGTAACAAACCCCAAGTTGGATACTTTTGGGTATTCGGCTCAAAGTGCTACATTCTTGATAAGCATCGTCGTACTAAATTTGCTCCTAAATCTCATGAAGGATTCCTACTTGGTTACGGATCGAACTCTCACACTTACCGTGTCTACAAAAACTTCACTCGAAAAGTTGAAGAGACGGTAGATGTGAAGTTTGATGAATCTAATGGTTCGCAAGTCGAACAATTGCCAAATGTTGTAGGAGATAAGGATCCTTCGGAAGCTATCCAAGACTTGTCCATCGGCAAGATTCGTCCCATGGAGGTGAAGGAAAGTACTTCGTCAACTCAAGTGGAAGCCCCTACTTCACGTCAAGGTGAACCTCAACACGACATGGAGGCATCCACAAGCGGTACACGACAAGATGAAGAGGAGGAAGTACATCATGAAGATCCACCACAACCTCCTTCACCACCACCTCAAGGAAACGACACCTTCAACAACAACGAAGATAAAGGAGATGATGATGATGAAGAAGCTCCACCATCCAACAAGCCAAAGCTACCCCAAGTTCGAGCAAGAGTGACCAAGAACCATCCTCTAAACCAAATCTTCGGTGACATACAAACCGGGAGAATCACTCGCTCTAAAACTCGCTTAGCTAATTTTTGTGAGCATTATTCTTTCATATCTAGCATTGAACCCTTGAAGGTTGAACAAGCTCTTGAAGACCCGGATTGGGTGAACGCTATGCATGAAGAGCTTCACAACTTTGAGAGGAACGAAGTGTGGACACTCGTGGAGAACCCAAGGACGAGCACAACATCATCGGTACAAAATGGGTGTTTCGGAACAAGCAAGATGAAGACGGTCAAGTTGTACGCAACAAGGCGCGTCTCGTATCCCAAGGATATATGCAAGTCGAAGGTATGGACTACGGTGAGACCTACGCACCCGTTGCTAGACTTGAAGCTATTCGCATTCTTCTTGCTTATGCTAATCACCATGATATCACGCTTTATCAAATGGACATTAAAAGTGTTTTTTAAATGGTGAGATTGAAGAAGAGGTCTATGTTAAACAACCCCCTGGTTTTATGAATCCCAAGAAACCTAATCATGTCTACAAGCTTCATAAAGCTCTTTATGGTCTTAAGCAAGCCCCACGTGCTTGGTATAAATGCTTAACGAAGTTTCTCATTGAAAAGGGTTTTGAGATTGGTAAAATTGACGCAACCTTATTCACTAAAAGAGTTAATGGTGAATTATTTGTGTGCCAAATCTATGTGGATGATATTATCTTTGGATCTACTAACCCATAATTTAGTGAAAGATTTGGAAGGTTGATGTCCGAGAAGTATGAGATGTCCATGATGTGTTAGCTGAATTTTTTTACTTTGTTTGCAAATCAAGCAAACAAGAGAAGGAACTTTCATCTCTCAAACCAAGTATACCAAGGACTTGATCAAGAAGTTCAACATGCAAGAGGGTAAAGGTATGAAAACTCCTATGCCTACCAGTGGACATGTTGATCTTACAAAGGAGGACGAACCGGTTGATCAAAAGGTTTATCGATCTATGATTGGTTCATTGTTATATCTATGTGCCTCCCGTCCTGATATTATGCTTAGTTTTTGCATGTGTGCTAGATATCAAGCTGCACCTAAAGAGTGTCATATTTTGGCCGTGAAACGTATTGTGAGATATATGATACAAACACCAAACTTTGGCATTTGGTATCCCAAGGGATCTTCTTTTAACCTTGTTGGCTATTCCGATTCGGACTATGCAGGTGACAAGGTTGATAGAAAATCCACCTCGGGTACATGTCAATTTCTTGGGAGATCCCTTGTGTCTTGGTCCTCCAAGAAACAAAACTCGGTATCTCTATCTACCGCCGAAGCTGAGTATATTGCCACCAGATCATGTTGTGCACAATTACTATGGATGGCACAAACGCTTAAGGATTATGTGATCCATGTGAAAAATGTTCCATTGTCACAACCCTAGCTAGCCATTGCTTGTCATTGCATTAGTCATCATGTCATCATGTTTAAATTTCAAATTAATTTGAAATGGGGATTGCATAAACCCTAGAAGATCATCGTAATAAAAATAATTTAAATGGATTGCCACAATGAACCCAAAATGCCTACTAAAATGTTCATCATTTTTGGGAAAGCTTAAATGCCTCAACAAAAATGTTGCATATTTTCAAAGTCATGTTTGGGCTCTGGTTTAACTCTCTAACATAATTTAATTGCAGTTATTAATTCTATAATTAATATTTTATAACTCCATATTATTTTGGAAATACATCAGTGGCTCTGGAAATAATTTAGAAGGCCACGTAAATATTTTCAGGATTTTATAAAATAGTTTGACATTTATTTCAAACTAGAACAAACTGCAGAAAATAGAAAAGAAATAAAAAAAGAAAGGAAAGAAACTCACCTGGGCCTTACCTGGTGAGAAGAGGCCCAGCCCACAGGGGTAGCTCCGTCTTCTACCTCCAGCCAGTAGGCAGAGGAGAGGCGTGGCGCGCCCCCCGAGAGGCCTCGGCCACCTCCTGCTTCCCCTCCTCCACGTCGACGCCTCAGATGAGCACCCCGTTGCCGTCTGCATCGGCTCGACCTTGCCATTCGCCCCCTGCCCTCTCTCTCGCCTATGCTCGCCATGGCCGCCGCAGCCTCCGCCTCCCCCTCGACCCCTCGACATGCCCGAGAGCTCCGTTAGGTCGTCTCCGTCTTCCCCAACGAGCCACGCGAGCCTCGATGCCCTGCAGCCCCGCCATCGTCGTCGTCTTCGTCGATGGGCACCGAAGGTCGCCGGCGTCAAATTCGCCACCGCCAGAGCGTCCCCGAGCAAGCCGAGCCTCCCATCGTGACCAACGTGAGCCTCTAGTCCTTCTCCCCCTATCCCCTTGGTCTGTTGCCCGCCGTAGCACCGCTCCTCGCCGTGACCGACGGTCGCCGTCCGCCATGGTCGATGAGGTCCTTGCCCCCGAGTTCCTCCGCTCGGTCCAGTGGCCCCATCGTTCTCCTGGTGCTCCCAGGAGCCCGCCAAGACGCTTAGCTGGCCTCCCCATGCACCGGCTAGCCCCAGTCACGCTGACGTGGCCCGCTTAATTAGCACTAATCACAGGATTAGTTTAGCCCTAAGTCACTGACACATGGGCCCAGGCGCTCTAATTAAACCCTGGTTAGTTTAACTAAATCGGGTCAGCCACTGTGCCTATGACACGGGTCCCACCGGCCAGGTTTGACCTGGACCGGTTCTGTTGACCGATGACGTCAGAGTGACCTCATGCTGACGCAGTAATTCATTTCTGGAATTGAAATAAGTATTAAATGATTTATTATATTTAGAAAATGTTATAAACTTTGAAAAATCATAGAAATTCAACCGTAACTCAGATGAAAATAATTTATATATGAAAAATGATCAGAAAAATCCAATGAATCTGTTTATGCCATGATCATGCATGTTTGAACAAGTTAACATCACCAAGTAGGACATTTCATGATTAGGACAATTTAATAAATAGTGTTGGAGTTGGAATTTGGTATATATTTGAATTCCACTTCACTTATTATGACTATCTATAGCACTAGGTCAATTTGATGCTTTAACATGCCATATCATACATCATGTTTGTTGCATTGCATTGAATGTGTTCATTTCCCTGTTTGCTGGTGTTGTTCCTTCCCGGTAGACGATGGTTCCGACGTTGAGATCGTTGCCACCGATGAAGACTCATTGTTATCTTCAGAAGTGTCAGGCAAGCAACCTCCCCTTGAGCATTTCAATATAATCCTACTCTCTCGCTCTTGCTCTCATTTCAATGCATTAGGACAATACGATTTAACTGTTACTTGTTCTCGATAGTTGAACCCATTCCTTTGCATGACCTATCATTGTCGCCAGATAGCTAAACCATCGTAGCATACTTAGGAGTTGCTTGAGCTATGTTGTGACTACTCAGCCATGCTCGCTTGCTATGCTTAGAGTTGAGTTGGTCTGATCCATCTAGGTGATGGATTGGAATGATCATGTCCTAATGATGAGATTTAAGTGTCTTGACCCGTTTTGGTCAAGATGGTGATGAGAGGCCGTGTTGGAGAACATGGTGGATTGTATTGTGATACGGCTCATAGGAACTGGGTTTCGTGCTTATCAGAGCCTACCTTGCTATTACATGGACATGTGCGGGTCAGGTGCGCGGGCATGTGGCGCATGACGCGTGTGGCTCGTCGTGGCACATGGCGCATGTGGCCCGTCGTGGCACATGGCGCGTGTGGCCCGTCGTGACACACGACATGGCACATGTGCTGGACTGGGCGCAGATATGTGTTCCAGGAGGGAACGTTGCTGATGGCACGAGGACGTCGGTTCCTCTGAGTCAGGGTGAAATAATCTGTTCGAATAGCCGTGTCCTCGGATATGGACTACTTGGATTGCTTATGTGGTACATAGACAAGTGAAAGGGATACTCTAAAATGCGCAAGATAAGCGTGAGTGCTATGGATGGCCTTCTCGTAGGGAGACGGGAGTGGATCCATAGTGGTGTATTGATTTGGTGAATATGTGGACTCGTGTGCGCTATCCCACCTCAAAGCTACTACTTGTAGTCATAGTACATGTTAGCCAGGAGTCAAAGCTGGCTTGCTGCAATAAACTCCACAACCTCCTTTGTTGACAATGATGCATATGTAGATAGTTCTGATGTAAGTCTTGCTGATTACCTTTGTACTCACGGTTACTTAATTTATGTTTTTGCAGAGGAGACGTCAGTCTCATTAGTGATTCTTATGACGTGAAGTTCGATGTTGACCGGGTTAGCTTGGGAATCCCAGACAGAGGTCTGGCTCCTTTAGTAGGGCCGTTGTAGCCTTTCAGGCTCTTCTAGCCGCTTTAATAGATGTCTGTACCCAGACATGTATCTTCCACTTGTTGATTGTATGCTCTGAATGATGGGTCATGTGACCCTCTGTTTGTAACATCATATTATGTAAGGCTCTTCCGAGCCTTCTAAATAAATGTTGTGTTGTTGTATGGTTATGTTGTGATGCCATAGTTGTATCTATGCATATCGGACATGTCATGCGTACGTGTGACGTGTAACGGTATGTATGGGATTCGACACCTAGTTGTGTGCCTCTAGTAGTACTCTTTACAGGGAAATGCCTCTTTGTGCTTCCACCGAGCCTTGGTAGCTTGCTACCGCTCCAGACACATTGATTGACCGGCGTGTATCCTTCTTTGCTGCTGTGTCTGTCCCTTCGGGGAAATGTCTCGCGGTGTAATGGAGTCCATGTAGCCTGCTATGACTCGTCTACGCGCAGTTCATGACATTTATGTCCCACGGCGTAATGGAGTCCCTGTAGCTTGCTATGACTCGTCTACACACACTGAGACCGACACCTGCATTGTTGGGTTACGTATGCCTGTCCCTGTACGGATGTGCCACTTGGGTCTATAACTAGTCATGTCGACCCAGGTTCTATGACGTGTGAATGCTAGCAACATGTTCATATCCGTGAGCCAAAAGGCGCAAACGGTCCCGGCCAAGGTAAGGTGGCAGCCGTGGGTTACCGTGCGTGAGGCCGCAAAGTGGTGTGACATGTTACAGGATGGATTCATATGGCTTAGGATCGGGGTCCCGACAACGTTGGTATCAGAGCTTGACTGCCTGTAGGATTACCAAGCCAAACTGGTCGATGTTTGAGTCTAGAACTGCTTTAGTTATATAAGGGAATTGATTGTGGAAGGGAACGTAAGACTCTTTTTACTCCTTTCCTCGTGTCATTCTAATTCTGAGTCACCCTCTTCCTTATTCTACGGGGTTAAGAACTAGGCTTCTCATCTTTCTATCAGGATGACGAGTTACTATGCTGGAGACTTATAGGAAAGTTGTTGTCTTCCTGGATCGATGTCTCCATAAGAATTAAGTGTGATGTTCTCAGTTTTCATGCAGGTTGCCTCATATTTTATGCCCGCACAGCCATTATGATGTCCGAGTTATCCAAGAACACCAAATAATCTGATGCAATTGCAAACTCTTTCATCTCGAATCAATGTCCTTTGGGCCAGACAAAGCACACTAATTGTTGAGTTGAGGTACTCCATTACCTCGACATGTTAGTTGAAGTGATAGGAAAACCAGGTCATTCTAGTGAACCACCTAACAGTCTAGCTGTGTTTTGCGTTCTGAGTGTGAAAATTCTGGCCATCGTTATCGAAAGCATCCTGTGATGCCACTTAGTCAGTAGGTATTCTATTTCTGGGTTTTTGAACCCGAGAATCATTCTGCTCATTCCCGTTGATAGTAATTGCTCATTCCTTTAAGATGATTAGTAACCTTGTTATAGTCTTCAAAGTTCGTGGTTTATCATTCTTCCAATACCATGAACCAGTCATGGCAGAAGTTCCTCGTGAACTGAAGATCACAACAAGAGTACTCTTCATGAGTCCTCCATTCCATAGTTGTGAACCTGCCAATTCTTCCCTTCTGCATGGTTTGTCCGGAAGAATTATGTTGAACTCGTTCGACATGCTAACCATGCATCTACAACTAAGGAAAATCATGTGCTCTTGAGTTGCCCCCTTCATTTGTATTTCGACCTTCTATCAGTGGATAGTCAAGGGTAGTTGTGCATTCATATTCATCGATGCCTATTATTCTTCTGGTCTGTCAAGCCATTCTATTTCAGAATGACTAGGAGAAACAAACTCCAGCACCTCATCCATTTCTTGGATTGGGTCAAAGTAGTTGTATTCCGCAGATCAAAATGCAAATCCAGCTTTTGTTCTGCTCTACCTTGAAGTACTACCCTCTTCATCTTGGGAATATCGTGAGAATTGCACAACCTCTTATGAATTCTTGCTATAGTGGTACTTCTCACCGTTATCGTTCATTCCTCGGCCTCCGTGCTGTTTGTACCCGGAATGCCGACAAGTGAACCATGATGTGTGAACTCAATACTCCTAGCAACCCCGTTGCTTGGTAGTTAATGGACACAAATTTCACTCTTAGTGTGGTGGTTATTGAATCATCATTCTAAGTTTGATCGTGCTACCTAGTCCATCTTTCCTGGTGCACTCTTCGTCCAGTGGGTTAGGATTGTGTCAATCCCTTGCTCTTTGGTCGTGTCGTCTTGCCCTGAAAGGCAAGATTGTTCTCGAGCTCAATAGCATATCAGTGGTTCGTGATTTTTCGAATATCTTCTCGGAAGTATCACCGGGTTGAACCTTGATCGTTATGTTGAGTTCGTGACCAAGTTGGTTTCCTATAAACCACCCTTTTCTCCAGGAATCTGTGTTGGATATCCCTGAGCTAGTTAGTTAAGCCAAACAACAATTTGGAGAGTTGGAAGATAAAAGCTTTGTCTAAATCAGCTCATTCCAAGGGGATATCCTTTGTGGTGTGTGTGTGTTTAAGAAAGATGATGTCCTCATCAATTGATCCTTGTGATCAATTGTTGCAACCATTGTCTTGTCCAATCTTTGATTTGAATATGGGCTATCGTCAAATCAAACTCAGAACCAAAGATCTTTGTAATGTTGTCTTACTCGGGGAGGTTTCCCCGAGCATATACCATTATGTTTTCTGGTCTGACCAATACTCTCACTTTGCTCACATAGTTGTGGAATTCCATATAGAGGGATATCTTGATGAAATGTTGTTGAGCCCATCGGCAACATTTTCATCCGTCCCACGATTCATGCTGGACATTAAGCTAGTATTGGAAACTTTGTAGGCCATATCTTTGTGCTTCGTTCATGAAGTATATGGTTGGTGAAAAGAAGTGACTTCCTCTAAGTTCACGTGCATTTGACGCAGTTGTCGTCGTGAATTTAAGAAAGTATGTCTTACTTCCTTTGGGATCATCCCAAGTCAGTCATGCATGTGCGAAGTATGCTATGGTTTGATAGGTTGGCCGCCTCCACTCCATACGTAACTCCTAGCACACCAAGCCACTGATTGATTTGTTCAAGGAAAAAAAGTCCATTAAGTGCTAATACTAGTTCATGCACCGGGCTTCATTACCTCAAATGATGGTTCCAAACAAGAATTCAGAAGTGTTTTGTTGTGAGATTTCTATGTGGTCACGTTTGCCTTCGGCAGTGAGTCCACATGAGTCTTGCAATCCAGCTCATGTTTTGGAGTTGGCTTCCGCAGTTCATTTCCTGAGGATCTCGCAACATCATCTCGTCGATTTGTGTTGCAAACTCTCTTTTCGGACATGCCGAGTCTGAAGAATCCTGACACCAATCATATCTGAATCTCAGGCAGATATAATGATTGGAACGTTACCCAAGAGTTATAATATTGGTCTGCCTAAGACCCGGCAAAGTGATGTTGTGGCTAACGCACTTAGCCGGAAGACCTACTATTATAATATCTTGTACTAGTAACATTAGCCACCTCGCCATGAGGATTTCGTATGACTTATTCTTGAAGTTATTCTTCATGGACCCTTTGTGTTCCGAAGTCCGACCCTTTTACTTGATGTTCTGGATACCAAACATTATTTGTATTATGCCATTACATCAAGGAGAACATTAGAAGCGGAGTGCTAAATGTCTCTCGGTCGATCGTCCAGATTTCGTTCCCTTGGCATAGCTAAGGTGAAATCTGAGAAAGTGTTTGTCTTCCTTGCATCTGCATCCTCCATCGTTATTCATCATGGTAGTATCATGAGTCACCAAGATCTTGGCTTAGATGTAGGTAAAATCCTGATGAATATGGAGATGCTCAAGTTCTTGAGAGCACGCTCAGACACTAGGTTATATCCTCGGTATCAATTGGATTGTGCCATCCGTTACCGAGTTGTCCTATAACTCTAGTCTTCCTTCCCAATCTGAGCATGCTATTCTTTCGAATCCCTTCAAACAATCATTGTGAATTGTCTTAGGCTGGAATGAAGAGTTTCAATGATCTCGGTATCAAAAGTAATTCTTTTTGCCACTTAAGGGATAATCCTACGAGTCACCTCCTTAAGGTGTTCCGTTATGGTAAGAAGGGCAATTGACTCCTCGCTACTTCGAAACCTCATCACCATCTGTTTTGGCATGGAATTGTTGCCTACCAATTGAACCTTCGTCTTGAGTTCTTCCGTTACCCTGATGTGTGTTTTGAGTCTCAGCACGAGAGATGTTTCTACGTCTCATTCTATGAGTTGATCATGAGTCGCTCGATCTCCGTGAAGATCGATTCTTGTAGAGTTTTCCGTTCCCCTTGTCACCATGTTTGGATATAGATCTCGAAGGCCAAGATGTCAAGATCAAGCTGATGCAATGAATCAACATATTCGAGAAGGGAAATTGGATCGTGAAGATTGTGTGAGTTTGTGTCCCCTATGTCCTCTTACCCTACGCCTGAATCTCGGGACGAGATTCTTGTTTAGTGGGGGTGAGTTGTCACAGCCCTAGCTAGCCATTGCTTATCATTGCATTAGTCATCATGTCATCATGTTTAAATTTCAAATTAATTTGAAATGGGGATTGCATAAACCCTAGAAGATCATCCTAATAAAAATAATTTAAATGGATTGCCACAATGAACCCAAAATGCCTACTAAAATGTTCATCATTTTTGGGAAAAGCTTGAATGCCTCAACAAAACTGTTGCATATTTTTAAAGTCATGTTTGGGCTCTCGTTTACTCTCTAACATATTTTAATTGGAGTTATTAATTCTATAATTGATATTTTATAACTCCATATTATTCTGGAAATACATCAGTGGCTCTGGAAATAATTTAGAAGGCCACATAAATATTTTCAGGATTTTATAAAATAGTTTGACATTTATTTCAAACTAGAACAAACTGCAGAAAATAGAAAAGAAATAAAAAAAGAAAGGAAAGAAACTCACCTGGGCCTTACCTGGTGAGAAGAGGCCCAGCCCACAGGGGCAGCTCCGTCTTCTACCTCCAGCCAGTAGGTAGAGGAGAGGCGTGGCGCGCCCCCGAGAGGCCTCGGCCACCTCCTGCTTCCCCTCCTCCACGTCGACGCTTCGGATGAGCACCCCGTTGCCGTCTGCATCAGCTCGACCTTGCCATTCGCCCCCTGCCCTCTCTCTCGCCTCTGCTCGCCATCATTGTGTTTGAATGATTGTACCATGTGGTCTCAGCGGCTTGTTAAAGTTGATTCAAAGGTGGTCGCGGCATCATGGCTTGACCACCTGTCCTCGCTTCTCACAAATATGTAATTTTCATGAAAACGTTTTGATCAGTATATTCAGGTGGAGCTATATATGCTAGAAAATTGTTGTCCTCCTAATACTTAAGTATTCCTAAAAGAATTTCCCAACATTTAAAAATGATATCGAGACCTTTTTTCTTCTTAAAACCGAGAAACAGAGATAAACAATTATTCATAAGGATACCAATTAGCGAACCAACATGTCGACGGATGTTTTTTTTACGGGAAACCATCCGATCTATTCATCTTCAATCATGTGAGTACAACGAACACCAACAATAATAACATTTACATCCAGATCCGTAGACCACATAACGACGACTACAAGCACTGCAACGAGCCGAAGGCGCGCCGCCGTCATTGCCCCTCCCTCACCGGAGCCGGGCAAACCTTGTTGTAGTAGACAGTCGGAAAGTCGTCGTGCTAAGGCCCCATAGGACCAATGCATCAGAATAGCAACCGCCGTCGATGAAGAGTAGCGTAAATCGAAAGGATCTAACCTAAAAACACTCGCACGTAGATGAACGACGAACAGATCAGAGCAAATCCACCAAGGACAGATCCGCCGGAGACACACCTCCACATGCCCACCGATGATACTGGACGCACCACCGGAACGGGGGCTAGGCGGGGAGAACCTTATTCCATCTTTAGAAAGTCGCCGCCGTCTCGCCTTCTTCAGCACGACACAAACCCTACCAAATCTCAAAAACACATGCAAAAACGGAGCCCTCCCACTGGCAAGGGCCGGGATCCACCATGCCCCATGGCCCTAAGGCCATCGGAGATGAGGCGGACAGACAACGGTGCGAGTGGGAGGCAGACAAACCCTAATTGGGGAGGAGGCGGCTGGTATAGGAGACTTGGTGGGTGTTGAGGGCTCTTTATGTGAATGGATGGTTAGATGGACAGTGGTATGCGAGACCGCCGTCACTCATGTCCTATACTTGACATTGGTGCTCGCATTTTTCTAAATTTATTTCAGGCTTCCGCCAATGCTCGATTAGTGGGAAGAGACGTTTCCATCGACTACACTTGTAGTGGCTGCATCAACTCAAGATGATATGCCGGCTCAGTATCTCAAAGGTGCTCATGGGGGCAGAGAGAGTGTGTGTGCATTCATAAGGGTGAGTGTATGTGCATATGTATAAGCGTCTGCGTTTGTACTATCAAAAAAGATACCAATTAATCCTTCCATTCCAGAATAAATCTGGATGCTAATAATAAAATACAACTACATTCAAAGGTAAAATTGTGTCTACCATAGCTTGCCACATAACTTATTTAGGCTCGCTAAGCTTTTAACGGTTTAAAAGCTATAAAAATTGTGAAATAAATAGTGTAGCATCTCTCCAATGTAACAAGATGATCCAACAGAGGGATTGTGAAAATATGCATTTATGTGTCCTCGGCAAAAAAACAAGCATTTCAGCTTGAGCTAACATAAAATATATATTGACCTACTTTTTTTTTGTCCAGGATACATAAAGTTGTATTTTTTCAATCGCTCCGTCGGATCATGTAATATTATAGGTGTGGTGTTTCAATATTTTTCTCAGAATTTTTGGAAACTTCTACACCGTCGAAAACCTTAACCATTTTCAAAATTATAGATATTTTTAATTCAATACTTTTAAATTCTCTAGTTGTAAATGCAAGGAATTTGTAGAATTTCCGTAGGCTCCCCTTTACATGATCAATCGTGAAAATTAAAATATTGCTTTTCATATGATTGGTATCATAGTGAATTTTTTTTCTACAAGCCATCTCTATAAGTGGGAGGAACTTTTTTCCTTCTCTTGCAATGGTACTTCTCCCAACATGGGTTTTAGCCTTGAAAGACGGAGAAAGTGGTTAGGGTTTCGTGAGAAAGAAAGAAAGGCGATCTTGGCGGCCGCCGCCGGCCGCCATCTCGGCGGCGGCGTCGTTGCTACTCTCTCCGACCCCTCCGCGTTGCGGCAGGTGTGTCGTCTTTGATTCCAGTCGGGCTGCTTCGTCAGGTCGTCTGTTCTTGTCCGACCCTACGTGAACTTTGCTCCACGGCCGGTGTCGTTACCTGATCCAGTCGACTTGCTTCGCCAAGTCTTCTGTATGCTTTGTTCGCTTCGTGGATCTTATGAGTCCGTGAGCTGTAAATTTTTCTGACGGAATTTGCTTGCTTGAGATTTGTTCTGGTACGTGGCTGTGAATCTACAACCCATCTGAAGCTTTGATCCTGGCTGGGAGTTTTTGGACTTCAGAGGCAGTAAATGATATACCGGCGTCCTCCTCCGAGGCAGGTCGCTGGGAACAATGAAACTCATAAGTTGGAACCGTCGGGGTCTTTTGGGAGCCCCGACGGTTCGTTCGCTTCTGGATATACAAAGGCGGCATAATCCGGATGCGTTTTTTCTGTCCGAGACACATTTGGATGAAGATAGGGCAGAAGCTTTGAAGAGGAAGATGGGCATGGATCATAAAATTGTTGCGCCAAGCCTCGATGGAAGAAAAGGTGGATTGCTTTTAGTCTGGAAGAAGGAGGTGAGGATCTACTCCCGGACTACTACCTTTAGTGTCATAGATGTAACGGTTGAGGAACCAGATGGAAGAGAATGGAGACTATCGGCAGTGTATGGGAGCCTAGTTGGGATAATAAGGACCGTACGTACCGGTTACTACGTGACTTGCATGCTCAGTCTAGCCTCCCGTGGGTGGCCATTGGTGACTTTAACGAGATCTTGCTCTCGTCGGAGAAAGAAGGAGGTGCACCGCGACAGCAAGCGAGGCTCCAAGCTTTTCAAGATGCATTATCAGATTGTTCTTTGGAGGATATAGGTTACCATGGAGATAAATTCACATGGTTTAGAGGAGGACTAAGAGAAAGATTGGATCGGGCTGTTTCAAACTCTGAGTGGATGGAGATGCACCCCATGTCGGGACTGTGCAATTTAGATATGGGGAAGTCGGATCATCGTCCAATCTACTTGGACACTGAATACTTGGCGGGCATTGCAGCACCGAGGATGCGTCCAAGACATATGTTCGAGGCTCGCTGGCTTGCAGAAGACACAGTAGAAGAAGTAATCAAGACAGCATGGCAAAAAGCGGTCATACAGGGGCTATGCCCGTCGGCCAGTGCAAAGCTAGAGGTTGTTCACAAAGAACTGCATGCATGGGACCGTAGGGTTTTGAAAGGCCCTCGTGCAAAGCTAAGGGTGGCACAAAAGGAGCTGGATGCCCTGATGCGAGCGTCATTCACAGCAGAGAAAAAAGCTAAACAGAAGGATCTCACACTGCTGATCGAGAACCTTCTTGAACAAGAAGAAATTTATTGGACACAACGTGGTCGAGTGAACTGGTTGCGCCGGGGTGACCGCAACACCAATATTTTTAACCAGTCCGCTTCGGCTCGTAGGCGTCGCAATTTAATTAAGAAACTGAAGGATAACAATAATGGTTGGGTTGAGGGTAATGACAACCTCAAACCACTTATCTTTGATTATTTTTGGAGCCTATTTAATTCGGATGCAGGTGGTATTGATGAAGGGCTGGTAGCCAGTGTTAAGCAGGTGGTGACTGAAGATATGAACATGCTGTTGATGGCCCCATATACAAAGGATGATGTCAAAAAAGCCTTGTTTCAAATAGGAGATTTGAAGGCTCCGGGACCGGATGGGCTCCACGCCATTTTCTTTAAACGGTTCTGGCATATTGTAGGTGATGAGTTAACAAATGAAGTTCTTGAGGCAATCAACAACAAAAAAATTCCGGAGGGGTGGAACTCCACTAATGTGGTGCTTATCCCTAAGGTGGACATCCCAGAGGTGATCACCCAATATAGACCCATTAGTCTGTGTAATGTGGTCTACAAAATTATCTCAAAGATGCTTGCAAATAGACTAAAAAAGATTTTGCCTGATGTAATTTCTCCAACTCAAAGCGCGTTTGTTCCAGGCAGATTAATCACGGACAACGTGCTAGTTGCTTATGAGTGCTTTCACGCAATTAAAAAGAAGACCCATGGCTCTAATGGTGTCTGTGCAGTTAAATTGGATATGCTCAAAGCATATGATCGAGTAGAATGGGGCTTCTTACAGAGAATGATGCTAAAAATGGGTTTTAACCCATTATGGGTGGATATGATTATGGAATGTGTTTCCTCTGTCAGCTACAGAATCAGGTTTAATGATACGGAGACAGATGAGTTCATACCCACGAGGGGACTTAGGCAGGGGGATCCCTTATCCCCATACCTCTTTCTGTTGTGTTCTGAGGGGCTATCCAGTATGCTGGCCCATGAAGAAAATATAGGTGGAATAGAAGGCATAAAGGTATGCAGGAACGCACCTTCTATCTCTCACCTTCTATTTGCTGATGACTCCCTTATTTTAATGAGAGCAACCAATCATAATGCAAATACTTTGAAGAGGATTCTAGATACATACTGCACAAGCTCAGGTCAGCGGATTAGCAATGTAAAATCCAGTATTTTTTTCAGCCCTAACACCGGAGTTTTGGTCAGGGAAGGTGTCTGTGGTATACTGGATATTTTAACTGAAGCTTTGTCAGACAAGTACCTGGGCCTCCCTACCATGGTTGGGGTGGACAGGAGTGACTGTTTTCAGCACTTGATAGATAGAGTTTGTCAAAGGCTAAAAGGATGGAAGGAGAAAATCTTATCAGTACAAGGTAAAGAAATTTTGTTGAAATCTGTGGTGCAAGCTATCCCTTCATACGCAATGTATGTTTTTAAATTGCCAAAGGGAATTTGTAAGTCCATTACCGATGAAATATCGGGCTTCTGGTGGGGAGATGGAGAGGAAAAAAAGAAAATGCACTGGTTTGGATGGTGGAAAATGTGTGTTCCGAAGAAGAAAGGTGGAATGGGGTTTAGGGACCTTCACAGCTTTAACCTTGCTATGTTAGCAAAGCAGTGTTGGCGACTTCTCCAAAACCCGGACTCTTTGTGTGCACGAGTGTTGTGTGCTAAGTATTATCCAAATGGCGATATTTTGAAGGCAGGACCAAAAAAGGGTTCATCATTTACATGGCAAAGCATTGTAGCAGGTATCCAAACTTTCAAGAGAGGGTGCATCTGGCGTGTTGGTTCAGGCTCACATATTGATATCTGGGAGGATCCTTGGATTCCATCTAGTCAGTCGAGGAGAATTATTACCCCACGTGGAGAAACAATGCTATCCAAAGTTGAGGACTTGATTGACCCACATACGGGCCAGTGGGATGAAGTGCTCCTTCGGGACATTTTCCTACCGGTTGATGTTAACAGAATCCTACAAATCCCCTTGCATGTTGAAGCTGTAGAAGATTTTGTTGCATGGCAGTTTACAAGGTCTGGTACTTATTCAGTCCGGTCTGCCTATCATGTTGAGTTTAACCACCAGTTTGGACGACACTTTGCTATATCGGATGGTCCTGGAAGGTCTCAAATGAACCCGGTCTGGAAGAAATTGTGGCATCTACGGGTTCCTGGTAAGATAAAACATTTTGGATGGAAGGTACTTAAGGGGGTTCTACCCTGTTTTGGTGTTCTAGCAAGCCGGCATATCCCCCTAGTCCCTCAGTGCCCATTATGCAAAGTCGGTCTCGAGGACATCCAACACTGCATTTACACGTGTCCCAGGGCCTGCGAGGTTTGGTCTGCACTCAACCTTGCGGAAACTATACAGAAGGCAGTGGTACAGGACCGATCGGGGTCCATAACGCTTGAGATCCTCCTAGAATTGCAATCAACGGTACATGATATACCGGCAGCCGAGCTCGTTCTGGTTGCCATGTGGTATATATGGTGGCAAAGAAGGCAAGCAGTGAAAGGGGAGCCCATCCAATCCCCTGATAGAACGGCGATATCAATTCGAGTACTAGCTACAAACTTTACACGAGCATATACTCCGAACCAGCCAATTCGAAAGCTTGACCAAATATGGAAGAAACCAGATTCAGGCAGTGTGAAAATCAATGTGGACGCCTCCTTTCATGCAGAAACTTTGGCAGGAGCTTGTGGAGCTGTGGCAAGAGATGATCATGGCAACTTCATTTCAGCGGCGACCTGAACCTTGCCCCATGTTTCTTCGGCGGACTCGACAGAAATAAATGCAATTCGTTATGGGCTGATCCTTGCTGCAAATATAGGATGTACAAAGCTCATCATTGAATCTGATAGTATGGTGGCTTTGGAGGCGGTTTCAAATCCTGAAGCGTACATGGGTACAGATGTGCCAATTATTACAGAAGCAACCCTGCTGGCTATGGATTTTTCAAATATTTCTTTTGTTCGATGCTGCAGGGAAGCTAATCTTATCGCGGATTGTTTGGCAAAACACTGCTTTAGATCTAGTGTGCCTGAATTCTGGGATTCTATTGCCCCTGACTTTATTCTTCCGCAAATTGTAAACGATATGGCTATTGTCTGAGGAATAAAGTTATCTTATGTTCAAAAAAAAAAAAACCATATTACTTGTCGCTGGTTTAGTATAAAGCTTATACTAGTCATATCGTTCGGAGGGAGTACCATAGTTCTCATGCATTATACTTGGTACATCATTTCCTTGCATGGTGCTCTGTAAATTCAATATAGAATGAAGCGCATGGTGGTATACTAATACGGAATATATTGGAACGCCGCCGGTGGCAAGTCCAGCGTTTGAAGACGTGCTGGATTGGTGGCCAGGAATATAGAATGAAGCACGCAGAGCACGAGTTGTAACAAGGCTTGAACAGATAAAGATGCCTCTTTGTTTGACAATGTGCTCAAGGATGACCTACTCCTCGCTGGAAGAATTGGCTGCACAAAGATCATCCTGAACTACAATTCTATACAGATTGCATGCCCGAGCATGTAAGGAACTCACACACTCGATCTATTACTCCGAATTACTAGCTATTACACGGACGAATTGGTAGTTCATGGGATTGTTCTTGCTAAGGGAAGTAGGTAGAGATGAGAGGTAGCCGCCGCCGGTTCGTTGCCTGATCCACTGGATACCCTAGACGAGAGGGGTCGCTTCCCTTAAGTAGTCTTCACTTCTGGGCCGGTCTGGTGCACCCATTCTGGGCCGGTGTAGCGTGGGTTCCCCTTGCGCGCGCTGCTGGGCCGCGCGTCGGTCGCCTTCGCCCCGCTGCCTGGTGGGGCCGTGTGGTCAGGGTCCCTAACAGAGTATCGAAATCAGTCCAGATCATCGTTGCTGGCAAACGATCTGTACCGACAATGACAATATCCCTTCACAATTATATGCCATATTGTATGCCAGAGCTCCCTTATCTAATCTGAAGATACGATTATTGAGTGTTGGTACGTAGACAATATGCTTAATTATCCCTTCACAATTATAGGGAGATCCATATGGATAATGACAGTCTGGACTGGCTCCCTTATCAAATCACACTGCTTTAATTATAGCTATATGGTTGGTTAACCACCATACGATCGATTGTCTACTTCAACTGTTGACGTCTGAGATGGAGGAGGTGTGCTTAATAATATCTGATTTTTTTCTCTTCCAAACCACATGTGCCATGCGGTGCTTAATAATATGGGTTGCCGGTCCCTGTGATATAGTATGTTTTTAGCATTCGATGATTAACAAGCACTAGACGGACTGGGCGCGCATCGCTGCGCCGTTAGATTAAAAAAAACCTAATCACTTTGTTTAAAAATTCAATGTGTATTATTTTATAAAAATGTCAAAGCTTTTAAATTTTATTAAATTTATAGATAAATATATGAAAATCCATAATATCAAATTGTTGTGATTAGATTTATCGTTAAATGAATTTTCATATTTTTTATTTAATATTTTGGATGTCGATATTTTTGCTCTCAACTTGGTCAAAGTTGAAGAATTTGACTTTACAAAAAACTAATACCCCTTATATTTTGAAACTAATGAAATATTTCGTTTGATGTGTGGGGGAGATGACATGGTGTGTTTTATTTTTATTTTTAATTCGGTAATTTGATGTGCCTTTCGTGCTGTGATTTTATATTATATGCCAACCAACCTTATATATGTGGCAAACAAATTATGTCGACGGCTGCATGAGCGTGATAAATATGTTTTCATAGCCCAGTTGCTGTTGATTGATTTAAAAAACTGTTCGTTCGTTCAAAATCGTAAACCAAACCCATTAGAAAGCATAGTGTATTTGTCTAAAGAATTGAACTAGAAAGTTTCGAGAAATTGTTGACCCGACCAAAATCGGATGACTCAATTATAATTGAAGTCTTGGAGACCTCAACTGAATGTGGACTCTTTAAAACTAAGGAGTATAATGTTATAGAGGTATAAATAAAATAATTAAATGAGAGAGCTGACCAGTCAAAATCGGGTGTCACAATTGAAAGTGCAATAATGCCCTTAATCATATTTTGATATTGTTGACAACATACATATAGGGAACTAATCTGTTTCATCAAGTGCATCTCAGGTTTAGTTCCCAAGATATTATGGTGCGGACCATGGCTGACATATTGAGGATGCTTGAACTACGGAGAAACAAGATAAAATGTTCTATCTATTTTGGTTTACTTTTGAGTATAGGGATCCCGCACTATTAAGAGGGGATCAGTGGCTCTCGCGATAGACTTGCTCAAAATCTAGAGAAAAACCTTTGGTTGAGTTTCTAGCCTTGATTCTGTTCTTGTCCGGACGTCCGACGACCTTCGGTCGTCCGGCCTCCGGACGTCCAACACCCTCCGGAAATCCGGAATGAAACCAGTAGTTTATCAACATGTTTTCCTCGGATTTCCGGTCCTTCCGGTCGTCCGGGCTCCGGACGTCCGTGGGTGGTCGGAAATCCGACGGCACCCCTCCAGAACCAAAACTGCCGGATGTCCGGTCCCTTTCGGACGCCCGTGTCCTTCTGCGCAGCTGACCTACTCTCTCTAAAGCTGTCGGACGACCGAATCCTGTCAGACGTCCGGTGCCTCCACTTGGCCCGGACGACCGACGCCTGTCGGACGTCCGGTGCTTCCTCTTGGTCCGGACGACCGACACCTGTCGGATGTCCGGCTCCTGCGCAACTTAAGTGGCTTCCAACGGCCATTTTCCTCCTCCACTATATATAGTCTTCTTCCACCTCGGGTGGGAGTTTGTCCAACACAGCCAAAAAGCCCCCAAGAACACATTTCTCTCTTACTCTCTCTACCCCTCACCAAATCCTAGATCCCAAGAGCATTTGTGAGGATTCTTGAGTGTTGTTCCAACCAAAAGATAGACCGTCTCTCTCTCCTCCTCTCAACCAAAGCAATTTGTGATTCGAGCAAGTTTTGAGCGGTTCCCTTGATCTTGTTACTCTTGGAGGTTGGAGACTCCTAGGCGGTAGGAGTTCTTCGGAGAGGAATCAAACCATTGTGATTACCCCCCGGAAAGTTTGTGAAGGTTTGGAGGCCACCTCAAGGCCTACCACTAGTGGTTGAGAAACGCCTTTGTGGTGTTGTCTCAAGGAGAGAATAGGGTGAGCCTTCGTGGCGTTGGTGTGCCTTCGTGGTAACATCCACCTCTCTAAACGGTGACGTAGCTTCCCTCCAAGGAAGTGAACACCGGGATACATCCTCGTCTCTCGGAGTTGCGGTTATTCCTAACCCTAGCTTCTTACTTGTGGTTACTTGTTTCCTTACGTCTTTCACTTACTTCATATTGTTGGTGTGTTTATCGATCTAGTCGCTAAACTTGTATACCTCACTTGTCATCATATCACCCTTGCAATTGTTAGGCTACATTTCATATTCCGCTTTATTGCCTAAAATTGCGAAGTAACAATTAAAATTTGGAATTGTACCTATTCACCCCCCCTCTAGGTCCATCTCGATCGTTTCAACAATGTCAATTGAAGACCTCAATTGAATGTAGGCTCTCTAATTTTACTGTGGCACAGGGACGTTGGAGATGTCAATCCTTTGCAACCCCCTGTTACCTGGCACTTGTCAGAACGCACGGACATATGTGTTCTGGGACGTTTGGCATCCGTTAGAGGTAGGAAACAAAGTTACTGTGGACTCTTTCGTAGATGAAATCAAGATCTTGGTTGCATAAACCCACCAGATTGTAGACATGCATGCTTGTTGCTACATTGGTTCAAGTATACAGAAAGAAAGTAATACCGCTGGACTAAGCAAAGCACATAATTCTTGGATGTGAAAAGGGCATCAAGATTTACCTTGATGCATTCCATGTCAAGAGGATGTCACTTAATTAGGTGTGGGGCAATACAAGATGTTTTTTTTTCATTAGCAAGCATGCTTAATAAAGAAAATTGCCATCCTCGCGATAACTAAATTTGCCATAATAAAAATCTAACGTGAAATTTTTAACATTACCGTTTTTCTCTTTCAGAAAGGGGATTGAGAACCCGAGCCGTATGTGATATCCCCATATGCTGAGATTGATATTTCCACTCCAAGACTCCAAGTGGTACACCATATGACAACACCAATATAAAACATACAACTCAAACCAAACAGTTGTGCTAAAATATCACGTAGGAGTTCTTCATCCCACTTTTCAGTAGTAGGATCTATCAGCCCGTTCACCTTTGTAATCAAAACACCCGCTCTAGGAGTAATAACTATCCTAGACGGTCTCGAAGGTATCTAGCGGTCATCCCAAATATTCACTTTATCTCCGTTCCCAATTCTCCAAATATGTCCTCGTTTAAAAGTTTGATTGCCAGCAAAGATGCTCTGTCAAGTGAACGAAGCTCCCTTTTTAAGTCCCACAGATAATAAGTCTCTAAAAGGGTAGTATTTTGTACTAAGAACTTTGGCACATAAGGATTATGGGTCATCAAGCAGTCACCAATATTGCTAGGTTGATGGAGTAGAGATCGTGAAAGCCCATCCCTCCATCCTTTTTCGGAAAACATAATTTGCACCATGCCCCCACCCCCTCTAAGTGAAGGAGGCTTCCTTTTTAAGTCCCACAGATAATAAGTCTCCGAAAGGTTAGTATTTTGCACTAAGAACATTGGCACATAAGGATTATGGGTCATCAAGCAGTCACCAATATTGCTAGGTTGACGGAGTAGAGATCGTGAGAGCCCATCCCTCCATCTTTTTTTGGGAAACTTAATTTGCGCCATCATTCCAACCACATGTTCCTAAACATGGTGGTGGTGTGTGCATAATGATAATGGTCTCCAAACTCAGAAACGATTTCGGTACGGTCCTGAAACTTGTAAATAACGTTTCAATATGGTAATTGAACTTGGCAAACCGGTCCTGGAATACGTCTCACAAATGTTTCATGCGAGTTCTTTTTTGTAGAAAACCCCTTTCAAATTTTATTTTATTTCATAGTGAAGCCCCTAAAATTATAAATGTGGGCCCCACATATTAGTATGAAAGAGAAACACCAAACCTACGATACTAGGATCAAACAAGAGAAACCCCCCCCCCCCCCCCCCCCGGTCTCAGGTTGGGCAGCCCACAAGCTGGCCAAATTATACTTAGTAGACATTGACGAGGTAGGATTGTGTACATGGCGTCCCCACATGAGCTATTTCTCGTGTTCAGCAAGATGGAATGATCTCTCGTGCGCAAGCATTTATAGCAACGGGCCAGCCCATTAGCTCTTCCTTAAAAGAAAGTTAAAAAAGGAATGATCGTACGAGCAGGGATTCGATACCTGGTAGTGTGATCTTTTTCTAGCATTGTTAGCCACTAGGCTCGGCACAAGGTCTAGTACAACAGCGAGCTCTACTTGAGGCAGAATAATCCAATTAACACTGGTTTTTCCGGGATGTTTGCTTTTGATTTTTCACCTTTTTTGTTCTTTTTTCATTTTATTTTGATTCTTTTTTCTCCATTCTTCTTTGTTTTTTAACTTCTTTCTTCGGTTTTCAATGCTTTTTTTGTCTTCTTTTGTTTCTTTTCTATTCTTCTCAGTTTTTATGTTTTGTTTTCATTCTTTTATTGTTCTTTCTGTATTTGTTTCTTCAGTTTTATTTTCATTTCCTTTTTCGTTTGGTTAATTTTGTTTCTTTTTTGGTTTGCATGTTTTGTTTCTTTTGTTTTTCATTCTACATTTTTGTATATGTCAATATGTCAACAACATTTTTCTAATACACGTTTAACACTTTTTCTATACAAAATTAACATTTTTTCTATATATATTTAACATTTTTTCATACATGGTCAACATTATTTTGTATACAGATTTCAAAAAAATTCAAATGCTTGACTAACATCTTTCGAATACAATATTAACATTTTTTCCAATAAATCGGCAACATGTTTTAGATCCACGTTTAAATTTTTTCAAATGCTTGACTAGTTTTCTCTAAATGAAAGATTAACTATTTTTGAACACGTGTTCAACATTTTTTTCTATACACATTTAACATTTTCTAAATGTTTGATTAACATTTTTCAAATACTTGTTCATTTTTTTTTCAAATGCTTGATTAAACATGTTTTATATAATTTATCAAACAAATTATCGTTTTTAATACATGGTCAACTTTTTTTACACACTTAACATTTTTGAAATGCTTTATCAACATTTTCTAGTTTCTTGCTAAAATTTTAATCAAACTCTTGATTAACATTTACATATATATGATCCAAAAGTTTCTTCATTCTTTAATACATGGTCAACCTTTTTTCTATATAATTTAATATTTTCAAATGGTTGATCAACATTTTTTTAAATATTTTTTTAACATTTTATTCAAACTCTTGATATTGATTTTTACATATACATGATAAAAAAGTGTCATCATTTTTTTAATACATGGTCAACATTTTTTCTATATAGATCTAACATTTTTCAAATCCTTGACCAACATTTATTTAAATACTACATATACAAGATAAAGCAATCATACTTTTTTTAATACATGGTTATCATTTTTCTATACATATTTAACAAATGTCAAATGCCTTATATTTTTTTTCAAATAATTGTTAAAAAAATTCAAATGCCTGATTAAATATTTTTAAATACATGACTTAATTTTTATATATATTTTCGTATACATGATAAACATTTTCTCTAGAGACATTTATATTGTTTCAAATGCTTAGTCAACATTTTGCAAATGTTTTGATAGATTTAAAGACTAATATATATATTTAGAATTTTTCATAGTATAAATAAAAGGAAAATAATAAAACAAAAAATGAAACATAAAATATAAAAAAACAGAAAAAAGGATTTTGTGGCATCCCCTTCAGCGAGAGATAGGGGCGCCCTGGCGTCCCAATGTACATTTTGAAGCAATTTTTTATTGTTATTTTTATATATGGTGCTCATATAGGCCTGCACATGTTTTTTTTTCAAGGTCATGTTTAGATTTCTTTTTGATATTAGATTTTCCCATTTGAATAAACGAATGTAAGAAAAATTAAAGTTTCTATAAACTTAAAGAAAGTGTTAGTGCATTTTTAAAAACTATTCAGCATGTTTTTGGAAAATGTTAACTTGTATTAAAAAAGTGTAAACGCCTTTTGTGAAAAATTTCAGCATGTTTTTGGTAAATGTTTTCACGTGTATTTTAAAAATTGTTCAATGTACATTAAAAATTATTGTGTAATAATAATAAATTATAAAAATTTCTTAAAACATGTTAAACATGCTTGTATATATGCCAGAATTAGCGTCAGCGGCTGTCCTAAGGAACTCTCTCGGCAGGAGAAGCCGCCGAGCCCACTCGACAACAGAAGCCGCCTCCTCAGCGTCAGCTGCTGCCCTTTCAGCATCGGTTGTTGTGTTCTCGAGAGCTCCAACCACCCTAAAGCTGCTCGGTCCCCCTAACAAAGCGTTTCACTGACCCCATATTTATCCTTTGCTAGTGAACACTCAGACCTAAATAAATAACAACCTGTAAGTAAAAATCAATGTGGTGGAGCATCACTATCGGTAGCAACAACCTAATTAAACAAGATAAGTAAACAAATTAGCGCCAACCAATTTAAATAACATAGGCTAAAACCTAACTAATAAACTAGGCCAATTCAAAAACTTTAGTAAATAAAAAAACTAATACTTTAGACAATAATCTATCGGTAATAAACAAACTAAGTAGATAACAACCTAATAGTCTAGTCAATGCAAAAAAACAATATCACCTCCGACAGTAGAGTGCCGCCGGTGAAGTAGAGGTCGCGGTGGCGGTCGAGGCAGGCGGTGGAGACCCGCGATGGACGCAAGCGGTGGAGGTGGCGGCCGGCGGTGGAGGTTGACGGCGCGGGAACGGGCAGGACGAGTGGAGGCCGGCGGTGGAGGCAAACGGTGATGGAGGGGCGTAGCACGATGGAGGCCAGCGGTTGAGGCGGCGTCAACGCTTGAGTGTGAGAGAGAGAGGCGCGGGAGTGAAGGAGAGAGAGGCGCAAAAAGTGAGAGAGAGAGTTGGCGAAAAAACTTATTTAAGTGCCCCGTGGAAGCTTTCCCGAGTGTTTGTGAGTGATGCACTCGGAAAAGTTGTTCAACATGTGAGATCTAGGTCAAATCCTTTTCCAAGAGCACCTCTCAGTAAAGATGGTTTTACCGAGAGCCCACCAATAAAGCTCTCATAAACTTTTTATTTTAAATTATGTTCCAAAATAATATACATACTATATGCTTCAGTTTTTACAGTCAAATATTTATATAGGATGGATCACTTCTTGCACACACACATTAAACGGCTCGATCGAGCATGCCGCCAAGGTACATTGCTCCCCCTCTATGGTGGGGCGAGCCCCGCCCTCAGCCACGCAAGGCCTACGCATGTCCCAAAGACATTATATAGAATTTTTCAAACCACTACTAGACATCATTTCATGTTTTCACCGTGCAAGTCTGCAATTTCTCACGCTGAAACCCTAATGAGTGCAATAAATGTCTCAAATATTGCAGGTGGGCCAGGAAAATGCGGGGGACTGCCATGCGTTATGTGATGGCCTCCTTTGAGAGCACAAATAGTTTCAAGGTCAACGAAACAACATGACCCAAACTTCCTTCACAAACCGGACACGATCAATTTGGATAACTAGAAACTACCTCGGAGATAGTGCAGTTTACAAGCAACCTCCGGTGAGGCTTCTGTGAAACACGCTCAAACTTTGACCACATCCTACATGGACCCTGTGATGACACCGTGCCAGGTCCCGAGGATTTATGGCATCATACGATTTTCCGTGGATTTAAACGGCTCGATCGGGATGCCGCCGAACACTGCTGGGAAAGGGCTTATATGAGAACTCTAATTAGTGGCGGGCGCAACTTGTCACCCGCCACATCTAATTTGGAAAAGTAGCAGTGGGAGGTGACAAAATCTAACCGCCACTGCTATTGAAGAAACAGTGGCGGGCGGAAATGGGCGCCCGTCATAGGTAGACTGATTCAGATTTGGCCGCGTGATGAAACCTAACTATGGCGGGCAGTAACACGTGCCTGCCACTGCTTATTAAGACAACCGCGGGCGAATCTTTTGCCCGCCATAGCTAAATTGTGGTAAGCACCGCCATCAGACACGGAGGTGGTATCAAGTATACACTCTTAGCTATGGCGGGTGGTTTGCTGTGCTCGCCACTTCTGTCCACTTACGTGTGGCGAGCGTTATACATCGCCTGTCACTCTTACACCCACGACGTTGGCAGTTCAGTCCCCCCCCCCACGCCAAAAACTGATTCTCATCCAAAATTTCGCATTTCCCCCACCCACCGCGCCTCCTCCCAAATCTTACCCGACTCGCCTCCGTGCTGCTCGTTGCCACCTCTCCTTGCTGTTGAGCCGCTCATCATCATCGCTGCCGCCATGCCCTTCATCGCCGCCGCGTCGTGACCCTCCTTGCCGCCGTGGGCATGGCCTCCTCCTCCATCACCGAAGGCATCTCGCTGCCGCCACCACCGCCGAGTGATACGTCTCCAACGTATCTATAATTTTTGATTGTTCCATGCTATTATATTATTATTCTAGGATACTTTTTGAGTAATAATTTACCAATTTGTATTATTTTTGAGCAATAACATATTAACCCACTGCCCAGTGCCAATTGTCGTTTTCTGCATGTTTTTTTTTACTTTTCAGGTTTACTGTACCAAACGAAGTCCAATTGCCCCGAATTTTTTTATGATTTTTTATGGACCAAAAGAAGACTTGGATGCTTCGGGAGAAGACCGGAGGCCGCACGAGGGAGGCACAAGCTAACAGGGCGCGCCCAGGGGGGGGGGGTCGACGCGCCCTGATGGCTTGTCCCTCCCTGGTAGACCTCGTACCCCCGTTCTCTGGCCTATAAATTCACATATATTCCAAAAAACCTAAAGGGCATCCCGAAACACTTTTTTCGCCGCCGCAAGTCTCTGTTCCGCCGCGATCCCGTCTGGAGCTCCGTTCCGGCACCTTGCTGGAGAGGGGATCGATCGCGGAGGGCCTCTTTATCAACCTTGCTGCCCTCATGATGATGTGTGAGTAATTCACCATAGACCTACGGGTCCATAGTTAGTACCTAGATGGCTATCTCTCTCTTTTCATCTTCAATACAATGATCATCGCATCATCGCTTTGATCTATCCAATGTAATTTTTTTGTACGGTGTGTTTGTTGGGATCCAATGAATTGTGGGTTTATGTTTCAGATTATTCATGAAAAGTATTTGATTCACCTCTGAATAATAATATTATTATTTGCATGTTCATTATAGCTTCGTAAATCTCTCCGATCTATTGAAATAGATTGGCCAACTAGATTGATATTTCTTTAATGAGAGCGGTACGTTGTAGTGGGTTCAATCTGGCGGTTCTCTATATCCCAGTGACAGAAGGGGACAAGACACATCTTTGTATTGTTGCCACTAAGGATAAAACGATGGGGTTCGTTCATATTAATTAAATTCTCTTTGTCTACATCATGTCAATGTTCTCCAACCATTACTCTGTTTTACTTAATACTCTAGATGCATGCTCGATAGAGGTCGATGGGTGGAGTAATAGTAATAGGTACAAGCAGGAGTCGGCCTATTTGATTATGGACGTGATGCCTATTTATACATGATCATTGCCTTGAATATCACATAACTATGCGCTTTTCTCTCAGTAGCCCAACAGTAATTTTTTTACCCACCGTATGTTGCCTACATGAGAGATGCCGCTAGGGAAAACAATGGCCCCCGGGTCTATTCACTTATATCTTTATAAAACCTATCATTACTTGCTGCCATTATTTACTGTTTATTTTATTTTGCAATTTACATTTATCAACTATTATCTACACACTTCACTTGCTTGCAAATAACGAGATCAAGAGGATTGACAACCCTCTTGCCGCATTGGGTGCAAGTTGTTTGCTCTTTTGTGTGTAGCCGCTGAAGACGGTTGTGGATTGATATTCCTATTGGTTCGATAAACCTTGGTTTCTTAACTGAGGGAAATACTTATCCGTATTGTGCTGCAATTACCCGGTCCTCTTCACAGAAAATCCAACGCAGATCACTAGTATCAGGAAGGATTACTGGGGCCGTTGCCAGGGAATATCATCACGAACTATCAAGTAACTTCACACAAATTATCATTCACTCATTCTTCTTTTTATTTGCTATTATATTTAGTTTTCTTCATAAAATCAAAAATACAAAAATATTTACCTATGCTTGTTATTAGTTTACTTCTTTGCTTGCTAGTTTGCTTGTCCTGCTTGTTACTTTGCTCGTTCGGTCATCATGTCTCAAGATAGTACTAAGTTGTGTGACTTCTCAAATACTAATAACAATGATTTTATCGGAAATAATTTGCTACCCATGGTGGTAGCTACACAAGGCCCGAATTTATATCTCTAATTATTTTGGTAAATTATTTCCGACTACAAAAAATAACAGCCACGCAAGCAAAAAGGCACTTCTGCCGAAAAGGCAAGCGAAAAAATTGAGAGAAGTGAGAAAAGGCCCTTGATACAAAACGAAAAGGCACTTGTGTCAAAAAGGTAATTAAAAAACATCGAGAAGTGAGAAAAAGTCATTTCTATCAACAAAAATACACTTGTGTCAATGCCATAAAAAATCCAACACCTTATATATAAAACAAGGCACGTATGCCAAAGTGTGTGTAGCTACCACCATGCATACAAATCCGCCTCTCATGATTTTATTAGTACTCCTATACCACCCACCACTAGTGCGGAGGCTTTTGATATTAATGCTGCATTGCTGAATCTTGTGATGAAAGATCAATTTTCGGGAAGTCCTAATGAGGATCCCGCTGCTCATCTTAATACTTTTGTTGAACTTTGTGGTATGCAAAAGAAAAAGAATATGGATAACGATGTTGTGAAATTAAAATTAATTTCTTTTTCACTTAGAGATAAAGCTAAGGCTTGGTTTTCATCTTTACCACGTAATAGTATTGGAACATGGGATAAGTGTAAAGATGCTTTTATTTTGAAGTATTTTCCTCCTGCTAAGATCATCTCCCTTAGGAATCAAATTATGAATTTTAAACAACATGATCAAGAACATGTTGCACAAGCTTGTGAGAGGATGAAATTGATGATTAGAAATTTCCCTACTCATGGTTTAAACTTGTGGATGATTATCCAAAACTTCTTTGCTGGACTAAACGTTGTGTTTAAAAATCTTCTAGATTCTGCTGCAGGTGGTACCTTTATGGATGTGACCTTATGAGAGGCCACAAAACTTCTGGACAACACCATGAGAAATTTTTCTCAATGGTATACCGGGAGAGCTCCAACTGGTAAGAAGGTAAATTCTGTCGAAGATATCGCTACTTTGAGTGAAAAAGTGGATGCTCTTATGAATATGGTTGCTAGCAAAAATACTCATGTTGATCCAAATGATATAGCTTTATCTACTTTGATTGAGAAAAACAATGATGCTATTGATGTGAACTTTATTTCGCGAAACAATTTCAACAACAATGCTTATAGAGGAAATTTCAATGCTAGGCCGTGTCCCGGTAACTCCTCTAACAACTATGGAAATTCTTATGGTAATTCTTATGGAAATTCTTCTACAAATGCTAATAGGATACCCTCTGATCTTGAAAACACAATTAAATATTTTATTAGTTCTCAAAAGATTTTTAATACTATGGTAGAAGAAAAGTTGCATACGATCAATACTTTGGCTAAAAACATGGATATAATTGCTCTTGATGTTGAAACTCTTAAAGTAAAACTTTGCCACCCAAGCATTATTTTAATGAGACTATTAAATCTATCCAAATATCTATTAATGAGAGTAAGGAGATGACCGCTAAGTTAAAAGCTAAGCAGGAATTCTTAGAAAAGGCTCTTCCACCCGTTTTTTACCAGAATCATGATGAAGATCTTAAAATGATTGGACTTCTCGTATTGAATCTTTATTTACTAATCTTAAAGTAAATGATAAAGAAACTAAATATGAGTCATGTTTGCTTGGAGGGTGACGATTCTAATGCTAAAACTGAAAAAGTGGGTTTGGAGAGGTTAAAACTTTAACTAGTGATGTGCCCACTATCTTCGTTTACAAGGACTTTAGTTATGAAAGTTGCCCTTCAGTAGAATGTATTTCCTTGTTGCAAACTATTATTAGCTCACCCAATGTGTATGAATAAAATAAGGCTTTCACTAATCATATAGTGGAAGCAATGATAAAAGCTTATGATGAGAAACTTGAGCTTGAAGTTTCTATTCCTAGAAAAATGCATGATGAGTGAGAACCCACTATTAAAATAAAGATAAATAAATATGAATGCAAGGCCTTGTGTGACCTTGGTGCTAGTGTTTCAACTATACCTAAAACTCTTTGTGATGTGTTTGGTCTCACTAATATTCAAGATTCTTCCCTAAACTTGCATCTTGCGGATTCTACCATTAAAAAACATTTAGGTAGAATAAATGATGTTCTTATTATTGTAGATAAGAATGACAAAAGTCCAAAATAAACTTTAAAGTTCTAGACGAAGGCTAAATCAAACCCTGAACTTTAAATCCCGGAAATTGGCACTCTGTACTTGTAATCCCGGTCTATTTTAGACCCTAGACCTGTTTGGCACACTCGGAATACTACAATGCCGACCGGGATATCCAGCTACTCTCACTGACGAGAATTTGGGCCGGCCCATTATACCACGACAAGAATTTGTGAAATTTAAAAAATGTTCGCTCATTTTTAAAATTGTTCAGAGGTTAAAAAATGTTCCTGTTTTCCATTTTTGGCACAAAATCAAATTCCTTTTGTGTTTTTAAAATCTGGTTTAAAATTTGAAATTATATTCACATCTAAATTTATTTTTTTCGTGGTTTCAAAAAAATCACATTTGTAAAAAAAGTTCAGAATTCCGACAATTTTTCACATGCTATAAAAAATGATTCGGATTTTGAAAAATCATGTCACAATTTTTAAATCATGTTTTCGCAATTTCGTAAATAATTTGTGTTTTGAAAAATACCAAAGCGTCGAAAAAACATTTTTTTCGGGGCAAAAAAATATTGAAAACGTACACAATTTTGGAAATGTCCACACATTTTATAAAGTGTGAGCACTTTTTGAAAAATCTGAATGCTTAAAAAAACTGTTTTTTGAAAAAACAATCAATTTTGAAAATGCAGACACTTTTTTAAACATATTTTTCTAAAACTGGAACAAAAAATTTAAAGTGCGAACACTTTTTGAAATTTTAAAAAATTGAACAAAATTAGAAACCTGAACAAATGTGTAAAGAAATGTTTGTGACATCTAAAAAATATCACGAGTTTAGAAAAATTTACGTGTCATTTAAAAAAACTATGTAAAATGTATATAATATTCGTGCAATTCAAACAAATGTTTCGTGCATTCATAATAGTGTAACATTTTAAGAATGTTCGCGAGTTTCAAAAATTTGCTTGTGGCATTCTCAGAAAGAAGTGTATACAAATGTAAAGAAAGTTTGCGTGATGTAAAAAAATGTGTCATACCCTTAAAAGAGGGAAAATATCTGTGCACCGGAGCTTGTGGTGCTACCGGTGCACCGAAAATGTCATGTGTTTGAAAAAAGTGTATACAATTTTAAAAATAGGTAACAATGTAAAAAATGTTCATGTAGTTTTATAAAATGTTTTTTGTCGTTAAGAAATGTAAAACATGTATTTGGAAAAATATTACCGTGTGAAAGAAACAATATAACAAAGGTAAAGACTATGAAAAAAATCAAGAAAGAAACAAATGAAACCAAAAGTATAACAAAGAAAGAAAACCAGATAAGACCAATGAAAAAATAAAGTATAACGAAGTAAAAAAAAAAAAGAAAAAAATCATACCAGCGCGAGAGACTGCGCTAATGGGCAAGCCCAATTCAGCGAATACCGGCTAAATCCTCTCAAGGTTCAAAATAGACCGGGATCACAGAGTTCGGTGTGCTGATTTCAGGGATTGAGAGTTCGAGGTTTGATTTAGCTTTCACCTACAAATTCAAGGTTTGTTTTGAACTTTTTCCAATAAGAATTATGTGCCTGTAGATTTCATTGTGCCTGATATTGATTGCGATCCTACTTGTCTAATAATACTTGGAAGACCTTTCTTACGAATTATTGCAATTATTGATATGAAAGAGGGAAACATAAGGTTCCAATTCACATTAAAGAAAGGGATGGAAAACTTCCTTAGGAATAGAATTAAAACACCTTATTAATCAATCATGAGAGGTACTTATGGGTGGAGTGTGAAAGATGACAATATTTGAAACTATGCATTATGCCTAGCTAGGGGCATAAAACAATAACGCTTGTTGGGAGGCAACCCAATAGTTGTCTTTATTTTTACTTTTTACTTTATGTGATAGCATGATTATTGCCTCTTTAATGATTGTGTTTTTATGTTTTAATTAGTGTTTGTGCCAAGTAAAGCCTTTGGGATGACTCACAAGATGAGTAGAATTGATATGGTACAAAAACATAAACTTTAGCATGCAGTGCAGAATTTCTCTGATTTTAGTGGAACGTCTTTTTGATCTGAATTTCTTACACAGTATTACTATACAAAGTATTCAGGTTTTCCTAATTTTTCAGAATTTTTAGAGTTAAATAAGTATAGGTTCTTTATAGATCTTTACAGACTGTTCTGTTTTAGACAGATTCTTTTTTTGCTTGCATAGTTTGCTTGTTTTGATGATGCTATGGATTGTATCGGGGTGTATAAGACATGGAGAAGTTATAATACAGTACCTATTATGAAATAATGAAATATGAATCAATTTATAACAGTACCTAAAGTATTTGATATGTTTCTTATACTAACGGATCTCATGAAGTTTTGTTGAGTTTTGTGTGATTGAAGTTTTCAAGTTTTGGGTGTTATCACGATGGTCGAAGGAATAAGGAGCGGCAAGATGCTAAGCTTGGGGATGACCAAGGCACCCCAAGGTAATATTCTAGGAAGACTCAAGCGTCTAAGCTTGGGTATGCACCGGAAGGCATCCCCTCTTTCGTCTCAATCCATCGGTATGTCACTTGGAGCTATATTTTTATTTGTCACTTGATATGAGTTTTTCTTGGAGCGTCATTTGCTTTAATTTTTTTTGCCACAATCATCATTTGCTGGACACACCTATTTGAGAGAGACACACCTTCATCATAATTTGTTAGAATACTCTATGTGCTTCACTTATATCTTTTGAGCTAGCAGTTACTGTAGTACTTCACTTATATCTTTTGAGCATGGTGGCGTATAGATTTTATAGAAATAATTGCACTCTCGTTCTTCACTTATATTTGTTTGAGAGTTAATTAATAGTGATGGTAATTTGCATGGGTCATAAGAGTAGTCCAAAAATAGTAGGTATTCCATGAGTGATAATCAAAACCATCATGTAGCACATAAAAGAGAAATTTTGGGTTAATGATATTGATGTGGTTATATGAAAAATGAGTGATTGCATCATTGTTGATTCGTAGAAGTGTCGGTATTAAGAGGTGTTAATTTCCCGTTTGTCTAAAGATTAAAATGGCATGGTGAGGATGTGTGAGCATTTCTATTCCTCGTTAAAATCCTAGTATTGTTTTGGGTCGGAGGCGCGCGATGGTTAACTCCTCCCAACCTCATCCCTCAGGGCATGCGAGTAGTGCTTTGGTTTGGGATAAAACTAATAAAACTTTGCAATAAGTATATGAGTTCTTCATGACTAATGTGAACCCATGGACATACACAATCTCACCACCTCATATTTTGCTAGCCTCTTTGGTACCGTGCATTGCCCATTCTCACCTCGAGGATCGGTGCGAACTTCGCCGGTGCATCCAAACCCCGTGACATGATACACTCTGTCACACATAAGCCTCGTTATAGCATCCTCAAAACAGCCACCATACCTACCTATCATGGCATTTCGAAAGCCATTCCGAGATATATTGCCATGCAAATTCCACCATTACATCATATGACTAGTTCATTCATCATCATATTGCTTTGCATGATCATATAGAGCTGACATAGTATTTGTGGCAAAGCCATCGTTCATCATATTTCAAATACATGTCACGCTAGATCATTACGCATCCTGGTACACTCCCATAGGCATTCATATTGAGTCATATTGTTTCATAAGTTCTACATATCTATTTTTCATGTTGAGTTGTAAGTAAATAAAAGTGTGATGATCATCATTATTAGAGCATTGTCCTAGTGAGGAAATAAAAATGGGGGAGTCCAAATGAGCCCACCATAATAATATAAAATTAAAAAATTAAAAAAAGGAAAAAGAGAGAAAAAGAGAGAAAGGACTTTGCTACTATCCTTTACCACACTTGTGCCTCAAAGTGGAACCTTGTTCTTCATATAGAGAGTCTCATGTTATGTCATTTTCATATGCTAGTGGGAACTACTTTTTCATTATTCTAAACTTGGCTTGTATATTCCGATGATGGACTTCCTCAAATGCTCGAGGTCTTCATGAGCAAGCAAGTTGGATGCACACCCCACTTAACTTCAGTTGCACTTTCAAACACTTATAGCTCTTGTGCATCATTTGCATGGCAATCCCTACTCCTTGCATTGACATCTATCAATGGACATCTCCATAGCCCGTTGATACGCCTAGTTGATGCGAGACTTTCTTCTCCTCTTTTTACCACCTTGATATCTACCACCATATTCTATTTCCAACTTTATGCTATGTCCATGGTCACGCTCATGTATTGCGTGAAGAATAAAAAGTTGATGCACATTGAAAAAGTACAATCCAATTGCCTGACTTGGACACCTTGGTGCTTGACATTTGTATTAATGTGATGAAGATAGAGCCATGCCTTGCTAATATGATAAAATGAATGGGGGTAAATGATAACCCACAAGTGTAGGGGATCGTTTGTAGCCTTTTTGATAAGTAAGAGTGTCGAACCCAACGAGGAGCTAAAGGTAGAAAAAATATTCCCTCAAGTTCTATCGACCACCGATACAACTCTACGCACACTAATGCTTGCTTTACCTAGAACAAGTATGAAACTACTTTGCGGGAATAAAACTGGAAGTACTTTGCAAGATAATAAAGAACGTGGAAATAAAAGTTAGGTGCTGTTTTAATAAAAGAACAAAAAGAGTAAATAACTTAGTAGAAAGCTTTTTGTGAAACGCAAGAGAAAGATTGTCCCTAGGAAATTGAATATAATATGATAGATACTTGTTATATGCAATGAGGGAGAGGCATATGCTAACACACTTTCCGTACTTGGATCATATGCACTTATGATTGGAACTCTAGCAAGCATCCGCAACTACCAAAGTTCATTAAGGTAAAACCCAACCATAGCATTAAGTATCAAGTCCCCCTTACTCCCATACGCAACAACCCACCTACTCGGGTTTGTGCTTCTGTCACTCACGCAACCCACCATAGGCAAATCATGACCATATTGCAACACCCTACAGCGGGGATCCCTCACGTTTGCGCGACACGGAGGGCACCATAGGATAGCACCATATCAAAATACAACTCACATCCATAACATCATACCACAATTAACCCATAGGGCAAAAGAGATCTACTCAAACATCATAGGATAGCCAAATATCATTGGGAAATAATATATGGAGTTGAGCACCATGTTTAAGTAGAGATTACAGCGGGGAAGAGAGGTGTTACCACGCTGCATAGAGGGGGAGAGAGTTGGTGTTGACGGCGGCGAAGTTGTTGGTGTAGATCGCCGTCACGATGATTGCTCCGGTGGCGTTCCAGCGCCACCATGAGAGAGGGGGAGAGATGCCCCTTCCTTCTTCTTCTTCCTTGGCCTCCCCCCTAGATAGGAGGAGAGTTCCCCCTCTGGTCCATGGCCTCCATGGCGGCAGAGGGGCAGGAGCCCCTCCGAGATTGGATCTCCCTATCTGTTCTCTTTTGTTTCGCTTTCCTATTTTCTGGCCGAAAACTGTTTCTTATATTCCCGGAGATCCGTAACTCCGATTGCGCTGAGATTTTAACACGATTTTTTCCCCCAAAATTAGCTTCCTTGCATCCGAAGGAGAGCTTCAACCGACTTACGAGGTGACGACAACCCATCACGGCACGCGTGGGCCGTGGGGCGCGCCCTGGTGTCTTGTGGGGGCCGTGGGCCTCCTTTTGTGTTGATTCCGCTTCTCAAAATTCACAAATATTCCAAAAAAATTCTCCGTAAATTTTTATCGCGTTTGGACTTCATTTGATATGGAATTTCTGCGAAACAAAAAACACACAAAAAACAGGAACTGGCACTGGGCACTGGATCAATAGGTTAGTCCAATAAATCATATAAATTGTTGCCAAAAGTATGTGAAAGTTGTATAATATTGGCATGAAACAATCAAAAATTATAGATATGACGGAGACGTATCAGCATACCCAAGCTTAATTCCTGCTCGTCCTCGAGTAGGTACATGATAAAAAAGATAATTTTTAATGTGGAATGCTACCTAGCATAATCTTGGTCATATATCTAATCATGGCATGAATATTAAGACACAAGTGTTGCAAAGCAATAGTCTAGTTTTGACATAAAGACATTAATACTCAGGCATCCCAACAAACAATCATGTCTTTCAAAATATCAAGGCTAAAGAACGCTATCCCTACAAAATCATATAGCCTTGTCATGCTCTGTCTTCTTAACACAAAGTATAAATCATGTACTACCCCGGTGTCAACCAAGAAATTGGTTCATACTTTTTAACGCGCTTCAGCATTTTCAACTCTCACGCAATACATGAGCGCAATCCATGGATACAACACTATGGGTGGAATAGAATATGGTGGTAGGTTTCAAAGGGGTAAAAGTGGAGAAGAAAGTCTCGCATCAACTCAGCATATCAACGGGCTATGGAGATGCCCATCAATAGATATCAATGCGAGGCATAGGGATTGCCATGCAACGGATGCACTAAGACCTATAAGTGTGTGAAAGCTCAATATGAAAACTAAGTGGGTGTGCATCTAACTCTATAATGAAAAATTCCCACTAGTATCTAAAAGTGACAACATAAGAGACTCTCTATATGAAAAACATGGTGCTACTTTGAAGCACAAGTGTGGAATTAGCATGCCCCTTCTCTCTTTCTCTCTTTTTTTCTTTTTTTTCTTTTTCTTTCTTCTTCTTTTTTTTCTTCTTTTTTTCTTTTTTTTCTTGTCCGGAGCCTCATCCCGACTTGTGGGGGAATCATAGTTTCCATCATCCTTTCCTCACTAGGACATGCTCTAATAATGAATAATGATGATCATCACACTTCTATATACTTACAACTCAACATTACAACTCGATAGTAGAACAAAGTATGACTCTATATGAATGCAATGATCTAGCGTAGCAAAGATATCAAAAAACGGACAAGCCATGGAAACATCATGATAGTTATCTTACGATCATGTAAAGGAATATGACAATGAATGCTCAAGTCATCAAAACGGAAGCGGTGGAAGTTGCATGGCAATATATCTCGGAATGGCTATGGAAATGCCATAATAGGTAGGTATGGTGGATGTTTTGAGGAAGATATAATAAGGCTTATGTGTGATAGAGCGTATCATATCACGGGGTTTGGATGCACCGGCGAAGTTTGCACCGACTCTCGAGGTGAGAAAGGGCAATGCACGGTACCGTAGAGCCTAGCAAATTGCGGAAAGGTAAGAGTGCGTATAATCCATGGACTCACATTAGTCATAAAGAACTCACATACTTATTGCAAAAGTTTATTAGCCCTCGAAGCAAAGTATTACTACGCATGCTCCTAGGGGGGAGGTTGGTAGGAGTTAACCATCGCGCGCCCCCGACCTTCACACAAAGATATACAATCAAGAATAAATTGTGCTCCAACTTCCTAGCATAATGGGAGACTATACGTGCATGCTTCGGGAATCACAAACCTTAACACCAATATCTTACTAAACACGATCATCCAATAGTACCTCCCACATATTATCATCTCTATATCGCAAAACTATTGCAAGGAATCAAACATATCATATTCAGTGATCCCTAAGTTTTATGTAGGATTTTACGACTAACCATGTGAATGACCAATTCCGGTTGACTCTCTAAATAGATATAAGTGAAGCAAGAGAGTTTAATTCTTTCTACAAAAGACCATGCTCTAATAAATATAAGTGAAGCAAAAGAGCATTCTGTGAAGCGAAACAGGCAATCCAAACTTCAAATGATATAAGTGAAGCACATGAAGCATTCTATAAAGCCAACCATGGACTATCTCATACCAGCATGGTGCATAAAAGAAAAGTGAAAACTAAACACAAAATATGCTCCAAGATTTAAACATATCACATGAACGAAACAAAAATGAAAACATACCGATACTTGTTGAAGAAAGATGGGATGCCTTCCGGGGCATCCCCAAGCTTAGACGCTTGAGTCTCCTTGGATATTTACTTGGGGTGCCTTGTGCATCCCCAAGCTTGAACTCTTGCCTCTCATCCTTCTCCTCATATCGAGACCTCCTCGATCTTTGAACACTTCATCCACACAAAACTTAACAGAAGACTGGTGAGATCCGTTAGTATAATAAAGCAAATTTATACTTTAAGTACTGTTGCAAACCAATTCATATTTTATATTTTAATTATCCCTGCTGTATTATAACTTCTCCATGGCTTATACCACCGATAACATCGATAGTTTCATCAAAACAAGCAAAAACAATGCATCAAAAACAAAATCTGTCTTAAACAGGACAGTCTGTAGTAATATGAACTTTGACCATACTTGTCTAACGCCAAAAATTCTAAAAAATTAGGAAGAGATACAAATTTTGTATAGCAATACCGTGTAAAAATTTCATAAACTTTTAACGTTCCAATAAAAAATTTAAATTCACGCACTACAGCCAAAGTTTCTGTTTTTACACCGCACATACCAACAAGCAATCTAATCATCCTAAAGGCTAATCTTCGCACATTATTTTTATAATAAAATGGATTTGTACAAGGGGATAATTATTTTTGTTGAAAAGTTTCTGTGATTCAAGATTCACAAAGTTTCCATGGGCATGAACAAAGTTCAAGGCTAGCCCCCACTTCAATGATGCTCATCATCTCTCTCACTTTCACCTTTCTTTTTGTGAAGTTTTAGGTTCCCCTCTATATTTTTTGTTTTTAAACTTTATAAAAGCACACAACATAATAAAATGACTCTCTAAAAATTCCGGGTTGTCTCCCTGGCAGCGCTTTCTTTAAAGCCATTAAGCTAGGCATAAAGTGCTCAAGTAATGGATCCACCCGGATCCCAAGATATATCAAAGCCAATTTTAATTAACAATGATTTGCAATTTAGTAGTGAGCACAAAGTGATATATATCATGTGACAAAGAAGTCTAACTCTCTTTCTATGCATCGGCATGTCATACAAGAACAATTCATGCACATTAAGTAAAGGCCAATGCATAGTATAAATAGTTTATAGTATTGGAAACATAGAGAGGTGAAGATGTAGTTCCTCTCTCATAATAATTGCAAGTAGGAGCAGCAAGCACATGCATATTATATTCATCAAAATCATCATGTGTACTAGCAAAATGCAACTCATCAATATAATCCTTAATAAGTGCAAACTTCTCCGATATAGTGTAGTTGGGAGAATTCAAAAAAAATAATAGGACTATCATGTGTGGGTGCAATAGCAACAATTTCATTATTAACATAAGGAACTATAGCAAGTTCATCTCCATAAGCATAATTCATATTGGCATCATGGCCACAAGCATAGCAAGCATCAAGTTCATCAAAAAGGGATATTTCAAAAGAATCTAAGGGATCATAGCAATCATGATAGCATTCATCCTTCGGTAAGCACAAAGGGTAATTAAACAATGTATGAGTTGAAGAGTTACTCTCATTAGAAGGTGGGCACGGGTGATAAATCTTCTCTTCCTCCTTTTGTTCTTCGCTCTCTTCCTCATCTTTTTCATCTAATGAGCTCACAATTTCAGCAACTTCTTCTTCCATAGGTCCCTGCAAAATATTAGTCTCTTCCAAGGCAGCGGACATTCTTTCAATAAATTCAATAATATCAGCATTGCAATCATAATTCTCATAGCAATATTGAAGTATGGATAAATTTTCAGATTCGTAAGGAACATCATCATCATACTTTTCAAGCAAAGAAGCAATTTCATAAGCACCTTTAAAAGCAACAAATTCTTCTATTCGTTCCACATCATAGTAATCATAAATACCTTTAGCATAAGAAGCCAAAGTTTCATTATCGTTAAATTTACATTGAAAGGGAAGGTGTGGAGCCTCTATCTTAGAGCAACAAGTAAAATTACATCTCAAGCATGCATCCCAAGCAAACCATTGTAATATTCTAATTTGATCCCATAAGTGATCCCCTTTTTGAGACAAGTGATAATCCCTAATGTACTCACGTTTATCCAACGTGTCTCCCATTATAAAGTTTAATGATGATTTCTCAGGATTATCAAATGAGTAATTAACACGTCCGACATAACGAGCATCGAGGGTTTTAGGAGGTTCCCCATCTCCATGAGTAGCAACTACCACTAATTTTTTTGGTGTTTCGTGTTCCATATCCATAAAAAAAGATATAAAACAACTAATAACAGAAAATAAAAATTACTTAGTGATAAAGCAAACAAGCACACACGAGAATATTCACCCCACGCTATTGCTCCCCAACAACGGCGCCAGAAAAAGGTCTTGATAACCCACAAGTGTAGGGGATCGTTTGTAGCCTTTTTCGATAAGTAACAGTGCTGAACCCAACGAGGAGCTAAAGGTAGAACAAATATTCCCTCAAGTTCTATCGACCACCGATACAACTCTATGCACGCTAATGCTTGCTTTACCTAGAACAAGTATGAAACTACTTTGCGGGAATAAAACTGGAAGTACTTTTGCAAGATAATAAAGAACGTGGAAATATAAGCTAGGTGCTGTTTTAATAAAAGAACAAAAAGAGTAAATAACTTAGTAGAAAGCTTTTTGTGAAACACAAGAGAAAGATTGTCCCTAGGCAATTGAATATAATATGATAGATACTTGTTATATGCAATGAGGGAGAGGCATACGCTAACACACTTTCTGTACTTGGATCATATGCACTTATGATTGAAACTCTAGCAAGCATCCGCAACTACCAAAGTTCATTAAGGTAAAACCCAACCATATCATTAAGTATCAAGTCCCCTTTACTCCCATATGCAACAATCCACCTACTCTGGTTTGTGCTTCTGTCACTCACGCAACCCACCATAGGCAAATCATGAACATATTGCAACACCCTACAGCGGGGATCCCTCACGTTTGCGCGACACAGAGGCACCATAGGATAGCACCATATCAAAATACAACTCACATCCATAACATCATACCACAATTAACCCATAGGACAAAAGAGATCTACTCAAACATCATAGGTTAGCCAAATATCATTGGGAAATAATATATGGAGTTGAGCACCATGTTTAAGTAGAGATTACAGCGGGGAAGAGAGGTGTTACACCGCTGCATAGAGGGGGAGAGAGTTGGTGTTGACGGCAGCGAAGTTGTTGGTGTAGATCGCCGTCATTGTGATTGCCCTGGTGGCGTTCCGGCGCCACCAGGAGAGAGGGGGAGAGAGGCCCCCTCCTTCTTCCTCTTCCTTGGCCTCTCCCCTTGATGGGAGGAGAGTTCCCCCTCTGGTCCATGGCCTCCATGGCGGCGGAGGGGCAGGAGCCCCTTCGAGATTGGATCTCCCTCTCTCTTCTCTTTTGTTTCGCGTTCCTGTTTTCTGGCCGAAAACTGTTTCTTATATTCCCGGAGATCTGTAACTCCGATTGTGCTGAGATTTTAACACGATTTTTTTTCCAAAAATTATCTTCCTTGCGCCTGAAGGAGAGCTCCAACCGACTTACGAGGTGACCACAACCCACCACGGTGCGTCTGGGCCCTGGGGCACGCCCTGGTGTCTTGTGGGGGCTATGGGCCTCCTTTTGTGTTGATTCCATGATACTTCTCCATCGTATATACTTTTCCAAACTCTTTTGCCCTTGTTTTGGACTCTAATTTGCATGATTTTAATGGAACTAACCCGGACTGACGCTGTTTTCAGCAGAATTGCCTTGGTGTTATTTTTGTGCAGAAATAAAAGTTCTCGAATTGACCTGCAAATTTACGGAGAATATTTTTGGAATTAATAAAAAATACTGGCGAAAGAATCAACCGGAGGGGGTCCACCACCTGGCCAAGAGCCAGGGGGCGCGCCCCCCCTAGGGTGCGCTCTGCAGGCTTGTGGGCCCCCTGGAGCTCCTCCGACCTCAATTCCAACTCTATATATTCCTATTCGGGGAGAAAAAAAATCAAGAAGAAGAGTTCATCGCATTTTACGATACGGAGCCACCGCCACCTCCTGTTCTTCCTCGGGAGGGCAAATCCGGGGTCCGTTTTGGGCTCCGGAGATGGGAAATCGACGCCGTCGTCATCACCAACCATCCTTCATCACTAATTTCATGATGCTCTCCGCCGTTCGTGAGTAATCTCATCGTAGGCTTGCTGGACGGTGATGGGTTGGATGAGATTTACCATGTAATCAAGTTAGTTTTGTTAGGGTTTGATCCCTAGTATCCATTATGTTCTGAGATTGATGTTGCTATGACTTTGCTATGCTTAATGCTTGTCACTAGGGCCCGAGTGCCATGATTTCAGATCTGAACCTATTATGTTTTCATGAATATATATGTGTTCTTGATCCTATCTTGCAAGTTGTAGACACCTATTACGAGTTATGATCTGCATCCCCCAGGGTGACAATAACTGGGATTCTTTCCGGTGATTACCGTAGTTTGAGGAGTTCATGTGTTCACTAAGTGCTAATGCTTTGGTCCGGTTCTCTATTAGAAGGAGGCCTTAATATCCCTTAGTTTCCATTAGGACCCCGCTGCCACGGGAGGGTAGGACAAAAGATGTCATGCAAGTTCTTTTCCATAAGCACGTATGACTATATATGGAATACATGCCTACATTACATTGATGAATTGGAGCTAGTTCTGTGTCACCCTATGTTAAAACCGTTGCATGATGAATGCCATCCTACATAATTATCCATCACTGATCAATTGCCTACGAGCTTTTCACATATTGATATTTGCTAAGTTAATTTTCCGTTGCTACTGTTACAATCACTACAAAACTGCTATTGTCACTTTGCCATTGTTACCGTTACTTCCATACTGCTTTGCTACTGAATACTTTGCTGCACATACTAAGTCTTTTAGGTGTGGTTGAATTGACAACTCAGCTGCTAATACTCGAGAATATTCTTTGGCTCCCCTTGTGTCGAATCAATAAATTTTGGTTGAATACTCTACCCTCGAAAACTGTTGCGATCCCCTATACTTGTGGGTTATCAAGACCTTTTTCTGGCGCCGTTGCCGGGGAGCATAGCTCTATTCTCTGAGTCACTTGGGATTTATATCTGTTGATCACTATGAAGAATCTAAAAGACCCAAAAACCAAGATCTATCCCTCTACTACGAGGGGAGGTAAGGAACTGCCATCTAGCTCTGCACTTGATTCACCTTCTGTTATGAGTAAACTTGCGACACCACCACCTGCTATTGATTCTGATATGTCGCAAGTAGTTGATGATTCCACTTCTGCTATGCATGATGCTTATGCTGATACTTTGCTTGATACTACTGTGCCACTGGGTGAATTTCTTGATGAACAAATTGCTAGAGTCAATGTTGCAACTGATGATATTTCTGAAACTGATGAAATTATTGAAACTGAACACTATGAGACACCTGCTAGACCTAGCTCTCCTAGATATGAATTGCCTAATATACCTAAGGGTTATGTTATGGAGGGAGAGGTAGCTAGGGACTTTCTTGCTTGTAAAGATAGAGATGATCTTAAGAAATTACTATGCAAGTGGAAAGAAAAATCTTTGAATGCTAGAATGCAATATGATCCTAAGTTTGCTACTTCACCTATCTTTGTTACTGATAAGGATTATGAATTCTCTGTCGATCCTGAGTTAATTACTTTGGTTGAATCTGATCCTTTCCATGGTTATGAATCTGAAACTGTTGTGGCACATCTTACTAAATTGAATGATATAGCCACCCTATTTACTCATGAGGAAAAAATTCGTTATTACTATATTCTTAAGTTGTTTCCTTTCTCATTAAAGGGTGATGCTAAGATATGGTTTAATTCTCTTGCTCCTGGTTGTGTGCGTAGTCCCCAGGATATGATATATTACTTCTCTGAAAAGTATTTTCCTGCCCATAAGAAACAAGCTGCCTTGCAGGAAATATTTAACTTTGTGCAAATTGAAGAAGAGAGTCTCCCACAAGCTTGGAGGAGGCTTCTCCAATTACTTAATGCTTTGCCTGATCATCCTCTCAAGAAAAATGAAATACTTGATATCTTTTATAATGGACTAACCGACGCTTCTAGGGACCACCTAGATAGTTGTGTTGGTTGTGTTTTCAGGGAACGAACTGTTGAACAAGCTGAACTACTATTGAATAATATATTGAGCAATGATAATGATTGGTCTATTCCCGAACCACCCCCAAAGCCAACTCCAAAGAAAAGAGGTATTCTATTTCTCAGTCCTGAAGATATGCAAGAGGCAAAGAAATCTATGAAAGAAAAAGGCATTAAAGCTGAAGATGTTAAGAATCTACCACCTATTGAGGAAATTCATGGTCTTGATAACCCGACACAGGTAGTAGAGGTAAATTCCCTCCGTAGATTTGATGAAGGTGATATTCCTTATAATAAGTCTGCTAGCCAATGCTTGGATGAGTTTGATAACTTTATTGTTAAGCAAGAAAATTTCAATGCTTATGTTAGTAGACAATTGAAACATAATGCTTACATGCTTGATCGCTTAGGTGATTATATGAGTAGAACTGTTAATGATCTTAAGCTTATTAGTAAACATGCTTCGATGGTAACTACTCAAGTAGAGCAAGTACTTAAGGCACAAAATGATTTGCTTAATGAGATGATTGGTAAGAACAATGATAATTCTGTTAGAGTTGTGACTAGAGGTGGTAAAATGACTCAGGAACCTTTGTATCCTGAGGGCCATCCTAAGAGAATTGAGCAAGATTCTTAGAGAATTAATACTGATACACCTAGTCGTCCCAGTAATAAAAGGAAAAAGAATGACGATAGGGCTTTGCATGCTGCTAGTGAACCTGTTATAGATACACATGAAAACCCAAATGATATTTCCATTTCAGATGCTGAGACACAATCTGGTAATGAACATGAGCCTAGTGATAATATTAATGATGATGTTCATGTTGATGCTCAACCTAGTAATGATAATGATGTGGAGATTGAACCTGCTGTTGATCTTGATAACCCACAACCTAAGAACAAAAGATATGACAAAAGAGACTTTGTTGCTAGGAAACATGGTAAAGAAAGAGAACCTTGGGTTCAGAAACCCATGCCTTTTCCTCCTAAGCCATCCAAGAAAAAGGATGATGAGGATTTTGAGCGCTTTGTTGAAATGCTTAGACCTGTCTTTTTGCGTATGCGCTTGACTGATATTCTGAAAATGTCTCCTTATTCTAAGTATATGAAAGATATTGTGACAAATAAAAGAAAGATACCGGAAGCTGAGATTTCCACCATGCTTGCTAATTATACCTTTAAGGGTGGAATACCAAAGAAACTAGGAGATCCCGGAGTACCTACTATACCATGCTCTATTAAAGGAAACTATGTTAAAACTGCTTTATGTGACCTTGGAGCTGGTGTTAGTGTTATGCCTTTCTCTTTGTATCGTAGACTTGATTTGAATAAGTTGACACCTACTGAAATCTCTTTGCAAATGGCTGATAAATCAACTGCTTTAGCCATCGGTATTTGTGAGGATGTGCCTGTCGTAGTTGCAAATGTTACTATCCTAACGGACTTTGTTATTCTTGATATTCCCGAGGACGACAGTATGTTGATCATCCTTGGTAGACCCTTTTTGAATACTGCAGGGGCTGTTATTGATTGCAACAAGGGCAATGTCACTTTTCATGTTAATGGTAATGAGCATATGGTACACTTTCCGAAGAAACAACCTCAAGTTCATAGTATCAACTCCATTGAAAAAATTTCAACGATTATTATTGGAGACTTTGAATTCCCTCTCCCTACTGCCAAAAAGAAATATGATATACTTATTGTTGGGGACATGCATATCCCCATTGAGGTAACCTAGTGCTATTCGAAAATTCTCCGGTTCCGTGTCATTCGAAAAAAGTTTGTCAATAAGACTTGATCAACCTTATTGATGGATTCTTTTTGATGAGCATGAGATGGATGAATTTAGAAAGCACAACCTTCTGTACCCAACTTTTATTTTCTGTTCTTTAGATTTAATTTAGTAAAAATGCTATTATTTTTCTGTTTTCTGATTTATCCGTGCAATAAAAAATGACCTGAGAATAAAAGTCCTCCAAATGCCCTGAAAATGTAGTATGATTTTTTCTGGATTATTTTAGAATTTTTGGCACTGAGAACACATCAGGGGGCTGCACCAGTGGGCCACAAGCCTGCAGGGCGCGCCCACCCCCCCTGGGCGCGCCCCCTGGCTTGTGGGTCCCACGTAGGGCCCCCTCACTTATTCCAGCACCCATCCACTTCGTCTTCCTCTAGAAAAAATCCCACCATTGCTCAAACCCGTGTTCTAGCTCATCTTGCTGCCATTTTTGATCTCCTTGTGCAAAGCTCCATTTGCAAAACTGTTTTGGGGGATTGTTCTTCGGTATGTGACTCCTCCAATGGTCCAATTAGTTTTTGTTCTAGTGCTTTATATATTGCAAATTTTTGCTGCTGTCGTGACCTTGTTCTTGAGCTTGCATGTCAAATTTGTATGGTCCCAAGTAGTTTTGATGCATGATATAGCCTGTAGGCACTTGTGGGAGTAGTTGCTATAAGTTTTGTTGAGTTTTGTTCACCTTTATTGTGAGTCACTAAAAATTTCAGAAATTTCTCAGAGAAAGAAAGATGGTGAGGAGAATATACCAAGGTGGTTCCTCGAGCAAGAAGACCCCGAGACTCGCGATACGTGAGCCCGACTTTGAACCACCAAGGGAGCTCAAGTGCGGCCTTGTGAATGGCCGTCGGATCAATTCATGGTCCATGCTGGATTCAAGGAAGAATTTTACGCGTACATATGAAATGCTGGCCTTGAAGATTTCGTCTCAGACCAATGCAAGCAATATTATCAACTCACTGATTCCTTCGTGCGGAGGTTTGAATTTTCATCCAGGCGTAATACGCATTCCGTTCTATTTAATCTTTATGATGAATCTTATACTATGGACCTAGAGGATTTTAACCGTGCATGCAAAATTCCACAATGGGGCAGCCATAGTGATCCTCATAAAACTGAATATAATGATTTTCTTGCTAGCATCACTGTGGGAGAAACTAGAAACATTATACAGGCTACCTTGGGGAGCATTCACTTTGCTGTCATACATTATTTTGCTCTCTTCATAGGTAGATGTATTAACGGTAAACATGATCATAGCCACCTTTGCGTATCTGATCTTAGTATTCTTAAGAGTGCGGTCATGGGTGATAGACGATATAACCTGGGAGCTATTATTGCTAGGAGGCTACATAAAAATGCTAAGGATGGAGATTTCTTTGGTGGGATTTATGCTACCCAGGTAGCTAATTATCTTGGGGTACCCATAAGGGAGAATGATATTGAGTTACCACCTGCTTTTCTTTATTATGAGGCTATGGTGCGCTACCAGTTTCTTGAGAGAAACGAACAATCCCTCCTGTACCGACTAATTTTTGACTGACATCGTGCTGTCCATATTACCCTTCCTGCTCCTGCCTTCTTTAACTTTCAGGAAAAATAGAGACACTTTATAACCAGAGAGGAGGCAAACGAGTATGAGAGAGAGGCGGAAGCCGCTCGCCTCCGCGCTGCAGCCGCTCAGGCAGTTGCTGCCGCAGCCCAGTACAACCCCAACTATGACTTTGGATATTATCCGGGCCAGCCATGGCCCTAGACCAACTTAGGCTAAAATCCTAAGCTTGGGGGAGTACGTATTTCTCACCGACATTACATTCATGTTCACACACTCATCTTAGTAGTCGGTGCTTATACTTTTTCATTGTACCATCCATGGTAGTTTATTTCTTCTTTTCGCTTTCTTCCTGTGTGTTTAATTAACCTTGAGAAAAAAAATTAGTTCTAGCTTTACCTTTCGGTTTGTTTAGTTGTATCATTAAAAAGAAAACCCAAAAAGATTTCTCGTTCTTCTTTTGCTTGTTGGGAGCTCTCCCGTGTAAATAGTTTTTCTCGTTCTTGTTTTGAAATTTCTTTTCTTTGGGTCGTAAGGAGAAGACCACAATGAAAATGTTGAGTGTCTCTCATATGCATTATTGTTTATCTTACAGAGAGCCCATATTACCTTGCCTTCTCCTTTGAGTTATTGTTTGCAGATTCTAGCTTAGTCCAATGCACGTGCACTCTCTTTATTATACACACCGTTCGGTCGTGCAAGTGAAAGGCAATAATGACGATATATGATGAAGTGATTGAGATGGAGAAAAGCTGGTACGAACTCGACCTACTAGGTTTTTGTAAATATGATTAGCTCATCGTTCTGGATTCAGCTCATTATGGATGAAACATGTTTGAAATGACAATTAGAGATTATAGTTACTCATGCCATGCTTAATTAGCTAAGAGTGTATAATGGTTTGTCTTGAGTGCCAACATGCATTTTAAAATGGTTGTGATGCAGTATGATAAGATGGTATCCTCCTCTGAATGATTCAAGTGGCTTGACTTGGCACATGTTCACGCATGTAGTTGAAACAAAATCAACATAGCCTCCACGATGTTTATGTTCATGGTGATTTATATCAATGTTGGTTAATCTCAATGCATGTTTATGACTGTTGTCGCTCTCTAGTTGGTCGTTTCCCAGTCTCTTGCTAGCCTTCACCTGTACTAAGCGGGAATACTGCTTGTGCATCCATTTCCATAAACCCAAAGTCGTTCCATATGAGTCCACCATACCTACCTATATGCGGTATTTACCTGCCGTTCAAAGTAAATTTGCACGTGCCAAACTCTAAACCTTCAAATAATACTCTGTTTTGTATGCCCGAATCGCTCATGTAGTGACTAGGGGCTGTGAGTATCTTCCATGCTAGGTGGGTTATTCTAACGATATGTGTTGATTCACTATCATTCACGAGAAAGTGGCTGGTATTCGGGATGCCCAGTTCCATGCTCAAAAATCAAATCAAAATATAATGAAACAAAACTCCCCCAGGATTGTTGTTTGTATGGACGGTACCCGTGGATTCGGCTCGCCGTGGAGTGTGATTGATTGGTGGAGGGGGAGTAAAAACTTTACTATTCTATTTGGGAACCGCCTATAATGTATCTAGCATGGAAGATACCGAGATCTCTTAGTTGTTATGTTGACAATGAAAGCATACCGCTCAAAATTATTATTCATCCCTGTTTTAAAAACTCGAGCTATGGCACCTCTGTAAATCAATGCTTCCCTCTGCGAAGGGCCTATCTATTTTACTTTACTGTTGAGTCATCCTCCTCTTATAAAAAGCACCAGTTAGAGAGCACCACCGTCATTTGTATGCTTTGTTATTAATTGATATTGCGTATGATTGTGACTGGATCTCTTTTACCATGAATTACAATGTCTAGTCAGTACTTGTTCTTCAGAGGTGCTCTGCATTTATGTTTTGCGGTCTCAGAAAGGGTTAGCGAGATACCATCGTATCATATTGTATCATGATTGTTTTGATGAAATTGTTGTCATCCGAGATTTATTATTATTGCTCGCTAGTTGATTACGCCATTGATATGAGTAAATGTGAGACCTAAATGTTATTGTGAATGTGGTTAGTCTATAATCTTTGCTGAAAATCTGAACATCAGTTAGACATATTTACAACAACAAGATCAAACAGAGTTTGTAAAAGTTTTTCTTTATCACTTTCAGTTTGTCAACTGAATTGCTTGAGGACAAGCAATGGGTTAAGCTTGGGGGAGTTGATACGTATCCATCGTATCTACTTTTCCAAACTCTTTTGCCCTTGTTTTGGACTCTAATTTGCATGATTTGAATGGAACTAACCCGGACTAACGCTGTTTTCAGCAGAATTGCCTTGGTGTTATTTTTGTGCAGAAATAAAAGTTCTCGGATTGACCTGAAAATTTACGGAGAATATTTTTGGAATTAATAAAAAATACTGGCGAAAGAATCAACCGGAGGGGGTCCACCACCTGGCCACAAGCCAGGGGGCGCGCCCCCCCTAGGGCGCGCCCTGCAGGCTTGTGGGCCCCCTGGAGCTCCTCCGACCTCAATTCCAACTCTATATATTCCTATTCGGGGAGAAAACAATCAAGAAGAAGAGTTCATCGCGTCTTATGATACGGAGCCGCCGCCACCTCTTGTTCTTCCTCGGGAGGGAAGATCTGGGGTCCGTTTTGGGCTCCTGAGAGGGGAAATCGACGCCGTCGTCATCACCAACCATCCTTCATCACCAATTTCATGATGCTCTCCGCCGTTCATGAGTAATCTCATCGTAGGCTTGCTGGACGGTGATGGGTTGGATGAGATTTACCATGTAACCGAGTTAGTTTTGTTAGGGTTTGATCCCTAGTATCCATTATGTTTTGAGATTGATGTTGCTATGACTTTGCTATGCTTAATGCTTGTCACTAGGGCCCGAGTGCCATGATTTCAGACCTGAACCTATTATGTTTTCATGAATATATATGTGTTCTTGATCCTATCTTGCAAGTTGTAGACACCTTTTTCGAGTTATGATCCGCATCCCCCAGGGTGACAATAACTGGGATTCTTTCCGGTGATTACCGTAGTTTGAGGAGTTCATGTGTTCATTAAGTGCTAATGCTTTGGTCTGGTTCTCTATTAGAAGGAGGCCTTAACATCGTAGTTTCCATTAGGACCCCACTGCCACGGGAGGGTGGGAGAAAAGATGTCATGCAAGTTCTTTTCCATAAGCACGGATGACTATATATGGAATACGTGCCTACATTACATTGATGAATTGGAGCTAGTTCTGTGTCACCCTATGTTAAAACCGTTGCATGATGAATGCCATCCGACATAATTATCCATCACTGATCCATTGCCTACGAGCTTTTCACATATTGATCTTTGCTAAGTTACTTTTCCGTTGCTACTGTTACAATCACTACAAAACTGCTAATGTCACTTTGCCATTGTTACCGTTACTTCCATACTGCTTTGCTACTGAATACTTTGCCTCAGATACTAAGTCTTTCAGGTGTGGTTGAATTGACAACTCAGCTGCTAATACTCGAGAATATTCTTTGGCTCCCCTTCTGTCGAATCAATAAATTTGGGTTGAATACTCTACCCTCGAAAACTGTTGCGATCCCCTATACTTGTGGGTTATCATTCCACTTCTCAAAATTCACAAATATTCCAAAAATAAATCTCCGTAATTTTTTATCGCGTTTGGACTTTGTTTGATATGGAATTTCTGCGAAACAAAAAAAAAAAAAAAACAAGAACTGGCACTGGGCACTGGATCAATAGGTTAGTCCAATAAATCATATAAATTGTTGCCAAACGTATGTGAAAGTTGTATAATATTGGCATGAAACAATCAAAAATTGTAGATACGACGGAGACGTATCAGTAAACATTCTTTTAAGATCATATACTTCGAAAGATTGATGATTTTGTTGCTTGTGCCTATAAATATTACTATGTTGATGTTTGTTAATACATCGTTTTTCACTGAGGATACATGCAAAAGATTACATATTGGGTAGCATGTCACATCAAAAATTCTGATTTTACAATTTACCTACTCCAGGACGAGCATGAATTAAGCTTGGGGATGCTGATACGTCTCCAACGTATGTATAATTTTTTTATTGTTCCAAGCTATTATATTATCATTCTAGGATACTTTTGAAGTAATAATTTACCAATTTCTATTATTTTTGAGCACTAACCTATTGACCCAGTGCCCAGTTTCACTTGTTATTTTCTGTGTATTTTTTTACTTTTCAGGTTTACAGTACCAAACGAAGTCCAATTGCCCCAAAAAATTTTATGATTTTTTCTAGACCAAAGGAAGACCTGGAAGCTTCCGGAGAAGACTCGAGGACGCACGAGGGAGGCACAAGCCAACAGGGCACCACCAGGGGGGGGGGGGGTCGGCGCGCTCTAATGGCTTGTCCCTCATCGGTGGACCTCCTACCCCTGTTCTCTGGCCTATAAATTCACATATATTCCAAAAACCCTAAAGGGCATCCCGAAACACTTTTTCCGCCACTACAAGTCTCTATTCCGCCGCGATCCCATCTGGAGCTTTGTTCCGGCAACCTGTCGGAGGGGGGATTGATCACAGAGGGCATCTTCATCAACCTTGACGCCCTCATGGTGATGTGTGAGTAGTTCACCACAAACCTACGGGTCCGTAGTTAGTACCTAGATGGCTATCTCTCTCTTTTGATCTTCAATATAATGATCATCGCATCTTCGCTTTGATTTATCAGATGTAATTCTTTTGTACGGTGTGTTTGTTGGAATCCGATGAATTGTGGGTTTATGTTTCAGATTATTCATGAAAAGTATTTGAGTCACCTCTGAATATTATGATTATTATTTGCATGATCATTATAGCGTCGTAAATCTCTCCGATCTATTGAAATAGTTTGGCCAACACTTGAGTGAAAGGGGTGCGTTGTAGTGGGTTCAATTTGGCGGTGCTCTATATCCCTGACAGAAGGGGACAAGACATGTCTTTGTATTGTTGCCACTAATGACAAAACAATGGGGTTAGTTCATATTAATTGAATCCTCTCTGTCTACATCATGTCAACGTTCTCCAATCATTACTCTATTTTACTTAATACTCTAGATGCATCCTGGATAGCGATCGATGGGTGGAGTAATAGTAATAGGTGCAGGCAAGAGTCGGCCTATTTGCTTATGGACATGATGCCTATTTATACATGATCATTGCCGTGAATATCACATAACTATGCACTTTTCTATCAATTGCCCAACATTAATTTGTTTACCCACCGTATGTTGCCTACATGAGAGATACCGCTAGGGAAAACTATGGCCCCCGGGTCTATTCACCGATATCTTTATAAAACCTATCATTACCTTGCTGCCATTATTTACCGTTTATTTTATTTTGCAATTGACATTTATCTACTATTATCTACACACTTCACTTGCTTGCAAATAACAAGATCAAGGGGAGGGCACTACTGGAATTCAGTTATTTTCCGTCTGCCATAGCGGACGGCAAAGGACAGGACCACCGACGGCAAAGCCTTTGCCGTCGGGCAGCAGACGGCAAAATTTCCGGCACTGAGAACCCCAGTAAAGGAGTGCTTTGCCGTCTGCCTTTATACAGTGGACGGCAAAGTGTTTTTGCCGTCAGGCAGCAGACGGCAAAGTGACTGGACGGCCTAAACTTGAGTTAGCCCCGTTAGTGGCTAACGGAGCCTTTGCCGTCTACCACTCCCCCTTTGCCGTCCGCACCCTATGCCGTCTACCTCCCCTTCTTTGCCGACGGCCACTCCTTTGCCGACGGCCACCGTCAGCATAGCTTCTTTGCCGTCCGCCCCCCCCGCCAGCCTCCTTTGCCGACGGTCACTGCTATGCCGACGGTGGCCGTCGGCATATCTTCTTTGCCGTACGCCCTAGCCACACTCCTTTGCTATAGTGCCACTGCTATGCCGACGGTAGCCGTCGGCATAGCTTCTTTGCCGTCCGCCCCTGGATGGCAAATGTACCAAATGGCATCAGGCGCACTCCCAGGATGCACAGGTGGGTGCCACGTGTTGCCTTTGCCGTTGGTGCCGGACGGCAAAGAAACTATGCCGACGGTGGCCGTCGGCAAAGTGGCAATATTGCCCCAGTTTTTTCTGTTTTTTCTAATATCCTATTTTCACAGGCAAAATATGCTATATATGTATATATTTCACAATAACCCTAGTGATGATCATCCAACAACAAGCACACGCACAAGTATCCAACAAACATACCAAAACAAATGTCACATTGTTCACCATATTACAATAGTAACAAGTTTCACATATGTAGCAAGTTTAACATTGTTCATCGATACAAAATCACAAGCACTCCATCAATGCAAGCTTCCGTGAAGTGACTCTAATCTGCAAAATGGGAAATACGAAAGTTAGATGAAGAAGACTAGAATAAGAAGAAGAAGATGAAGAAGCGGTTTTCTTCTCTCTATGTTTCTCCTCTTGTTTTCTTCTTCTTATTGCTTATTTGTGTCATTCGGGCGAAAGTTAGATGAAGAAGACTAGAATAAGAAGAAGAAGATGAAGAACACTAATATTTCGGAAGGAGCTAAGTTTGTCTAAGTGCTAAGTTTGTCTAAGTGCTAAGTTTGTCTAAGTGCTAAGTTTGTCTAAGTGCTAAGTTTGTGTAAGTGCTAAGTTTGTCTAAGTGCTAAGAAGATGAAAAACGAGCTAAGTTTGGGGCTTACCGTCCTCGTCATCATGGAGGAGAGGCACCGCAGTTGCTCAGACCAGTTTCACCTGGAGAAGGCTGCCCTGGAGAAGGGTCGTGCGATGCGACTCCGGAGTTAAGCTGCACCAAAGATGATTTGCAATGTCTCGTTAGCATGATGACACTGAAAAGATCATTGCATTGAAATGAAACTCACCGTTGGAGCCGTGGTAATGACTGGCATCGACGGAGCGGCCTGGCCAGTCTTCTCGCACATAGTCTGCACATTTGTTTTCACAAGTCAACGATATTCATTATTAATGAAAGGAACATTATATGCAAGATTTGACAAATATGAAGAAGAATATTACCACGATGAGCTCGTAGATGGCCCGGTAAGATGCATCGGACCGTGCCCTCTCCTCCTCCAACAACCTTGCCGTCCTCTCCTCCATCTCCTTCTCCTTCGCCACCATAAGCGCCTGTGTTGCCTCTCTCTCTTTCAGAATAGCAGCCTGCAACACAACTCCTCGTTAGCATTGTAATCATCTTTGTTCACACACATAACGTAATGAGGAAAGATATCTGAGTCCGTATAACTAACCTCGATGGCGAGCTCGACTGGCCGTGGACGAGGCCTTATCTCAGGAAAGGAGCTCATTTGGCGCGCCTTGATCTCCCGGAGGTTACTAGGACAACGTATAAGGCCATCTCCAATGGCAATCGAGCCATGGGGCCTCCCGCCGCCAGCTATCATCACCAGCTCTGGATCAATAGGCTCCTGGCTTGGGTTAAAGTCCTCCCCTTTCCTCGCCTTCCCCTCATCTCTGTACCTCACGAGCTTGTTGTGGGAGGAGATGTTGCTGAACTTCAAGGGATCATCGAGGTCAGATTCAGAGAATGCCTTGACCTTCTTGTACGAGGCAGTATGGGCCATTGCATAGAGGTCGTACATCTATGGCACCTCCGTTTTATTGTGATGCGCCTAAAAGAGAGAGAGAGGAACAAAGTATTAGTAAAGGGCTCAAGCTAGAATCAAGAATGAATTGCATGAATCATGAAGCTAACCACATACCCAGTTTAGACCAAACTGATTTAAGTTGGCGCTCCCTTGATGGTGTGGCACACCAACCATTTTGTTACGCCGGTCCTTGGCATTGTTGTGGATGGATAGCCATTGTTCTGAGCACCACTCATCCACCAACACCTCCCAACAATCCATCATATCCGCACACCATCTTGGGGGCACCTAAGTTAATAAAGAGATATTTGAGCGCTACGCGTAGGAATCAAATGAAGGAAACTAAGTACAAGGCCTTAAGAATACGTAATTACCTTCATGTAATGCTCCTTCTCCATCTTCTTTCCGTGGCACGTCGACTTCTCCTTCCTAATACGCCGCGAGGCGTAGTAGTCTCGAACAGCCTGCACCCGAGCCTCGTGCCGAAAGTTTTGTAGTAGGCGCCTGCATTGCTGATCGATAACCTTTGCCGCGGCCTCCTCGTATCCCTCCTGACACCTGTAGAAGGTCTCCAATCAAACGACACAACACTTATTAGTACAATAACTAGCTATTGTTGATTTTTAATTGTGTAAAGTAGAAATTACCCAAAAATACCTGATCACCATCTCCGCCCTCGTGTGGCACAAAACACCGTCGATCCTCTCCTCAGGCGGGGCTGGTGCAGCCAAGTAGTGCTCCTAGGTCAGTCCTAACTCTTGAACCTGACCCTCACCGGGCAACGTGACAAACCCCGGGAAGTTTTGCCTGACAAGGACACCAAGGATGCTGTTGGGCCTGCGGGCATCCTTGGGATGATGCCAACCCCTGCAGTATGACAAAGCCAACACATTAGATATTTGAAAAAACGTGAAGGCAAAAGGTTAAAAAAAGACTACATGCACTTACCTCTCCCCATCAGGCCTAATCCACCACCTCAGCTCGCGGGTCCCCGGCACAGGCGGGAGCCGTGTCATACCACGCTGGTAGATGGTGGCGCCCTCAGGCAGCTCGACGTCGCTATCAGAAAAACAATCCCCGACACCATCAGCATGGCCACTAGGCTCCTCCGGCCAGGTATCCCATGGGGTCTGCCGGGACGTGCCCTCATCCCTACTCTGCTCCGGAGTCTCGTGATACGAAGCCTCTAGGACAGGAGTCGTGTAGGTCGAAGGCTCGTCGACCCGAGGCTCGTGGACCGGAGTCCGCGTAGCCTCGTCCTCAGACAGGTCCACTCTAGCAGTCCTGTGCTCAGGTGAATCAGCTGGGGGTGGCGGCGAGGAAGGCATAGCAGCCACCCTACCTTTGCCGCGGCCTCCTCGCCCTCCTCTCCCACCTCTACTACCTCTCTTCTTCCCCCGACCTCCTCTCACGGGGGTCGACAAAGAAGCGGCCACCGGTGTATGCAGACTAGAGAGCAACGCTCTCCGGAGAGAGTCGGTAGGAATGGAAGTACCCATCCCACCACCCTCCGACGAAGGAGCCGCGGAGTGCTCTCGACCCTTTCCCACCATCTTTCAACAACTGCCATGACAAATAGTAAACGAAATTAGTACAACATAAAATTGAATACCGACATGAATAATAAAATGTATATAATTTAAGTGTATCATCATATACATAACATGAACTAAAAGTTGATTACCTGACATGAATTAATAATAATCTTGATCGTCTATATATTCTCCGGGATCAATAAATGCATCATCATCATCACTATCATCAATAAATGCATGATCATCATCACTATCAGGAACAACGTGTGGAAGGCCTCCTTCATGTAATCGGTTAAGCATTGACAGGTCATCCGCATCAGTAACCTCTTCTTGTTCCGGCTCTTCATGTTCCGGCTCAGGGGTTAAGTCGGATTCATTGTCGCTGTCTACTTCAATGTTCCGGGGTGAAGTAGAGCGGTTCTTGAAACGTTTTTTGGAAATACGTGTTTCTTGGAAGAATTCTCCTTCATATGTGTCTTGGTTAATGTGAGGTTCATAATCCTCTTCATTGAGGGGAGGTGGTCTAAAATGTGGCGGCACTTCATAAACGACATCCCAACCTTTCAGATTTGGATCAATTTGGCAGGCCCACGGTAGATAGAAAACTTGGGTCGCCTGTTGAGCCGTAATATAGACATCGGGCACATCTAAATGGGTGCTTTGTTTGATTTCGACTAGCCCTATATGTTCATGAGTCCTTCTAGTCTCCTTCGGCTGGAACCAATGACATTTGAAGACTACGACGTTCGGTGGGTTTTCACCATAGAATAGAAGTTCATAAATTGTTTCAACTCTTCCATAGTACTCTGTACCTCCTTTGCCGATAGCAGAGACATAACAATTTGTAGTCTTTAGGTCGGGCATAGATAGCTCTTTGCCAAAGGTACGAAAGCGATACCCATTGATGTCGTATCTGTCAAATGAACAGACCTTATAATCAAAACCATTAGCGACTTGTCTCAGCTCGGCAGCCATAGACTCTGAATTAGCCTACAAGTTTAATACGAAAAGATTGTTGCATTAGCCGCAAATAAGACGGAGAAATGAAATGGTCCATTAATGGTAATTAATTACCGTTTGTTTGAACCAAGAGATGAAACCGGGATAGCCGCCTCCATGCTTCGCCAGGAGCTCATACTCTTCGACGGAATCCTTTTGGATGACCACTCCATCTGAGAATTTGGCGACGTATCGACTATATCAAATATCCAGGAATAAGAGCAGTTCTAAGGAATTACAAGTTGCGAAACAATAATGTACCGACAACTTACTCGATGTACGGCCACACTTCTGTTAGGTTGTTGAAGATATACAACGAAATGGTCCGCCATTCATCGACATCCAACGCTTTAGCTTTAGAATAAAATAAGTGCATTACTGAAGGTTGACACGCAGGTCATTAAAGTGACAATCATATGGCTCCAACCATCATGCCGAATCATGACACGCAGGTCATGTTAATCAATTTACATTATATAGTCATCTCATACATAATCAAATTATAATGAGCACTGCTATACCACATCACATGCACATGCAAACCATCCTGCAAAACCAAGTTAGACGCCTCTAATCGGTGCATGCAAAATTTTATTTTACGTGGCTTCTAAGGTTTCGAAACAAACCGAAGCTACCAACGTCCATCATCAAGCATGATAATCCAAGTCGCTAGATTAACATTGCGGGGTGTATGAAACACGAGATAATAAAATCTCGAGCCCCATACTAAACTTCGTCATACGCGTGACCCCCGTGCGGATCATATCTGCATTGCCCTTTCGTCTGCGAAATTTCATCTTTCTTTTTAACTACGGTGGAATTCAATGAACTGTTAGCACTTCGTTGATCAATCAGGATCGCGGATTGCCAGAACATTGAAACTCCACCATACTGTTATCAAGATCAGAAATATGCAAATTCCAGGGAAGCAACAAGAACATCGGGCAACAGATTTCATCTGCTACCTGCACAAATAATTTTCAGTAATAGAACTCATCTACTACCTAATTATATTGTGCAATACCCATACATCTCTATGTATTCTAGATCGCAACCTGCATCTACGCATAGCACGGCTCTTGATGCCACTGTAGGGTAACGCAGTAGAAAACAAAAAATTTCCGACCTACGCACCAGCCCAGGACCACTATGAAGACTGCATACAAGGTTTGATCTTTTTCGTTACCGACTCGTAGCGCAGCGGAAGTAGAGTCGATGACGATCGGCGGTGCAGATCCCCGCAGCTAGGATTTTACAACCTCCCAACCGCGAGGATGTACTCCCTCGTCAGCTCACCGGACGGATCTCCGGGCAGCCCTTCGAGAGGCCTCGGGACAGTCCCTCGGATAGTCCCACCGGACGGATCCTCGGACAGCCCTCCGGGAGGCCTCTGGACAGTCTTTCGGATAGTCCCACCGGACGGATCCTCGGACAGCCCTCCGGGAGGCCTCTGGACAGTCTTTCGGATAGTCCCACCGGACGGATCCTCGGACAGCCCTCCGGGAGGCCTCACGGACAGCCCTTCGGGAGGACCCCCGAAACTCGGACAGAAACTCGGACAGCCCTACGGGAGGACCCTCGAACAGCCCCTCGGGCAAAAAGATCGAACCTACGACCTCTCTACGGGGTTGCACACATACGGTGTCATCTATCCGGCAGGGCTTCGCCGTCCAGAACTAGTTCCCACCGGAACCCAGACAGCCTTTCGGCTCTACGAAACTATTTCGCTGGGAGGGAGAGAGAAGCCAGAAATGTCATGGCACTTGTATGTGAGAAGGAGTGAGTGTGGAGGCAGCCCCTCCACCTCTATTTATAGGAAATCCAAGGGGTAGGGTTTCTTGGCCCCCAAGCCTTCTAGAAACCTTTTGGGAAAATATCCCAAAAGGTGACTTTTCCATAAATATCCCAAAAAGCACTTTCACTATTCACGACGACATTTTTCAGCGTCCGGTCGAACTGAAAATATTTATGTGGGCTTAGAACATTTCCAGTACCCACTAAAATAATTTTCAATGCGATCCGGAACAATTCCGGTTTAGTGATTTTCATCTGCGAAAAGCATCTGAAGCGGTTTCGGCAGCTCCGGAACATTTCCGGTTTTCATCCCGGAAAATTCCAAAAAGTTTCCAGAATGATTCTGGCACCCTCCAAGAATTATCAGGCATGTGCCAAAACCAATTTGACTTTATGGTATCCCCTGAAACAACTTTTCAGTTTTACCGAAACTGTTCCGGTGTTCTCTCTGCGGAACTTTTCCGCTGTCCGAAACTTTTCCGGTGTCCGAAAACTTTTTCGGTGATTTTCTCTCAGACTCCCTGTCTAGTATTCAGCAGATAGATGACCCTTAAGCGTGTGACCCTATAGGTTCGGTGACGCATAGACATGACCCGGAACCCCTTCCGATCAATGATCAACATCGGAGCCGTGGACACCCATATTGATCCCTATACCCACACGAATGAATATTCGAGTGAACCTCCAGTTGCCGTGTGCTATTCCTGTTGCTTCGCGATATGTTACAAATACCCGAGGTGAGAAACATCGGCATCCTCGTGGATCAACACTTGTCCACAATGCCAGTTACCTCGTTGCCGGTTTTTGTTCTCTTTTCTCGTTTCTGTGTTCCGGTATCCCTGTGATCAAATCATACTTGTGTCTGGCCAGACGATGATGGATACCGTAACACCGAGAGGGCCCAGAGATATCTCTCCATCGTCGGAGGAGCAAATCCCAATCTTGAGCTATCAAGTTACTTAACATACTTTTCCATGAACCCGTAAGCCGCCGTAATAGCCACCCATTTACGGATGACGTTTAACAAACCCCAAAGTTCATGAAGCAAGCATGAAGAAACTCGACACTCTCATGGTCTAAGGAATTATGCAAACATTAACTTCTCTGTGTTATTAACCATTAACTTATGACGAATGAATCTCATAGCATAACATCAATCGGGTCGATTCAACAGAAGTTTTCTACTAACATTGTGCCCTCAAAGTTGCCGGCATAGACATGCCCATGATCAGGAAAACAGAACCATCATGCAACACTTGAGCTAGTCTTAGAGGCCAGACTAGGAATACATTTTACCGTTTATTATTCCACACGTGCATATGAGTCTTCCTCTGAGCCTCGTGGTTATTGCAGACTCGAGAACCATAGCAGTTATAGCATGGAACATAAACCTAATTATGAACAGGGAGATAATCAATAACATTTATTATTGCCTCTAGGGCATATCTCCTACAGGTCGGAAACTGGGAAATAAACTGTTTTTAATTCCGGTAGCTGAGAGGACGAGCCTTTGGCCGGACACTCAACGGTGGCGACCAGGTGAGTGATCTGTGGGACACGAATCTCTCTATTATTGGGTTTAAACCCGATCTGGTCATAGACCGAGGTCTGGCTGTCGGTAACGTCCAAGGTTTGAATCCGACCAAATCTCGTTTAAAGACGAGATGTCGGCGGGATCTAAGTTGTTGGGGCGCATGGGGTCGACCCGCAGCGCTGCTGTCCCAGGGTCGCTCGACAGCGGGCCCGGGATGTATTCGGCCGTCGCAGTGCTGGGCATATCAGATGGGTTGGGCGTTACGGCCGGCCCAGGGATAGGGGCCACTTCCACGGCAGGACATGTTGCCTCCGGCGTTAAGGCGTCGGGGCCTGCAGGCTCCTCCCAGAGGGTTGAGAATTTTGTTAAGACAAGATCTCCCCGGGAGTCGGCGACGAACTCAAGGTTCCCGAACCTGACTTCTTGATCGGGGATGAAACTTCTGACCTGCCTTAGATGGCCGGCCGGATCGGCATGCGATACGATGCTGCCGAACGCGAAAATCGGACCAGTGACGAAAACGTCCTTGTCGCGGACTTCATCGCTGATGATGAGGCGAGCCATCAATCCCACTGGCGATCGCACAGCGGAACTCTCAATGAAAGCACCAATGTCGGTGTCAAAACCGGCGGATCTCGAGTAGGGGGTCCCGAGCTGTGAGATTAGGATCGATGGGTAACAGGAGACGAAGGAGACGGTGTTTTACCTAGGTTCGGGCCCTCCTATGGAGGTAAAACCCTATGTCCTGCTTGATTGTATTGATGTGTATGAATATTACAGAGTCGATCTACCTCGTGATCAAATGACTAAACCCAAGATGAGTTCACCTGTCTCTACAATCTAAACTCTCCGGCTTATATAGACACCGGGGGTCCTAGGGTTACACATAGTCGGTTGCCTATCGAAGGAATAAACATACCTATTCTATCACCTTAAGCTTGAAGGGCACGCCACGGCTCCTGAGATCCTCCCCCCTAGTAACGTGGTATTCGGTCAGTCCAATCCTCCAACGAGTGGTCCATGAGTCCGGCCCATAAGGAATAAGTCGGCAGTCCGAGGACCCCTTAATCCCGGACTCCCTCACCTGGTAAGTAAAGTATCAGTAGAGCGTGCTTTCGTACCCGCGCTACTGCTAACTACTAGCAGCGTTGGTCTGTACCCCGCGCCACTACTAATCGCGCATATTTCTTTTTTTTATATTGTATTTACACACGGTTATACATATTAATATACAACATCAATAATAATTTTGCAAGAAACAACATTTGGATTAAAGTGGCTGGGTGCAAGTGATCAAGTTGAATTAGTAGGAAAATATGATATTACGACGGCACAGAAGTGTCGAATGAAAGGATTCCCTTGATTCGACAATTGTGTGCCGTTGTAACATCATATTTTCCTACTAACCCAACTTAATAACTTCCACCCATCCACTTTAATCTAATCTATGTCATCTAATAACTCATCATCCTTAGTCAGATAACAACTTATCATCATCTTAATCATCTAACAACTCATGACAAGTTGACCATTACTACACAATGTCATAAACTAGAAAAGGTCCTCTTTCTTAGCTAGCACATACTATTCTCTCCTAGCTAGGTAGAACCTACTACTCTCTCCTAGGTAAAATAGCATAAAATAGGTAAGCTCCAACCCCTCCATTGTGAAGAATAGATATCCACCTATCTCCGATACGTGGCCTCAGCAAATCCTTCGCGCCTCCGCCAAGTGGTTGTGTGTTGGCTTTCATTAATTTGCTAAATCCTTTGAGTTTCAGTCTTTCATCGCTTTTAGAAATCGAGTATGCATGGCAGAATATTACAGGCCACTGTGGCCGTAACTGTTGACATTCAAATGACCTTGTACAAACATGAGTCGAGGCACAACCTCCGAAGGGAATTTCTGTTGAAGAACAAAATAATAACATAGTTAGCAATCTAGTTTTGCTTATGAAAAATTTATGTATGCAAAAGATGGACTAATTAATGACAGAATAGTAAAAAAGAATCTTACCATGCTATTTGCAGCAATGTTACCATTGTTCAAAGGGTGCACTAGTGGCACGTATTCAGAAAAACTTTCGCCAATATCTTCATAATTGGTCTTAAAAAGATCAATATCATTAATAAATGAGATCAAATGATCAATCTCCAACCAAGTTAGTTCGGAGCCATGACTGTAGTAGGTCTGATCTACTATCTTTTAAATATTTGGTGAAGAAGAGAAATAAGATGACAATTAAAGACAAACAAGTTAAGTAGGAATGAACACCTACTATTTTTAAATAAACAATATAAATTACTTAACAAATATGGTTTACAAACTCACATGGAGGTAAAACTGGAAGCATATCGACATCCACCCAGATGTCGATATTACCGTCAATATGATCTTCACAACGAATATCGAAGGTCATTTCCATATCCTCCTGAAATCCATATGGCTTGGCTAGAGCTTCCCAATTTGAGAAACCAAATTCTGAGTTATTATCTGCATTCATTACTTTAACCAAAAATGTGTGACCATGTTTAGTCCTCAAGTTAGCTCTCCTCGTCTCCATATTCTCATGGTCTCTGAAACCGAGCTTCTCCAAGACATACCGTCTTGCATGGCAGGGATGAACTAGTCGAATTGTATAGAACATAAATTACACGTTGAAGCAAAGAAACAGAAATCATGATTAATTAAGAAAAAACACTTGTCATCGTTGCGTACCGTAGAAACATCGAAGGTCTCGTCCATCTTGATGGTGAAGAACCTATCGTCTTGCAGGTGAGGCATGTCGTACATCCTCCGATCGTCGCCGCAGAGATCACACTCAGGGATCCTATCGTCGTCAGACATTTTGAGCGCCTGTAAAAAAGATTAATAAAAGTTCGGCATGACCACAAAAAAGTTTGGCATGACCATTGCTAAAATAGGACATATTTAGCGTCCGAAATTTGTCGGAACGGAAATTAATCAACATTCCGGGAAAACATAGGCACTAGGAGGTGTTCCCTGCAATAACATAGACACATGTCCAAATTGACCTAATTCAACATGGGTTGACTTTCGGTCTGTCGAGGCTTTTCTTAGAAAACTCTCATATCTCATGGTGTGTATGGTGCGCACTCTCTCACACTGATATGGTGGTGTATGTTGGTGGACACTCCCTCACACTAATATTTTGACTATCGGTGCTGGTCGTTTCCCCTTCTTCTCTCGCGCAATATACCAAGGTATATATCGCGAGAAGAAGAAGAGGGAAATGACCCCGCGACAACAGTCGGGATTCTTCCTCCGATATTTCGACCGTTGGTGCTGGTCGCTTCCTCTCCCTCTCTCGCGCATTATACCAAGGTATATATCATGAGAAGAGGAAGAGGAAACGACCCCCACGACAACAGTCGGGATTCCTCCATCAAGAACATACATGAAAGTAACACAAGGAGCTCCGACAGACTGAAAGTACCTAATTTTTTTACTAAAAATTTCTAGACCTAATTTTTTTGTTGACAAAGTGGTAATGACAAAAAAATAATTAAACTGCCCAATACATTTCTATATTGAAAAATAAGTAATAAAAATTTCTAAAAATCATACACATGTCCAATACATATCTATATTGAAAAAATAAGTACTAAAAATTTCTCACATACCATTCCAATACATTTCTATACCTCAAAACTTCTACATGCTAACCTATTCGCTACCTACAATTTTCTATTATATTCAAAAAAATAGTCAATTCAAACCTATAACATCTATTTTATTCCAACACATTGTATTGTAATCCAATACATTTCTATACCTCAAAATATTCAAATCTAGTCTATTATATTTTAAAAACGAATAGCACCCTATCATGTACAAGAACAGAGGGAGGAGGGAGGGAGAGAAGTGGAGGGAGGAGGGAGGGAGGAGGAAGGGAGGGAACTGGAGGAAGGAGGGAGGAGCTACCTCGTCAGGCGTCGGTGGCGGGCGACGGCGGCGGGTGTCGATGGCGGGCGACGGGCGTGGGTGGAGGGCCGCCGTGTGGGGATGGCCGGCCTGGATGGGGGACTGCCGGCGCGGGGTAGAGAGTGGAGAGGGAGAGAGAGTGAGGAGGCGGAGAGTGAGGAGAGAATGACGGAGCCGGCGCGGGGACGAAGATCACTGGATAAGGTTGGTTAGCAGCAGCGCGGGGGCTAAAAACGCGCTACTGCTAAGTGGGAGCAAGGGATGTGGGCCTGGGCTGGACACATCAGTAGCGCCGGGCCAAGACCCGCGCTACTGTTAATTGTGTTAGCAATAGCGCTGGTTTGGGAAAAAGCGCTGGTACTGTGGCCAGCCCGTGGGCGTACGGTGGAACTCACATATTAGTAGCGCCGCGTGTGAGGACCAGCGCTACTGCTACAGTTTACCAGTAGCACGCTTTAGTAGCCGGCGCTACTACTATTTAACAGTAGCGTGGTGCGTTTGTCCCGTGCTATTAGTAATGTTCTATCTATAAGCTATTTCTTAGTAGTGCTTTGATTATGACTAGGTGTTGGGGCGCGCCCGTGGCGCGCCTCTTGAGGGGGAGTTGGGCGGTGCCTGGTTGTAGTCGCCCCTTTAACAATCTTTCCTATTCTAATTAGCATTTTGGATGATTGCTTTAATTAAGAAACTTAGCAGCAAAAATAGAAATATATAGTGTACAGAGAAAGCCCATTATGGTTCTGAATATGAAACATCTGACTGACAATAGTGCACTTAACATAAGCAGCAGCATAGGTTTAGTGTCTTGAAAAGCATTTGATAAGAGGGCCCAAAAGCAAACGATAGGTTATCACAGGATATAGCATAATAAGGAGTGCTACATTATATTAGATTATATTGACACATGGGCTGCAGCGTCTTCGATGGTGCATCTAGAGGCGGTGCACGGTGAGGACCAGGCGGCGCTTTGAAGTTATCTTGAAACGAAATGCACAGATGTCTCCTTCGCGAATGTTGGGGCGGCGACGAAACTCAGACCAGTTGGTGGTTATAGTGGCCCTCTTGTCAGTTCCTAGCATCATGCGACATTCGGCGAGCAGATGGCCGTCTGCAGGTCTGACCATGAGTGTGTCATTGTTTGGATCAATGTAGTCCAGCAGGTTCTCTTCAGTATAGTTAACCTGAAAATACTGGTAGAAGAAAGCAAGTTATTTACATGGACAGAAATTGTTGTGTGATATGGAAGATAAGAGCGTGTTCTATGGATATTAATGATATTAATGGTGTTAGCAAAGTACTGTTATTGACCACACGTCTTGAGGACCCAAAATTCTGAATGCTCAAGTAAAATGGCTGATCGATTTGAGTATGTACAGCGTAGTGTATGAACAGAGAACAAACGAATGAAAAAATGGTAAGCTAGAAAAGATAAAGTAGAAATTTCAAAAGTGGCAGTAGAAAAATAACAACAGAGCAGGTGTTGATCTATCTGGTACACAGTGAGAAAGGGAACATAATTGGTATTTGTAAGATGACTAAACTGCTGACTGTTAAGTAGTATGAACAGAATATCTTAAGCATGGATAGAACAATAGTATAAATAGGAAAATCCGTGCAACTTTTCGTTTGTATCATCACAAAGATTCAGCTGTTAGAGCATCTCCAACAGCCTTGCTATATTTGGCTAGGATTTGTAAAAACTGAAAATATAGCAACTTGACCCAAAAACATTGCTCCAACAGCCTTTGTATAAGTGGTCCCCCCACAGAATCTTTTACAAAGCTTTGTATATTTGCACCTCCACTTGGTATATTTGCAAAGCCTAGAGTCACTTTGTATAATTTTTAGCAGCCCACTTTTGTTCCATTGACAAGTGGACCCCACTGCCCCCTAGATTCCTGCTGGCCCGCGCTTGGCACATGTCCCCACGTGTCATTGAGAGGCTTGCTAAATTTTATAGCAAGGCTGTTGGAGCAAAAAATTGTTGGGGTTGCTAAATCTTCTCTCTCCTCTTGCTATACCCAGTTTTTAGCAAGTGAGGATAGCAAGGCTGTTGGAGATGCTCTTAGGGTAATTAAAATGCATAAGAAAACAACATTGTATGTTCTGTAAAATGGCTGCTGAAGCTCATGAAAAGAGTGAAGTAGTAAAGGAAGATGAAGAACTAAAAATAGATGTGCTTGTAATTGAATGGTTGACTACGGTAGATTGTAGAATTCTAAGAAAAACAAGTAATATTGTAAAAGCGAGTTGAATGAATCTCATTGAGTATAACAAAGTATGAGAGTGGGAAAGAATGGCGATGAAAGAACACTAGTGCAGAAAAGCCAAGCTATGGCATGGCAAAAAGGGCCTTGCTGGCGTAGGCACCCTACGCCAGCAATATGGCGCCACAGTTAAATAATAGTGGTGGCATTGGATCTTACGCCAGCGGTATTTCATATACCTATGGCGCTGGATTTGTCGCCACGACGGAAATATCATATATATCTACGGCGTGTTAGCCTTTCCAACGCCATACACTGGAGAGGTCATTACTGGCGGAGCGAATGTTTTGCACGCCAGTACTAAATGACCAAACGCAACAAAAAAGCGATGTCACCGCAGCGAGAAATGCTGCGGCGGCAGCGCAATTTTGTATCAGTATATACATAATTATGTTTGTGTCCCACATTGATTCCGATAAGAAATGAAAACGCACGTACAACATAATTTATATTATGGTACACATCATATATATATGCATACATTAACCATCGTCGTAACTATTAGTACGGTACTCATCACGTTTATTAGGATCAATCTTGAAGAAGAGGGAAATTAACCCCCTCATCTCCATGCATGGTGGAGCATAGAGATTCACCGATCTCCAATCTTCCAAGTTGCGATCACTCGGGTAGTTGCCTCCATTTTTTAACTCTTCCAAGTTGCGATCACTCGGGTAGGTGCCTCCATTCTTTTAACTCTTCCAAGTTGCGATCACTCGGGAAGCTGCCTCCATTCTTTTAACTCTTCCAAGTTGCGATCACTCGGGTAGTTGCCTCCATTCTTTTAACAGTACGGGCATTCTTCCATTTTGTACTGCATTCACAAAATAAAAGTCAATGGAAAAAATTGGACATATTGAGAGCAAGAAATTTTGATGAAACGGAAATGAATCCACGTTTCGCCAAAACAGTGGCCACTCTCTCGATCTTTCCCTGCAAAAAGAAACATAGCTAGCGCGAGACAATTCACAAGAACACACGATGATGCAACATATAATATATTTCATCAATTCATATTTCATCAAATGGTTAGAGATAGATTTGTACCGTCCGGATCGAGTGGGGGTCGGCTGTCAGCAGGGCACGGTGGGGGCGCCCGTGAAGACTGCGCGATGGGGTGGTGTTGTGTGGCGGACGGGGCGGTCGGACAGGGCGATGGAGGGAGAGATTGGCCGGACAGGATCACCGCGAAGGGACAGAGTGGCCGGACAGGACGACGGGGGAAGAGGCTCTTGGATGAGCGGGTGGGCTTGGGGAAGGGCTGGGCAGCGCGGCGGCAAGTCTGGCGCAGGGTGCGAGCGCGGCTGTGGGGGAACGGTGGAGAACAGTGTCCGGCGGCGGGAGGGAGAAGGGAATCTGAGTTGTTCTCACAACCGAGTGTACATAAAAGTGCCGGTTAGTCATTAGTGCTGGCGCCAATGACGTGGCCGACGCTAGCAGTAATTGGTGTTGTGTTAGCTTAATTGGGCTCTTCTAATAATATTTGACAAATGGGGTGTGAAAATGCATACATGAATGTGGATCAAAGTATATAATAATGCAAATTAGGAGATACAAATGAAGTACAATATCGTGCGAAGTACTTATTACGCAATGAGAAGTACACAAAGTACTGTAGTACATGAATAAATGAAGCACACAAAATAATCAAGTACGACATCGTTTGACAATCCTCTCAACGACGGTTTGGGTCTTTTTAATCTTGCTTGAATACTTCCATCCCGCGTTATGACTCTTTCGTAAGAAGGGACGTCATGTCGCAGGCAAGGTAGTTCTGCTCCTTTTGGTGGTGTAATTTTCATCGTCATCATAGTTCTCCTCTTCTTTTGGGTCGACGCCGAACTGATCATAATCATCCTCGTTGGCCACTCCGTCCATCCCGACGATGGATCTCTTGGATCTCCTGACGACAACACGACTTGGCTTTGTCGGGTCAGTTATATAGAAGCATTGTGACACGTCCTTAGCGAATACCCAAGGCTCATATTTGGCGGTAATTCCTTTGACACCCTTTGCACCGGCAGCTTGTGCTTCGGGCAGGGACATGGTAACGGCACCACGTTCTTCCTTCTCGACATTCTTCGCCCATCTAACCCGGAACAGTGGCATCGTGTGATCTTCGGCGTACTCAATTTCCCATATCTCTTCGATCCTTCTGTAGTATCTGTTAGTTTCATTCTCGGTGGAGGCAACTAACATGACGCCTGAGTTCTGGTAATCAAAGTTTTTGTCTTTTGCCTCGGTATAGAATGTGTATCCATTGATATCATATGATTGGTAGGTGGCGACGGTGCATGCGGGGCCTACTGCTAATGCATAGATGAGATTTGCATTATCAATACCCGTTGGCAGTGGTTTCTCCCGAATTCGCTCTTTTAACCAGGCTGCAAATTTGGAATTGTGCTCTCTAATGATCTGGGCTTCGGTCCTCTGTCTCCCTGCCATTGCATGCTCTCTCTTTAAGGTGTCCTTGTGAGTCTGCTGCCAAGGAGTGATTATATCTGCTTGTTGTAACACCACTGTGTGCGCTCTGTCGAAGTCGTCTCGACGGTTATGTGTATCCACATTTAAATCACGCTTCAACTGTGAGTGACCTACTCCATCAAGCTTATCGGCATGCTTCCTCGTGGGCAAACCAAGAGATTGAACTACCTAATTAAGAATCATGATAAAATAATTGAGTTTCTCAAGATGAGGAGAGGGAAGAGAGAGGAAGAGGAAGAGCGAGAGGAAGAAGAAAGGGGAATCTAGTGTATACACAAGGGGGTTAGCACAGGTAGTAGTGATGCGACTTTATTACTGGCGTTTGAAGAGAACGTAACGCCAGAACTAATATGTATATCCCTGGCGTACCGCCGTATGCTACGCCGGTGTTACGTGGGACCCAATGTTGACTAAAAAAATAGACCCACAAAATAAACTGCTGGCGTCCGTACTATGTCAACGCCATAGATATATGAAATACTGCCGGCGTACTACCAACCTAGTACGCCAACAGTAAGTTACGCCTCCACACAACCTTGGAGGCCACATACAAGTGGCGTTCCGCGTACGTCCAGCGCCGGCACTATGTAACTAGCGATGGCGTACCAAAATGGGCGACGCCAGAGATATTTGAAAATATTAGTGTTGGCGTCGGCGGAAAATAGTGCGCCACCAACAAGAGTTGTGGCTAGCCATTTCTCTACTAGTGGAAAATTGGGCTTACAGAAGGCAAATTTGTCATTTTCATATACAGTGTGCGCATGGCATTAAAGCATTAGTAGTGGTGTTCAAAAGATGAAGTTAAAAGCACGGACACTGATTAGAATCAATCTGCGTATTTTCTGTTAAAAAACAATAAAAAGTGGGAGTTGTACAGTATGGAGATACAAGTAGCTATATTGTGAAGTTAGTAAACATTGAATACGCTGTGCATCTGAGCATACCATGCGCTGGCCTGGTTTGGCAAAAGTCTTGTTGATTGTGCAGACGTAGTACTTGATGTCTGGCTCTTTGCGCCAAAACATAGCAAAGAGAGTGTCTACTTAGTGCTCATAGAGCTTCACCTCATTGCCCCAGTAACAGTGGTCGTCAAGCTCACCAACGTACTGGATGCCACCAGGTGTTCCTGCATTCAGTTGGAAGTAGGTGGGAAGCAAGTTAAGTATTGCTTGCAACAGCCGTAAATATCATACTCCCTCCGTCCCAAAATAAGTGACTCAACTTTATACTAGTTTTAGTATAAAGTTGAGTCACTTATTTTGGGACAGAGGGAGTATTTTGTTTGGGAAAGGAAATTTTAGTTATATGAGAGAGCAGGCTGGGTGTTAGGGGCTGTTTGGATTGAAGCCAAACGAGCTGTACAAAAACGATGGGGCGCCAGAATTTTGGCGAACAAAAGTGCGAGGTGGAACTTGCTTGTGTGGTAGTACAGAGTGAGAAAGGGTAGCTAAAAAATTGGCAGCCATCAGAAAATTCGGCTGCAATCATTTGCAACATAGTAGTGGTACCTGAAATTTAAATGTACCGAGACATGAACATTTCTCTTTTGCCGTTTACTACTATGATGAAGATAACAGTGCCAAGATGACTCCATACAGAATCTTATACAATGTAGCAGGAGCAGCTTCTCCACAAATGGACGACCAAATGTTTTAGATAGGGATGGTTGCGAGTGTCATTTGGGAGTAGTAATTGTGATTTAGTGCCAGTAACATGATTGTCTATTATGCCATCTACCAGGAAAATCTAATTGAGTAATCAGGATAGAGCGCACAAAAATTATGAGGTTAGTACAGTCTTAACAGCAAAAAAGATGACCTTAATCAGTTTCATTGCATTCAATTTTGAAGCCTAATACAAGTCTGTCTATTGTATATATACCACCATGGATAGTTATGCTCGACACTTATAAACCAAAAATCTGAAGTTAGTTCATGACACATACTTGTCCCGCACATAACACTCAGCAACAAAAGCTCCTGGAAAAAAATTGTATCCCATTGATACGAAATTGCATTAATTAGTCGAGAAAGCCAGAAGTAGCGGATTGATTTATCCAAACAAAATCACTTTTAGCAATAATGCAGGGTCCCTAAGAGAACCATGCAAGGCAACTTTAATGGCCCCTTGCTCATCTATCTATCTATGATAAAATAAGAACAACTTAGCATAGGCACAACTGCTTGTAAATAGATGGTTATGGCTAACTAAATGTTGAGGAAAAAGTGGTACATATTCCTCTCTCAAGGTCGTGTAGTCAATACAGTACACATGCCAATGAGAACTATTTTATGCTCTGAACTCCAGTTACCAATCCCCTTATGCCTTTTTGTGAGAGACGAGTTTCAAAGTTGGTATCCTGGATGCTATGGACACCTAAATTTCCATGGCAAGACAACGAAAATATGATATACAATTACAAAGTGGGGCTAAAAGTGAAATAGTTCGCCATATGAATCATCTAGTAGTCTTGATATTTACCTAAGGGTGAGTCATCAGTAAGATAGGAGTTTCCAACAAGCACTAACACATAAACACTAATCAATGGAAGGTCAGTACATACCTGGAAATTTGACTTCAAATATATGCTCAATTAACAGTAAGAACTGAAGACTCAAGAATATTCAATCACAATTCCATAGTTGCAAAAACTGCAGACATCTGTGAACTCTATAAATGACTGATATTCACATCTATTGAAAAGAGATATCAACAGGGAAAGAGAAGCAAGCATCAGCCCTGCTAACTTCACCTCTCCACAATATCAGGCTGCAAAACTAAACTAAATGTAACAGGAAGGGTGACACCCGCAAGAACACAAGTACAGAAAACTCATATGTTGACATTTATATTATCGTTGCTCCTGCTAGTCACTTCATCATCCACCTCATATCGTTGCTACAACTTATTTGGAGGCGCAATCGATCACCACAATTGGAAGTTTATATCTGTTTAGAAACAACAAGAACACCAACCTCATATAATGGAAACCTACAGACCAGACAACCAAAATTACCATTAAGTAGTTTAACATTAGAAGAAGCTAATCTCAATTGATTAAACCAAGGCAGTTCCCTTTCTGCACAAAGTATCCGCCTGTTCCTCTGCATTCAAAATAGAAAACTGAGAACTCATCAATTTGGCAGGCAATAACTAATGACAACAAAATTGTAATAATTGTAGCAAAAGAGATAAACATGACCATGCAGAGGACGTTAGGCTAAAAGATAGAATGATATAAACCATGATAATAACAAAGATCAGATAGAACAAGAACTTCCATACAAGTCCAGTAGTGTAAATATTGTATCTATTGGAACTTCAATATCATTTTGTTCAAGGGAATACTCTCTTCTGTATCTGTAACCAAACATTAAAGTATTAAACTAAGGAATTGTAGCAAACCTTCTAGTCTTCTAATTAGTGGGGCTTACTGGACGAAAGAGAATATTATGATTCCCAGTTTTATTAGACAAGAAGTAGAAGATCAATATGTGTATCACAACAGGAGAAAACATGCATTTAGTGACATCACTTGCATTCGACACCCTTTTCATTTCTAATTCCATTTAAAAAAATTCCTTATGATTTTTTTAACCATGAAATTGACATTGTTTGATAGTTGATCAGAGGAAGGCCTATAGTATCATACTATCATAGAAACATCACATATAAGAAAATATACACTGCTTTACAACTGCCTAATTTTTGCATTGAGAAAAGTATCAGAAGAAGCTAATCTCAATTGTTTAAACCAAGGCAGGGTAATTTCTCACCATCCAAAGAAGCAATCGGAGAGATAGAATAATGACTGCGAGAAATTTGTGGCATGTGCTTCCTTCAGCTTTGTCAAATCAGAACATAGCCCCACTAAACATCCATTAGCTGCAGCATTTTCCCTTCTCCCTCACGAGAACATTAACAAGAAAGCACAAGCATCAATACTCACAAATCTGAACATTACCTACAGCCCAACTATTTATCAGCACCGGATGTACCGCATCGGCATGGTCGGCTGCTTGTTGGTAGCATCCAGGCTCGTCGGCTTGCGCTTGGGTCCCGGACGCCCTCCTCGTCGATGGAGACAGGCGGCTGCTACACCAAATCTGAGAGAGACGGAAGTAGATGTGAGCGTAGTAGAGAGGAGGATGAGGGGGAGAAGAACTCAACGCTGCAGAGGAGGCACGGTCCGACGCACCGCGTGCACCTCATGGCCATCGGGCATGGGAGGACCGTCCATTACGCGGTGGGCTGGGAACACGACGGAGACGAGCCGCCGGAGGCCTCGAGGAGCCAGAGCCTCGCCGGCGACGAAGGGGACGCCGCGCCCGAAACCCTAGCCACAGCTGAGGGTCGGGAGCGAGCGCGGGAGGCCTCCAGCGACTGATCTGAATGGATGGGAGGAAGGAGCGGGGCCAGGGGAGGTCGTTGATGTGCCACCCGCCGCCGGGACTCGCCGGAATCGGCCGGTATGGGTGGTGGCGGCAGCGAGGAGCCACGGGGGAAAGAGCTCGCGAGAGAGGAGGCTTGCGTTGCGTGTGGGATATGAAAAGAGCAGAGATCGATGGATGTACGCGTTTTTAACTTTTCCCTTCGGCACAGTAAAATCGACGTGTCCATCGCGAAAGAACGCCCTTGATGCGTAGCTTATCTATTACCCCTAAAAAGAACAAAAGACGAAGATCCAAACAATCAGGCCCGTTTATCTACAAGATCTAAAGGTCCTTAATCCTTCAGTGTTTAACACAACAAACCACTCATGAGAGCCGTCCATCTATGACATCCGAAGGCCCAAAATGCTCCAATGTTTAACGTAGCAAACCTTAGTCCGCTCCTCCTGTGTTGCCAGGGACGCTAGCACGGGCCGACGCCGCCGTTGCCAATTCAGCGCTCCACTCCTCCGCCGCCGTCGCCGATCCTACATCGGGCCGCCGCCCCCAAATGCCGCGCCCCCGTCACTGCTGCTCCTAGCCGCTGCCGCTGCCGCTTCTTCCCCCAGCAAACAGCCAAACACCCACGTCGCCGCCGCTTCTCTTCTCTTCCCGCATGCGCCGACGAGCCACCGACGCGCCCGGCCGGCCATGGGCTGCTTCCTCGACTGCTTCGGGGGCGACAAGTCCAAGAAGGAGCGCCGCCACCGCCGCCGCAAGCAGCGCTCCCCCTCGCACTCCCCCGGCGCCGAGGCCGCCTCCGCCGCCACTCCCCCTCCAAGGCCGACCGCGACGCCGAGGCCGCCTCCGCCGCCGCCCCGCTCCTCGCCACCCTCCTCGAGCTCAGGTTCGTTCGTTGCCCCCATTGAGGACTGCTGCCGGTCTCGCCGGTTGATTGGCTGTTGTTGCTCTGCTAATCTGCTTCGTGTTTGATTGACCGACCGATCCATCGATCTCGGGTTTGATCATGATTGGTTCATTAGGGATTCGGCTGATGACCTGTGCCTGGCCGTCGTCGCGAAGAAGGTGGTGACGTTCGACCCCAATGTGACGGCGTACGAGGCGCCGGCGATCCCCGAGGGAGGCCGCAGCACGGTTGTTGAGCGCGGTGGCGCGGGAGATGAGCAGGGCGCTAGCGAGTTTGTACTGGATGAGACGGTACACCCGGACGGTGGTAGCTGTGTGGCCCAGCTCGACGCAGGAGTGGGATTTCAATTTGGAGTCGGGGCGGAGATGCAGTTGCAGTCGCTGCCGCTGCTCCTCGCTGCTCTTCTTTGCAGGTCCGGTGAAGGATTTCCGGCTGTGCAGACGCGATACCATGGCAGCGGTTGGGGTCATTCAGTTGCATGCCCTTGGGACGCTGAGTTTGACCTCGACAAGCACTACCTCGCCACCATCTGCTGGCTCCTCCTCGCCGCTGCAACTAGGCAGATCATGAGGATCCTCCATTCCCAGGTATTTACATCCCATAATGATTGTGTTCAGTTCTATAGTCAAATGTTGGCATATTATTTGCCATGTAGCATCACCATGATTGTGTATTTCAGGTTTGATGTAGTAGCAGGGCAATCAGTGTACACAAAGCAAGCGAGGCATTATGATAGCAATGGTCTTTGGTCAAGCATCGCTGACTATAAAAGTTGATAGGTTGTAGCTGCAAATTCTGAATTCTTCTCATTTAGAATCTTCAGTTTACGCTATTTTTGTAACAATTCCTCATGTAATGCCACTTTCAGTTTTCTTTTTCTTTTGCATGAGCAGACTGGAGCAGGCTCTTGAATAAGTTCTGAGACATTTATCCCTTCACATGCTCCGGAGCCAAAACTCATTTCATGTTCTGGTATGTAGTATTTTATATCCCTATGTAATATGAATGTATACTCATGTAATGGAAACTCATGTTCTGGTTGTAGCTGCAAATTCTGAATTCTTCTCATTTAGAATCTTCATTTTACGCTATTTTTGTAACAATTCCTCATGTAATGCCACTTTCAGTTTTCTTTTTCTTTTGCATGACCAGACTGGAGCAGGCTCTTGAATAAGTTCTGAGACATTTATCCCTTCACATGCTCCGGAGCCAAAACTCATTTCATGTTCTGGTATGTAGTATTTTATATCCCTATGTAATATTAATGTATACTCATGTAATGGAAACTACATTTCGGAAGCTATCTATAATGTGAACATTTTTCCTCATTTCGGTCCAATTGAATTGTTTTCTCGGCAAAATTTGGTTCACACTCATTAGGATCTAGCTTCAGATCCTACCATGAGTTTTTGTTTAGGCACTATTGCTGAAACTATTGCATTTTCGTACTTTTAGTATTAACTGGGTAGCTCGGATCTTCACATTCACATTGTGTATTGGAGGTATATTATTGTTTTGTTCACCGTTACAGAATTACTTCAGATAGGTAATGAATTAGATAGGTAATGAATTAGACACTGGACTATACCATTGGCCCTTGGGGAAGAGTGACAGGAAGGGCTGGGATCCATTGCTGAATTTTGAGAGCATCTTGCTTGCTGCCTCGCCGGTGATGACACACCCAGACGCACACGAGCACGGTGGACGCCGACACTGCCTCCTTCGTCTCTGACCATCCCGACAGTACATTTACATGCACTCTTTAAGGGATCATTCACACCAACTCTTTGAGCAATGCCACATAGTGTCTCTTTCAACTGGACATGTTTCTAAAATGAAGAAATATAATTCTGTAGAGACGTAATTTTGGAAACAATTCAGTAGCCTATCGTAGCTTAGTGTTAAGGACTTAAGGTCTATCTCACACTGTATTTCATTTCGTGTCAATGATATTGTTCATAGTCATCACCCTTTTGGTATAGGATTCAGCCTGTCAGAAGGTCTTTTATACGTTTGTTCGCCCATAATGTACAACGTGAATTCACAAATATGTATGCTAGGACTTAAACTACATTTAGTTTGCTGAGAATATTCGTTTCCTGAAACTTTCAAAATTAAAGCTTAATTGGTGTTCATGTTGTGCAGCATTTATGGTCAGAACCTTCAAAACAATGGGCATAATAGTTTCTTCTATACATGACAATGCTTTTCTAACAAGGTTGCATGTATGTGTCTGGCAAACTGGAGCGTGCTTAACCTTTTTTTTCTAGAAAAACATTTATACAAATTGGCTGACATTGTACTACACTAAATGTAGATCCAAAGTTTGATACAGATCCTTGAATTTATAAAGTCATTACAGTGGGGAAGAGATCAGGGAAGTCATTCGAGGTAACACACCAACACAAAATTGCTATCTGATTGAGACAACTCTCATAAACAGATTCTTATTGGTTTAGACTAATGAGCGCTGACGCCGAGCCAGCACAGCCGCCGAGTTCCGACGCCTACGCTGCCTCTCCAAGACGGTTGGTGCATTTTTTTTTTTTGCATCCACGAATTATCCGATACATTGCCAGTGCGGAATGGTATGCTGAACCATGTATCCGAAGTCTTGATCTTTACTTTTCTCGTGCTTGATACAAACTAGCAGGTGAGTATGATGACTTCAAGATGATGTCCTTAGGACATGGTGAGCAACTAATGGATGGTATGGTCTTACGAAATGCTTTGAGCACTTGTAACTTTGTAAGGAAGGATTATTTTTATCAGCCAAGTTTCTTTCAACTTTCCACTCACCAAAGGACCAAACCTTAACCATGATTTTGCATCATGTTTTTTCTTCCTTATTTATGTGTGACCATTGATTATTTAGTGATTTTAAGTTCCTTGTGGCTGTTTTTTTTTAATGTGTTTGAACAAGAAAAAGTCTCTTTGTGATAACTCAACTTGTGTATGCAAGATGCAACTATGCAAGTGCGGGGCGATCTCAAGTTTGCCACCTCTTTTCTTTAATGATCAGATTGTGTCCTCTTGAAATGCAAGACAAATCATATGTTATCGAACATATTTTTTATATGTGATTTATTCTTTATATGTTGATGTCTATGTATTTCAGTGATAATGTCATATGCAAGTCAAAATGGCTCCCTGGGAAAGTAGTCCGGGCAGGTACTAAATCAGTCTATCTTGTGCTGAGTGTGTGGATCCACCTATAGTCAAATTCTCCACTAAAGCTGCGTGGCATCACTAATTGCTGTACCTTTGAAATGATATATGAAAATCTGGTCTGGATAAAGATATTGATGTTTACTTGGTGCCCCGTCATTGATGTGCTTGTAGTTTTATTTTTGTTATATTAGTTGGAATGCATTTTGTGCGTGTAATATTTCTATTTTTTTTGCCTAAAGCAAAATGTTACTATTTTGATAATTAATTGATGACAGTTTAGACGTGCATTGCACGTGCACGCTTACTAGTTGTTTTGGATGAAAGTTTCAGGTGCCAGACAGTAAAAAAAAGATAAAAAAAGCAAAAGATGAAAACCAACACGCGAGACGTATATGTGTTGTTGCTATCGATGACCGATAACACAACCACCGTATTCCTCCTCATAGTACCATATGAAACTGATTTTTTCTGTACACATTAAAAATTTGACTTTTATGCCCACCCCTGCTGGTATATGTGCTTATTATTGACTTTTTAACTTCCCTTTTCTACCTTTTGTTTTCCTTTCAACTTATTTTTGTCTTTTATGTTTATTTTTTTCTAAATTGTGATCTTTGGATATTTTTAAATAATATCACTCTGTTTGTACACGCGTTGACGGCAAAGAGTTGCATGTACTCCGGCCATGCGCAAATGCACGCCCACCATTCGTGTATAACTTAACATTATTTTATTTTCAATTATAGTGCCACTGGTTATGTATTTAGACCAATAAACTCCGAGCCAAGTTCAAAATCAAGTCATATTTAGAAGATTAAAGTACCTATGAGAATCAAAATATTCTACTAAGCGAAGATGAGAGTGTAGTAAACGATGTTACTTTTATGATCAAGATGAAAATATAAAACACCACTTTCTCAAATGCCCTTTCGCCAAACTTTTATGACGAACACTTTTCTTGGTTTTTCCATGGAATAAAGTTCGTTGAAATTTATTAACATGAGATCTAGTTTTGAATATCTTGACGTGATAAATCCAACAACAAAAATGATTCGATATTTAGACGCACGGTTTAAAAGATAAAACATTTTGAATAAATGAGTCTACACATGCAATGCTACCACTTGTCAACACGTGAGATGGTGGAGTGATCTTTGCAAGACGTAACCCTTAACTAATGATTTCGGTTAAAGGAACCAACTCTAAAAAACAAGTCAAAGTAAGCACTTGGATTTTAATGACAATGTAGAGCAATGTGATGCGGAGAGAGAAGACACGAAAATCATAGTGCGAGAGGCCCTGCCCATAGTCACGCATCATAGAGGGAGATTGATTAATTATTTTTTTGAAATGGCAGTTATCCTGCATTCATTAAGAAGAAAAGAGTTGCTCGGTTAATTAAGGAAAACCGAGCGAAAACCAGATTGCCTAGTTAATTATGGAAAACCGGGCGAAAACCGTTACAACCGTTAAGCGAACAAGGGTCAAGCCCACTCTCAAAGACTGAAACACGCAGGGCAAAGCCCACCCTTCTCTCGAGGTCGCCGCCTCGACATCCACTGCTCCGATGCGCCCTGCGCACTCAACCGACACCTCCTTTCGGGGCCGCCGCCCCGACATGCCACCGCTCACCCTCGAGCAGCAACGCCGCACGATACAACAGTCCGCAGCCCACACTGCTCAGGACAACCGCACGCAGACCACGAACGTCGCACCACATCCGGGGCTGCCGCCCCAACATGCCACCGCTCAACCTCGAGCAGCAACGCCGCACGAAACAGCAACCCGCAGCCCACACTGCTCAGGACAACCGTACACAGACCACGAACGCCGCACCACATCCGGGGCTGCCGCCCCGACATACCGTCCAACCGCCCCCGCTGGGACGCGTCGACCGAGCTGACAACCTTGCCACCCCGGCAGCTCAAGGTCCTCACCCAAGCCAGAACGACAAGCAGCCCTACCTCCTCGAGCTGTCGCCGCACCGCTGCCCGAGGCCGCCGCCTCGGCTCTCAATAGAAGATCCCGGAGCCGCCGCCCCGGCATACACCGCCCATGAAAACGGAAGAGCCCCACACAACATCCAAAGGCTGACCCTCCAAAGCGACGCCTCCAAGAAGGTTACGACGTAACCGCCGCCGCCCACTCCAGAAACTGAAGTTTAGGTTCTCACCCGGAGAGCCCAAGCACATGGATGGAGAGAGGAAGAACTCTACGACAACGCCTCCAAGAAGGTCACGACGCCCGCAGGCGCCGACGTCGTCAAAGCTTTCGCCCAAGTCCCTCGTCTCCTAACAGTGAGCTTGCAAATCTGAGCACACATGGATATCCAGATCACCGGAGCCAAGCCCGCTGTGTAGAGCACCTCCCGTCATCAGCCGCCATAGCCCATACGCGACGACCCGCTGCAGCATCCCATGCGACAGAGAGACGAAGCGCTTGCCGGGGTCAGATCCGAGGGCACCGCGTCGAATCCACCGTCCCCGCCCGCTGCAGCAGCCCATGCCGATGCAGCCATCGCCCCGAGGCTGCTGCCCCGGCATCCTTGCCCTGACGCCCGCAACCGTCGGCTGCCCCGCCCCAGCAGAACACCACCGAAGGCCAACCGCGCCTGATCCGACCGCCGCGCGGCCACGAGCCGACGCACCGGGCGCACAAGCCGCAGGCCCTCACGGGCCCAGATCGGGCCCGCACAGCCGCGGCCACCACCGCCCGACGCAGCACCGCGCCCCCGCATCTCCGCGACCCGTGCACCGCCGCCACACGCCACCACCACCACGAGGATGGCCGCCGTCGCGAGCCCAGCCGCCGCACCAGGGCCGAGCCCCGCCCCGCGCCACCGCGAGGAGAGGAAGCCTCACCTCCGCCGTCTGCGCGCGGGCTTAGCCCGGCCGCATCCTCCGGCGGCGGCGAGGGGGGTGGATGGAGAGGAAGGGGACGCCGGCGGCGGCGGTTTGGGGGTCCGCCCGTGTCGCCCCTGGGAAGAGCGACGCGGGGGCTTTCGAATGTGCGGTGCGTAGGGAGATCGATTATGATGTCCTAGTCTAAGCGCATCCTGGCTCCCACACGTCTCCTTGTGGGCCGTGGCCCAGCGCTCGCACGCCATTTCCGCGTTAGCTCGTTCGCGCACGCGCCTAGATCGCTAGCCTTTTTCTTATTCATATGCTTGTTTTTTTCTTCTGCTATGTTGTTCACCGGAAAAAATCGGTTACTGGTTGTTAATTAAAAATTGTTCAAAGATTTTAAACAGTATGTGAGTGTAAAAAATAGTTCGTGAATTTGGGAAATGGTTGACGAATTTTAATTTTTATGTGAATTTAAAAAAAGTTCAGAAAACCAAAAAACAGTTTGTGCCTTTGAAAAATGTTCACTAATTTGGAAAAAGTTAACGTAGTTTGAGGGTTCATGAATTTTAGAAACAAATCACTAATCTGGAAAAAGTTCGTGAATATGAGAAAGTAAAAAATAAATGAAAGAGGAAAAGTTTGGTATAAAATTTCGCAAAAATGGGAAAAAGGTTCGTTAATTTAAAAATAGTCCATGGAATTTGGAAAAAGTTCACAAATTTGAAAAAATATTAAATAATAAGGAAACAAAGAATTTGCTGAAAATTTTCAAAAAACTTTAGACATTGTAAATTTGAACAAAGTTCACATTTGGAAAATGAAAAAGACAAGAATAAATAAAAGGAAAACCGGGACGGGAGACATTTTAAAAAGAGATGAGCGCCGGTCGTAGACTGGGCCGTGGAAAGCCAGTGGCCGTGATCCGCCGTCCTTGTCTCTCTCTCGCGTTCCCTCACACACACACACAAAAAAGCCCACTCGCCCTCCCCTTTCCACCGCCGGCGGAAGGATCGGAGAAACACCCTGAGGCGGCTAGGGTTTGGCTCCGCCCGCCGACGCCGTGCTCCCCTACCCGAGGCCGTGCGCTCCCCTACCTGAGGCCGTGCGCTCCCCCTGAGCCCCTCTGCCGCCCTGAAGGAGCATCTTCTACCGGAGCACGGAGAACCACAAAAGGTCAGCCGGTCACCCGCCCCCTCTCGTTCCTCTCACGCTGTTTTGTGCCAGTGCGTTGATGAATCGTAGTGAAATTGAGCCTGTGATTGTCGCAAGGCGTTGATGAATCGTAGCCCCGGAACTCAAAATTTTTATCCACTATCGGTTGCACCATATGTCTATGAGTATGCCATTTGTAATTTCCATCCCCAGAAGTGAAACTGAAATAGGATGCTCTAGTTCGTACTACCACTGTCTCATAACATAAGACGTTTGTTGACACTATGAGTGAGTAATTTTATTTCTTTGTGTCCTGTAGTGTTGACAGTGGCTTAATTAGGTTGGTTTTGGTTTTGGTTTTGCGTGGTTGATGCTTCTGTGCTGTTAACTCAACCCATGCTTTTGATTTAGCCCCACACTCCCAATACCTGCGCCGACTCTTTGAGCTTGGACCTCCACATTCTCAATGGTTACTTACTGGCCTCCTCTATTTGTTGAATTTATCAATCCATTTATTCCTCATCCTGTTTATTGCTTTTTTACTGGTCCAGTGCCCACAACTTGCAATTTAGATGACCAATTTCTCGCCTTAAGAATCAGTCTGTGAGTTCTTTGTTTCTTGACTTCAGTTTTCATTTGAATTTGGTCGCCATGGCGTGGGAGCTTATCGAGGTCGCCGGGAACCTAACTCCCCTCCCACATTCTACAGGTATATCTTTTAATTATTAATTTACTTTAGTTGATAGTTGTTCTGGTTGCTATTCTAGTTTCATATTCTCTTTCCTTTTTTTCTTTTTGCCAGTTGATGTGGTGGCTGCAAAGATTGAATCCAAGGTAGCCAGTACTGTCATTAGGTATATGAATTTACTCCTATTTGTTGTTTATTCAGTTGGTATTTTTGTTTAGGGTTTATCAGCAGAGGATTGCAACATACAAGGTTATTCTGTGGACAGTATTACTGACTATTCCTTCTTTTTTTATTAAACCAATACTGTCATTAGATTGTGTCTCCTAGTCGACTCCATTCTCCCTTGTTGCTGTTTAAGCTGTTAGTCTTCATTCGTAGGTTGTTGGCCTGCGTGCCGGCTTTAATGTGTGGCTGTAAACCTTGCTGCATGTTCAGTTGTCTGAACATTGTTTCTGCTTGTCCTTTCGTTAGTGTGCAGCTGTCTGAACATTATTTATAAAGTCGGAGTCGTGCCTTTTCTCGAATAAAACCAATTGATGGCAAGAACATATTAATATTTAAGGGTTGCTTTCATTGAAGGGTGTACCTAGCATTCAAAATGATCTTTTTGTTTAGTGCTAACTCTGAGTAAAAAATAATTGCCCTGTTCGACCGATTATAGTATAAAGAGGAGTTCAATTTCAATTCATATTTTCTTAATACACCTTAGTAACCTTTTGGATTCCAGTTTTAGACCACAACTTGTGGATACAAATTTCAAAAGTAAATAAAATAATTTTATTGGTTACATGGCAATTTTTTTCACAAAAGTGGAATTATGAATTAGTAATTCATCTACATACAAAACTGACATGAAATTCTAATCCCACTTTCTGTTTAATTTATAATTGTATTTGGTTCCACAATTCCATGCTTAAGTGCTGTTATGTGAATGTTGTTGGTTGGTTTGTCTGGATACAAACTCTAAAAATCATTTTTGTAATATTCCAGGCAGTGACTTGTTAGTGTGGGTGACATTTCAGGCAACTTAATCAGGTATACCCACTGGAGAATCTGCGGCATGTTAAGCGGGTGCGTCGTCGTATTGAGTGTGGTAGTGTATACCCTTTTATCTAGTTCTCTATTATTTTTTGTTTGCCGTTTGAGTGCATACTTTCATAACGTCATAAAATGGAACACATGATCACTGAAGCCATTGTATAGCTCTATATATGCTTCCAAGCTTATCATGTCAGAGCTATCAATAGTCAACTAATGCTAACACAAACATCTATAGATTGGATATAAATCTCAGCAACTCACCATGTTGAAAGCTGTGTATAACATGTGACCAGTAACTATATCAAAACATTTTTGTGCTCCCTCTTCCTCTGTATTTTTCTTTATTTCTTTTTCTTTGACAGAAAAATCCGAGTTATCGATCATCTTATGCCTTTCCACTGGGCCTGAAAGTTGTAAGAATGGGTTTCCTGAAGATATACAGAAGGTAGTGGTGGCTTACCAGTTGAGTCCTTTCATTGCAAAAGTAAGTATCCTTTGGAATTAAACTCCTATTGCCTTGAAATAGGCTTTCGCCCCGCTATATTAATATAGCAACCAACCGATACAACTGCAAGACCATTGCTGGGGCAAACAACACACTCAAGCCCAAAAGAAAAACAAGAGAAAACAAAAGAAACAAAATGCTAGCAACGCCAGATCGACGTAAGCAACGATTTCCCGCAACTGCTGCTCCCTCTAGAGAATTCCCACCACGCTCCGATGCCTCTAAATTGCCGTGTACCAAGCAACACCGTCAAGAAGGACTGTGACGACACCGACGCTGCTTCCCGGACGGATCCTAGGATTTCTCCCGGTACACGGGGGGAGTGGGGAGGTGCTACACCCGACGCCCTTCAAGAAGGGAGGCGGCGCCCACAGGCGTCACCGCGTCGGTGCATGCAAGATCCGATAGGGATTTCTCCCGACCCACACCATTGATTACGAGTCGAAGGACTAGTCGAGACTAGTCGATGGACTAGTCTAAGAGTCGCAACTGTGGTGTCGACTGCGAATCTCGTGTAGACTAATTCGATGAGTCGAGCGGTCGAGAGACTAGTCTACGACTAGTCTGGACTAGTCCTGCTCTCTGAGTCGCTCGACTCAAATTTGGGAGGGGAAAATTGGAGAGCAAGCTATGAGAACGAGCCGCCTGGACGAGGCCACCGCCAGCACCCACTGACCCGCCGCCGGGACGGCAGATGGCGAAGCATGGCGCGGCAGCCGGCCGGAGCTCGTGCTCAGGCGGCGGCCATGGCCGTGCCGCGTAGGCGTGTGCGGCCCTGTGACAAGAAAGAAGGAAGAGAGAGAGAGAGAGAGAGAGAGAGAGAGGAGAGGAGGCACGGCGGTGGTCGGCGGGCTCGCCGACGGCGGCGGCCGGAGGCGTGGGTCGCGCGTGCGCGTGCTTTTGTGCGTGATGGCGCAGGCGGCGGCGACGGGATCGATCGGGAGCTAGGGTTACAGAGGCTGGGATGGGAAGTGGGCTAAGTAGGCTGGCTACTTGGGCCCAAATGGGCCAGCTGGGGGTGGCGTGCTGAGCGGCACTGGGCTGGGCCTGGCGAGCGTTGGCTAGCACTGCTGGTTTTATTGTATATACTGTAATGTGCTGTACAGTTTACTACATACTACTACATACTGCTACTAGGTATTAGTAGTTGACTACTACAGTACTATGTCGACTAGTCTAGCACTAGTCTAAGACTAGTCCAATTAGTCTATGAGTCTCAACCTCGGAACGACTCAACGACTCGTCGACTCGTAATCCTTGACCCACACACAACCACGACCCCAGACCAACCATCGGCTCCACCATGCTTGCCGCCCACCAACATGCGCCAACACAGTCTTGAAGTCCTTGTCGACGTCTCACCATGGCAAACGATGAAAGGCCGGTCGGACCAAGACGAAACAACCGTAGACGGGGGACGGCAGTACCGTAGCCACGTGGGAGGGAACAACCTCCACCGGCCCAAGCGGTAGCAGACCGGACGCAGCAGCAAGAGCACACCAGGCCAATAGCCAGGCCGGTCCCACCTCGGGTCCGTGAAGCTCCCGCCGCCGCCGCCCCCATCACGAGTCGCTCATCAGCCCAACCAGAGGCGACCCGCCGAAGCCCAGGTCGGCCCGCCTTGACCCAGATCGGGCCCAAATTGGCCTAGATCTGGGCCTGTAGGGTGCCGCCGGCCAGGACTCGCACGGAGCCACCACCGCCGCCAAGTGGCCGCACCTTCGCCTCGCTGCCATCCCAACCTTTGCTGGAGCGCCGCCGGCCGAGCAGCACCGCCGCCGGGCCCTGCCTTCCCAGGCCCCGCCGACGCCTGCACATCCGAAGCCGCCCACGCGACCACGAGGAGCCAGGGGCCACCGCCGCTAGCCGCCAGCGCCGCGCCGCCGTGCCCTTCGCCAGTACCGCGCTGCCGCTCGGGAAGCTCGTCCCGCGCCTGGCCCCTACGAGCGCGGAGGAGAAGCCGCCCTGCCGCCGCCGCCGCCGGCAGGGCTTTGCCCACCAGCGCGCTCCGGCGGCGGCGAGGGGAGGGGGGAGAAGAGGAGACAGAGGCTGGCAGCAGCTAGGGTTAGGCCCCCGTCGCTCGCGGGAGCCAAACTCTTATCGCTTTGGGTCAGCTTTTCACTTTGTCAAATAAGCACATGGAAATGGACACTTGCTAGTTCCTACTATCCAGTAACCTTCGTGAAATTTATTATCCACTCATCATGAATGAAAATGTAGTCTCTAGTTTGATCTCTGCAGCAACGACCACCAAATTTTCTTTGTCTGACCTGTTGACAGTCTGATAACAATGCATTACATATTCCAGAATGCACTTACATCAGGAACATTGGTTAAATCTATTGATTTTTTTTTTGTGAAAAATGTGCATCATAATAATAGTAGATAAAATTATAACCAAATAGTTATCAGTCATGATGTATCAAAATAGAATGAACTGGATCTTTTTACAGGTGAAGCCTGTTGTATGTTGATATTTGACATTTGCAATGCCTTCCACAGGTTGCCAGTTATCCTGCTATGTCGAAAGAGGAATGGAAGGAACAGTGCAAACTCTGGCCAACTTCTTATCATCCCCTGCATGGGTATGTTCTGATTCTGTTTCGTATGATGTATTTTTTGTGTTCTACTTTTTTAATGCCATTGGTTACTGTCTTGTACACTTTATTGCTTTGGCCAAATGACAAACCACTTGTGTAGCACAAAACACACTGTCCTTAATTGGCATACAAGCCAAATTTAGCCTGTCATGGTGAACCAAATGGGCTCAAAACTGTAGCTAAGGGTTTCTGTTCCTTGTTATGGTCCTTGGTAGCGCTATCTTTAGGTATGACTCCTTAACCCACATTGTCAACTAAGGTTGTCCCCAGCCTAGAAAGAGGTCCAAACATGTGTAACTCTGTTCAAGGGAAGGTCTATAAGGCAAAAATAGGATTGTAACTTCGACATACCAGTCATAAGCCTTTGACTAATTGAATCATAAATTTGCAATGTGTAACTTGCAGTATTTACTGCATTACCCCCATAGGAATGTTTTCTGCATGGATGGAAAATTAAGATTGCTCATGTGGATTGTTGTCTTTGGAAGCAATTTGAATTGCAACTTACAAGCACAGTAAATGTCATGTCGTAACTTGTATGTAGCTTTTCTGATGCACTTTTCTCTTAATGTTACAGCACTGGTGGTGCATCTGGATTTAAAGAGGATGAATTACCATCAATATTTGACTGCATGAGGACTGCTATCCAGTTATCAGAGATGGTCACTCCTGATTGTGCACTATTTATTTATTGCTAGATTACTCTGCTGATTCCCATTATTATTTTTCCAAATATTGTTGTTAGTGTTAAGTGAGAACCTTTTTCAACCCTGATGCAAAGTGCAATATACTCGATTAACTTTAGCAAGGATACCATGTCTATTGTTTTTCTTATTTATATTATGTGATTTTAGTTTGCTAGTTCTTTGTTATAGATCATTTTTTTGTTAACATCTGCATGAGTTAGCTATCCCCAGGTGGGCAACGCGGCAATTATCGTTGATCCATCATGTATGCCAATAATTTCAAAGGCTAAAGACCAAACACACCAGCATGATGCCTTCCTGAAAAGGAGCAGATGTGTCAATATGGAAGCAGATGGTGACCGCTCTTTGGCTAAAACAGCTGAGGATAATGATGGCAGGCTGTTACTGTCAAGCTCCCATGTTAGCCATCGCCTGAACTTGGAGGTTTCATGTGTAAACTCTTGGGGATGGACAAAACAGAGGTCTTCTGAGCAGAAGACATTGTCCTCTGAAGGTGGTTTTCTGTGGCATCCTCTGAGACATGCTGTCATAGTTGCCATTGAAAATGCTGCCGAGAGAGATCGAATGTTGTTCCATACTTCAACTTCTCCAACAACCGTACCAAAATTAAATGTCGATATGGAGAATTGTTCTGATAATGAACCAGCAAAGCAGCCAAAGATAGTTACAAAGGTGAGCCTTGTTACTTAGATCTTGCCTTCGATTGTTGCCACTTCGCCTTAATAACCCTTGAACATTAACTACTGTAACACAGGACTGAAAATGATGCATATTTGTTGTTCTCCCCATCTTGTTCTAACAAGTTTGAACTCGAACATTAGGATAAAGAACAAGCTGAGTATCAAGAATGCGGGAGTGACTTGTCTGGAACAAACAGACCATATCTCTGCACAGGATTCAACATCTACCTTGTTTGGGAACCCTGCACAATGTAGGTTCAGTATATTAATAGAGTATGACATCTTTTTCTGGTTGTTGCTTACTGTTTACATTGCTGTCTTGTTTGTTTATTTGAAGGTGTGCTATGGCTCTTGTACATCAAAGATTCAAGCGCGTCTTCTACGCTTTCCCTAATCCAATCACTGGAGCGCTGGGCAGTGTCTATAGATTGCATGGGGAGAAAAGTTTAAATCACCATTACTCTGTGTTTAGGGTAAAAGTGCCAGAGCCATATTTGAATGTTTCAAGTGATTACCCTGAAAAAGGCTGCTCAGATTTTGTATCATCTTAGTTCTTGAAAATCTATGAGCTTTTCTAGGCTACTTGCTTGTGGTTCGTCATCTTCGCTTTAGGAGGGCCAGGGCGCCGGTAGGTTGCTGGTTCCTCTTCTTCGCTTCGTCAGGACTGTGCCTGCCGGTTCTTTGTCTAGAGAGCCTGTGATGGTTGCCCTGCTTATTTTCCATAACCGTCTTATTTGCCTTGCCTGTGAGCCTTCCCTTGCGACAATGCTTTGGGGGTTGTTGCGTTCTCTCTTCCAGGTGTTGTGGTGCTTGGCTTCTGCTGTGCTGGGTGTCAGGCAAAACACCGTGGACGACCATAATGGATTTTCCTTGTTTCTTCCACGGCACAGATACCTCTTCAGATGCTTATACCAGAAGAAAACATTTGTTTCTCCGTTGCTGGTTTATAGTACACAGTTTGTGTTTCTTTTTTCCTTTTGTAAAGATAGCATGTGTTTCCTTTTTCTTTTTTGTAAAGATAGTATTCGTTTTGTCTGGGTGATCCTTGGCTAGCTAGAAGCCAGCGTATAGACCACTCGCCCTGTAGTTTTCTTACCACTTTATTAGTTTGTTCTATTCGGCACATCACGCTAGTTTTCTTTTTGTGAAGTGTTCTTTCTTTACACCAGAGCAGTGGTATCTGCTGTTCTGGACGACCCCAACTCCAAGTAGTAGCTAATCTGGCAGGCCGCAATGCAAACAAGTCTGGCAGGCTACAATGGCGTCGAGGTGCTTGCTGCTCCTGGCTATCTTCCTTTGGATGCGGCCAACAGGGAATAGCGGCGAGGAAGGGCCGGCGGTTCCGGCGGTGATGGTGTTCGGCGACTCACTGGTGGATGTAGGCAACAACAACTACATCTTCACCATCGCCAAAGCCAACTTCCCTCCATATGGCAGGGACTTCAAAGACCATGTCGCCACAGGGAGGTTCTGCAATGGCAAGCTGCTTATCGATTTCATAGGTTAGACTTGTATCTTGTCACGCTTAAACATGCTATAACTAGATGTATATCTTCTGTTGCAATGTGATTTGTGTATGTGTTGTTGCAGCTGAAAAGGTTGGGTTCAATAGCTCACCCCCGGCATATCTCAGCCCGCAAGCATCGGGGCGGAACCTTCTGCTTGGAGCCAACTTTGCATCTGCCACATCTGGCTACAATGACCACGGGACTCTGGTTGTAAGTACCATCGATGAGTGTCTTCTCTTGCAAATATTAGCATCACTGACCCATGGACTCCAGAGACATACTAATGGCCTACTGCAGAATGCCATCTCTTTCGCTCAACAGTTGAAGTACTTTGAAGAGTACCAATCTAAGTTGGCGGTGGTGGCTGGGAGCAGCCATGCTCGCTCCATCATCTCGGGCTCACTCTACATCATCTCTGCCGGTTCATGTGACTTTGTCTTCACCTATTACATCAACCCTTTCCTCTACATGACCCAAAGCACCGAACAGTTCTCGGACCACCTCATCGGCATCTTCAACAACAGTGTGACGGTAAATATATAAATGCCAAACCTAAGCTTCTAGCTCGATCAACAAAAGACATATGATTACAATCCTGCAATTTCTCAATCTTGAATTGATTTTTAGCAACTTTACGGTATGGGAGCCCGACGCATCGGCGTGTTTTCCCTGCCACCCTTTGGTTGTTTTCCCGTGGCGATCACGTTGTATGGTCATGGGAGGAATGAGTGTGTGTTGAGGCTCAACAACGACATCCAATATCACAACATGAAGTTGAGAGCTACCGTTGACTCATTACGAAAGAAGTACCATGATCTCAAGATTGTGGTTGTCGACCTATATACACCTTTGTACAACCTTGCTACCTCTCCTGTATCACAAGGTAGGATATAAAATCTACAATACTTATTTATGGTCGGAATGATGCACGCCATACATTTTTGGGGTCTTCTGACAACAATATAGCTGAGCTCTGACCACATCTCGCTTACGTGTGTGTTTCACACTATAGGCTTCACCGAGGCAAAGCAGGCTTGCTGTGGCACAGGGACGTTGGAGGCGTCAATCCTTTGCAACCCCCTGTTACCTGGCACTTGTCCGAACGCACGGACATATGTGTTCTGGGACGTTTGGCATCCGTCAGAGGCAGCAAACAAAGTTGTTGTGGACTCTTTCGTAGATGAAATCATGATCCTGGTTGCATAAACCTACCCGATTGTAAACATGCATGCTTGATGCTACATTGGTTCACTACCAGAATCGCCCCCTACGCCGACGGCCAGACCCGTCGGCGTAGGCCAGAATACCGTCGGCGTAGGGCTACGCCGACGGCCCAGGTCCGTCGGGATCGCGAGCGTCGGCGTACCCGGACGTTTTCGTCGGCGTAGGAAAACCGTCGGCGTAGGTCCCTTATGCCGACCTCCGGCCTTACGACTGTCGGCGTAGATGGGCCGTCGGCGTCCTTTCTCACGTGACGGCGGCTGACGGCGACGGCGGAGTTCGACCACCAAACGGAAACTGCCACGTGGCAGGGTCTACGCCGACGGTTACACCGTCGGCATAGGCCAGGACCTATGTCGACGGTGTAACCGTCGGCGTAGACCTGCCACGTGGCAGATTCTGGTGCACCAAAGTCAGGGTCTACGCCGACGGTTACACCGTCGGCATAGGCCCTAGCCTATGCCGACGGTGTAACCGTCGGCGTAGACACTGCCACGTGGCAGATTCTGGTGCACCGAAGTCAGGTCTACGTCGACGGTTACACCGTCGGCATAGGTGCTGTTTTTTTTGTTTTTGTTTTATTTCTCGATAATATACAACACAAATATATCACAAACAGTACACAGCATATATATATATCACAGATCCACATCATTATCATCACAATATAAGTATTACCATCACAACATACGTGAAATCAATAAAACATACGTCGAAACAACACAACATATGTCTGAACAACATAATATGAATGCATGAAAGATAAGTCATGACCACCACCACCAAGAGGCTTAAGCGTCAGGAGGTCCACCACCAAGTTCGGTACCGCCAAGACCGCCAAAGCCAAGGTCGTCACTACTACCAGCAGCGCTACCGGCAAGACCGTGACCGCCACCTCCTCGGTGGATTGGAGTGACCGGGCTCCGTGACTCGGGAGTGTTGCCATAACTGGCACCACCACCAACGGAGGATCGATCAGTTCCCTGCATGTTTGAAAAGAGATGTTAAAGAGATATATGATAGTGTTGAATGCACGATAAGTAGTTGGATAGTTTGGGGATGTACTAACCGCAGTCGGACAGCGTTGTGCCACAAAGTCTTCAAACGTAAGCAGAATTGGTTGTTCTCCAGCAGGTGGTGGTGGTGGTTCCATTACAGGAACCGTTCCGGCCGCCATGGACTCAAAAACGAGCTGCATGTTAGTTGACCAAGCACACACGAAGGTTAGAAGAAATGAGAATGCAAATGTGAAAGTCAAATGAAAGGGGCTAAACTAACCTTCATCATGCGACTGGCGTGGTCCGAGACTGCTGCAAGTCTCGCGTTCCACGCCATGGTCTCCTGACGTTGGTACTCCATGTAGGCCTTCAATATAACATGATGAAACTCATAAGAACATCTTGGTGTGGAAAATAAAATGAAGATAAGAGGGAAAATTCTTACAGAGTGTTGCTGGGCTAGGAGGGACATTGAGTGTGCACTTGTCGTCCTCGGCTGTGGGCTCAGGCCCGGGTTGGTAACTCGGAGCTGTGTGTAGGAGACAGAAGGAGTGACAACGGCATCCAGAACTCGCTGTCGACCATGAAGCTTCGGCCCTATGCCGACCACCGCCCTGTCGTCCGTAGCCTCTTTTATGGGGTCAGGTGTGTCAGGATTGTACCCCAGATACAACTCCTTGTAGCTCTCAAGGTGCTCGCCGGACTTGCCGTAGTACTTGCCCTTGCCTTCCCTGGGCTTAGTCCGCACATGGGCTAGCTCCCACGCCTCCATGTCTGAGAGCGGCCGCTTCAATTTCTCCTCCTACACCACCAAACACCACCAAACAGAGGTTAGTCATACATAGAAGAAGAAGAATGTTTCATGTACATAGATATACCTGAACTTTCTTGTGGCCCCAATGGTTCCGGTTTCCCTAACTATGTGTTCCGTCATTTCCTCGATTAGCCCGGTTTTGGATGCTTTTAGCAGCCCACTTTTCATCATCACCGAGCCATGTATCAACCAATGCCTCCCATGATTCCTTTTTTCCATAACACCAACCAGGACACGCCTACATAATGAAAGCATAGTGGCATGTTGACACGAAACAATGAAATTTAACACAAACATCGGAATGAAAAGTCTGTTATACTTACCAACATGTATTGCTCCTTAGTCAAGGTAAGCTTCTCCTCCCGCGCGAAATCCTTGGGCATCTTCATGTCACGATAGTTGTAATAATATTGCGAGATGGCCACCCAGCGCACCTCGTACTGGATCTGGCGGGCCTGCTTCTTTGCAGCTCTCTGAAACAGCTTCTCGGCAATGGGCTTGTTCTCCTCAAGAGCTCGATAGTATTTCTACAGTTATTCATGAAAACAGAATGGAAGAAGCCATGAGTCAAACCATTCGATGGAAAACTATGGACGAAACTCAAGACCCATGCTTCTGAAGAGAACTTACCCAAAAATTTGTTTCCACGGCCTTAGCATGTGTCGGATAGTCCGCATGGGTAGCCAATTTGTAGTGGTCCCAGGTCATAGCCAAAACCCGGTGCTCCGGGTGCTTGACTTGGTCCGGAACGAACAACCCCGGCCAATATTCCTTCAGCAAGATAGTGATGACACCGTTCGGAACACGGGCTTTTGGAGGAACCTCCCAGCCCCTACAAAAGATAGAAAATATGAGCATGTTTACAAGCAAAAGAATTAAAATATGATTAAGAGGCACTTACACTTTCCCCTTTGGCGTAATGATCCACTTCTGCTCCTCCGTATCAGGTTCGGGGGGGAGTCTTGCTCGACCACGCAGCCACCCCTTGTTGTTGCCAACCCCCTCCCCCTCCCTGCCACCACCAACCTCCTCCCCCTCCCTTCCACCACCAACCTCCTCCTCCTCCCTGCCACCACCAACCTCCTCCTCCTCCTTGCCACCACCAACCTCCTCCCCCTCCCCAAACTCCTCCTCCTCCTCCTCAACCTCCTCGCGAACCTCCTCCTCCTCAGTAGAGGGTACCTCACTAGAGGAGGGTACCTCACTACAGGAGGGTCTGTCACTAGAGGAGGGTACCTCACTACAAGAGGGCCTTGTAAAAGGCACCCCTAAGTCGGTGAGGGAGCGTTGTTTCTGGCCCCGACCACCCCCTCCACCTCTAGGGGCTCTCCCCGCACCCCCTCCACCTCTAGGGGCTCTCCCCGCACCACCTCCACCTCTAGGGGCACCTCTCCCTTGACCTCCCTGTGAAGAGTCATCCTCAAGTAGTCGAGACGGAATATTACGGGCTCGACCACTCCGACTAGTAATCGATTTGAGTTTGCTTAGTAAACCCGTGCCATCGGCCTTGCCCTTGCCCATGCTTAGCAAACCTGCATTGAGAAGAGAATAAACAATTAGTATAGAAATAAGGAAGAAAAAAACCATATAAAAAAGACATTGATAAATAAGCATATTAATAAGCCATAGTAAAAAGACATGAAACGTACATCTGCTAGGACCCATACGAATCATCACTGTCAGTATCACTATCACACATATCATCTTCATTGTCGGACGGAGGTGGAGGCTCTTCCTCGTCGTCATCGTCTTCATTTAACAACTTTTCTAGCATAAGTATGCCTTTTTCATTAACAATGGTCTCACCATCATTCCGTGCATCGTCATCATTTGGATCCACATCATCATCACCCAAGGAGTCATCATAATCGCTTCTGACCACATCATCATCATCATCATCATCGGGTTGCTCTTGAAAGAACACTCCCTCGTACGTCATGGGGTTAATGTTGTAATAATCGTCATCGTTCGGGTCCGGTAACTTACTATGTGGCGACACCTTGAACACAACTTCCCAACCCTTTAGGTATTCTTTCTGGCATGGGTAAGGCAGATAATAAACTTGTGTGGCTTGGGTAGCCGCAATAAAGAGATCGGCTCTAGCATAGACGGTTGATGGTTTAACTTCGACCAAACCATATGAAGGCGTATGTCTCAGCCCCTTTACTGGGTCGAACCATCGGCATTTGAACACAGGGAGACTTAGGGTTTCGCGGCCACGACTGAAGGAAAGCTCGTATATTTTTCCTACCCTTCCGTAATACTGAACTCCATTTTGACCTGGGGTGTACACTCCAGTATTTATAGTTTTGGGATCAGGCCGGTTGTTCTGGTGCTCCTCTATATGGAATCGATACCCATTCACATCATACTTTTCACATGTCATGACCGAAGGGTTAAAACCCATGGAAACCCATCTCAATTCGTCATCCATAGATATGTTCCGATCTTTTCCCTACAAGTTTAATTGAAATTGTTTGGTTAACTAATAAAATGTTCAACTAGGTATTTAATAGGGGAATGTGAAAAATTACTTTAGCCATGAACCAAGGAACAAAATTTTGCCTTCCAGGGTTTCCATGTCGAAGAAGAGTAAGTGCCTCCGCCTGAGTAGGATCAATCAGTCCCTTCCACTCCTCATAAATGAATTGGCTGAAAGAAGAAAAGCGGTGTTTAGGCCTAGACTAAGAGAACATAGAACATGATGTTGTGCAAGACATAAAGGAATGGTGTGGTGGTATTACCTCATCCACTCCTTCTCAACTTCCTTGATGTTGTGCAAGACATAGAACATGATGTCCTCCCACTCTTGTTCTGGCATGTTATAAGATTTCGAGCACCCAGCCCTGCCACCTTGCCCGCTGAATAGATCGAGCTTGGGTTTATACTTGGGCTCTTCCGTATTGTATCGAGGCACCTTATTATGCAGGCTGGGAACGTGGTCTGGATAGTACGATGTCCTGAGGTTTGACACCTCCTCAAGGATAACTGCCTCAGCTATGGAAGCTTCAATCTTAGCTTTGTTTCCACATTTCTTTCGGAGATGCTTGTTCTGTCTCTCAGGGCCGTACTGCCAACGATTCTGCACAGGGCCCCCCAACAATACCTCTTTCGCGAGGTGTAAAATGAGATGTGTCATCGGAGTAAAGAAGCCTGGCGGAAAGGTCTTCTCTAGCTTGCATATCAACTCTGGTGCCTTCTTATGCAATTGTCCAATCACCTCGGGACATACTTCTTTAGCACAGAGCGTGCGAAAGAAATGGCTTAGCTCCGCAAGCACTCGCCAGACACGCTCAGGGACATAGCCTCGAACCATCACCGGCATTAACCGCTCAATCCATACATGATAGTCATGACTCTTGAGCCCGTTGACTTTGCCCGTTGAAAGATTGACTCCATTACTTATATTCGATGCATAACCATCAGTGAACTTCACAATGTGTTTGAGCCACATAAGTACCTCCTTCTTTTCTGGCGGTTTAAGGACGAAGTCAGCCTCTGGCTTGAACCAGTTTCTTCGACCGCCTGTGGGAGGTTGCATGTTTAGACGTGGTCTATCACAAATTTTTTGTTGATCGGCTCTAGCTTGAACGTTATCCTTTGTCTTATTCGGAATGTTGAGGATCGTGCGAAAAAGGGACTCTGCGACATTCTTTTCGGTGTGCATCACATCGATGTTATAAGGAAGTTTGAGGTCCTTGAAATAGGGAAGCTTCGTGAAGGGGCTAATGTGAGTCCAGTTGTGTGTCTCACCATATCCCTCGAAGCGTTTGCCTTTGCCTTTCCCTTTGACTTCAGGCTTGAGAGTTTTTAGCTGAGCAAGAACATTTCCCCCGAAAATGTTGGAATCTCGTTTACTTCATGGACAACCCGACCTTTCGTGAAGTTCTTCTTGTCTTCCCTGTCTGGATGGTCTGGAGGGAGGAACTGGCGGTGCTGGTCAAAGGCTACATACTTGCGACCCTTCTGCAGCCAAATAAAACGTAGAGCCGGCATGCACACTGGGCATGGCATCTTACCACTTGTACACCATCTGCAGAATAGGGCATAGCCGGGAAAGTCATGCATGCAATACATTAACCAAACTTTCATCAAGAAATTTTTCTGCAGATGTCGGTCGTATGTCAACCTTGGGAAGTACCAAGAATGGTGCAAATCATCCACCAGCGGCTGCATTAACACTCCCAAATTCTTCCCCGGGTATTCGGGCCCTGGAATGATCAGCGACAAGAACATGGTGTCGCATTGCATTAGGACACCGGGAGGGAGATTGAGCGGAATAACAAACACGGGCCAGCAGCTGTATGAATTGGACGACATACCATATGGATTGACCCCATCACCTGTTATTGCAACTCTGACATTCCCATCCTCGGCTGCTTCCTCGGGGTATTCTTTATCGAATGACTTCCATGCTTCACCTCCCGATGGATGTACGATTTTGTTTGGATGGTACCTTTTCCCTTGCTTGTGCCACTTCATCATTTTGGCAGACTCCTCCGTGATGAAAAGGCGCTGCAGTCTTTTTATGAAATGAAGATATCGAAGAACCTTTGCGGGGATGCGTAGCTACCTCTTTTAACCATCCTTACCGACCACCTCAAGGTACCGAGAGGAACCACACTTCCCACAATACTTGTCATCCGTATACTCGTGCCTAAACAAAAGGCAATTCTTCGGACAGGCATGTATTTTCTCATAATCCATAGAGAGTGTCTTCATGATTTTCTTCGTGGCGTACATGCTTTTCGGCAGTTCATGACCATCGGGAAGACTGTTAGCCCATACTCCCAGAAATGCTTTGATGCAAGCTTGGCTACAGCCGTACTCAGCCTTAACTGCCATTAGTTGCGAGATGGCATCTAGCTGAGAGAGTTTGGCACCCGCATAAAGAGGCTTCTTTGACGAAGCCAAGATCTCCAAGAAGGACTTTGCGGTTGCCTCCGGCTCCTCCGGCTCCTCTAGTTCATTGTCTGAAGGTGTCGCATGTGTCGCCTCTGTAGCAATGACATCATCTAGCATGTCTCTGACCCCGTCGTCCACATAACCACCGATGCGTTGACGCACCACCTCCTCTCTACCATGGTCCCGCTCGGCAAAGTTTATCGGCATGTCAAAGTTTTTCATATATCCGTGCGTGCGAAGGTGCCAGGTCATTTCGTCCTTGCCTTTAGAGTGACGTCTGCCACATCTCGCACACGGGCAATGTGGGATCATTCTCATTGGACCACGGAATGTCTCCCTCAAAAACACATCGGTTTTGGCAATCCACTCTGATGTTACTCGATTCCCACGGGGGCCATGGGTAAAACCACTATACATCCACTGATTATCTGCCATTCTCTGCTTTATTGGGAGCCACACAACAAAATTAAGATTTGATTTGAATTGATCACATCAAATATTTATTTTCTACTGCGTTGACGGCACTGAATCCACCTACATTTCTAATAGGTAAAGAGGGTCCTAATCCCACCCGAGGATGTGTAGATTGAGTACGTTCTCCATGCTCTACCCCGTTCCGAGAGAAAATTTCGGCAGCACCTCCCCGTTGTTCTCCAGATACACGTCTCGGCAAATAGCCGAGAGAATGTGCTCCGGAGAACAATGGGGAGGCGCCGCCGAAATCCTGTCTCGGAACGGGGTAGGGCATGGAGAACGTACCCAATCTACACATCCTCGGGCTGTCCGTGGAAAACGCTGGACAATCCGAAAGAGTTGCGGTGATAAATATGCAATTGAATGCATATTTATCGATGCAACCATTTCGGACGGGAGACGCCTAGGTTACGCGACTTGACGTGAAAAGAAAATCTAGTGACATGATTAAAAAAGCATAGAAGGTGAAGGTGGATTCGTATCTCACCCTCGGCTGTAGAGGAAGTAGTCGAACAGCAGAGGGACGATCGGGGACCAACAGCTCCGACGTCGACGATCACTCCATGGAGATGCAACACCACAAAGCCTGTAAATTCCAACAAGTGAAAAAATAGGTCATCACATCTCGTATAGCAATCTTTGATGACAAAATGATAGCATCCATCCATCCAAAAAACCACTCATCAGAGACAACTGCTTCCGATGAGGGTCACTCCGGGGAGACTCGACACAACATAGAATGCTAATTCCAACGTGAGAAAAGTATATATGACCACATCACACACAACATTGACACTTCAAACTTGGAAAAAAATCATACTGATAATGACATCCATTGATAACAAATTTGACCAACATTCCATCCATCCATCTATGAATCTAAAAACATCCATACTATCTACAACATACTAGTTCATGCATCCATCCACCTACAATCAGTAGCAAAAAACTAAAAAAACAAAGGAAAAAATGCTCACAATGGCCACGGATGGCAAAGGGTTGTTGCGGGCGCGTGTGCAGCGGAGGATGGCCGGCTGGAGCTGCAGCGGGGGAGGGCCGGGTGGGGCGGCGGCGGGGCGAGGCGGGGTGGGGCGGCGGTGGGGCGAGGCGGCGGGGCGGGGCCGGGTGGGGCGGGCGCTGCTGCGGCGCGAGGCGGGGCCAGGGAGGGGGGGGGGGCGGCGGCGGGGCCGGGTGGGGCGGGCGCTGCTGCGGCGGGGCGGGGTCGGTCGGGGCGGCGGCCGTGCCGGGGCGGTGGGTGGGGGGCGAGGCGGCGGGGCGAGGCGACGTCGGGGCGGCGGCCGGGCCGGGGCCGTGGGTGGGGGGCGAGGCGGGGTCGGGGTGGTGGCCGGGCAGGGCGGGGCGGCGACTAGGTCGCCGGGCGAGGCGGGGCGACGAGTAGGTCGCCGGGGCGGGGCGGCGCCAGGACGGCGAGCGAGGTCGCGGGGTCGGGGCTGGGAGTGAGTGAGTGGTGGAGAGAGGTGGGGTGAGTGGATAAGGCAAGGCTCTATGCCGACGGCTTAGCCGTCGGCATAGGTTCTGTAGCGACGTGGCAACCTATGCCGACGGCTAAGCCGTAGACATATGTATTTTTTTCATTTTTTCGTTATATTTTTTAACTGACATTAATTTTAATATATTTTTAAAATGTCGTAGCAATTTTTAAAATATTCATATCCTTCCTTCCCTCCAAAGACCCCGTGCGATATTCCGGTGGCATTGCTACCCACAGACGCCCCCCGACCAGACTAAACCCTAGCCCCGTTGACCCGGTGATCTGGGCATTTGACTTTTGCTGGACGTCCGTTGACCAGTGGACTCTTCCACCTCGTTGAGATAGGACAGCCCGTGCCACCCCCAGGTCCCCTGTCCCGTCTAACCCTGACACTGTTGACCGAACAGATCTACCCCTTTGACTTTCACCGGACGGGGTTTGACCGAGGGACATTTTCACCTGGCTGTGATAGGCTAGCCCATATAGCAACATCTTAGCACAAGGTCCGGGCCCAACCCAGCGCAAGATTCCCTCAGTATCGACCCGATGCGACAGTTTCCGAACGTAAGAGGGCCCAGGGCAAGACCTGGCGGCATTGCCACCCCCAGGTCCCCCGTCCCGTCTAACCCTGACACTGTTGACCGAACGGATCTACCCCTTTGACTTTCACCGGACGGGGTTTGACCGAGGGACATTTCCACCTGGCTGTGATAGGCCAGCCCATAGCAACATCTTATAGCACAAGGTCCGGGCCCAACCCACCACAAGATTCCCTCGGTATCGACCCGATACCAGAGTTTCCGAACGTAAGAGGGCCCAGGGCAAGACCTGGCGGCATAGCCCCCCTCCAGGTCCCCCGTCCCGTCTAACCCTGACACTATTGACCGGACAGATCTACCCCTTTGACTTTCACCGGACGGGGTTTGACCGAGGGTCATTTCCACCTGGCTGTGATAGGCCAGCAGATAGCAACATCTTATAGCACAAGGTCCGGGCCCAACCCACCACAAGATTCCCTCGGTATCGACCCGATGCCACAGTTTCCAAACGTAAGAGGGCCCAGGGCAAGACCTGGCGGCATAGCCCCCCTCCAGGTCCCCCATCCCATCTAACCCTGACACTGTTGACCGAACGGATCTACCCCTTTGACTTTCACCGGACGGGGTTTGACCGAGGGTCATTTCCACCTGGCTGTGATAGGCCAGCCCATAGCAACATCTTATAGCACAAGGTCCGGGCCCAACCCACCACAAGATTCCCTCGGTATCGACCCGATGCCACAGTTTCCGAACGTAAGAGGGCCCAGGGCAAGACCTGGCGGCATAGCCCCCCTCCAGGTCCCCCGTCCCATCTAACCCTGACACTGTTGACCTGACGGATCTACCCCTTTGACTTTCACCGGACGGGGTTTGACCGAGGGTCATTTCCACCTGGCTGTGATAGGCCAGCCCATAGGTTTACTTCGGATCAAGGTCCGGGCCCAACCCACCGCAAGATTCCCTCGGAATCGCCCCGATGCCACATTTTCCCAACGTAAGAGGGCCCAGGGCAAAACCTGGCGGCATTGCCACCACCCAGGTCCCCCGTCCCGTCTAACCCTGACACTGTTGATCGAACGGATCTACCCCTTTGACTTTCACCGGACGGGGTTTGACCGATGAACATTTTCACCTGGTTTCCACACTCCGTTTGACGGCGGCAGCGACATCCCTGAGGAGGGACACACTCCGGAGACGCATGCGGGGTGCTTGCACTTGCCACCACACTTCCATACGTGTAAGAGGGCCCAGCGCAAGACCTGGTGGCACTGCCAACCCCCCAAGTACCCTATTCCGTCGAACCCTCGCACTGTTGACCGAACGGATCTACCTCTTTGACTTTCACCGGACGGGGTTTGACCGAGGGGTATTTTCACCTGGCTGTGATAGGTCAGCCCATAGCAACATCTTAGAATAAGATTCCCTCTGTGTCGACCCGACGCCAACGTTTCCCCCCTTCAGGTGCAAGCGGCAGCGCCGTCCGTCAAGACTATGTGCAGACTATATATATAACATGATTTTTTTAACGGCTATACGCACTGCTAAATAGACGATGGATTAAAAAAACAGTGTGTAGACTATATATAACATGGACATGGGCTATAGACTTCCTAATTAAAATAAATTTTAATACAAGGGAAAGATTTTTAAAAAAAATGCACCTATGCCGACGGTTACACCGTCGGCGTAGATGTCATAAAAAAATAAAATTGCACCTACGCCGACGGTTACACCGTCGACGTCACCCGAAAGGTATGCCGACGGCATAACCGTCGGCGTAGCTACGCCCCCGGATCCGCACCTCCTCGGATCGATGACGTGGCACCTGCCGCGGATCGATGACGTGGCACATCGAAGCTATGCCGACGGTTACACCGTCGGCGTAGATGTAATAAAAAATAAAATTGCACCTACGCCGACGGTTACACCGTCGGCGTAGCCCGAAAGGTATGCCGACGGCATAACCGTCGGCGTAGCTATGCCCCCGGATCCTCACCTCCTCGGATCGATGACGTGGCACCTGCCGCGGATCGATGACGTGGCACATCGAAGCTATGCCGACGGTTTCCGTCAGGGCCGTCGGCATATCTTTGCCGGCGTCAAACGGGCGTTACTCATCGAGCGGCCGGCCCCGCAGATACGCCGACGGGGTGTCTACGCCGACGGCCACCGTAGGCATAGGTGAATCTACGCCGAAGGCCTTTGTACGCCGACGGTGGCCGTCGGCATAGGTTCATCTACGCCGACGGTTTTTTGTACGCCGACGGTGAGGCGCTGGTGGTCGGCGTAGGGTGACGTATGCCGACGGGGGCCGTCGGCATAGTTTAGGCCGTCGGCAACGACCCTGATTCTGGTAGTGGTTCAAGCATACAGAAAGAAAGTATACCGCTGGACTAAGCAAAACACATAATGCTTGGATGTGAAAAGGGCATCAAGATTAACATGTCAAGAGGATGCCATTTAATTAGGTGCGGGGTAATACAAGATGTTTGTTTTTTGTTTAGCAAGCATGCTTACTAAAGAAAATTGCCATGCTTGCTAAAGAAAATTGCCATCCCCGCGATAACTAAATTTGCTATGCTAAACAATCCGACGTCAAATTTTTAACATTACCGTTTTTCTCTTTCAGAAAGAGGAATGAAAACCCCAGCAATTGCATCAACCGATCCACACAACCCTAAATTAATTTTTGCAAGCTATGAGAATCCATTCAGTATTGAAAAACAAAAGAGTAAAATACATGGATGGTCCCTAAACTTGGTGGTTTTTTTAGGGAATGCTTTCATGGATGCTTTATTAAATTAGTAATACAGTTATATCGTTTGCAGTGACATTCACCAGAAAATCTGGGGGTTCATCAACCCACTTACAAGAAGAATTACTGTCATAAGCAAATTTCCCTAGAGAGTGGGCTACCTCATTAGTTTCACGAACACAATGCATAAAATCTACAGATCCTGTCATGCCATCCAAGATAAAACAATCAGCGTAGATAGCCGAAGCTTCGCTCCAGATCATGTCCAGTCCGGCGTAGGCATTGTCACCTCCGTCGAGTCTGATTCGATCTGAATTTGAATGAAAGCCCAAGTCATTTGCAAGGGAAAGTCTCTAGTACATCACCAATACTTCAGCCGAGTATGCATCACTAATGTTTAGAATAGCGGAACATGACACTGCTAGAAATACTCCCACGATCATCTCGTACAATTGCTCCTGTCGCACCTATGTTCTTCTCGGTATGGAAAGATGCATCAACGTTCACTTTAACTGAACAACCTGTTGGTTTCTTCCATTTTTATCCGGTTCGGTTTATTGCTCCCAACCTGAAAAGTGTTTGCTCTCAGGAAGTTTAAGCAGATTGACTGTACAGCGTTGGGGGACGTTGGTTCTGGTGAGTCCGCTGCCTTCCCAGCCATCGCATCTACCATCACGTTACAGCGATACCCTCCTTATGACCAGCAGTAGGTAAATTACCCATGTTATTGTTGGGCAAACGCAGCAGGTGCCCTATGATCGCTGAACCCGATCTATATACCATTATTGAATGGCTGTGTGCATCAAGAGATGCAGAGGCCGAGGGTATTCTATCCCTTTCAGGGAAAAAACTACCATTATTGCACCTGAGATCAGCTCCGAGAGTCCGAGTAAACGGCACATCTCCAAAGCACGGCTTCACTGAAATAACAAGTGACCGAGAACCTCAGCTCCTTGCAAACAGATTGGGCATTGGCCAATACTTCCAACATGTCTTTTGGCAAGCATAGGCTTAAGTGGCAATGTAACATGAAGCGTTCGCCAGCAAAGCCCCGAGGATTTCTGGCATCATACGATTTTCCATGGATTTAAACGCTCGATCGGGCATGCCGCCAAGGTACATTCGCCCCCCCCCTCCCCCCCCCCCCCCGGCGGCGATGCATGCCCCTCCCCTGAATGCACACGGCCTACGCGTGTCCCAAAGATATCATATAGGATTTCCCAAACAGCTGTTGGACATCATTTCATGTGTCCGCCATGCAGATCTGTAATTTCCCACGCTAAAACCCTCAGAGTGTAATAAATGTCTCAAATATTGAAGATGGGCCTGAAACATGTGGGGGAATGGTATGTGTCATGCGATGGCCTCGTTTGAGAGAACAAGAATTTCGAAGGCCAACGGAGCAACATGACCCACACTTTCTTCACAAACAAGACACGTTCCCTCGCGATAGCGAGAAACTATCTCAAAGATGGTGCGGTTTACAAGCGGCCTCCGGTCAGGATTCTGCAAAATGCGTTCAAACTTTAACCACACCCTACAGGGGCCATGTGAAGACACCGTGCCAGGTCCCGAGGATTTCCAACATCGTACGATTTTCCGTGGATTTAAACAATTCGATAGGGCATGTCACCAAGGTTCATTCGCCCCCCGGTGGCGGGGCGTGCACCTTCCTCGGCTGCACAAGGCCTACACATGTCCCAAAGAAATCCTATAGGATTTTCTAAACTGCTTCTGGACATCATTTCATGTGTCTGCCATGCAGATCTGCAATTTCTCGTGCAGAAACCCTAAGAGTTCAATAAATGTCTAAAATATTGCACGCAAAACTAAAAATGTGGGGACTAGCACGTGTCATGTGATGACCTCCTTTGAGAGCACAAGAAGTTTTGAGGCCAACAAAGCAAACATGACCCACACTTCCTTCACAAACCGGACACGAGTGGAGAAAGTAGCAATGGAAGCGGTGGTGTGACAACAAGAAGAAAGCCTGGGTAGGAGGAACTCGAGAAGCACCTGTCCACACAGGGCACGAGGTGTTCATAAAACACAAAGAGAGAGAACGGAGCCCATCTTCTTAAATTAACCCCCCCCCCGCACACACACACACCAAATGAGATATGCATTGAAACAATGCTTTGTCGAGAGCTGCAACACTCGTCAAGCACACACCATTTATTTAAAGAAAATAATTCACAAAGGAGTCAGTGACATGTGTGTCCCATGGTCCATGTACTATGTGAAGTTTGTTTATTGAAAATATATGCCGAGAGCCTTGTTTAAGTGCCCGGCAAAGATAAGCCGACGTCACGGAGCCGTCAAGCGCAAACAGACATGACACGTGGCAACTTATTCCAGTGTGTTCACTATTTGGCTCTCCACATATATGATCTTTGCCGTTGTGACGCCCCAATTTTTGGCCCTTTCTTTTTCTTTTGGATTTCTTTGAATTTTGCTTTGGATTTCTTCGAATTTTGCTTTGGATTTCTTTTTCTGTGGTTCTGTGGTGTGGAAACCTGGGAAGATCATCTCTTTTCACTCGCCCAAGCGGCTTGTCATCCTCATATCCATCCCAAGATCATGTCATTTCATTTTGGTCCAACCCCAATATTTATTTCTTGGGAATATTTTTTTTCTATTAAAGGAATAAACATGTTTGCCCCAGGTTGTGAAGCAACCTATATTTCTATCTTGCCATTAATTCCTACAAAATTCTCAAAATTCAATTGCCTCATAAGGACCTTGGATGTGTAAAAATATTCAAGATTTCATGCTCATGGTGATCACACCATCCAATCTTTGTTTCTGGTCATAATTTCAGTTTGTGAAGCAACTATATTTTATATTGCTCCATAATTTCTGAAATTTTACTAGGACATTCTCCTACCGATATAACTTCCCTCTACACAATTTGGGCTCATTTCATTTAGCCAATTTCTCTCAGCAAGTTTCCTAAGATTCTGTCCAGAGAGGACCGCTGTGAATGAAGTACCATTTTTATTTATCCAAATGGTATGAAATTTTTGCAATGCCTCTCTATGCCCAAATCATCATCCTCCACATGTTCAGATAAATCCAAGAGTCCTTGTGAGCATATCTTCCATTTCCATTTTCTGGCCAGTTTGGCACTTTGCAAAGGAAGTACCAGCTAAACTTCTCTATTTGAGCTGAGATTTTGCCACAGAGATCACCTTAGTGTATGATCAACCTTAGCCAAAACTCAGCCCATTGGACCTGTACATTTCCCTCACCACTTATCAAACACTATACCGTTGGTTAGTGTGTGTGCTCAGTATAGCCACCCCTCGAGCCACTGTTCTTGTTTACTTGCGTCTAACACCTACTGGTGGAATTTCCTACTAGCCAGACATGCTTAGGCCTCCCAGAATGTGTGGCAACGCCACGACCACGCGGCTGGCATGCCAAATAACGCGCTTGAAAGCATAATATGCTCCCTTGGTGGTTTTGATAATTCATGACAACATACATTGTATCTTGGACTAATATTTCTACCTAGTGTATTTCAGATAAAAGTCCATAGAGGAAGATGGGTTGGCAAAAGTATTGTGAGGAGATACCCCAAGATGCAAAGAACAGGATTGGCAAAGATTCAAGCAAGAGGACTCTACATTTTACTTTGTGAGAAATCACCTTGAGTCCATAGGAAAGCCAATACTATTCAAAGGGGGTAAGGTACTGTTGGTGAACAATATGCTCCACGTGCACAAGTGATAGTCACCAAAAACACCCACAAGCTCTTCCAAAAAAGTCTATCCAAGCCTATCATGAATCGGTGCTACCAATATTTCCCACTCGGTCCCACCGATTCCCACCTCAGACAGACCCATGCCAAATCCTAGATCTTCGGTGCAACCAATTCAGCTTTGGTGCCACCGATTCAGCTTTGGCGTCACCAAGTTGTGAAAACTGACCGTTGGTCACCTTATCAGTACTGCCGAGATCTTTGCATCGGTCTCACCGAGATTCAAAGGTTGCTACCTTTGGAGCAACTAGGTACCATCGAGTTTTATACTTCAATGTCACCGAGTTGGTCACTTTAGGTGTAACAGTTGCATTTTTGGAGATGCCTATATATACCCCTCCACCACCACTCACTCGAAAGAGAAGCACTCAGAACAGATCCCCACCTATCCCATCAGATTTTCTGAGAGAGAGCCACCTACTCATGTGTTGAGGTCAAGCCATTCCACTCCATCCATATGAATCTTGATCTCTAGCCTCCCCAAGTTGCTTTCCATCCAATCAATCTCTTCCACCAAAGCCAAATCTGTGAGAGAGTGATTGAGTGTTGAGGAGTCTATCATCTTGAAGCACAAGAGCAAGGAGTTCATCGACATTATCAAGCCTATTACCTTTTGGAGGGTGGTGCCTCCTAGATTGGTTAGGTGTCGCTTGGGAGCCTCCTACTTCGTGTTGTGGAGTGAACCAAGAAGTTTGTACGGGCAAGGAGATCGCCTACTTCGTGAAGATCTACCCATAGTGAGGCTAGTCCTTCATGGACGGAAGCCGTTATGGAATAGTCAAGGTTGCTACTTCGTGGACCCTTATGGGTGGAGCCCTCTGTGGACTCTCGCGACCGTTACCCTCCGTGGGTTGAAGACTCCATAAACGTGGACGTACGATAGCACCACCTATCGGAACCACGGGAAAATCTTCGTGTCTCCAAATTGCGTTTGATCTTCGTTCCTATCTCTACTCTCTCTTACATGTGCTTGTCTTACTTTCCGCTGCCATACTTGCTGACTAGCATGTGTAGGGTGCATTAGACTTGTTATAATTGCTAAAACTGCCCACCAATTAACTTGGGAAAAGGTTAGGTTTTAATTCTTGCAAGTAGTCTATTCACCTCCCTCTAGACACACACTTCTAGTGATCCTACAAGTGGTATCAAAGCAAGGTCTCCATAACCTTGGTTTAATCACCTTTGGAGGAAGATGGATGTGTCTAGTTTGGAGAGTTTGAGTTGTAGAGTGCCTATTCTTGATGGGGAGTACTATAGTCAATGGAAATATAAGATGCTTGAGCTATTCAATGAATTTCATTTGAGCAAGTATGTTAAGAACCCCTATGTACCTCCCATTGATCCTTTACATCCCACACACGAAGAGGAAATTGATATGCTATGCAATCTTAGGACTGTTAATCTTATCATTAGAGGATTGCCTAGAATTGTGCTTAATCAAATGAAGAATTTTGAATGTGCTTATACTTTGTGGAATGATTTGGATAAACGATATCCAAGTTATTCATTGAGTAATCTTGATGAAATTCTTCATAAAACTATTGTCTTTCACAAAATGATGCCTAGTGATCCCAAGTTTGATGACTATCTATTTGAGCTTAGAGACCTCATGCGTGCTAAAGGAGATGTCATAACTATCAACAACATCATTGTAGAAGCCATTCGCATTCATAATCTTGAACATTGTCATGATCACAACCCTAACGAATCTCTTGTTCCTTGTGACGAGGATTTCCCACTTGATGATGACAATGTGGAACATGGCTACTATGATGAAGATGAGTTGTTCGACATCGAGCATGAGAAGATCATGAAGAATCTAAGTCTCATGGCAAATTTCAAGTATTACATGTCCGGAGGAAAAGAGTGGATTCTCGATAGTGGATGCACCGATCATATGACCGGAGATAGAGACATGTTTGAAGAGATCACACCAAACCATGGACCGCGAAGGTATGTAACTTTTGGGGACAACTCCAAGGGTAAGATACTTGGTCTTGGTAAGGTGGACATATCCCATGATAGCTCTATTCAAAACGTCATGCTTGTTGAATCCCTTGGCTACAATCTTCTTTCCATATCTAGACTTGCCGACTTTGGTTTTAATGTGCTATTCACGAAAGTAGATTGCCAAGTGTTTCGTCAAGATAATCATAACATGGTCTTTACTGGTTTCTGTAGAGGTGATCTATATATTGTCGATTTCACTAAGAGATCCAAACCTCGTACGTGTCTTATTGCAAAATCTTCTAAAGGTTGTCTTTGGCATAAAAGACTAGGACATGTTGGCATGCGTAATCTAGACAAGCTTATCAAAGGTGATCATATACTTGGTGTTAAAGATGTTATCTTTGACAAAGATAGACTTTGTAGTGCTTGTCAAGCTGGAAATCAAGTAGGTGGAAGTCATCCCGTAAAGAATATCATGACTACTAGGAGACCACTCGAGTTACTTCACATGGATCTTTTTTTATCCCAATGCTTACAAGAGCCTCGGTGGAAATTCCTATGGTCTAGTCATAGTTGATGATTTTTCCAGATTTACGTGGGTATTCTTTCTTGATGATAAGTCGCAGGTACAAAAGATCTTCAAGAACTTCGCTCGCAAAGCGCAGAATCAGTTTGAGGTGAAGATCAAGAAGGTTCAGAGCGATAACGGATCGGAGTTCAAGAACACCCATGTAGATACCTTTCTTGACTAAGAAGGTGTCTCACATGAGTTCTCGGCTACGTACACGCCTCAACAAAATGGAGTTATTGAGAGGAAGAACCGGACTCTTATTGAGATGGCAAGAACGATGCTTGACGAATACAAGACGCCAAGACACTTTTGGGCAGAAGCCGTGGAAACAGCATGTCATGCCACAAACCGACTCTACTTGCACAAGCTTCTCGGTAAAACGGCATACGAGCTACTCACCGGTAACAAACCCCAAGTTGGATACTTTTGGGTATTCGGCTCAAAGTGCTACATTCTTGATAAGCATCGTCGTACTAAATTTGCTCCTAAATCTCATGAAGGATTCCTACTTGGTTACGGATCGAACTCTCACACTTACCGTGTCTACAAAAACTTCACTCGAAAAGTTGAAGAGACGGTAGATGTGAAGTTTGATGAATCTAATGGTTCGCAAGTCGAACAATTGCCAAATGTTGTAGGAGATAAGGATCCTTCGGAAGCTATCCAAGACTTGTCCATCGGCAAGATTCGTCCCATGGAGGTGAAGGAAAGTACTTCGTCAACTCAAGTGGAAGCCCCTACTTCACGTCAAGGTGAACCTCAACACGACATGGAGGCATCCACAAGCGGTACACGACAAGATGAAGAGGAGGAAGTACATCATGAAGATCCACCACAACCTCCTTCACCACCACCTCAAGGAAACGACACCTTCAACAACAACGAAGATAAAGGAGATGATGATGATGAAGAAGCTCCACCATCCAACAAGCCAAAGCTACCCCAAGTTCGAGCAAGAGTGACCAAGAACCATCCTCTAAACCAAATCTTCGGTGACATACAAACCGGGAGAATCACTCGCTCTAAAACTCGCTTAGCTAATTTTTGTGAGCATTATTCTTTCATATCTAGCATTGAACCCTTGAAGGTTGAACAAGCTCTTGAAGACCCGGATTGGGTGAACGCTATGCATGAAGAGCTTCACAACTTTGAGAGGAACGAAGTGTGGACACTCGTGGAGAACCCAAGGACGAGCACAACATCATCGGTACAAAATGGGTGTTTCGGAACAAGCAAGATGAAGACGGTCAAGTTGTACGCAACAAGGCGCGTCTCGTATCCCAAGGATATATGCAAGTCGAAGGTATGGACTACGGTGAGACCTACGCACCCGTTGCTAGACTTGAAGCTATTCGCATTCTTCTTGCTTATGCTAATCACCATGATATCACGCTTTATCAAATGGACATTAAAAGTGTTTTTTAAATGGTGAGATTGAAGAAGAGGTCTATGTTAAACAACCCCCTGGTTTTATGAATCCCAAGAAACCTAATCATGTCTACAAGCTTCATAAAGCTCTTTATGGTCTTAAGCAAGCCCCACGTGCTTGGTATAAATGCTTAACGAAGTTTCTCATTGAAAAGGGTTTTGAGATTGGTAAAATTGACGCAACCTTATTCACTAAAAGAGTTAATGGTGAATTATTTGTGTGCCAAATCTATGTGGATGATATTATCTTTGGATCTACTAACCCATAATTTAGTGAAAGATTTGGAAGGTTGATGTCCGAGAAGTATGAGATGTCCATGATGTGTTAGCTGAATTTTTTTACTTTGTTTGCAAATCAAGCAAACAAGAGAAGGAACTTTCATCTCTCAAACCAAGTATACCAAGGACTTGATCAAGAAGTTCAACATGCAAGAGGGTAAAGGTATGAAAACTCCTATGCCTACCAGTGGACATGTTGATCTTACAAAGGAGGACGAACCGGTTGATCAAAAGGTTTATCGATCTATGATTGGTTCATTGTTATATCTATGTGCCTCCCGTCCTGATATTATGCTTAGTTTTTGCATGTGTGCTAGATATCAAGCTGCACCTAAAGAGTGTCATATTTTGGCCGTGAAACGTATTGTGAGATATATGATACAAACACCAAACTTTGGCATTTGGTATCCCAAGGGATCTTCTTTTAACCTTGTTGGCTATTCCGATTCGGACTATGCAGGTGACAAGGTTGATAGAAAATCCACCTCGGGTACATGTCAATTTCTTGGGAGATCCCTTGTGTCTTGGTCCTCCAAGAAACAAAACTCGGTATCTCTATCTACCGCCGAAGCTGAGTATATTGCCACCAGATCATGTTGTGCACAATTACTATGGATGGCACAAACGCTTAAGGATTATGTGATCCATGTGAAAAATGTTCCATTGTCACAACCCTAGCTAGCCATTGCTTGTCATTGCATTAGTCATCATGTCATCATGTTTAAATTTCAAATTAATTTGAAATGGGGATTGCATAAACCCTAGAAGATCATCGTAATAAAAATAATTTAAATGGATTGCCACAATGAACCCAAAATGCCTACTAAAATGTTCATCATTTTTGGGAAAGCTTAAATGCCTCAACAAAAATGTTGCATATTTTCAAAGTCATGTTTGGGCTCTGGTTTAACTCTCTAACATAATTTAATTGCAGTTATTAATTCTATAATTAATATTTTATAACTCCATATTATTTTGGAAATACATCAGTGGCTCTGGAAATAATTTAGAAGGCCACGTAAATATTTTCAGGATTTTATAAAATAGTTTGACATTTATTTCAAACTAGAACAAACTGCAGAAAATAGAAAAGAAATAAAAAAAGAAAGGAAAGAAACTCACCTGGGCCTTACCTGGTGAGAAGAGGCCCAGCCCACAGGGGTAGCTCCGTCTTCTACCTCCAGCCAGTAGGCAGAGGAGAGGCGTGGCGCGCCCCCCGAGAGGCCTCGGCCACCTCCTGCTTCCCCTCCTCCACGTCGACGCCTCAGATGAGCACCCCGTTGCCGTCTGCATCGGCTCGACCTTGCCATTCGCCCCCTGCCCTCTCTCTCGCCTATGCTCGCCATGGCCGCCGCAGCCTCCGCCTCCCCCTCGACCCCTCGACATGCCCGAGAGCTCCGTTAGGTCGTCTCCGTTTTCCCCAACGAGCCACGCGAGCCTCGATGCCCTGCAGCCCCGCCATCGTCGTCGTCTTCGTCGATGGGCACCGAAGGTCGCCGGCGTCAAATTCGCCACCGCCAGAGCGTCCCCGAGCAAGCCGAGCCTCCCATCGTGACCAACGTGAGCCTCTAGTCCTTCTCCCCCTATCCCCTTGGTCTGTTGCCCGCCGTAGCACCGCTCCTCGCCGTGACCGACGGTCGCCGTCCGCCATGGTCGATGAGGTCCTTGCCCCCGAGCTCCTCCGCTCGGTCCAGTGGCCCCATCGTTCTCCTGGTGCTCCCAGGAGCCCGCCAAGACGCTTAGCTGGCCTCCCCATGCACCGGCTAGCCCCAGTCACGCTGACGTGGCCCGCTTAATTAGCACTAATCACAGGATTAGTTTAGCCCTAAGTCACTGACACATGGGCCCAGGCGCTCTAATTAAACCCTGGTTAGTTTAACTAAATCGGGTCAGCCACTGTGCCTATGACACGGGTCCCACCGGCCAGGTTTGACCTGGACCGGTTCTGTTGACCGATGACGTCAGAGTGACCTCATGCTGACGCAGTAATTCATTTCTGGAATTGAAATAAGTATTAAATGATTTATTATATTTAGAAAATGTTATAAACTTTGAAAAATCATAGAAATTCAACCGTAACTCAGATGAAAATAATTTATATATGAAAAATGATCAGAAAAATCCAATGAATCTGTTTATGCCATGATCATGCATGTTTGAACAAGTTAACATCACCAAGTAGGACATTTCATGATTAGGACAATTTAATAAATAGTGTTGGAGTTGGAATTTGGTATATATTTGAATTCCACTTCACTTATTATGACTATCTATAGCACTAGGTCAATTTGATGCTTTAACATGCCATATCATACATCATGTTTGTTGCATTGCATTGAATGTGTTCATTTCCCTGTTTGCTGGTGTTGTTCCTTCCCGGTAGACGATGGTTCCGACGTTGAGATCGTTGCCACCGATGAAGACTCATTGTTATCTTCAGAAGTGTCAGGCAAGCAACCTCCCCTTGAGCATTTCAATATAATCCTACTCTCTCGCTCTTGCTCTCATTTCAATGCATTAGGACAATACGATTTAACTGTTACTTGTTCTCGATAGTTGAACCCATTCCTTTGCATGACCTATCATTGTCGCCAGATAGCTAAACCATCGTAGCATACTTAGGAGTTGCTTGAGCTATGTTGTGACTACTCAGCCATGCTCGCTTGCTATGCTTAGAGTTGAGTTGGTCTGATCCATCTAGGTGATGGATTGGAATGATCATGTCCTAATGATGAGATTTAAGTGTCTTGACCCGTTTTGGTCAAGATGGTGATGAGAGGCCGTGTTGGAGAACATGGTGGATTGTATTGTGATACGGCTCATAGGAACTGGGTTTCGTGCTTATCAGAGCCTACCTTGCTATTACATGGACATGTGCGGGTCAGGTGCGCGGGCATGTGGCGCATGACGCGTGTGGCTCGTCGTGGCACATGGCGCATGTGGCCCGTCGTGGCACATGGCGCGTGTGGCCCGTCGTGACACACGACATGGCACATGTGCTGGACTGGGCGCAGATATGTGTTCCAGGAGGGAACGTTGCTGATGGCACGAGGACGTCGGTTCCTCTGAGTCAGGGTGAAATAATCTGTTCGAATAGCCGTGTCCTCGGATATGGACTACTTGGATTGCTTATGTGGTACATAGACAAGTGAAAGGGATACTCTAAAATGCGCAAGATAAGCGTGAGTGCTATGGATGGCCTTCTCGTAGGGAGACAGGAGTGGATCCATAGTGGTGTATTGATTTGGTGAATATGTGGACTCGTGTGCGCTATCCCACCTCAAAGCTACTACTTGTAGTCATAGTACATGTTAGCCAGGAGTCAAAGCTGGCTTGCTGCAATAAACTCCACAACCTCCTTTGTTGACAATGATGCATATGTAGATAGTTCTGATGTAAGTCTTGCTGATTACCTTTGTACTCACGGTTACTTAATTTATGTTTTTGCAGAGGAGACGTCAGTCTCATTAGTGATTCTTATGACGTGAAGTTCGATGTTGACCGGGTTAGCTTGGGAATCCCAGACAGAGGTCTGGCTCCTTTAGTAGGGCCGTTGTAGCCTTTCAGGCTCTTCTAGCCGCTTTAATAGATGTCTGTACCCAGACATGTATCTTCCACTTGTTGATTGTATGCTCTGAATGATGGGTCATGTGACCCTCTGTTTGTAACATCATATTATGTAAGGCTCTTCCGAGCCTTCTAAATAAATGTTGTGTTGTTGTATGGTTATGTTGTGATGCCATAGTTGTATCTATGCATATCGGACATGTCATGCGTACGTGTGACGTGTAACGGTATGTATGGGATTCGACACCTAGTTGTGTGCCTCTAGTAGTACTCTTTACAGGGAAATGCCTCTTTGTGCTTCCACCGAGCCTTGGTAGCTTGCTACCGCTCCAGACACATTGATTGACCGGCGTGTATCCTTCTTTGCTGCTGTGTCTGTCCCTTCGGGGAAATGTCTCGCGGTGTAATGGAGTCCATGTAGCCTGCTATGACTCGTCTACGCGCAGTTCATGACATTTATGTCCCACGGCGTAATGGAGTCCCTGTAGCTTGCTATGACTCGTCTACACACACTGAGACCGACACCTGCATTGTTGGGTTACGTATGCCTGTCCCTGTACGGATGTGCCACTTGGGTCTATAACTAGTCATGTCGACCCAGGTTCTATGACGTGTGAATGCTAGCAACATGTTCATATCCGTGAGCCAAAAGGCGCAAACGGTCCCGGCCAAGGTAAGGTGGCAGCCGTGGGTTACCGTGCGTGAGGCCGCAAAGTGGTGTGACATGTTACAGGATGGATTCATATGGCTTAGGATCGGGGTCCCGACAACGTTGGTATCAGAGCTTGACTGCCTGTAGGATTACCAAGCCAAACTGGTCGATGTTTGAGTCTAGAACTGCTTTAGTTATATAAGGGAATTGATTGTGGAAGGGAACGTAAGACTCTCTTTACTCCTTTCCTCGTGTCATTCTAATTCTGAGTCACCCTCTTCCTTATTCTACGGGGTTAAGAACTAGGCTTCTCATCTTTCTATCAGGATGACGAGTTACTATGCTGGAGACTTATAGGAAAGTTGTTGTCTTCCTGGATCGATGTCTCCATAAGAATTAAGTGTGATGTTCTCAGTTTTCATGCAGGTTGCCTCATATTTTATGCCCGCACAGCCATTATGATGTCCGAGTTATCCAAGAACACCAAATAATCTGATGCAATTGCAAACTCTTTCATCTCGAATCAATGTCCTTTGGGCCAGACAAAGCACACTAATTGTTGAGTTGAGGTACTCCATTACCTCGACATGTTAGTTGAAGTGATAGGAAAACCAGGTCATTCTAGTGAACCACCTAACAGTCTAGCTGTGTTTTGCGTTCTGAGTGTGAAAATTCTGGCCATCGTTATCGAAAGCATCCTGTGATGCCACTTAGTCAGTAGGTATTCTATTTCTGGGTTTTTGAACCCGAGAATCATTCTGCTCATTCCCGTTGATAGTAATTGCTCATTCCTTTAAGATGATTAGTAACCTTGTTATAGTCTTCAAAGTTCGTGGTTTATCATTCTTCCAATACCATGAACCAGTCATGGCAGAAGTTCCTCGTGAACTGAAGATCACAACAAGAGTACTCTTCATGAGTCCTCCATTCCATAGTTGTGAACCTGCCAATTCTTCCCTTCTGCATGGTTTGTCCGGAAGAATTATGTTGAACTCGTTCGACATGCTAACCATGCATCTACAACTAAGGAAAATCATGTGCTCTTGAGTTGCCCCCTTCATTTGTATTTCGACCTTCTATCAGTGGATAGTCAAGGGTAGTTGTGCATTCATATTCATCGATGCCTATTATTCTTCTGGTCTGTCAAGCCATTCTATTTCAGAATGACTAGGAGAAACAAACTCCAGCACCTCATCCATTTCTTGGATTGGGTCAAAGTAGTTGTATTCCGCAGATCAAAATGCAAATCCAGCTTTTGTTCTGCTCTACCTTGAAGTACTACCCTCTTCATCTTGGGAATATCGTGAGAATTGCACAACCTCTTATGAATTCTTGCTATAGTGGTACTTCTCACCGTTATCGTTCATTCCTCGGCCTCCGTGCTGTTTGTACCCGGAATGCCGACAAGTGAACCATGATGTGTGAACTCAATACTCCTAGCAACCCCGTTGCTTGGTAGTTAATGGACACAAATTTCACTCTTAGTGTGGTGGTTATTGAATCATCATTCTAAGTTTGATCGTGCTACCTAGTCCATCTTTCCTGGTGCACTCTTCGTCCAGTGGGTTAGGATTGTGTCAATCCCTTGCTCTTTGGTCGTGTCGTCTTGCCCTGAAAGGCAAGATTGTTCTCGAGCTCAATAGCATATCAGTGGTTCGTGATTTTTCGAATATCTTCTCGGAAGTATCACCGGGTTGAACCCTGATCGTTATGTTGAGTTCGTGACCAAGTTGGTTTCCTATAAACCACCCTTTTCTCCAGGAATCTGTGTTGGATATCCCTGAGCTAGTTAGTTAAGCCAAACAACAATTTGGAGAGTTGGAAGATAAAAGCTTTGTCTAAATCAGCTCATTCCAAGGGGATATCCTTTGTGGTGTGTGTGTGTTTAAGAAAGATGATGTCCTCATCAATTGATCCTTGTGATCAATTGTTGCAACCATTGTCTTGTCCAATCTTTGATTTGAATATGGGCTATCGTCAAATCAAACTCAGAACCAAAGATCTTTGTAATGTTGTCTTACTCGGGGAGGTTTCCCCGAGCATATACCATTATGTTTTCTGGTCTGACCAATACTCTCACTTTGCTCACATAGTTGTGGAATTCCATATAGAGGGATATCTTGATGAAATGTTGTTGAGCCCATCGGCAACATTTTCATCCGTCCCACGATTCATGCTGGACATTAAGCTAGTATTGGAAACTTTGTAGGCCATATCTTTGTGCTTCGTTCATGAAGTATATGGTTGGTGAAAAGAAGTGACTTCCTCTAAGTTCACGTGCATTTGACGCAGTTGTCGTCGTGAATTTAAGAAAGTATGTCTTACTTCCTTTGGGATCATCCCAAGTCAGTCATGCATGTGCGAAGTATGCTATGGTTTGATAGGTTGGCCGCCTCCACTCCATACGTAACTCCTAGCACACCAAGCCACTGATTGATTTGTTCAAGGAAAAAAAGTCCATTAAGTGCTAATACTAGTTCATGCACCGGGCTTCATTACCTCAAATGATGGTTCCAAACAAGAATTCAGAAGTGTTTTGTTGTGAGATTTCTATGTGGTCACGTTTGCCTTCGGCAGTGAGTCCACATGAGTCTTGCAATCCAGCTCATGTTTTGGAGTTGGCTTCCGCAGTTCATTTCCTGAGGATCTCGCAACATCATCTCGTCGATTTGTGTTGCAAACTCTCTTTTCGGACATGCCGAGTCTGAAGAATCCTGACACCAATCATATCTGAATCTCAGGCAGATATAATGATTGGAACGTTACCCAAGAGTTATAATATTGGTCTGCCTAAGACCCGGCAAAGTGATGTTGTGGCTAACGCACTTAGCCGGAAGACCTACTATTATAATATCTTGTACTAGTAACATTAGCCACCTCGCCATGAGGATTTCGTATGACTTATTCTTGAAGTTATTCTTCATGGACCCTTTGTGTTCCGAAGTCCGACCCTTTTACTTGATGTTCTGGATACCAAACATTATTTGTATTATGCCATTACATCAAGGAGAACATTAGAAGCGGAGTGCTAAATGTCTCTCGGTCGATCGTCCAGATTTCGTTCCCTTGGCATAGCTAAGGTGAAATCTGAGAAAGTGTTTGTCTTCCTTGCATCTGCATCCTCCATCGTTATTCATCATGGTAGTATCATGAGTCACCAAGATCTTGGCTTAGATGTAGGTAAAATCCTGATGAATATGGAGATGCTCAAGTTCTTGAGAGCACGCTCAGACACTAGGTTATATCCTCGGTATCAATTGGATTGTGCCATCCGTTACCGAGTTGTCCTATAACTCTAGTCTTCCTTCCCAATCTGAGCATGCTATTCTTTCGAATCCCTTCAAACAATCATTGTGAATTGTCTTAGGCTGGAATGAAGAGTTTCAATGATCTCGGTATCAAAAGTAATTCTTTTTGCCACTTAAGGGATAATCCTACGAGTCACCTCCTTAAGGTGTTCCGTTATGGTAAGAAGGGCAATTGACTCCTCGCTACTTCGAAACCTCATCACCATCTGTTTTGGCATGGAATTGTTGCCTACCAATTGAACCTTCGTCTTGAGTTCTTCCGTTACCCTGATGTGTGTTTTGAGTCTCAGCACGAGAGATGTTTCTACGTCTCATTCTATGAGTTGATCATGAGTCGCTCGATCTCCGTGAAGATCGATTCTTGTAGAGTTTTCCGTTCCCCTTGTCACCATGTTTGGATATAGATCTCGAAGGCCAAGATGTCAAGATCAAGCTGATGCAATGAATCAACATATTCGAGAAGGGAAATTGGATCGTGAAGATTGTGTGAGTTTGTGTCCCCTATGTCCTCTTACCCTACGCCTGAATCTCGGGACGAGATTCTTGTTTAGTGGGGGTGAGTTGTCACAGCCCTAGCTAGCCATTGCTTATCATTGCATTAGTCATCATGTCATCATGTTTAAATTTCAAATTAATTTGAAATGGGGATTGCATAAACCCTAGAAGATCATCCTAATAAAAATAATTTAAATGGATTGCCACAATGAACCCAAAATGCCTACTAAAATGTTCATCATTTTTGGGAAAAGCTTGAATGCCTCAACAAAACTGTTGCATATTTTTAAAGTCATGTTTGGGCTCTCGTTTACTCTCTAACATATTTTAATTGGAGTTATTAATTCTATAATTGATATTTTATAACTCCATATTATTCTGGAAATACATCAGTGGCTCTGGAAATAATTTAGAAGGCCACATAAATATTTTCAGGATTTTATAAAATAGTTTGACATTTATTTCAAACTAGAACAAACTGCAGAAAATAGAAAAGAAATAAAAAAAGAAAGGAAAGAAACTCACCTGGGCCTTACCTGGTGAGAAGAGGCCCAGCCCACAGGGGCAGCTCCGTCTTCTACCTCCAGCCAGTAGGTAGAGGAGAGGCGTGGCGCGCCCCCGAGAGGCCTCGGCCACCTCCTGCTTCCCCTCCTCCACGTCGACGCTTCGGATGAGCACCCCGTTGCCGTCTGCATCAGCTCGACCTTGCCATTCGCCCCCTGCCCTCTCTCTCGCCTCTGCTCGCCATCATTGTGTTTGAATGATTGTACCATGTGGTCTCAGCGGCTTGTTAAAGTTGATTCAAAGGTGGTCGCGGCATCATGGCTTGACCACCTGTCCTCGCTTCTCACAAATATGTAATTTTCATGAAAACGTTTTGATCAGTATATTCAGGTGGAGCTATATATGCTAGAAAATTGTTGTCCTCCTAATACTTAAGTATTCCTAAAAGAATTTCCCAACATTTAAAAATGATATCGAGACCTTTTTTCTTCTTAAAACCGAGAAACAGAGATAAACAATTATTCATAAGGATACCAATTAGCGAACCAACATGTCGACGGATGTTTTTTTTACGGGAAACCATCCGATCTATTCATCTTCAATCATGTGAGTACAACGAACACCAACAATAATAACATTTACATCCAGATCCGTAGACCACATAACGACGACTACAAGCACTGCAACGAGCCGAAGGCGCGCCGCCGTCATTGCCCCTCCCTCACCGGAGCCGGGCAAACCTTGTTGTAGTAGACAGTCGGAAAGTCGTCGTGCTAAGGCCCCATAGGACCAATGCATCAGAATAGCAACCGCCGTCGATGAAGAGTAGCGTAAATCGAAAGGATCTAACCTAAAAACACTCGCACGTAGATGAACGACGAACAGATCAGAGCAAATCCACCAAGGACAGATCCGCCGGAGACACACCTCCACATGCCCACCGATGATACTGGACGCACCACCGGAACGGGGGCTAGGCGGGGAGAACCTTATTCCATCTTTAGAAAGTCGCCGCCGTCTCGCCTTCTTCAGCACGACACAAACCCTACCAAATCTCAAAAACACATGCAAAAACGGAGCCCTCCCACTGGCAAGGGCCGGGATCCACCATGCCCCATGGCCCTAAGGCCATCGGAGATGAGGCGGACAGACAACGGTGCGAGTGGGAGGCAGACAAACCCTAATTGGGGAGGAGGCGGCTGGTATAGGAGACTTGGTGGGTGTTGAGGGCTCTTTATGTGAATGGATGGTTAGATGGACAGTGGTATGCGAGACCGCCGTCACTCATGTCCTATACTTGACATTGGTGCTCGCATTTTTCTAAATTTATTTCAGGCTTCCGCCAATGCTCGATTAGTGGGAAGAGACGTTTCCATCGACTACACTTGTAGTGGCTGCATCAACTCAAGATGATATGCCGGCTCAGTATCTCAAAGGTGCTCATGGGGGCAGAGAGAGTGTGTGTGCATTCATAAGGGTGAGTGTATGTGCATATGTATAAGCGTCTGCGTTTGTACTATCAAAAAAGATACCAATTAATCCTTCCATTCCAGAATAAATCTGGATGCTAATAATAAAATACAACTACATTCAAAGGTAAAATTGTGTCTACCATAGCTTGCCACATAACTTATTTAGGCTCGCTAAGCTTTTAACGGTTTAAAAGCTATAAAAATTGTGAAATAAATAGTGTAGCATCTCTCCAATGTAACAAGATGATCCAACAGAGGGATTGTGAAAATATGCATTTATGTGTCCTCGGCAAAAAAACAAGCATTTCAGCTTGAGCTAACATAAAATATATATTGACCTACTTTTTTTTTGTCCAGGATACATAAAGTTGTATTTTTTCAATCGCTCCGTCGGATCATGTAATATTATAGGTGTGGTGTTTCAATATTTTTCTCAGAATTTTTGGAAACTTCTACACCGTCGAAAACCTTAACCATTTTCAAAATTATAGATATTTTTAATTCAATACTTTTAAATTCTCTAGTTGTAAATGCAAGGAATTTGTAGAATTTCCGTAGGCTCCCCTTTACATGATCAATCGTGAAAATTAAAATATTGCTTTTCATATGATTGGTATCATAGTGAATTTTTTTTCTACAAGCCATCTCTATAAGTGGGAGGAACTTTTTTCCTTCTCTTGCAATGGTACTTCTCCCAACATGGGTTTTAGCCTTGAAAGACGGAGAAAGTGGTTAGGGTTTCGTGAGAAAGAAAGAAAGGCGATCTTGGCGGCCGCCGCCGGCCGCCATCTCGGCGGCGGCGTCGTTGCTACTCTCTCCGACCCCTCCGCGTTGCGGCAGGTGTGTCGTCTTTGATTCCAGTCGGGCTGCTTCGTCAGGTCGTCTGTTCTTGTCCGACCCTACGTGAACTTTGCTCCACGGCCGGTGTCGTTACCTGATCCAGTCGACTTGCTTCGCCAAGTCTTCTGTATGCTTTGTTCGCTTCGTGGATCTTATGAGTCCGTGAGCTGTAAATTTTTCTGACGGAATTTGCTTGCTTGAGATTTGTTCTGGTACGTGGCTGTGAATCTACAACCCATCTGAAGCTTTGATCCTGGCTGGGAGTTTTTGGACTTCAGAGGCAGTAAATGATATACCGGCGTCCTCCTCCGAGGCAGGTCGCTGGGAACAATGAAACTCATAAGTTGGAACCGTCGGGGTCTTTTGGGAGCCCCGACGGTTCGTTCGCTTCTGGATATACAAAGGCGGCATAATCCGGATGCGTTTTTTCTGTCCGAGACACATTTGGATGAAGATAGGGCAGAAGCTTTGAAGAGGAAGATGGGCATGGATCATAAAATTGTTGCGCCAAGCCTCGATGGAAGAAAAGGTGGATTGCTTTTAGTCTGGAAGAAGGAGGTGAGGATCTACTCCCGGACTACTACCTTTAGTGTCATAGATGTAACGGTTGAGGAACCAGATGGAAGAGAATGGAGACTATCGGCAGTGTATGGGGAGCCTAGTTGGGATAATAAGGACCGTACGTACCGGTTACTACGTGACTTGCATGCTCAGTCTAGCCTCCCGTGGGTGGCCATTGGTGACTTTAACGAGATCTTGCTCTCGTCGGAGAAAGAAGGAGGTGCACCGCGACAGCAAGCGAGGCTCCAAGCTTTTCAAGATGCATTATCAGATTGTTCTTTGGAGGATATAGGTTACCATGGAGATAAATTCACATGGTTTAGAGGAGGACTAAGAGAAAGATTGGATCGGGCTGTTTCAAACTCTGAGTGGATGGAGATGCACCCCATGTCGGGACTGTGCAATTTAGATATGGGGAAGTCGGATCATCGTCCAATCTACTTGGACACTGAATACTTGGCGGGCATTGCAGCACCGAGGATGCGTCCAAGACATATGTTCGAGGCTCGCTGGCTTGCAGAAGACACAGTAGAAGAAGTAATCAAGACAGCATGGCAAAAAGCGGTCATACAGGGGCTATGCCCGTCGGCCAGTGCAAAGCTAGAGGTTGTTCACAAAGAACTGCATGCATGGGACCGTAGGGTTTTGAAAGGCCCTCGTGCAAAGCTAAGGGTGGCACAAAAGGAGCTGGATGCCCTGATGCGAGCGTCATTCACAGCAGAGAAAAAAGCTAAACAGAAGGATCTCACACTGCTGATCGAGAACCTTCTTGAACAAGAAGAAATTTATTGGACACAACGTGGTCGAGTGAACTGGTTGCGCCGGGGTGACCGCAACACCAATATTTTTAACCAGTCCGCTTCGGCTCGTAGGCGTCGCAATTTAATTAAGAAACTGAAGGATAACAATAATGGTTGGGTTGAGGGTAATGACAACCTCAAACCACTTATCTTTGATTATTTTTGGAGCCTATTTAATTCGGATGCAGGTGGTATTGATGAAGGGCTGGTAGCCAGTGTTAAGCAGGTGGTGACTGAAGATATGAACATGCTGTTGATGGCCCCATATACAAAGGATGATGTCAAAAAAGCCTTGTTTCAAATAGGAGATTTGAAGGCTCCGGGACCGGATGGGCTCCACGCCATTTTCTTTAAACGGTTCTGGCATATTGTAGGTGATGAGTTAACAAATGAAGTTCTTGAGGCAATCAACAACAAAAAAATTCCGGAGGGGTGGAACTCCACTAATGTGGTGCTTATCCCTAAGGTGGACATCCCAGAGGTGATCACCCAATATAGACCCATTAGTCTGTGTAATGTGGTCTACAAAATTATCTCAAAGATGCTTGCAAATAGACTAAAAAAGATTTTGCCTGATGTAATTTCTCCAACTCAAAGCGCGTTTGTTCCAGGCAGATTAATCACGGACAACGTGCTAGTTGCTTATGAGTGCTTTCACGCAATTAAAAAGAAGACCCATGGCTCTAATGGTGTCTGTGCAGTTAAATTGGATATGCTCAAAGCATATGATCGAGTAGAATGGGGCTTCTTACAGAGAATGATGCTAAAAATGGGTTTTAACCCATTATGGGTGGATATGATTATGGAATGTGTTTCCTCTGTCAGCTACAGAATCAGGTTTAATGATACGGAGACAGATGAGTTCATACCCACGAGGGGACTTAGGCAGGGGGATCCCTTATCCCCATACCTCTTTCTGTTGTGTTCTGAGGGGCTATCCAGTATGCTGGCCCATGAAGAAAATATAGGTGGAATAGAAGGCATAAAGGTATGCAGGAACGCACCTTCTATCTCTCACCTTCTATTTGCTGATGACTCCCTTATTTTAATGAGAGCAACCAATCATAATGCAAATACTTTGAAGAGGATTCTAGATACATACTGCACAAGCTCAGGTCAGCGGATTAGCAATGTAAAATCCAGTATTTTTTTCAGCCCTAACACCGGAGTTTTGGTCAGGGAAGGTGTCTGTGGTATACTGGATATTTTAACTGAAGCTTTGTCAGACAAGTACCTGGGCCTCCCTACCATGGTTGGGGTGGACAGGAGTGACTGTTTTCAGCACTTGATAGATAGAGTTTGTCAAAGGCTAAAAGGATGGAAGGAGAAAATCTTATCAGTACAAGGTAAAGAAATTTTGTTGAAATCTGTGGTGCAAGCTATCCCTTCATACGCAATGTATGTTTTTAAATTGCCAAAGGGAATTTGTAAGTCCATTACCGATGAAATATCGGGCTTCTGGTGGGGAGATGGAGAGGAAAAAAAGAAAATGCACTGGTTTGGATGGTGGAAAATGTGTGTTCCGAAGAAGAAAGGTGGAATGGGGTTTAGGGACCTTCACAGCTTTAACCTTGCTATGTTAGCAAAGCAGTGTTGGCGACTTCTCCAAAACCCGGACTCTTTGTGTGCACGAGTGTTGTGTGCTAAGTATTATCCAAATGGCGATATTTTGAAGGCAGGACCAAAAAAGGGTTCATCATTTACATGGCAAAGCATTGTAGCAGGTATCCAAACTTTCAAGAGAGGGTGCATCTGGCGTGTTGGTTCAGGCTCACATATTGATATCTGGGAGGATCCTTGGATTCCATCTAGTCAGTCGAGGAGAATTATTACCCCACGTGGAGAAACAATGCTATCCAAAGTTGAGGACTTGATTGACCCACATACGGGCCAGTGGGATGAAGTGCTCCTTCGGGACATTTTCCTACCGGTTGATGTTAACAGAATCCTACAAATCCCCTTGCATGTTGAAGCTGTAGAAGATTTTGTTGCATGGCAGTTTACAAGGTCTGGTACTTATTCAGTCCGGTCTGCCTATCATGTTGAGTTTAACCACCAGTTTGGACGACACTTTGCTATATCGGATGGTCCTGGAAGGTCTCAAATGAACCCGGTCTGGAAGAAATTGTGGCATCTACGGGTTCCTGGTAAGATAAAACATTTTGGATGGAAGGTACTTAAGGGGGTTCTACCCTGTTTTGGTGTTCTAGCAAGCCGGCATATCCCCCTAGTCCCTCAGTGCCCATTATGCAAAGTCGGTCTCGAGGACATCCAACACTGCATTTACACGTGTCCCAGGGCCTGCGAGGTTTGGTCTGCACTCAACCTTGCGGAAACTATACAGAAGGCAGTGGTACAGGACCGATCGGGGTCCATAACGCTTGAGATCCTCCTAGAATTGCAATCAACGGTACATGATATACCGGCAGCCGAGCTCGTTCTGGTTGCCATGTGGTATATATGGTGGCAAAGAAGGCAAGCAGTGAAAGGGGAGCCCATCCAATCCCCTGATAGAACGGCGATATCAATTCGAGTACTAGCTACAAACTTTACACGAGCATATACTCCGAACCAGCCAATTCGAAAGCTTGACCAAATATGGAAGAAACCAGATTCAGGCAGTGTGAAAATCAATGTGGACGCCTCCTTTCATGCAGAAACTTTGGCAGGAGCTTGTGGAGCTGTGGCAAGAGATGATCATGGCAACTTCATTTCAGCGGCGACCTGAACCTTGCCCCATGTTTCTTCGGCGGACTCGACAGAAATAAATGCAATTCGTTATGAGCTGATCCTTGCTGCAAATATAGGATGTACAAAGCTCATCATTGAATCTGATAGTATGGTGGCTTTGGAGGCGGTTTCAAATCCTGAAGCGTACATGGGTACAGATGTGCCAATTATTACAGAAGCAACCCTGCTGGCTATGGATTTTTCAAATATTTCTTTTGTTCGATGCTGCAGGGAAGCTAATCTTATCGCGGATTGTTTGGCAAAACACTGCTTTAGATCTAGTGTGCCTGAATTCTGGGATTCTATTGCCCCTGACTTTATTCTTCCGCAAATTGTAAACGATATGGCTATTGTCTGAGGAATAAAGTTATCTTATGTTCAAAAAAAAAAAAACCATATTACTTGTCGCTGGTTTAGTATAAAGCTTATACTAGTCATATCGTTCGGAGGGAGTACCATAGTTCTCATGCATTATACTTGGTACATCATTTCCTTGCATGGTGCTCTGTAAATTCAATATAGAATGAAGCGCATGGTGGTATACTAATACGGAATATATTGGAACGCCGCCGGTGGCAAGTCCAGCGTTTGAAGACGTGCTGGATTGGTGGCCAGGAATATAGAATGAAGCACGCAGAGCACGAGTTGTAACAAGGCTTGAACAGATAAAGATGCCTCTTTGTTTGACAATGTGCTCAAGGATGACCTACTCCTCGCTGGAAGAATTGGCTGCACAAAGATCATCCTGAACTACAATTCTATACAGATTGCATGCCCGAGCATGTAAGGAACTCACACACTCGATCTATTACTCCGAATTACTAGCTATTACACGGACGAATTGGTAGTTCATGGGATTGTTCTTGCTAAGGGAAGTAGGTAGAGATGAGAGGTAGCCGCCGCCGGTTCGTTGCCTGATCCACTGGATACCCTAGACGAGAGGGGTCGCTTCCCTTAAGTAGTCTTCACTTCTGGGCCGGTCTGGTGCACCCATTCTGGGCCGGTGTAGCGTGGGTTCCCCTTGCGCGCGCTGCTGGGCCGCGCGTCGGTCGCCTTCGCCCCGCTGCCTGGTGGGGCCGTGTGGTCAGGGTCCCTAACAGAGTATCGAAATCAGTCCAGATCATCGTTGCTGGCAAACGATCTGTACCGACAATGACAATATCCCTTCACAATTATATGCCATATTGTATGCCAGAGCTCCCTTATCTAATCTGAAGATACGATTATTGAGTGTTGGTACGTAGACAATATGCTTAATTATCCCTTCACAATTATAGGGAGATCCATATGGATAATGACAGTCTGGACTGGCTCCCTTATCAAATCACACTGCTTTAATTATAGCTATATGGTTGGTTAACCACCATACGATCGATTGTCTACTTCAACTGTTGACGTCTGAGATGGAGGAGGTGTGCTTAATAATATCTGATTTTTTTCTCTTCCAAACCACATGTGCCATGCGGTGCTTAATAATATGGGTTGCCGGTCCCTGTGATATAGTATGTTTTTAGCATTCGATGATTAACAAGCACTAGACGGACTGGGCGCGCATCGCTGCGCCGTTAGATTAAAAAAAACCTAATCACTTTGTTTAAAAATTCAATGTGTATTATTTTATAAAAATGTCAAAGCTTTTAAATTTTATTAAATTTATAGATAAATATATGAAAATCCATAATATCAAATTGTTGTGATTAGATTTATCGTTAAATGAATTTTCATATTTTTTATTTAATATTTTGGATGTCGATATTTTTGCTCTCAACTTGGTCAAAGTTGAAGAATTTGACTTTACAAAAAACTAATACCCCTTATATTTTGAAACTAATGAAATATTTCGTTTGATGTGTGGGGGAGATGACATGGTGTGTTTTATTTTTATTTTTAATTCGGTAATTTGATGTGCCTTTCGTGCTGTGATTTTATATTATATGCCAACCAACCTTATATATGTGGCAAACAAATTATGTCGACGGCTGCATGAGCGTGATAAATATGTTTTCATAGCCCAGTTGCTGTTGATTGATTTAAAAAACTGTTCGTTCGTTCAAAATCGTAAACCAAACCCATTAGAAAGCATAGTGTATTTGTCTAAAGAATTGAACTAGAAAGTTTCGAGAAATTGTTGACCCGACCAAAATCGGATGACTCAATTATAATTGAAGTCTTGGAGACCTCAACTGAATGTGGACTCTTTAAAACTAAGGAGTATAATGTTATAGAGGTATAAATAAAATAATTAAATGAGAGAGCTGACCAGTCAAAATCGGGTGTCACAATTGAAAGTGCAATAATGCCCTTAATCATATTTTGATATTGTTGACAACATACATATAGGGAACTAATCTGTTTCATCAAGTGCATCTCAGGTTTAGTTCCCAAGATATTATGGTGCGGACCATGGCTGACATATTGAGGATGCTTGAACTACGGAGAAACAAGATAAAATGTTCTACCTATTTTGGTTTACTTTTGAGTATAGGGATCCCGCACTATTAAGAGGGGATCAGTGGCTCTCGCGATAGACTTGCTCAAAATCTAGAGAAAAACCTTTGGTTGAGTTTCTAGCCTTGATTCTGTTCTTGTCCGGACGTCCGACGACCTTCGGTCGTCCGGCCTCCGGACGTCCAACACCCTCCGGAAATCCGGAATGAAACCAGTAGTTTATCAACATGTTTTCCTCGGATTTCCGGTCCTTCCGGTCGTCCGGGCTCCGGACGTCCGTGGGTGGTCGGAAATCCGACGGCACCCCTCCAGAACCAAAACTGCCGGATGTCCGGTCCCTTTCGGACGCCCGTGTCCTTCTGCGCAGCTGACCTACTCTCTCTAAAGCTGTCGGACGACCGAATCCTGTCAGACGTCCGGTGCCTCCACTTGGCCCGGACGACCGACGCCTGTCGGACGTCCGGTGCTTCCTCTTGGTCCGGACGACCGACACCTGTCGGATGTCCGGCTCCTGCGCAACTTAAGTGGCTTCCAACGGCCATTTTCCTCCTCCACTATATATAGTCTTCTTCCACCTCGGGTGGGAGTTTGTCCAACACAGCCAAAAAGCCCCCAAGAACACATTTCTCTCTTACTCTCTCTACCCCTCACCAAATCCTAGATCCCAAGAGCATTTGTGAGGATTCTTGAGTGTTGTTCCAACCAAAAGATAGACCGTCTCTCTCTCCTCCTCTCAACCAAAGCAATTTGTGATTCGAGCAAGTTTTGAGCGGTTCCCTTGATCTTGTTACTCTTGGAGGTTGGAGACTCCTAGGCGGTAGGAGTTCTTCGGAGAGGAATCAAACCATTGTGATTACCCCCCGGAAAGTTTGTGAAGGTTTGGAGGCCACCTCAAGGCCTACCACTAGTGGTTGAGAAACGCCTTTGTGGTGTTGTCTCAAGGAGAGAATAGGGTGAGCCTTCGTGGCGTTGGTGTGCCTTCGTGGTAACATCCACCTCTCTAAACGGTGACGTAGCTTCCCTCCAAGGAAGTGAACACCGGGATACATCCTCGTCTCTCGGAGTTGCGGTTATTCCTAACCCTAGCTTCTTACTTGTGGTTACTTGTTTCCTTACGTCTTTCACTTACTTCATATTGTTGGTGTGTTTATCGATCTAGTCGCTAAACTTGTATACCTCACTTGTCATCATATCACCCTTGCAATTGTTAGGCTACATTTCATATTCCGCTTTATTGCCTAAAATTGCGAAGTAACAATTAAAATTTGGAATTGTACCTATTCACCCCCCCTCTAGGTCCATCTCGATCGTTTCAACAATGTCAATTGAAGACCTCAATTGAATGTAGGCTCTCTAATTTTACTGTGGCACAGGGACGTTGGAGATGTCAATCCTTTGCAACCCCCTGTTACCTGGCACTTGTCAGAACGCACGGACATATGTGTTCTGGGACGTTTGGCATCCGTTAGAGGTAGGAAACAAAGTTACTGTGGACTCTTTCGTAGATGAAATCAAGATCTTGGTTGCATAAACCCACCAGATTGTAGACATGCATGCTTGTTGCTACATTGGTTCAAGTATACAGAAAGAAAGTAATACCGCTGGACTAAGCAAAGCACATAATTCTTGGATGTGAAAAGGGCATCAAGATTTACCTTGATGCATTCCATGTCAAGAGGATGTCACTTAATTAGGTGTGGGGCAATACAAGATGTTTTTTTTTCATTAGCAAGCATGCTTAATAAAGAAAATTGCCATCCTCGCGATAACTAAATTTGCCATAATAAAAATCTAACGTGAAATTTTTAACATTACCGTTTTTCTCTTTCAGAAAGGGGATTGAGAACCCGAGCCGTATGTGATATCCCCATATGCTGAGATTGATATTTCCACTCCAAGACTCCAAGTGGTACACCATATGACAACACCAATATAAAACATACAACTCAAACCAAACAGTTGTGCTAAAATATCACGTAGGAGTTCTTCATCCCACTTTTCAGTAGTAGGATCTATCAGCCCGTTCACCTTTGTAATCAAAACACCCGCTCTAGGAGTAATAACTATCCTAGACGGTCTCGAAGGTATCTAGCGGTCATCCCAAATATTCACTTTATCTCCGTTCCCAATTCTCCAAATATGTCCTCGTTTAAAAGTTTGATTGCCAGCAAAGATGCTCTGTCAAGTGAACGAAGCTCCCTTTTTAAGTCCCACAGATAATAAGTCTCTAAAAGGGTAGTATTTTGTACTAAGAACTTTGGCACATAAGGATTATGGGTCATCAAGCAGTCACCAATATTGCTAGGTTGATGGAGTAGAGATCGTGAAAGCCCATCCCTCCATCCTTTTTCGGAAAACATAATTTGCACCATGCCCCCACCCCCTCTAAGTGAAGGAGGCTTCCTTTTTAAGTCCCACAGATAATAAGTCTCCGAAAGGTTAGTATTTTGCACTAAGAACATTGGCACATAAGGATTATGGGTCATCAAGCAGTCACCAATATTGCTAGGTTGACGGAGTAGAGATCGTGAGAGCCCATCCCTCCATCTTTTTTTGGGAAACTTAATTTGCGCCATCATTCCAACCACATGTTCCTAAACATGGTGGTGGTGTGTGCATAATGATAATGGTCTCCAAACTCAGAAACGATTTCGGTACGGTCCTGAAACTTGTAAATAACGTTTCAATATGGTAATTGAACTTGGCAAACCGGTCCTGGAATACGTCTCACAAATGTTTCATGCGAGTTCTTTTTTGTAGAAAACCCCTTTCAAATTTTATTTTATTTCATAGTGAAGCCCCTAAAATTATAAATGTGGGCCCCACATATTAGTATGAAAGAGAAACACCAAACCTACGATACTAGGATCAAACAAGAGAAACCCCCCCCCCCCCCCCCCCGGTCTCAGGTTGGGCAGCCCACAAGCTGGCCAAATTATACTTAGTAGACATTGACGAGGTAGGATTGTGTACATGGCGTCCCCACATGAGCTATTTCTCGTGTTCAGCAAGATGGAATGATCTCTCGTGCGCAAGCATTTATAGCAACGGGCCAGCCCATTAGCTCTTCCTTAAAAGAAAGTTAAAAAAGGAATGATCGTACGAGCAGGGATTCGATACCTGGTAGTGTGATCTTTTTCTAGCATTGTTAGCCACTAGGCTCGGCACAAGGTCTAGTACAACAGCGAGCTCTACTTGAGGCAGAATAATCCAATTAACACTGGTTTTTCCGGGATGTTTGCTTTTGATTTTTCACCTTTTTTGTTCTTTTTTCATTTTATTTTGATTCTTTTTTCTCCATTCTTCTTTGTTTTTTAACTTCTTTCTTCGGTTTTCAATGCTTTTTTTGTCTTCTTTTGTTTCTTTTCTATTCTTCTCAGTTTTTATGTTTTGTTTTCATTCTTTTATTGTTCTTTCTGTATTTGTTTCTTCAGTTTTATTTTCATTTCCTTTTTCGTTTGGTTAATTTTGTTTCTTTTTTGGTTTGCATGTTTTGTTTCTTTTGTTTTTCATTCTACATTTTTGTATATGTCAATATGTCAACAACATTTTTCTAATACACGTTTAACACTTTTTCTATACAAAATTAACATTTTTTCTATATATATTTAACATTTTTTCATACATGGTCAACATTATTTTGTATACAGATTTCAAAAAAATTCAAATGCTTGACTAACATCTTTCGAATACAATATTAACATTTTTTCCAATAAATCGGCAACATGTTTTAGATCCACGTTTAAATTTTTTCAAATGCTTGACTAGTTTTCTCTAAATGAAAGATTAACTATTTTTGAACACGTGTTCAACATTTTTTTCTATACACATTTAACATTTTCTAAATGTTTGATTAACATTTTTCAAATACTTGTTCATTTTTTTTTTCAAATGCTTGATTAAACATGTTTTATATAATTTATCAAACAAATTATCGTTTTTAATACATGGTCAACTTTTTTTACACACTTAACATTTTTGAAATGCTTTATCAACATTTTCTAGTTTCTTGCTAAAATTTTAATCAAACTCTTGATTAACATTTACATATATATGATCCAAAAGTTTCTTCATTCTTTAATACATGGTCAACCTTTTTTCTATATAATTTAACATTTTCAAATGGTTGATCAACATTTTTTTAAATATTTTTTTAACATTTTATTCAAACTCTTGATATTGATTTTTACATATACATGATAAAAAAGTGTCATCATTTTTTTAATACATGGTCAACATTTTTTCTATATAGATCTAACATTTTTCAAATCCTTGACCAACATTTATTTAAATACTACATATACAAGATAAAGCAATCATACTTTTTTTAATACATGGTTATCATTTTTCTATACATATTTAACAAATGTCAAATGCCTTATATTTTTTTTCAAATAATTGTTAAAAAAATTCAAATGCCTGATTAAATATTTTTAAATACATGACTTAATTTTTATATATATTTTCGTATACATGATAAACATTTTCTCTAGAGACATTTATATTGTTTCAAATGCTTAGTCAACATTTTGCAAATGTTTTGATAGATTTAAAGACTAATATATATATTTAGAATTTTTCATAGTATAAATAAAAGGAAAATAATAAAACAAAAAATGAAACATAAAATATAAAAAAACAGAAAAAAGGATTTTGTGGCATCCCCTTCAGCGAGAGATAGGGGCGCCCTGGCGTCCCAATGTACATTTTGAAGCAATTTTTTATTGTTATTTTTATATATGGTGCTCATATAGGCCTGCACATGTTTTTTTTTCAAGGTCATGTTTAGATTTCTTTTTGATATTAGATTTTCCCATTTGAATAAACGAATGTAAGAAAAATTAAAGTTTCTATAAACTTAAAGAAAGTGTTAGTGCATTTTTAAAAACTATTCAGCATGTTTTTGGAAAATGTTAACTTGTATTAAAAAAGTGTAAACGCCTTTTGTGAAAAATTTCAGCATGTTTTTGGTAAATGTTTTCACGTGTATTTTAAAAATTGTTCAATGTACATTAAAAATTATTGTGTAATAATAATAAATTATAAAAATTTCTTAAAACATGTTAAACATGCTTGTATATATGCCAGAATTAGCGTCAGCGGCTGTCCTAAGGAACTCTCTCGGCAGGAGAAGCCGCCGAGCCCACTCGACAACAGAAGCCGCCTCCTCAGCGTCAGCTGCTGCCCTTTCAGCATCGGTTGTTGTGTTCTCGAGAGCTCCAACCACCCTAAAGCTGCTCGGTCCCCCTAACAAAGCGTTTCACTGACCCCATATTTATCCTTTGCTAGTGAACACTCAGACCTAAATAAATAACAACCTGTAAGTAAAAATCAATGTGGTGGAGCATCACTATCGGTAGCAACAACCTAATTAAACAAGATAAGTAAACAAATTAGCGCCAACCAATTTAAATAACATAGGCTAAAACCTAACTAATAAACTAGGCCAATTCAAAAACTTTAGTAAATAAAAAAACTAATACTTTAGACAATAATCTATCGGTAATAAACAAACTAAGTAGATAACAACCTAATAGTCTAGTCAATGCAAAAAAACAATATCACCTCCGACAGTAGAGTGCCGCCGGTGAAGTAGAGGTCGCGGTGGCGGTCGAGGCAGGCGGTGGAGACCCGCGATGGACGCAAGCGGTGGAGGTGGCGGCCGGCGGTGGAGGTTGACGGCGCGGGAACGGGCAGGACGAGTGGAGGCCGGCGGTGGAGGCAAACGGTGATGGAGGGGCGTAGCACGATGGAGGCCAGCGGTTGAGGCGGCGTCAACGCTTGAGTGTGAGAGAGAGAGGCGCGGGAGTGAAGGAGAGAGAGGCGCAAAAAGTGAGAGAGAGAGTTGGCGAAAAAACTTATTTAAGTGCCCCGTGGAAGCTTTCCCGAGTGTTTGTGAGTGATGCACTCGGAAAAGTTGTTCAACATGTGAGATCTAGGTCAAATCCTTTTCCAAGAGCACCTCTCAGTAAAGATGGTTTTACCGAGAGCCCACCAATAAAGCTCTCATAAACTTTTTATTTTAAATTATGTTCCAAAATAATATACATACTATATGCTTCAGTTTTTACAGTCAAATATTTATATAGGATGGATCACTTCTTGCACACACACATTAAACGGCTCGATCGAGCATGCCGCCAAGGTACATTGCTCCCCCTCTATGGTGGGGCGAGCCCCGCCCTCAGCCACGCAAGGCCTACGCATGTCCCAAAGACATTATATAGAATTTTTCAAACCACTACTAGACATCATTTCATGTTTTCACCGTGCAAGTCTGCAATTTCTCACGCTGAAACCCTAATGAGTGCAATAAATGTCTCAAATATTGCAGGTGGGCCAGGAAAATGCGGGGGACTGCCATGCGTTATGTGATGGCCTCCTTTGAGAGCACAAATAGTTTCAAGGTCAACGAAACAACATGACCCAAACTTCCTTCACAAACCGGACACGATCAATTTGGATAACTAGAAACTACCTCGGAGATAGTGCAGTTTACAAGCAACCTCCGGTGAGGCTTCTGTGAAACACGCTCAAACTTTGACCACATCCTACATGGACCCTGTGATGACACCGTGCCAGGTCCCGAGGATTTATGGCATCATACGATTTTCCGTGGATTTAAACGGCTCGATCGGGATGCCGCCGAACACTGCTGGGAAAGGGATTATATGAGAACTCTAATTAGTGGCGGGCGCAACTTGTCACCCGCCACATCTAATTTGGAAAAGTAGCAGTGGGAGGTGACAAAATCTAACCGCCACTGCTATTGAAGAAACAGTGGCGGGCGGAAATGGGCGCCCGTCATAGGTAGACTGATTCAGATTTGGCCGCGTGATGAAACCTAACTATGGCGGGCAGTAACACGTGCCTGCCACTGCTTATTAAGACAACCGCGGGCGAATCTTTTGCCCGCCATAGCTAAATTGTGGTAAGCACCGCCATCAGACACGGAGGTGGTATCAAGTATACACTCTTAGCTATGGCGGGTGGTTTGCTGTGCTCGCCACTTCTGTCCACTTACGTGTGGCGAGCGTTATACATCGCCTGTCACTCTTACACCCACGACGTTGGCAGTTCAGTCCCCCCCCCCACGCCAAAAACTGATTCTCATCCAAAATTTCGCATTTCCCCCACCCACCGCGCCTCCTCCCAAATCTTACCCGACTCGCCTCCGTGCTGCTCGTTGCCACCTCTCCTTGCTGTTGAGCCGCTCATCATCATCGCTGCCGCCATGCCCTTCATCGCCGCCGCGTCGTGACCCTCCTTGCCGCCGTGGGCATGGCCTCCTCCTCCATCACCGAAGGCATCTCGCTGCCGCCACCACCGCCGAGTGATACGTCTCCAACGTATCTATAATTTTTGATTGTTCCATGCTATTATATTATTATTCTAGGATACTTTTTGAGTAATAATTTACCAATTTGTATTATTTTTGAGCAATAACATATTAACCCACTGCCCAGTGCCAATTGTCGTTTTCTGCATGTTTTTTTTTACTTTTCAGGTTTACTGTACCAAACGAAGTCCAATTGCCCCGAATTTTTTTATGATTTTTTATGGACCAAAAGAAGACTTGGATGCTTCGGGAGAAGACCGGAGGCCGCACGAGGGAGGCACAAGCTAACAGGGCGCGCCCAGGGGGGGGGGGTCGACGCGCCCTGATGGCTTGTCCCTCCCTGGTAGACCTCGTACCCCCGTTCTCTGGCCTATAAATTCACATATATTCCAAAAAACCTAAAGGGCATCCCGAAACACTTTTTTCGCCGCCGCAAGTCTCTGTTCCGCCGCGATCCCGTCTGGAGCTCCGTTCCGGCACCTTGCTGGAGAGGGGATCGATCGCGGAGGGCCTCTTTATCAACCTTGCTGCCCTCATGATGATGTGTGAGTAATTCACCATAGACCTACGGGTCCATAGTTAGTACCTAGATGGCTATCTCTCTCTTTTCATCTTCAATACAATGATCATCGCATCATCGCTTTGATCTATCCAATGTAATTTTTTTGTACGGTGTGTTTGTTGGGATCCAATGAATTGTGGGTTTATGTTTCAGATTATTCATGAAAAGTATTTGATTCACCTCTGAATAATAATATTATTATTTGCATGTTCATTATAGCTTCGTAAATCTCTCCGATCTATTGAAATAGATTGGCCAACTAGATTGATATTTCTTTAATGAGAGCGGTACGTTGTAGTGGGTTCAATCTGGCGGTTCTCTATATCCCAGTGACAGAAGGGGACAAGACACATCTTTGTATTGTTGCCACTAAGGATAAAACGATGGGGTTCGTTCATATTAATTAAATTCTCTTTGTCTACATCATGTCAATGTTCTCCAACCATTACTCTGTTTTACTTAATACTCTAGATGCCTGCTCGATAGAGGTCGATGGGTGGAGTAATAGTAATAGGTACAAGCAGGAGTCGGCCTATTTGATTATGGACGTGATGCCTATTTATACATGATCATTGCCTTGAATATCACATAACTATGCGCTTTTCTCTCAGTAGCCCAACAGTAATTTTTTTACCCACCGTATGTTGCCTACATGAGAGATGCCGCTAGGGAAAACAATGGCCCCCGGGTCTATTCACTTATATCTTTATAAAACCTATCATTACTTGCTGCCATTATTTACTGTTTATTTTATTTTGCAATTTACATTTATCAACTATTATCTACACACTTCACTTGCTTGCAAATAACGAGATCAAGAGGATTGACAACCCTCTTGCCGCATTGGGTGCAAGTTGTTTGCTCTTTTGTGTGTAGCCGCTGAAGACGGTTGTGGATTGATATTCCTATTGGTTCGATAAACCTTGGTTTCTTAACTGAGGGAAATACTTATCCGTATTGTGCTGCAATTACCCGGTCCTCTTCACAGAAAATCCAACGCAGATCACTAGTATCAGGAAGGATTACTGGGGCCGTTGCCAGGGAATATCATCACGAACTATCAAGTAACTTCACACAAATTATCATTCACTCATTCTTCTTTTTATTTGCTATTATATTTAGTTTTCTTCATAAAATCAAAAATACAAAAATATTTACCTATGCTTGTTATTAGTTTACTTCTTTGCTTGCTAGTTTGCTTGTCCTGCTTGTTACTTTGCTCGTTCGGTCATCATGTCTCAAGATAGTACTAAGTTGTGTGACTTCTCAAATACTAATAACAATGATTTTATCGGAAATAATTTGCTACCCATGGTGGTAGCTACACAAGGCCCGAATTTATATCTCTAATTATTTTGGTAAATTATTTCCGACTACAAAAAATAACAGCCACGCAAGCAAAAAGGCACTTCTGCCGAAAAGGCAAGCGAAAAAATTGAGAGAAGTGAGAAAAGGCCCTTGATACAAAACGAAAAGGCACTTGTGTCAAAAAGGTAATTAAAAAACATCGAGAAGTGAGAAAAAGTCATTTCTATCAACAAAAATACACTTGTGTCAATGCCATAAAAAATCCAACACCTTATATATAAAACAAGGCACGTATGCCAAAGTGTGTGTAGCTACCACCATGCATACAAATCCGCCTCTCATGATTTTATTAGTACTCCTATACCACCCACCACTAGTGCGGAGGCTTTTGATATTAATGCTGCATTGCTGAATCTTGTGATGAAAGATCAATTTTCGGGAAGTCCTAATGAGGATCCCGCTGCTCATCTTAATACTTTTGTTGAACTTTGTGGTATGCAAAAGAAAAAGAATATGGATAACGATGTTGTGAAATTAAAATTAATTTCTTTTTCACTTAGAGATAAAGCTAAGGCTTGGTTTTCATCTTTACCACGTAATAGTATTGGAACATGGGATAAGTGTAAAGATGCTTTTATTTTGAAGTATTTTCCTCCTGCTAAGATCATCTCCCTTAGGAATCAAATTATGAATTTTAAACAACATGATCAAGAACATGTTGCACAAGCTTGTGAGAGGATGAAATTGATGATTAGAAATTTCCCTACTCATGGTTTAAACTTGTGGATGATTATCCAAAACTTCTTTGCTGGACTAAACGTTGTGTTTAAAAATCTTCTAGATTCTGCTGCAGGTGGTACCTTTATGGATGTGACCTTATGAGAGGCCACAAAACTTCTGGACAACACCATGAGAAATTTTTCTCAATGGTATACCGGGAGAGCTCCAACTGGTAAGAAGGTAAATTCTGTCGAAGATATCGCTACTTTGAGTGAAAAAGTGGATGCTCTTATGAATATGGTTGCTAGCAAAAATACTCATGTTGATCCAAATGATATAGCTTTATCTACTTTGATTGAGAAAAACAATGATGCTATTGATGTGAACTTTATTTCGCGAAACAATTTCAACAACAATGCTTATAGAGGAAATTTCAATGCTAGGCCGTGTCCCGGTAACTCCTCTAACAACTATGGAAATTCTTATGGTAATTCTTATGGAAATTCTTCTACAAATGCTAATAGGATACCCTCTGATCTTGAAAACACAATTAAATATTTTATTAGTTCTCAAAAGATTTTTAATACTATGGTAGAAGAAAAGTTGCATACGATCAATACTTTGGCTAAAAACATGGATATAATTGCTCTTGATGTTGAAACTCTTAAAGTAAAACTTTGCCACCCAAGCATTATTTTAATGAGACTATTAAATCTATCCAAATATCTATTAATGAGAGTAAGGAGATGACCGCTAAGTTAAAAGCTAAGCAGGAATTCTTAGAAAAGGCTCTTCCACCCGTTTTTTACCAGAATCATGATGAAGATCTTAAAATGATTGGACTTCTCGTATTGAATCTTTATTTACTAATCTTAAAGTAAATGATAAAGAAACTAAATATGAGTCATGTTTGCTTGGAGGGTGACGATTCTAATGCTAAAACTGAAAAAGTGGGTTTGGAGAGGTTAAAACTTTAACTAGTGATGTGCCCACTATCTTCGTTTACAAGGACTTTAGTTATGAAAGTTGCCCTTCAGTAGAATGTATTTCCTTGTTGCAAACTATTATTAGCTCACCCAATGTGTATGAATAAAATAAGGCTTTCACTAATCATATAGTGGAAGCAATGATAAAAGCTTATGATGAGAAACTTGAGCTTGAAGTTTCTATTCCTAGAAAAATGCATGATGAGTGAGAACCCACTATTAAAATAAAGATAAATAAATATGAATGCAAGGCCTTGTGTGACCTTGGTGCTAGTGTTTCAACTATACCTAAAACTCTTTGTGATGTGTTTGGTCTCACTAATATTCAAGATTCTTCCCTAAACTTGCATCTTGCGGATTCTACCATTAAAAAACCTTTAGGTAGAATAAATGATGTTCTTATTATTGTAGATAAGAATGACAAAAGTCCAAAATAAACTTTAAAGTTCTAGACGAAGGCTAAATCAAACCCTGAACTTTAAATCCCGGAAATTGGCACTCTGTACTTGTAATCCCGGTCTATTTTAGACCCTAGACCTGTTTGGCACACTCGGAATACTACAATGCCGACCGGGATATCCAGCTACTCTCACTGACGAGAATTTGGGCCGGCCCATTATACCACGACAAGAATTTGTGAAATTTAAAAAATGTTCGCTCATTTTTAAAATTGTTCAGAGGTTAAAAAATGTTCCTGTTTTCCATTTTTGGCACAAAATCAAATTCCTTTTGTGTTTTTAAAATCTGGTTTAAAATTTGAAATTATATTCACATCTAAATTTATTTTTTTCGTGGTTTCAAAAAAATCACATTTGTAAAAAAAGTTCAGAATTCCGACAATTTTTCACATGCTATAAAAAATGATTCGGATTTTGAAAAATCATGTCACAATTTTTAAATCATGTTTTCGCAATTTCGTAAATAATTTGTGTTTTGAAAAATACCAAAGCGTCGAAAAAACATTTTTTTCGGGGCAAAAAAATATTGAAAACGTACACAATTTTGGAAATGTCCACACATTTTATAAAGTGTGAGCACTTTTTGAAAAATCTGAATGCTTAAAAAAACTGTTTTTTGAAAAAACAATCAATTTTGAAAATGCAGACACTTTTTTAAACATATTTTTCTAAAACTGGAACAAAAAATTTAAAGTGCGAACACTTTTTGAAATTTTAAAAAATTGAACAAAATTAGAAACCTGAACAAATGTGTAAAGAAATGTTTGTGACATCTAAAAAATATCACGAGTTTAGAAAAATTTACGTGTCATTTAAAAAAACTATGTAAAATGTATATAATATTCGTGCAATTCAAACAAATGTTTCGTGCATTCATAATAGTGTAACATTTTAAGAATGTTCGCGAGTTTCAAAAATTTGCTTGTGGCATTCTCAGAAAGAAGTGTATACAAATGTAAAGAAAGTTTGCGTGATGTAAAAAAATGTGTCATACCCTTAAAAGAGGGAAAATATCTGTGCACCGGAGCTTGTGGTGCTACCGGTGCACCGAAAATGTCATGTGTTTGAAAAAAGTGTATACAATTTTAAAAATAGGTAACAATGTAAAAAATGTTCATGTAGTTTTATAAAATGTTTTTTGTCGTTAAGAAATGTAAAACATGTATTTGGAAAAATATTACCGTGTGAAAGAAACAATATAACAAAGGTAAAGACTATGAAAAAAATCAAGAAAGAAACAAATGAAACCAAAAGTATAACAAAGAAAGAAAACCAGATAAGACCAATGAAAAAATAAAGTATAACGAAGTAAAAAAAAAAAAGAAAAAAATCATACCAGCGCGAGAGACTGCGCTAATGGGCAAGCCCAATTCAGCGAATACCGGCTAAATCCTCTCAAGGTTCAAAATAGACCGGGATCACAGAGTTCGGTGTGCTGATTTCAGGGATTGAGAGTTCGAGGTTTGATTTAGCTTTCACCTACAAATTCAAGGTTTGTTTTGAACTTTTTCCAATAAGAATTATGTGCCTGTAGATTTCATTGTGCCTGATATTGATTGCGATCCTACTTGTCTAATAATACTTGGAAGACCTTTCTTACGAATTATTGCAATTATTGATATGAAAGAGGGAAACATAAGGTTCCAATTCACATTAAAGAAAGGGATGGAAAACTTCCTTAGGAATAGAATTAAAACACCTTATTAATCAATCATGAGAGGTACTTATGGGTGGAGTGTGAAAGATGACAATATTTGAAACTATGCATTATGCCTAGCTAGGGGCATAAAACAATAACGCTTGTTGGGAGGCAACCCAATAGTTGTCTTTATTTTTACTTTTTACTTTATGTGATAGCATGATTATTGCCTCTTTAATGATTGTGTTTTTATGTTTTAATTAGTGTTTGTGCCAAGTAAAGCCTTTGGGATGACTCACAAGATGAGTAGAATTGATATGGTACAAAAACATAAACTTTAGCATGCAGTGCAGAATTTCTCTGATTTTAGTGGAACGTCTTTTTGATCTGAATTTCTTACACAGTATTACTATACAAAGTATTCAGGTTTTCCTAATTTTTCAGAATTTTTAGAGTTAAATAAGTATAGGTTCTTTATAGATCTTTACAGACTGTTCTGTTTTAGACAGATTCTTTTTTTGCTTGCATAGTTTGCTTGTTTTGATGATGCTATGGATTGTATCGGGGTGTATAAGACATGGAGAAGTTATAATACAGTACCTATTATGAAATAATGAAATATGAATCAATTTATAACAGTACCTAAAGTATTTGATATGTTTCTTATACTAACGGATCTCATGAAGTTTTGTTGAGTTTTGTGTGATTGAAGTTTTCAAGTTTTGGGTGTTATCACGATGGTCGAAGGAATAAGGAGCGGCAAGATGCTAAGCTTGGGGATGACCAAGGCACCCCAAGGTAATATTCTAGGAAGACTCAAGCGTCTAAGCTTGGGTATGCACCGGAAGGCATCCCCTCTTTCGTCTCAATCCATCGGTATGTCACTTGGAGCTATATTTTTATTTGTCACTTGATATGAGTTTTTCTTGGAGCGTCATTTGCTTTAATTTTTTTTGCCACAATCATCATTTGCTGGACACACCTATTTGAGAGAGACACACCTTCATCATAATTTGTTAGAATACTCTATGTGCTTCACTTATATCTTTTGAGCTAGCAGTTACTGTAGTACTTCACTTATATCTTTTGAGCATGGTGGCGTATAGATTTTATAGAAATAATTGCACTCTCGTTCTTCACTTATATTTGTTTGAGAGTTAATTAATAGTGATGGTAATTTGCATGGGTCATAAGAGTAGTCCAAAAATAGTAGGTATTCCATGAGTGATAATCAAAACCATCATGTAGCACATAAAAGAGAAATTTTGGGTTAATGATATTGATGTGGTTATATGAAAAATGAGTGATTGCATCATTGTTGATTCGTAGAAGTGTCGGTATTAAGAGGTGTTAATTTCCCGTTTGTCTAAAGATTAAAATGGCATGGTGAGGATGTGTGAGCATTTCTATTCCTCGTTAAAATCCTAGTATTGTTTTGGGTCGGAGGCGCGCGATGGTTAACTCCTCCCAACCTCATCCCTCAGGGCATGCGAGTAGTGCTTTGGTTTGGGATAAAACTAATAAAACTTTGCAATAAGTATATGAGTTCTTCATGACTAATGTGAACCCATGGACATACACAATCTCACCACCTCATATTTTGCTAGCCTCTTTGGTACCGTGCATTGCCCATTCTCACCTCGAGGATCGGTGCGAACTTCGCCGGTGCATCCAAACCCCGTGACATGATACACTCTGTCACACATAAGCCTCGTTATAGCATCCTCAAAACAGCCACCATACCTACCTATCATGGCATTTCGAAAGCCATTCCGAGATATATTGCCATGCAAATTCCACCATTACATCATATGACTAGTTCATTCATCATCATATTGCTTTGCATGATCATATAGAGCTGACATAGTATTTGTGGCAAAGCCATCGTTCATCATATTTCAAATACATGTCACGCTAGATCATTACGCATCCTGGTACACTCCCATAGGCATTCATATTGAGTCATATTGTTTCATAAGTTCTACATATCTATTTTTCATGTTGAGTTGTAAGTAAATAAAAGTGTGATGATCATCATTATTAGAGCATTGTCCTAGTGAGGAAATAAAAATGGGGGAGTCCAAATGAGCCCACCATAATAATATAAAATTAAAAAATTAAAAAAAGGAAAAAGAGAGAAAAAGAGAGAAAGGACTTTGCTACTATCCTTTACCACACTTGTGCCTCAAAGTGGAACCTTGTTCTTCATATAGAGAGTCTCATGTTATGTCATTTTCATATGCTAGTGGGAACTACTTTTTCATTATTCTAAACTTGGCTTGTATATTCCGATGATGGACTTCCTCAAATGCTCGAGGTCTTCATGAGCAAGCAAGTTGGATGCACACCCCACTTAACTTCAGTTGCACTTTCAAACACTTATAGCTCTTGTGCATCATTTGCATGGCAATCCCTACTCCTTGCATTGACATCTATCAATGGACATCTCCATAGCCCGTTGATACGCCTAGTTGATGCGAGACTTTCTTCTCCTCTTTTTACCACCTTGATATCTACCACCATATTCTATTTCCAACTTTATGCTATGTCCATGGTCACGCTCATGTATTGCGTGAAGAATAAAAAGTTGATGCACATTGAAAAAGTACAATCCAATTGCCTGACTTGGACACCTTGGTGCTTGACATTTGTATTAATGTGATGAAGATAGAGCCATGCCTTGCTAATATGATAAAATGAATGGGGGTAAATGATAACCCACAAGTGTAGGGGATCGTTTGTAGCCTTTTTGATAAGTAAGAGTGTCGAACCCAACGAGGAGCTAAAGGTAGAAAAAATATTCCCTCAAATTCTATCGACCACCGATACAACTCTACGCACACTAATGCTTGCTTTACCTAGAACAAGTATGAAACTACTTTGCGGGAATAAAACTGGAAGTACTTTGCAAGATAATAAAGAACGTGGAAATAAAAGTTAGGTGCTGTTTTAATAAAAGAACAAAAAGAGTAAATAACTTAGTAGAAAGCTTTTTGTGAAACGCAAGAGAAAGATTGTCCCTAGGAAATTGAATATAATATGATAGATACTTGTTATATGCAATGAGGGAGAGGCATATGCTAACACACTTTCCGTACTTGGATCATATGCACTTATGATTGGAACTCTAGCAAGCATCCGCAACTACCAAAGTTCATTAAGGTAAAACCCAACCATAGCATTAAGTATCAAGTCCCCCTTACTCCCATACGCAACAACCCACCTACTCGGGTTTGTGCTTCTGTCACTCACGCAACCCACCATAGGCAAATCATGACCATATTGCAACACCCTACAGCGGGGATCCCTCACGTTTGCGCGACACGGAGGGCACCATAGGATAGCACCATATCAAAATACAACTCACATCCATAACATCATACCACAATTAACCCATAGGGCAAAAGAGATCTACTCAAACATCATAGGATAGCCAAATATCATTGGGAAATAATATATGGAGTTGAGCACCATGTTTAAGTAGAGATTACAGCGGGGAAGAGAGGTGTTACCACGCTGCATAGAGGGGGAGAGAGTTGGTGTTGACGGCGGCGAAGTTGTTGGTGTAGATCGCCGTCACGATGATTGCTCCGGTGGCGTTCCGGCGCCACCATGAGAGAGGGGGAGAGATGCCCCTTCCTTCTTCTTCTTCCTTGGCCTCCCCCCTAGATAGGAGGAGAGTTCCCCCTCTGGTCCATGGCCTCCATGGCGGCAGAGGGGCAGGAGCCCCTCCGAGATTGGATCTCCCTATCTGTTCTCTTTTGTTTCGCTTTCCTATTTTCTGGCCGAAAACTGTTTCTTATATTCCCGGAGATCCGTAACTCCGATTGCGCTGAGATTTTAACACGATTTTTTCCCCCAAAATTAGCTTCCTTGCATCCGAAGGAGAGCTTCAACCGACTTACGAGGTGACGACAACCCATCACGGCACGCGTGGGCCGTGGGGCGCGCCCTGGTGTCTTGTGGGGGCCGTGGGCCTCCTTTTGTGTTGATTCCGCTTCTCAAAATTCACAAATATTCCAAAAAAATTCTCCGTAAATTTTTATCGCGTTTGGACTTCATTTGATATGGAATTTCTGCGAAACAAAAAACACACAAAAAACAGGAACTGGCACTGGGCACTGGATCAATAGGTTAGTCCAATAAATCATATAAATTGTTGCCAAAAGTATGTGAAAGTTGTATAATATTGGCATGAAACAATCAAAAATTATAGATATGACGGAGACGTATCAGCATACCCAAGCTTAATTCCTGCTCGTCCTCAAGTAGGTACATGATAAAAAAGATAATTTTTAATGTGGAATGCTACCTAGCATAATCTTGGTCATATATCTAATCATGGCATGAATATTAAGACACAAGTGTTGCAAAGCAATAGTCTAGTTTTGACATAAAGACATTAATACTCAGGCATCCCAACAAACAATCATGTCTTTCAAAATATCAAGGCTAAAGAACGCTATCCCTACAAAATCATATAGCCTTGTCATGCTCTGTCTTCTTAACACAAAGTATAAATCATGTACTACCCCGGTGTCAACCAAGAAATTGGTTCATACTTTTTAACGCGCTTCAGCATTTTCAACTCTCACGCAATACATGAGCGCAATCCATGGATACAACACTATGGGTGGAATAGAATATGGTGGTAGGTTTCAAAGGGGTAAAAGTGGAGAAGAAAGTCTCGCATCAACTCAGCATATCAACGGGCTATGGAGATGCCCATCAATAGATATCAATGCGAGGCATAGGGATTGCCATGCAACGGATGCACTAAGACCTATAAGTGTGTGAAAGCTCAATATGAAAACTAAGTGGGTGTGCATCTAACTCTATAATGAAAAATTCCCACTAGTATCTAAAAGTGACAACATAAGAGACTCTCTATATGAAAAACATGGTGCTACTTTGAAGCACAAGTGTGGAATTAGCATGCCCCTTCTCTCTTTCTCTCTTTTTTTCTTTTTTTTCTTTTTCTTTCTTCTTCTTTTTTTTCTTCTTTTTTTCTTTTTTTTCTTGTCCGGAGCCTCATCCCGACTTGTGGGGGAATCATAGTTTCCATCATCCTTTCCTCACTAGGACATGCTCTAATAATGAATAATGATGATCATCACACTTCTATATACTTACAACTCAACATTACAACTCGATAGTAGAACAAAGTATGACTCTATATGAATGCAATGATCTAGCGTAGCAAAGATATCAAAAAACGGACAAGCCATGGAAACATCATGATAGTTATCTTACGATCATGTAAAGGAATATGACAATGAATGCTCAAGTCATCAAAACGGAAGCGGTGGAAGTTGCATGGCAATATATCTCGGAATGGCTATGGAAATGCCATAATAGGTAGGTATGGTGGATGTTTTGAGGAAGATATAATAAGGCTTATGTGTGATAGAGCGTATCATATCACGGGGTTTGGATGCACCGGCGAAGTTTGCACCGACTCTCGAGGTGAGAAAGGGCAATGCACGGTACCGTAGAGCCTAGCAAATTGCGGAAAGGTAAGAGTGCGTATAATCCATGGACTCACATTAGTCATAAAGAACTCACATACTTATTGCAAAAGTTTATTAGCCCTCGAAGCAAAGTATTACTACGCATGCTCCTAGGGGGGAGGTTGGTAGGAGTTAACCATCGCGCGCCCCCGACCTTCACACAAAGATATACAATCAAGAATAAATTGTGCTCCAACTTCCTAGCATAATGGGAGACTATACGTGCATGCTTCGGGAATCACAAACCTTAACACCAATATCTTACTAAACACGATCATCCAATAGTACCTCCCACATATTATCATCTCTATATCGCAAAACTATTGCAAGGAATCAAACATATCATATTCAGTGATCCCTAAGTTTTATGTAGGATTTTACGACTAACCATGTGAATGACCAATTCCGGTTGACTCTCTAAATAGATATAAGTGAAGCAAGAGAGTTTAATTCTTTCTACAAAAGACCATGCTCTAATAAATATAAGTGAAGCAAAAGAGCATTCTGTGAAGCGAAACAGGCAATCCAAACTTCAAATGATATAAGTGAAGCACATGAAGCATTCTATAAAGCCAACCATGGACTATCTCATACCAGCATGGTGCATAAAAGAAAAGTGAAAACTAAACACAAAATATGCTCCAAGATTTAAACATATCACATGAACGAAACAAAAATGAAAACATACCGATACTTGTTGAAGAAAGATGGGATGCCTTCCGGGGCATCCCCAAGCTTAGACGCTTGAGTCTCCTTGGATATTTACTTGGGGTGCCTTGTGCATCCCCAAGCTTGAACTCTTGCCTCTCATCCTTCTCCTCATATCGAGACCTCCTCGATCTTTGAACACTTCATCCACACAAAACTTAACAGAAGACTGGTGAGATCCGTTAGTATAATAAAGCAAATTTATACTTTAAGTACTGTTGCAAACCAATTCATATTTTATATTTTAATTATCCCTGCTGTATTATAACTTCTCCATGGCTTATACCACCGATAACATCGATAGTTTCATCAAAACAAGCAAAAACAATGCATCAAAAACAAAATCTGTCTTAAACAGGACAGTCTGTAGTAATATGAACTTTGACCATACTTGTCTAACGCCAAAAATTCTAAAAAATTAGGAAGAGATACAAATTTTGTATAGCAATACCGTGTAAAAATTTCATAAACTTTTAACGTTCCAATAAAAAATTTAAATTCACGCACTACAGCCAAAGTTTCTGTTTTTACACCGCACATACCAACAAGCAATCTAATCATCCTAAAGGCTAATCTTCGCACATTATTTTTATAATAAAATGGATTTGTACAAGGGGATAATTATTTTTGTTGAAAAGTTTCTGTGATTCAAGATTCACAAAGTTTCCATGGGCATGAACAAAGTTCAAGGCTAGCCCCCACTTCAATGATGCTCATCATCTCTCTCACTTTCACCTTTCTTTTTGTGAAGTTTTAGGTTCCCCTCTATATTTTTTGTTTTTAAACTTTATAAAAGCACACAACATAATAAAATGACTCTCTAAAAATTCCGGGTTGTCTCCCTGGCAGCGCTTTCTTTAAAGCCATTAAGCTAGGCATAAAGTGCTCAAGTAATGGATCCACCCGGATCCCAAGATATATCAAAGCCAATTTTAATTAACAATGATTTGCAATTTAGTAGTGAGCACAAAGTGATATATATCATGTGACAAAGAAGTCTAACTCTCTTTCTATGCATCGGCATGTCATACAAGAACAATTCATGCACATTAAGTAAAGGCCAATGCATAGTATAAATAGTTTATAGTATTGGAAACATAGAGAGGTGAAGATGTAGTTCCTCTCTCATAATAATTGCAAGTAGGAGCAGCAAGCACATGCATATTATATTCATCAAAATCATCATGTGTACTAGCAAAATGCAACTCATCAATATAATCCTTAATAAGTGCAAACTTCTCCGATATAGTGTAGTTGGGAGAATTCAAAAAAAATAATAGGACTATCATGTGTGGGTGCAATAGCAACAATTTCATTATTAACATAAGGAACTATAGCAAGTTCATCTCCATAAGCATAATTCATATTGGCATCATGGCCACAAGCATAGCAAGCATCAAGTTCATCAAAAAGGGATATTTCAAAAGAATCTAAGGGATCATAGCAATCATGATAGCATTCATCCTTCGGTAAGCACAAAGGGTAATTAAACAATGTATGAGTTGAAGAGTTACTCTCATTAGAAGGTGGGCACGGGTGATAAATCTTCTCTTCCTCCTTTTGTTCTTCGCTCTCTTCCTCATCTTTTTCATCTAATGAGCTCACAATTTCAGCAACTTCTTCTTCCATAGGTCCCTGCAAAATATTAGTCTCTTCCAAGGCAGCGGACATTCTTTCAATAAATTCAATAATATCAGCATTGCAATCATAATACTCATAGCAATATTGAAGTATGGATAAATTTTCAGATTCGTAAGGAACATCATCATCATACTTTTCAAGCAAAGAAGCAATTTCATAAGCACCTTTAAAAGCAACAAATTCTTCTATTCGTTCCACATCATAGTAATCATAAATACCTTTAGCATAAGAAGCCAAAGTTTCATTATCGTTAAATTTACATTGAAAGGGAAGGTGTGGAGCCTCTATCTTAGAGCAACAAGTAAAATTACATCTCAAGCATGCATCCCAAGCAAACCATTGTAATATTCTAATTTGATCCCATAAGTGATCCCCTTTTTGAGACAAGTGATAATCCCTAATGTACTCACGTTTATCCAACGTGTCTCCCATTATAAAGTTTAATGATGATTTCTCAGGATTATCAAATGAGTAATTAACACGTCCGACATAACGAGCATCGAGGGTTTTAGGAGGTTCCCCATCTCCATGAGTAGCAACTACCACTAATTTTTTTGGTGTTTCGTGTTCCATATCCATAAAAAAAGATATAAAACAACTAATAACAGAAAATAAAAATTACTTAGTGATAAAGCAAACAAGCACACACGAGAATATTCACCCCACGCTATTGCTCCCCAACAACGGCGCCAGAAAAAGGTCTTGATAACCCACAAGTGTAGGGGATCGTTTGTAGCCTTTTTCGATAAGTAACAGTGCTGAACCCAACGAGGAGCTAAAGGTAGAACAAATATTCCCTCAAGTTCTATCGACCACCGATACAACTCTATGCACGCTAATGCTTGCTTTACCTAGAACAAGTATGAAACTACTTTGCGGGAATAAAACTGGAAGTACTTTTGCAAGATAATAAAGAACGTGGAAATATAAGCTAGGTGCTGTTTTAATAAAAGAACAAAAAGAGTAAATAACTTAGTAGAAAGCTTTTTGTGAAACACAAGAGAAAGATTGTCCCTAGGCAATTGAATATAATATGATAGATACTTGTTATATGCAATGAGGGAGAGGCATACGCTAACACACTTTCTGTACTTGGATCATATGCACTTATGATTGAAACTCTAGCAAGCATCCGCAACTACCAAAGTTCATTAAGGTAAAACCCAACCATATCATTAAGTATCAAGTCCCCTTTACTCCCATATGCAACAATCCACCTACTCTGGTTTGTGCTTCTGTCACTCACGCAACCCACCATAGGCAAATCATGAACATATTGCAACACCCTACAGCGGGGATCCCTCACGTTTGCGCGACACAGAGGCACCATAGGATAGCACCATATCAAAATACAACTCACATCCATAACATCATACCACAATTAACCCATAGGACAAAAGAGATCTACTCAAACATCATAGGTTAGCCAAATATCATTGGGAAATAATATATGGAGTTGAGCACCATGTTTAAGTAGAGATTACAGCGGGGAAGAGAGGTGTTACACCGCTGCATAGAGGGGGAGAGAGTTGGTGTTGACGGCAGCGAAGTTGTTGGTGTAGATCGCCGTCATTGTGATTGCCCTGGTGGCGTTCCGGCGCCACCAGGAGAGAGGGGGAGAGAGGCCCCCTCCTTCTTCCTCTTCCTTGGCCTCTCCCCTTGATGGGAGGAGAGTTCCCCCTCTGGTCCATGGCCTCCATGGCGGCGGAGGGGCAGGAGCCCCTTCGAGATTGGATCTCCCTCTCTCTTCTCTTTTGTTTCGCGTTCCTGTTTTCTGGCCGAAAACTGTTTCTTATATTCCCGGAGATCTGTAACTCCGATTGTGCTGAGATTTTAACACGATTTTTTTTCCAAAAATTATCTTCCTTGCGCCTGAAGGAGAGCTCCAACCGACTTACGAGGTGACCACAACCCACCACGGTGCGTCTGGGCCCTGGGGCACGCCCTGGTGTCTTGTGGGGGCTATGGGCCTCCTTTTGTGTTGATTCCATGATACTTCTCCATCGTATATACTTTTCCAAACTCTTTTGCCCTTGTTTTGGACTCTAATTTGCATGATTTTAATGGAACTAACCCGGACTGACGCTGTTTTCAGCAGAATTGCCTTGGTGTTATTTTTGTGCAGAAATAAAAGTTCTCGAATTGACCTGCAAATTTACGGAGAATATTTTTGGAATTAATAAAAAATACTGGCGAAAGAATCAACCGGAGGGGGTCCACCACCTGGCCAAGAGCCAGGGGGCGCGCCCCCCCTAGGGTGCGCTCTGCAGGCTTGTGGGCCCCCTGGAGCTCCTCCGACCTCAATTCCAACTCTATATATTCCTATTCGGGGAGAAAAAAAATCAAGAAGAAGAGTTCATCGCATTTTACGATACGGAGCCACCGCCACCTCCTGTTCTTCCTCGGGAGGGCAAATCCGGGGTCCGTTTTGGGCTCCGGAGATGGGAAATCGACGCCGTCGTCATCACCAACCATCCTTCATCACTAATTTCATGATGCTCTCCGCCGTTCGTGAGTAATCTCATCGTAGGCTTGCTGGACGGTGATGGGTTGGATGAGATTTACCATGTAATCAAGTTAGTTTTGTTAGGGTTTGATCCCTAGTATCCATTATGTTCTGAGATTGATGTTGCTATGACTTTGCTATGCTTAATGCTTGTCACTAGGGCCCGAGTGCCATGATTTCAGATCTGAACCTATTATGTTTTCATGAATATATATGTGTTCTTGATCCTATCTTGCAAGTTGTAGACACCTATTACGAGTTATGATCTGCATCCCCCAGGGTGACAATAACTGGGATTCTTTCCGGTGATTACCGTAGTTTGAGGAGTTCATGTGTTCACTAAGTGCTAATGCTTTGGTCCGGTTCTCTATTAGAAGGAGGCCTTAATATCCCTTAGTTTCCATTAGGACCCCGCTGCCACGGGAGGGTAGGACAAAAGATGTCATGCAAGTTCTTTTCCATAAGCACGTATGACTATATATGGAATACATGCCTACATTACATTGATGAATTGGAGCTAGTTCTGTGTCACCCTATGTTAAAACCGTTGCATGATGAATGCCATCCTACATAATTATCCATCACTGATCAATTGCCTACGAGCTTTTCACATATTGATATTTGCTAAGTTAATTTTCCGTTGCTACTGTTACAATCACTACAAAACTGCTATTGTCACTTTGCCATTGTTACCGTTACTTCCATACTGCTTTGCTACTGAATACTTTGCTGCACATACTAAGTCTTTTAGGTGTGGTTGAATTGACAACTCAGCTGCTAATACTCGAGAATATTCTTTGGCTCCCCTTGTGTCGAATCAATAAATTTTGGTTGAATACTCTACCCTCGAAAACTGTTGCGATCCCCTATACTTGTGGGTTATCAAGACCTTTTTCTAGCGCCGTTGCCGGGGAGCATAGCTCTATTCTCTGAGTCACTTGGGATTTATATCTGTTGATCACTATGAAGAATCTAAAAGACCCAAAAACCAAGATCTATCCCTCTACTACGAGGGGAGGTAAGGAACTGCCATCTAGCTCTGCACTTGATTCACCTTCTGTTATGAGTAAACTTGCGACACCACCACCTGCTATTGATTCTGATATGTCGCAAGTAGTTGATGATTCCACTTCTGCTATGCATGATGCTTATGCTGATACTTTGCTTGATACTACTGTGCCACTGGGTGAATTTCTTGATGAACAAATTGCTAGAGTCAATGTTGCAACTGATGATATTTCTGAAACTGATGAAATTATTGAAACTGAACACTATGAGACACCTGCTAGACCTAGCTCTCCTAGATATGAATTGCCTAATATACCTAAGGGTTATGTTATGGAGGGAGAGGTAGCTAGGGACTTTCTTGCTTGTAAAGATAGAGATGATCTTAAGAAATTACTATGCAAGTGGAAAGAAAAATCTTTGAATGCTAGAATGCAATATGATCCTAAGTTTGCTACTTCACCTATCTTTGTTACTGATAAGGATTATGAATTCTCTGTCGATCCTGAGTTAATTACTTTGGTTGAATCTGATCCTTTCCATGGTTATGAATCTGAAACTGTTGTGGCACATCTTACTAAATTGAATGATATAGCCACCCTATTTACTCATGAGGAAAAAATTCGTTATTACTATATTCTTAAGTTGTTTCCTTTCTCATTAAAGGGTGATGCTAAGATATGGTTTAATTCTCTTGCTCCTGGTTGTGTGCGTAGTCCCCAGGATATGATATATTACTTCTCTGAAAAGTATTTTCCTGCCCATAAGAAACAAGCTGCCTTGCAGGAAATATTTAACTTTGTGCAAATTGAAGAAGAGAGTCTCCCACAAGCTTGGAGGAGGCTTCTCCAATCACTTAATGCTTTGCCTGATCATCCTCTCAAGAAAAATGAAATACTTGATATCTTTTATAATGGACTAACCGACGCTTCTAGGGACCACCTAGATAGTTGTGTTGGTTGTGTTTTCAGGGAACGAACTGTTGAACAAGCTGAACTACTATTGAATAATATATTGAGCAATGATAATGATTGGTCTATTCCCGAACCACCCCCAAAGCCAACTCCAAAGAAAAGAGGTATTCTATTTCTCAGTCCTGAAGATATGCAAGAGGCAAAGAAATCTATGAAAGAAAAAGGCATTAAAGCTGAAGATGTTAAGAATCTACCACCTATTGAGGAAATTCATGGTCTTGATAACCCGACACAGGTAGTAGAGGTAAATTCCCTCCGTAGATTTGATGAAGGTGATATTCCTTATAATAAGTCTGCTAGCCAATGCTTGGATGAGTTTGATAACTTTATTGTTAAGCAAGAAAATTTCAATGCTTATGTTAGTAGACAATTGAAACATAATGCTTACATGCTTGATCGCTTAGGTGATTATATGAGTAGAACTGTTAATGATCTTAAGCTTATTAGTAAACATGCTTCGATGGTAACTACTCAAGTAGAGCAAGTACTTAAGGCACAAAATGATTTGCTTAATGAGATGATTGGTAAGAACAATGATAATTCTGTTAGAGTTGTGACTAGAGGTGGTAAAATGACTCAGGAACCTTTGTATCCTGAGGGCCATCCTAAGAGAATTGAGCAAGATTCTTAGAGAATTAATACTGATACACCTAGTCGTCCCAGTAATAAAAGGAAAAAGAATGACGATAGGGCTTTGCATGCTGCTAGTGAACCTGTTATAGATACACATGAAAACCCAAATGATATTTCCATTTCAGATGCTGAGACACAATCTGGTAATGAACATGAGCCTAGTGATAATATTAATGATGATGTTCATGTTGATGCTCAACCTAGTAATGATAATGATGTGGAGATTGAACCTGCTGTTGATCTTGATAACCCACAACCTAAGAACAAAAGATATGACAAAAGAGACTTTGTTGCTAGGAAACATGGTAAAGAAAGAGAACCTTGGGTTCAGAAACCCATGCCTTTTCCTCCTAAGCCATCCAAGAAAAAGGATGATGAGGATTTTGAGCGCTTTGTTGAAATGCTTAGACCTGTCTTTTTGCGTATGCGCTTGACTGATATTCTGAAAATGTCTCCTTATTCTAAGTATATGAAAGATATTGTGACAAATAAAAGAAAGATACCGGAAGCTGAGATTTCCACCATGCTTGCTAATTATACCTTTAAGGGTGGAATACCAAAGAAACTAGGAGATCCCGGAGTACCTACTATACCATGCTCTATTAAAGGAAACTATGTTAAAACTGCTTTATGTGACCTTGGAGCTGGTGTTAGTGTTATGCCTTTCTCTTTGTATCGTAGACTTGATTTGAATAAGTTGACACCTACTGAAATCTCTTTGCAAATGGCTGATAAATCAACTGCTTTAGCCATCGGTATTTGTGAGGATGTGCCTGTCGTAGTTGCAAATGTTACTATCCTAACGGACTTTGTTATTCTTGATATTCCCGAGGACGACAGTATGTTGATCATCCTTGGTAGACCCTTTTTGAATACTGCAGGGGCTGTTATTGATTGCAACAAGGGCAATGTCACTTTTCATGTTAATGGTAATGAGCATATGGTACACTTTCCGAAGAAACAACCTCAAGTTCATAGTATCAACTCCATTGAAAAAATTTCAACGATTATTATTGGAGACTTTGAATTCCCTCTCCCTACTGCCAAAAAGAAATATGATATACTTATTGTTGGGGACATGCATATCCCCATTGAGGTAACCTAGTGCTATTCGAAAATTCTCCGGTTCCGTGTCATTCGAAAAAAGTTTGTCAATAAGACTTGATCAACCTTATTGATGGATTCTTTTTGATGAGCATGAGATGGATGAATTTAGAAAGCACAACCTTCTGTACCCAACTTTTATTTTCTGTTCTTTAGATTTAATTTAGTAAAAATGCTATTATTTTTCTGTTTTCTGATTTATCCGTGCAATAAAAAATGACCTGAGAATAAAAGTCCTCCAAATGCCCTGAAAATGTAGTATGATTTTTTCTGGATTATTTTAGAATTTTTGGCACTGAGAACACATCAGGGGGCTGCACCAGTGGGCCACAAGCCTGCAGGGCGCGCCCACCCCCCCTGGGCGCGCCCCCTGGCTTGTGGGTCCCACGTAGGGCCCCCTCACTTATTCCAGCACCCATCCACTTCGTCTTCCTCTAGAAAAAATCCCACCATTGCTCAAACCCGTGTTCTAGCTCATCTTGCTGCCATTTTTGATCTCCTTGTGCAAAGCTCCATTTGCAAAACTGTTTTGGGGGATTGTTCTTCGGTATGTGACTCCTCCAATGGTCCAATTAGTTTTTGTTCTAGTGCTTTATATATTGCAAATTTTTGCTGCTGTCGTGACCTTGTTCTTGAGCTTGCATGTCAAATTTGTATGGTCCCAAGTAGTTTTGATGCATGATATAGCCTGTAGGCACTTGTGGGAGTAGTTGCTATAAGTTTTGTTGAGTTTTGTTCACCTTTATTGTGAGTCACTAAAAATTTCAGAAATTTCTCAGAGAAAGAAAGATGGTGAGGAGAATATACCAAGGTGGTTCCTCGAGCAAGAAGACCCCGAGACTCGCGATACGTGAGCCCGACTTTGAACCACCAAGGGAGCTCAAGTGCGGCCTTGTGAATGGCCGTCGGATCAATTCATGGTCCATGCTGGATTCAAGGAAGAATTTTACGCGTACATATGAAATGCTGGCCTTGAAGATTTCGTCTCAGACCAATGCAAGCAATATTATCAACTCACTGATTCCTTCGTGCGGAGGTTTGAATTTTCATCCAGGCGTAATACGCATTCCGTTCTATTTAATCTTTATGATGAATCTTATACTATGGACCTAGAGGATTTTAACCGTGCATGCAAAATTCCACAATGGGGCAGCCATAGTGATCCTCATAAAACTGAATATAATGATTTTCTTGATAGCATCACTGTGGGAGAAACTAGAAACATTATACAGGCTACCTTGGGGAGCATTCACTTTGCTGTCATACATTATTTTGCTCTCTTCATAGGTAGATGTATTAACGGTAAACATGATCATAGCCACCTTTGCGTATCTGATCTTAGTATTCTTAAGAGTGCGGTCATGGGTGATAGACGATATAACCTGGGAGCTATTATTGCTAGGAGGCTACATAAAAATGCTAAGGATGGAGATTTCTTTGGTGGGATTTATGCTACCCAGGTAGCTAATTATCTTGGGGTACCCATAAGGGAGAATGATATTGAGTTACCACCTGCTTTTCTTTATTATGAGGCTATGGTGCGCTACCAGTTTCTTGAGAGAAACGAACAATCCCTCCTGTACCGACTAATTTTTGACTGACATCGTGCTGTCCATATTACCCTTCCTGCTCCTGCCTTCTTTAACTTTCAGGAAAAATAGAGACACTTTATAACCAGAGAGGAGGCAAACGAGTATGAGAGAGAGGCGGAAGCCGCTCGCCTCCGCGCTGCAGCCGCTCAGGCAGTTGCTGCCGCAGCCCAGTACAACCCCAACTATGACTTTGGATATTATCCGGGCCAGCCATGGCCCTAGACCAACTTAGGCTAAAATCCTAAGCTTGGGGGAGTACGTATTTCTCACCGACATTACATTCATGTTCACACACTCATCTTAGTAGTCGGTGCTTATACTTTTTCATTGTACCATCCATGGTAGTTTATTTCTTCTTTTCGCTTTCTTCCTGTGTGTTTAATTAACCTTGAGAAAAAAAAATTAGTTCTAGCTTTACCTTTCGGTTTGTTTAGTTGTATCATTAAAAAGAAAACCCAAAAAGATTTCTCGTTCTTCTTTTGCTTGTTGGGAGCTCTCCCGTGTAAATAGTTTTTCTCGTTCTTGTTTTGAAATTTCTTTTCTTTGGGTCGTAAGGAGAAGACCACAATGAAAATGTTGAGTGTCTCTCATATGCATTATTGTTTATCTTACAGAGAGCCCATATTACCTTGCCTTCTCCTTTGAGTTATTGTTTGCAGATTCTAGCTTAGTCCAATGCACGTGCACTCTCTTTATTATACACACCGTTCGGTCGTGCAAGTGAAAGGCAATAATGACGATATATGATGAAGTGATTGAGATGGAGAAAAGCTGGTACGAACTCGACCTACTAGGTTTTTGTAAATATGATTAGCTCATCGTTCTGGATTCAGCTCATTATGGATGAAACATGTTTGAAATGACAATTAGAGATTATAGTTACTCATGCCATGCTTAATTAGCTAAGAGTGTATAATGGTTTGTCTTGAGTGCCAACATGCATTTTAAAATGGTTGTGATGCAGTATGATAAGATGGTATCCTCCTCTGAATGATTCAAGTGGCTTGACTTGGCACATGTTCACGCATGTAGTTGAAACAAAATCAACATAGCCTCCACGATGTTTATGTTCATGGTGATTTATATCAATGTTGGTTAATCTCAATGCATGTTTATGACTGTTGTCGCTCTCTAGTTGGTCGTTTCCCAGTCTCTTGCTAGCCTTCACCTGTACTAAGCGGGAATACTGCTTGTGCATCCATTTCCATAAACCCAAAGTCGTTCCATATGAGTCCACCATACCTACCTATATGCGGTATTTACCTGCCGTTCAAAGTAAATTTGCACGTGCCAAACTCTAAACCTTCAAATAATACTCTGTTTTGTATGCCCGAATCGCTCATGTAGTGACTAGGGGCTGTGAGTATCTTCCATGCTAGGTGGGTTATTCTAACGATATGTGTTGATTCACTATCATTCACGAGAAAGTGGCTGGTATTCGGGATGCCCAGTTCCATGCTCAAAAATCAAATCAAAATATAATGAAACAAAACTCCCCCAGGATTGTTGTTTGTATGGACGGTACCCGTGGATTCGGCTCGCCGTGGAGTGTGATTGATTGGTGGAGGGGGAGTAAAAACTTTACTATTCTATTTGGGAACCGCCTATAATGTATCTAGCATGGAAGATACCGAGATCTCTTAGTTGTTATGTTGACAATGAAAGCATACCGCTCAAAATTATTATTCATCCCTGTTTTAAAAACTCGAGCTCTGGCACCTCTGTAAATCAATGCTTCCCTCTGCGAAGGGCCTATCTATTTTACTTTACTGTTGAGTCATCCTCCTCTTATAAAAAGCACCAGTTAGAGAGCACCACCGTCATTTGTATGCTTTGTTATTAATTGATATTGCGTATGATTGTGACTGGATCTCTTTTACCATGAATTACAATGTCTAGTCAGTACTTGTTCTTCAGAGGTGCTCTGCATTTATGTTTTGCGGTCTCAGAAAGGGTTAGCGAGATACCATCGTATCATATTGTATCATGATTGTTTTGATGAAATTGTTGTCATCCGAGATTTATTATTATTGCTCGCTAGTTGATTACGCCATTGATATGAGTAAATGTGAGACCTAAATGTTATTGTGAATGTGGTTAGTCTATAATCTTTGCTGAAAATCTGAACATCAGTTAGACATATTTACAACAACAAGATCAAACAGAGTTTGTAAAAGTTTTTCTTTATCACTTTCAGTTTGTCAACTGAATTGCTTGAGGACAAGCAATGGGTTAAGCTTGGGGGAGTTGATACGTCTCCATCGTATCTACTTTTCCAAACTCTTTTGCCCTTGTTTTGGACTCTAATTTGCATGATTTGAATGGAACTAACCCGGACTAACGCTGTTTTCAGCAGAATTGCCTTGGTGTTATTTTTGTGCAGAAATAAAAGTTCTCGGATTGACCTGAAAATTTACGGAGAATATTTTTGGAATTAATAAAAAATACTGGCGAAAGAATCAACCGGAGGGGGTCCACCACCTGGCCACAAGCCAGGGGGCGCGCCCCCCCTAGGGCGCGCCCTGCAGGCTTGTGGGCCCCCTGGAGCTCCTCCGACCTCAATTCCAACTCTATATATTCCTATTCGGGGAGAAAACAATCAAGAAGAAGAGTTCATCGCGTCTTATGATACGGAGCCGCCGCCACCTCTTGTTCTTCCTCGGGAGGGAAGATCTGGGGTCCGTTTTGGGCTCCTGAGAGGGGAAATCGACGCCGTCGTCATCACCAACCATCCTTCATCACCAATTTCATGATGCTCTCCGCCGTTCATGAGTAATCTCATCGTAGGCTTGCTGGACGGTGATGGGTTGGATGAGATTTACCATGTAACCGAGTTAGTTTTGTTAGGGTTTGATCCCTAGTATCCATTATGTTTTGAGATTGATGTTGCTATGACTTTGCTATGCTTAATGCTTGTCACTAGGGCCCGAGTGCCATGATTTCAGACCTGAACCTATTATGTTTTCATGAATATATATGTGTTCTTGATCCTATCTTGCAAGTTGTAGACACCTTTTTCGAGTTATGATCCGCATCCCCCAGGGTGACAATAACTGGAATTCTTTCCGGTGATTACCGTAGTTTGAGGAGTTCATGTGTTCATTAAGTGCTAATGCTTTGGTCTGGTTCTCTATTAGAAGGAGGCCTTAACATCGTAGTTTCCATTAGGACCCCACTGCCACGGGAGGGTGGGAGAAAAGATGTCATGCAAGTTCTTTTCCATAAGCACGGATGACTATATATGGAATACGTGCCTACATTACATTGATGAATTGGAGCTAGTTCTGTGTCACCCTATGTTAAAACCGTTGCATGATGAATGCCATCCGACATAATTATCCATCACTGATCCATTGCCTACGAGCTTTTCACATATTGATCTTTGCTAAGTTACTTTTCCGTTGCTACTGTTACAATCACTACAAAACTGCTAATGTCACTTTGCCATTGTTACCGTTACTTCCATACTGCTTTGCTACTGAATACTTTGCCTCAGATACTAAGTCTTTCAGGTGTGGTTGAATTGACAACTCAGCTGCTAATACTCGAGAATATTCTTTGGCTCCCCTTGTGTCGAATCAATAAATTTGGGTTGAATACTCTACCCTCGAAAACTGTTGCGATCCCCTATACTTGTGGGTTATCATTCCACTTCTCAAAATTCACAAATATTCCAAAAATAAATCTCCGTAATTTTTTATCGCGTTTGGACTTTGTTTGATATGGAATTTCTGCGAAACAAAAAAAAAAAAAAAACAAGAACTGGCACTGGGCACTGGATCAATAGGTTAGTCCAATAAATCATATAAATTGTTGCCAAACGTATGTGAAAGTTGTATAATATTGGCATGAAACAATCAAAAATTGTAGATACGACGGAGACGTATCAGTAAACATTCTTTTAAGATCATATACTTCGAAAGATTGATGATTTTGTTGCTTGTGCCTATAAATATTACTATGTTGATGTTTGTTAATACATCGTTTTTCACTGAGGATACATGCAAAAGATTACATATTGGGTAGCATGTCACATCAAAAATTCTGATTTTACAATTTACCTACTCCAGGACGAGCATGAATTAAGCTTGGGGATGCTGATACGTCTCCAACGTATGTATAATTTTTTTATTGTTCCAAGCTATTATATTATCATTCTAGGATACTTTTGAAGTAATAATTTACCAATTTCTATTATTTTTGAGCACTAACCTATTGACCCAGTGCCCAGTTTCACTTGTTATTTTCTGTGTATTTTTTTACTTTTCAGGTTTACAGTACCAAACGAAGTCCAATTGCCCCAAAATTTTTTATGATTTTTTCTAGACCAAAGGAAGACCTGGAAGCTTCCGGAGAAGACTCGAGGACGCACGAGGGAGGCACAAGCCAACAGGGCACCACCAGGGGGGGGGGGGGTCGGCGCGCTCTAATGGCTTGTCCCTCATCGGTGGACCTCCTACCCCTGTTCTCTGGCCTATAAATTCACATATATTCCAAAAACCCTAAAGGGCATCCCGAAACACTTTTTCCGCCACTACAAGTCTCTATTCCGCCGCGATCCCATCTGGAGCTTTGTTCCGGCAACCTGTCGGAGGGGGGATTGATCACAGAGGGCATCTTCATCAACCTTGACGCCCTCATGGTGATGTGTGAGTAGTTCACCACAAACCTACGGGTCCGTAGTTAGTACCTAGATGGCTATCTCTCTCTTTTGATCTTCAATATAATGATCATCGCATCTTCGCTTTGATTTATCAGATGTAATTCTTTTGTACGGTGTGTTTGTTGGAATCCGATGAATTGTGGGTTTATGTTTCAGATTATTCATGAAAAGTATTTGAGTCACCTCTGAATATTATGATTATTATTTGCATGATCATTATAGCGTCGTAAATCTCTCCGATCTATTGAAATAGTTTGGCCAACACTTGAGTGAAAGGGGTGCGTTGTAGTGGGTTCAATTTGGCGGTGCTCTATATCCCTGACAGAAGGGGACAAGACATGTCTTTGTATTGTTGCCACTAATGACAAAACAATGGGGTTAGTTCATATTAATTGAATCCTCTCTGTCTACATCATGTCAACGTTCTCCAATCATTACTCTATTTTACTTAATACTCTAGATGCATCCTGGATAGCGATCGATGGGTGGAGTAATAGTAATAGGTGCAGGCAAGAGTCGGCCTATTTGCTTATGGACATGATGCCTATTTATACATGATCATTGCCGTGAATATCACATAACTATGCACTTTTCTATCAATTGCCCAACATTAATTTGTTTACCCACCGTATGTTGCCTACATGAGAGATACCGCTAGGGAAAACTATGGCCCCCGGGTCTATTCACCGATATCTTTATAAAACCTATCATTACCTTGCTGCCATTATTTACCGTTTATTTTATTTTGCAATTGACATTTATCTACTATTATCTACACACTTCACTTGCTTGCAAATAACAAGATCAAGGGGAGGGCACTACTGGAATTCAGTTATTTTCCGTCTGCCATAGCGGACGGCAAAGGACAGGACCACCGACGGCAAAGCCTTTGCCGTCGGGCAGCAGACGGCAAAATTTCCGGCACTGAGAACCCCAGTAAAGGAGTGCTTTGCCGTCTGCCTTTATACAGTGGACGGCAAAGTGTTTTTGCCGTCAGGCAGCAGACGGCAAAGTGACTGGACGGCCTAAACTTGAGTTAGCCCCGTTAGTGGCTAACGGAGCCTTTGCCGTCTACCACTCCCCCTTTGCCGTCCGCACCCTATGCCGTCTACCTCCCCTTCTTTGCCGACGGCCACTCCTTTGCCGACGGCCACCGTCAGCATAGCTTCTTTGCCGTCCGCCCCCCCGCCAGCCTCCTTTGCCGACGGTCACTGCTATGCCGACGGTGGCCGTCGGCATATCTTCTTTGCCGTACGCCCTAGCCACACTCCTTTGCTATAGTGCCACTGCTATGCCGACGGTAGCCGTCGGCATAGCTTCTTTGCCGTCCGCCCCTGGATGGCAAATGTACCAAATGGCATCAGGCGCACTCCCAGGATGCACAGGTGGGTGCCACGTGTTGCCTTTGCCGTTGGTGCCGGACGGCAAAGAAACTATGCCGACGGTGGCCGTCGGCAAAGTGGCAATATTGCCCCAGTTTTTTCTGTTTTTTCTAATATCCTATTTTCACAGGCAAAATATGCTATATATGTATATATTTCACAATAACCCTAGTGATGATCATCCAACAACAAGCACACGCACAAGTATCCAACAAACATACCAAAACAAATGTCACATTGTTCACCATATTACAATAGTAACAAGTTTCACATATGTAGCAAGTTTAACATTGTTCATCGATACAAAATCACAAGCACTCCATCAATGCAAGCTTCCGTGAAGTGACTCTAATCTGCAAAATGGGAAATACGAAAGTTAGATGAAGAAGACTAGAATAAGAAGAAGAAGATGAAGAAGCGGTTTTCTTCTCTCTATGTTTCTCCTCTTGTTTTCTTCTTCTTATTGCTTATTTGTGTCATTCGGGCGAAAGTTAGATGAAGAAGACTAGAATAAGAAGAAGAAGATGAAGAACACTAATATTTCGGAAGGAGCTAAGTTTGTCTAAGTGCTAAGTTTGTCTAAGTGCTAAGTTTGTCTAAGTGCTAAGTTTGTCTAAGTGCTAAGTTTGTGTAAGTGCTAAGTTTGTCTAAGTGCTAAGAAGATGAAAAACGAGCTAAGTTTGGGGCTTACCGTCCTCGTCATCATGGAGGAGAGGCACCGCAGTTGCTCAGACCAGTTTCACCTGGAGAAGGCTGCCCTGGAGAAGGGTCGTGCGATGCGACTCCGGAGTTAAGCTGCACCAAAGATGATTTGCAATGTCTCGTTAGCATGATGACACTGAAAAGATCATTGCATTGAAATGAAACTCACCGTTGGAGCCGTGGTAATGACTGGCATCGACGGAGCGGCCTGGCCAGTCTTCTCGCACATAGTCTGCACATTTGTTTTCACAAGTCAACGATATTCATTATTAATGAAAGGAACATTATATGCAAGATTTGACAAATATGAAGAAGAATATTACCACGATGAGCTCGTAGATGGCCCGGTAAGATGCATCGGACCGTGCCCTCTCCTCCTCCAACAACCTTGCCGTCCTCTCCTCCATCTCCTTCTCCTTCGCCACCATAAGCGCCTGTGTTGCCTCTCTCTCTCTTTCAGAATAGCAGCCTGCAACACAACTCCTCGTTAGCATTGTAATCATCTTTGTTCACACACATAACGTAATGAGGAAAGATATCTGAGTCCGTATAACTAACCTCGATGGCGAGCTCGACTGGCCGTGGACGAGGCCTTATCTCAGGAAAGGAGCTCATTTGGCGCGCCTTGATCTCCCGGAGGTTACTAGGACAACGTATAAGGCCATCTCCAATGGCAATCGAGCCATGGGGCCTCCCGCCGCCAGCTATCATCACCAGCTCTGGATCAATAGGCTCCTGGCTTGGGTTAAAGTCCTCCCCTTTCCTCGCCTTCCCCTCATCTCTGTACCTCACGAGCTTGTTGTGGGAGGAGATGTTGCTGAACTTCAAGGGATCATCGAGGTCAGATTCAGAGAATGCCTTGACCTTCTTGTACGAGGCAGTATGGGCCATTGCATAGAGGTCGTACATCTATGGCACCTCCGTTTTATTGTGATGCGCCTAAAAGAGAGAGAGAGGAACAAAGTATTAGTAAAGGGCTCAAGCTAGAATCAAGAATGAATTGCATGAATCATGAAGCTAACCACATACCCAGTTTAGACCAAACTGATTTAAGTTGGCGCTCCCTTGATGGTGTGGCACACCAACCATTTTGTTACGCCGGTCCTTGGCATTGTTGTGGATGGATAGCCATTGTTCTGAGCACCACTCATCCACCAACACCTCCCAACAATCCATCATATCCGCACACCATCTTGGGGGCACCTAAGTTAATAAAGAGATATTTGAGCGCTACGCGTAGGAATCAAATGAAGGAAACTAAGTACAAGGCCTTAAGAATACGTAATTACCTTCATGTAATGCTCCTTCTCCATCTTCTTTCCGTGGCACGTCGACTTCTCCTTCCTAATACGCCGCGAGGCGTAGTAGTCTCGAACAGCCTGCACCCGAGCCTCGTGCCGAAAGTTTTGTAGTAGGCGCCTGCATTGCTGATCGATAACCTTTGCCGCGGCCTCCTCGTATCCCTCCTGACACCTGTAGAAGGTCTCCAATCAAACGACACAACACTTATTAGTACAATAACTAGCTATTGTTGATTTTTAATTGTGTAAAGTAGAAATTACCCAAAAATACCTGATCACCATCTCCGCCCTCGTGTGGCACAAAACACCGTCGATCCTCTCCTCAGGCGGGGCTGGTGCAGCCAAGTAGTGCTCCTAGGTCAGTCCTAACTCTTGAACCTGACCCTCACCGGGCAACGTGACAAACCCCGGGAAGTTTTGCCTGACAAGGACACCAAGGATGCTGTTGGGCCTGCGGGCATCCTTGGGATGATGCCAACCCCTGCAGTATGACAAAGCCAACACATTAGATATTTGAAAAAACGTGAAGGCAAAAGGTTAAAAAAAGACTACATGCACTTACCTCTCCCCATCAGGCCTAATCAACCACCTCAGCTCGCGGGTCCCCGGCACAGGCGGGAGCCGTGTCATACCACGCTGGTAGATGGTGGCGCCCTCAGGCAGCTCGACGTCGCTATCAGAAAAACAATCCCCGACACCATCAGCATGGCCACTAGGCTCCTCCGGCCAGGTATCCCATGGGGTCTGCCGGGACGTGCCCTCATCCCTACTCTGCTCCGGAGTCTCGTGATACGAAGCCTCTAGGACAGGAGTCGTGTAGGTCGAAGGCTCGTCGACCCGAGGCTCGTGGACCGGAGTCCGCGTAGCCTCGTCCTCAGACAGGTCCACTCTAGCAGTCCTGTGCTCAGGTGAATCAGCTGGGGGTGGCGGCGAGGAAGGCATAGCAGCCACCCTACCTTTGCCGCGGCCTCCTCGCCCTCCTCTCCCACCTCTACTACCTCTCTTCTTCCCCCGACCTCCTCTCACGGGGGTCGACAAAGAAGCGGCCACCGGTGTATGCAGACTAGAGAGCAACGCTCTCCGGAGAGAGTCGGTAGGAATGGAAGTACCCATCCCACCACCCTCCGACGAAGGAGCCGCGGAGTGCTCTCGACCCTTTCCCACCATCTTTCAACAACTGCCATGACAAATAGTAAACGAAATTAGTACAACATAAAATTGAATACCGACATGAATAATAAAATGTATATAATTTAAGTGTATCATCATATACATAACATGAACTAAAAGTTGATTAACTGACATGAATTAATAATAATCTTGATCGTCTATATATTCTCCGGGATCAATAAATGCATCATCATCATCACTATCATCAATAAATGCATGATCATCATCACAATCAGGAACAACGTGTGGAAGGCCTCCTTCATGTAATCGGTTAAGCATTGACAGGTCATCCGCATCAGTAACCTCTTCTTGTTCCGGCTCTTCATGTTCCGGCTCAGGGGTTAAGTCGGATTCATTGTCGCTGTCTACTTCAATGTTCCGGGGTGAAGTAGAGCGGTTCTTGAAACGTTTTTTGGAAATACGTGTTTCTTGGAAGAATTCTCCTTCATATGTGTCTTGGTTAATGTGAGGTTCATAATCCTCTTCATTGAGGGGAGGTGGTCTAAAATGTGGCGGCACTTCATAAACGACATCCCAACCTTTCAGATTTGGATCAGTTTGGCAGGCCCACGGTAGATAGAAAACTTGGGTCGCCTGTTGAGCCGTAATATAGACATCGGGCACATCTAAATGGGTGCTTTGTTTGATTTCGACTAGCCCTATATGTTCATGAGTCCTTCTAGTCTCCTTCGGCTGGAACCAATGACATTTGAAGACTACGACGTTCGGTGGGTTTTCACCATAGAATAGAAGTTCATAAATTGTTTCAACTCTTCCATAGTACTCTGTATCTCCTTTGCCGATAGCAGAGACATAACAATTTGTAGTCTTTAGGTCGGGCATAGATAGCTCTTTGCCAAAGGTACGAAAGCGATACCCATTGATGTCGTATCTGTCAAATGAACAGACCTTATAATCAAAACCATTAGCGACTTGTCTCAGCTCGGCAGCCATAGACTCTGAATTAGCCTACAAGTTTAATACGAAAAGATTGTTGCATTAGCCGCAAATAAGACGGAGAAATGAAATGGTCCATTAATGGTAATTAATTACCGTTTGTTTGAACCAAGAGATGAAACCGGGATAGCCGCCTCCATGCTTCGCCAGGAGCTCATACTCTTCGACGGAATCCTTTTGGATGACCACTCCATCTGAGAATTTGGCGACGTATCGACTATATCAAATATCCAGGAATAAGAGCAGTTCTAAGGAATTACAAGTTGCGAAACAATAATGTACCGACAACTTACTCGATGTACGGCCACACTTCTGTTAGGTTGTTGAAGATATACAACGAAATGGTCCGCCATTCATCGACATCCAACGCTTTAGCTTTAGAAGCACCGGCTGGTGCGAGCTTCCCTTTGAATAGGCTGAGGTTGGATCGACTTTTTTTTGGGTCGCCATCATTGTACCGAGGCTTCGGATTATGCAAATGACGATTTTTGGCTTCGTAGTGTGCTGTCACGAAGTTTGCCGCCTCCTCAGTAATGAATGCCTCGGCCATCGATGCTTCAATTCTACGTTTATTTTTACATTTTGCTCGAAGTGTCTTCTACATCCTCTCAGTTGCGAAGCACCAACAGTTTTGCATGGGCCCCCCCAATCTTGCCTCGGTGGCGAGATGCAAAATCAAATGCTGCAATGGATTAAAGAAGCCCGGTGGAAAGATCTTCTCTAACTTGCATATCAACTCCGACGCCAACTCTTCCATTTCATCTAGCACGCTAGGCGATAGTTCTTTCGCACAAAGAGAACGGAAGAAATAGCTCAGCTCTGCCAATACTAGCCATTCATCCTCAGGGATAAAGCCACACAGCATCACCGGCATTACCCGCTCAAGCCATATGTGCCAATCATGACTCTTGAGACCAAATATCTTCAGTTTGTCAAGACTCGCTCCCCTCTTTAGATTCGCTGCATAACCATCGGGGAACATCAACTGCATTTTCACCCACAAGATCATTTCTCTCATAGCCGGCCTTCCAAGATTGAACCATGCCTTTGGCTTTGTCCAATTCTTCTTTCCTTTCGCTTGTCGCATGTTTTGTAACGGTCTGTCACATAGAGCCTCCTGATCGATTCTAGCCTTAGGATTATCCTTTGACTTCCCCTCTATGCCGAACAATGTACCAAAAATGGCCTCGGCAATATTCTTTTCAGTGTGCATCACGTCGATGTTGTGTGGGCAAAGGAGGTCTTTGAAGTAAGGCAGATCCCATAAGCATGACTTGTGAGTCCATGCGTGTTCCGTATTATACCCTTTGAAATACCCAGGACGATTTGGATCCGGCTCGAGAGCATTTAACTGATCCAACATCTGTTGGCCTGTCAACGCGGGTGATGCAGAGTTTTTGACAACTCTACCTTTGATGAAATTCTTCTTGTCTTTTCTGAACTTATGGCGAGGATCCAGGAACTGTCTATGCATGTCGAAGCAAGAATACTTGCGACCCGCCTGCAGCCAACGGAACTCAAGAGCTGCCTTGCATGTGGGGCACGGAAACCTTCCATGCACACACCAGCCAACGAATAGGGCATACGCCGGCAAGTCATGCGTCGAGTACATGTACTACACATGCATTTTGAAGGTTTTTTTGGTAGCGGCGTCGTATGTCTTGATCCCATTATCCCAAGCTTGTTGCAATTCATCCTTAAGCGGCTGCATGTACACATTCATATTCTTCCCCGGATAGTTGGGCCCTGGAATTATCAACGTCAGGAAAATGTTCTTTCTTTTCATAATCTCTCCGGGGGGGGGGGGGGGGGGAGATTGAGTGGAATGACAAATACAGACCAACAACTGTATTGGGTTGCCGTCATACCAAACACATTGAATCCATCCGTGCTGATGGCGACTCGAGGATGCCTTGGATCTGCCGCTTTATTGTTATGTAATGCATCGAAGTACTTCCACGCAAAAGCGTCTAAAGTGTGTACCAACATCTGTTTCCCATCTGCATCTAGTTCGGTTCTTTTGCCCAATTTATGCCATGTCATCTGTCTGGCCGTCTCTTCGACAATGAAAAGACGTTGAAGTCTTGGTATGATTGGCATATAGCGAAGAACGTTAACAGGAATTTTTGTCTGCATCTTCTCACCCATACCGTTGTCTACGACAACATACCTGGAAGACATGCAAATGGGACAATAGTTCAAGTCCGCATACTCAAGCCTAAATAAGGCACACCCACTCTCACAGGCATCTATCTTCTCATAGGGCATCTTAAGTACACGGAGAATTTTGTCCGACTGGTACAAGTTTGGAGGCAGTACATGGCCTTTGGGTAGAAAGCGTCCAAATATTGTCATCATCGCGTCGTAGCATTCTCTGCCCAGGTTGAATTGAGCCTTCAGAGCCATTACTTGCGCGATGGCATCCAGCTGACAAAGCTCAGTGTGCTTGTGGAGACGACGTTTTGAAGACTCCAACATTTCATAGAATGCCTTTGCAGATTCCTCCATCTCATCGTCCGAATCCCGAGCATCATCAAAGTCTTGCACCATGTCTTCGATCCCGATACCATGCTCGTCGGTGCGATGACGAACCACCTCAGCTCTGGCACGTTGGGCAGACTCACCATGAAAAGTCCACACCGTATAATTAGGCCTGAAACCCCACTTCTGCAGGTGTTTAACCATTTCACCCTCTGTCTGCCTTTTAAAGTTGTCGCATCGGGGACAGGGACACCATGTTTTTTCCTGGCCATTTGCAAATGCGGCTCTCACAAACCCCTTGGTATTTGTAAACCATTCTTTGGTCATGTCGTTCTGACTGGTGTGACCAGTGTACATCCATGCACGAGCAGTCATCTTGCCTAGCTACTGGACACACAAGAAATATATATATATAATTCAGCATATATATTCATCAGTTAATCAAGTTTGTCAGTTTTATTACGTCCATGCAACCTACACGCTAATAGGTAAAGATAGGTCCTAATCCCACTCCAGTATGTGTAGATTGGGTTCGTTTTCCCATGCTCTGCTCCGGATCCGACGCAGAATTTCGGCAGCACCTCCCCGCTGTTCTCCTGATACACGTCTCGGCAATAAGCAGAGAGGATGTGTACCCGGAGAACAACAGGGAGGCACTAACGAAATTCCGCATCGGATCCGGAGCAGAGCATATGGGAAAACGAACCCAATCTACACATACTCGGGCTGTCCATGGATAATGTTGGACAATTCGAAAGGATGGCGGTTATAAATATGCAAAGACATGCATATTTATAGATGCTGCCCTTTCGAACGGGAGACGCATACTGGTCACGCATACTGATGAATGAAGACACCTATAGCTAGCAAGTTTCATCGGCGCGAAGACCGGAACAGAGCAAATTAAGGGGGCAAGGAGATGTGTGCTCACCCACGAACGCAGGGGAGCTCGTCAAACACACAGGGAGGTCGTCGAACAGCAGACCCTCGCAGCGACGAAACAACTGCACATTGAAATCCAAAGATGAGTAACATAGCATTATTGTTTTTTCCGTCAACCTAACTAAATATTTAAAATACGATTCCACCGCCAAGTTGAAATTTAGGGTTCCATCGACGCCGAGGTACGCCCTCTGCCGACAGGCCACCCTGGCCCTCTCTTTCCTATCCTCCTCCTCCTCCTCCTCCTCTTCTTCTTCTTCCTTCTTTTCCTTTTTCCTCTTCTTCCCTTTTCCTTTTTCCTCTTCTTCTCCTTATTTTTCTTTTCTTGTTAGTTTTTTTTCATCTTTCTTCTTCTTCTTCTAATTATCTAAACCTAAACTAAACCTAGCCCTAACCTAAACCAAACACTAATTAACCTAAACCTAAATAGTAAAACAACAGAAAAAAGGAAAAAAATCACCTTGAGGGCCGGTGGAGGAGGGCCGGCGCGGTGGTGGAGGAGGGTCGACGCGGTGGTGGATGAGGGCCGGCGCAGGGGGGGGAAGGCCGCGGAGAGGGGGGCAGAGCCGCGGCCTGCTCCGGCGGTGGGGCGGTGGGGCAGAGCAGCGGCCGCTCCGAGGTCGTCGGGGGAGGGGCGGGCGCAGGGGCCGGAGAGCGGGGCGGCGGGGCAGGTCGTCGGGGAGGGGCGGCGGGGGAGCTCATCGGGGAAGGGGCCGGCGTAGGGGCTGGGGAGCGGGGCGGGGCGGCCGGTGACGGTGGCGGCGGGGTGAGGGGCGGCGGGTAGTGGCGGCGGGTGAGGGTGGCGGCCGGTGAGGGGCGGCGGGGTAGGGGCGGCGGGTGAGGGGTGGCGGCGGGTGAGGGGCGGCCGGTGGTCGTGTGGGGCGAGAGAGAGATGCACACAGAGAGAGAGGGGGTCGGGGCCGGCCGGGGGGGGGTTTGTTAGGCCGGGTGAGGGTCTTTGCCGTCCGCTAGCAGACGGCAAAGAGGGGGTGGGGCCGGGGGCTAACGACCGTTAGCCAGGCGTCTTCTTTGCCGTCTGCTAACGGACGGCAAAGGGACCAAAGGCAAACGGCAAAGATACGGCGGACGGCAAAGAGCTCGTCCATTTGACCTAACCAGCTTCACGCCCCAGTGGGGCCCAGCTGGGCTCTTTGTCGTCTGCCTTTGGTCCCTTTGCCGTCCGCTGGCCGACGGCAAACAATATCTTTGCCGTCAGTCCGTTTTTTGCCGTCAGTTTCTTGTCAGTGGACAGCAAAGACGTTCTTTGCCGTCCGCCAGCAGACGGCAAAGAACTGGCAAACGGCAAATTCCTGGATTCCAGTAGTGGGATTGACAACCCTCTTGCCGCGTTGGGTCAAGTTGTTTACTCTTTTGTGTGCAGCCGCTGAAGACGGTTGTGCATTGATATTCCTATTTGTTCGATATGGTTTCTTAACCGAGGGAAATACTTACTGTATTAGGCTGCAATTACCCGTTCCTCTTTTCGGAAAACCCAACGCAGATCACAACTATCACGAGCTCCTCCCCGATGGCTACCCCCCGGCCATGGCGCCCTCCTCCGCCAACATAAGAGACATCACACCGCATTCGAATGCTAAGCGCGCCACCTCTACGGTATGGTCAGATTTGGGTTTAGGATAAATAGATACTCCCTACGTTCATTTATATAAGGTTATTTGTGTTTTGATAAAATTCCATAATGTAAGGTCCATTTCTTCTAATTCCTCGCAATTCCGGCTTTAGCCCTCCAGAAGAATGGAAGTATCTCTTGCTTGATTTCCTGTATCTCTCCATGTAGAGAAAAAACAGAAAGTATCTTTCTCCGGATTGCGAATTTCTCTCTCTTTCCTAGCCTAAGTGTTTTACTTGCCAGTAATCAAATAATTTCCCAAGGGTAATTTTGTCCTAGATTGTCTATAATTATGCGCCTTGATCACCATGCCAAAAATAATACACTTTAGATAAAGGAATCGAGGGAGTATTTAGCATTGATTAAATGTCAGTAGTGTGTCTTAGTGATATTTGTGCTTAGGGTAACTAAGGGTAGATTAGGAATATTATGTATAAGATCTATTGTAGTATCATTGGCATATATTTTCAAGTATTGACATGAGTGTCAATGTTTTGGTGAAACGTCGATTACTTTTTGTTTTGCCGAATTTCTACCACCCGTTATGTCCACTTTTTTAGCGAAGTTCATGTCGCATTTTTCTTTCCGTTTTACCTAGGATCAATTGTAGTATCGTTATCTTATATTTGCACGTATTGACATGAGTGCCAATGTTTTGGCGAACGTTGATTCATTTCTGTTTCGCCGAATTTCTGACACTCGTTATGTGCTCTTTTTAGCGAAGGTCATGTCGATTTTTTCTTTCATTTTTTATGCTTCTAGACTCATAATTGCCATACTAAATTTTAGCAACTGCAACAAATGGATTCCAGAGAACCATCTTCTATTGACCCCTCAGCTCAGCGTCGTAAAAAGAGCAAAAGTGAAAGAAGAAATCATGCAATGAACCTACCGCCAGTAAGGCACTAGTAGGAGAAGATGTGGTGAATGTTTCTACCAGTTCGCGCATATGGTGAGTATTTGAGCGCGGTGAACCGATGCTACCACAACACCAGTTGAGTGCAATAAGCATTGAAATTCAGCTTCGACACAAAGACGTAGTAGCTAGGTCAGAAAAGCGTGAGATGTATTACACCGCCAATGTTATACAAGGACTTCGATTTGTCGACGAGTAGCCTACCGATAAAATATATATTGGGTTTGAAAGTGTAGTCAATGAAAATATTTCCTACGTGGATGTAATCAACCCGTCTTTAATGAGGCTTTGGCCACTCTGGCATGCTGCAAATCCATTACTCCCAAATGCAGAAGTTACTTTCCTTGATCCGTATGTCATACATTATGCCAATGTGGATTCCGATAAAGGACAACGTCTTCTCGCGAATTACCTCCACAAGACCATTCTTCATACTCCTCGGCCGAAGCACACCTTTGTCATGCCTTACTTCGAAATATAAGTTCATTTCTTTATGCTTGCACATATACACCTAAGAGTACTTTGATGTCCATCTCATTCATGTTACATTGTTTAATTGTTTTGCGTAGCAATGAGCACTGGATCGTCATCGTACCTATGCTCCGGGAGGGCCGAGCTTATTTATTTGATTCCAAGAGAGACTCTAAGAACTCGTGGACTGATCTAAAGAAAGTTCTCAATGCTGCTCTTTTGATGTATCATAAGTCTGACCATAAGAACATGTCATATTCGCAGTATAAATTTAGCACTAGCTTTTGTTGCCGGCAACAACCGAAAGGCGAAAGCATGCGCATGTATGACTTATATGCCATGGTCTTGATGGATGACTATTTGCGTGTAGGACCACTATTGAGAAGTGACTCGATGTTGCAGAAGTGGTCCGAAGAAAATGAGAAGGAAGTTAAGCTAGCTCACTTTTGGACCGAGCAAGAGCGCCTTCAGAGGGTGCTCATGGATATCATCAATCTCCATGTAGCAAGGGATGAGGGGATGTTCTACTGCGGGGCAGAGAGTCAAAAGGAACAAGAGATGAGAATGGAGCATCAAGATGGCGATATATATGCTCCTATCTAGTCTAGAAAAATGTCAAAAACATTAAAATATGTCATGACACAATGCTTGTTACCTTGTGATCTCTAGTTTATATCTACATGTGTCATATGTTTACATATTTACCTTGTCATCTTTTCTATATGTATATATTTACCCTGTGATCTTTTCTATATGTATATATTTTGAATGTTATTGTGTGCTAAACATAATAGATGGGACCGCGAGAGAAGAATTGTGGGACGGGGTCTCCACGGCAGACATGGAGAAGCACTATCTATGGACGCCTGGAAAAGTACCGGGCAGAGCACCTCAGGGAGGCGATGTTAGCTTGGCTCAGAAGTGTTCCAATGGCCCAGTGTTCTCTCCCAGCGATTGAGAAGATAGCTGAGAGGCGGCTCAATGACCTCGCGGTGTGCATCCTTATGGAGGCGCCCCTGGATGAGAGGCTAAGGATCTGGCCGGGTATGAGTCCAACAACCATACCCATGTCGGGTCAGGTAGTTCAATGGGCTCTTCGAGAGGCCAAGTATCCTATTTAAGAGCAAGCATCCCGTTGGTCCCGTTCATTCCATCAATTACTAATTCATGTAGTATGTGCAGTTTTTACTAACGCTCTACGTGTTGAACATCGGCCGGCAGTCATTTCACTCCTAAACAACTCACCAAACCATTAATTATGTGATGAGAGACATATATATGCCTATTATTGTAATGCACTTATTATATTTGCTTTATAACTACTACTTTTCTTTAATGTGACATCATTGTAATATGGTGCATGTACATGGATCAATGTTCCAACAAGAATTAATTTATCAAATGCAATTTGGTAATATGATCCAGGTGCAACATGTTGGTAATACCATCAATTCGGCATAGAAGAATAGAAGTTGCGGGTAAAAATTCTATGGCGGGCGGTACAAAATGCCCGCTATCGCAACATGAAATTCTTGCGGCGGGTAGCAACCACCGCCCGCCACAGCTCACGGGCTACCACAGGCGAGCGGGCGCCCGCCACTGATGGCATGTTAGCAGTGATGGAAGGTTGGTGACACACGGGCCTAGGATCCTGGCCCGCCACTACTTGACTTTTTGCGCCCGCCACTGCTAGGCATTTCTGAAGTAGTGGAGGTACATTCACCCCCCGGTAGCGGGGCATGCCTCGCCCTGGGTTGCACAAAGCCTACGTGTTTCCCAAAGACATCATGTAGGATTTTCTGAACCGCTTCTGTACATCATTTCATGTGTCCGCCATGCATATCTTCAATTTCCCGCGCTGAAAGTCTAATAGTGCAACAAATGTCTCAAATATTGCAGGCGGACCTGAATGTGGAGGGATTAGCATGTGTCGTGCGATGGCCTCGTTTCAAAGCATAAGAACTTTCGAGGCCAACAGAGCAACATGGCCCACAATTCCTTCATAAACCAGACACATTCCATCTCGATAGCTAGAAACTACCTTGGAGATGGTGTGGTCTAAAAGCGGCTTCCGGTCACGCTTCTGCGAAACATGCTCAAACTTTTACCACACCCTACACGGGCCATGTGATGACACATTGCTAGGTCCCGAGGATTTTTGGCATTTTCCATGGATTTAAATAGTTTTGTAGGGCATGCCGTCGAGGTACATTCACCCCCCGATGGCGGGGCGTGCCCCTCCCTCGGCTGCACAAGGCATACACATTTCCCAAAGATATCATATATAATTTTCCAAACCGCTTCTGGACATCATTTCATGTATCAGCCGTGCAGATCTGTAATTTTCTGCGCTGAAATCCTAAGAGTGCAATAAATGTCTCGAATGTTGCAGGCGGGTCCGAAAAATACATGGGACTGGCACATGTCATGCGATGACCTACTTTTAGAGCACAAGAAGTTTCAAGGCCAATAAAGCAACATGACCAACACTTCCTTTACAAACCGGACAAGAGTGGAGGAGGTAGCAATGGTGTGACAACAAGAAGGAAGCATGGGCAGAAGGAACTGGAGAATCACCTGTCCACACAGGATAGGAGGGGTTTATAAAACCATGGGAGAGAAGGGAGCCCATCATTTTAAATTAATTATACCTCCATAGTCGGATGAGGAGCCCTCTGCTCAAAAGTCAAAATGCAAGTTGCGAATCAACATCTTCATTAGTTAGACTCAACTGAAAACAACTAAATGTAAAAAAAAAACTAATGATTTAATCATGCAATGCCCCCACCCCCCACCCCTCCCCCCGGCGGGAAAAAAGGAGATATGCATTGAAACAACACTTTGTCGGGAGGTGCAACACTCGGCCAACACATGCCATTTATTTTAAGAAAATAATTCGCAAATGAGTCGGTGATAGGTTCGTCCCACGGGCCATGTGTTATGTCTAGTTGTTTTTCTGAAAATATATGCTGAGAGCCTTGTCTAAGTGCCCGACAAAGATACGCCCACGTCACGGAGCAGTCAAATGCAAACGGACATAGCACGTGGCAACTTATTGCCATGCGTTCACTGTTTGGCTCTCGGCATATCTGATCTTTGCCGATTCTTTTGTCTTTGCCGTGTGCTTTTTGGCATTGTTTCGGCAAAGCCATCTTTGTAGACGTGTTCTATGCTTTCCAGATAGCACTCGGTGTATGTCACTCTGTCAAGTACCAGTGGATTGGCTCTCGGCTTAGAGCCAAACACTCGGCGTGGAGTTTTCCAGTAGTGAATAAGATAGATAGATATTCTACTTCTGCAATCGCGTTACATCCGATGTTACACAACATGGATAAATTTTATTATTTAAGGTTCCATACAACCAACCAAGCTACATAACACTTTACATAAAGTACTTCACACACATAAATCAGGGAAACGGTAAAACACAAACTTCTTATAGGTGACACATGTAAATCGGGGAACAACGTAAAACATAATCATAAACTCATAACATAATGGTCCATGCAATAAACTTCACAATTGTGCTTACCAAACATCTTCACTTCAAAATCAGATCTTCAAGGTGTCGATGGTTTGTTTGCCTGTTGCAAAAATATAGGTTTGTTTTGCTATGTAGTCCTTGTTCTTTATCTTCATGTATCGTGGTGGTCGCTTATCATCCAGCAGCTCTGGCACCGGCTCAATGTCCATCTCCATGTCCAATGAATAGAACATCGCCAACGACAAGCGCTCTTTGTCCGTATTGGTTACAACCCTGTGCATAAGGCTTTTGAAGAATCCGTTGCTCAGAATCTGTAAGCACGGGATGAAATAAAGCCATTTTTACCTCAACTTGACAAGCACAAGATAACATAAAAAATATATTATGCAGCGGCCTACACATATTGTACCTCCATTACATCTCCTATGTTCACAACCAATGCACTTGGAACGATGGGGACGTTGTACCATGCGCCATTCTTCTCAAACTGGAGCCCACTAACGTCGGCATCGATGAAGTTCACTGTGATCGCCGAACCATCAGTATGGGGCCTCAGGCCGAAGACATGGTCTGGCTTGGGACATGGAGGATAGTAGTTGAAGCCAACTAGGGTATAAGACGTGTCGGCGAACTTGTTCGTGAAGTATTCCTCATCCAAATTGAGCAGCTTGGCCATGATTTGTAGTACGATGTTGGCCACCGCTCTGCACTTGACTGTGTACTCAGATAGAATGTCCCTGCATAATTGTGGATGGTAAGACAACTCTAATGCGTTAGTTACTCATCAACTCATGGTTTTTTAATCATGTACTCCATCAGTTTGTGAACGGACGTTGTAGTTGGCAGTCTTCAACAACACTATATATGTCCATTATTGCCTTTTACATGCATATATGTTTTGTACAAAACTATTTATAGAAATAGTTTTCATGACAAGTCTGCTTGATAAGTTATATACTCAAGAGAATTGAAGTTCAAAAGCTCCAGCTGCATACTTTTTACAAGGACATTATTTATAAACGAACATAGCATGGCTTTTTATCAAATCTTGACGTCGCGTCAAGGCGGTACTACAACTTAGAGTTTTAACTCTATTAAGAGAGATATACTGGTAGTTTTGATTGTGATAAAAATCTAGCAGGTACCTGAAAGAAGGGGGTTGTGTTGGCCACAGTGTATATGTTCTCTTGGACTCGGGTTCCACTATGAGGAAGCACTGATCGTTCCAGTCAAGGAGCTGATTCTCTATGACGACCGACTCGTTACCGTACCCTTCTATGCTTAGCGTGTCGCCGTAGGCAATTTTCGAGACCTTTTGCTTCTCTTCTAGTGGGAGCTTGAAGAACTGCTTGGACACACTCATCGTCTCCGCAAGAAAACTAGGCTCCATTCCGTGCCCAACCGCCTGGCGAAATATCGACCGGGATGAGTAGATGACCACTTCATTACTATACATTATCGAGACAGAAACTCAAAGAAGTTTACCAGGAAAAAGCCCCAGTTCTCCAAAGCGGACTGCAGTTTGGCGAATTCTTCGGCGCTGTTGGCTGACAGCCGGCCAAGATCGATGACGGGGATGGGCTCCGGCATCTCGGAGACAGCGGCGGGACGGTCTTGCTCAGGAACCATATACTGGACCGGTGGCTCCTGCACGCCGCCGGCAACCAGCTCTTGCACGACCGGAGGTACATCGAGTATCTTGAACTTTTGGGAATATTCCATGGTTACTATGCTTGTTTCTGTTGAGCTCCCACTGTATATGAGCAGATCTATATATAGGCATGGATTGGCAAGGAGGTGTTGTTTCTCCATCTCGGCCATCACGTTCCCGATTTTTTTTATTACATAATTGCTTGATTTTTGTCCAATTATTATTACATAATCAATGCTACTGGTAGGTGGTTGGTCAACCCTTTGGTAGCTCAATCATAGACGCTGATTAAGTTTAGACCGTTTTCTAATTATTGCTAACCATCTTATATTTGCCTTGTCTAGTGCGCGCAAGCTAATAGCCTTTAAAAAATACAATGATGGAGCTATAGGCGTGATTGTACGTGATCATGGTGGAGCTTTATTTAGGGACCAATCCATTTGGTATGGTCAGACGCCAACGCTTTAATTAAGGGAAACGTTTCCAGCCGGTGCACCGGCCGAAGCGTTCGGCCGGATCGCTTCGTCTCGTGAGGGGCTGGCGTGTGGGGACCCGTAGCAGTTTTTTTTTGACGCGACGCACTTGCTTCACGCGGCCGGGGCGGCTAGCGCAGGCGGCCGGGGCGGCGAGCGCGGACGGCCGGGGTGACGAGGGCGGGCGCCGCGGCGGGGCGGCCGGGTCGACGAGCACGGGTGACGCCATGGCTGGCAAGCGCAGCGAGGACGAGCGCCATGGCCGGGTCGACGAGCAAGCGCGGCGAGCACGGCCTCCATGGCCGGATCGACCAGCAAGCACGGGCCCCATGGCTGGGACGACGAGCAAGCGCGGCGAGGACGGGCGCCATGGCCGGGTTGACGAGCAAGCACGGGCGCCATGGCCATGGCCGGCAAACACGGCGAGGACGAGCGCAGTTTTTGCTACATGCTTCAACCAGCTTCATTTTTTGCTACAACCGGCACCTAAATGTGCTACCACCGGCGATCAAAACTGCTACAAACCTAAATGTGCTACCACCGGCCGAAAGTTCGTCGGATTTTTTTGCTACAACCGGTGTTAATTTTTGCTACAACCGGTATCATTTTTTGCTACAACCGTTCACTAAAAAAATCTGCATACACGTTCGTCAGAGTTGCAACCCGAGTTCACCAGATTGTTTTGCTACAACCCACATTTTGTTTTGCTACCACGCATCATCAGCGTCGTTTTTTTACTACGACCACGTTGATATTTTTTTGCTACAACCATATTTTTGTTGCATCCGTTACCGAAATTTGCTACATCGTAGCCGAAATTTGCTGCATCGAGGATTTTTTGCTACATGGACAGATCTGACGGTCAAATCTGGCGGATTGGGCGGCCCGCGTGCGGCCGGCCGAAAGTTTCGGCCGGCGCGCCGGCGCAGAGCACTGGCCTTTAATTAAGTAGGCCCTTGCCGTGAGTGATGGTGTTAGACTTTCTTGTGATATTGGTCTATCAACGGTTATTGTAGAGTCTGATGCGCAGGAGGTTGTCAAGATATGGAGAGGCGGAAACCAAAATCGTTCTGAGATAGCTCCAACTCCAATCCTCCAGGAAATAGAGAAGAGTTGAGCGGGAATTTCGAGTCATTCCCACTAGTAGAAAATGGCCCATTTGTCCCGGTTCCAGAGGCCCATTAGCCCCGGTTCTGGAACCGGGACTAAAGGGTCGGGACTAAAGCCCAAAACCTTTAGTCCCGGTTCGCTTACCAACCGGGACAGAAGGGGCTCCACGTGACCGCTGCGGGGAGCCCAGGCAGGAGGACCTTTAGTCCCGGTTGGTCACACCAACCGGGACCAAAGGGCATCCACGCGTCAGCATCTGGCAGGAGCTGGGGTTTTTTTTTTTTTTTTTTTTGAAGGGGGGGAGGGGGGTTGGGGGTTTTGGAGGGTTAGTTTAGGGGTTTCATATTGTGTTAGCTAGCTAATAGAGAGAAGTGTCCTCTCTTTCTCCGTGCTTGATCGACGCTAGCTACTATACATATAGAGAGAACTCGACGCTAGCTAATAAGAAAATAAAGGAAATCATTAATTACACAAGATCGTCATGCTGAACATATATAGAGAGAAGTGACAACTCTTTCTCCGTGTTTGGTCGAACAACAAGTTTTCGTATATCTATTCGATGCTACTACATATATACAATATAACATCTTTTACAATCCCTAACATCATTTACCTAAGATCCAATCACAAATCTGCATGGTATTCTCCGTCTTTAGGTATGACGTGGTTAAGAAAGAATCCCACCAATTCCTCTTGATTTGCTCGTATGCGATCATGTGGTAGGAGTTCATCTCGCATCTGCCAGATCTAATTTAAAGAAGGGGGTCAATACATGCATATATATGAATAAAACTCAACACAATTGATGGTAATATATAAAATAAATTTCTGAATATTATTTACGTACTTCAAATTGTTTGTCAGAGAAGCCCCGCTCAGAGGTCGAGTGGCGAATGAACTCGCATACGTAGTATGCACATAAAACAATCCCTTCTTTCTGGTACAAGCACTTTACGAGAATAGAGTTCAATCAAACTGATAAGCAAGCATGGTAATGATATATTGATGAAAATTTGAATGAATTAGAGATGCGCGGAACTAGCTAGTACTACTTTGGGGTGCGTAAATCGCAACTCTTTGTTTAGACCGGGAACCTTTCGGGTGAACTTCTTCCAAACCCTGCCAGGCAAAGAAAATGATTACTTGATATCAGGAAATTAACGAAAATTGCATGCCGATATGGTCCTGGTATTGACTGAACTTACTTCTTGAGCATTGCAGTCATGTCCGCATAATCCTCGGGATCTTTACGTCTCGAGACTAAGACAGTTACTAATGCCCCGTCAAGCTTAATGGATAGCAGAATAAAGTGGAAACTGTGCCAGTATATATAACTCATCAATTACATTACTTAAGCTCGAGAAAGCGAAACCGAGTATACAGAGAAGACAACAACACTCACTTGAAGTTGTAAGGAAAGAGTATTTCCCTTTTGTTTTGATGTATAAGGAACGACTTTAGCAAGTTCTCCTCGGTCTCTTTGATTGAGTTTTGTACCGTCCATTCATTTACGGCATCTGGGATAATGAACCCAACGTCGAAGATTCCTACTTTTTTGCATTCGACGATCTTCAATCTGCATAATATAGTGAGGATAATTATATATAGATGCAATGAACGAGCTGAGCTAGAGACTTAACTATAGAAGGCATACTTACAGACAGTAGGAAGTCATGAGTTGTTTGTCGAGGGCCAGTTGATTGTATAACTGAAATAACTCCACAAATTCAATAGGCATCACAGGAAGTCCAATGAATTCATGCTCTGGTTTCACTGCCACATACATAGTGTCTCTCCCAGACTCCCTGCAGGTTTTCATGTACCACTCATGCAATTTGTACATCATTGTTGTTAGAGGAGGATGATCAGGTTTGATGAGAGGCTTCCTGTGCACGTATTTATATTCTTCTTTTGTTACCTCAGTCGTTTCAAAAATTACATCATCCCCCAAGTAATCACCAGGATTGGTACCGGGCACCATCCCCGGATGATTAGCGACGATATCGCTAGACACCTTGAGAGGGGGGCACGATTGCTTCTCCTGTTCGCCGAGCTGGGGAATTGTTTTCCCACTTCTTCGTTCTGCTAACCTTGCATCACTGGAAGTACTTCCCGACCGCCGCGCTTCATCATATGTCTTATGAATAATGCGGTCATAGTTGGATTGCGGCGGAGGCGGTGGTGGTCGCTTCAGGGCATCGATAGTGCGCTTCACTTTCACCGGATCTAGCTTCTCCTTCGGAGGTGGAGTTTTCTTTGCAAAATGGTCCCTCACTTGGGCACGACATATGCCCTCGTTTTCCTGCTCGGTCCTCTCATATGGTAACCTTTCCAGAGGCTTGAGAGATGGACCGTATCTGAATTGCCTCCCGCCTCTGCTTGTACTGCTTGTACTGACGAGGCGGAGAAGGGGGTGGAGTGCTCCGACGCGCCGGAGGAGCCGGAGCGGCGGCGTCTGTCTTTTGCCGTTGCCGACGAGGCGGAGGAGGAGGCGGACTGCTCCGACGCGCCGGAGTGGGCGAAGGAGGAGGCGGAGTGCCCTCACGCGTCGGAGGAGCCGGAGAAGGAGGCGGAGTGCCCTGATCACTCGCCAGAGGAGGAGGAGGAGGAGGCGGAGTGCCCTGACTCGCCGGAGGAGGAGGAGGAGGCGGAGGCGTCCAGTTTGGAAGCTTGATGTACTCCTTCTGCCATAGACATGTACTCCTCAGAGCACGAACCAGCTGATTCTCCCCTTCACCTGTAGAGTGGTCAAGCTCGAGCTCCTCAAATCCCTCCATTACTTCATCCACCATCACAACAGCATAGCCATGTGGAATCGGAAGGCAGTGAAAAGTTCCGTTGGGTTGAGGAGGTGCAACAGAGCCGACAGCCGCCTTGAAAGTGAGGTTCCGGCATTTCGTCATAAGCTCGCAATGTTGAGCATCCGTGATAGTATCCACGGGGTAGCTAGGAGCCGTGAAGTCAGGCTGAACGGGCTCCGTGGAAGCCACGCTGCTTCTCCGCTGAGATGGCGGGGTAGCTTCTAGGGTAGCTTCGTGCCGCTGAGATGGTTGGCCGGCAGCTCACTGGCTCTCAGCTTCCTCTAGCTTTTGTAGTCTTGCATTGAGCTTCTGCATGTCGCTCAACTCCGCTTTCCTCTTTCTCTCCCGGCTTCTGTAACCGCCTACGTCGGGAAACCCAATCTTCCACGGAACGGATCCTCGTGTGCCTCGTGTTCGTCCAGGGTGCTCAGCATACCCTAGGGCCTCAGTCAGCTCGTCCTTCTCTCTGTTGGGAATGAACGTCCCTTCCTGCGCTGCGGTGATATACTTCTGAAGCTTCTTGACGGGTATTGCAAGTTGCTCGTCCGTCCAACGGCACTTCCCTGTTTCAGGGTCCAAAGTTCCCCCAACCCCGAAGAACCAAGTCCTTGAACGGTCTGGCCAGTTCAATGTCTCTGGTTCGACCCCTTTAGCAATCAGGTCATTCTCAGCTTTGTCCCACAACGGCCGGGCTTTGAGGTAGCCACCTGACCCCGTGTGATGGCGATACTGCTTCTTTGCAGTGTTGTTCTTGTTTGTCTCTGACATTTTCTTACTCTTGTCCGATGTCTTATAGGCCACAAATGTGGGCCAGTGATCTCTTATCTTCTCAAATCGGCCGATGAATTCTGGAGTCTTCCCTTTGTCGACAAACTTTGATTTCAACTCATTCTTCCACCTCCTGAATAGATCTGCCATCTTCTTAAGAGCACATGCCTTGACCAGTGGCTCTATAACTGGCTTATTCGGATCCTCCTCTGGCGGTAGGGTGAAATTTGCCTTCAGCGCGGTCCAAAGATCATCTTTCTGTCTATCGGTGACATAATCACCTTCAGGGACGTCGTCGTCCTTAGGCTTATTCCATTGCTTGATGCTGATTGGGATGTTGTCCCTAACAATAGCTCCGCACTGAGCAGCAAATGCGTCATTGGTCCGCTTGGGTTCAATCGGTAGGCCATCGTCCACGAGTGCTGTGATCGTGAACCTTTCATCATTGCGCAACCTTCTCTTCGGGCCTCGTCTCGTTACCGAAGTTTGGCTCGATCCGGAAGGCTATAAAAGAAGAAAGAAGAGTTAATATATGTACATACCAAAACAATTAATGCATCAATTAGCTAGTCAGCACAGGCTTAATTAATATATATACCTCGCCGGACTTTGCAACAGCTCCCTCCTCCGTTCGGTCGCCGGAGCCGTCATCATGGTCTCCTTCTTCCTCCGGCATTCGGTCACCGGAGCCATCATGATCATGTCCTTCCTCCTCCATTGTTCGATCACCGGAGCCGTCATCCTATCCTTCCAGACCATCGGTGTCGTTGAGATACGACAAGACATCACATCCGGTGAGGATTATCTCCCCCAACAACTGTTCTTGTTCCAAGTCTCTTTGATCCATAGTTTCTGCAAATATTACAACATGGCAATTAATATACAAACATGAATGTCCGACGTCCGGACCGCCTCTCTCATGAATGTCAACCAAGGGATTCTCTTAACCTTTAAGGAATTTAATTAACAAAATGGCGCCATTCTGGATGTGCAGAAAATGGTCCATATTTTTCCCGATCTCATCTACCCTTCTATATGTCACGTTGTCTAGTGTCAAAGGATTCAAGAAAACCATGGCTTCATCATTAGCTGGAAGTAACAGGCGCATAATGGTACGAAGCTCTCCAAAATTGTTTTGGAACGGAGTCCCGGATAGGATAATTAATTAGCTTTTTGGTACGAAGTTCAGCAAGAGCCTTCCGAATATCGCTATTTGGAAGGCCTTTGCTGAAATTCGTACCAAAAAGCGAATTATTCTATCATGAACTCCGTTCCAAAACAACTTTGAAGAGCTTCGTAGCATCATACGCCTGTTACTTCCGGCTAATGATGAAGCCATGGATTTCTTCAATACTTTAACAGACAACGTGACATATAGAAGAATATATATATATAGATGAGATCAGAAAAAAATTGGATCAACTTGTGCACATCCATAATGGGGGCATTCTTGATAAATCTATGTTACCGAAGTTTTCTATATGAACAAAAAAAAAATCCACATGATATGTCCGACGTCCCCCCTCATGTCGAAGTTATCGGGGAGGGGGTAGACGACAACGACGCTCACCCCTCATGTCATGTCCGACGTCCCCCCTCATGTCGAAGTTATCGGGGAGGGGGTAGACGACAACGACGCTCACCCCTCATGTCCGACGTTCGACGTCCCCCTCATGTCATGTCCGACGTCCCCCCTCATGTCGAAGTTATCGGGGAGGTGGCCTCGACAACGCTCTTTTAACTTGGTAAATTTGGGTGGCCTCGACAACTCTTCTAGGGTTTGGGGTGGCCTCAATATATCTAGACTTGTTACGGTTTGGGGTGGCCTCAAGAGTTGGCCGGGCGAGAGGGGGTTGATCGACGTCCCCCCTCATGTCGAAGTTACCGGAGTTTTCTTCTAGGGGTTTGGGTGGCCTCGAGAGTTTGTCGGGTAGGGGCGGGAGGGTGTAGGAGATCGACATCGCTTTTTTTCTAGGGTTTGGGTGGCCTCGAGAGTTGGTCGCCCGATATGTCCGACGTCCCCCCTCATGTCGAAGTTACCGGAGTTTTCTTCTAGGGGTTTGGGTGGCCTCGAGAGTTTGTCGGGTAGGGGCGGGAGGGGGTAGGAAATCGACAAAATATTCTATCAACAAAAAAAAATGCTATCCATCCATACATACATAGCCACATACATACATGGAAAAAAAATACATATATGAACAAAAAAATGCTATGAACAAAAAAATACATATAGCCACATATATGAAAAAAAATACATATATGAACAAAAAAATGCTATGAACAAAAAAACATCATATATACATCCATCCATACATACATATAGCCACATACATATATACATTATATATGAACACAAACATTCATCATATAAAAAAATCAACATATATATAAAAAAAATGCACAGAGCCAGGGTGGCGGCGGCTCACAGCGGGGGCGGCCGGCGAGGGCGACGGCGGGGCCGGGCCAGGGCAGGGGCGCGGCCGGGCGCGCTCGGGGGCGGGGCAGGGGCGTGGGCTCGGGGGCGGTGCAGGGCCGCGGGCTCGGGGACGACGACGGCGACGGCGACGGCGACGACGGGGCAGGGGCGCGGCGACGGCGACGGCGTGGGCGGCGGACGGCGTCGGGGCAGCCTGGCGGCGTCGAGGAGCTCGGCATCGTCGGGCGAAGTGGCGATGAAAACTGTGAAATTTCACAAGTGCTGCTTATATACACTCAGCACTGGTCCCGGTTCGTGGCACCAACCGGGACCAATGCCCCCCTTTAGTCCCGGTTCGTGGCACCAACCGGGACCAATGCCCCCCTTTAGTCCCGGTTGGTGCCACCAACCGGGACCAAAGGTCTCTTTTCATCAGTCCAAAGGGCGGGAAGCAGAGACCTTTGGTCCCGGTTGGTGGGACGAACCGGGACTAATGGTGGGCATTGGTCTCGGTTCTTACCAGCAACCGGGACCAAATGTTGCTATTGGTCCCGGTTGGTTCCACCAACCAGGACTAAAGGGTGGTGCGGCCAGGGGCCAAAAGTTTAGTCCCACCTCGCTAGCTGAGAGGGCTCGATAGTGATTTATAAGCGCTGTTGCGCCAGCCCTCTCGAGCTCCTCTCAACTGCAGGCTTACAGGCCTAATCGCATACACCTCTGCCTGTGGGCCTTCTGGGCCTGCTGCGGGCCTGAATCCTAGCCCAACTAGCTGATTGGCTTTCTAGTCGTATTCAGGCCGTGGTGGGCCAGTAGGCGGCATTTTTTTAATTTTTTTCCAGTTTTTTTTGTTTTCTTTTTTTGGTTTATTTATTTTCTTTTGTTTCTACTTACAGTTTTTCAGTGATTCTTTTTTCTTTTAGGTCACAAAAATTATAAACTTTCTGTTAGTGCCATTAGTTTCCAAATTTGAATAGTTTAAATTTGAATTGTTTTAAATTGGTGTGAATCACTAGTTTGTGAATAAGTTTACTATAAAAATAGATTTTTGAGTGATTCTTTTTCCTGCTATTTAATATTACTGTGTTTTATCATTATATTCAATTTGGTAATTTTTAGGTTAATTTAAATGTCTGTTTTAATCAAAAACAGATTTTGTTATTTTAGTTTGCTATTAAAGTTTCTAACAAAAAAAATCTTTATGAAAATTCTTTTCGCTATTAATGTTTTGAACAAAAAATACTTTGATAACTTTAGTTGCATAAATTTTATATAATTTTAGTTTCATAAATACTAGAGGGTTTATAAAAGCTTTTTAGTTGATTCTTTTTGCTATTGAAGAATATTATAGTTTTGTTTTAGTTGATCATAACAGAATTTTTTAATTGATTATTTTTAGTTCATTATTTTTGCTATTAGAGTTTCATAAAAGTTTTCTAGTTCATTCTTTTTGCTATTAGTTCATTCTTTGAGCTAAATGACCCTGAAATTGAAAAGCACTTCAAATGGACTTTGAAAAAGGTTGAAAGTTGGCATGGTATCATCATTTCACCCACATAGCATGTTCTAAAAAGTTGAGAGGGTTACGGCAAAAACTGGATGCACTTCGTATACAAAATGGACAATCTCTTTCGAAGTATCAGGGTTTCGGACGAAAACTCATCTGTTACAAAGGTATTTCATTTTTTTGAACTTATTTGAACTCCAGACTTTTTGTGTGTTCAAAATGCACCATTCAAAGCCACATCATCAATTTTCAACCCTTTCTGACTTCATTTGGTATTTTTCATACATTTACTGATTTTTTTTGAGCTAAATGACCCTGAAATTGAAAAGCACTACAAATGAACTCTGAAAAGGTTGAAAGTTGGCATGGTATCATCATTTCACCCACATAGCATGTGCTAAAAAGTTGAGAGGGTTACGGAAAAAACTGGATGCACTTCGTGTACAAAACGGACAATATCTTTCGAAGTATCAGGGTTTCGGACGAAAACTCATCTGTTACAAAGGTATTACATTTTTTTGAACTTATTTGAACTCCAGACTTTTTGTGTGTTCAAAATGAACCATTCAAAGCCACATCATCAATTTTCAACCCTTTGTGACTTCATCTGGTATTTTTCATGCATTTACTGATTTTTTAAGCTAAATGACCCTGAAATTGAAAAGCACTACAAATGAACTCTGAAAAGGTTGAAAGTTGGCATGGTATCATCATTTCACCCACATAGCATGTGCTAAAAAGTTGAGAGGGTTACGGCAAAAACTGGATGCACTTCGTGTACAAAACGGACAATCTCTTTCGAAGTATCAGGGTTTCGGACGAAAACTCATCTGTTACAAAGGTATTTCATTTTTTTGAACTTATTTGAACTCCAGACTTTTTGTGTGTTCAAAATGAACCATTCAAAGCCACATCATCAATTTTCAACCCTTTGTGACTTCATCTGGTATTTTTCATGCATTTACTAATTTTTTAAGCTAAATGACCCTGAAATTGAAAAGCACTACAAATGAACTCTGAAAAGGTTGAAAGTTAGCATGGTATCATCATTTCACCCACATAGCATGTTATAAAAACTTGAGAGGGTTACGGCAAAAACTGGATGCACTTCGTGTACAAAACGGACAATCTCTTTCGAAGTATCAGTATTTCATACGAAAACTCATCTGTTACAAAAGGCATTTCATTTCTTCACATGTAACTGCAATGATATAGTTGTGGAGAGAAAGTCTTCACTTTTTCTTCGCTTGTGTCCTTTGCATATTGCGCCGTAACCATGGATAATCTTCATCGTTTAACAGGGTGCTTGGGTCAGCCTTGACTTTGAAGGGAGGAATTTCATGAAACTTTTCATAATCTTTAGACATGTCTGTCTTGCCCTCCAATCCCACGATGTCTCTTTTTCCTGAAAGAACTATGTGGCGCTTTGGCTCATCGTATGATGTATTCGCTTCCTTATCTTTTCTTTTTCTCGGTTTGGTAGACATGTCCTTCACATAGAAAACCTGTGCCACATCATTGGCTAGGACGAATGGTTCGTCTGTGTACCCAAGATTGTTCAGATCCACTGTTGTCATTCCGTACTATGGGTCTACCTATACCCCGCCTCCTGACAGATTGACCCATTTGCACTGAAACAAAGGGACCTTGAAATCATGTCCATAGTCAAGTTCCTATATGTCCACTATGTAACCATAATATGTGTCCTTTCCCCTATTGGTTGCTGCATCAAAGCGGACACCACTGTTTTGGTTGGTGCTCTTTTGAACTTGGGCGATCATGTAAAATGTATTCTCATTTATCTCGTACCCTTTGTAAGTCAATACAGTCGAAGATGGTCCCCTGGCCAACGAGTACAACTCATCAGAAACAGTGTTGTCACCCATGAGACGTGTTTGCAACCAACTGCCGAAAGTCCTGATGTGTTCATATGTAATCCAGTCGTCACACTGCTCCGGGTGTTTGGAGCGCAGAATATTCTTGTGTTCATCGACATACGGGGTCACCAAGGTAGAATTCTGTAGAACTGTGTAGTGTGCTTGAGACCAAGAATGCCCGTCCCTACATATTATTGAGTCCGCTCCTAGCGTGCCTTTTCCAGTCAGTCTCCCCTCATACCGTGATTGAGGGAGACCAATCTTCTGAAGGTCAGGACTGAAGTCAACACAAAACCCAATGACATCCTCTGTTTGATGGCCCATGGAGATGCTTCCTTCTGGCCTAGCACGGTTACGAACATATTTCTTTATGACTCCCATGAACCTCTCAAAGGGAACATATTGTGTAGAAATACAGGGCCCAGAACGACAATCTCGTCGACTAGATGAACTAGGACGTGCGTCATGATATTGAAGAAGGATGGTGGGAACACCAGCTCGAAACTAACAAGACATTGCACCAAATCACTCTTTAACCTTGGCAGGATTTCTGGATCGATCACCTTCTGAGAGATTGCATTGAGGAATGCACATAGCTTCACAATGGCTAATCGAACGTTTTCCGGTAGAAGCCCCCTCAATGCAACCGGAAGCAGTTGCGTCATAATCACGTGGCAGTCATGAGACTTTAGGTTCTGGAACTTTTTCTCTGCCATATTTATTATTCCCTTTATATTCGACGAGAAGCCAGACGGGACCTTCATACTGAGCAGGCATTCAAAGAAGATTTCCTTCTCTTCTTTGGTAAGAGCGTAGCTGGCAGGACCTTCATACTGCTTTGGATGCATGCCGTCTTTTTCATGCACACGTTGATGTTCCTCCCGTGCCTCCGGTGTATCTTTTGTCTTCCCATACACTCCCAAGAAGCCTAGCAGGTTCACGCAAAGATTCTTCGTCACGTGCATCACGTCGATTGCAGAGCGGACCTCTAGGTCTTTCCAATAGGGTAGGTCCCAAAATATAGATTTCTTCTTCCACATGGGTGCGCGTCCCGCATCGTCAGTCGGAACAGATAGTCCGCCAGGACCCTTTCCAAAGATTACTTGTAAATCATTGACCATATCAAGTATGTGATCACCAGTACGGAGGGCGGGCTTCTTCCGGTGATCTGCCTCACCTTTGAAATGCTTTCCTTTCTTTTGACATTGATGGTTGGTCGGAAGAAATCGACGATGCCCCAGGTACACATTCTTCCTGCATTTGTCCAAATATATACTGTCAGTGTCATCTAAACAGTGTGTGCATGTGTGGTATCCCTTGTTTGTCTGTCCTGAAAGGTTACTAAGAGCAGGCCAATCGTTGATGGTTACAAATAGCAACGCATGTAGGTCAAATTCCTCCTGTTCGTTCTCATCCCACACACGTACACCTCTTCCATTCCATAGCTGTAAAAGTTCATCAACTAATGGCCTTAGGTACACATCAATGTCATTGCCGGGTTGCTTAGGGCCTTGGATGAGCACTGGTATCATAATGAACTTCCGCTTCATGCACAACCAAGGAGGAAGGTTATACATACATAGAGTCACAGGCCATGTGCTATGCTTGCTGCTCTACTCCCCTAAAGGATTAACGCCATCTACACTTAAACCAAACCATACGTTCCTTGGGTCACCTGTAAAGTTGCTCCACTTTCTCTCGATCTTTCTCCACTCCGACCCGTCAGCGGGTGCTCTCAACTTCCTGTCTTTCTTAGGGTCTTTTATGTGCCATTGCATCAACTCGGCATGCTTTCAGTTTCTGAACAGACGTTTCAATCGTGGTATTATAGGAGCATACCACATCACCTTGACAGGAACCCTCTTCCCGGTGCGCTGGCCCTCAACATCACTAGGGTCATCTCTTCTGATCTTATACCGCAACGCACCGCATACCGGGCATGCGTTCAAATCCTCGTACGCATCGCGGTAGAGGATGCAGTCATTAGGGCATGCATGTATCTTCTGCACCTCCAATCCTAGATGGCATAGAACCTTCTTTCTTCATACGTACTGCTGGGCAATTCGTTATCCTTTGGAAGCTTCTTCTTCATTATTTTCAGTAGCGAACTAAATCCCTTGTCAGATACACCATTGTCTGCCTTCCATTGCAGCAATTCCAGTGTGGTACCGAGCTTTCTGTTGTCATCTTCGCAATTTGGGTACAACCCTTTTTTGTGATCCTCTAACATGCGATCGAACTTCAACTTCTCCCTTTCACTTTCGCATTCTCTCTGTGCATCAACAATGACCCGACGAAGATCATCATCGGGCACATCGTCTGGTTCCTCTTGATCTTCAGCTTCCCCCATTGCAGCATCACCGTATTCAGGGGGCGGGTAGTTGTCATCATCCTCTTCTTCTTCGTTGTCTTCCATCATAACCCCTCTTTCTCCGTGCTTGGTCCAAACATTATAGTGTGGCATAAAACCCTTCTGAAGCAGGTGGAAGTGAAGGGTTTTATAGTTGGAGAAAGCCTTCGTATTCTCACAGACAGTACATGGACAATGCATAAAACCATTCTGCTTGTTTGCCTCAGCCGCTTCGAGAAAATTATGCAGGCCCTTAATATACTCGGAGGTGCGTCGGTCACCGTACATCCATTGCCGGTTCATCTGCGTACGTTATATAATAAAGTGTATTAAAAACCATTACAGCATATCATGAATAGAGAAGTGACCAAATTAATAGAAATTCATCATCACATTAAAGCCAAAGTACAGTAGTGACGAAAATAAATACATAACGTTCATACATAGTTCTCATTCTTGAACAACATATAGCTCTCTAGAGCATGTAATTAAAACATACATTGAAACTATATAATTTAAATGCAACAACAAATGCGATCATAACCGCAACTAAGGTACCAATTGATCCAACGGCATAATGATACCAAGCCTCAGTATGAATGGCATATTTTCTAATCTTTCTAATCTTCAAGCGCATTGCATCCATCTTGATCTTGTGATCGTCGACGACATCGGCAACATTCAACTCCAATTTCATCTTCTCCTCTTCAACTCTTTGTAGTTTTCTTTCAAGTAATTGTTTTCTTTTTCAACCAAATTTAACTTCTCGACAAGAATTTCTTTGTCGGTTGGAATTTCCGGTTCACATACCTCCTAGATTAAAAATCTATGTCACGTTGGTCGGCATAATTGTCATAAACACTAAATAAAACAAATAGTTATAAAAGATAATATATACCACATCCGAATCATAGACAGGACGAGGGCCGACGGAGGCGAATACCAAAACCATCGCACTATATAATAACAAACAATAATAAAAGTAAGAAAATTACACAAGTATCTATCTAAATCATACAAGTAAGAACTTTTTTCTTTTAGAAAGAAGATAAGAAGAAGAGGCTAACCATGGTGGTGCCGGCGCCGAGATGGGCGCGGGCGATCGACGGCGGTGAGGACAGCGACGGGACAGGACGGACCGCCAAACCTAGACAAATCTTGAGGAAAATGGAGCTTGGACAAGGAGCTTCGAAAGGAGAAAGCTTAAGTGTGGCTCGGGCATTTTATCGAACACCTCATGTGCATAGGAGGTGAGCTAGAGCACCACAAAGCTCTCCCACGGCCGGCCAAAAAAACAGAACAGTGCACTGCTCTGCTCGCGGGCAGGGGGTATATATAGGCCAACCATTGGTCCCGGTTTGTGGCTGGAACCGGGACTAAATGACACCTTTAGTCCCGGTTCCAGCCACAAACCGGGACCAATGGTTGTGGGCCAGGAGCGAGGCCCATTGGTCCCGGTTCGTGTCTGGAACCGGGACCAAAGGGGTCAGACGAACCGAGACCAATGGCCCACGAGGCCCGGCCGGCGCCCTGGCCTCACGAACCGGGACCGATGCCCCCATGGGGTCCCGGTTCGTGAGTGAACCGGGATTAATGGGATTTCAGGCCTGGACCAAAGCCCTGTTTTCTACTAGTGTCCAGTTAACTTTTGCTGGCTGTGAGCCAAACGAAGGGCACATGTGTGTGCTAAGCAGGCCACATCAACTAGGAGAAGATGTCTTTGGATAAATCATGTACTCGTTCCAAACTTTTTAGTAGATTGTCTGCAAAACGCTTGTTATCCCATTGATTAATGAATGAAAGCAGGCCCGGGCCCATAGTTGTGCAGTTTGTGCCGCCCGCTGGGTAGTTGTTCGTAGCCCTAAAAGAGAGTATAGTTAGTTGTTCCTGGCCACTGGGCCGCGCATACCACTGGGCTGCTGGCGCGTTCGCTGGCCGCTGCTTGGTCTGAAACGGGATCTTAGATTGATCGCGTCGCTACAGCCTATAGGAATCCTGCCGGCGGCGGGCGACTCGGCAAAACAAAATCAATCGCATCCAGACTAGTGTGCCAGCGACGGGCGACACGGCGACAGATCGTCAGTTCCTCTCGCCAAAACAGGTAGTCTGCCGATGGCTAATCCTCCTTTCTAATTAACTTCGGATCCTACTTCTAATTTCTAATTAACTTTTGGCACGCAAGCACATTCCACTGCCGCACGGGCGTTCCACCATACGGTAGTACAAGGAGCAAGGACCTGCTGCGCGAGCCCGCCAGGAAGCCCCAGGAGCTGGCGCGGTTCGTCGGGATTCAGGAGCATACATCGTCAAACCCTATATCTTTGTACACCTTAAGCTCCTGGAATCCAATACGACGGGCAGCTTGGATCCCCTCCTCCCAATCAGCTCATCCTTGACATTGATTCAGTCTTGTTGATGACGTACGAGTAGCACAATGATTCAGTATTGTTGATGTCCAAAATTCATTCCTCTTGCTATACAAATTCAGTTCATGTGTTATCAAAATTTCAGTGTTAAGTTGTCCAAGAATTCAGTGAATGTGCAGTCCAAATTTTAGTGTTTTGTTGTCCAAAAATTCTGTGTATGTGTTGTCCAAATTTCAGTGTTTTGTTGTCCAAAAATTCAGCGTTGGTGTTATGCAAATTTCAGTTCATAGGCTGTCTAAATTTTAGTTATATGCCGTCCAAATTGAGTGTACTTCCCCTGCTATTTTACTGCCATTTATCAAATGGTTTGCTGCCTTTCATCAAGTGATTTCAGTTCACCAAGGTTGGCTTTAACCATCTGTTCTCTTCTGTTTTCCTAGGCACCCACGAGTTGGCCCTGTTGCAAAGATGAACCTGCTGATCTCGTAATCAATGAAACAAAAGGTACTGAGTGTTTACTATTTTTTACTGAAATACTACTTTTTTTTGAATTACTGAAATAGTACTATATATGATTTGGAAAAAATAATCCGGTCTTCATTTAGCACAGTGACAAAAATAGTTTAGTCCATCTATTTTTTTTCTTTGTAACTCGGCCACCAAAAGATAGGCCCCTTTTTAAAGTTTGGCACGGGCCCCGAATATTGCCGGCCCACATTGAAGATGGCTTAGGGCGGATGCAACCTCTCACTGCCTCCGCCACTGAAGCGGCGCACGGGCCGAGGGCGCCACCCGTTGCACGCCCGATTGAACACGCCTCCTCGTCGCATTCAAATGCCTCCATTAAACCTCCGTGGAAGCCGAGGAACCTACTCCGACCACACATCCGTTCATGAACGGCCGACATTAAACGCAACACCGGGCAAGCTCCTCCCGCCTGCCCTCTATTTAAATGAGGCCAAACACCGGGCAAGAATCGTACCACCAAGTCCGCTCCCCATCTCCTCCTTCTCTACCATTTCAATGCAATCCGACAAGAAGGACGAGCAATTCTCTGGCATAAAAGCAGGTTGGGTAGCTCGTCGAGCGCGCCAGATACGAGCGACACAGGTCGCTGCTCCACTTCCTGCGGTAGGCCCGACGGAGCAAGGTGCCGCCAAGCCGGCGCGTGGTTCAGCAACTCGCCATTCCAAGTCAGCTCGCGGAGGATTGGCGAGTTGCTCCAGGACGGCCCGGCTGGGAGCAGGGTGGCACGGGCATTGCCACTGTCGTCGAAGACGCCGCGTCGTACCGCGCCTCCCGTGCCCGCAGTTGACGGGCGCGTAACCAGACCGTGCTGGTAGAGAAAGAAGTCGGCTGAACGGATATCGATGAGTCGGTGGCCGACGCGTCCGAGTCTGCTGCCAACATTGAGGGAAAGTAGAACACGGGGGGCCACCACAACTTGTATCACATGTGGGCACCGCCGGCATGCCGCCGGCTTGTATAGCCGGTGACCTGTCCGGTTCTTTATCTAAGACCAACAACGGCCACCGTCTGAGCTCCACGGAAGCGGAGGAGCCCCCGTTCCCCTGTGGCCGAAGCATCAGTCGGCGGTTCTACTCCGACGAGCAGTGAAAGTGAGGTGTATCCGTGTCGTGGGAGTGGAGCTCCGGACGATCGTACGGGCACATAGTTTTATCTTTCTAGTTAAGATATGTTCAAAATGTAAACGCCGGTTTGTATGAAATCCATCATATTTATATGAAATTCGGCTGTGTTTGTACGAATTTCATCTTGTTGGTTCGAACTATTGTCAAAATGTACACGACTACAATTGGATGGCGGCCTTTCGCATCCCTGTTCACGGACTGGTCCCCCTGTCCACGGACGGATGAAGGAGGAAATTTGCGGGTCGCCGTTGAAGATGCCCTTAGTTTTTCTTACATACATGAGTTTCTTGGCCCCAATTTACTGAGAACGTACGTTTGGCTCTCGGCCTCCATGGAGGCCGATATTTTGAAAAGTTCAAATTTCCAAAATTTCGGTGTAAAAAAAATCTGAAAAAATTTGTGCAAGTAAACAAGTATGTAAGGCGTACGTGTGTAAAATTTCATGATGAAATACATTGAAATGCGACATGTACAAAAAAGACAAATTCATGGTTCGAGAGGATGAATAGTATCATGTGTTAAAAAGACTCAGATTTGTCGTTTTTGCACAACACTCGTTTCAACGTATTTCGTCCCGAAAATTGACACACTTGTGCACTGTGTATTTTTTTCATAATTTTTTTGAAAGATAAAAATATGAATTTTCATGTATTTTGAATTTTGCATTTGGAGGCCTCAATGGAGCTAGGCCTCCAAAAGTATTTTCTGCCATTTATTTGGCTTCGATATATATCATACTGCTTGGCAATTGTATGTAATTACTAATGTTTCCAGCCACACATCCAGCTTCCCCGCGTATGTTGCACATGTATCACTTGTCGATGTAAGCCCGGAGAAAATAGAAAACTCACTCGGAAATCATATGACTGATTATAACAAGTCTCCATACGCATTATGCATGACACTTATATGTCATGTATGACAATAAAAAAATCATTTAAAATAATACCCCCTCCGTCCCAAAATAAGTGTCGATGATCTAGTACAAAATTTGTACTAGTTTAGTACAAAATCTGTGACACTTATTTTGGGACGGAGGGAGTAATATACAGTACTAGTATCATACACTAGCATCATATGCGTTATACCAACTTATAATAAGACACACTACGGGCAGCCTTACAAATAACAGAAAAATATTTTTTCTCGTAATTTCTGAGAAACATTAATTTGTATACTTATTTGGTAGAAACAAATCACGACTTACAAAAAACAACAGAATTCGTCTAAACCATATGTAATTTGTCTTATACTCAAATTCTCTACCCATCATGTACTCTTATATATGCCCATATAAGGGAAACATTAATACGACACAAATATTTGGCTTTAAATAATTTCTACAATGCACAGGTTCACCAGTAAAGGCGTCAAAACTTACATGGGCATGCATGGATCTTCCAAATAAGCTGATGGATAACCAAGAGAGTAGGTATTCCTTATTTATAACCAGTGAATAAAATTTCTAGAGAAACAATTTAGCGGTAGCGAAATCTGCAAAAAAAAAAAAACCTAAATCAAAGTGATCTCTCGCAATCTCCAATGATTTTGTATTGCAGGCAAATCAAGGGATGATTTCCTAGCTGCGATAAGAGAGATTCCAGCCAAATCGCCATGATTTAAAATTGTGATTATGCCACTTGAGGGTCATGTGGATGGTTTTATAATTGAAGTAATATACGTCTGCATGGTTTAGTCATAAGTTCCAAAAAATCGAGGACCAGTCATTAGATGTACAACCCAGCGGTTTTGACAAATTAGTAAATAATAATTATTTTATCTTTGCATCATCATCAACATTTCATATGCATCATGTTTAATTTGTACCGGGTTTTCTGAAAGTTCTGTTACACCTCTAGCCCAATTTTATTTTCTCTTTCTCTAGAATGCATGGTGCATACCTAGCACCCCCCTCCCCCTCCCTTTCGATATTCTGCACCATGACTAACCTCCACACTTTTCACCTAGCTTTCTTTTTAGTTCCAGAGGGTGCACAAGCCAAACCTCTACCTCTAGTTTAACTCACATCTTTGCCCTCTTCTTCTTTTAAACTAAAATTCTTGCCAGATGTTGCTTTTTTCTGGAAATTATAGTGGAGCTTTGAAACTTGCCAGAGTAGCTACATGGAAATTTTCAGCTCAATCAGAAAATATTTGGACCCCAAATATTAATCTTGTATCCCTCTCTATTTGTTTTCACGGAAAAGTGGAAAATTCAGTTCAAACAACACAACCGCAACCGGGACCGATCCATCTCTTTCTCTCCTTTCTCTCTGGACTTTTCCATCGCAGCACCACACCCCAGCCCATCTCTCTCCCGACTCAGACCAATTCACCTATCGAATGTGGAGTGACCATCACCGATCGCAGTGCACACCATCGCTGACTACCATCTCGCTGCACAGTCCTACCCATGCTCATCAGCCCATGACACAACATGGCAGGGACTATAACATGAAACACAGATCATCATCACCGACGCGCATACATCGTTCGGTTCCGTACTAGTGAACATAGAGGGAGAAGGCAAGGTAGTGGCCGGACAACCCTCGGTGTCCAAGCCATGGACGGATCCTGATCGTCGCATCTAGCCGCGATCCAGCCGAACCATGATAAACCCCGACACACCCAGTAGAACGCCGTCGAGCCCAACCTCTCTAGCGAAGGATCCCTATCTGGATACCATGTTACAAGGAGGAAGTTGCGCGCTCGCTGCCAACGTCCACCGCGTTGCCTTCACATGGTGCCCACAGCAGGCGGCAGCGGTGGCCAGAGGGCTTAAGGCGTAAGAGGATCTGTGGGGGCTGTGATCTTCGCCCTCTTCTTATTTTAAGCGAGCGACACTGGGTGGCTAGAGTTCTGTCCTCACAAATATTGGCCATAGATGCAAAAAATAAAAGCGAATACAAATATCTTTGGTAAGTGTTTTCAAAATAACACTCTCTGCAAGGCCCTCCCTTCGTCTAATACTTTTTTTTTGTTGATTGTGAAAATAAGTAAACGTCTCATTTGCAGAGTATTCAATGAATTACACTCGGCAAACAACCCGGCACTAGAAAAAATAAAACTTCATCAAAAAATAAACTGTGTTCATGTATACATGTACATGCAAGAAGTTGTGGCTTGCTGAAAGTGTTTAAATGGCCTTAGCTTTTCTAACATACATGAGTTTTTTGGCTCCAATTTTAGTTGTCTTGGATATATCTCCAACTGCCATTGGTAATTGTATGGAATTACACATGTTTCATGCACAACCACACATCTATCTTCCCCGTGTATACTGCATATGTATCACAAAACGTTGAATGCCCGGCGAGATTAGAAAACTCGCTCGGGAATCAAATAGCTGATTATAACAAGTCTTCGCAAAGATAATGCATGACACTTGGTATTGAGAGTAATTTGTTACGTGCTTGTGCACCCTTGGTATTGATCACTATGGGTACATGCATCGACCAATCAGTATTTCAAGAGCCACCATACATACATGTCTCTAATTGGGGGCACCAACCGAGCATGGTTGGTGCGGATATGGTCTCAGTTGTAATTTGTCGATCACTGATCTGATCACTTTGGGGCTTTTTTTCTTCTTTTCCTTTTTCCCATGCTTACGCATAGCTTTTGGTCTTATGACCTTGCTAGTTGCTGGTGTGTTTTCGTGTGTGTGTGTTGGGTTGGCTGTGTGCATCGTAGTTATGCAGAGGCCGGGTGTGTGCTCATATTGTATCCTCTCGATGCTCCATTTGAGCCAATAAAATCCACCCTTTGTCGAAAAAAAAACCGAGCATGATGCTTGCTACGTCCCTTTGTTTATTTGTTATACCTTTGAAATGCACTGGTTGACCTTTTCCCTCAAATACAAAACGCAACACATGTATGCGTGTTCAAGAAAAGTATCCTAAAATGCGCCAAGGATGATTATCTATTATACTCCACAAGTGCACAGGTCGACCAGTGTAGGCGCCAATCCTCACATGGGCATGCATGGATCTTCCATATCAACTGATGGATCACCGGCCGGAGTAGATGATGCTTAATTATAAGCACTGAATAAAATAAGCCTAAGTCAACACGATCGATCTCTGGCGATCTCCAATAATTTTATAATCCTGGCAAATCATGGGATGATTTCCTAGCTGTGATAAGCCCGATTCCATCCCAATCGTCCGTGATTTAAAATTGTGATTATAACACTTGAGAGTCATGAGGTTGGTTTTATAAGTGAAGTCATGTACTTGCAGTTACCACACCCAAGTCTGCATGGTTTAGTCAATGAAACTTGCCTGGCCACTACTACAATGATCAGGACATTTCAGTTACCGTTATATCCACAACTCACACGGTCATACATGTTTATGTTTCAAAATTCGAGGGCCAGTTGATGTACAACCTAGAGTTATCAACAAATTATTATTTTATCTTTTTTTTTGAAAAGGAGGATATACCCTGGTCTCTGTATCTGGACGATGCATGTAACCATTTTATTAATTATTCGCAAAGACCTTACAAAGCAATACAACATTAAGCCTGAAGCCACCATCTTAACAACACCTATTGCTAATCCTATCCACTTGATGAAGGGGTGCCAAATGTCTGAGCCGAATACAGACATCGCACTAAAGCCTAACTTCTAAAGCCTAATGCCCCAACCAAGCCACATGCCGGGTCTAGGGGTCGTACCGGTCCGACAAACTCTTAGAGACCGCCGCCGCCATCTTCCATCAATCCATCTTCAAAGCAGGTACTGACGCATCGACCTTGCCAGGCCTGCCGTCGATGCCACCACAGCGTCAGACAATGCCACCATCCTGCACGTATCCATCCACATGCACCTGTCGCCGAATCTCCGTCGCGCCATGCTGCCAGGATCCGCCGTTGGCCTAGTGATAGATGTAACACTGCTCCTCCTCTTGTCCACTCCAGCCAACACTTGCTCCATAACGATGCCCTAGGAGGAAGAACGACACCGAAGGCGCCGTCATCATCCTATCTAGTAGACCCAGATCTAGGGTTTCCCCTGGAACATCCTAATCAAGTTGACGTGACTTGCAACGACGATGCCTCGAGAAGGATACAACGTCAGAGACACCGCCATCGTCCGCAAGACCGGAGTCAGGCGCGGTTTTCACCGTAAGCCGCATCGTCCCGATCTCGTGAATGGCTCGAACCGCACAGAGCTTTGCCATAGAGACGTATGCCATCGCCGGTACTCCGATGGAGGTCCTCCATCCCTTAACCGGAGCAATCATCACGCTGCTAACCATCCACGTGAAGAATTGACGACGGATTTGTGTGAGATCCAGATCCGCGGCCGCCACCATGCCCACCGTCGCCAGCACTATCAGCCATGCAGTCGTCATTTGCTGCCGCATGGCCAGGGAGCCGCCCTGGCCATGGCGCAAAACCCCCAGCCCGAGGTGCCCCAGGTGCCTCGAGTGGTTGCCGCCACCTCCTCCCGCCTCAGCGCCTTGGCATCGGGCGCCGCCGTCTGATACTTGTGATCTGTGTTGGTTTTTCCGCGAAGAGGATGGGTGATGCAGCACAATATAGATAAGTATTTCCCTCAGCGAGAACCAAGGTTATCGAACCAATAGGAGTAGCACGCAACCCTCGTCTTCAACGACTGCACACAAAGAAGCAAACACTTGCACCCAACGCGGGCAAGAGGGTTATCAATCCCCTTGGACTCGTTATTTGCAAGCAAATGAAGTGTGTAGATGATAGTTGAATAATGTAAATTGCGAAATAAATAGAAAACAAATAAATGGCGGCAAGGTAATGAAATCTTTTGTAAATATTTAAGTGAATAGACCCTTGGGCCATAGTGTTCTCTAGTGGCATCTCTTATGTAGTAGGTATACGATGGGTAAACAAATTACTGTTGGGCAATTGATAGAAAAGCGCATAGTTATGCAATATTTATTCATGGCAATGATCATGTGTGTATAGGCATCACATCCATAAGCAAATAGTCCGACTCTTGCCCGCACCTATTACTATTACTCCACGTCGAGAGCGCTTCTATGCTTGCCTCTCTAAGTATTAAGTTCATGACAAACAGAGTAATGCTTGGAAAACGATGACATGATGTACACAAAGAGAATTAAATCAATATGAATTAACCCCATCGTTTTATCCTTAGTGCCAACAATATAAAGACGTGTCTTCTGCCTTTCTATCACCGGGATATAGAGCACCGCTAGATTGAACCCACTACAATGCACCCCTCTCACTGAAGAAATATCAATCTAGTTGGCCAAACTATTTCAATAGATCGGAGAGATTTACGAAGCTATAATAATCATGCAAATAAGAATCATAATAGAATTCAGAGAAGACTCAAATCTTTTTCATGAATAATTTGAACATAAACCCACAATTCATCGGATCCCAACAAACGCACCGCACAAAGTGATTACGTCGAATAGATCACCGCGAAGATGGGGTAAACTTTATATTGAAGATCAAGAGAGAGAGAGAGAGAGATAGCCATCTAGGTACTAACTACGGACCTGTAGGTCTATAGGGAACTATTCACACATCACCATGGTAGCAACAAGGTTAATGTAGAGGCCCTCCGTGATCGATTCCCCCTCCGATAGGGCACCGGAACTGGGCACCATATGGGCACACGGCGGAACAGACACTTGCGGCGGCGAAAAAAGTGTTTCTGGTGACTCTCTAGGGTTTTTTGGAAATATTAGAATTTACAGGCCAGAGAGGGGCGTCGGGAGACGTCAGGGGGAGCCACCACATAACTGGGCGCGACCACCCCCCCTGGGCGTGCCCTGTTGTGTGGTCTCTCTCTCGTGCAGCCTCCGGTCTCCTTCCAAAGCTTCCAGGTCTTCTTTTGATCCACAAAAAATCATAAAAATGTTTCGGGGTAATTGGACTTCGTTTGGTACTGTAAACATGCAGAAAATAGCAACTCGCACTGGGCACTGGATTAATAGGTTAGTGCTCAAAAATAATATGAGTTGGCAAATAAATACCCAAAAAGCATCCTAGAATGATAATATTATAGCATGGAACAATAAAAAATTATAGATATGTTGGAGACATATTACCGCCACCGTAGCTAATGCCGAAGGTAGCGCCGACAGGATCTGCTGTGGGGTTTGGGCATGGTGGGCCCGGGATCTGATCCCCTTTGCGCCGTCCTGGGGTGGCGGCACGAGGGGGTCGGTAGGGGGAGAGAGAGGGCGAGACCTCGAGCCTAGGTTACGAGCCTGGCGCCGCCCTGGGTTACGATCTCCTGGGTTACGTATGACCCCTGTTCCATCATCATGACATCATTGGCAATGCATCGGCAGCGTGTTGCCTTTGTACTGCGTTATCTGAATGTTTTATTAGACTTCTAGCCCTATTTTATTTCATCGTTTCTATAGAATGGTGAATAAGAAACCCCCTGTCCCTTTTGACCTTATTCACCAAGACTAACCTCCACACTTTGCACCTACCTTTCTTTTCAGTTCCACAGGGTGCACAAATTGTTTGACAATTTTAGCATGAGCCTAACCTCTACCTCTAGTTCAACCCATATATTTGCTCGCTTCTTTTAAATTTGAATTCTTGTCAAACGTTTTTTTTTTAGAACGAAGACGCAGGAGCGTACAGAAACCAGAGTCTAGGAACCCAACACAACACAGAAGGGCCAGCCCAAAAGGTAAAGAACGATACAGGGAAGCACCAACCAGCATACGAGCACGCAGGCTCGGGAGAAAACACATCCAAAAGGAGCTACACATCCCTAGGTAGCAGGCGACGGGGCTCTAGCCGCAGAGTAGACGAGGCGGAGACGGGCCAGCGCCAGATGATGAAGTTCAGCGTCTTGTCGCCTTCCCAACGGTGCCCACTGCTGTAAGAAGATGACACATTTGTAAATAACGTCAGCCGGGTGAGACGGGAACACACCCTCAATAGTAAGCTTGTTACGGATACGCCATAGGGCCCACAGCATTGCACCAGCACACGTCCACATCGTGTGACGGGAGGAACCCTGGACCGAAGACAAACACGACACAAGCTCAGAGCAGGAACGTGGATCCCAATCCACGCCCGCAGCCTCGCGTACGTTGCCTAAACCTTTCTGAACTTATAGTGGATCTTTGAAACATGTCTTCGCTTCCGCTTTATTTTTCTTTACTGGAAAAATGGAAGAATCAGTTCAACATAGCATAGTCCCGTCTGGGCCATCCTTTCTCCCTGACAATTTCCCGGTGCAACCACACCCTATCGCATCTCTCTCCCGGCACAGCCAAACTCAAGTAACGAGGGTGGTGATAATCACCTATGGTGGAGCACACCACCATTTACTACAACCTCGTTGGAGAGAGTCCTTCCCATGCCCATTGGCCACGAGACAACTCGGCCGGAATTGTAGCATGAAACGGATAATGTCATCACCGAGGCACGCCGGCTATTCTAGTTAGTACGAGCGAACGAAGAGGAGTAGATGTAGTAGCTGCAACACATGATGTCCAAGCCATGGTCCTGCCATCTGCGTCCTGGTCGTTGCATCTAGCCGGATGAAACTCATGGTCGATCCAGCTCGTTCTGTCAAGCCAACCGAGCCCTAACTCCCAGGCGCGTCCATAGGCCCGCCTGTCACGACCGGACAAGCCCGCACAAGGCAACTGACACCGACAAACGGGTCCAGACACTCCTTCGCACATGAGCCAACGCACTACATGTTACTCTCGGTCCCGTCCCCACGATCCACCCGTCATGGACCACGTAGTCTGGTCGCACGGATGCGCGTTATCCGGACCGATTATGCATAAAATATTTTGACCCCCAAATATTTCTCTTCTTTTCCTCTCCTTTTTTATTTCCCAGAAAAATGCAGGAATCAATTTAGCACAGCACAACGGCAACTGAGCCGTCCTTTCTCCCTGGCCTTTTCCCAGCGCAACCACACCGCATCCATTCTCTCTCCCGGCCCAGCGCAACTCACCTAACGAGGGTGAAGTGGACATCATCATGACCATCACCGATGGTGCAGTGCAGTACCGAATACCACCTCGCTATAGAGAGTCCTGCCCCTACCCATCGTCCCATGAGACAACATGGCCGGAATTGTAGCATCGAAACACCGGGTTCGGGTTAGTACTAGCGAAACAGAGGGAGGACACATATTAGTGGCAGCATAACACACGATGTCCAAGACATGGTCCTGATGAGCTCACCATGGACGGACGTGAATCCCGATCGTCGCACCTAGGCAGACGAAACTCATTGCCGGACCGGTTTGTTTAGTCGCGCCAGCCGGGCCCTCGCTCCCCGGTGCGCCTGATGCCGCCCAATGATAGTGGCCTCGTGCACGCCCGCGGACCCACCTTTGACGACCAGACCAGCCTGCACGAGGCAAATGAAGCCGACGTTCTGGTTCGGCCACACCTTCACGCACGGCCCAACGCGCTACAGGGCACTCACGGGCGCGTACGCCACCGTCGAATGAGGTGGCCCCTGGCTCGCCCCCACGGTTCACCCATCATGGACCGTGTAGCCGGTTTGCCCGGGTGCGCGCCGTCTGCGTAGATCGAACGACGTGGACGGCCCTCAAGAGGCCCTCCCGGCACGTCAGAAAGAAACCAGCACTACCACCGTGAAGCCCCCAAGGAGGCGGGTACTCCAGAATATTTTATATGATTATTTACTCATGTTTCATGCACAAACACAAATCCATCTTCCCTGCATATACTGCATATGACCACTTCCGATGTAAGCCCGGCTACATTAGAAAACTCGTTTTGGAATCATGTGACTGATTATAACAAGTCTCCATACAGATTATGCATGACACTTTGCCCACAAAAAATGAAGATTATGCATGGCGCTAATTAGTTGTGTGGTTGTACAGCGTTGGCTTTGATCTCTATGGATACGGACATTGACCAATCAATATTTCATGAGTCACCATGGACATATCTAATTGGGCGAACCAACGGAGACCTGCCGATGTCAGCCTGGCTAGCTTAGAAAACTCGCCCGGGAAACATGTGGCTGATTATAACAAAGTCTTCGTACAGACTATGTATGACACTCTGCCCTCATAAAATGAAGATTATGCACGGGGTTAATTCGTTATGTGCATGTGCACTGTTGACATTCATCACTGTAGATACAAAAATTGAATAATCTATATTTTAAGAGTCACCATGGACATATCTAATTGGGCCTGTCGATGTAAGGGCAACTCTAACCAATCCTCTAAAAGTTAAGGAGGATCCGGCCGAGTAAAGTTAGTGGTATAAATTTATCCTCCTCTATAGATGGCCGCACCTAGACGATCCCCTAAATTTTAGTGGATTAAAAAACTTTTTGTATATATTTGTGTTTCCAGCTGCAAGAACTTCAAACACTTCACAATATATATCATAAAAACATTTAAATTAAAACATGCATATCATAACCATTAAAACATTTAAATATATACAAACTTTTTGTATATATTTGTGTCTCCAGCTGCATGAACTTTAAATTAAAACATGCATAACATAACCATCATAACATATAGTTTCATCATCGTGATTTTCAAATAAAAACATGCATAGTCAACTTAATTTTTCTTTTTCTACTTTGTACTGTCTGAGACTATGTCCCACGGTTCTCATTATAAAATGTTAGGTTTCATTTCAAATGAAAGATCTATAGCCAATGTTTGAATTTTCAAATTCCAGCGATTCAAATTTTGAATCTATTTTTTAAAATTTAAAATTAAATAATATTTGGCTTTTAGAATTAATAATATATGAATTATAGCTTTTTTCTATGTGTGATGATAATTGTGACAGAAATACATCTCATCATCCTTGTCTCGTCGCACATGTCACAGCCACATCAGCATCTTCTCGGCCGATATTTCAACAACATTGACCGGTCAAACTTGACGCCCGACTTATTACTGATAGGCACCATTGGTGATAAAACCTACAATAGACCCAGTTGAAAGCTGCCACATCAGCCACAGTTGGGCCCATTTGTCAGATTATTTTACCGGTCAGAGGCACAAACTTATTACTTGTAATGGATTGTCGCGACAAAAAATGATCTTAGGTGACAAACCTGCCCATCATTGGTGACAATTTGGCCCGAAACCGAAAATGGTCATCAGTGAATTTTTTTGATTCGTCACAAAAGGTACAATCATGCGTGACAGAAAATGTTGTATCATCAAAGAATTATTTTCTGTGACAGCGCTTAAGTGACGGTGGGGATGAAGGCGGCCGCAAAATGTTACCAGGACATTTTTTGTGAGGAAAAACTGTTTTACTTGACACAAGTGAAACGTTGCAAAATAACCACCGATTTGTATCGTGTACGTACACGACGCCTATAGCCCTGATGGGTGGGCGAAGACGTTTCTTTAAACACGATCATCCTACCCTTTTTATGAAGGGGTATAGGCTAATCTCGGTCATCATTACGTTTAGGGGGTGTACCGAATGAGAAGTGTTTGAATGATTGTACCTTGTGGTCTCATCGGCTTGTTAAAGTTGATTCAAAGGTGGCCGCAATATCATGGCATGACCACCTAACCTCGCTTCTCACAAGTATGTATTTTCCATAAACACGTATTCAGCAGTATATTCAGGTGGAGCTATATATGCTCAAAAATTGAAGTCCTCCTAATACTTAAATACTCCTAAAAGAATTTCCTAATATTTTAAAAATGATGTTTGGACCTCTTTTTTTAAAAATGAAAAGCAAAGATAAATAATAATTCAGAAGGATGCCTATTAGCGAACTAACATGTGGATGGCTGGTTAGAAGGACAGTGTATCCCAGACCACCGGGCTCAAGTCCTAGACATGACATTGATGCCCACATTTTTCTGAATTTATTTCCGACTTCCGACAATCATCGATTAGTGAGAAGAGATGTTTCCATTGAGGCGCATGTGGTGGCTTCGTCAATCTTAGGATAATATGCCGGCTCAGTCTTTCGGAGGTGCTCATAGGGGTAGGGAGTGCGTGTTAGCATTCATAGAGATGAGTGTATGTGCGTTTGTATGAGTGTCCGCGTCTGTAGTGTGTTAAAAAAATGCAAATTAATCCTTCCATTCCACACGAAATCTGGACGCTAATAATAAAATAAAACATTTTTCAAAATTATAGATATTTTAATTGAATACTTTTACATTGAAAAATTGTAAATACAAGAAATTTTTAGTAAATATTAAAAAAAGTATTTCCATGGGCTCCCCTTTACATGATTAATCGTGAAAATTAAAACATTGCTTTTCATATGATTGGTATCATAGTCTAGTTATTCTTTCTACAAGACATTTCTATAAGTAAGAGGAACTTTTTTCCCTCTCTTACAATGGTGCTATCTCCGAACCATATTACTTGTCGCTGGTTTGGTACAAAGCTTGTACCAGTAATATGGATCGAAGGGAGTACCATAGTTCTCATGCATTATACTTAGCACATCATTTCCTAGCATGGTGCTCTGTATCCCGAATATAGAATGAAGCACATGGTGGTACACTGATATGGAATATTTTGGAGCGCCGCCGGTGGCAAGTCCAGCGTTTGAGGACGTGCTGGATTGGTGGCCAAAAATGTAGAATGAAGCAGACAGGCATTAGTTGTAAGTTGTAACAAAGGGTGACAAATCAAGAGGCCTGTTTGTTTGACAATGTGCTAAAGGATGACCTACTCCTCGCTGGAAGAATTGGCTGCTCAAAGGTCATCCTGAACTACTATTCTATACAGATTGTATGCCCGGGCATCAAAATCAGTCCAAATCATCGTTGCTGGCAAACAATCTGTATCGACGATGATAATATCCCTTCACAATTATATGCCATATTGTATGCCAGGGATCCCTTATCCTATCTGTAGACAGGATTATTTAGGTTCGGTACATAGACAATATGCTCAACTATCCCGTCACAATTATAGGGAGATCCATCTCTTATTTACTAATTGAAGGCACCTTTTAAGCCTTTTCATTAATTCACATCCTCAAAATTAATTACACCGTTGGATTGTAAAATTGACGTCTAAGATAAAAAGAAAACATGTGCAACAGATGGTCCCGTCCAAATAAAATTGCACCTGACCATAGTTTTAAATAGCCCGCTATAGCCCCGCTATAGCTTTGCTATAGCCTTTTCAACAGGGTGCCGCTAAATGGTCTCATATACAAAATGCACGCTATAGCCCGCTATAGCTCCGCTATAGCCTTTTTGAAGGTCCGCCGCTATTTGCCATAGCCCGCTATTTAAAACATTGCACCTGACACGTCCAATGTTGTGCACTAAAAAATAGCCTCCTTTCATAACAACACAAGAGTCCTCGCTTTTTTACTAAAATAACTTTTCCACGTCCGATGGAATAGGATATCTCTCCGTTTCACTCAGGAGCCTAAGCGTCCTCAGGGAACCCTGGCGCCATTCTCTCCATGCCATCCTCAAATTTGAAGCTTTATACTGGATCGCGGCTGGCTGACGTGCATCCTGGATTATACTGCCTCCCATGCGGGACTGCATGCTAGCCACTCCCATCATGACATACGCGGCGGTGCAGGCAGGTGGTTGCAAGGCGTCGGACAGTGCCAATGTGCGAGACGAATAGATGTCGGGCTGTGCTCCGCCTTGGCCAGGGGCGTCCGGTGGGATGAGACGCCGGCCTCGGCATGAAGCATTCACGAGGTGCACTGCAATTAGTCAAGCAAATTCAAGGTGCGGTCATTAGTTCTCATCTTCTATTATTTTATACTTTCCGCTGGCTGAACACATACATACGTGGCTAAGTATTATGGCCTACCGACTGCTTTTCGGCTAGACGCAGAGATACACAAACCATAACTAATCAATATTTCCTAAAGATACGCACGTACAAAGAAAGCAGGCAGATAGGGAGATGGATTGATTCTGGAGCACGTGTCAGCTGGCCTGCACGCGTCAGCTAGCTTGCACAACCTAGGTGCTGATCCACGAAGTAGCACTAGCCAAGGCCACAAAATGCTCTCCGGTAACACAATACGACGAGACTATACGAGGACGCGAGAGTTATGGCCACATGCACATGTCGTCCGGGTTGATTTCTTTCTATCGATCTGGTACAGTTGATTACACAGGTGCCATCATAGAATATATTCTTTCTAATAACCTGACCGAGTCGGCCAGGGCAAGAATCCATGCGGATAAGCTGGTGTAACTAATCGTGGTTAGGTGTAACACTTTATAACGCCTTCATTGTCATGTCTAATTTGCTAACTCCGTGTATGGGATATCCTACCTACAATACAATTACAGAATAATTAGATATACTTACATGCATGATGTGGTTCTGTTATAATCTATTTGTTGTGTCAGGATTGTTTTTGAGATAGTTTTTCAGTAGTGATCATCATTACATATTACTCCCTCCGTTTTTGAATATAAGGCTTTTTTAGAGATTTCAATACGGACTACATATGGATCTATATAGATATATTTTAGAATGTATATTCAATCAATTTGCTCCGTATGAATCCATATTCAATACAGCTAGAAATCAAATTCCGTAAACTATGTCACAAGTTCATATGTTTGGTCTCGATACTGTTAGTTTCAACAGAAGCATCAATCCAATAATCTGGTGCTTAATCTTTTTTATCAACCAATGACTTGAGTGCATTCTAATTTTTGATTTTTTTTTTGGAGGAATTACTGTGGTCGTCGTGCCATCTCTACTGGGTAAAGGAGGAAGATTACTACATGTAAAATCTTTGAATATGAGGTTTATCTATTCTGCTTCAAGAATTATGCGCTGCTTATAATTAGTTGATCCAACAATACAATTATATAATAAAATCTTTTAAATATAGTATTTGTAATTGACTGAATTGAACCAGCTTCCTTCGTTGTATGTGACTATGGGAGTGTTGAAGGCAAGGCTAGCGCTGGAGATTTTGATGTCGCGTAATAGAGTAGTTCTCCTCTGTATGCTTTGTACTCCTGAAAACAATTCTATGGTAGAATCTTCAAACTTGCTTACTTCTAATTCATATTTCTGTTTCCAAAAACTAGAGAACTGTTTGAACATTACTCAATGTGCAAACTTTTGGCACATTACCTAATTGGTTGTTGTTGGTAGATCTCCATGAACACGCATTTCCATTGTGTTGGTTTTTTAATACAAATATAGATTTAGCATCTTGGCTCAAATCTATTTCTATTTCAAATCAGGCGACTTTAGGTCACTTTGATAATTAAATATATCATATAAATCTAGAGGTTTGTGATTTCTATCAATTTTCTACAATTATATTTCTCTATACATGTTTGATTCCACACAGAGTCAATAAACATATGTGTTGTTAGTAAAACCAACAAAATTAAGCCTACCTTTGGAATTGTGGATTTTCATGCTCCCATTTACTCAATGACCTTTTATCTATTTGAGTGTTTTTTGACACACTATTTTCGTACTTTGGTTGTTATTCTTAACAGAAGATTATTAAATATCCACATCACAACACAACTTACCCACTCTAAACAGAGCATAAATGAACACGATAATGCTTCAAATTTTCTACATGCATTTTATCACATAATTTTGACAGATTGAAGGTCTATTATTTATATTTTCTGTATGTCACATAATTTTGAGTAAACTTAAATTTTTAATACATATTGCATGTTCCAAAAAATGCATGTCGAAGTAATGTACAAAGCTAGCCCGTGCAGATGCACGGGTTGACGACTAGTGCTTCTAGTATGGATAATGAAAGTATGGACTGGCTCCCTTATCAAATCACACTAATTTAATTATAGCTATAAATTGTTGGTTAACCACCATACAATCGTCTGCTTCAACTGTTGACGTCTGAGATGGAGGATGTGTGATTAATAATATGTGAATTTTTGGTCTTTCTGACAACATGTGCCATGCGGTGCTTAATACTATGGGTTGCTGGTCCTAGCAATATAGTATTTTTTACCATTTGATGATTAACAAGCATAATAATCTTTTTCGTTCATTTTTTCTAGAGAAATGAGTCAATTATTATTATCCGAACGAGATTTTATTTGCATGGAAAGAAATATAACCATGGAGAATTTCGAGAGCAACTTTGGCGCCCATTTCACAAGCAGGAGTTGTGAAGGCCTATAAATACTGTACCTAATTATTGTTTCAAAATAGAATATCTGCTTCTCGTGACATAGCGTTGCATTTGAGCATCTAGAACTGGAGCCCCCATAACCGCCCTAAATGTCCGTGCGGCCTTCTCGGTCACTGCTTGAATAGAAAAATTGCACCAAACCACAGCAATCCCGTCCCAAACTCTCAGGATGACCGACAACCGAACACGCTCCGCCGGACCCGTCACGTCGGTTTGATAGGTGGGACCTGATACGTCTCCAACGTATCAATAATTTATGAAGTATTTCTGCCATATTCAACCATGCTTACAATATTTTTATATGGTTTTGATGCAAATTATATGATTTAATTAGAACTAACCCCGACTGACGCTGTTTTCAGCAGAATTACCGTGGTTTTGTTTTTTGTGCAGAAAATGGAAGTTCTCGGAATTGCCCGAAACTTTTGGATGATTTTTTTGGACATATGAGCAATACTGGAGCGAAGAACCACCGGAGGGGGCCACCAGGTGCTCTCAAGCCATGAGGGCGCGCCTGGGGGGCATATTGCGCCCTGATGGCTTGGGACTACCCCATGGCTCCGTTTTACGTGATTCCCACGCTGAAAAATCCTATAAATACAGAAACCATCAGAAATTAATCAAGAACCTCCGCACCGCCGCCGCAACTCTCTCTCTCTGTATCAAAGAAAAAATCATCTGGAGAGAAAACAGAGAAGAAAACATAGAGAGATATCCAATTTCGGACGGGACCACGCCCCTCCGGGAGCCATGGAGGCCAAGGACCAGAGGGGATAACCGCTCCCCATCTAGGGAGAGGCCATGGAGGAGGGATCCCAAGGCGTAGAGACTCTCTCCCCCACTCTTCCGGTGGTGCGAGAGTGCCGCCGGAGGAACCATCACCGCGATGATTGTCTTCATCAACATCACCGTCTTCATCACCTTCCTCATATCTTTTCAGTGGTCCACTCTCCCGCACCCCGCTGTAATCCCCTACTTGAACATGGTGCTTTATGCCACATATTATTGTTCAATGATGTGTTGCCATCCTACGATGTTTGAGTAGATTTCTTTTGACCTTTGGGTTGATATCTTGACTGGTATGAGTTGTATGTTTTATTTTGGTGTTGTCCTAAGGTGCCTCCCCTGCCGTGCATACGTGGGGATTCCCACGGAAGGGTGTTGCAATACGTTCATGATTCACTTATAGTGGGCGGCTAGAGTGATAGAAGGTTACACTCGAGTAAGGGGGTTATTGCGTATGAGAGTAAAGGGGACTTAAGTGTTAATGCTATGGTTGGGTTTACCTTAATGATCTCTAGTAGTTGCGGATGCTTGCTAGAGGTCCAATCATAAGTTCATATGATCGAACTATGGAAAATATGTTAGCTCATGCCTCTCCCTCATATAAAACTGCAATAATGATTACCGATCTTGTTATCAATTGCCTAGGACAATTCCACACACCATACCATCATTATTCCGAACTCAATATTTGCAATATACATTGTAATATATTCTAAATTTATTTAGGCAGAAACTATTTTTCATATTTTAGTTCTCCAATATCATGCAAAGCTATCGTCTATATACCCACAACACAGTTTTTTTTTTCATTTCTGGATAGTGAAAGCACAATATGCTCCCTTGGTGGTTTTGATAATTCATGACAACATATATTGTCTCTTGGACTAATACTCTTATCTAGTGCATTTCAGATAAAGTCCACAGAGAGTGCTGGCTAAGGATTGTGAGGAGCATCCCCAAGAAGAAGAAGGAGAAGGAATAGGATTGGCAAAGCTTCAAGCAAGAAGACTCTACATTTTACTTTGTGAGAAATCACTTTGAGTCTATAGGAAAGCCAATACTATTAAAAGGGGGTGAAGTTTTGATGGTGAACAAAATGCTCCACGTGCACAAGTGATAGTCACCAAAAACACCCACAAGCTCTTCCACAAAAGTCTGTCAAAAGCCTATCATGCAAAATCGGTGCCACGAATATTTCCCACTCGGCCCTACCGATTTTCACCTCAGACAGATCCCAGCCAAACCCTAAGTTTTCGGTACATCCGATTCTACATCGGTGCCACCGAGTTTAGGTTGCCAACATTCCGTTACCCCTTTTCTTCAATTCGGAATTTCTGAGTTGTTTGGATCGGTGCCACCGAGTTTTGCAATCTGACAGTTGGTCACCTGATCGGTGCTGCCGAGACTTATATATCGGTCTCACCGAGATTCAAAAGTTTCTACCTTTTAAGCAACTCGGTACCACCGAGTTTTACACTTCGGTGTCACCGAGTTGGTCATTATAGGTGTAACGGTTGGATTTTTGGAGATGCCTATGTATACCCCTTCACCACCACCCACTCGAAAGAGAAGCACTCAGAACTATTCCATACTTGCCCCATCTGATTTTCTGAGAGAGAGCCACCTACTCATGTGTTGAGATCAAGCCATTCCACTCCAACCATATGAATCTTGATTTCTAGCCTCCCCAAGTTGCTTTCCACCCAATCAATCTCTTCCACCAAAGCCAAATCTATGAGAGAGTGATTGTGTGTTGAGGAGTCTATCATCTTGAAGCACAAGAGCAAGGTGTTCATCGTCATCATCGAGCCTATTACCTTTTGGAGGGTGGTGCCTCCTAGATTGGTTAGGCGTCGCTTGGGAGCCTCCTACTCCATGTTGTGGAGTTGAACCAAGAAGTTTGTAAGGGCAAGGAGATCTCCTACTTCGTGAAGATCTACCCATAGTGAGGCTAGTCCTTCGTGGACGGAAGCCGTTATGGAATAGTCAAGGTTGCTACTTTGTGGACCCTTATGGGTGGAGCCCTCCGTGGACTCTCGCGACCGTTATCCTCCGTGGGTTGAAGACTCCATAAACGTGGATGTACAATAGCGCTACCTATCGGAACCACGGGAAAAATCCTTGCGTCTCGAAATTGCGTTTGATCCTCCTATCTCTACTCTCTCCTACTTGTGCTTGTTTTACTTTCCGCTGCCATACTTTTTGACTAGCATGTGCAGGGTGCATTAGACTTTTTATAATTGCTAAAACTACCCACAAATTAACTTGAGAAAAGGTTAGGTTTTAATTCTTGTAAGTAGTCTATTCACCCCCCCTCTAGACACACACTTCTAGTGATCCTACAGATAGAAGCAAACGCTCGTGGTACGTAGAGTCGTATCAGTGACAGATAGGACTTGAGAGAATATTGATCTTACCTCTAGCTCCTTGTGGGTTCGACACTCCATACTTATCACTTCCATCTTTGGAAAGTGCTACAACGATTCCTTGCACTTGGGGATTATCAACCTCTATTCTGGCGCCATTGTCGGGGAGCAATAACATGGGGTTAATATTTTCGTGTATGCTTGTTTGCTTCTATCATTAAGTTGATTTTGTTTTCCTTTTGATTCTGTTTTCTTGTTTTATTTTTTTAGTTGCGGGTGAAAGAAACAAAAAAAATGGAAAATACAAAAAAAATTACTTGCCTCTTAAAGAGAAGAGATTGGAAAGTTATTCATTCGAGAAGTGAGGGTCGATATTGAACACTAGTGTTCATGCTCATTGAAACAATGTAGAATTTTTCATGGATGTTTCTCATAAAAGTAAATTATCCCGTTGTATATACCACTGTACCATAAAAATAACACACCAAGTAAAGCCTTTGAGATGATTTGGATGATAGTAGATTTGATCCTGTGCAAAAACAGAAACTTTTGCGTCGAGTGCAGAATTTCCTTGATTTTATTCGAACGTCCTTTTGATCTGAATTTTTTACGCAGCATTGTTGTTAGGGCATATTTTACCCTAGTAGTTTCGGTGATTGATGACAATGTGTTTTGCGGACTAATCGTGTGCATTGACCTTTTCAGAGATCATAAATAGGCACGAGACGGTTTTCCACCCCTCGATGGTATAAGAGTGAAGACGGTTATTTTCTGACGATTCCTTTTTGGTGGATTTAAGTCGTAGGAAACCCGTACTATTAAGAGGAGGTCCGCGTTGGAAAGGTACGGGTGGAATCGACACGTACACGGCCCCATATGCACCCACAGCTTCCTTTCCCCTATCTGGAGCCTGTCCTATGTTTTCTGTGGATTCTCAGTAGCTTGCAAGCGGTAGTACCGCTGGTGCCCACGGTAGTACCGCTTATGCGGTAGTACCGCTGGGTACTTCCGTGGCACTACCGCTTGGGGTTTCCCCGAGCGTGCAACTCTCTGTTGCCGGTCTGCATTTCACGGTAGTAGCGCGGTAGTAGAACGGTAGTACCGCGTAAGCGGTACTACCGCCCGTACTACCGCCGCCACTACCGCTTGCGGGGTTTCCTCCGTGCACGTTCCTGTTTCCGTTTTACCCGATGCGGTAGTAGAGCGGCACTAGAAAGTTAGTACCGCTTTGTACGGTACTGCCGCCCTGGCTGCCTCTACTACTGCTGCCTCTCCTGGTCTAAAACCCCTAAGCGGTAGTACTGCTAGGGGCAGCGGTAGTACCGCTCAGGCGGCACTACCGTTTGTACTCTGTGTATTTTAGTCCTGGGCGTGGTAGTACCGCGTAAGCGGTAGTACCGCTCTCTGGAGCGGTAGTACTGCTTGGCTGCGGGCACTGGGCAGAGAACGGTTGGATTTTTGTCTTTCTATAAATAGGAGGGGGTCTTCTTCTTCCTTTGGTTGACCTCTTCCCCCAAGCTCCATTGCTATTCAAAAAGCTTATTCGTGCCTGATCTCTCTCCCTAGCCAATCAAACTTGTTGATTCTTTAGGGATTGGTTGAGAAGGCCCCGATCTACGCTTCCACCAAGAGATATTCGATTCCCCCACTAATCCCTTGCGGATCTTGTTACTCTTGAGTGTTTGAGCACCCTAGACGGTTGAGGTCACCTCGGAGCCACATTCCATTGTGGTGAAGCTCCGTGGTCTTGTTGGGAGCCTCCAATTGAGTTGTGGAGATTGCCCCAACCTTGTTTGTAAAGGTTCGGTCGCCGCCTTCAAGGGCACCACTAGTGGAATCACGGCACCTCGCATTGTGTGAGGGCGTGAGGAGAATACGGTGGCCCTAGTGGCTTCTTGGGGAGCATTGTGCCTCCACACCGCTCCAACGGAGACGTACTTCTTCCAAAGGGAAGGAACTTCGGAAACACATCCTTGTCTTCACCGGCTCCACTTGTGGTTATTTCTTACCTTTACTTTGTGCAAACTTTACTTGTGTTGTATCTTGTGCTTGCTTGTTGTGTTGTTGTTGTTAGCATCATATAGGTTGCTCACCTAGTTGCACATCTAGACAACCTACTTTGTTGCTAACCCTAATTTGTTAAGGAAAGCTAAAAATTGGTAGTTGCCTATTCACCCCCCCCCCCCTCTAGTCAACCATATCGATCCTTTCAATTGGTATCAGAGCCACGTCTCTTTATTAAGGGTTTCACCACCCGAAGAGTATGGTTGACGACGGGGACCGGGAGGTTGAACTCCCCGAGGCCGTGGGCGTGAACACGGTCTCTCGCGAGGATTTAAATGAGGCCATGACCTTGCTTAAATCCTCCATGACGACCGAGGTCAAATCCATGTTTAAAGAATTCCTAGACACACTTAAACTTTCCACCGATGCGGTTCAAGTGGGTAATCCCACTAACTCGGCATCGGATGTCAACTCCGGTAAGGAGGGGGCTAGTACTGATAAAGATAATCATCCTCTAGGAATTAATGGGTCGGGGACGTTTGCCTCAGTTCCCCCTCCCTTGGTCTATGGAGGACCGGTGCACCCACCTCATATAGTTAACCACGGTCCTCCTCCTAAGCTTGTTAAAAATGATTTCGCTAATTGGCTTTTCTCTATCAAGTCTCATTTGGATCACAGCTCAATTCAACTCATGCGAGTCATTGAAGAAGGATTCTACCCTCGTGATCCACGCAACCTCACTCCAAGAGAAGAAGCGGATAAACAGCTAAATTCCTCCGCCTTGTTCATACTCCAAGCTGCTGTCCCTACTGAAGACCTTCCTCACCTGCGTCCTTTCACTGTTGCTAAAGAGTGTTGGGAACACATTATCTCCATGTACAAGGGCAGCTCAAGCATTCAACGGTCAAACTATGAAGTTGTCCTTGATCAGTCTGATGAGTTTGTGATGATAGAGGATGAGGAACCACATGAGCTCTATAGAAGGGTGACTGCCCTCGCCGTTGCCCTAAAAGATCATGGCAGCAAGGATGTGGATGATACATGGGTCAAGCGTAAGTTTCTGAAGGCCATCATGCCCTACAACAAGGCCATGTCCGCTGTCATCCATCAAAGACCGTACTTTCACACCTTGTCTTCTGGTGATGTGTTGGATGAATTTATTGCTATGAACATCTTGAACACAACAGCTGACAATGCTCTCGCTCACGTGCAACGGTCGAAGAAGTCTTGCCCCAACCTTGCTTTGAAGGCCAAGGTCTGTCAAGAGGAAGAAGAAGAAGAAGAGGAAGAGGGTTGCCCCGAGGACACCAAATATGCCTATCATGAGCACATGGCTCTTGCGTCCAGGCAATTTTGGGGCAACAAGAGAAACACAAGACCCAACTTCTCCAAGAACAATTCAAGTGGGTCAAAGGGCAAGCAACGTGTGAGGACTTGCTACAACTGTGGTAATGTGAGTCACTTTGTGGTGGATTGTCCATACGAGAAGAGGGAAGACAATGGTGGCAAGCTCATCCGCAAAGACAAGGCCAAGTCGTTCCCCAATAAGACCAACTTCACCAAGAAAGCTCCTCACAAAGTGTTGGTGGCTCAAGAAGAGTATGCATCGGATGATGATTGTGATGATGGAGACACGAGTGGTGAAGGAATGGCAATGGCATCTGTGGCAATTGCATCCTCCACCCCAACAAAGGTGTCACTCTTCGATGCCCCAATGAGAACCACATCGCTAGGTGCCTCATGGCAAAAGGTATCACCAAGGTAACCTCCAACGCCAAAACCTCAAACATTAAGACTTCTGTTTCTTCCACTCCGTCTTTGTTAGATTGTGTGGATGAACTTGAGGAGGCAATAGAGGGTGAGAATGAGTTTGACAAGTTCTTGGGTAAACTCAAGGGAGTGTCCAAGAAGCACTTCGTTGCTCTCTTGGAACAACTTGGCGAGGCCAATGACACGATTGATTCTCAAGAAGAATCTCTTGAGGAGATGAGAGGCCATAGTCGTGATTATGCCGACGAGATAGCATATCTTTCTATTGCTCTAGAGGAAGAGCGAGGTCTTTATTTGACTTTTAAGGAGTCACACAATGTTGACTTTGCTAAATTACGTAAAGATTATGATCATGCTATTGTTCTTAACCGTGTTCTTAAATCTGAAAAGGTTGCACTTGGGGTTGACCATGCTCGACTCAAGGATGAGTTTGTCTCTCTTGACAATGCTCATAAGGCTTTGAAGAGCGTTCATGCTTCTCTTAAAGAGTCACATGATCAACTCCAAGTGAAACTCACTAAAGAAATTGCCACATGTCCTCCCTTTGTCTTAATTGATAATGCCTCTGCTACTAACCCGTCTTGTGAGCATTCACATCTTGTGGAGGAAAATGCTAAGCTAAAAGAGCAGCTTGAGAAAGGACTTGTGACATGTATACAAGGTGAGAAGAATCTCAATGACCTTTTGAGCAATCAAAAGGAAGTAATTGCAAAAGAAGGAGTTGGGTTTGCCCCCAAATCCAAAAAGAAGAAGAAGAAGAAGAAGACCACGCAAGCTCCTCCGCTCAAGGAAATATTTGTCAAAGCGGGGAGTGTTACTCATGAGAAGAAGAAAGACAAGGTTGTGAGTGATAGTGCCAAGAAGGGCAAGATCACTCCCTCCAACAAGGCCGGCGATTTTAACCCCTCTTATGTTTTGTGCCGTGCTAGTGATGGGCATGTTTATGCCAAATTTGTTGGTTCTTCGTATGAGTATATTGAATGGTCTATTTGGGTTCCTAAGACCCTTGTCACTAACATGAAAGGACCCATTCAAGAATGGGTAACTAAATCCAAGCATTAATCTATTGTAGGGTTTTGCTTCCGGGGGAGTCTCATGGTTGCTCGATAGCGGAGCAACAAATCATATGACCGGAAGCAAGGACTTGGTGGTGGATGTTCAACCCGATGAATCCGTGGCCACCCAAGTCTCATTTGGAGATGATGCAATCTCAAAGGTATTGGGTCTTGGCAAGGTGATTATCTCTCCGACCTTAACCATTGAGAGAGTCATGCTTGTTGAGACCCTTGCATACAATTTACTTTCCGTTCGTCAACTTGCAATCATGGGTTTTAGTACCTTCTTTGGCATTGATACCGTGACCCTTTTGTGGAGCAAGACTCTTAAAGTAGCCTTTGTTGGGCATGTCGAAAACGGTCTCTATGTGATTAACTTCTCGGAGCGACCCACTAAGACCGCGACATGTCTAATGGCTAAAGTTGATGTGGGATGGCTTTGGCATCGCCGACTAGCCCATGTCAATATGAGATCTTTGCAAAGTCTCCTCAAAGGGGATCACATTCTTGGACTAACAAATGTGAGTTTTGCCAGAGATCGTGCTTGCAGTGCCTGTATTGAAGGAAAGCTACATGAAAAGGCTCATCGTCCAACTACAACAATCTACTCAAAGAGGACCCTAGAGCTCCTTCACATGGATCTCTTCGGGCCTCCATCTTTTGATAGCCTTGGAGGAAGAAAATATTGCTTGGTGATTGTGGATGATTACTCAAGGTACACATGGGTATACTTCTTCAAGAGGAAGAGTGAGACCCAACAGACCGTCATCGACTTTGCAAATGAAGTCCAACGTCAACATGATGCAAAGATTTTGATGATCAGAAGTGACAACGGCACCGAGTTCAAAAACTACACCCTAAATGAGTTTCTCAGTGATGAGGGGATTAAGCACCAATACTCCACACCTTACACCCCTCAACAAAATGGTGTTGCGGAGAGGAAGAACCGGACGTTGATGGATGCGGCAAGAACCATGATGGCAGAGTTTAAATCTCCGTACAACTTTTGGGCCGAAGCCATCAACACAGCGTGTCATGCATCAAATCGGCTCTATCTCCGCAAAGGCTTGAACAAGACTCCTTATGAGATTCTTACCGGGAACAAGCCCAACCTCAAATACTTCCGGGTGTTCGGTTGTAAGTGTTTCATTCTCAAAAAGGGTGCTCGTTTGTCTAAATTTGAATCTAGAGCCCATGAGGGCATATTTGTTGGTTATGCTGCAAACTCTCATGCTTACCGTGTCCTCAACAAGTCCACGGGACTCATTGAGGAGACGAGTAACATAGAGTTTGATGAAAATAATGGCTCCCAAGTGGAGCAAAGTGGTCTTTGTGATGTAGGTGATGAAATTCCTCCCCAAGCCATAAGAAGAATGGGTGTAGGATACTTCCTACCCATTGAGGAATCCCTTGTGGCTGAAGGAGAAGGACAATGTTCCACTCAAGTGGAACCATCACCGACGCACGACCCACACGCTTCCGAAGAACACAGTGAAAGCCCTCAACCCCGTGATCAAGATCAAGGACAAGATCAACTCGATAGTATTGTTTCCACTCCACATGATGCTCAAGATCTTGTTCACACCCCCGTGCAAGCTCAAGATCAAGATGAAGCTCAGGACCAAGATCTTCTTCAAGATCAAGGTCAAGCTAAAGATCAAGATCATGCTCAAGATCATGAGCAAGCCGGTGCTAGTACCGAAGCTCGTCAAGTTACCAAGCCTCAACTTTCCATGGAGGAAATTCTTGAAAGACGAGCTGCCAAGAATGCTGCCAAGCTTCAGAAAAAGCAACACCTCCTAGAGAATGTCTACGGAAGCTTGAAAAGAGGGGTAACTACTCGTCGTGAATTAACAAACTTTTGTGCACATCATGCGTTTGTTGCTTGCTTTGAACCCCTCAAGGTACAAGATGCACTCGAAGACGAGGATTGGCTTGAAGCCATGCACGATGAAATCAACAACTTCGAGCGCAACAAAGTGTGGCGGTTGGTGCCAAGACCAAAAGAGAATCACAATGTCATTGGAACCAAATGGATCTTTAAGAACAAGCAAGATGCACATGGTATCATTATTCGCAACAAGGCAAGACTGGTGGCTCAAGGCTACTCCCAAGTCGAGGGTATCGACTACGGTGAAACCTTTTCCCCTGTTGGTCGCCTTGAATCTATTCGCATGCTGCTTGCTTATGCTTCTCATCATGATTTCATATTATATCAAATGGATGTGAAGAGTGCTTTTCTTAATGGTCCACTTAAGGAGTTGGTATATGTCAAGCAACCCCCGGGGTTTGAGGACCCCAAGTTCCCCAATCATGTATATGTTCTCGATAAGGCCCTCTATGGCCTTAAACAAGCCCCACGTGCATGGTATGAGCACCTTACCGAGATGTTGCAAGATTGTGGGTTTGAAATTGGGAAAATCGACCCCACTCTTTTTACTAAGAGGGTTAACGGGAACTTGTTTGTATGCCAACTATATGTTGATGATATTATTTTTGGTTCCTCTAACAAAGTTTTCAATGATGAGTTCGCCGCACTAATGACCAAAGAGTTTGAGATGTCTATGATGGGAGAACTGAAGTTCTTCCTTGGATTCGAAGTCAAGCAACGAAGCCAAGGAACCTTCATCAACCAAGCCAAATACACTCAAGACATGCTCAAGAGGTTCAAGATGGATGAGCTAAATCCTCCGAAGGCCAACACTCCGATGCAACACAAATGCCAACTTGACAGTGATCCCAATGGTAAAGCTGTGGATGAGAAGGTATATCGCTCCATGATTGGATCTCTGCTTTACCTTTGTGCATCTAGACCGGATATCATGTTGAGTGTGGGAATTTGTGCACGATTTCAATCCGCACCTAAGGAGAGTCACTATGTGGCTGTCAAGCGAATCTTTCGATATTTGGCTCATACCCCAAACTTTGGCTTATGGTACCCCAAAGGTGCTTCTTTTGATCTCATTGGATATACTGACTCGGATTGGGCGGGAGACCATGTGGAAAGGAAGTCCACTTTCGGAGGTTGCCAATTTCTTGGTCGCTCTCTGGTAAGCTGGTCTTCCAAGAAACAAAACTGTGTTTCTCTCTCGTCCACCGAGGCCGAGTACGTAGCCGCCGCAAGCTGTTGTGCTCAGATTCTTTGGATGAGGCAAACTTTAAAGGATTATGGTGTCAACTGTGACAAAGTGCCTCTTTACTGCGACAATGAGAGCACGATCAAGATCTCCAACACTGCAAGACGAAGCATATTGAGATTCATCATCACTTCATCCGGGACCACATCAAGCGTGGAGAAATTGATCTTATTCATCTTTATACCAAGGAACAGCTTGTAGATATTTTCACGAAGCCATTAGATGAAGCAAGATTTCGCGAGTTAAGGCATGAGCTAAATATCATTGATTCAAGCAATGTGGCTTGAATTTGTGCACACCCCACCACTCTCATCATCATGTCTTGTTTAGGTGTAGGCATGGATTTAGGGGGAGTGTTGTTCTCTCAATGAACCCTCCCTCCCCCTATTATGCCAAAATTAACCCAATCTTTCACTTTAGCCATTTTTTATGGTACTAGTGCTTCAAAGATGAGTTTTGGTCATGGGCCCAAGGTTAAAATCTTTGCGGTGCCATACCATTTGACTCAAACATAGGTGACTTCGGTCACCGCCCTCTCCTTGAGAGGTTTTGTTCGTTGGGTTTGAGTTGTGTTTTCTTGTTCTAGGCTTTCTTGTGTTGGATCACTCCATGTGTGCTCTTGTTTTTGGTTGCCTTTGACCATGGAAGATCCCTTCCCATTTGCTGTGTTTTCGAGTCTCCAACCTAAGCCTTTTCTCTCTCTCAACCCCTAGTTTTTTTTTTCATAAGCCATTCCTCCCTCAGTCTTGCTGTTCTGCCTCCTGTCTGCGGTACTACCATTGGTAGGGCCGGTACTACCGCTCCAAGCGATACTACCGCTCCTGCACACGGTACTACCGTTTGAGCGGTACTACTGGGCCTCCTGCCCGGATGTAGTATCGAGGCGGTACTACCGCCCCCTATGGGCGGTACTACCGCTTAGTTGGTGTTTTGGGGGTTAATGTATCGGGCAGGGGATGTTCCAACACCCCCGTACCCTTTCGTTTTTCCCCCACTGCTCCCTCTCTCTCTCACAGGCGACGAAGAACAGCCCCGGCCGCCTCTCCGGCTGGCCGATTCCGTGCCGTCTTCCACGTTTCCATCCGGTGGGATCATTCCCCTCCATCCCCTCTCGCAATGGAACCCGGTATTGCCTCCATTCGTTGTTCCTCCGGTTCTATCTTTTGAATCTAGGTCTCTAGGGCAATGCTTGTGTTCTTCGTGATTTTTGGCTAAATCCCGGCGTGAGTTGCATGTGGAATGACTGCTAGATAGAAGAATCGAAGTTTTTAGGTGCTATTTTTGAATTTGGGATCTCCGGTACTTCCGGATCTGTGCACGGCTGTGCGCCTGGTTTACCGGGCGGTACTACCGCTCTCTTTAGAGCGGTACTACCGCTTAAGCAGTACTACCGTTCCTCAGGAACGGTACTACCGCTTGGGACCCCAACTTCCAGAATCTGCCTACTGCTTCCATTCTTACATTTGACTCCTTTTTGGCTTATGCATAGGTTGTATTCATGCTTTTCCTCGCTGTGTTGTGTCTGGTTCAGGTGGTAGTAGCTCCAAGCCTCGTCGCAAGAATGCGAATCCTCCATCCAAGCGTGGGCGCACCCATTTCGCCAGGCCTGTCTACTCAGAGGAAGAAGAAGAAGAAGAGGCTGCACCAACACCACCACCTGCTCGTCGTCAGTCAGCCAGGAACAAGGGCAAGTCTTCATTCAAGTCTGTGGCTCGCAAGCAGAAGTCTCCTGTCAAGACTGCAGCTCAGATGAAGCAAAATGAGTATTGGCAGTACCGCGAGGGGAACCCCTATTGTCGTCCTCAAGACGCATCTCTTGTGCGCCGTCCCTTCTGGACCAAGGATCAATCTTTGGTGTATTTTGACAGGATCAAGGGCAAGAAAAATCTGTTTGTCAGGACCAAGTTCATCAACATTGAGCATATGGAGAAGGACCGTGCATACTTTGGAGAAGCTCTTGACCTTTGTTTGCAGTTCAACATTGTGCCCATCATGACCTTCAACTATGACTTTGATGCAGAGTTGGTTGCTCAGTTCTGTGCAACCGTGTGGTTTGAGCCAGGTGGTGAAAGGACCATGATTTGGAAGACTCACGGCAGACAGCTTCGTGCAAAGTGGGGTGAGTTCATGGGACTTCTGGGCTATCCCGATGAGGGGCTGGAGAAGCCCCTTGGTCTGCGCCCTCACCATGAGGGTGGACTTGCTCACAAGGACAATCTGCTTCCTCACATGACCATCACTCAGACAGATAAGGGACCCAAGAAGGAGCTGAAACCTTTCTTTGATATTATGCATCGCATTTTCCGGCACACTCTCTTTCCTCGAGTTGGCAACTTGGACATGGTGCACGGACACTTGGTGGATATGCTTTTGTTGTGCCACTCCGAGAAGGGCACGGGAGCTATTTTGGACGTCTCTCACGTCATGTGGAAGGAGCTTGTGAATGCAACCTATGGTGATTACGTGCCGATCTATGCTCCCTTCATCTTCAGACTCATTGAGAACACTTGGGCTGCCATGTTCCCTGGGGAGTAGCTTCAGACCGGGCCTCTACTTCTCATGAGACGATCAATTTGAGCCAGAAGGAGCTCTGGGCTCCCACCCGTCGTGCTGCAAGGGTGCCACTTGCTTCTGAGGAGGATGTGGAGGGTAATGACTTTGTGCCCGACCCTGAGCACTCGTCTGGTTCGTCTGGTTGGGCTGCTAAGCTCAAGAGCAAGGTGAAGAAGCTGTTTTGCCTTCAGACGGATGTTCAGCACAAGATGTACTTGGCGCATGTGGATGCCAAAAAGGCACATTAGCAAAGGAAGGCCATCATGAGGAAGCTTGATATTGCTGCTGAGAGTGGGTCTGAGGAAGTTATTACTCCTGAAGACAAGTGGATTTCTTCTCACTCCCGCTGGACTGACTCGGATGATTCCAACGCCGGCACATCTGCACCCGCTCAGGAACAGGAGCACGAGGAGGAGGAGTCTGTGGATCCTGAGGGTTCGGAGGAGGAGTCTGACGAGGAGTCTGGGTCTGAGGACTCCGACGAGTCCATGGGAGGAGATTAGTGCTACCACCTGTTGGCGCGTAGTGTCACTCTTTGCCCTTTTGGTGTCTCGATGCCAAAGGGGGAGAGAGTCTAGGACCGGGGAATTTGCTTTCTGCAGGGTGTTGTCGAGTCACAAGCTTGGTTTTAGTTGCTTCTGAGTTTCTGCTTGTGAACTCGTTATCTTCGTTTGCTTTGGTTTGGTGTGAGACTCTATCATATGGTGTAAGACATATGCTACCCTAGTTATCTTAATTATGTCTCGTTGTGTGTGAGTCTATGCTCTTTGTTCGTATTGCAATCATGCTTAGCATTGTATATTATGTTATTGCAAGTTTTGCCTTATCTATAAAATATAGGGGGAGTGTTGATCCTAGTGTGTGCACGTTGCATTCCAAAGGCTTACTCAAGTAATGCACACATCTAGGGGGAGCCTGTCTATATTTTGTAGATAGTCGGTTTGCATAATTATCTCTTACATCTTTTGTGCTAATCCCGTGTTGTCATCAATCCACCAAAAAGGGGGAGATTGTTAGGGCATATTTTACCCTAGTAGTTTCGGTGATTGATGACAATGTGTTTTGCGGACTAATCGTGTGCATTGACCTTTTCAGAGATCATAAATAGGCACGAGACGGTTTTCCACCCCTCGATGGTATAAGAGTGAAGACGGTTATTTTCTGACGATTCCTTTTTGGTGGATTTAAGTCGTAGGAAACCCGTACTATTAAGAGGAGGTCCGCGTTGGAAAGGTACGGGTGGAATCGACACGTACACGGCCCCATATGCACCCACAGCTTCCTTTCCCCTATCTGGAGCCTGTCCTATGTTTTCTGTGGATTCTCAGTAGCTTGCAAGCGGTAGTACCGCTGGTGCCCACGGTAGTACCGCTTATGCGGTAGTACCGCTGGGTACTTCCGTGGCACTACCGCTTGGGGTTTCCCCGAGCGTGCAACTCTCTGTTGCCGGTCTGCATTTCACGGTAGTAGCGCGGTAGTAGAACGGTAGTACCACGTAAGCGGTACTACCGCCCGTACTACCGCCGCCACTACCGCTTGCGGGGTTTCCTCCGTGCACGTTCCTGTTTCCGTTTTACCCGATGCGGTATTAGAGCGGCACTAGAACGGTAGTACCGCTTTGTACGGTACTGCCGCCCTGGCTGCCTCTACTACTGCTGCCTCTCCTGGTCTAAAACCCCTAAGCGATAGTACCACTAGGGGCAGTGGTAGTACCGCTCAGGCGGCACTACCGTTTGTACTCTGTGTATTTCAGTCCTGGGCGTGGTAGTACCGCCTAAGCGGTAGTACCGCTCTCTGGAGCGGTCGTACCGCTTGGCTGCGGGCACTGGGCAGAGAACGGTTGGATTTTTGTCTCTCTATAAATAGGAGGGGGTCTTCTTCTTCCTTTGGTTGACCTCTTCCCCCAAGCTCCATTGCTATTCAAAAAGCTTATTCATGCCCGATCTCTCTCCCTAGCCAATCAAACTTGTTGATTCCTTAGGGATTGGTTGAGAAGGCCCCGATCTACACTTCCACCAAGAGATATTCGATTCCCCCACTAATCCCTTGCGGATCTTGTTACTCTTGGGTGTTTGAGCACCCTAGACGGTTGAGGTCACCTCGGAGCCACATTCCATTGTGGTGAAGCTCCGTGGTCTTGTTGGGAGCCTCCAATTGAGTTGTGGAGATTGCCCCAACCTTGTTTGTAAAGGTTCGGTCGCCGCCTTCAAGGGCACCACTAGTGGAATCACGGCACCTCGCATTGTGTGAGGGCGTGAGGAGAATACGGTGGCCCTAGTGGCTTCTTGGGGAGCATTGTGCCTCCACACCGCTCCAACGGAGACGTACTTCCTCTCAAAGGGAAGGAACTTCGGAAACACATCCTCGTCTTCACCGGCTCCACTTGTGGTTATTTCTTACCTTTACTTTGTGCAAACTTTACTTGTGTTGTATCTTGTGCTTGCTTGTTGTGTTGTTGTTGTTAGCATCATATAGGTTGCTCACCTAGTTGCACATCTAGACAACCTACTTTGTTGCTAACCCTAATTTGTTAAGGAAAGCTAAAAATTGGTAGTTGCCTATTCACCCCCCCCTCTAGTCAACCATATCGATCCTTTCAATTGTTATACAAATTACCCAGGTTGTCCTAATTTTCAGGATTTTTATAGTTACAAAAGTATGGTGTTTGTGCTGATCATTACAGACTGTTTTGTTTTAGACATATTCTGTTTTTGCTAGCATAGTTTGCTTGTTTTGATGATGATATGGATTATATCGGGGGGGGGGGGGGGGGGTATAAGCCATGGCTTACAGACTGTTTCGTCTTCAACAATATCGGTATACCTTACACGGAGTTATATTTTTATTCATCACATAATATGTGTTTTGCTTGGAGCGTCATTTTATTTTGTTGTTCTCTGTTTGATGTTATTCATAGTCATTTTTTTCAATAAAAGGTTCCAAGAATTCCCTTAATATGTCTCAATTGCATGTTTTATGTGTGACTATGTAAAAACAGAAACTTTTGCTGTAGTGTTGAATTTTCATATTTTACTGGAACGTGGAAAGTTTTTGAAATTTTAACATAGTACTTTCATACAATGTTTTTATCATTTCCTAAATTTTCCGATTTTTTGGAGATACAGAAGTACACTTTTTAAATTTATTACTACAGACTGTTCTGTTTGGACAGATTGCTGTCATAGTTTTGTTATCTACCTATCCTAGAGTTTTCATAACCTATATTGGTAGATATAAATTGTGCAAATGATAGTATACATTACCTAATATTTGAAAATTATTATACAACTTGTCTTGACAGTACATGAAGTATTGATTTATTCTTATGTGTACTAACCTATCTCATGAATTCTTTTCAAGTTTTGTGTGGATGAAGTTTTTGAGACTTAGGTGACACCGGGATATGAGAGGAAGTAACAAGACACAAAAGCTCAACTTGGGGATGCCCAAGGCTCCCCAAGTCAATATAACAAGAAGTTTCAAACATATAGTTAAGCTTGGGGATGCTACGCATCTCACCTCTCTTCGTCAACAATTGTTGGCTAGCCTATGATGATCATAAGTTTCTATTTGTTCACATGTGCTATTCTTGGGGCATCTTTTTTGTTTATTCTTTCCTTTTATTTTATGCACCATACGGGTATGAGATAATCCTTGGCTTATTTATAGAATGCTTCATGTGCTTCACTTAAATCTTTTGAGTATGGCTTCCTAGAATGCTTCGTGTGCTTCACTTATATATTTTGAGCTTGGTATTGGTCTCCCTATATTCATTGTAGAATGCTCTATGATCTTCACTTATATCTTTTTTAGAGTAGTTTGATGATCACTCTTGTGCTTCACTTATATCCTTAGAGAAATGATGAATGAACGTGAAATTATGTATGCTTCATATGCTTATCCCATGGGGAGTAATAACTTCACATACAAGAAGTATAAGCAGTAACATTTATTGAAAGTTAGAAAACGTAGCATTGGTCACTTGAACAATTCATGAAAGAATATTGGAGGTAGAGAGATTTCAAATATAAAAATACTATCTTGGACATCTTCTATAATTGCGAGACCCCATTAATTATTTTCAAACTTGATCAAGTAGTTGAAGTTGGACAAGGAAGACAACGTAATGGTTATGTTTGTTTATATTCACATAGAAATTATATTGTACTCGATCCTCTAACATGTGGTGCTTGCTTAGGATCTTTTGCTAGCGAAAATTTCGTACTAAGTAGAGATACTACTTGTGCATCCAAAAACCCGTAAACCTAGTTTCTTGCCATGAGAGTTCACCATATCTACCAATGGGTTGAATAAGATCCTTAAAGTAAGTTGTCATCAATGAAAAATGTACGATGATACACTCACATCTCTATCTGATCTTCTTGCGAGGGTGGATATATCTGGCTTTGCATCAACTAAGCGAAAGTCATAGATCGATAAAGAAAATTTAACTCATGAATGGAGCCAGTATAAGAATACAGATGGCAAATCCTGCAATTTCAGAATACATATTTCACAACATATTTATCTGATTCGAACAATATTGTAAGAACCAAACAATATTAGTACATGAATCGAACAATATTGGAAGAACGCTTCTGGACTAACCCGGGAGAATTTATCCCCATGCCCGTCTCCTGATCTTTGTCGTCGCCGCCGATAGCAGTAGTTCCCCTCCGAAGCCGCCCTGAATAGGCTATGCTAGCGAACGGATGTGCCCAGCTTCAATGCTATGACCTAGAGAACGGCTGGCCCCGCGACCAACATTACTGTATTGAATTAAATGGTATGCAACATGTACGGGTGTACACATGGCTTGCACTTCGGTACATAATACCCTATACATATTGACCGTTGAATAATGCACGAATCTCATCGCTGCATCGTGTGCCATTCGCCTACCCTGTAGAAACCCGGACCGCTAGAAAAACCACTATCCTATTTTTACATGATCTATTAGAGTTGGGTATTTGTAAGTGATGTATAAAACACTTTTTGATGATGTAAACTATTTATCTAGTACCGTTTACATCTTCATTTATACATCGTCTATTAAATTAGGAAAATGATAACGCCCACACGTGTGGCAGGTTTGCACTTCACCCACACTTGTCTATCCACGTTGATTATGTTTTGCATGAATCCTAAAGAAATATGTTGGAATTTCAGTGCGACGTAGGCATCATCATGTGTGTGGGCGTTGAAGAGTTCGCCCACACGACCCGTAGCACGAGGTAGACAGCTGCGCCGTGTGGGCAAATCAATTTCTGCCCACATAGTCACCACCTAGTCCACGCGCGTGTGGGCGAACTGCTTTTCGCCCACACGACACTCGTACGTTGCTAGATGGCAACTGCAGTTGCGCGTACGTGGCAACTAGGTAAACTCACATGGCAATTATGATTCGTTGCTAGATGGCAACTGCAGTTGCGCGTACGTGACGATCAGGTAAACACACATGGCAGCTATGATTAACCATGCATGGCAACTATGGTTGGACCACACGTGGTAACTAGTAAACACACAAGGCAACTATCCCTTGGTAAGTAAAGTGTCATCCCACGGGTAACTATAGTTAACCAAAACAGAGAGAATTGCCATGCTTTTACAACTACATTTGCCATCCCGGGTTACTAAAATTGCCATCCCCAGAGGTAACTAAAGTGTCGTCCCTTGGGTAACTAACATAGTTGTGCCATGTGTGTGGGCAGATTTGCTTCATGCCACACGCAGGGGTGGGGATGGTTAGTACTTGTTGGTCGTGTGACACGAAGTAGCTGCGCCCACACGTGTGGAAAGTTCTAATGTTCGTCCACACACGACCCGTGTGGGCTGCCTCCTGCGTACGCCTGATACGGTGTGTGGACGGATGTCTAATGTGCCATACGTGTCGTGAATATCGGGACCCTTAAAGTATCATCATACACTCATTCACCATAAATCTAACCATTAGTTCTTTTTTGGTTTGTAACCTATATTTTTTCCAGTCTTTGTCTTAGGTTTGTGGAAACAATTATTCGAGACACACAGACCAGTTAGGGGACTTTTTACGGATTTTTCTCTAACTGATCTTTCTCCTCCCCTGAATTTCTATAGGGGTGATACCATCTACAGCCGGACTTGGCAAATCCGGCCCCTCAAACGCCCGCGGATGCGCCCGGACACGCCCGCGGGTGCATCCGGACGGGCCCTCATATTTCGTTCAGAGCATCCACATATCTCAAATCCAGACTCTCAAATCCATGCAAATACATGCACGTCGATCATACAACACAAACTGTCCGAATGCCAATGTTCAAAAGAAAGCAAAGCAAAGCAAATCATAGTTCAACAAACCGGACATGGCAAAATCAAATCAATGTCCAAGCGTGACCGATGGCCTCCGATCACTCGTTGTGCGGCTGCTGCGAAAAGAAGAGTGCGTCCTGCTCCTCCTGAATCCGGGCTGCCAGCTCCGCCTGCATCCGGGCATGCTGCTCCGTCTGAATCCTTGCTGCCTCCTCCGCTTGCATCCGGCCTGCCTCCTCCGCCGCGGCCGCCCTCCGGGCGTTGATCTCCTTCTTCTTTTCCGCAAGCCACTTCTTTGCGTGGTCATCCAAGCCGGTCTCGTCCGCCAACATAATCTTCGCATCTTCCGCGTCCCGTGCGAGTTGCAACTTCTCCTTCTCGAAATCCATGTCGGCAAATGTCTTGGCCTTCTCGAGCTCCCATTTGATCACAGCTTCGCGCTTCTCCAACTCGATCTTCGCCTTGCAAGTCGCCGCGGACGAATTCACGCCGCCGACGGACGAGGCGGATTGCGTCTCCATCGCGGCGGTCTGGGTCGGGCTGGACGACATCTCCGGCGGTGGATCGGGACCGGAGGTGAGGATTGGGAGCAAGGGTGGAGGCGGGCGAGGGTCCAGGCGCGGGAATTGTTCTAGAGCGGCGGGAGGAGGAGGAAGGGTTTGGGAGGATTTCGTGCAATTTGGGGTGGGGACGGGCTGTCGGGTCCGACGTGGCGGGCGTGCCCGGGCGCGTCCGGGCGCCCCCATACCCGCCTCATATTTGGGCTGGATATGGGGGTGCCGGTCAGCCCGGGCATTTGAGGGCCGTTTGAGAGGCCCGTCTGAGTCGAAATTTTGTGACCGGACACTGACCGGGCGGCCTGCCCGGCGTTTGAGGCGGGTTTGAGAGGTCCGGTTGTAGATGCTGTGAGGGCCCATCCTCTAACTTATGCTACTTCGTTGAATCGATCCGTAATCTACCGCCCCATGAGTCTAGCATTTCTTTTTAGAAAATCATCACTTACACTATTTTTATTTCACAAGCAAAGTGTTAAATATCTGTTTCCCGTAGCAACACACGGATATAGTATTTGCGTTTTTCTAGACATATAAGGGTATATTATTTGCTAGTAATATATGACGTTACACTTTGAGGGAAAACAAATCTTATAATAAGTAGTACTTCCTCTGTAAAGAAATATCAACTGTTTTAGGTCATTATTTTAGTTATCTAAAACGTCTTACATATTTGTTTATGGAGGGAGTATTATTTTTCGCAGCTCCGACTCTTGAATTCGCCGGGCTGGAAGCGCTAATCCACTCCCCGTGCAGCCAATGCGGCAGTCCTCAGGGCAGCGGGAGCGGGTGGAGGCGAGGCGCGACGGCGCAGACGAGCGGGAGCTTCCGCGGCAGCGTCAGCCCGGACCCCTCCTCCATGTCCACCTTGTCCGCGCCACCCGCGGGCCGCCACTCGAAGCACTGCACCATGGCGGCCAGCGCCGCCTGCACCACCAGCATCGCCAGCGACGCGCCGGGGCAGATCCGCCGTCCGGAACCGAACGGCAGCAAGTGGAAGTGCTGCCCGCGCACGTCCGTCCTGGCGTTCGCGCCTCCCTCCAGGAACCTCTCTGGCCGGAACTCCAGCGGCTCCGGCCAGCACGACGGGTCGCGCCCGATTGCCCACACGTTGACAAACACCGTCGCGCCGGCCGGCACGTCGTACCCGCTCACCTTGCACTGCTCCAGGGACTGCCGCACCACCAGCGTACCCGTCGGGTGGAGCCGCAGCGTCTCCTTGGCCACGGCCTGCAGGTACGGTAGGTTTAGGATGTCCGACTCGTCTGCCAGCCGGTCCTTGCCGACTACCGCGTCCATCTCCTCCTGGGCCTTCCGGAGAACGTCCGGGTTGTTGATCAGCTCCGACAGCGCCCACTCCACCGTCATCCTCGTCGTGTCTGTCCCCGCCGCGAAGATCTCCTGCACCCATTAATGATTTTTCAGCATTAACTCGGTTCGACGGTTCGACCGCATCGTGGATGAACAGATCGAGCAATTGATCGAGTACGTAATACCAGCATGAAAGCCTTGATGTTGTCCCTGGTGAGCGTCATCTCGGCGTTGTCATCTTCGTGCATGTCGAACAGTATGTCAAGAATGTCCTTCCCCTTCCCCTCGCCGTCGTCCTCGGCCTTGGCAGCCCCACGTTGCTGCTGCCGCCGCTTGGCGTCCCTCGCCGTGAGTATCCTCTCCATCAGGACATCGTACTTGCGATGAACGGCGTCGATGCGCTTGCCGAGGCCCTGCACGTCCCAGTTCTTGAACGCTCCGATGTAGTCCTGCAGGTAGAACGTGCTCGTGACCTCGGCCGTCTCGGCGACCACAGTCCGCATCTCCTCGGTGTCGTTGTCTTCGCCGGTCCACCGCCGGCTCATCACCATCCGTGACACGATGTCGCCGGTCAAGCCCATGAGCGCGGCGCCCACGTCCACGGGCTTGCCCTCTGCGGCGCTCTGCCAGAGGGAGACCACGAGGCGCACGACCTCCTCGCGACGGACGTGGCTGAGGCGGTCGAGGGTGCGGCCCGCGAGGAGCTCGTGCACGCAGGCCTTCTTCATGAAGCGCCAGAAGGGCCCGTACGGGGAGTAGGAGAAGTCAAGGCCGCCATAGGTGAGGCGGTGCACTGCCGAGGGCCTGGGGCGGTCCAGGAACGCGGCCTCGTGGGTCTTAAGCACCTCGCGGGCGGCTTCCGGGGAGGAGACGGCGATGCAGGGCACGGAGCCGAGACGGAGGTAGAGCAGCGGGCCGTGCCGCTCGGCAAGGCGGTGCAGCGCCTGGTGCGGCAGGTGCACGAGGAGGTGGAGGTGGCCAAGGATGGGCAGGCCGAATGGGCTAGGCGGGAGGCGTAGCCCGCCGCTCCTGTGGAAGGCCACGGCGTACAGGGCGGCAGTGAGGCCGGCGACGAGCAGGAGGAGCGGTACGGTAGTGCCGGCAGGACTGAACAGGTCTCGTGCTGCCAGCGCCATCTCCATGTTGACGATGGAGCGGAATTGACTAGCTAGCCTGCTTGCTGGCTCTATAGCTTTGCCCATATGATTAGCGATTGGCAAGGTTATTTGTACTAGTCGTAATGCACGGGTTAGTTGTATATAGTACTCCCTTCGTACCATAATATATGACGTTTTAGCAGTTCGTTTCATCTGCTAAAACGTCATATATTATGGTACAAAGGTAGTATTATCTTATACTTTGGCAATATATATTTAGAGATTTTATTTGAAGCACAGTACAAACACAAGCGCTCATATAAACACGTATAAACTCATCCATATAAACGTAGACACGCACATCCTATTCCTACTAGTAGAATGTCCGTGCATTGCTATGGGCTATAATGCATATAAATAAATCAAACAAATGATTATGATCGTTTCCAAGGTCGAAACTTATTTCTCCCTCCTACGTCCGGACATGTTCAGACATCAAATATAGGCGCCTAACGAGCTGCTCAAAATTCAACTGTCTGGATAATATGGACTCCCCGGAATCCAGTCCATATGTGTGGGAGAAATGTGGTTACCCTGGCTTTCCGCCATGTTAAGATCGTCTCCAAGATCGAAGCTCATTTTCCCCTCATACATCCAGACATGTTCAGACATCAAACAGGCTTCCAACGAGCTCCCCAAAATTCAACCCAGTCCAGGCTCCTCGAGTCCAATCTGTACGTGTGGGAGAAATATGGTTGTCCGGAGTATCCGCCATGCTATATCCAACACGTGGCCATAAAACTAAAAACCCACCCCACGATGCACTCTTCACTTTTCCGACTGAACACTTCCCTTCCTACTCGGTTTCCCACCGTACCGACATTTCTCACTGGAGCCCTCTCCTTCAAAACTTGATGACGCCCACCTCAGCTTCGCCATGGCACCCTCTCTCCTTCATACACTAGTAGAAAACAGGGCTTTCGTTCTAGCCGGATCGGAGCAATAGTCCCGGTCGCGTTACGAACCGGGACTAATGCGAGCATTAGTCCCGGTTCGAGCGGCTAGGACGCCGGACGGGGCTCGACATGCATCAGTCCCGGTTTGAATGGGACCATTAGTCCCGGTTGCAGACACCAACCGGGACTAAAGGGGTTGTGGCAGGCGCGATACCCTTTAGTCCCGGTTGGTGTCTCCAACTGGGACTAAAGGTCTGTCTTCAGTCCCGGTTTTAGACCCCAACCGGGACTAAAAATTTGCCTATATATATCATCGCCCCTGCCCGCCCTCTCCTCTGTTTTTTTCTCATAGAAGGTGGGAGGTGTGTGCTAGTTTGTTTTCCCTTTCCTATGCACAAGAGGTGCTCGATGAAATGCCTGAGATCATGATGTGACTTGAGGCCACACAATCCATTCTTCTCCTCTGTTCTTCCTCCAAGCTTGACCTCCAAGCTCCATTTTCCCTAAGATTTGTCTAGATTTGGCGGTGCATCAACTATCCAAGTGTTCTAAAAGGTTAGCAACTTCATCCTTTCATATATTATTGCTAGTTTAGCTCATTTCATGATCTAGAATTAGAGTGATTTGTGGGCTTTAGTGGATGAGTGTATGTGGGAGTTTATTTGATTTAGATGTAATTTGAGTTCAAATTAACTTTTTAGTTTGCACATGTGTAGGTGTGGTACTGTTAATTAGGTATCATAATTTTGTGGTTAGTGATACTATTAGTGAGTTAGTGTGTTAGCTAGTGTTACTATTAGCTAGTGTGTGTTAGTGTGTGCTAGGGTGTGTCTTAGTGGTATAGTATTAGTGTGTGTGTGTTAGTGTGTGCTCAAATTAATTTCTTAGTTTGCATATGTCTAGTTGTGGTTTAGGGTGCCGTACCGTCCCCGTCCCCATCCTCACCGCCGTCGGTCGTCCGCGCCGATCTCGTCGCCGGCACCACCGTGGTGAGCCTCTTGTTCTTATCTTTTTTTTTCTTACTTGTATGATTTATATAGTTACTCGTATAATTTTCTTACTTGTATTATTGTTTATTATTATGTAGTGCCATGGTTTTGATATTCGCCCCCGTCGGCTCTTGTCCGGTCTATGATTCGGATGTGGTATATTATCTTTTATAACTATTTGTTTCATTTAGCGTTTATGACAATTATGCCGACCAACTTGACATAGATATTTTTATCTAGGAGGTATGTGAACCGGAAATTCCAACCGACCCTCTTGTCGAGAGGTTAAATTTAGTTGAAAAAGAAAACAATTATTTGAAATAAAAGTTGAAAAAAAATGAAGCAGAGAAGATGAAATTGGAGTTGCATGATGCCGATGTCGTTGATCTATACAAGATTCAGATGGATGCAATGCGCTTGAAGATTAAAAAGATGGCTTCCTTATCTTGTTGGATCAATTATTACCTTAGTTGGAATTTTGATCGCATTTGTTGTTGCATTTAAATGTTTTAAATAGTTGTATGTTAGTTTTATTGTATGTTTTAGATGCTCTAGATAGTTGTATGTTGTTTTAAGAGAACTATGTATGAATTTTATGTATTTATTTTTGCTGTAATAACATTTGATCACTACTGTACTTTGGTTTTAATGTGATGAACTTGTATTAATTTGGTCATTTCTCTATTCATGATGTTCTGTAATGGTTTTAGATATACTTAATTATATACTGCAGATGAACCGGCAATGGATGTACGGTGACTGACGCACTGCCGAGTACATTACGGGCCTGCATAATTTTATCGGTGTAGCTCAGGCAAACAGTCTGAATGGTTTTATGTGTTGTCCATGCGTTGACTATGAGAATAAGAAGGATTACTCTTCCTCGAAAATCCTTCACACCCACCTGCTTCGGTCCGGTTTCATGCCCAGCTATAATTGTTGGAGCAAGCACAAAGAAAGAGGGGTTATGATGGAAGACAATGAAGAAGAAGAGGATGATGACAACTATCTTATGTTCCCTGAATACGGTGATACTTCAACGGGAGAACTTGAAGATCAAGAGGCACCATATGTGCCCGCTGATGATCTTCGTTGGGTCATTGTTGATGCACATAGAATGCGAAAGTGAGAAGGAGAAGTTGAAGTTGGAGCGCATGTTAGAGGATCACAAAACATTGTTGTACCCAAAATGCGAAGATGACAACACAAAGCTCGGTACCACACTGGAATTGTTGCAATGGAAGGCAGAGAAAGGTTTATCTGACAAGGGATTTGAGAAGTTACTGAAAATAATGAAGAAGAAGCTTCCAAAGGATAACGAATTGCCCGCCAGTACGTACGAAGAAAAGAAGGTTGTCTGCCCTCTAGGATTAGAGGTGCAGAAGATACATGCATGCCCTAATGACGACATCCTCTACCGCTGTGAGGAGTACGAGAATTTAAATGCATGAACGTGACGTGGCTTGAGACTGCGTCGGTATTTCCCCAAAGAGGAAGGGATAATGCAGTACAACGACGGTAAGTATTTCCCTCAGTTATGAAACCAAGGTATCAAACCAGTAGGAGGATCACCACCACTACGTAAACAACAACTGCACACAAAGAACAAATACTTGCAACCCGACGCGAAAGAGAGGTTGTCAATCTCTCTACGGTAAAAAGATAGATTAGGTAGTGATAGATTGGAGAGATAGATCTCTCAAGAACACAAAATAGAAAGGGCAAATAAAAAGTGGAGTAAGGTATTTTTGGGTTTTTGGAATAATAGATCTGAAAACAAAAGCGGCAAAAAGATAGATCGGAAAGCAATATGTTGGAAAAGTAGACCCGGGAGCCGTAGGTTTCACTAGTAGCTTCTCTCATGAGTATAGCACACGGTCGGTGAACAAATTACTGTTGGGAAATTGATAGAAGATCAAATAATCATGACGATATCCAAGGCGATGATCATTATATAGGCATCATGTCCAAGATTAGTAGACCGAAACAATTCTGGATCTACTACTATTACTCCACACATCGAACGCTATCCAGCAAGCATCTAGTGTATTAAGTTCATGGAAAAACAAATTATGCAATAAGAACGATGAGATGATGTAGACAAGATCTATTCATGTAGGAATAGACCCCATCTTGTTATCCTTAATAGCAACGATACATGCGTGCCTTGCTGCCCCTTCTGTCACTGGGAGAGGACACCGCAAGATCGAACCCATCACAAAGCACCTCTTCCCATGGCAAGAAAAATCGATCTAGTTGGCCCAACTAAACCAAAGATTCGAAGAAGAAATACGAGGCTATAAGTAATCATGCATATAAGAGATCAAAGAAGACTCAAATAATATTCATGGATAGAAACTGATCATGAACTCAAAATTCATCGGATCCCAACAAACACACCGCAAAAGTTTACATCAAATAGATCTCCAAGAGACCATTGTATTGAGAATCAAAACAGAGAGAGGAAGCCATCTAGCTACTGCCTACGGACCCGTAGGTCTATGGTGGACTACTCACGCATCATCGGAGAGGCACCAATGAGGATGATGAACCCCTCCGTGATGGTGTTAGATTGGATCTCGCGGTTCTGGAACTTGCGGCGACTGAATGCGTTTTTCGTCGACTCTCCTAGGGTTTCTGGAATATTTGGGAATTTATAGGCGTTAGAGGCGGTGGAGAGGGGTCCCGAGGAGGGCACAACCCATCAGGGTGCGCCCAGGGCCTCTGGCGTTCCCTGGTGGGTTGTGGTCTCCTCGACCCTCCCCTCTGGCACTTCTTTGGCCCACTGGATTTCTTCTGGCCCAAAAATAATCTCCAAAAAGTTTCGTCGCGATTGGACTCCATTTGGTATTGATATTCTGCGAAGTAAAAAACAAGTAAAAACAGCAACTGGCACTTTGGCACTATGTCAATACGTAAGTCCCAAAAAATGATATAAAGTTGCTACAAAATGATTGTAAAACATCCAAGAATGATAATATAACAGCATGGAACAAGCAAAAATTATAGATACGTTGAAGACGTATCAGCATCCCCAAGCTTAATTCCTACTCGTCCTCGAGTAGGTAAATGATAAAAACAGAATTTTTGATGTGGAATGTTGCCTAACATGTTCGTCGTATATTCTTTTCTTTTGTAGCATGGACATTTCGACTTTTAGATGGTTCAAAGCAATAGTCTAGTTTTGACATAATGACTTCAATACTCAAGCATGCCAACAAGCAACCATGTCTTTCAAAATATCAACACTAAAGAAAGTTATCCCTAGCCCATCATGCTCAATCATTGATCCATTCATGAAACACACTCAAATATTAGCTACACCCAATGCTCAAGTACGATCATAGTGGCCCCTAGTTGGTGCTTTATAAGAGAAGATGGAGACTCAGAGTAAAAATAAAATAATTGCATAAAGTAAATAGGTAGGCCCTTCACAGAGGGAAGTAGGGATTTGTAGAGGTGCCATATCTCAAAGTTCTAAATTGAGAGAGAAAAATATTTTGAGTGGCATGCCTTTCCTGTCAACGAAAACGACAAATTAGTTCACAATACTTTCCATGCTAGATATATCATAGGCAGTTCCCAAACAGAAAATAAAGTTTATTCCTTTTTCCACCATTCTTTCACACTCCATGGCTGGCCGTATCCATGGTTGCCTTCCATACCAACACTTTCCAAGGAATTTATTATTTGAAAACATAAAGTATTTTTTTCTTTTTTCATTTCGGGAATGGGCATCCCTATTACCGCCGTACTCTCGTGCAATGACAAGTGAATAAACACTCATCTTGAGAATAACACATCTAGCATGGAAAAATATTGGACACCCCCTACCGTTTCATGAACTACGAGCACACAAAAAGGAAATTTATTTTGAAAATTAGAGATGGCACATACAAATTTGCTTAGAAAGGCATGAAAATACGGCATATAGGTAGGTATGGTGGACTCCTAAGGCAAAACTGGGTTTAAGGATTTTGGATGCACAAGTAGTATTTCTACTTAGTACAAGTGGAGGCTATCAAATAGATTGAGAAGCCGCCAACCAAGAAACGAAAATTCACATAAGTGAGCTTTGAGCATAACTAACACCGAATAATGCACCATAAGTAGGATGTAATTTCATTGCATAACTATTGACTTTCGTATTTGCATAGGGAGTCACAAACCTTAACACCAATATTCTTACCAAAGCATAATTAGTCACTAACATGACTCACATATTACTATCATCATGTCTCAAAACTATTACAAGGAATCAAGTTTAATTTGTCCAATGATATTCATGGAAGTTTTTATTATATCCCCCTTGGATATCTATCACTTTGGGACTAGTTTCATATATTGTCATTGCTTTTGACAAGCTCACACATATTTAAGTGAAGCACATGAGCATAGAGATATCATCTATAAAAATAGTATAAGTGAAGCATGAGAGGATTTCTTCAAAATTTACAAACTCTCAAAATAATCTAAGTGAAGCATGAGAGGATTTCTTCAAAATTTACTAACTCTCAACATAATCTAAGTGAAGCATGAGGGGATTTCTTCAAAAGTTTCCAAGCACACCGTACTCAAAAAGATATAAGTGAAGCACTAGAGCAATTATATAGCTAAAAAAATAAGTGAAGCATAAAGAGCAATTCTAACAAATCTTAGCATAATTTTGCCTCTCTCAAATAGGTGTGTCCAGAAAGGATACAAGTGACAAACTAAAAAGCAAAGCAAGCAAAGACTCAAATGATACAAGATGCTCCAAGCAAAACTCATGATATGTGACGAATAGAAATATAGCTCCAAGTAAAATGCCGATGGTCGTTAGAAGAAAGAGGGGATGCCACTCGGGGCATCCCCAAGCTTAGTTGCTTGTTTCTCTTTGGATATATCTTGGGGGTGCTGTATCATCCCCAAGCTTAGGCTATTTTCACTCCTTATTCCTTCATCCATCGTGATCTCACCCAAAACTTGAAAACTTCAATCACACAAAACTCAACAAAATCTTCGTGAGATCCGTTAGTATAATAAAGCAAATCACTACTTTAAATACTATTGCAAACCCATTAAAATTTTATTATTTCATTATACCTACTGTATATTAACTTTACCATGGCTCATACCCTTCAATAGAACCCATAGATTCATCAAAACAAGCACACAATGCACCGAAAACAGAATCTGTCTTAAACAGAACAGTCTGTAGTAATCTGTACTCTAACCATACTTCTTTAACTCTAACACTTCTGAAACATTAGGACAACGTAAATAATTTGTATGGCAACACTGTGTTAAAATTTCATCTCAATATCATGTTCCAGTAAAAAATGAAAATTCGCACACTTGAGGCAAAGTTTCTGTTTCAGATTCAGAATTGTTTCTACTCATCTTATGAAGCATCCTAAAGGCTTTACTTGGCACAAACACTAAATAAAACATAAAAACACAATCATAAAAGAGGCATGATTGTGTCAACACTCAAAAACCGAAAGAAAAAGATGAAAATAAATTTATTCATTGGGTTGCCTCCCAACAAGCGCTATCGTTTTACGCCCCTAGCTAGGCGTAACGCATAGTTTCAAGTATTGTCATCTTTGGTTTTTGCTCCATAGGATGCTCTCATGATTGATTCATATGGTGGCTTAATTCTTGTTCTAGGGAAGTGTTCCATACCTTTTCTTAGTGGAAACTGTAATCTAATATTGCCTTCTTTCATATCAATCACGGCACCTATAGTGCGTAAGAACGGTCTACCAAGTATAATGGGACAAGACGGATTGCAATCAATATCAAGAACAATAAAATCTATGGGCACATAGTTCCTATTTGCAAGAATAAGAACATCATTAATTCTTCCCAAAGGCTTTTTAATAGTAGAATCCGCCAAGTGCAAATTAAGAGAACATTCTTCAATATTGGTGAGACCAAGCACATCACATAAAGATTTCGGAATCGTGGAAAGACTAGCACCCAAATCACATAAAGAAAAGCACTCATAATTTTTAATCTTGACCTTAATGGTAGGTTCCCACTCATCATGTAATTTTCTAGGAATAGAAATCTCCAACTCCAACTTTTCTTCAAAAGATTTCATCATGGCATCAAAGATATGTTTAGTAAAAGCTTTATTTTGTTCATAAGCATGGGGTGAATTCAACATGGATTGTAGGAAAGAAACACATTCAATCAAAGAGCAACTATCATAATTAAAGTCTTTGTAATCCAAAATAGCGGGCACATCACTAGTTAAAGTTTTGACCTCTTCAAACCCACTTTCATCAAAAATTTCATCAAGATTTTCACCCTCCAAATTATTGGGACGCATTATAGCTAAAGTTGACTCTACTTCAGTCCCTTAATCATCAATCTTAATATTATTAAACAAGGAATCAATAGAATAAGCACCAATCAATTTAAGATCTTCATCATTTTTCTGAAGGCAATCACTAGAAAACGATTTTTCTAAGAATTCTCTTTTAGCTCTAAGCATAGAGGTTATTTTCTTGCTTTCATCCATAGAGACATATAAAGCTTTAATTGATTCATCAATCTTAGGTGCAAAAGCTTTCAACTTGATATTTTCAACATCATGAGAAATTCTATCAATGCTTCTTGACATATCATCAATCTTATTCAACTTTTCTTCTATCGTAGTATTGAAAACTTTTTGCGCATTGATAAATTCTTTAATATTACTATCAAGATCAGAGGTGTTCCTATTATTATTGTAAGAAGAATTACCATAGGAATTGCCATAATTATTAGAGGAATTTCCAGGAAAAGGCCTAGGATTAAAATTACCTATATAATCATTGTTATTGAAATTGTTTCTCGAGACAAAGTTCACATCTACGGAATCACTATTTTGCTCAATCAAAGTAGACAAAGGCACATCATTAAGATCAATAGGAGCATTTTTTCTAGAAACCAACTTCATTAAAGCATCAACTTTGTCACTCAAGGTACTAATTTCTTCAACTGAATTAACCTTTTTACTAGTAGGTGCTCTTTCAGTATGCCATTGTGAATAATTTGCCATAATATTATCTAGCAATTTAGTAGCTTCACCCAAAGTAATTTCCATAAAACTACCACCCGTGGTGGAATCTAAAAGATTTCTAGAGACAAAATTCAATCCCGCATAAATTTTTTGTATGATCATCCAAAGATTTAAACCATGAGTAGGGCAATTTCTTAGCATCAATTTCATTCTTTCCCAAGATTGTGCAACATGTTCATGCTCAAGTTGCTTAAAATTCATGATTTTTGTTCTAAGGGAAATAATTTTCACGGGCATAAAATACTTAGTAATAATAGCACCCTTGCACTTATTCCAAGAATCGATACTATTGCGAGGCAAAGAAGAAAACCAAATTTTTGCACTATCCTGCAAGGAGAAAGGAAATAATTTCAACTTCAATATATCATTTTGCACATCCTTTTTCTTTTGCATATCACACAATTTTATGAAAGTGTTTAGATGGTACATGGCATCCTCATTAGGAGTACCGGCAAATTCATCTTTCATGACAAGATTCAATAAAGCGGCATTAATATCACAAGACTCCGTACTAGTGTCGGGAGGAGCAATCGGAGTACTAATAAAATCATTATTATTAGTATTGGAAAAATCACACAATTTGGTATTTTCTTGAGTCATTGTGACTACGCAAACAAGATTGCAAGCAAGCAACAGATCTGACAAGAAAAAGGAAAACGAAAAAGAGGACGAATAAAACGGCAAATTTGGTGAAGTGGGGGAGAGGAAAACGAGAGGCAAATGGCAAATAATGTAATTGCAAGGCGATGAGAATTTTGATTAGGAACCTGGTAGATGATGACGGTGTCTCGTCGGCGCCAGAGATTGGCACGTAGAAGAGAACGCTTCCTCCCCGGCAACGGTGTCAGAAATTCCTTTGACATGGCTTGAGACTGCGTCGGTATTTCCCCAAAGAGGAAGGGATGATGCAGCACAGCGACGGTGTGACGCCCCCAATTTGACCGTACGCTAATCAGACACGCAAATGCGTACGACCAAGATTAGGGACTCACTGGAAGATATCACAACACAACTCTAGACACAGTTTAAAGTCATACAAGCTTCATATTACAAGCCAGGGGCCTCGAGGGCTCGAATACATAAGGTCAAATTCAACAAGTCAGCGGAAGCAAATAATATCTGACTACAGACATAAGCTAAACAAGTTTTGCCTTAAGAAGGCTAGCACAAACATAACAATGGATCGAACGAGGCGAGGCCTCCTTCTTGGGAACCTCCTATCCTACTGCTAGTCGGGGGGAGTCTTCACGTAGTAGTAGGCTCCGACGGTGGTGTAGTAGTCGTGTTCGGCGTACTCCATCTCCTGGGCTCTGTCATCTTAACGCGGTAATCGTATCGAGGGGAAAGAGAATGCAAAGCAGCGGTGAGTACTCATCCAAAGTACTCGCAAGACTGACATCAGAACTATGCTAAGTATGCATCATTATCAAGGGAATGGGGGGGGGGGTTATATCTGGACTGACTGCAGAAAGCAAGAATGAGAGGGGGAAGGCCTAGTCCTATCGAAGACTAGCATCTTCAACATCTTGCAGCATTAGAAGAGTGTAGATTGGTAACTCATATGTAACAATATCATTGTAGCAATTTTATTTCGTAACCACGCCCAAAGATTCTTCCTCGACTCCCACGAGAAAGCAATCTCGGAGCCAACATTCATTTTTAATTATCACTTTTAGTTATATTAGCTCGGGATACAACTCCAAGCCGTCCTGTTACTGTGGACATGGCTATTCGAATAGTTAACTTCATCCCTGCAGGGGTGCACCACGTTTTCCATCACGCTTGATCACCTTTGGCCGGACACACTTTCCTGGGTCATGCCCGGCCTCGGAGATCCACACGTCGTCGCCCTACCTAGGCTCAATAGAGAGGCCAGCCCGCCGGTCTAAATCCTAAGCGCGCAGGGGTCATGGTCCCACTCGCCCTTTGCACTCCTACACGATGCATGTGCGGCCGAGGTCAGTCCTAGCATCACTTAATACAAGATCAATGCCGTTGCGGACCACTCGGGCGCGTGCCGCTCCATTGCTGATGTCCAAAGAGCTTCGGCTGATACAACGACGCCGAGTACCCATAACTTCTCCCACGTGAAGGTTAGTGCGAAAAGGTCAAATGACCAACTCAGATCAAATACCCAAACCATTAGCATTTTATTAATTGCGGTGATGAGCGCAATACACGATATGTGGTTCCGTCGCCCCGTCTCGAGGTCTTGTGGCAAGGGCCAAGAATGCCCGGCCACGCCCCGTCATATTACACCAACACCCTCCGATCATCCTGAGCTCATCATGTATCCTCCGGTCATCCTGACCTCATCATGTATCAACAGTAAAGTAAATGTAACCGTGTGTATATAACACCAAGAGGGAAACCCGAGGGATTAACCTCGAAGGATCCCACCTGATGTAACCGTCAAGGTGACCTGAGAGGATTCACCCTCGATGGTCTACACTTGAGGGGTTGCACGACAGAGTCGTCGTTGGGAGTGGTGAACGAGGAATCACCCTCGATAACCACGACCGACTAGCTGCACTACAGAGTTAGCATCATGAGTACTTCACGAGGTGTCACCCTCGGTACACGATAGTAGCTCTACAGATTCATACAACTAAGGGGAGTGTGCGGTGAATGTGACGGGCATGGCTTGTCAGTCGGTTGACCGAGTCTTCAAGTCTTCGAGTCGTCGATGAAGAAGCAGGAGCAACTGGGACTACGGGGTCATAGGGGATCACTAACCAACCTATAATAAGTAGGTGATATGAAAGCAGGTACACTAGTACTATAACAAAAACAGGCTATGCATCAAAGTAGGAGCTATCTACAACAGTAGCAAAACTAATGCAAGCATGAGAGGGAAGAGATGGGCGATATCGAAATGATCAAGGGGTTGCTTGCTGATACGTCCATTTTGCATCATGCTTTTATATCATTATTTATTGCTTTATGGGCTGTTAATACACATTATGGTACAATACTTATGCCTTTTATCTCTTATTTTACAAGGTTTACATGAAGAGGGAGAATGCCGGCAGCTGGAATCATGGACTGGAAAAGGAGCAAATCTGAGATACCTATTCTGTACAACTCCAAAAGACCTGAAAATCTACGGAGGTCACAAGCCAGGGGGCGCGCCCTACCCCCCTGGGCGCACCCCTGTGGCTTGTGGGCCCCCTGGCAGGCCTCCGGTGCCAATCTTTTGCTATATGGAGGGTTTTGACCTGGAAAAAATAATAAGGGAGCTTTCGGGACAAAGCGCCGCCGTCTCGAGGCGGAACTTGGACAGAACCAATCTAAGGCTCCGGCGGAGCTGTTCTGCCGGGGAAACTTCCCTCCCGGAGGGGGAAATCGAAGCCATCGTCATCACCAACGATCCTCTCATCGAGAGGGGGTCAATCTCCATCAACATCTTCACCAGCACCATTTCCTCTCCAAACCCTAGTTCATCTCTTGTATCTGATCTTTGTCTCAAAACCTCAGATTGGTACCTGTGGGTTGCTAGTAGTGTTGATTACTCCTTGTAGTTGATGCTAGTAGGTTTACTTGGTGGACGATCATATGTTCAGATCCTTAATGATAATTAATACTCCTCTGATTATGAACATGAATATGCTTTGTGAGTAATTACGTTTGTTCCTGAGGACATGGGATAAGTCTTGTTATAAGTAATCATGTGAATTTGGTATTCGTTCGATATTTTGATGAGATGTATGTTGTCTCTCCTCTAGTGGTGTTATGTGAACGTCGACTACATGACACTTCACCATTATTTGGGCCTAGAGGAAGGCATGGGGAAGTAGTAAGTAGATGATGGGTTGCTAGAGTGACAGAAGCTTAAACCCTAGTTTATGCGTTGCTTCGTAAGGGGCTGATTTGGATCCACATGTTTCATGCTATGGTTAGATTTATCTCAATTCTTCTTTCGTAGTTGCGGATGCTTGTGAGAGGGGTTAATCATAAGTGGGAGGCTTGTCCAAGTAAGGACATCACCCAAGCACAGGTCCAGCCACATATCAAATTATCGAAGTAACGAACGCGAATCATACGAGCATGATGAAAACTAGCTTGACAGAAATTCCCATGTGTCCTCGGGAGCGCTTTGCTTTATATAAGAGTTTGTCCAGGCTTGTCCCTTGCTACAAAAGGGATTGGGCCACCTTGCTGCACCTTTGTTACATTTGTTGCTTGTTATCCGTTACGAATTATCCTATCACAAAACTATCTGTTACCGATAATTTTAGTGCTTGCAGAGAATACCTTACTGAGAACCGCTTGTCATTTCCTTTTGCTCCTCGTTGGGTTCAACACTCTTACTTATCGAAAGGACTATGATAGATCCCCTATACTTGTGGGTCATCAAGACACTTTTCTGGCGCCATTGCCGGGGAGTGAAGCGCCTTTGGTAAGTGGAACTTGGTAAGGAAAAAGTTATATACTGTGCTGAAATTTACTATCACTTGTCACTATGGAAAATAATCCTTTGAGGGGCTTGTTCGGGGTATCTTCACCTCGACCGGAAGCACAAAGAGATGCTCCTCAACCTATTGCACCTACTGAATTTTTTTATTATGAAATTCCTTCGGGTATGATAGAGAAACTGCTAGCTAATCCTTATGCAGGAGATGGAACACTACATCCTAATTTGCATCTAATCTATGTGGATGAAGTTTGTGGATTATTTAAGCTTGCAGGTTTGCCCGAGGATGATGTCAAGAAGAAGGTCTTTCCTTTATCTTTGAAGGAGAAGGCATTGACATGGTATAGGCTATGTGATGATATTGGATCGTGGAACTACAACCGATTGAAATTGGAATTTCATCAGAAGTTTTATCCTATGCATCTGGTTCATCGTGATCGGAATTATATTTATAATTTTTGGCCTCGTGAAGGAGAAAGTATCGCTCAAGCTTGGGGGAGGCTTAAATCAATGTTATATTCATGCCCCAATCATGAGCTCCCGAGAGAAATTATTATCCAGAATTTTTATGCTCGGCTTTCTAATAATGATCGGTCCATGCTCGATACTTCTTGTGCTGGTTCCTTTATGAAGAAAGATATTGAATTCAAATGGGACTTATTGGAAAGAATTAAACGCAACTCTGAAGATTGGGAACTCGACGAAGGTAAGGAGTTAGGTATAAACCTTAAGTTTGATTGTGTTAAATCATTTATAGACACCGATGCTTTTCGTGAATTTAGCACTAAATATGGGCTTGACTCTGAGATAGTAGCTTCTTTCTGTGAATCTTTTGCTACTCATGTTGATCTCCCTATGGAGAAGTGCTTTAAATATCATCCTCCCATTGAAGTTAAAGTAGTTGAACCTATTAAAGTTGAAGAGAAGAAACTATTATTTATAATGCTGATCCTGTTATTCGTACTGCTTATATTGAGAAACCGTCCTTCCCTGTTAGAATAAAGGAACATGCTAAAGTTTCAACTGTGGTTCGTAAGAGCTGTAGTAGAACACCTACGCCTCCTGAACAAATTAAAGTTGAACCTAGTATTGCTATGGTTAAAGATCTCTTGGTTGATAATATTGATGGGCATGTTATTCATTTCTGTGATGAAGCTGCTAGAATTGCTAGACCTGATACTAAGGGTAAACATAGACCTATTGTTGGCATGCCTGTTGTTTCTGTTAAAATAGGAGATCATTGTTATCAAGGCTTATGTGATGTCGGTGCTAGTGTGAGTGCAATTCCCTTTACCTTATACCAAGAAATTATGAATGATATTGCACCAGCTGAGTTAGAAGAAATTGATGTTACTATTAAGCTTGCTAATAGAGATACTATAGCACCAATTGGGATTGTTAGAGATGTTGAAGTCTTGTGTGGGAAAATAAAATATCCCACTGATTTTCTTGTTCTTGGTTCCCCACAAGATGATTTTGTCCCATTATATTTGGTAGGCCTTTCTTGAATACTGTTAATGCTAGGATAGATTGTGAGAAAGAAACTGTTACTGTAAGTTTTGGGGATGTGTCTCATGAGTTCAATTTCTCTAAATTTCGTAGACAACCCCATGACAAAGAATTGCCTAGTAAAGATGAAATTATTGCTCTTGCTTCTATTGCTGTGCCTCCTACTGATCCTTTAGAACAATATTTGCTAGACCATGAAAATGATATGCATATGAATGAAAGGAATGAAATAGATAAGATTTTCTTTGATCAGCAGCCTATTTTGAAACACAACCTGCCTGTTGAAATACTTGGGGATCCTCCTCCACCCAAGGGTGATCCTGTGTTTGAGCTTAAACAATTACCCGATACTCTGAAATATGCTTATCTTGATGAAAAGGAGATATATCATGTTATTATTAGTGCTAACCTTTCAGAGCATGAAGAAAAGAGATTATTGAAAAATTCGAGGAAGCACCGTGCTTCTATTGGATATACTCTTGATGATCTTAAGGTCATTAGTCCCACTCTGAGTCAGCATAAAATCAATATGGAGCCTGAAGCTAAACCAGTTGTTGATCACCAACGACGGTTAAATCCTAAAATGAAAGAAGTGGTAAGAAATGAAATACTAAAGCTTCTGGAGGCAGGTATAATTTATCCTATTGCTGATGGTAGATGGGTTAGTCCCATTCATTGTGTTCCTAAGAAGGGAGGTATTACCGTTGTTCCTAATGATAAAAATGAATTGATCCCGCAAAGAATTGTTACAAGATATAGAATGGTAATTGATTTTAGGAAATTAAATAAAGCTACTAGGAAAGATCATTACCCTCTACCTTTTATTGATCAAATGCTAGAAAGACTATCCAAACATACACATTTTTGCTTTCTAGATGGTTACTCTGGTTTCTCTCAAATACCTGTGTTAAAAGAGGATCAAGAAAAGACCACTTTTACTTGTCCTTTTGGTACCTTTGCTTATAGACGTATGCCTTTTGGTTTATGCAATACACCTGCTACCTTTCAAAGATGTATGATGGCTATATTCTCTGACTTTTATGAAAAGATTGTTGAGGTTTTCATGGATGATTTTTCCGTTTACGGAACTTCTTTTGATGATTGCTTGAGCAACCTTGATCGAGTTTTGCAGAGATGCGAAGAAACTAATCTTGTCTTAAATTGGGAAAAGTGCCACTTTATGGTTAATGAAGGTATTGTCTTGGGGCACAAAATCTCCGAAAGAGGTATTGAGGAGGATAAAGCTAAATTGATGCTATTGAAAAAATGCCGTGTCCTACAGATATCAAAGGTATAAGAAGTTTCCTTGGTCATGCTGGTTTCTATAGGAGGTTTATTAAAGACTTCTCTAAGATTTCTAGGCCTCTCACCAATCTTTTACAAAAAGATGTTCCATTCGTTTTTGATGCTGATTGTGTAGAAGCATTTGAAATTCTTAAGAATGCCTTGATTACCGCACCTGTTGTTCAACCAGCTGATTGGAACCTACCCTTTGAAATTATGTGTGATGCTAGTGATTATGCCGTTGGTGCTATTCTAGGACAAAGAGTTGATAAGAAATTAAATGTTATCCATTATGCTAGTAAAACTCTAGACAGTGCTCAAAGAAATTATGCTACCAATGAAAAGGAATTTTTAGTAGTTGTGTTTGCTTGTGATAAGTTCAGACCTTATATTTTTGATTCCAAAGTAACTATTCACACTGATCATGCTGCTATCAAGTATCTTATGGAAAAGAAAGATGGTAAACCTAGACTTATTAGATGGGTTCTTCTGCTACAAGAATTTGATTTGCATATTATTGATAGAAAGGGTGCTGATAACCCTGTAGCAGACAACTTGTCTAGATTAGAGAATGTTCTTGATGACCCACTACCTATTGATGATAGCTTTCCTGATGAACAATTAGCTGTCATAAATGCTTCACGTAATGCTCCATGGTATGCTGATTATGCTAATTACATTGTTGCCAAATTTATACCAGCTAGTTTCACATACCAACAAAAGAAAAAGTTCTTCTATGATTTAAGAAATTACTTTTGGGATGACCCACACCTTTATAAAGAAGGAGTAGATGGTGTTATTAGACATTGTGTGCCTGAGCATGAACAGGAACATATCCTTCACAAGTGTCATTCCGAGGCATACAGAGGACACCACGCTGGAGATAGAACTGCACACAAGGTATTACAATCTGGTTTTTATTGGCCTACTCTCTTCAAGGATGCTCGTAAGTTTGGCTTGTCTTGTGATGAATGTCAAAGAGTTGGTAATATTAGTAGACGCCAGGAAATGCCTATGAATTACTCTCTTGTTATTGAACCATTTGATGTTTGGGGTTTTGATCATATGGGACCTTTTCCACAATCCAACGGGTATACTCATATTCTAGTTGCTGTTGATTATGTTACTAAGTGGGTAGAAGCTATACCAACTAGTAGCGCTGATCATAACACTTCTATTAAAATGCTTAAAGAAGTTATTTTCGCTAGATTTGGAGTCCCTAGATATTTAATGACGGATGGTGGTTCACACTTTATTCATGGTGCTTTCCGTAAATTGCTTGCTAAGTATGATGTTAATCATAGAATTGCATCTCCTTATCATCCTCAGTCTAGTGGTCAAGTAGAATTGAGCAATAGAGAAATTAAATTGATCTTGCAGAAGACTGTTAATAGATCCAGAAAGAATTGGTATAAGAAACTTGATGATGCATTATGGGCTTATAGAACTGCTTATAAAACCCTATGGATATGTCTCCATATAAAATGGTTTATGGTAAAGCATGTCACTTACCTCTAGAGCTAGAACATAAAGCTTATTGGGCAATTAAAGAGCTCAACTATGATTTCAAACTTGCTGGTGAGAAGTGGTTATTTGACATTAGCTCACTTGATGAATGGAGAACCCAGGCCTATGAGAATGCCAAGTTGTTTAAAGAAAAGGTTAAGAGATGGCATGATAAAAGGATACAAAAGCGTGAATTCAATGTAGGTGATCATGTCTTGCTATACAATTCTCGTTTAAGATTTTTTGCAGGAAAACTTCTCTCTAAATGGGAAGGGCCTTACATTATCGAGGAAGTATATCGTTCCGGTGCCATCAAGATCAACAACGCCGAAGGCACAAATCCGAAGGTGGTAAACGGGCAAAGAATCAAACATTATATCTCTGGTACTCCCATAAACGTTGAAACAAATATTATCAATACTATGACTCCGGAGGAGTACATTATGGAGACCTATCAGAACGTTTCAGACTCCGAGAAGGAATAGGTATGTGTTACGGTAAGCAAACCGACTCCAAAACTTTTCCAATGGCAATTTTTATCCTTTTTGGAATATTTAAAAAATTAAGAAAATTTAAAGCAGTCGGAAGAGTGCACAAGGAGGCGACAAGCCAGGGGGCGCGCCCTACCCCCCTCGGCGCGCCCCTGTGTCTTGTGGCCACCTCGTGTACCCTCCGGACTCCGTTTTCTTGTGGTATACTCCTTTGGGTCGGTAAAAATTCATTATATAATCTCCCAAAGGTTCTGACCTTCGTAACACGACAATATCTCCTGTTTTCGTTTTGAGCTGTTTTTGCAGTACATTTAGAATAGGATGTCATCCCAAGATTCCGATTGGGAGAGCTATGTATCGCATTATCTTGCCAATCCCAAGCTCTATGGGGACTTAGATCCTTATGGATTGTTCTCGGAGGAGGAACTAGAAGGCAAGTATGAGGAAGAAGGCTCGGATGAAGAGGAGATCCCCCTGCCCCGACCAGGAGATATGCATGTGGAGTTCACAAAATCGAGCCTCCCAAATACAAGGAGAAAACCCAAGGCTCTATTTATCCCTTCTCGTTTTCTGCAGGAGAGCAAGCAAGAATTATGTCAAAGGATATTGAAGCTCAAGCAGGAAGTAGACGATCTGAGGGAACATAATTTTATGCTTAAGAGGAAACTGGACAAGCCTCCAACCTCATCAACAACTCCAACATCACCACCTCCGAAGAAAGACAACTAAACACATGGGTATGGTCACTCCCCTTGGCTTGTGCCAAGCTTGGGGGAGGTGCCCCGGTATCGTATCACCATCACATCTTTTACTTTTATCATTTTTCTTAGTTCGATCCTTTTGGTTATATCTTCATCTAGTAGAATAAAGTCTTTAGTGTGATCTAGTTTTGAGTTTTGCTTTATGTTCCCCCTATGTAAGCAAGTCCGAGAGTTATATAATAAAGAGTAGTTTTGAGCTGAGAGCTTTGCTTGCTTGCTATGATCTTGAGAAAAAGAAATAAAAAGAAGTATAGAATAAAAGCAAAGAGTATATATGATGATCTTATGGGGGGTGATGACTTCACACATAAGAGGTATGTCGATTGAAATTTGTTGTGAGTTGACAAACAAAGCTATTGGTCATTGTTGCAATTAAAAGGAAGTAATAAAGAAAGAGAGGTTCACATATAAATATATTATCTTGGACATCTTTTATGATTGTGAGCACTCATTAAAATATTATATGTTAAGAAGTTGATGTTGGTCAAGGAAGACAACATAATGAGTTATGTTTGCTTATTTCCGAATAGAAGTTATATGGTCTTAGATCCTTCAACATGTGTCGCTTGCTTCCACCCCATATCAGCAAAACTTCCCCACCAAGTAGAGATACTACTTGTGCATCCAAACACCTTTAACCCAGTTTTTCCATGAGAGTCCACCATACTTACCTATGGATTGAGTAAGATCCTTCAAGTAAGTTGTCATCGGTGCAAGCAATAAAAATTTCTCTCTAAATATGTGTGATCTATTAGTGTGAGGAAAATAAACTTTATACAAACTTGTGATATGAAAGAAATAAAAGCGACCGACTGCATAATAAAGTTCTTTATCACAAGGGGCAATATAAAGTGACGTTCTTTTGCATTAAGGGATTGCGCATCCAACTATAAAAGCGCTTGACAACCTCTGCTTCCCTCTGCGAAGGGCCTATCTGTTACCTTTACTTTCTAGTACTTACCTTTATGCAAGAGTCGTGGTGATCTTCAACACTTCCTTTATTTCGCCTTTATCTCTTGGCAAGCGTCATGTGTTGGGGAATGATCTAGACACATATATCCACTCGGATGTGGGTGAGCATGAGTTATTTCTGTTGACATTACCCTTGAGGTAAATAGTTGGGAGGCAATACTATAAGCCCCTATCTTTCTCTGTGTCCGATTGAAGCTTTGACCTCATAGGTACCGCGTGAGTGTTAGCAATTATGAAAGACTAAAAGATGATTGAGTATGTGGATTTGCTTCACAAGCTCTTATATTGACTCTTTCCTACGTTATGATAAATTGGAATTGCTTCAATGACTGAGATCATAGTTTGTTTGTTCTCAATAGAGTTCTTGATTCATACTTTACCATGTGAATGAATTGCTACTCTAGCATAAGAAAATATATGTCAATATATGTTGCTGTTCTAAAGATGACCATGATGCCTTCATGTCCGTATTTTATTTTATCGACACCTCTATCTCTAATACTGTGGACATATTTATCGATTTCGGCTTTCGCTTGAGGACAAGCGAGGTCTAAGCTTGGGGGAGTTGATACGTCCATTTTGCATCATGCTTTTATATCGTTATTTATTGCTTTATGGGCTGTTAATACACATTATGGTACAATACTTATGCCTTTTCTCTCTTATTTTACAAGGTTTACATGTAGAGGGAGAATGCCGGCAGCTGGAATCCTGGACTGGAAAAGGAGCAAATCTGAGATACCTATTCTTTACAACTCCAAAAGACCTGAAAATCTACGGAGGTCACAAGCCAGGGGGCGCGCCCTACCCCCCTAGGCGCACCCCTGTCGCTTGTGGGCCCCCTGGCAGGCCTCCGGTGCCCATCTTTTGCTATATGGAGGGTTTTGACCTGGAAAAAATAATAAGGGAGCTTTCGGGACAAAGCGCCGCCGTCTCGAGGCGGAACTTGGACAGAACCAATCTAAGGCTCCGGCGGAGCTGTTCTGCCGGGGAAACTTCCCTCCCGGAGGGGGAAATCGAAGCCATCGTCATCACCAACGATCGTCTCATCGAGAGGGGGTCAATCTCCATCAACATCTTCACCAGCACCATCTCCTCTTCAAACCCTAGTTCATCTCTTGTATCCGATCTTTGTCTCAAAACCTCAGATTGGTACCCGTGGGTTGCTAGTAGTGTTGATTACTCCTTGTAGTTGATGCTAGTAGGTTTACTTGGTGGACGATCATATGTTCAGATCCTTAATGATAATTAATACTCCTCTAATTATGAACATGAATATGCTTTGTGAGTAATTACGTTTGTTCCTGAGGACATGGGATAAGTCTTGTTATAAGTAATCATGTGAATTTGGTATTCGTTCGATATTTTGATGAGATGTATGTTGTCTCTCCTCTAGTGGTGTTATGTGAACGTCGACTACATGACACTTCACCATTATTTGGGCCTAGAGGAAGGCATTGGGAAGTAGTAAGTAGATGATGGGTTGCTAGAGTGACAGAAGCTTAAACCCTAGTTTATGCGTTGCTTCGTAAGGGGCTGATTTGGATCCACATGTTTCATGCTATGGTTAGATTTATCTTAATTCTTCTTTCGTAGTTGCGGATGCTTGCAAGAGGGGTTAATCATAAGTGGGAGGCTTGTCAAAGTAAGGACAGCACCCAAGCACAGGTCCACCCACATATCAAATTATCAAAGTAACGAACGCGAATCATACGAGCATGATGAAAACTAGCTTGACAGAAATTCCCATGTGTCCTCGGGAGCGCTTTTCTTTATATAAGAGTTTGTCCAGGCTTGTCCCTTGCTACAAAAGGGATTGGGCCACCTTGCTACACCTTTGTTACATTTGTTGCTTGTTATCCGTTACGAATTATCCTATCACAAAACTATCTGTTACCGATAATTTCAGTGCTTGCAGAGAATACCTTACTGAGAACCGCTTGTCATTTCCTTCTGCTCCTCGTTGGGTTCGACACTCTTACTTATCGAAAGGACTACGATAGATCCCCTATACTTGTGGGTCATCAATTGCCTTGCTGCTCTGCTGCAAAGGCCTGATCGTCAACGGTGTAGTCGTACCCGACTGCAGCGTCAGTCTCGGGGTCTACTGGTAAGAAGAGGGGGGAGAACAATAAATATAAGGCAGACAGATGCACTCGATGCATGACATGGCAATATGCAGAGCTAGGCATGCACTAACGCAGTATTACACGTTACAGACGGATCGGAAGAATATCTGACGATATTTTTCGGGTCTCGGGCTACTACCGAACAGATAAAAACGGTGGAAAAGTTCCACGTTCGTTATGATAGGAGCACGTGACAGACGAACGGACTACGTATTCGGAACCGTGGGATTTTTCTGAACAACTTTCATGTATAAAATATTTTCATCCGACTTACGGATTATTTAATATTAATTTTTAAAGTTTTATTAATATTCATAAATTCAATTGATTAAAATTAATTCAATAAACAGAATTATGACATCAGCATGATGCCATGCTAACATAAGCAGTCAACAGGGGGTTGACTGGTCTAATTAACTAATCTAATAAATCCTTCATTATCTGTTTAATTAATTAATTAATTAGTTAATTAATTAACTAATTAACAATTTTATTAATTTATATGTTTGTTTAAAAAAAACGTTCTGTGGGGGGGGGGGGGTGTGGGCCCCCTCTGTCATACACACACAGGGGGGGGTAGTGGGGGCCTAATCCCCCCCACTAAACCGAATCGGCCAGGAGGCTCGGGGGAGCGAGCGGGGTGCAACGGGGCTATGGGGCAGGGAGGCGCGTGGGGGTTGCGGGGTGGCACGGACGTGTGGGCGTGGACGGGGCGCGGACGCAGGGTGCGGTGCACGGTGTGGGCGCGGCGGCCGTGGCGAGGATGGGCGCGAGCGGTGGTGCACAGCAGGGGGAGGCCGTGGCGGCCGTGGCCGCGGGGTGAACGCGACGGGCGCGTGCGGGGGGTGGGCATGGCGTCCGTGGGGGGAGAGTTGGAAAGGGATGGAGGAGCCCCAGGGGCTCACTTGTGACGGTAGGGGGAGCAGAGGGCACGAGGGAGGGCGGCGGCCAGCGACGGTGGGGCGGAGGTGATGCGGTGGTGCGAGGGGACGGCGACGACGGCGTCGGCGTCGGCGCCGGTGCAGCGCTGGTAGGAGGCGGACGGCGGCGATGCGGGGGCGACGGGTGGTTCTACCCCGATCCAGATCTGGACCGGGGGGAGCGGGGGCTAGTGGGTGGGGGCGACGGGGGCGAGTTGGTGGAGTGGGGCGACGGGGGCGAGTGCTTGGGTTTCGGGGGGGGGGGGGCATTTAGCCCCAGGGACTTGGGTGGGCCGGCCTGCTAGGCCGATGGCCCAGTTGGGCTGGGGGGCTTTTCCCTTTTTATTGTTTTTAAAGCTTTTCTTTTTAAAACTTTTCTGTTTTTTTAATGATTTAGTAACAAATTAACCTTTACAAAAATTAGTGAACATGCCCATTGATTGCAATGCAATATTTGGCATGGCCACAATAATTTTGGAGGCCTTTTGAATAAAAAAGAAAAAATTATAATACAAAAGGCATTTAAATAAATGTTTTGGGAATCTACTAAATTGCTTTAGAGGCACCCAAATACTTGATAAAAAGTTGTTTCCAATTTTATAAAAGCCTACTGAATATTTGGAAAATATTCATGATTTTTATCTACTGGTTTGTAAAACTTTCCAAACCATTTTTCGATTGAAATTGAATTGCAACAGAAAAGGAATTTGCATCTGATTCCAAAAGTGATCACATTGGGATTAGCAAAAGTATTAGCTTAATCCTAGCCATCACTATAGATTAATTACAATCATCATTGTAGCACTGACACCAGGGTGTTACAACTCTCCCCTAATAAAGAAATTCTCGTCCCGAGAATTAAGAGGTAGAAGGAAGAAGATCAAGATATTCTGCCCGAAGGTTATCCTCGCGTTCCCAAGTGGCTTCATCTTCAGAATGATTTGACCACTACACCTTGAAGAACTTGGTAACCTTCTGATGAGTCCGACGTTCGGTTTCATCAAGAACACGGATCGGATGCTCTTTGTAAGTGAGATCATCCTGCACTTCAATCAATTCGGGATCCACCTCACGATGCGGATCCTTGAAGCAACGACGAAGTTGCGACACATGGAAGACATCCTGGATATGGGAGAATTTTGGTGGCAGCTCCAATTTATAAGCCAAATGCCCACGCCTTTCAATAACGCGGAAGGGACCAACGTAGCGAGGAGCTAGCTTGCCCTTGACTCCGAACCGATGAGTGCCTATCAAAGGAGTAAAACGCAGATAAGCGTTATCACTGGTTTGATAGGTTGAACCCCAGTGCTTCTTGTCATAATTGCTCTTCTGACGGGACTAGGCCGCCTTGAGATTATCCCGAACAATGCGGACTTGCTCTTCAGCTTGTTGGATAATGTCCAGACCAATGAGTGCACGTTCGCCAGTTTCTGACCAGTTCAGAGGGGTTCGGCATTTACGTCCATATAACACTTCAAAGGTGGCCATCTTCAAGCTGGCTTGATAACTGTTGTTATAAGAAAATTCAGCATAAGGAAGAGATTCTTCCCACTTCTTGCCAAAAGAGATAACACAAGCCCGTAGCATGTCTTCAAGGATTTGATTAACTCGTTCAACTTGACCTTGCGACTGAGGGTCATAGGCAGTGCTCCAGGTAATATGAGTTCCCATTGCTTCTTGGAAACTGTCCCAGAACTTGGAGGTGAAAATACTGCCACGGTCTGAGCTGATTTCCTTTGGAATGCCATGGAGTATAACAATTCTTGAGGTATACATGGCTGCTAATTGACTAGCAGTAATTGTCTCCTTGACTGGCAGGAAGTGTGCGACCTTTGAGAATTGGTCGATGACGACAAAGCTAGCATCATTACCCTTCTGTGACTTTGGAAAACCCGTGACGAAGTCCATCTGAATCTTGTCCCATTTCCATTCAGGAATAGGGAGTGGTTGCAGAAGTACAGTAGGTTTCTGATGTTGAGCTTTGACCCGGCGACAAACGTCACATTCTTCAATATAGAGAGCAATGTCTTGCTTTATACCAGACCACCAGTAATTTTGACGGATGTCCAGATACATCTTAGTACTGCCCGGATGAATAGAGAGAGGGGTGTCGTGAGCTTCTTTCATCACCTTCTCTGTCATAAGTTCAAAACGGGGAACCACAAGGCGATCCTTTAAGTACAATGCTCCATCTTCACCAAGCGGGAATTCCTTGAATTTCTCTAAATTAATATCCTCTTTCATTCTAAGGATGTATGCATCCATGTCTTGGGTGGACTTAATAGCTCTCAGAAGAGTCGGTTCCATGACAAGGTTATTGAGAGAACCCTGTGGAACAATGTGAAGATTTAACTTGCGGAGCTCTTCATGGAGGCGGGGGTTAGCCTTTTGAACCATATGATTATTGCAATAAGCCTTTCGACCCAACGCATCTGCCATAACATTAGCCTTGCCAGGGGTATAAGATATACCGAAGTCATAGTCCGAAACTACTTCCATCCATCGCCTGTGACGGAGATTTAGGTCTGGTTGAGTAAACAGGTACTTCAGGCTTTGATGGTCAGTATATATCTCGCAACGATTATCAATAAGGTAATGCCGCCATAACAACAAAGCATAGATCACCGCAGCAAGTTCAAGGTCATGCACTAGATAATTCTCTTCATGGGGGCGCAACTGTCGCGAAGCATAAGCAATCACTCTGCGTTCTTGCATTAGGACACAACCTAATCCTTGACGGGTTGCGTCACAATAAATGACGAAGTCCTTCTGAGAATCCGGAGGAGCAAGCACTGGAGCAGATGTCAGCTTGTCCTTGAGTGCTTGGAAACTTTCCTGACATTTGTCTGTCCACTCAAACTTAACGCCCTTGTGAAGAAGATTTGTCAATGGCTTGGCAATCTTGGAGAAGTTCTCGACATAACGACGGCAATAGCTGGCGAGTCCGAGAAAACTTCTGACTTGCTTGACATTCTTCGGGGGAGTCCAGTCAAGAATAGCCTGAACTCGTTCTGGGTTGACAGCAATACCATCTTTGGAGATCACATGACCAAGATAGGTCACTTCGTCCAACCAGAACTCACACTTGGAATACTTGTCATATAGCTGATGCTCTCGAAGCTTTTCCAACACAAGACGAAGATGTTCAGCATTCTCTTCTTTGTTCTTGGAGAATACCAGAATATCATCCAGATAAACCACGACGAATTTATCGAGGTAGTCCATGAAGTTATAATTCATCAACCGAGAGAAGGTTGCTGGATCATTTGTTAAACCGAAAGACATGATGGTGTATTCGTATGAACCATAGCGGGTAACAAATGCAGTCTTAGGGATATCTTCTTCACGGACACAGATCTGATGGTAACCCAACCTCAAGTCAAGTTTGGAGAATATTGTGGAACCAGCAAGTTGATCATATAAATCATTGATCCGAGGAAGCGGATATTTATTCTGAATGGTCGCCTGGTTGATGGGACGGTAGTCTTGGACCAAACGATTCGTACCATCGTTCTTCATAACAAACAGAGAAGGTGCTCCCCAAGCAGAGGAACTTGGGCGTATGAAACCCATGCGAAGCGAATTGTCGAACTCTTGCTTAAGCTCAAGGAGCTCATGAGGAGGCATCTTATAAGGACGCTTGGTATATAGGCGTGATACCGGGTACCAAGTCGATGATAAACTCGACACCTCTAGCGTGGGGGATCCCTGGGAGTTCTTCTGGAAAGACATCCTGGAAGTCCCGGACAACTGGAATGTTTTCAATCCCCGCCAGAGGTGACTCATTTAAAGCATTCATGGCATATAGCCGGGCTTCAGCATCTCGAACGAGACGAGCATGGTAGCTGACTATCTCATTCGCAGGATGCAGAAGGTGGACAGTTTTGGTGGCACAAATGATCGAAGCAGTATGTGCTTTCAACCAATCCATTCCCAGAATAAGATCGATATTGGAAGACTTCAGCATTATGGGGAGGCAAAGAATTCCAACCCTTCAATTTCAATGGGGACATTGTGGCTAATCACTGATGTTCGACATTGGCCCGCGAGGGTGTTTACCACTATTGGAACGTCCATCATATCACTCTTAATGTCATGCATGTATGCAAAATTTTCTGACATGAAAGAATGCAATGCTCCTGTATCAAACAATACAGAAGCTGGTACTGAGTTAACAAGAAGTGTACCCATCACAGTAGCAGGCTGGTCTTGAGCTTCAGACATGTCAACGTTGTTAGCCTGAACACGACCATTGTTAGGCCTGGCATTGTTGTTGCGGGGCTGGTTGGAAGGCAGTGCAAGTTGATTCTGATTCTGCCTGCAGTCTCTAGCATGGTGCCCTCGACGACCACACTTGAAGCACAACCCATCCTCAGGACGAGAAGGGGGAACAGGAGATCGTGGTGGCTGAGCTAGGAGCCTCGACTGCCTAGTTGGTGGAGGAGGCAGACGAGGTGCAGCATAGGACGACCTTGGAGCAGGAGCAGGTTCATGGTACATGTTGTGAGGGATCCAGATCTTGCGCTTCTGAGTTCCTGAGCCCGAAGATGAGCCCATGTCACGGTTGCGCTTGCTGCTGTCCTTGTAGTCTTGCAGACCTGTTTCCACTTGAATGGACTTGTTCACCAAGGTGGCAAAGTTATCAAAGTCCTGAACAAGGAGTGCCAGTTTGATATCCGGGTGGAGGCCTTCACGGAACTTCTCCTGCCTACGAGCATCAGTTGCAACGTCTTCTTCAGCATAGCAGGACAAATCCAGAAATTCCCGCTGATAAGCATCCACAGTCTTGTTGCCCTGGACTAGATTGCGGAACTCATGCTTCTTTTTATCCATCAGTCCCTGAGGAATGTGACGAGCACGGAATGCAGCTTGGAATTCTGGCCAGGTGATGATTGTCCCAACAGGGTATGAGCACCTGTGACTGTCCCACCATTGAGCAGCGGGACCCTTCAGAAAGTACGAGGCAAAGGTGACATAGCTAGGCACTGGGGCGCCTGAAGACTCCAGCTCATAGGTGATGTCACGGAGCGAGTCATCTGCGTCAAGCGGCTGAGTTGAGCTGCGGTAGATCACAGGGTTGAGGCGCATGAAGTCCTGCAGAGTCATTGGGGCTGGCTGCTGATTCATATTCAGCCTCGGGAACTGATCAATGATCCCTTGCAGAAACTGGTGGTTCAGCTCAAACTGCTGCATCATTCCAGCCATGTATTCAGGTGGCGGTGGTGGTTCTGGCGCACCACGACACGACCAGCCTAACCATTCTGTCAAAATTTTAACAGTGGTAGTTTAGCATTTCACTACTGGAATCAGGGTCTTTGCCGTCTGCCATAGCAGACGGCAAAGGCCTGCCTGGCGTACGGCAAAGCCATTGCCGTCCGCCAGCAGACGGCCAACAGTCCGGCCAAACAGCTGCCGGTAAAGGCCGCTTTGCCGTCTGCTAGCAGACGGCGAAGATCTTTGCTTCTTTGCCATCTGCCAGCAGACGGCAAAGAGCTGCAGCTGACGTCAGGCGTCAGCTGGGCCAACGCAGGCTCTTTGCCGTCTGCCAGCAGACGGCAAAGAAGCAAAGGTCTTTGCCGTCTGCCAGCAGACGGCAAAGAGGCCAAATAGGCCAGCCCAGGTTGCACAGGCTGCTGCCACGTGGCCTCTTTGCCGTCTGCTGGCAGACGGCAAACCTCTTTGCCGTCTGCCAGCAGACGGCAAAGAGGCCACATAGCCCCTGTTTTTTTTGCTTTTTCTTAAATTCAAGCAATTTCACAACAATATATATGATATATATATATATATATATATATATATATATATATATTTCATAATACTTTCATCCAACATGCACATCCCTGCCATATGGATATGATCATCCAACAAATGTATACCAAATCATCACATATGTCCAAATTTCAACATATTACAAAGTTTCATCCATACATATACATAGTTTCATCAATATTACAAAGTTGCATCCATAGGTATCAAGTTTCACAAAGTCAAAACAAAAAATAAAGACAAGCACTCCATCAACGCAAGGGTCGGGTGATCTGAAGCAAATCTGTAAAATGAGAAAGAAGAAAGTTAGAAGAAGAAGACTTGAAGAAGAAGAAGAAGAAGAAGAGGACTAGAAGAAGAAGAAGAAGACTAGAAGAAGAAAAAGAAGAAGAAGAAGAATAAGAAGAATTTTTCTTCTCTTTCTTTTTCTCTTCTTCTTTTTTTCTTCTTATTGCTTACTAGTGTCATTTTAGAGCTAACCTAGGTAAATAAGCCATTTTAGACCTAACTATGCTAAGTATGTCATAAATGGACTAAAAAAGCTAAGTATAAGTCATTTTAGAGCTAACCTAGGTAATTATGCCATTTCTGAGCTAATTAAGCATATTAAGTCATTTTGGAGGTAAATAGGTCATTTATTAAGCATATTATGTCATTTTTGAGCTAGCTAAGCATATTAAGTCATTTTTGAGGAATAAATGCCAAGTATAGGTCATTTTAGAGCTATCGTAGGTTAAATAGGTCATTTTAGAGCTAATTAAGGTTGTTATGTCATTTTTGAGCTAGCTAAGCATATAAATTCATTTTTGAAGGAATAAATGCTAACTATAGGTCATTTTGGTGCTATCCTAGGTTAAATAGGTCATTTTGGAGCTAATTAAGTTTGTTATGTCTTTTTTGAGCTAGCTAAGCATATAAAATCATTTTTGTAAGAAAAAAGCTAATTATAGGTCATTTTTTAGCTATCCTAGGTTAAATAGGTCATTTTTGAGCTAGTTAAGGTTGTTATGTCATTTTTGAGCTAGCTAAGCATATAAATTCATTTTTGAAGGAATAAATGCTAAGTATAGGTCATTTTGCTGCTATCCTAGGTTAAATAGGTCATTTTGGAGCTAATTAATGTTGTTATGTCTTTTTTGAGCTAGCTAAGCATATAAAATCATTTTTGGAGTAATAAATGCTAAGTATATGTCATTTTAGAGCTATCCTAGGTTAAATAGGTCATTTTTGAGCTAATTAAGGATGTTATGTCATTTTTGAGCTAGCTAAGCATATAAATTCATTTTTGGAAGAAATAATGCTAAGTACAGGTCATTTTAGAGCTTTCCTAGGTTAAATAGGTCATTTCTTAAGCTAAGCTAAGTATAGGTCATTTGAGAGCTATCGATGGTAAAATTGGTCATTTTGGAGCTAAGTAAGGTTATAATGTCATTTTCGAGGAAACTAAGCTAAGTATACGGCATTTTGGAGATAAATAGGTCATTTCTTAAGCTAAGTACGCATTTGTTAGGCTAAACACCTGCGAAAACTTACCGTCATCACGGAGGTGTAGTTGTAGGACCGGTCGCGCCAGTGGCTGACGGAGGAGGATCGGTCGATGCTTGTCGGGAGTTATGCTGCACCAAAGATCATTTCCAATGTATCGTTAGCATGATGCAACTCAAATGTGAAGACTAGTAACTAATGACCATTCAAATGAAACTCACCGTGCCCGCCGGAGCAATGACTGGCATCGGCGGAGGGGTCGTGCCGGTCTTCTCGCACATGGTCTGTACATTTGGTTTTGACGAGTCAGTCATATTAGATACTACTGTAAGGAACATTACGTGCATGATTTGGCTAATATGCAGAAGAAACTTACCGCGAACATCTCGTATAGGGCCTGGTTACCAATCATGTTCCGGTTCCTCTCCTCCTCCAACGCATTAGCCGTCCTGTCCCCAAGCTCCCTCTCCCTCTCCGCCGCCTGCCGGTCCCTCTCCTCTAGAAGCGCCTGGGTCTTTGCTCTCTCTGCCTCAATAGCAGCCTGCAACACCACTCGATCGTTAGCATTGTAATCATCGACGGCCGCACACACAATGTAATGAAGGAAAGGTATCTGAGTCCGTATAACTAACCTTGAATTCGAGCTCCACTGGCCGTGCACGAGGCAATATCTCAGGATCGGAGCTGGTCTGGCGCTTCTTGATCTGCGGGAGAGTGCTACTACAACGTATCAGTCCATTCCCAATGGCTAACGAGCCATGCTGCCTCCCGCCACCAGATATCATCACCAGCTCTGGATCAACAGGTTGCTGGCTCGGGTTAAAGTCCGGCCCTTTCCTCGCCTTCCCCTCATCTCTGTACCTCACAAGCTTGTGGTGGGAGGCGCGGTTGCTGAATTTCTCTGGATCATCGAGGTCAGACTCAGAGAATGCCTTGGCCTTCTTGTACGAGGCAGTATTGTACATGGCATAGAGGTCGAACAGCTGTGGCACTGGAGCCTTGTTCTCTCGCGCCTAAAAGAGAGGAACAGAGTATTAGTTGATGGCTCAAGCTAGCATGAAGAATAAATTTGCATGAATCAAGAAGCAAACCACATACCCAGTTTTCCCTGTACTGATGTAGGTTGACGCTGCCTAGATGGTGTGGGACACCTTTCATTTTGCCACGCTTGTCCTTTGCAGTGTCGTGGGTGGAGCACCATTGGGGAGAGCACCACTCATCCACCAACGCCTCCCAACAGTCCATCCTATCCGCACACCATCTCGGGGGCACCTAAGTTAAGCAAGAGAAATTTGAGCGCTACGCCTACGAATCAAATCAAGGAAACTAAGTACAAGGCCTTAAGAATAGGTAATTACCTTCATGTACTTCTCCTTACTCAGAAACTTGACGTGGCACTTCTCTCTTTTCCTCTTAATACCAGTAGAGGCGAAGTAGTCTCGAACAGCCTGCGTCCGAGCCACGTGCCGAAAGTTTTGAAGTAGGCGCCTGCACTCGTTGTCGATAACCCGAGCCGCGGCCTCCTCCTGTCCCTCAGCACACCTGTAGAAGGTCTGCAATAAAACAAGAAAACACGGATTAGTACAATCACTAGGGTTGCCAATCAAAGAAGGAAACACAACGTAGACGGCAAAGGAGAAATTACCCAAAACGTCTGGATCACAATGTCGGCCACCTTGTGGCACTCGACATCGCCGATCCTATGCCCCGGCGGGTCCGGAGCAGCCAAGTAGTGCTCCCAGGTCATTCCTAGCTCTGGAACCCGGCCCTCACCGGGCAACGTGACCCACCCCGGGAAGCTCTGGCGACAAATCACACCAAGGACACTGTTGGGCCTGCGGACACGAGGCTCGTGTGTCCAAGACCTGCAGTATGACAAGGCCAACGCATTAGATATTCGAAGAAACGTGAAGGCAAAAGGTTAAAAAAAGAGTAAATGCACTTACTTGTCCCCGTTAGGCGCAATCAACCACCTCTGGTCGGGGGTCGCCGGGGTGGGCGGGAGCTTTGTACCACCACGCTGGTAGACTTTGCGCCCCTCAACCCACTCACCCTCGCTATAGCTATCAGAACTATAGCCGTGTCGGGGTCGGGGTGTCGGGTCGGGGTCGGGGTGTCGGGTCGTGGTGTCGGGGTGTCGTGTCGGGGTCGGGGTGTCGGGCTGTCGTGTCGCGGTCGGGGTGTCGGGGTGTCGTGTCTGGGTGTCGTGGTGTCGGGGTGTCAGGGGTGTCGGGGTGTCGGGGTCGGGGTGCCATGTCGGGGTCGGGGTGTCGGGTCGGGGTCGGGGTGCCGTGTCGGGGTCGGGGTGTCGGGTCGGGGTCGGGGTCGGGGTCGGGGTGTCGGGGTCGGGGTGTCGGGTCGGGGTCGGGGTCGGGGTGTCGGGTCGGGGTCGGGGTCGGGGTTTTTCATCTTTTTTTCTTTTCTTCTTCTTCCTCTTCTTCCTTTTCTTCATTTTCTTCCTTTTTTTCCTTCTTCTTCTTCTTCTTCCTCCTTTCCTTTTTCCTCTTCTTCTTCTCCCCCTCTCCTATTTTTTCTTCTTCTCCTCCTCCTAACCTAATTAACCTAAATGATGTCGAAACCAGTAGCATCTAACTAATTAACCTACTCAAAAAACCTAATTAACAACATCTAACTAATTAACCTAATTGATGCATCTACTATCTACTAACAGTGGCATCTATATATATCTATAATCGTGATATTAAAAAAAGGAAAAAACAGAAAAACAGAAAAAAAAAAAAAAGGGCAGAGGTGGGGGAGCTCACCGGAGGGGGTGCCGCCGGGGGGCTCGCCGGGGGGGTGTCGTCGGGGGGGCTCGCCGGGGGGTGCCGCCGGGGAGGGCTCGCCGGGGGGGCTCGACGGGGCGGCAGCGCGTGGCCGCTGCGGCAGACTGCGGGGGCGGCGGCGCGGGGCGGCGGCGCGGGGCAGGCCGGGGCGGCGGCGGGTGCAGGGCAGGGTAGGGCGGGGCGGCGTCGGGGGCAGGGCAGGGCAGGGCGGGGCGGCGGCGCTAAGACAAAGAGGGAGAGAGAGATGTGTGTGTGAGAGAGAGAGGCTTTGGGCGCGGGCGCGAAAATTAATTCCCCCTCTTTGCCGTCTGCTGACAGACTCTTTGCCGTCTGCCAGCAGACGGCAAAGACGGTGACCGTTAGCCCGCCCCCGCCGTGACATTGTGGGCCCCACCCTCACCTCTTTGCCGTCTGCTGGCAGACGTCAAAGAAATCTTTGCCGTCTGCCAGCAGACGGCAAAGAAGTGGCAGATGGCAAAGAGCTTGACCTAGCCAGTGCCGTGCCCCGTGGGCCCACTTTGGTCTTTGCCGTCTGCTGGCAGACGGCAAAGAGTTCTTTGCCGTCTGCCAGTAGACGGCGAAGAAGTGCAGATGGCAAAGACCCTCTTTGCCATCAGTTGGTTCTTTGCCGTCTGCTTTGGCAAGACAGACGGCAAACAGCCTCTTTGCCGTCTGCCAGCAGACGGCAAAGACCTGGCAGACGGCAAATGTTCTGATTCCAGTAGTGTTTGGCAATTACAAAGACAAAGAATCATTCATGATGTAAATTGCACAAAGAAGGAAGTGCAATAGCTACGACATAGTAATTCAAATTCAACAAACAGATCCATACATAGGTCTATTACAAATGATAAGTCTGTTACAAAATAGACGATAGGTCCGGCATGAAATTAACTTAGACAACTAGGCGGCATGCAGGCACGCGGTAGAGGGATACAACAATGGGACATAGCGATATGCTACATCAACGTCGGGGACAACGAAAGAACCCAGGGAACTGCACGTGGCCCTGAATGTGAAACCTCGGGGCAGGGTTCTGCATCCCATGCACACCCTGATGTAGAATCTGGTGCCCAACGGGGAGCGCAGGTCCACGTGCCAGAGTACGACCTCCAACAGCAGGCCACTCAAGACCTGGTGGAAACTCTATCCGATGCGGGTGAAGAATGTACTCCGGATGTATCCCCGCACTGACTGCTGGCAACAACTGCTCCATAGCCTAATAAACACGAGTACGGGTGGCGTACAGCTCGACGTTAAGAGCTCGGATAGTGCGATCCAGTGCCTCAGTGTACTGAACCAGAACTTGTGGGTCGTAGCGACGACTCACGTAGGGGTTGCAGATAGTAGTTTAGGATCGGTCGTTACGCTGCCGCACGAAAGGGGTGCAGAACTCAACGTCGGCTGCAGTATCAACTCCAGCAGGAACATACGGGATGTATCTGAATGCCGTCTCCTCCAAACAGGGGTTCACTGCACGGAGATGAACAATAGCAGCATATGCAGCATCCTATACTGCCATCTCCACGGTCACTCCAATGCCACGAAAGGTGTGCAGCTCAGTGATGGAGAGGTCCCGCCGATCCCAGATAACCATCTCAGCTTCATACTGTTCCTGGTTGAACTCACGGTAGTCCTTGTAAACAGTGTACTCGCGGTACCAGCGATATCCTAGCCTGATCAAGAGATTGACCAGAATGGCCGGGAACCAAGTCGTATCGTGAGGCAAAGTCAGACGAACAATCTGCCTAGCGGGACACATCTGTAACAAGAAGATTCAAAGATGTCAAAAGACAGTGTGTGTATCATAACTTCAAAGGGAAACAATTGTCGACGAAACAAATCACCGGTGGATGTGATCACGAGAACCTAATGTTAGAATTAGCAAAATCTTTAACCCGAAGGAGAAGAGAGATTAGAACCCAGAGTATAGACGAGGAATAAAAGAACCAAATACCACCCGATTGAGATGTGGGCCCGTAAGCCACACAACTATGTTAGTAAAAGTTTTTCAAGTACTAGACTCAACTTCGGCCAAGGAGTTGGAAAGGGGGCTACCTACAGGAAGTCGGCTCTGATACCAACTTGTGACGCCCCCAATTTGACCGTACGCTAATCATACACGCAAATGCATACGACCAAGATTAGGGACTCGCTGGAAGATATCACAACACAACTCTAGATAAAATTTAAAGTCATACAAGCTTCATATTACAAACCAGGGGCCTCGAGGGCTCGAATACATAAGCTCAAATTCAACAAGTCAGCGGAAGCAAATAATATCTGAGTACAGACATAAGTTAAACAAGTTTTGCCTTAAGAAGGCTAGCACAAACATAACAACAGATCGAACGAGGCGAGGCCTCCTGCCTGGGAACATCCTATCCTACTGCTGGTCGGGGGCAACCTCCACGTAGTAGTAGGCTCCGGCGGTGGTGTAGTAGTCGTCTCCGGCGTACTCCATCTCCTGGGCTCCGTCATCTGAAAACGGTAATTGTATCGAGGGGAAAGAGAATGCAAAGCAGCGGTGGGTACTCATCCAAAGTACTCGCAAGACTGACATCAGAACTATGCTAAGTATGCATCATTATCAAGGGAATGGGGGGTTACATCTGGACTGACTGCAAAAGCAAGAATGAGAGGGGGAAGGCCTAGTCCTATCGAAGACTAGCATCTTCAACATCTTGCAGCATTAGAAGAGTGTAGATTGGTAACTCATATGTAACAATATCATTGTAGCAACTTTATTAAGTAACCATGCCCAGAGATTCTTCTTCGACTCCCGCCAGAAAGCAATCTCGGAGCCCACATTCATTTTTAATTATTACTTTTAGTTAATTAGCTCGGGATAAAATTCCAAGTTGTCCTGTTACCGTGGTGAAAGCACATTTGCTCCCTTGGTGGTTTTGGTAATTAATACCAACATATATGTCATTGAACTAATGTTTCCACTAAGCATATTTCAGGAAAAGTTCAGTGATAGGGATGGCAAAAGGATTGTGGAGATACCCCAAGATGCAAGGAAATGGATTGGCAAAGCTTCAAGCAAGAGGACTCTACATTTTACTTTGTGAGAAGTGACTTTGAGTCCATAGGAAAGCCAATACTATTAAAAGGGGGTAAGGTACTGCTGGTGAACAAGATGCTCCACGTGCACAAGAGATAGTCACCAAAAACACCCACAAGCTCTTCACAAAAGTCTGTCCAAAGTCAAATATCCAAAATCGGTGCAACCAACACTTCCCACTCGGTGCCACCGATTCCCAAACTCAGACAGACCCATGCCAAACCCTAGCACAATGGTGCAACCGATTCCACTTCGGTGGCACCGAGTTTGGGTTGCCAACTTTCTGTTACCTCGATTTACAAAATAGGTACCAACAAGTTTGTTGGATCGGCGTCACCGAGTTGCGCAATTTGACCGTTGGTTACCTAATCGGTACCACCGAGAATTATATTTCGGTCTCACCAAGATTCAGAAGTTGTCACCTTTTGGTCACTTCGGTACCACCGAGATTCACACATCGGTGTCACCGAGTTGGTCACTTTAGGTGTAACGGTTGGATTTTTGGGGATGCCTATATATACCCCTTCACCACCACCCACTCGAAAGAGAAGCACTCAGAACTATTCCATACTTGCCCCATCATATTTTCTAAGAGAGAGCCACCTACTCATGTGTTGAGATCAAGCTATTCCACTCCATCCATATGAATCTTGATCTCTAGCCTCCCCAAGATGCTTTCCACCAAATCAATCTCTTCCACCATAGCCAAATCTGTGAGAGAGTGATTGTGTGTTGAGGAGTTTATCATCTTGGAGCACAAGAGCAAGGAGTTCATCGACATTGCCGAGCCTATTACCTTTTGGAGGGTGGTGCCTCCTAGATTGGTTAGGTGTCGCTTGGGAGCCTCCTACTTTGCGTTGTGGAGTTGAACCAAGAAGTTTGTACGAGCAAGGAGATTGCCTACTTCGTGAAGATCTACCCATAGTGAGGCTAGTCCTTCGTGGACGGAAGCCGTTATGGAATAGTCGAGGTTGCTACTTCATGGACCCTTATGGTTGGAGACTCTCGCGACCGTTACCCTCCGTGGGTTGAAGACTCCATAAACGTGGACGTACGATAGTACCACCTATCGGAACCACGGGAAAAATCTTCGTGTCTACAAATTGTGTTTGATCTTCCTTCCTACCCTCTACTATACATGCTTGTTGTTACTTTCCGCTGCTATACTCTTAGACATGCATGTGTAGGGTGTACTTGACTTGCTATCATTGCTAAAATCTACCAACACTTAAAATTGGGAAAAGGTAGAATTTTTATTTGGTCAAGTAGTCTAATCACCCCTCCTCTAGACATACTTTCGGTCCTACAAGTGGTATCAGAGCTTTGGTCTCCATTGCATTGTTCTCACAACCTTGGAGAGTATGGCGTCTAGTGAGGGAAATTATCACCGTAGAGGTCCGCACTTTGATGGCACTAATTTTGCTAGTTGGAAGCACAAAATGAAAATGCATATTCTTGGTCATAACCCCGCCGTATGGGCTGTTGTTCGTGTTGGCTTGCAAGGTGAATTCTTTGGTGATGGAAAGGAACCGGATCGTGAAGCGACCGTGGATGAGTTGAAGATGTTAGAATACAATGCTCAAGCATGTGACATTCTCTTCAACTGCCTATGCCCCGAAGAAGTCAACAAAATCAGCCGTCTTGAGAATGCAAAAGAGATTTGGGATACTTTGGTTGATATGCATGAAGGTACCGAGTCCGTGAGAGAATCCAAGTTGGATGTTCTTCAAAGTCAGCTTGACAAGTTCAAGATGAAGGATGGTGAAGGAGTCGCGAAGATGTACTCTAGGCTAGCTCTCATCACCAATGAGAGTGCCGGCTTAGGAAGCGATGAAATGACCGACAAATTCATCATCAAGAAGATACTTCGAGCTTTGGATGAGAGATTCGACACCGTGTGCACATTGATCCAAATGATGCCCAACTACAAAGATCTCAAGCCTATGGAAGTCATTGGAAGGATTGTTGCTCATGAGATGACACTCAAAGACAAAGAAGATCTTCACAACAAGTCTAGCGGTTCTTACAAAGCCACAAGTGATGCTCCCGCAACTTCAAGCGACAACCTTGTCACCAATGAAGAGATAAGCCTCATGGTCAAGAAATTCAACAAGTTCTACAAGAATAGAGGCAAAGAACGAAGCTCCAATTCAAGATATGAAGAGAAGCGTTCGTCAAGTCGTGACCGAAACTGCTACAATTGTGGGAAGCCTGGACACTACTCCAATGAGTGCATGGCTCCCTACAAACGAAGAGAAGAGTCACCTAGAAGACGAAGCTCAAGGAATGCATCACCTCAAAGAGAGAGAAGGAGTAGAGATGATCGTTATGAACGACGACCCTCAAGGAGAAGTAGGGATTCGGAGAAGAAGGACAAGGACACCAAGAGCTACACAAGAAGAAGGCATCAAGCTCATGTTGCTGAATGGGTTTCCAGCTCCGACTCCGACAACAACTCTGAGAGAAGCTATCACTCCAACTCCGACTATTGTCAAGATGAAGGTGTTGCCGGACTTGCACTAGTGACTACCAACTCCTATGATCTATTTGATTCACCAAATGAAGGGAGTGGAAGTTGCTTCATGGCTAAAGGCCCCAAGGTATCACACCCCGAGTATCTTGATTTCAATAGTGATGAACATGATTTACTTTGTGATGATGACTTGCACTTTGATGAAACTAGTGATGTTAGTCAAAATGAACTTGATAATTCTCATGCTAGTCAAGATAAGTCATTTGATGATGATAAGATGAAAATAGAACAACTAACTAAAGAATTAAACACTCTTAAGTTAGCCCATGAATCTACTCTCGAAGATCATAGAGAGCTTGTAAGGACTCATGAGAAGCTACGCTTCGAGAAGCTCAACTTGGAGCAAGAGCATGAGTTTCTTAAAGCTATCAATGACGATCTCCGAAAGAAGACTTCATCTTATCTAGCCAAACGATTACTCTTGTCTACATTCATGCCACAAGTTAAATCTAGACAAACTAGTAACAAAGGAAAGAAAGGTTCTTCATGTAGTAGCAACAATAAAAATGCTAAATCTAATGATGTTGCTTCTAGTAGTTCTATTGATTCCACTAATGATGATTCTCTTAGCCAAGTTACACTTGAGCAAGAAAACGCTTTATTGAAAGGAATTATAGAGAAAGGTATCTACAAGAGTCTTGCCGGGTGTAAGCAATTTGAGGAAATTTTATGCAAGCACGGAGGATACCGGAAGAACCATGGCATTGGCTACTTCAATGCTAATGGAGTTGAATGGGAAGAAAGTCAATACCCCAAGCCCAAGTTTGTTCCTCAAAAGGAGAAGTATGAAAATACTCCTCCCAACGGAACAAACACTCAAGATGACCTTCCACCACAAGACCACAAGCTCAAGGGCAAGAACAAGCTTCAAGAGGACATTGACTCATATGAAGATGAATCCCAAGCTTTGGTGGAGTGGGTTCCCAAAGCTACTTCAAGCTCAACTTCTACAAGGGCCACTTCAACACCAAGGATCCCCATCAAGTTGATGTGGGTCCCCATGAAGAAGAACTAGAGAGTTCTTGAGGGGTGACTCCGCCAATGAAATTCACTCACATTCATTATTGGCAAGAACTAGTTGCAATCAACATCAACTCTATGCAATAGTTCAAGGAGTCACACATTCCCTCAAAGGTAAGCAAGGGACAAGGTAATCAACAACTCAATGGACATCATCACACATGCTTTGCACTCCATGTCCATAGATATCCTTGTATTTGTCTCTTGTGTGTTGGGACTAACCCATGTAGGTGAAAAGAGTAAGGAAACAACAAGGATGCTCCCAACTCATGGTGATCTTCATCAACATTGAGCATCCACCACTACCTCACCAACATGAAGTCTTCATCGACAAAACCCAAGGTTAGTTTATCCCTCCTATGGGGGGATGTCACATCAAGCGGGAGCTTTACTCTAAGACTTGAGTTAAAGCATCTCTTAGTATGTGACAACATTAAATGCTTTTTGTAAAAGTGGTAACCCCACTTGTGCTTAAACGATGAGTATGACCTATGATCAAGTATTCTTACTTGGCTCCTAAATCAATATACTCATATATAGATGACTCCGTCATTGCCAAAATGCTTGATAGATGCTAGTATGTTTGTGCATGTTTGCCATGATTTCATTTGACATCTTATTGTGTGAGCATGTTGGTCTGCATTTATTTATCCATTCGAGGACATCCAATTGTTGCTATTTGGTTTTTGATTTCTCTTTTGCCAATTGGATGGACAAGAATGACTAGGACCACTCTCTAGCTATCTATGCTTTCCTACCTCATATTCCATTCTTGTTGCATCACAAAATTTGAACAAGTACTTTTCGATCCCTCTGTGTGAGGAGCACTTGGAGTTCCGTATCGACAAAGGACTGACCATTAAAACCTCCCAAGGGTATCTCGGTGGAACCAACCCAAAATCTCGGTCTCACCGAGTGCCTAGGGTTGATCTGGTTTTCTATCTCGGTACCACCGATTCCATCTTCCCGGTTACACCGAGTTTCCCTGTCAGCAGACAGTTGAGGAACTCGGTGACACCGAAAAGTTAGAATCGGTGTCACTGACAGAGAAGGGTATATATCCTGGCGGACACGACTTTTGAAATTCAACCTCAAGAGCCCGTTTCCTCCAACCCTAAGCTGCCGCTCCGGACCCCCTAGTCATCGCCCTTGCCTCCCCGTGCATCTGCGTCGTTGGGAATCTTCGCCGCCGACGGAATCTTCGCCGTCGTCGTCGCCTTAGCGGATCCTTCACTGAGCTAGCGTATGGATCCGGCCCTCCTTGCGCTCCCCGTCCGATTCTTGCACATTGGAGTTAATTTTATCGATAATCCACCTATTAGAAACCTCCCTATCCTCTAGAAAACTCAGTAGAATAGCGAACGAATGATTTTTAGGTTTTGCCGTCCGCCACATGAATCTCGGTAGAACCGATGCAAAAGAATCGGTAGCACCGATTCGTTTTTTCTGGCAAACTGAGAACACCTCAGTGGAACCGAGTACCAATTTTCACTGTGACTGAAAATGGTGCCAAGTTTCTAGAAAGTAGGTTGTCTGTCTCGGTGGGTCCGAAAATTTTGCCTCGGTTGTACCGACATACATTTGGCAGAATGCAAAATTTGAGAAATCTTAGTTCAATCTTTTGAAAATGTTTACATTTTGTGATGACTCATCCTCTCCACTCCTCTATACTCTATTCACAGGGTCAGAGATGTCTGCTTCAGATGACAGTGAGAACAACTTCAGAGAGGAGAATGTTGTCATGAGTTCAGGCACTAGTCCTGAAGAGAGTTTTGATGATGTGCCTAGTTCTCCAGATTTACCCAAGGCTGCTACTAGGACTAGGAGGAAGCTCAATTCTGATGAGGAGGATGAGGACTTCATCCCTGAGGAGCTGCCTAAGAAAGATGATGTTGCCACTTCTTCCAAGAAGAAGAAAGCTATCAGGAAGGAGTATGCTAGCTCTGAGACAGCCAGAGCACCAGAGAGCTCCAGGGCAACCATGACAGTTGAGCCTCCCAAGAAGTCTATGCCTAAGAAGGCAGGGGAGAAGAAGAAATCCAGGAAGAGGATTATCCATGTTGTAGGCAGGCCTACTTCTATGTTTGAGGATCCAGAGGAGGCTGCTGCTGAAGAGGAGGAGGTAGAGCCAGCTGCAAAGACCCCTCCTAAGAAGAAGAAGAAGAAGCTTATGGCAGATGCTCTGCCTAAGGCTACCACTTCCAAGAGCACCAAGTCTGCTGCTGCTGAAAAGCCTAAGAGGTTCTCCAGAGAGATACCAGCTTCCAGCAAGAACAAGACCTCCACCTTTAGGGAAGCTGAGGATGATGATGATATGACTGCTTTGATGAAGCTAAGACCACACCTTCCAGAGCACAATGCCAGCCACCTGCTTGCTGAAGACATGAAGAAGAGGAAGGACTCAGGTCTGAGGGAATGGAGAGCAATTGATCCATATGCCCAGAGGAGGAAAACAGCTATGGACTATAGGTTTTATACCAGGGAGCAACAAGATTTCTATGAGACTATCTTGCTTGATAATAGTCCAGCTGTGAGTGACATGAGATACGTTGATTGGAAGTGCATCAAGGCAAATGAAGATTACTTCCCAAATGTTCAAGACAACTTTCATTGCATTGGCTTAGATGAATTTGTTGGCAAGGAATTCACTGCATGGAACTATGAGATGGTCATGCAATTCTACTCCACTGCTCACTTCTATGGAGATGGTAGGATTGTGTGGATGACTGAAGGAGCAAGGTATGAGTCTACTATTGAGGAATGGGCTCCCATCTTAGGAGTCCCAAAGGTGGAAGATGGTGACTTGGATGTCTATTCTGAATCCAAGGAGAGCCATGATTCTATGAAGAACATGTACAATGTGATCCCTGCTGCAAACTTGAAATCTCACAAGTTAGGATCCATTTACTTCCTCCAGGCTGGCCTCCGCACCATGAACACAATCTTGAGGCACACATTGATGCCTAAGTCTGGAGATGACAAGATGATTCGAGGCTATTCCATCAACATACTGATCCATCTTGATAGACACACCAGGATAAGGGTGATGGAGTTGATTGTAGAGACTGTGAAGAGGGTTGCCGCTGATCAGACGCGCTCTTGCTGTTATGCACCCTACATTCAGATGCTCATCAACTCCAAGCCGGAGAAGCACATTTTTTCTCTTGACAGGCCACACTTGCCCCTACCGCCAGATCTTGAGGACAATGTCGTGGTGATGAACCCAGATCATCCCACCTCAGCTGCAGCACAGGCAGAGGCAGAGGCAGCTAGAGCCACTAGTGCTCAAGTCCCTAGATCCAGGAACGAGCAAATGGATCTCTTGATCACTACCGTTCAGGGCATGCAGAAGGACATCAAGTACATATTGGCGAATCAGCATAGTCTTGTGAGGATCATGGAGACTAGGATCAAGACACTCAATGACAAGGTGGATGGGCTGACCAAGACCGTGAATGAGCTCAAGAAGGAATTTGATAGCGTGCCCAGTCCCGACACTTCAGATGATGAGGATGACTCTCCTCTCAGGCCAGGCACTCACCTCACTACCCAGGCCAGATCAGCCACACTGCCAACTCAAGAGTTGAGGCCTTCTTCATCAGCACCTGCTACAGCCTCTTCAGCCCCATCAGCTCGTCCAGTACCTCCCGTTGCTACACCAACTCCGTCCATGACGTCTGCCGACATCTCTTTGAACTTTTTGGTAACTTGTTTCCAAAGGGGGAGAAGTTGTATATAGATCTTTAGGCTTCGAGTGAGAGAGCGTTGGTTTTTATCGCTTTTTCAAAAACAGTTAGTCTTTTGGTTTGGATGTGTTAAACCTTGTGGTGTTTGATCATACACTTGATATGTGTTGCTACTATTTCCTATCATTTTGATGCTTATGAGATGGTCATTCACCGTTACTTGTTTGTGTTGTGCTATGATGTTCATTCTTATTATTCTCGCACACCACCAAGTTATATGTGACATGAAAGAGTGCCCTATGGACCTAATTGATTGAGCATTTGCATTCAAACGCAAATTTAAAATAATGCACAAATTTAGCGGGAGCTCTTGCTTATCACATACCTCTCAAAGTGAAAATTATATTCATTGATTATATCATATGTCGAAGCTTTGATCTATATGTTGTCATCAATTACCAAAAAGGGGGAGATTGAAAGCACATTTGCTCCCATGGTGGTTTTGGTAATTAATAACAACATATATGTCATTGAACTAATGTTTCCACTAAGCATATTTTAGGAAAAGTTCAATGATAGGGATGGCAAAAGGATTGTGGAGATACCCCAAGATGCAAGGAAATGGATTGGCAAAGCTTCAAGCAAGAGGACTCTACATTTTACTTTGTGAGAAATCACTTTGAGTCCATAGGAAAGCCAATACTATTAAAAGGGGGTAAGGTACTGTTGGTGAACAAGATGCTCCACGTGCACAAGAGATAGTCACCAAAAACACCCACAAGCTCTTCCACAAAAGTCTATACAAAGTCAAATATCCAAAATCGGTGCAACCAACACTTTCCACTCGGTGCCACCAATTCCCAAACTCAGACAGACCCATGCCAAACCCTAGCACATCGGTGCAACCGATTCCACTTCGGTGCCACCGAGTTTGGGTTGCCAACTTTCTGTTACCTCAATTCACTAAATTGGTACCACCGAGTTTGTTGGATCGGCGTCACCAAATTGCGCAATTTGACCTTTGGTTACCTAATCGGTACCACCAAGAATTATATTTCGGTCTCACCGAGATTCAAAAGTTGTCACCTTTTGGTCACTTCGGTACCACCGAGATTCACACATCGGTGTCACCGAGTTGGTCACTTCAGGTGTAACGGTTGGATTTTTGGGGATGCCTATATATACCCCTTCACCACCACCCACTCGAAAGAGAGGCACTCAGAACTATTCCATACTTGCCCCATCATATTTTCTGAGAGAGAGCCACCTACTCATGTGTTGAGATCAAGCTATTCCACTCCATCCATATGAATCTTGATCTCTAGCCTCCCGAAGTTGCTTTCCACCAAATCAATCTCTTCCACCATAGCCAAATCTGTGAGGGAGTGATTGTGTGTTGAGGAGTCTATCATCTTGAAGCACAAGAGCAAGGAGTTCATCGACATTGCCGAGCCTATTACCTTTTGGAGGGTGGTGCCTCCTAGATTGGTTAGGTGTTGCTTGGGAGCCTCCTACTTTGTGTTGTGGAGTTGAACCAAGAAGTTTGTACGGGCAAGGAGATCGCCTACTTCGTGAAGATCTACCCATAGTGAGGCTAGTCCTTCGTGGACGGAAGCCGTTATGGAATAGTCAAGGTTGCTACTTCGTGGACCCTTATGGGTGGAGCCCTCCGTGGACTCTCGCGACCGTTACCCTCCGTGGGTTGAAGACTACATAAACGTGGATGTACGATAGCACCACCTATCGGAACCACGGGAAAAATCTTCGTGTCTACAAATTGTGTTTTATCTTCCTTCCTACCCTCTACTATACATGCTTGTTGTTACTTTCCGCTGCTATACTCTTAGACATGCATGTGTAGGGTGTACTTGACTTTCTATCATTGCTAAAATCTACCAACACTTAAAATTGGGCAAAGTTAGAATTTTTATTTTGTCAAGTAGTCTAATCACCCCCCTATAGACATACTTTCAGTCCAACAGGTGGACACGGCTATTCGAATAGTTAAATTCATCCCTGCAGGGGTGCACCACGTTTTCCATCACGCTTGATCACCTTTGGCCGGACACACTTTCCTGGGTCATGCCCGGCCTCGAAGATCAACACGTCGTCGCCCTACCTAGGCTCAACTGAGAGGCCAGCCCGCCGGTCTACATCCTAAGCGCGTAGGGGTCATGGGCCCACTCGCCCTTTGCACTCCTGCACGATGCGTGGGCGGCCGAGGTCAGTCCTAGCATCACTTAATACAAGATCAATGCCGTTGAGGACCACTCGGGCATGCGCCGCTCCATTGCTGACGTCCGAAGGGCTTCGGCTCATACAACGACGCCGAGTACCCATAACTTCTCCCACGTGAAGGTTAGTGCGAAAAGGGGAGTGTGCCGAGTACCCACGCTTGAGGGGTTGCACGACAGAGTCATTGTCAGGAGTGGTGAAGGTGGAATCACCCTCGATAACCACGACCGACTAGCTGCACTACAGAGTTAGCATCATGAGTACTTCACGAGGTGTCACCCTCGGTACTCGATAGTTGCTCTGCAGAGTCGTACAACTAAGGGGAGTGTGCGGTGAATGTGACGGGCATGGCTTGTCGGTCGTTTGACCAAGTCTTCGAGTCGTCAATGAACAAGCAGGGGCAACTGGGACTACGGGGTCACAGGGGATCACTAACCAACCTATACTAAGCAGGTGATATGAAAGCAGGTATAGTAGTAGTATAACAAAAACAGGCTATGCATCAGAGTAGGAGCTATCTACAACAGTAGCAAAACTAATGCAAGCATGAGAGGGAAGAAATGGGCGATATCGGAATGATCAAGGGGGTTGCTTGCCTTGCTGCAAAGGCCCGATCGTCAACGGCGTAATCGTACCCGGCAGCAGCGTCAGTCTCGGGGTCTACCGGTAAGAGGAGGGGGAGAGAACAATAAATATAAAGCAGACAGATGCACACGATGCATGACATGGCAATATGCAATGCTAGGCATGCACTAACGCAGTATTCCACGTCGTAGACGGATCGGAAGAATATCTGACGATATTTTCCGGGACTCGGGCTACTACCGGACAGATGAAAACGGTGGAAAAGTTCCACGTTCGTTATGATAGGAGCACGTGACAGACGAACGGACTGCGTATTCGGAACCGTGGGATTTTTCTAAACAACTTTCACGTATAAAATATTTTCATCCGAGTTACGGATTATTTAATATTAATTTTTAAAGTTTTATTAATATTCATATATTCAATTGATTAAATGTAATTTAATAAATAGAATTATGACATCAGCATGATGCCATGCTGACATCAGCAGTCAACAGGGGGTTGACTGGTCAAACTGACCAGTGGGCCCCTGTTGTCAGTGACACAGGTTAATTAAAGTTTAATTAATATTAATCAGAATTAATTAGGTGGGGTGGGACCCACCTGTCATTCACTGATTAAGTTAAGTAATTAACGGAGTAATTAACAAATCTAATTAATCCTTAATTATCTGTTTATTGATTTATTTAATTAGTTAATTAATTAATTAATTTACTAATTAACAATTTTATTAATTTATATATTTGTTTTTTCTTAAAAACGTTCTATGGGGGGGGGCGTGTGGGCCCCCTCTGTCATACACACACAGGGGGCGTAGTGGGGGCCTAATCCCCCCCACTAAACCGAATCGGCCAGGAGGGCGCCGCAGGGCCTCATTAACGGCTCCCCGGCGGGCAGGGGGCGGCGGTGGCCAGGCGCGGCGGCTCGGGGAGCGAGCGGGGCGCAACGGGGCAGTGGGGCCGGGGAGGCGCGCGGGGGGTGCGGGATGGCGCAGACGTGCGGGCGCGGACGCGCGGGAGAGCCCGGGGAGCGGACGCGGGGTGCGGCGCACGGCGGGGGTGCGGTGGCTATGGCGAGCAGGGGCGCGAGCGGCGGCGCGCAGCAGGGGGAGGCCGCGGCGAGCGGAGGCCGTAAGCGGGGGCTGGTGCGCGGCGGTCGTGGTCGCGGGGTGAGCGTGACGGGCGCATGCGGGGGTGGGGGCATGGCGTCCGTGGGGGAGAGGAGGAAAGGAAGGGAGGAGCCCCAGGGGCTCACTTACGACGGTAGGGGGGCAGAGGGCGCTAGGGAGGGTGGCGGCCAGCGACGGTGGGGCGAAGGCGATGATGTGGCGCGAGGGGATGGTGACGACAGCGTCGGCGTCGGCGCCGGTGCAGCACCGGCAGGAGGCGGACGGCGGCGACGCAGGGGCGACGGGCGATTCTGCCCCAATCCACATCTGGATCGGGGGGGAGCGGGGGCGAGTGGGTGGGGGAGACGGGTGACCTAAAACATGGTGATCAACCCTATTTTTACTCACCAATTGGTCCTATTAAATATCATGGTCAGTAGAATCTTTTTGCTTGCCCAAAACATCAACAAACACCTTTTGGTGATTTGGTAAAATCCTTGTTTTGACACCTTCCACTATTCCCGTTTACCTCAAAATTTTACCACATGACCTCCTAGTGCCCATTTACCTCCAGTAAACTTTGCATGGCCATAGCTCAATTACTGGTGGGGTAGAACGTCACATTTCCTCTCTAGACAGCAGGGTTATAAGCTCTTTTTACCTCTCCTCCTTCTTACCTCTTCTATTTTCTTACCCCCCCTAAGCTACTAGGGTATCTCCAGAAACCCGAGGAGCTAAGGGACAAGGATGACCGCATCCAGGGCGTGCCGGACATGCCATGGCATGCCAAAAGGAGCTCTGGAGCACGTTACAGTGCCCAGATGCACTATAGCTTTGGCATCCCGAGGCCTCCGACAGCCTGGGAGGCAGGAGCTTGTCCGCTGAGTTGCCCTCGACGTCCGTGACCCGCCATCCCGTCGACCCCCTCCTTCCTCGCTCGCTCATGCCCCTGGCCACGCGTGCCCGACGCCGCCCGTGTCCACCACTCGCTGCCCGTGTCGCTGGCCCACCTCAGCTTCGCCCTGTTCCTTCTTTAGCTTCCCATCATCCTGGTCCGCGCCCTCGAACACCGCAGACCAACCCCTGCTCTCTCCCATGGCCACCAGGACCGATTCCGCAGGCGCCGATGAGCTCCGGCCATGGTGCACCGCGCCCCCGCCTATTTAAGCCACCCCTGGCCTCCCTTTGCCCACTGATCACCCTCTGCTACTCCTAATCGAGCCCCCGCACCATTTGTTTCACCTCGCCAGCTCTCTGTGCTCGGGATCGACAGGTACTCCACCACCTCGGGTCACCAGAGTACGCGCGGTACAACCCTCCTTCGCCCATGTTCTCTTCTGATCTGGAGTCACTACGTGCCACTGACCTCGTTCCCCGTCATCTTTCCACCGATGGCAGCCTAGGGCGAGCAACTTGACTTCGAGCCGGAGCTCCGCCGCTCGGTACCAAGGGCGCCATCGCTTCCGTCATCGCTACCGTCAAGGCCCACATCCCCTAGAAGTGCTCGAGCTCCCTGACCACGCCTGTGCCATTGTGGCCTCAATCCATCACCGGAATCACCTCCGGTGAGGCCCTTCTCCTACCCGTCCCGAGGAAGAAGATGAACGCGGGGTCCACCTGTCGGTCTGTTCGTTCCTCGCCTCTGACTGACGGGTGGGGCCCACCCATCAGATTCAAATCTAACGGCCACGCGCGTACCGGTTCGCTGCGTAAGTGGAGGTGTATTCCGCGAATACGGCTTCGACATAGCTGCCTAACGCGGGCTAATTCCTCTCTGGGCCGGCTTTGCTGAGCCCATTTTGGCCCATGGGAACAATGTTACTTTTCTTTTTTCTTTTTTCAGAGAACTTTCAAAAATTCCACAAAAATAAATACTTTTCCAAATGCAATAATTCAAATTTCTACATTCTCATAAAAATACCACCTATTTAATGATGCAACCTTCATATTTTTCCACCACAAGTTTCTGCACTGTCCAGTACAAATTCCAATTTGAATTATTCAAATCCCAATTTGTAAAATTCCTAGAACATCCAAATCAACTCCAAATGGAGTGATTCCAATTTCTAGGTACTCTTAATATCATGCCCTATTTATCTAGTCATGCTTAACATTTTTCCTATGCTATGTTTCAGTTGGATCAAATAAAAGGCCCCACTTTCCACATATTTCATCTTAGTAAATTCATAGGGCATTCATCCCACTCCATATCCAGTGAAACCACTTTCTAAAATCATCTAAAATCACTCCCTGTGTGATGAGTGCATCCACTCATTTTTGTTAAAACATTTTCTATAGACTTCTTATAAAATCATTAAACCCTCCATTTCCACCTTCTAGAACTCATTGTTGGTCCAAATCAAGTAGTACCACTTTATTTATTTTTCTTGTGACCAGAAGTGCCCAAGAAAAATAACCTTCCTATTTTAGAGCACTTTTATTTTCCTGCTTGTTGTGTTGCTTATTATGGTTGTTTCGGACGGTAGTTGACGAACTAGACAAAGTGCTCGGAATTGGACGAGAAGCGTGTGAAGACCTCAAAGACTTTGCTGAGCTAGGCAAGCAGCCCTTTGACCATGTCTATGGAACCCTGATACGTCTCCAACGTATCTATAATTTTTGATTGTTCCATGCTATTACATTATCTGTTTTGGATGTTCTATATGCATTAATATGCTATTTTATATTATTTTTGGGACTAACATATTAATCTAGAGCCTAGTTCCAGTTTATGTTTTTTCCTTGTTTTTGAGTATTGCAGATAAGGAATATTAAACAGAGTCCAAACGGAATAAAATCTTCGGAATAATTTTTCTTGGACCAGAAGCAACCCAGAAGACTTGGAGATGAAGGCAGGAGAGCCGCCGTGTGGCGACAAGCCACAGGGGAGCGCCCTAGGGGGGGCGCCCCCTGGCTTGTGGCCCCACGGCAGCCCTCCTAACCCTATTCTTCGGCCTATAAATTACCAAATATTCCCTAGATACCAAAGAGAGCCACGAAAATACTTTTCCGCCGCCGGAAGCCTCTGTTCCCGTGAGATCCAATCTTGGAGCCTTTTCCGGTAATCTACCGGAGGGGGAATCGATCACGGAGGGCATCTACATCAACTCCATTGCCCCTCCGATGATGCGTGAGTAGTTCACCACAGACCTTCGGGTCCATAGCTAGTAGCTAGATGGCTTCTTCTCTCTCTTTGTTCTTCAACACCATGTTCTTCATAATCTTCATGGAGATCTATCCGATGTAATACTCTTTTGCGGTGTGTTTGTCGAGATCCAATGAATTGTGGGTTTATGTTCAGATTATCTATGAATATTATTTGAATCTTCTCTGAATTCTTATATGCATGATTTCATATCTTTGCAAGTCTCTTCGAGTTATTGGTTTGGTTTGGCCAGCTAGATTGGTAATTCTTGCAATGGGAGAAGTGCTTAGTTTTGGGTTCAATCTTGCGGTGTCCTCACCCAGTGACAAAGTAGGGGTAGCGAGGCACGTATTGTATTGTTGCCATCGAGGATAAAAAGATGGGGTTTTCATCATATTGCTTGAGTTTATCCCTCTACATCATGTCATCTTACCTAATGCGTTACTCTGTTCTTCATGAACTTAATACTCTAGATGCAGGCAGGAGTCGGTCGATGTGTGGAGTAATAGTAGTAAATGCAGAATCGTTTCGGTCTACTTGACACGGACGTGATGCCTATATGCATAATCATTGCCTTGGATATCTTCATAATTATTTGCTTTTCTATCAATTGCTCGACAGTAATTTGTTCACCCACCGTATTATTTTCCTTCATGAGAGAAGCCTCTAGTGAAACCTATGGCCCCCGGGTCTATTTTCCATTTTATACTTTCAGATCTAAAACCAAAAATACCAAAAATACCTTGCTGCATTATTTTTACTTTTGTTTTACTTTCCGTTCAAGCAATCTATCATATCTATCTCTATCAGATCTCATCCTTGCAAGTAACCGTGAAGGGATTGACAACCCCTTTATTGCGTTGGGTGCAAGTGTTTGATTATTTGTGTAGGTACACCTATTGGGGACTTGCTTGTATCTCCTACTGGATTGATACCTTGGTTGTCAACAACTAAGGGAAATACTTATCTACTTTGCTGCATCACCCTTTCCTCTTCAAGGGAAAACCAACGCATGCTCGAGAAGTAGCAAGAAGGATTTCTGGCGCCGTTGCCGGGGAGATCTACATCAAGCCTAGCAAGTACCCATCACAAACTCATCTCTTGCATTTACTTTAGTTGTCATTTGCCTCTCATTTTCCTCTCCCCCACTTCTAAAATGATTTTCAGAAAATACCAAAAAGATTTGCCTTTTTATTCGCCCTCTTTTTCAATTGCCTCTTTCTTGCCAGATCTCTGACTTGCTGCTATGTCAAGCGTTATTACTTCCCCTTTGTCACCAGATTTTGAAGTTCTATACTTCAAACAAAAGCAAGGGGAAAATTTGAAAGATGCCTGGTATAGGCTAATGGAATCTTATCGTATCTCCAACCTAAAAGGAGATGCAAAGGTTTTTTTTTGGAAATTTTTACATTGGATTGGCTTTGCATCATAGAGAGCTCTTAGATTTCGCCTCAAAAGGGAATTTTATTGAACTAGATACGAACGCTGCTTATGAAGTTTTGGAGGGGATTTTGGGGGTTCCTCCACCAAAAAAGGGGTTTGTTGTCTCAGAAGAGGGAGTTCAAGTTCTCGACAAATTGAGTGACTTACATAAGCACTTGGTCGAGTTACAACAATATCACGAACCCCTTAAACATAATAGTGGAAACCTCAATCGCTTGAATACTTTGATTACCCTTTGCAATAAGCGTTCGGATATTTTGGATATTAAGATGGATCCTTCCTCTACGAATCCGGGGAAGAGGAAAGAACCCCCCGGATTTGAGAAGGCCATCACAAAAGTTGCCAAAACCAAAGATGACAATACCTAGATCTATTGTGTTATGCCTAGCTAGGGGCGTTAAACAATAGCGCTTGTTGGGAGGCAACCCAATTTTATTTTTATACTTTTTTTTGCTTCTGTTTTTGAGTGTTTCACACATTATTACCTCTGTAGTAATTGTGTTTTCTTGTTTAAATTAGTGTTTGAGCCAAGTAAGACCTTTGGGATGGTCTACGGTGTTTGTGATTTTATTTTGCTGAAAAACAGAAACTTTTTCTCTCAGTCCAGGAATTTTGTAATTTCACTGGAACGTGCTTTTGATCTGAAAGTTTTACACAAATTTTTGGAGTTACACAAGTATTCCCTGATTGTCCTAATTTTTCAGAATTTTTGGAGTTACACAAGTATTCAAAGTCTATAGATTGCTACATACTGTTCTGTTTTAGACAGATTCTGTTTTCTTTGTGTTGTTTGCTTATTTTGATGTATCTATGGGTTGTATCGGGGGGTATGAACCATGGAGAAGTTAAAATACAGTAGATATTACACCAATATAAATAAAGAATGAGTTCACAACAGTACCTAAAGTGGTGATTTATTTTTCTTATACTAACGGATCTCATGAGTTTTCTGTTGAGTTTTGTGTTGTGAAGTTTTCAAGTTTTGGGTAAAGATTTGATGGACTATGGAATAAGGAGTGGCAAGAGCCTAAGCTTGGGGATGCCCAAGGCACCCCAAGCCATATTCAAGGATACCAAAAAGCCTAAGCTTGGGGATGCCCCAGAAGGCATCCCCTCTTTCGTCTTCAATCCATCGGTAAATTTACTTGAGGCTATATTTTTGTTCACCACATGATATGTGTTTTGCTTGGAGCGTCTTGTATGATATGAGTCTTTGCTTTTTAGTTTTCCACAATCATCCTTGCTGCACACATATTTTTCAGAGAGACACGCTGAATCGTGAATTTATTAGAAAACTCTATGTGCTTCACGTATATCTTTTGAGCTAGGCAATGTTGCTCTAGTACTTCACTTATATATTTTAGAGCACGGTGGTGTTTTATTTTATAGAAATTATTGAACTCTCGCACCTCACTTATATTATTTTGAGATTTTCTTAAAACAGCATGGTAATTTGTTTAGGTTATGAATTTAGTCCTAATATAATGGGCATCCATGAGGGATATAATAAAAACTTTCATATTAAGTGCATTGAATACTATGAGAAGTTTGATTCCTTGCATATAGTTTTGAGATATGAAGATGGTAATATGAGAGTCATGCTAGTGAGTAGTTGTGAATTGGAAGAGATACTTGTGTTAAAGTTTGCGATTCCCGTAGCATGCACGTATGGTGAACCGTTATGTAACGAAGTTGGAGCATGATTTGTTTAATGATTGTCAACCTTTGTGTGAGGGTCGGGAGCGCGCGATGGTTAACTCCTACCAACCTCTCCCCTAGGAGCATGCGTCTAATGCTTTGTTTGATAACTAATAGACTTTTGCAATAAGTATGTGAGTTCTTTATGACTAATGTTGAGTCCATGGATTATACGCACTCTCACCCTTCCACCTTTGCTAGCCTCTCTAGTACCGCGCAACTTTCGCCGGTGCATGAAACCCACCTTCCTCAAAACAGCCACCATATATTTTCCTCAAAACAGACACCATACCTACCTATTATGGCATTTCCATAGCCATTCCGAGATATATTGCCATGCAACTTCCACCGTTCCGTTTTTCATGACATGCACCATCACTTTCATATTGCATATAGAGTCATATTTTGTTCTAGGTTTTGAGTTGTAATTTTCCTTTTTGAGTTGTAAGTAAATAAAAGTGTGATGATTTTCATTATTAGAGCATTGTTCCCGTGAGAAAAAAGGATGATGGAAGCTATGAATCCCTCACAAGTTGGGATGAGTCTCCAGACTTTACAAAAAAATAAAAGAGGCCAGCAAAGCCCAAATAAAAAAAAAGAGGCCAAAGATGCCCACAAAAATTAAAAAAAATCAGAGAAAGAGAGAAGGGAAAATTGCTACTATCTTTTTCCACACTTGTGCTTCAAAGTAGCACCATGATCTTCATGATAGAGAGTCTCCTATTTTGTCACTTTCATATAGCTAGTGGAATTTTTCATATGCACAACCACTTAGTTTTCTTTTTGACCTTTCATACACTTATAGCTCTAGTGCATTTGTTGCATGGCAATCCCAACTCACTCACATTGATATCTATTGATGTGCATCTCCATAGCCCGTTGATACACCTAGTTGATGTGAGACTATCTTCTCCTTTTCCCTTGCAACCTCCACCATATTCTATTCCACCTATAGTGCTATATCCATGGCTCACGCTCATGTATTGCATGAGAGTTGAAAAGGTTTGAGAACATTAAAAGTGTGAAACAATTGCTTGACTTGTCATCGGGGTTGTGCATGATTTAGATACTTTGTGGGGGGAAGATGGAGCATAGCCAGACCATATGATTTTGTAGGAATAACTTTCTAAGGCCATGTTATTTCGAAAGGACACGATTGCCTTTTTGTTGTGCTCGAAGTATTACTGTTTTTATGTCAATATTAGACTTTTGTTTTGAATCTTATGGATCTGAATATTCATTCCACAATAAAGAATATTACATGGATAAATATGTTAGGTAGCATTCCACATCAAAAATTCTGTTTTTATCATTTACCTACTCGAGGACGAGCAGGAATTAAGCTTGGGGATGCTTGATACGTCTCCAACGTATCTATAATTTTTGATTGTTCCATGCTATTATATTATCTGTTTTGGATGTTTTATATGCATTAATATGCTATTTTATCTTATTTTTGGGACTAACCTATTAATCTAGAGCCTAGTGCCAGTTTTTGTTTTTTCCTTGTTTTTGAGTATTGCGGATAAGGAATATTAAATGGAGTCCAAACGGAATAAAATCTTCGGAATAATTTTTCTTGGACCAGAAGCAACCCAGAAGACTTGGAGATGAAGGCAGGAGAGCCGCCGTGTGGCGACAAGCCACAGGGGCGCGCCCCCTGGCTTGTGGCCCCACGGCAGCCCTCCTAACCCTATTCTTCGGCCTATAAATTCCCAAATATTACCTGGATACGAAAGAGAGCCACGAAAATACTTTTCCGCCGCCGGAAGCCTCTGTTCCCGTGACATCCAATCTTGGAGCCTTTTCCGGTAATCTGCCGGAGGGGGAATCGATCACGGAGGGCATCTACATCAACTCCATTGCCCCTCCGATGATGCGTGAGTAGTTCACCACAGACCTTCGGGTCCATAGCTAGTAGCTAGATGGCTTCTTCTCTCTCTTTGTTCTTCAACACCATGTTCTTCATGATCTTCATGGAGATCTATCCGATGTAATACTCTTTTGCGGTGTGTTTGTCGAGATGCGATGAATTGTGGGTTTATGTTCAGATTATCTATGAATATTATTTGAATCTTCTCTGAATTCTTATATGCATGATTTCATATCTTTGCAAGTCTCTTCGAGTTATTGGTTTGGTTTGGCCAGCTAGATTGGTAATTCTTGCAATGGCAGAAGTGCTTAGTTTTGGGTTCAATCTTGTGGTGTCCTCACCCAGTGACAAAGTAGGGGTAATGAGGCACGTATTGTATTGTTGCCATCGAGGATAAAAAGATGGGGTTTTCATCATATTGCTTGAGTTTATCCCTCTACATCATGTCATCTTACCTAATGCGTTACTCTGTTCTTCATGAACTTAATACTCTAGATGCAGGCAGGATTCGGTCGATGTGTGGAGTAATAGTAGTAGATGCAGAATCGTTTCGGTCTACTTGACACGGACGTGATGCCTATATGCATAATCATTGCCTTGGATATCTTCATAATTATTCGCTTTTCTATCAATTGCTCGACAGTAATTTGTTCACCCACCGTATTATTTTCCTTCATGAGAGAAGCCTCTAGTGAAACCTATGGCCCCCGGGTCTATTTTCCATCTTATACTTTCAGATCTAAAACCAAAAATACCAAAAATACCTTGCTGCATTATTTTTACTTTTGTTTTACTTTCGTTCAAGCAATCTATCATATCTATCTCTATCAGATATCATCCTTGCAAGTAACTGTGAAGGGATTGACAACCCCTTTATTGCGTTGGGTGCAAGTGTTTGATTATTTGTGTAGGTACACCTATTGGGGACTTGCTTGTATCTCCTACTAGATTGATACCTTGGTTCTCAACAACTGAGGGAAATACTTATCTACTTTGCTGCATCACCCTGTCCTCTTCAAGGGAAAACCAACCCTTTTTATGCATGTCATCTAGCACCTTATGTTTCGGTGTGTTGATCATGATTATTGCGGTGACCACCTTTATTAGTTGCTTCGTTACTTTGACACTTGCACGACATGACCCTACCATCTACCTAGAGTTGTGTGGGTGGGAAGTAGATAGGATGCTCAGTAGTGCTACGCAAATGGGACAGGAATATGCATGGTCATGGGAACAAAGTGTTTTCAAAGACTTTTCGAAAACGCCGTCACGTGCCACTAATGCAAGAGGGATATGAGAATGAGCTAGGTAACCACTTGATAAAGAAGTGGTGTACCGAGTTATGTGAGTGTGTTGTTTTTGAAAATGGATTAGTTTAAGTTGCGACCGTTACTCCAACCTTACATGTAAAACCACGATACCCCTTTAGTGTTGATTACCTTGGTCGATGCTAGCAGAGAGCCCGCATTACTAGTGACGGGAGTGATGTCGTGTCGGGGCCGGATTTCCGGGACATGATATCTCTGAAATTAACCCCTCGTGTCATCACCAGCCCCAGGATTTCTGTTTGCTGGAGGACACTTCCTCGATACAGAATTCCAAGCTATTACATGAATTGGATACAAGACCGCAAAGGTCTAATGATACAACAATGATTTTTGGTGGTGGATGGCGGAAGCAACTCGTGAATTCTCCAACGTCGATGGGGCTCCATTCCCACAGGAACGGCTGACCTGGATAACTCCTATCCTGCGTGGCTACTATCCTAGGCTCCGCATGGACATCGTCATGATACTCTTCTGACCTGGCCAATGAAATAACCAGGGACAAGCCAGTGAGTACGTTTGAATGTACTCGCAAACATTATGAACAAATGATATACCGAATGCAGCAGATAATATACGATCATGATGAATTAAACTATTTGCTTATGCTCATGCTGGACTATATTATATGCATGCTGATAGGAATAAAATCATGGCATGATGACATATTAGCATGTGCATAAGTAACGAGTTAGCGACAAACAAAGAAGGTTGATGGAAAATCGGACGAGACAGAACCATCCGAGAATCGAAAGAAAATATAAAAGAAATGCCGGTTGGATGTCAAGTGACACCACGGTAGGTCTTGAAGAGAAATGCCAAACTGGTGTCTAAAAGAGAAATCGGACGAGACAGAACCATCCGAGAACTCAAGTGACGCCACGAGAGGTCTTGAGAAGAAATGCCAGACGGGTATCTACAAGTGAGTCGGGCGAGACAGAACCGCCCGAGAACTCGAGAGACGCCTCGTAAGGTCTTGAAAATAGAACTGAATGCCCGGGGTAGTCTAGCCAGCCCCTGAGACACTCAGAAAATAAAATTAAGAGAAACGGGTCAGTCCATAATAATAATCATAGCATCAATATTGATCATGATAACATCAGTAGCAGTAGTAATTATTTTGCAAAATAAACCATGCACAGTTTTAATTATTTCCTCCGGAGACCGACTCTAAGACCGACACTTGACCAACCCAGACTGTAGTCCTTAACCGCGGACATGGCTATTCGAATAGATATAACTCTGCAGAGGGTGTACTCTTTACCCACAAGTAAAGGATTTCTTTAGCCAGCACCGAGACGTTGGCTAATTCCCATTACGGTCTTTGGGTTGAAATGCACCTGACCAGCACACACCAGCTTAACCGTCCGGATGCCAGGAATCACCCAGGGCATCTGTTCGGTAAAACTCTAAGACGGGGAGACCAACGTCCTGCATGGGATTACTATTCATACGCACGGATTACAAGGGGGGACCCCCTCTCGACTACCAGCTGAAACACCCATGCCCCCTGACCCGATGACAGGATTTAGTCCACGGCCACGGAAACCCTCATCGTGGCCCTCTGTACGGTGTGTGCACAGAAAGGGGTTGACAACCTACTGAACCGTACCGTACCTATGGCAGGGACAAGTGGCAGCACGAAACAAGTATGGGGGTTACCGGTGGCAAGACTTGATCTACGGTCGATTCAGGAGGTGTTACTTATTATCACCGGTATGCTCCACATATATCACGTGACACCACCATGTCAAATATGTCTCGTGCCCACCGGCACGTCCAAGGCAGGAGCACACTCCTGGATACTCACAACTTATGCATGTCAGAACTTGAGTGGAATGCATGCAATAGAAAATATATACATGACCATGCATTCATGCAATATTACTACCCATATGCAATTTCTATTAAAATTATCAAAACCATGCTTCAAATATTCTAGCTAGCTATTATCAAACATCCACCATATCAAGTGTTCAAAAATGCTTGCCTTGAGCATGCAGAAATATTGGGTGCACTCCAAAAGTTTGAAATATTTATCTCCCCTCCATTTCCTATTTTCAAAAATATTTAAATTACCACATAAAGCCATAACAGTGCTAAAAAGTTGTCTAGAAAATTTTGAAATGAATACTAAAATAGACTAGATGAAATATAAGGAATACCAGAAAAAGAATCAATTTATTTGGAGTTCATACGATTTACTTATGGAATTACTAAGTTGAAATAAATGATTAAATGAGCTATTTAATTGATCCAAGAGAAACTAAGTATAGGAAAAAAAATGTTCACCCTAGCTATATTAATAAAGCATGATTTTAGGAATATTTAAATAATTGAATCATCAATTTTGGAATTGAAATAGTTGCTCTGAAATTTTTTTAGTTCTCTGGATAAAAGATAAAGACAAAGAAGTCTTCCTGTGAACAGACAGAGGCGCACACTTGGGCGAGGCCCAGCTAAAAAGTGCTACTGGGCCAAGCCCAGCGGTGTTGCCATGCGGGGGAGGAGAGTGGTGGCTCACCAACAGGTGGGACCCACCTGTCGGGTTTGTCCTCTTCCTCGCACGCGCGCCTGAACAGAAGCAGAGGCGAGCTCCGGCGATGCTCGCCGGCGTTGTAGGGTATCTCCGGCGCCGCTCAGCACATGGATAGGTTCAGGGGAGAGTGCCGCATCCGTGGAAGGTGGAAATAGCCGTTGAGGAGCTCGGGTTCGAGTGGAGCTTCAGCCATAGCGGAGGAGAGCTACGGGTGCAAGGGGCTTTTGCACCTAGTCGATTTCAGTTGAAACCGAGTGGTGGAAGGGAACCGTGGGATTGAGGGAGAGCTGATGGAGAAGAGAATGAGGCGAGGGAGGCTCTGGTGAGGTGAGAATCAACGGGACAGTGGTGGTGGCAGAAGCGGCCAGAGTCAAGGAAGATGGCTCCTCCGGTCGTTTGTTTGGCCTTGGGGAGGGATGCAGAGGATGGGGGACGGGTTGTGTATGCTCAGACGAGCTCAGGGATGGTTTTTATAGGCGGACGACGTCGGTTAGGCCGAACACGGCTTTACCTACCTCGACGGCGGCCATTAATGGCAACAGGAGGGCGGCGGCGAGGTCAGCGAGGCCGGTTAGGTGGTCAGCAGCTGCGGATAAGACCAGGTGGTTAGCAGTTAAGGAGGGGAAGCGCTGGCGGGGTCGAGCGGCTCGGGCGGTGCAGTGCCCAAGTGAGAAACGGCGGCGGCGGCTCGAGTCAGTGGTCTCCGGCGCTGGACGGCGCCAGGCGACAATAGAGGGTGTCGGCGAGGACCAGGGGTGACGCGGTGATCCAGGGAAGGATTAGGACGAGTGAGGGAGGCAGCAGAGCGGCAGCAGGAGCTCGGTGCCGCTGCGTGCAAAACGCATGCTCTGGCCACGCTCTGGACACGCCCGGAGCGTGTTCGATGAATTGCCAAAGGCATCTATAGGGTCCCAAACGAGCTACAAATTAGCAGGGTAGTGCTTCTAGACATGGAAAGAGTGATGGACATGCTGGTTTGGGGATAGGTTTTAGTGCTATATGGAGTTCAGAAAGCTTTGCCAAATTCTTTCATGAGCTAAAGGTGTTCGATAGAATGCTAGGGCAAGCTAGAGAATTCTGCTGATGATGAAAATTGGCACGATGGGGTCTCTTTAGATGATAGAGATGTTGGTGGAGTTAGTTTAGCAAAAAGAGAAACTTTTTAGTGCAAGTTTTCTCAAAATTCACTTCTGGACAGAACCTACAGAGGAGTGCTTGGTGGACTTAACAGATGCAATGGAGCTGATCTTCTAGAGTTAAGGTTTTGGTTGGAAATACTCCAAGGTGGAAAAGTTTCAGAATTAATAGAGTTAGGAAAATTACGGTTGTAGTTGAAACTCAAAAACAGGACAGAAATGAAAAGAAGATGTTGTGTTCAAAATTTCCAAAAGACCAAGTTAGGTTTTTGCACAAAAATGATTTGTAGGCCTCACATGACCTCCCATAATTTTTGTGGAATTTTTAAAGAATTATTTAAAGTAGTTGTAGTGCAACAGAAGCATTTAAAGTATTGAAAATGCTATTAAAAGAATTATTTTGGGGCAAATTTTATTATGAAAATAATTCTTACAGTTATTAAAGTAATAATGAAATGGGTTAGGAAAACTACCAAAGCCACAATATTATTTCCAAATAATTTTCTACATGGAGGGATGAATTTTGAAAGACGGGAATAGGAAAGGCTCAAAAAATCATTAAAGGACTTATTACAATTCAAAATTTTACTTCCGGTCAAATTTTTACTTAATAAAAATGTGGTAAAATTTTTGAGGTGTTACATGTCGTCACTCTCGATTCGGGGTCGTGCCTGATAGGACGACCATGGGTTGTTTTCACACACACCGGGCACACCGTTGGTCCCTTGATGGAGGATACTTGTGATGAACATCGTGCGGGTTGTGTGCCAACGAGTGGACTCTTTGTTTAGTGTCGTCGAGGGAAAGGCGTTGTTCGGGTTCTTACCTCGGGTATGAATATGCCGCGAGTCGTGGATGACACGGAAGTTCCCTGAGTCTTGTGGATAAAGTGTGCAACTTCTGCAGAGTGTAAAACTATTCAAATAGCTGTGTCCACGGTCAAGGACAGTTGGATGACCGCTCCTGGGTTACGTCCATTGTTTTCACAAAACCTAGTATGTATGTCAAAGAGATACTTGGGCTCAGTCGGAAGACTTGATGAAATGACTGAACATGTGATGTTCAAACCCTGCTTATATTGATATCAATAACCTGTTCATATGGATATCTGCAACCTCATGATGCATGCTACTACAAGTAATTTGATCATGTCATTGCACTCAAATCTAGCTTTCTACAACTTACCTATTTAGTGCTACAACTTACCTATTTGTTATACCTTGTTCCAAAACATGGGTTGCTTGCGAGTACATTCAAAGTATTCATTGGCTTGACACTGGTTATTTTATTGGCCAGGCATGTAAGAACATGATACGATGAAGAGTACCTTGGTGACGAACATGCGAGCTAGCTAGGATGCTTCCCAGTTAGAATGCCTGTAGGGTTATGGCAAATGGCATGGGTTCACGCTTTCATTCAGGATTTCCGCTGCAAACATATGAAGACTTGGCCATAAAGGCCATATTTGAGTAAAACGGTACGTAATGGATGTAAGACTATTGTTGTTCAGTTTCTGTGTGTTCAGTGAGCATTGATCTCTGGGATCACTATGCACGTACATTCGGTGATCACGACTTATGAGTCGGGGTCCCCACACTTGGGTATCCCCAATCTTAGGTTCTTACCACTCCTTATTCTCCTCATATCGGTGTCTCACCCAAAACTTGAAAACTTCAATCACACAAAACTTAACGAAACTTCGTTAGATGGGTTAGTATAGTAAATATAGATCATTTACTTAGCTACTCTTAGGAAAAGATTCATAATTGTTCTCACATGATATCTAATGTATTCTATCATTCCCATAATTTATATCACTAAATATAAGCTATGGAAACACTAAAACAAGCAAACTATGCATGCAAAATAGAATCTGCCAAAAACAGAACACTCTGTGAAGATCTATAGTATAACCATAATACCATGTCGCTAAAAATTCTGAAAAATTAGGATAACACATATAATTTGCATATAAAAACTATATAGAAATTTAAGAATTTTTTGACTCCCCAGTAAAATCAGAGAAATTCTGCACTAGACGTAAAAGTATCTGTTTTTGCACAGAATCAAACTAACATGTATCCACACTATCCCAAAGGCTTTACTTGGCACTTTATTGAAATAAAAGACACAAACCATTATTACTACAGTAGATTAATCATGTGAACACACAAAAACATAAAGAAAAAGTGTTGGGTTGTCTCCCAATAAGCGCATTTCTATAATGCCTTTTAGCTAGGCATGATTATTTCTATGATGCTCCCATAAAAGTAAAGAATTGAAACCCAATGGGAGCATCATGGAACATATGGCAAGCAAATTTAAGTCTAATACTCTTCCTATGCATAGGGATTTCGTGAGCAAATAATTTTGGGGAACAAGAATCAACTAGCATAGGAAGGCTAAACAAGCATATCTTCAAAACTTTGAACACATAGGGAGGAAACTTGATATTATTGTAATTCCTACAAGCATATGTTCCTCCCTTATAATAGTTTTTAGTAGCATCATGAAGGAATTCAACAATATAACTATCACATAAAGTATTCTTTTCATGATCTACAAGCATATAAAATTTATTAGTCGCCACATCAGCATATTTCCTCTCATTAATAATAGTGGGAGAAAACACAACAAAATAACTATCATGTGACACTTGATTGTCATAACCAAATTGAAAATTAAAACCATGATGATAAGTTTCATGGTTATCATTACTCATTATAGCATGCATGTCATCACCATAATCATCAAAAATAGGAGGCATGCAATCATCAAAATAAATTTGCTCATCAAAACTCGGGGGACAAAAAATATCATCTTCATCAAACATAGCATGCCCAAGCTTGTGGCTTTGCATATCATTAGCATCATGGATATTAATAGAATTCATACTAGCAACATTGCAATCATGCTCATCATTCAAGGAATTCTCATTAAATATTTTTATAATTTTTTTGCTCTACCAATTGAGCACAATTTTCTGAATCCTTTTTTTCACGAAAGACATTATAAAGACGAAACAAATGAGGCAACCTAAACTCCATTTTTTTGTAGTTTTCTTTTATAAACCGAACTAGTGATAAACAAGAAAATAAAAGATTTAATTGCAATATCTCTAGTTATACCTTCAAGCACTCACCTCCCTAGCAACAGCGCCAGAAAATAGCTTGATGTCTACTACATAACTTTATTCTTGTAGACTCGTGTTGGGCCTCCAAGCGCAGAGTTTTGTAGGACATTAGCAATTTTCCCTCAAGTGGATGACCTAAGGTTTATCAATCTGTGGGAGGTGTATGATGAAGAGGGCCTCTCTCAAGCAACCCTGTAATCAAATACAAGAAATCTTTTGTGTCCCCAACACACCCAATACAATGGCAAATTGTATAGGTGCAATAGTTCGGCGAAGGGACGGTGATACAAGTGCAATATGGATGGTAGATATAGGTTTTTATAATCTGAAATTATAAAAACAACAAGGTAACAAGTAGTAAACAGCGAGCAAAACGTTATATAAATTCCTGGAAATAAGTCCTAGGGTTCATACTTTCACTATTGAAATCTCTTAACAATGCTAACATAATAGGATCATATGATCATCCCTCAACGTGCAACAAAGAATCACTCCAAAGTTCCTATATAGCGGAGAACATAAGATGAAATTGTTGTAGGTAGTAGGGCCACCCCAAAGTTATCCCTTCCGATCAATCTATTGGGATATTCCTATAGGTGTCACAAACAGACCTAGAGTTCGTACAAAAATAACACCTATGATACATATCAATCAACCCTATTGTCACCTAGATACTCCAATGTCACCACAAGTATCCGTGGGTTAATTATTTGACATGCATCAAACAATTTCAGATTCATCATATTTAATCCAACACAAAGAACTTCAAATAGTACCCCAAGATTTCTATCGGAGAAGGTAGGACAAGTACGTGCAATCAACCCCTATGCATAGATCCCCAAGGTCACCTGAATCCGCAAGTTGATGCCATAACATATATCAACTGGATCAATAGAATACCCCATTGTCACTACGGGTATCCGCATCCAAGACATACATCAAGTGTTCTCAAATCCAAAATATTCAATTTGACAGAACGAAATCTCAAAGGGAAAGATTCAATTCATCACTACAAGATAACAAGGGAAGAACACCATATGATCCAACTATATTAACAAAACCCATGATACATCAAGATCGTGTCATCTCAACAATACGAGAGAGAGAGAGAGAGAGAGAAAGAGAGAGAGAGAGATTCAACACATAGCTACTGGTACATACCCACCGCCCCGAGGGTGAACTACTCCCTCCTCGTCATGGCCTCCGCCGGGATGACAAAGATGGCAACCGGCGATGGTTTGCCACTCCTTCAGTGTACTAGAAAGGCTCCAGATTGGTATTTCTTTGATATAGAGAGTTGCGACGGCGGAGCGGGAGTTCTAGGTTAACTTCTGGAGGTTGTGGTATTTATAGGATTTTTTAGCATTGGAATCACGCAAAACGGAGTTATGTGGGGACCACGACCCAACAGCGCGCCATCGGGGGCTGGGCCGCGTCCTGTTGGGTTGTGCCTCCCTGGTAGCCCTGCTCTAGTGGTTCTTCGCTCCATTGTTGCTCATATGTTCCAGAAAAAATCACCAAAAAGTTTAGGCGATTCCGGGAACTTCATTTTTTGCCAAAAAATGACACCATGACAATTCTGTTGAAAACAACGCTAGTCCAGGTTAGTTCTAATTAAATCATAAAAGGTGCATCAAAACCATATAGATGTATTGTGAACATAGGCAAATATGGCATGAATACTTCATAAATTATCGATACGATCCCCGGAGGAGGGCTCTACTGACGGATTGCTCATATACGCCTTAGCACATGGCCCCGCGCCCAACCTCGCGACCTATCAGGCATACGATATCAACGGATACACGTTCTACACGGAGGATAAATATTTAACGAGTGAGTACCAGAACTCAAAGATGACGATGGAATGCATGACCGGCAACATCGACGCAACTGAAAGATTCTATGGAAGAGTCAAAGAGATCTGGGAGCTTGACTACTCTAGACTGCACAGTGCGACGATGTTTCGTGTCAGATGGGCTAAGTCCATCCTGAGAGAAAACCGGTTTTTCACTACCAAGTCCATACCCGACGCCAACAGTGCTACCGTGAACATCACTGCAAAAACTGAGCCATCGGTACATGCTAAGCATGTGACACAATGCATCTTCCTAACCGACCCAACAAATCAGAGCTGTGTTGTCGTGAGGAGAGGCAAAAGGAGTATCATTGGAATGCATGGAGTCACCAACGTGCAAGACTACGACAAGTACGGCAACCCAATAAGGGAAGATGATGATGATGATGAGGCATACGTCAAAACAAGAATGAAGACTACGTTAAAGAAAAAAGATCGTACTCCATGGAAAATAAAAAGTCACAACGAGGGGCTCAATTATTCGACACCGAACAAGAAAGGAAAGAAGCTCACTCAGAAACGAAAACGTCAATGCTGAGAAACTATCATTTATATATATGTATCTATTTTGTATATATACGCACTTAACCTTTATCGGTCAAATGATGTAATATATATCGCCTTATTTATATATACATTAATGTATCCGATTCTCTTCTTCCCACCATGCACATGGTTCTCGATCGTCGTCTTTCGGAAAAGAAAAGAAAATGAAAATAAAAATAAAAAGGAGAAAGTAAAAAAGAAAATGAAACTAAAAATAATAGCAGAAAATGAAAAGAGAAAGAAAAGGAAAAAATGTAATGAGAACGGAATAGCAGTAGCGCGTTTTATTAAAACGCACTACAACTATCGAGTTAGCTATAGCGCGTTTAATCAAAACTCGCTACTGCTATCGAGTTAGCTATAGCGCGTTATATGAAAACTCGCTACTGCTATTACTAACTTAATGCAACCCGTCGCCGTCGAGTGCCCTCTCCATTCCCCTTTCTCTCCCTGTCACGAGCGCTCTCTCCCTCTCCCTCTCGTCGCCGTCGCCATCGCTGTTGCAGCCCCTCCCCGCGGGAGCCCTCTTCCCTGAAACCCTCCCTGCTGGAGCCCTCTTCCCCGAGTCCCTCCGCGTTGGATGCCTCTTCCCCGAAGTCCTCCTTGCCGCCGGAGCATGGTCCGCCGCCACCCGAGGACGCCCCTCCTCCTCGTCGCCGCCTCCCCCTCCGCCTCCCCCTTCGGTGAGCATCCTCTCTCTTCCCTCCCCCTCTCTTCTCTGTCTCTAGGGTTCTAGGATTCAAATGGCAGAATTAGTGTTTAGGTTAATTAGTGTTTAGATTAATTAGGGTTCAAATGGCAGAATTAGTGTTTAGGTTAATTAGGGTTCAAATGCCAGAATTACTGTTTAGGTTAATTAGGGTTCAAATGACAGAATTAGGGTTTAGGTTACTTATTGAATTAAGTTTTGGGTTAATTGGGGTTAAGATAATTAGAGTTTAGGTTAATTAGGGTTAACAAAATTAGAGTTTTCGGTAATCATTAGTATTTAACAGAATTAGGGTTTTGCGTAATCATTAGTAGTTAGCAGAATTAGGGTTTCATTAGTAGTTAACTGAATTTAGTTATATATAACTTAGCTTACATATTTATTGAAATTCTAAGAAGATGGAGGCCAGTGAGAGCTTGATCATTTTCTGGAATTTTTCAAAGCTATATCTTGGCTTATATTGTTTGCAGGGATCTGAGTGGCCTAGGTTTTGACGGAATGTTGATTCATTTCCATTCGAGCAAATTTCAGGCGCTCGATATGTCCACTTTTTAGCAAAGGTCATGCCGAAATTTCCCGTACATTTTGAGTGCCCATGAACTGCTGGGACGGGAATGAAACGGAACTCCGGCGAACCATACGCCTTTTTATGGCATTCATTATTTATTTTATTATAGTCTGAGATTCAAACAAGCAAACTAAACCGTACGTAGGAAACATATCGAACAATGATGAACCCGGTGCTTCTGATCATCATGAGGTCAATGATCCCTTACACCATGAACACGATTACCTCGACTTTTTGTGTAGTGATAACCCACAAGTATAGGGGATCGCAACAGTTTTCGAGGCTAGAGTATTCAACCCAAATTTATTGATTCGACACAAGGGGAGCCAAAGAATATTCTCGAGTATTAGCAGCTGAGTTGTCAATTCAACCACACCTGAAAGACTTAATATCTGCAGCAAAGTATTTAGTAGCAAAGTAGTATGGAAGCAACGTTAACGATGGCAAAAGTGACAGTAGCAGTTTTGTAGTGATTGTAACAGTAGCAACGGAAAAGTAACTTAGCAAAGATCAATATGTGAAAAGCTCGTAGGCAACGGATCATTGATGGATAATTATGTCGGGTGGCATTCATCATGCAACGGTCATAACATAGGGTGACACAGAACTAGCTCCAATTCATCAATATAATGTAGGCATGTATTCCATATATAGTCATACGTGCTTATGAAAGAGAACTTGCATGACATCTTTTGTCCTACCCTCCCGTGGCAGCGGGGTCCTAATGGAAACTAAGGGATATTAAGGCCTCCTTTTAATAGAGAACCGGACCAAAGCATTAGCACTTAGTGAATACATGAACTCCTCAAACTACGGTAATCACCGGAAAGAATCCCAGTTATTGTCACCCTGGGGGATGCGGATCATAACTCGTAATAGGTGTCTACAACTTGCAAGGTAGGATCAAGAACACATATATATTCATGAAAACATAATAGGTTCAGATCTGAAATCATGGCACTTGGGCCCTAGTGACAAGCATTAAGCATAGCAAAGTCATAGCAACATCAATCTCAGAACATAGTGGATACTAGGGATCAAACCCTAACAAAACTAACTCGATTACATGGTAAACTCATCCAACCCATCACCGTCCAGCAAGCCTACGATGGAATTACTCACGAACTGTGGAGAGCATCATGAAATTGGTGATGAAGGATGGTTGGTGATGACTACGGCGTCGATTTCCCCTCTCCGGAGCCCAAAACGGACCGCAGATCTGCCCTCCCGAGGAAGAACAGGAGGTGGCGGCGGCTCCGTATCGTGAAACGCGATGAACTCTTTCTCTGTATTTTTTTCTCCCCGAATAGGGTTATATGGAGTTGGAGTTGAGGTCGGAGGAGTTGCAGGGGGCCCACAAGCCACCTGGGCGCGCCCTAGGGGGGAGGCGCCCCCTGGCTTGTGGCCAATGGGTGGACACCTTCCGGTTTTCTTTCGCCAGTATTTTTTATTAATTCCAAAAATATTCTCCGTAAATTTTCAGGTCAATCCGAGAACTTTTATTTCTGCACAAAAATAACACCAAGGCAATTCTGCGGAAAACAGCGTCAGTCCAGGTTAGTTCCATTCAAATCATGCAAATTAGAGTCCAAAACAAGGGCAAAAGAGTTTGGAAAAGTAGATACGATGGAGACGTATCAACTCCCCCAAGCTTAACCCATTGCTTGTCCTCAAGCAATTCAGTTGACAAACTGAAAGTGACAAAGAAAAACTTTTACAAACTCTGTTTGATCTTGTTGTTGTAAATATGTCTAACTGATGTTCAGGTTTTCAGCAAAGATTATAGACTAACCACATTCACAATAACATTTAGGTCTCACATTTACTCATATCAATGGCATAATCAACTAGCGAGCAATAATAATCAATCTCGGATGACAACAATTTTATCAAAACAATCATGATACAATATGATATAATGGTATCTTGCTAGCCCTTTCTTAGACCACAAAACATAAATGCAGAGCACCTCTGAAGAACAAGGGCTGACTAGACATTATAATTCATGGTAAAAGAGATCCAGTCACAGTCATACTCAATATCAATTAATAACAAAGCATACAAATGATGATGGTGCTCTCTAACCGGTGCTTTTTATAAGAGGAGGATGACTCAATGGTAAAGTAAAATAGATAGGCCCTTCGCAAAGGGAAGCATTGATTTGTAGAGGTGCCAGAGCTCGAGTTTTTAAAACAGGGATGAATAGTAATTTTAAGCAGTATGCTTTCATTGTCAACATAACAACCGAGAGATCTCGGTATCTTCCATGCTAGATACATTATAGGCGCTTCCCAAACAAAATGGTAAATTTTTTACTCCCCCTCCACCAATCAAACACACTCCACGGCGAGCCGAATCCACGGGTACCGTCCATACAAACAACAATCCTGGGGGAGTTTTGTTTCATTATATTTTGATTTGATTTTTGAGCATGGAACTGGGCATCCCGAATACCAGCCACTTTCTCGTGAATGATAGTGAATCAACACATATCGTGAGAATAACCCACCTAGCATGGAAGATACTGACCGCCCCAGTCGCTACATGAGCGATTCGGGCATACAAAACAGAATATTATTTGAAGGTTTAGAGTTTGGCACATGCAAATTTACTTGGAACGGCAGGTAAATACCACATATAGGTAGGTATGGTGGACTCATATGGAACAACTTTGGGTTTATGGAAATGGATGCACAAGCAGTATTCCCGCTTAGTACAGGTGAAGGCTAGCAAGAGACTGGGAAGCGACCAACTAGAGAGCGACAACAGTCATAAACATGCATTGAGATTAACCAACATTGGATGCAAGCATGAGTAGGATATAAATCATGGAGGCTATGTTGATTTTGTTTCAACTACATGCGTGAACATGTGCCAAGTGAAGCCACTTGAATCATTCAGAGGAGGATACCATCCTATCATACTACATCACAACCATTTTAAAATGCATGTTGGCACTCAAGACAAACCATTATACACTCTTAGCTAATTAAGCATGGCATGAGTAACTATAATCTCTAATTGTCATTGCAAACATGTTTCATCCATAATGACCTGAATTCAGAACGATGAGCTAATCATATTTACAAAAACAAAATAGGTCGAGTTCATACCAGCATTTCTCCATCTCAATCACTCCATCATATATCGTCATTATTGCCTTTCACTTGCATGACCAAACGGTGTGAATAATAATAAGAGTGCACGTGCATTGGACTAAGCTGGAATCTGCAAACAATAACTCAAAGGAGAAGGCATGGTAATATGGGCTCTCTGATAGATAAACAATAATGCATATGAGAGCCACTCAACATTTTCATTGTGGTCTTCTCCTTACGACCCAAAGAAAGAAATTTCAAAACAAGAACGAGAAAAACTATTTACACGGGAAAGCTCCCAACAAGCAAAAGAAGAACGAGAAATCTTTTTGGGTTTTCTTTTAATGCTACAACTAAACAAACTAGGAGGTAAAGCTTGAACTAATTTTTTTTGGATTTTCTCAAGGTTAATTAAGCACACAAGAAGAAAGCGGAAAGAAGAAATAAAATACCATGGATGATTCAATGAAAAAGTATTAGCACCGACTATTAAGATGAGTGTGTGAACATGAATGTAATGTCGGTAAGAAATACATACTCCCCCAAGCTTAGGCTTTTGGTCTAAGTTGGTCTATGGCCATGGCTGAAAATAACCATCTCCTGGATACTCCGGAGGATACTGAGGGTTCCAATGGTTGGCGAGCTCCTGTGGCTCCCACTGAAAAACTGGATCCTGATACGGATCAAAGGCTGGTGCCGGCTCAGGTGCTGGGGGTTGCGACAGACCCCAATATTTGTAGATGTCCTCGGGCATAATAGTGTACCTGCCTGAATGGATATCGAACAAAGAAGAAGCACGTAGAGCAATAATCTCACAAGTACCCTGACTAAATACTAAGTTGTAAAGCAACCTCCTATCATTATCCTTCCTAATAAAATCATGTGATACCATACTATCATAGTCTAAATATCTTGTAGGTAGCAGCATTTCCTCTTCCTCGTCAAGCCTAATGGGTATGTTAAAGTGTTTGGCTAGACGAGATGCATAGATACCTCCGAATATGGGGCCCTTCGAACGGTTTAAGTTCAACCGTTGGGCCACCATAGCGCCCAGACTAAAAGTTCTATCGGCAAGTAAAGCGTGGCGCAGAATGGCTAGATCGGGAGCACTAAGGCTTCCACTCTCCCCACGACCAACTAAACATCTCCCCGCAAATAATGAATAATAGTGTAGAACAGGAAAATGTAAACTAGCTGCTCTTGCCTTTGACACCCCTCTCTCTTCCCCCACAGTGGTTGCGGCAATAAAGTCCTCCATGTCTCTAGGACGTGGTTCACTGATGCTGCCCTCATAAGGTATTTTGCAATCATTGCAAAAATCGTAAAGTGACATCTTCTTAGGCACATCATATAAGTAAAACTCTACCATGGGAGGATTCTTCCTAGGATAAAAGTGAAAGTTTTGCACAAAGATATTAGTGAGTAGGAGGTACTGGTCACACTTATCGTTGAGGAAGTCGATGATGCCTGCATTCTCTGCCAAATAATAGAAATCTTCATAAATTCCGGCCGCCCTCAAGATTGCATCACTTGGCCATTCACATGGCCGAACCTCCGCGACACGAGGAAGATTGTATTTGGACTTCTTCTTCACCTCATTTTCATCTTCTTTAGAGTCCCGGCTTGAAGAGCCTCTTAACAATCTCCTCATCATTTCTTTCTCGAAGATCAGTCCCCAAAAAAAGTTTTGCAAATGGAGCTTTGCACAAGGAGATCGAAAATGGCAGCAAAATGAGCTAGAACACGGGGTTGAGCAATGGTGGGATTTTTTCTGGAGGAAGACAAAGTGGATGGATGCTGGAATAAGTGAGGGGGGCCTACGTGGGACCCACAAGCCAGGGGGCGCGCCTAGGGGGGTGGGCGTGCCCTGTAGGCTTGTGCCCCACTGGTGCAGCCCCCTGATGTGTTCTCGGTGCCAGAAATTCTTAAATATTCCAGAAAAAATCATACTACATTTTCAGGGCATTTGGAGAACTTTTATTTTCAGGTAACTTTTTATTGCACGGATAATTCAGAAAACAGACAAATAATAGCATTTTTACTTTATTAAATCTAAATAACAGAAAGTAAAAGTTGGGTACAGAAGGTTGTGCCTCCTAAATTCATCCATCTCATGCTCATCAAAAATAATCCATCAATAAGGTTGATCAAGTCTTATTGACAAACTTTTTTCGAGTGACACGGAACCGGAGAATTTTCGAATAACACTAGGTTACCTCAATGGGGATATGCATGTCCCCAACAATAAGTATATCATATTTCTTTTTGGCAGTAAGGAGAGGGAATTCAAAATCTCCAATAATAATCATTGAAATTTTTCCAATGGAGTTGATACTATGAACTTGAGGTTGTTTCTTCGGAAAGTGTACCGTATGCTCATTACCATTAACATGAAAAGTGACATTGCCCTTGTTGCAATCAATAACAGCCCCTGCAGTATTCAAAAAAGGTCTACCAAGGATGATCGACATACTGTCGTCCTCGGGAATATCAAGAATAACAAAGTCCGTTAGGATAGTAACATTTGCAACTACGATAGGCACATCCTCACAAATACCGATGGGTAAAGCAGTTGATTTATCAGCCATTTGCAAAGAGATTTCAGTAGGTGTCAACTTATTCAAATCAAGTCTACGATACAAATAGAAAGGCATAGCACTAACACCAGCTGCAAGGTCACATAAAGCAGTTTTAACATTGTTTCTTTTAATAGAGCATGGTATAGTAGGTACTCCGGGATCTCCTAGTTTCTTTGGTATTCCACCCTTAAAGGTATAATTAGCAAGCATGGTGGAAATCTCAGCTTCCGGTATCTTTCTTTTATTAGTCACAATATCCTTCATATACTTAGCATAAGGAGACATTTTCAGAATATCAGTCAAGCGCATACGCAAAAAGACAGGTCTAAGCATTTGAACAAAGCGCTCAAAATCCTCATCATCCTTTTTCTTGGATGGTTTAGGAGGAAAGGGCATGGTTTCTGAACCCAAGGTTCTCTTTCTTTACCATGCTTCCTAGCAACGAAGTCGCTTTTATCATATCTTTTATTCTTGGGTTGTGGGTTATCAAGATCAACAGCAGGTTCAATCTCCACATCATTATCATTACTAGGTTGAGCATCAACATGAACATCATCATTAATATTATCACTAGGCTCATGTTCATTACCAGATTGTGTCTCAGCATCAGAAATAGAAATATCATTTGGGTTTTCATGTGTATCTATAATAGGTTCACTAGAAGTATGCAAAGTCATATCATCATTCTTTTTCCTTTTATTACTGGGATGACTAGGTGCATCAGTATTAATTCTCTGAGAATCTTGCTCAATTCTCTTAGGATGGCCCTCATGATACAAAGGTTCCTGAGTCATTTTACCACCTCTAGTCACAACTCTAACAGAATGATCATTGTTCTTACCATTCATCTCAATAAGCAAATCATTTTGTGCCTTAAGTACTTGTTCTACTTGAGTAGTTACCATGGAAGCATGTTTACTAATAAGGTTAAGATCATTGATAGTTCTACTCATATAATCACCTAAGCGATCAAGCATGTAAGCATTATGTTTCAATTGTCTACTAACATAAGCATTGAAATTTTCTTGCTTAACAATAAAGTTATCAAACTCATCCAAGCATTGGCTAGCAGACTTATTATAAGGAATATCACCTTCATCAAATCTACAGAGAGAATTTACCTCTACTACCTGGTCGGGTTATCAAGACCATGTATCTCTTCAATAGGTGGTAAATTCTTAACATCTTCAGCTTTAATACCTTTTTCTTTCATAGATTTCTTTGCCTCTTGCATATATTTAGGACTGAGAAATAGAATACCTCTTTTCTTCGGAATTGGCTTTGGAGGTGGTTCGGGAATAGTCCAATCATTATCATTGCTCAATATATTATTCAATAGTAGTCCAGCTTGTTCACAGGTCGTTCCCTGAAAACACAACCAACACAACTATCTAGGTGGTCCCTAGAAGCATCGGTTAGTCCATTATAAAAGATATCAAGTATTTCGTTTTTCTTGAGAGGATGCTCAGGCAAAGCATTAAGTAATTGGAGAAGCCTCCCCCAAGCTTGTGGGAGACTCTCTTCTTCAATTTGCACAAAGTTAAATATTTCCTGGGGACTACGCACACAACCAGGAGCAAGAGAATTAAACCATATCTTAGCATCACCCTTTAATGAGAAAGGAAACAACTTAAGAATATAGTAATAACGAATTTTTTCCTCATGAGAAAATAGGGTGGCTATATCATTCAATTTAGTAAGATGTGCCACAACAGTTTCAGATTCATAACCGTGGAAAGGATCAGATTCAACCAAAGTAATTAACTCAGGATCAAGAGAGAATTCATAATCCTTATCAGTAACAAAGATAGGTGAAGTAGCAAACTTAGGATCATATTGCATTCTAGCGTTCAAGGATTTTTCCTTCCACTTGCATAGCAATTTCTTAAGATCATCTCTATCCTTACAAGCAAGAAAGTCCCTAGCTACCTCTCCCTCCATAACATAACCCTTAGGTATATTAGGTAATTCATATCTAGGAGAGCTAGGTCTAACAGGTGTCTCATAGTGTTCACTTTCAATAATTTCATCAGTTTCAGAAATATCATCAGTTTCAGCATTGACTCTAGTAATTTGTTCATCAAGAAATTCACCCAGTGGCACAGTATTATCAAGCAAAGTATCATCATAAGCATCATGCATAGCAGAAGTGGCATCATCAATTACTTGCGACATATCAGAATCAATAGTAGGTGGTGGTGTCGCAAATTTACTCATAACAGAAGGTGAATCAAGTGCAGAGCTAGATGGCAGTTCCTTACCTCCCCTCGTAGTAGAGGGACAGATCTTGGTTTTTGGGTCTTTCAGATTCCTCATAGTGATCAACAGATATAAATCCCAAGTGACTCAGAGAATAGAGCTATGCTCCCCGGCAACGGTGCCAGAAAATGGTCTTGATAACCCACAAGTATAGGGGATCGCAACCGTTTTCGAGGGTAGAGTATTCATCCCAAATTTATTGATTCGACACAAGGGGGGCCAAAGAATATTCTCGAGTATTAGCAGTTGAGTTGTCAATTCAACCACACCTGAAAGACTTAATATCTACAGCAAAGTATTTAGTAGCAAAGTAGTATGGAAGCAACGGTAACGATGGCAAAAGTGACAGTAGCAGTTTTGTAGTGATTGTAACAGTAGCAACGGAAAAGTAACTTAGCAAAGATCAATATGTGAAAAGCTCGTAGGCAACGGATCATTGATGGATAATTATGTCGGGTGGCATTCATCATGCAACGGTCATAACATAGGGTGACACAGAACTAGCTCCAATTCATCAATATAATGTAGGCATGTATTCCATATATAGTCATACGTGCTTATGAAAGAGAACTTGCATGACATCTTTTGTCCTACCCTCCCGTGGCAGCGGGGTCCTAATGGAAACTAAGCGATATTAAGGCCTCCTTTTAATAGAGAACCGGACCAAAGCATTAGCACTTACTGAATACATGAACTCCTCAAACTACGGTAATCATCGGAAAGAATCCCAGTTATTGTCACCCTGGGGGATGCGGATCATAACTCATAATAGGTGTCTACAACTTGCAAGGTAGGATCAAGAACACATATATATTCCTGAAAACATAATAGGTTCAGATCTGAAATCATGGCACTCGGGCCCTAGTGACAAGCATTAAGCATAGCAAAGTCATAGCAACATCAATCTCAGAACATAGTGGATACTAGGGATCAAACCCTAACAAAACTAACTCGATTACATGGTAAATCTCATCCAACCCATCACCATCCAGCAAGCCTACGATGGAATTACTCACGAACGGCGGAGAGCATCATGAAATTGGTGGTGAAGGATGGTTGGTGATGACTACGGCCTCGATTTCCCCTCTCCAGAGCCCAAAACGGACCCCAGATCTGCCCTCTCGAGGAAGAACAGGAGGTGGCGGCGGCTCCGTATCGTGAAACGCGATGAACTCTTCTCTCTGATTTTTTTCTCCCCGTATAGGGTTATATGGAGTTGGAGTTGAGGTCGGAGGAGTTGCAGGGGGCCCACAAGCCACCTGGCCAATGGGTGGACCCCCTCCGATTGATTCTTTCACCAGTATTTTTTATTAATTCCAAAAATATTCTCCGTAAATTTTTAGATCAATCCGAGAACTTTTATTTCTGCACAAAAATAACACCAAGGCAATTCTGCTGAAAACAGCATCAGTCCGGGTTAGTTCCATTCAAAACATGCAAATTAGAGTCCAAAACAAGGGCAAAAGAGTTTGGAAAAGTAGATATGATGAAGACGTATCATGTAGTCAGGGCCGTCATGTCACAGCGGACGGTGACACCGGCGACACCGACACCACCACTGGCACCTACACCGGCGCCGACACCAGGGTCGTAGCATCGGGGCCGAAGCAGAAGAGTACGAGGACACGAAAACCTAACAAGCTCGGCACTGGCAGACTGGTGGTCACAGCGATCCAACCCGACAAATTTGAGCCAATAGAGCCAGAGGAAGCTCGCAAGAACTGTGTCAACCAACTCGGATGCATCCTACGGGATGTCGTTAGCATCAACGCCATGGACTTAAGGGCTAAACCAAAAATTATGGAGTACATCCTCCTAATGAAGTTGCACAAGAGATAATGTTTCCCCCGCCGGGATGAAGAGAAACTTCCGTGGGAAGATCCTGCGATGAAAAAAATAAACAACACCGCCATGGGGCAGGTCAGTGGCGCATTGTCCGACTGGAAAACTTAGGTGAAACGATCGATTGGCAGGAAAAAAACCCTACTCCAAGATTTTTGAGGAAAATCCCACACTTTCGGAAGAGGACTACGAAAAGTTCGAGATGATGATGATGTAGTTGAATGTATTCGAGACATGTCATAACTTGTATCGCTATTTCGAGATGATGATGAGAGACATCATTTGTGATCAATATGATGATGACATGATTTGATGAGACTATTTATATGTGTATGATATGATGAGACTATTGTGCGTATGATGTTTGATAGAGCAAAGATCCTGTAAAAACCTGTACAAATACAGAGGAAACATCTTGTATTAAAATCAGAAAATAATAGCAGTAGCGCTGGTTTGTAGTCTAGCAACAGCAAAGAGTTAGCAGTAGCGACCTTGGGATAAACGCGCTGCAGATGTTAGCAGCAGCGAGGTTTGGTCAAACTCGCTACTCTTACATATGGATAGCAGTAGCGCGGGTCCAAACTCGCTACTGCTAATAGTGTTGTAGCGCCGTTGCTGTAGCGAAGGCGCCCGCGCTACTGATACGGGTATAACCCGTGCTACTGCTAGGCTTTTCCGCATTAGTGTTAGATGATAGAAGGTCAACAGGTGGATTTGTAGTTTTCTTTTGACACAATCTGATTTCATGGTCTGCAAAGAAACAGGCTACAGTTTCTCGATCCAGCACTGAGGCAGAATATAAGGCATTGGCAAATGCAACAGCAGAAATTATTTGGGTTAAAGCTATGCTTAAGGAACTTGGATTACATCACACTAATACTCAATGTCTTTGGTGTGATAATCTTGGTGCAACATACTTGTCTGCAAATCCTGTCTTTCATGTTAGGACTAAACATATTGTGATCGATTATCATTTTGTGAGAGAAAGGGTTGCTAATAAAAAACTGCACATTTGGTTTGTGCACTCCAGAGACCAAGTTGTGAATGGATTCACAAAAGCCTTGGCTACAAGATCATTTGAGGAATTTCGTCGTAGTCTTAACTTCAGAAGTTTCGATTAAGCGAGGATGTTAAACATGTAATATTTTGTACGCCGAGGACTTGTATTGCATGATACACTTAGGCTAGAGATAGACATGTAGTTTAAACCCTCTTATCATTATCCATCTCTATCTCTAGTTGAGATCATGTAAACCGGTACAACCGGACTCCCTGTACTCCTCGCGAGATCCTCTCGCCACAATAAATATAAGCAACGCTGGCTCCCCTGTTGGGAGTTGAGATGCTTCAATCATTGTTGACAAACCAAACTCGAGTCGTAGGAAAAGCCTAACAAAGAATAGTTTGCACGTCGATGATAGGTTCCACTAAAAACATAATAAATAATAATATGGTTAGATTGAAACAACACAACTTTTTTCTTGGGAACTATACGGTTACAATGAAAATCAAAATAATGCCTCAGTTGTGGGAAAGGTTTCATCGAGCCAATTTAAGGGGGATATTTTTGTCTAAAAACATTATCATTCAATCCACTACTACATGATAATAGCATGTTGTATAAGAAATGAGGACACATAAATAATGTCTACAAATAGAACAAAAACAAATATATGAAAAAAGTAACACAAACACAAAGTGATTTAATCAAGATATCAGAAGCCAGTGGCAATAAAACAAACCTCAAGTTGGCAAATGACTTCCACCATTGATGACATCCTTTGGTGCTTGATGCAAATAAAAAACCTCTCAAACTTAAATATCCGGCAAATTCCTTCCATGTGTATTTATGTCAGATGATGAAGCATCTGCTGACGGATGGAATCCTTGCTAATCATCCATAAATTCTTCCCTGAAAATCACACAACACACGCATGTATGATGTACAAAGCCACATTGCATGAACTTAAACCTATCTGGCTTCACAAAAAAAATCCCCGAAAATCATGCAACACACGCATGTACGATGTGCACAGCCACATTGCATGAAAGATTCATTCCTTGCTAACTAACTAAACTCCATTCAACTTCTCCTACACTTATAAGTTATAAGTTTATATACATTTGTTTTCCTTCCAAAAATATTTAAAATATGTCTAGGTGTTTTTCATGAAAAGAAAATGAAATAGTAAAATAGTTCCGCCAACCTATACGGACCGACTTGCAACAATATATAAAGAGTAGAAGATGTAAGGCGGGATCAATATACAACATGTGTAGTTACCAAATGAATGTTTTATTAAGCTGATAAAATCATGTCACAGTCAATCAAACATGCAGCAATGTGTTTCCTTTCGACAACAGAAAGAAAATAAGAATGTATTGGAGATGATGTAAACCAAACTCAAATCATAAGCAAAGCCTAACAAAGAATAGTTTGCACATCGATGATATATTCCACTAAAAACATAATAAATCATGATATGGTTAGATTGATACAACACAACTTTTTTCTTGGGAACTATACAATTACAATGAAAATCAAAATAATGCCTCAGATGTGGGAAAGGTTTCATCGAGCCAATTGAAGCGGGATATTTTTGTCTAAAAACATTAGTCATGCAATCCACTACTACATGAAAACAGCACGCTGTATAAGAAATGAGGACACATAAACAACGCCAACAAATAGAACAAAAACAAATATATGAAAAAGTAAGGCAAACACAAAGTGATTTAGTCAAGATATCAGAAGGCAGTGGCAATAAAACAAAACCTCAAGTTGGCAGAGGACTTCCACCATTGATGACATCCTTTGGTGCTTGATGCAAATAAAAAACCTCCCAAACTTAAAAATCCAGCCAATTCCTTCCTTGCGTATTTATGTTAGATGATGAAGCATCTCCTTGCGGATGCAATCCTTGCTACGATCATGCATAAACCTATTTGGCTTCACAAAAATTCTTCCCCCAAAATCACACAACACATGCATGTACGATGTACAAAGCCGCGAGCACGCGACAATAGCTGGATTGCACCACGTCCGGCTCCTAATGTATGTACTATGTGAAGCTTTGTGTGATCATGCCAGACGCGGGCCGATGCCTCCCGTCCCCACGTGGGTTCTTGTGCTGGTGCGTGCATGCCAAGATCATCTCTTCCCCGGGAGTAATGGCTCCTCCTCACCCTATGAACGTTCCTCTCGAATGCAATGGCCGGTATTGTGACCCAGTGAGCCCATCTTGCCATCCTCCATACTCGCTGTAGTAGTATGATGACAATAGCGTCTTGGTGATGATCGAAGGTGCAATCCTCCATGCAAATGAAACGGATATTATCCTTGGGGCCATGGCGATTTACCGCATGGATACAACGACCCTTTGTTTGACGCCCGGTCACACGTAGTCCAAAACCGAGTGAACAGGGCCGCGCAAAGAGATTTGATCATGAGTGAGATTCCCCGAGTGGTTCGAGTTCCTCAGGTCCGATCTGTGTCAGCCGTTACATACGAGTGACTATCATTCCGCCAAACTTCAGGCTGGCTATTGGGATCAGCAAGCTCATGTAATGCCCCAGGCACACACGCCATTGGCCGTTACCCTGGCGAGAACTAGATTGGCCCCATAGATCAAAAATAGTCTTTTCTTCGCACTTTGTGCTCACTCGTGCGCACTCGGGACCAACTTTCCAGTTGGTCACCCATCCTAGAACTACTCCAAGCCTCCAAGCCAAGCACGATTAACTTGGGAGTTATGTTCGAATGGGTTCCCGGAAAAAAAGTAATTCCTTATTGATATGAGTAGTCTATCATCCCTAATATGTCAGGCTATCACATACACCACCACTTAGAGGAACCGAACGTTCCCTCTTGCCACATATGGCTGTGCATCCAGTCCGGTACATGTGTCATGATGTCTGCCACGATGGGTCACAAACGTCATATACAACATGACCGCGCACAATTCGGAAAACATCTGTTTAACCGCGGGGGTTGGCTCTGATACCAACTTGTAACGGCCCGGGCACACACGCCACTTGCCGTTAACCCTGGCAGGATCTAGACTGGCTCCACAGATCAATACTAGTCTTTTCTACGCACTTTGTTCTCACTCGTGCGCATCCGGGACCAACTTCTTGGTCGATCACCCATTCTAGAACTACTCCAAGCCAAGCACGCTTAACTTGGGAGTTCTGTTCGAATGTGATCTGAAAAAGAAGGAAATCCTTATGTATATGAGTAGTCTATCATCCCTAATATGCCAGGCTATCACAGATGTGCATCAATTCAAAAGCAGAGACATGCCTAGATGACTACTGAGTGGCGGTACAGATTGGAGGATGCGATGGTGATATGTCTATGAAGCACCTCCCCTTGATGTTGGAAGGATCTGATAGGGCATGGCTCAACCAGTTGCCCCCGACAGTATTTGCAGTTGGGATGACCTATGTCATGTTTCTGTGATTTTTTGAAGCAACCTACAAATGGCCCGGAGGTCTAACCGAGCAACAACACAATCACTACTAGAATCTGCAAATATCCCTAAGGCCAAGTACCCTAAGGAAGAAGGCCAAAATTCTAGGGGACAGGGTTCCCCTAGTGTATACTCTAGGGATACCGCCCTAGGGATACAATCGTGGGGGAATCTTAGATCCCCTTGGGTTCACTGACTATAATCTAGGGCACACTATGTTTCCTTTGTGTTTCATGCCCTAGGGAACTATTGTACATGCGGCAAGGTTGCTGACATGTAAACTAGCTTTCCTTTGGGTCATCAGACACTAGGGCTAGTCACTTCATACGGTTTGTTAATTAGGGAATTCCATTGCATTCGCCGTCTTATTTATGTCTTTTTAGTAACACAAGCATATGTAAATAGTACTATTGAAACTGTGACAGCAATAAAACCAAATGGAATGATGAAACTTCAATTTTATTATATCTGACATAATCATTCTGTACATATACACAATATTGTGAAAAACATTACATTCTCCAAAACAGTGCACACAATTTTCTAACTAGGGTCCACTATTCCCACCAATGACGTGAAATCTAATCTAAACTAAATCCTGAGATTCACCAAACATGTGAGCGTTGAGTCTTTATCGTCCTTGTTCACTATCAATCTTTACCTGCACCATTTTAAGTGAACAAGAAAAATAATTAGCAAGTTGCTCTTACAGGTTATCGATCCAGAGATACATAACAATCAAAATAAATTTTAGTGGCACAGATAAATATACTAGGAGTAAATATACAAGGAATAATGGCTTGCATATTTACAGATAGTAGGGATTAAGATTCTAACATATTGCACAATCTAAATATTTCTACCAGAAGTTGCAATTAAATTACTTGTATATTACACGCTGGTTCTTCTCACCTGAGTGGAATTTCCGCAAACATCATAAGGGTAGCTGTGTTGCAGCAAGCTAGCCCCCTCCAAATCTAGCAGTACAAATATGCACAACAGAGAAGAGGACGATGTGATGAAAATCTCAAAGAATAAGGAGGAGAACTAAACAAACATAACTGTTAGAGAAGTATAGATGTGATTGCAAAGGCGGTGAGGACAAGAAGATGGATTGCAAAGGCGGTGAGGACAAGAAGATGGCTTACATGGACAAAGGATGAGGCCGAGGCGAGGTCGCCATGGGCGCTCCAGCTAGCCTACCCATACAGATCTGGCCGCAACAACAACAACAAGAGAACATGATGGTGGAGAATATCTAGGTCCCTCAGTGGCTTAGATGGATTTCCAAGCGACGGGTCAGTAGAGAGCAACAACATTAAGAACGAGAGTGAGAAGGGAAGGGAACCTTGGAGATGTGTTCTTCTGCGGAGGGTACTCGCAAGGAAGAAGATAACAATTGGATGGAGGATAGGCTTAGAGCGACGAAAGCGCGGCAAAACAGAACTGCAAAAGAAAAACACTAGCGCCTCGCGCAGGAACAAGAGGAAGGCTAAAATATTCACACCCTGCGCAAGCCAAGGTTCCCCTAGGTTATCAGTTAATACCCATAGGGAACAATGCAACGTTGCACTTATGGGGCCAGATGATACAAGGGATCCTTAGGGGTGAAACACCATACTATGGAATTTTCATACCTAGAGTTTTGTAAATGCACCCTAGGGGAATTTTGCGTTACCTAGCGTTTTGTAATGGACCCTAGGGAGACTAACAATCCCTAGTGTTGTGTTTTAGGCTCTAGGGAACTTCACAAACCCTAGGGCTCTTTGCTTCTTGTAGTGAATGTCCAAAGACGAATGAAACTCTCCCAGAGTTCATTCAAAGATGGACCACTTTACATAACTCACAGGAAAATGTGAGTCAGCTCTAAGCACTCCGCGCTTTCAAGCAAGGCATCATATACAGGGAGCTAACCCTCATTGTTGGTCACTTGAACATTTGCTCTCTGAGTCGTGGGGAAATGTTAGATATATAATTGGTTTTAAGTTAGAGATACGGAGGTAGATATAGAATACGTCTAAACCACATGTAATTTGTCTTATACTCAAATTCTCTACAAATCACGTACTCTTATATATGCCCATCTGAGGGAAACATTAATACGACACAAATATTTGGCTTTAAATATTTTCTACAGTGCACAGGTTCACCAATAAAGGCGTCAAAACTTACATGGGCATGCATGGATCTTCCCAATCAGCTGATGGATAACCAACAGAGTAGGTATTCCTTTTTTATAACTAGTGAATAAAATTTCCGGAGAAACAATTTAGTGGTAGCGAAATCTGCAAAAAAAAACCTAAATCAAAGTGATCTTTGGCAATCTCCAATGATTTTGTATTGCTGGCAAATCAAGGGATGATTTCCTAGCTGCGATAAGCGAGATTCCAGCCAAATCGCCAGTGATTTAAAATTGTGAATATGCCACTTGAGGGTCATGTTGACGGTTTTATAATTGAAGTAATATACGTCTGCATGGTTTAGTCATAAGTTCCAAAAAATCGAGGACCAGTTATTAGATGTACAACCCAGGGGTTTTGACAAATTAGTAAATAACAGTTATTTTATCTTTGCATCATCATCAACATTCCATAGGCTTCATGTTTAATTTGCACCGGGTTTTCTGAAAGTTCTGTTACACCTCTAGCCCTATTTTATTTTGTCGTCTCTCTAGAATGGTGCATACCTAACACCCCCCTCCCCCTCCCTTTTGATATTCTGCACCATGACTAACCTCCACACATTTCACCTAGCTTTCTTTTTAGTTCCAGAGGGTGCACAAGCCAAACCTCTACCTCTAGTTTAACTCACATCTTTGCCCTCTTCTTCTTTTAAACTAAAATTCTTGCCAGATGTTGCCTTTTTTTTGGAAATTATAGTGGAGCTTTGAAACTTGCCAGAGTAGCTACATGCAAATTTTCAGCTCAATCAGAAAATATTCGGACCCCAAATATTTATCTTGTATCCCTCTCTATTTTTTTCGTGGAAAAGTGGAAAATTCAGTTCAAACAACACAACCGCAACCGGGACCGACCCATCTCTTTCTCTCCTTTCTCTCTAGACTTTTCCATCGCACCACCACACCCCAGCCCATCTCTCTCCCGACTCAGACCAATTCACCTATCGAATGTGGAGTGACCATCACCGATCGTGGTGCACACCATCGCTGACTACCATCTCGCTGCACAGTCCTACCCATGCTCATCAGCCCATGACACAACATGGCAGGGACTATAGCATGAAACACAGATCATCATCACCGACGCGCACACGTCGTTCGGTTCCGTACTAGTGAACATAGAGGGAGAAGGCAAGGTAGTGGCCGGACAACCCTCGGTGTCCAAGCCATGGACGGATCCTGATCATCGCATCTAGCCGCGATCCAGCCGAACCACGATAAACCCTGACACACCCAGTAGAACGCCGTCGAGCCCAACCTCTCTGGCCAAGGATCCCTATCTGGATACCATGTTACAAGGAGGAAGTTGCTCGCTGCCAACGTCCAGCGCGTTGCCTTCACATGGTGCCCGCAGCAGGCAGCAACGGTGGCCAGAGGGCTAAAGGCGTAAGAGGATCTGTCGGGGCTGTGATCTTCGCCCTCTTCTTATTTTAAGCGAGCGGCACTCGGTGGCTGGAGTTCTGTCCTCACAAATATTGGCCATAGATGCACAAAATAAAAGCGAATACAAATATCTTTGGTAAGTGTTTTCAAAATAACACTCTCTGCAAGGCCCTCCCTTCGTTTAATACTTTTTTTTTGTTGATTGTGAAAATAAGTAAACGTCTCATTTGCAGAGTATTCAATGAAATACACTCGGCAAACAACCCGGCACTAGAAAAAATAAAACTTCATCAAAAAATAAACTGCATTCATGTATACATGTACATGCAAGAAGTTGTGGCTTGCTGAAAGTATTTAAATAGCCTTCGCTTTTCTAACACACATGAGTTTTTTGACTCCAATTTTAGTTGTCTTGGATATATCTCCAACTGCCATTGGTAATTGTATGGAATTACATATGTTTCATGCACAACCACACATCTATCTTCCCCGTGTATACTGCATATGTATCACAAAACATTGAGTGCCCGGCGAGATTAGAAAACTCGCTCGGGAATCAAATAGCTGATTATAACAAGTCTTTGCAAAGATAATGCATGACACTTTGGCCGACAAAAATATATATTATGCATGATAGTAATTTGTTACGTGCTTGTGCACCCTTGGTATTGATCACTATGGATACAGGCATCGACCAATCAGTATTTCAAGAGCCACCATATATACATGTCTAATTGGGGGCACCAACCGAGCATGATGCTTGCTACGTCCCTTTGTTTATTTGTTATACCTTTGAAATGCACTGGTTGTCCTTTTCCCTCAAATACAAAACGCAACACATGTATGCATGTTCAAGAAAAGCATCCTAAAATGCGCCAAGGATGATTATCTATTATACTCCACAAGTGCACAGGTCGACCAGTGTAGGCGTCAATCCTCACATTTTTTTTTTCGAAACGGAGGCAAAAGCTTTGCCTCGTCTCATTAATAAAGAAAAAGGGTAACAAGTTGCCCAGTTAATTAACGGGAACCCGGGCGAAAACCGCTACAACACACCCACAAGAAGGGCACCCGGCCGACCTGGCACCAACAAGACCACACACACCGCCGAGGAAAGGACACCGTCGAGATTGCCTGCAATGTCATCGTCATCACCTCTCCCTGAACAGGCGACTCCGACTTCGCCGTTGACGACCCGTCAAGACCCCTCCGAACGGACGACACACAAGGACCTCGTCGGCCATAGCCAAACAATCGACCGCAGACGTCGAGGATTGGCAGCTCCGATTTTGCTGATGCGCCTCACTGGAGAAAGTTGCAAGCCTCGTACCGACCTGGCCCAGCGCAACCCCCGGGGAGCACCGTCCGCTGAAGCCGCCCTCATGGAGTCATCGTTGCCGCAGGGGCCCCGCCAAGCGCAGCTCCGACTTCTCCGTCACAGCGGGGAACAAACATAGGCGCATCCATTGGCGAACAGAACCTTCGACATCAGAAGGACAAGCCGCGACCCAGCTCCGCACACCATCATCATCGTCACCACACAAGTCGCTACGCCGGAACCTCCACACTGCCGGCCGGGCACCTGCCGACCGCAGCGTCGTGAGCGCCTAGCCCATGGAGAGCACAACCGAATCCCAAGGTCTTCAAGATGACGCCCCCAAGGGGGAAGCGACGATGCCGACACCGTCGCCCAGCCAGATCGGGCCTTAAGCTTTCACTCGAAGAACCGAATCCGAGAGTGTGCAGGGGATGAACTCCTCGACGGCGCCTCCAAGAAGGTGCAACGGCGACCACAGCCGCCACCGCCGTCGGCCGGAAGAGGCCGGCAAGCTTTCGCCCGGAGCACCGCCCAACACCACACCCCCACGCACCGTGCCTCCGCTAGCCCGCACACCTCCCGCGAAGCCGCTGTGCTGACCGCCCGCGAGAGCCACCACAACCTCTGTCTCACTGCCAACAAACGCCGGCAGCCTGGATCCAGCAGCCCGTCCAGAACCAGCAACCACCCGAATCCGCACCATCCGCGCAGCCAGCCGCCATCAGCAGCCAGAGGGCGCACACCAGCAAGCCGGCGCAGCCCTGGCCGCCGCCCCGCCGCACCAGCCCGGCCGGATCCGGAGGGCAGGGGCAAAGTCGCGCCCGAAAGCTCCCGAGGCCACCTCCGTAGGACCGCGCCAGGGGTCCGCCAGATCCAGAGGAGCACGCCGCCGGGGGGCCGCGGGACCGCGCCAGGGGCAACGCCGGTCGCCGGAGCGGAGCAGATCGGGGGTGGAGCCTCCCCCACCACAGGACGCGCGGGCGCGCGAAGGAGCTCCCCGCCGCCGCCGTCCGCCGGGCGGGCTTAGCCCGCGGGCATCTTCCGGCGACGGCGAGGGGGAAGGAGGCGTAGGGAGGGGGCGGCGGCGGCGGCGGGCTAGGGTTCCGCCCAAGCCGCCGCAGGAGCGACGCGGGCGGGGGGGGGGGGGGGGGGGGGGGGGGTTGTGTCGTTCAGATTACCGTCACTCCTCACATGGGCATGCATGGATCTTCCATATCAACTGATGGATCACCGGCCGGACTAGATGATGCTTAATTAGAAGCACTGAATAAAATAAGCCTAAGTCAACACGATCGATCTCTGGTGATCTCCAATAATTTTGTACTCCTCGCAAATCATGGGATGATTTCCCAGCTGCGATAAGCCAGATTCCATCCCAATCGTCCGTGATTTAAAATTGTGATTATAACACTTGAGGGTCGTGAGGTTGGTTTTATAAGTGAAGTCATGTACTTGCAGTTACCACACCAAGTATGCCTGGTTTAGTCATGGAAACTTGCCTGGCCACTACTACATTGATCTGGACATTTCAGTTACTGTTACATCCACAACTCACACGGTCATAAATGTTTATGTTTGAAAAATTCGAGGACCATTTGATGTACAACCTAGAGTTATCAACAAATTAGTAAATTAATTAATTATTATTTTATCTTTTTTTTAAAGGAGGATATATACCCCGGCCTCTGCATCTCGACGATGCATGCAGCCATTTTATTAATTTTTCACAAAGACCTTACAAAGTAATACAACAGTAAGCCTGAAGCCATCATCTTGACAACACCTGTTGCTACTCCTATCCAATTGATGAAGGGGTGCCAAATGTCTGAGCCGAATACCAAATAGACATCGCACTAAGGTCTAACATCTAAAGCCGGATGCCCCAACAAAGCCACATACCGGGTCTAGGGCTCATACCAGTCCCACGCACTCTAAGAGACCGCCGCCGCCGTCTTCCGTCAATCCATCTTCAGAGCAGGTACTAACGCATCGCCCTTGCGAGGCCCGCCGTCGACGCCACCACGGCGTTAGTCAATGACACCATCCTGCATGTATCCATCAACATGCGCCTGTCGCCAAATCTCCGCCGCGTCAGGCCGCCGGGATCCACCGTTGGCCTTGCGGTAGATGTAACACCGCTCCTTCTCTTGTCCCCTCCAGCCAGCACTTGCTCCAAAACGATGCCCCTAAGAGGGAGAACGACACCGAAGGCGGCGTCATCGTCCAATCCGGTAGACCTAGATCTAGGGTTTCCCCCGAAACATTCCGATCGAGTTGACGTGACCTGCAACGATGATGCCTCAAGAAGGAGACGACGTTAGAGACGCCGTCATCGTCCGTCGTTGCACGACCAGCAGGGAGCCGCCCTGGCCGCGGCGCAAAGCCCCCAGCCTTAGGCGCTCCAGCCGCCTCGAGTGGTTGCCGTCGCCTCCTCTTGCCTCAGTGTCTTGCCACCGAGCGCTGCCGGCACTGCGGCCAGCACCGAGGACAGCGGGGACATGATCTGCTGTGGGGTGTGGGGCTGGGGCTCCCGGGATCTGATCCCCGGGCGCCGCCCTGGGGTGGCGGCACGAGGGGGTCGAGACGGGGGAGAGAGAGGGTGAGACCTCGAGCCTGGGTTACGAGCCTGGTGCCGCCCTAGATTACGAGCTCGTGGGTTACGTATGACCCCTGTTGCATCATCATGACATTATTGGCAATGCATCGACAGCGTGTTGCCTTTGTACCGCGTTATCTGAATGTTTTGTTAGACTTCTAGCCCTATTTTATTTCATCGTTTGTCTAGAATGGTAAATAAGTAACCCCCCCCCCCCCCCCCCCACCGTCTCCCTTTGGATCTTCTTCACCAAGACTAACCTCCACACATTGCACCTACCTTTCTTTTCAGTTACACAGGGTGCACAAATTATTTCACAATTTTAGCATGAGCCCAACCTCTACCTCTAGTTCAACCCATATCTTAGCCCGCTTCTTTTAAATTCGAATTCTTGCCAAACGTTCCCTAAACCTTTTTGAACTTATAGTGGATATTTGAAACATCTCTTGTCTTCTACTTTATTTTTATTTTCCTGGAAAAATGAAAGAATCATTTCAACATAGCATAGTCTCGTCTGGGATGTCCTTTCTCCCTGGCCTTTTCCCGGTGCAACCACACCCCATCGTATCTCTCTCCCGACACAGCCAAACTCAACTAACGAGGGTGGAGTGGTCGTCATCATGATCATCGCCTATGGTGGAGCACACCACCATTGACTACAACCTCACTGGAGAGAGTCCTTCCCATGCCCATTGGCCATGAGACAACTCGGCCGTAATTGTAGCATGAAACTGATAATGTCATCACCGAGGCACGCCGGCCATTCTGGTCAGTATGAGCGAACGAAGATTATGCATGTCACTTTGCCCTTAAAACATAAATATTATGCATGACATCAATTAGTTGTGTGCTTCTGCACCGTTGGCATTGATCACTATGGATACAGACATTGACCGTCAATATTTCAAGAGTCACCATGGACCTATCTAATTGGCAGCACCGGCGGAGCATGATGCTTACTATGTCCATTTATTTATTTGTTATACTTGTGAAATGCACATGCTAACTTTTTCTCTCCAATACGAAACACCACACATGTATGCGTGTTCAAGAAAAACATCATGAAACGCGCAAAGGATGATTATCTATTTTACTCCACAAGTGCATCCGAAACTTTTGAAGCTATTGGCTGGAGCATGAAATCAATAGTGTTAGATGTATAATTTGGGTTAAGGTGGAGATGAGGAGGTAGAGATAAAATTTTCAGCTCTTTCATAAAATATTTGGACCCCCAAATATTTCTCTTCTTTTCCTCTCCGTTTTTATTTCCCAGAAAAATGCAAGAATCAATTTAGCACAGCACAACGGCAACTGAGCCGTCCTTTCTCCCTGGCCTTTTCCCGGCGCAACCACACCGCATCCAATCTCTCTCCCGGCCCAGCGCAACTCACCTAACGAGAGGGTGAGGTGGACATCATCATGACCATCACCAATGGTGGAGTGCAGCACCGAATACCAGCTCGTTGTAGAGAGTCCTGCCCCTACCCATCGTGCCACGAGACAACATGTCCAGAATTGTAGCATCGAATGCAGATCATCATCACCAACGCACACCGGCATTCGGGTTAGTACTAGCGAACTCAGAGGGAGGACACATATTAGTAGCCGCATAACACATGATGTCCAAGGCATGGTCCTGATGAGCTCACCATGGACAGATTTGAATCCCGATCAGTGCACCCAGGCAGACGAAACTCATGGCCGGATCGGTTTATTTGGTCGCGCTAGCCGGGCCCTCGCTCCAGGATGCGCCTGACACCGCCCAATGATAGTGGCCCCGGGCACACCAACGGACCCACCTTTCACGACCAGACGAGCCCGCATGAGGCAAAGGAAGCCGACGGGATGGTTCGGCCACACCTTCACGCACGGGTCAACGCGCTACAGGGCACTCACGGGCGCGTACGCCGCCATTGAATGAGGTGGCTCCTGGCTCGCCCTTAGGCTGGCCATAGTGGGGTAACTTAGGTGGTATCATGTATTTGGGAATAGCAAACATGCTGATGTGGCAGAGAATTAAAAAAGAGAGAGAGGGTTAGATTAACATAGGTAGATACCGTATCATGTTAAATGCTATACTACTTTGTGTCATGCATGGCAATAAATATGATCATACTTGATACTACTCTATGATACTATGCACTATGAAGATAGTATCATACGCTAGTATCATATGTATGATACTATTATATAATACTCCATTATGACCAGCCTTACGGTTCACCCATCATGGACCATGTAGCCGGTTTGTCCGGGTGCGCGCCGTCTGCGTAGATCGAACGACATGGACGTCCCTCGAGAGGCCCTCCCAGCACGCAGAAAGAAACGAGCACTATCACCGTGAAGCCCCCAGGAGGCGGGTAAATCCAGAATCTTTTATATGAGTATTTACTCATGTTTCATGCACAACCACAAATCCATCTTTCCTGCATCTACTGCATATGACCACTTCTGATGTAAGCCCGACTAGATTAGAAAACTCGCTCGGGAATCATGTGGCCGATTATAACAAGTCTCCATACAGATTATGCATGACACTTTGCCCGCAAAAAATGAAGATTATGCATGGCGCTAATTAGTTGTGTGGTTGTACACCGTTGGCTTTGATCTCTATGGATACGGACATTGACCAATCAATATTTCATGAGTCACCAATCACCATGGACATATCTAATTGGGCGAACCAACGGAGACCTGCCGATGTCAGCCTGGCTAGATTAGAAAACTCGCCCGGGAAACATGTGGCTGATTATAACAAGTCTTCGTACAGACTATGTATGACACTCTGCCCTCATAAAATGAAGATTATGCACGGGATTAATTCGTTATGTGCATGTGCACTGTTGGCATTCATCACTGTAGATACAAAAATTGAATAATCTATATTTTGAGAGTCACCATGGACATATCTAATTGGGCGCACCAACGGAGACCTGTCGATGTAAGGGCAACTCTAACCGATCCTCTAAAAGTTAAAGGAGGATCCGGCCGAGTAAAATTAGTGGTATAAATTTGTCCTCCTCTATAGATGGCTGCGCACCTGGACGATCCCCTAAATTTTAGTGGACTAAAATACTTTTTGTATATATTTGTGTTTCCACCTGAACTTCAAACACTTTACAATATATCATAAAAACATTTAAATTAAAACATGCATAACATAACCATTAAAATATTTAAATATATACAAACTTTGTATATATTTGTGTTTCCAGCTGCATGAACTTTAAGTTAAAACATGCATAACATAACCATCATAACATATAGTTTCATCATCATGATTTTCAAATAAAAACATGCATAGTCAACTTAATTTTTCTTTTTCTACTTTGTACTGTCTGAGACTATGTCCAACGGTTCTCATTATAAAATGTTAGATTTCATTTCAAATGAAAGATCTATTGCCAATTTTTGAATTTTCTCCAACGATTCAAATTTTGTATCTATTTTTTAAAATTTAAAATTAAATAATATTTGGCTGTTAGAATTAATAATATATGAATTATAGCTTTTTTCTATGTGTGACGATAATTGTGACAGAAATACATTTCATCATCCTTGTCTCGTCGAACATGTCACAACCACGTCAACATCTTCTGGGCCCATATGTCAACAACATTGACCGGTCAAACTTGGCGCCCGAATTATTACTGATAGGCATTGTTGGCGATAAAACCTACAACAAACCCAGTTGAAATCTGCCACATTAGCAACAGTTGGGCCCATCTGTCAGATTATTTTACCGGTCAAAGGCACAAACTGATTACTTGTAACGGATGGTCGCAAAAAAAAAGATCTTGAGTGACAAATCTGCCCATCATTGGTGACAATTTGGCCCGAAAACGAAAATGGTCATCAGTGAAATTTTTTGATTCGTCACAAAAGATACAATCATGCGTGTCAGAAAATGTTGTACCATAAAAAAATATTTTCTATGACTGCGCTTAGGTGACGGTGGGGGTGAAGGCCGCAAAATGTTACCAGGGCATTTTTTGTGACGAAAAACTGTTTTACTAGACACAAGTGAAACGTTGCAAAATAACCACCGATTTGTATTGTGTACGTACACGATGCCTGTACCCCTAATGGGTGGGTGAAGACGTTTCTTTAAACAAGATCATCCTACCCTTGTTTATGAAGGGGTATAGGCTAATCTCGGTCATCATTATATTTAAGGGGTGTACCGAATGAGAAGTGTTTGAATGATTGTCCCTTGTGGTCTCATCGGCTTTTTAAAGTTCACTCAAAGGTGGCCGCAATATCATGGCATGACCACCTAACCACGCTTCTCACAAGTATGTATTTTCCATAAACACGTTTTCAGCAGTATATTCAGGTGGAGCTATATATGCTCAAAAATTGAAGTCCTCCTAATACTTAAATACTCCTAAAAGAATTTCCTAATATTTTAAAAATGATGTTTGGAAATATTTTAAAAAAAATAAGAAGCAAAGAAAAATAATAATTCAGAAGGATGTCTATTAGCGAACTAACACGTGGATGGATGGTTAGAAGGACAGTGGTATCCCAGACCACCGGGCTCAAGTCCTAGACATGACATTGATGCTCGCATTTTTCTGAATTTATTTCTTACTTCCGACGATGCTTGATTAGTGGGAAGAGACGTTTCCATTGATTGCGGAGGTGCTTGTGGTGGCTTCGTCAATGTCGGGATAATATGCCGGCTCAGTCTTTTGGAGGTGGCCATAGGGGTAGAGAGTGCATGTTAGCGTTCATAGAGATGAGTGCATGTGCGTTTGTGTGAGCGTCCGCGTCTGTAGTGTGTTAAAAAATGCAAATTAATCCTTCCATTTGACACGAAATCCGATGCTCATAATAAAATACAACATTTTTCAAAATTATAGATATTTTAATTCAATATTTGTACATTGACAAATTGTAAATGCCAGATATTTGTAGTGAATATAAAAAAATAGTATTTCTGTGGGCTCCCCTTTACATGATTAATCGTGATAATTAAAAAATTGCTTTTCATGTGATTGGTATCATACTCTAGTTATTGTTTATACAAGACATCTCTATAAATAAGTGGAACTTTTTTTCCCTCTCTTACAATAGTACTATCTCTGAACCATATTACTTGTCGCTGGTTTGGTACAATGCTTGTAGTAGTAATATGGATCGGAGGGAGTATCATAGTTGCCATGCATTATACTTAGCATATCATTTCCTAGCATGGTGCTCTGTACACTGAATATAGAATGAAGCACATGGTGGTATACACTGATAGGGAATGTTTTGCAGCGCCGCCGGTGGCAAGTCCAGCGTTTGAGGACGTGCTGGATTGGTGGCCAAAAATGTAGAATGAACCAGGCAGACATTAGTTGTAAGTTGTAACAAAGGGTGAACAAATCAAGAGGCCTGTTTGTTTGACAATGTGCTAAAGGATGACCTACTCTCCTCGCTGGAAGAATTTGCTGCTCAAAGGTCATCCTGAACTACTATTCTATACAGATTGTATGCCCGAGCATCAAAATCAGTCCAAATCATCGTTGCTGGCAAACAATCTGTATAGACGATGATAATATCCCTTCACAATTATATGCCATATTGTATGCCAGGGATCCCTTATCCTATCTGTAGACACGATTATTTAGTTTCGGTACATAGACAATATGCTCAACTATCCCTTCACAATTATAGGGAGATCCATATGGATAATGACAGTATGGACGGGCTCCCTTATCAAATCACACTAATTTAATTGTAGCTATATATTGTTGGTTAACCACCATACAATCGTGTGCTTCAACTGTTAACGTCTGAGATGGAGGATGTGTGCTTAATAATATGTGAATTTTTTGTCTTTCTGACAACATGTGCCATGCGGTGCTTAATAATAAGGGTTGCCGGCCCTAACAATATAGTATTTTTTACCATTTGATGATTAACAAGCATTATAATTTCTTTCGTTCATTTTTTCTAGAGAAATGAGTCAATTATTATTATCTGAATGAGATTTTATTTGCATGTAAAAAATATATCCATGGAGAGTTCGGAAAGCAACTTTGGCGCCCATTTCACAAGCAGGAGTTATGAAGGCCTATAAATACTGTACCTAATTCATATTTCAAAATAGAATATCTGCTTCTCGGGACATAGCGTTGCATTTGAGCATTTAGAACTGGAGCCCCCATAACCGCGCTAAATGTCCGTGCGGCCTACTCAGTCACTGCCTGAACAGAAAAATTGCACCCAACCACAGCAAACCAATCCCAAACTCTCAAGCTCACCAGCACCCCCCATATCCAGTACAATTTGTGGGCAGATAGGGGGACACCCGAACACGCTCCGCCACGCCCGCCACGTCCGACTGATAGGTGGGACCTGATACGTCCCCAACATATCGAGAATTTATAAAGTATTCATGCCATATTCACCTATGTTTACAATATTTTTAGTTGTGGATGAAAGAAACGGAAAGATGAAAAACACAAAAAAATTACTTGCCTCTTAAAGAGAAGCGATTGGAAATTTATGCATTGGAGAAGTGAGGGTCGACCTTGAACACTTCTGTTCATGCTCACGGAAACAATGTAGAATTTTTCATTGAAGTTTCTCATAAAAATACTTATCCCCTTGTATATACCACTATACCATAAAAATAATGCACCAAGTTAAGCCTTTGGGGTGATTTGGATGATAGTACATTTGGTACTGTGCAAAAACAAAAACTTTTGCGTCCAGTGCCAAATTTCTCTTATTTTACCGGAACGTATTTTTGTTCCGAATTTTTAAAAATTACCCAATTTTCCTAATTTTTCAGAATTGTTGGAGTTACAGAAGTATGGTATTTGTGCTGATCATTACAGATTGTTGTGTTTTAGACATATTTTGTTTTTGCTTGCATAGTTTGCTTGTTTTGATGATGCTATGGATTAAATCGTGGGTTATAATCCATGGAGAAGTTAGAATACAATACCTTATTCAATAACTAAATATGAATCAATTTATAACAGTACCTAAAGTTTATGATTTGCCTATTACAATAACGGATCTCATGAGGTTTCTGTTAAGTTTTGTGTGATTGAAGTTTTCATGTTTTGGGTGAGATACCGATATGAGGAGAATAAGGAGCGTCAAAGCTGTAAGATTGGGGATGCCCGAGGCACGCCCAATGTAATATTCAAGGAAGGCTCAAGCGTCTAAGCTTGAGGATGCCCCGGGAGGCATCCCCTCTTTCGTCTTCAACACTATCGGTATACCTTACTTGGAGCTATATTTTTATTCGTCACATAATATGTGTTTTGCCTGGAGCGTCATTTTATTTTGTTGTTCTCTGTTAGATTTTATTCATAATCATTTTTTCAACAAAAGGTTCCAAAAATTGCCTTAAGATGTCTCAATTGCATGTTTGATGTGTGACTGTGTAAAAACAGAAACTTTTGTTGTAGTGTTTGAATTTTTATATTTTACTGGAACGTGGAAAATTTCTGAAATTTTTACACAGTACTGTCATACAATATTTTAGCCATTTCATAAATTTTCAAAAAAATTGGAGATACAGAAGTACATTTTTTAAATTTGATACTACAGACTGTTCTGTTTGGACAGATTTCTGTCATAGTTTTGTTATCTACCTATCCTAGAGGTTTCATGACTTATATTGGTAGATATAAATTGTAAAAATGATAGTATACAATACCTAATGTTTGAAAAATATTATGCAACTTGTCTTGGCAGTACATGAAGTATTGATTTATTCTAATGTGTACTAACCTATCTCATGAGTTCTTTTCAAGTTTTGTTTGAATGAAGTTTTTGTAACTTAGGTGACACCGGGATATGAGAGGAAGTAACAAGACACAAAAGCTCAAGCTTGGGAATGCCCAAGGCTCCCCAAGTCAATATTAGAAGAAGTTTCAAACATCTAAGCTTGGGGATGCTACGCATCCCACCCCTCTTTGTCAGCAATTATTGGTTAGCCTATGATGATCATAAGTTTCTATTCGTTCACATGTGCTATTATTGGGGCATATTTTGTGTTTATTCTTCCCTTTTATTTTATGAACAATGCGGGTATGAGATATATATTGGCTTATTTACATAATGCTTCATGCGCTTCATTTAAATCTTTTGATTATGGATTTATAGAATGCTTTGTGTGCTTCATTTATATATTTTGAGCTTGGATATTGGCCTCTCTATATTCATTGTTGAATGCTCTATGATCTTCGCATGTATCTTTTTTAGAGTAGTTTGATGATCACTCTTGTGCTTCACTTATATCCTAAGAGAAAAAGTTGAATGAATTGAATGTCATAAACATGAAATTATGTATGCTTCATATGCTTGTCCCATGGGGAGTAATGGCTTCACATTCAAGAAGTATAAGCGGTAAAATTTATTGGAAGTTAGCAAAAATAGCATTGGTGACTTAAACAATTCATGAAAGAATATTGAAGGTAGAGAGTGTTCAAATATGAAAATACTATCTTGGACATATTCTATGGTTGCGAGCCCCCATTAATTTGTTTCAAACTTGATCAAGTAGTTGACGTTGGACATGGAAGACAACGTAATGGTTATGTTTGTTTATATGCACATAGAAATTATGTTGTCATGAATCCTCTAACACGTTGGACATGTGGTGCTTTCTAGCAAAAAATTCATACTAAATAGAGATACTACTTGTGCATCCAAAAACACTTAAACCTAGTTTCTTGCCTTGAGAGTCCACCATATCTACCTATGGATTGAATAAGATCCTTCAAGTAAGTTGTTATCGGTGCAAAAAGCAATGAAAAATTGCTCCTCAATATGTATGATCTTTTATTGGAAGCGGAAATATGCTTTGTATGAACTTGTGATGGTGAAAAACTAAAAGAGATGGATAGCATAATAAAGGTTGCTATCACAAGGGGCGATAAAAAGTAACCTTCCTTTTAATGTAAGAGATTGCACATCCAAAAATAAAAAGTGCATGACAACCTCTGCTTCCCTCTATGAAGGGCCTATATTTTACTTTTATGCATTTACTTTTCTATACTTACTTTTTTGCAAGAGTCAATAATGTTCATCCCTATTCCAATCTATTAATTGTTTAGTTGGCAAGCATCATGTGACAGGGAAAGATCCAGACACATATATCCGGTTGAATATAGGTGATCATGATTCATTATTGTTGACATTATCTTTGAGATAAATAAGTTGGGAGGCGAATCATTAAGCCCCTATCTTTCTATGTGTTTGACTAAAACTGTTTGTTCTAAAAATATGCTTTGAGTGTTAGCAATCATGGAAGACTAAATGATAGTTAAGTATGTGGAATTTTCTATATCAAAGATCTTACATAGACCCTTCCTTAAAATAAGATGAATTTTACTTGTTTTATGGCTGAAAACATAGTTTGCAAGTTTTCAAGAAAGATTATGGTCTATACTTTAACATGTGAATAGCTTGCTACTTGATCATGAGAAGTTCTATGAGAAAAGTAATTGGAATTACATTGATCAAACTTATATACTGTGCTAGCATTCACACTTCATAAATTACTTCTTTTATCATTTACCTACCACTACTAGGGAAAAGTCTAGCAGTAGCGCGGGTTTTAGGTATAGTAGTAGCGCGGCACAGCGCGCTACTGATAAGGTGCTACAGCTAAAGTGTAGCAGTAGCGTGTGTTCGCCCGCGCTACTGCTATACCTGCTTAGCAGCAGCGCTTTTTGTAGAAAGCGCTGCTGGTAGTTACTAGCAGCGCACCTCTCTACCCGCGCTACTACTATTATTACGTATTTCTTTTTTGATTTATGTCGTATATTCATACGCCATTATACAAGTTTTCATACAGTATCATCATAATACATCATTGTCATATAACAACTACTCATCATCATCATTTTCGTCCACGAGACATCATATAACAACTTGGTCACTAGTTATAATAACAACTCCTAGGACCTACTCCTAATCACTACTCCTCCTCCTCAGCATCACCATCAACTCTAACACATTGTAGCACATAATAAAAACTTCTCATCATCATCAAAGTCATATATAATCAGCACTAACTAATTGTTCTTAATACCTAGGACCTACTCCTGCTGCTCTCTCTCTCAGGTAAAATAGCATAAAACATGTGTAGCACTCCTTCTTCAGCATATTGGAGAATGCATATGAACCTGTCTCCTAATTGTGGGCTGCGCTTCTGATTGCTGCCCCCTAGTACTTCTCTGCGATCCTTCACAATTTTGCTCCAGTCTTTCACTATTAAGACTTGCTCGCTTCGAGAAATGATGAATGCACTCATGTGCAATACAAGATATCTTGGCCGTAAGCTAACCATTGTCATGCGACCTTTAGACTCGATTCAACGAGGCACAACACTCATCGGGAGTCCCTGTTGAAGAACATCGTAGTAGCATACTTAGCAATGAAGTTTAGCTTAAAAAATAATGTATGCAAAAGATGCACTGAGGACAAATAGTTAAAATCTTACCATCTTTCCTAGATAGATGTGACCGTAGTTCAATACGCACACTAGTGGTCGCACATTTTGAGTACTAATATCTCGAAGTCCAGGAAAATAACCTGTCTTGATAGTATCAAGATCCTCCAGCTATGAAACATAATGACCTATCTCCTCGCAGTTTAGTTCAGCCCCGGGACAGTAGTAGGTGCTGTCTACCAAGCGCTGGACATGTTTGCTTGAATGGAAATAAGCTGTCAATAGAAATTAGTTGTCAACTAATTTTAAATAAACAATATAAATTACTTAATAAATATGGTTGATAAACTCAAATGATGGTAGAACTGGAGGCGTCTGCACATCGACCCAGATGTCGATATTACCTTCAATTTCATCTTCCGGACGAATATCAAAGGTGATAAGCATATTAGGCTCAAATGCATAAGCCTTGCATAGTGCTCTCCAATTTTTGCATTCAAAATAGGAGTAGGTGTCTGCATTGTACAATTTTACGGCAAAAGTATAACCATGCTCGGTCCTTAACTAAACTCTCTTTACCTCCATAGTTTTTTTAGTAATGAAACCAATCTTATCCAAGACATAAATTCTTGCATGGCAGGGGATATGCTAGTAGAGTAGTAAAAAATTAAAATTATAAGTTGAAGCAAAAGAAGCAGAAGTCATGCTTAATTACGAAAAAGACTTGTCGTTGTGACTTACTGTATCCACTTCGAAGGTCTCATCCAGCATGATGCTGAAGCGCCTACCATCAACTAGGTGAGGCTTGTCGCACAGGCCGCTCTTGTCTTCGCAGCATTCGCACATAACGAATTTCCTTTCGTCGTCAGACATTTCCTATGTTCATAGTTGAAACATTTAAAATCGATCGAAGGCAACTACCAGGAAACTCAACACACAGATCAGTATTACTCAATATGCAACGGGTTGACTTTAGGTCTGTCGAGTCTTCCTTCCTAAACTCTTATCTCACATATATGGTGGACACTCCCTCACCGATTTTTCGACCGTCGATGATGGTTGCTACTCCTCCTTCCCCTAGTGCATAACAAATATCTAGCACAAGGAGAAGAAGGAGAAGCGACCCCCACGACAACAGTCGGCATTCTTCTTCTCTCATATATGGTGGACACTCCCTCACCGACCATTATACAAGTTCTATTAAACTATTTCTATTAAACACTTACTAAAAAACAGTAAAAAAACTACATTATACAAGAACAGTAAAAAACAGTTTAGGGTTTAGGAGAGATGGAGGGAGGAGGGGGTGGGAGGAGGGAGGAGGAGGAGGGAGGAGGGCGGTGGGAGGAGGGAGGAGGAGGAATGAGGAGGGGGTGGGAGGAGGGAGGAGAGAGGAGGGCGGTGGGAGGAGGGAGGAGGAGGAATGAGGAGGGGGTGGGAGGAGGGAGGAGAGAGGAGGAGGGGGAGGAGGGCTGCCGGCGGAGGGCTTAGCCGGAGGAGGAGGGAGGAGGGAGGAGGGGGTGGCCGGAGGAGGAGGGAGGGGCGCGGAGGGGGAGGAGGGTGGTGGGAGGAGGGAGGAGAGAGGAGGAGGAGGGAGGAGGAGGGATGGAGGGACTACCTCAGTGGAGGAGGACAAGGAGCGTCGGCGGCGGCGGGCGACGACAGTTGTCGGGGAACGGCGGCGGCGGTGGACGACGGGGGTGCGGGGGAGAGTGAGAGTGGAGTGGAGGGGAGAGTGAGGGGCGGCCGGTTGGAGTTGGAGAAGATAGGCTTTAGCAGTAGCGCTCTTTGGGATAAAGCGCTGCTGCTAAACTACATAGCAGTAGCGCGTTTTAGAAACAGGCGCTACTGCTATACCTAGTCTGCGGCAAGGTCTTGGCAATTGTAGTAGTAGCGATGTTTCCACCTGACACGCTACTGCTATTCGGGTAGCAGTAGCGCGGTCTTTTGTAGCGCGCTACTGATAAGTAGTAGTAGCGCCGTTTTTTAAACCGCGCTACTGGTAAGATTCTGTCTATAAGGTTTTCCCTAGTAGTGTACTCGAGGACGAGTAGGAATTAAGCTTGGCGATGCTGATACGCCTGCAACGTATCGATAATTTATGAAGTATTTATGCCATATTCACCTATGTTTAAAATATTTTTATATGTTTTGATGAAAATTATATGATTTAATTAGAACTAATCCCGACTGACGGTGTTTTCAGGAGAACTACCGTGGTGTTGTTTTTTGTGCAGAAAATGAAAGTTCTCGAAATCACTCAGAACTTTTTGACTATTTTTTGGAACATATGAGCAATACTAGATCGAAGAACAACCAGAGGGGGTGAGGGAGTCCGGGATTAAGGGGTCCTCGGACTGCCGACCTAGTCCTTATGGGCCGGACTCGTGGGCCAGTTGTTGGAGGATTGGACTGACCGAATACCCCGTTACTAGGGGGGAGGATCTCATGAGCCGTGGCGTGCCCTTCAAGCTTAAGGCGATAGAATAGACATGTTTATTCCTTCGATAGGCAACCGACTATGTGGAACCCTAGGACCCCCGGTGTCTATATAAGCCGGAGGGTTTAGATTATAGACACAGGTGAACTCATCTAGGGTTTAGTCATTTGATCTCGTGGTAGATCGACTCTTTAATATTTATACACATCAATACAATCAAGCAGGATGTAGGGTTTTACCTCCACAGGAGGGCCCGAACCTGGGTAAACACCGTCTCCTTCGTCTCCTGTTACCCATCGATCCTAATCTCACAGCTCGGGACCCCCTACCTGAGATCCGCCGGTTTTGACACCGACATTGGTGCTTTCATTGAGAGTTCCGCTGTGCAATCGCTAGAGGGATCGATGGCTCGCCTCATCATCAACGATGAATTCCTCAACAAGGACGTTTTCGTCCCTAGTCAAATTTTTGCGTTCGGCAGCATCGTATCGCATGCCGATCCGGCCGGCCATCTAGGGCAGGTCGGAATTTTCATCCCCGATCAGGAAGTCGGGTTCGGAACCTTGAGTTCGTCACCGACTCCAGGGGATATCTTGTCTTAACAAAATTCTCAACCCTCAGGGAGGAGCCTGCAGGCCCCGATGCCTTAATGCCGGAGGCGACAGGTCCCGTCGTGGAAGTGGCCCCTATCCCTGGGCCGGCCATAACGCCAGACCCATCTGATATGCCCGGAACTGCCACGGCCGAATACAACCCGGGCCCGCCGTCGAGCGACCCTGGGACAACAGCGCTGCGGGTCGACCCCGTGCACTCCAACAACTTAGATCCCGCCGACATCTCGTCTTTAAACGAGTTATTTGGTCGTATTCAAACCTTGGACGTTACCGACGGCCAAACCTCGGTCTATGACCGGATCGGGTCTAAACCCGATGATAGGGAGATTCGTGTCCCACCGATCACTCACCTGGTCACCACCGTCGAGTGTCCGGCCGAAGGCTTGTCCTGTCAGCTACCAGAATTAAAAACAGTTTATGTCCCGGTTTCCAACCGTGAGGATCTCTCCTACGATCTGGAATCCAGAACCCAGACCGGAAACCGTTCGGAATCGGCCGCCGATCTAGCGCGCGACCTAGAACCCGCGCAGAAGGGTCCTATTGGCACACTGGTAGAAAACAGACCTTTTGTCCAAAGCATTAGTCCCGGTCTGGTTTTGAACCGGCACTAACGTGACCATTAGTCCCGGTTCGGGACGGGCATCATTAGTCCCGGTTCGTTCCGGACCTTTAGTCTTGGTTCATAACATGAACCGGGACTAAAGGGGTTGTGGCAGGCTGGTGTCAGCCTGGGGCCCCGCGATCACCTTTAGTCCCGGTTCGTGTTGAACCAGGACTAAAGGGGGGGCCTTTAGTCCCCACCATTTAGTGCCGATTGGAGACCCGGCACTAAAGGCCCTTACGAACCGGCACTATAGGCCGATTCTGCACTAGTGGTAATACGGACTTCAAACCCACCACGCCGAACTCCGCGATGGCACGAGAGGCAAACGCCGTGACCCCGAACTCCGATCCTGGCGAGAAACCAAAACTTTTCCCGCCCACCACCCAAGTCGAGCGCTCCTCGGTCAGCGTAGGACAACCCAAGTTACCGGGCTTATGGGAAGTTAAACAACAGCCAGGGGAATCAGTCCATCACTTCTGGGCTAGACTCCTCCTTTTTAAAAACAAAGTACCAGACACTAGTTGCCAGGGGATAATAGCAACCTTCAGGCACAATTGCCACAATGAAGGAATCCTCAATGCCCTAGCCCGTCGAAACATTCGTGACTTCACCGAGCTATCGGACCTAGTGCAAAAATATTACGCCACGGAAAGCACCTGGCAAGCCGAACGTTTGTTTTCGGAGCCGGTCCCCTCCGAAAACCTTAGAGGAGCACGGAAAAAGCGAATACCTCCGCAACGGCCGGCCAAACATGAACCCGCCGAGAAAAAGAATAGATCCCCCGCGGAAGACAAAACTATCCTTGATGGACTATTAGACAAGCCATGCCCTATACACTCGGTGTTACTAAACACAAACCCGACTCACAGCCTTAGAGCTTGCTGGGTCGTCAGGCAGGTGGCAAAAAGCGAAGAGGCCATCCTTGAGGCCCTGCCTCCAGTCAGACGCTCAACAGCACCACCCGAATACAACGACGAGATCCTGACGATCTACGAAACGTTTTCCTCCAGGAATAAGAGGAAGAGAGCTCTTCGAGAACTCAAACAAATCTATCAGGTGGCAGCAACAAATTCATGGACAGACACACCGATCACCTTCGGAGAAGCTGGCCAACCAATCACACGCCCCACCCGAACACCTGCCGCACTGGTCCTCAACCCTATTGTTGACGGCTTCAGGTTACAGAAGGTGCTAATGGACGGCGGCAGTGGTTTAAACCTCATTTACGAGGATATCTTGGAAAAAATGCAGTTCGACCAATCCCGCGTCGAACATAGCAACACAACCTTTCGCAGAATCATCCCTGGGAAAGAGGCACGTTGTTCCGGACGCGTTACCCTCAATGTAGTATTCGGCACGCCCGAGAACTACAGATCCGAAGAACTTCTCTTTCATATCGTGCCCTTTCACAGTGGCTACCACGCCCTGTTGGGGCGTGACGCTTTCACAAGATTTCAGGCTATACCACATTATGGGTATATGAAGCTCAAAATGCCAGGCCCAAACGGGGTTCTCACAATAACAAGTGACCCGAATAGAGCCCTTCGAGCCAAAAACAGAACAGCAGCACTCACCCTCGAAGCACTAGCCGAGACCCTAGCGGTAGAGGAACTGACCGCACTGCGGTCAACAGTGGACAAGGACGATGTGGTCCTTAGCAAGAGGCCCAAACCCACGTCCTTCAAACCCGCAGACGAAATCGCTAAGTTTCAGCTGCATCCAATGGACCCCAATAAAACAGCATCCATCGGAGCTCAACTAGACCCCATGGTGGACGAAGCGCTGCGAACATTCTTACGAGAAAACTGGGATATCTTTGCCTGGCATCCTTCAGATAAGCCGGGAATCCCACGACGGCTAGCAGAACACAGCCTGAACATAATCCCAGGCTTCAAGCCCGTCAAACAGGCTTTACGCCGATTTTCTGAGCCCAAGCGACAAGCTATGGGCGAAGAACTCGCAAAATTGCTGGAGGCCGGATTCATAAGAGAAATCAAACATCCCGAGTGGTTGGCAAACCTGGTGATGGTACCCAAGAAAGATAAATCCTGGCGGCTGTGTGTCGATTTCAAAGACCTCAATAAAGCTTGTCCCAAGGACCCTTTCTCCCTACCACGCATAGACCAGATTATTGACGCCACAGCCGGACATGACTCATTGTGCTTCCACGACACTTATTCCAGATACCATCAGATCAAAATGAAGGAATCTGATCAAGCTGCAACTGCATTCATCACCCCCTGCGGGCCATTCTGCTTCAACACAATGCCTTTCGGGCTAAAGAACGCAGGTGCTACATACCAGTGTTTGATCCAGACATGTCTCGAAAAACAAATCAGTAAAACAGTCGAGGCATACGTGGATGACGTGGTCGTTAAGACCAAAAACGTCAGCCAGCTGATAGACGACCGCAGGCAAACTTTTGCTAGTCTGCGGGAATATCATATACGGCTCAATCCGGACAAATGTGTCTTCGCAGTTCCCGTCGGTAAATTACTCGGATTCATTGTTTGCCATAGAGGAATAGAGGCGAATCCTGCTAAAATCCACGCACTATCTCAACTTGCGATCCCTACAGAGCTAAAGCACGTCAAAAGGCTGGCATTGCGTGGCGGCCCTGAGCTGCTTTATCTCCCGCCTTGGTGAAAAGGCTTTGCCACTCTACAGGCTGCTGAAACGGACCAAAAACTTCGAGTGGACCGATGAAGCAACGGCTGCACTAGAGGAAATCAAAACACTGCTGGCCAGCAACCCCATTCTCATGGCGCCAAGCGCCGGTGAACCAATGCTACTATACATCTCGGCCACCAATCAAGTGGTCAGTGCGGTACTCGTCGTCGAACGAGATGACGAGGGTCACAAATTCAAGGTGCAAAAGCCAGTCTACTATGTGTCAGAGGTGCTAACGCCATGCAAGTCCAGATATCCGCACTACCAGAAGATAGCCTATACAGTGTTTATGGCATCACGAAAGCTCAGACACTATTTTCAAGAATGTTCGGTCACGGTGGCATCCGAAGTACCCCTGAACGATATAATCAATAAAAGGGACGCCACCGGCCGCATAGCCAAATCGGCCATCGAACTCCTTCCTTTCGAAATTGCCTATAAGCCATGGCGAGCTATTAAATCTCAGGTTTTGGTCGATTTCCTTGCCGAATGGACAGAGGCCGAGCTCCCGAGAGAATATAGCACATACTCCCATTGGACAATGTACTTCGACGGATCCAAGACACTGGCCGGACTAGGGGCCGGAGTTATCCTGACATCCCCCATGGGAGACAACGTCCGGTACGTGTCGCAGATCATGTATGCCGATTCCAACAATGCGGCCGAATATGAAGCTCTATTGCACGGGCTTCGGATGGCAGCATCGATGGGCATGCACGGGCTTGAAGTACGGACAGACTCTAATCTCGCCATCTCCCAAATCAACGGCGAATTCGATGCTAAAAACCCAAAGATGGCAGCATACAGAAATGCCGTCCTTAAAATATCCGCACGGTTCGAGGGGCTAGAATTCCACCACGTCACTAGAGACAGCAATCAGGCTGCTGACATACTCGCCCGTATGGGGGCCAAGTGTGACCCCGTCCCGAAAAACACCTTCCTCGAACGGCTTTTCAAGCCATCGGTGGTATGGCAGGACGAGAATAAGGACGCCGGAGCCGTCAGTACGGAAGAGATTGTCTCTCCTTCAAATGAACCAGACGAGCAAATCATCGACGGCTCCATAATTGAAGAAACGCCTTCAGCTCATGAGGTCATGGCAGTCATCGCACCATGGACCGAACCCTTCCTGGCCTACCTTCTCCGCCAAGAACTCCCCGCTGACCAGACAGAGGCGAGACGCATAGTCCGGCGGTCCAAGGCCTATAATGTCCACGAGGGTGAGTTATATAAGAAAAGCACTACGGGGATACTCCAACAATGCATATCTGAGGAAGAAGGAAGACAACTTTTGGCTGAAGTCCACGCGGGCATGGGCGGCCACCACGCCGCAGCACGGGCCTTAGTACGTAAATCCTTTCGAGCCGGATTCTTTTGGCTCACCGCTCGAGCGGACGCCCAAGCACTTGTCCAACATTGTGTTGGATGTCAACTATTCGCAAATCAAAGCCACATGCCCTCGACAACTCTTCGGACCATTCCGATCACCTGGCCTTTCGCGGTCTGGGGGCTGGATATGGTCGGACCACTTAAAGGGGGGACCAAGAAAAATAAATATCTAATGGTCATGGTCGACAAGTTCACCAAATGGATCGAAGCAAAGCCAATAAGATCAGCTAAGTCCGGACCAGTCGTCGACTTTATATCCGGCGTGGTACACCGTTATGGTGTCCCGCACAGCATAATAACGGACAATGGATCCAATTTCACCACAAAGGAGGTGAAGGACTAGTGCGCAAACATGGGCATTAAGCTCGATTACGCCTCGGTGTATCACCCGCAGACCAAAGGACAAGTCGAGCGGGCCAACGGCCTAATCATGAGTGGCATCAAGCCACGTCTGGTCCGATCTCTTCATGAATCCGACTGCAATTGGGTAGAGGAGCTTGACTCCATTCTGTGGGGTTTGCGTACCACCCCGAATCGATCAACGGGATACACGTCGTTCTTTATGTTCTACGGGGCAAAAGCAATCCTTCCCTGTGAAATCATCCACGACGCACCGAGGGTACGCATGTATGAAGAAAAGGAAGCCGAGTTAGATCGGCAGGGCGACTTAGACGCCTTGGAAGGAGAGGGCGATATAGCTCGGGCCCGATCTACTTTCTATCAACAGCAGGCTCGGCGCTACCAGAGCAGGGAGGTCAGAGCGAAGGCATATAATGTGGGCGAACTCATCTTACGACTCCCAGAAAAACAGAAGCATAAACTCAATCCCAAGTGGGAGGGCCCTTTCATAATTGACAAAGTACTTACAGGAGGAGCCTACCGCCTCCGCAACCCACCTGAAAACCGCCTCGAACCAAACCCATGGAACGCAGCTCGTCTTCGGCGCTTTCCTTTTTAGCTTTACAGCTAGACCGGCGTCGTCATATTCCTTACCTTTCTTTTTCTTTTTCCTTTTTCTTCTTTTGTATTCTTCCCTTTCCATTTTAGCTTTACAGGATCGGGTACCATTTCCCAGTATGTGTTCGGCTAAACCGAGCTTGTGTTAAATTTTTTGGCATACATCTTCAAATGTCCTATCCGAAAAAACACCTGGGGGCTTATTCTCGAAGCCGACCATTATATATTCTATGCACCGATTCACGTGTATTGTGCATGCACACTTCCCCTCATCGTTTTTAAGCCAGTATATGCATCAGTTAGACCTAAGATTTTGGCCAAGCCGGGTTGCCTCGCTCCTGTGCTTACCCTCTACGTTCCCGATTGTTCGGCTAGAGAGTAAAGGGAGCACCTCTGCGATTGTTACGACCGGGTCATCCGGATACGTACCTCTGACGGATAAAGCCGAAAGCTAGCTATCTTAAGAAGAAAATTGGTCGGCTACGACGAAAGTAAAACAGACCTGTGGTGATTATCAGCATTGCCTGGGGTTATGCTTCCCCTAAGAAACCATTATCTGCATACTATGAGTATACGGGATTCATATATACGGTTTACGTAGTATCCCGAAGGAAGGAACCGATAGAGGGACTATTTTCTTTCGGAAGATGTATCTTACGTTAAGAAGTAATATAACATATCTCCATATGCACGTACTATCTGTTCGCACCGAATGGCCGGATTGCCTAGTTCCCCAAAGTAAGTTCTTTTTTGAGGACACTAGAAGCGGAAAACTCCCATGCTCTTAGCGAGGGAGGTTGAAGCCGATGGCCGGTTAAGACAACGTTTACAGCATAGACGGAGCAGATTTTGATTTAAAGTACATAGTTACATAGAATCAAACACCTGGCTGCTGGTCAAGATTATCTATTAAGGTATCCAAGGTGCAATCTTCTTGCGACAGACGAGCGGCGGGCATCACTTGATCGTACACCAAATGAAGTGGCACTTCTTGCCCATCCGGCCCTACCGGCCCAACCCGAGCCATATGCTCTGGGTTAAGTTTGGTAAAGCGGGTCTTGATCATTGCCCATGCCTCCCGCGCTCCCTCTCGACAAGCCGATGTCTTCCATAACTCAAAACGACATCGGGCTCCTTTAAATCGATCAGCCAGTTCGAACATCCCTTCTGGAGGTGCCTCGGCATGCCAGAGTGCTTTGGTCATGCTCCTCATGGTTCTCCGGGCCCGCTCATGTACGGCGGACAGTTCCTTTAGTAAGTTCCCTCGGAATGATCCGATCTCTTCCTTGGGCCGCCCGGTTAGGAGACCTAGACACGAGATGAAGCATGTCCCTTACACTTAAAATAAAGGTACTTTTCGGAATTACGAAGATGTAAATACACTTACAGAACATGCCCCTCTGTAGTCCCTGGTTCTCTTCCTGGGTTTGAGCCAATTGAGTTTTCAAATTCTCAAGCTCTTCGGCATGCCGCTGGTTATCCGCCTTAAGTTGGTTCTTTTCCTCAAGACTTCGGGTCAACACACGGTGGTCAGCCTCTAGCTGGGATTCGGCATACCGCTGCGATTGTCGGGCTGCATCCAAATCTTTCTGAAACTGCCCTATGGATTCATCTGCTATAAAGTACTCTCTCATCAGTACGGGAACGTCGCATTAAATTCGGTAAATTAACGTACTCACCGTGCGCCTCTCGGGTGAAATTCTTCACTTGCTCAAGCTCGGCCTTCACGGTTTGCACCTGTGTTCGGCTAGCCTCGAGTTCCTCGGCCAACTTCTCATTCTGCTGCTTTAAAGCCTACATAGTGCATAGAACAATATTCACATCCTTAACTCGACCGTTCCGACCAATTCAAGGCTCGGGGGCTACTGGATTAATATTTCTGTTCGGTCGATAAAACCGATTACTCACCTCTAGATTGGACGATATCAGCTTGGCGGCTCCCTCAAGCCCCGCTCAGGCAGCTCCGATGTGTGCGTCCACCGAACTTAGGGCATTAAACTCTTGATCGGAAAACACTTGATGACGCCGGGCCTCCTTGCGCCGCCGGTGGTTCATCGCACTCTCTACCTCGGAGTTAGTAACTGAGACGTCCCCGGAATCTTCGGGGGGCTGATCCATCGCAGGGTCCTCCGCGTTGAGTTTAGGGTGAGCAGATGACCTTGCTTCATGATGGTTTCCCAGCGCCTCGGCGACGTCCCCGGTAGGAGGTGGCTGTACTCGTCTCCTGAATATTTTTCGAGACGAGATTTTGGTGAGTACTTACTTCAATCATGACAATGGCCGAGCTAAAACGGGTGAATAAAGTACCTCTTTGATGAGTGCACGGTTGAGGTGGTCCCCGCGGCTTGCTCACAAGGGGGATTCTTGCTATTGCTCGGTACGGGCCCTGCCGCCGTTGACGACGTTCGGTGCGTGGACCGACGACCCTTTGGAGTGGAGGTTGGCACACCCGGGTTGGCAGAGGTCGCTCTCCCTTTATGGGAAAGGGCCTTCCTTTTACCAGTGGTGGAAGAAGGAAGTAGTCCGGGGTGATCGGCTAAAAGCGCCACCTTGGAGCCGTCAAGGCTCTCCTGGTAAAGACCCCATCCTCATAATCAATTGAAAGCTCCGGATCGTCGTGGAATCCGGGATTGTCATCGTGAGAATAACTCTCTGGTTGAGGCGCCGGACAGCTAACTGTCTCGACCCAGCGCCTCCAATTATGTCTGGACAGATTAAAAGTTTCGATCAGAAGAACTATACATGAATTTCCGAACTTGGAAAACAAAGCCGAAGACTTACCCATTCGATGGGGTTATGACTCGAATAACCTTCCTTAGTTGACAGTCGAACAAAATCTTCTTTTTCTCCCTTGAAAAGATCGGCCAGTACGGATGCCATAGCCGCCTGATTGGCAGGGCCCTTCCATTGAGAACGGGTACTGTCATTTGTTCCGTTGTAACGCCACAGGGGGTGTGTCCTTTGTTGAAGGGGTTGAACGCATCTAGCAATGATGGTGGCCATCACGTCTATGATGGTTAGCTTACTATGGACCAATAGCCTCACTTGGGTGGCTAGGCGTTTTACTTGGGAACTTTCCTCTTGGGACGAACTCTTCGGTCGACAGTTGAACCTTTTCTTCAAGGGGGCGTCGGAGTATTCGGGCAGGCCCCTCCGGGCTGGGTCAAAAAGGGGAACGTCCTCGATATAGAACCATTCTGAGGCCCATTCTTCGGACTCTTTCTTTGGAGTCCCCACGGGGTACCCCGTGCCGGCTATACGCCATACTTCGGCTCCACGCACTTCCCAAATTGTCCCGCCCCGAGTACGGGGGACGAGGCAGAAGTACTTCCTCCATAAACCAAAGTGGGCCTCGCAGCCCAAGAACATCTCGTAGAAGGCAACAAAGCCCGAAATGTGTAAAACGGATCCGGGGGTGAGATGATGGAGCTGAATCTCGTAAAATTCCAACAGTCCCCTCAAGAAGGAATGAATGGGGAATCCTAGGCCCCGCAAGAAGGACACGAAACATACCCGATCTTCTTTGCGTGGAGTGGGGAAATTCTCTGCGAAGGCCTCGCCGTTCGAAGAAGTCAATCCGGCTTGGGTGAACGCCAGATCCAAGGCGGGAAGATAACCCTGGGTCTTGAGGTTGCGCAGTCGGAGGAGGGATACTGAACAACTTGCCCAATCTCCGGGAAGAGGGCCGTGAGGGCGCGAGGAGGATCCAGGGGCGCTCGCCATATTTTCAAGTTCTCTCGCTTGGGGCTTTTCTATGGAAAGGAAGGGGAGAGGTTTGCCTAAGCCACGGTTCAGCCTGCTTAATATAGGCGATTCCTCCCCTTTGCATGCAGAAAGGGCAGTCCTATAAAAGGTTGCTGAGCCGCCCGTCTCCCATTGGCGCACAGGAATCGAGGGGCATCGTTAGCTCTAGACAGCGAAGCTAAATTTGTGGGCCCTGTGACGTTTCGGCGATCGAGAGCTCACTGATGGCCGGATCATTGTTTACCGAACATAGAGAAGAGAAGAACTCGCCTCGCAAGCCGAAGACTTCGGGAGCGCGGGACTGTCCGGACTATATACCTCGGCATTGGAGGCTAGTTCGGGGGCTACTGAGGGAGTCCGGGATTAAGGGGTCCTCGGACTGCCGACCAATTCCTTATGGGCCGGACTCGTGGGCCACTCGTTAGAGGATTGGACTGACCGAATACCGCGTTACTAGGGGGAGGATCTCAGGAGCCGTGGCGTGCCCTTCAAGCTTAAGGCGATAGAATAGGCATGTTTATTCCTTCGATAGGCAACCGACTATGTGGAACCCTAGGACCCCCGGTGTCTATATAAGCCGGAGGGTTTAGATTGTAGACACAGGTGAACTCATCTAGGGTTTAGTCATTTGATCTCGTGGTAGATCGACTCTGTAATATTTATACACATCAATACAATCCAGCAGGACGTAGGGTTTTACCTCCACGGGAGGGCCCGAACCTGGGTAAACACCGTATCCTTCGTCTCCTGTTACCCATCGATCCTAATCTCACAGCTCGGGACCCCCTACCCGAGAAACGCCGGTTTTGACACCGACAGGGGGCACCAGGTGCTCCAAAGCCATCACGGCGCCCCTGGGGCGGTATGGCGCCCTGAAGGCTTGGGACCCCCCTGGCTCCGTTTTGCGTGATTCAAATGTTGGAAAATCCAATAAATAGAGAAACCATCAGAAATTAACCTAGAACCTCTGCTCCGCCGCCTAAACTATCTGTATCAAAGAACAACTCATCTGGAGAGAAAACATAGAAGAAAACAGATAGAGAGATCCAATCTCGGAGGGGATCTTACCCCTCTGGGATCAATGGAGTCCAAGGACCAGAGGGGAGAACCTCTCACCATCTAGGGAGAGGCCATGGAGGAGGAAGCCTAAGGGGGAGACTCTCTCCCGCACTCTTCCGGTGGTGCCGGAGTGTCGCCGGGGGAACCATCGCCATGGTAATTGTCTTCATCAACATCACCGTCTTCATCACCTTCCTCATCTCTTTTCAGCGGTCCACTCTCCCGCACCGCACTGTAATCCCCTACATCAACATGGTGCTTCATGCCACATATTATTATTCAATGATGTGTTACCATTCTATGTTGTTTGCACTACTAGAAAAAAGGATGTTAGTGGCGCACCTATTTTGGCTATTAATGGCACACTATAGGTGCGCCACTATTATCACGCCACTACTAATAAATAGTAATGGTGCACGCCTGGTGCGCCACAGTTAATCTACATAACAGTGGCGCACCACCTGATGCGCCATTACTATCCCAGACACTAATGGCGCAGCTAAAGTGCGCCATTACTAGGCCCAGAAGTGCGCCACTACTGTTACTCCAAGGGGCCATGTGTACCTTGTGCTCTGGGTTACTAATGGCGCACTTTTAGATAATGCGCCACTGGGGTGTTTATTTATGTGCGCCACTAAAGTGCAATATGGTGCGCCACTACTATGAATATTAGGATTTTTTTTTTGCTTTTCTGATATTTGCACAGGTTACAAAATACATTACATCACAGAATATAAATAGCACAACATATAAACAGCAGATTTATCGAATACAATAGAAGATTAGTCTCCGAATACAATTCATCATATTAGTCTCCGAATTCAAAATACCGAACAAAGTTAGAACATTACAAGTCTCGAGACCGCGAGTAGCGAGTTTGTCTTCATATTACAAGTCGATATCTAAACTACCATCACATAGAAGAGGGTTGCGGTCACGATGAGCATCATCGCGATGAAACTGATCTTCATCCGGTTCCTCCTCCGCTCCCTCCTCTCTCCCGCTAGATAGCGCGCGTATCTAGCTTCCGCCTCCGCCCTAGTGGTGTACCCTTTGTAACTATTACCGCTGAAACGGTGAACCTGTCTCCGACACTCCTCCCAGTCGTCGTAGACTCCTGGAACCTCACCCTTGTACATGACATACGATGGCATCTCTATGCACTAGACAAACAAAACGTTAGTAGCAATTCACAGATAATATATAAGCAATATATAAGTATGCAACAAAAGGATCGGAAGAGAAAAGCAACACATTAATAGCACGATTCATGGTCCTACTAATAAATAGCATCGATTACATATAAGTTGAACGACTGTCCAAACTAAAGAGACATACAAGTTCATTAAAGTTTAATTACAACATGAGCTAATCGATATTTCAGAACTACATAGCATCAATACTTTCGACTCGACTCAGGGACCGGAGCGTGGATGAAGCCGCCGTCTTTCGTGATGGTCATGAATGTGCGGTCGTTGTCAGCCTGCATTTGTAGCGTTGTTTATATTTCACTGTTGGACGGTTGATAGTTGAGGTAGAACTGCCCCGAGGTACGAAGGACATCTTGATAGATGATTTCCGCAAACTCCGACTGGATGCGAAAGAATTCTTGTCTGATGTCCTCGTCCTGGATTGCCGACAAGCGTGCGGCCCATTCTTTGAGATTATTTGGTAGCATAAGGTGATGATGGTCCCGTACGATCGCCCGCATGTGATGGAGGGCGTAGTAGGCATCCTTCTGACTGCCAGGCGGCTGCTTGACGCAGGGGAACGTCGTTACGTGGGTGAACACGTGCTTGCCGTACCTACAAATTGGCCTCCTGAAGGTGCCTCCAGATTTGGCGTAGCCGGGGAGAGCATCATCAAGAACTTTCTTGATATTTGTGTAGTCTTTCTTCGACTGACGGTCCGAGTCGAAATATGTGGCCATGGAATATTTCGGGCTTAAGAGGATGAGTGTGCAATGTGTGTCACTGCACAAAACACGGAATGTTAGAAAAAAAAAAAGAACGATCGAAATCTAAGAATTCATATGTTACGGGGCGGTGAGGGGATGACTTACTCGGAAAAGTAAGGCACGAGGAAGTTATCCTTATCTGGGTTCGCCAGAATGACGCCTTCGAGGTATGAACTCGCGACTTGGCGGTCCCCAGCGCTGCCCAAGATCTTGGCACGCATGTAGAAGGGGTCGACTATCACGATGTCCGGGGTCTTGTCTCTAATGATCCGCATCTCCATACTGAGCGAAAATAGCTGAATGAAGGTGTAGTGCAGCGGAAAAGGTTAAACATAGCGAAGATGTCATCGAACCGCAGGACGATCATACGCCCGATGGTGCTATCGACAAAGCCCTTGCCCTCTGGCACCTTGGCCACAAAAACCGGGTATGCCACATCATTCTCGGAGAGACGCCGCTTCTCCATAGAAAGAACACCGTCATGCAGACTCCGCATAGCACCGGTTGCAGCATTGAGCAGATTAGTCGGTAGCATCGGCCTACCCGCCACATGCACCCTCCTCGAGATATCCTTAGGTATTGGTGGCCCGTCCTGAGCACGGATCGTACTCGGTGCCGGCTGGTTCGCACCCTTGTTACTTTTTCTTTTCCGTCCCTTCTGCTTCTTCTGCTGTAATGGGATCGAGTTCTGCTCAGAGACCACCTTCTTGAGTGTGTTGGGGCTGATAATATTTCGCACCTCGGCTATTTGAGTCTCGGTGAAGGCGGCAGCTGGAGGCGTCTCCTGAGAACTGAATAGACAACGCCTGTTGCAATTGGGTTTCTCCGCGGTACCAGCTAGATCGCGATCGTCTTTTGCAGGGTTGGGTTCTTGAGAAGGAGGCCCCAAGAATTCGTCACCGTACCCATGTTCGTTGATGTACTTATCGACGTTGGAAAATGTACCGTCGTCGTCGTCCGGATCCTGTGCCATATGCATGTCCGGATCAGCTGACGGCGGTAGCGTTGCGGCGGTCTTGCCATGGCTTGGCACCGGCACGACTGGCGGTGTTGTCTGTGGGGTGGTGTCTCCCGCCCCCAAACGAATCTGGCTCTTCGGCCAAAGCATGGACCAGTTTAAGCAGGCGCTGAGGGTCATCACATCATCTTCGGCCCTAGGGGGTCGATACGGAGGTAACAAGTCGTCGCAGCCCCGTAGCACCCGAACCAGTTGAACCCTATACACGGTGGGTGGCATCGGATTACCGTGGAGCATGCGGTTGCCCGGTTCAACGATTTTGGCCTTGGCGACATCGATCAACTCGCCGTCCACGAAGTGCAGGAGAGTGCATGGAACGTTGGCGGCGCCCTGCGAAAACATGTAGGGCGTCAGGGATGCCCAGTCAAAGGCAAGGAGATGAAATCATCGGCCGAGGCTTAGTTACCGTGATGGCGTCGAGCTCGGCTAATGTCGAGGCACCGCCAACGGCGGGCGTGCAAGTGACGGAGGGGCCGCTTGCTGCCGAGGTGCCGGCCGGCGTATTCTTCCCACACCCGGGTGCATTAAGCTCCAATACCGGCGCCGACGGCGGAGACACCAATGCCGCCTCCGCCGGAGACACCAATGCCGGCGCGTTGTGCGAGTTGTTGCCCGTGAAGCTGGGAATCGGGGGCGGCCCCTGTTGGCCGCCCGCAATCTACCCCCGCATCCCCTCAAGCAAGGAAGGCATAATGGCGGTGATCGTCGCTCCCAGTTGGTCTCGCACTTGCTCTTGGACTATCTCCGGAAACCGCGCCACTTGTGCCTTGAGTTCTTTAACCTCGCGCTCCTGGCTTTCCGAGCTGGTCTTTCTATCCTTTCGCCCAGCCTTATAGTATTCCGACCATTTCGTGGACAAGCCTTCGCCGGCCACACGACCAGCTGACGACGGCTTACTGAACTTATCCTTGTGTTTCATTACGTTCAACGCCCTATTTAAAGTGGTGTCCCAAGGGGCAGACGGGGAGCTCTGAGATCCCGCGCTACTGCTTTCAGTTTCCTGCGGAAGCAACGTGAACCATTTAGAAATTTGGCTTCATTAATTAGAATGCAACCATATGGAGCTAATTACGCGGGGGTGTATTCCTTACCAGAACACGCTCAAGCTCCTTCACCTTCAGATCCGTGGTAAGCTCCTTTGTTACCGGGTCCACCTTGTACCGGGCCCTGACATAGTTCCTGGTCTGCTTTTCATGGTATTTATCGAAGAGGGGCGGTAGGCCTTGCTCGGCACGCTCCGCGTCCTCCTTGTCCCATTTAGGTTCCGCCACTCTGTAACCGCCGGGACCGAGTTTGTGGACCCCTAAGTTCAAGTCCCGCATATCTTTCCCCCACTGACTTGATTCCGCGGATGCGTTGCTCTCGCACTTGATCTTGAACTCCAGGTAGTCAGCTTCGCTGATCGAAGGATTTGTCTCCTTGATCTTCTCATAACTATCACCTCTTAGAATCCTCCACGATATGGACCAGCAGATGCACCATAACGTCGAAGAATGCGGGCGGGAAGTACATCTCAAGCTTGCATAGTATCACCACGATCTCTTCCTGTAGCCTTCTGATTTGCCTCACGCCAACCGACTTCCGAGAGATGACGTCGAAAAAGTTGCATAGGCCAAATAGCGTTTCACGGACGTGCGCGTCCATGATCCCACGGATTGCAACTAGAAGTATCTGCGTCATCAGCACGTGACAGTCGTGAGACTTCATCCCGCTGAACTTCTGCTTCGCTGAGTCTAGGTATCTGCTTATCTTCCCCGCGTAACCGTAAGGAAGTTTTACTCCTACGAGGCAGGTGAAAAACTGCTCGATCGCCTTCTGACTTAGAGTGAAGCACGCGGGAGGGCAGTCATATTCGATCTTCTTGGCCTTTTTGCCTTTGCGACGACTTTCCGTGTCCTTCGCCTCATCATCATCATCATCATCATCATTAGGGCGTTTTGCGTGAAGCTCCTCCCTGATGCCCATTGATTGCAAGTCTGCCCTTGCTTTCGGCCCATCTTTGGTCCTCTCTGGCATGTTGAGCAGGGTACCAAGCAGACTCTCACACACGTTCTTCGTGATATGCATGACATCAAGGCTGTGAGGCACACGGAGAATCTTCCAGTACGGCAAGTCCCAGAAAACAAACCTCGTTTTCCATACCTTCAGCAGCGGCTCTGGCGCCTTTCGCTTCTTTCCTGGCGGTGGGCACTCTTTCCAATTTTTCAACAGCTCGTCTATTTCCTCGCCGCTCCTCGTACGTGGGGGTCTTCGGGGTTCGGTTTCACCATCGAACAAATCCTTGCGTTTTCTCCATGCGTCATCGTCGCGAAGCCACCTTCGATGTCCCATGAACACGGTTTTCGAAGACCCGGGATCTCTATCTAGCTGGCGATACGTTGTGTCATCCATGCACCTGACGCATGCACAAAATCCGTGGACCACCTGCCCCGTGACATATCCGTAACCGAGATAGTCATGCACCGTTGTGAGCAGTGCGGCTCTCATAGGGAAATATTGTTTCGCTGCGGCGTCCCACGTATTGGCTGGCGTTTTCCACAGCGTGTCTAGCTCCTCTTTCAGCAGCCCCAGATACAGATTGATGTCGTTCCCTGGTTGTTTCGGCCCTTCAATTAGGATACTCATGTGAATGTACTTCCTCTTCATGCACATCCAGGGGGGAAGGTTGTACATCCACACAAACACAGGCCAGGTGCTATGTGTGCTTCTCTGGCTGCCAAACGGATTGACTCCATCGGTGCTCGCGCCCAGCATGATGTTCCTTGGATCGTCCCCAAATTCTGGGTGTTCGAAGTTCAACGCTTGCCACTGGCTCGCATCCTTAGGGTGACTCAGCATCTTGTCTTTTTTATTTATCTCCGGATCATTTCCGTCATCTTCTCGCTTCTTCTCCTCCCTATCCGCGTGCCAATGCAGGAGCTCTGCTTGCTTAGGGTCCGCGAAATACCGCTGCAGACGAGGAGTGATCGGAAAGTACCACACCACTTTTCGAGGAGCTTTCTTCCTCTTCTTGTATCGAGTGACACCGCACACCGGACATATGGTAGACTCCGCGTGCTCGTCCCGATAAATGATGCAATCGTTCATGCACACATGGTATTTCACGTGCGGTAAATCCAGAGGACACACGATTTTCTTCGCCTCCTCGAAACTGGTCGGGCACTTGTTCCCCTTGGGAAGACGTTCGTGCCAGAATGACATGTTCTCGTCGAAGCATGCGTCGGTCATTTTGTGTTTTACCTTCATCTTCAGAGCCATGAGCGTTACTTTCAGGCGGGTATCCTCGGGCCTGCATCCTTCATACAATGGAGTAACCGCGTCTATCTCCAGTTGATCCAGCTTGGCTTTCTCTCGGGCGGCAGCTCTTGCGTTACCCGTCTGCTTGAGAAGCAGCTCTTGAATATGAGGGTCCGGCACCCAGCCCATCGATGGTCCATCGTCGTCTGCTCCGGCATCTTCATCTTCATGATCATGCCCTTCATCTTGATCTTCCTCATCATCATGTCTGGCATCTTCTACATGATGACTGTGTCCTGCATCTACTTCGTGATCATGTCCTGGAGATTCTTCGTCTTCTCGCCCGCCCTCGCCGCTATTGTCTTGCTGCCCTTCCTTATTTCTTGCCCGGCCCCCATGGACGACTTCATAATCATCTTCATCACCTTGCCACCGATAGCCATCCATGAAACCACGCACGAGCAGGTGGTCCCGCACCTGTCTGGAATCCGGGTCCATAAGGCTCTTCAGCTTGCATCTTCGACACGGACATCTTATCTCCGTCTCGTTCTTTTGAAGCATCTCGGCCTTCGCGGAGCTCAAAAACCTATTCATGATGCCTTCGGTCATCGTGCGGACCATGGTCGCCTGCGGGGTAGAGCAAAACGATATTTTAGAACCAAAAACAAATTTGGTATGACTTTGCCTAAAAATAGGACCAAAAAGAATGCATAGTGCCAAATTCTCGCCGAAACGGAAATGAATCAACATTCCGGCAAAATATTGGCAACTATCGCATTTCAAATACCGGTACCTGCAAACACAAACATATGCAACACCACAAACATACGTAGATCTAGGCCATAAAAAGTGTGTACGTTGGAGGGAGAAAAAAGTAGATCTAGAACATAAAGAAAGCTTTCCCCTTACTTACCTATCAAAAAAAGGAAATTTAACCACTTAATTTGGGTGAATCTATGGTGCAAATGAGGTGAGGAGGAGGAGGCAGCCGAGACCAAGCTTGGTAGAGGTGGAGAGAATGAAGTGGGCAAAGTGAGTGTGGTAGGTGGCTGTCAAAAATATCTAGCTGCTCTCAGGTTACCAATGGCGCACCTCCTAAGAATGCGCCATTGGTAACCAGGGTTACTAATGGCGCACCTGGTGTGTGGTGCGCCATTACTAGTTTTGAAAAAAAAAATTAAAAAAAAAATTGTTAGTAGTGGCGCACCGTGGGTGTGGTGCGCCATTACTAGTTAAAACTAGTAATGGCGCACTTTCCCCTGGTGCGCCACTACTAAGTCTGGGAAGGGTGTGGGGCCAGGACAAAACTAGTAATGGCGCACCACACACCAGGTGCGCCATTAGTAATATGGCCATTAATGGCGTACCCATATCTGGTGCGCCACTGCTATATAGCAGTGGCGCACCACATACATGGTGCGCCATTAATGTCCATATTAGCTATAGCCGTTTTTCTAGTAGTGTTGAGTAGATTTCTTTTGTCCTTTGGGTTCATTGATGATCTCGATTGGTATGAGTTGTATGTTTTATTTTGATGCTGTCATAAGGTGCCTGCTGTGTCGCGCACATGTGGGGGATTCCCAGTGAACGGTTTGCAATACGTTCATGATTGGCTTATAGTTGGCGGCTAGGGTGATAGAAGCTTACACCCGACTAAGGGGGTTGTTGCGTATGGGAGGAAAGGGGACTTTAAGTGTTAATGCTATGGTTGAGTTTACCTTAATGATCTCTTGTAGTTGGGGGTGCTTGCTAGAGGTCCAATCATAAGTTCATATGATCCAAGAACGGAAAATATGTTAGCTCATGCCTCTCCCTCATATAAAATTGCAATAATGATTACCAATCTTGCTATCAATTGCCTAGGACAATTCCGCACACCATACCATCATTATTCCATGCTCGCTATTTGTAATATATATTGTAATATATTCTAACTTTATTTAGGCAACAACTATTTTTCATATTTTATTTCTCCAATATCATGCAAAGCTACATCTATATACCCACAACGGAGTTTTATTTCTCGTTTCTAGATAGAAGCAAACATTCGGTGTACGTCGAGTCGTATCAGTGGAAGATAGGACTTTAGAATATTGATCTTACCTCTAGCTCCTCATGGGTTCGACACTCCATAGCTATCACTTCCATCTTTGAAAAGTGCTATGATGATTCCTTGCACTTGGGGATTATCAAGACCCAAGCGGAAACACACAGAAGCCCATCCATACGACAACCGACTCCTCCGAGTTTAGGTGAGGACGGTAAGGACGCATTCATGCCGCCGTGTGGTGCCATTCCGCGTGCCACCCGAGGGACGAAGTCCGGCTATTTAAGCCGGATGCCGAGGCACCTTTAGCATGTCCCATTCTCATCCCTCCTCGCAGACGTCGCCATGGTCCGACAGAAGATAACCTATCCCAATCTTCCAACACTAGAGTGGCGTGTTGAGATCGAGGCGGAGATCATAGACATGGAGGAGGCTCGTGATGCGCGTCTCCCCGCATGCATGGCGGCCAGTTTGCGTCAGACCACTAGGAGGTGGATGCACCAGAGAAGCATGAGATGTTGGCCTATAAATGCATATCCAACCTTTCCCCATTAGTTGAGCATTTGGGTGAACTGGCTGGTGTGCGTAGTTGTACATTTTATAAGAGACGAGAGGTCTTGAGTTCCAGACCCGGCTGGCGCAATTTTAAAATAAAATTTTGCAACCCAATTTCGATCTACATTTAGGCCTGAGGGAGCCACATGCAACGTTTTGGATCCCGAGTGGACCTTTTTTCTCGGGGGGCACCGGAATTTGCGGTTACCGCGGTAACCGCGAAATACTGAAAAAAAATCGGACGAAATTTCAAATCAAATTTTGAATACAAATTTTGTCAAGTCGATATAGATAGTTATTTAACTCATAAATGTCACTAACCATTCCCTGGCGTAGTGGCTGATCAACCTGTGCTGCACCTTGCTCAAATGTCGTGAGTTCGACCCCAGGCTGCTCCATTAATTTGGAAGCACTTTTTTAACCTTTTTCATCTCAAAAAGAAATAAAAATGCGTGTTACCAGATTCGAACCCGTGACTTACTGTTGAGGGAAGCACGGCTTTGCCACTACAGCACGAGCAGTTCTATTATTACAGAATAGATCGCCTGTTTTTAACTATACTCTGATCGTTCGAATTCAAAGTTTTGAAAATATTCAAGATTTTTTGCTCGGTTGGTGTGTTTCTCGTGGGGGGGTCGGTAAACGCGGTAACCGCGCGAGATCGCGATTTTTCGTTCGGTAACCAAAACGCTGGCCACATGTAAATGGCGGCGTTGACGTATAAATGCATAGCCCACCTTTCCCCATGAGCTTGAGCTTTTGTGTGAACTAGCTAGTGCGTGCAGTTTTACCGAAGGTTGTCCGGAGATGGTGGCACCGCTGTAGGAGGAGGTAGGGGCGGAGATGGTTGCGCCGCTACAGGAGAAGTTGGGGCGGAGATTGCCGCGCCGCTGCAAGAACACGCATACACAAGTCTTCGCAAAGATAACATACGACACTTTGCCCGACACAAATATATACTCCATGGACATATTATGCATTACACTAATTTTTTATGTGCTTGTGCACAGTTGGTATTGATCGCTATGGATACAGGCATCAACTAATCAGTATTTTAAGAGCCAACATGGACATATCTAATTGGGCGCACCAATGAAGCAAGATTGTTACGGCACTTTGTTTATTTATTATAGTTTTGAAATGCACTGGTCGACCTTTTCTCTCAAATACAAAATGCAACATGTGTATGCGTGTTCAAGAAAAGCATACTAAAATGCGCAAAGGATGATTAGTTATTTTACTCCACAAGTCAGACGGACAGAGTAGGTGATGCTTAATTATAGTCATGCATACATATTTTACTCCACAAGTCAAACCTACAAGGGCATGCATGAATATTCCATATCAGCTGATGGATGGCCGGTCAGAGTAGGTGATGCTTAACAATAAGCAATATATGAAATAAGCCTAAATCAACAAGATCTCTGACGATCTTCAATGATGTTGTACTCCTGGCAAATCATCAGCTGAGATAAGCATGATTCCAGACAAATCACCTGTGATTTTAACTTGTGATAACGACACTTGAGGGTCACTATGATGGTTTTATAATTGAAGTCATGTACTTGCAGTTACCGCACCAAGTCTGCATGGTTTAGTCAATGAAAGTAGCATCACCACTACTATAATGATTAGGACATTTCAATTACCGTTACATCCACAACCCACACGGTCATACATGTTTAAGTTCGGAAAATTTGAGGACCAGTTAGTAGATATACAACCCATATTTTTTCACAAATTAGTAAATTAATTGTTATTTTATCTTTACATCAGCAACAATGCATCAGCAACACGTTGCCTTTTGTACCGGGTTATCTGAATGTTTGGTTAGACCTCTAGCCCTCTTTTTTTATCGTTTGTCGAAAATGGTGAATAAATAAACCCCCCTCTCCCTTTGATCTTATTCACCAAGACTAACATCCACACTTTACACCTAGCTTTCTTTTCAGTTCCACAAGGTGCACAAACTGTTTCATAATTATAGCATGAGCCAAACATCTATCTCAAGTCCAACCAACATCTTTGCCCACTTCTTCTTTTAGATTCAAATTCTTGCCAAACCTTGCCTAAACCTTTTTTAAATTATTAGTGGATCTTTGAAACATGTAATAATATCTACATGTAATAATAATATCTACATACGTACAGTCGGGTCGCCCGGGCGTGGTTTCTGGGCAGATCGGACGAGGTGGAGAGCCCTCGAGACCCTCGCGGCACGTCAACAAGAAACAAATAGTCTGAGAGCACTGTCGCCTGCGAAGCCCACATGGAGGTGGGTACTCCAGAATCCATTATATGAGTAATTACTCATGTTTCATGCACAACCACAAATCGATCTTTCCTGCGTATACTGCATATGACCACCTGCCGATGTAAGCCGGCTAGATTAGAAAACTCGCTCGGCAATCATGTGGCTGATTATAACAAGTCTCCATATAGTTTATACATGACGCTTTGCCTGCAAAAACTGAAGATTATGCATGGCACTAATTAGTTTTGTGCTTGTGCACCGTTGGTACTGATCACTATGGATAGAGACATTGATCGATCAATATTTCAAGAGTCACCATTGACATATCTAATTGCACACACCAACTGAGGATGAGGCTTGCTATGTCCGTTTGTTTATTTGTTACACTTGTGAAATGCACTTGTTGTCCTTTTTCTCTCAAATACAACGGCCACACATGTATGCGTGTTCAAGAAAAGCAATGTGAAACTCGCGAAGGGTGATTATCTATTTTACTCAATAAGTGCATGTTGAAAAATATTGCCCACCTCTCTTCATCGTTTGAACTTTTGGAGCAACTGGGTGAAGCATGAATTTAATAATGTTAGATGCATAACTAGGTTTAAGTTAGAGCTCAGAAGTTAGAGAAGAATAGGTTTAAACCATGTGTAGCATGTCTTGTACTTCAAGTGTCAAACCAATCATATACTTGTACATATACCCATATCTGAGTCTGATCAGTACACCATAAATACTAGTCTTTTAATATTTTCTACATGGTATAAGCATAGTTTGTCGAACGATGCCGATCCTAGGACCTTACACCATTTATGCAGTGCGCCGTCTCCGGGAAGATTACTCTCCTCCCCGGGGCCATGACACCCTGTCGTTCAAAGATCAGTTTGGTTCCGTATATTAGATCAGTTCTTTAGATTATATCAATTATCCAAATTCGGCCCCGTAGATTAATTTTCTTTTATAGCTACAAAATACATCCGACCACCCTCTTATTCGGTGAACATTGTCTTCCTCGGCATGATCACTATGGATAATATTGACCGATCAATATTTCAAGAGTCACCATGGACATATCTAATTGGGCACACCAACGGAGACCTGCCGATGTAAGCCTGGCTAGATTAGAAAACTCGCTCGGGAATCATGTGGCTGCTTATAAAAGTTTCCATACAGATTATATGCATGCCAGTGTACCCACAAAAATGAAGATTATGCATGGCACTAATTAGTAGTATGCTTCGGCAGGGCATTGATCACTAGGATAGAGCATTGATCAACCAATATTTCAAGAGTCACCATGGACATATCTTATTTGGCGCACCAACGTATGTGCCTTTATTTATTTGTTATACGTGTGAATGCACTTGTTGATGAAAGTACCTTTCTACACCCGAGCTCAAATGCTCCTGGTGTGAATAGTAAATTTCAAAAAAAAAATTAAAACATTCTGAATTTTTTAGACATACTTTAAGAAATGTTTGTTGTGCATGACAAATTTAATCACGAAATCACATTGGAGGAAGTCGTGGCAAAAACATACAAAATTAGATCTCCAAAAGCGTTTGAAAGTAACATTTTCAGAGCGTTGATTTTGTTTTTTTACCAAGTCTTCCACCAATGTGATTTCGTGACGAAATTTTGCATGCACAAAAATAAGTTCTTAAAGTATGTCACAAAAATAATTCAGAATATTTTGAATTTTTTTGATTTTACTGTTCATGCCAGGAGCATTTTAGCCCGGGTGTAGAAACTCCATGTCCACTTGTTTCATTTTTTCTATCAAATACAAACGCCACACATGTATGTGTGTTCAAGAAAAGCATCCCGAAACACGCGAAGGAGCTACTGGCTGGAGCATGAATTTAATAATAATAGATGTATAATTGGGTTTAAGTTAGAGATAAGGAGGTACAAATAGAATAGGTTTAAGCCGTCTGTAGCTTGTCTTGTACTTCAATTACCTACCGCACCATGTGCTCGTATCCATACACATACAAGGGTCAGATCAATACACCATAAATATTAATCTTTCAATATTTTCTACATGGTATTAGAGCGGTTTGTTGGACCACACCGATCCTAAGACCTTACACCAATTCTACAGCGCGCCGTCCCCAAAGATTACTCTCCTTCCCCGGGGGCGCGACACTCGGACGATCAAAGATCAGTTCGGTTCAATAGATTAGGTCAGTTCGATTCAATAGATTAGATGAACTAGTCGTCAACCCGTGCTGCAGAACGGTCTAGTTAATTAGGGAGACATGCAACAATAGAAGTACCAATGTCATTTCAACATTTCTACATATTTTAAATTATAGGGAATTATTCTCTCTAATATTAGTATTGAAAACATGCAAAATTGTATTTTCTTAGCATGGAAAATATTCATAAGAAATATTACCAAAGATACATTGATTTATTGGGTGCCGTGCTTAAGGTGTTGGAAACCTTGTGAAAACAGGTAAATACATCTTGGATCAGGACACATCTACTTGTGACACGAAATTAGGAAAAATATACCTTTAGGAATGCATTACATCTTGGATTGTGAAGTCTTCAACTCTAATGGTATAAAAACACCTTCTTATCATTCTTTGACCAATATATTGTTTATATATTATCAACCAAGCTTCTCCACTTCATTGCTTAGAACACCATAGCTTGTTTTCATTACCAATACATCTGAAACATTTGTATATCCATTTGAAACTCAACAATGTTGTTACCCATGTCTTGGAAAACGTTGTGCTTCCTTCGCCATTTGCCTAAGGGGGAGACTCTCTCCCGCACTCTTCCGGTGGTGCCGGAGTGTCGCCAGGGGAACCATCGCCATGGTAATTGTCTTCATCAACATCACCGTCTTCATCACCTTCCTCATCTCTTTTCAGCGGTCCACTCTCCCGCACCGCACTGTAATCCCCTACTTCAACATGGTGCTTTATGCCACATATTATTATTCAATGATGTGTTACCATTCTATGTTGTTTGAGTAGATTTCTTTTGTCCTTTGGGTTCATTGATGATCTCGATTGGTATGAGTTGTATGTTTTATTTTGATGCTGTCATAAGGTGCCTGCTGTGCCGCGCACATGTGGGGGATTCCCACTGAACGGTGTTGCAATACGTTCATGATTGGCTTATAGTTGGCGGCTAGGGTGATAGAAGCTTACACCCGACTAAGGGGGTTGTTGCGTATGGGAGGAAAGGGGACTTTAAGTGTTAATGCTATGGTTGAATTTACCTTAATGATCTCTTGTAGTTGGGGGTGCTTGCTAGAGGTCCAATCATAAGTTCATATGATCCAAGTACAAAAAATATGTTAGCTCATGCCTCTTCCTCATATAAAATTGCAATAATGATTACCGATCTTGCTATCAATTGCCTAGGACAATTCCGCACACCATACCATCATTATTCCATGCTCGCTATTTGTAATATATATTGTAATATATTCTAACTTTATTTAGGCAATAACTATTTTTCATATTTTATTTCTCCAATATCATGCAAAGCTACATCTATATACCCACAACGGAGTTTTATTTCTCGTTTCTAGATAGAAGCAAACATTCGGTGTACGTCGAGTCGTATCAGTGGAAGATAGGACTTTAGAATATTGATCTTACCTCTAGCTCCTCATGGGTTCGACACTCCATAGCTATCACTTCCATCTTTGAAAAGTGCTATGATGATTCCTTGCACTTGGGGATTATCAAGACCCAAGCGGAAACACACAGAAGCCCATCCATACGACAACCGACTCCTCCGAGTTTAGGTGAGGACGGTAAGGACGCATTCATGCCGCCGTGTGGTGCCATTCCGCGTGCCACCCGAGGGACGAAGTCCGGCTATTTAAGCCGGATGCCGAGGCACCTTTAGCATGTCCCATTCTCATCCCTCCTCGCAGACGTCGCCATGGTCCGACGGAAGATAACCTATCCCAATCTTCCAACACTAGAGTGGCGTGTTGAGATCGAGGCGGAGATCATAGACATGGAGGAGGCTCGTGATGCGCGTCTCCCCGCATGCATGGCGGCCAGTTTGCGTCAGACCACTAGGAGGTGGATGCACCAGAGAAGCATGAGATGTTGGCCTATAAATGCATATCCAACCTTTCCCCATTAGTTGAGCATTTGGGTGAACTGGCTGGTGTGCGTAGTTGTACATTTTATAAGAGACGAGAGGTCTTGAGTTCCAGACCCGGCTGGCGCAATTTTAAAATAAAATTTTGCAACCCAATTTCGATCTACATTTAGGCCTGAGGGAGCCACATGCAACGTTTTGGATCCCGAGTGGACCTTTTTTCTCGGGGGGCACCGGAATTTGCGGTTACCGCGGTAACCGCGAAATACTGAAAAAAAATCGGACGAAATCTTGGTGTGTTTCTCGTGGGGGGGTCGGTAAACGCGGTAACCGCGCGAGATCGCGATTTTTCGTTCGGTAACCAAAACGCTGGCCACATGTAAATGGCGGCGTTGACGTATAAATGCATAGCCCACCTTTCCCCATGAGCTTGAGCTTTTGTGTGAACTAGCTAGTGCGTGCAGTTTTACCGAAGGTTGTCCGGAGATGGTGGCACCGCTGTAGGAGGAGGTAGGGGCGGAGATGGTTGCGCCGCTACAGGAGAAGTTGGGGCGGAGATTGCCGCGCCGCTGCAAGAAGAGGCGGAGGAGCCGCCGTCGGACAACAAGGAGGAGGTACCGGCACTGGTCTAGAGCGAATTCAGGGTGGAGGTTGCGCTTGCAAGATTCGAGCTCACCCAAGTAGAGGACGTAGCGGAGCAGCAAGCCATTCTCGATTCTATCCTCATGGAGGCGGAGGCGGAGGTGGAGGCCAATAGCCACTTTCTCTGTGAAGCGGCCATGTAGGTTGACGAAGCCTTGGTGTCTGAGGACGACGACGAGAAGGCACAAACGTTATTTTTGAAGCCTTTCCACAGCGATCATGTTTTCACTTCTTCATTTTTTTGCGCATATGGATTGATAAGTATCATTCTATTGTTAGATATGGAGTAGTACATACTGGGCCTTCCTCCAGTACGTACGCTAGATGACCTAGATGAGGTTGGTAGTGAGCAAACGGATAGTGTTCTCAGCCTTGACTCAATTGGTTTAGTTTACAGGGATGATGGGAGTCCTATTGCACCAGTGCATGCTCAAAGATTGCCTTCCTGTTGGATGTTGCGAACATGCTTGGCGGCATAGGATCATGCGCCGTCGACGATGCAAGCATTACAGTGCTTCCAAACAATCCAGACGGTTAGGGTGATGAGGGAACCTGGTCCTTTGTTCCACCAAGAGAAGAAGGCAATGGAGCCATCCAACGGCGAGGTTGTGGTTCTGCACCATGAGAAGAATTTCGTGTCAAATTGTTCCTTGAGAAGAAATAGGCCACAAGGAGGTCGTGCAAGGTCTCAGGTTCTTGCGAGCAGAGGATGCATAGGGGATCATGCTGGGTAAGGTGGTCGGTTGTCCAACAACGATCAAGTGATGCATGCCAAATGAAGAATTTCGCATTGAGGAGTCGCCCGATGATTTCATATCAGTCTCTAGTGTGGCAACGCCAGTACACCATGTCCGTGTGAGTATTGAGTGTACCCTGCTGGAGACGCGTCCAGACGTTGATTTACTCCACCGTGGACAGGGGCCCTAGTGCCCCACCGATATCGCGGATCTAGGAGCTATCATTCATGCTATCAAAGACAAGGCGTTGCCGGTCCTTCCATTTAGGAACTTGGGAGACTAGGGTGGGAGTAATCTCAGCATGTGAACGATCTCCAACTAGTGATCGGACGAGAATTTTCATGTATGACCATCACCGACGGTCCAAGTTGGAGGCACGGAAGAAGTGCATCCCAATCGTATCATGGGGCAGGTGGAGCAGGTGCGAGGGGCGGCTGTCATACGGGTGCGTCCTGGTGTGTAGGGCGGCCCCCTAAGACATATGGGGCCCCTCTGCACAACCTTACATTGATATCACTGTCATAAATCCTTATAAATACCGAAAATCGGACATCCAGGTGATGTTGCATGCTAGAAGCTCAAACCTGGACACAACTCACGTGAGTCGAGCAAAATAGCTTGGCACAAATCGACACTGCGAGCGTGCGTGCCCATCCGGCGGGAGCAAACCAAAAAGGCAGGGGGGGGGGGGGGGGGGGGCGAGTGCGCACGTGGACGGCCGCTCACCGTCGTGGCTCCTGGCCAGATGAAACTCATGGCCGGCCCGGTTGGTTCGGTCACGCCAGCCGGGCCATGGCTCCTGGACGCACCCTACAACGCATAATGACGGTGGCTCGACGCGAGTCCCATGAACCTGCCTGTCACAACCGGAGCAGCCCACACGAGGTGCAGGACACCGACAAGCAGGTCCGACCGCGCCTTCGCGTGCAGGCCAACGCACAATAAGTGCTCACAGGCGCGCCTGACGTTGTCCAATGACGGTGGCCTAGAGATCACCCGCACGGTCCATCCATCATCGACCAAGAAGTCGGGTCGCTGGTGCGTGGGCCGTTCGGACAGATCAGACGTAGCAGAGAGGCCTCGAGAGGCTCTTGCAACATGTCAGCCGGAAGGGCACGGCATGGAGGAACTCTCGCCCGCAAAAGCTAAGTGAGGATGGTATTCCAGCATCCTTTATACGAGTAATTACTCATGTTTCATGCACATCTACACATGTATGCATGCATGTTCAAGAAAAGCATCCGTAAACGCGCCAAGGATAATTATCTATTCGGTTTTGCTAAATCATAACTAGATGTGACATAAGTATTGCACATCTAAGTCTTATATCATTGATCTTACGTGAAGATTCGTGTGGATATATTTTTTTCTTTTTCGTTTTCTTTTTATGCTTCATTTAGTCATTTAGATGTGCAATAACTATGTCACATGGGCATGCATGGATCTTCCATATCAGTTGATAGATCACCGGCCAGATTAAGTATTGCTTAATTATAACCACTGAATAAAATTTACAGAGAAACGATTTGGCGGCAGCTAAATTTATAGAGAAATTTAAGTCTAAATCAACGCGATCTCCGGCGATCTCCAACGATTCTATATTGTTGGCAGATCATACGACGATTTCCAGATGCGATAAGCATGATTCCAGACAAATCGGCCATGATTTAAAATTATTATTATAACACCTGAGAGTCATGCGGATGGTTTTATAATTGAAATCGTGTACTTGCAGTTCCTGGACCAAGTCTGCATGGTTTAGTCAATGAAACTAGCATGTCCACTGCTGCAATGATTAGGACATTTCAATTACCGTTACATCCACATCCACAACCCACATATTCATACATGTTTAGGTTCTAAAAGGTCTAGGACCAGTTAATTACTAGATGTACAACCAATTGTTTTTTTACAAATTGGTAAATTCCATCTTTGCCTCATCGTTACATCACGAGCATTGGGCAACACGTTGCCTGCTTCATACCGGTTTATCTGAATATTTTGTTACACCTGTATCGCTATTTTATTTCGTCGTTTGTCCGAAATGCTGAATAATTAAGCCCCCTTCCCGTTTCGATCTTGTGCACCAAGACTAACCTCCACGCTTTGGACCTAACACAGACTCCAGACGACAGGTACTCCAACTATAAGTAATGGCAGTGGCTAATTAAAGCAGCTTAAGGCAGACCATGACATGACTATCCAAGTCGTGAGCCGCCACGTCGTGAAGGCATCCCCATGCCTCGAGCCGTATGTGCTCGCCGTCTCCAACCTCGATCTCGTTCACAGATCCACGCAGTCCTCCGTGGCATGCATCTACCCTAAGCCTGCAACCGGCGATTTCAGCGCCGTCACGGCGGCCTTCCACGCCGAACTACCCGCCTTCCTCAGCTACTTCTTCCCTCTGGCCGGCCGCATCGTCACCAACACGAGCTCCGGCCACCCCGAGGTCCACTGCTGCAACCAAGGCGCAGAGCTCGTCATCGGACACGCCGGCGTGGACCTGGGGAGCCTGGAATGGAGCCGTTCGGATGAGTCCTTGAATAGGATCAAGCTGACGCATGCTGCTGATGTTGCACTGTCAGTGCAGCTGGTATCCTTCACCTGCGGCGGCTTCGCCGTGGTCTGGGCAACCAGCAGCCTCATCGGAGACGGGGAAGCCGCCTCCATGCTCGTTAGGATGTGGTCCGAGTTCCTCTGCGTGGGGGTTATTGCCGTGCCGAACCATGACCGGTCGCTGTTCCTCCGGCCGCGCGACCCTCCGTCGTACGACGCCTCGGTGGACGGAATGTTCACGCCATGGCAGCACGAGCACGAGGTCAACACCTTGACTGCCGAGGAGAACTTGGTGGAGCGCCTCTACTACGTCCAGGGGCGCGACATCGAGAGGCTGCGGCAGATGGCGAGCCGCGGTGGCCAGCGTAGCTCGCGTGTCCAGGCTCTGTCGGCGTACATTTGGAAGGTCGTCGCCGGCGTCGTGGCCGCGTCGACGCGACTGGCCGCACGGCAGAAGCGCTGCCGCATGGGATGGTGGGTGGACGGACGTCAGCGGCTCAGGGCGCCCGCGCTGCCCAACTACGTGGGGAACGCCACCACATACGTGGTGGAGGAGGCCGCCGTGGACACGATCCTGCAGGCGCCGCTGGCGGACGTGGCGGCGACGGTGCGGGAGGCCATCACGTCGGTCGACTACGAGGAGCGCTACAAACAGGTGGTGGACTGGCTGGAGAAGCACAAGCCAGCGGCGCAAGCGGAAAGAAGGAGGTTCGTGGAGGCGGCGACCGTCGGGCTTGGCAGCCCGACGGTGAGCCAGATGGTGTGGGCCTCGTTCGCCGGCGACACCGACTTCGGCTTCGGGGAGGCCGCCCTTGCGATGCCAATGCCAGTGTCTGCGAGCACGATGCAGCTATGTTCGGGCTACCTGTGTGTTGTGTCGCGGCCAGCAGACGAGGCGCCGTGGGTCATCCGCGCGTGCATATGGCCGTGCCTCGCCGCGGCGCTCGAGTCCGATGAGCAGCGCATCTTCAATCCACTCACCGCCGAATTCCTTGGTTTTTCTCAGCGGAGGAGTACCGCTTCGGATGCAAGGCCTCGTCTGTGAATAAACCTACTCCCTGCGCTCGTCTCTGTAGGTTTGAATTAATGATTTTCCTTTTCTGCATAAGGTTTGAATGTTTGTTTGATTTAAATACTGTGTTCACCATCCAGTATACTAGATCATACAATAAATTGATGAGGCTGGATATTATACAATATTTGTATGGGATCTATCGCCCAGGTCTTCCTGGAACTGAAAGGTTGTTTGTGTTGTGGCCCAACGATTGGAATGTTTTGAGTATAATGTGCAAAACAACTCCACCCTCAAGTTCGTTTTCGTGTTTTGACCCGGAAGTCGGATTTATAATCTGTTTGTATTTGTGTTCCTGGTTAGGAAGGTCCTTAAAACATGACCACCGTGATGATTGTCTTGGTCGCCACCTCACAACACAACATTAACCACCCTGCCCCCCCGCGATGATTTGTGGAGGATTTCCTTTTTTCCAATTTAGTTTCAAAGCATCACTTAAGACTCCCATTGAAGTTTCTATTTTTTCAATACATGATATAACTAAGAAATTTTTTTAGGTTGCTTACCACATGAGATAACTATTTTTTTTTACCACATTGAAGTATTTTTCGAACTCTCTCGTCCCATTTGTTTAAAGATACGAATTTTCATCGCAGGGGTGGTAATCTTGCCTAAATTCTCCAATACAACGAAGAAATAGATAGTAGCTAGGTTCTAAAATTGCAAGCCATTTTGGCTATTTTTTAAAATATTCTTTTGAAAGATAAAAACTCTTCACAAGGATAAAAAAATCTACTGTCAAGGAACAATAAAACAAGAAAGATAATATAATTGATATAGAACATATTACAGAAATTTGACCTCTTTGGAAACGACGCTAGAAAGCTTGTTGTGTCCCTTGCTGAGTGTTAGGTATATAGCCTATAACGAGTTGGTATCCCAAGTGTAGGAGTTTTCAGCAAGCAATAATTTTTCCCTTGATGATAAACCAAGGTAACAATCCGTGGAGGTAACGACATTCTGCAACAGGGGTTAATTTCTGTAACAAATACAACATATGGTTTGTTTGGCTTCATCATCCACGACAACTATATCATCAACCACGACTACCTCGATCACAACTATACCATGATCGGCTACCTCAACATCGACATACAGGGCTACATCTACAGTTACTCATCGGTACAAACTCTAGTCAACAGCGTACACATCGTCACGAGCGTCTACGATACCCCTGTTGTTACTGCAGAGGGAATAGAGGAGAGACAAGGAAGGCACCAGAAGTGGACGTAGTCAATGTCCAAGGTGCCAATCCATCAGAGGCAGAGTTGATGATGGTGCATCGGACTAGACGGCAGAAGCGCAAGGCTTTAAATTCAGTCCTAATTGTCCGCTTCACTCCTACTACGATTGAGGGGGGTGTTAGATCTATAATTGGGTATAAGTTAGAGATAAGGAGGTGGAGATAGAATAGGTTTAAACAACATGTAATTTCTCTTGTATTCCAATTCTCCACCCATCATGTACTCCTATATATACCCATAGGAGGGTCACATTAATACAAAACCAATATTAGGCTTTAAATAATTTCTATGGTGCATAGGTCCACCAGTAAAGGCGTCAAAACTTACATGTGCATGCATGGATCTTCCCAATAAGCTGATGGATCACCGCCAGAGTAAGTATAGCTTAATTATTACAACCGAATAAAATTTCCCGGGGAAAACAATATAGCAGCAGCTAAATTTGCAAAAAAAAACAGCCTAAATCAACGTGATCTCCAATGATTTTGTATTCCTGGCAAATCATGGGATGATTTCCAAGCTGCAATAAGCGAGATTCACGCCAAATCATCCGTGATTTAAAATCATGATTACGCCACTTAAGGGTCATGTGGATGCTTTTATATTAATTGAGGTAATGTACCTGCAGATTCCGCACCAAGTCTGCATGGTTTAGTCAATGAAACATGCCCGGCCACTACTACAATGGTTAGGACATTTAAATTACCGTTACATCCACAAACCACATGGTCATACATGTTTAAGTTCCAAAAAATTCGAGGGCCACTTAGTAGATGCACAACCCAGGGGTTTTCACAAATTAGTAAATTATTATTATTTTATCTTTGAATCATCATTAAATCAGCACCATTGCATCGGCAGAACGTTGCCTTTTGTACCGGGTTATTTGAATGCTCTGTTACCCCTCTAGGCCTATTTTATTTTGTCTTTCTCCGGAATGGTGAATAACTACCCCCCAGCCCCAGCCCCTCTGTCTATTTCGATATTCCGCACCAAAACTAACCTCCACACTTTTCACCTAGCTTTCTTTTGAGTTCTGGAGGGTGCACAAATTGTTTCACAATTTTAGCACAAGCCAAAAGTCTACCTCTAGTTTAAACCACATCTTTTCCCTCTTCTTCTTTTAAACTCAAATTCTGCCAAATGTTGCCTATTTGTTTTTGAAATTATTGTCGAGGTTTGAAACATGTCAGAGTAGCTACATGCAAAGTTTCAGCTCAATCAGAAATTATTTGGACCCCCAAATATTTATCTTTTCTTCCTCTCTAAATTTATTTCATGGCAATGTTGACCTTTCTCCCTGGCCTTTTCCATCGCGGAACGACACCCCAACCCATCTCTCTCCCGACTCAGACCAAGTCACCTATCGAGCGTGGAGTTGTCATCATCATGACCATCACCGACTGTTGTGCACAACATTGCTAACTACCACCTCGCTGCACAGAGTCCTCCCCATGCCCATGAGCCCATGACACAACATGGCAAGAACCGCAGCACGAAACAAGACTCATCCATCACCGACACGTGCATGTCGTTTGGGTCCGTACAGGTGAACATAATGGGAGAAGGCACAGTAGTGGTTGGACAAGATACATTGTGCAAGCCATGGACGGATTCTGATCGTCGCATCTAGCCGCGATCGCAACGGAACCTCGCCAACCCCCAACACACCTAGTAGAATGTCGTTGAGCCCAACTTCTCTGGACAAGGCTCCGTATCTGGATACCGTGTTACAAGGAGGAAGGTCCTCCCTGCCACCGTTCACCGTGTTGCCTTCACATGGTGGCCACCACAGGCGCATCGGTGGCCTGAGGTGTGAAGGCGTAAAAGGACCTGCGGGCGCAGCGATCTATGCCCTCTTCTTCTTTTAAGCGAGTGACACGGGGGCGGCTGGAGTTTGGTCCTCACAAAGATTGGCCATAGATGCACAGAAGAAAAGAGAAGAAAAAAAAAATTGGTGAGTGTTTTCAAAATAACACTCTTCGCAAGGCCCGCTCTTTGTGTAATGTCTTTTTGCTGATTGTGAAAATAAGTAAACGACTCATTTGCAGAGTATCCGATGAAATAAACTCGACAAACAATTCAGTACTAGAAAAATTAAAAGTTCATAAAAAATAAACTTGGTCTGTGTATACATGTTCATCGGTACAAACTCTAGTCAACAGCGTACGAATCGTCACGAGCGTCCACGATACTCCTGTTGTTATTGCGGAGGGAATAGAGGAGAGACAAGGAAGGCACCAGAAGTGGACGTAGTCAACTACCAAGGTGCCAATCCATCAGAGACACAGTTTATGATGGTGCATCGGACTAGACAGCAGAAGCGCAAGCCTTTAAATTCAGTCCTAATTGTCCGCTTCACTTCTACTACGATTGAGGGGGGTGTTAGATCTATAATTGGGTATAAGTTGGAGATAAGGAGGTGGAGATAGAATAGGTTTAAACCACGTGTAATTTCTCTTGTATTCCAATTCTCCACCCATCATGTACTCCTATCTATACCCATAGGAGGGTCACATTAATACAACACAAATATTAGGCTTTAAATAATTTCTATGGTGCATAGGTCCACCAGTAAAGGCGTCAAAACTTACATGTGCATGCATGGATCTTCCCAATAAGCTGATGGATCATCGCCAGAGTAAGTATAGCTTAATTATAACAACTGAATAAAATTTCCCGGGAAAAAAATATAGCGGCAGCTAAATTTGCAAAAAAATAAGCGTAAATCAACACGATCTCCAATGATTTTGTATTCCTGGCAAATCATGGGATGATGGTTTTATAATAATTGAGGTAATGTACCTGCAGTTTCCGCACCAAGTCTGCATGGTTTAGTCAATGAGACATGCCCGGCCACTACTACAATGGTTAGGACATTTAAATTACCGTTACATCCACAAACCATATGGTCATACATCTTTAAGTTCCAAAAAATTCGAGGGCCACTTAGTAGATGTACAACCCAGGGTTTTTCACAAATTAGTAAATAATTATTATTTTATCTTTGAATCATCATTACATCAGCACCATTGCATCGGCAGAACGTTACCTTTTGTACTGGGTTATTTTAATGTTTTGATACCCCTCTAGGCCTATTTTATTTTATCTTTCTCCGGAATGGTGAATAACTACCCCCCCACCACCCCAGCCCCTCCCTCTATTTCGATATTCCGCACCAAAACTAACCTCCACACTTTTCACCTAGCTTTCTTTTCAGTTCCGGAGGGTGCATAAATTGTTTCACAATTTTAGCATAAGCCAAAAGTCTACCTCTAGTTTAAACCACATATTTGCCCTCTTCTTCTTTTAAACTCAAATTCTGCCAACTGTTGCCTATTTGTTTTTGAAATTATAGTGGAGGTTTGAAACATGTCAGAGTAGCTACATGCAAAGTTTCAGCTCAATCAGAAATTATTTGGACCCCCAAATATTTATCTTTTCTTCCTCTCTAATTTTCTTTCATGGCAATGTTGACCTTTCTCCCTGGCCTTTTCCATCGCGGAACGACACCCCAACCCATCTCTCTCCCGACTCAGACCAACTCACCTATCGAGCGTGGAGTGGTCATCATCATGACCATCACCGACTGTTGTGCACACCATCGCTAACTACCACCTCGCTGCACAGAGTCCTACCCATGCCCATGTGCCCATGACACAACATGGCAAGAACCGTAGCACGAAACACGACTCATCCATCACCGACGCGTGCATGTTGTTCGGGTCCGTACAAGTGAACATAATGGGAGAAGGCACAGTAGTGGTCGGACAAGATACATTGTCCAATGCATGGACGGATCCTGATGGTCGCATCTAGCCGCGATCGCAACGGAACCTCGCCAACCCCCAACACACCTAGTAGAATGTCGTTGAGCCCAACTTCTCTGGACAAGGCTCCGTATCTGGACACCGTGTTACAAGGAGGAAGGTCCTTGCTGCCACCGTTCACCGTGTTGCCTTCACATGGTGGCCACCACAGGCGCATCGGTGGCCTGAGGTCTGAAGGCGTAAAAGGACCTGCGGGCGCAGCGATCTATGCCCTCTTCTTCTTTTAAGAGAATGACACGGGGGTGGCTGGAGTTTGTTCCTCACGAAGATTGGCCATAGATGCACAGAAGAAAAGAGAAGAAAAAAAAACTTTGGTGAGTGTTTTCAAAATAACACTCTTCGCAAGGCCCGCTCTTTGTCTAATGTTTTTTTGCTGATTCTGAAAATAAGTAACCGTCTCATTTGCAGAGTATCCGATGATAAACTCGACAAACAATTCAGTACTAGAAAAATTAAAAGTTCATAAAAAATAAACTTGGTCTGCGTATACATATACATGCAACAAGTTGTGGCTTGCTACAAGTGTTTAAATTACCATATCTTTTCGTACATACATGAGTTTCTTGGCTCCAATTTTATTTGTCTTGGATATATCTCACACTGCCATTGGTAACTATATGGAATTACTTATGTTTCATGCACGACCACACATGTATCTTTCCCGTGTATACTGCATATGTATCACATGCAATGGTGGTGCCATGAATCCAATAATGTGTGGTCAAGTGAGTGTTGTGTAGATAGATCGATGCGTTTATAAGATTGTTTGGAATAATTTATTCTTGTTGTATGTTGTTTTTGTAAAAAGCTATCTAGTCAACTGACTACACAACTCAAGTTTGGCTTCTCCACTGAGATTCACATGTCGTTGAAAGCCCGACGAGAATTGGAAACTCACTTGGGAACCATATGGCTGATTATAACAAGTCTTCGCAAAGATAACATACGACACTTTGCCCGACACAAATATATACTCCATGGACATATTATGCATTACACTAATTTTTTATGTGCTTGTGCACAGTTGGTATTGATCGCTATGGATACAGGCATCAACTAATCAGTATTTTAAGAGCCAACATGGACATATCTAATTGGGCGCACCAATGAAGCAAGATTGTTACGGCACTTTGTTTATTTATTATAGTTTTGAAATGCACTGGTCGACCTTTTCTCTCAAATACAAAATGCAACATGTGTATGCGTGTTCAAGAAAAGCATACTAAAATGCGCAAAGGATGATTAGTTATTTTACTCCACAAGTCAGACGGACAGAGTAGGTGATGCTTAATTATAGTCATGCATACATATTTTACTCCACAAGTCAAACCTACAAGGGCATGCATGAATATTCCATATCAGCTGATGGATGGCCGGTCAGAGTAGGTGATGCTTAACAATAAGCAATATATGAAATAAGCCTAAATCAACAAGATCTCTGACGATCTTCAATGATGTTGTACTCCTGGCAAATCATCAGCTGAGATAAGCATGATTCCAGACAAATCACCTGTGATTTTAACTTGTGATAACGACACTTGAGGGTCACTATGATGGTTTTATAATTGAAGTCATGTACTTGCAGTTACCGCACCAAGTCTGCATGGTTTAGTCAATGAAAGTAGCATCACCACTACTATAATGATTAGGACATTTCAATTACCGTTACATCCACAACCCACACGGTCATACATGTTTAAGTTCGGAAAATTTGAGGACCAGTTAGTAGATATACAACCCATATTTTTTCACAAATTAGTAAATTAATTGTTATTTTATCTTTACATCAGCAACAATGCATCAGCAACACGTTGCCTTTTGTACCGGGTTATCTGAATGTTTGGTTAGACCTCTAGCCCTCTTTTTTTATCGTTTGTCGAAAATGGTGAATAAATAAACCCCCCTCTCCCTTTGATCTTATTCACCAAGACTAACATCCACACTTTACACCTAGCTTTCTTTTCAGTTCCACAAGGTGCACAAACTGTTTCATAATTATAGCATGAGCCAAACATCTATCTCAAGTCCAACCAACATCTTTGCCCACTTCTTCTTTTAGATTCAAATTCTTGCCAAACCTTGCCTAAACCTTTTTTAAATTATTAGTGGATCTTTGAAACATGTAATAATATCTACATGTAATAATAATATCTACATACGTACAGTCGGGTCGCCCGGGCGTGGTTTCTGGGCAGATCGGACGAGGTGGAGAGCCCTCGAGACCCTCGCGGCACGTCAACAAGAAACAAATAGTCTGAGAGCACTGTCGCCTGCGAAGCCCACATGGAGGTGGGTACTCCAGAATCCATTATATGAGTAATTACTCATGTTTCATGCACAACCACAAATCGATCTTTCCTGCGTATACTGCATATGACCACCTGCCGATGTAAGCCGGCTAGATTAGAAAACTCGCTCGGCAATCATGTGGCTGATTATAACAAGTCTCCATATAGTTTATACATGACGCTTTGCCTGCAAAAACTGAAGATTATGCATGGCACTAATTAGTTTTGTGCTTGTGCACCGTTGGTACTGATCACTATGGATAGAGACATTGATCGATCAATATTTCAAGAGTCACCATTGACATATCTAATTGCACACACCAACTGAGGATGAGGCTTGCTATGTCCGTTTGTTTATTTGTTACACTTGTGAAATGCACTTGTTGTCCTTTTTCTCTCAAATACAACGGCCACACATGTATGCGTGTTCAAGAAAAGCAATGTGAAACTCGCGAAGGGTGATTATCTATTTTACTCAATAAGTGCATGTTGAAAAATATTGCCCACCTCTCTTCATCGTTTGAACTTTTGGAGCAACTGGGTGAAGCATGAATTTAATAATGTTAGATGCATAACTAGGTTTAAGTTAGAGCTCAGAAGTTAGAGAAGAATAGGTTTAAACCATGTGTAGCATGTCTTGTACTTCAAGTGTCAAACCAATCATATACTTGTACATATACCCATATCTGAGTCTGATCAGTACACCATAAATACTAGTCTTTTAATATTTTCTACATGGTATAAGCATAGTTTGTCGAACGATGCCGATCCTAGGACCTTACACCATTTATGCAGTGCGCCGTCTCCGGGAAGATTACTCTCCTCCCCGGGGCCATGACACCCAGTCGTTCAAAGATCAGTTTGGTTCCGTATATTAGATCAGTTCTTTAGATTATATCAATTATCCAAATTCGGCCCCGTAGATTAATTTTCTTTTATAGCTACAAAATACATCCGACCACCCTCTTATTCGGTGAACATTGTCTTCCTCGGCATGATCACTATGGATAACATTGACCGATCAATATTTCAAGAGTCACCATGGACATATCTAATTGGGCACACCAACGGAGACCTGCCGATGTAAGCCTGGCTAGATTAGAAAACTCGCTCGGGAATCATGTGGCTGCTTATAAAAGTTTCCATACAGATTATATGCATGCCAGTGTACCCACAAAAATGAAGATTATGCATGGCACTAATTAGTAGTATGCTTCGGCAGGGCATTGATCACTAGGATAGAGCATTGATCAACCAATATTTCAAGAGTCACCATGGACATATCTTATTTGGCGCACCAACGTATGTGCCTTTATTTATTTGTTATACGTGTGAATGCACTTGTTGATGAAAGTACCTTTCTACACCCGAGCTCAAATGCTCCTGGTGTGAATAGTAAATTTCAAAAAAAAAATTAAAACATTCTGAATTTTTTAGACATACTTTAAGAAATGTTTGTTGTGCATGACAAATTTAATCACGAAATCACATTGGAGGAAGTCGTGGCAAAAACATACAAAATTAGATCTCCAAAAGCGTTTGAAAGTAACATTTTCAGAGCGTTGATTTTGTTTTTTTACCAAGTCTTCCACCAATGTGATTTCGTGACGAAATTTTGCATGCACAAAAATAAGTTCTTAAAGTATGTCACAAAAATAATTCAGAATATTTTGAATTTTTTTGATTTTACTGTTCATGCCAGGAGCATTTTAGCCCGGGTGTAGAAACTCCATGTCCACTTGTTTCATTTTTTCTATCAAATACAAACGCCACACATGTATGTGTGTTCAAGAAAAGCATCCCGAAACACGCGAAGGAGCTACTGGCTGGAGCATGAATTTAATAATAATAGATGTATAATTGGGTTTAAGTTAGAGATAAGGAGGTACAAATAGAATAGGTTTAAGCCGTCTGTAGCTTGTCTTGTACTTCAATTACCTACCGCACCATGTGCTCGTATCCATACACATACAAGGGTCAGATCAATACACCATAAATATTAATCTTTCAATATTTTCTACATGGTATTAGAGCGGTTTGTTGGACCACACCGATCCTAAGACCTTACACCAATTCTACAGCGCGCCGTCCCCAAAGATTACTCTCCTTCCCCGGGGGCGCGACACTCGGACGATCAAAGATCAGTTCGGTTCAATAGATTAGGTCAGTTCGATTCAATAGATTAGATGAACTAGTCGTCAACCCGTGCTGCAGAACGGTCTAGTTAATTAGGGAGACATGCAACAATAGAAGTACCAATGTCATTTCAACATTTCTACATATTTTAAATTATAGGGAATTATTCTCTCTAATATTAGTATTGAAAACATGCAAAATTGTATTTTCTTAGCATGGAAAATATTCATAAGAAATATTACCAAAGATACATTGATTTATTGGGTGCCGTGCTTAAGGTGTTGGAAACCTTGTGAAAACAGGTAAATACATCTTGGATCAGGACACATCTACTTGTGACACGAAATTAGGAAAAATATACCTTTAGGAATGCATTACATCTTGGATTGTGAAGTCTTCAACTCTAATGGTATAAAAACACCTTCTTATCATTCTTTGACCAATATATTGTTTATATATTATCAACCAAGCTTCTCCACTTCATTGCTTAGAACACCATAGCTTGTTTTCATTACCAATACATCTGAAACATTTGTATATCCATTTGAAACTCAACAATGTTGTTACCCATGTCTTGGAAAACGTTGTGCTTCCTTCGCCATTTGCCTAAGGGGGAGACTCTCTCCCGCACTCTTCCGGTGGTGCCGGAGTGTCGCCAGGGGAACCATCGCCATGGTAATTGTCTTCATCAACATCACCGTCTTCATCACCTTCCTCATCTCTTTTCAGCGGTCCACTCTCCCGCACCGCACTGTAATCCCCTACTTCAACATGGTGCTTTATGCCACATATTATTATTCAATGATGTGTTACCATTCTATGTTGTTTGAGTAGATTTCTTTTGTCCTTTGGGTTCATTGATGATCTCGATTGGTATGAGTTGTATGTTTTATTTTGATGCTGTCATAAGGTGCCTGCTGTGCCGCGCACATGTGGGGGATTCCCACTGAACGGTGTTGCAATACGTTCATGATTGGCTTATAGTTGGCGGCTAGGGTGATAGAAGCTTACACCCGACTAAGGGGGTTGTTGCGTATGGGAGGAAAGGGGACTTTAAGTGTTAATGCTATGGTTGAATTTACCTTAATGATCTCTTGTAGTTGGGGGTGCTTGCTAGAGGTCCAATCATAAGTTCATATGATCCAAGTACAAAAAATATGTTAGCTCATGCCTCTTCCTCATATAAAATTGCAATAATGATTACCGATCTTGCTATCAATTGCCTAGGACAATTCCGCACACCATACCATCATTATTCCATGCTCGCTATTTGTAATATATATTGTAATATATTCTAACTTTATTTAGGCAATAACTATTTTTCATATTTTATTTCTCCAATATCATGCAAAGCTACATCTATATACCCACAACGGAGTTTTATTTCTCGTTTCTAGATAGAAGCAAACATTCGGTGTACGTCGAGTCGTATCAGTGGAAGATAGGACTTTAGAATATTGATCTTACCTCTAGCTCCTCATGGGTTCGACACTCCATAGCTATCACTTCCATCTTTGAAAAGTGCTATGATGATTCCTTACACTTGGGGATTATCAAGACCCAAGCGGAAACACACAGAAGCCCATCCATACGACAACCGACTCCTCCGAGTTTAGGTGAGGACGGTAAGGACGCATTCATGCCGCCGTGTGGTGCCATTCCGCGTGCCACCCGAGGGACGAAGTCCGGCTATTTAAGCCGGATGCCGAGGCACCTTTAGCATGTCCCATTCTCATCCCTCCTCGCAGACGTCGCCATGGTCCGACAGAAGATAACCTATCCCAATCTTCCAACACTAGAGTGGCGTGTTGAGATCGAGGCGGAGATCATAGACATGGAGGAGGCTCGTGATGCGCGTCTCCCCGCATGCATGGCGGCCAGTTTGCGTCAGACCACTAGGAGGTGGATGCACCAGAGAAGCATGGAAGAAAATCTTATACGACCTGGTCGTACGCACCATCTCGGGAGACCCCATCAACCAGTTGACACGTGGCTTTGCAAATCTCAAAGCAGACAAAGAACGGATCGTCATCTTCCTCCTAGTTGTTTGGCTGCTCAGTTCGTCATGTCCTGAAGACCAGCCGCCGACGCGCTCCCGCCGGCTGCAGCGGCAAGAGAGCACTGCAGGCGGGTACCAGGGAGGAGTGGCTCAACTTGTGGACTCGGGGATGAAGCAGCAACTAACAAATTAGAGTGCACGCGAGCGCTCGCGGTGGCCGTTGGCGTTGTACAAAACCATCTCCGGCAACCTCGCAACCTCGCGGAACGCAGGAACCTCCTTTTGTGAGAGAAGCTTCAGCTAGTTGCCCATCTCCGGTGAGCTCCGCGGGCCGTCGACCCTCATAAACCCATCGGAGTTGGTGCAGAAGAAAACCCTCCGGCAACTGCGTCTCGCTGTGCCAGCGCCCGGCAGAATCGCGCCACCGTGTCCAGCAGACAAAAAATGGGGAATTGAAATCGGCATCTGGATTTGGTAAGGAGGAAGACGACGATGCGTTCTTTGGCTGCTTTGAGATTTGCGAACCCACGTGTCATCTGATCGATGGGGTCTCTCGAGATGTTGCGTACGACCAGGTCGTATAAGATTTTCTTCCGAGAAGCATGAGATGTTGGCCTATAAATGCATATCCAACCTTTCCCCATTAGTTGAGCATTTGGGTGAACTGGCTGGTGTGCGTAGTTGTACATTTTATAAGAGACGAGAGGTCTTGAGTTCCAGACCCGGCTGGCGCAATTTTAAAATAAAATTTTGCAACCCAATTTCGATCTACATTTAGGCCTAAGGGAGCCACATGCAACGTTTTGGATCCCGAGTGGACCTTTTTTCTCGGGGGGCACAGGAATTTGCGGTAACGGCGAAATACTGAAAAAAAATCGGACGAAATTTCAAATCAAATTTTGAATACAAATTTTGTCAAGTCGATATAGATAGCTATTTAACTCATAAATGTCACTAACGATTCCCTGGCGTAGTGGCTGATCAACCTGTGCTGCACCTTGCTCAAATGTCGTGACTTCGACCCCTGGCTGCTCCATTAATTTGGAAGTACTTTTTTAACCTTTTTCATCTCAAAAAGAAATAAAAATGCGTGTTACCAGATTCGAACCCGTGACTTACTGTTGAGGAAAGCACGGCTTTGCCACTACAGCACGAGCAGTTCTATTATTACAGAATAGATCGCCTGTTTTTAACTATACTCTGATCGTTCGAATTCAAAGTTTTGAAAATATTCAAGATTTTTTGCTCGGTTGGTGTGTTTCTCGTGGGGGGGTCGGTAAACGCGGTAACCGCGCGAGATCGCGATTTTTCGTTCGGTAACCAAAACGCTGGCCACATGTAAATGGCGGCGTTGACGTATAAATGCATAGCCCACCTTTCCCCATGAGCTTGAGCTTTTGTGTGAACTAGCTAGTGCGTGCAGTTTTACCAGAGGTTGTCCGGAAATGGTGGCACCGCTGTAGGAGGAGGTAGGGGCGGAGATGGTTGCGCCGCTACAGGAGAAGTTGGGGCGGAGATTGCCGCGCCGCTGCAAGAAGAGGCGGAGGAGCCGCCGTCGGACAACAAGGAGGAGGTACCGGCACTGGTCTAGAGCGAATTCAGGGTGGAGGTTGCGCTTGTAGGATTCGAGCTCACCCAAGTAGAGGACGTAGCGGAGCAGCAAGCCATTCTCGATTCTATCCTCATGGAGGCGGAGGCAGAGGTGGAGGCCAATAGCCACTTTCTCTGTGAAGCGGCCATGTAGGTTGACGAAGCCTTGGTGTCTGAGGACGACGACGAGAAGGCACAAACGTTATTTTTGAAGCCTTTCCACAGCGATCATGTTTTCACTTCTTCATTTTTTGCGCATATGGATTGATAAGTATCATTCTATTGTTAGATATGGAGTAGTACATACTGGGCCTTCCTCCAGTACGTACGCTAGATGACCTAGATGAGGTTGGTAGTGAGCAAACGGATAGTGTTCTCAGCCTTGACTCAATTGGTTTAGTTTACAGGGATGATGGGAGTCCTATTGCACCAGTGCATGCTCAAAGATTGCCTTCCTGTTGGATGTTGCGAACATGCTTGGCGGAATAGGATCATGCGCCGTCGACGATGCAAGCATTACAGTGCTTCCAAACAATCCAGACGGTTAGGGTGATGAGGGAACCTGGTCCTTTGTTCCACCAAGAGAAGAAGGCAATGGAGCCATCCAACGGCGAGGTTGTGGTTCTGCACCATGAGAAGAATTTCGTGTCAAATTGTTCCTTGAGAAAAAATAGGCCACAAGGAGGTCGTGCAAGGTCTCAGGTTCTTGCAAGCAGAGGATGCATAGGGGATCATGCTGGGTAAGGTGGTCGGTTGTCCAACAACGATCAAGTGATGCATGCCAAATGAAGAATTTCGCATTGAGGAGTCGCCCGATGATTTCATATCAGTCTCTAGTGTGGCAACGCCAGTACACCGTGTCCGTGTGAGTATTGAGTGTACCCTGCTGGAGACGCGTCGAGACGTTGATTTACTCCACCGTGGACAGGGGCCCTAGTGCCCCACCGATATCGCGGATCTAGGAGCTATCATTCATGCTATCAAAGACAAGGCATTGCCGGTCCTTCCATTTAGGAACTTGGGAGACTAGGGTGGGAGTAATCTCAGCATGTGAACGATCTCCAACTAGTGATCGGACGAGAATTTTCATGTATGACCATCACCGACGGTCCAAGTTGGAGGCACGGAAGAACTGCATCCCATTCGTATCATGGGGTAGGTGGAGCAGGTGCGAGGGGCGGCTGTCATACGGGTGCGTCCTGGTGTGTAGGGCGGCCCCCTAAGACATGTGGGGCCCCTCTGCACAACCTTACATTGATATCACTGTCATAAATCCTTATAAATACCGAAAATCGGACATCCAGGTGATGTTGCATGCTAGAAGCTCAAACCTGGACACAACTCACGTGAGTCGAGCAAAATAGCTTGGCACAAATCGACACTGCGAGCGTGCGTCCCCATCCGGCGGGAGCAAACCAACAAGGCAGGGGGGGGGGGAGTGCGCATGTGGACGGCCGCTCACCGTCGTGGCTCCTGGCCAGATGAAACTCATGGCCGGCCCGGTTGGTTCGGTCACGCCAGTCGGGCCATGGCTCCTGGACGCACCCTACAACGCATAATGACGGTGGCTCGACGCGAGTCCCATGAACCTGCCTGTCACAACCGGAGCAGCCCACACGAGGTGCAGGACACCGACAAGCAGGTCCGACCGCGCCTTCGCGTGCAGGCCAACGCACAATAAGTGCTGGCAGGCGCGCCTGACGTTGTCCAATGACGGTGGCCTAGAGATCACCCGCACGGTCCATCCATCATCGACCAAGAAGTCGGGTCGCTGGTGCGTGGGCCGTTCGGACAGATCAGACGTAGCAGAGAGGCCTCGAGAGGCTCTTGCAACATGTCAGCCGGAAGGGCACGGCATGGAGGAACTCTCGCCCGCAAAAGCTAAGTGAGGATGGTATTCCAGCATCCTTTATACGAGTAATTACTCATGTTTCATGCACATCTACACATGTATGCATGCATGTTCAAGAAAAGCATCCGTAAACGCGCCAAGGATAATTATCTATTCGGTTTTGCTAAATCATAACTAGATGTGACATAAGTATTGCACATCTAAGTCTTATATCATTGATCTTACGTGAAGATTCGTGTGGATATATTTTTTTTCTTTTTCTTTTTCTTTTTATGCTTCATTTAGTCATTTAGATGTGCAATAACTATGTCACATGGGCATGCATGGATCTTCCATATCAGTTGATAGATCACCGGCCAGATTAAGTATTGCTTAATTATAACCACTGAATAAAATTTACAGAGAAACGATTTGGCGGCAGCTAAATTTATAGAGAAATTTAAGTCTAAATCAACGCGATCTCCGGCGATCTCCAACGATTCTATATTGTTGGCAGATCATACGACGATTTCCAGATGCGATAAGCATGATTCCAGACAAATCGGCCATGATTTAAAATTATTATTATAACACCTGAGAGTCATGCGGATGGTTTTATAATTGAAATCGTGTACTTGCAGTTCCTGGACCAAGTCTGCATGGTTTAGTCAATGAAACTAGCATGTCCACTGCTGCAATGATTAGGACATTTCAATTACCGTTACATCCACATCCACAACCCACATATTCATACATGTTTAGGTTCTAAAAGGTCTAGGACCAGTTAATTACTAGATGTACAACCAATTGTTTTTTTACAAATTGGTAAATTCCATCTTTGCCTCATCGTTACATCACGAGCATTGGGCAACACGTTGCCTGCTTCATACCGGTTTATCTGAATATTTTGTTACACCTGTATCGCTATTTTATTTCGTCGTTTGTCCGAAATGCTGAATAATTAAGCCCCCTTCCCGTTTCGATCTTGTGCACCAAGACTAACCTCCACGCTTTGGACCTAACACAGACTCCAGACGACAGGTACTCCAACTATAAGTAATGGCAGTGGCTAATTAAAGCAGCTTAAGGCAGACCATGACATGATTATCCAAGTCGTGAGCCGCCACGTCGTGAAGGCATCCCCATGCCTCGAGCCGTATGTGCTCGCCGTCTCCAACCTCGATCTCGTTCACAGATCCACGCAGTCCTCCGTGGCATGCATCTACCCTAAGCCTGCAACCGGCGATTTCAGCGCCGTCACGGCGGCCTTCCACGCCGAACTACCCGCCTTCCTCAGCTACTTCTTCCCTCTGGCCGGCCGCATCGTCACCAACACGAGCTCCGGCCACCCCGAGGTCCACTGCTGCAACCAAGGCGCAGAGCTCGTCATCGGACACGCCGGCGTGGACCTGGGGAGCCTGGAATGGAGCCGTTCGGATGAGTCCTTGAATAGGATCAAGCTGACGCATGCTGCTGATGTTGCACTGTCAGTGCAGCTGGTATCCTTCACCTGCGGCGGCTTCGCCGTGGTCTGGGCAACCAGCAGCCTCATCGGAGACGGGGAAGCCGCCTCCATGCTCGTTAGGATGTGGTCCGAGTTCCTCTGCGTGGGGGTTATTGCCGTGCCGAACCATGACCGGTCGCTGTTCCTCCGGCCGCGCGACCCTCCGTCGTACGACGCCTCGGTGGACGGAATGTTCACGCCATGGCAGCACGAGCACGAGGTCAACACCTTGACTGCCGAGGAGAACTTGGTGGAGCGCCTCTACTACGTCCAGGGGCGCGACATCGAGAGGCTGCGGCAGATGGCGAGCCGCGGTGGCCAGCGTAGCTCGCGTGTCCAGGCTCTGTCGGCGTACATTTGGAAGGTCGTCGCCGGCGTCGTGGCCGCGTCGACGCGACTGGCCGCATGGGAGAAGCGCTGCCGCATGGGATGGTGGGTGGACGGACGTCAGCGGCTCAGGGCGCCCGCGCTGCGCAACTACGTGGGGAACGCCACCACATACGTGGTGGAGGAGGCCGCCGTGGACACGATCCTGCAGGCGCCGCTGGCGGACGTGGCGGCGACGGTGCGGGAGGCCATCACGTCGGTCGACTACGAGGAGCGCTACAAACAGGTGGTGGACTGGCTGGAGAAGCACAAGCCAGCGGCGCAAGCGGAAAGAAGGAGGTTCGTGGAGGCGGCGACCGTCGGGCTTGGCAGCCCGACGGTGAGCCAGATGGTGTGGGCCTCGTTCGCCGGCGACACCGACTTCGGCTTCGGGGAGGCCGCCCTTGCGATGCCAATGCCAGTGTCTGCGAGCACGATGCAGCTATGTTCGGGCTACCTGTGTGTTGTGTCGCGGCCAGCAGACGAGGCGCCGTGGGTCATCCGCGCGTGCATATGGCCGCGCCTCGCCGCGGCGCTCGAGTCCGATGAGCAGCGCATCTTCAATCCACTCACCGCCGAATTCCTTGGTTTTTCTCAGCGGAGGAATACCGCTTGGGATGCAAGGCCTCGTCTGTGAATAAACCTACTCCCTGCGCTCGTCTCTGTAGGTTTGAATTAATGATTTTCCTTTTCTGCATAAGGTTTGAATGTTTGTTTGATTTAAATGCTGTGTTCACCATCCAGTATACTAGATCATACAATAAATTGATGAGGCTGGATATTATACAATATTTGTATGGGATCTATCGCCCAGGTCTTCCTGGAACTGAAAGGTTGTTTGTGTTGTGGTCCAACGATTGGAATGTTTTGAGTATAATGTGCAAAACAACTCCACCCTCAAGTCCGTTTTCGTGTTTTGACCCGGAAGTCGGATTTATAATCTGTTTGTATTTGTGTTCCTGGTTAGGAAGGTCCTTAAAACATGACCACCGTGATGATTGTCTTGGTCGCCACCTCACAACACAACATTAACCACCCTGCCCCCCCGCGATGATTTGTGGAGGTTTTCCTTTTTTCCAATTTAGTTTCAAAGCATCACTTAAGACTCCCATTGAAGTTTCTATTTTTTCAATACATGATATAACTAAGAAATTTTTTTAGGTTGCTTACCACATGAGATAACTATTTTTTTTTACCACATTGAAGTATTTTTCGAACTCTCTCGTCCCATTTGTTTAAAGATACGAATTTTCATCGCAGGGGTGGTAATCTTGCCTAAATTCTCCAATACAACGAAGAAATACATAGTAGCTAGGTTCTAAAATTGCAAGCCATTTTGGCTATTTTTTAAAATATTCTTTTGAAAGATAAAAACTCTTCACAAGGATAAAATAATCTACTGTCAAGGAACAATAAAACAAGAAAGATAATATAATTGATATAGAACATATTACAGAAATTTGACCTCTTTGGAAACGACGCTAGAAAGCTTGTTGTGTCCCTTGCTGAGTGTTAGGTATATAGCCTATAACGAGTTGGTATCCCAAGTGTAGGAGTTTTCAGCAAGCAATAATTTTTCCCTTGATGATAAACCAAGGTAACAATCCGTGGAGGTAACGACATTCTGCAATAGGGGTTAATTTCTGTAACAAATACAACATATGGTTTGTTTGGCTTCATCATCCACGACAACTATATCATCAACCACGACTACCTCAATCACAACTATAACATGATCGGCTACCTCAACATCGACATACAGGGCTACATCTACAGTTACTCATCGGTACAAACTCTTGTCAACAGCGTACACATCGTCACGAGCGTCTACGATACCCCTGTTGTTACTGCAGAGGGAATAGAGGAGAGACAAGGAAGGCACCAGAAGTGGACGTAGTCAATGACCAAGGTGCCAGTCCATCAAGGACACAGTTGATGATGGTGCATCGGACTAGACGGCAGAAGCGCAAGGCTTTAAATTCAGTCCTAATTGTCCGCTTCACTCCTACTACGATTGACGGGGGTGTTAGATCTATAATTGGGTATAAGTTAGAGATAAGGAGGTGGAGATAGAATAGGTTTAAACAACGTGTAATTTCTCTTGTATTCCAATTCTCCACCCATCATGTACTCCTATATATACCCATAGGAGGGTCACATTAATACAACACAAATATTAGGCTTTAAATAATTTCTATGGTGCATAGGTCCACCAGTAAAGGCGTCAAAACTTACATGTGCATGCATGGATCTTCCCAATAAGCTGATGGATCACCGCTAGAGTAAGTATAGCTTAAATATAACAACTGAATAAAATTTCCCAGGAAAAACATATAGCAGCAGCTAAATTTACAAAAAAAATAAGCCTAAATCAACGTGATCTCCAATGATTTTGTATTCCTCGCAAATCATGGAATGATTTCCAAGCTGCAATAAGCGAGATTCCCGCCAAATCATCCGTGATTTAAAACCGTGATTACACCACTTAAGGGTCATGTGGATGGTTATATAATAATTGAGGTAATGTACCTGCAGTTTCCGCACCAAGTCTGCATGGTTTAGTCAATGAAACATGCCCGGCCACTACTACAATGGTTAGGACATTTAAATTACCGTTACATCCACAAACCACATGGTCAGACATGTTTAAGTTCCAAAAAATTTGAGGGCCACTTAGTAGATGTACAACCGAGGGGTTTTCACAAATTTGTAAATAGTTATTATTTTATCTTTGAATCACCATTACATCAGCACCATTGCATCGGCAGAACGTTGCCTTTTGTACCGGGTTATTTGAATGTTCTGTTACCCCTCTAGGTCTATTTTATTTTGTCTTTCTCCGGAATGGTGAATAACTACCCCCCCCCCCCCCCCCCCCCCCCGCGCGCCCCTCTCTCTATATCGATATTCCGCACCAGAACTAACCTCCACACTTATTCACCTAGCTTTCTTTTCAGTTCCGGAGGGTGCACAAATTGTTTCACAATTTTAACACAAGCCAAAAGTCTACCTCTAGTTTAAACCACATCTTTGCCCTCTTCTTCTTTTAAACTCAAAATCTGCCAAATGTTTTTGAAATTATAGTGGAGGTTTGAAACATGTCAGAGTAGCTACATGCAAAGTTTCAACTCAATCAGAAAATATTTATCTTTTCTTCCTCTCTAATTTTCTTTCATGGCAATGTTGACCTTTCTCCGTGGCCTTTTCAATCTGCCAAAGGATGATTAGTTATTTTACTCCACAAGTTAGACGGACAGAGTAGGTGATGCTTAATTATAGTCATGCATACATATTTTACTCCACAAGTCAAACCTACAAGGGCATGCATGAATCTTCCATATCAGCTGATGGATGGCCGGTCAGAGTAGGTGATGCTTAACAATATGCAATATATAAAATAAGCCTAAATCAACGCGATCTCTGGCGATCTTCAATGATGTTGTACTCCTGGCAAATCATCAGCTGCGATAAGCATGATTCCAGGCAAATCACCTGTGATTTTAACTTGTGATAACGACACTTGAGGGTCACTATGATGGTTTTATAATTGAAGTCATGTACTTGAAGTTACCGCACCAAGTCTGCATGGTTTAGTCAATGAAAGTAGCATCACCAGTACTATAATGATTAGGACATTTCAGTTACTGTTACATCCACAACCCACACGAGGACATACATGTTTAAGTTCGGAAAATTTGTGGACCAGTTAGTAGATATATAACCCATATTTTTTCACAAATTAGTAAATTAATTGTTATTTTATCTTTACATCATCAACAATGCATCAGCAACACGTTGCCTTTTGTACCGGGTTATCTGAAAATGGTGAATAAGTAAACCCCCCCTCTCCCTTTTGATCTTATTCACCAAGACTAACATCCACACTTTACAGCTAGCTTTCTTTTCAGTTCCAAAAGGTGCACAAACTGTTTCACAATTATAGCATGAGCCAAACCTCTATCTCAAGTCCAACCAACATCTTTGCCCACTTCTTCTTTTAGATTCAAATTCTTGCCAAACCTTGCCTTAACCTTTTTGAAATTATTAGTGGATCTTTGAAACATGTAATAATATCTACATGTAATAATAATATCTACATACGTACAGTCGGGTCGCCCGGGCATGGTTTCTGGGCAGATCGGACGAGGTGGAGAGCCCTCGAGACCCTCGCGGCACGTCAACAAGAAACAAATAGTCTGAGAGCACTGTCGCCTGCGAAGCCCACATGGAGGCGGGTACTCCAGAATCCATTATATGAGTAATTACCCATGTTTCATGCACAACCACAAATCGATCTTTCCTGCGTATACTGCATATGACCAACTGCCGATGTAAGCCGGCTAGATTAGAAAACTCGCTCGGCAATCATGTGGCTGATTATAACAAGTCTCCATATAGTTTATGCATGACGCTTTGCCTGCAAAAACTGAAGATTATGCAAGGCACTAATTAGTTGTGTGCTAGTGCACCGTTGGTACAGATCACTATGGATAGAGACATTGATCGATCAATATTTCAAGAGTCACCATTGACATATCTAATTGCACACACCAGCTGAGGATGATGCTTGCTATGTCCGTTTGTTTATTTGTTACACTTGTGAAATGCACTTGTTGACCTTTTTCTCTCAAATACAACGGCCACACATGTATGCGTGTTCAAGAAAAGCATCGTGAAACTCGCGAAGGGTGATTATCTGTTATACTCAATAAGTGCATGTTGAAAAATATTGCCCACCTCTCTTCATCGTTTGAACTTTTGGAGCAACTGGGTGAAGCATGAATTTAATAATGTTAGATGCATAACTAGGTTTAAGTTAGAGCTAAGAAGTTAGAGAAGAATAGGTTTAAACCATGTGTAGCTTGTCTTGTACTTCAAGTATCAAACCAATCATATACTCGTACATATACCCATATCTGAATCTGATCAGTACACCATAAATACTAGTCTTTTAACATTTTCTACATGGTATAAGCATAGTCCATCGAACGATGCCGATCCTAGGACCTTACACCATTTCTGCAGTGCGCCGTCTCCGGGAAGATTACTCTCCTCCCTGGGGCCAAGACACCCTGTCGTTCAAAGATCAGTTTGGTTCCGTAGATTAGATCAGTTCTTTAGATTATATCAATTATCCAAATTCGGCCCCATAGATTAATTTTCTTTTATAGCTACAAAATACATCCGACCACCCTCTTATTCGGTGAACATTGTCTTCCTCGGCATGATCACTATGGATAACATTGACCGATCAATATTTCAAGAGTCACCATGGACATATCTAATTGGGAACACCAACGGAGACCTGCCGGTGTAAGCCCGGCTAGATTAGAAAACTCGCTCGGGAATCATGTGGCTGCTTATAAAAGTCTCCATACAGATTATATGCATGCCAGTGTACCCACAAAAATGAAGATTATGCATGGCACTAATTAGTTGTATGCTTCGGCAGGGCATTGATCACTAGGATAGAGCATTGATCAACCAATATTTCAAGAGTCACCATGGACATATCTTATTTGGTGCACCAAGCGTATGTGCCTTTATTTATTTGTTATACTTGTGAATGCACTTGTTGATGAAAGTACCTTTCTACACCCGAGCTCAAATGCTCCTGGTGTGAATAGTAAATTTCAAAAACAAAAACTTATTTTTTTAGGCATACTTTAAGAAATGTTTGTTGTGCATGACAAATTTAATCACGAAATCACATTGGAGGAAGTCGTGGCAAAAACGTACAAAATCAGATCTCCAAATGCGTTTGAAAGTAACATTTTCAAAGCGTCGGTTTTGTTTTTTTACCAAGTCTTCCACCAATGTGATTTCGTGACGAAATTTTGCATGCATAAACATAAGTTCTTAAAGTATGTCACAAAAGTAATTCAGAATTTTTTGAATTTTTTTGATTTTACTGTTCACGCCAGAAGCATTTTAGCCCGGGTGTAGAAACTCCATGTCCACTTGTTTGACTTTTTCTATCAAATACAAACGACACATGTATGTGGGTTCAAGAAAAGCATCATGAAACACGCAAAGGAGCTACTGGCTGGAGCATGAATTTAATAATATTAGATGTACAATTGGTTTTAAGTTAGAGATAAGGAGGTACAGATAGAATATGTTTAATCCGTGTGTAGCTTGTCTTGTACTTCAATTACCTACCGCACCATGTGCTCGTATCCATACACATACAAGGGTCAAATCAATACACCACAACACTAGTGCAGAAAAGCCTAGCTATGGCATGGCCAAAATGGTCTTGCTGGCGTAGACACCCTACGCCAGCAATAAGGCACCACAGTTAAAATATACTGGTGGCGTTGGAGACGACGTCAGCAGTATTTTCAATACCTGCTGGCGTTGGATAGAGCTGCACGCCGCCACTGTCATATTTAGCTAATGGAAAAAAATATCAGCTTCACAAAAGATACTAAACATTTCATTCACAAAAGATACCAAACATTTCATTCACAAAAGAAAAGTACCAATTACTTCTGACAATGTATATATCGATCTTCCCCTCTCTTGATCGACACTGCCTAGCTAGCTAGTTTTTCCTAAGGACTAACTTCATCTCACGAAGCTTATTCCTATTCGTTTGCCCCTTCTTGATGTAATGCGCTTTCTCCGTCTTCAGCTGGGTCCTCTTGGCCTTCAGGACTTCTATGTCCTTATTGATCTCAGCTATCTCAAGGTTAAGTGTCATGATCTGACCTTCGAGACTGAAAATTTTATCGTAGACAATAGCATTGTCATCGATAATTTTGTCCTTCTCCTTCATCAGGGAGTCATCCAACTCCTGCAGGGCCTTGAGGGTGCTCTGACGTGACGCGATCAGTCGTGACTGAGCATGTCGATGTCACCTGAAGACTGCACAACGACAGCCGGCGAAGACGGACCTCCTAAGTATGCCTGCCAAGGGTTTCAAATCATGAACAATTAATTAGTGGCTAGATACGTGTGTGTGTGTGTATATATATATATATATATATATATATATATATATATATAGGGTAGGTCTACTCTAACAACACCCTTTAAAACCTTATTTTGACATCATCCAGCTTATTGTGACATCAGTCGAGCACTACCTAGTCATACTGAATCGGACCGCAGAGCCACCCAAGAAAACTGCAAAAGTCACCCGAACCACACACACGCACCTAACCTTATCCATTCGTTAAATCCCCACCCCACCCTCTGTCTTCTACTACCTCACACCACCAAGCACCCATCCCACGACCTTCTCTCCCCCGAGCAACTCCGCCACCTACCTGCTTCCGCCGCCCCCGCGCCCAGCGCCGCCAGAAACCCCGAAGCACCGCGCGGCTCCCCCACCTACCTCCTTCCACCGTCGCCCTGCCCAACACCGCCATGACCTCTTCCCCCAGCCTCCGCGAATTGCTATCGCCCAGATCCCCCCACCCCCCTCCCGCGGTTACCTTCTCCTTCCTCAACCTTCTCCTCCCGGCCGCCACTGCCGCCCAGCCCAGCTACCAATAGATCCGGCGGGATCCCCACCGGCAACCACGCTACCTCCGCCACAGCAGTGCAGCAGCGCCACCACCGTGGCCATACGCGGGGAGGCCCAGCCCAGCGCGGCCATGCCCTGGAGCTCGCCTCTTGTCGCATGCGGGGACTTCGGCGGCTATGCCGCAGCCACACATCCACCTCGTCGGAGTTGCAGGATATGTTCCTCTCCCGCGCCCCCAACTCCGCGCCCCCGGCATCCCAAGGCCGCTCCGACGCCAGATCTAGGCCCTCCGGCCCCTATCCTCGCCACCAGCAACCTCTAGGCATCTACCCTACCCTCCGGCCCCTGCCCTCCGGTTCACTACCCGGCTAACTTTGCGTCATCTCGGATGAGCGATGGCGGACCGCGCGGGTGCAGTTTGCCCCTACTCCTCGAAGTGGTTCGGTCACCCCGGTGCTGCAGTGCGGTTCCTCGGCGTGCAGTTTGATCCGCGGCGTGCAATGTGGTCGGGGATGCATTGACCACCACTCGGGGAAGAGGAGACATCGTGGTGCTCCACCGCAACTGATTCGCCACCACCCTCTTCTCTTCCGCCACGGTCGGCGCCACGACGACACCCGTGCTCATCGTCACCCACACGCAGACCACACATCATGCGCGTGCGGGGCTTCTGTCAACTGCTTGCAGCTCGTTCGGTTCAGGTTCAGTGTGGATGTGCAGTTTGCCAGCACGCACCGTGCAGCTCGTCCGTCGTGCAGTCCGCAACCAAAAAATGAATCGGGGCTCCCATTCATGTGGCTGCCACAACACTGTGAGCGCGCATTTTAGTTCTGTTTTTGCGTGGTGCCACATAAAAAATTAGGGATCAAATCACCTTTTCCCTGTTTTTGGCTTATTGTGTGAAAACCAGGATTTATTTGTCAAAAGATGTTTGGAAACCTAATGCGGTTCGTTATAACATTTCAGCGGTTCACTCAAATCAAGAAGAAATTACAACAAAACTTTTGTTGTGAAGGGAAAATGTGCTAAATACAACATACTGTTATTAAAGAAACTTAAAAAAATAATGCAGTACGTTTGTAAGGGAGCGGTGGTTCTCTGATAAAAAAAATTAAACATATCTTCAATGTGGCTCACTGTTGGATGTTGTTGTAGTTTAGTTTACTGTTTTGCAGAAGGAAGACTGAAAAAAGGGAGAAAAGTGCAGTGCATACACGGATGTTCTCGTGCAATTTTCAATTCGCATGCAATTTTGTATTTTCATGTTCTATAATTTCGAGAGAGAGGAAATGATGTGGTTCATTTTGTAGTGGTGGTGTGGTTCACTTTGCAAGAAAAGAGAAAAGGAAATTCACATGAGAGGTTCACTTCTTTTTCTAATAAACTTTGTTTGGTTTGTGGGATGATTGAAAAAAAAATTAACGACAAAATAATAATAATGTGGTTCGTTTTTCAATGATGTTTGCGGTTCACTTACATCCGATGTGAAGTGCACCCAGTTTCTCGTCTAAGAAAATTTACATTCGATAAAAGAACCTGTGCAGTTCGCTTGCCCGCCGGATGCAGTGCGGTCTTCAGTCTGAAGCAGTGCGGTCTTCAGTCTGAAGCAGTGCGGTCTTCTGTCTGATGCGGTTCACACGTTGATTTTGGTGTCACGAAAAACAGAATGTCCGCATTTCGGTAAATTCAAAATTGCTCCTAAACCGTGAGGAATTAGAGAAAGTGTTATACATGAAAAAGTTGCGCCTCGTCGATATCTTTCCAACGCCATATCATTTGCATGGTTCCGATGAGTGATTTGGAAAAAATCATGAAGATACGCTCGCTGCCACTCGTAGGCAGCGCCACTGTTTTCAAAATTACTTTAAAACCGTGAGGAATCTCAATAAATGACCAACATATGAAAGTTGCGGCTATTCCACAGCTTTCCAACGCCGTATAACACGCCTCGTTCCGACAAACTGTTAGAAAACTGCAGCGAAAACCGTACCAAAAAATTCGTAAAATTTGAAAAACAGAATTCCGTTTTTAATAAATTTGAAATTACTCTCAAACCGTAAGGAATTAGAGAGAGTGATCTACATGGAAAAGTTGCGCATTGATGATATCTTTCCAACACCGTATCGTTTGCTTCATTCCGACGAGCGGTTTAGAAAAAAACGCGAAAATACGCTCGCTGCCACTCGTCGGGCGGCCACCGTTTTCGAAACTGCTCCTAAACCATGAGGAATCACGAAAAGTGTTCAACATGACGAAGTTGCGGATTTTCCGTAGCTATCCAACGGTATATTATACGCCTCGTTCCGACAAACGGTTTAGACACTGGAGCGAAAACGGTACCGAAAACACACGTGCAGTTTTTTCTGCTAACATTGCAGCGCTCGTTTGATAGGGATGCAGTGCACTAGCGTTAACCGTGCAGCTCGGAAGTGTTGTCAGAATAGACAGTCTGTGTGTGTATATATATGCATGTTTGCAATGCTAATGCATATTTTTGTAATCTTAATTACCTGGTTGGTGCTCAAGTCGCCTTTATCTTCAGAAAACCCCGACCAATGATCAGAGGAGCCTACCCACAGGCCAGAGTCGGCCATGCTATTTGCCTAAAGAATGAAAAGAGTGTTTAATGCATAAAGAATGAAATGAATGAGCCTACCAAAATGCATTAGAATACATATGTATTGTTTAAGAACTCGACTATTGTAAAGAAGATGTAGTTATAATTAAACTTATAGCATGATATGGCATATATGGTAAACGTAAGCTATCTATGCATTAGAATACATATGCATGTATTGTTAAATTTGGTGCTTTGGAGCCTTAAAAAGAGTGTTCTAATGCATAGATAGCTTATGTTTATCATATATGCCATTCCGTGCGATAAGTTTAATTATAACTACATCTTCTTTACAATAGTCGAGTACCACATAAGGTTACACCGAACCACATAAGAAAATGAATGAGATATGCAGCGTAACGGTTCTTTCTAGCATTCTAGTTTTTTCTACAACATGTACTATAAGATTCAAATAGCAAAATACCCAAAAACCCCAATACTCTACATCCAGAGATAGCAATACCCAATACCAGTTCTATCTAGCACTGTAGCATTATAGTATTTTCTTTGCATAAAAAAAGCGGAGATAGCAAAATACCAGTGCTCGACGGCGAGGAGGGTCTGCAGGCGGCGTCGGGTCGGGCGGCTTCGGGCGCGGCGGCGACGGGATGCGTCAGGCGCGTGGTCGGGCGCGGTGGCGGGCTTCATCATCCACGACAACTATATCATCAACCACGACTACCTCGATCACAACTATAACATGATCGGCTACCTCAACATCGACATACAGGGCTACATCTACAGTTACTCATCGGTACAAACTCTAGTCAACAGCGTACACATCGTCACGAGCGTCTACGATACCCCTGTTGTTACTGCAGAGGGAATAGAGGAGAGACAAGGAAGGCACCAGAAGTGGACGTAGTCAATGACCAAGGTGCCAATCCATCAGAGACAGAGTTGATGATGGTGCATCGGACTAGACGGCAGAAGCGCAAGCCTTTAAATTCAGTCCTAATTGTCCGCTTCACTCGTACTACGATTGAGGGGGGTGTTAGATCTATAATTGGGTATAAGTTAGAGATAAGGAGGTGGAGATAGAATAGGTTTAAACAACGTGTAATTTCTCTTGTATTCCAATTCTCCACCCATCATGTACTACTATATATACCCATAGGAGGGTCACATTAATACAACACAAATATTAGGCTTTAAATAATTTCTATGGTGCATAGGTCCACCAGTAAAGGCGTCAAAACTTACATGTGCATGCATGGATCTTCCCAATAAGCTGAGATCACCGCTAGAGTAAGTATGGCTTAATTATAACAACTGAATAAAATTTCCCAGGAAAAAAATATGGCAGCAGCTAAATTTACAAAAAAATAAGCCTAAATCAACGTGATCTCCAATGATTTTGTATTCCTCGCAAATCATGGAATGATTTCCAAGCTGCAATAAGCGAGATTCCCGCCAAATCATCCGTGATTTAAAACCGTGATTACACCACTTAAGGGTCATGTGGATGGTTATATAATAATTGAGGTAATGTACCTGCAGTTTCCGCACCAAGTCTGCATGGTTTAGTCAATGAAACATGCCCGGCCACTACTACAATGGTTAGGACATTTAAATTACCGTTACATCCACAAACCACATGGTCAGACATGTTTAAGTTCCAAAAACTTCGAGGGCCGCTTAGTAGATGTACAACCTAGGGGTTTTCACAAATTAGTAAATATTTATTATTTTATCTTTGAATCATCATTACATCAGCACCATTGCATCGGCAGAACGTTGCCTTTTGTACCGGGTTATTTGAATGTTTTGTTACCCCTCTAGGTCTATTTTATTTTGTCTTTCTCTGGAATGGTGAATAACTACCCCCCCCCCCCCCCCCCACCCCGCCCCTCTCTCTATATCGATATTCCGCACCAAAACTAACCTCCACACTTTTCACCTAGCTTTCTTTTCAGTTCCGGAGGGTGCACAAATTGTTTCACAATTTTAGCACAAGCCAAAAGTCTACCTCTAGTTTAAACCACATATTTTCCCTCTTCTTCTTTTAAACTCAAAATCTGCCAAATGTTTTTGAAATTATAGTGGAGGATTGAAACATGTCAGAGTAGCTACATGCAAAGTTTCAGCTCAATCAGAAATTATTTGGACCCCCAAATATTTATCTTTTCTTCCTCTCTAATTTTCTTTCATGGCAATGTTGACCTTTCTCCGTGGCCTTTTCAATCGCGGAACGACACCCCAACCCATCTCTCTCCCGACTCAGACCAACTCACCTATCGAACATGGAGTGGTCATCATCATGACCATCACCAACTGTTGTGCACACCATCGCTAACTACCATCTCGCTGCACAGGGTCCTACCCATGCCCATGAGCCCATGACACAACATGGCAAGAACCGTAGGACGAAACACGACTCATCCATCACCGACGCGTGCATGTCGTTCGGGTCCGCACAGGTGAACATAATGGGGGAAGGCACAGTAGTGGTCGGAGAAGATATGTTGTCCAAGCCATGGACGGATCCTGATCGTCGCATCTATCCGCGATCGCAACGGAACCTCGCCAACCCCCAAACGCCTAGTAGAATGTCGTTGAGCCCAACTTCTCTGGACAAGGCTCCGTATATGGATACCAAGTTACAAGGAGGAAGGTCCTCCCTGCCACCGTTCACCGTGTTGCCTTCACATGGTGGCCACCACAGGCACATCGGTGGCCTGAGGTGTGAAGGCATAAAAGGACCTGCGGGCGCAGCGATCTATGCCCTCTTCTTCTTTTAAGCGAGTTACACGGGGGTGGCTGGAGTTTGGTCCTCACAAAGATTGGCCATAGATGCACAGAAGAAAAGAGAAGAAAAAAAAACTTTGGTGAGTGTTTTCAAAATAACACTCTTCGGAAGGCCCGCTCTTTGTCTAATGTTTTTTTGCTGATTGTGAAAATAAGTAAACGTCTCATTTGCAGAGTATCCGATGAAATAAACTCGACAAACAATTCAGTACTAGAAAAATTAAAAGTTCATAAAAAATAAACTTGGTCTGTGTATACATGTACATGCAACAAGTTATGGCTTGCTATAAGTGTTTAAATTACCATATCTTTTCTCACATACATGAGTTTCTTGGCTCCAATTTTATTTGTCTTGGATATATCTCACACTGCCATTGGTAACTATATGGAATTACTTATGTTTCATGCATGACCACACATGTATCATTCCCGTGTATACTGCATCTGTATCACATGCAATGGTGGTGCCATGAATCCAATAATGTGTGGTCAAGTGAGCGTTGTGTAGATAGATCGATGCGTTTATAAGATTGTTTGGAATAATTTCTTCTTGTTGTATGTTGTTTTTGTAAAAAACTATCTAGTCAACTGACTACACAACTCAAATTTGCCTTCTCCACTGAGATTCACATGACGTTGAAAGCCCGACGAGAATTGGAAACTCACTTGGGAACCATATGGCTGATTATAACAAGTCTTCGCAAAGATAACATACGACACATTGCCCGACACAAATATACACTCCATGGACATATTATGCATTACACTAATTTGTTATGTGCTTGTGCACAGTTGGTATTGATCGCTATGGATACAGGCATCAACCAATCAGTATTTTAAGAGCCAACATGGACATATCTAATTGGGCGCACCAACGAAGCAAGATTGTTACGACCCTTTGTTTACTTATTATACTTTTGAAATGCACTGGTCGACCTTTTCTCTCAAATACAAAATGCAACACGTGTATGCGTGTTGAAGAAAAGCATACTAAAATGCGCAAAGGATGATTAGTTATTTTACTCCACAAGTTAGACGGACAGAGTAGGTGATGCTTAATTATAGTCATGCATACATATTTTACTCCACAAGTCAAACCTACAAGGGCATGCATGAATCTTCCATATCAGCTGATGGATGGCCGGTCAGAGTAGGTGATGCTTAACAATATGCAATATATAAAATAAGCCTAAATCAACACGATCTCTGGCGATCTTCAATGATGTTGTACTCCTGGCAAATCATCAGCTGCGATAAGCATGATTCCAGCCAAATCACCTGTGATTTTAACTTGTGATAACGACACTTGAGGGTCACTATGATGGTTTTATAATTGAAGTCATGTACTTGAAGTTACCGCACCATGTCTGCATGGTTTAGTCAATGAAAGTAGAATCACCAGTACTATAATGATTAGGACATTTCAATTACTGTTACATCCACAACCCACACGGTCATACATGTTTAAGTTCGGAAAATTTGAGGACCAGTTAGTAGATATATAACCCATATTTTTTCACAAATTAGTAAATTAATTGTTATTTTATCTTTACACCATCAACAATGCATCAGCAACACGTTGTCTTTTGTACCGGGTTATCTGAAAATGGTGAATAAGTAAACCCCCCCTCTCCCTTTTGATCTTATTCACCAAGACTAACATCCACACTTTACAGCTAGCTTTCTTTTCAGTTCCAAAAGGTGCACAAACTGTTTCACAATTATAGCATGAGCCAAACCTCTATCTCAAGTCCAACCAACATCTTTGCCCACTTCTTCTTTTAGATTCAAATTCTTGCCAAACCTTGCCTTAACCTTTTTGAAATTATTAGTGGATCTTTGAAACATGTAATAATATCTACATGTAATAATAATATCTACATACGTACAGTCGGGTCGCCCGGGCATGGTTTCTGGGCAGATCGGACGAGGTGGAGAGCCCTCGAGACCCTCGCGGCACGTCAACAAGAAACAAATAGTCTGAGAGCACTGTCGCCTGCGAAGCCCACATGGAGGCGGGTACTCCAGAATCCATTATATGAGTAATTACCCATGTTTCATGCACAACCACAAATCGATCTTTCCTGCGTATATTGCATATGACCAACTGCCGATGTAAGCCGGCTAGATTAGAAAACTCGCTCGGCAATCATGTGGCTGATTATAACAAGTCTCCATATAGTTTATGCATGACGCTTTGCCTGCAAAAACTGAAGATTATGCAAGGCACTAATTAGTTGTGTGCTAGTGCACCGTTGGTACAGATCACTATGGATAGAGACATTGATCGATCAATATTTCAAGAGTCACCATTGACATATCTAATTGCACACACCAGCTGAGGATGATGCTTGCTATGTCCGTTTGTTTATTTGTTACACTTGTGAAATGCACTTGTTGACCGTTTTCTCTCAAATACAACGGCCACACATGTATGCGTGTTCAAGAAAAGCATCGTGAAACTCGCGAAGGGTGATTATCTGTTATACTCAATAAGTGCATGTTGAAAAATATTGCCCACCTCTCTTCATCGTTTGAACTTTTGGAGCAACTGGGTGAAGCATGAATTTAATAATGTTAGATGCATAACTAGGTTTAAGTTAGAGCTAAGAAGTTAGAGAAGAATAGGTTTAAACCATGTGTAGCTTGTCTTGTATTTCAAGTATCAAACCAATCATATACTCGTACATATACCCATATCTGAATCTGATCAGTACACCATAAATACTAGTCTTTTAACATTTTCTACATGGTATAAGCGTAGTCCATCGAACGATGCCGATCCTAGGACCTTACACCATTTCTGCAGTGCGCCGTCTCCGGGAAGATTACTCTCCTCCCTGGGGCCAAGACACACTGTCGTTCAAAGATCAGTTTGGTTCCGTAGATTAGATCAGTTCTTTAGATTATATCAATTATCCAAATTCGGCCCCGTAGATTAATTTTCTTTTATAGCTACAAAATACATCCGACCACCCTCTTATTCGGTGAACATTGTCTTCCTCGGCATGATCACTATGGATAACATTGACCGATCAATATTTCAAGAGTCACCATGGACATATCTAATTGGGAACACCAACGGAGACCTGCCGATGTAAGCCCGGCTAGATTAGAAAACTCGCTCGGGAATCATGTGGCTGCTTATAAAAGTCTCCATACAGATTATATGCATGCCAGTGTACCCACAAAAATGAAGATTATGCATGGCACTAATTAGTTGTATGCTTCGGCAGGGCATTGATCACTAGGATAGAGCATTGATCAACCAATATTTCAAGAGTCACCATGGACATATCTTATTTGGCGCACCAAGCGTATGTGCCTTTATTTATTTGTTATACTTGTGAATGCACTTGTTGATGAAAGTACCTTTCTACACCCGAGCTCAAATGCTCCTGGTGTGAATAGTAAATTTCAAAAACAAAAACTTATTTTTTTAGGCATACTTTAAGAAATGTTTGTTGTGCATGACAAATTTAATCACGAAATCACATTGGAGGAAGTCGTGGCAAAAACGTACAAAATCAGATCTCCAAAAGCGTTTGAAAGTAACATTTTCAAAGCGTCGGTTTTGTTTTTTTACCAAGTCTTCCACCAATGTGATTTCGTGACGAATTTTTGCATGCATAAACATAAGTTCTTAAAGTATGTCAGAAAAGTAATTCAGATTTTTTTGAATTTTTTTTGATTTTACTGTTCACGCCAGAAGCATTTTAGCCCGGGTGTAGAAACTCCATGTCCACTTGTTTGACTTTTTCTATCAAATACAAACGACACATGTATGTGGGTTCAAGAAAAGCATCATGAAACACGCAAAGGAGCTACTGGCTGGAGCATGAATTTAATAATATTAGATGTACAATTGGTTTTAAGTTAGAGATAAGGAGGTACAGATAGAATATGTTTAATCCGTGTGTAGCTTGTCTTGTACTTCAATTACCTACCGCACCATGTGCTCGTATCCATACACACATACAAGGGTCAAATCAATACACCACAACACTAGTGCAGAAAAGCCTAGCTATGGCATGGCCAAAATGGTCTTGCTGGCGTAGACACCCTACGCCAGCAATAAGGCACCACAGTTAAAATATACTGGTGGCGTTGGAGACGACGTCAGCAGTATTTTGAATACCTGCTGGCGTTGGATAGAGCTGCACGCCGCCACTGTCATATTTAGCTAATGAAAAAAAATATCAGCTTCATAAAAGATACTAAACATTTCATTCACAAAAGATACCAAACATTTCATTCACAAAAGAAAAGTACCAATTACTTCTGACAATGTATATATCGATCTTCCCCTCTCTTGATCGACACTGCCTAGCTAGCTAGTTTTTCCTAAGGACTATCTTCATCTCACGAAGCTTATTCCTATTCGTTTGCCCCTCCTTGATGTAATGCGCTTTCTCCGTCTTCAGCTGGGTCCTCTTGGCCTTCAGGACTTCTATGTCCTTATTGATCTCAGCTATCTCAAGGTTAAGTGTCATGATCTGACCTTCGAGACTGAAAATCTTATCGTAGACAATAGCATTGTCATCGATAATTTTGTCCTTCTCCTTCATCAGGGAGTCATCCAACTCCTGCAGGGCCTTGAGGGTGCCCTGACGTGACGCGATCAGTTCGTGACTGAGCATGTCGATGTCACCTGAAGACTGCACAACGACAGCCGGCGAAGACGGACCTCCTAAGTATGCCTGCCAAGGGTTTCAAATCATGAACAATTAATTAGTGGCTAGATACGTGTGTATATATATATATATATATATATATATATATATATATATATATATATATATATATATAGGGTAGGTCTACTCTAACAACACCCTTTAAGACCTTATTTTGACATCATCCAGCTTATTGTGACATCAGTCGAGCACTACCTAGTCATATTGAATCAGACCGCAGAGCCACCCAAGAAAACTGCAAAAGTCACCCGAACCACACACACGCACCTAACCTTATCCATTCGTTAAATCCCCACCCCACCCTCTGTCTTCTACTACCTCACACCACCAAGCACCCATCCCACGACCTTCTCTCCCCCGAGCAACTCCGCCACCTACCTGCTTCCGCCGCCCCCGCGCCCAGCGCCGCCGGAAACTCCGAAGCACCATGCGGCTCCCCCACCTACCTCCTTCCACCGTCGCCCCGCCCAACACCGCCATGACCTCTTCCCCCAGCCTCCGCGAATTGCTACCGCCCAGATCCCCCCACCCCGCTCCCGCGGTTACCTTCTCCTTCCTCAACCTTCTCCTCCTGGCCGCCGCTGCCGCCCAGCCCAGCTACCAATAGATCCGGCGGGATCCCCACCGGCGACCACGCTACCTCCGCCACAGCAGTGCAGCAGCGCCACCACCGTGGCCATACGCGGGGAGGCCCAGCCCAGCGCGGCCATGCCCTGGAGCTCGCCTCTTGTTGCACGCGGGGACTTCGGCGGCTATGCCGCAGCCACACATCCACCTCGTCGGTGTCGCAGGATATGTTCCTCTCCCGCGCCCCCAACTCCGCGCCCCCGGCCTCCCTAGGCCGCTCCGGCGCCAGATCTAGGCCCTCCGGCCCCTACCCTCGCCACCAGCAACCTCTAGGCATCTACCCTACCCTCCGGCCCCTGCCCTCCGGTTCACTACCCGGCTAACTTTGCTTCATCTCGGATGAGCGATGGCAGACCGCGCGGGTGCAGTTTGCCCCTACTCCTCGAAGTGGTTCGGTCACCCCGGTGCTGCAGTGCGGTTCCTCGGCGTGCAGTTTGATCCGCGGCGTGCAATGTGGTCGGGGATGCATTGACCACCACTCGGGGAAGAGGAGACATCATGGTGCTCCACTGCAACTGATTCGCCACCACCCTCTTCTCTTCCGCCACGGTCGGCGCCACGACGACACCCGTGCTCATCGTCACCCACACGCAGACCACACATAATGCGCGCGCGGGGCTTCTGTCAACTGCTTGCAGCTCGTTCGGTTCAGGTTCAGTGTGGATGTGCAGTTTGCCAGCACGCACCGTGCAGCTCGTCCGTCGTGTAGTCCGCAACCAAAAAATGCATCGGGGCTCCCATTCACGTGGCTGCCACAACACTGTGAGCGCGCAGTTTAATTCTGTTTTTGCGTGGTGCCACATAAAAAAATTAGGGATCAAATCACCTTTTCCCTGTTTTTGGGTTATTGGGTTATTGTGTGAAAACCAGGATTTATTTGTCAAAATATGTTTGGAAACCTGATGCGGTTCGTTATAACATTTCAGCGGTTCACTCAAATCAAGAAGAAATTACAACAAAACTTTTGTTGTGAAGGGAAAATGTGCTAAATACAACATACTATTATTAAAGAAACTTAAAAAAATAATGCAGTACGTTTGTAAGGGAGCGGTGGTTCTCTCAGAAAAAGAAATAAAACATATCTTCAATGTGGCTCACTGTTGGTTGTTGTTGTAGTTTAGTTTACTGTTTTGCAGAAGGAAGACTGAAAAAAGGGAGAAAAGTGCAGTGCATACACGGATGTTCTCGTGCAATTTTCAATTCGCATGCAATTTTGTATTTTCATGTTCTATAATTTCGAGAGAGAGGAAATGATGTGGTTCATTTTGTAGTGGTGGTGTGGTTCACTTTGTAAGAAAAGAGAAAAGGAAATTCACATGAGAGGTTCACTTCTTTTTCTAATAAACTTTGTTTGGTTTGTGGGATGATTGAAAAAAAAATTAACGACAAAATAATAATAATGTGGTTCGTTTTTCAATGATGTTTGCGGTTCACTTACATCCGATGTGAAGTGCACCCAGTTTCTCGTCTAAGAAAATTTACATTCGATAAAAGAACCTGTGCAGTTCGCTTGCCCGCCGGATGCAGTGCGGTCTTCTGTCTGATGCGGTTCACACGTCGATTTTGGTGTCACGAAAAACAGAATGTCCGCATTTCGGTAAATTCAAAATTGCTCCTAAACCGTGAGGAATTAGAGAAAGTGTTATACATGAAAAAGTTGCGCCTCGTCGATATCTTTCCAACGCCATATCATTTGCATGGTTCCGATGAGTGATTTGGAAAAAATCATGAAGATACGCTCGCTGCCACTCGTAGGCAGCGCCACTGTTTTCAAAATTACTTTAAAACCGTGAGGAATCTCAATAAATGACCAACATATGAAAGTTGCGGCTATTCCACAGCTTTCCAACGCCGTATAACACGCCTCGTTCCGACAAACTGTTAGAAAACTGCAGCGAAAACCGTACCAAAAAATTCGTAAAATTTGAAAAACAGAATTCCGTTTTTAATAAATTTGAAATTACTCTCAAACCGTAAGGAATTAGAGAGAGTGATCTACATGGAAAAGTTGCGCATTGATGATATCTTTACAACACCGTATCGTTTGCTTCATTCCGACGAGCGGTTTAGAAAAAAACGCGAAAATACGCTCGCTGCCACTCGTCGGGCGGCCACCGTTTTCGAAACTGCTCCTAAACCATGAGGAATCACGAAAAGTGTTCAACATGACGAAGTTGCGGATTTTCCGTAGCTATCCAACGGTATATTATACGCCTCGTTCCGACAAACGGTTTAGACACTGGAGCGAAAACGGTACCGAAAACACACGTGCAGTTTTTTCTGCTAACATTGCAGCGCTCGTTTGATAGGGATGCAGTGCACTAGCGTTAACCGTGCAGCTCGGAAGTGTTGTCAGAATAGACAGTCTGTGTGTGTATATATATGCATGTTTGCAATGCTAATGCATATTTTTGTAATCTTAATTACCTGGTTGGTGCTCAAGTCGCCTTTATCTTCAGAAAACCCCGACCAATGATCAGAGGAGCCTACCCACAGGCCAGAGTCGGCCATGCTATTTGCCTAAAGAATGAAAAGAGTGTTTAATGCATAAAGAATGAAATGAATGAGCCTACCAAAATGCATTAGAATACATATGTATTGTTTAAGAACTCGACTATTGTAAAGAAGATGTAGTTATAATTAAACTTATAGCATGATATGGCATATATGGTAAACGTAAGCTATCTATGCATTAGAATACATATGCATGTATTGTTAAATTTGGTGCTTTGGAGCCTTAAAAAGAGTGTTCTAATGCATAGATAGCTTATGTTTATCATATATGCCATTCCGTGCGATAAGTTTAATTATAACTACATCTTCTTTACAATAGTCGAGTACCACATAAGGTTACACCGAACCACATAAGAAAATGAATGAGATATGCAGCGTAACGGTTCTTTCTAGCATTCTAGTTTTTTCTACAACATGTACTATAAGATTCAAATAGCAAAATACCCAAAAACCCCAATACTCTACATCCAGAGATAGCAATACCCAATACCAGTTCTATCTAGCACTGTAGCATTATAGTATTTTCTTTGCATAAAAAAAGCGGAGATAGCAAAATACCAGTGCTCGACGGCGAGGAGGGTCTGCAGGCGGCGTCGGGTCGGGCGGCTTCGGGCGCGGCGGCGACGGGATGCGTCAGGCGCGTGGTCGGGCGCGGTGGCGGGCTTCATCATCCACGACAACTATATCATCAACCACGACTACCTCGATCACAACTATAACATGATCGGCTACCTCAACATCGACATACAGGGCTACATCTACAGTTACTCATCGGTACAAACTCTAGTCAACAGCGTACACATCGTCACGAGCGTCTACGATACCCCTGTTGTTACTGCAGAGGGAATAGAGGAGAGACAAGGAAGGCACCAGAAGTGGACGTAGTCAATGACCAAGGTGCCAATCCATCAGAGACAGAGTTGATGATGGTGCATCGGACTAGACGGCAGAAGCGCAAGCCTTTAAATTCAGTCCTAATTGTCCGCTTCACTCGTACTACGATTGAGGGGGGTGTTAGATCTATAATTGGGTATAAGTTAGAGATAAGGAGGTGGAGATAGAATAGGTTTAAACAACGTGTAATTTCTCTTGTATTCCAATTCTCCACCCATCATGTACTACTATATATACCCATAGGAGGGTCACATTAATACAACACAAATATTAGGCTTTAAATAATTTCTATGGTGCATAGGTCCACCAGTAAAGGCGTCAAAACTTACATGTGCATGCATGGATCTTCCCAATAAGCTGAGATCACCGCTAGAGTAAGTATGGCTTAATTATAACAACTGAATAAAATTTCCCAGGAAAAAAATATGGCAGCAGCTAAATTTACAAAAAAATAAGCCTAAATCAACGTGATCTCCAATGATTTTGTATTCCTCGCAAATCATGGAATGATTTCCAAGCTGCAATAAGCGAGATTCCCGCCAAATCATCCGTGATTTAAAACCGTGATTACACCACTTAAGGGTCATGTGGATGGTTATATAATAATTGAGGTAATGTACCTGCAGTTTCCGCACCAAGTCTGCATGGTTTAGTCAATGAAACATGCCCGGCCACTACTACAATGGTTAGGACATTTAAATTACCGTTACATCCACAAACCACATGGTCAGACATGTTTAAGTTCCAAAAACTTCGAGGGCCGCTTAGTAGATGTACAACCTAGGGGTTTTCACAAATTAGTAAATATTTATTATTTTATCTTTGAATCATCATTACATCAGCACCATTGCATCGGCAGAACGTTGCCTTTTGTACCGGGTTATTTGAATGTTCTGTTACCCCTCTAGGTCTATTTTATTTTGTCTTTCTCTGGAATGGTGAATAACTACCCCCCCCCCCCCCCCCCCGCCCCTCTCTCTATATCGATATTCCGCACCAAAACTAACCTCCACACTTTTCACCTAGCTTTCTTTTCAGTTCCGGAGGGTGCACAAATTGTTTCACAATTTTAGCACAAGCCAAAAGTCTACCTCTAGTTTAAACCACATATTTTCCCTCTTCTTCTTTTAAACTCAAAATCTGCCAAATGTTTTTGAAATTATAGTGGAGGATTGAAACATGTCAGAGTAGCTACATGCAAAGTTTCAGCTCAATCAGAAATTATTTGGACCCCCAAATATTTATCTTTTCTTCCTCTCTAATTTTCTTTCATGGCAATGTTGACCTTTCTCCGTGGCCTTTTCAATCGCGGAACGACACCCCAACCCATCTCTCTCCCGACTCAGACCAACTCACCTATCGAACATGGAGTGGTCATCATCATGACCATCACCAACTGTTGTGCACACCATCGCTAACTACCATCTCGCTGCACAGGGTCCTACCCATGCCCATGAGCCCATAACACAACATGGCAAGAACCGTAGGACGAAACACGACTCATCCATCACCGACGCGTGCATGTCGTTCGGGTCCGCACAGGTGAACATAATGGGGGAAGGCACAGTAGTGGTCGGAGAAGATATGTTGTCCAAGCCATGGACGGATCCTGATCGTCGCATCTATCCGCGATCGCAACGGAACCTCGCCAACCCCCAAACGCCTAGTAGAATGTCGTTGAGCCCAACTTCTCTGGACAAGGCTCCGTATATGGATACCAAGTTACAAGGAGGAAGGTCCTCCCTGCCACCGTTCACCGTGTTGCCTTCACATGGTGGCCACCACAGGCACATCGGTGGCCTGAGGTGTGAAGGCATAAAAGGACCTGCGGGCGCAGCGATCTATGCCCTCTTCTTCTTTTAAGCGAGTTACACGGGGGTGGCTGGAGTTTGGTCCTCACAAAGATTGGCCATAGATGCACAGAAGAAAAGAGAAGAAAAAAAAACTTTGGTGAGTGTTTTCAAAATAACACTCTTCGGAAGGCCCGCTCTTTGTCTAATGTTTTTTTGCTGATTGTGAAAATAAGTAAACGTCTCATTTGCAGAGTATCCGATGAAATAAACTCGACAAACAATTCAGTACTAGAAAAATTAAAAGTTCATAAAAAATAAACTTGGTCTGTGTATACATGTACATGCAACAAGTTATGGCTTGCTATAAGTGTTTAAATTACCATATCTTTTCTCACATACATGAGTTTCTTGGCTCCAATTTTATTTGTCTTGGATATATCTCACACTGCCATTGGTAACTATATGGAATTACTTATGTTTCATGCATGACCACACATGTATCATTCCCGTGTATACTGCATATGTATCACATGCAATGGTGGTGCCATGAATCCAATAATGTGTGGTCAAGTGAGCGTTGTGTAGATAGATCGATGCGTTTATAAGATTGTTTGGAATAATTTCTTCTTGTTGTATGTTGTTTTTGTAAAAAACTATCTAGTCAACTGACTACACAACTCAAATTTGCCTTCTCCACTGAGATTCACATGACGTTGAAAGCCCGACGAGAATTGGAAACTCACTTGGGAACCATATGGCTGATTATAACAAGTCTTCGCAAAGATAACATACGACACATTGCCCGACACAAATATACACTCCATGGACATATTATGCATTACACTAATTTGTTATGTGCTTGTGCACAGTTGGTATTGATCGCTATGGATACAGGCATCAACCAATCAGTATTTTAAGAGCCAACATGGACATATCTAATTGGGCGCACCAACGAAGCAAGATTGTTACGACCCTTTGTTTACTTATTATACTTTTGAAATGCACTGGTCGACCTTTTCTCTCAAATACAAAATGCAACACGTGTATGCGTGTTGAAGAAAAGCATACTAAAATGCGCAAAGGATGATTAGTTATTTTACTCCACAAGTTAGACGGACAGAGTAGGTGATGCTTAATTATAGTCATGCATACATATTTTACTCCACAAGTCAAACCTACAAGGGCATGCATGAATCCTCCATATCAGCTGATGGATGGCCGGTCAGAGTAGGTGATGCTTAACAATATGCAATATATAAAATAAGCCTAAATCAACACGATCTCTGGCGATCTTCAATGATGTTGTACTCCTGGCAAATCATCAGCTGCGATAAGCATGATTCCAGCCAAATCACCTGTGATTTTAACTTGTGATAACGACACTTGAGGGTCACTATGATGGTTTTATAATTGAAGTCATGTACTTGAAGTTACCGCACCATGTCTGCATGGTTTAGTCAATGAAAGTAGAATCACCAGTACTATAATGATTAGGACATTTCAATTACTGTTACATCCACAACCCACACGGTCATACATGTTTAAGTTCGGAAAATTTGAGGACCAGTTAGTAGATATATAACCCATATTTTTTCACAAATTAGTAAATTAATTGTTATTTTATCTTTACACCATCAACAATGCATCAGCAACACGTTGTCTTTTGTACCGGGTTATCTGAAAATGGTGAATAAGTAAACCCCCCCTCTCCCTTTTGATCTTATTCACCAAGACTAACATCCACACTTTACAGCTAGCTTTCTTTTCAGTTCCAAAAGGTGCACAAACTGTTTCACAATTATAGCATGAGCCAAACCTCTATCTCAAGTCCAACCAACATCTTTGCCCACTTCTTCTTTTAGATTCAAATTCTTGCCAAACCTTGCCTTAACCTTTTTGAAATTATTAGTGGATCTTTGAAACATGTAATAATATCTACATGTAATAATAATATCTACATACGTACAGTCGGGTCGCCCGGGCATGGTTTCTGGGCAGATCGGACGAGGTGGAGAGCCCTCGAGACCCTCGCGGCACGTCAACAAGAAACAAATAGTCTGAGAGCACTGTCGCCTGCGAAGCCCACATGGAGGCGGGTACTCCAGAATCCATTATATGAGTAATTACCCATGTTTCATGCACAACCACAAATCGATCTTTCCTGCGTATACTGCATATGACCAACTGCCGATGTAAGCCGGCTAGATTAGAAAACTCGCTCGGCAATCATGTGGCTGATTATAACAAGTCTCCATATAGTTTATGCATGACGCTTTGCCTGCAAAAACTGAAGATTATGCAAGGCACTAATTAGTTGTGTGCTAGTGCACCGTTGGTACAGATCACTATGGATAGAGACATTGATCGATCAATATTTCAAGAGTCACCATTGACATATCTAATTGCACACACCAGCTGAGGATGATGCTTGCTATGTCCGTTTGTTTATTTGTTACACTTGTGAAATGCACTTGTTGACCGTTTTCTCTCAAATACAACGGCCACACATGTATGCGTGTTCAAGAAAAGCATCGTGAAACTCGCGAAGGGTGATTATCTGTTATACTCAATAAGTGCATGTTGAAAAATATTGCCCACCTCTCTTCATCGTTTGAACTTTTGGAGCAACTGGGTGAAGCATGAATTTAATAATGTTAGATGCATAACTAGGTTTAAGTTAGAGCTAAGAAGTTAGAGAAGAATAGGTTTAAACCATGTGTAGCTTGTCTTGTATTTCAAGTATCAAACCAATCATATACTCGTACATATACCCATATCTGAATCTGATCAGTACACCATAAATACTAGTCTTTTAACATTTTCTACATGGTATAAGCGTAGTCCATCGAACGATGCCGATCCTAGGACCTTACACCATTTCTGCAGTGCGCAGTCTCCGGGAAGATTACTCTCCTCCCTGGGGCCAAGACACACTGTCGTTCAAAGATCAGTTTGGTTCCGTAGATTAGATCAGTTCTTTAGATTATATCAATTATCCAAATTCGGCCCCGTAGATTAATTTTCTTTTATAGCTACAAAATACATCCGACCACCCTCTTATTCGGTGAACATTGTCTTCCTCGGCATGATCACTATGGATAACATTGACCGATCAATATTTCAAGAGTCACCATGGACATATCTAATTGGGAACACCAACGGAGACCTGCCGATGTAAGCCCGGCTAGATTAGAAAACTCGCTCGGGAATCATGTGGCTGCTTATAAAAGTCTCCATACAGATTATATGCATGCCAGTGTACCCACAAAAATGAAGATTATGCATGGCACTAATTAGTTGTATGCTTCGGCAGGGCATTGATCACTAGGATAGAGCATTGATCAACCAATATTTCAAGAGTCACCATGGACATATCTTATTTGGCGCACCAAGCGTATGTGCCTTTATTTATTTGTTATACTTGTGAATGCACTTGTTGATGAAAGTACCTTTCTACACCCGAGCTCAAATGCTCCTGGTGTGAATAGTAAATTTCAAAAACAAAAACTTATTTTTTTAGGCATACTTTAAGAAATGTTTGTTGTGCATGACAAATTTAATCACGAAATCACATTGGAGGAAGTCGTGGCAAAAACGTACAAAATCAGATCTCCAAAAGCGTTTGAAAGTAACATTTTCAAAGCGTCGGTTTTGTTTTTTTACCAAGTCTTCCACCAATGTGATTTCGTGACGAAATTTTGCATGCATAAACATAAGTTCTTAAAGTATGTCAGAAAAGTAATTCAGATTTTTTTGAATTTTTTTTGATTTTACTGTTCACGCCAGAAGCATTTTAGCCCGGGTGTAGAAACTCCATGTCCACTTGTTTGACTTTTTCTATCAAATACAAACGACACATGTATGTGGGTTCAAGAAAAGCATCATGAAACACGCAAAGGAGCTACTGGCTGGAGCATGAATTTAATAATATTAGATGTACAATTGGTTTTAAGTTAGAGATAAGGAGGTACAGATAGAATATGTTTAATCCGTGTGTAGCTTGTCTTGTACTTCAATTACCTACCGCACCATGTGCTCGTATCCATACACACATACAAGGGTCAAATCAATACACCACAACACTAGTGCAGAAAAGCCTAGCTATGGCATGGCCAAAATGGTCTTGCTGGCGTAGACACCCTACGCCAGCAATAAGGCACCACAGTTAAAATATACTGGTGGCGTTGGAGACGACGTCAGCAGTATTTTGAATACCTGCTGGCGTTGGATAGAGCTGCACGCCGCCACTGTCATATTTAGCTAATGAAAAAAAATATCAGCTTCATAAAAGATACTAAACATTTCATTCACAAAAGATACCAAACATTTCATTCACAAAAGAAAAGTACCAATTACTTCTGACAATGTATATATCGATCTTCCCCTCTCTTGATCGACACTGCCTAGCTAGCTAGTTTTTCCTAAGGACTATCTTCATCTCACGAAGCTTATTCCTATTCGTTTGCCCCTCCTTGATGTAATGCGCTTTCTCCGTCTTCAGCTGGGTCCTCTTGGCCTTCAGGACTTCTATGTCCTTATTGATCTCAGCTATCTCAAGGTTAAGTGTCATGATCTGACCTTCGAGACTGAAAATCTTATCGTAGACAATAGCATTGTCATCGATAATTTTGTCCTTCTCCTTCATCAGGGAGTCATCCAACTCCTGCAGGGCCTTGAGGGTGCCCTGACGTGACGCGATCAGTTCGTGACTGAGCATGTCGATGTCACCTGAAGACTGCACAACGACAGCCGGCGAAGACGGACCTCCTAAGTATGCCTGCCAAGGGTTTCAAATCATGAACAATTAATTAGTGGCTAGATACGTGTGTGTATATATATATATATATATATATATATATATATATATATATATATATATATATATATATATAGGGTAGGTCTACTCTAACAACACCCTTTAAGACCTTATTTTGACATCATCCAGCTTATTGTGACATCAGTCGAGCACTACCTAGTCATATTGAATCAGACCGCAGAGCCACCCAAGAAAACTGCAAAAGTCACCCGAACCACACACACGCACCTAACCTTATCCATTCGTTAAATCCCCACCCCACCCTCTGTCTTCTACTACCTCACACCACCAAGCACCCATCCCACGACCTTCTCTCCCCCGAGCAACTCCGCCACCTACCTGCTTCCGCCGCCCCCGCGCCCAGCGCCGCCGGAAACTCCGAAGCACCATGCGGCTCCCCCACCTACCTCCTTCCACCGTCGCCCCGCCCAACACCGCCATGACCTCTTCCCCCAGCCTCCGCGAATTGCTACCGCCCAGATCCCCCCACCCCGCTCCCGCGGTTACCTTCTCCTTCCTCAACCTTCTCCTCCTGGCCGCCGCTGCCGCCCAGCCCAGCTACCAATAGATCCGGCGGGATCCCCACCGGCGACCACGCTACCTCCGCCACAGCAGTGCAGCAGCGCCACCACCGTGGCCATACGCGGGGAGGCCCAGCCCAGCGCGGCCATGCCCTGGAGCTCGCCTCTTGTTGCACGCGGGGACTTCGGCGGCTATGCCGCAGCCACACATCCACCTCGTCGGTGTCGCAGGATATGTTCCTCTCCCGCGCCCCCAACTCCGCGCCCCCGGCCTCCCTAGGCCGCTCCGGCGCCAGATCTAGGCCCTCCGGCCCCTACCCTCGCCACCAGCAACCTCTAGGCATCTACCCTACCCTCCGGCCCCTGCCCTCCGGTTCACTACCCGGCTAACTTTGCTTCATCTCGGATGAGCGATGGCAGACCGCGCGGGTGCAGTTTGCCCCTACTCCTCGAAGTGGTTCGGTCACCCCGGTGCTGCAGTGCGGTTCCTCGGCGTGCAGTTTGATCCGCGGCGTGCAATGTGGTCGGGGATGCATTGACCACCACTCGGGGAAGAGGAGACATCATGGTGCTCCACTGCAACTGATTCGCCACCACCCTCTTCTCTTCCGCCACGGTCGGCGCCACGACGACACCCGTGCTCATCGTCACCCACACGCAGACCACACATAATGCGCGCGCGGGGCTTCTGTCAACTGCTTGCAGCTCGTTCGGTTCAGGTTCAGTGTGGATGTGCAGTTTGCCAGCACGCACCGTGCAGCTCGTCCGTCGTGTAGTCCGCAACCAAAAAATGCATCGGGGCTCCCATTCACGTGGCTGCCACAACACTGTGAGCGCGCAGTTTAATTCTGTTTTTGCGTGGTGCCACATAAAAAAATTAGGGATCAAATCACCTTTTCCCTGATTTTGGGTTATTGGGTTATTGTGTGAAAACCAGGATTTATTTGTCAAAATATGTTTGGAAACCTGATGCGGTTCGTTATAACATTTCAGCGGTTCACTCAAATCAAGAAGAAATTACAACAAAACTTTTGTTGTGAAGGGAAAATGTGCTAAATACAACATACTATTATTAAAGAAACTTAAAAAAATAATGCAGTACGTTTGTAAGGGAGCGGTGGTTCTCTCAGAAAAAGAAATAAAACATATCTTCAATGTGGCTCACTGTTGGTTGTTGTTGTAGTTTAGTTTACTGTTTTGCAGAAGGAAGACTGAAAAAAGGGAGAAAAGTGCAGTGCATACACGGATGTTCTCGTGCAATTTTCAATTCGCATGCAATTTTGTATTTTCATGTTCTATAATTTCGAGAGAGAGGAAATGATGTGGTTCATTTTGTAGTGGTGGTGTGGTTCACTTTGTAAGAAAAGAGAAAAGGAAATTCACATGAGAGGTTCACTTCTTTTTCTAATAAACTTTGTTTGGTTTGTGGGATGATTGAAAAAAAAATTAACGACAAAATAATAATAATGTGGTTCGTTTTTCAATGATGTTTGCGGTTCACTTACATCCGATGTGAAGTGCACCCAGTTTCTCGTCTAAGAAAATTTACATTCGATAAAAGAACCTGTGCAGTTCGCTTGCCCGCCGGATGCAGTGCGGTCTTCTGTCTGATGCGGTTCACACGTCGATTTTGGTGTCACGAAAAACAGAATGTCCGCATTTCGGTAAATTCAAAATTGCTCCTAAACCGTGAGGAATTAGAGAAAGTGTTATACATGAAAAAGTTGCGCCTCGTCGATATCTTTCCAACGCCGTATCATTTGCATCGTTCCGATGAGTGGTTTGGAAAAAAATCATGAAGATACGCTCGCTGCCACTCGTAGGCAGCGCCACTTTTTCAAAATTACTTTAAAACTGTGAGGAATCTCAATAAATGACCAACATATGAAAGTTGCGGCTATTCCACAGCTTTCCAACGCCGTATCACACGCCTCGTTCCGACAAACTGTTAGAAAACTGCAGCGAAAACAGTACCAAAAAATTCGTAAAATTTGAAAAACAGAATTCCGTTTTTTAATAAATTTGAAATTACTCTCAAACCGTAAGAAATTAGAGAGAGTGATCTACATGGAAAAGTTGCGCATTGATGATATCTTTCCAACACCGTATCGTTTGCTTCATTCCGACGAAGGTTTAGAAAAAAACACGAAAATACGCTCGCTGCCACTCGTCGGGCGGCCACCGTTTTCGAAACTGCTCTTAAACCATGAGGAATCACGAAAAGTATTCAACATGACGAAGTTGCGTATTTTCCGTAGCTATCCAACGGTATATTATACGCCTCGTTCCGACAAACGTTTTAGAAACTGGAGCGAAAACGGTACCGAAAACACACGTGTAGTTTTTTCTGCTAACATTGCAGTGCTCGTTTGATAGGGATACAGTGCACTAGCGTTAACCGTGCAGCTCGGAAGTGTTGTCAGAATTGACGGTCTGTATATATATATATGGATGTTTGCAATGCTAATGCATATATATATATGCATGTTTGCAATGCTAATGCATATTTTTGTAATCTTAATTACCTGGTTGGTGCTCACGTCGCCTTTATCTTCAGAAAACCCCGACCAATGATCAGAGGAGCCTACCCACAGGCTAGAGTCGGCCATGCTATTTGGTTAAATAATGAAAAGAGTGTTTAATGAATAAAGAATGAAATGAATGAGCCTACCAAAATGCATTTGAATACATATGTATTGTTTAAGAACTCGACTATTGTAAAGAAGATGTAGTTATAATTAAACTTATAGCATGATATGGCATATATGGTAAACGTAAGCTATCTATGCATTAGAATACATATGCATGTATTGTTAAATTTGGTGCTTTGGAGCCTTAAAAAGAGTGTCCTAATGCATAGATAGCTTATGTTTGCCATATATGCCATCCGTGCTATAAGTTTAATTATAACTACATCTTCTTTACAATAGTCGAGTGCCACATAAGGTTACACCGAACCACATAAGAAAATGAATGAGATATGCAGTGTAACGGTTCTTTCTAGCATTCTAGTTTTTTCTATAACATGTACTATAAGATTCAAATAGCAAAATACCCAAAACCCCCAATACTCTACATCCAGAGATAGCAATACCCAATACTAGTTCTTTCTAGCATTCTAGCATTATAGTATTTTATTTGCATAATAAAAGCGGAGATAGCAAAATATCAGTGCTCGGCGGCGAGGAGGGTCTGCAGGCGGCGTCGGGTCGGCGGCTTCGGGCGCGGGGTCGGGCGTGGCGACGACGGGATGCGTCAGGCGCGTGGTCGAGCGGGGTGGCTTCGGGCGCGGCGTCGGGCGCGGCGGCGACGGGATGCGTCGGGCGCGTGGTCGGGCGCGGCTGCGACGCGCGGTGTCGGGCGGGGCTACGACGGGCGGCGTCGGACGGGGTGGCTATGGACGGCGTCGGGGGCGGCGGCTGGGATCGAGAGGAGGACGAAGCAGGAGTTGGGGCTCGAGAGAGTGGGGAGTAGGCCGGGCGCGGGGCGGGGATTAGATAGATTAGTGCTGGTGTGGGCCTAATAGGCCTAATTTGCAACGCCGGGGCTAATGTGCACCGCCAGCACTAACCGAATAGCTATGGCATTTCAATTTAGCCAACGCTATCGCTATTTGGAAATATCAGTGCTGGCGTTAGTGAAAAATGGCGCGCCACCATCAAGAGTTGTGGCTAGCCATTTCTCTACTAGTGCAAATATTAATCTTTCAATATTTTCTACATGGTATTAGAGCGGTTTGTTGGACCACACCGATCCTAAGACCTTACACCAATTCTACAGTGTGTCGCCCCCAAAGATTACTCTCCTTCCACGGGGGCGCGACACTCGGATGATCAAAGATCAGTTCGGTTCAATAGATTAGGTCAGTCCGGTTCAATAGATTAGATGAACTAGTCGTCAACCCGTGCTGCAGCACGGGCTAGTTAATTAGGGAGACATGCAACAATATAAGTACCAATGTCATTTCAACATTTCTACATATTTTAAATTATAGGGAACTATTCTCTCTAATATTAGTATTGAAAACATGCAAAATTGAGTTTTCTTAGCACGGAAAATATTCATAAGAAATATTACCAAAGACACATTGATTTATTGGGTGCCATGCTTAAGGTGTTGGAAACCTTGTGGAAACAGGTAAATACATCTTGGATCAAGATACATCTACTTGTGATACGAAATTACGAAAAATATACTTTTAGGGATGCATTACATCTTGGATTGTGAAGTCTTCAACTCTAATTGTATAAAAACACCTTCTTATCATTCTTTGACCAATATACTGTTTAGATATTATCAACCCAGCTTCTCCACTTTATTGCTTCGAACACCATAGCTTGTTTTCATTCCCAATACATCTGAAACATTTGTATATCCATTTGAAACTCGACAATGTTGTTACCCATGTCTTGGAGAACGTTGTGCTTCCTTCGCCATGTGCCACGAACACTCAAAATTCAGTTGTTATACTCTGGAAATATAACCATAATGTTATTTTGTAATATAATTTTGCAATCTAAGCAATAAATACGTATCAGTTTCACTCAGTTTTCCTATTAGGCGTTTGAGCTTGTGGCATGCAGGTACCATGCTTAGTATCATTGTTCAAAAATAGTATATGAATAGATGCGATTTACACTTTTTCCTTCAAAGATAATCTTTTGTCTGTTCAGAAGCACACACTGAAAAATATAAGGTTAAATGTTGGTAGAAAGCTAATTTAGTTTTCTTAGCTTGTACCCGCAAACAAAGGGCATTTGTCAATCAATTTATCCAGAAATAGATACATTATATCGACCGCAAGAAAATGGTAGATAGTACTTAATGGCTAAGCATAACATGTTAACATTTGATTTAGTTGTAGCTGCAAAACCTGCATGACAAAATAAGTTATAACATGCGCATAAATATTCAAAAGAACTAATATCTCTCAAAATGACATTCATGATTTATTAATCTAAGTAAGGTCTATCTGTGAACAGCTGTACCTACATTAAATTAGCAGAATCTTCATGTCAATATTTTCTGCCCAGCATATGATCTCTAAGTACGGCTCTAACTATACTTCTATGGCGCCGACAACAAATCCGACCGCTGCCCTTTTTTTCAAAATCAAGCATAAACTCTCTTTTTTGACCATGATGCATGAGGTCCCTCGTTTTTGTACGTGCATGAATTTTCATGATATTCTTGCACTCTCAAATTACAACATCAATGAACTAATCCTTGAAAATAAGAAAATGATGTGTTTAATGCTCAAGGGAAACAAAGCAAACCTGCCAAGGGAGATGCATACCATGCACTAATTATTTCTACTGGAGTTGTAAATGAAGCAATGATATTTGTGATGCGACATCGTCCACTGCACTATCCATGTAGGTTAATCTAAACATGAGGAAGGTGTGAGAATAGAAAGTTAAATCACCTTCATATATTTAAATTGCACAGAAGATTAATATTTGGTGAAAATGAATAGAAAGCCACCAAAGAAGTATCAATTTTCAGAAATCCATAAATCTGAGGAACGTAAAATCAGTTAATTCCGTTCCTAACCTCCAAGCTATTCTCCATTTTTATCAAGTAGAGATTTGAGGAAAACTCACATCAAAGAGAGCAGTAGAGAGACCAATTGGAAGCAAGGGGACACTAGTAGAAAACAGGGCTTTGAAACGGGCCAGAATATTGCATTAGTCCCGGTCGTGTTACGAACATGGACTGATGGGTGCATCAGTCCCAGTTCGTGAGGCCAGGGCGCCGACCGGGCCTCGGCGGGAACCAGTCCCGGTTCGTGTGACAGCTTTAGTCCCGGTTCCAGACACGAACCGGGACTAAAGGGCCTCGCTCCTGGCCGAGCCCCTTTAGTCCCGGTTGGTGGCTGGAACTGGGACTAAAGATGCACCTTTAGTCTCGGTGCTAGCCACCAACTGGGACTTATACAACGCCTATATATATGCTCGCCCCTGCCCGCTCACTCCTCTGTTTTTTGGCCGGGCGGCGTTTGGGAGGTGTGTTGCTCTCTGTTCTCACCTCCTATGCACATGAGGTGTTCGATGAAATGCCGCAGCCACACTTAAGTTTTCTCCTCTCCAAGCTCGACCTCCAAGCTACATTTTCCCTAAGATTTGTTTAGGTTTGGCGGTGCACCAACTACACAAGTGTTCTATTCATGATGTTTTGTAATGGTTTTTGATACACTTAATTATATAAAGGTGTTCGATGAACCGGCAATGGATGTACGGTGACCGACGGACCTCCGAGTACATTAAGGGCCTGCATAATTTTCTCGAAGTGGCTGAGGCAACCAAGCAGAATGGTTTTGTACTATCTATGGGAATACGAAGGATTACTCTAACTCGAAAACCCTTCACGTCCACCTGCTTGAGAAGGGTTTCATGCCACACTATAATGTTTGGACCAAGCACGGAGAAAGAGGGGTTATGATGGAAGACAATGAAGAGGAAGAGGATGATGACAACTATCCTATGTTCCCTGAATACGGTGATACTGCAATGGGGGAAGCTGAAGATCAAGAGGAAGAACCAGACGATGTGCCCGATGATGATCTTCGCCGGGTCATTGTTGATGCAAAGAGACAATGCCAAAGTGAAAGGGAGAAGTTGAAGTTCGATCGCATGTTAGAGGATCACGAAAAAGGGTTGTACCCAAATTGCGAAGATGACAACACAAAGCTCGGTACCATACTGGAATTGCTGCAATGGAAGGCAGAGAATGGTGTATCTGACAAGGCATTTGAAAAGGTGCTGAAAATAATGAAGAATAAGCTTCCAAAGGACAACGAATTACCCGACAGTACATACGAAGCAAAGAAGGTTGTCTGCCCTCTAGGATTGGAGGTGCAGAAGATACATGCATGCCCTAATGACTGCATCCTCTACCGCGGTGCGTACGAGGATTTGAACGCATGCCCGGTATGCTGTGCATTGCGGTATAAGATCAGACGAGATGACCCTGGTGATGTTGAGGGCCAGCGCACCGGGAAGAGGGTTCCTGCGATGGTGATGTGGTATGCTCCTATAATACCACGGTTGAAATGTTTGTTTAGAAACAAAGAGCATGCCAAGTTGATGCGATGGCACAAGGAAGACCGTAAGAAAGACGGGAAGTTGAGAGCACCCAGTGATGGGTCACAGTGGAGAAAGATCGAGAGAAAGTGGGGGGACTTTACAGGTGACCCAAGGAACGTATGGTTGGTTTAAGTTCAGATTGCATCAATGCTTTTGGGGATCAGAGCAGCAAGCATAGCACATGGCCTGTGACTCTATGTATGTATAACCTTCCTCCTTGGTTGTGCATGAAGCGGAAGTTCATTATGATGCCAGTGCTCATCCAAGGCCCTAAGCAACCCGGCAGTGACATTGATGTGTACCTAAGACCATTAGTTGATGAACTTTTACAACTGTGGAATGGAAAAGGTGTACGTGTGTGGGATGAGAACGAACAGGAGGAATTTGACCTATATGCGTTGCTGTTTGTAACCATCAATGATTGGCCTGCTCTCAGTAACCTTTCAGGACAGACAAACAAGGGATAACACGCATGCACGCACTGTTTAGATGACACCGATAGTATATATTTGGACAAATGCAGGAAGAATGTGTACCTGGGGCATCGTTGATTTCTTCCGACCAACCATCAATGTCGAAAGAAAGGAAAGCATTTCAAAGGTGAGGCAGATCACCGGAAGAAGCCCGCCCTCCGTACTGGTGATCACATACTTGATATGGTCAATGATTTACAAGTAATCTTTGGAAAGGGTCCTAGCGGACTATCTGTTCTGAATGACGCTGAGGGACGCGCGCCCATGTGGAAGAAGAAATCTATATTTTGGGACCTACCCTATTGGAAAGACCTAGAGGTCCGCTATGCAATCGACGTGATGCACGTGACGAAGAATCTTTGCGTGAACCTGCTAGGCTTCTTGGGAGTGTATGGGAAGACAAAAGATACACCGAAGGCACGGGAGGACCAGCAACGTGCGCACGAAAATGACGGCATGCATCCAAAGCAGTATGAAGGTCCTGCCAGCTATGCTCTTACCAAAGAAGAGAAGGAAATCTTCTTTGAATGCCTGCTCAGTATGAAGGTCCCGTCTGGCTTCTCGTCGAATACAAAGGGAATAATAAATATGGCAGAGAAAAAGTTCCAGAACCTAAAGTCTCATTACTGCCACGTGATTATGACGCAACTGCTTCCGGTTGCATTGAGGGGGCTTCTACCGGAAAACGTTCGATTAGCCATTGTGAAGCTATGTGCATTCCTCAATGCAATCTCTCAGAAGGTAATCGTTCCAGAAATCCTACCAAGGTTAAAGAGTGATTTGGTGCAATGTCTTGTCAGTTTCGAGCTGGTGTTCCCACCATCCTTCTTCAATATCATGACGCACGTCCTAGTTCATCTAGTCGACGAGATTGGCATTTTAGGCCCTGTATTTCTACACAACATGTTCCCCTTTGAGAGGTTCATGGGAGTCTTAAAGAAATATGTTCGTACCGTGCTAGGCCAGAAGGAAGCATCTCCATGGGCCATCAAACAGAGGAAAGCATTGGGTTTTGTGTTGACTTTATTCCTGACCTTAAGCCGATTGGTCTCCCTCAATCGCGGTATGAGGGGAGACTGACTGGAAAAGGCACGCTAGGAGCGAATTCAATAATATGTAGGGACGGGCATTCTTGGTCTCAAGCACACTACACTGTTCTACAGAATTCTACCTTGGTGACCCCGTATGTCAGTGAACACAAGAATATTTTGTGCTCCAAACACCCGGAGCAGTGTGACGACTGGATTACATGTGAACACATCAGGACTTTTGGCAGTTGGTTGCAAACACATCTCATGGGTAACACCACTGTTGCAGATGAGCTGTACTCATTGGCTAGGGGACCATCTTTGACTATATTGACTTACAAAGGGTACGAGATAAATGGGAATACATTTTACACGATTGCCCATGATCAAAAGAGCAGCAACAAAAATAGTGGTGTCCGCTTTGATGCAGCAACCAATAGGGGAAATGACACATATTAGGGTTACATAGTGGACATATGGGAACTTGACTATGGACATGATTTTAAGGTCCCTTTGTTTCGGTGCAAATGGGTCAATCTGTAAGGAGGCGGGGTACAGGAAGACCCGCAGTACGGAATGACAACAGTGGATCTGAACAATCTTGGGTACACAGACGAACCATTCGTCCTAGCCAATGATGTGGCGCATGTTTTCTATGTGAAGGACATGTCTACCAAACTGAGAAAAAGAAAAGATAAGGAAGCGAATATATCATACGATAAGCCAAAGCGCCACATAGTTCTTTCAGGGAAAAGAGACATCGTGGGAGTGGAGGGCAAGACAGACATGTATGAAGATTATGAAAAGTTTCATGAAATTCCTCCCTTCAAAGTGAAGGCTGACCCAAGCACCCTGTTAAACGATGAAGATTATCCATGGTTACGGCACAATAAGCAAGGGACACACGCGAAGAAAAAGTGAAGACTTTCTCTCCACAACTATTCTGATGATGGCTTAGATCTAGAATATCACTGCAGTTACATGTCAAGAAATGAAATGCCTTTTGTAACTGATGAGTTTTCGTCTGAAACCCTGATACTTCGAAAGAGATTGTTCATTTTGTACACGAAGTGCATCCAGTTTTTGCCGTAACCCTCTCAACTTTTTAGCACATGCTATGTGGGTGAAATGATGATACCATGCCAAGTTTCAACCATTTCAGAGTTCATTTGCAGTGCTTTTCAATTCAGGGTCATCTTAGCTAAAAATAAATCATGAAATGCATGAAAAATAGCAAATGAAGTCAGAAAAGGTTTGAAAAGTGATGATGTGGCTTTGAATGGTGCATATTGAATGCATAAAAAGTATTGAGTTGAAATATGTTTAAAAATTTGAAATCCTTTTGTAACTGATGAGTTTTCGTCCAAAACCCTGACACTTCGAAAGAGATTGTTCATTTTGTACACGAAGTGCATCCAGTTTTTGCCGTAACCCTCTCAACTTTTTAGCACATGCTATGTGGGTGAAATGATGATACCATGCCAACTTTCAACCATTTCAGAGTTCATTTGCAGTGCTTTTCAATTCAGGATCATCTTAGCTCAAAATAAATCATGAAATGCATGAAAAATAGAAAATGAAGTCAGAAAAGGTTTGAAAAGTGATGATGTGGCTTTGAATGGTGCATATTGAATGCATAAAAAGTCTTGAGTTGAAATATGTTTAAACATTTGAAATCCTTTTGTAACTGATGAGTTTTCGTCCAAAACTCTGACACTTCAAAAGAGATTGTTCATTTTGTACACGAAGTGCATCCAGTTTTTGCCGTAACCCTCTCAACTTTTTAGCACATGCTATGTGGGTGAAATGATGATACCATGCCAACTTTCAACAATTTCAGAGTTCATTTGCAGTGCTTTTCAATTCAGGGTCATTTTAGCTCAAAATAAATCATGAAATGCATTAAAAATAGCAAATGAAGTCAAGGCTTGAAAAGTGATGATGTGGCTTTGAATGGTGCATATTGAATGCAGAAAAAGACTTGAGTTAAAATATGTTTAAAAAATTGAAATCCCTTTGTAATAGACGTGTTTTCCCAAGGTTATTTGTAATAGATGATGCGGTCCGAGATAGACATCTTCCAAAAGTTATTTTTGTTAAAAACTTTAATAGAAAAAAGAATATTCATAAAGTATTTTTTGTTAAGAACTTTAATATGCAAAAAAATAACATAAAAAATAGCCAAAATGAACATAGATGCGCTTATAGGGAAAATTCGACCTGAAATCAGAGTGAAATTCACTTTGATTTCAGGTCAAATTTCCCGTATAAGGGCATCTATTTTCACTTTGAGAGGAACTCAACAAGGCAGAGAGGGGCGGGCTTATAAACCGGTGCGAGCGTCCCTCGCTTGGCGAGGTGGGACTAAACTCCCACCACAGCTAGGACCAGCCCTTTAGTCCCGGTTGGTGGCTACAACCGGGACCAATGCAACCCTTTCGTCCCGGTTGGTGGCTCCAACCGGGACTAATGCCCCCCTTTCGTCCCGGTTGGAGCCACCAACCGGGACCAAAGGTCTCTGCTTCCCGCCCTTTGGGCTGCTGAAATTGACATTTGGTCCCGGTTGGTGGCACCAACCGGGACGAAAGGGCTGCATTAGTCCCGGTTGGAGACACCAACCGGGACCAAAGGTGTTCGCATATAAGGCGGGACTTGTCGAAATTTCCCCCAATCTCTCCCATTCGCCCCGACGCTGACGCCCTGCCCCGACGCCGCCAGGCTGTCGGAGCTCGCCGCCGCCCCCGAGCCCGTCCTCGTCGTTGTCGCCGTCCCCGAGCCCGTCCTCGTCGTCGCCGCCGCCCCCGAGCCCGTCCTCGTCGTCGCCACTGCCCCCGAGCCCGTCCTAACCGCCGCCCCCGAGCCCGTCGTCGCCGCCGCCCCCGAGCCTGACCTCGCCGCCGCCCCGATCCCGTCCCCGCGCGCCTCCTCGCCGCTGCCCCGAGCCCGTCCCCGCGCGCCTCCTCGTCCTCGTCGACGTCGTCGCCGCCCCCGAGGCTAGACGCCGCCCGCGCCACCTCCCCGAGCCCCATCATCGCAGCCCGCGCCTCCTCCCCGAGCCCGTCGTCGCCGGTGAGCTCCTGCCCCTTGCTCCTGCCCCCTCCTCTGCGGCCACCGCGGCCGCGTGCGCCGGCGCCGCTGGCCTGCCCCGGCCCTCGCACGCGTTTTATTTTTTTGTTTGTTTTACTATTTTTATTAGTTGTTTTAGTTTGTTTTATTAGTTGTTTTAGTTTGTTTTATTAATTTGTTGTTTTAGTTGTTTTAGTTGTAAAAAAGTTTTAGTTGTTTTAGTCGGCGAACCAGAGGAGTCCCCGAGGATCGCCGGGGAGGAGTCCCCGACGATCGCCGGGGAGGAGTCCCCGATGATCGCTTAAGTAGAAAATGTGTCATTGTTGTTAAATATGTTATTATTGTCATAGTTGTCAAATGCAATCATCTTTATTAAAGTTTATTAAATAGTAGGAATTTAAATAGTTGTAGAAATTGTTCTCGACGTCGACGATGCCCGGCCCGCATCCTCGTCGTCGACTCGGCGCCGGCGACCACCTGCTTGAGAGGCGCCATGTCCGGGACTGGGCACCGCCGGGCTGGCACTGGGAGGTGCTGCCTTCCGGGGCACCCAGCTTGGTGAGGAATGAGGGTTCTGTCATTGACCCGGAGGTTCTTTGGTGGCGGTCGCGTGGACCACTATCGGTTCAGAGGGAGCCGGCCCCCGCGGAGGTGGTACGTCGCCGTGTCAGGGAGGATGACGAGCACGTCCGACGCTACATGGTTGCGTTGGACGCCAGGTTCGCCAATACCTGGCAGGTTCTTCAGGGATCTCACCCGAGCTATGATCCTGTCATAGTTCCTTCTCTTTGGGTGTCCACCGCCCGCGCCGCGAGACGTCAACTATATCTGTATTAGTGATATTATATAATAATATTCGAGATGTATTAATGATAATATTCGATGATGTATTAGCGACACTATTCGATGATGTATTAGTGATATTATATGATCGTATTGTTGCATTGCCTTGTATTGATTTACATATCTCATGTTTGTATATTGCCATGTTGTATAATATTTGCAGAAACTATGGATCAAAGAGACTTAGAAAAAGAACAGTTGTTGGGGGATATAATCCGTGCCGGAGGTGATCCCTTGTTGTATCTCAACGACACCGATTATCAGGAAGGAGAGGATGATGTAGGGTAATGCAGCAGAAAACAATTTTTTTCCGACCTACGCACCAGCCCAGGACCACTATGGAGACACCATACAAGGTTTGATCATTTTCGTTACCGACTCGTAGCGCAGCGGAAGTAGAGTCGATGACGAACGGCGGTGCAGATCCCCGCAGCTAGGATTTTACAACCTCCCAACCGCGAGGATGTATACCCTCATCTGCCCCGCGGACAGCCCTCCGGGAGGCGGTCGGACAGTCCCCCGGACGGTGTCGCGGACAGCCCTTCGGGAGGACCTCCGAAACTCGGACTGTCACTCGGACAGCCCTTCGGGAGGACCTCCAAAACTCGGACGGTCACACGGACAGCCCTTCGGGAGGCACTCTCGAACTAAGACCGAAACTACGATCTCTCTACAGAGTTGCACACATACGGTGTCATCTATCCGGCAGGGCTTCGCCGTCCAAAACTAGTTCCTGCCGGAACCCAGACAGCCTTTCGGCTCTACGAAACTATTTCGCTAGGAGGGAGAGAGAATGCCAGATCATGCATGGCTTGTGTATGAGAGCAAGAGTTAAGCATATGGGGCTGCCCACACACCTCTATTTATAGGATGGCCAAGGGGTAAAGATGTCATACAAAAAACCCCAAAGTACCCCCACTTTATGCCTTTTCATAAAAGAATAAAGATAAAAGGGGTGCCATGTGGAGCTCCAAGGAGCTCCACCATGCTTGGCCGGCCACACTTGGGGGCCCCCCCACATGGGGGTGCCTTGGCTCCCAAGTCCTTCTAGAAGGCCTTTTGGAAATATCCAAAAAGGTGCTTTCCCATAAATATCCAAAAAGCACTTTCACTATTCACGACGACATATTTCAGCGTCTGATCAAACTGAAAATATTCATGTGGGCTTAGAACATTTCCAGTACCCACCAAAATAATTTTCAACGTGAGCCGAAACAATTCCGGTTTAGTGATTTTCATCTGCGAAAAGCATCTGAAGCGGTTTTGGCAGCTCCAGAACATTTCCGGTTTTCATTCCGGAAAATTCCAGAAAGTTTCCAGAATGATTCTGGCACCCTCCAAGAATTATCAGGCATGTGCCAAAACCAATTTGACTTTATGGTATCCTCTGAAACAACTTTTCAGTTTCACCGAAACTGTTCCGGTGTTCTCTCTGCGGAACTTTTCCGGTGTCCGAAACTTTTTCGGTGATTTTCTCTCAGACTCCCTGTCTAGTATTCAACAGATAGATGACCCTTAAGCGTGTGACCCTATAGGTTCGGTGAAGCATAGACATGACCCGGAACCCCTTCTGATCAATGATCAACATCGGAGCCGTGGACACCCATATTGACCCCTATACCCACACGAATGAATATTCGAGCGAACCTCCAGTTGACGTGTGCTATTCCTGTTGCTTCGCGATATGTTACAAATACCCGAGGTGAGACACTTTGGCATCCCCGTGGATCAACAACTTGTCCACTATGCCAGTTACCTCGTTGCCAGTATTGTTCTCTTTTCTCGTTCCCGTGTTCCGGCATCCCCGTGATCAAATCACAAAGTGTCTGGCCAGACGATGATGGATACCGTAACACCGAGAGGGCCCAGAGATATCTCTCCATCGTCGGAGGAGCAAATCCCAATCTTGAGCTATCAAGTTACTTGACACACTTTTCCATGAACCCGTAAGCCGCCGTAATAGCCACCCATTTACGGATGACGTTTAACAAACCCCAAAGTTCATGAAGCAAGCATGAAGAAACTCGATACTCTCATGGTCTAAGGAATCATGCAAACGTTAACCATCTCAGTGTTATTAACCATTAACTTATGATGAATGTATCTCATAGCATAACATCAATTCGGGTCGATTCAACACAAGTGTTCTACCAACATTGCGCCCTCAAAATTGCCGGCATAGCCGTGCCCATGATCAGGAAAACAGGATCACCATGCAATACTTGAGCCAGTCTTAGAGGCCAGACTAGGAATACATTTTACCGTTTATTCTTCCACACGTGCATATGAGTCTTCCTCCGAGCCTCGTGGTTATTGCAGACTCGAGAACCATAGCAGTTATAGCATGGAACATAAACCTAATTATGAATAGGGAGATAATCAATAACATTTATTATTGCCTCTAGGGCATATCTCCTACAGACTCCCACTTGCACTAGAGTCAATAATCTAGTCAATGCTAATGCACTTTACACCTATGGCATACTGGTGTAAAATATGCTTCGCATGTGGTATAGCCTGATGTCCAACGGATCTGACGACTTCAGCTCCGTGTGTAACTTTGCATATCCTCGCGATTTCACGCTTTCACAAAATTCATATTTTGTGTGGACTTGGCTTTGCATATATTGAATCATTGGTCGAAACCTGATTCCTCAGACTGAGCTATGGAGCAACTATCTGCAATAGTGTCCCATAGACCAAAGCCATCTTGGAACCATAGTAAGTTCATGAATGAACTATATGATTCAACAACTTCTTTGTCGCTTCTTAAGCGTCAACGTACTTAGCCTTTGTTATAGAATTCGCCACAGTATTTTGTTTGGAACAATTTCCAACCACCGTGCCACCATGTTGTGTATCACAAAACCCTCAATTTAAATTGAAAATCGCATGGAGCATTGATGAAGACTGTATCGATGTAACCTTTTACAACGAACTCTTCATGATCTCCGCTTGCGAGAAAACATGTCATCAGTACTGCTCTAGTACTCAATGACATCTTTCACTGTTGTCCCATGATCAGTACTTTGATCACAATGGTATCTATACTCGCAACAACTTTAGAGTATTGGACATATCTGGTTGTTTTTACATACCATGGAATACATGATTAATCCAAACACAAGAGTGTGTGGAATCACCATCATGTATTTTGCTCATCAGTGTTTTGGGGCACCAAGTTTTGCAAAAACTCTTTCCATGTGACTTCGGCAAGAATCACTCCTTGACGGTTTTTCAATGCTAAAAGGTTTTAGCATTTTGTCAATATGTATCTTTGCTCAGCCCCATTAGGTAAATCTGTCTCCATAGATCATCATGCCTAATATCAAGGCTACTTAGCCCAAGCACTTCATCGAAAAAACTATTTTCAAATGAAGTCCTAATTCGTGTCAAGAAATTTATTTCCAATTAACAATGTGTCAAGTACACAAGGTTTTTAGAAATATTATTATGCTCCCACTTACTTTCTTGAATCACAAGCATCTTCGATACCCATTTGATGAAGTCAAACCCCTTTGACCATTCCATCAAAAACGAAGATTCCAACTCCACTTTGCTCTCTTCTGTCCATCGCTGGAACTCTGAAGTTTGCATACTTACTAGCATCCTCTGGATCAACAAATTACTTTGGACTGTATCACATATAAGTCCTAGGTTTCATTTCCATCAGATGGAAATCCTTTTGTCATCCATGTTTCATATCTCATGATTGATATATGTATTAATTTCTAGTTCAACCCGAACCGACCTTAAGCATCGCTACGGTGAAACAACCTCATCGTAGTCAACTCCTTGAACTTGTTATTTCAACAAGTCGAGCTTTATGGATAAAACATTTTTATCCGTATCAGTTTTTAGTTCCATAAATATTCGTTTAGACTCTAAGTCTTCCGAAAGGTGTATCAAGGTTCTAATCTTGAATCACTTATATGGAAACTATCTCGGATTGTATTGGCATTTAGCCAATTTCGGAGTCAGGGCCCATCATCGCTTCCTTGTGTATCGTAGGTATACTGTTGTCCAACAACAATATCTCGTTTGCGCACCTGAGAGGTTTGCACGAGCCTTGCCTACGGGGTTCAGCTCCAAGTTCGACTGAAGTCCATACATTTTATTGTAGAGACTTCCGTATCAGTCGCAGTAGGAAACTCCGGAATCACTTCCAAGGTTCCCTTCCTTTGATCTGATGACGAAGATACCGGTTATCTCGTCGAGTTGCACTGTCCTCCCACTCACCTTTTGTAAGAACTATTCTCTTTAAAAGCATACCGTTTTGTGGCAAACCTATTTGCCTCAGTATAGTGAGGGGGGAATACCCAATTACTTGGGATAACCTACAAAGTAGCACTTGTCTGATTTGGAATAGGTTTGTAACCTTTTACATAAGCCCCATATTCCAAATGTTAAGAAAAGATATAACATGGTTGGGCGTACCATACCATGACGTCATTTCAACAGACCCGATGGAGCTCTTTTCAGTGTAAAAGCCGCAGTCTCTAAAGCATCACTTTAAAAGTGATAATGGCAAATCTATTTATGTCATCTTTGATCTTACCATGTCATAAATGGTTCGATTACATCTACACGGACTCTCCACTTGCAGTGGTGTTCCGGGAGGTGCAAGTTATGAAACCCCTTTCACAACTCATCAGACATTCGCTAAACTTGTAACTCAAATATTCCTTTCTGCAATCGAATTGTAGAAACATAATTTTCTTGTTACAATAACTTCTACTTCATTTTTGAAAAACCTTTCGAATGATTTCAAAAGATCTAGACTTACGTCTTATCAAGTAAATATCCATATATCTACTTGAGTCATTTCTAAAGATAGATAAATCCACTACTTGCAACAACATTTATTGGACTACACACATCATAATGTATGATCACCAATATGTTCTTTGCTCGTTCCTTATGGCCTGTGAACGGTATTTCAGTCACTTCACTTTTCAGAGGAAAGTTGCAAGTGTCAGATGATTCAAAATCAAACGACTTCAAAATCCATCATAATGGAATTTTCCATGCGGGTTTCTCCAATGTGACCAAATGCAGTGCCACAGTTGTGTGGTATTCTTTTAGTCTTGCGACATTTAGCGTCAGTGCTATGGATGTATCATATTTCCATCAATATTCATAACATACATCCCATCTAGGATGGAAGCATGGCCCTTTATGTTATTCATAATACTAAACAACAATTGTTGTTTCCATGAACAACTCTTTTGCAACAAACATTGTGCAATGGGCTAGAGTGTATGAAACTCTAAAATGAATTATGAAAGTAAACCCAGAGGTTATGTATTATTATCAATATTCATAACATACGTCTCATTCATAATGAAAGTATGGCCCTTATGTTATTCATAACACCGAACATCAAAAGTTCTCTTATGAACAACCTTCTTGCAACATACCTTATGCAAAGGGCTAGAGTGTGAAACTCTAAAATGAATTATGAAAGTAAATACATAGGGAATACACCTATGGAAGGCATAGTAACATTTACTATGTTCCCTGCGTGTATGTAACCTCATTCCTAGCTAGTCTTTCAGGCCATAGTAGTTCTTACATCGAGTTGCAACAGAATGCAATCGAGCGGGTATCTTTGTGATTAACTCACAATACCCAAGAATTAGTGATTAACATGTTTAACCATAATTCCCAAGAACTATATCTTTGACCAGCCTTCTATACATCAAAAACATGTATGACATTCATACATGAGCTGGATGTTCCAGTCTTCTTTCCTTTTGCCTTTATACTTCTAACAGTTTAACTTTTAGTATTTCTCCTACTCTCAGAAGAAGCAGCCAACTTAAGAGTGGCGTTAGCCCCGGACTTCCTAGGCGTGAAAGTCTTACTAACACCCTTCGGATACTTCCTTTCTCTTTAAGTTGTTGTTTTATTCACCATCATCATATGACAGGCGTTCTTCTGGATCCCTCTCTTATCAGTCTAATGCACAGTAAACTCCTTTACTAATAGTTTGCAAACAAACATTGCTTTGGATATCTCATATCTTTTAGCCTTTGTCTGTCTCTGAAAATGATTTTCAGATTCCATGAATATCACATAACTATCCAAACTTTCGAAGTTCGGGTCTCATGGAAGCAAACATATTGCACTTTGACTGAAAAGGAATTCTAGCTTTTGGATCGAAGGACGAGAGTCACATGATCCATAGCATTAGCGGGAGAATACCGAAAGCATGCGATAGGACAAAGTCCTTCTCGGCACTCTTGAGGACAATCCTCACATTACGTTACCAACCATAAAGTTTTAACCAGATATTTAACAGCTATTCAATTTTAATAGGGAAGGTGGAAACGTGAGCCATTATTCTACAACTATTATGCAAACCACACTTAGACAGTGTTCAAAATTAATTGCACTGAGAATTAAACAAGTTAATTCTACAGTGCGCTCCCACTCAAATCAATATCTCTCATAATTGATTGTGAGTGATACAAGATCCGCATTTCAATTCGACGCCATTGACGGGTTCATCACTGATGACGTGAATTTCAATCGGTAGGCCAACTTACCAATCACATCTCTATGTGACTCTTGTTCATCTTTCGATGCGTGTGTTCCGAGCTCAGGACTGTCCTGCCTGAACGTCAAGACAACCAAATGATCTCGCTGCGAGGTCTGACCTCACCCGCCTCACACTTCTCTAATCGTTCGTACTCATGTGTACATGTCGTACCCCGAAAAGTTAGGTGCCGTGACGGTGCTACACTTGGCAGAACACTAACTACTTGATATTTTGTGAGAGATCACCCTAATAAAAAGCGACTACCGCGCAATCAAGAAGGGTGCATCATAAGGGATAAACATGTGAGGCAATTCATAATAGCATGATATGGTATAGCCCTTTCTGACGGAGAAGTCTTTCATTTCTTCATCTTCGGCATTCACGTCGGTGTTCACCTTCGCGAAGATTGCCACCACCTTGTCGATGCACCAGATAATATTGCTATCTCTATAGCTAATAAAATAAGTGCATTACATAAGGTTGACACGCAGGTCATTAAAGTGCAATCATATGGCTCCAGCCATCATGCCGAATCATGACACGCAGGTCATGTTAATCAAATTACATCATATAATCATCTCATACATAATCAAATTAATATGAGCACTGCTATACCACATCATATGCACATGCAAACCATCCTACAAAACCAAGTTAGACGCCTCTAATCGGTTCATGCAAAAATTTATTTTACGTGGCTTCTAAGGTTTCGAAACAAACCGAAGCTACCAACGTCCATTATCAAGTATGATAATTCAAGTTGCTAGATTAACTTTCCAGGGTGTATGAAACACGAGATAATAAAATCTCGAGCCCCATACTAACCTTCGTCATACGCGTGACCCCCGTGCAAATCATATCTGCATTGCCCTTTCGTCTGCGAAACATCCATCTTTCTCAACTATGGTGGAACCCAAAGAACTATTAGCAGTTCGTTGATCTGTCAATCAGCATACTCAGGAGCAGCATGAAAGGATCGCGGATTGCCAGAACTTTGTGGGATTCCACCATGCCGTCAAGATCAGGACTACACAAATTCCAGGGAAGCAACAAGAACATCGGGTAACAGATTTCATCTGCTACCCGCACAAATAATTTTCAGCAATAGATCTCATCTACTACCTAATTATATTGTGCAACACCCATACATCTCTATGTATTCTAGATCGCAACCTGCATCTACGCATAGCACGGCTCTTGATGCCACTGTAGGGTAACGCAGCAGAAAATAAAAAAATTCCGACCTACGCACTAGCCCAGGACCACTATGGAGACTGCATACAAGGTTTGATCATTTTCGTTACCGACTCGTAGCGCAGCGGAAGTAGAGTCGATGACGAATGGCGGTGCAGATCCCCGCAGCTAGGATTTTACAACCTCCCAACTGCGAGGATGTATACCCTCATCTGCCCCGCGGACAGCCCTCCGGGAGGCGGTCGGACAGTCCCTCGGACGGTGTCGCGGACAGCCCTTCGGGAGGACCTCCGAAACTCGGACTGTCACTCGGACAGCCCTTCGGGAGGACCTCCAAAACTCGGACGGTCACACGGACAGCCCTTCGGGAGGCACTCTCGAACTAAGACCGAAACTACGATCTCTCTACAGAGTTGCACACATACGGTGTCATCTATCCGGCAGGGCTTCGCCGTCCAGAACTAGTTCCTGCCGGAACCCAGACAGCCTTTCGGCTCTACGAAACTATTTCGCTGGGAGGGAGAGAGAATGCCAGATCATGCATGGCTTGTGTATGAGAGCAAGAGTTAAGCATATGGGGCTGCCCACACACCTCTATTTATAGGATAGCCAAGGGCCAAAGATGTCATACAAAAAACCCCAAAGTACCCCCACTTTATGCCTTTTCATAAAAGAATAAAGATAAAAGGGGTGCCATGTGGAGCTCCAAGGATCTCCACCATGCTTGGCTGGCCACACTTGGGGGCCCCCCACATGGGGGTGCCTTGGCTCCCAAGTCCTTCTAGAAGGCCTTTTGGAAATATCCAAAAAGGTGCTTTCCCATAAATATCCAAAAATCACTTTCACTATTCACGAAGACATATTTCAGCGTATGATCGAACTGAAAATATTCATGTGGGCTTAGAACATTTCCAGTACCCACCAAAATAATTTTCAACGTGAGCCGGAACAATTCCGGTTTAGTGATTTTCATCTGCGAAAAGCATCTGAAGCGGTTTCGGCAGCTCCGGAACATTTCCGGTTTTCATTCCGGAAAATTCTAGAAAGTTTCCAGAATGATTCTGGCACCCTCCAAGAATTATCAGGCATGTGCCAAAACCAATTTGACTTTATGGTATCCTCTGAAACAACTTTTCAGTTTCACCGAAACTGTTCCGGTGTTCTCTCTGCGGAACTTTTCCGGTGTCCGAAACTTTTCCGGTGTCCGAAACTTTTTCGGTGATTTTCTCTCAGACTCCCTGTCTAGTATTCAACAGATAGATGACCCTTAAGCGTGTGACCCTATAGGTTTGGTGAAGCATAGACATGACCCGGAACCCCTTCCGATCAATGATCAACATCGGAGCCGTGGACACCCATATTGACCCCTTTACCCACACGAATGAATATTCGAGCGAACCTCCAGTTGCCGTGTGCTATTCCTGTTGCTTCGTGATATGTTACAAATACCCGAGGTGAGACACTTTGGCATCCCCGTGGATCAACAACTTGTCCACTATGCCAGTTACCTCGTTGCCGGTATTGTTCTCTTTTCTCGTTCCCGTGTTCCGGCATCCCCGTGATCAAATCACAAAGTGTCTGGCCAGACGATGATGAATACCGTAACACCGAGAGGGCCCAGAGATATCTCTCCATCGTCGGAGGAGCAAATCCCAATCTTGAGCTATCAAGTTACTTGACACACTTTTCCATGAACCCGTAAGCCGCCGTAATAGCCACCCATTTACGGATGACGTTTAACAAACCCCAAAGTTCATGAAGCAAGCATGAAGAAACTCGATACTCTCATGGTCTAAGGAATCATGCAAACGTTAACCATCTCAGTGTTATTAACCATTAACTTATGACGAATGTATCTCATAGCATAACATCAATTCGGGTCGATTCAACACAAGTGTTCTACCAACATTGCGCCCTCAAAATTGCCGGCATAGCCATGCCCATGATCAGGAAAACAGGATCATCATGCAATACTTGAGCCAGTCTTAGAGGCCAGACTAGGAATACATTTTACCGTTTATTCTTCCACACGTGCATATGAGTCTTCCTCCGAGCCTCGTGGTTATTGCAGACTCGAGAACCATAGCAGTTATAGCATGGAACATAAACCTAATTATGAATAGGGAGATAATCAATAACATTTATTATTGCCTCTAGGGCATATCTCCTACAGATGACGGCTCCGGTGATCCAACAATGGAGGAGGAAGGAGATCATGACGGCTCCGGTGACCGAATGGCGGAGGAAAGAGATCATGATCATGGCTCCGGTGACCGAACGGAGGAGGGAGCCTCAACTGTTTCAAAGTCCGACGAGGTAAGAAGACGAGGCCCGAAGAAAAGGTTGCGCCCGGATGAAAGGTTCACGATCATAGAAGTCGCGAAATATGGCCAACCGATTGCTCCCAAGCAGACCAAGGACGCATTTGTACATCAGTGTGGAGTTGTTGTTAGGGACTATGTCTCGATCAACACCCATCAATGGAATAAGAATAATAAGGACCCTGAAGTTTCTTTTGTCCATGATAGACTGAAAGATGATCTTTGGACCGAGCTGATGGCAAATTTCAGCTTACCGCGAGAGGAGGATCCGAATAACCCAGTTATAGAGCGAAAGGTCAAGGCGTTTGCTCTTAAGAAGACGGCAGAACTATTCAGGAACTGGAAGAAAGAGTTGAACACAAAGTTTGTCGAGAAAGAGGAGACTCCGAAATTCGTCGGTCGATATGAGAAGAGAAGAGATCAATGGCCCGAATTTGTGGCCTACAAGAAATCGGAGAAGGGTAAGAAATGGTCACTGACAAACAAGAAAAATGCTGCAAGGAAGAAGTATCACCATCACATGGGGTCAGGTGGCTACTACAAAGCCCGGCAGTTGTAGGACAAAGCTAAGCAAGACCTGCTTGCTAAGAATGTCCAACCAGCGACATTGCACTGGCGAGATCGTTCAAGGACTTGGTTCTTCAGGGTTGGGGGAACTTTGGACCCAGAAACAGGGGAGTGTGTTTGGACTGACGACCAACTTGCAATACCCTTCCGGAAGCTTCAGGCAGTAATCAAGGCAGCGCAGGAAGGGACGTTCATTCCCGACAGAGAGAAGGACGAGCTGACAGAGGCCCTCGGGAATCCTGAACACCCTGGACGAACACGAGGCACACCAGGCTCCGTTCCGTGGAAGCATGGGTTTCCCGACAGCGGTGGTTATAGAAGCCGAGAGAGAAAAAGGAAACAGGAAGCAAGCGAAATGCAGAAGCTCAGTGCAAGATTAGCAAAACTAGAGGAACTTGAGAGCCAGCGAGCTACCGGCCAACCATCTGAGCGGCACGAAGATCCTTCCTTCGACGCTACCCCACCATCTCAGCGGAGAAGCAGCGTGGCTTTCACAGAGCTCGTTCAGACTGATTTCATGGCTCCTCGCTACCCCGTGGATAGTATCACGGCGGCTGAACATTGCGAGCTAATGACGAAATGCCAGAACCTGACCTTCAAGGAGGCGGTCGGCTCTGTTGTACCTCCTCGAGCTGAGGGAAATTTCCATTGCCGTCCGATTCCACATGGCTATGCTGTTGTGACGGTGGACGAAATAATGAATGGATTTGAGGGGCTGGAGCTTGACAACCCTACATGTGAAGAGGATATTATTCTTTTGGAAAATGCTTTGAGGAGTACCTGTTTATGGAGAAAAGAGTACATCAAGCTTCCAAACTGGACGCCTCAGCAGACTCAACCTCCTCTGGCGCGTCAGGGCACTCCGCCTCCTCCTCCTTCTCCGGCGCGTCAGGGCACTCCGCCTCCTCCTTCTCCTCCTCCGGCGCGTCAGGGCACTCCGCCTCCTCCTTTGCCTCCTCTGGCGCGTCAGTGCACTCCGCCTCCTCCTCCTCCTCCGGCGCGTCAGGGCACTCCGCCTCCTCCGGCGCATCAGCAACGGCGGAAGAGAGTCGCCGCCGCCACTCCGGCGGCTAGCAGTACAATAGGCAGGAAGAAATTCAAATTTGGTCCAAGCCTCAAGCCTCTTCCGAAGTTACCATATGACAGGACCAAAGAGGAAAACGCTGAAATCAGTGCACCGAAGTGAAGGCCCATTTTGCACGGAAAGATCCACCTCTGAAGGAAACGGTAGATCCGGTGAAAGCGAAGAGCACTCTGCATGCCCTGAAGCGACCACCACGGACTCGGCTATCCAACTATGACCGCATAATTACTAAGACACATGCTGAAGCGCAGCGGTCAGGAAGTACTTCCAGTGCTGCAAGAGAGAAAAAACGAAGAAGTGGGAAAACAATTCCCCAGCTCGGCGAATAGGAGAAGCAATCGTGCCCCCCGCTCAAGGTGTCTAGCGATATCGCTAATCATCCGGTGTTACTGCCCGGTACCATTCTTGATGATTACCTGCCCGATGATGTATAGTTTGAAACGGCTGAGGTAGTAGACCTGCAGGAAGTGGAGCACGGGTAGTAGACGGCTGAGGTACCATTCTCGACTTTAGATACGAGCACGGGAAGCCTCTCGTCAAACCTAATCATCCTCATCTAACAACTATGACAAAAATTGCATGAGTGGTACATGGAAACCTGCAGGAAGTCTGGGACCGACAGTTTGTTTGTCGGAATTAAAAAAGAGCACGACTTCCCTGGAGTCGACCTGCTGCCTGTTGAATTTGTGGAGTTATTTCAGTTATACAATCAAAAGGCCCTCGACAAACAACTCATGACTTGCTACTGTCTGTAAGTATTACTTCTATAATTAAGTCTCTAGCTCAACTCGTTCATTGCATGTATATATAATTATCCTCACTATATTATGCAGATTGAAGATGGTCGAATGCAAAAAAGCACAAATCTATGACATTGGGTTCATTAGCCTAAATACCGTAAATGAATGGTCGGTACAAAACGAGGCCAAAGATACCGAGGACAACTTGCTAGAAGCGTTCCTTAGACATCAAAACAAAAGAGAAATACTCTTTTCTTTCAACTTCAAGTGAGTGTTACTGTCTTGTGCATATTCGGTTTGGCTTACTCGAGGTTAAGTAATGTAATTGATGAGTTATGCGTGCGCAGCTTCCACTATATTCTGCTATCCATTAACCTTGACGGGGCATTAGTAACTTTCTTAGACTCGCTCCGTAAAGATCCCAAGTATTATGCGGACATGACTGCAATGCTCCAGAAGTAAGTTCAATCAATACCGGGACCATATCGGCAACTTTCGTTCATTTCCTGATATCAAGTAATCATTTTCTTTGCCTGCCAGGGTTTGGAAAAAGTTCACCACTATGGTTTCGGGTCTGAAGAAGGAGCTGCGATTTACACACCCCAAAGTAAGTAGTACTAGCTAGTTCCGCGCATCTCTCGTTGATTCTAGTTTCATCAATACCATTATCATGCTTGCTTATCAGTTTGATTGAACTCTATTCTCGTAAAGTGCTTGTACCAGGCACCCGGGACTCATTTCTGTGGATACTACGTATGCGAGTTCATTCGCCACTATACCTCTGAGCGGGGCTTCTCTGAGAAACAATTTGAAGTACGTAAACAATATTCACAGTTTTATTTTACATATTACCATCAATTGTGTATAGTTTCATTCATATATATGTATTGACCCCCTTCTTTAAAGTAGATCTGGCAGATGAGGGATGAACTCCTACCACATGATCGTATACGAGCAATTCAAGAGGAATTGGCGGGATTCTTTCTTGACCACGTCATACCTGAACATGGAGAATACCATGTGAAATTGCAAATGGATCTTAGGTCTTAGGGATTGTAAGAGATGTTATATTGTACATATGTAGTAGCGTCGGATAGATATACGAAAACTTGTTGTTCGACCAAGCACGGAGAAAGAGATGTCACTTCTCTCTATATATGTTCATGACGATCTTGTGTAATTAATGGTTTCCTTCATTTGCTTACTAGCTAGCGTCGAGTTCTCTCTATATGTATAGTAGCTAGCGTCGACCAAGCACGGAGAAAGAGAGGTCACTTCTCTCTATTAGCTGGCTAACACAATATGAAACCCCTAAATTAACCCTCCAAAACCCCTAAACCCCCCCCCCCCCCTTCCAAAAATAAAAAAAACCCAGCGCCTGCAAGCTGCTGACGCGTGGCTGCCTTTTGGTACCGGTTGGTGTTACCAACCGGGACTAAAGGTCCTCCTGCCTGGGCGCCCCGCAGCGGCCACGTGGAGCCCCTTTGGTCCCGGTTCGTAAGCAAATCGGGACTAAAGGTTTTGGGCATTAGTCCAGAACCGGGACTAAAAGCCCTCTAAAACCGGGACCAGTGCCCTGTTTTCTACCAGTGGGATAGACTATTGAACAAATGCAAGTAGCTGCCCAACGACTCAGACTTTATCGTCAATGTCGGTTGTGCTACAGACTGGCCAGCATCTGATCTCTGAGTAGCTATGATCATACTTCTATGGTGCCGGCAACATATCCAGCCGCTACCTTTTTTTTCTTCTCAAAATCAAACATGAACTCTTTTTTTTGACCGTGAGGCTTGAGCTTCATCTTTTTTGTACGTGCATGAATTTTCATTTTTTTTAGATTGAGATGTGGACTCTTTTTAATGAGAGGCCTGACGACTTTCTGTTCACGTGCCTGAGATCTTCATAACTGTACACGTATTTGTTTGGCACATTGTTTTATTTTCACAAAACTTAGACGTGTGTGTTGGAGACTCGTTCTTTGGCTGGGAGACTCATTTATTTACGCGTGGGAAAAAAGCACGTTCGTTCGGAACTATTTTTTTTAGGGAGTGACTAATGAATAGACGTCTGATTTTAAATTTGTGTCAGGCCGTTTTTTGGTTCCACTTAATGATTGACACGTGTCTAAGCTTTCAGTCTCAGAACTGATCAGTCTTAAAAACATCTGTTTTATTTCATGCTTCAGGTCGAAAATCTGTACAAGCCTGATTTACGTTGAAAGAACATGCTCCCTAAACGGGCCGCCTAGCGGACCCGTTAACAGAAAAACGCGAAGGCCGCAGAAAGAAAAAAAACCACACCATCAGTTCAGCGGGCTGGGTTAGTTCCCGACCTCCACCTGGCCCAGCCGGTCCAAGCTTTTCCACCCCTCCTCCTTTGACCCCCGATCACCTTCTTCTTCCTCAAGTCTATGCAAAGGCGACGGCGGCTGGCAGCGGGAGAAGACATGGATGGTACTTGTGATCCAGATCTGGGGGACTTGGAGCCGCCGTGTACTGCCCTCGCCCCCAACCAAAATACGAAAACACTGGCACATTAATTAAGGCAATTCAGTTTTACTCCTGATTCAGTTTTACCTAAATTTAGGCAAATAAAGAGTGCTACTGATCCTAACATACAAAACTTGTACATGTGAAATTCAGTTTTAAATGGTACATTAATCTAGTCCATCCGTGTTGTTGTTCAGGAATGAAAATAACTTGGTAAAAGCTAGCTAACTATCCCAGCCTATGTGCTAACACACAAAACTATCTGCGTGGTAACACACAACTAGTTTAGTAAAAATGCATGACCTGAACCTGAAGAAAACACAAGAAAGAAAAATCGATTGCTTACTTAATTATTAGTACACTGAAGCCTTGACCGAACACTCTTTGACGCCTCGTCACCCTGCCCTAATTAAATGTCCAAAATCTGAAATGAAAAATAGAAAAAAAACATAAACTGAAGTCTGAAAAATGAAAACTAATGTAGACTGAAATGGAAAAGACTATATTGATAACTATCCATATAACATGTAGACATCTAATGCATGACTGCCATCCACCACCGGTCCTATCCCCCTTTAGTCTGAAGAATGATTACATCTAATGCATGAATGCCAACAGGAGGGTGATGCTGCTTACGATCCAGAGCGAAACCACCTAGAGCCACCCCAAGGGGAATCAACTCAGGTAACAAACACACCGCCCTCCCCCTGAAAATTTCATTCATACATACATGCTGCATCTTTGTAATCACCCTACTTCTGAATCATTTTATACATTAATTATGCTACATGCCGCAATATAAATGACCGAATGATAAAAAATACAACAAGACTGATTGAAAACAGATGATGAATAGTAAGATGACTCAAGATGGTTGAATAGTAAGATGACTCGAGAAAAACTGAAAAGTGAAGGATTGAAGACAGAGAGAAGAGGACTGAAGAAAGAAAACATACCAACCCGAATACTGAAATATTGAAATCATGGAGGCTGATAATATAGAAATACATGAAAGCTATAGAAGACTAAAACCTGAATAAGACTGAAAATGTCACTAAACCTAACCATGTACTAACCTGCACTGGTGAGGACAGAAACTGAAAACTTAAAACTGAAAGTATGGCTGACAATTATGAGATGATGTAACTGAAGACAACGCAAAACTGAACCCAAAACTGTAAACTGAATTTGACACCTACAGGTTCAGACACTAGAAGGACTGATCGAAATAAAACTGAGGACTGATGAAAATGATACCTAACAATGATACTGACAAAACTGAAAAAATGACATCTAACACTGAAAGTACTGACGAAACTGAATAAAATGGCACTTAAGAATGAAACTACTGACGAAACTGAATAAAATGGAACTTAACAATGAAAATACTGAAACTGAAGAAACAAATCTTCATGTGAGGAAAACTGAGACTTGAGAGTTGAGACTAAGAATAAGATTGAGTGGAACAATGAATTACAATGAAACAAAGATGACATATACTGAAACATAAATACTATATGATGGACTAAAATAATAAATATTGAGGCTGAATACTGAAGCACTAAGGACTGATCCAAAGAAGAACCGAGGACTGATGAAATAAAAAAATGATGAATGAGGCTGAATCCTGAAGCGCTAAGGACTGATCCAAATAATAACCGAAAACTGATGAATGGGTACTGATAAGAACACGGAACAAACAATGAAGAATGAACAACATCAGGAATAATGAAGCTCACACGAGATAATAAATAACTGAAATAAAAAATAAAGAAACATGACAGATAAGCACTCACGTGGTGAACAATCAGAAAATATGGCAAACTGAGGACACTGATTGACTAGTAATCTAACGGAGACTGAAGACTGAATATTGAACGAGACTGATAACATATTGACATGCAATGAATATAACTGAATCCAAAAAATGATGAGAAGACAAGAATAAGAACAAAAATAACATGACTAATGAATGAAAATAATGAAAATCTGAAAAAATAATGACAAACTGAAAAAACTGAATAAATAAACTGAATCTACATTATTCGTTTTATGCTTCCTGCTTCTTCATCACATATATGTTATTCAGTTCATGTTGTATCTGAAAAAAATGACTGGATTTTACAGATCAATCGCAATGGGAATGAGGATATGCAAGATATCTACATTGGAAGCCAAGAAGCTGTGTTCATGCAGGTCAAAAAGAGGAGGGATAAAACATGATTTCTATTTTATATGCCTTCAGACTTGTGTGAAACTAATAGAACAATATATATGTGCATGAAACAGCCAAACTTCTCTTATGTGGCATTGTTAAAGGGTTATATTGACCTAAATGAAGGCTCTCATACAATCAATACTCAGGTGCTCAAAAATTCTAATAAATATATTTCAAAACAATATAAATGAATAAAATCATTAAACAAAAGCTAAAAAAAGAAAAAAATGATAAACTATGTTCAAACTCATGTGCAGGGGCAGGAGTCGTGCTTGTACGGTACTGACAACGGTGAAACAAGTGATGGGGTTAAACCTCTGCAACATTTACAACCAATAAATGCTGGGGGACACGACGCGAACAGCACACCAAGCCTTGAGGTAAGCGTGCTGAGAAACTAAAAACAAATGGGGGAAGTAACAAATGATGAAATTACCAAAATGGATGTGTGATAGGTTTTAACGTTCCCTTTTATTCAGGATTTATGCATGTTGGGCGACTTTGTTGACGGCCAAGACAATTCTCCTGTGCAAATGGAGGATCTGGATGCACAAACAACAAGTTTTGAATTGTGCAAGGAGACGGAGGATATGTCGTTTGATGACTGCCAAGGAGATCCATGGAGACCAACCCTCTTTGACGATATTCTCTTGGATCAGGTGAGTGAAAATATTTTCTAATGAAAATTTTAAGAGAAAGAAAAGAAAGGGAAAATAATTTGACACACATTTAATCATTAACCAAAAAACTACACCCGCTGCAGGTTGATACAAACAATGAAGGAACAAGTGAAACTATTGAAAGGGGCCAAAATCATACCTGGAATCTCGACTCGCCAACATGTGTTCATGATGGTTCCTACAGAGAGTCTCAAGAGGCAGGAACATCAACTAATGCATGCCGCCTGCAAGTGCCAGACAACGAGAATGAAGATAATGAAATCAATGAAGAAACCATAGATGAATTTTTGGAAAATGAAAGACGGGCCGCAGAAGGAGGAAATGACCGAACAATTGACAGTGAACTGAAACCTGAAACGGGGATGCAATTTGCCACGAGGGAAGAAGCTCAAAAGTTCTTAAACTTCTATGCCTTTGTAGCTGGTTTCTCCATATCAGTCGTGTCGACTGCCCGTACAACCAGCAAAAAAAGGGATGGAGAGGTTACAAGGGTAACACTGAAATGCAACAAATATGGGCATAATACAGAGACCGAGAGAGAAAACTTGATTGTACACAGAAAAAGCACTGTCATAGCAAAGACAGATTGCAAAGCGCAAATGCTAATTGCTTTGAAAGATGGGAGATGGCGCATAACTAACCTCAATCTTGATCATAACCATGAGCTCAACCCTGGCAGTAGGTTTTTCAGATCTCATGTTTACATGTCTGATGAAGAGAAAGCCTTGATCAGAACAATGAAAAGGTGCAACATTCCTACAAGGAAAATAGTGGCAGTGTTGGCATACATAAGAGGAGGAATGGACAAGCTACCATACAACAAAAGGAAAGTGAGTAACTATGGTACCACAATAAACAGAGAGTTGGAAAACAGTGATGTCATGGAAGTGCAGCAATACTTTCAGAAGAAACAAGCTGAGAGCCCTGGATTTTGCTACTCAATGGAGGTAGATGGGAATAACAAGGTCAGGAGCATTTTTTGGACAGATGCTAGATCCAGAATAATGTACCAAGAGTATGGTGACTGCATCAGCTTTGACACAACATTCCTAACCAACAAGTACAACTTGCCGTTTGCACCGTTTGTTGGTATTTCTCCACATGGGAAGACATACTTGTTTGCTTGTGCTCTTATTATCAACGATAGTGCTAACACATTCAAGTGGTTGTTCCAGCAGTTCTTGGCAGCAATGGGAGGGAAGGCACCCAAATCAATAATAACCGACCAGGACAAAGGAATGGAAAATGCAATAAAAGATGTGTTTCCACAAGCAACGCACAGAACATGCTTGTTCCATGTGATGAAAAAAGCTAAAGAAAAAATGTGCAGAGTGTTTCAACTGAATCAAGGGCTGTATGAGGACTTTCGCGACATAGTGAATAACTCATTGACAGAGAAAGAGTTTGAAACACTGTGGCAAACAATGATTGAAACTTACAATGTGGGTGAGGTGAAATTTTTCCAAGACATGTGGAAAGCAAGAAAAAAGTTTGTGCCAGTGTACTTCAAGACGAAGTTTTTCCCATTCATTCAAACAACGGCCAGGAGTGAGGGCACAAATGCTTTGTTCAAGAAGGGTGTTGGTGCACAGTTCAGCTTGATAAGCTTCCTACGAGAATACCAGCGAATACTAGACAACATACATGCAAATGAAGATGAGATTGACCACAATGCAACGCACAAGAAAGTTTCCTGGAAAACATTCACTACTAAGTATTACATTGAGAGACAAGCACACAACCTGTACAACATAAGCATCTTTAGGAAATTTCAGATCATCCTCAATGATGTAACAAGACTGCAAATCAGAGAAGAGGAAAGAATGAAGCTATACATGGTATACCAGGCAAAGAACTATCACAAACAAGAACATAGGACAAGGCTTTATGTGGTGCAAGTGGATGCTGACAGAGAGGATTACTCCTGCATTTGTTGCAAGTTTGAAAAGGATGGCATTTTGTGCTCTCATATTCTGAAAGTGATGCTGCATCTTGAGGTGGATGAGATACCAGACAAATACATAATAGACAGATGGAGAAATGAAGGCAAGAAAATGAATAAACCCAAGGCGATTCCACTCAAATTAGATAATGATCAACTCAGGTACAATGTCCTAGGGATGAAGCTAATGGAACTGGGCTCAAACGCATCAAAGAGTCAAAGGAAATTTGAGCACCTACTATCAGAAATGGTCAGAATTCAACAACACTTCAATGATATGGATAGAGAAGGAGAAGATGAAGTGGATGGGCAAGGAGAACAAACAGAGGAGCGCAACGAGTCCAACAGGACAATAGGGACACTAACAACTATGGCACAGAGCGGGGGCAGTAGTTCAACTGTTGATCTATTGAATCCTGATAAGGCCCACACAAAAGGTCGTCCACGATTGATGACAATACAAGAACGTATAAAAACCAAGACATTCTACAAATGCAGCCACTGCCATGATCCAGATCACACAAAAAGGAAATGCACTAATCTGGATAATGTCTACGACTTCCCAAAAAAGAAGAGATCGAGGAAAGCAAAGCATCCAAAAACAGCTGATGCAGGTGATTTCCTCAAAACTTATTAGAAAATAAGTATAGCACCCGGTTATATAGAAAACACACTCATCTAAAAATTGCGAAAAAAGGTAGGTTTACTGAATTCCAAAAAATAACTCTTTCACATATACTACAGGGCGACAAAATTCTACGAGGGGAAACAACAAAGAGAACAACGCCAGCAACTTACCTACTGATATGAATATTCAAGTGCAGCAATGAAGTTGCTCCTGCCCTGCAACTCAATCTCCATATGCTCATGCCCTGCGTGGATGGAGAAAAGGAGTAGAGAAGACTATTTAAATTGGTGATTGCACAAACTTCATGTAAAAAAAGATTGAGAGAGAAGATTTGAACTGAAGAATAAGCACAAATGTTTTGTTTTTTAGACTAAATTATATGCAGAATGTTCTTGAGACTAAATTTTTTGAGACATGTTTTTGAGACTATTTTTTTGTTATTGCTTGACCTATGCATTAATCTATAAAACATATGCAGAATAAAAATGATATACTGAAGATGGAAAACTTAAGCACGAGGGGAAGCTCCCACACTCTTGTACGCTCCATCTTAGGACTAATACTCATACTAACAAGTCCTCCATAGTCACTGCTCATGATCGTGATCATCGCAGAGGTGAAACATGAATGGAACTGATAGACAAACTAAAATCCGAGCAACAATAGGAAATCCCGCATGCATTTTCTTTGGGGTAGAAACATATTTTTTTCCAGCTATCGACAACTACACAAATGAACAAAGAGAACTGGCTTTCCCTATTCCCAGCAAGAAAAAAACTAGACTATGTACACATAACCTAGGCTCGTCCTAAGATAATTTGATTATTGGGTATACAATAAAAAATCTGAAGCAAAACATATCTAAAAAAATCAGTACTCACACACTAAGAAAACATCCGGTAGAACACGTTGGAAAAACAACTATGATCATGAAAGGCAATATGCCTGACCAAAAAATATAAAACATGACCGAAATGATAAATGTAGATTGAAAAAATGGTAGAAGACAACTATTTACACTTCTGAAACTAAGCATCAAAAAGGAATAAAAACAAGATGCTAAGTTCAGATACTACACTCCGGAGAACTTGGGTACAAATACTACACTGTTGCACAAAAACCTCAAGATACACTAAAATGAAAAAGCAAAAAAAATTAATAACATATCGCTACAAAACACTAGAATAAACTAAATTCTGAATCTACTAAGTTAGGTATAAGAAATTTCAGAATTTCAAAAAAGATTGTAACTCACAAGCTGAAGAATGAACAAAAGTAATTATAGCAATATATGGAACAACCTAGAATGGAATAATGAACACACACCCCGTTGTCTCTGAGTGAATAGGTAAGACTAAACAAATACTAAAAAAAAGTGTCTCCCATTTACAACGGATATAATTAAGGTGGGCGTATAGCCAAGGACACTTTCCTCAACAATTCCACCATCTACTACACTAACAAAATGATCTAGATGATACTAATTTTTTTAAAGATGAGCCTATCTTCTTCTCTTGATGTCCATCCAACGAGCCTAGAAAACAGAGAACACCGTCACTGTCAAGGGAGATTGTTGGCAAAGTCGCCCTGTGAAAGGAAAAAAAGGAAAGGACAAGAAAAACAGACAGTGTAAATAAGGTCAGAAAAATAGAAGAATGGAAAAGATGCTAAACAGAATTTACAAAGATGAGAAAAACATGAAAGATTGAAAATGGATAAAAAGAGAAGAAAAACCTGTATGTTGGAACAAGTGACAAGCCTCTTGTCTGCTGTGTTTTTCTTCCAAAAAAAAAGCTGGTTCATGTACTGAATTCTTATGTGTTGGATGTCATATTGCGAGAAAATCTTGCGCAGGTCCAAAGTTGGTTCCCATATCTCCATTGCCTTTGTTGCAAACACTCCACAGTCATTACTGAAAAAAGGGGGGTGATGTTCAGAAAAGCAAGCAAAAAGGGAATGAAAAACAGAGCACGGGGAAAAGGAGCCCTCACTCAGTTTCCTGCTTTGGCACGTGAGGGTACATCCTATTGAAATTCTTGAAGTTATGTTGATCTGTTTGGAAAATGATTTCCCACAAGTTGATGAAATTCTTGATCTGCATGTCAATGAAAAATGATGAAAAGAGAAAAGAAAAAAAACAATATGCAATCATATAGATGGGCGAAAAAAACATTTAGACAGAAAATAGAAGCAGTGAATAAAGTGTTAAGGACAGAGAGATATATGAGGTTGATGAACAACTTACCAATTTCTCTCTGATAGACTTGTGAAGATATGAGTTCATGTCGTATAAAGAATCCAAGAAGGCAAAAACTTTCCACTTGAAATCGACAGCGAAGACTATCCAGTGATTGCTCAGGCATGTGGGGAAGAACAACTGATGAAAAAGATACAATAACATAAAAAGAATAAAGTTAGAAAAATAATATCAAAACAGAAAAAGAAGAAAAAGAACAAAGAAAAAGGAGATAGAAGAACACACCGTGTTTGAATATTCTAGCCGTTTACCCCTACTTGCTGATGCTGACCCCAAGAACGAAGTGGCAATCGATCTTAGATGTTCTTTGTTTGTGTAGTTCAATATGTTCTCCTGGGGGAGGCGGAAAATACAAGAAAGATTACAAAAATTGCAACTGGAGGGAGAGAAAGAAGCAAGCAAAAGAAAAATAATAGATGATCGAGCCAAAAACATACGCCAATATGAGGGAAAAAGTGGTGCCTTCCAGAGATTGTGGGATGACGGTCCTCAAAGAACTTCCGACAAAAACAAGGAATCAAGAAATTGTCGATGTTGCCGGTTGGCATAAGGCTTTGACCAAGAGATACAAAATTACAATGAACCATCGAGTATGACAATGCATACTTCCTGTTGTTGCCACAGAGAACAACAAAAAACTGATGATGAAACTTGAAAAGAAGGAAGTACAAAATATGATAAGAGTACAAAAATATGATATAGCACAGACATTAAAAAAGATGGAAAATACTAGTGAGTGTAAAAAATACTTAACAACAGGCTAAAGGAAACTGATTGACATACCTCTGAATGCCCTTTGTATAGGCAAGTTCAATTATTGAGTTGTAATGCATGCAGTCTTCATCTGACACGGGGAACTTTTCATTTTCCTCTATTCGGAGTTCCAAGATCCTTTTTGGTTTAATAATGATCAAATCATCCTTTGCGCCGTTGTTGACAACGGTGCCCGGTGCAAGCTCATCGATAATGATATAGTTATCGGTGTCATCTGGCATGTCAACAACCTCTTGTACCTCAGCTGTCGATTGGCGTTGTCGCTTTGCAATTGGTCTGATTAGATTGTTGTATACATGATCTGCATTCTTGGCTAGTTCGACTTGCCTAACACCAAAACTAGTTGGACTGATATCAACAATGTCTGCCTTCCTCTTAGCTGGCTGCATAAAGTAATAAACTTCAATCAAAGGCTAACATGGCAAAAAAAGCAAAAAACTGAAGGGGGTACTAAAAACGCATCAGGAATAATCTAGTTGAAGCTGCTGCTAACACACAACTGATACAAAAAAGTGACATGTGAGCAGAGAGAAACTCATTTTAGAAAATCTAAAAAAACATAAACTTTCAAAATGTCAAACCAGTACTGAGACTTCTAAAAAAATTTAGAAGATATATGAAACAACTTATTTTCCTCTGAAAAAAAATTAATATCCAAGAGAAAGTGCTACCAAACAGAAACTGAGCCAAAACAGCTCCTATATCCGACACACAAGACTAAATATGAGAGGTCTAACAAAACTACCTCAACTCCTATATCCTTTGCAGCATCATAACAAAAAGTAAAAGAGTAAAAAACTTAACACTAACCAGAGAGGAAGAAAGATTAACCATTGGCATTGGTGCTTGTTTTGCGCCAATGATTTGGCTGGGTTTTGAAATATTATTGTCTGCCAATGCCACAAGATTAGGAGGGTTGTTTCTGGTTCCAATGGTGTGGTCCTGTAATGCATGGGGTGTTAGATGAAAAAGATAAAACAAATACTAACAAAAGAAAAGACCCGAGAAAAAGATGCATAAAGCTGACCTCCTCGCTGAACAACTTTGTACGACCTATGGGCGACATGTGGTTAGTCATATGGTAATTGCTCTGCCCTGCCTGAGGATGTGCTACCTGACCTCCAACATCATTATTTGTGTCGTTTACGCTGGTGGAGTGTGTGAAATTTCCCTGGGTGTGTTGCACACTAAACTGAAAATAAGAGTTGCGCTCTTTCACCCCTGCTGGGAACGTGTTAAGCAAAGAGAACTCCTGGTCACGGTGCATTGTGTTGCACACCCTAGCCCTGACCTTCTTCAGTACTTGCACTTCGGGATCTTGGAGGGGAAAAAATAAATAAAAGGGGGAAGTAAAACTTGACTGCAGAATTCATAACAAAACTGAACTTGACCGGCTAATAAAAAGAAGAGAAATGATTTACCTTTTGCATTGCTGTGCTCGACAATTTTAGTAACCACACAATCTGGGGTTGCTACAGAGAAAAACAAAATAAGAAAAGGTAAGCCACTAGTAAAACCAGGAAAAAGACACAGAAAAAGGGGGAATTAGAACTGAACATGGAGAAAAAGTTGTACGAATGAACCTAAAGCATCGGGCAACTCCTTATGGACAAACAACAAGTTTTTCTCGACAGCAGGTTGCAACGGAAGTTTGTTGTTGCTCGTTCCTATGTCTGAATTCTTGCTAGCAGCAACTGATTGGACAATATTTTCGATGACCTTGACAGATGAGCGGTTGATGCTGCTCTTAACATGCTTGAGCTTCTCGTTCATATCAATGTGTTCACCAGACTCTGCTTCCAACAAAAAAACATATATCACAATTAATCAACAAAAAAAGTATCTCTGAACACCACAAAAACTAAATAACTTGACAAATGATCAAAGATGCTTTGAATTCAAAAAACAGAACAAGTATCTGATGAGCTTCTCAAACTAAAAAGGGAACCTAAACACAAAGTAAAAATGCATACCACATGAACTCTTTTTGCCAGTTCTGACATCCTCACTCAATAAGGTCATGCCATTTTTCGTAGCTGGTCCTGATTTTGAAGGGGTGTCCTGGCCACCAACGATGAATAGAGATGAAACGTTGGATCCAGATAGAAACTTCAACACATTTGATGTTATAGCCTCCTGAGCATTTTGAAAACCACAATCCAATATGTTGTCACAGTGTGCGTTGTCAATGATACCCTGAATTATCTGACAAAAACAAGAAAACAAAAAGATCAGAAATGAAAAAAAACTAAACTGAAAATAACAATAGAAGTAAAAACATAAAGGAGAAAAATAACAACTTAGTTAGGCAAAGACTAAAACCTCCGCATGTAGAATATTAGCATAAGATGACAACATTTTCTCTTTGAAAGATATTGATGCTGGTCCTTGTCGTATAATGCCATGGTGGGCACCATTTTCAGCTCCGAACGCAACCTGAACCAAAAACATGATTGATGAGAAAAGAGAGAGAGAGAGAGAGAGAGAGAGAGAGAGAGAGAGGGAAGACCAAAAATAATGATTTCTCTACAGAAAGGAAATAATTCAAAAGACTAACTCCCTTTTGAACTACAAACAAAAAGAAGAAAGAAACTCAACCAAAACAATACAGAAACATATAACATACCTCCTTTTTGAACGGTCTCCTTCCGAATGAGTTGCTCTTCTTCCGATCAAGTTCCGAGAAATGCTTAATCGTATTACCCTTCCATGCAAGAATCCTCGGGACACCTTCTTCGACAACCCTTACACCAAAGTCAAGTTTGTCCAAATACAACACCTTAAAAAGAAACACAAAAAACTCAGAAAAAAATTAGAAACAAAACAAAAAGCCGGTAGGTGTGACACAAAACAAACAATAGAAAAAAGACAAAACACTTACTGCAAGGCAATATGTGCAGAAATCAAAGGCTTTTGGCTTCCTGCCAGTTTCCCTACCGAACAATACATACTTGTTGATACCAGAAAGGATCCATTCATAGACGAGAAAGCACATGTCGAAACCCCTTGTAGCAGAAGGATCTTCTAGAATAGACAAGAAATCGGTTTGTATCTGACCACTTGAAGAAGGGAACAAGAAGCAGGACATAGCTACAACCATAAAGCAAATGAAAGTATCTTCTTCGCTCAGCTCTTCAGACGACGTGAGCAAATTGCCAAAGTAAGTGATGTTTGGGAGCTCTGCTAAACTGAACCGAGACAGAATGAAATTCCTCCCACTCTCCTTGTTTGGCATTGCTACAACACCGCTGTTAGGCAGACCCAAAACAAGATGAACAGAGTGCTTGGACAACTCTATGATTTTCCCATCAACAATGATGATTTGCGAGGATACTGTATCGACACATCCAACAATCCATCTGACAAAAGGAGAAGGGACTTCCGTTCTCTCATACTTCAGAAGACACTCATATCCATACTTTGAGATAACATCATTCCGTCCTATTGGCATACGATTGATAATTTCAGAGAAATACTTATTGGAGTACACACTGAATGCATCCCTTCCTATCCCTGGTGCTTTTAGCCTTTTATTCTGGAGAAACACAAAGTGAGAAAATCAAATAACCGATACAAAAAATGGGAGAAAAACAAAATAAGAAAAGCAAAACTATAGAAACAATTTCGGCAAGTTGAAAAAAAAACAAACCTCAGATGAAAAGTTAGCATTGTGGCAAAACTTTGAGAAATCTCTCTTGAGTGATTTGATAGCCTTCCCAATGAATAAACACACACGAAAACAGAGCATCGTCAGAAAGGTGACAAAACAACACAGGAAGTGCCATCATAGAAAAATATAATAACTAATGAAAAATAGAAAGGAAGCATATCTGCTTCTTGAAAAAACCAAACAAGGCATCCTGTAACAACCTTTTCTGCCTACGCACATTCTCCTGTTATTGCAAAACAAAGATGTGGATGAAGAAAAAAGAAGGAAGAAACTAGTCAACCATTAGGTCCATAAACCAGTGCAAAAAATGACTAAAACATGATCATACATCATCACTGGACGCACTACTATCCTCAGCACTATCGCTGTCTGACAGACCACCATCAGGGTCGTAGTTGGGTTCGAACCCACTACACGATGACCTGTGACCCATAAACTCTGCACCCCTACATTGAGAGGAGAAAAAATGAGACTGAAAAATAATGTACCCATAAAAAAATCATATATACAAGCAACGTATGATGCAGAAAAACATTTTCGGATCAGTAACTCCATATCTCCCCGGACAATTAATCAAATATGCCTCTCATTCTGCAGTCAGAACAACAAATGAATGACAATATAAAGTATAAACAAAAAAAAGCACATGAATGAATTTGATTCAATTCGCTCACTAGCTCGAAACGGAAAAGAAAGTACCCATGACCATACACAAGCCACTCCAACAGTAAACTAAAAACAACCAAATACTGAACCAAAAACAGGCTAATACGCACTCTGAACATACCAACAGTAAAGCCTAAACATCACACAAATGCTTGACAGCTTCAACCTTGTGTCATGAAACAACTCTCTAACTAGTGGTACTAAGTAAAAGAGAATAGGTTAAAAACACATAGTCCATGTGGGAATTGCTTGCCACCCCTGAAACCAATGCACATCAAAAACACTTGAGCCATTTAACACATGGCGACAGATACACTGAATCCACACAAACAAGTAGAGAGAGATTTCTATCACTCCCTAGATGCTGAAAACACATGTACAATGTAAGAATTGCTGAACTAATCAAAAGTATGAACTAAAAAACAGGAGAAATTATAGCATACTCAACGCACATATTCAGGGCCAGCTAAAAAATCTGAACTAAATCAGGCGCGTTGTCTGATGGAGAGGAGCAGTGAACGCACAAAATTCAGGGCACTTCAATACACACAATCTAGAAGAATAATTTGAGAACATCCGAGTTCATGGGAACAAAATGAATCTGAGACCACAAATTCCCCACAGCCGCCACCATCTGTAACCATCCGAGCGCATCGGAACAGCAACGCGCATCCAAAAATTAGGACAGAGGAGGAAAGCGGGGAGGACAAGAATCACACATGGCAGTACCTTCCGCTCGACCGACGGCGCCGACTACCACCTCCCGCCCCCGCGAGGACCTCTGGCTGAAGGCGTGCCCGGCGGGACAGCTCCGCCGAGCCCGACGGACCATCTCCGGTATCCCTGCCTGTTGCAGCGAAGCGCACCTCCCGCGTGCAGGCGCTGCTTGCGGCCGCCCCGCCGCGCGCCATCTCCGTCTCACCGGAGAGGAGACCCCGCCTTCCACTCCGCCGCCTCGCCCCCCCCCCCCCCCCCCCCCCCCCCCCTTCAAAAAACACAAGGCACTCAGGGCATGTACAATGCTAGACGCTAATCTAGGCGCTTAAGTGGAAAAAATAAATGTCAATAAAACAGATTTATCTCTAAGCGTCTGCACGCACAATGCTAGACGCAACCCTAGACGCTAATCACGGAGCAAACCGTTCAGCTGCTGGGCCCGGTGCCCTCTGCATGCACCTCATACATGATTAAAAAAAGGCTAAGCGCCTGATGCGTTTATTTGCATCGACGCCACGCCTGAAGCTGGGATTTTAGACGGAACCGCCGATTCGACCGGGAAATCGATCCTGGCGCCCACGTTAGCGCCTCCCATTGTACATGGCCTCATGGTCCGCTAAGCGCCTGATGCGTTTATTTGCGTCGACGCCACGCCTGAAGCTGGGATTTTAGACGGAACCGCCGATTCGACCGGGATTTTTTGCGCTTAGCCTTTTTTTAATCATGTATGAGGTGCATGCAGAGGGCACCGGGCCCAGCAGCTGAACGGTTTGCTCCGTGATTAGCGTCTAGGGTTGCGTCTAGCATTGTGCGTGCAGACGCTTAGAGATAAATCTGTTTTATTGACATTTATTTTTTCCACTTAAGCGCCTAGATTAGCGTCTAGCATTGTACATGCCCTAAAGCGCTAGTGCGGACTCACGAACCCAAAAGCAGACCCGTTAGGCGAGACTGAGGAACCAGCGACGCGCTGAGATTCGTGTGGATCGGACGGACCAGAAAACGACCTGAGACGAATTCGTTTTCAGACGACTGAAAAATAGTAAAACTGTTTTTTTATGGGAACTATTTTGTAGTACGTGATGTTTTTTTATTCAGGCAACATCTTCTAATAGATCTACCCCTTTCCTTTTGAAATTCAGGCCTAGATATCTTTTTTAATGTGATGAGGCTAGAGGCCGTTTTTTTAGGTGCACCATGGGACTTTTTTGCTTTAGGATATAAAGGGGGCACTTTTTGTGCATGGGGATGGTACACTATTTTTGTTTCTACAGAACTTCGATTTGGTGCGAAACCTGCATGTGACAAAATAGGTTATAACATACGCATAAATATTCAAAAAAACTAATATCTAACAAAAAGACATTCATGATTTATTAATCTAAGTAAGGTCTCTCTGTGAATAGGTGTACCTACATTAAATTAGCAGAATCTTCATGTCAATATTTTCTGCCCAGCATATGATCTCTAAGTACGGCTCTCAGTATACTTCTATGGTGCCGACAACAAATCCGACGGCTGCCCTTTTTTCAAAATCAATCATAAACTCTCTTTTGACCATGATGCACGAGGTCCCTCGTTTTTGTACGTGCATGAATTTTCATGATATTCTTGCACCCTCAAATGTGAAATTACAACATCAATGACCTAATCCTTAAAAATAAGAAAATGATGTGTTTAATGCTCGAGGGAAACAAAGCAAACCTGCCAAGGGAGACGCATATATACCATGCACTAATTATTTCTAATGGAGTTGTAAATGAAGCAATGATATTTGTGATGCGACATGGTCCACTGCACTATCCATGTAGGTTAATCTAAAAATGAGGAAGGTGTGAGAATAGAAAGTTAAATCACCTTCATACATTTAAATTGCACAGAAGATTAACATTTGGTGAAAATGAATAGAAAGCCACCAAAGAAGTATCAATTTTCAGAAATCCATAAATCCGATGAACGTAAAATCAGTTAATTCCGTTCCTAACCTCCAAGCTATTCTCCATTTTTATCAAGTAGAGATTTGAGGAAAACTCACGTCAAAGAGAGGAGTAGAGAGACCAAGTGGAAGCAAGGGGATCGACTATTGAAGAAACGCAAGTAGCCGCCCAACGACTGAGACTTTATCGTCAATGCCGGTTGTGCCACTGACTGCCAACATATGATCTCTAGTAGCTCTGAGCATACTTCTATGGTGCTGGCAACATATCCAGCCGCTACCTTTTTTTCTCAAAATCAAACAAAAACTCTCTTTTTTGACCACGAGGCTTGAGCTTCATCTTTTTTTGTATGTGCATGAATTTTCATTTTTTTTAGATTGAGATGTGGACTCTTTTTAATGAGGCCTGACGACTTCCTGTTCACGTGCCTGCGATCTTCATAACTGTACACGTATTTGTTTGGCACATTGTTTTTATTTTCACAAAACTTAGATGTATGTGTTGGAGACTGTTTCTTTAGCTGGGAGACTCATTTATTTACGTGTGGGAAAAAGGCACGTTCATTTTGTTTCTATAGAACTTAGATGTGGGCGTTCAGAACTATTTTTTTTATGGGAACTATTTTGTAGTACGTGATGTTTTTTTATTCGGGCAACATCTTCTAATAGATCTACCCCTTTCCTTTTGAAAATCAGACCTAGATATCTTTTTTAATGTGATGAGGCTAGAGGCTTTTTTTACGTGCACCAAGGGGACTTTTTTGCTTTAGGATATAAAGGGGACACTTTTTGTACGTGGGGATGGAACACTATTTTTGTTTCTACAGAACTTAGAAGTGGTCGTTCGGGACTATGCACGTGTGCTTTTTAATATTAAAGCTCAAGCGTATTTTTTTTATCCAGCTTAAGGTATTACGCACATCAAATGGCTAAAGAGTTTTGAATTACAAATCCAACTTTTAATTAGTTATCTTTTTTAGGATTAACGTGGAGCCTCGTATGGTGCATCCAACTAGTAACTATAAGATTTCTGAAGTCGACCCCACAGATTAATTTTCTTTTATAGCTATGTAATAAATCCAACCACCCTCTTATTCGGTGAAAATTGTCTACCCGGGCAAACTACAGTCGCCTCGAGGATCAAAGCCCATCTCCACAGGCGGACACCACGAGCACCAGGAGAACAGGAGCAAGACACGCACGGTTAATCACGAGAGGGTGTTAATCCCGTGCAGTCATACAACATCTATGTGGATCTCCCAGTCAGCGGCGCCCACAACGATTCCAACGACGACGGTTGTGGATCCCAGAACGTGGCATACGCCGATGCGAGGGGCGTAGGGTCAACCCATGTCTCCTGGTTTAGCGGTGCCAACAACGGTGGTTATTGATCTTAGAACGCGGCATACGCCAATGAGAGTGGCGCAGGGCCAACACATACTAGTAGAAAACAGGGCATCAGTCCCGGTTTCAGAGGGCCTTTAGTCCCGATTCTGCAACCGGGACCAAACGATTGGGACTAATGCCCATCACTTTTAGTCCCAGTTGACTTACGAACCGGGACTAAACAAGCTCCACGTGGTCGTCGTGGGGCGCCCAGGCAGGAGGACCTTTAGTCTCGGTTGGTAACACCGACCGGGACTAACAGGCAGCCACGCGTCAGCAGCAGCCAGGCGCTGGGTTTTTTTTTTTTTGAAAGGAGGGGTTTAGGGGTTTTCATATTGTGTTTTCTCCTTTTATTTTTGTGTTTACCATTTTATTTTATGCTTTTCATTCAACTCGACGCTAGCTACTACATATGGCAATGAAGAACCATTACACAACATCGTCATGATCAATATATAGAGAGAAGTGACCTCTCTTTCTCCGTGCTTGGTCAAACAATGTAACAAGTTTTGGTAAATCTATTCGACGCTATTAGATATAGTACACGTGCATGCATATATACAATATAACATCTCTTACGATCCTAAGATCTAATTACCAATATCGCATTTCATATCCCGATGGTATTCTGCGTCTCTAGGTATGACATGCTCAACACAGAATCCCGCCAATTCCTCTTGAATTGCTCGTATACGATCAGTTGGTAGGAGTTCGTCCTGCTTCCGCCAGATCTAATTTAAAGAAAGGTGCCAATATATATATATATATATATATATATATATATATATATATATATATATAGGGTCGTGCTATTCGTCACCCTGGGTGAGGAATAGTTATTCTTCACCCCCTCAATTTTAACATCAATGCACCGTAATTTTACGTTCCGTAATTTTTGTCTCATTTCAAACGTAAAAAGAGACCGTAAGAAAATTTATAATCGGCGTAAAAAATATTTTCTGTCAGGTAAAATTACAAACATACAAAAATAGTCGAAAATATACATAAATTCAAATTTTTTGGTCTCGTGACCTAGATTTTTGTTTTCTGATGTCAAATTTTACGTTGTGATCCAATATAAATGTAACTTTTTGTATTCCAAGTGCAATTTATTTATAAATTGATCATAAGATTATCTCGGGTGAAGAATAACTTATTCTGCACCCTGGGTGATGAATAGAGTTTATATATATATATATATATATATATATATATATATATATATATATATATATATATATATATATATATATATATATATATATATATATATATATATATATGAAACTCAACACAATTGATGGTAATAAAATTAAAATGTGAATATTGTTTACGCACTTCAAATTGTTCTGGAGATATGCCCCGCTCAGAGGTCGAGTGGCGAATGAACTCGCAAACGTAGTATGAACATAAATTAGTGCCGGGTGCCTGCCACAAGCTGGAAATATGCCCCGCCCAGAGGTCGAGTGGTGAATGAACTCGCAAACGTAGTATGGACATAAATTAGTGCAGGGTGCCTGCCACAAGCACTTTACGAGAATAGAGTTCAATCAAAATGATAATCAAGCATGATAATGGTATTGAAACTAGAATCAATGAGAGACGATGCGCGGTACTAGCTAGTAGTACTTACTTTGGGGTGTGAAAATCGCAGCTCCTTTCTCCGGTCACCCCTAGCCTGGTTGGTGAACTTTTTCCAAACCCTGCACGGCAAAGAAAATGATTACTTGAGGTCAGGAAACGAACGAAAGTTGCCGATATGGTGCGATAATGATTTAACTTACTTCCGAAGCATTTCACTCAGGTTCGTCCACTCCTTAGGATCGTTACGTCTCGAGTCCAAGACAAGTACTACTCCCTCGTCAGGCCGAATGGCTAGCAGAATAAAGTGGAAACTGCGCACGCATAACTCATCAATTACACTTAACCTCGAGTAAGCGAAACAGAATGTGCACGTACAAGACAGTAACACTCACTGGAAGTTCGAAGGAAATAGTATTTCCCTTTTGTTTTGTTGTCCAAGTAACGCCCGTAGCAAGTTTTGCTCTGTTTCATGGGGGCTTTGTTTTAACGTATGTTCATTTATGGTATTTGGGTTCATGAACCCAATGTCATAGATTTGTCGTTTTCTGCATTCGATGATCTTTAATCTGCATATAATATAGTGTTAGGATAATTATACATGCAATGAACGAGCTGAGCTAGAGACTTTACAGAAAAAATACTTACAAACAATAGGAACTGACGATAGTTTTGTCGAGGTCCTTTTGATTGTATAACTGAAAAAATTCATCAAATTCAACAAACAACTCCTGGACTCCATTGAAGTAGCTCTCGTCTTTAATTCCCACGAAGATATTGCTGGTCCCATCCTTGCAGGCTTCCAAGTGCCATTCATGCAATTGTCGCATCCTCGTTGGTAGACCCTTGAGCTCCTCACGTCTGACGAGAGGCTTACTGTGCTCGTATTTTAAGGATGGTACTACCTCGGCCTTTTCGAACTGTACCGAATCGGGTAAGTAATCCCCAAGAGTGATAGCAAGACCACCGGCCGCTATCTCCGGATCATTAGCGTTATCGGTAAACACCTTGAGCGGGGGCCATGATAACCCACAAGTATAGGGGATCGCAACAGTTTTCGAGGGTAGAGTATTCAACCCAAATTTATTGATTCGACACAAGGGGAGCCAAAGAATATTCTCGAGTATTAGTAGTTGAGTTGTCAATTCAACCACACCTGAAAGACTTATTATCTGCAGCAAAGTATTCAGTAGCAAAGTAGTATGGAAGTAACGGTAAAAATGGCAAAGTGACAGTAGCAGTGTTGTGGTGATTGTAACAGTAGCAACGGAAAAGTAACTTAGCAAAGATCAATATATGAAAAGCTCGTAGGCAATGGATCAGTGATGGATAATTATGTCGGATGGCATTCATCATGCAACGGTTATAATATAGGGTGACACAGAACTAGCTCCAATTCATCAATGTAATGTAGGCATGTATTCCATATATAGTCATACGTGCTTATGGAAAAGAACTTGCACGACATCTTTTGTCCTACCCTCCCGTGGCAGCGGGGTCCTAATGGAAACTAAGGGATATTAAGGCCTCCTTTTAAAAGAGAACCGGACCAAAGCATTAGCACTTAGTGAATACATGAACTTCTCAAACTACGGTAATCACCGGAAAGAATCCCAGTTATTGTCACCCTGGGGGATGCGGATCATAACTCGTAATAGTTGTCTATAACTTGCAAGATAGGATCAAGAACACATATATATTCATGAAAACATAATAGGTTCAGATCTGAAATCATGGCACTCGGGCCCTAGTGACAAGCATTAAGCATAGCAAAGTCATAGCAACATCAATCTCAGAACATAGAGTGGATACTAGGGATCAAATCCTAACAAATCTAACTCGATTACATGGTAAATCTCATCCAACCCATCACCGTCCAGCAAGCCTACGATGGAATTACTCACGAACGGCGGAGAGCATCATCAAATATAGGTGATGAAGGATGGTTGGTGATGACGACGGCGTCGATTTCCCCTCTCCGGAGCCCAAATCAGACTCCAGATCTGCCCTCCCGAGGAAGAACAGGAGGTGGCGGCGGCACCGTATCGTAAAACGCGATGAACTCTTCTCTCTGATTTTTTTCTCCCCGAATAGGAAAATATAGAAGTGGAAACAAGGTCGGAGGAGCTTCAGGGGCCCCACAAGACAGGGGGGCATGCCCTAGGGGGGGGGGGCGCCTCCCTGGCTTGTGGCCAGGTGGTGGCCCCTCTCCGGTTGATTCTTTCGCCAATATTTTTTATTAATTCCAAAAATATTCTCCGTAAATTTTCAGGTCAATCCGAGAACTTTGATTTCTGCACAAAAATAACAGCAAGGCAATTCTGCTGAAAACAGCGTCAGTCCGGGTTAGTTCCATTCAAATCATGCAAATTAGAGTCCAAAACAAGGGCAAAAGAGTTTGGAAAAGTAGATACGTTGGAGACGTATCAACTCCCCCAAGCTTAAACCTTTGCTTGTCCTCAAGCAATTCAGTTGATAAACTGAAAGTGATAAAGAAAAACTTTTACAAACTCTGTTTGATCTTGCTGTTGTAAATATGTCCAACTGATGTTCAGATTTTCAGCAAAGATTATAGACTAACCACATTCATAATAACATTTAGGTCTCACATTTACTCATATCAATGACATAATCAACTAGCGAGCAATAATAATAAGTCTCGGATGACAACAATTTTATCAAAACAATCATGATACAATATGTTATAATGGTATCTCGCTAGCCCTTTCTAAGACCGCAAAACATAAATGCAGAGCACCTCTGAAGAACAAGGACTGACCAGACATTGTAATTCATGGTAAAAGAGATACAGTCACACTCATACTCAATATCAATTAATAACAAAGCATACAAATGACGGAAGTGCTCTCTAACTGGTGCTCATTATAAGAGGTGGATGACTCAACAAGAAATAAAATAGATAGGCCCTTCGCAGAGGGAAGCATTGATTTACAGAGGTGCCAGAGCTCGAGCTTTTAAAACGAGGATGAATCATAATTTTGGGAGGTATGCTTTCATTGTCAACATAACAACTATGAGATATCGATATCTTCCATGCTAGACACATTATAGGCGGTTCCTAAACAGAATAGTAAAGTTTTTACTCCCCCTCCACCAATCAATCACACTCCACGGCGGGCCGAATCCACGGGTACCGTCCATACAAACGCAATCCTGGGGGAGTTTTGTTTTAATATATTTTGATTTATACTTTGAGCATGGAACTGGGCATCCCGAATACCAGCCACTTTTTCGTGAATGATAGTTAATCAACACATATCGTGAGAATAACCCACCTAGCATGGAAGATACCGACAGCCCCTAGTCACTACATGAGCGATTCGGGCATACAAAACAGAGTATTATTTGAAGGTTTAGAGTATGGCACATGCAAATTTACTTGGAACGGCAGTTAAATACCGCATATAGGTAGGTATGGTGGACTCATATGGAACAACTTTGGGTTTATCGAAGTGGATGTACAAGCAGTATTCCCGCTTAGTACAAGTGAAGGCTAGCAAAAGACTGGGAAGCGACCAACTAGAGAGCGACAACAGTCATAAACATGCTTTGAGATTAACCAACATTGAATGCAAGCATGAGTAGGATATAAATCACCATGAACATAAACATCGTGGAGGCTATGTTGGTTTGTTTCAACTACATGCGCGAACATGTGCCAAGTCAAGCCACCTGAATCATTCAGAGGAGGATACCATTCTATCATACTACATCACAACCATTTTAAAATGCATGTTGGCACTCAAGACAAACCATTATACACTCTTAGCTAATTAAGCATGGCATGAATAACTATAATCTCTAATTGTCATTGCAAACATGTTCAATCCATAATGAGCTGAATTCAGAACGACACTACTAGGAAAAGGCCTACTAGTGGCGCACCTGTTTTGCCTACTAATGGCGCACTACAGGTGCGCCACTAGCACCACGCCATTAGAATTTTTTTCTAATGGCGCACCAGTGGTGCGCCATTAGTATACCAGATACTAATGGCGCACCACTGGTGCGCCATTAGTATTGCCCACTGGTGCGCCATTAGTATCTGGTATACTAATGGCGCACCATGAGGTGATGCGCCATTAGTGTCATTTTTTCAGAATTTTTTTTTCAAATTTTTTTTCAGAATTTTTTTTCAAATTTTTTTTTTCAAATTTTTTTTTTCAAATTTTTTTTCAGAATTTTTTTTCGTTTTTTCTTAATCTCGGGTCAATATGGCTTAATCTCGGGTCAATATGGCTTAATCTCGAGTCAAACTTCCCGGAAGGTCACCCATCCTACACTACTCCAGCCCAAGCACGCTTAACTTCTGAGTTCTATCCAACCCCAGCACCAGCTCACTTAGCAGGCACTTGTTGATATATCTATCATATCAATCCTATTAAACCTTGTTGATTTCCAGGAGTTGGTTCATGTTCATGAGTGTGATGAAATTTTGAAAAAATATTTCAAACTTCCCGGTCATTTTACGTATCATATTTTGAACATTTTTTCGAAAGAAAATTTTTTTTTCAAAATTTTTTTTTTCAAAAAAAAACATTTTTTTCCAAAAAAAACATTATTTTCAAAAAAAACATTATTTTGAAAAAAAAACATTTTTTTTCAAAAAAAAACATTATTTTGAAAAAAAAACATTATTTTCAAAAAAAACATTATTTTGAAAAAAAAAACATTTTTTTTCAAAAAAAACATTTTTTTCAAAAAAAAATATTTTTTTTGAATTTTTTTGCCTCCAGATCTTAAAAGCCCCGTATCTTTTTTTCTGTTGGGTTTTTGGGGATTCTGAAAATCTTCAACGGGGTCCCCCCGGTTGAATTCGGATGTAACTTTTCGAGTAGATGCTTTTTCATATAAAAAACTTTTTCATCGGAGGTCGTATGCAAAAGTTATGCCCATTTTACAAATTCTCATGAGATTTTGCAAAAAAAGTCGAAATTCATGTTTGTAAATTTTGCTAACAACTAGACCACAAATCATATAAGAATCTTATTTTTTTGAATTTTTTTGACATTTCTATCATTTTCGGTTATTTTTTTTAAAACTGAAAAGGCGATCCACGGGGGGGGGGGGGGGGGGGGGTGCATTTGGTGAAACAGATCCCGGGGCTTCTAATGGCGCACCCCAAGCTGGTGCGCCATTAGTAACCCTGGTTACTAATGGCGCACCAGCTTGAGGTGCGCCATTAGTAGTTTAGTATTTTTTGAAAAAATTAAAAAAAAAACTGGACATTCTAATGGCGCACCGTGGGTCTGGTGCGCCATTAGTAACCCTGGTTACTAATGGCGCACCAGACCCACGGTGCGCCATTAGAATTTTTGGAAAAAAAAAAAAAAACTGGAGATTCTAATGGCGCACCGTGGGTCTGGTGCGCCATTAGAATTTACACACTAATGGCGTACCAACACATGGTGCGCCATTAGAATATTCTAATGGCGCACCAGACCCACGGTGCGCCATTAGTGGCCATATCATCTATAGCCCTTTTCCTAGTAGTGCGATGAGCTAATCATATTTACAAAAACAAGATAGGTCGAGTTCATACCAGCTTTTCTCCATCTCAATCATTTCATCGTATATCGTCATTATTGCCTTTCACTTGCACCACCGAACATTGTGAATAATAATAAGAGTGCACCACTAGTAGAAAACAGGGCTTTGGTCCAGCCCTGAAGAGCCCATTAATCCCGGTTCACTCACGAACCGGAACCCATGGGGGCATCGGTCCCGGTTCGTGAGGCCAGGGCGCCGGCCGGGCCTCGTGGGCCATTGGTCCTGGTTCGTCTGACCCCTTTGGTCCCGGTTCCAGACACGAACGGAGACCAATGGGCCTGGCTCCTGGCCCACAACCGTTGGTCCCGGTTTGTGGCTGGAACCGGGACCAAATGGTGTCCTTTAGTCCCGGTTCCAGCCACAAACTGGGACCAATGGTCGGCCTATATATACCTTCTGCCCGCGAGCAGAGCAGTGCACTGCTCTGTTTTTTTGGCCAGCCGTTGGGAGAGCTTTGTGGTGCTCTAGCTCACCTCCTATGCACATGAGGTGTTCGATGAAATGCCCGAGCCACACTTAAGCTTTCTCCTCTCGAAGCTCCTTGTCCAAGCTCCATTTTCCTCAAGATTTGTCTAGGTTTGGCGGTCCGTCCTGTCCCGTCCCCGTCCTCACCGCCGTCGATCGCCCGCGCCCATCTCGGCGCCGGCACCACCGTGGTTAGCTTCTTCTTCTTATCTTCTTTCTAAAAGAAAAAAGTTCTTACTTGTATGATTTAGATAGATACTTGTGTAATTTTCTTACTTTTAATATTGTTTGTTATTATATAGTGCGATGGTTTTGGTATCCGCCTCCGTCGGCCCTCGTCCTGTCTATGATTCGGATGTGGTATATATTATCTTTTATAACTATTTGTTTTATTTAGTGTTTATGACAATTATGCCGACCAACGTGACATAGATTTTTTTAATGTAGGAGGTATGTGAACCGGATATTCCAACCGACATAGAAATTCTTGTCGAGAAGTTAAATTTGGTTGAAAAAGAAAACAATTACTTGAAAGAAAAATTACAAAGAGTTGAAGAGGAGAAGATGAAGTTGGAGTTGCATGTTGCCGATGTCGTCGACGATCACAAGATCAAGATGGATGCAATGCGCTTGAAGATTAGAAAGATTAGAAAATATGCCATTCATACTGAGGCTTGGTATCATTATGCCGTTGGATCAATTGGTACCTTAGTTGCGGTTATGATCGCATTTGTTGTTGCATTTAAATTTTACAGTTTCAATGTATGTTTTAATTAGATGCTCTAGAGAGCTATATGTTGTTCAATAATGAGAACTATGTATGAACGTTATGTATTTATTTTGGTCACTACTGTACTTTGGCTTTAATGTGATGATGAATTTCTATTAATTTGGTTTTTAATACACTTTATTATATAACGCACGTAGATGAACCGGCAATGGATGTACGGTGACCGATGCACCTCCGAGTATATTAAGGGCCTGCATAATTTTCTCGAAGCGACTGAGGCAAACAAGCAGAATGGTTTTATGCATTGTCCATGTACTGTTTGTGAGAATACGAAGGCTTTCTCCAACTCTAAAATCCTTCACTTCCACCTGCTTGAGAAGGGTTTTATGCCACACTATAATGTTTGGACCAAGCACGGAGAAAGAGGGGTTATGATGGAAGACAACGAAAAAAAGAGGATGATGACAACTACCCGCCCCCTGAATACGGTGATGCTGCAATGGGGGAAGCTGAAGATCAAGAGGAACCAGACGATGTGCCCGATGATGATCTTCGCTGGGTCATTGTTGATGCACAGAGAGAATGCGAAAGTGAAAGGGAGAAGTTGAAGTTCGATTGCTTGTTAGAGGATCACAAAAAAGGGTTGTAGCCAAATTGCGAAGATGGCAACAGAAAGCTCGGTACCACACTGGAATTGCTGCAATGGAAGGCAGACAATGGTGTATCTGACAAGGGATTTAGTTCGCTACTGAAAATAATGAAGAAGAAGCTTCCAAAGGATAACGAATTGCCCGGCAGTATGTACAACGCAAAGAAGGTTTTATGCCCTCTAGGATTGGAGATGCAAAAGATACATGCATGCCCTAATGACTGCATCCTCTACCGCGGTGCGTGCGAGGATTTGAACGCATGCCCGGTATGCGGTGCATTGCGGTATAAGATTAGAAGAGATGACCCTGGTGATGTTGAGGGCCAGCGTACCGGGAAGAGGGTTCCTGCCAAGGTGATGTGGTATGCTCCTATAATACCACGGTTGAAACGTCTGTTCAGAAACAAAAAGCATGCCGAGTTGATGCAATGGCACATAAAGGACAGTAAGAAAGACGGGAAGTTGAGAGCACCCGCTGACGGGTCGCAGTGGAGAAAGATCGAGAGAAAGTGGAGCGACTTTACAGGTGACGCGAGGAACGTATGGTTTGGTTTAAGTGCAGATGGCGTTAATCCTTTTGGGGAGCAGAGCAGCAAGCATAGCACATGGCCTATGACTCTATGTATGTATAACCTTCCTCCTTTGTTGTGCATGAAGCGGAAGTTCATTATGATGCCAGTGCTCATCCAAGGCCCTAAGCAACCCGGCAATGACATTGATGTGTACCTAAGTCCATTAGTTGATGAACTTTTACAGCTATGGAATGGAAGAGGTGTACGTGTGTGGGATGATAACGAACAGGAGGAATTTGACCTACATGCGTTGCTGTTTGTAACCATCAACGATTGGCCTGCTCTCAGTAACCTTTCAGGACAGACAAACAAGGGATACCACGCATGCACACACTGTTTAGATGACACCGACAGTATATATTTGGACAAATGCAGGAAGAATGTGTACCTGGGGCATCGTCGATTTCTTCCGACCAACCATCAATGTCGAAAAAAGGAAAGCATTTCAAAGGTGAGGCAGATCACCGGAAGAAGCCCGCCCTCCGTACTGGTGATCACATACTTGATATGGTCAATGATTTACAAGTAATCTTTGGAAAGGGTCCTGGCTGACTATCTGTTTCGACTGACGATGCGAGACGCGCACCCATGTGGAAGAAGAAATCTATATTTCGGGACCTACCCTATTGGAAAGACCTAGAGGTCCGCTCTGCAATTGACGTGATGCACGTGACAAAGAATCTTTGTGTGAACCTGCTAGGCTTCTTGGGAGTGTATGGGAAGACAAAAGATACACCGGAGGCACGGGAGGAACAGCAACGAGTGCATGAAAAAGACGGCATGCATCCAAAGCAGTATGAAGGTCCTGCCAGCTACGCTCTTACCAAAGAAGAGAAGGAAATCTTCTTTGAATGCCTGCTAAGTATGAAGGTCCTGTCTGGCTTCTCGTCGAATATAAAGGGCAAAGAAAAAGTTCCAGAACCTAAAGTCTCATGACTGCCACGTGATTATGACACAACTGCTTCCGGTTGCATTGAGGGGGCTTCTACCGGAAAACGTTCGATTAGCCATTGTGAAGCTATGTGCATTCCTCAATGCAATCTCTCAGAAGGTGATCGATCCAGAAATCCTGCCAGGGTTAAGGAGTGATTTGGTGCAATGTCTTGTTAGTTTCGAGCTGGTGTTCCCACCATCTTTCTTCAATATCATGATGCATTTCCTAGTTCATCTAGTCGACGAGATTGTCGTTCTGGGCCCTGTATTTCTACACAATATGTTCCCATTTGAGAGGTTCATGGGAGTCTTAAAGAAATATGTTCGTAACCGCGCTAGGCCAGAAGCAAGCATCTCCATGGGCCATCAAACAGAGGATGTCATTGGGTTTTGTGTTGACTTCATTCCTGACCTTAAGAAGATTGGTCTCCCTCAATCGCGGTATGAGGGGAGACTGACTGGAAAAGGCACGCTAGGAGCGGACTCAATAATATGTAGGGACGGGCATTCTTGGTCTCAAGCACACTACACAGTTCTATAGAATTCTATCTTGCTGACCCCGTATGTCGATGAACACAAGAATATTCTGCGCTCCAAACACCCGGAGCAGTGTGACGACTGGATTACATATGAACACATCAGGACTTTCGGCAGTTGGTTGCAAACACGTCTCATGGGTGACAACACTGTTTCTGATGAGCTGTACTCGTTGGACAGGGGACTATCTTCAACTGTATTGACTTACAAAGGGTACGAGATAAATGGGAATACATTTTACACGATCACCCAAGATCAAAAGAGCACCAACCAAAACAGCGGTGTCCGCTTTGATGCAGCAACCAAGAGGGGAAATGACACATATTATGGTTACATAGTGGACATATGGGAACTTGACTATGGACATGATTTGAAGGTCCCTTTGTTTCAGTGCAAATGGGTCAATCTGTCAGGAGGCGGGGTACAGGAAGACCCGCAGTACGGAATGACAACAGTGGATCTAAACAATCTTGGGTACACAGACGAACCATTCGTCCTCTCCAATGATATGGCGCAGGTTTTCTATGTGAAGGACATGTCTACCAAACCAAGAAAAAGAAAAGATAAGGAAGCGAATACATCATACGATGAGCCAAAGCGCCACATAGTTCTTTCAGGAAAAAGAGACATCATGGGATTGGCGGGCAAGACAGACATGTCTGAAGATTATGAAAAGTTTCATGAAATTCCTCCCTTCAAAATCAAGGCTGACCCAAGCACCCTGTTAAACGATGAAGATTATCCATGGTTAGGGCGCAATAAGCAAAGGACACAAGCGAAGAAAAAGTGAAGACTTTCTCTCCACAACTAGTATGATGATGCCTTTGATCTAGAATGTCACTGCAGTTACATGTGAAGAAACGAATTGCCTTTTGTAACAGATGAGTTTTCGTATAAAACCCTGATACTTCGAAAGAGATTGTCCGTTTTGTACACAAAGTGCATCCAGTTTTTGCCGTAACCCTCTCAACTTTTTATGACATGCTATGTGGGTGAAATGATGATACCATGCCAACTTTCAACCTTTTCAGAATTCATTTGTAATGCTTTTCATTTTCATGGTCATTTAGCCCAAAAAAATCAGTAAATGCATGAAAAATACCAGATGAAGTCAGAAAGGGCTGAAAATTGATGATGTGGCTTTGAATGGTGCATGTTGAACACACAAAAAGTCTGGAGTTTAAATAAGTTAAAAAATGGAATGCCTTTCTAACATATGAGTTTTCGTCCGAAACCCTGATACTTCGAAAGAGATTGTCCATTTTGTACACGAAGTGCATCCAGTTTTTACCATAACCCTCTCAACTTTTTAGCACATGCTATGTGGGTGAAATGATGATACCATGCCAACTTTCAACCTTTTCAGAGTTCATTTGTAATGCTTTTCAATTTCAGGGTCATTTAGCTTAAAAAAGTCAGTAAATACATGAAAAATACCAGATGAAGTCAGAAAGGGTTGAAAATTGATGATGTGGCTTTTAATGGTTCATTTTGAACACACAAAAAGTCTGGAGTTCAAATAAGTTCAAAAAATGAAATACCTTTGTAACAGATGAGTTTTCGTCCGAAACCCTGATACTTCGAAAGAGATTGTCCGTTTTGTACACGAAGTGCATCTAGTTTTGTCGTAACCCTCTCAACTTTTTAGCACATGATATGTGGGTGAAATGATGATACCATGCCAACTTTCAACCTTTTCAGAGTTCATTTGTAATGCTTTTCATTTTCAGGGTCATTTAGCTCAAAAAAATCAGTAAATGCATGAAAAATACCAGATGAAGTCAGAAAGCGCTAAAAATTGATGATGTGGCTTTGAATGGTGCATGTTGAACACACAAAAAGTCTGGAGTTGAAATAAGTTAAAAAAAATGGAATGCCTTTGTAACATCTGAGTTTTCGTCCGAAACCGTGATACTTCGAAAGAGATTGTCCATTTTGTACACGAAGTGCATCCAGTTTTTGCCGTAACCCTCTCAACTTTTTAGCACATGCTATGTGGGTGAAATGATGATACCATGCCAACTTTCAACCATGCAAAAAGAATGAATTAAAAAGTTTTTATAAAACTCTAATAGCAAAAAGAATGAACTAAAAAGGTTTCAAAAAACTCTAATAGCAAAAAGAATGAACTAACAAGAATCAATTAAATATAATATTTTTCAATAGCAAAAAGAAATAACTAAAAAGAATAAAATTAATATTAACTAAAATTATCAAAGTATTTATTTGTTAAAAACTTTAATAGTAAAAAGAATGAACTAAAAAGAATCAATTAAATATAATATTTTTCAATAGCAAAAAGAATCAACTAAAAAGAATCAAAATAATATTAACTAAAATTATCAAAGTATTTATTTGTTAAAAACTTTAATAGTAAAAAGAATGAACTAAAAAGAATCAATTAAATATAATATTTTTCAATAGCAAAAAGAATCAACTAAAAAGAATGAACTAAAAAGAATCAAAATAATATTAACTAAAATTATCAAAGTATTTATTTGTTAAAAACTTTAATAGTAAAAAGAATGAACTAAAAAGAAAATAAATAAAGCAAAAAACAAAACAAAAAATACTGGATTTTTTTTAAAAAAATGCCGCCTACTGGGCCAACACGGCCTGCATATGGCTAGTTGGGCCAGGATGCAGGCCCGCATAAGGCTCAGTAGGCCCACAGGCAGAGAGTGCGTTTAGGCCCGTAGGCCTGCTACAGAGAGGAGCTCGAGAGGGTTGGCGCAGTAGCGCTTATAAACCACTCTAGGGGCCTCTCAACTAACGAGGTGGGACTAAACTTCCACCACACCGCTGTGCCAGGCTATTGGTCCCGGTTGGTACCACCAACCGGGACCAATGCCACCCTTTCGTCCCGGTTCGTGCCACCAACCGGGACCAAAGGTCTGGGCTTCCTGCCCTTTGGGCTGCTGATAATAGACCTTTAGTCCCGGTTGGTGGCACCAATCGGGACGAAAGGTGGGCATTGGTCCCGGTTGGTGCCACGAACCGGGACCAATACTCTGTGTATATAAGCAAACACTTGGAAATTTTTCAGTTTTCATCTACCAGTTGCCCCCGACGACGCCGAGCACATCGACGCCACCAGGCTGCCCGAGCTCCCCGTTGCCGTCCGCCGCTCCCCATCGCCGTCCGCCGCTCCCGACGCCGCCAGCTGCTCCGCCGCTCCCTGCCCCGACGCACTGACCCCCAGTGAGCTCCCCTTCCCCTGCGCTGCCGCCGCCGCCGCAGCTGCCGCCGCCGCCGATGACATTTTTTTTGTTCATAGATTTTTTTTTGTTCATAGCATTTTTTGTATATATGTATGCATTTACTGTTAATATACTCCGTATGTATATATGTATGTGTGTATGGATGGATGCATTTACTGTTAATATGATTTTTTTTGTTCATAGCATTTTTTGTTCATAGCATTTTTTGGTTCATATATTCAAAATGAGTTAATTAAAAGACTCACTAAGTTAAAATTTACCCCCTTCCCGATAACTTCGACATGAGGGGGGGACGTCGGACATGCATGAGAGAGAGGCGGTACGCTCGCCCGACCAACTATCGAGGCCACCCAAACCGTAGAAGAAAGAGCGTCGTTGTCGATCTACCCCGGCCCTCCTCGATAATTTCGACATGAGGGGGGATGTCGGACATGCATGAGAGAGAGAGGCGGTCCGCTCGCCCGACTAACTATCGAGGCCGCCCAAACCCTAGAAGAAAGAGCGTCGTTGTCGATCTACCCCCTCCCCGATAACTTCGACATGAGGGGAGACGTCAGACATGCATGAGTGAGAGAGGCGGTATGCTCGCCCGACCAACTATCGAGGCCACCCAAACCGTAGAAGAAAGAGCGTCGTTGTCGATCTACCCCGGCCCTCCCCGATAATTTCGACATGAGGGGGACATCGGACATGCATGAGAGAGAGAGGCGGTCCGCTCGCCCGACCAACTATCAAGGCCACCCAAACCCTAGAAGAAAGAGCGTCGTTGTCGATCTACCCCTGCCCTCCCCGATAATTTCGACATGAGGGGGGACGTCGGACATGCATGAGAGAGAGAGGCGGTCCGCTCGCCCGACCAACTATCGAGGCTACCCAAACCCAAGAAGAAAGAGTGTCATTGTCGATCTACCCCCTCCCCGATAACTTCGACATGAGGGGGGACATCGGACATGCATGAGTGAGAGAGGCGGTCCGCTCGCCCGACCAACTATCGAGGCCACCCAAACCCAGAAGAAAGAGCATCGTTGTCGATCTACCCCCTCCCCGATAACTTCGACATGAGGGGGGACATCGGACATGCATGAGTGAGAGAGGCGGTCAGCTGGCCCGACCAACTATCGAGGCCACCCAAACCCTAGAAGAAAGAGCCTCGTTGTCGATCTACCCCCTCCCCGATAACTTGAACATGAGGGGGGACGTCGGACATGCATGAGTGAGAGAGGTTGTCCGCTCGCCCGACCAACTATCGAGGCCACCCAAACCCTAGAAGAAAGAGCGTCGTTGTCGATCTACCCCCTCCCGGATAACTTCGACACGAGGGGGGACGTCGGACATGTCATGTGGATTTTTTTTGTTCATATAGAAAACTCCGGTAATATAGATTTATCAAGAATGCTCCCATTATGGATGTGCACAAGTTGATCTAATTTTTTTCTGATCTCATCTATATATATATTCTTCTGTATGTCACGTTGTCTGTCAAAATATTGAAGAAATCCATGGCTTCATCATTAGCCGGAAGTAACATGCGTATGATGCTATGAAGCTCTTCAAAGTTGTTTTGGAAGGGAGTTCCGGATAGAATAATTCACTTTTTGGTACGAATTTCAGCAAAGGCCTTCCAAATAGCGATATTCGGAAGGCTCTTGCTGAACTTCGTACCAAAAAGCTAATTAATTATCCTATCCGGGACTCCGTTCCAAAACAATTTTGGAGAGGTTCGTACCATTATGCGCCTGTTACTTCCGGCTAATGATGAAGCCTTGGTTTTCTTGATTCCTTTGACACTAGACAACGTGACATATAGAAGGGTAGATGAGATCAGGAAAAATATGGACCATTTTCTGCACATTCAGAATGGCGCCATTTTGTTAAATCCCTTAAAGGTTAAGAGAATCCCTTGTTTGACATTCATGAGAGAGGCGGTCCGGACGTCAGACATTCATGAGAGAGGCGGTCCGGACGTTGGACATTCATGTTTGTATATTAATATCCATGTTGTAATATTTGTAGAAACTATGGATCAAAGAGACTTGGAACAAGAACAGGTGTTGGGGGACATAATCCTCGCCGGACGTGATGTCTTGTCGTTTCTCAACGACACCGATGGTCTGGAAGGAGAGGATGACGGCTCCGGTGATCGAACAATGGAGGAGGAAGGACATGATCATGATGGCTCCGGTGACCGAATGCCGGAGGAAGAAGGAGACCATGATGACGGCTCCGGTGACCGAACGGAGGAGGGAGCTTTTGCAAAGTCTGGCGAGGTATATATATTAATTAAGCCTGTGCTGACTAGCTAATTGATGCATTAATTGTTTTGGTATGTACATATATTAACTCTTCTTTCTTCTTTTATAGCCCTCGGGATCGAGCCAAACTTCGGTAACGAGACGAGGCCCGAAGAAGAGGTTGCGCAAGGATGAAATGTTCACGATCACAGCACTCGCGGACGATGGCCTACCGATTGAACCCAAGCGGACCAAGGACGCATTTTCTGCTCAGTGCGGAGCTATTGTTAGGGACAACATCCCGATAAGCATCAAGCGATGGAATAAGCCTAAGGACGACGCCCCTGAAGGTGATTATGTCACCGATAGACAGAAAGATGATCTTTGGACCGCGCTGAAGGCAAATTTCACCCTACCACCAGAGGAGGATCCGAATAAGCCAGTTATAGAGCCACTGGTCAAGGCGTGTGCTCTTAAAAAGATGGCAGATCTATTCAGGAGGTGGAAGAATGAGTTGAAATCAAAGGTTGTCGACAAAGGGGAGACTCCAGAATTCATCGGCCGATCTGAGAAGATAAGAGATCACTGGCCCGCATTTGTGGCCTACAAGACATCGGACAAGAGTAAGAAAATGTCAGAGACAAACAAGAACAATGCTGCAAAGAAGCAGTATCACCATCACACAGGGTCAGGTGGCTACCTCAAAGCCCGGCCGTTGTGGGACAAAGCTGAGAATGACCTGATTGCTAAAGGGGTCGTACCATAGACATTGAACTGGCCAGACCGTTCAATGACTTGGTTCTTCGGGGTTGTCGGAACTTTGGACCCTGAAATAGGGAAGTGCCGTTGGACGGACGAGCAACTTGCAATACCCGTCACGAAGCTTCAGAAGTATATCACCGCAGTGCAGGAAGGGACGTTCATTCCTGACAGAGAGAAGGACGAGCTGACTGAGGCCCTAGGGAATGCTGAGCACCCTGGACGAACACGAGGCACACCAGGCTCCGTTCCGTGGAAGGTTGGGTTTCCCGACGCAGGCGGTTACAGAAGCCGGATGAGAAAGAGGAAAGCGGAGCTGAGCGACATGCAGAAGATCAGTGCAAGACTACAAAAGCTAGAGGAACTTGAGAGCCAGCGAGCTGTCGGTCAACCATCTCAGCGGCACAAAGCTACCCCAGAAGCCACCCCGCCATCTCAGCGGAGAAGCAGCGTGGCTTCCACGGAGCCCGTTCAGCCTGACTTCATGTCTCCTATCTACCCCGTGGATACTATCACAGAGGCTCAACATTGCGAGCTTATGACGAAATGCCGGAACCTCACTTTCAAGGCGGCTGTCGGCTCTGTTGCACCTCCTCAACCCAACGGAACTTTTCACTGCCTTCCGATTCCACATGGCTATGCTATTGTGATGGTGGATGAAGTAATGGAGGGATTTGAGGAGCTCGAGCTTGACCACCCTACAGGTGAAGGGAAGAATCAGCCGGTTCGTGCTCTGAGGAGTACATGTCTATGGCAGAAGGAGTACACCAAGCTTCCAAACTGGACGCCTCCGCCTCCTCCTCCTCCTCCGGCGAGTCAGGGCACTCCGCGTCCTCCTCCTCCGGCGAGTGATCAGGGCACCCCGCCTCCTTCTTCGGCTCCTCCGACGCGTGAAGGCACTCCGCCTCCTCCTTCGCCTACTCCGGTGCGTCGGAGCAGTCCGCCTCCTCCTGCGCCTCGTCGTCAACGGCGGAAGACAGACGCCGCCGCTCCGGCTCCTCCGGCGCGTCAGAGCACTCCGCCTCCTTCTCTGCCTCGTAAGCAATGACGGAAGAGAGATGCCGCCGGTCCGGTGGCTAGCAGTACAAGCAGAGGCGGGAGGCAATTCAAATACGGTCCATCTCTCAAGCCTCTGGAAAAGTTACCATATGAGAGGACCGAGTCTGAAAACGAGGAGATATGTCGTGCCCAAGTGAGGGACCATTTTGCAAAAAAACTCCACCTCCGAAGGAGAAGCTAGATCCGGTGAAAGTGAAGCGCACTATCGATGCCCTGAAGCGACCACCACCGCCTCCGCCAGATTCCAACTTTGTCCGCTGTATTAAAAAGACATATCAAAATGCGCGGCAGTCGGGAAGTACTTCCAGTGATGCAAGGTTAGCAAAACGAAGAAGTGGGAAAAAATTCCCCAGCTCGGCGAACAGGTGAACCAATCGTGCCCCCCACTCAAGGTGTCTAGCCATATCGTCGCTAATCATCCGGGGATGGTGCCCGGTACCAATCGTGGTGATTACCTGAGCGATGATGTACAGTTTGAGCTGTGGAGGTGGACGAATTCAGTTACCGGTACGGGCAGCCTCTCGTCAAACCTGATCATCCTCCTCTAACAACGATGATGCGAAAATTCCATGAATGGTACATGAAAACCTGCAGCGAGTCTGGGAGGGATACTTTGACGCTGAGAATTAAAGAGGAGCACGACCTCGTTGGAATGGATCAGTTGTCTGTTGAATTTGACGAGTTATTCCAGTTATACAATCAAAAGGCCCTCGACAAAACAATCTTGACTTGCTACTGTCTGTAAGTACTACTTCTGTAATTAAGTCTCTATATATAGCTTAGCTCTTTCATTGCATGTATATATAATTATCCTCACTATTATGCAGATTAAAGATCGTCGAATGCAGAAAAGCACAAATCTATGACATTGGGTTCATTAACCCAAATATCATACATGAGTTTACGGTTAAAAACATTGTCACACAAACCAAGGACAACTTGCTACAATCGTTGCTTAAAAATCAAAACAAAGAGACAATACTCTTTCCTTACAACTTCAAGTGAGTGTTACTGTCTTGTGCATATTCGGTTTCCCTTATTACTCGAGGTTATAGTAATGTAATTGATGAGTTATGCATGCGTGCGCAGGTTCCACTTTATTCTGCTAGAGATTAAGCTTGAGCGGGGAGTATTAATCGTCTTAGACTCGAAACGAAAAGATCCCCAGGAATATGCGGACATGACTGAAATGCTCCAGAAGTAAGTTCAATCGATCATTTCGCATCATATCGGCAACTTTGTTCATTTCCTGATATCAAGTAATTCTTTTCTTTGTCTGGCAGGGTTTGGAAAGAGTTCACCGCAATTGTTCCGGCACTGCCGAGGGAGCTGCGATTTACACACCCGAAAGTAAGTAGTACTAGCTAGTTCCGCACATCTCCCATTGATTCTAGTTTCATCAATACCATCTATCATGCTTGATTATCAATTTGGTTGAACTCTATTTCTCGTAAAGTGCTTGTGGCAGGAAACCGGGAATGATTTTTGTGGATACTACGTTTGCGAGTTCATCTACAACGCGACGACCCCTAAGCGGGGCTACTCTGAAAAACAATTTCAAGTGCGTAAGCAATAATATTCACAATTTTATTTTATTACCATGATTTGTGTTGAATTTCATTCATATATATGTATTGACCCCCTTCTTCAAATTAGATGTGGCAGATGTGGGATGAACTCCTACCACATGATCGCATACGAGCAATTCAAGAGGAATTGGCGGGATTCTTTCTTGACCACGTCATAAATAAAGCCGGAGAATACCATCTGGAATTTGACATTAGATGTTAGGGATTGTAAGAGATCTTATATTGTATATATGTAGCTAGTAGTGTCGGATAGATATACGAAAACTTGTTGTTCGACCAATCTCTCGGAGAAAGAGAGGTCGGTCACTTTTCTCTGTATATGTTCATGACGATCTTGTGTACTTAATGGTTCCTTCATTTGCTTACTAGCTAGCGTGTCGAGTTCTCTCTATAGTAGCTACCGTCGACCAAGCACGTAGAAAGAGAGGACACTTCTCTCTATTAGCTAGCTAACACAATATGAAACCCCTAAATTAACCCTCCAAAACCCCCTAAACCCCCCCCCTTAAAAAAACAAAAACCCCACCTCCTGCCAGATGCTGGCGCGTGGATGCGTTTTGGTCCCAGTTGGTGTGACCAACCGGGACGAAAGGTCCTCCTGCCTGGGCTCACCGCAGTGGCCACGTGGAGCCCCTTTGGTCCCGATTCGTAAGCGAACCGGGACTAAAGGTTTTGGGCTTTAGTCCCGACCCTTTAGTCCCGGTTCCAGAACCGAGACAAATGGGCCTCTGGAACCGGGACAAATGTGCCTTTTTCTACTAGTGCACGTGCATTGGACTAATCTGGAATCTGCAAGCAATAACTCAAAGGAGAAGGCAAGGTAATATGGGCTCTCTGATAGATGAGAAATAATGCATATGAGAGCCACTCAACATGTCATCGTGGTCTTCTCCTTACGACCCAAAGAGGAAAGGAAAACTATTTACACGGGAAAGCTCCCAACAAGCAAAAGAAAAACGAGAAATCTTTTTGGGTTTTCTTTTAATACTACATCTAAACAAACTAGAAAATAAAGCTAGAACTAATTAAAAAAATTGGATTTTCTCAAGGTTAATTAAACACACAATAAGAAAGCAAAAAGAAGAAATAAACTACCATGGATGGTACAATGAAAAAGTATGAACACCGACAACTGGAATGAGTGTGTGAACATGAATGTAATGTCGGTGAAAAATACGTACCCCCCCAAGCTTAGGCTTTTGGCCTAAGTTGGTCTAGGGCCATGGCTGGCCCGGATAGTATCCAAAGTCATAGTTGGGGTTGTACTGGGCTGCGGCGGCTACTGCCTGAGCGGCTGCAGCACGGAGACGAGCGGCTTCCGCCTCTCTCTCGTACTCATTTGCCTCCTCTCTGGTTATAAAGTGTCTTCGTTTTTCCTGAAAGTTAAAGAAGGCAGGAGCAGGAAGGGTAATATGGACAGCACGCTGTCTGTCAAAAATTAGTCGATACAGGAAGGGTTGTTCGTTTCTCTCAAGAAACTGATAGCGCACCATAGCCTCATAATCAAGAAAAGCAGGTGGTAACTCAATATCATTCCCCCTTATAGGTACCCCAAGATAATTAGCTACACGAGTGGCATAAATTCCGCCAAAGAAATCTCCTTCCTTAGCATTTTTATGTAGCCTCCTAGCAATAATAGCCTCCAAGTTATATCGTCTATCTCCCATTACCGCACTCTTAAGAATACTAAGATCAGGTACACAAAGGTGGCTATGATCATGTTTACCATTAATACATCTACCTATGAAGAGAGCAAAATAATGTATAACAGGAAAGTGAAAGCTCCCCAAGGTAGCCTGTGTAATGTTTCTAGTTTCTCCCAGAGTGATACTAGTAAGAAAATCATTATATTCAGTTTTGTGAGGATCACTATGGCTGCCCCATTGTGGAATTTTACAAGCATCATTAAAATCTTCCAGGTCCATGGTATATGATTCATCATAAAGGTTAAATAGAACAGAATGATTATTGCACCTGGATGAAAATTCAAACCTCCGCACGAAGGAATCAGTGAGTTGATAATATTGCTTGCATTGGTCTGAAATGAAATCTTCAAGGCCAGCATTTCGTATGTACGTGTAAAACTCCTCCTTGAAACCGGCTTGAGCCATAAATTGATTCGACGACCATTCACAAGGCCGCACTTGAGCTTCCCTCGGTGGTTCAAAGTCGGGCTCACGTATCGCAAGTCTCGGGGTCTTCCTACTCGAGGAACCACCTTGGTATATTCTCCTTAACATTTTTCCTTCTCTGAAAAATAATTCTGAAATTTTTATTGACTCACAATAAAAGTGAACAAAGCTCAACAAAACTTATAGAAACTACTCCCACAAGTGCCTAGAGGCTATATCATGTATCAACACTACTTGGGACCATACAAATTTAACATGCAAGCTCAAGAACAAGGTCACCACAGCAGCAAAAATTTGCAATATATAAAGCACTAGAACAAAAACTAATTGTACCATTGGAGGAGTCACATACCGAGGAACAATCCCCTAAAACAGTTTTGCAAATGGAGCTTTGAGCAAGGAGATCGAATATGGCAAAGATGAGCTAGAACACAGGTTTGAGCAATGGTGGGATTTTTTCTGGACGAAGACAAAGTGGATGGGTGCTGGAATAAGTGAGGGGGCCCCATGTGGGACCCACAAGCCAGGGGGCGCGCCCAGGGGGGTGGGCGCGGCCTGCAGGCTTGTGGCCCACTGGTACAGCCCCCTGATGTGTTCTCAGTGCCAAAAATTCTTAAATATTCCAGAAAAAAGCATACTAAATTTTCATGGCATTCTGAGAACTTTTATTTTCAGGTCATTTTTCTATTGCATGGATAAATCAGAAAACAGAGAAATAATAGCATTTTTACTAAATTGGAACTAAAGAACAGAGAATAAAAATTGGGTACAGAAGGTTGTGCTTTCTAAATTCATCCATCTCATGCTCATAAAAAAGAATTCACCAATAAGGTTGATCAAGTCTTATTGACAAACTTTTTTTGAATGACACGGAACCGGAGAATTTTCGAATAACACTAGGTTACCTCAATGGGGATATGCATGTCCCCAACAATAAGTATATCAAATTTCTTTTTGGCAGTAGGACGAGGGAATTCAAAGTCTCCAATAATAATCGTTGAATTTTTTTCAATGGAGTTGATACTATGAAATTGAGGTTGTTTCTTCGGAAAGTGTACCGTATGCTCATTACCATTAACATGAAAAGTGACATTGCCCTTGTTGCAATCAATAACAGCCCCTGCAGTATGAAAAAAGGGTCTACCAAGGATGATCGACATACTGTCGTCCTCGGGAATATCAAGAATAACAAAGTCCGTGAGGATAGTAACGTTTGCAACCACAACAGGCACATCCTCGCAAATACCGATGGGTAAAGCAGTTGATTTATCAGCCATTTGCAAAGAGATTTCAGTAGGTGTCAACTTATTCAATTCAAGTCTACGATACAAAGAGAAAGGCATAACGCTAACACAGCTCCAAGGTCACATAAAGCAGTTTTAACATAATTTCCTTTAATAGAGCATGGTATAGTAGGTACTCCAGGATCTCCTAGTTTCTTTGGTATTCCACCCTTAAAAGTATAATTAGCAAGCATGGTGGAAATCTCAGCTTCCGGTATCTTTCTTTTATTTGTCACAATATCTTTCATATACTTGGCATAAGGAGACATTTTCAAAATATCAGTCAAGCGCATACGCAAAAAAGACAGGTCTAAGCATTTCAACAAAGCGCTCAAAATCCTCATCATCCTTCTTCTTGGATGGTTTAGGAGGAAAGGGCATGGGTTTCTAAACCCAAGGTTCTCTTTCTCTACCATGCTTCCTAGCAACAAAGTCTCTTTTATCATATCTCTTATTCTTAGGTTGTGGGTTATCAAGATCAACAGCAGGTTCAATCTCCACATCATTATCATTACTAGGTTGAGCATCAACATGAACATCATCATTAATATTATCACTAGGCTCATGTTCATTACCAGATTGTGTCTCAGCATCAGAAATAGAAATATCATTTGAGTTTTCATGTGAGTCTATAACCGGTTCACTAGCAGCATGCAAAGTCCTATCGTCATTCTTTTTCCTACTATTACTGGGACGACTAGGTGCATCAGTATTAACTCTCTGAGAATCTTGCTCAATTCTCTTAGGATGGCCCTCAGGATACAAAGGTTCCTGAGTCATTCTACCACCTCTAGTGACAACTCTAACAGAATGATCATTGTTCTTACTAATCATCTCATTAAGCAAATCATTCCGAGCCTTAAGTACTTGCTCTACTTGAGTAGTTACCATGGAAGCATGTTTACTAATAAGCTTAAGATCATTAACAGTTCTACTCATATAATCACCTAAGCGATCAAGCATATGTAAGCATTATGTTTCAATTGTCTACTAACATAAGCATTGAAATTTTCTTGCTTAACAATAAAGTTATCAAACTCATCCAAGCATTGGCTAGCAGACTTATTATAAGGAATATCACCTTCATCAAATCTACGGAGAGAATTTACCTCTACTACCTGTGTCGGGGTATCAAGACCATGTATTTCTTCAATAGGTGGTAAATTCTTAACATCTTCGGCTTTAATACCCTTTTCTTTCATAGATTTCTTTGCCTCTTGCATATCTTCAGGACTAAGAAATAGAATACCTCTTTTCTTCGGAGTTGGCTTTGGAGGTAGTTCGGGAATAGTCCAATCATTATCATTGCTCAATATATTATCCAACAGTAGTTCAGCTTGTTCAACAGTTCGTTCTCTGAAAACACAACCAGCACAACTATCTAGGCGGTCCCTAGAAGCATCGGTTAGTCCATTATAAAAGATATCAAGTATTTCATTTTTCTTGAGAGGGTGATCAGGCAAAGCATTAAGCAACTGGAGAAGCCTCCCCCAAGCTTGTGGGAGACTCTCTTCTTCAATCTGCACAAAGGTAAATATTTCCTACAAAGCAGCTTGTTTCTTATGGGCAGGAAAATATTTTTCAGAGAATTAATATATCATATCCTGGGGACTACGCACAGAACTAGGAGCAAGAGAATTAAACCATATCTTAGCATCACCCTTTAATGAGAAAGGAAACAACTTAAGAATATAGTAATAACGGATTTTTTCCTCATGAGTAAATAGGGTGGCTATATCATTCAATTTAGTAAGATGTGCCACAACAGTTTCAGATTCATAACCATGGAAAGGATCAGATTCAACCAACGTAATTAACTCAGGATCGACAGAGAATTCATAATCCTTGTCAGTAACAAAGATAGGTGAAGTAGCAAACTTAGGATCATATTGCATTCTAGCATTCAAAGATTTTTCTTTCCACCTGCGTAGTAATTTCTTAAGATCATCTCTATCCTTACAAGCAAGAAAGTCCCTAGCTACCTCTCCTTCCATAACATAACCCTTAGGTATATCAGGCAATTCATATCTAGGAGAGCTAGGTCTAGCAGGTGTCTCATAGCGTTCAGTTTCAATAATTTCATCAGATTCAGAGATATCATCAGTTTCAGCATTCACTCTAGCAATTTGTTCATCAAGAAATTCACCTAGTGGCACAGTAGTATCAAGCAGAGTATCATCATAAGTATCATGCATAGCAGAAGTGGCATCATCAATCACTTGCGACGTATCAGATTCAATAGCAGGTGGTGGTGACGCAAGTTTACTCATAACAGAAGGTGAATCAAGTGCAAAGCTAGATGGCAGTTCCTTACCTCTCCTCATAGTTGAGGGATAGATCTTGGTTTTAGCGTCTTTCAAATTCTTCATAGTGATCAACAGATATAAATTCCAAGTGACTCAGAGAATAGAGCTATGCTCCCCGGCAACGGCGCCAGAAAAAGGTCTTGATAACCCACAAGTATAGGGGATCGCAACAGTTTTCGAGGGTAGAGTATTCAACCCAAATTTATTGATTCGACACAAGGGGAGCCAAAGAATATTCTCGAGTATTAGCAGCTGAGTTGTCAATTCAACCACACCTGAAAGACTTATTATCTACAGCAAAGTATTCAGTAGCAAAGTAGTATGGAAGTAACGGTAACAATGGCAAAGTGACAGTAGCAGTGTTGTGGTGATTGTAACAGTAGCAACGGAAAAGTAACTTAGCAAAGATCAATATATGAAAAGCTCGTAGGCAATGGATCAGTGATGGATAATTATGTCGGATGGCATTCATCATGCAACGGTTATAACATAGGGTGACACAGAACTAGCTCCAATTCATCAATGTAATGTAGGCATGTATTCCATATATAGCCATACGTGCTTATGGAAAAGAACTTGCATGACATCTTTTGTCCTACCCTCCCATGGCAGCGGGGTCCTAATGGAAACTAAGGGATATTAAGGCCTCCTTTTAATAGAGAACCGTACCAAAGCATTAGCACTTAGTGAATACATGAACTCCTCAAACTACGGTAATCACCGGAAAGAATCCCAGTTATTGTCACCCTGGGGGATGCGGATCATAACTCGTAATAGGTGTCTATAACTTGCAAGATAGGATCAAGAACACATATATATTCATGAAAACATAATAGGTTCAGATCTGAAATCATGGCACTCGGGCCCTAGTGACAAGCATTAAGCATAGCAAAGTCATAGCAACATCAATCTCAGAACATAGTGGATACTAGGGATCAAACACTAACAAATCTAACTCTATTACATGGTAAATCTCATCCAACTCATCACCGTCCAGCAAGCCTATGATGGAATTACTCACGAACGGTGGAGAGCATCATGAAATTGGTGATGAAGGATGGTTGGTGATGATGACAGCGTCGATTTCCCCTCTCTGGAGCCCAAATCAGACTCCAGATATGCCCTCCCGAGGAAGAACAGGAGGTGGCGGAGGCTCCGTATCGTAAAACGCGATGAACTCTTCTCTCTGATTTTTTTCTCCCCGGATAGGAATATTTAGAAGTGGAAACGAGGTCGGAGGAGCTTCAGGGGCCCCACAAGACAGGGGGGCGCGCCCCCCTGGCTTGTGGCCAGGTGGTGGCCCCTCTCCGGTTGATTCTTTCGCCAATATTTTTTATTAATTCCAAAAATATTCTCCGTAAATTTTCAGGTCAATCTGAGAACTTTGATTTCTGCACAAAAATAACACCAAGGCAATTCTGCTGAAAACAGCGTCAGTCCGGGTTAGTTCCATTCAAATCATGCAAATTAGAGTCCAAAACAAGGGCAAAAGAGTTTGGAAAAGTAGATACGTTGGAGACGTAGCAGGGCACGATTGGTTTTCTTGTTCGCCGAGCTAGGGAATGCTTTTCCCACTTCTTGCACCACTGCTACTTAAGCTTCCCGACCGCTTCGCTTGATCAAATGTCTTTTGAATACAGCGGTCATAGTTTGATTGCGGCGGAGGCGGTGGTGGTCGCCTAAGGGCATTCAGAGTTCGCTTCGCTTTCACCGGATCTACTTTCTCCTTTGGAGGCGGACGTTTCGGTGCAAGCTGGCGTCTCACTTCTTCAGCCACGATCTCGTTGAGTTCCTCCTCAGTCCTCTCGTAGGGTAACTTGGGAGGAGCCTTGAGGCTTGGGCCAGCTCTGAATTTCTTCCCTGTTGTATTGCTGCTAGCCGCCGGAGCGGCGGAGGCTCTCTTTCGCCGTTGCTGAGGCGGCGGAGGAGGCGGAGTCCGCTGACGCGGCAGAGACGGCTGAGGCGGAGGAGGATTCTATTGAGGGGCCTCCTCCGTCGGAGTCGGCTGACGCGGCGGAGTCCTTTGAGATGGCGGAGTTGGCTGACGCGCCGGAGAAGACTCAGGCAGCGGAGACGACTGACGCACCGGAGACGGCTGACGCACCGGAGACGACTCAGGCACCTGGGCCTCCCCCGGCTGAGTCTACTGAGGCGGCGTCCAGTTTGGAAGCAGGATGTTTTCCTTTCTCCATAGACAGGTAGTCCTTAAGGCATTTTCAAGAAGAGTCTCCCCTTCACCTGTAGCATACTCAAGCTCCAGCCCCTCAAATCCGTCCATAATTTCATCCACCCCGACAATAGCAAAGCCAGTTGGAACCGGAGTGAAATGGAAAGTTGCATCAGGTCGAGGAGGTAAGACATAGCCGAACGCCGCCTTAAAGGTCAGGTAATGGCCTTTCGCCATTAGCACACAATGTTCATTATCTGTGATACCATCCACGGGGTAGCGAGGAGCCGTGGTATCAGGCTGATCGAGCTCCGTGGAGGCCACACTGCTTCTCCACTCAGATGGTGGGGTAGCATCGTGGGTAGTATCCAATGAAGGATCTTCGTGCCGCTGAGATGGTGGGCCGATAGCTCGATGGCTCTCAAGTGCCTCTAGTTTCGCTAATCTTTCATTGATCTTCTGCATTTTGCTTGCTTCCTCTTTCTTCTTTCTCTGTCGGCTTCTATAACCAGTGCTGTCGGGAAACCCATGCACCCACGGAACGGAGCCTGATGTGCCTCGTATTCGTCCAGGGCCATTGACAGCTCATCCTTCTCTCTGTCGGGATGGAACATCCCTTCCAGCACTTTCTTGATTGCTTCCTCAAGCCTTGTGATGGGTGCTTGAAGTTGAGCTTTCGTCCAAATACACTTCCCTGATTCTGGGTCCAAAGTTCCCCCAACCCCGAAGAACCAAGTCCTTGCCCGATCTGGCCAGTGCAATGTCGCTGGTTGGACATTTCTAGCAAGCAGGTCTTGCTCAGCTTTGTCCCACGTAGGCCGGGCTTTGCTGAAGCCACCTGACCCCGTAACATGGTGATACCGCTTCTTTGTAGCATTTTGCTTATTTATATGTGACCTTTGCTTGGCCTTCTCCGATTTCTTGTAGGCCACAAATGCGGGCCAGTGATCTTTTATCTTCAAGTATTGACCAGTGAATTCTGGAGTCTCGTCTTTCTCGACAAACTTTTTGTTCAATAGTTTCTTTCAGTTCTTGAATAGTTCTGCCATTTTCTTAAGAGCAAACGCCTTGACCTTTCGCTGTATAACTGGGTTATTCAGATCCTCCTCTGGCGGTAGGCTGAAATTTCTCAACAGCGAGTTCCAAAGATCATCTTTCAGTCTAATGTGGACATAAGGAACTTTAGGGTCCTTCTTCTTATTCCATTCTTGGATGCTGATCGGGACGTTGTCCCTAACAATAACTCTGCACTGATGTATAAATTTGTCCTTGGTCCGCTTGGGAGCAATCGGTTGGCCTTCTGGATAGACTTCTTCGATCATGAACCTTTCATCCGGGTCCAACATTTTCTTCGGGCCTCGTCTCCTTACCAAAGTTTGGCTCGATCCGGAGGGCTGAAAGAAGAAAGAAGCGTTAATATATGTACATACAAAACAATTAATGCATCTAGTCAGTAGAGGCTTAATTAATATATATATATATATATACCTCGCCGGACTTTGAAACAGTTAAGGCTCCCTTCTCCATTCGATCACCGGAGCCGTCATGATCTCCTTCCTCCTCCATTCCATCACCGGAGCCGTCATGATCTCCTTCCTCCTCCATTGGATCACCGGAGCCGTCATCCTCTCTTCTATCACCATCGGTGTCATTGAGAAAAGACAAGATATTATCATCACCTCCGTCGCGGATTATATCTCCCAACAACTCTTTTTTTTCTAAGTCTCTGTGATCCATACTTTCTGCACATAAAGCATTGACACTTCAAACTAGCTATCACATAAAGCAAAAAAGAAGTATATTTTTCACCAAAATACAACACTTGGCAGAGTTTCCTCTATTTAAAAAATAGTTCTCTGTTTTCAAAAATCATTCCCTCGATATAGAAACTTGCGGACCCCCCCCCTCATGTCGAAGTTATCGGGGATATGTTGAATTCCCGAGAGAGTTAGGGGTGTTCTAACGCGGCACTACACGATATAGGTGAAGGGGGATAACATTCGGGATGTTTTTCCGAACTCTGCATTTTCGGACAGATGAAACGGAGGGGGACGGTTCCAGGTTCGCTATGCTAGCTGCTTGTGACAAACGAACGGAGGGCATATTCGGATTCGTCATATATAAATTATTTTCATCGGAGTTACGGTTAATTTCTTTGGAAAGTGAAGCTTCCCCTGAAAATTAAAGTTTTTAATGGCTGGTTTTGAAAAACTAAATACACTAACTAAAGACAATTTATACACATATATACATACATACATGAACATATATACATACATACATGAACATAAAAAAAATTAAGAAAAAAAAACATACATACATACATGAACATAAAAAAATATAGTGCCATACATACATGAACATATACATACATACATGAACATAGACACATACATGAACATACATATAGGAAAATGCATGGCATACATGAACATAAAAAAATGGTGATGATACACACATACATGAACATAACATGCATATACATACATGAACATACAAAAATGCAGGGCAGGGGCAGCGGCTAAGCAGCAGGACAGGGGCGGCGGCGGCGGCAACGCAGGGCAGGGGCGTCGGAGGCCTTGGGAAAGGGGGGGAGCTCACTGGGGGCCCGGCGATGCAGCTGGAGGCCGGCAACAAGGAACGGGCTGGCTCGGGGGCACGCGGCGACGGGGAGGAGGGCGCGCAAGGAGGTCCAGCGCCGGCGACGTTCAGCGGGCTCGGGGACGGTAGGGCGTCAGCGAGGGCGACGGTGCGGTCCGGCAGCCTGGCGGCGTCGAGGTGGTCGTCGGCGCCGTCGGGGGAGAGAAGAAACTGCAGATGGGGGATTGGAAAATTCTCTAAGTGCTGGTTATATAGCCCCCCCTTACCTTTAGTCCCGGTTGGTGGCTCCAACCAGGACTAAAGGGGGGGCATTAGTCCCGGTTGGAGCCACCAACCGGGACTAAAGGGCTATGCTTCCCGCAGCCAAAGTTTAGTCCCACCTCACTAGTCGAGAGGGGCTCGGAGTGGTTTATAAGCGCTGCTGCCGCTGCCCTCTCGAGCTCCTCTCTAATGCGGGCAGTACATGCCTATCTCATGCCCAGTTGGGCCTGCTAGCACCGCGGGCCTGCATCCTGGCCCATTTCTAGGGTTTCTAGTCGTATACAGGCCGTGGTGGCTAGTAGGTGGGCCTTTTTTTATTTTTTCCATATATTATGTTTTAAATTTTTTTATGTTATTTTTTGCATATGTTATTTTTAGTTATATAATTTTAATTGCATAAATTTTATATAATTTTAGTTGCATAAGTTTTATTTTTTATTGATTCTTTTTAGTTGATTCCTTTTGCTATTAGAGTTTCATAAAAGCTTTTTAGTTTTCTATTAAAGCTTGTAACAAAAATATACTTTATGAAAATTATTTTTACTATTAAAGTTTTTAACAAATAAATACTTTGATAATTTTAGTTAATATTATTTTGATTCTTTTTAACAAAGGGATATCATTTTTTAACATATTTTAACTCCAGACTTTTTTCTGCATTCAATATGCACCATTCAAAGCCACATCATCAATTTTCAAAACTTTTCTGACTTCATTTGCTATTTTTCATGCATTTCATAATTTATTTTGAGCTAAAATGACCCTGAATTTGAAAATCACTGCAAATGAACTCTAAAAAGGTTGAAACTTGGCATGGTATCATAATTTCACCCACATAGCATGTGCTAAAAAGTTGAGAGGGTTAGGGCAGAAACTGGATGCACTTCGTGTACAAACTGGACAATCTCTTTCGAAGTATTAGGGTTTCGGACGAAAACTCATCTATTACAAAAGGATTTCATTTTTTAACATATTTTAACTCCAGACTTTTTCTGCATTCAATATGCACCATTCAAAACCACATCATCAATTTACAACCCTTTTCTGACTTCATTTTCTATTTTTCATGCATTACATGATTTATTTTGAGCTAAAATGACCCTGAATTTAAAAATCACTGCAAATGAACTCTGAAAAGGTTGAAACTTGTCATGGTATCATACTTTCACCCACATAGCATGTGCTAGAAAGTTGAGAGGGTTACAGGAAAAACTGGATGCACTTCGTGTACAAACTGGACAATCTCGTTTGAAGTATGAGGGTTTTGGAAGAAAACAGATCTACTACAAAGGGATTCAATTTTTTAAACATATTTTAACGCCAGACTTTTTCCGAATTCAATATGCACCATTCAAAGCCACATCATCAATTTTCAAACCCTTTTCTGACTTCATTTGCTATTTTTCATGCATTTCATGATTTATTTTGAGCTAACATGACCCTGAATTTGAAAAGCACTGCAAATGAACTCTGAAAATGTTGAAACTTGGCATGGTATCGTAATTTCACCCACATAGCATGTGCTAAAAAGTTGAGAGGGTTACGGGAAAAACTGGATGTACTTCGTGTACAAACTGGACAATCTCTTTCGAAGTATCATGGTTTCGGACGAAAACTCATCTATTACAAAAGGGATTTCATTTCTTGACATGTAACTGCAATGATATTCTAGATCACAGCCATCATCAAAATAGTTGTGGAGAGAAAGTCTTCACTTTTTCTTCGCGTTTGTCCCTTGCTTATTGCGCCGTAACCATGGATAATCTTCATCGTTTAATAGAATGCTTGGGTCAGGCTTCACTTTGAAGGGAGGAATTTCATGAAACTTTTCATAATCTTCAGACATGTCTGTCTTGTCCTCCACTCCCACGATGTTTCTTTTCCCTAGAAGAACTATGTGTCGCTTTGTCTCATCGTTTGATGTATTCGCTTCCTTATCTTTTTTTCTCGGTTTGGTAGACATGTCCTTCACATAGAAAACCTGCGCCACATCATTGGCTAGGACGAATGGTTCGTCTGTGTACCCAAGATTGTTGAGATCCACTGTTGTCATTCCGTATTGTGGGTCTAACTGTACCCCGCCTCCTGACAGATTGACCCATTCCGTACTGCGGGTCCTACCAATGATTTGCACCGAAACAAAGGGACCTGAAATTCATGTCCATAGTCAAGTTCCCATATCTCCTCTATGTAACCATAATATGTGTCCTTTGCCCTATTGGTGATTGCTGCATCAAAGCGGACACCACTGTTTTGGTTGGTGCTCTTTTTATCTTGGACGATCGTGTAAAATGTATTACCATTTATCTCGTACCCTTGGTAAGTCAATACAGTCGAAGATGGTGTCCTGGCCAACAAGTACAGGTCATCTCCAACAGTGTTGTTACGCATGAGATGCATTTGCAACCAACTGCTGAAAGTCCCGATGTGTTCACGTGTAATCCAGTCGTCAGACTGCTCCGGGTGTTTCTAGCGTAGAATATTCTTGTGTTCATTGATATATGGGGCCACCAAGGTAGAATTCTGTAGAACTGTATAATGTGCTTGCACCTAGGAATGCCCATCCCTACATATTATTGAATCCGCTCCTAGCGTGCCTTTTCCACTCAGTCTCCCCTCATACCGCGACTTAGGGACACCAATCGGCTTAAGGTCAGGAAAAAAGTCAACACAAAACCCAATGACCTCCTCTGTTTGATGGCCCGTGGAGATGCTTCCTTCTGGCCTAGCACGATTACGAACATATTTCTTCAAGACTCCCATGAACCTCTCAAAGGGGAACATATTGTGTAGACATACAGGACCCAGAATGGCAATCTAGTCGACTAGGTGAACTAGGACGTGCGTCATAATATTAAAGAAGGATGGTGGGAACACCAACTCGAAGCTGACAAGACATTGGACCAAATCATTCTGTAACCTTGGTAGGATTTCTGGATCGATTACCTTCTGTGAAATTGCATTGAGGAATGCACATAGCTTCATAATGGCTAATCGAACATTTTCTGGTAGAAGCCCCCTCAATGCAACCGGAAGGAGTTGCGTCATAATCACGTGGCAGTCATGGGACTTTAGGTTCTGGAATTTTTTCTCTGCCATGTTTATTATTCCCTTTATATTCGACGAGAAGCCAGACGGGACCTTGATACTGAGCAGGCATTCAAAGAAGATTTCCTTCTCCGCTTTGGTTAGAGCATAGCTGGCAGGACCTTGATACCGCTTTGGATGCATGCTGTCTTTTTCGTTCACACGTTGCTGGTCCTCCCGTGCCTCCGGTGTATCTTTTGTCATCCCATACACGCCCAAGAAGCCTAGCACGTTCACGCAAACATTCTTTGTCACGTGCATCACGTCGATTGCAGAGCGGACCTCTAGGTCTTTCCAATAGTTTAGGTCCCAAGATATAGATTTCTTCTTCCACATGGGTGCGTGTCCCTCAGCGTCATTCGGAACAGATTGTCCGCCAGGACCCTTTCCAAATATTACTTGTAAATCCTTGACCATATCAAGTATATCATCACCAGTACGGAGGACGGGCTTCTTCTAGTGATCCGCCTCACCTTTGAAATGCTTGCCTTTCTTTCTTAAGGCATGCTTGGTCGGAAGAAATCGACGATGTCCCAGGTACACATTCTTCTTGCATTTGTCCAAATATATACTTTGGGTATCATCTAAACAGTGTGTGCATGCGTTGTATCCCTTGTTTGTCTGTCCTGAAAGGTTACTAAGAGCAGGCCAATCATTGATGGTTACAAACAACAACGCTCGTAGGTCAAATTCCTCTTGTTCATGCTCATCCCACTCATGTACACCTTTTCCATTCCACAGTTGTAAAAGCTCTTCGACTAATGGCCTTAGGTACACATCAATGTCGTTGCCGGGTTGCTTAGGGCCTTGGATTAGCACTGGCATCATAATGAACTTCCGCTTCATGCACAACCAATGAGGAAGGTTATAGATACATAGAGTCACGGGCCATGTGCTATGCTTGCTGCTCTGCTCCCCAAAATGATTAATGCCATCTGCACTTAAACCAAACCATACGTTCCTTGCGTCACCTACAAAGTCCCCCCACTTTCTCTCAATTTTTCTCCACTGCGACCCGTCAGCGGGTGCTCTCAACTTCTTGTCTTTCTTACGGTCTTCTTTGTGCCATCGCAACAACTTGGCATGCTCTTTGTTTGTGAACAGACGTTTCAACCGTGGTATTATAGGACTCTCACACTCAACATCACCAGGGTCATCTCGTCTGATCTTATACCGCAATGCACCGCATACCGGGCATGCGTTCAATTCCTCGTACTCACCGCGGTAGAGGATGCAGTCATTACGACATGCATGTATCTTCTGCACCTCCAATCCTAGAGGGTAGAGAACCTTCTTTGCTTCGTACGTACTGTCGGGCAATTCGTTATCCTTTGGAAGCTTGTTCTTCATTATTTTTAGTAGCGAACCAAATCCCTTGTCAGATACACCATTGTCTGCCTTCCATTGCAGCAATTCCAATGTGGTACCGAGCTTTGTGTTGTCATCTTCGCAGTTTGGGTACAACCCTTTTTTGTGATCCTCTAACATGCGATCGAACTTCAACTTCTCCCTTTCACTTCCGCATTTTCTCCATGCATCAACAATGACCCGGCGAAGATCATCATCGGGCACATCGTCTGGTGCCATTTGATCTTCAGCTTTCCCCGTTGCAGTATCACCGTATTCAGTGAACATAGGATAGCTGTCATCATCCTCTTCGTTGTCTTCCATCATAACCCCTCTTTCTCCGTGCTTGGTCCAAACATTATAGTGTGGCATGAAACCCTTCTCAAGCAGGTGGGAGTGAAGGGTTTTAGAGTTAGAGTAATCCTTCGTATTCTCACAGACAATACATGGACAATACATAAAACCATTCTTCTTGTTTGCCTCACCCACTTCGAGAAATTTATGCAGGCCCTCAATGTAATCGGAGGTGCGCCGGTCACCGTACATCCATTGCCGGTTCATCTGCGTGCATTATATAATTAAGTGCATCAAAAACCATTACAGAACATCATGAATAGAGAAGTCACCAAATTAATACAAGTTCATCATCACATTAAAAATCAAAGTACAGTAGTGATCAAATGTTATTACTGAAAAAATAAATACATAAATTTCATACATAGTTCTCATAGAACAACATACAGCTCTCTAGAGCATCTAATTAAAACATAAATTGAAACTAACATACAACTATGTAAAACATTTAAATGCAACAACAAATGCGATCATAATCGCAACTAAGGTAACAATTGATCAAACAACATAATGATACCAAGCTTCATTATCAATGGCATATTTTCTTATCTTTATAATCTTCAAGCGCATTGCATCCATCTTGATCTTGTGGTCATCGACGACATCGGCAACATGCAACTCCAATTTCATCTTCTCCTCCTCAATTCTTTTCTATTTTTCTTTCAAATACTTGTTTTCTTTTTCAACTAAATTTAACCTCTTAACAAGAGGGTCGGTTGGAATTTCTGGTTCACATACCTCCTAGATAAAAACATCTATGTCACGTTGGTCGTCATAATTTTCATAAACACTAAATGAAACAAATAGTTATAAAAGATAATATACCACATCCGAATCATAGACCGGACGAGGGCCGACGGGGGCGGATACCAAAACCATGGCACTATATAATAACAAACAATAATAAAAGTAAGAAATTTATAAAAGTATCTATGTAAATCATACAAGTAAGATTTTTCTTCTTTTAAAAAGAAGACAAGAACAAGAGGCTCACCACGGTGGTGCCGGCGACGAGATCGGCACAGGCGATCGACGACGGAGAGGACAGGGATGGGACGGGACGGACCGCCAAACCTAGACAAATCTTCGGGAAAATGGAGCTTGGACGTCAAGCTTCGAGAGGAGAAAGCTTAAGCATGGCTCGGGCATTTCATCGAACACCTCGTGTGCATAGGAGGTGAGAGCAGAGCAGCACACACCTCCCACATGCCGGCCGGCCAAAAAACAGAGGAGTGAGCGGGCAAGGGCAAGCATATATATAGGCATATCTTTAGTCCCGGTTCCAGCCACCAACCGGGACAGAAGAATGCCCTTTAGTCCCGGTTCCAGCCACCAACCGGGACTAAAGGGGCTGCGCCAGGAGCGAGGACCTTTAGTCCCGGTTCGTGTCTGGAACCAGGACTAAAGGGGTCAGACGAACCGGGACTGGTGTCCGCCGAGGCCCGGCCGGCGTCCTGGCCTCATGAACCGGGACTCATGCACCCATCACTAGTAGAAAACAGGGCACTAGTCCCTGTTCCAGAGGGCCTTTAGTCCCGGTTCTAGAAACGGGACAACACGATCGGTACTAATGCCCAAAACCTTTAGTCCTGGTTTGCTTACGAACCGGGACCAAAGTGGTGTTGGAAATATGCCCTAGAGGCAATAATAAAATGGTTATTATTATATTTCCTTGTTCATGATAATCATTTATTATCCATGCTATAATTGTATTGATTGGAAACTCAAATACATGTGTGGGTACATAGACAACACTGTGTCCCTAGTATGCCTCTAGTTAACTAGTTCGTTGATCAAAGATGGTCAAGGTTTCCTGGCCATAGACATGAGATGTCATTTGATAACGGGATCACATCATTAGGAGAATGATGTGATGGACAAGACCCAAACTATAAACATAGCATATGATCGTGTCAGTTTATTGCTATTGTTTTCTGCATGTCAAAGTATCTGTTCCTATGACCATGAGATCATGCAACTCACTGACACCGGAGGAATACCTTGTGTGTATCAAACGTCACAACGTAACTGGGTGACTATAAAGATGCTCTACAGGTATCTCTGAGGGTGTCTGTTGAATTGGCATGGATCAAGACTGGGATTTGTTACTCCGTGTGACGGAGAGGTATCCCAGGGCCCACTCGGTAATACAACATCACTATAAGCCTTGCAAGCAATGTGACTAAAGTGTTAGCCAGGGGATCTTGTATTACGGAACGAGTAAAGAGACTTGCCAGTAACGAGATTGAACTAGGTATAGAGATACCGACAATCGAATCTCGGTCAAGTAACATACCGATAAACAAAGGGAACATCATACGGGATTAACTGAATCCTTGACATAGAGGTTCAACCGATAAAGATCTTCGTAGAATATGTAGGAACCAATATGGGCATCTAGGTCCCGCTATTGGTTATTGGCCGTAGAGGTGTCTCGGTCATGACTACATAGTTCTCGAACCCGCAGGGTCTGCACACTTAAGGTTCAGTGACGTTTCGGTATAGTAGAGTTATGTATGGTGGTGACCGAAGGTTGTTCGGAGTCCCGGATGAGATCCCGGACGTCATGAGGAGCTCCGGAATGGTCCGGAGGTAAAGATTGATATATAGGAAGTCCCGTTTTGGTCACCGGAAAAGTTTCGGGTACTTCGGTAGTGTACCGGGAGTGCCGGGAGGGGTACCGGGGACCATCGGGAGGGGTATTTCGACCCAAGGGGCCTCATGGGCTGTGGGTGTTGGAAATATGCCCTAGAGGCAATAATAAATTGGTTATTATTATATTTCCTTGTTCATGATAATCGTTTATTATCCATGCTATAATTGTATTGATTGGAAACTCAAATACATGTGTGGATACATAGACAACACTGTGTCCCTAGTAAGCCTCTAGTTGACTAGCTCGTTGATCAAAGATGGTTAAGGTTTCCTAGCCATTGACATGAGATGTCATTTGATAACGGGATCACATCATTAGGAGAATGATGTGATGGACAAGACCCAAACTACGAACGTAGCATATGATCGTGTCAGTTTATTGCTATTGTTTTCTGCATGTCAAGTATCTGTTCCTATGACCATGAGATCATGCAACTCCCTGACATCGGAGGAGTACCTTGTGTGTATCAAACGTCACAACGTAACTGGGTGACTATAAAGGTGCTCTACAGGTATCTCCGAGGGTGTCTGTTGGGTTGGCATGAATCAAGACTGGGATTTGTTACTCCATATGACGGAGAGGTATCTCAGGGCCCACTCGGTAATACAACATCACAATGAGCCTTGCAAGCAATGTGACTAAAGTGTTAGCCATGAGATCTTGTATTACGGAACGAGTAAAGAGACTTGCTGGTAACGAGATTGAACTAGGTATAGAGATACCGACGATCGAATCTCGGGCAAGTAACATACCGAAGAACAAAGGGAACATCATACGAGATTAACTGAATCCTTGACATAGAGGTTCGACCGATAAAAGATCTTCGTAGAATATGTAGGAGCCAATATGGGCATCCAGGTCCCGCTATTGGTTATTGGCCGTAGAGGTGTCTCGGTCATGTCTACATAGTTCTCGAACCCGCAGGGTCTACACACTTAACGTTTGGTGACGATTAGTATAGTTGAGTTATTTTGTTGGTGACCGAAGGTTGTTCGGAGTCCCGGATAAGATCCCGGACATGACGAGGATCTCCGGAAGAGTCCGGAGGTAAATATTAATATATGTGATAATAGTGTTATGATCTTCGGAAAGGTTCCGGAATTCACCGGAAGAGGTTCCGGATGTTTACCGAAGTGTTCGGGTGCAGCAACACTTTATATGGGCCAAAGGGATACAATCCACGAGGTATCGGAAAAGGGCAAAAGGGAGTTTTGCTGTACTACCGTTTGTATGAAGCGGTACTACCGCGTAAGCGGTACTACCGCTTGGGTGAAGCGGTACTACCGCTCAAGCGGTACTACCGCTTGTGAGCGGTACTACTGCTTGTGCGCGGCTGTGCACGGTTCGGCAGGGATCCGAGTTGGACTCTTTCCCTGCGGGCCAAACCGACCTTGTGCGGGCAAAACCGACCTGGAGGAGGCTTTTACTCCAAGTTTAGACCCCAAGGCTCAACATATAAATAGAGGGGCAGGGCTAGCACACGGGATACATCAGGATTTCCCAAGCCGTGTGCCGGCAACCCTAGCCCTCTAGTTCCTCACGTCATAAATCTCCGTAGCGCTTGGCGAAGCCCTGCAGAGATTGTTCCTCACCACCATCACCACGCCGTCGTGCTGCTGGAACTCAACCACTACTTCACCATCGCTCGCTGGATCGAGGAGGTGAAGGCGTCATCAAGCCGTACGTGTGTTGAACGCGGAGGTGCCGTCCGTTCGGCGCTAGTTCGTGATCGGTTCGAGGGACGACTTGCGATTTGGATCGCGAAGACGTTCGACTACATCAACCGCGTTTCTTAACGCTTCTGCTTAGCGATCTACAAGGGTATGTAGATTCACTCTCCCTCTCGTAGATGCTCATCACCATGGATAGATCTTGCGTGTGCGTAGGAAATTTTTTGTTTCCCATGCAACATTCCCCAACAGTGGCATCTGAGCTAGGTCTATGCGTAGATGAGATCTCGAGTAGAACACAAACGAGTTGTGGGCGTGGGTGTATACATATTGCTTGCCGTTACTAGTTGATACTTGATTCGGCGGTATTGTGAGATGAAGCGGCCCGGACCGACATTACGCGTACACTTACGCGAGACAGGTTCCTTCAACTGACATGCAATTTTGTTGCATAAAGATGGCTAGCGGGTGTCTGTCTCTCTCACTTTAGTTGAATCGATTTCAATGAAGATGGTTCTTTTAGAAGATCAAAAAGCAATCACTACACCACGTTGTGGTTTTGCGTAGGTAAGAACGGTTCTTGCAAACCCGTAGCAGCCACGTAAGATTTGCAACAACAATTAGAGGACGTCTAACTTGTTTTTGCAGGGTATGTTGTGATGTGATATGGCCAATTACATGATGAGATATATGTGATGTATGAGATGATCATGTGTTGTATAGAATATCACGACTTGCATGTCGATGAGTACGGCAACTGGCAGGAGCCATAGAGTTGTCTTTAATTATTGTATGACCTGCGTGTCAATCATTAAGCGCTATGTAATGCTTTACTTTAAAGCTAAACATTAGCAATAGTCGTGGAAGCAACAGTCGGCGCGACAACCTTATGGCGACACGTTGATGGAGATCAAGATGATGGAGATCATGGTGTCATGCCGGTGACGATGGAGATCATGCCGGTGCTTTGGAGATGGAGATCAAAAGCACAAGTTCATGGCCATATCATGTCACTTATGATTTGCATGTGATGTTAATCCTTTTATGCATCTTATTTTGCTTAGGACGACGGTAGCATTATAAGGTGATCCCTCACTTAAATTTCAAGATAAATTGTGTTCTCCCCGAGTGTGCACCGTTGCGAAAGTTCGTCGTTTCGAGACACGCCGTGATGATCGGGTGTGATAGACTCTACGTTCACATACAACGGGTGTAAGCCATGTTACACGTGCGGAACACTCGGGTTAAACTTGACGAGCCTAGCATGTACAGACATGGCCTCGGAACACAAGAGACCGAAAGGTCGAACATGAGTCATATAGTAGATATGATCAACATGAAGATGTTCACCATTGAAACCACCTCAACTCACGTGATGATCGGACTTGAGTTGGTGGATTTGGATCATGTTACACTCGAATGATCGGAGGGATGTCAATTTGAGTGGGAGTTTTTAAGTAATATGATTAACTAAACTCATTATCTAGAACAATAGTCTAAGTTATCTTTGCTATATTTATGTTGTAGATCATGGCTCGCGCAGTAGCACCCCTGAATTTTAATGCATTCCTAGAGAAAGCTAAGTTGAAAGATGATGGAAGTAACTTTGTGGACTGGGCCCGTAATCTGAGGATTATCCTTACGGCTTCCCAGAAGGCTTATGTCCTTGATGCACCGCTTGGTGATCCACCCGCTCCAGTTGAGTCTCTAGACGTTGTGAACGCCTGGCAGGCTCGTTCTGATGATTACTCAATAGTTCAATGTGCATTATTGTATGGCTTAGAACCGGGACTTCAAAGACGTTTTGAACGTCATGGAGCATATGAGATGTTCCAGGAGTTGAAGTTTATCTTTCAGAAGAATGCCCGGATCGAGAGATATGAGATCTCCGATAAGTTCCATGCTTGCAAGATGGAGGAGAACGGGTCTATCAGTGATCACATACTCAGAATGTCTGGGTACTCCACCCGTCTGGCTGAGTTAGGGATGCCCCTTCCGCCAGAGGCTATCACTGACAGAGTTCTTCAATCATTGCCACCTAGCTACAAGAGCTTCGTGTTGAACTATAACATGCACGGGATGAACAAGTCAGTCGCCGAGCTGTTTGCGATGCTGAAAGCCGCTGAGTCTGAAATTCAGAAGGAGCATCAAGTGTTGATGGTCAATAAAACCACTAGTTTCAAGAAAAATGGCAAGGGTAAGAAGGGTAAATCCAAGAAGGGTGGCAAAGCAGTTGCTACTCCCGTGAAGAAACCCAAGGCTGGACCCAAACCAGAAACTGAGTGCTTTCATTGCAAGGGAACTGGACACTGGAAGCGGAACTGCCCCAAGAATTTGGCTGACAAGAAGGCGGCCAACAACAAACAAGGTATATATGATATACATGTTATTGATGTATACCTTACCAACTCTCGTTGTAGTGCCTGGGTATTTGATACCGGTGCGGTTGCTCATATTTGCAACTCAAAACAGGAACTGCGGAATAGACGGAGGCTGGCAAAGGACGAAGTGACGATGCGCGTGGGAAATGGTTCCAAGGTTGATGTGATCGCCGTCGGCACGCTCGCTCTTCGATTACCATCGGGATTAGTGATGAACCTAAATAAGTGTTATTTGGTGCCTGCGTTAAGCATGAACATTATATCTGGATCTTGTTTATTGCGAGACGGTTACTCATTTAAATCAGAGAATAATGGTTGTTCTATTTATATGAGTAATATCTTTTATGGTCATGCACCCATTGTGAGGGGTTTATTCTTATTGAATCTCGATAGTAATGATACACATGTTCATAACATTGATGCCAAAAGATGTAGAATTGATAATGATAATACCACTTTCTTGTGGCACTGCCGTTTAGGTCATATTGGCGTAAAACGCATGAGGAAGCTCCATGCTGATGGACTTTTGGAGTCACTTGATTTTGAATCACTTGACACATGTGAGCCATGCCTCATGGGCAAGATGACTAAAACGCCGTTCTCTGGAACAATGGAACGGGCAAGTGACTTATTGGAAATCATACATACTGATGTGTGTGGTCCGATGAGTATTGAGGCGCGCGGTGGTTATCGTTATTTTCTCACCTTCACTGATGACTTAAGTAGATATGGGTATATTTACTTAATGAAACACAAGTCTGAAACATTTGAAAAGTTCAAACAATTTCAGAGTGAAGTTGAGAATCATCGTAACAAGAAGATTAAATTCCTACGATCTGATCGAGGAGGAGAATATCTGAGTTATGAGTTTGGCAGTCACTTAAGACAGTGTGGAATTGTTTCACAATTGACACCGCCTGGAACACCACAGCGTAATGGTGTGTCCGAACGTCGTAATCGAACCTTATTGGATATGGTGCGATCTATGATGTCTCTTGCCGATTTGCCACTATCGTTTTGGGGTTATGCATTAGAGACAGCTGCATTCACTTTAAATAGGGCACCATCGAAATCCGTTGAGACGACGCCATATGAACTTTGGTTTGGCAAGAAGCCAAAGCTGTCGTTTCTTAAAGTTTGGGGATGTGATGCTTATGTCAAAAAGCTTCAGCCTGAAAAGCTGGAACCCAAAGCGGAGAAATGCGTCTTCATAGGATACCCAAAAGAGACAGTTGGGTATACCTTCTACCTCAGATCCGAAGGCAAAGTGTTTGTCGCTAAAAACGGAACATTTCTTGAGAAAGAGTTTCTCTCGAAAGAATTGAGTGGGAGGAAGATAGAACTTGATGAGGTTGTTGAACCTTTACTTCAACCTGAGAGTAGCGCAGCGCAGAAAGTTGTTTCTGTAGAGCCTACATCAGCTGAAGAGGAAGCTAATGATGATGATCATGAAGCTTTGGATCAAGTTGCTATCGAACCTCGTAGGTCGACAAGGACGCGTACTGCTCCTGAGTGGTACGGCAACCCTGTCTTAGAGGTCATGTTGTTGGACAACGATGAACCTACGAGCTATGGAGAAGCGATGATGGGCCCGGATTCCGAGAAGTGGTTAGAGGCCATGAAATCCGAGATGGGATCCATGTATGAAAACAAAGTATGGACTTTGGAAGTATTACCTGAAGGGCGTAAGGCCATTCAGAACAAATGGATCTTTAAGAGGAAGACGGACGCGGATGGTAATGTCACCGTCTATAAAGCTCGACTTGTGGCAAAGGGTTTTTCACAAGTTCAAGGAGTTGACTACGATGAGACCTTCTCACCCGTAGCGATGCTTAAGTCCGTCAGAATCATGTTAGCAATAGCTGCCTTTTTCGATTATGAAATTTGGCAGATGGATGTCAAAACAGCGTTCCTTAACGGTTACCTTAAGGAAGAGTTGTATATGATGCAACCAGAAGGTTTTGTCGATCCAGAGAATGCTGACAAAGTTTGCAAACTCCAGCGATCCATTTATGGACTGGTGCAAGCATCTCGGAGTTGGAATCTTCGTTTTGATGAGGTGATCAAAGCGTTCGAGTTTATACAAGTTTACGGAGAAGCTTGTATTTACAAGAAAGTGAGTGGGAGCTCTATAGCGTTTCTAATATTATATGTGGATGACATATTACTGATTGGAAACAATATAGAAATGCTGGAAAGCGTAAAGGAATATTTGAACAAGAGTTTTTCAATGAAGGACCTAGGAGAAGCTCCTTTCATATTAGGCATCAAGATCTATAGAGATAGATCGAGACGCTTAATAGGACTTTCACAAAGCACATACCTTGACAAAGTTTTGAAGAAAGTTCAAAATAGATCAATCCAAGAAGGGGTTCTTGCCTGTATTGCAAGGTGTGAAGTTGAGTAAGACTCAATGCCCAGTGACTGCAGAAGATAGAGAAAAGATGAGTGTCATCCCCTATGCTTCGGCCATAGGCTCTATCATGTATGCAATGCTGTGCACAAGACCCGATATCAGCCTTGCCATAAGTATGGTCGGAAGGTTTCAAAGTGATCCAGGATTGGAACACTGGACGGCGGTCAAGAATATCCTGAAGTACCTGAAAAGGACTAAGGATATGTTTCTCGTTTATGGAGGTGATCAAGAGCTCGTCGTAAAGGGTTACGTCGATGCAAGCTTTGACACTGATCCGGATGACTCTAAGTCGCAAACCGGATACGTATTTATTCTTAATGGAGGTGCGGTTAGCTGGTGCAGTTCCAAGCAAAGCGTGGTAGCTGATTCTACATGCGAAGCGGAGTACATCGCTGCCTCGGAGGCGGCGAAGGAAGGTGTCTGGATGAAGGAGTTCATGACAGATCTTGGAGTAGTGCCTAGTGCACTTAACCCAATGACTCTGTTTTGTGATAATACTGGTGCCATTGCTCTAGCCAAGGAACCAAGATTTCACAAGAGGACCAGACACATAAAGCGACGTTTCAATTCCATCCGCGATTACATCAAGGAGGACGACATAAATATTTGCAAAGTACACACGGATCTAAATGTTGCAGATCCGATGACTAAACCTCTTCCAAGGGCTAAACATGAACAACACCAGAACTGCATGGGTGTTCGATTCATTACAATGTAAATCACATAGTGATGTGAACTAGATTATTGACTCTAGTGCAAGTGGGAGACTGTTGGAAATATGCCCTAGAGGCAATAATAAATTGGTTATTATTATATTTCCTTGTTCATGATAATTGTTTATTATCCATGCTATAATTGTATTGATTGGAAACTCAAATACATGTGTGGATACATAGACAACACTGTGTCCCTAGTAAGCCTCTAGTTGACTAGCTCGTTGATCAAAGATGGTTAAGGTTTCCTAGCCATTGACATGAGATGTCATTTGATAACGGGATCACATCATTAGGAGAATGATGTGATGGACAAGACCCAAACTACGAACGTAGCATATGATCGTGTCAGTTTATTGCTATTGTTTTCTGCATGTCAAGTATCTGTTCCTATGACCATGAGATCATGCAACTCCCTGACATCGGAGGAGTACCTTGTGTGTATCAAACGTCACAACGTAACTGGGTGACTATAAAGGTGCTCTACAGGTATCTCCGAGGGTGTCTGTTGGGTTGGCATGAATCAAGACTGGGATTTGTTACTCCATATGACGGAGAGGTATCTCAGGGCCCACTCGGTAATACAACATCACAATGAGCCTTGCAAGCAATGTGACTAAAGTGTTAGCCACGAGATCTTGTATTACGGAACGAGTAAAGAGACTTGCCGGTAACAAGATTGAACTAGGTATAGAGATACCGACGATCGAATCTCGGGCAAGTAACATACCGAAGAACAAAGGGAACAACATACGGGATTAACTGAATCCTTGACATAGAGGTTCGACCGATAAAAGATCTTCGTAGAATATGTAGGAGCCAATATGGGCATCCAGGTCCCGCTATTGGTTATTGGCCGTAGAGGTGTCTCGGTCATGTCTACATAGTTCTTGAACCCGCAGGGTCTACACACTTAACGTTTGGTGACGATTAGTATAGTTGAGTTATTTTGTTGGTGACCGAAGGTTGTTCGGAGTCCCGGATAAGATCCCGGACATGACGAGGATCTCCGGAAGAGTCCGGAGGTAAAGATTAATATATGTGATAATAGTGTTATGATCTTCGGAAAGGTTCCGGAATTCACCGGAAGAGGTTCCGGATGTTTACCGAAGTGTTCGGGTGGAGCAACACTTTATATGGGCCAAAGGGATACAATCCACGAGGAATCGGAAAAGGGCAAAAGGGAGTTTTGCTGTACTACCGCTTGTATGAAGCGGTACTACCGCTTGGGTGAAGCGGTACTACCGCTCAAGCGGTACTACCGCTTGTGAGCGGTACTACCGCTTGTGCGCGGCTGTGCACGGTTCGGCAGGGATCCGAGTTGGACTCTTTCCCTGCGGGCCAAACCGACCTTGTGCGGGCAAAACCGACCTGGAGGAGGCTTTTACTCCAAGTTTAGACCCCAAGGCTCAACATATAAATAGAGGGGCAGGGCTAGCACACGGGATACATCAGGATTTCCCAAGCCGTGTGCCGGCAACCCTAGCCCTCTAGTTCCTCACGTCATAAATCTCCGTAGCGCTTGGCGAAGCCCTGCAGAGATTGTTCCTCACCACCATCACCACGCCGTCGTGCTGCTGGAACTCAACCACTACTTCACCATCGCTCGCTGGATCGAGGAGGTGAAGGCGTCATCAAGCCGTACGTGTGTTGAACGCGGAGGTGCCGTCCGTTCGGCACTAGTTTGTGATCGGTTCGAGGGACGACTTGCGATTTGGATCGCGAAGACGTTCAACTACATCAACCGCGTTTCTTAACGCTTCCGCTTAGCGATCTACAAGGGTATGTAGATTCACTCTCCCTCTCGTAGATGCTCATCACCATGGATAGATCTTGCGTGTGCGTAGGAAATTTTTTGTTTCCCATGCAACGTTCCCCAACAGTGGGAGGAGTCAAGCCAGCCCTTAGTGGGCTGGACAAGCCCCCCACTAAGGCCCATGTGGCTGGAGGTGGAAAAAACCCAAAGGTGGAAAGGTGGAAAGTGTTTCCAAGTGGAGAGGAGGAATCCTACTCCTAGTAGGATTGGAGTAGGACTCCTCCACCTCCAATTTCGGCCAGCCCTTGAGGGTTTGAGGCTGCCTCCTCCCCTCCCTCCCTCCTATATATACTAGAGGATTTAGAGGAGAAAAATAACCCTAATAGCGACGTGCTAGCCTATCCTCTAGATCGCAGTTTCTCCTCTAGATCGTTTCAGCGGTGCTTAGGCGAAGCCCTGCTGGAATTAGTTCCACCACCATCGCCGTCACGCCGTCGCGCTGCCGGAGAACTCATCCACCTCTCCGCTCCCTCTTGCTGGATCAAGAAGGCGGAGATCGTCATCGAGCTGTACGTGTGCTGAACGTGGAGGTGCCGTCCGTTCGGCGCTAGATCGGGACGGATCGTGATTGGATCGCGGGACGCTCGGCGATTTGGATCGCGAAGACGTTCGACTACATCAACCGCATTTCTTAACGCTTCCCACTTAGCGATCTACAAGGGTATGTAGATCCACTCTCCCTCTCGTAGATTCTCATCACCATGGATAGATCTTGCGTGTGCGTAGGAAAATTTTTGTTTCCCATGCAACGTTCCCCAACAGTGGTATCAGAGCTAGGTCTATATGTAGATGAGATCTCGAGTAGAACACAAAGAATTTGTGGGCGTTGATATTCAGATTGCTTCCTCCCTTAGTCTTTTCTTGGTTCGGCGGTATTGTGGGATGAAGTGGTCCGGACCAACCTTACTCGTACGCTTACGAGAGACCGGTTCCATCAACTGACATGTAACTTCGTTGCATAAAGATGGCTGGCGGGTGTCTGTCTCTCCCACTTTAGTCGGATTGGATTTGACAAAGGCGGTCCTTGAGAAGGTTGAATAGCAATTTTTGTATCACCATTGTAGTTTTGCGTAGGTAAGAATTGTTCTTGCTAGATACCCGTAGCAGCCACGTAAAACTTGCAACAACAATTAGAGGACGTCTAACTTGTTTTTGCAGGGTATGTTGTGATGTGATATGGCCAATTACATGATGAGATATATGTGATGTATGAGATGATCATGTATTGTATAGAATATCACGACTTGCATGTCGATGAGTACGGCAACCGGCAGGAGCCATAGGGTTGTCTTTAATTATTTTCGCCATTTTTTGCTTTACTTTATCGCTATGAGTTAGCAATAGTCGTGGAAGCAACAGTCGGCGCGACAACCTCATGTCGACACATTGATGAAGATCAAGATGATGGAGATCACGGTGTTATGCCGGTGACGATGGAGATCATGCCGGTGCTTTGAAGATGGAGATCAAAAGCACAAGTTCATGGCCATATCATGTCACTTATGATTTGCATGTGATGTTAATCCTTTTATGCATCTTATTTTGCTTAGGAAGACGGTAGCATTATAAGGTGATCCCTCACTTAAATTTCAAGATAAAATTGTGTTCTCCCCGAGTGTGCACCATTGCGAAAGTTCGTCGTTTCGAGACACCACGTGATGATCGGGTGTGATAGACTCTACGTTCGCATACAACGGGTGCAAGCCAGTGTTGCACGTGCGGAACACTCGGGTTAAACTTGACGAGCCTAGCATGTACAGACATGGCCTCGGAACACAAGAGACCGAAAGGTCGAACATGAGTCATATAGTAGATATGATCGACATGATGATGTTCACCATTGAAACCACCTCAACTCACGTGATGATCGGACTTGAGTTGGTGGATTTGGATCATGTGACACTCGAATGACCTGAGGGATGTCAATTTGAGTGGGAGTTTTTAAGTAATATGATTAACTAAACTCATTATCATGAACATAGTCAAAATGTCTTTGCAAATTATGTTGTAGATTACTAGCTCGCGCTGTAGCTCCCTTAAATTTTTATATGTTCCTAGAGAAATAGAGTTGAAAGATGATGGTAGCAATAATGCGGATTGGGTCCGTGATTTGAGGATTGTCCTCATTGCTGCACAGAAGGCTTATGTCCTTAATGCACCGCTCGGTGCGCCACCCCCTCAAGCGTCGTCTGTAGATGTTGTGAACATCTGACAGGCACGTTCTGATGACTACTTTATAGTTCAGTGCGTCATGCATTACGGCTTAGAATTGAGGCTCCAAAACGTTTTGAACGTCACGGAACATATGAAATGTTCTAAGAGCTGAAATTGGGATCTCAGGCTCGTGCCCGTGTTGAGAGGTATGAGACCTCCAACAAGATTCTTTGCCTGCAAGATGATGGAGAATAGCTCAATCGGTGAGCATGTCCTCAGATTGTCTAGGTACTACAATCGCTTGAATCGAGTGGGAGTTGATCTTCCAGATAAGATAGTGATTGATATAGTTCTCCAAGTCACTGTCACTAAGCTACTAGAGCTTCGTGATGAACTATAAAATGCCAGGGATGGAAATAATGATCCCTGAGCTATTCGCGATGTTTGACACCGCGAATGTAGAAATCAAGAAGGAGCATCAAGTGTTGATGGTTAGTGAAACCACTAGTTTCGAGAAGGGCAAGGGCTAGGAGGGAAACTTCATGGATGGCAAGTCAGTTGCTGCTCCAGTGAAGAAACCCAAGGTTGAACCCAAACCCGAGACTAAGTGCTTCTATTATGAGAAGAACGGTCGCTGAAGCGGAACAACCCTAGATACTTGGTAGATAAGAAGGCTGGCAACGTCGATAGAAGTATATTTGATATACGTGTTATTGATGTGTACCTTGCTAGTACTCCTAGTAGCACCTGGGTATTGGATACCGGTTCGGTTGCTAAATGTTAGTAACTCGAAATAAAAGCTACGGAATAAACGGAGGCTAGCTAAGGGTGAGGTGACGATGAGTGTTGGAAGTGTTTCCAAGGTTGATGTGATCACCATCGCACGCTCTCTCTACCTTCGGGATTAGTGATGAACCTAAATAAATGTTATTTGGTGTTTGCGTTGAGCATGAACGTGATTAGATCATGTTTATTGCAATACGGTTATTCATTCAAGTTAGAGAATAATGGTTATTCTGTTTACATGAATAATACCTTCAATGGTCATGCACCCAATGAGAATGGTTTATTGAATCTTGATCGTAGTGATACACATGTTCATAATATTGATGCCAAAAGATACAAAGTTAATAATGATAGTACCACATACTTGTGGCACTGCCGCTAAATGTCATATTGGTGTAAAACGCATGAAGAAACTCCATGCTGATGGATATTTGGACTCATTCGATTTCGAATCGGTTGAGACATGCGGACCATGCCTCATGGGCAAGATGACTAAGACCCCGTTTTCCGGTATGATGGAGCGGGCAAGTGACTTATTGGAAATGATACATGTTGATGTATTCGGTCCAATGAGTGTTGTAGCATGCGGTGGATATTATTATTTTCCTACCTTCACTGATGATTTGAGTAGATATGGGGATATTTACTTAATGAAACACAAGTCTGAAACATTTGAAAAGTTCAAACAAATTCAGAGTGAAGTTTGAGATCATCGTGACAAGAAGATAAAATATCTACGATATGATCGTAGAGGTAAATATCCGAGTTACGAGTTTGGTATACAACTTAAGACAATGTGGAAGTTGTTTCACAACTCACGCCACCTGGAACACCATAGTGTGATGGTGTGTCCGAACGTCGTAGTCGTGCTCTATTGGATATGGTGCGTACTATGATGTCTCTTATCGATTTGCCACTATCGTTTTGGGGTTATGCATTAGAGACAACTACATTCACTTTAAAAAGGGGCACCATCTAAGTCCGTTGAGATGACACCGTATGAATTTTGGTTTGGCAGAAACCTAAGCTGTCATTTCTTAATGTTTGGGGCTGCGACGCTTATGTGGAAAAGGTTTTCAACCTGATGAGCTCGAACCCAAAGCGGACAAATGCATCTTCATAGAATACCCTAACGTAACAGTTGGGTAAACCTTCTATCTCAGATCCAAGCACAAAGTGTTTGTTGCTAAAACGAGTCCTTTCTCGAGAAAGAGTTTCTCTCGAAAGAATTGAGTGGGAGGAAGATAGAACTTGATGAGGTTGTTGATCCTTTGTTTCAACCAGAGAGTAGCGCAACGCAGAAAGTTGTTTCTGTGGAGCCTACATTAGTTGAAGAGGAAGCTAATGATGATGATCATAAAGCTTTGGATCAAGTTACTATCGAACTTCGTAGGTCGACAAGGACGCGTACTGCTCCTGAGTGGTACGGCAACCCTGTCTTAGAGGTCATGTTGTTGGACAACGATGAACCTACGAGCTATGGAGAAGCGATGATGGGCCCGGATTCCGAGAAATGGTTAGAGGCCATGCAATCCAAGATGGGATCCATGTAAGAAAACAAAGTATGGGCTTTGGAAGTATTACCTGAAGGGTGAAAGGCCATTCAGAACAAATGGATCTTTAGGAAGACGGACGCGAACGGTAATGTCACCGTCTATAAAGCTCGACTTGTGGCAAAGGGTTTTTCACAAGTTCAAGGAGTTGACTACGATGAGACTTTCTCACCCGTAGCGATGCTAAAGTCTGTTGGAATTATGTTAGCAGTTGCTGCATTTTTCGATTATGAAATCTGGAAGATGGATGTCAAAACATCGTTTCCTTAACGGTATCCGTGAGGAAAGGTTGTATGTGATACAACCGGAAGGTTTTGTCAGTCCTAAGGATGCTAAAATGTATGCAAGCTCTAGCAATCCTTCTATGGACTGGAGCAAGCATCTCGGAGTTGGAATACACGCTTTGATGAGGTAATCAAAGTTTTTGGGTTTATACAAAGTTTATGAGAAACTTGTATTTACTATAAAGTGAGTGGGAGCACTATAGAATTTCTGATAAGTATATGTGGATGACATATTGTTGATCGGAAATGATGTAGAAATTTCTGGAAAGCATAACAGGTTGTTTGAAAGGTGTTTTTCAAAGGAAGACCTGGATAAAAAGCTACTTAAATATTGGGCATCAAGATCTATAGAGATAGATCAAGACGTCTGATAAAACTTTCAATGAGTACATACCTTGACAAGAATTTGAAAGAGTTCAAAATGGATCAGTCAAAGAAAGAGTTCTTGCCTGATTTGTAAGGTGTGGAGTTGAGTGAGACTCAAAGCTCGACCACGACAGAAGAAAGAGAAATGACGAAGGTCGTCCCCTATACCTTATCCATAGGCTCTGTATAGTATGCCATGTTGTGTACCGCACCTAGTGTGTGCCTTGCCATGAGTCTGTCAAGGGGTACAAGAGTGGTCCAGGAGTGGATCACTGGACAGCGGTCAAGATTATCCTTAGTAACTAGAGGACTAAGGAAATATTTCTCGATTATGGAGGTGATAAAGAGTTCGTTGTAAAGGGTTACGTCGATGCAAGCTTTGACACCTATCCGGACGACTCTGAGTAGCAGTCAGGATACGTATAGTGGAGCAACCATTTGGAATAGCTCCAAGTGGAGCGTGGTAGCATCTGCAATATGACATATAGATTTACAAAGACACACGGATCTGAATGTTGCAGACCGTTGACTAAAGACCTCTCTCACATGCAAAGCATGATCGAACCCCAGAACTCATTGGGTGTCAGATTCATTACAATGTAAATCACATAGTGATGTGAGCTAGATTATTGACTCTAGTGCAAGTGGGAGACTGTTGGAAATATGCCCTAGAGGCAATAATAAAATGGTTATTATTATATTTCCTTGTTCATGATAATCGTTTATTATCCATGCTATAATTGTATTGATTGGAAACTCAAATACATGTGTGGGTACATAGACAACACTGTGTCCCTAGTATGCCTCTAGTTAACTAGTTCGTTGATCAAAGATGGTCAAGGGGCCATAGACATGAGATGTCATTTGATAACGGGATCACATCATTAGGAGAATGATGTGATGGACAAGACCCAAACTATAAACATAGCATTTGATCGTGTCAGTTTATTGCTATTGTTTTCAGCATGTCAAAGTATCTGTTCCTATGACCATGAGATCATGCAACTCACTGACACCGGAGGAATACCTTGTGTGTATCAAACATCACAACATAACTGGGTGACTATAAAGATGCTCTACAGGTATCTCTGAGGGTGTCTGTTGAATTGGCATGGATCAAGACTGGGATTTGTTATTCCGTGTGACGGAGAGGTATCTCAGGGCCCACTCGGTAATACAACATCACTATAAGCCTTGCAAGCAATGTGACTAAAGTGTTAGCCACGGGATCTTGTATTACGGAACGAGTAAAGAGACTTGCCAGTAACGAGATTGAACTAGGTATAGAGATACCGACGATCGAATCTCGGGCAAGTAACATACCGATAAACAAAGGGAACATCATACGGGATTAACTGAATCCTTGACATAGAGGTTCAACCGATAAAGATCTTCGTAGAATATGTAGGAACCAATATGGGCATCCAGGTCCCGCTATTGGTTATTGGCCGTAGAGGTGTCTCGGTCATGACTACATAGTTCTCGAACCCGCAGGGTCTGCACACTTAAGGTTCAGTGACGTTTCGGTATAGTAGAGTTATGTATGGTGGTGACCGAAGGTTGTTTGGAGTCCCGGATGAGATCCCGGACATCACGAGGAGCTCCGGAATGGTCCGGAGGTAAAGATTGATATATAGGAAGTCCCGTTTTGGTCATCGGAAAAGTTTCGGGTACTTCGGTAGTGTACCGGGAGTGCCGGGAGGGGTACCCGGGACCATCGGGAGGGGTATTTCGACCCAAGGGGCCTCATGGGCTGTGGGAGGAGTCAAGCCAGCCCTTAGTGGGCTGGCCAAGCCCCCCACTAAGGCCCATGTGGCTGGAGGTGGAAAAAACCCAAAGGTGGAAAGGTGGAAAGTGTTTCCAAGTGGAGAGGAGGAATCCTACTCCTAGTAGGATTGGAGTAGGACTCCTCCACCTCCAATTTCGGCCAGCCCTTGAGGGTTTGAGGCTGCCTCCTCCCCTCCCTCCCTCCTATATATACTAGAGGATTTAGAGGAGAAAAATAACCCTAATAGTCACGTGCTAGCCTCTCCTCTAGATCGCAGTTCCTCCTCTAAATCGTTTCAGCGGTGCTTAGGCGAAGCCCTGCTGGAATTAGTTCCACCACCATCGCCGCCACGCCGTCGCGCTGCCGGAGAACTCATCCACCTCTCCGCTCCCTCTTGCTGGATCAAGAAGGCGGAGATCGTCATCGAGCTGTACGTGTGCTGAATGTGGAGGTGCCGTCCGTTCGGCGCTAGATCGGGACAGATCGTGATTGGATCGCGGGACGCTCGGCGATTTGGATCGCGAAGACGTTCAACTACATCAACCGCGTTTCTTAACGCTTCCCATTTAGCGATCTACAAGGGTATGTAGATCCACTCTCCCTCTCGTAGATTCTCATCACCATGGATAGATCTTGCGTGTGCGTAGGAAATTTTTTGTTTCCCATGCAACGTTCCCCAACAGTGGTATCAGAGCTAGGTCTATATGTAGATGAGATCTCGAGTAGAACACAAAGGAATTTGTGGGCGTTGATATTCAGATTGCTTCCTCCCTTAGTCTTTTCTTGGTTCGGCGGTATTGTGGGATGAAGCGGCCCGAACCAACCTTACTCGTACGCTTACGAGAGACCGGTTCCATCAACTGACATGTAACTTCGTTGCATAAAGATGGCTGGCGGGTGTCTGTCTCTCCCACTTTAGTCGGATCGGATTTGACAAAGGCGGTCCTTGAGAAGGTTGAATAGCAATTTTTGTATCACCGTTGTGGTTTTGCGTAGGTAAGAATTGTTCTTGCTAGATACCCGTAGCAGCCACGTAAAACTTGCAACAACAATTAGAGGACGTCTAACTTGTTTTTGCAGGGTATGTTGTGATGTGATATGGCCAATTACATGATGAGATATATGTGATGTATGAGATGATCATGTATTGTATAGAATATCACGACTTGCATGTCGATGAGTACGGCAACCGGAAGGAGCCATTTGCTTTACTTTAATTATTTTCGCCATTTTTTGCTTTACTTTATCGCTATGAGTTAGCAATAGTCATGGAAGCAACAGTCGTCATCGAGCTGTACGTGTGCTGAACGCGGAGGTGCCATCCGTTCGGCGCTAGATCGGGACGGATCGTGATTGGATCGCGGGACGCTCGGCGATTTGGATTGCGAAGATGTTCGACTACATCAACCGCGTTTCTTATCGCTTTCCACTTAGCAATCTACAAGGGTATGTAGATCCACTCTCCCTCTCGTAGATTCTCATCACCATGGATAGATCTTGCGTGTGCGTAGGAAATTTTTTTGTTTCCCATGCAACGTTCCCCAACAAGTGGCTCCACGTGGCCGCTGCGGGGTGCCCAGTCAGGAGGACCTTTAGTTCCGGTTGGTAACACCGACCGGGACTAAAAGACAGCCACGTGTCAGCAGCTCGCAGGCGCTGGGGGTTTTGTTTTTTTGGAAGGGGGGGTTTAGGGGTTTTGGAGGGTTAATTTAGGGGTTTCATATTGTGTTAGCTAGCTAATAGAGAGAAGTGACCTCTCTTTCTCCGTGCTTGGTCGAAGCTAGCTACTATAGATATAGAGAGAACTCGACGCTAGCTAGTAAGAAAATGAAGGAAACCATTAATTACACAAGATCGTCATGAACATATATAGAGAGAAGTGACATCTCTTTCTCCGTGCTTGGTCCAACAACAAGTTTTCGTATATCTATCCGACGCTACTACATATGTACAATATAACATCTCTTACAATCCCTAACACCTAATATCTAATTTCACATGATATTCTCCGTGTTCAGGTATGATGTGGTCAAGAAAGAATCCCGCCAATTCCTCTTGAATTGCTCGTATGCGATCATGTGGTAGGAGTTCATCCCACATCTGCCAGATCTAATTTAAAGAAGGGGGTCAATACATATATATGAATGAAACTCAACACAATTGATGGTAATATGTAAAATAAAATTGTGAATATTGTTTACGTACTTCAAATTGTTTGTCAGAGAAGCCCCGCTCAGAGGTATAGTAGCGAATGAACTCGCATACGTAGTATCCACATAAATGAGTCCCGGGTGCCTGGTACAAGCACTTTACGAGAATAGAGTTCAATCAAACTGATAATCAAGCATGATAATGGTATTGATGAAACTAGAATCAATGAGAGATGCGCGAAACTAGCTAGTACTACTTACTTTGGGGTGTGTAAATCACATCTCCTTCTTCAGACCCGGAACCATAGTGGTGAACATTTTCCAAACCCTGGCAGGCAAAGAAAATGATTACTTGATATCAGGAAATTAACAAAGGTTGCCGATATGGTCCCGGTATTGATTGAACTTACTTCTGGAGCATTGCAGTCATATCCGCATAATACTTGGGATCTTTACGGAGCGAGTCTAAGACAGTTACTAATGCCCCGTCAAGGTTAATGGATAGCAAAATATAGTGGAAGTTGCGCACGCATAACTCATCAATTACATTACTTAACCTCGAGTAAGCGAAACCGAATATCACTACTGGAATCAGGGTCTTTGCCATCTGCCAGCTCTTTGCCGTCTGCTAGCTGATGGCAAAGAGGCTGTTTGCCGTCTGTCTTGCCAAAGCAGACAGCAAAGAACCAGCTGATGGCAAAGAGGGTCTTTGCCATCTGCACTTCTTTGCCGTCTGCTGGCAGACGGCAAAGACCAAAGTGGGCCCCACGGGGCACGGCATTGCCTAGGTCAAGCTCTTTGCCATCTACCACTCCTTTGCCGTCTGCTGGCAGACGGCAAAGAGTTCTTTGCCGTCTACCAGCAGATGGCAAAGAGGTGAGGGGGGGCCCACAATGTCACGGCGGGGGCGGGCTAACGGTCACCGTCTTTGCCGTCTGCTGGCAGACGGCAAAGAATTCTTTGCCGTCTGTCAGCAGACGGCAAAGAGGGGGACTTAATTTTCGCCCTCGCGCCCAAAGCCTCTCTCTCTCACACACACATCTCTCTCTCCCTCTCTGTCTCAGCGCCGCCGCCCCGCCCTGCCCTGCCCTGCCCCGACCGCCGCCCCGCCCTGCCCTGCCATGCCCCCGCCGCCGCCCCGCCCTGCCCTGCCCTGCCCCGCGCCGCCGCCCCGCAGTCTGCCACAGCGGCCACGCGCCGCCGCCCCGTCGAGCCCCCCCGGCGAGCCCCTCCCGATGGCACCCCCCCCCCCCCCCGACGAGCCCCCCGGCGGCACCCCCTCCGGTGAGCTCCCCCACCTCTGCCCTTTTTTTTTCTTCTGTTTTTCTGTTTTTTTCCTTTTTTTTAATATCACGATTATAGATATATATAGATGCTACTATTAGTAGATAGTAGATGCATCAATTAGGTTAATTAGTTAGATGTTGTTAATTAGATTTTTTGAGTAGGTTAATTAGTTAGATGCCACTGGTTTCGACATCAATTAGGTTAATTAGGTTAGGAGGAGGAGAAGAAGAAAAAAGAGGAGAGGAGGAGAAGAAGAAGAGGAAAAAGGAAAGGAGGAAGAAGAAGAAGAAGAAGAAGGAAAAAAAGGAAGAAAATGAAGAAAAGGAAGAAGAGGAAGAAGAAGAAAAGAAAAAAAGAGGAAAAACCCCGACCCCGACCCCGACCCGACACCCCGACCCCGACCCCGACCCGACACCCCGACCCCGACACCCCGACCCCGACCCCGACCCTGACCCGACACCCCGACCCCGACACGGCACCCCGACCCCGACCCCGACCCGACACCCCGACCCCGACACGGCACCCCGACCCCGACACCCCGACACCCCTGACACCCCGACACCACGACACCCAGACACGACACCCCCGACACCCCGACACCCCGACCCCGACACGACACCCCGACACCCCGACCCCGACACGACACCACGACACCCCGACACCACGACACCCCGACCCGACACCCCGACCCCGACCCGACACCCCGACCCCGACACGGCACCCTGACCCAGACACCCTGACACCCCGACCCCGACACGGCACCCCGACCCCGACACCCCGACACCCCTGACACCCCGACACCACGACACCCAGACACGACACCTCCGACACCCCGACCCCGACACGACACCCCGACACCCCGACCCCGACACGACACCCCGACACCACGACACCCCGACACCACGACACGCCGACCCGACACCCCGACCCCGACCCGACACCCCGACCCCGACACGACACCCCGACCCAGACACCCCGACACCCCGACCCCGACACGGCACCCCGACCCCGACACCCCGACACCCCGACACCATGACACCCAGACACGACACCCCCGACACCCCGACACCCCGACCCCGACACGACACCCCGACACCCCGACCCCGACACGACACCCCGACACCACGACACCCCGACACCACGACACCCCGACCAGACACCCCGACCCCGACTCGACACCCCGACCCCGACACGGCACCCCGACCCAGACACCCCGACACCCCGACCCCGACACGGCACCCCGACACCACGACACCCCGACCCGACACCCCGACCCGATACCCCGACCCCGACACGACACCCCGACCCCGACACGACACCCCGACACCACGACCCCGACACCCCGACACCCCGACACTTAAATTAAGTATTCAATTTTTTAGATATTCAATTTTTTATTATGTTCATGATGATGATACACTTAAATTATATACATATTATTCATGTCAGGTATTCATTCTTTTTATGTTATACTAATTTCGTTTACTCTTTGTCATTGCAGGTGTTGACAGATGGTGGGCGCGGGTCGAGACCGCTTCGAGGCTCCTACCTCGGCGCATGGTGGGAGGGGTAGTTCCATTCCACCCCATAGCCTCCGAAGAGCGCTGGATCTTAGTATGCAGACACCACCGGCGGTCGCTTCTTCTATGGCAGACGCGCCTACGGCCGACGAGCCTCGGGCCGACGAGCGTCGGGCCGACGAGCCTTCGTGCCACGAGACTTCGTCCCACGAGACTCCGGAGCTCAGCAGGGATCACGCTGAGTCGCAGCGGAACCCATGGGCGGACTCGACGGAGTCGAGTGGCCGTGCTGAGGGTGGCTATAGTTCTGATAGCTATAGCGAGGTTGAGTGGGTTGAGGGGCGCAAAGTCTACCAGCGTGGTGGTACAAAGCTCCCACCCACCCCGGCGACCCCCGACCAGAGGTGGTTGATTGCGCCTAACGGGGACAAGTAAGTGCATTTACTCTTTTTTAACCTTTTGCCTTCACGTTTCTTCGAATATCTAATGCGTTGGCCTTGTCATACTGCAGGTCTTGGACACACGAGCCTGGTGTCCGCAGGCCCAACAGTGTCCTTGGTGTGATTTGTCGCCAGAGCTTCCCGGGGTGGGTCACGTTGCCCGGTGAGGGCCGGGTTCCAGAGCTAGGAATGACCTGGGAGCACTATTTGGCTGCCCCGGCCCCGCCGGGGTATAGGATCGGCGATGTCGAGTGCCACAAGGTGGCCGACATTGTGATCCAGACATTTTGGGTAATTTCTCCTTTGTCGTCTACGTTGTGTTTCCTTCTTTGATTGGCAACCCTAGTGATTGTACTAATCCGTGTTTTCTTGTTTTATTGCAGACCTTCTACAGGTGTGCTGAGGGACAGGAGGAGGCCGCGGCTCGGGTTATCGACAATGAGTGCAGGTGCCTACTTCAAAACTTTCGGCACGAGGCTCGGACGCAGGCTGTTCGAGACTACTTCGCCTCGACTGGTATTAGGAGGAAAAGAGAGAAGTGCCGCGTCAAGTTTCTGAGTAAGGAGAAGTACATGAAGGTAATTACCTATTCTTAAGGCCTTGTACTTAGTTTCCTTGATTTGATTCGTAGGCGTAGCGCTCAAATTTCTCTTGCTTAACTTAGGTGCCCCCGAGATGGTGTGCGGATAGGATGGACTGTTGGGAGGCGTTGGTGGATGAGTGGTGCTCTCCCCAATGGCGCTCCACCCACGACACTGCAAAGGACAAGCGTGGCAAAATGAAAGGTGTCCCACACCATCTAGGCAGCGTCAACCTACATCAGTACGGGGAAAACTGGGTATGTGGTTTGCTTCATGATTCATGCAAATTTATTCTTCATGCTAGCTTGAGCCCTCAACTAATACTCTGTTCCTCTCTTTTAGGCGCGAGAGAACAAGGCTCCAGTGCCACAGCTGTTCGACCTCTATGCCATGTCCAATACTGCCTCGTACAAGAAGGCCAAGGCATTCTCTGAGTCTGACCTCGATGATCCAGAGAAATTCAGCAACCGTGCCTCCCACCACAAGCTTGTGAGGTACAGAGACGAGGGGAAGGCGAGGAAAGGGCCGGACTTTAACCCGAGCCAGCAACCTCTTGATCCAAAGCTGGTGATGATATCTGGTGGCGGGAGGCAGCATGGCTCGTTAGCCATTGGGAATGGACTGATACCTTGTAGTAGCACTCTCCCGCAGATCAAGAAGCGCTAGACTAGCTCCGATCCTGAGATATTGCCTCGTGCATGGCCAGTGGAGCTCGAATTCAAGGTTAGTTATACGGACTCAGATACCTTTCCTTCGTTACATTGTGTGTGCGGCCGTCGATGATTACAATGCTAACGAGTGGTGTTGCAGGCTGCTATTGAGGCAGAGAGAGTGAAGACCCATGCGCTTCTAGAGGAGAGGGACCGGCAGGCGGCGGAGAGGGAGAGGGAGCTTGAGGACAGGACGGCTAATGCGTTGGAGGAGGAGAGGAACCGGAACATGATGGCTAACCGGGCCCTATACGAGATGTTCGCGGTAAGTTTCTTCTGCATATTAGCCAAATCATGCACGTAATGTTCCTTACAGTAGTATCTAATATGACTGACTCGTCAAAACCAAATGTGCAGACCCTGTGCGAGAAGACCGGCACGACCCCTCCGCCGATGCCAGTCATTGCTCCGGCGGGCACGGTGAGTTTCATTTGAATGGTCATTAGTTACTAGTCTTCACATTTGCGTTGCATCATGCTAACGATACATTGGAAATGATCTTTGGTGCAGCATAACTCCCAACAAGCATCGACCGATCCTCCTCCGTAAGCCACTGGCGCGACCGGTCCTACAACTACACCTACAACTACACCTCCGTGATGACGGTAAATTTTCGCAAGTGTTTAGCATAACAAATGCGTACTTAGCTTAAGAAATGACCTATTTATCTCCAAAATGCCGTATACTTAGCTTAGTTTCCTCGAAAATGACATTATAACCTTACTTAGCTCCAAAATGACCAATTTTACCATCGATAGCTCTCAAATGACCTATACTTAGCTTAGCTTAAGAAATGACCTATTTAACCTAGGAAAGCTCTAAAATGACCTGTACTTAGCATTATTTCCTCCAAAAATGAATTTATATGCTTAGCTAGCTCAAAAATGACATAACATCCTTAATTAGCTCAAAAATGACCTATTTAACCTAGCATAGCTCTAAAATGACATATACTTAGCATTTATTACTCCAAAAATGATTTAATATGCTTAGCTAGCTCAAAAAAGACATAACAACATTAATTAGCTCCAAAATGACCTATTTAACCTAGGATAGCACCAAAATGACCTATACTTAGCATTTATTCCTTCAAAAATGAATTTATATGCTTAGCTAGCTCAAAAATGACATAACAACCTTAACTAGCTCAAAAATGACCTATTTAACCTAGGATAGCTAAAAAATGACCTATAATTAGCCTTTTTCTTGCAAAAATGATTTTATATGCTTAGCTAGCTCAAAAAAGACATAACAAACTTAATTAGCTCCAAAATGACCTATTTAACCTAGGATAGCACCAAAATGACCTATAGTTAGCATTTATTCCTCCAAAAATGAATTTATATGCTTAGCTAGCTCAAAAATGACATAACAACCTTAATTAGCTCTAAAATGACATATTTAACCTACGATAGCTCTAAAATGACCTATACTTGGCATTTATTCCTCAAAAATGACTTAATATGCTTAGCTAGCTCAAAAATGACATAATATGCTTAAGAAATGACCTATTTAGCTCCAAAATGACTTAATATGCTTAATTAGCTCAGAAATGGCATAATTACCTAGGTTAGCTCTAAAATGACTTATACTTAGCTTTTTTAGTCCATTTATGACATACTTAGCATATTTAGGTCTAAAATGGCTTATTTACCTAGGTTAGCTCTAAAATGACACTAGTAAGCAATAAGAAGAAAAAAAGAAGAGGAGAAAAAGAAAGAGAAGAAAAATTCTTCTTCTTCTTCTTCTTTTTCTTCTTCTAGTCTTGTTCTTCTTCTTCTAGTCCTCTTCTTCTTCAAGTCTTCTTCTTCTAACTTTCTTCTTTCTCATTTTGCAGATTTGGTTCAGATCACCCGACCCTTGCGTTGATGGATTGCTTGTCTTTATTTTTTGTTTTGACTTTGTGAAACTTGATACCTATGGATGCAACTTTGTAATATTGATGAAACTATGTATATGTATGGATGAAACTTTGTAATATGTTGAAATTTGGACATATGTGATGATTTGGTATACATTTGTTGGATGATCATATCCATATGGCAGGGATGTGCATGTTGGATGAAAGTATTCTGAAATATATATATATATATATATATCATATATATTGGTGTGAAATTGCTTGAATTTAAGAAAAAGCAAAAAAAAACAGGGGCTATATGGCCTCTTTGCCGTCTGCTGGCAGACGGCAAAGAGGCCACGTGGCAGCAGCCTGTGCAACCTGGGCTGGCCTATTTGGCCTCTTTGCCGTCTGCTGGCAGACGGCAAAGACCTTTGCTTCTTTGCCGTCTGCTGGCAGACGGCAAAGAGCCTGCGTTGGCCCAACTGATGCCTGATGTCAGCTGACGTCAGCTGCAGCTCTTTGCCGTCTGCTGGCAGACGGCAAAGAAGCAAAGATCTTCGCCGTCTGCCAGCAGACGGCAAAGTGGCCTTTACCGGCAGCTGTTCGGCCGGACTGTTGGCCGTCTGCTGGCGGACGGCAATGGCTTTGCCGTCTGCCAGGCAGGCCTTTGCCGTCTGCTATGGCAGCCGGCAAAGACCCTGATTCCAGTAGTGTATGCACAAGACAGTAACACTCACTTGAAGTTGTAAGGAAAGAGTATTTCCCTTTTGTTTTGATGTCTGAGGAACTATTCTAGCAAGTTCTTCTCGGTATCTTTGGCCTCGTTTTGTACTGACCATTCATTTACGGTATTTGGGCTAATGAACCCAATGTCATAGATTTGTGCTTTTTTGCATTCGACCATCTTCAATCTGCATAATATAGTGAGGATAATTATATATATATGCAATGAATGAGCTGAGCTAGAGACTTAATTATAGAAGTAATACTTATAGACAGTAGCAAGTCATGAGTTGTTTGTCGAGGGCCTTTTGATTGTATAACTGAAATACCTCCACAAATTCAACAGGCAGCAGGTCGACTCCAGGGAAGTGGTGCTCTTTTTTAATTCCGACAAACAAACTGTCGGTCCCGGACTTCCTGCAGGTTTCCATGTACAAGTTATGCAATTTTTGCATCATCGTTATTAGATGAGGATGATCAGGTTTGACAAGAGGCTTCCCGTGCTCGTATCTAAAGTCGTCTACTACCTCAGCCGTTTCAAATTGTACATCATCAGGAAGCTAATCATCAAGAGTGGTACCGGGCAGTAGCACCGGATGATTAGCGATATCGCTAGACACCTTGAGCGGGGGGCACGATTGCTTCTCCTGTTTGCCGAGCTGGGGAATTGTTTTCCCACTTCTTCATTTTTTCACTCTTGCAGCACTGGAAGTACTTCCCGACCGCTGCGCTTCAGCATGTGTCTTAGTAACTATGCGGTCATAGTTGGATAGCCGAGTCCGTGGTGGTCGCTTCAGGGCATGCAGAGTTCGCTTCGCTTTCACCGGATCTACCGTTTCCTTCGGAGGTGGATCTTTCCGTGCAAAATGGGCCTTGGCTTTGGCTACACTGATTTCAGCGTTTTCCTCTTCGGTCCTCTTATATGGTAACTTTGGAAGAGGCTTGAGGCTTGGACCAAATTTGAATTTCTTCCCACCTATTGTACTGCTAGCCGCCGGAGCGGTGGCAGCGACTCTCTTCCGCTGTTGCTGACGCGCCGGAGGAGGCGTAGTGCCCTGACGCGCCGGTGGAGGAGGAGGACGAGGCGGAGTGCCCTGACACGCCGGAGGAGGCGAAGGAGGAGGCGGAGTGCCCTGACGCGCCGGAGGAGGCGGAGTGCCCTGACGCGTCGGAGGAGGAGAAGGAGGAGGTGGAGTGCCCTGACGCGCCGGAGGAGGAGGAGGCAGAGTCTGCTGAGGCGTCCAGTTTGGAAGCTTGATGTACTCTTTTCTCCATACACAGGTACTCCTCAAAGCATTTTCCAAAAGAATAATATCCTCTTCACCTGTAGGTTTGTCAAGTTCCAGTCCCTCAAATCCATTCATTATTTCATCCACCATCACAACAGCATAGCCATGTGGAATCGGACGGCAATGGAAAGTTCCCTCAGCTCGAGGAGGTACAACAGAGCCGACCGCCGCCTTGAAGGTCAGGTTCTCGCATTTCGTCATTAGCTCGCAATGTTCAGCCGCCGTGATATTATCCACGGGGTAGAGAGGAGCCGTGAAATCAGGCTGAACGAGCTCCGTGGAAGCCACACTGCTTCTCCCCTGAGATGGTGGGGTAGTGTCGAAGGAAGGATCTTCGTGCCGCTCAGATGGTTGGCCGGTAGCTCGCTGGCTCTCAAGTTCCTCTAGTTTTGCTAATCTTGCATTGAGCTTCTGCATTTCGCTTGCTTCCTGTTTCCTTTTTCTCGCTCGGCTTCTATAACCACCATTGTCAGGAAACCCATGCTTCCACGGAACGGAGCCTGGTGTGCCTCGTCTTCGTCCAGGGTGTTCAGGATTCCCGAGGGCCTCTGTCAGCTCGTCCTTCTCTCTGTCAGGAATGAACGTCCCTTCCTGCGCTGCCTTCATTATTGCCTGAAGCTTCTGGAAGGGTATTGCAAGTTGGTCGTCAGTCCAAACACACTTCCCTGTTTCTGGGTCCAAAGTTCCCCCAACCCCGAAGAACCAAGTCCTTGAACGATCTGGCCAGTGCAATGTCGCTGGTTGGACATTCTTAGCAAGCAGGTCTTGCTCAGCTTTGTCCCACAACTGCCGGGCTTTGTAGTAGCCACCTGACCCCGTGTGATGGTGATACTTCTTCCTTGCAGCATTTTTCTTGTTTGTCAGTGACCATTTCTTATCCTTCTCCGATTTCTTGTAGGCCACAAATTCGGGTCATTGATCTCTTATCTTCTCATATCGACCGACGAATTTCGGAGTCTCCTCTTTCTCGACAAACTTTGTGTTCAACTCTTTCTTCCAGTTCCTGAATAGTTCTGCCATCTTCTTAAGAGCAAACGCCTTGACCTTTCGCTCTATAACTGGGTTATTAGGATCCTCCTCTCGCTCTGGGAGCCCCTCCGAGATTGGATCTCTCTCTCTGTTTTCTTCTGTTTCTGCCTTCCAGATTCTAGCCTTTCGCCAGTTTCTTAAATTCCTGGATATCTGTAACTCCGATTGGACTGAAATTTTAACACGATTTTTATCCGGATATTAGCTTTTTTGCGGCGAAAGAAGGGCCCCAACCGCCTTACGGGGTGACCACAAGCCACCCTAGCACGCCCTACCCCCCAGGGCGCGCCCCTATGGCTTGTGGGCCCCTCGGGCACCGCCTTCTGTTGATTCCACTTCCAAAAATTCACATATATTCCAAAAACAATCTCCGTAAGTTTTTATCCCGTTTGGAGTTCGTTTGATATGGATTTTCTGCGAAACAAAAAACATGCAACAAATAGGAACTGGCCTGGGCACTGGATCAATATGTTAGTCCCAAAACTAGTATAAAAAGTTGCCAAAAGTATATGAAAGTTGTAGAATATTGGCATGAAACAATCGAAAATTATAGATACGACAGAGACGTATCAGGGGGTACTCTCCCTCACCGACGATCGTCGGGGACTCCTCGATATCGCGTCACCGACGACCGACGATAAAAGAACTAAACATCTAAACAATAAAAACAACTAAAAACAACTAAACAACTAAAACAACTAAATTAACTAAACAACTAGATTAACTAAATCAACTAAAACAACTAAAATTAACTGAATTAACTAAACAACTAAATTAACTAAATCAACAAAAATCGTCGGGCGCGGGCGGCGCTGCGGGCTCGCCGGAGACGCGCGCGGGGCCAGCAGCGGTGCTGCGGTGGGCGGAGGCGGGGCCGGTGGCGGTGCTGCGCGCGGTGGGCGGGGGCTAGCGGCGGTGATGTATTAGTGATCAGGCCCATATGTCAGTGACCCAGGGGTTCTAAAATTAACCTAACTATCAAATTAACAGGGTCGGGCCCATATGTTAGTGACCCAGGGGTTAATTAACAGGGTCATTAGCATTAAGCTAATCACCTCTGGACGCGGCGGTGCCCACGCTAGGGACCACAGGAGCGGCGCCTGAGGCCACTAGGGCATAGCCCATGCTCGGCCGCATCTAAAGGGGGTCACGGGAGCTCTAGCCACGGCGGCGAGACGACCGGCGGCGAGGAGCTCACGGGCAAGGCGGCTAGTGGGGTTAGGAGAGGAGATTGGCGACGGGGCTAGGGGTAAAAGAATCGGGGCCTCACCGCGGTTGCGAAGGCGTTGCTGCGAATCGACCGGAGAAGGCCGACGGTGCCGAGGGCGAAGGCGGCGGGGCAGGGCGTGACTACGGCGACGACGACGTAGGGGCAGGGCGCGGCGACGGCGACGTCAGGGCAGGGGAGCGGGGGACGGCAAAATCCGGTAGCCTGGTGGCGTCGAGGTGGTCGTCGGCGCTGTCGGGGGAGAGGAGGAGAAGAAACTGCAGGTGGATTTGGAAATTTCTCCAAGTCCCGCTTATATAGCCCTCCCTCACTACTGGAATCAGCTTCTTTGCCGTCTGCCATAGCAGACGGCAAAGGCATGCCTGGCGGACGGCAAAGCCTTTGCCGTCTGCCAGCAGACGGCCAACAGTCCGGCCGAACAGCTAACGGCAAAGGCCCCTTTGCCGTCTGCTAGCAGACGGCAAAGAAGCCAAGCTCTTTGCCGTCTGCTGGCAGACGGCAAAGAGCTGCAGCTGACGTCAGGCGTCAGCTGGGCCAGCGCAGGCTCTTTGCCGTCTGCCAGCAGACGGCAAAGAGCTTGGCTTCTTTGCCGTCTACTGGCAGACGGCAAACAGGCCAAATAGGCCAGCCCATACTGCACAGGCTGCTGCCACGTGGCCTCTTTACCGTCTGCTAGCAGACGGCAAAGTGACTATATAGCCCCTGTTTTTACTGTTTTCTCTTATATCAATTCAGTTGCACAGAAATTCACACACACATATATATATATATATATTCAGAATCACATAATAAGGCAAACATTATGTCTAGTCCATCACATAAAATGTCTCATCCACCACATAATAAATAACACATATGCAAATAATATGCAAGCCATATGGATATGATCATCCAACACATACCAAATCAAAACATATGCAAGTCTCATCCATACATATGCAAGTTTCATTCATCTATACATACATATGCCAGTGTCAATTGTTGATCCTACAAAATCAAAACAAAATGGAAGGACAAGGACTCCATGGACGCAAGCTTCCGTGAAGTGAATCAAATCTGCAAAATGGGAAAGAAGGAAGTTAGAAGAAGAAGAAGACTAGAAGAAGAAGAAGAAAAAGAAGAAGAAGAAGACTAGAAGAAGAAGAAGAAAAAGAAGAAGAAGAAGAAGACTTGTGTCATTTTTCTTCTCTTTCTTTTTCTTCTTCTTATTGCTTACTTGTGTCATTTTAGAGCTAACCTAGTTAAATAGGCCATTTTTGACCTAAATATGTCATAAATGAACTAAATAAGCTAAGTATAGGTCATTTCAGAGCTAACCTAGGTAATTATGCCATTTTTGAGCTAATTAAGCATATTAAGTCATTTTGGAGCTAAATAGGTCATTTCTTAAGCATATTATGTCATTTTTGAGCTAGCTAAGCATATTGAGTCATTTTGGAGGAATAAATGCTAAGTATAGGTAACTTTAGAGCTATCCTAGGTTAAATAGGTCATTTTTGAGCTAATTAAGGTTATTATGTCATTTTTGAGCTAGCTAACCATATAAATTCATTTTTGGAGGAATAAATGCTAAGTATATGTCATTTTAGAGCTTTCCTAGGTTAAATAGGTCATTTTGGAGCTAAATAGGTGATTTCTTAAGCTAAGCTAAGTATAGGTCATTTGAGAGCTATCCGTGGTAAAATTGGTCATTTTGGAGCTAATTAAGGTTATTATGCCATTTTTTAGGAAATAATGCTAAGTACAGGTCATTTTAGAGCTAAATATGTCATTTCTTAAGGTAAGCTAAGTATAGGTCATTTGAGAGCTATCCATGGTAAAATTGGTCATTTTGGAGCTAAGTAAGGTTATAATGTCATTTTCGAGGAAACTAAGCTAAGTATACGGCATTTTGGAGATAAATAGGTCATTTCTTAAGCTAAGTACGCATTTGTTATGCTAAACACTTGCGAAAACTTACCGTCATCACGGAGGTGTAGTTGTAGGTGTAGTTGTAGGACCGGTCGCGCCAGTGGCTGACGGAGGAGGATCGGTCGATGCTTGTCGGGAGTTATGTTGCACCAAAGATCATTTTCAATGTATCGTTAGCATGATGCAACTCAAATGTGAAGACTAGTAACTAATGACCATTCAAATGAAACTCACCGTGCCCGCCGGAGCAATGACGGGCATCGGCGGAGGGGTCGTGCCGGCCTTCTCGCACAGGGTCTGCACATTTGGTTTTGACGAGTCAGTCATATTAGATACTACTGTAAGGAACATTACGTGCATGATTTGGCTAATATGCAGAAGAAACTTACCGCGAACATCTCGTATAGGGCCCGGTTAGCCATCATGTTACGGTTCCTCTCCTCCTCCAACGCATTAGCCGTCCTGTCCTCAAGCTCCCTCTCCCTCTCCGCCGCCTGCCGGTCCCTCTCCTCTAGAATCTCCTGGGTCTTCGCTCTCTCTTCCTCAATAGCAGCCTGGGTCTTCGCTCTCTCTGCCTCAATAGCAGCCTGCAACACCACTCGTTAGCATTGTAATCATCGACGGCCGCACACACAATGTAATGAAGGAAAGGTATCTGAGTCCGTATAACTAACCTTGAATTCGAGCTCCACTGGCCGTGCACGAGGCAATATCTCAGGATCGGAGCTGGTCTGGCGCTTCTTGATCTGCGGGAGAGTGCTACTACAACGTATCAGTCGATCCCCAATGGCTAACGAGCCATGGGGCCTCCCGCCACCAGATATCATCACCAGCTCTGGATCAAGAGGTTGCTGGCTCGGGTTAAAGTCCGGCCCTTTCCTCGCCTTCCCCTCATCTCTGTACCTCACAAGCTTGTGGTGGGAGGCACGGTTGGTGAATTTATTTGGATCATCGAGATCAGACTCAGAGAATGCCTTGGCCTTCTTGTACGAGGCAGTATTGGACATGGCATAGAGGTCGAACAGCTGTGGCACTTGAGCCTTGTTCTGTCGCGCCTAAAAGAGAGGAACAGAGTATTAGTTGAGGGCTCAAGCTAGCATGAAGAATAAATTTGCATGAATCATGAAGCAAACCACATACCCAGTTTTCCCCGTACTGATGTAGGTTGACGCTGCCTAGATGGTGTGGGACACCTTTCATTTTGCCACGCTTGTCCTTTGCAGTGTCGTGGGTGGAGCGCCATTGGGGAGAGCACCACTCATCCACCAACGCCTCCCAACAGTCCATCCTATCCGCACACCATCTCGGGGGCACCTAAGTTAAGCAAGAGAAATTTGAGCGCTACGCCTACGAATCAAATCAAGGAAACTAAGTACAAGGCCTTAAGAATAGGTAATTACCTTCATGTACTTCTCCTTACTCAGAAACTTCTCGCGGCACTTCTCTCTTTTCCTCCTAATACCAGCCGAGGCGAAGTAGTCTCGAATAGCCTGCGTCCGAGCCTCGTGCCGAAAGTTTTGAAGTAGGCGCCTGCACTCGTTGTCGATAACCCGAGCCGCGGCCTCCTCCTGTCCCTCAGCACACCTGTAGAAGGTCTGCAATAAAACAAGAAAACACGGATTAGTGCAATCACTAGGGTTGCCAATCAAAGAAGGAAACACAACGTAGACGGCAAAGGAGAAATTACCCAAAACGTCTGGATCACAATGTCGGCCACCTTGTGGCACTCGACATCGCCGATCCTATGCCCCGGCGGGGCCGGGGCAGCCAAGTAGTGCTCCCAGGTCATTCCTAGCTCTGGAACCCGGCCCTCACCGGGCAACGTGACCCACCCCGGGAAGCTCTGGCGACAAATCACACCAAGTACACTGTTGGGCCTGCGGACATGAGGCTCGTATGTCCAAGACCTGCAGTATGACAAGGCCAACGCATTAGATATTCGAAGAAACGTGAAGGCAAAAGGTTAAAAAAGAGTAAATGCACTTACTTGGCCCCGTTAGGCGCAATCAACCACCTCTGGTCGGGGGTCGCCGGGGTGGGCGGGAGCTTTGTACCACCACGCTGGTAGACTTTGCGCCCCTCAACCCACTCACCCTCGCTATAGCTATCAGAACTATAGCCACCCTCAGCACGGCCACTCGACTCCGTCGAGTTCCGCTGCGACTCAGCGTGATCCCTGCTGAGCTCCGGAGTCTCGTGGGACGGAGTCTCGTGGGACGAAGGCTCGTCGGCCCAACGCTCGTCGGCCCGAGGCTCGTCTGCCATAGGCTCGTCGGCCCGAGGCTCATGGACCGGAGTCCGAGACGGGCCCACCTCAGGCGGCTCCATCTCAGACGGAGCACTCCTGTGGTCGGGTGAATCAGCTGGGGGTGGCGGCGAGGAAGGCGTAGTAGCAACCTTCCTACCTCTCCCGCCGCCACGTCCACCTCTACCAGCCTTCTTCCCCCCCCCCCCCCCCGACCTCTCCCGGCCGAAGAAGAAGCGACCGCCGGTGGTGTCTGCAGATTGAGATCCAGCGCTCTCCGGAGGCTATGGGGTGGAATGGAACTACCCCTCCCACCACGCGCCGAGGTAGGAGCCTCGGAGCGCTCTCGACCCGCGCCCACCATCTGTCAACACCTGCAATGACAAAGAGTAAACGAAATTAGTACAACATAAAAAGAATGAATACCTGACATGAATAATATGTATATAATTTAAGTGTATCATCATCATGAACATAAATACATAATAAAAAATTGAATACCTAACATGAACTAATTGTCGTGGTGTCGTGGTGTCGGGGTGTCGGGGTGTCGGGGGTGTCGTGTTTGGGTGTCGGGGTGTCGGGGTGTCAGGGTGTCGGGGTGTCGTGTCGGGGTCGGGGTGTCGAGGTGTCGGGGTCGAGGGGTCGAGGGGTCGAGTGGTCGAGGGGTCGAGTGGCTGAGGGATGACACCCCGACACCCAGACACGACACCCCCGACACCCAGACACGACACCCCCGACACCCGACACCCCGACACCCGACACAACACCCCGACCCCGACACCCCGACCCCGACACGACACCCCGACACCCTGACACTCCGACACCCCGACACCCAGTCACGACACCCCCGACACCACGACACCCCGACGCCCGACACGACACCCCGACCCCGACACCCAGACACGACACCCCCGACACCACGACACCCCGACGCCCGACACGACACCCCGACCCCGACACCCTGACAAATCATCTACACAAAGCATCTCCAAAGGAGCAACATATTCATGGCAAACATCAAGGGAAGTAGCCCTCACAATATAACAGACAGAGGACTTAGTGAAAAATCACTGTCACAGTAACATTCTGGAGCATACTTTGGAGCAAGCTACAGGGCAAGAACATGGCATACAAAGGCATGGCATTAAATTACAAGTAATGCACAGCAAAACATCCAAAGGGAGCATCTCCATATGAGCTACAGATTCATGGCAATCATCCAAGCAAGATGACAAGTTTTAAAACAGACAGTCAACACTTAGTGAAAAACTGCTAAGTGTTGCAGAAAACAGAAACTAGCGCACTTTGAACAAGATATGATCATGCATATGAATCCTAACATGGCAACAAATGGCATGGCATCAAACTAGACATGAAGGGCTACAAAACTCATGAAGAAACCTACTGCATATGACTTTTAGATTGGTGGCAAACATCAACTCAAAAACGCAAAATATAACAGTGACAGCGGCTAACAGCAACATGCCACTTTGCAACAGAGATTTGAACAACTAGATGAACTCAAACATGGATGCAACCACTACCATCGTGTAGATCACAGAGAACACTACAACTTTCGTTATTGGCACATTGCAACGGACACACAGATCGAGCGGTACATCAAGATGAACAGGGCAAAAAAATAACAGAAAAGGGGACTTAGCAGATTTTCACCTAGGGTTTCTTCTTGAACTCCGGCGAGATCCGGCGGGTTTGAGCCTCTCCGGCGAGGCACGGTGAGGCAGAGGCCGAGGGAGAGGTGGAGGAGCGCAGGGGGGGGGGGGCTCGGTGGTGCGGCGCGGCGGCGAGGCCCTCGGGCGGCGGGGTCGAGCGGCCAGCGGGGCGGCGCGGTCGGGAGCGGCGGCGGCTCAGGAGGAGCTCGGGAGGAGCGGGCGGCGCAGCGGAGGAGGGCTAGGGGCGGGGCGGCGGCGGCGACCGGCGGCGGCGACCGGCGGCGGCGGGGCGAAATTTAAGGGGGGAAAGGGCGCGGGAGAGAAAGAGAAGAGAGAGAGGGAGCAAGAGAGAAGAGAGAGAGGAGGGGGGGTAACGACCCGTTAGGAGTTATTTTCTTTGCCGTCTGCTAGCAGACGGCAAAGTTTCTTTGCCGTCCGCTAGCAGATGGCAAAGAGGGGGGGTGGGCCGTTGCAGTTAACTGGCCTCCACTGGGCCCCACTCCACCTCTTTGCCGTCTGCTAGCGGACGGCAAAGAAACTTTGCCGTCCGCTGGCAGACGGCAAAGAGATGGCTGATGGCAAACAGTGTCTTTGCCATCAGCCAGCTCTTTGCCGTCTGCTTTCACAAACCTGACGGCAAACAACCTCTTTGCCGTCTGCCAACAGACGGCAAAGAGCTGGCAGATGGCAAAGTCCCTGATTCCAGTAGTGCCTTTAGTCCCGGTTGGTGGCTCCAACCAGGACTAATGCCCCCCTTTCGTCCCGGTTGCAGCCACCAACCGGGACTAAAGGTCATATTAGCGTCCCAAAGGGCGGGAAGCAGAGACCTTTGGTCCCGGTTGGTGGCTCCAACCGGGACGAAAGGGTGGCATTAGTCCCGGTTACAGCTACCAACCGGGACGAAAGGGCCACATTGGTCCCGGTTATAGCCACCAACCGGGACAAAAGGGTTGGTCCTGGTTGTGGTGGGAGTTTAGTCCCACCTCGCCAAGCGAGGGGTGCTCGCACCGGTTTATAGGCCCGCCCCTCTCTGCCTTGTTGAGTTCCTCTCAAAGTGAAAATAGATGCCCTTATACGGGAGGAAATTTGACCTGAAATCAAACTGAATTTCACTCTGATATCAGGTCGAATTTTCCCTATATAAGCGCATCTATGCTCATTTTTGCTATTTTTTATGTTATTTTTTTGCATATTAAAAGTTCTTATCAAAAAATACTTTATGAATATTCTTTTTGCTATTAAAGTTTTTAACAAAAATAACTTTTGGAAGATGTCTATCTCGGACTGCATCGTCTATTATAAATACTTTTTATGCATTCAATATGCACCATTCAAAGCCACATCATCACTTTTCAAACCTTTTCTGACTTCATCTGCTATTTTTCATGCATTTCATGATTTATTTTGAGCTAAGATGACCCTGAATTGAAAAGCACTGCAAATGAACTCTGAAATGGTTGAAACTTGGCATGGTATCATCATTTCACCCACATAGCATGTGCTAAAAAGTTGAGAGGGTTACGACAAAAACTGGATGCACTTCGTGTACAAAATGAACAATCTCTTTCGAAGTATCAGGGTTTCAGACGAAAACTCATCAGTTACAAAAGGCATTTCAAAATTTTAAACATATTTCAACTCAAGACTTTTTATGCATTCAATATGCACCATTCAAAGCCACATCATCACTTTTCAAACCTTTTCTTACTTCATTTGCTATTTTTCATGCATTTCATGATTTATTTTGAGCTAAGATGACCCTGAATTGAAAAGCACTCCAAATGAACTCTGAAATGGTTGAAACTTGGCATGGTATCATCATTTCACCCACATAGCATGTGCTAAAAAGTTGAGAGGGTTACGGCAAAAACTGGATGCACTTCGTGTACAAAATGAACAATCTCTTTCGAAGTATCACGATTTCAGACGAAAACTCATCAGTTACAAAAGGCATTTCAAATTTTTAAACATATTTCAACTCAAGACTTTTTATGCATTCAATATGCACCATTCAAAGCCACATCATCACTTTTCAAACCTTTTCTGACTTCATTTGCTATTTTTTATGCATTTCATGATTTATTTTGAGCTAAGATGACCCTGAATTGAAAAGCACTGCAAATGAACTCTGAAATGGTTGAAAGTTGGCATGGTATCATAATTTCATCCACATAGCATGTGCTAAAAAGTTGAGAGGGTTACGGCAAAAACTGGATGCACTTCGTGTACAAAATGAACAATCTCTTTCGAAGTATCAGGGTTTCAGACGAAAACTCATCAGTTACAAAAGGCATTTCAAATTTTTAAACATATTTCAACTCAAGACTTTTTATGCATTCAATATGCACCATTCAAAGCCACATCATCACTTTTCAAACCTTTTCTGACTTCATCTGCTATTTTTCATGCATTTCATGATTTATTTTGAGCTAAGATGACCCTGAATTGAAAAGCACTGCAAATGAACTCTGAAATGGTTGAAACTTGGCATGGTATCATCATTTCACCCACATAGCATGTGCTAAAAAGTTGAGAGGGTTACGACAAAAACTGGATGCACTTCGTGTACAAAATGAACAATCTCTTTCGAAGTATCAGGGTTTCAGACGAAAACTCATCAGTTACAAAAGGCATTTCAAAATTTTAAACATATTTCAACTCAAGACTTTTTATGCATTCAATATGCACCATTCAAAGCCACATCATCACTTTTCAAACCTTTTCTTACTTCATTTGCTATTTTTCATGCATTTCATGATTTATTTTGAGCTAAGATGACCCTGAATTGAAAAGCACTCCAAATGAACTCTGAAATGGTTGAAACTTGGCATGGTATCATCATTTCACCCACATAGCATGTGCTAAAAAGTTGAGAGGGTTACGGCAAAAACTGGATGCACTTCGTGTACAAAATGAACAATCTCTTTCGAAGTATCACGATTTCAGACGAAAACTCATCAGTTACAAAAGGCATTTCAAATTTTTAAACATATTTCAACTCAAGACTTTTTATGCATTCAATATGCACCATTCAAAGCCACATCATCACTTTTCAAACCTTTTCTGACTTCATTTGCTATTTTTTATGCATTTCATGATTTATTTTGAGCTAAGATGACCCTGAATTGAAAAGCACTGCAAATGAACTCTGAAATGGTTGAAAGTTGGCATGGTATCATAATTTCATCCACATAGCATGTGCTAAAAAGTTGAGAGGGTTACGGCAAAAACTGGATGCACTTCGTGTACAAAATGAACAATCTCTTTCGAAGTATCAGGGTTTCAGACGAAAACTCATCAGTTACAAAAGGCATTTCAAATTTTTAAACATATTTCAACTCAAGACTTTTTATGCATTCAATATGCACCATTCAAAGCCACATCATCACTTTTCAAACCTTTTTTGACTTCATTTGCTATTTTTCATGCATTTCATGATTTATTTTGAGCTAAGATGACCCTGAATTGAAAAGCACTGCAAATGAACTCTGAAATGGTTGAAAGTTGGCATGGTATCATAATTTCATCCACATAGCATGTGCTAAAAAGTTGAGAGGGTTACGGCAAAAACTGGATGCACTTCGTGTACAAAATGAACAATCTCTTTTGAAGTATCAGGGTTTCAGACGAAAACTCATCAGTTACAAAAGGCATTTCAAATTTTTAAACATATTTCAACTCAAGACTTTTTATGCATTCAATATGCACCATTCAAAGCCACATCATCACTTTTCAAACCTTTTCTGACTTCATTTGCTATTTTTCATGCATTTCATGATTTATTTTAGCTAAGATGACCCTGAATTGAAAAGCACTGCAAATGAACTCTGAAATGGTTTAAACTTGGCATGGTATCATCATTTCACCCACATAGCATGTGCTAAAAAGTTGAGAGGGTTACGGCAAAAACTGGATGCACTTCGTGTACAAAATGAACAATCTCTTTCGAAGTATCAGGGTTTCAGACGAAAACTCATCAGTTACAAAAGGCATTTCAAAATTTTAAACATATTTCAACTCAAGACTTTTTATGCATTCAATATGCACCATTCAAAGCCACATCATCACTTTTCAAACCTTTTCTGACTTCATTTGCTATTTTTCATGCATTTCATGATTTATTTTGAGCTAAGATGACCCTGAATTGAAAAGCACTCCAAATGAACTCTGAAATGGTTGAAACTTGGCATGGTATCATCATTTCACCCACATAGCATGTGCTAAAAAGTTGAGAGGGTTACGGCAAAAACTGGATGCACTTCGTGTACAAAATGAACAATCTCTTTCGAAGTATCAGGGTTTCAGACGAAAACTCATCAGTTACAAAAGGCATTTCAAATTTTTAAACATATTTCAACTCAAGACTTTTTATGCATTCAATATGCACCATTCAAAGCCACATCATCACTTTTCAAACCTTTTCTGACTTCATTTGCTATATTTCATGCATTTCATGATTTATTTTGAGCTAAGATGACCCTGAATTGAAAAGCACTGCAAATGAACTCTGAAATGGTTGAAAGTTGGCATGGTATCATAATTTCATCCACATAGCATGTGCTAAAAAGTTGAGAGGGTTACGGCAAAAACTGGATGCACTTCGTGTACAAAATGAACAATCTCTTTTGAAGTATCAGGGTTTCAGACGAAAACTCATCAGTTACAAAAGGCATTTCAAATTTTTAAACATATTTCAACTCAAGACTTTTTATGCATTCAATATGCACCATTCAAAGCCACATCATCACTTTTCAAACCTTTTCTGACTTCATTTGCTATTTTTCATGCATTTCATGATTTATTTTTAGCTAAGATGACCCTGAATTGAAAAGCACTCCAAATGAACTCTGAAATGGTTGAAACTTGGCATGGTATCATCATTTCACCCACATAGCATGTGCTAAAAAGTTGAGAGGGTTACGGCAAAAACTGGATGCACTTCGTGTACAAAATGAACAATCTCTTTCGAAGTATCAGGGTTTCAGACGAAAACTCATCAGTTACAAAAGGCATTTCAAATTTTTAAACATATTTCAACTCAAGACTTTTTATGCATTCAATATGCACCATTCAAAGCCACATCATCACTTTTCAAACCTTTTCTGACTTCATTTGCTATTTTTCATGCATTTCATGATTTATTTTGAGCTAAGATGACCCTGAATTGAAAAGCACTGCAAATGAACTCTGAAATGGTTGAAAGTTGGCATGGTATCATAATTTCATCCACATAGCATGTGCTAAAAAGTTGAGAGGGTTACGGCAAAAACTGGATGCACTTCGTGTACAAAATGAACAATCTCTTTTGAAGTATCAGGGTTTCAGACGAAAACTCATCAGTTACAAAAGGCATTTCAAAATTTTAAACATATTTCAACTCAAGACTTTTTATGCATTCAATATGCACCATTCAAAGCCACATCATCACTTTTCAAACCTTTTCTGACTTCATTTGCTATTTTTCATGCATTTCATGATTTATTTTAGCTAAGATGACCCTGAATTGAAAAGCACTGCAAATGAACTCTGAAATGGTTGAAACTTGGCATGGTATCATCATTTCACCCACATAGCATGTGCTAAAAAGTTGAGAGGGTTACGGCAAAAACTGGATGCACTTCGTGTACAAAATGAACAATCTCTTTCGAAGTATCAGGGTTTCAGACGAAAACTCATCAGTTACAAAAGGCATTTCAAAATTTTAAACATATTTCAACTCAAGACTTTTTATGCATTCAATATGCACCATTCAAAGCCACATCATCACTTTTCAAACCTTTTCTGACTTCATTTGCTATTTTTCATGCATTTCATGATTTATTTTGAGCTAAGATGACCCTGAATTGAAAAGCACTCCAAATGAACTCTGAAATGGTTGAAACTTGGCATGGTATCATCATTTCACCCACATAGCATGTGCTAAAAAGTTGAGAGGGTTACGGCAAAAACTGGATGCACTTCGTGTACAAAATGAACAATCTCTTTCGAAGTATCAGGGTTTCAGACGAAAACTCATCAGTTACAAAAGGCATTTCAAATTTTTAAACATATTTCAACTCAAGACTTTTTATGCATTCAATATGCACCATTCAAAGCCACATCATCACTTTTCAAACCTTTTCTGACTTCATTTGCTATATTTCATGCATTTCATGATTTATTTTGAGCTAAGATGACCCTGAATTGAAAAGCACTGCAAATGAACTCTGAAATGGTTGAAAGTTGGCATGGTATCATAATTTCATCCACATAGCATGTGCTAAAAAGTTGAGAGGGTTACGGCAAAAACTGGATGCACTTCGTGTACAAAATGAACAATCTCTTTTGAAGTATCAGGGTTTCAGACGAAAACTCATCAGTTACAAAAGGCATTTCAAATTTTTAAACATATTTCAACTCAAGACTTTTTATGCATTCAATATGCACCATTCAAAGCCACATCATCACTTTTCAAACCTTTTCTGACTTCATTTGCTATTTTTCATGCATTTCATGATTTATTTTTAGCTAAGATGACCCTGAATTGAAAAGCACTCCAAATGAACTCTGAAATGGTTGAAACTTGGCATGGTATCATCATTTCACCCACATAGCATGTGCTAAAAAGTTGAGAGGGTTACGGCAAAAACTGGATGCACTTCGTGTACAAAATGAACAATCTCTTTCGAAGTATCAGGGTTTCAGACGAAAACTCATCAGTTACAAAAGGCATTTCAAATTTTTAAACATATTTCAACTCAAGACTTTTTATGCATTCAATATGCACCATTCAAAGCCACATCATCACTTTTCAAACCTTTTCTGACTTCATTTGCTATTTTTCATGCATTTCATGATTTATTTTGAGCTAAGATGACCCTGAATTGAAAAGCACTGCAAATGAACTCTGAAATGGTTGAAAGTTGGCATGGTATCATAATTTCATCCACATAGCATGTGCTAAAAAGTTGAGAGGGTTACGGCAAAAACTGGATGCACTTCGTGTACAAAATGAACAATCTCTTTTGAAGTATCAGGGTTTCAGACGAAAACTCATCAGTTAGAAAAGGCATTTCAAATTTTTAAACATATTTCAACTCAAGACTTTTTATGCATTCAATATGCACCATTCAAATCCACATCATCACTTTTCAAACCTTTTCTGACTTCATTTGCTATTTTTCATGCATTTCATGATTTATTTTTAGCTAAGATGACCCTGAATTGAAAAGCACTCCAAATGAACTCTGAAATGGTTGAAACTTGGCATGGTATCATCATTTCACCCACATAGCATGTGCTAAAAAGTTGAGAGGGTTACGGCAAAAACTGGATGCACTTCGTGTACAAAATGAACAATCTCTTTCGAAGTATCAGGGTTTCAGACGAAAACTGATTAGTTACAAAAGGCATTTCAAAATTTTAAACATATTTCAACTCAAGACTTTTTATGCATTCAATATGCACCATTCAAAGCCACATCCTCACTTTTCAAACCTTTTCTGACTTCATTTGCTATTTTTCATGCATTTCATGATTTATTTTGAGCTAAGATGACCCTGAATTGAAAAGCACTCCAAATGAACTCTGAAATGGTTGAAACTTGGCATGGTATCATCATTTCACCCACATAGCATGTGCTAAAAAGTTGAGAGGGTTACGGCAAAAACTGGATGCACTTCGTGTACAAAATGAACAATCTCTTTCGAAGTATCAGGGTTTCAGACGAAAACTCATCAGTTACAAAAGGCATTTCTAATTTTTAAACATATTTCAACTCAAGACTTTTTATGCATTCAATATGCACCATTCAAAGCCACATCATCACTTTTCAAACCTTTTCTGATTTCATTTGCTATTTTTCATGCATTTCATGATTTATTTTGAGCTAAGATGACCCTGAATTGAAAAGCACTGCAAATGAACTCTGAAATGGTTGAAAGTTGGCATGGTATCATAATTTCATCCACATAGCATGTGCTAAATAGTTGAGAGGGTTACGGCAAAAACTGGATGCAATTCGTGTACAAAATGAACAATCTCTTTTGAAGTATCAGGGTTTCAGACGAAAACTCATCAGTTACAAAAGGCATTTCAAATTTTTAAACATATTTCAACTCAAGACTTTTTATGCATTCAATATGCACCATTCAAAGCCACATCATCACTTTTCAAACCTTTTCTGACTTCATTTGCTATTTTTCATGCATTTCATGATTTATTTTTAGCTAAGATGACCCTGAATTGAAAAGCACTGCAAATGAACTCTGAAATGGTTGAAACTTGGCATGGTATCATCATTTCACCCACATAGCATGTGCTAAAAAGTTGAGAGGGTTACGGCAAAAACTGCATGCACTTCGTGTACAAAATGAACAATCTCTTTCGAAGTATCAGGGTTTCAGACGAAAACTCATCAGTTACAAATGGCATTTCAAAATTTGAAACATATTTCAACTCAAAACTTTTTATGTATTCAATATGCACCATTCAAAGCCACATCATCACTTTTCAAACCTTTTCTGACTTCATTTGCTATTTTTCATGCATTTCATGATTTAGTTTGAGCTAAGATGACCCTGAATTGAAAAGCACTCCAAATGAACTCTGAAATGGTTGAAACTTGGCATGGTAACATCATTTCACCCACATAGCATGTGCTAAAAAGTTGAAAGCGTTACGGCAAAAACTGGATGCACTTCGTGTACAAAGTGAACAATCTCTTTCGAAGTATCAGGGTTTCAGACGAAAACTCATGAGTTACAAAAGGCATTTCAAATTTTTAAACATATTTCAACTCAAGACTTTTTATGCATTCAATATGCACCATTCAAAGCCACATCATCACTTTTCAAACCTTTTCTGACTTCATTTGCTATTTTTCATGCATTTCATGATTTATTTTGAGCTAAGATGACCCTGAATTGAAAAGCACTGCAAATGAACTCTGAAATGGTTGAAAGTTGGCATGGTATCATAATTTCATCCACATAGCATGTGCTAAAAAGTTGAGAGGGTTACGGTAAAAACTGGATGCACTTCGTGTACAAAATGAACAATCTCTTTTGAAGTATCAGGGTTTCAGACGAAAACTCATGAGTTACAAAAGGCATTTCAAATTTTTAAACATATTTCAACTCAAGACTTTTTATGCATTCAATATGCACCATTCAAAGCCACATCATCACTTTTCAAACCTTTTCTGACTTCATTTGCTATTTTTCATGCATTTCATGATTTATTTTTAGCTAAGATGACCCTGAATTGAAAAGCACTGCAAATGAACTCTGAAATGGTTGAAACTTGGCATGGTATCATCATTTCACCCACATAGCATGTGCTAAAAAGTTGAGAGGGTTACGGCAAAAACTGGATGCACTTCGTGTACAAAATGAAGAATCTCTTTCGAAGTATCAGGGTTTCAGACGAAAACTCATCAGTTACAAAAGGCATTTCAAAATTTTAAACATATTTCAACTCAAGACTTTTTATGCATTCAATATGCACCATTCAAAGCCACATCATCACTTTTCAAACCTTTTCTGACTTCATTTGCAATTTTTCATGCATTTCATGATTTATTTTGAGCTAAGATGACCCTGAATTGAAAAGCACTCCAAATGAACTCTGAAATGGTTGAAACTTGGCATGGTATCATCATTTCACCCACATAGCATGTGCTATAAAGTTGAGAGGGTTACGGCAAAAACTGGATGCACTTCGTGTACAAAATGAACAATCTCTTTCGAAGTATCAGGGTTTCAGACGAAAACTCATCAGTTACAAAAGGCATTTCAAATTTTTAAACATATTTCAACTCAAGACTTTTTATGCATTCAATATGCACCATTCAAAGCCACATCATCACTTTTCAAACCTTTTCTGACTTCATTTGCTATTTTTCATGCATTTCATGATTTATTTTTAGCTAAGATGACCCTGAATTGAAAAGCACTGCAAATGAACTCTGAAATCGTTGAAAGTTGGCATGGTATCATAATTTCATCCACATAGCATGTGCTAAAAAGTTGAGAGGGTTACGGCAAAAACTGGATGCAATCCGTGTAGAAAATGAACAATCTCTTTTGAAGCATCAGGGTTTCAGACGAAAACTCATCAGTTACAAAAGGCATTTCAAATTTTGAAACATATTTCAACTCAAGACTTTTTATGCATTCAATATGCACCATTCAAAGCCACATCATCACTTTTCAAACCTTTTCTGACTTCATTTGCTATTTTTCATGCATTTCATGATTTATTTTTAGCTAAGATGACCCTGAATTGAAAAGCACTGCAAATGAACTCTGAAATGGTTGAAACTTGGCATGGTATCATCATTTCACCCACATAGCATGTGCTAAAAAGTTGAGAGGGTTACGGCAAAAACTGGATGCACTTCGTGTACAAAATGAACAATCTCTTTCGAAGTATCAGGGTTTCAGACGAAAACTCATCAGTTACAAAAGGCATTTCAAAATTTGAAACATATTTCAACTCAAAACTTTTTATGTATTAAATATGCACCATTCAAAGCCACATCATCACTTTTCAAACCTTTTCTGACTTCATTTGCTATTTTTCATGCATTTCATGATTTAGTTTGAGCTAAGATGACCCTGAATTGAAAAGCACTCCAAATGAACTCTGAAATGGTTGAAACTTGGCATGGTAACATCATTTCACCCACATAGCATGTGCTAAAAAGTTGAAAGCGTTACGGCAAAAACTGGATGCACTTCGTGTACAAAATGAACAATCTCTTTCGAAGTATCAGGGTTTCAGACGAAAACTCATCAGTTACAAAAGGCATTTCAAATTTTTAAACATATTTCAACTCAAGACTTTTTATGCATTCAATATGCACCATTCAAAGCCACATCATCACTTTTCAAACCTTTTCTGACTTCATTTGCTATTTTTCATGCATTTCATAATTTATTTTGAGCTAAGATGACCCTGAATTGAAAAGCACTGCAAATGAACTCTGAAATGGTTGAAAGTTGGCATGGTATCATAATTTCATCCACATAGCATGTGCTAAAAAGTTGAGAGGGTTATGGTAAAAACTGGATGCACTTCGTGTACAAAATGAACAATCTCTTTTGAAGTATCACGGTTTCAGACGAAAACTCATGAGTTACAAAAGGCATTTCAAATTTTTAAACATATTTCAACTCAAGACTTTTTATGCATTCAATATGCACCATTCAAAGCCACATCATCACTTTTCAAACCTTTTCTGACTTCATTTGCTATTTTTCATGCATTTCATGATTTATTTTTAGCTAAGATGACCCTGAATTGAAAAGCACTGCAAATGAACTCTGAAATGGTTGAAACTTGGCATGGTATCATCATTTCACCCACATAGCATGTGCTAAAAAGTTGAGAGGGTTACGGCAAAAACTGGATGCACTTCGTGTACAAAATGAAGAATCTCTTTCGAAGTATCAGGGTTTCAGACGAAAACTCATCAGTTACAAAAGGCATTTCAAAATTTTAAACATATTTCAACTCAAGACTTTTTATGCATTCAATATGCACCATTCAAAGCCACATCATCACTTTTCAAACCTTTTCTGACTTCATTTGCAATTTTTCATGCATTTCATGATTTATTTTGAGCTAAGATGACCCTGAATTGAAAAGCACTCCAAATGAACTCTGAAATGGTTGAAACTTGGCATGGTATCATCATTTCACCCACATAGCATGTGCTAAAAAGTTGAGAGGGTTACGGCAAAAACTGGATGCACTTCGTGTACAAAATGAACAATCTCTTTCGAAGTATCAGGGTTTCAGACGAAAACTCATCAGTTACAAAAGGCATTTCAAATTTTTAAACATATTTCAACTCAAGACTTTTTATGCATTCAATATGCACCATTCAAAGCCACATCATCACTTTTCAAACCTTTTCTGACTTCATTTGCTATTTTTCATGCATTTCATGATTTATTTTGAGCTAAGATGACCCTGAATTGAAAAGCACTGCAAATGAACTCTGAAATCGTTGAAAGTTGGCATGGTATCATAATTTCATCCACATAGCATGTGCTAAAAAGTTGAGAGGGTTACGGCAAAAACTGGATGCAATCCGTGTAGAAAATGAACAATCTCTTTTGAAGTATCAGGGTTTCAGACGAAAACTCATCAGTTACAAAAGGCATTTCAAATTTTGAAACATATTTCAACTCAAGACTTTTTATGCATTCAATATGCACCATTCAAAGCCACATCATCACTTTTCAAACCTTTTCTGACTTCATTTGCTATTTTTCATGCATTTCATGATTTATTTTTAGCTAAGATGACCCTGAATTGAAAAGCACTGCAAATGAACTCTGAAATGGTTGAAAGTTGGCATGGTATCATAATTTCATCCACATAGCATGTGCTAAAAAGGTGAGAGGGTTACGGCAAAAACTGGATGCAATTCGTGTACAAAATGAACAATCTCTTTTGAAGTATCAGGGTTTCAGACGAAAACTCATCAGTTACAAAAGGCATTTCAAATTTTTAAACATATTTCAACTCAAGACTTTTTATGCATTCAATATGCACCATTCAAAGCCACATCATCACTTTTCAAACCTTTTCTGACTTCATTTGCTATTTTTCATGCATTTCATGATTTATTTTGAGCTAAGATGACCCTGAATTGAAAAGCACTGCAAATGAACTCTGAAATGGTTGAAAGTTGGCATGGTATCATAATTTCATCCACATAGCATGTGCTAAAAAGTTGAGAGGGTTACGGCAAAAACTGGATGCACTTCGTGTACAAAATGAACAATCTCTTTTGAAGTATCAGGGTTTCAGACGAAAACTCATCAGTTACAAATGGCATTTCAAATTTTTAAACATATTTCAACTCAAGACTTTTTATGCATTCAATATGCACCATTCAAAGCCACATCATCACTTTTCAAACCTTTTCTGACTTCATTTGCTATTTTTCATGCATTTCATGATTTATTTTTAGCTAAGATGACCCTGAATTGAAAAGCACCGCAAGTGAACTCTGAAATGGTTGAAACTTGGCATGGTATCATCATTTCACCCACATAGCATGTGCTAAAAAGTTGAGAGGGTTACGGCAAAAACTGGATGCACTTCGTGTACAAAATGAACAATCTCTTTCGAAGTATCAGTGTTTTAGACGAAAACTCATCAGTTACAAAAGGCATTTCATTTCTTGACATGTAACTGCAGAAATATTCTAGATCAAAGCCATCATCAGAATAGTTGTGGAGAGAAAGTCTTCACTTTTTCTTCGTGTGTGTCCCTTGCTTATTGCGCCGTAACCATGGATAATCTTCTTCGTTTAACAGGGTGCTTGGGTCAGCCTTCACTTTGAAGGGAGGAATTTCATGAAACTTTTCATAGTCTTCAGACATGTCTGTCTTGCCCTCCACTCCCACGATGTCTCTTTTCCCTAAAAGAACTATGTGGCGCTTTGGCTCATCGTATGATGTATTCGCTTCCTTATCTTTTCTTTTTCTCGGTTTGGTAGACATGTCCTTCACATAGAAAACCTGCGCCACATCATTGGCTAGGACGAATGGTTCGTCTGTGTACCCAAGATTGTTCAGATCCACTGTTGTCATTCCATACTGCGGGTCTTCCTGTACCCCGCCTCCTGACAGATTGACCCATTTGCACCGAAACAAAGGTACCTTAAAATCATGTCCATAGTCAAGTTCCCATATGTCCACTATGTAACCATAATATGTGTCATTTCCCCTGTTGGTTGCTGCATCAAAGCGGACACCACTGTTTTGGTTGGTGCTCTTTTGATCTTGGGCGATCGTGTAAAATGTATTCCCATTTATCTCGTACCCTTTGTAAGTCAATATAGTCGAAGATGATCCCCTGGCTAACGAGTACAGCTCATCTACAACAGTGGTGTTACACATGAGATGTGTTTGCAACCAACTGCCGAAAGTCCTGATGTGTTCACATGTAATCCAGTCGTCACACTGCTCCGGGTGTTTGGAGCGCAGAATATTCTCGTGTTCATTGACATACGAGGTCGACAAGGTAGAATTCTGTAGAACAGTGTAGTGTGCTTGAGACCAAGAATGCCCGTCCCTACATATTATTGAATTCGCTCCTAGCGCGCCTTTTCCAGTTAGTCCCCCATCATACCGCGATTGAGGGAGACCAATCGGCTTAAGGTCAGGAATAAAGTCAACACAAAACCCAATGCTTTCCTCTGTTTGATGACCCATGGAGATGCTTCCTTCTGGCCTAGCACGGTTACGAACATATTTCTTTAAGACTCCCATGAACCTCTCAAAGGGGAACATGTTGTGTAGAAATACAGGGCTCAGAATGCCAATCTCGTCGACTAGATGAACTAGGACGTGCGTCATGATATTGAAGAAGGATGGTGGGAACACCAGCTCGAAACTGACAAGACATTGCACCAAATCACTCTTTAACCTTGGTAGGATTTCTGGATCGATTACCTTCTGAGAGATTGCATTGAGGAATGCACATAGCTTCACAATGGCTAATCAAACGTTTTCCCGTAGAAGCCCCCTCAATGCAACCGGAAGCAGTTGCATCATAATCACGTGGCAGTCATGAGACTTTAGGTTCTGGAACTTTTTCTCTGCCATATTTATTATTCCCTTTATATTCGACGAGAAGCCAGACGGGACCTTCATACTGAGCAGGCATTCAAAGAAGATTTCCTTCTCTTCTTTGGTAAGAGTAGCTGGCAGGACCTTCATACTGCTTTGGATGCATGCCGTCTTTTTCGTGGGCACGTTGCTGGTCCTCCCGTGCCTCCGGTGTATCTTTTGTCTTCCCATACACTCCCAAGAAGCCTAGCAGGTTCACGCAAAGATTCTTCGTCACGTGCATCACGTCGATTGCAGAGCGGACCTCTAGGTCTTTCCAATAAGGTAGGTCCCAAAATATAGATTTCTTCTTCCACATGGGTGCGCGTCCCTCAGCGTCATTCGGAACAGATAGTCCGCCAGGACCCTTTCCAAAGATTACCTGTAAATCATTGACCATATCAAGTATGTGATCACCAGTACGGAGGGCGGGCTTCTTCCGGTGATCTGCCTCACCTTTGAAATGCTTTCCTTTCTTTCGACATTGGTGGTTGGTCGGAAGAAATCGACGATGCCCCAGGTACACATTCTTCCTGCATTTGTCCAAATATATACTATCGATGTCATCTAAACAGTGCGTGCATGCGTGGTATCCCTTGTTTGTCTGTCCTGAAAGGTTACTGAGAGCAGGCCAATTATTGATGGTTACAAACAGCAACGCATATAGGTCAAATTCCTCCTGTTCGTTCTCATCCCACACACGTACATCTTTTCCATTCCACAGTTGTAAAAGTTCATCAACTAATGGCCTTAGGTACACATCAATGTCATTGCCGGGTTGCTTAGGACCTTGGATGAGCACTGGCATCGTAATGAACTTCCGCTTCATGCACAACCAAGGAGGAAGGTTATATATACATAGAGTCACAGGCCATGTGCTATGCTTGCTGCTCTGATCCTCAAAAGGATTAACGCCATCTGCACTTAAACCAAACCATACGTTCCTTGGGTCACCTGTAAAGTCCCCCCACTTTCTCTCGATCTTTCTCCACTGCGACCCATCACCGGGTTCTCTCAACTTCCCGTCTTTCTTACGGTCTTCCTTGTGCCATCGCATCAACTTGGCATGCTCTTTGTTTCTGAACAAACGTTTCAACCGTGGTATTATAGGAGCATACCACATCACCTTGGCAGGAACCCTCTTCCCGGTGCGCTGGCCCTCAACATCACCAGGGTCATCTCATCTGATCTTATACCGCAATGCACAGCATACCGGGCATGCGTTCAAATCCTCGTACGCACCGCGGTAGAGGATGCAGTCATTAGGGCATGCATGTATCTTCTGCACCTCGAATCCTAGAGGGCAGACAACCTTCTTTGCTTCGTATGTACTGTCGGGCAATTCGTTGTCCTTTGGAAGCTTATTCTTCATTATTTTCAGCACCTTTTCAAATGCCTTGTCAGATACACCATTCTCTGCCTTCCATTGCAGCAATTCCAGTGTGGTACTGAGCTTTGTGTTGTCATCTTCGCAATTTGGGTACAACCCTTTTTTGTGATCCTCTAACATGCGATCGAACTTCAACTTCTCCCTTTCACTTTGGCATTGTCTCTTTGCATCAACAATGACCCGGCGAAGATCATCATCGGGCACATCGTCTGGTTCTTCCTCTTGATCTTCAGCTTCCCCCATTGCAGCATCACCATATTCAGGGGGCGGATAGTTGTCATCATCCTCTTCTTCTTCGTTGTCTTCCATCATAACCCCTCTTTCTCCGTGCTTGGTCCAAACATTATAGTGTGGCATGAAACCCTTCTCAAGCAGGTGGATGTGAAGGGTTCTCGAGTTAGAGTAATCCTTCGTATTCCCACAGATAGTACATGGACAATACATAAAACCATTCTGCTTGGTTGCCTCAGCCACTTCGAGAAAATTATGCAGGCCCTTAATGTACTCGGAGGTCCGTCGGTCACCGTACATCCATTGCCGGTTCATCTGCGTGCATTATATAATTAAGTGTATCAAAAACCATTACAAAACATCATGAATAGAGAAGTGACCAAATTAATAGAAGTTCATCATCACATTAAAACCAAAGTACAGTAGTGACCAAAATAAATACATAAAATTCATACTTCTAGAGCATTTGAAATGAGCTAAACTAGCAGTGAGAGATAAAACGATGAAGCCATTAACCTTTTAGAACACTTGTGTAGTTGGTGCACCGTCAAACCTAAACAAATCTTAGGGAAAATGTAGCTTGGAGGTCGAGCTTGGAGAGGAGAAAACTTAAGTGTGGCTGCGGCATTTCATCGAACACCTCATGTGCATAGGAGGCGAGAACAGAGAGCAACACACCTCCCAAACGCCGCCCGGCCAAAAAACAGAGGAGTGAGCGGGCAGGGGCGAGCATATATATATAAAGGTGACTCTTTAGTCCCGGTTCCAGCCGGTTACTAAAGGGGCTCGGCCAGGAGCGAGGCCCTTTAGTCCCGGTTCGTGTCTGGAACCGGGACTAAAGGGGTCACACGAACCGGGACTGGTTCCAGCCAAGGCCCGGCCGGCGCCCTGGCCTCACGAATCGGGACTGATGCACCCATCAGTCCCGGTTCGTAACACGACCGGGACTAATGCAATATTCTGGCCCGTTTCAAAGCCCTGTTTTCTACTAGTGCATTAGTCCCGGTTCGTAACATGACCGGGACTAATGCAATATTCTGATCTGAAACAAATCCCTGTTTTCTACTAGTGACATCTCTCTCTAAGATTGGGACGCTGAGCCAGCCCAAGCAACGACATCAGGCGGGCGACATCGCCCATGGACGCCAGTACCACCACGGACGAGCTTGCAGGCTAGGCACATAGCACAGGCAACCAGGATCTAAGGTTCAAATCCATCGGATGCATGCATTTATACATGTGTGTGGCTAATGGACATAACTAGGGGTGTGTTTGACAGCCGTTCCAGTGCAGCATGGCTCACCGAAGCTTGACTCATTGTAGACTGGTTGCCGAAATACAGGCACAAAACTAACATCTGCACGTTGTTTGGCTATCTGCATCTAGGCCTCTGCATCAGGGGAGCAATTTTGGCATAGCATTTGGTTGCCTGCATTGGCTCAGCTCACGGAACTACACAATGTTTGGTTGTATACGCGGGTTATGATTAAGAGCTAATACTTACACTTAACGCACATAGTTACACTGTGCCTCGCCACTGCGGTAGACGGTGACCACGGCGCCGCGTCTAACACGACGAGCACGGAGTCTCGGGCGACCGTTCCCGCCAGCGCCGGCCGCGGCGAACTAGTTGCTAGCGTCGTCGCCGCGAAAAAAGTCCGTGCGAAGAAGTGTTGAGGCAGAGGACGAGGAAGGAGTCAGTGTGTGGCGGACCATGGTTAGGGCCTTGAAGAGTAATGATTTTGATCTGGCGCCAACTGGAGTTATTAATTAGTGGCATGCGTAAAATACTTGTGTGCACAAATTTCTTTGAAAACCAACCATGTAATCCCAAGTAAATGATTGGGGAGTTTCTAATGGTACCTCTATTAATAATACAACTCGTCTACATCTATATCTATGTCTATATCTATATATATACCTTGTTTATTTCTATACCTAATATTATAGGTAGATGCATTTCGCCTTTTTTTTGGGTCCATCCATCTACCTTAAGCTAACCGTGACGTTGAAATAAATTACTCGCCATGCCACCCGTAAGTGAAAAATAACTCTTTGTTAATCGTTTCTCTGATTTTTTTTGCCTGTTGTTAAAACTGTCCCTAAACACGGAGTAAACTACCTACCTCGCCACTCGGAAGTGAAAAAACTCTTCATTAATTGTTTCTCTGCATTTCTTCACGGTCATTAAAACCACCCCTAAATTTAAAGTGAATGACCCACTTCGTCACTCGTAAAAGTGAAAAAAATGAGCGTTCCTCCTACTTGTTTGTACTCATAGAGCCCTGCAGTTTTTCATTCATCGTGAGATTGACCTTTTCTTTTACTTCTCCTACACACATTGAGGATGCATTTATAAAACACACATCAAGGATGAAGTCGAACATCGATCCATTGTGAGCATGTTGGAATCCATGAGTATTACGTCCGTACGCGCGTTGGTTGGTACACAAATATTCAAATACGTGTACAAACATGGTGTGAATATTTGGAAATTAATTTGAATACCACGATTTATTGTCCCGATGCAACGCACGAGCTTTTTGCTATTTTACTAAAAAACAAGGTGTGTTTCTCTGATTCTTTTCATCCGTTTACCGTAGGATTACCTCCTCTCCCGTATCTATCCGAGGTGGTACTAAAAAATTTGTATGTTCGTCCATCATGAATAACCCATTAAGTCAGGCCCAATGAAGCCTGGCGGAGACCACAAAGCTGACGAAAGTAACAGGATGAATCCCTAAAGAAAACATGGGCCTATGTGAAGTAGACTTTCACGTTCAGCCAAATAAAAGATAAAAAGAAGAAGAAAAATGCCGAGCTGAGGAGTTAAACTCACATCCAAGGATTTAACGAGATGTTGTAGTCAGTGTAATAGCCAACAGAGAGGCAGACCATAATATGTTCAGATATACAGGTCGTAATGTAAATATAGTTTTGTCTACTATGTGAGTTTTGTCCTATTTACATATTTTTTGATATTTCTTTCCATTGTCTCTTGTGTGGGCCACGTGCAGATCTCTGTTGTGGCGAGCTGCGAAGATGTTGATTATGCTTGTGCCATAAAACAAGTTGGTTAACAAATGAAATAGTCCCATCTTACGTTTTTACTTCTAATTCACTATTGGAAAACAAAATGTTGTCGTGTATGACGCATAGACGGCGAAGATGATTTTAACCACGGCGTAAATATACGTAAACCAAGTTGCCTTTATTCACCGTGTGTTCTTTTGCAGATACTCGGCTTATATTCGAATAAGCCGTGAACCTGTGTTTTAACACTTGGTGTGTCAATAGATATAGGCGACATGTGTGTTTCCTGTATTGATTTCACAAATTTAGATATACCCGTGAATATAAGAATTAACAAGGAACCTAGAGCAGCAACTAACTTACCTTTATCTAAGGAAAGGAAGAAAGGGTTGTGAAACGAATGAATTAACAAAGTGCCTAGAGACGGATGAAATTAAATCTTTCAAAAATAAAAGGGATTGAAGGCAACATCATTTGTGTTACAAAATCTAGAGCAGCAACTAACGTCCATGTTACAAAATCATTAAGATGAGAAAAAAAAATCTACAACATCATTTGTGTTGCAGAAGTCCGTCCGCAACGACACTCATGTTTCAAAAAAGTTAAGGCAAAAAAAATCTACAATAAAATCTCTGTTGCAAAAGTTTACGCAAGAAGAGATATGTGCAAATGGTTCCGCAACACTGTCTTTGTTGCAATTGTGAAGAAAGAGCCGAGCCGATGGATGCGCCAGATCAAACGGCTGTGAAGGTGGTGGATCATTGAAAATAATCCACCGGCGGACGCATAGCGTCGCCCCTTAAAACAAAGGAATTAAGGAACTAACTTCCGACCGGCATAAAAAAAGGGATGTGGGAAATGAAGAAACTAAATCCTAGTCCGGGGATGCCAACGACGCCCCAATGAGATGCGACCTCGAGAAAGTATTATTCAATGGAGGAACAGATGTGAAGACAAACAGGAGCTTTATTTATTCAATGGAGAAACTTTTGCACCTCACAAGACAATTCACAGCCAAGTATAATAAAGACAAAAATCGATCGAGAAACATGCATGCACGGACACGCGCACAGGCATGCTGCGGATGCATGCGCAGGAGAACTCAGAGACGAGGTCTGGCTGCGGCGTCACGCAGCGCATACTTGGCACGGGTAAGACCAAGGTACTCCGCCGTGAGAGGCTTGAAGACACGCTGCTCGTCCGACTCGAGCGCCGCCGCGAGGCGAGGCCATATGAAGGCGCTGATGATCCACGTTCCCGGGTTTCCCGGCTTGGCGGAGACGCACAAAAACCCCGTGCATAGCCTCCCGAGGTTGGCGTCCACCGGCATCGCCAGCGCGGCGTGGCCGAAGCCGAAGTCGGTGTCGTTGGGGAACGTCGTCCACACCGTCTGCGTTATCGTGGGGCTGCCGAGCCCGATGAAGGACGTCTCGATGAACTTTTGTGGCTTGTGCACCTCCAGCCAGTCCACCATGTCCTGGTAGAGCTCGTCGTAGTTGACGGAGGTGATGGCCTCCCGCACCATGCTTGCCACCTCCACGAGCGGCTTGCTCAGCACCGTGCCCACGGCCTCGTCCGCCAGCACGTAGGACGTCACGTTCCCCGCGTAGTTGCGCAGCGCCGACCGGAGCTCCGGAGAGGAGACACGCTTTCGGCCGTCCACCCACCACAGCATGCGGCAGCGCTTCTCGGCCTCGGGCAGCAGCTTCGACGCGCCGACGATACCTGCCAGGGCCTTCCAGAGGTACGCCGACACCGCCTGGACGCGCGTCGCCCGCTGGCCCTCCGTGCTCGCCGCCTCGCGCAGCATGGCGATGTCGCGCTCCTCCACGTAGTAGAGGCGCTCGATGAAGCTCGCCTCGGCCGTCAGGGCGTTCACCTCGTGCTCATGGTCCCACTGGGTGAACATGCCGTCCAACGACGGGTCGTACTGCGGCGGGTCTCGAGGGCTGAACAGCGAGCGGTCGTGGCTGGGTCCGCCCTCGGAGATGGTCCCTGACCGGACCAGCTCGGACCACATCCTCACGAGCATGATCCCGACGTTCCCGTCGCCGATCAGGTTGTTGGTGGCCCACACGACGGCGAAGCCCCCGCAGGTGAAGGACACCAGCTGCACTGACAACGGCACCTCCGCTGCGTACGGCAGCTGAATCCTCTTCAGCGACTCCTCCGACAGGCCCCAATCCAGGGTCCACAGCTCCACACCGGCGTCTCCGACGATGAGCTCCGTTCCTTGGTTGAAGCAGTGGAGCTCGGGCATGCCGGAGCTCGGATTGACCGCGATGCGGCCAGCCATGGGGTAGAAATAGTTGAGGAAGGACGGCAGGTGGGCCTCGAAGGCGGCCACAACGGAGTTAAAGTCGCCGGTGGGAGGCTTGGGGTAGACGCACGTCACCGACCCTTGTGCGGAGTTGGGGTAGAGGTCGAGGTTGTTGAAGGCGGCAACATGCGGCTTGATCGACGGATCAGAGGCTTTCACGAGGCGGCGGCTCAACACCCTGATGGGCAAGCCATTTCCTGCACTGGCGCGCTTAGGCAACCCCATTGATTCCTAGTTAGTGCTCTGCAGCTATGGACTCAAATGATCAAGAGAAGCAACTAGCGAGCAAAGTGTGGATTCGTACTGCATAGCAATGGCCGCTACTTATAGGGAACCACTAGCGTTTCATCGGAGTACTGATACCTAAGTTTCAACAGACTATATACTCCCACACCATACGATTGAACTGAATTGAAGCATCTGATTGAGCCAAGGAAACATATGCATGCATCAAATGTATTCCCAAATCAAAAACAGCTTCCCAGAAATCACGGTAATAACTCTATTTTCTGTTGTTTTTTGTAAGTCGTGATTTGCATCTACCAAATAAATATAGAAATTAATGCTTCTGAAAAATTACAAGAAAGACTCTATTTTTGTTATTTAAAACGCTGCCGGTAGTATGTTTTATCATAAGTTAGTATAACCCATATGACGATAGTGTATAATACTAGTATCGTATGTTAGTATCTTAGATAATCTTATATATTTTCACACATGACATATAAGTGTCATGCATAATCCATGTGGAGACTTGTTATAATCAGTCATATGATTCCCGAGCGAGTTTTCTATTTTACCCGGGCTTACATCGACAAGTGATACATGTGCAAGATACGCGGGGAAGATGGATGTGTGGCACTGCATGAAACATTAGTAATTACATACAATTGCCAAGCAGTGTGAGATATATCCAAGAGAAATAAATTTGGGGCCAAGAAACTGATGTATGTAAGAAAAGCTAAAGGCATCTTCAACGGCGACCCGCAAATTTCCTCCCGCATCCGTCCGCGGAGCTCCACTCCCACGACAAGGATACGACGCAGCGTCTTCGACGGGAGCTCCACTCCCACGACAAGAAACTGATATAAACATGAAGGATTTCATTCAAATCGGACGAAAATATTTACATTTTGGACATATTTTAACTAAAAAGATAAAACTATGTGCATAAACGGTAGCGCGGAGCTCCACTCCCACGACAAGGATACGACGCAGCGTCTTCGACGGGAGCGACGATGCCAGTGCCGCCCTATTCCCCGCTTTGCCGGCATGCATCAACTCCCCACTCTAACGCGATCTGACTTGGAACGGTGAGTTGCTGAACCACACACCGGCTTGGGCGGCACCTTGCTCCGTGGGGCCAGGCGTGTGAGGTGGAGCAGCGAGCTGCGTCGCTCATATTCGATGGGCTCGACGGGCCACCCAACCGGCTTTTATGCCGGAGAACTGCTCGTCCCGCTTGTCAGATTGCATCGAAAGGGTGGAGAAGGAAGAGACGGGGAACGGACTTGATGGTGCGATTCTTGCCCGGCGTCTGGCCTCATTTAAATATAGGACGGAGGGAAGGAGCTTGCCCAACGTTGTGTTTAATGTCGGCCCGCTCGTGAACGGACGTGTGGCCGGAGTAGGCCCTCGGCTTCGAAAAGGGTTTAATGAAGGCATTTGAATGCGACGAGGAGGCATGTTCAGTTGGGCGTGCAACGGTTGGCGCCCTCGGCCGGCTCGTCACTTCAAAGGCGGAGTCAGTGAGAAATCGCGTCCGCCTTGATTCGTCTTTAATGCGAAGCGGCGCGCTCTACAGAGACATGAATGCGGGCAGCTGGCGCGGGGCATAAACGAGCTCGAGCGAGGGAGGAGTGGTTTGGGTGGGCCAAGGCGGTCACAAGCGGGCTTGGGACCGGTCAGGACTCCCGCAAAAAAAAAAAAACTACGTTCTCTCCGGTTTCGTGGGGAAGTACGTCCGGACCGCATCGCGAGCCGATACAGCACCGAGTTGGATGGCTTCCATGGTCCAGCATGTCCGACTGTCCCCCTATCCGTCCCACCTATGAACCGGATAAGGGGGTGCTGGTGAGCCTGAGAGTTTGGGACGGGTTTGCCAATGTGATTGGGTACAATTTTTCTATTCTGACAATGACCGGGCAGGCCGCTCGAACATTTAGGGCGGTTATGACGGCTCCCGTTCTAGATGCTCAAATGCAACCGTATGGACGAGAAGTAAATATTGTATTTTGAAATAGTATTTGGGTACAGTATTTCTAGGGCTTTACAACTCCTACTTGTGAAATGGGCGCCAAAGTTGCTCCCCAAACGCTCCATGGATATATTTCTTTATTGACACGCTTACAAAATCTCGTTCAGTTAATAATAATTTACTGATTTCTCTAGAATAAAAGAACGAAAGAGATTAGAATGCTTGTTAATCATCAAATGGTAAAAAATACAAGTATATCATAAGGACCGGCAACCCATATTATTAAGCACCGCATGGCACATGTGGTTCCTTCCCCTCCGTCGGCTGCTCCGGCGGCGGGAGGGTGGGGGAGCCCCATCCCACGGCGTGTACATAGCGTAGGAATCGGTAGGGTTCTGGCTGGCAGCGCTTGGGAGGTGGCGGAGCTACTGGATCGGATTTTGGCGTCGGCGCTGTTCCCCTCCGGCGGTGGCGCTCCCTGGAGCTTCTCCGTCACGCGCGCGACTTTCCTGAGCTCGAGGTTCTTCGGTTTTCTCGAGTTCGTCTCACCACGACCGGATCTGGGTGTGCGGCGGATCTGGATGAAGTTGTTGTGGAGGATGGTGCAGTGGTTCTTCGCGGCGGCGCCGGCGTTCTCCGGTGTAGGCTCTTCGGAGCCGGTGCTCGGTGACTTCCCGTCTGCGGTGTGGTGGGCTCCGGCGATCCAAGGTCTTGGGGAGCTTCAGCAGCGGCGCGCCATCGACAGCTCCGGCTCGTCGTCATCGTCGGGATCCAGAGGATCTCTTTGTAATTTTCTCTTGGTTCTGGGTCTATCTGTAAGATCGGAGAATTAATATATCATCCTTTACTCGCAAAAAAAAAAGCACACATCCTCCATCTCAGACGTCAACAGTTGAAGCAGACGATCGTATGGTGGTTAACCAACCATATAGATATAAGGAAGCCAGTCCATACTGTCATTATCCATATGGACCTCCCTATAATTGTGAAGGGATAATTGAGCATATTGTCTACGTACCGTCACAAAATAATCGTGTCTACCGATGGGATAAGGGAGCCCTGGCATACAATATGGCATATTATTGTGAAGGGATATTATTATAGTCGATTCAGATTGTTTGCCAGCGACGATGATTTGGACTGATTTTGATGCTCGGGCATGCAATCTGTAATTCTGTATAGAATAGCAGTTCAGGATGATCTTTGACCAGCCAATTATTCCAGCGAGGAGTAGGTCAGCCTTGAGCACATTGTTGAACAAACAAGCCTCTTGATATGTTTATGCTTTGTTACAACTCGTGCGCTGCGTGCTTCATTCTATTTTCCTGGCCACCAATCCAGCACGTCTTGAAACGCTGGACTTGTCACCATGTGCTTCATTCTATATTCAGCGTACAGAGCATCATGCAAGAAAAATAATGTACCAAGTATAATCCACGAGAACTATGGTACTTCCACCGATCCATATTACTAGTATAAACTTTGTACTAAACAAGCGACAAGTAATATGATTCGGAGATAGTACCATTGTAAGAGATGTAAAAAATGTTCCTCCCATCCGTAGAGATGTCTAGTAGAAAAAATAACTAGACTATGATACTAATCCTATGAAAAGCAATATTTTAATTTTCACTATTGGTCTTGTAAAGGGGACCCTACTGGAATACTAAATATCCTTAATATGTACTACAAATTTCTGGAATTTACAATTGGAGAATGTAAAAATATTGAATTAAAAATATCTATAATTTTGAAAATGGTTGTATTTCATTACTAGTAGCTAGATTTATTGTGGAATGGAAGCATTAATTTACACCCTTTTTTCTGCACTAGTGTAGGATACCTCTCAACCATGATGTCTTAATGACATCACTTACCCAACAATAGAGTAACCTAGTTAAATACAATGATTATTAGTAGTAATAGCCAGGAAACAGTTGGCTACACCTAAGGCCATGAATATCATTAATATAAGCCCATAATTTAACCCCTCCTAGCGCACTCTATGTACGCCGCAAAGGGAGTATCGGGTTGAGGTTTGAACATTCACATCTTGTACCTTGGTATTACCTCCATAGAGGGATTATAGGAGTAGAGTATTACCTCCACCAAAGAGGGCCTAAAACTGTATAAACCCTGATGCATACTCCCATCTACACTGCCCAATAGATATGATTGCCTCTACATTCATACCATGGTAGTATTGTCAGGATTATATCCATGACAATTGCCATGCATCATATAATGTAATACCACGTTTAATATGATATGGTATCATAGCTAGTATCATCCATATCAACTAGTCTCTTTTGATGAGGTGATATAAAATTAAATGAAAAAAAGAGGGTTGAGTATCATATCATGATATTGTATCATAAACTACTATATGTATTGCATGACAATAAATAAGGCCATTTATAATATATTACGGAGGTAGTATCATACATTGGTATTATATGCATGATACTAGTTTATGATACTATCCACTACGGAGAGCCTTATGATACGCCCATTGCGGGCATCCTTACATAGGTTATTAACTTGAACGCTCTATGCATGACAAATATAGATGGTTAGCAATAATTATAAAATGGTCTAGACTAATCACCGTTTATGATTAGGCTGCATGGAGTGGGTAGTATCATAAGTTAGTATCATGCATATGATATTAGTGTATGATACTACTTCTGCAATACATAGTATCCTAAGAGAGAGAGGAGGGGGGGTAACGGCCCGTTAGGAGTTATTTTCTTTGCCGTCTGCTAGCAGACGGCAAAGTTTCTTTGCCGTCCGCTAGCAGACGGCAAAGAGGGGGGGTGGGCCGTTGCAGTTAACTGGCCTCCACTGGGCCCCACTCCACCTCTTTGCCGTCTGCTAGCGGACGGCAAAGAAACTTTGCCGTCCGCTGGCAGACGGCAAAGAGATGGCTGATGGCAAACAGTGTCTTTGCCATCAGCCAGCTCTTTGCCGTCTCCTTTCACAAACCTGACGGCAAACAACCTCTTTGCCGTCTGCCAGCAGACGGCAAAGAGCTGGCAGATGGCAAAGTCCCTGATTCCAGTAGTGCCTTTAGTCCCGGTTGGTGGCTCCAACCAGGACTAATGCCCCCCTTTCGTCCCGGTTGCAGCCACCAACCGGGACTAAAGGTCATATTAGCAGCCCAAAGGGCGGGAAGCAGAGACCTTTGGTCCCGGTTGGTGGCTCCAACCGGGACGAAAGGGTGGCATTAGTCCCGGTTACAGCTACCAACCGGGACGAAAGGGCCACATTGGTCCCGGTTATAGCCACCAACCGGGACTAAAGGGTTGGTCCTGGTTGTGGTGGGAGTTTAGTCCCACCTCGCCAAGCGAGGGGTGCTCGCACCGGTTTATAGGCCCGCCCCTCTCTGCCTTGTTGAGTTCCTCTCAAAGTGAAAATAGATGCCCTTATACGGGAGGAAATTTGACCTGAAATCAAACTGAATTTCACTCTGATATCAGGTCGAATTTTCCCTATATAAGCGCATCTATGCTCATTTTTGCTATTTTTTTATGTTATTTTTTTGCATATTAAAAGTTCTTAACAAAAAATACTTTATGAATATTCTTTTTGCTATTAAAGTTTTTAACAAAAATAACTTTTGGAAGATGTCTATCTCGGACCGCATCGTCTATTATAAATACTTTTTATGCATTCAATATGCACCATTCAAAGCCACATCATCACTTTTCAAACCTTTTCTGACTTCATCTGCTATTTTTCATGCATTTCATGATTTATTTTGAGCTAAGATGACCCTGAATTGAAAAGCACTGCAAATGAACTCTGAAATGGTTGAAACTTGGCATGGTATCATCATTTCACCCACATAGCATGTGCTAAAAAGTTGAGAGGGTTACGACAAAAACTGGATGCACTTCGTGTACAAAATGAACAATCTCTTTCGAAGTATCAGGGTTTCAGACGAAAACTCATCAGTTACAAAAGGCATTTCAAAATTTTAAACATATTTCAACTCAAGACTTTTTATGCATTCAATATGCACCATTCAAAGCCACATCATCACTTTTCAAACCTTTTCTGACTTCATTTGCTATTTTTCATGCATTTCATGATTTATTTTGAGCTAAGATGACCCTGAATTGAAAAGCACTCCAAATGAACTCTGAAATGGTTGAAACTTGGCATGGTATCATCATTTCACCCACATAGCATGTGCTAAAAAGTTGAGAGGGTTACGGCAAAAACTGGATGCACTTCGTGTACAAAATGAACAATCTCTTTCGAAGTATCAGGGTTTCAGACGAAAACTCATCAATTACAAAAGGCATTTCAAATTTTTAAACATATTTCAACTCAAGACTTTTTATGCATTCAATATGCACCATTCAAAGCCACATCATCACTTTTCAAACCTTTTCTGACTTCATTTGCTATTTTTCATGCATTTCATGATTTATTTTGAGCTAAGATGACCCTGAATTGAAAAGCACTGCAAATGAACTCTGAAATGGTTGAAAGTTGGCATGGTATCATAATTTCATCCACATAGCATGTGCTAAAAAGTTGAGAGGGTTACGGCAAAAACTGGATGCACTTCGTGTACAAAATGAACAATCTCTTTTGAAGTATCAGGGTTTCAGACGAAAACTCATCAGTTACAAAAGGCATTTCAAATTTTTAAACATATTTCAACTCAAGACTTTTTATGCATTCAATAGGCACCATTCAAAGCCACATCATCACTTTTCAAACCTTTTCTGACTTCATTTGCTATTTTTCATGCATTTCATGATTTATTTTTAGCTAAGATGACCCTGAATTGAAAAGCACTGCAAATGAACTCTGAAATGGTTGAAACTTGGCATGGTATCATCATTTCACCCACATAGCATGTGCTAAAAAGTTGAGAGGGTTACGGCAAAAACTGGATGCACTTCGTGTACAAAATGAACAATCTCTTTCGAAGTATCAGGGTTTCAGACGAAAACTCATCAGTTACAAAAGGCATTTCAAAATTTTAAACATATTTCAACTCAAGACTTTTTATGCATTCAATATGCACCATTCAAAGCCACATCATCACTTTTCAAACCTTTTCTGACTTCATTTGCTATTTTTCATGCATTTCATGATTTATTTTGAGCTAAGATGACCCTGAATTGAAAAGCACTCCAAATGAACTCTGAAATGGTTGAAACTTGGCATGGTATCATCATTTCACCCACATAGCATGTGCTAAAAAGTTGAGAGGGTTACGGCAAAAACTGGATGCACTTCGTGTACAAAATGAACAATCTCTTTCGAAGTATCAGGGTTTCAGACGAAAACTCATCAGTTACAAAAGGCATTTCAAATTTTTAAACATATTTCAACTCAAGACTTTTTATGCATTCAATATGCACCATTCAAAGCCACATCATCACTTTTCAAACCTTTTCTGACTTCATTTGCTATTTTTCATGCATTTCATGATTTATTTTGAGCTAAGATGACCCTGAATTGAAAAGCACTGCAAATGAACTCTGAAATGGTTGAAAGTTGGCATGGTATCATAATTTCATCCACATAGCATGTGCTAAAAAGTTGAGAGGGTTACGGCAAAAACTGGATGCACTTCGTGTACAAAATGAACAATCTCTTTTGAAGTATCAGGGTTTCAGACGAAAACTCATCAGTTACAAAAGGCATTTCAAATTTTTAAACATATTTCAACTCAAGACTTTTTATGCATTCAATAGGCACCATTCAAAGCCACATCATCACTTTTCAAACCTTTTCTGACTTCATTTGCTATTTTTCATGCATTTCATGATTTATTTTTAGCTAAGATGACCCTGAATTGAAAAGCACTGCAAATGAACTCTGAAATGGTTGAAACTTGGCATGGTATCATCATTTCACCCACATAGCATGTGCTAAAAAGTTGAGAGGGTTACGGCAAAAACTGGATGCACTTCGTGTACAAAATGAACAATCTCTTTTGAAGTATCAGGGTTTCAGACGAAAACTCATCAGTTACAAAAGGCATTTCAAAATTTTAAACATATTTCAACTCAAGACTTTTTATGCATTCAATATGCACCATTCAAAGCCACATCATCACTTTTCAAACCTTTTCTGACTTCATTTGCTATTTTTCATGCATTTCATGATTTATTTTGAGCTAAGATGACCCTGAATTGAAAAGCACTCCAAATGAACTCTGAAATGGTTGAAACTTGGCATGGTATCATCATTTCACCCACATAGCATGTGCTAAAAAGTTGAGAGGGTTACGGCAAAAACTGGATGCACTTCGTGTACAAAATGAACAATCTCTTTCGAAGTATCAGGGTTTCAGACGAAAACTCATCAGTTACAAAAGGCATTTCAAATTTTTAAACATATTTCAACTCAAGACTTTTTATGCATTCAATATGCACCATTCAAAGCCACATCATCACTTTTCAAACCTTTTCTGACTTCATTTGCTATTTTTCATGCATTTCATGATTTATTTTGAGCTAAGATGACCCTGAATTGAAAAGCACTGCAAATGAACTCTGAAATGGTTGAAAGTTGGCATGGTATCATAATTTCATCCACATAGCATGTGCTAAAAAGTTGAGAGGGTTACGGCAAAAACTGGATGCAATTCGTGTACAAAATGAGCAATCTCTTTTGAAGTATCAGGGTTTCAGACGAAAACTCATCAGTTACAAAAGGCATTTCAAATTTTTAAACATATTTCAACTCAAGAATTTTTATGCATTCAATATGCACCATTCAAAGCCACATCATCACTTTCCAAACCTTTTCTGACTTCATTTGCTATTTTTCATGCATTTCATGATTTATTTTTAGCTAAGATGACCCTGAATCGAAAAACACTGCAAATGAACTCTGAAATGGTTGAAACTTGGCATGGTATCATCATTTCACCCACATAGCATGTGCTAAAAAGTTGAGAGGGTTACGGCAAAAACTGGATGCACTTCGTGTACAAAATGAACAATCTCTTTCGAAGTATCAGGGTTTCAGACGAAAACTCATCAGTTACAAAAGGCATTTCAAAATTTGAAACATATTTCAACTCAAAACTTTTTATGTATTCAATATGCACCATTCAAAGCCACATCATCACTTTTCAAACCTTTTCTGACTTCATTTGCTATTTTTCATGCATTTCATGATTTAGTTTGAGCTAAGATGACCCTGAATTGAAAAGCACTCCAAATGAACTCTGAAATGGTTGAAACTTGGCATGGTAACATCATTTCACCCACATAGCATGTGCTAAAAAGTTGAAAGCGTTACGGCAAAAACTGGATGCACTTCGTGTACAAAATGAACAATCTCTTTCGAAGTATCAGGTTTTCAGACGAAAACTCATCAGTTACAAAAGGCATTTCAAATTTTTAAACATATTTCAACTCAAGACTTTTTATGCATTCAATATGCACCATTCAAAGCCACATCATCACTTTTCAAACCTTTTCTGACTTCATTTGCTATTTTTCATGCATTTCATGATTTATTTTGAGCTAAGATGACCCTGAATTGAAAAGCACTGCAAATGAACTCTGAAATGGTTGAAAGTTGGCATGGTATCATAATTTCATCCACATAGCATGTGCTAAAAAGTTGAGAGGGTTACGGCAAAAACTGGATGCACTTCGTGTACAAAATGAACAATCTCTTTTGAAGTATCAGGGTTTCAGACGAAAACTCATCAGTTACAAAAGGCATTTCAAATTTTTAAACATATTTCAACTCAAGACTTTTTATGCATTCAATATGCACCATTCAAAGCCACATCATCACTTTTCAAACCTTTTCTGACTTCATTTGCTATTTTTCATGCATTTCATGATTTATTTTTAGCTAAGATGACCCTGAATTGAAAAGCACTGCAAATGAACTCTGAAATGGTTGAAACTTGGCATGGTATCATCATTTCACCCACATAGCATATGCTAAAAAGTTGAGAGGGTTACGGCAAAAACTGGATGCACTTCGTGTACAAAATGAACAATCTCTTTCGAAGTATCAGGGTTTCAGACGAAAACTCATCAGTTACAAAAGGCATTTCATTTCTTGACATGTAACTGCAGAAATATTCTAGATCAAAGCCATCATCAGAATAGTTGTGGAGAGAAAGTCTTCACTTTTTCTTCGTGTGTGTCCCTTGCTTATTGCGCCGTAACCATGGATAATCTTCTTCGTTTAACAGGGTGCTTGGGTCAGCCTTCACTTTGAAGGGAGGAATTTCATGAAACTTTTCATAATCTTCAGACATGTCTGTCTTGCCCTCCACTCCCACGATGTCTCTTTTCCCTAAAAGAACTATGTGGCGCTTTGGCTCATCGTATGATGTATTCGCTTCCTTATCTTTTCTTTTTCTCGGTTTGGTAGACATGTCCTTCACATAGAAAACCTGCGCCACATCATTGGCTAGGACGAATGGTTCGTCTGTGTACCCAAGATTGTTCAGATCCACTGTTGTCATTCCATATTGCGGGTCTTCCTGTACCCCGCCTCCTGACAGATTGACCCATTTGCACCGAAACAAAGGTACCTTAAAATCATGTCCATAGTCAAGTTCCCATATGTCCACTATGTAACCATAATATGTGTCATTTCCCCTGTTGGTTGCTGCATCAAAGCGGACACCACTGTTTTGGTTGATGCTCTTTTGATCTTGGGCGATCGTGTAAAATGTATTCCCATTTATCTCGTACCCTTTGTAAGTCAATATAGTCGAAGATGATCCCCTGGCTAACGAGTACATCTCATCTACAACAGTGGTGTTATACATGAGATGTGTTTGCAACCAACTGCCGAAAGTCCTGATGTGTTCACATGTAATCCAGTCGTCACACTGCTCCGGGTGTTTGGAGCGCAGAATATTCTCGTGTTCATTGACATACGAGGTTGACAAGGTAGAATTCTGTAGAACAGTGTAATGTGCTTGAGATCAAGAATGCCCGTCCCTACATATTATTGAATTCGCTCCTAGCGCGCCTTTTCCAGTTAGTCCCCCATCATACCGCGATTGAGGGAGACCAATCGGCTTAAGGTCAGGAATAAAGTCAACACAAAACCCAATGCTTTCCTCTGTTTGATGACCCATGGAGATGCTTCCTTCTGGCCTAGCACGGTTACGAACATATTTCTTTAAGACTCCCATGAACCTCTCAAAGGGGAACATGTTGTGTAGAAATACAGGGCCCAGAATGCCAATCTCATCGACTAGATGAACTAGGACGTGCGTCATGATATTGAAGAAGGATGGTGGGAACACCAGCTCGAAACTGACAAGACATTGCACCAAATCACTCTTTAACCTTGGTAGGATTTCTGGATCGATTACCTTCTGAGAGATTGCATTGAGGAATGCACATAGTTTCACAATGGCTAATCGAACGTTTTCCCGTAGAAGCCCCCTCAATGCAACCGGAAGCAGTTGCATCATAATCACGTGGCAGTCATGAGACTTTAGGTTCTGGAACTTTTTCTCTGCCATATTTATTATTCCCTTTATATTCGACGAGAAGCCAGACGGGACCTTCATACTGAGCAGGCATTCAAAGAAGATTTCCTTCTCTTCTTTGGTAAGAGTAGCTGGCAGGACCTTCATACTGCTTTGGATGCATGCCGTCTTTTTCGTGGGCACGTTGCTGGTCCTCCCGTGCCTCCGGTGTATCTTTTGTCTTCCCATACACTCCCAAGAAGCCTAGCAGGTTCACGCAAAGATTCTTCGTCACGTGCATCACGTCGATTGCAGAGCGGACCTCTAGGTCTTTCCAATAAGGTAGGTCCCAAAATATAGATTTCTTCTTCCACATGGGTGCGCGTCCCTCAGCGTCATTCGGAACAGATAGTCCGCCAGGACCCTTTCCAAAGATTACCTGTAAATCATTGACCATATCAAGTATGTGATCACCAGTACGGAGGGCGGGCTTCTTCCGGTGATCTGCCTCACCTTTGAAATGCTTTCCTTTCTTTCGACATTGGTGGTTGGTCGGAAGAAATCGACGATGCCCCAGGTACACATTCTTCCTGCATTTGTCCAAATATATACTATCGATGTCATCTAAACAGTGCGTGCATGCGTGGTATCCCTTGTTTGTCTGTCCTGAAAGGTTACTGAGAGCAGGCCAATTATTGATGGTTACAAACAGCAACGCATATAGGTCAAATTCCTCCTGTTCGTTCTCATCCCACACACGTACATCTTTTCCATTCCACAGTTGTAAAAGTTCATCAACTAATGGCCTTAGGTACACATCAATGTCATTGCCGGGTTGCTTAGGACCTTGGATGAGCACTGGCATCGTAATGAACTTCCGCTTCATGCACAACCAAGGAGGAAGGTTATATATACATAGAGTCACAGGCCATGTGCTATGCTTGCTGCTCTGATCCTCAAAAGGATTAACGCCATCTGCACTTAAACCAAACCATACGTTCCTTGGGTCACCTGTAAAGTCCCCCCACTTTCTCTCGATCTTTCTCCACTGCGACCCATCACCGGGTTCTCTCAACTTCCCGTCTTTCTTACGGTCTTCCTTGTGCCATCGCATCAACTTGGCATGCTCTTTGTTTCTGAACAAACGTTTCAACCGTGGTATTATAGGAGCATACCACATCACCTTGGCAGGAACCCTCTTCCCGGTGCGCTGGCCCTCAACATCACCAGGGTCATCTCGTCTGATCTTATACCGCAATGCACAGCATACCGGGCATGCGTTCAAATCCTCGTACGCACCGCGGTAGAGGATGCAGTCATTAGGGCATGCATGTATCTTCTGCACCTCGAATCCTAGAGGGCAGACAACCTTCTTTGCTTCGTATGTACTGTCGGGCAATTCGTTGTCCTTTGGAAGCTTATTCTTCATTATTTTCAGCACCTTTTCAAATGCCTTGTCAGATACACCATTCTCTGCCTTCCATTGCAGCAATTCCAGTGTGGTACTGAGCTTTGTGTTGTCATCTTCGCAATTTGGGTACAACCCTTTTTTGTGATCCTCTAACATGCGATCGAACTTCAACTTCTCCCTTTCACTTTGGCATTGTCTCTTTGCATCAACAATGACCCGGCGAAGATCATCATCGGGCACATCGTCTGGTTCTTCCTCTTGATCTTCAGCTTCCCCCATTGCAGCATCACCATATTCAGGGGGCGGATAGTTGTCATCATCCTCTTCTTCTTCGTTGTCTTCCATCATAACCCCTCTTTCTCCGTGCTTGGTCCAAACATTATAGTGTGGCATGAAACCCTTCTCAAGCAGGTGGATGTGAAGGGTTCTCGAGTTAGAGTAATCCTTCGTATTCCCACAGATAGTACATGGACAATACATAAAACCATTCTGCTTGGTTGCCTCAGCCACTTCGAGAAAATTATGCAGGCCCTTAATGTACTCGGAGGTCCGTCGGTCACCGTACATCCATTGCCGGTTCATCTGCGTGCATTATATAATTAAGTGTATCAAAAACCATTACAAAACATCATGAATAGAGAAGTGACCAAATTAATAGAAGTTCATCATCACATTAAAACCAAAGTACAGTAGTGACCAAAATAAATACATAAAATTCATACTTCTAGAGCATTTGAAATGAGCTAAACTAGCAGTGAGAGATAAAACGATGAAGCCATTAACCTTTTAGAACACTTGTGTAGTTGGTGCACCGTCAAACCTAAACAAATCTTAGGGAAAATGTAGCTTGGAGGTCGAGCTTGGAGAGGAGAAAACTTAAGTGTGGCTGCGGCATTTCATCGAACACCTCATGTGCATAGGAGGCGAGAACAGAGAGCAACACACCTCCCAAACGCCGCCCGGCCAAAAAACAGAGGAGTGAGCGGGCAGGGGCGAGCATATATATATAAAGGTGACTCTTTAGTCCCGGTTCCAGCCGGTTACTAAAGGGGCTCGGCCAGGAGCGAGGCCCTTTAGTCCCGGTTCGTGTCTGGAACCGGGACTAAAGGGGTCACACGAACCGGGACTGGTTCCAGCCAAGGCCCGGCCGGCGCCCTGGCCTCACGAATCGGGACTGATGCACCCATCAGTCCCGGTTCGTAACACGACCGGGACTAATGCAATATTCTGGCCCGTTTCAAAGCCCTGTTTTCTACTAGTGCATTAGTCCCGGTTCGTAACATGACCGGGACTAATGCAATATTCTGATCTGAAACAAATCCCTGTTTTCTACTAGTGACATCTCTCTCTAAGATTGGGACGCTGAGCCAGCCCAAGCAACGACATCAGGCGGGCGACATCGCCCATGGACGCCAGTACCACCACGGACGAGCTTGCAGGCTAGGCACATAGCACAGGCAACCAGGATCTAAGGTTCAAATCCATCGGATGCATGCATTTATACATGTGTGTGGCTAATGGACATAACTAGGGGTGTGTTTGACAGCCGTTCCAGTGCAGCATGGCTCACCGAAGCTTGACTCATTGTAGACTGGTTGCCGAAATACAGGCACAAAACTAACATCTGCACGTTGTTTGGCTATCTGCATCTAGGCCTCTGCATCAGGGGAGCAATTTTGGCATAGCATTTGGTTGCCTGCATTGGCTCAGCTCACGGAACTACACAATGTTTGGTTGTATACGCGGGTTATGATTAAGAGCTAATACTTACACTTAACGCACATAGTTACACTGTGCCTCGCCACTGCGGTAGACGGTGACCACGGCGCCGCGTCTAACACGACGAGCACGGAGTCTCGGGCGACCGTTCCCGCCAGCGCCGGCCGCGGCGAACTAGTTGCTAGCGTCGTCGCCGCGAAAAAAGTCCGTGCGAAGAAGTGTTGAGGCAGAGGACGAGGAAGGAGTCAGTGTGTGGCGGACCATGGTTAGGGCCTTGAAGAGTAATGATTTTGATCTGGCGCCAACTGGAGTTATTAATTAGTGGCATGCGTAAAATACTTGTGTGCACAAATTTCTTTGAAAACCAACCATGTAATCCCAAGTAAATGATTGGGGAGTTTCTAATGGTACCTCTATTAATAATACAACTCGTCTACATCTATATCTATGTCTATATCTATATATATACCTTGTTTATTTCTATACCTAATATTATAGGTAGATGCATTTCGCCTTTTTTTTTGGTCCATCCATCTACCTTAAGCTAACCGTGACGTTGAAATAAATTACTCGCCATGCCACCCGTAAGTGAAAAATAACTCTTTGTTAATCATTTCTCTGATTTTTTTTGCCTGTTGTTAAAACTGTCCCTAAACACGGAGTAAACTACCTACCTCGCCACTCGGAAGTGAAAAAACTCTTCATTAATTGTTTCTCTGCATTTCTTCACGGTCATTAAAACCACCCCTAAATTTAAAGTGAATGACCCACTTCGTCACTCGTAAAAGTGAAAAAAATGAGCGTTCCTCCTACTTGTTTGTACTCATAGAGCCCTGCAGTTTTTCATTCATCGTGAGATTGACCTTTTCTTTTACTTCTCCTACACACATTGAGGATGCATTTATAAAACACACATCAAGGATGAAGTCGAACATCGATCCATTGTGAGCATGTTGGAATCCATGAGTATTACGTCCGTACGCGCGTTGGTTGGTACACAAATATTCAAATACGTGTACAAACATGGTGTGAATATTTGGAAATTAATTTGAATACCACGATTTATTGTCCCGATGCAACGCACGAGCTTTTTGCTATTTTACTAAAAAACAAGGTGTGTTTCTCTGATTCTTTTCATCCGTTTACCGTAGGATTACCTCCTCTCCCGTATCTATCCGAGGTGGTACTAAAAAATTTGTATGTTCGTCCATCATGAATAACCCATTAAGTCAGGCCCAATGAAGCCTGGCGGAGACCACAAAGCTGACGAAAGTAACAGGATGAATCCCTAAAGAAAACATGGGCCTATGTGAAGTAGACTTTCACGTTCAGCCAAATAAAAGATAAAAAGAAGAAGAAAAATGCCGAGCTGAGGAGTTAAACTCACATCCAAGGATTTAACGAGATGTTGTAGTCAGTGTAATAGCCAACAGAGAGGCAGACCATAATATGTTCAGATATACAGGTCGTAATGTAAATATAGTTTTGTCTACTATGTGAGTTTTGTCCTATTTACATATTTTTTGATATTTCTTTCCATTGTCTCTTGTGTGGGCCACGTGCAGATCTCTGTTGTGGCGAGCTGCGAAGATGTTGATTATGCTTGTGCCATAAAACAAGTTGGTTAACAAATGAAATAGTCCCATCTTACGTTTTTACTTCTAATTCACTATTGGAAAACAAAATGTTGTCGTGTATGACGCATAGACGGCGAAGATGATTTTAACCACGGCGTAAATATACGTAAACCAAGTTGCCTTTATTCACCGTGTGTTCTTTTGCAGATACTCGGCTTATATTCGAATAAGCCGTGAACCTGTGTTTTAACACTTGGTGTGTCAATAGATATAGGCGACATGTGTGTTTCCTGTATTGATTTCACAAATTTAGATATACCCGTGAATATAAGAATTAACAAGGAACCTAGAGCAGCAACTAACTTACCTTTATCTAAGGAAAGGAAGAAAGGGTTGTGAAACGAATGAATTAACAAAGTGCCTAGAGACGGATGAAATTAAATCTTTCAAAAATAAAAGGGATTGAAGGCAACATCATTTGTGTTACAAAATCTAGAGCAGCAACTAACGTCCATGTTACAAAATCATTAAGATGAGAAAAAAAAATCTACAACATCATTTGTGTTGCAGAAGTCCGTCCGCAACGACACTCATGTTTCAAAAAAGTTAAGGCAAAAAAAATCTACAATAAAATCTCTGTTGCAAAAGTTTACGCAAGAAGAGATATGTGCAAATGGTTCCGCAACACTGTCTTTGTTGCAATTGTGAAGAAAGAGCCGAGCCGATGGATGCGCCAGATCAAACGGCTGTGAAGGTGATGGATCATTGAAAATAATCCACCGGCGGACGCATAGCGTCGCCCCTTAAAACAAAGGAATTAAGGAACTAACTTCCGACCGGCATAAAAAAAGGGATGTGGGAAATGAAGAAACTAAATCCTAGTCCGGGGATGCCAACGACGCCCCAATGAGATGCGACCTCGAGAAAGTATTATTCAATGGAGGAACAGATGTGAAGACAAACAGGAGCTTTATTTATTCAATGGAGAAACTTTTGCACCTCACAAGACAATTCACAGCCAAGTATAATAAAGACAAAAATCGATCGAGAAACATGCATGCACGGACACGCGCACAGGCATGCTGCGGATGCATGCGCAGGAGAACTCAGAGACGAGGTCTGGCTGCGGCGTCACGCAGCGCATACTTGGCACGGGTAAGACCAAGGTACTCCGCCGTGAGAGGCTTGAAGACACGCTGCTCGTCCGACTCGAGCGCCGCCGCGAGGCGAGGCCATATGAAGGCGCTGATGATCCACGTTCCCGGGTTTCCCGGCTTGGCGGAGACGCACAAAAACCCCGTGCATAGCCTCCCGAGGTTGGCGTCCACCGGCATCGCCAGCGCGGCGTGGCCGAAGCCGAAGTCGGTGTCGTTGGGGAACGTCGTCCACACCGTCTGCGTTATCGTGGGGCTGCCGAGCCCGATGAAGGACGTCTCGATGAACTTTTGTGGCTTGTGCACCTCCAGCCAGTCCACCATGTCCTGGTAGAGCTCGTCGTAGTTGACGGAGGTGATGGCCTCCCGCACCATGCTTGCCACCTCCACGAGCGGCTTGCTCAGCACCGTGCCCACGGCCTCGTCCGCCAGCACGTAGGACGTCACGTTCCCCGCGTAGTTGCGCAGCGCCGACCGGAGCTCCGGAGAGGAGACACGCTTTCGGCCGTCCACCCACCACAGCATGCGGCAGTGCTTCTCGGCCTCGGGCAGCAGCTTCGACGCGCCGACGATACCTGCCAGGGCCTTCCAGAGGTACGCCGACACCGCCTGGACGCGCGTCGCCCGCTGGCCCTCCGTGCTCGCCGCCTCGCGCAGCATGGCGATGTCGCGCTCCTCCACGTAGTAGAGGCGCTCGATGAAGCTCGCCTCGGCCGTCAGGGCGTTCACCTCGTGCTCATGGTCCCACTGGGTGAACATGCCGTCCAACGACGGGTCGTACTGCGGCGGGTCTCGAGGGCTGAACAGCGAGCGGTCGTGGCTGGGTCCGCCCTCGGAGATGGTCCCTGACCGGACCAGCTCGGACCACATCCTCACGAGCATGATCCCGACGTTCCCGTCGCCGATCAGGTTGTTGGTGGCCCACACGACGGCGAAGCCCCCGCAGGTGAAGGACACCAGCTGCACTGACAACGGCACCTCCGCTGCGTACGGCAGCTGAATCCTCTTCAGCGACTCCTCCGACAGGCCCCAATCCAGGGTCCACAGCTCCACACCGGCGTCTCCGACGATGAGCTCCGTTCCTTGGTTGAAGCAGTGGAGCTCGGGCATGCCGGAGCTCGGATTGACCGCGATGCGGCCAGCCATGGGGTAGAAATAGTTGAGGAAGGACGGCAGGTGGGCCTCGAAGGCGGCCACAACGGAGTTAAAGTCGCCGGTGGGAGGCTTGGGGTAGACGCACGTCACCGACCCTTGTGCGGAGTTGGGGTAGAGGTCGAGGTTGTTGAAGGCGGCAACATGCGGCTTGATCGACGGATCAGAGGCTTTCACGAGGCGGCGGCTCAACACCCTGATGGGCAAGCCATTTCCTGCACTGGCGCGCTTAGGCAACCCCATTGATTCCTAGTTAGTGCTCTGCAGCTATGGACTCAAATGATCAAGAGAAGCAACTAGCGAGCAAAGTGTGGATTCGTACTGCATAGCAATGGCCGCTACTTATAGGGAACCACTAGCGTTTCATCGGAGTACTGATACCTAAGTTTCAACAGACTATATACTCCCACACCATACGATTGAACTGAATTGAAGCATCTGATTGAGCCAAGGAAACATATGCATGCATCAAATGTATTCCCAAATCAAAAACAGCTTCCCAGAAATCACGGTAATAACTCTATTTTCTGTTGTTTTTTGTAAGTCGTGATTTGCATCTACCAAATAAATATAGAAATTAATGCTTCTGAAAAATTACAAGAAAGACTCTATTTTTGTTATTTAAAACGCTGCCGGTAGTATGTTTTATCATAAGTTAGTATAACCCATATGATGATAGTGTATAATACTAGTATCGTATGTTAGTATCTTAGATAATCTTATATATTTTCACACATGACATATAAGTGTCATGCATAATCCATGTGGAGACTTGTTATAATCAGTCATATGATTCCCGAGCGAGTTTTCTATTTTACCCGGGCTTACATCGACAAGTGATACATGTGCAAGATACGCGGGGAAGATGGATGTGTGGCACTGCATGAAACATTAGTAATTACATACAATTGCCAAGCAGTGTGAGATATATCCAAGAGAAATAAATTTGGGGCCAAGAAACTGATGTATGTAAGAAAAGCTAAAGGCATCTTCAACGGCGACCCGCAAATTTCCTCCCGCATCCGTCCGCGGAGCTCCTCTCCCACGACAAGGATACGACGCAGCGTCTTCGACGGGAGCTCCACTCCCACGACAAGAAACTGATATAAACATGAAGGATTTCATACAAATCGGACGAAAATATTTACATTTTGGACATATTTTAACTAAAAAGATAAAACTATGTGCATAAACGGTCGCGCGGAGCTCCACTCCCACGACAAGGATACGACGCAGCGTCTTCGACGGGAGCGACGATGCCAGTGCCGCCCTATTCCCCGCTTTGCCGGCATGCATCAACTCCCCACTCTAACGCGATCTGACTTGGAACGGTGAGTTGCTGAACCACACACCGGCTTGGGCGGCACCTTGCTCCGTGGGGCTAGGCGTGTGAGGTGGAGCAGCGAGCTGCGTCGCTCATATTCGATGGGCTCGACGGGCCACCCAACCGGCTTTTATGCCGGAGAACTGCTCGTCCCGCTTGTCAGATTGCATCGAAAGGGTGGAGAAGGAAGAGACGGGGAACGGACTTGATGGTGCGATTCTTGCCCGGCGTCTGGCCTCATTTAAATATAGGACGGAGGGAAGGAGCTTGCCCAACGTTGTGTTTAATGTCGGCCCGCTCGTGAACAGACGTGTGGCCGGAGTAGGCCCTCGGCTTCGAAAAGGGTTTAATGAAGGCATTTGAATGCGACGAGGAGGCATGTTCAGTTGGGCGTGCAACGGTTGGCGCCCTCGGCCGGCTCGTCACTTCAAAGGCGGAGTCAGTGAGAAATCGCGTCCGCCTTGATTCGTCTTTAATGCGAAGCGGCGCGCTCTACAGAGACATGAATGCGGGCAGCTGGCGCGGGGCATAAACGAGCTCGAGCGAGGGAGGAGTGGTTTGGGTGGGCCAAGGCGGTCACAAGCGGGCTTGGGACCGGTCAGGACTCCCGCAAAAAAAAAACTACGTTCTCTCCGGTTTCGTGGGGAAGTACGTCCGGACCGCATCGCGAGCCGATACAGCACCGAGTTGGATGGCTTCCATGGTCCAACATGTCCGACTGTCCCCCTATCCGTCCCACCTATGAACCGGATAAGGGGGTGCTTGTGAGCCTGAGAGTTTGGGACGGGTTTGCCAATGTGATTGGGTACAATTTTTCTATTCTGACAATGACCGGGCAGGCCGCTCGAACATTTAGGGCGGTTATGACGGCTCCCGTTCTAGATGCTCAAATGCAACCGTATGGACGAGAAGTAAATATTGTATTTTGAAATAGTATTTGGGTACAGTATTTCTAGGGCTTTACAACTCCTACTTGTGAAATGGGCGCCAAAGTTGCTCCCCAAACGCTCCATGGATATATTTCTTTATTGACACGCTTACAAAATCTCGTTCAGTTAATAATAATTTACTGATTTCTCTAGAATAAAAGAACGAAAGAGATTAGAATGCTTGTTAATCATCAAATGGTAAAAAATACAAGTATATCATAAGGACCGGCAACCCATATTATTAAGCACCGCATGGCACATGTGGTTCCTTCCCCTCCGTCGGCTGCTCCGGCGGCGGGAGGGTGGGGGAGCCCCATCCCACGGCGTGTACATAGCGTAGGAATCGGTAGGGTTCTGGCTGGCAGCGCTTGGGAGGTGGCGGAGCTACTGGATCGGATTTTGGCGTCGGCGCTGTTCCCCTCCGGCGGTGGCGCTCCCTGGAGCTTCTCCGTCACGCGCGCGACTTTCCTGAGCTCGAGGTTCTTCGGTTTTCTCGAGTTCGTCTCACCACGACCGGATCTGGGTGTGCGGCGGATCTGGATGAAGTTGTTGTGGAGGATGGTGCAGTGGTTCTTCGCGGCGGCGCCGGCGTTCTCCGGTGTAGGCTCTTCGGAGCCGGTGCTCGGTGACTTCCCGTCTGCGGTGTGGTGGGCTCCGGCGATCCAAGGTCTTGGGGAGCTTCAGCAGCGGCGCGCCATCGACAGCTCCGGCTCGTCGTCATCGTCGGGATCCAGAGGATCTCTTTGTAATTTTCTCTTGGTTCTGGGTCTATCTGTAAGATCGGAGAATTAATATATCATCCTTTACTCGCAAAAAAAAAAGCACACATCCTCCATCTCAGACGTCAACAGTTGAAGCAGACGATCGTATGGTGGTTAACCAACCATATAGATATAAGGAAGCCAGTCCATACTGTCATTATCCATATGGACCTCCCTATAATTGTGAAGGGATAATTGAGCATATTGTCTACGTACCGTCACAAAATAATCGTGTCTACCGATGGGATAAGGGAGCCCTGGCATACAATATGGCATATAATTGTGAAGGGATATTATTATAGTCGATTCAGATTGTTTGCCAGCGACGATGATTTGGACTGATTTTGATGCTCGGGCATGCAATCTGTAATTCTGTATAGAATAGCAGTTCAGGATGATCTTTGACCAGCCAATTATTCCAGCGAGGAGTAGGTCAGCCTTGAGCACATTGTTGAACAAACAAGCCTCTTGATATGTTTATGCTTTGTTACAACTCGTGCGCTGCGTGCTTCATTCTATTTTCCTGGCCACCAATCCAGCACGTCTTGAAACGCTGGACTTGTCACCATGTGCTTCATTCTATATTCAGCGTACAGAGCATCATGCAAGAAAAATAATGTACCAAGTATAATCCACGAGAACTATGGTACTTCCACCGATCCATATTACTAGTATAAACTTTGTACTAAACAAGCGACAAGTAATATGATTCGGAGATAGTACCATTGTAAGAGATGTAAAAAATGTTCCTCCCATCCGTAGAGATGTCTAGTAGCAAAAATAACTAGACTATGATACTAATCCTATGAAAAGCAATATTTTAATTTTCACTATTGGTCTTGTAAAGGGGACCCTACTGGAATACTAAATATCCTTAATATGTACTACAAATTTCTGGAATTTACAATTGGAGAATGTAAAAATATTGAATTAAAAATATCTATAATTTTGAAAATGGTTGTATTTCATTACTAGCAGCTAGATTTATTGTGGAATGGAAGCATTAATTTACACCCTTTTTTCTGCACTAGTGTAGGATACCTCTCAACCATGATGTCTTAATGACATCACTTACCCAACAATAGAGTAACCTAGTTAAATACAATGATTATTAGTAGTAATAGCCAGGAAACAGTTGGCTACACCTAAGGCCATGAATATCATTAATATAAGCCCATAATTTAACCCCTCCTAGCGCACTCTATGTACGCCGCAAAGGGAGTATCGGGTTGAGGTTTGAACATTCACATCTTGTACCTTGGTATTACCTCCATAGAGGGATTATAGGAGTAGAGTATTACCTCCACCAAAGAGGGCCTAAAACTGTATAAACCCTGATGCATACTCCCATCTACACTGCCCAATAGATATGATTGCCTCTACATTCATACCATGGTAGTATTGTCAGGATTATATCCATGACAATTGCCATGCATCATACAATGTAATACCACGTTTAATATGATATGGTATCATAGGTAGTATCATCCATATCAACTAGTCTCTTTTGATGAGGTGATATAAAATTAAATGAAAAAAAGAGGGTTGAGTATCATATCATGATATTGTATCATAAACTACTATATGTATTGCATGACAATAAATAAGGCCATTTATAATATATTACGGAGGTAGTATCATACATTGGTATTATATGCATGATACTAGTTTATGATACTATCCACTACGGAGAGCCTTATGATACGCCCATTGCGGGCATCCTTACATAGGTTATTAACTTGAACGCTCTATGCATGACAAATATAGATGGTTAGCAATAATTATAAAATGGTCTAGACTAATCACCGTTTATGATTAGGCTGCATGGAGTGGGTAGTATCATAAGTTAGTATCATGCATATGATATTAGTGTATGATACTACTTCTGCAATACATAGTATCCTAAGTTAGTACTTTTAAATGACTTTATTTATTTTCCTGGATGACATATAGTAGCATATTACTTATTATGATATGGTACTCCGTCCATTTTTAATTACTCTGCATATTAGCTTTGACATGAGTTAAACTTCATAAAAGTTTGATCTAATTTATCAAAAACAATCTAAACTTTCAGAATAATATATATGGCATGAAAATATATTGAATGATGGTTCCAATTGTATTGATTTGGTATTGTTGATGTTGATAATATTTTGTATAAACTTGGTCAAAGTTTAGAAAGTTTGACTCGAGACAAAGTTAATATGCGAAGTAAATAAAACGGATGGCAACTCCCTCTTTTGTCATTTAATTTTATGTCACCTCGCCAAAATTGCCTAGTTAGCATATGCATGTCACTAACTATCATACTCGAACTTACTTTTATACCATCTCACAAAAAATTGTCTAATTGACATGCATGATAATAGCTATAATACTCTCACTGTGGGGAACCCCAAAACCATGCCATATTGACGATGGTTTTTGATAAAATCTGGTTTTGGACAAAACTTACCCAGTGGCCAGTTGTGATACTTGAGGGATCAAATGTTGCCCAAAAATTCTTCAGAGATCAAATGTAGACTTTTTATGAACTTAATAGACCAAAACATATATTTTTCTCTAAAATCTAAGTATTTTTAAATGCTATTATCTTGCGCGCACTAGGCAAGGCAAATACCGATGGTTAGCAATGAATAGAAGACGGTCTAGACTTTTGTTTCTGCGAATCAAGAGCTTTCATTCATTAATCAATGGGATAACAAGCGTTTTGCAGACAATCTACTAAAAAGTTTGGAACGAGTACATGATTTATCCAAAGACATCTTCTCCTAGTTGATGTGGCCTGCTTAGCACACACAAATATGCCCTTCGTTAGGCTCACGGCCAACAAAAGTTAACTGAAATGACTCGAAATTCCCGCTCAACTCTTCTCTATTTCCTGGAGGAATATTGGAGCCATCTCCGAACGATTTTGGTTTCCACCTCTCCATAGCTTGACAATCTCCTGCGCATCAGACTCTACAATAACCCGTTGATAGACGAATATCACAAGCAGGTCTAACACCATCACGCACGGGAAGGGCCTACTTAATTAAAGCAGGTCTAACACCATCACCCATATCTACTTAAGTCATCAGTGAAGGTGAGAAAGTAACGATAACCATCGCGCGCCTCAATGCTCATCGGACCGCACACATCAGTATGTATGATTTCCAACAAGTCACTTGCCCGTTCCATTATTCCAGAGAACGGCGTTTTAGTCATCTTGCCCATGAGGCATGGCTGATATGTGTCAAGTGATTCAAAATCAAGTGACTCCAAAAGTCCATTAGCATGGAGCTTCTTCATGCGTTTTATGCCAATATGACCTAAACGGCAGTGCCACAAGAAAATGGTATTATCATTATCAATTCTACATCTTTTGGCATCAATGTTATGAACATGTGTATCATCACTATCGAGATTCAATAAGAATAAACCCCTCACATTGGGTGCATGACCATAAAAGATATTACTCATATAAATAGAACAACCATTATTCTCAGATTTAAATGAGTAACCGTCTCGCAATAAACAAGATCCAGATATAATGTTCATGCTTAACGCAGGCACTAAATAACAATTATTCAGGTTCATCACTAATCCCGATGGTAATCGAAGAGCGAGCGTGCCGACGGCGATCACATCAACCTTGGAACCATTTCCCACGCGCATCGTCACTTCGTCCTTTGCCAGCCTCCGTCTATTCCGCAGTTCCTGTTTTGAGTTGCAAATGTGAGCAATCGCACCGGTATCAAATACCCAGGCACTACAACGAGAGTTGGTAAGGTACACATCAATAACATGTATATCATATATACCTTGTTTGTTGTTGGCCGCCTTCTTGTCAGCCAAATACTTGGGGCAATTCCGCTTCCAGTGACCAGTTCCCTTGCAATGAAAGCACTCAGTTTCTGGCTTGGGTCCAGCCTTGGGTTTCTTCACGGGAGGGGCAACTGCTTTGCCACTCTTCTTGGAGTTACCCTTCTTACCCTTGCCATTCTTCTTGAAACTAGTGGTTTTATTGACCATCAACACTTGATGCTCCTTCTGAATCTCAGACTCAGCGACTTTCAACATCGCAAATAGCTCGGCGACTGACTTGTTCATCCCGTGCATGTTATAGTTCAACACGAAGCTCTTGTAGCTAGGTGGCAATGATTGAAGAACTCTGTCAGTGATAGCCTCTGGCGGAAGGGGCATCCCCAATTCAGCCAGACGGGTGGAGTACCCAGACATTCTGAGTATGTGATCACTGACAGACCCGTTCTCCTCCATCTTGCAAGCATAGAACTTATCGGAGGTCTCATACCTCTCGATCCGGGCATTCTTCTGAAAGATAAACTTCAACTCCTGGAACATATCATATGCTCCATGACGTTCAAAACGTCTTTGAAGTCCCGGTTCTAAGCCATACAACATTGCACATTGAACTATTGAGTAATCATCAGAACAAGCCTGCCAGGCGTTCACAACGTCTGGAGACTCAACTGGAGCGGGTGGATCACCAAGCGGTGCATCAAGGACATAAGCCTTCTGGGAAGCCGTAAGGATAATCCTTAGATTACGGGTCCAGTCCACAAAGTTACTTCCATCATCTTTCAACTTAGCTTTCTCTAGGAACGCATTAAAATTCAGGGGTGCTACTGCGCGAGCCATGATCTACAACATAAGTAGTGCAAAGACAACTTAGACTATTGTTCAAGATAATGAGTTTAGTTAATCATATTACTTAAAAACTCCCACTCAAATTGACATCCCTCCGGTCATTCGAGTGTCACATGATCCAAATCAACCAACTCAAGTCCGATCATCACGTGAGTTGAGGTGGTTTCAATGGTGAACATCTTCATGTTGATCATATCTACTATATGACTCATGTTCGACCTTTCGGTCTCTTGTGTTCCGAGGCCATGTCTGTACATGCTAGGCTCGTCAAGTTTAACCCCGAGTGTTCCGCACGTGCAACACTGGCTTGCACCCGTTGTATGCGAACGTAGAGTCTATCACACCCGATCATCACGTGGTGTCTCGAAACGACGAACTTTCGCAACGGTGCACACTCGGGGAGAACACAATTTTATCTTGAAATTTAAGTGAGGGATCACCTTATAATGCTACCGTCGTCCTAAGCAAAATAAGATGCATAAAAGGATTAACATCACATGCAAATCATAAGTGACATGATATGGCCATGAACTTGTGCTTTTGATCTCCATCTCCAAAGCACCGGCATGATCTCCATCGTCACCGGCATGACACCATGATCTCCATCATCTTGATCTCCATCAACGTGCTGCCATGAGGTTGTCGCGCCGACTGTTGCTTCCATGACTATTGCTAACTCATAGCGATAAAGTAAAGCAAAACGGCGAAAATAATTAAAGACAACTCTATGGCTCCTGCCAGTTGCCGTACTCATCGACATACAAGTCGTGATATTCTATACAACACATGATCATCTCATACATCACATATATCTCATCATGTAATTGGCCATATCACATCACAACATACCCTGCAAAAACAAGTTAGACGACCTCTAATTGTTGTTGCAAGTTTTACGTGGCTGCTACGGGTATCTAGCAAGAACGATTCTTACCTACGCAAAACCACAACGTGGTGTAGTGATTGCTTTTTGATCTTCTAAAAGAACCCTCTTCATTGAACCGATTCAACTAAAGTGAGAGAGACAGACACCCGCCAGTCACCTTTATGCAACAAGTGCACGCAGCGGTGAAACCAGTCTCGCGTACGCGTAATGTCGGTCCAGGCCGCTTCATCTCACAATACCGCCGAATCAAGTATCAACTAGTAACGGCAAGCAATATGTATACACCCACGCCCACAACTCCTTTGTGTTCTACTCGAGATCTCATCTACGCATAGACCTAGCTCAGATGCCACTGTTGGGGAACGTAGCATGGGAAACAAAAAATTTCCTATGCGCACGCAAGATCTATCCATGGTGATGAGCATCTACGAGAGGGAGAGTGAATCTACATACCCTTGTAGATCGCTAAGCGGAAGCGTTAAGAAACGCGGTTGATGTAGTCGAACGTCTCCGCGATCCAAATCGCAAGTCGTCCCTCGATCCGATCACGAACTAGTACCGAACGGACGGCACCTCCGCGTTCAACACACGTACGGCTTGATGACGCCTTCACCTCCTCGATCTAGCGAGCGATGGTGAAGTAGTAGATGAGTTCCGGCAGCACGACGGCGTGGTGATGGTGGTGAGGAACAATCTCTGCAGGGCTTCGCCAAGCACTATGGAGATTATGACGGAGGAACTAGAGGGCTAGGGTTGCCGGCACACGGCTTGGGAAATCCTGATGTGTCCCGTGTGCTAGCCATGCCCCTCTATTTATATGTTGAGCCCTGGGGTCTAAACTTGGAGAGAAAACCTCTACAAGGTCGGTTTGGCCCGCAAGGAAAGAGTCCAACTCGGATCCCTGCAGTACCGCGCACAAGCGGTAGTACCGCTCATGAGCGGTAGTACCGCTTGAGCGGTAGTACCGCTTCACACAAGCGGTAGTACCGCTTACGCGGTAGCACTGCCTTACCAGCGGTAGTACCGCTTAAGGCAGCAGCAAAACTTCCTTTTGCACTTTCCAATACCTTGTGGGTTTTACCCCTTTGGCCCATATAAAGTGTTGCTGCCTCCGAACACTTCGGTAAACATCCGGAACCCCTTCCGGTGAATTCCGGAACCCTTCCGGAGATCAAAACACTATTATCACATATATCAATCTTTATCTCCGGACTCTTCCGGAGATCCTCGTCATGTCCGGGATCTTATCCGAGACTCCGAACAACCTTCGGTCACCAACATAATAACTCAATTATACTAATCGTCACCAAACGTTAAGTGTGTAGACCCTGCGGGTTCGAGAACTATGTAGACATGACCGAGACACCTCTACGGCCAATAACCAATAGCGGGATCTGGATGCCCATATTGGTTCCTACATATTCTACGAAGATCTATATCGGTCGAACCTCTATGTCAAGGATTCAGTTAATCCCGTATGTTGTTCCATTTGTTCTTCGGTATGTTACTTGCCCGAGATTCGATCGTCGGTATCTCTATACCTAGTTCAATCTCGTTACCGGCAAGTCTCTTTACTCGTTCCGTAATACAAGATCCCGTGACTAACACCTTAGTCACATTGCTTGCAAGGCTTATAGTGATGTTGTATTACCGAGTGGGCCCTGAGATACCTCTCCGTCACACGGAGTAACAAATCCCAGTCTTGATCCATACCCACTCAACAGACACCCTCGGAGATACCTGTAGAGCATCTTTATAGTCACCCAGTTACGTTGTGACGTTTGATACACACAAGGCATTCCTCCGGTGTCAGTGAGTTGCAAGATCTCATGGTCATAGGAACAGATACTTGACATGCAGAAAACTATAGCAATAAACTGACACGATCATATGCTATGTTTATAGTTTGGGTCTTGTCCATCACATCATTCTCCTAATGATGTGATCCCGTTATCAAATGACATCTCATGTCTATGGCTAGGAAACCTTGATCATCTTTGATCAACGAGCTAGTCTATTAGAGGCATACTAGGGACACAGTGTTGTCTATGTACCCACACATGTATTTGAGTTTCCAATCAATACAATTATAGCATGGATAATAAACGATTATCATGAACAAGGAAATATAATAATAACCATTTTATTATTGCCTCTAGGGCATATTTCCAACAAGGACTTGCGGAGCCGAGGGAGGGGTGATTCGTCTTCAACATATCTTTCTTGCTGCTATATTATCGTTCTTGTACACTTTATATGCATTTATATGTTATTTTATATCAAATTTTAGAACTAACCTATTAACCTTGTGCCAAGGGCCAGTTGCTGTTTTCTGGTTGTTTTTTGGTCTTTCAGGAAAGCTGTACCAAACGAAGATCCAAATGCCACGAAACATTTTGATGATTTTTCTAGTCAAATATAAGACTTGGAAACTTCAGACGGAGACCGGAGGCTACACGGGGTGACGCCAAGCCAACAGGGCGCGCCCAGGTGGGATGTCCATGCCTTGATGGCTTGGGACCACCTCCAGATGACTCTTGACCTAACTCTGACTCTATAAATTCTCATAAATCGGGAAAACACCCGAGAGCCTGCCAAAATAAGTTTTCCGCTGATGCAAGTCTCTGTTCTGCCGTGTCCCTACCTGGAGCCTGCTTCTGGTGCCCTGTCAGAGGGGGCATCGATCACAGAGGGCCTCTACATCAACCTTACCGCTCCCATGATGATGTGTGAGTACTTCACCATGTACCTACGGGTCCATAGCTAGTACCTAGATGGCTATATGCCTCTCTATAATCTTCAATACAATGTTCACCGCGCTTCCCACGGTGATCTATTCGATGTAATCTTCTTTGCGGTGTGTTTGTTGGGATCCGATGAATTGTGGGTTATGGTCAGATTATTCATGAAAATATATTGAGTCTTTGCTGAATTCTTATATGCATGATAGTTATAGCTTCGTATTTCTCTCCGATCTATCGGTTTGGTTTGGCCAACTAGATTTATTTATTTTCAGTGGGAGTTGTGCATTGTGATGGGTTTAATCTTGCAGTGCTCTATCCTCGTGACAGAAGGGGTCAAGACACGTATTGTATTACTACCGTTAAGGGGAAAAAGATGGGGTTTATTAAAATTGATTGGATTTACTTTGTCTACATCATATCATCTTGCTCCAAGCATTACTCTGTTTTTACTCAATACTCTAGATGCATGCTGCATAGCGGTGGATGGGGGGAGTAATAGTAGTAGATGCAGGCAGGAGTGGGTCTACTTGCTTATGGACATGATTCATGTATACATAACTATGTGCTTTTCTATCAATTGCCCAATAGTAATTTGTCTACCCACCTTATGCTTTCTTCGAGAGATGCCTCTAGCAAAAACTATGGCCTTCAGGTCTTCACAAATATTATTACTGAAACTCCAAAAATATTGCTTCCATTTATTTACTGTTATTTTATTTTATATTTATATTATCCATCTATCACTACTTAATACTTGCTAGTAACGAGTTCAAGGGGCTTGACGACCCTCTTGTCCGCGTTGGGTGCAAGTGTTTGCTCTTTTGTGTGTAGGTAATGATGACGGGAGTTTGCGTGGTTCTCCTATTGGTTCGATCACCTTTGTTCTCACTAAGGGAAATACTTATCTCTATTGTGCTGCATCTCCTCTCTTTTTCGGGGAAAATCCCAACACAGTTTACAAGTGGCAGGAAGAATTTTTGGCGCCGTTGCTAGGGAGACATGATCAAATTCTTATCAAGTACCTTCACACAAATTATCATTCACTTGTTTTAATTTTTATTTGTTGTTATATTTTGATTTATATAAAAATCAAAAATACAAAAATATTTCTATTTGCTTGTTTGCTTAGTTATCTGGTTTACTATCTAGTCTACTCGTTTGCTTGCTAGTTTACTTGTTTCGTCACCATGTCTCAAGATACTACTAAGTTGTGTGATTTCTAAAATACTAATAACACTGATTTTATTAGTACTTCTATACCACCCGCCACTAGTGCGGAGTTCTATGACATCAATGCCGCTTTGCTAAATCTTGTTATGAAAGAACAATTTTTGGGAGGTCCTAACACTAATGGAATCAGAGGATTTGCCATCTGCCAGTTCTTTGCCGTCTGCCAGTTCTTTGCCATCAAACAATTATAATGAGGATCACGCGTCGCATCTTAATACCTTTGTTGAATTATGTGATATGCAAAAGAAAAAGGACATGAATAAATATGTGGTTAAATTAACATTATTTCCTTTTTCACTATGAGATAAATCTGAAACTTGGTTTTCATCTTTGCCTCGCAATAGTATTGAAACATGGGATAACTGTAAGGATGCTTTTAGTGCAAAGTATTTTCCTCCCGCTAATATTATATCTCTCCAAAACCAAATTATGAATTTGAAACAACATGAGCAAGAACATATTGCACAAGCATGGGAGAAAATGAAAATGATGATTAGAAATTGTCCCACTCATGGCTTAAATCTATGGATGGTTATACAAAATTTCTATGCGGGACTAAATTTCTATGGATGGTTATACAAAGCTTGTTGTGTCCCTTGCTTAGGTATATAGCCTAACAACAAGTTGGTATCCCAAGTGTAGGAGTTTTCAGGAAGCAACAATTTTTCCGTGGAGGTAACGACAATCTGCAACAGGGGTTAATTTCTGCAACAAATACAACATATGCTTTGTTTGGCTTCATCATCCTCGACGACTATATCAACAACCACGACTACCTCAATCACAACTACACCATGATCGGCTACCTCAACACGGACATACATGGCTACATCTGCAATTACTCATCGGTACAAACTCTAGTCAACAGCGTCCGCATCGTCATGAGCGTCCATGAAGCTCCTGTTGTTACTGAAGTGGAAATAGAGGAGAGACAAGGAAGGCACCAGAAGTGGACATAGTAAATGGCCACGGTGCCAACCCATCAGAGGCACAGTGGATGATGGTGCATCGGACTAGTCGACAGAAGGGAAAGCCTTTAAATTCAGTCCTAATTGTCTGATTCACTCCCACTACGATTGAGGGGGATGTTACATCTATAATTGGGTATAAGTTAGAGATAAGGAGGTGGAGATAGAATAGGTTTAAACCATGTGTAATTTCTCTTGTACTCCAATTCTGCACCCATCATGTACTCCTATATATACCAATATGAGGTAACATTAATAAGACACAAGTATTAGGCTTTAAATAATTTCTTTGGTGCATAGGTCCACTAGTAAAGGCGTCAAAACTTACATGTGCATGCATGGATCTTCCCTATAAGCTGATGGATCACCGCCGAGTAAGTATAGCTTAATTATAACAACTGAATAAAATTCCCCAAGAAAAAAAATATAGGGGCAACTAAATTTGCAAAAAAAAAGCCTAAATCAACGTGATCTCCAATGATATTGTATTCCTGGCAAATCATGGGATGATTTCCTAGCTGCAATAAGTGAGATTCCCGCCAAATCAGCCATGATTTAACACGCGATTAAGCCACTTAAGGGTCATCTGGATGGTTTTATAATAGTTGAGGTAATATACATGCGGTTTCCACACAAAGTCTGCATGGTTTAGTCAATGAAACATGCACGGCCACTACTACAATGGTTAGGACATTTAAATTACCGTTACGTCCACAACCCACATGGTCATACATGTTTATGTTCCAAAAAATTTGAGGGCCAGTTAGTAGATGTACAACCCACAGGTTTTTACAAATTAGTAAATAATTATTATTTTATCTTTGAGTCATCATTACATCAGCACCATTGCATCGGCAGAACGTTGCCTTTTGTACCAGGTTATTTGAATGTTCTGTTACACCTCTAGGCCTATTTTATTTTGTCTTTCTCCGGAATGGTGAATAACTAACCCCCCCCCCCCTCCATTTTGATATTCCACAGCAAAACTAACCTCCACACTTTTCACCTAGCTTTCTTCTCAGTTCCGGAGGGTGCACAAATAGTTTCACAATTTTAGCACAAGCCAAATGTCTACCTCTAGTTTAAACCACATCTTTGCCCTCTTCTTCTTTTAAACTCAAATTCTGCCAAATGTTTCCTATTTGTTTTTGAAATTATATATAGTGGAGGTTTGAAACATGTCAGAGTAGCTACATGCAAAGTTTTAGCTCAATCAATAATTATTTGGACCCCCAAATATTTATCTTTTCTTCCTCTCTAATTTTCTTTCATGGCAATGTGGACCTTTCTCCCTGGCCTTTTCCATCGCGGAACCACACCCCAGCCCATCTCTCTCCAGACTCAGACCAACTCACCTATCGAGCATGGAGTGGTCATCATCATGACCATCACCGACGGTTGAGCACACCATCGCTGACAACCACCTTGTTCCACAGAGTCCTACCCATGCCAATGAGCCCATGACACAACATGGCAAGAACCGTAGCATTCGGGTCCGTACAGGTGAACATAATGGGAGAAGGCACAATAGTGGTCGGACAAGATACGATGTCCAAGCCATGGACGGATCCTGATCATCGCATCTAGCCACGATCACAACGAAACCTCGCCAACCCCCAACACACCTAGTAGAATGCCGTCGAGCCCAACCTCTCTGGACAAGGCTCCGTATCTGGATACCATGTTACAAGCTGGAAGGTCCTCCCTGCCACCGGTCACCGTGTTGCCTTCACATGGTGGCCACCACAGGCGCATCGGTGGCCTGAGGTGTGAAGACGTAAAAGGATCTGCGGGCGCTGCGATCTATGCCCTCTTCTTCTTTTAAGCGAGTGACACGGAGTGGCTGAGTTTGGTCCTCACAAAGATTGGCCATAGATGCACGAAAGAAAAGCGAAGAAAAAAACTTTGGTGAGGGTTTTCAAAATAACACTCTTCGCAAGGCCCTCTATTCGTCTAATGTTTTTTTGCTGATTCTGAAAACAAGTAAACGTCTCATTTGCGGAGTATCCGATGAAATTAACTCGACAAACAATTCCGTACTTGAAAAGTAAAAGTTCATAAAAAATAAACTTTGTCTGTGCATACATGTACATGCAAGAAGTTGTTGCTTGCTACAAGTGTTTAAATAACCATATCTTTTATTACATACATGAGTTTCTTGGCTCCTATTTGATTTGTCTTGGATATATCTCACACTGCCATTGGTAACTATATGGAATTAATTACGTTTCATGCACGACCACACATGTATCTTTCCCGTGTATACTGCATATGTATCACATGCAATGGTGGTGCCAGGAATCTAATAATGTGTGGTGAAGTGAGCATTGTGTAGATAGATCAATGCGTTGATAAGATTGTTTGGAATAATTTCTGTTATAGGTTGTATGTTGTTTTTGTAAAAAACTATGTTGTCAACTGACTATACAACTCAAGTTTGGCTTCTCCACTAAGATTCACATGACGTTGTAAGCCCGACGAGAATTGGAAAATCACTTGGGAACCATATGTCTGATTATAACAAGTCTTCGTAAAGATAACACATGACACTTTGCCCAACACAAATATATACTCCATGGACATATTATGCATTACACCAATTTGTTATGTGCTTGTGCACAGTTGGTATTGATCGCTATGGATATAGGCATCAACCAATAAGTATTTTAACAGCCACCATGGACATATCTAATTGGGCGCACAAATGAAGCAAGATTGTTACGCCCCTTTGTTTATTTGTTATACTTTTGAAAAGCACTGGTCGACCTTTTCTCTCAAATACAAAATGCAACATATGCATGCGTGTTCAAGAAAAGCATACTAAAATGCGCAAAGGGTGATTAGTTATTTTACTCCACAAGTCAGATGTACAGAGTAGGTGATGCTTAATTATAGTCTGCATACATATTTTACTCCACAAGTCAAACCTGCAAGGGCATGAATGAATCTTCCATATCAGCTGATGGATGGCCGGTCAGAGTAGGTGATGTTTAACAATAAGCACTATATAAAATAAGCCTAAATCAACACGATCTCTGACGATCTTCAATGATGTTGTACTCCTGGCAAATCATGGGATGATTTCCCAGCTGCGATAAGCATGATTCCAGCCAAATCACCTGTGATTTTAAATTGTGATAACGACACTTGAGGGTCACTAGGATGGTTTTATAATTGAAGTCATATACTTGCAGTTACCGCACCAAGTCTGCATGGTTTAGTCAATAAAAGTAGCATCACCGCTACTATAATGATTAGGACCTTTAAATTACCGTTACATCCACAACCCACACGGTCATACATGTTTAAGTTCGGAAAATTTGAGCACCAGTTAGTAGATATACAGCCTATAGTTTTTCACAAATTAGTAAATTAATTGTTATTTTATCTTTACATCATCAACAATGCATCGGCATCACATTGCCTTTTGTATTGGGTTATCTGAATGTTTTGTTAGACCCTCGCCCTATTTTTTTCGTTGTTTCTCGAAAATGGTTAATAAGTAAACCCCCCTCTCCCTTTTGAACTTATTCACCAAGACTAGTATCCAGACTTTAAACCTAGGTTTCTTTTCAGTTCCACAAGGTGCACAAATTGTTTCACAATTTTAGCATGAGCCAAACCTCTATCTCAAGTCCAACCAACATCTTTGCCCACTTCTTCTTTAGATTCAAATCCTTGCTGAACCTTTCCTAAACCTTTTTGAAATTATTAGTGGATCTTTGAATCATGTTATAATATCTACATGCAAATTTTCAGTTCAAACGGAAAATATTTGGACCCCCAAATATTTCTCTTCTCTTCCTCTTTATTTTTTTTCCTGAAAAATGGAAGAATCAGTTCAACATAGCAAAACCGCGACTGGCCCGTCCTTTCTCCCTAGGCTTTTCTCGGTGCAAGCATAACCTAGACCATCTCTCTCCCGGACAAGCCGGACTCATCTAACTAGGGTGGAGTGCTCGTCATCATGACCATCACCGATGGTGGAGCACACAACCACTGACTACCACGTCGTTGTAGAGAGTCCTGCCCATGCCATCGTCCACGAGACAACATGGCCGGAAATGTAGCATGAAACACAAATCATCATCACCGAGGTGCACCGACTGTTCAGGTCATTACGAGCAAATGAAGAGGAATCATGCCTAGTAGTCCCCGGATAACACGTGATGTCAAAGCCAAGGTCGTATACTGGTCCTGGTCAACTCATGGACGGATCTGGATCATGTTTGTTGAATCTAGCCTGACATGCACAATGACGCTGGCCCCAGGCGCACCCACGGACCCGCATCTCATGACAGTTGGTATCTCCAACCGGGACTAAAGGGGGGGGGCCTTTAGTCCCGGTTGGAGATACCAACCGGGACTAAAGGGTCTGGCACCGTTCGAAGCCGGTCACAAACCCTTTAGTCCCAGTTGGTGTCTCCAACCGGGACTAAAGGTCCCGTTCGAACCGGGACTGATGCCTGCGCCGCACGAACCGGGACTAATGCTCACATTAGTCCCGGTTCGTAATGCAACCGGGACTAATGTGTAGATTGAGCTGTGACGAAAGCCCTGTTATGTACTAGTGCACCCGTAAGTGAAAAATAACTCTTTGTTAGTCGTTTCTCTGATTTTTGTGCCTGTTGTTAAAACTGTCCCTAAACACAGAGTAAACTACCTACCTCGCCACTCGGAAGTGAAAAAACTCTTCATTAATTGTTTCTCTGCATTTCTCCACGGTCATTAAAACCACCCCTAAATTTAAAGTGAATGACCCACTTCGTCACTCGTAAAAGTGAAAAAAATGAGCGTTCCTCCTACTTGTTTGTACTCATAGAGCCCTGCAGTTTTTCATTCATCGTGGGATTGACCTTTTCTTTTACTTCTCCTACACACATTGAGGATGCATTTATAAAACACACATCAAGGATGAAGTCGAACATCGATCCATTGTGAGCATGTTGGAATGCATGAGTATTATGTCCGTACGCGCGTTGGTTGGTACACAAATATTCAAATACGTGTATAAACATGGTGTGAATATTTGGAAATTAATTTGAATACCACGATTTATTGTCCCGTTGCAACGCACGAGCTTTTTGCTATGTTACTAAAAACAAGGTGTGTTCCTCTGATTCTTTTCATCCGTTTACCGTAGGATTACCTCCTCTCCCGTATCTATCCGAGGTGGTACTAAAAATTTTGTATGTTCGTCCATCATGAATAACCCATTAAGTCAGGCCCAATGAAGCCTGGCGGAGACCACAAAACTGACGAAAGTAACAGGAGATGAATCCCTAAAGAAAACATGGGCCTATGTGAAGTAGACTTTCACGTTCAGCCAAATAAAAGATAAAAAGAAGAAGAAAAATGCCGACCTGAGGAGTTAAACTCACATCCAAGGATTTAACGAGATGTTGTAGTCAGTGTAATAGCCAACAGAGAGGCAGACCATAATATGTTCAGATATACAGGTCGTAATGTAAATATAGTTTTGTCTACTATGTGAGTTTTGTCCTATTTACATATTTTTTGATATTTCTTTCCATTGTCTCTTGTGTGGGCCACGTGCAGATCTCTGTTGTGGCGAGCTGCGAAGATGTTGATTATGCTTGTGCCATAAAACAAGTTGGTTAACAAATGAAATAGTCCCATCTTACATTTTTACTTCTAATTCACTATTGGAAAACGAAATGTTGTCGTGTATGACGCATAGACGGCAAAGATGATTTAAACCACGGCGTAAATATACGTAAACCAAGTTGCCTTTATTCACCGTGTGTTCTTTTACAGATACTCGGCTTATATTCGAATAAGCCGTGAACCTGTGTTTTAACACTTGGTGTGTCAATAGATATAGGCGACATGTGTGTTTCCTGTATTGATTTCACAAATTTAGATATACCCGTGAATATAAGAATTAACAAGGAACCTAGAGCAGCAACTAACTCCCCTTTATCTAAGGAAAGGAAGAAAGGGTTGTCAAAAGAATGAATTAACAAAGTGCCTAGAGACGGATGAAATTAAATCTTTCAAAAATAAAAGGGATTGAAGGCAACATCATTTGTGTTACAAAATCTAGAGCAGCAACTAACGTCCATGTTACAAAATCATTAAGATGAGAAAAAAAAATCTACAACATCATTTGTGTTGCAGAAGTCCGTCCGCAACGACACTCATGTTTCAAAAAAGTTAAGGCAAAAAAAATCTACAATAAAATCTCTGTTGCAAAAGTTTACGCAAGAAGAGATATGTGCAAATGGTTCCGCAACACTGTCTTTGTTGCAATTGTGAAGAAAGAGCCGAGCCGATGGATGCGCCAGATCAAACGGCTGTGAAGGTGGTGGATCATTGAAAATAATCCACCGGCGGACGCATAGCGTCGCCCCTTAAAACAAAGGAATTAAGGAACTAACTTCCGACCGGCATAAAAAAAGGGATGTGGGAAATGAAGAAACTAAATCCTAGTCCGGGGATGCCAACGACGCCCCAATGAGATGCGACCTCGAGAAAGTATTATTCAATGGAGGAACAGATGTGAAGACAAACAGGAGCTTTATTTATTCAATGGAGAAACTTTTGCACCTCACAAGACAATTCACAGCCAAGTATAATAAAGACAAAAATCGATCGAGAAACATGCATGCACGGACACGCGCACAGGCATGCTGCGGATGCATGCGCAGGAGAACTCAGAGACGAGGTCTGGCTGCGGCGTCACGCAGCGCATACTTGGCACGGGTAAGACCAAGGTACTCCGCCGTGAGAGGCTTGAAGACACGCTGCTCGTCCGACTCGAGCGCCGCCGCGAGGCGAGGCCATATGAAGGCGCTGATGATCCACGTTCCCGGGTTTCCCGGCTTGGCGGAGACGCACAAAAACCCCGTGCATAGCCTCCCGAGGTTGGCGTCCACCGGCATCGCCAGCGCGGCGTGGCCGAAGCCGAAGTCGGTGTCGTTGGGGAACGTCGTCCACACCGTCTGCGTTATCGTGGGGCTGCCGAGCCCGATGAAGGACGTCTCGATGAACTTTTGTGGCTTGTGCACCTCCAGCCAGTCCACCATGTCCTGGTACAGCTCGTCGTAGTTGACGGAGGTGATGGCCTCCCGCACCATGCTTGCCACCTCCACGAGCGGCTTGCTCAGCACCGTGCCCACGGCCTCGTCCGCCAGCACGTAGGACGTCACGTTCCCCGCGTAGTTGCGCAGCGCCGACCGGAGCTCCGGAGAGGAGACACGCTTTCGGCCGTCCACCCACCACAGCATGCGGCAGCGCTTCTCGGCCTCGGGCAGCAGCTTCGACGCGCCAACGATACCTGCCAGGGCCTTCCAGAGGTACGCCGACACCGCCTGGACGCGCGTCGCCCGCTGGCCCTCCGTGTTCGCCGCCTCGCGCAGCATGGCGATGTCGCGCTCCTCCACGTAGTAGAGGCGCTCGATGAAGCTCGCCTCGGCCGTCAGGGCGTTCACCTCGTGCTCATGGTCCCACTGGGTGAACATGCCGTCCAACGACGGGTCGTACTGCGGCGGGTCTCGAGGGCTGAACAGCGAGCGGTCGTGGCTGGGTCCGCCCTCGGAGATGGTCCCTGACCGGACCAGCTCGGACCACATCCTCACGAGCATGATCCCGACGTTCCCGTCGCCGATCAGGTTGTTGGTGGCCCACACGACGGCGAAGCCCCCGCAGGTGAAGGACACCAGCTGCACTGACAACGGCACCTCCGCTGCGTACGGCAGCTGAATCCTCTTCAGCGACTCCTCCGACAGGCCCCAATCCAGGGTCCACAGCTCCACACCGGCGTCTCCGACGATGAGCTCCGTTCCTTGGTTGAAGCAGTGGAGCTCGGGCATGCCGGAGCTCGGATTGACCGCGATGCGGCCAGCCATGGGGTAGAAATAGTTGAGGAAGGACGGCAGGTGGGCCTCGAAGGCGGCCACAACGGAGTTAAAGTCGCCGGTGGGAGGCTTGGGGTAGACGCACGTCACCGACCCTTGTGCGGAGTTGGGGTAGAGGTCGAGGTTGTTGAAGGCGGCAACATGCGGCTTGATCGACGGATCAGAGGCTTTCACGAGGCGGCGACTCAACACCCTGATGGGCAAGCCATTTCCTGCACTGGCGCGCTTAGGCAACCCCATTGATTCCTAGTTAGTGCTCTGCAGCTATGGACTCAAATGATCAAGAGAAGCAACTAGAGAGCAAAGTGTGGATGCGTACTGCATAGCAATGGCCGCTACTTATAGGGAACCGCTAGCGTTTCATCGGACTACTGATACCTAAGTTTCAACAGACTATATACTCCCACACCATACGATTGAACTGAATTGAAGCATCTGATTGAGCCAAGGAAACATATGCATGCATCAAATGTATTCCCAAATCAAAAACAGCTTCCCAGAAATCACGGTAATAACTCTATTTTCTGTTGTTTTTTGTAAGTCGTGATTTGCTTCTACCAAATAAGTATAGAAATTAATGTTTCTGAAAAATTACAAGAAAGACTCTATTTTTGTTATTTAAAACGCTGCCGGTAGTGTGTTTTATCATAAGTTAGTATAACCCATATGATGATAGTGTATAATACTAGTATCGTATGTTAGTATCTTAGATAATCTTATTTATTTTCACACATGACATATAAGTGTCATGCATAATCCATGTGGAGACTTGTTATAATCAGTCATATGATTCCCGAGAGTCACCCGCAAAAAAAAAAAATTATGATTCCCGAGCGAGTTTTCTATTTTACCCGGGCTTACATCGACAAGTGATACATGTGCAAGATACGCAGGGAAGATGGATGTGTGGCACTGCATGAAACATTAGTAATTACATACAATTGCCAAGCAGTGTGAGATATATCCAAGAGAAATAAATTTGGGGCCAAGAAACTGATGTATGTAAGAAAAGCTAAAGGCATCTTCAACGGCGACCCGCAAATTTCCTCCCGCATCCGTCCGCGGAGCTCCACTCCCACGACAAGGATACGACGCAGCGTCTTCGACGGGAGCTCCACTCCCACGACAAGAAACTGATATAAACATGAAGGATTTCATACAAATCGGACGAAATATTTACATTTTGGACATATTTTAACTAAAAAGATAAAACTATGTGCATAAACGGTCGCGCGGAGCTCCACTCCCACGACAAGGATACGACGCAGCGTCTTCGACGGGAGCGACGATGCCAGTGCCGCCCTATTCCCCGCTTTGCCGGCATGCATCAACTCCCCACTCTAACGCGATCTGACTTGGAACGGTGAGTTGCTGAACCACACACCGGCTTGGGCGGCACCTTGCTCCGTGGGGCCAGGCGTGTGAGGTGGAGCAGCGAGCTGCGTCGCTCATATTCGATGGGCTCGACGGGCCACCCAACCGGCTTTTATGCCGGAGAACTGCTCGTCCCGCTTGTCGGATTGCATCGAAAGGGTGGAGAAGGAAGAGACGGGGAACGGACTTGATGGTGCGATTCTTGCCCGGCGTCTGGCCTCATTTAAATAGAGGACGGAGGGAAGGAGCTTGCCCAACGTTGTGTTTAATGTCGGCCCACTCGTGAACGGACGTGTGGCCGGAGTAGGCCCTCGGCTTCGAAAAGGGTTTAATGAAGGCATTTGAATGCGACGAGGAGGCATGTTCAGTTGGGCGTGCAACGGTTGGCGCCCTCGGCCAGCTCGTCACTTCAAAGGCGGAGTTAGTGAGAAATCGCGTCCGCCTTGATTCGTCTTTAATGCGAAGCGGCGCGCTTTACAGAGACATGAATGCGGGCAGCTGGCGCGTGGCATAAACGAGCTCGAGCGAGGGAGGAGTGGTTTGGGTGGGCCAAGGCGGTCACAAGCGGACTTGGGACCGGTCAGGACTCCCGCAAAAAAAAAACTACGTTCTCTCCGGTTTCGTGGGGAAGTACGTCCGGACCGCATCGCGAGCCGATACAGCACCGAGTTGGATGGCTTCCATGGTCCAGCATGTCCGACTGTCCCCCTATCCGCCCCACCTATGAACCGGATAAGGGGGTGCTGGTGAGCCTGAGAGTTTGGGACGGGTTTGCCAATGTGATTGGGTACAATTTTTCTATTCTGACAATGACCGGGCAGGCCGCTCGGACATTTAGGGCGGTTATGACGGCTCCCGTTCTAGATGCTCAAATGCAACCGTATGGACGAGAAGTAAATATTGTATTTTGAAATAGTATTTGGGTACAGTATTTCTAGGGCTTTACAACTCCTACTTGTGAAATGGGCGCCAAAGTTGCTCCCCAAACGCTCCATGGATATATTTCTTTATTGACACGCTTACAAAATCTCGTTCAGTTAATAATAATTTACTGATTTCTCTAGAATAAAAGAACGAAAGAGATTAGAATGCTTGTTAATCATCAAATGGTAAAAAATACAAGTATATCATAAGGACCGGCAACCCATATTATTAAGCACCGCATGGCACATGTGGTTCCTTCCCCTCCGTCGGCTGCTCCGGCGGCGGGAGGGTGGGGGAGCCCCGTCCCACGGCGTGTACATAGCGTAGGAATCGGTAGGGTTCCGGCTGGCAGCGCTTGGGAGGTGGCGGAGCTACTGGATCGGATTTTGGCGTCGGCGCTGTTCCCCTCCGGCGGTGGCGCTCCCTGGAGCTTCTCCGTCACGCGCGCGACTTTCCTGAGCTTGAGGTTCTTCGGTTTTCTCGAGTTCGTCTCACCACGACCGGATCTGGGTGTGCGGCGGATCTGGATGAAGTTGTTGTGGAGGATGGTGCAGTGGTTCTTCGCGGCGGCGCCGGCGTTCTCCGGTGTAGGCTCTTCGGAGCCGGTGCTCGGTGACTTCCCGTCTGCGGTGTGGTGGGCTCCAGCGATCCAAGGTCTTGGGGAGCTTCAGCAGCGGCGCGCCATCGACAGCTCCGGCTCGTCGTCATCGTCGGGATCCAGAGGATCTCTTTGTAATTTTCTCTTGGTTCTGGGTCTATCTGTAAGATCGGAGAATTAATATATCATCCTTTACTCGCAAAAAAAAAAAGCACACATCCTCCATCTCAGACGTCAACAGTTGAAACAGACGATCGTATGGTGGTTAACCAACCATATAGATATAAGGAAGCCAGTCCATACTGTCATTATCCATATGGACCTCCCTATAATTGTGAAGGGATAATTGAGCATATTGTCTACGTACCGTCACAAAATAATCGTGTCTACCGATGGGATAAGGGAGCCCTGGCATACAATATGGCATATAATTGTGAAGGGATATTATTATAGTCGATTCAGATTGTTTGCCAGCGACGATGATTTGGACTGATTTTGATGCTCGGGCATGCAATCTGTAATTCTGTATAGAATAGCAGTTCAGGATGATCTTTGAGCAGCCAATTATTCCAGCGAGGAGTAGGTCAGCCTTGAGCACATTGTTGAACAAACAAGCCTCTTGATATGTTTATGCTTTGTTACAACTCGTGCGCTGCGTGCTTCATTCTATTTTCCTGGCCACCAATCCAGCACGTCTTGAAACGCTGGACTTGTCACCATGTGCTTCATTCTATATTCAGCGTACAGAGCATCATGCAAGAAAAATGATGTACCAAGTATAATCCACGAGAACTATGGTACTTCCACCGATCCATATTACTAGTATAAACTTTGTACTAAACAAGCGACAAGTAATATGATTCGGAGATAGTACCATTGTAAGAGATGTAAAAAATGTTCCTCCCATCCGTAGAGATGTCTAGTAGAAAAAATAACTAGACTATGATACTAATCCTATGAAAAGCAATATTTTAATTTTCACTATTGGTCTTGTAAAGGGGACCCTACTGGAATACTAAATATCCTTAATATGTACTACAAATTTCTGGAATTTACAATTGGAGAATGTAAAAATATTGAATTAAAAATATCTATAATTTTGAAAATGGTTGTATTTCATTACTAGCAGCTAGATTTATTGTGGAATGGAAGCATTAATTTACACCCTTTTTTCTGCACTAGTGTAGGATACCTCTCAACCATGATGTCTTAATGACATCACTTACCCAACAATAGAGTAACCTAGTTAAATACAATGATTATTAGTAGTAATAGCCAGGAAACAGTTGGCTACACCTAAGGCCATGAATATCATTAATATAAGCCCATAATTTAACCCCTCCTAGCGCACTCTATGTACGCCGCAAAGGGAGTATCGGGTTGAGGTTTGAACATTCACATCTTGTACCTTGGTATTACCTCCATAGAGGGATTATAGGAGTAGAGTATTACCTCCACCAAAGAGGGCCTAAAACTGTATAAACCCTGATGCATACTCCCATCTACACTGCCCAATAGATATGATTGCCTCTACATTCATACCATGGTAGTATTGTCAGGATTATATCCATGACAATTGCCATGCATCATACAATGTAATACCACGTTTAATATGATATGGTATCATAGCTAGTATCATCCATATCAACTAGTCTCTTTTGATGAGGTGATATAAAATTAAATGAAAAAAAGAGGGTTGAGTATCATATCATGATATTGTATCATAAACTACTATATGTATTGCATGACAATAAATAAGGCCATTTATAATATATTACGGAGGTAGTATCATACATTGGTATTATATGCATGATACTAGTTTATGATACTATCCACTACGGAGAGCCTTATGATACGCCCATTGCGGGCATCCTTACATAGGTTATTAACTTGAACGCTCTATGCATGACGAATATAGATGGTTAGCAATAATTATAAAATGGTCTAGACTAATCACCGTTTATGATTAGGCTGCATGGAGTGGGTAGTATCATAAGTTAGTATCATGCATATGATATTAGTGTATGATACTACTTCTGCAATACATAGTATCCTAAGTTAGTACTTTTAAATGACTTTATTTATTTTCCTGGATGACATATAGTAGCATATTACTTATTATGATATGGTACTCCGTCCATTTTTAATTAATCTGCATATTAGCTTTGACATGAGTTAAACTTCATAAAAGTTTGATCTAATTTATCAAAAACAATCTAAACTTTCAGAATAATATATATGGCATGAAAATATATTGAATGATGGTTCCAATTGTATTGATTTGGTATTGTTGATGTTGATAATATTTTGTATAAACTTGGTCAAAGTTTAGAAAGTTTGACTCGAGACAAAGTTAATATGCGAAGTAAATAAAACGGATGGCAACTCCCTCTTTTGTCATTTAATTTTATGTCACCTCGCCAAAATTGCCTAGTTAGCATATGCATGTCACTAACTATCATACTCGAACTTACTTTTATACCATCTCACAAAAAATTGTCTAATTGACATGCATGATACTAGCTATAATACTCTCACTGTGGGGAACCCCAAAACCATGCCATATCGACGATGGTTTTTGATAAAATCTGGTTTTGGACAAAACTTACCCAGCGGCCAGTTGTGAGACTTGAGGGATCAAATGTTGCCCAAAAATTCTTCAGAGATCAAATGTAGACTTTTTATGAACTTAATAGACCAAAACATATATTTTTCTCTAAAATCTAAGTATTTTTAAATGCTATTATCTTGCGCGCACTAGGCAAGGCAAATACCGATGGTTAGCAATGAATAGAAGACGGTCTAGACTTTTGTTTCTGCGAATCAAGAGCTTTCATTCATTAATCAATGGGATAACAAGCGTTTTGCAGACAATCTACTAAAAAGTTTGGAACGAGTACATGATTTATCCAAAGACATCTTCTCCTAGTTGATGTGGCCTGCTTAGCACACACAAATATGCCCTTCGTTAGGCTCACGGCCAACAAAAGTTAACTGAAATGACTCGAAATTCCCGCTCAACTCTTCTCTATTTCCTGGAGGAATATTGGAGCCATCTCCGAACGATTTTGGTTTCCACCTCTCCATAGCTTGACAATCTCCTGCGCATCAGACTCTACAATAACCCGTTGATAGACGAATATCACAAGCAGGTCTAACACCATCACGCACGGGAAGGGCCTACTTAATTAAAGCGTTGGCGTCTGATTGACCCCTGAGTAAGGCTCCACCATGATCACGTACAATCACTCATATAGCTGCATCATTGTATTTTTCAAAGGCTATTAGCTTGCGCGCACTAGGCAAGGTAAATATAGATGGTTAGCAATAATTAGAAATCGGTCTAGACTTAATCAGCGTGTATGATTGGGCTACCAAAGGGTTGACCAACCACCTACCAGTAGCATTAATTATGTAATAATAATAGGAGAAAAATCAACAAATTATGTAATAATAATAATACGAGAAAAATCGGGAACGTGATGGCCGAGATGGAGAAACAACACCTCCTTGCTAATCCATGCCTATATATAGATCTGCTCATATACAGTGGGAGCTCATCAGAAACAAGCATAGTAACCATGGAATATTCCCAAAAGTTCAAGATACTCGATGTACCTCCGGTCGTGCAAGAGCTGGTGGCTGGCGGCGTGCAGGAGCCACCAGGCCAGTATGTGCTTCCTGAGCAAGACCGTCCCTCGGCTGTCTCCGAGATGCCGGAGCCCATCCCCGTCATCGATCTTGGCCGGCTGTCAGCCCACAGCGCCGAAGAGTTTGCCAAACTTCAGTCCGCTTTGGAGAACTGGGGCTTTTTCCTGGTAAACTTCTTTGAGTTTCTATCTCGATAATGTATAGTAATGAAGTGCTCATCTCTGGTCGATCTTTCTCCAGGCAGTTGGGCACGGAATGGAGCATAGTTTCCTTGCGGAGACGATGAGTGTGTCCAAGGATTTCTTCAAGCTCCCACTAGAAGAGAAGCAAAAGGTCTCAAAAATCGCCTACGGCGACACGCTAAGCATAGAAGGGTATGGGAACGAGTCGGTCGTCGTAGAGAATCAGCTCCTCGACTGGAACGATCAGTGCTTCCTCATAGTGGAACCCGAGTCCAAGAGAACCTATAAACTGTGGCCAACACAACCCCCTTCTTTCAGGTACCCGCTAGATTTTTATCACAATTGAAACTACCAGTATATCTATCACAATTGTACTACCGCCTTGATGTGGCGTCAAGATTCGATAAAAAGCCATGCTATGTCCTTGTAAAAAGTATGCAGCTAAATCGTTTGAACTTCAATTCTCCTGAATATATAACTTGTCAAGCAGACTTGTCATGAACACTATTTCTATAAATAATTTTGTAAAAAACATATGCATGTAAAAGGCAATAATTGATGGCCGCCTTAGATAGTGTTGTTGAAGACTCTGCCAACTATAACGTCCGTTCACAAACTGATGGAGTACATAATTAAGAAACCATGAGTTGATGAGTAATTAACGCATTACAGATGTCTTACCATCCACAATTATGCAGGGACATTCTATCTGAGTACACGGTCAAGTGCAGAGCGGTAGCCAACATCGTACTACAAAACATGGCCAAGCTGCTCGATCTGGATGAGGAATACTTCACGAACAAGTTCGCCGACACATCCTATACCCTAGTTGGCTTCAACTACTACCCTCCGTGTCCCAAGCCGGACCATGTCTTCGGCCTGAGGCCCCATACTGATGGTTCGGCGATCACAGTCAACCTCATCGATGCTGACGTTAGTGGGCTCCAGTTTGAGAAGAATGGCACATGGTACAACGTCCCCATCGTTCCAAGTGCATTGGTCGTGAACATAGGAGATGTAATGGAGGTACAGTATGCATAGGCGGCTGCATAATATTATTTTATCTTATCTTGCGCATGTCAAGTTGAGGTAAAAATAGCTTTATTTCATCCCGTGCCTGCAGATTCTGAGCAATGGGTTCTTCAAAAGCCTTATGCACAGGGTTGTAACCAATACGGAGAAAGAGCGCTTGTCGCTGGCGATGTTCTATTCATTGGACATGGAGATGGAGATTGAGCCGGTGCTAGAGGTGCTGGATGATAAGCGACCACCACGATACATGAAGATAAAGAACAAAGACTACATAGCAAAACAAACTTACATTTTTGCAACAGGCAAACAAACCATCGACACCTTGAAGATCTGAATTTGATTTTGAAGTGAAGGTGTTTGCTAAGCACAATTGTGAAGTTTGTTGCATGGACCACTCTGTTATGAGTTTGTGATTCTGTTTTACGCTCTTGCCAGATTTACATGTGCCAGTCGTAAGAAGTTTATGTTTTACCCTTTTACCTGATTTATGTGTGTGAAGTCCTTTATGTAAAGTGTTATGTAGCTTGGTTGGTTGTATGCAACCTAAAATAATAAGATGTATCCATGTTGTGCTACATCGGATGTAATGTGACTGCAGATGTAGAATATCTATCTATCTTATTAACTACTGGAAATTCACGCAACGCCAAGTGTTTAGCTCTAAGCCAAGAGACAAACCACAGGCACTCGGCAGAGTGACATACGTCGAGTGTTGATCTCGACAAAGCATAGAACACGTAAACAGAGATGGCTTTGCCCAAACACTGCCAAAAAGCACACAACAAAGACAAAAGACTCCGCAAAGATCATATAAGCCAAGAGTCAAACAGTGAACACACGGCAATAAGTTGCCATGCCTCATGCCCGTTTGCGCATAACGGCTCCATGACGTCGGCGTATCTTTGCCGAGCACTTAAAGAAGGCTCTCCGCATATATTTAAAAAAAAACTTCTCATAATATATGGCCCGTGGGACACTCCTGTCACCAACTCATTTGCACATTATTTTCTGTAAATAAATGGCATGTGTTCGTCGAGTGTTGCAGCTCTCGGCAAACCATTGTTTTGATGCACATCTCCTTTTCACGCTTCGTTCGTGATTTTATAAATCCCTCTTTTCCCATGTGGACAGGTGCTTCTCCAGTTCCTCTTGCCTAGACTTTCTTCTTGTTGTCACACCGCCGCTCAGCATCGAAAGTTCTTGTGCTCTTAAAAGAGGCCATCACATGACGCGTGCCAGTCCCCTAGATTTCCATGGCTGCCTACAATATTTGATACATTTATTGAACTCTTAGGGTTTCATCGCAGGAAATTGGAGATTTGCACGGCCGACACCTGAAATGATGTCCAAAAGCAGTGTGGAAAATCCTATTTGATTTCTTGGGACATGCATGCCTAGGCCTTGCGGAGCCGAGGGAGGGGTGATTCGTCTTCAACATATCTTTCTTGCTGCTATATTATCGTTCTTGTACACTTTATATGCATTTATATGTTATTTTATATCAAATTTTAGAACTAACCTATTAACCTTGTGCCAAGGGCCAGTTGCTGTTTTCTGCTTGTTTTTTGGTCTTTCAGGAAAACTGTACCAAACGAAGATCCAAATGCCACGAAACATTTTGATGATTTTTCTAGTCAAATATAAGACTTGGAAACTTCAGACGGAGACCGGAGGCCACACGGGGTGACGCCAAGCCAACAGGGCGCGCCCAGGTGGGATGGCCATGCCTTGATGGCTTGGGACCACCTCCAGATGACTCTTGACCTAACTCTGACTCTATAAATTCTCATAAATCGGGAAAACACCCGAGAGCCTGCCAAAATAATTTTTCCGCTGATGCAAGTCTCTGTTCCGCCGTGTCCCTACCTGGAGCCTGCTTCTGGTGCCCTGTCAGAGGGGGCATCGATCACAGAGGGCCTCTACATCAACCTTACCACTCCCATGATGATATGTGAGTACTTCACCATGTACCTACGGGTCCATAGCTAGTACCTAGATGGCTATATGCCTCTCTATAATCTTCAATACAATGTTCACCGCGCTTCCCACGGTGATCTATTCGATGTAATCTTCTTTGCGGTGTGTTTGTTGGGATCCGATGAATTGTGGGTTATGGTCAGATTATTCATGAAAATATATTGAGTCTTTGCTGAATTCTTATATGCATGATAGTTATAGCTTCGTATTTCTCTCCGATCTATCGGTTTGGTTTGGCCAACTAGATTTATTTATTTTCAGTGGGAGTTGTGCATTGTGATGGGTTTAATCTTGCAGTGCTCTATCCTCGTGACAGAAGGGGTCAAGACACGTATTGTATTACTACCGTTAAGGGGAAAAAGATGGGTTTTATTAAAATTGATTGGATTTACTTTGTCTACATCATATCATCTTGCTCCAAGCATTACTCTGTTTTTACTCAATACTCTAGATGCATGCTGCATAGCGGTGGATGGGGGGAGTAATAGTAGTAGATGCAGGCAGGAGTGGGTCTACTTGCTTATGGACATGATTCATGTATACATAACTATGTGCTTTTCTATCAATTGCCCAATAGTAATTTGTCTACCCACCTTATGCTTTCTTCGAGAGATGCCTCTAGCAAAAACTATGGCCTTCAGGTCTTCACAAATATTATTACTGAAACTTCAAAAATATTGCTTCCATTTATTTACTGTTATTTTATTTTATATTTATATTATCCATCTATCACTACTTAATACTTGCTAGTAACGAGTTCAAGGGGCTTGACGACCCTCTTGTCCGCGTTGGGTGCAAGTGTTTGCTCTTTTGTGTGTAGGTGCTGATGACGGGAGTTTGCGTGGTTCTCCTATTGGTTCGATCACCTTTGTTCTCACTAAGGGAAATACTTATCTCTATTGTGTTGCATCTCCTCTCTTTTTCGGGGAAAATCCCAACACAGTTTACAAGTGGCAGGAAGAATTTTTGGCGCCGTTGCTAGGGAGACATGATCAAATTCTTATCAAGTACCTTCACACAAATTATCATTCACTTGTTTTAATTTTTATTTGTTGTTATATTTTGATTTATATAAAAATCAAAAATACAAAAATATTTCTATTTGCTTGTTTGCTTAGTTATCTAGTTTACTATCTAGTCTACTCGTTTGCTTGATAGTTTACTTGTTTTGTCACCATGTCTCAAGATACTACTAAGTTGTGTGATTTCTAAAATACTAATAACACTGATTTTATTAGTACTTCTATACCACCCGCCACTAGTGCGGCGTTCTATGACATCAATGCCGCTTTGCTAAATCTTGTTATGAAAGAACAATTTTTGGGAGGTCCTAACACTACTGGAATCAGAGGATTTGCCATCTGCCAGTTCTTTGCCGTCTGCCAGTTCTTTGCCATCAAACAATTATAATGAGGATCACGCGTCGCATCTTAATACCTTTGTTGAATTATGTGATATGCAAAAGAAAAAGGACATGAATAAATATGTGGTTAAATTAACATTATTTCCTTTTTCACTATGAGATAAATTTGAAATTTGGTTTTCATCTTTGCCTCGCAATAGTATTGAAACATGGGATAATTGTAAGGATGCTTTTAGTGCAAAGTATTTTCCTCCCGCTAATATTATATCTCTCCAAAACCAAATTATGAATTTGAAACAACATGAGCAAGAACATATTGCACAAGCATGGGAGAAAATGAAAATGATGATTAGAAATTGTCCCACTCATGGCTTAAATCTATTGATGGTTATACAAAATTTCTATGCGGGACTAAATTTCTATGGATGGTTATACAAAGCTTGGTGTGTCCCTTGCTTAGGTATATAGCCTAACAACAAGTTGGTATCCCAAGTGTAGGAGTTTTCAGGAAGCAACAATTTTTCCGTGGAGGTAACGACAATCTGCAACAGGGGTTAATTTCTGCAACAAATACAACATATGCTTTGTTTGGCTTCATCATCCTCGACGACTATATCAACAACCACGACTACCTCAATCACAACTACACCATGATCGGCTACCTCAACACGGACATACATGGCTACATCTGCAATTACTCATCGGTACAAACTCTAGTCAACAGCGTCCGCATCGTCATGAGCGTCCACGAAGCTCCTGTTGTTACTGAAGTGGAAATAGAGGAGAGACAAGGAAGGCACCAGAAGTGGACATAGTAAATGGCCAAGGTGCCAACCCATCAGAGGCACAGTGGATGATGGTGCATCGGACTAGTCGACAGAAGGGAAAGCCTTTAAATTCAGTCCTAATTGTCTGCTTCACTCCCACTACGATTGAGGGGGATGTTACATCTATAATTGGGTATAAGTTAGAGATAAGGAGGTGGAGATAGAATAGGTTTAAACCATGTGTAATTTCTCTTGTACTCCAATTCTGCACCCATCATGTACTCCTATATATACCAATATGAGGTGACATTAATAAGACACAAGTATTAGGCTTTAAATAATTTCTATGGTGCATAGGTCCACTAGTAAAGGCGTCAAAACTTACATGTGCATGCATGGATCTTCCCTATAAGCTGATGGATCACCGCCGAGTAAGTATAGCTTAATTATAACAACTGAATAAAATTCCCCAAGAAAAAAAATATAGGGGCAACTAAATTTGCAACAAAAAAAAAAGCCTAAATCAACGTGATCTCCAATGATATTGTATTCCTGACAAATCATGGGATGATTTCCTAGCTGCAATAAGTGAGATTCCCGCCAAATCAGCCATGATTTAAAACGCGATTAAGCCACTTAAGGGTCATCTGGATGGTTTTATAATAGTTGACGTAATTTACATGCGGTTTCCACACAAAGTCTGCATGGTTTAGTCAATGAAACATGCACGGCCACTACTACAATGGTTAGGACATTTAAATTACCGTTACGTCCACAACCCACATGGTCATACATGTTTATGTTCCAAAAAATTTGAGGGCCAGTTAGTAGATGTACAACCCACAGGTTTTTACAAATTAGTAAATAATTATTATTTTATCTTTGAGTCATCATTACATCAGCACCATTGCATCGGCAGAACGTTGCCTTTTGTACCAGGTTATTTGAATGTTCTGTTACACCTCTAGGCCTATTTTATTTTGTCTTTCTCCGGAAATGTGAATAACTACCCCCCCCCCCCCCCTCCATTTTGATATTCCACAGAAAAACTAACCTCCACACTTTTCACCTAGCTTTCTTCTCAGTTCCGGAGGGTGCACAAATAGTTTCACAATTTTAGCACAAGCCAAATGTCTACCTCTAGTTTAAACCACATCTTTGCCCTCTTCTTCTTTTAAACTCAAATTCTGCCAAATGTTTCCTATTTGTTTTTGAAATTATATATAGTGGAGGTTTGAAACATGTCAGAGTAGCTACATGCAAAGTTTTAGCTCAATCAATAATTATTTGGACCCCCAAATATTTATCTTTTCTTCCTCTCTAATTTTCTTTCATGGCAATGTGGACCTTTCTCCCTGGCCTTTTCCATCGCGGAACCACACCCCAGCCCATCTCTCTCCAGACTCAGACCAACTCACCTATCGAGCATGGAGTGGTCATCATCATGACCATCACCGACGGTTGAGCACACCATCGCTGACAACCACCTTGTTCCACAGAGTCCTACCCATGCCAATGAGCCCATGACACAACATGGCAAGAACCGTAGCATTCGGGTCCGTACAGGTGAACATAATGGGAGAAGGCACAATAGTGGTCGGACAAGATACGATGTCCAAGCCATGGACGGATCCTGATCATCGCATCTAGCCACGATCACAACGAAACCTCGCCAACCCCCACCACACCTAGTAGAATGCCGTCGAGCCCAACCTCTCTGGACAAGGCTCCGTATCTGGATACCATGTTACAAGCAGGAAGGTCCTCCCTGCCACCGGTCACCGTGTTGCCTTCACATGGTGGCCACCACAGGCGCATCGGTGGCCTGAGGTGTGAAGACGTAAAAGGATCTGCGGGCGCTGCGATCTATGCCCTCTTCTTCTTTTAAGCGAGTGACACGGAGTGGCTGAGTTTGGTCCTCACAAAGATTGGCCATAGATGCACGAAAGAAAAGCGAAGAAAAAAACTTTGGTGAGGGTTTTCAAAATAACACTCTTCGCAAGGCCCTCTATTCGTCTAATGTTTTTTTGCTGATTCTGAAAACAAGTAAACGTCTCATTTGCGGAGTATCCGATGAAATTAACTCGACAAACAATTCCGTACTTGAAAAGTAAAAGTTCATAAAAAATAAACTTTGTCTGTGCATACATGTACATGCAAGAAGTTGTGGCTTGCTACAAGTGTTTAAATAACCATATCTTTTATTACATACATGAGTTTCACTACGGGAAAACGACGAGCTGCTGTGTGGGCCGCTCTTTGCCGTGTGCCCAGAAGCTCGGAACACGGCAAAGCCAGTCTAGGCCGTGCAGGTACAAAAAAGAGCACGGCGAAAATAGAGAACACGACAAAGACGAAATAAAGAACACAGCAAAGACATGAACACGGCAAAACACAGACAGGGCACATGGCAAAGCAGAAAAGCACGGCAAATTCGGAGGTGGCACACGGCAAAGCTCACCGGCACGGCAAAAATTCGTGACACGTGGCTTTCGTGTCCTCTTTTGACGGGGCCGTTATAACGGCTAATCTTTGCCGTGTGCACAGGAAAAGAACACGGCGATGTGCACCTTTGCCGTGTGGATCGCAAAGACACACGGCAAACGTCTGTCTTTGCCGTGTTCCTTTGTCCGCCGACACGGCAAAGATTGCTTTCCCATCTTTTCAATTCCCGCCTTTCTCTTCCCGCCGATTTTTCCCGCCATTGCAGCCATCGCGTCCCTATATATTGCCGTGTGTGTCTCGGCTCGAACACAAAACTCACCCAACCCAGCAATTCTCCACCGCCCATATCACCGCCGAAGCCCCTCCGATTCCCTTCTTCCGTCGAGATGCCTCTTCGTCTCCGCGCCAACCAGAGCTCCACGTCCGAACAAATAATTGATACTTGCATCGATTTTGACAAATTTTATATGGTTTTTTATCATAATCTTGAAAGGATTCTGTTGCTATACTATGTTTTCAAATTTGAACAAACTAAAATAATGTTTGCTTCAGATTTACAGAAAAAACCCTTTTGTTTTGACTTTTTTGTATATTTTTCATTTCTTGGCCAAACGAAACAAATTTTATATCTACATCCGTCAGATTATTTCTAGGATTGTGGTGGCAGGTGTAAAGACCCGGCACGCGGCTCTGGAGTGCGACCCCCTTCACGGGTCAACGGGGCTAGGGTTAGGCCGGCCGGGGCCCTTCGAGGGGTAGCAATGCCACCAAAGCATCGCTCCGGGTCCTCATACATGTCTTAAAGTGTGGTGGGATGTTTGAATAGGCAATACGTGGCTCCGGAGTGTGGCCCCCCTCACGGGCGGCGATACCACCGAAGTAACGTTCTGCGGTTCTGGTGTTCCGTGAATTTTCCTGAACACTCAGAGCGTGATCAATTCATGAAATTTTATGATAGGCTGGGCTCAAAATTTGATTTAAAATGTTCCTATGGGCTAACCTAGCACAACCAGATAGAAAAGTCCACTGGTCCAATGCCATCCGTCCAAAGTCAGAGGTGGTAGATCTTCGGGTCAACCGGGCCAGGGTTTGGCCGCTCGGGGGCCTTCGGGCCGAGGGTAGCAAACCCATCAAAACTTGCATTGGGTCCTCATACATGTCTGACAGTGTGGTGGGAGGTTGAAACACCCAGCACGCAGCTCCGGAGTGTGACCCCCTTCATGGACGGCACTACCGCCAGCACTTAGAGGGGGAAACTGCCACAGATTGTAGCTCAGAGGGAATCTTGTGATAGTCTGGGCTCAAAATTTGTTTTAAAATGTTCCTATGGGCTAACCTAGCACCACCAGGTAGAAAAGTCCATTGGTCTAGCGCCGTCCGGTGAAATTCAAAGGGGGTAGCTTTCCCGGTCAACCGGGCCAGGGTTATGCCGCTCCGGGGTCTTCGGAGGGTAGCAATGCCACCAAAACTTGCATTGGGTCCTCATACATGTCTGAGATTGTGGTGGGAGGTTCAAACACCCAGGACGCAGCTCCGGAGTGTGACCCCCTTCACGGACGGCACTACCGCCAGAACTTACAGGGGGAAACTGCGACGGAGGTTCAATCCGGAGGGATTCTTGTGATAGGCTGGGCTCAAAATTTGATTTAAAATGTTCCTATGGGCTAACCTAGCACAACCAGGTAGAAAAGTCCATTGGTCCAATGCCATCCGTCGAAAGTCAGAGGGGGTAGATCTCCGGGTCAACCGAGCCAGGGTTAGGCCGCTCGGGGGCCTTCGGGGGGTAGCAAACCCACCAAAACTTGTATTGGGTCCTCATACATGTCTGACAGTGCGGTGGGAGGTTGAAACACCCAGCACGCAGCTCCGGAGTGTGACCCCCTTCATGGACGGCACTACCACCAGCACTTAGAGGGGGAAACTGCCGCAGATTGTAGCTCGGAGGGAATCTTGTGATAGTCTGGGCTCAAAATTTGTTTTAAAATGTTCCTATGGGCTAACCTAGCACCACCAGGTAGAAAAGTCCATTGGTCTAGCGCCGTCCGGTGAAATTCAAAGGGGGTAGCTTTCCCGGTCAACCGGGCCAGGGTTATGCCGCTCCGGGGTCTTCGGAGGGTAGCAATGCCACCAAAACTTGCATTGGGTCCTCATACATGTCTGAGAGTGTGGTGGGAGGTTCAAACACCCAGCACGCAGCTCCGGAGTGTGACCCCCTTCACGGACGGCACTACCGCTAGCACTTACAGGGGGAAACTGCGACGGAGGTTCAATCCGGAGGGATTCTTGTGATAGGCTGGGCTCAAAATTTGATTTAAAATGTTCCTATGGGCTAACCTAGCACAACCAGGTAGAAAAGTCCATTGGTCCAACGCCATCCGTCGAAAGTCAGAGGGGGTAGATCTCCGGGTCAACCGAGCCAGGGTTAGGCCACTCGGGGGCCTTCGAGGGGTAGCAAACCCACCAAAACTTGTATTGGGTCCTCATACATGTCTGACAGTGCGGTGGGAGGTTGAAACACCCAGCACGCAGCTCCGGAGTGTGACCCCCTTCATGGACGGCACTACCACCAGCACTTAGAGGGGGAAACTGCCGCAGATCGTAGCTCGGAGGGAATCTTGTGATAGTCTGGGCTCAAAATTTGTTTTAAAATGTTCCTATGGGCTAACCTAGCACAACCAGGTAGAAAAGTCCATTGGTCCAACGCCATCCGTCGAAAGTCAGAGGGGGTAGATCTCCGGGTCAACCGAGCCAGGGTTAGGCCGCTCGGGGGCCTTCGGGGGGTAGCAAACCCACCAAAACTTGTATTGGGTCCTCATACATGTCTGACAGTGCGATGGGAGGTTGAAACACCCACCACGCAGCTCCGGAGTGTGACCCCCTTCATGGACGGCACTACCGCCAGCACTTAGAGGGGGAAACTGCCACAGATTGTAGCTCGGAGGGAATCTTGTGATAGTCTGGGCTCAAAATTTGTTTTAAAATGTTCCTATGGGCTAACCTAGCACCACCAGGTAGAAAAGTCCATTGGTCTAGTGCCGTCCGGTGAAATTCAAAGGGGGTAGCTTTCCCGGTCAACCGGGCCAGGGTTATGCCGCTCCGGGGTTGAAGATGACCCGGCAAGGAGGCGATCCGGCAAAGCGACCCGGCAAGATACCCTAATGGTACTCCCGGGAAGGCGGCAGCCTGACGAAGACCGAAGATCAAGATGGACGTAAGGAGACGTAAGATCAAGATAGACGTAAGCCAGCACGCTTACAAAAATACTTCTGGACCCTGAGCGGAATTAAGCGGTACTGCCACCCCCCAAGCGGTACTACCGCTTGAGCGGTACTACCATGTATTACTACCGCGCCAAGTACCGCTTACGAAAATACTTCTGGAACCCCGAGGACCCCCAAGCGGCAGTGGCGCGGCACTAAGCCGTACCCAGGGCGGTACTACTGCTTCCCCAGAGCGGTACTACCGCTTGCCATATGCGCGCGTTAGCTTTATGGGAAAATAAAGAAATAAAGAAAAGTGAAAATAATACAAAAATAAACATTTATAAAATATAAACCTTAATAAAATTTTAATAAAGAAACAAGGAAAACCTTAAAAAAAATGAAAAATAGCCCTTTGCCGTGTGCGTTTATCCAAAGCACACGGCAAAGGCCGTGTGTTTTGATATAAAGCACACGGCAATGATCGCTTTGCCGTGTTCAGCCGGGATACACACGGCGAAGGTTGCTTGGCCGTGTTTAACAGGTAAGGCACACGGCAAAATGGACCGCTTTAGGCCCACTTAGGGTTCCGACCAGCCAGTCCGACTCAGACAAAAAAAATAAAAATCCCCCACGCCAGCTCCCGACCCGGCCGCCGCCGCCCCCTCCACTGCCGTCGCCGCTCCCTCCACTGCCGTCGCCGCCCCTAGCCTCCACTGCCGCCCACCCGGTCGCCCCTTGCCTCCACCGCCGCCGCCCATTTGCTCCCCTCGAGCCGCCGCCCCCAGGCCCCACGGCGCTGCCGCCCCGTTCTCCTCCACTCGCTGCCGCTCGCCCCCACGACCAGCCCGCGACGGCATGGCCGAGCGCCGCCGTCGGCTCGTCGCACGGTAGACGCGGGCGGCCCGCTGCCACCTACCGTCCCGGGCGGCCCACCGCCACGACCGTCCGCCGCCACGACCGGGCACTGCAGGTATGTCCTCAGTCCTCTCCTATCCCATATTACTCTGCATGTACTCTGCTCTACATGTGGGATTTATTTGTTGTGTGCCATCCATCAATCAAGCCTGCAGATTTTATTTTCTTGCTTCAGCAAAAATTGTTTGTGTGCTAGCTGCTCATACTGGACGCCATTCAAGATTTTTATTTGTGGTGGAGGAACAGACTGAGGTTTACTACGCAGTAGCAGTACTAGTGTATCATATTTCTATCTAGTCCTCTCCTATCCCATATTACTTGTCTCAAATTTATTAAAATGTTCGATAAGGCTAGTTAGAAATATTTTGGGGGTGGGGAAATAGATAGGAATAATTTGGAGGAGCGCAGAAATATTTATAACCGTATTACTTGTCGCAGATTGAGAGCGGGGCTATCGTCGGAGTGCATTTTGGAGGAGCGCCACTCATCCTCTTCGGCGATCGATCACGCTTCGAGGGTAAGCCCTCGAACTAATACCGGATGCAATTATTGTGTAATATAGATTGAAAGCATTGTATGTATATTTTGGCACTGATTAAAGGATGGAGAATCGCGAGTGGATGTACACGGGCAGAACTAGTAAGTGGGACTTTACAGATGAATGGAGAGACAAGACCAAGCAGTTTGTGGAAAATGCGTTTGCAGACCCAAGCAGGCCCGGAAAAATATTCTGCCCCTGCAAGAAATGCCATAACGAGAAACGACAAACTCAGGATGAAGTGAGTAAACACCTGATCAAGAATGGGTTCACACCGTTCTACCATGTTTGGAAATTCCATGGTGAGAAGCCGCCAAAATGTGCGAGAACGGAGTCGCAGCAGAGTCAGCCAGCGGGACAATTTCATGCTGGGTTTGATAACTGCCTAGACGACTTCCTTGATGCAAATGCTCCTGAAAACCCTCATGAGGAGGCGGAGACACCTGAGGAGGCGGAGACACCTGAGGAGGCGGACACAAATGAGGAGCCGGAGCAAAGCACAAAGAAGTTCTACGAGACTTTGTTTGCTGCGCAGAAACCCCTTCATTCACTTACAGAGGTTACCCAGCTGGATGCCATCGCTCGCCTAATGGCCTTCAAGAGCGACAGGAACTTGAGCAGAGATGGGTTCGATGATCTTCTGGCTATTATTGGCAGCATTCTGCCGCAAGGGCACCTCTTGACGAAGAACATGTACGAGTCTAAGAAAATCCTCAGTGCACTTAAGATGCCATATGAGCAGATACATTGTTGTCCAAAGGGATGCATGCTATTTAGAAAAGAACATGCTGAAGCAAAATATTGCATCCATTGCAAATCCTCTAGGTACTTCGAGGTCGACCTTGGTAATGGTCAGAAGAGGCAGACAGGGGTTGCCCAAAAGATCCTCCGGTACCTTCCATTTCTGCCGAGGATCCAACGGCTTTTCATGACCGAGGAATCTGCCCAACAGATGCGCTGGCCCTCATTGGGGCATAGATATCGCAAGGAGAAGATGATACATCCATCGGATGCTGCAGCATGGAAGAAGTTCGTAGCTTTGCATCCGAAGAAAGCAGGCGACCCAATGAGTGTGGCAGTTGCGATATCCGTCGATGGGTTCAATCCATATGGCATGTCAGCTGCAACATATAGCTGTTGGCCCGTGTTTGTTATTCCCCTGAACCTGCCCCCTGGCGTTGTCATGAGATCGCAGAACATGTTTGTGTCGCTGATAATCCCAGGGCCGAAATACCCGGGTAAGAACATGAGTGTGTACCTGGAACCGCTGGTGGATGACTTGCTTGTTGGCTGGGAGGGGCGCGGGGTGCGCACATACGACGCCGTAACAAAAAAGCACTTTGATATGTATGTCTGGTACCACACATCTCTGCATGACCTACCAGCACGTGCTTTGTTCTGCGGCTGGTGTACACATGGGAAGTAGCCTTGCCCCGTGTGCAGGCAGGCAGTGACTTTCTTTTGGCTGACAAAGGGAGGCAAGTATTCCTGCTTTGATGAACATCGAAAGTTCCTTGCCCCGAATCATAGATTCCGGAGTGACAAAAAGAGGTTCAAGAAAGGCGTTGCTATCACTGATCCACGACCACGCCTGAGGACCGGCGCCGAAATCAAGGCTGAGTTAGAAGCTCTCCGCCCTAAGGCCAATGGGAATGGTTTCGAGGGATATGGGGAGACACACCAGTGGACTCACATTCCATGCTTATGGAAGCTCCCTTACTTTCATCAGCTCGAGCTCCCGCATAACATTGATGTAATGCACACGGAAAAGAATATCGCCGAGGCCCTTTGGAGCACCATCATGGACACTGAGAAGACAAAAGATAACATTAAGGCACGAATCGATCAACAACAGTGGTGCGATAGGCCAGATTATGACATGAAGCCTCCTGGAGTCAAAGGCCCCAGATGGTCTAAGCCAAAGGCCCGGTTCTGCCCTTCACGGTCCGATCGGAGGGACATATTCCAGTGGATCGTGGAGTGCTTGTATTTTCCTGATGGGTACGCAGCTAACTGGGTGAGGGGTGCAAACATTGACACATTGCGGGTAGGAGGGCTCAAGAGTCACGACTATCACGTATGGCTGGAGCGGATAATGCCGGTGATGATTCGAGGCTATGTCGATGAGGAGACTTGGCTAGTGCTGGCAGAGTTGAGCCTTTTCTTCCGCCAGCTTTGTGCTAAGGAGCTAGACCGTAAAGTGGTTGAGAAGCTGCATGATCAGGCACCGGAGTTGCTTTGCAAGCTAGAGACACTCCTTCCGCCAGGGTTCTTTAATCCGATGCAGCATATGATCTTGCATCTCCCATGGGAGGCGTTGCAGGGGGGGCCTGTGCAGACCCGTTGGCAGTATGGGCCTGAGAGAGAAACGAAGAAGCTTCGTGAAATGTGTGGCAACAAAGGCAAGATCGAGGCATCCATTGCCGAGGCAGTTCTTAAGGTGGAGGTGTCAAACTTCACGACAAAGTACTATGATGAAAATATTGCCACTCGACACAATCCAGTCCTTCGTTACAATGCTGCCGACCCTAAAGATGTTGCAAAACTTAGCATCTTCATCGGGCTAGGTGGCAAATCAAGTGGCACGAAGAAAAAGAGTATCAAAAATCCCGAGTGGGACGAGATCCACACGTATTTCTTGAAAAGCATGGAGGAAGTGAAGCCGTACATCGAGTAAGTGTTAAATACTTAGTTGTTGCAAACATTTACTCGTTATTAGTTCGTGGCTAACTCTTCCGCTTTTCATTGCCATAGACAATTCAATGAAAAATACTGGAAGCTACGAAACAGGGGTCCTAACTCCAAAGAAAAGGATGAGCTCTTTAAAAAGGGTGGTGGTTACGGTTTCATTAGCTGGTTCTCGTCTTTGGTACTATTCTATCTAACTTTGATTCTAGTGCCGACATCCGTCAACCACTTCTCGTACTAAACTTCTCGTGGTAACTTGTAGGCAAAAAGGGACAGAAAGATGAATCCCGAGCTGCGAAAAATTGCCAATGGCTTTGAGTATTCTGCGGCCGCATACAATGCTTATGACGTGAATGGGTATCGCTTCCATACCCACGAGTACACACAGAGCCGGGCCAACCGAAAGTCAATAAATAGCGGGGTCTTATGTGAAGGCTCGGATGGACTCCATTACTATGGAAGAGTCGAGGGTATATACGAGCTGGATTACGGTTTTGGCAAAGGGCTAAATCCCGTTGTATTCAAATGTCATTGGTTCGACCCACGTCGGGTGAAACGGAAACCTGAGATTGGGTGGGTTGAAGTTGACCGACGCTCCGTATATGCTGGAGATGATGTATATATTTTGGCTACCCAGGCCTTTCAAGTATTCTATCTCCCATACGCGTGCAAGAACCCGAAAAAAGGTCTACTGAATTGGGATGTTGTGATCACTGTACCGACGCACAATAGGCCGCCTTTGCCAAACAGTGAAGATTACCGTCGCCTAGACCCCTCTACATATGACGGCGACTTCTATCAGGAAGAAGGGCTACCAGGGAAATTTACTATCGACTTGCCTTTCAATGAGGACATGGAGGAAGAAGACGAAGCTGCGGGCATGGAGCAAGACACGGCGCAAGATGAAGTTGAGGATGTCGAGAACCAACAAGACTTGACATTGCTTGAGCGGTTCCGTGCAGGCCTTGACGCTGACGATCCAGTGGGACCACCTCCAGGTTACGTGGATGATTGGTGGGGCAACGATGATAGCGATGATGACACAACAGTTGTTCGCGATGAGCCGGACACTGGCTACTGAAGTTTGTAGCAACTCTATGTAATAGTGATTGTAAAACTAGCCTATTTGTGAGAACTCTATGTAATAGTGATTGTAAGGCCCTATTTTGTATTATCGACTCGTGGATGATTTTGTATGTAATTTGTTGCATTATAATCTTCTTGATTTACTAGTTGTTGTCTGTATTAATATTCATCTATTTACATCATTTTTGTATCATGTGTACTAATGAAAGTAATCTTTTTGTCAATGCAGGTGATTGAAAGATGCCACGAGGAGGAGGCGGAAAAGGAAAGGGGGCGGCAAAGACCGTCAAGCACAAAGTCAAGAAATTGGCGAGTATTGTGACGAAGGTTGTTGGGACCGCTTCGGGATCCACTTCGAGACAGCCAGACAGTCCTCCCCCAGCCTGTCCTCCACCTCTTGAGCCCAGGAGGCAGCGTAGGAGGAGGCATCCTGTTAGTCCTCCCCCAGCCCACGAGGAGGTGGAGGCGGACGTGGAGGATGCGGAGGAGGAAGTGGAGGAGGAGCCTAGGGCCTCTGACTTTGTTCACCCGGGCTTTATTCGTCCCTCAGCTGAGGGGGAGGAGGAGACTAGGGCCTCTGAGGACGTGGAGGACAGCAGCTCTGACAGTGACTTTGAGGAGGAGTCTGGGGCCTCTGATGATGAGGCTGACAGTAGACAGTGGGTAGAGCCGGAGGAGTACGTTGAGTCTGATGCTGAGTTGTTGGATGCCCCGGCTATCACTCGTCGTCAGCGTGGGACCAGCGGGCTCCCCAGGCTACCTTACGAGCACAGTCATATTGAGCTCCAACCCGTTGGAAAGAGGTACATGTTTTCACAACTTATCAGTTGTGGTTGCATTCTAATATTATTTTGCTTTACTCATTGTTGCATTCAGATATTCTAATGTGATTTTTGCTTTTCATTGTGCAGGGCGTTTGCATATAAGGATAATATCAAGCCGCCTCGCTCCTATGCGAGCATTCTTGGCTGCCTCCTCAGAAGGAATTTTCCTGGGATTGTGAAGCTCCCTAGTGGTGGCAGAAGTGTAGCTTGGAGCTGGGAGCACTACAGGTATGCAAAGAAACCGAGCAACGAGTTTAGAGACATGCAGGAGAAGGTGCAACTACTTTTCTGGGTAAGTTCCATTCACTTCTCATCATTCAGTAATGCCTTTGACAATAGTAGCACTAATGGCTTTCACCCTTTTTTACCTTTGTGCATGCTTGCAGAACTACTTTGCCATGGAGAAGGATAAGGAGTTGCAATGCATGGCCGTGTTGCAGAAGATTTGTACCAAGATGGTCACGGACATGCACTACGAGGCGCGTGTGAGCTGCGTTCGCAATTGGTACGCCGAGAAGCAAAACATTCGCATTAGCAAGGCGCAAGCCCGAGAGAAGCTTATGGAGCCTTGGCAGTACATGCAGGTAATAATATGTGTATTTTCATTCATATGTGTATTTTTGACTTGTTGACCGCATCTAGTTTCATTAATATGTGTGCTTTCTGCAGGTGGTTCCTCAGTATGTGAGTTCCGACAAGAAATGCTACGCGGCGATGGTGGACTACTGGACAAGCGACGAGTACAAGAAGAAGCACGAGGATGGACAGATCCATCGAGCGGTGATGGACGGTGGATCACACTGCCAGGGCAGCCTCCCTCTCGAGGTCTCCAGGAGAAGAGAGGTGAGCACGGCAATTCTTTATTCTTGCTTTCGACGTTATTCTTTACTCCGCAGGCCCCCTTCACTTATCTTCATGCTCTCTCTTTTGCAGGCCAAAAAGACAGGCGTGGATCCCAACTTCTTCGATTATTGGGAACTGAAGCGTACCATGAAGAAGCCTCATCCTAAGATGGGGTCGATGTGGGTGAATAAAGGAGCACAGATGCGGAGTACCAAGTTCGTGGACAAGTTCAAGGAGGTACACGGGGCTGACGCCGACCCTCGCACTGCCCCCTTTGACCCCGAGGTTGTCGTGCTAGCGGGAGAAGGCGCGAGGAATGGGCGCTTATGGATTGGTGACGGCTCCATCGACCCTATGACCATTCCTAGTCTCTCCCAGCTCCGAAAGGGCAGGACGAGCTCCCAGCCTGCTATAGAGACCCGCCCACGGCTTGGGGTCATAGCTATAGACGAGATCCGGGTATGTTCTTTTTTCTCCCCAATCTACACTCCATTTCATATTTTCTGTTGCAACAATCATGATAGAACGAATGGCACAACGTAGAATGAGGTGGCCCAAGAAAGGAGACGGCGCGAGGAGGTGGAGGCTCTGGTGAGCCAGCAGCAGCAGCAGGTGGCCCAGCAGCAGCAGATGATGGAGTGGATGAGAGCCCAGATGGTTTCCTTGATGCCGAATGGCGGGACTGTTCCTCCTCCTCCTTTCACCTTCCCGTGGGTAAGTAGTCATGCGTCTAAGTGTCAATACATATGCCATTTTACTGTCTTGCACCTATTGTCAAATAATGCTCACCATTTTGATTGTTGTAGTCACAGAGTTCGGTGGGCGGCTCCAACAATGCGTCCCAAGGTCAATTGGAAAGCCCGTTGACGCCTCCTATGTCGGGTCAGCAAAGCATGAACAATCCGAATGCCCGCGCGTTGTTCCAGGTTCTCCAAAATTTGTGACTCACGTGCTTCTAAGTTTAGCCTCACTCACTTTAGTCTTTGAACTTGTCCAAACCATATGACTTGTCAATCTCATTTTTTTTTGCTTTGGAACTTGTAGGATGGGCATCATGAGGCCCCTTGATCATCAACGGCGTGGCCGATGGACTATGTGTTGTCAACTTGTTGGATGATGACCATTTGGTGAACTTGTAGGATGTTGTTTGGACTTGTTTTGATGTTCTATGTGCTATGTGTGTATGATGATGACCATTTGGTGCTCTATTTGCTATATTGCTCTATATGTTGGTATATTTGTGCTATATATGTGATTTTGAACTGTTGCATATATTGCGGTAATATGAATTTCAAGGCTGTAATCAAAAACAGCAAAAAAATGGACCAGGTAGGCGGCTTTGCCGTGTGCATGCACACGGCAAAGTATTTGCCGTGTGCATGCACACGGCAAACCTGCCACGTGGCGCGCACCTGTGCTTCCTGGGAAGGGTATGGGTGACCAAATGTCACCTTTGCCGTGCGCATCTGCTTGGCACACGGCAAATATGGCGACCACTGGGTTCCTGAAAGGTGCTTTGCCGTCCCGTTTGCTCGAGGCACAGGGAAAAGCACCTCCGGTTCTGCCGTGCTGGCGGCCTCCAGGCACACGGCAAAGGATCCAGAAATGCCGTGTTGGCATATGAGAGGAGCACGGCAAAGAATCGGCCAATGCCGTGTTTGCAAATGGACGGAACACGGCAAAGAGTCTCGAAATGCCGTGCGGGCATACTGAAGGCGCACGGCAAAGGGGATGCTGCGTGGCGCCGTCAGGTAGGCAGGAAACCGTCAAGTGCACTTTTGCCGTGTCAAGGGAAGGAGGGCACACGGCAAAGACTTTGCCGTGCTCCGCTCAGAAAGGCACACGGCAAATATTCTTTGCCGTGCCGTTTTTTGCCGTGTCGCCTTCGCCGTGCTCCAGTACACGGCGTCTGATTTGCCGTGTTGCGAAACGGCTTTGCCGTGTATATTGCCAACACGGCAAAGCTTGGTTTTCCCGTAGTGTTTCTTGGCTCCTATTTGATTTGTCTTGGATATATCTCACAGTGCCATTGGTAACTATATGGAATTACTTACGTTTCATGCACGACCACACATGTATCTTTCCCGTGTATACTGCATATGTATCACATGCAATGGTGGTGCCAGGAATCTAATAATGTGTGGTGAAGTGAGCATTGTGTAGATAGATCAATGCGTTGATAAGATTGTTTGGAATAATTTCTGTTATAGGTTGTATGTTGTTTTTGTAAAAAACTATGTTGTCAACTGACTATACAACTCAAGTTTGGCTTCTCCACTAAGATTCACATGACGTTGTAAGCCCGACGAGAATTGGAAAATCACTTGGGAACCATATGTCTGATTATAACAAGTCTTCGTAAAGATAACACATGACACTTTGCCCAACACAAATATATACTCCATGGACATATTATGCATTACACCAATTTGTTATGTGCTTGTGCACAGTTGGTATTGATCGCTATGGATATAGGCATCAACCAATAAGTATTTTAACAGCCACCATGGACATATCTAATTGGGCGCACAAATGAAGCAAGATTGTTACGTCCCTTTGTTTATTTGTTATACTTTTGAAAAGCACTGGTCGACCTTTTCTCTCGAATACAAAATGCAACATATGCATGCGTGTTCAAGAAAAGCATACTAAAATGCGCAAAGGGTGATTAGTTATTTTACTCCACAAGTCAGATGTACAGAGTAGGTGATGCTTAATTATAGTCTGCATACATATTTTACTCCACAAGTCAAACCTGCAAGGGCATGAATGAATCTTCCATATCAGCTGATGGATGGCCGGTCAGAGTAGGTGATGTTTAACAATAAGCACTATATAAAATAAGCCTAAATCAACACGATCTCTGACGATCTTCAATGATGTTGTACTCCTGGCAAATCATGGGATGATTTCCCAGCTGCGATAAGCATGATTCCAGCCAAATCACCTGTGATTTTAAATTGTGATAACGACACTTGAGGGTCACTAGGATGGTTTTATAATTGAAGTCATATACTTGCAGTTACCGCACCAAGTCTGCATGGTTTAGTCAATAAAAGTAGCATCACCGCTACTATAATGATTACGACATTTCAATTACCGTTACATCCACAACCCACACGGTCATACATGTTTAAGTTCGGAAAATTTGAGCACCAGTTAGTAGATATACAGCCTATAGTTTTTCACAAATTAGTAAATTAATTGTTATTTTATCTTTACATCATCAACAATGCATCGGCATCACATTGCCTTTTGTATTGGGTTATCTGAATGTTTTGTTAGACCCTCTAGCCCTATTTTTTTCGTTGTTTCTCGAAAATGGTTAATAAGTAAACCCCCCTCTCCCTTTTGAACTTATTCACCAAGACTAGTATCCAGACTTTAAACCTAGGTTTCTTTTCAGTTCCACAAGGTGCACAAATTGTTTCACAATTTTAGCATGAGCCAAACCTCTATCTCAAGTCCAACCAACATCTTTGCCCACTTCTTCTTTAGATTCAAATCCTTGCTGAACCTTTCCTAAACCTTTTCGAAATTATTAGTGGATCTTTGAATCATGTTATAATATCTACATGCAAATTTTCAGTTCAAACAGAAAATATTTGGACCCCCAAATATTTCTCTTCTCTTCCTCTTTATTTTTTTTCCTGAAAAAGGGAAGAATCAGTTCAACATAGCAAAACCGCGACTGGCCCGTCCTTTCTCCCTAGGCTTTTCTCGGTGCAACCATAACCTAGACCATCTCTCTCCCGGACAAGCCAGACTCATCTAACTAGGGTGGAGTGCTCGTCATCATGACCATCACCGATGGTGGAGCACACAACCACTGACTACCACCTCGTTGTAGAGAGTCCTGCCCATGCCATCGTCCACGAGACAACATGGCCGGAAATGTAGCATGAAACACAAATCATCATCACCGAGGTGCACCGACCGTTCAGGTCATTACGAGCAAATGAAGAGGAATCATGCCTAGTAGTCCCCGGATAACACGTGATGTCAAAGCCAAGGTCGTATACTGGTCCTGGTCAACTCATGGACGGATCTGGATCATGTTTGTTGAATCTAGCCTGACATGCACAATGACGCTGGCCCCAGGCGCACCCACGGACCCGCATCTCATGACAGTTGGTGTCTCCAACCGGGACTAAAGGTCCCGTTCGAACCGGGACTGATGCCTGCGCCGCACGAACCGGGACTAATGCTCACATTAGTCCCGGTTCGTAATGCAACTGGGACTAATGTGTAGATTGAGCTGTGACGAAAGCCCTGTTATGTACTAGTGCACCCGTAAGTGAAAAATAACTCTTTGTTAGTCGTTTCTCTGATTTTTTTGCCTGTTGTTAAAACTGTCCCTAAACACAGAGTAAACTACCTACCTCGCCACTCGGAAGTGAAAAAACTCTTCATTAATTGTTTCTCTGCATTTCTCCACGGTCATTAAAACCACCCCTAAATTTAAAGTGAATGACCCACTTCGTCACTCGTAAAAGTGAAAAAAATGAGCGTTCCTCCTACTTGTTTGTACTCATAGAGCCCTGCAGTTTTTCATTCATCGTGGGATTGACCTTTTCTTTTACTTCTCCTACACACATTGAGGATGCATTTATAAAACACACATCAAGGATGAAGTCGAACATCGATCCATTGTGAGCATGTTGGAATGCATGAGTATTACGTCCGTACGCGCGTTGGTTGGTACACAAATATTCAAATACGTGTATAAACATGGTGTGAATATTTGGAAATTAATTTGAATACCACGATTTATTGTCCCGTTGCAACGCACGGGCTTTTTGCTATGTTACTAAAAACAAGGTGTGTTTCTCTGATTCTTTTCATCCGTTTACCGTAGGATTACCTCCTCTCCCGTATCTATCCGAGGTGGTACTAAAAATTTTGTATGTTCGTCCATCATGAATAACCCATTAAGTCAGGCCCAATGAAGCCTGGCGGAGACCACAAAGCTGACGAAAGTAACAGGAGATGAATCCCTAAAGAAAACATGGGCCTATGTGAAGTAGACTTTCACGTTCAGCCAAATAAAAGATAAAAAGAAGAAGAAAAATGCCGACCTGAGGAGTTAAACTCACATCCAAGGATTTAACGAGATGTTGTAGTCAGTGTAATAGCCAACAGAGAGGCAGACCATAATATGTTCAGATATACAGGTCGTAATGTAAATATAGTTTTGTCTACTATGTGAGTTTTGTCCTATTTACATATTTTTTGATATTTCTTTCCATTGTCTCTTGTGTGGGCCACGTGCAGATCTCTGTTGTGGCGAGCTGCGAAGATGTTGATTATGCTTGTGCCATAAAACAAGTTGGTTAACAAATGAAATAGTCCCATCTTACATTTTTACTTCTAATTCACTATTGGAAAACAAAATGTTGTCGTGTATGACGCATAGACGGAAAAGATGATTTTAACCACGGCGTAAATATACGTAAACCAAGTTGCCTTTATTCACCGTGTGTTCTTTTACAGATACTCGGCTTATATTCGAATAAGCCGTGAACCTGTGTTTTAACACTTGGTGTGTCAATAGATATAGGCGACATGTGTGTTTCCTGTATTGATTTCACAAATTTAGATATACCCGTGAATATAAGAATTAACAAGGAACCTAGAGCAGCAACTAACTCCCCTTTATCTAAGGAAAGGAAGAAAGGGTTGTGAAACGAATGAATTAACAAAGTGCCTAGAGACGGATGAAATTAAATCTTTCAAAAATAAAAGGGATTGAAGGCCTTAAAACAAAGGAATTAAGGAACTAACTTCCGACCGGCATAAAAAAAGGGGATGTGGGAAATGAAGAAATTAAATTCTAGTCCGGGGATGCCAACGACGCCCCAATGAGATGCGACCTCGAGAAAGTATTATTCAATGGAGGAACAGATGTGAAGACTAACAGGAGCTTTATTTATTCAATGGAGAAACTTTTGCACCTCACAAGACAATTCACAGCCAAGTATAATAAAGACAAAAATCGATCGAGAACTCAGAAACGAGGTCTGGCTGCGGCGTCACTCAGCGCATACTTGGCACGGGTAAGACCAAGGTACTCCGCCGTGAGAGGCTTGAAGACACGCTGCTCGTCCGACTCGAGCGCCGCCGCGAGGCGAGGCCATATGAAGGCGCTGATGATCCACGTTCCCGGGTTTCCCGGCTTGGCGGAGACGCACAAAAACCCCGTGCATAGCCTCCCGAGGTTGGCGTCCACCGGCATCGCCAGCGCGGCGTGGCCGAAGCCGAAGTCGGTGTCGTTGGGGAACGTCGTCCACACCGTCTGCGTTATCGTGGGGCTGCCGAGCCCGATGAAGGACGTCTCGATGAACTTTTGTGGCTTGTGCACCTCCAGCCAGTCCACCATGTCCTGGTACAGCTCGTCGTAGTTGACGGAGGTGATGGCCTCCCGCACCATGCTTGCCACCTCCACGAGCGGCTTGCTCAGCACCGTGCCGACGGCCTCGTCCGCCAGCACGTAGGACGTCACGTTCCCCGCGTAGTTGCGCAGCGCCGACCGGAGCTCCGGAGAGGAGACCCGCTTCCGGCCGTCCACCCACCACAGCATGCGGCAGCGCTTCTCGGCCTCGGGCAGCAGCTTCGACGCGCCGACGATACCTGCCAGGGCCTTCCAGAGGTACGCCGACACCGCCTGGACGCGCGTCGCCCGCTGGCCCTCCGTGCTCGCCGCCTCGCGCAGCATGGTGATGTCGCGCTCCTCCACGTAGTAGAGGCGCTCGATGAAGCTCGCCTCGGCCGTCAGGGCGTTCACCTCGTGCTCATGGTCCCACTGGGTGAACATGCCGTCCAACGACGGGTCGTACTGCGGCGTGTCTCGAGGGCTGAACAGCGAGCGGTCGTGGCTGGGTCCGCCCTCGGAGATGGTCCCTGACCGGACCAGCTCGGACCACATCCTCACGAGCATGATCCCGACGTTCCCGTCGCCGATCAGGTTGTTGGTGGCCCATACGACGGCGAAGCCCCCGCAGGTGAAGGACACCAGTTGCACTGACAGCGGCACCTCCGCTGCGTATGGCAGCTGGATCCTCTTCAGCGACTCCTCCGACAGGCCCCAATCCAGGGTCCACAGCTCCACGCCGGCGTCTCCGACGATGAGCTCCGTTCCTTGGTTGAAGCAGTGGAGCTCGGGCATGCCGGAGCTCGGATTAACCGCGATGCGGCCAGCCATGGGGTAGAAATAGTTGAGGAAGGACGGCAGGTGGGCCTCGAAGGCGGCCACAACGGAGTTAAAGTCGCCGGTGGGAGGCTTGGGGTAGACGCACGTCACCGACCCTTGTGCGGAGTTGGGGTAGAGGTCGAGGTTGTTGAAGGCGGCAACATGCGGCTTGATCGACGGATCAGAGGCTTTCACGAGGCGGCGACTCAACACCCTGATGGGCAAGCCATTTCCTGCACTGGCGCGCTTAGGCAACCCCATTGATTCCTAGTTAGTGCTCTGCAGCTATGGACTCAAATGATCAAGAGAAGCAACTAGAGAGCAAAGTGTGGATGCGTACTGCATAGCAATGGCCGCTACTTATAGGGAACCGCTAGCGTTTCATCGGAGTACTGATACCTAAGTTTCAACAGACTATATACTCCCACACCATACGATTGAACTGAATTGAAGCATCTGATTGAGCCAAGGAAACATATGCATGCATCAAATGTATTCCCAAATCAAAAACAGCTTCCCAGAAATCACGGTAAGAACTCTATTTTCTGTTGTTTTTTGTAAGTCGTGATTTGCTTCTACCAAATAAGTATAGAAATTAATGTTTCTGAAAAATTACAAGAAAGACTCTATTTTTGTTATTTAAAACGCTGCCGGTAGTGTGTTTTATCATAAGTTAGTATAACCCATATGATGATAGTGTATAATACTAGTATCGTATGTTAGTATCTTAGATAATCTTATTTATTTTCACACATGACATATAAGTGTCATGCATAATCCATGTGGAGACTTGTTATAATCAGTCATATGATTCCCGAGAGTCACCCGCAAAAAAAAAAAAAATTATGATTCCCGAGCGAGTTTTCTATTTTACCCGGGCTTACATCGACAAGTGATACATGTGCAAGATACGCGGGGAAGATGGATGTGTGGCACTGCATGAAACATTAGTAATTACATACAATTGCCAAGCAGTGTGAGATATATCCAAGAGAAATAAATTTGGGGCCAAGAAACTGATGTATGTAAGAAAAGCTAAAGGCATCTTCAACGGCGACCCGCAAATTTCCTCCCGCATCCGTCCGCGGAGCTCCACTCCCACGACAAGGATACGATGCAGCGTCTTCGACGGGAGCTCCACTCCCACGACAAGAAACTGATATAAACATGAAGGATTTCATACAAATCGGACGAAAATATTTACATTTTGGACATATTTTAACTAAAAAGATAAAACTATGTGCATAAACGGTCGCGCGGAGCTCCACTCCCACGACAAGGATACGACGCAGCGTCTTCGACGGGAGCGACGATGCCAGTGCCGCCCTATTCCCCGCTTTGCCGGCATGCATCAACTCCCCACTCTAACGCGATCTGACTTGGAACGGTGAGTTGCTGAACCACACACCGGCTTGGGCGGCACCTTGCTCCGTGGGGCCAGGCGTGTGAGGTGGAGCAGCGAGCTGCGTCGCTCATATTCGATGGGCTCGACGGGCCACCCAACCGGCTTTTATGCCGGAGAACTGCTCGTCCCGCTTGTCGGATTGCATCGAAAGGGTGGAGAAGGAAGAGACGGGGAACGGACTTGATGGTGCGATTCTTGCCCGGCGTCTGGCCTCATTTAAATAGAGGACGGAGGGAAGGAGCTTGCCCAACGTTGTGTTTAATGTCGGCCCACTCGTGAACGGACGTGTGGCCGGAGTAGGCCCTCGGCTTCGAAAAGGGTTTAATGAAGGCATTTGAATGCGACGAGGAGGCATGTTCAGTTGGGCGTGCAACGGTTGGCGCCCTCGGCCGGCTCGTCACTTCAAAGGCGGAGTCAGTGAGAAATCGCGTCCGCCTTGATTCGTCTTTAATGCGAAGCGGCGCGCTTTACAGAGACATGAATGCGGGCAGCTGGCGCGGGGCATAAACGAGCTCGAGCGAGGGAGGAGTGGTTTGGGTGGGCCAAGGCGGTCACAAGCGGGCTTGGGACCGGTCAGGACTCCCGCAAAAAAAAAAACTACGTTCTCTCCGGTTTCGTGGGGAAGTACGTCCGGACCGCATCGCGAGCCGATACAGCACCGAGTTGGATGGCTTCCATGGTCCAGCATGTCCGACTGTCCCCCTATCCGCCCCACCTATGAACCGGATAAGGGGGTGCTGGTGAGCCTGAGAGTTTGGGACGGGTTTGCCAATGTGATTGGGTACAATTTTTCTATTCTGACAATGACCGGGCAGGCCGCTCGGACATTTAGAGCGGTTATGACGGCTCCCGTTCTAGATGCTCAAATGCAACCGCATGGACGAGAAGTAAATATTGTATTTTGAAATAGTATTTGGGTACAGTATTTCTAGGGCTTTACAACTCCTACTTGTGAAATGGGCGCCAAAGTTGCTCCCCAAACGCTCCATGGATATATTTCTTTATTGACACGCTTACAAAATCTCGTTCAGTTAATAATAATTTACTGATTTCTCTAGAATAAAAGAACGAAAGAGATTAGAATACTTGTTAATCATCAAATGGTAAAAAATACAAGTATATCATAAGGACCGGCAACCCATATTATTAAGCACCGCATGGCACATGTGGTTCCTTCCCCTCCGTCGGCTGCTCCGGCGGCGGGAGGGTGGGGGAGCCCCGTCCCACGGCGTGTACATAGCGTAGGAATCGGTAGGGTTCCGGCTGGCAGCGCTTGGGAGGTGGCGGAGCTACTGGATCGGATTTTGGCATCGGCGCTGTTCCCCTCCGGCGGTGGCGCTCCCTGGAGCTTCTCCGTCACGCGCGCGACTTTCCTGAGCTCGAGGTTCTTCGGTTTTCTCGAGTTCGTCTCACCACGACCGGATCTGGGTGTGCGGCGGATCTGGATGAAGTTGTTGTGGAGGATGGTGCAGTGGTTCTTCGCGGCGGCGCCGGCGTTCTCCGGTGTAGGCTCTTCGGAGCCGGTGCTCGGTGACTTCCCGTCTGCGGTGTGGTGGGCTCCAGCGATCCAAGGTCTTGGGGAGCTTCAGCAGCGGCGCGCCATCGACAGCTCCGGCTCGTCGTCATCGTCGGGATCCAGAGGATCTCTTTGTAATTTTCTCTTGGTTCTGGGTCTATCTGTAAGATCGGAGAATTAATATATCATCCTTTACTCGCAAAAAAAAAAGCACACATCCTCCATCTCAGACGTCAACAGTTGAAACAGACGATCGTATGGTGGTTAACCAACCATATAGATATAAGGAAGCCAGTCCATACTGTCATTATCCATATGGACCTCCCTATAATTGTGAAGGGATAATTGAGCATATTGTCTACGTACCGTCACAAAATAATCGTGTCTACCGATGGGATAAGGGAGCCCTGGCATACAATATGGCATATAATTGTGAAGGGATATTATTATAGTCGATTCAGATTGTTTGCCAGCGACGATGATTTGGACTGATTTTGATGCTCGGGCATGCAATCTGTAATTCTGTATAGAATAGCAGTTCAGGATGATCTTTGAGCAGCCAATTATTCCAGCGAGGAGTAGGTCAGCCTTGAGCACATTGTTGAACAAACAAGCCTCTTGATATGTTTATGCGTTGTTACAACTCGTGCGCTGCGTGCTTCATTCTATTTTCCTGGCCACCAATCCAGCACGTCTTGAAACGCTGGACTTGTCACCATGTGCTTCATTCTATATTCAGCGTACAGAGCATCATGCAAGAAAAATGATGTACCAAGTATAATCCACGAGAACTATGGTACTTCCACCGATCCATATTACTAGTATAAACTTTGTACTAAACAAGCGACAAGTAATATGATTCGGAGATAGTACCATTGTAAGAGATGTAAAAAATGTTCCTCCCATCCGTAGAGATGTCTAGTAGAAAAAATAACTAGACTATGATACTAATCCTATGAAAAGCAATATTTTAATTTTCACTATTGGTCTTGTAAAGGGGACCCTACTGGAATACTAAATATCCTTAATATGTACTACAAATTTCTGGAATTTACAATTGGAGAATGTAAAAATATTGAATTAAAAATATCTATAATTTTGAAAATGGTTGTATTTCATTACTAGCAGCTAGATTTATTGTGGAATGGAAGCATTAATTTACACCCTTTTTTCTGCACTAGTGTAGGATACCTCTCAACCATGATGTCTATGACATCACTTACCCAACAATAGAGTAACCTAGTTAAATACAATGATTATTAGTAGTAATAGCCAGGAAACAGTTGGCTACACCTAAGGCCATGAATATCATTAATATAAGCCCATAATTTAACCCCTCCTAGCGCACTCTATGTACACCGCAAAGGGAGTATCGGGTTGAGGTTTGAACATTCACATCTTGTACCTTGGTATTACCTCCATAGAGGGATTATAGGAGTAGAGTATTACCTCCACCAAAGAGGGCCTAAAACTGTATAAACCCTCATGCATACTCCCATCTACACTGCCCAATAGATATGATTGCCTCTACATTCATACCATGGTAGTATTGTCAGGATTATATCCATGACAATTGCCATGCATCATACAATGTAATACCACGTTTAATATGATATGGTATCATAGCTAGTATCATCCATATCAACTAGTCTCTTTTGATGAGGTGATATAAAATTAAATGAAAAAAAGAGGGTTGAGTATCATATCATGATATTGTATCATAAACTACTATATGTATTGCACGACAATAAATAAGCCCATTTATAATATATCACGGAGGTAGTATCATACATTGGTATTATATGCATGATACTAGTTTATGATACTATCCACTACGGAGAGCCTTATGATACGCCCATTGCGGGCATCCTTACATAGGTTATTAACTTGAACGCTCTATGCATGACAAATATAGATGGTTAGCAATAATTATAAAATGGTCTAGACTAATCACCGTTTATGATTAGGCTGCATGGAGTGGGTAGTATCATAAGTTGGTATCATGCATATGATACTAGTGTATGATACTACTTCTGCAATACATAGTATCCTAAGTTAGTACTTTTAAATGACTTTATTTATTTTCCTGGATGACATATAGTAGCATATTACTTATTATGATATGGTACTCCGTCCATTTTTAATTAATCTGCATATTAGCTTTGACATGAGTTAAACTTCATAAAAGTTTGATCTAATTTATCAAAAACAATCTAAACTTTCAGAATAATATATATGGCATGAAAATATATTGAATGATGGTTCCAATTGTATTGATTTGGTATTGTTGATGTTGATAATATTTTGTATAAACTTGGTCAAAGTTTAGAAAGTTTGACTCGAGACAAAGTTAATATGCGAAGTAAATAAAACGGATGGCAACTCCCTCTTTTGTCATTTAATTTTATGTCACCTCGCCAAAATTGCCTAGTTAGCATATGCATGTCACTAACTATCATACTCGAACTTACTTTTATACCATCTCACAAAAAATTGTCTAATTGACATGCATGATACTAGCTATAATACTCTCACTGTGGGGAACCCCAAAACCATGCCATATCGACGATGGTTTTTGATAAAATCTGGTTTTGGACAAAACTTACCCAGCGGCCAGTTGTGAGACTTGAGGGATCAAATGTTGCCCAAAAATTCTTCAGAGATCAAATGTAGACTTTTTATGAACTTAATAGACCAAAACATATATTTTTCTCTAAAATCTAAGTATTTTTAAATGCTATTATCTTGCGCGCACTAGGCAAGGCAAATACCGATGGTTAGCAATGAATAGAAGACGGTCTAGACTTTTGTTTCTGCGAATCAAGAGCTTTCATTCATTAATCAATGGGATAACAAGCGTTTTGCAGACAATCTACTAAAAAGTTTGGAACGAGTACATGATTTATCCAAAGACATCTTCTCCTAGTTGATGTGGCCTGCTTAGCACACACAAATATGCCCTTCGTTAGGCTCACGGCCAACAAAAGTTAACTGAAATGACTCGAAATTCCCGCTCAACTCTTCTCTATTTCCTGGAGGAATATTGGAGCCATCTCCGAACGATTTTGGTTTCCACCTCTCCATAGCTTGACAATCTCCTGCGCATCAGACTCTACAATAACCCGTTGATAGACGAATATCACAAGCAGGTCTAACACCATCACGCACGGGAAGGGCCTACTTAATTAAAGCGTTGGCGTCTGATTGACCCCTGAGTAAGGCTCCACCATGATCACGTACAATCACTCATATAGCTGCATCATTGTATTTTTCAAAGGCTATTAGCTTGCGCGCACTAGGCAAGGTAAATATAGATGGTTAGCAATAATTAGAAATCGGTCTAGACTTAATCAGCGTGTATGATTGGGCTACCAAAGGGTTGACCAACCACCTACCAGTAGCATTAATTATGTAATAATAATAGGAGAAAAATCAACAAATTATGTAATAATAATAATACGAGAAAAATCGGGAACGTGATGGCCGAGATGGAGAAACAACACCTCCTTGCTAATCCATGCCTATATATAGATCTGCTCATATACAGTGGGAGCTCATCAGAAACAAGCATAGTAACCATGGAATATTCCCAAAAGTTCAAGATACTCGATGTACCTCCGGTCGTGCAAGAGCTGGTGGCTGGCGGCGTGCAGGAGCCACCAGGCCAGTATGTGCTTCCTGAGCAAGACCGTCCCTCGGCTGTCTCCGAGATGCCGGAGCCCATCCCCGTCATCGATCTTGGCCGGCTGTCAGCCCACAGCGCCGAAGAGTTTGCCAAACTTCAGTCCGCTTTGGAGAACTGGGGCTTTTTCCTGGTAAACTTCTTTGAGTTTCTATCTCGATAATGTATAGTAATGAAGTGCTCATCTCTGGTCGATCTTTCTCCAGGCAGTTGGGCACGGAATGGAGCATAGTTTCCTTGCGGAGACGATGAGTGTGTCCAAGGATTTCTTCAAGCTCCCACTAGAAGAGAAGCAAAAGGTCTCAAAAATCGCCTACGGCGACACGCTAAGCATAGAAGGGTATGGGAACGAGTCGGTCGTCGTAGAGAATCAGCTCCTCGACTGGAACGATCAGTGCTTCCTCATAGTGGAACCCGAGTCCAAGAGAACCTATAAACTGTGGCCAACACAACCCCCTTCTTTCAGGTACCCGCTAGATTTTTATCACAATTGAAACTACCAGTATATCTATCACAATTGTACTACCGCCTTGATGTGGCGTCAAGATTCGATAAAAAGCCATGCTATGTCCTTGTAAAAAGTATGCAGCTAAATCGTTTGAACTTCAATTCTCCTGAATATATAACTTGTCAAGCAGACTTGTCATGAACACTATTTCTATAAATAATTTTGTAAAAAACATATGCATGTAAAAGGCAATAATTGATGGCCGCCTTAGATAGTGTTGTTGAAGACTCTGCCAACTATAACGTCCGTTCACAAACTGATGGAGTACATAATTAAGAAACCATGAGTTGATGAGTAATTAACGCATTACAGATGTCTTACCATCCACAATTATGCAGGGACATTCTATCTGAGTACACGGTCAAGTGCAGAGCGGTAGCCAACATCGTACTACAAAACATGGCCAAGCTGCTCGATCTGGATGAGGAATACTTCACGAACAAGTTCGCCGACACATCCTATACCCTAGTTGGCTTCAACTACTACCCTCCGTGTCCCAAGCCGGACCATGTCTTCGGCCTGAGGCCCCATACTGATGGTTCGGCGATCACAGTCAACCTCATCGATGCTGACGTTAGTGGGCTCCAGTTTGAGAAGAATGGCACATGGTACAACGTCCCCATCGTTCCAAGTGCATTGGTCGTGAACATAGGAGATGTAATGGAGGTACAGTATGCATAGGCGGCTGCATAATATTATTTTATCTTATCTTGCGCATGTCAAGTTGAGGTAAAAATAGCTTTATTTCATCCCGTGCCTGCAGATTCTGAGCAATGGGTTCTTCAAAAGCCTTATGCACAGGGTTGTAACCAATACGGAGAAAGAGCGCTTGTCGCTGGCGATGTTCTATTCATTGGACATGGAGATGGAGATTGAGCCGGTGCCAGAGGTGCTGGATGATAAGCGACCACCACGATACATGAAGATAAAGAACAAAGACTACATAGCAAAACAAACTTACATTTTTGCAACAGGCAAACAAACCATCGACACCTTGAAGATCTGAATTTGATTTTGAAGTGAAGGTGTTTGCTAAGCACAATTGTGAAGTTTGTTGCATGGACCACTCTGTTATGAGTTTGTGATTCTGTTTTACGCTCTTGCCAGATTTACATGTGCCAGTCGTAAGAAGTTTATGTTTTACCCTTTTACCTGATTTATGTGTGTGAAGTCCTTTATGTAAAGTGTTATGTAGCTTGGTTGGTTGTATGCAACCTAAAATAATAAGATGTATCCATGTTGTGCTACATCGGATGTAATGTGACTGCAGATGTAGAATATCTATCTATCTTATTAACTACTGGAAATTCACGCAACGCCAAGTGTTTAGCTCTAAGCCAAGAGACAAACCACAGGCACTCGGCAGAGTGACATACGTCGAGTGTTGATCTCGACAAAGCATAGAACACGTAAACAGAGATGGCTTTGCCCAAACACTGCCAAAAAGCACACAACAAAGACAAAAGACTCCGCAAAGATCATATAAGCCAAGAGTCAAACAGTGAACACACGGCAATAAGTTGCCATGCCTCATGCCCGTTTGCGCATAACGGCTCCATGACGTCGGCGTATCTTTGCCGAGCACTTAAAGAAGGCTCTCCGCATATATTTAAAAAAAAACTTCTCATAATATATGGCCCGTGGGACACTCCTGTCACCAACTCATTTGCACATTATTTTCTGTAAATAAATGGCATGTGTTCGTCGAGTGTTGCAGCTCTCGGCAAACCATTGTTTTGATGCACATCTCCTTTTCACGCTTCGTTCGTGATTTTATAAATCCCTCTTTTCCCATGTGGACAGGTGCTTCTCCAGTTCCTCTTGCCTAGACTTTCTTCTTGTTGTCACACCGCCGCTCAGCATCGAAAGTTCTTGTGCTCTTAAAAGAGGCCATCACATGAGGCGTGCCAGTCCCCTAGATTTCCATGGCTGCCTACAATATTTGATACATTTATTGAACTCTTAGGGTTTCATCGCAGGAAATTGGAGATTTGCACGGCCGACACCTGAAATGATGTCCAAAAGCAGTGTGGAAAATCCTATTTGATTTCTTGGGACATGCATGCCTAGGCCTTGCGGAGCCGAGGGAGGGGTGATTCGTCTTCAACATATCTTTCTTGCTGCTATATTATCGTTCTTGTACACTTTATATGCATTTATATGTTATTTTATATCAAATTTTAGAACTAACCTATTAACCTTGTGCCAAGGGCCAGTTGCTGTTTTCTGCTTGTTTTTTGGTCTTTCAGGAAAACTGTACCAAACGAAGATCCAAATGCCACGAAACATTTTGATGATTTTTCTAGTCAAATATAAGACTTGGAAACTTCAGACGGAGACCGGAGGCCACACGGGGTGACGCCAAGCCAACAGGGCGCGCCCAGGTGGGATGGCCATGCCTTGATGGCTTGGGACCACCTCCAGATGACTCTTGACCTAACTCTGACTCTATAAATTCTCATAAATCGGGAAAACACCCGAGAGCCTGCCAAAATAATTTTTCCGCTGATGCAAGTCTCTGTTCCGCCGTGTCCCTACCTGGAGCCTGCTTCTGGTGCCCTGTCAGAGGGGGCATCGATCACAGAGGGCCTCTACATCAACCATACCGCTCCCATGATGATATGTGAGTACTTCACCATGTACCTACGGGTCCATAGCTAGTACCTAGATGGCTATATGCCTCTCTATAATCTTCAATACAATGTTCACCGCGCTTCCCACGGTGATCTATTCGATGTAATCTTCTTTGCGGTGTGTTTGTTGGGATCCGATGAATTGTGGGTTATGGTCAGATTATTCATGAAAATATATTGAGTCTTTGCTGAATTCTTATATGCATGATAGTTATAGCTTCGTATTTCTCTCCGATCTATCGGTTTGGTTTGGCCAACTAGATTTATTTATTTTCAGTGGGAGTTGTGCATTGTGATGGGTTTAATCTTGCAGTGCTCTATCCTCGTGACAGAAGGGGTCAAGACACGTATTGTATTACTACCGTTAAGGGGAAAAAGATGGGTTTTATTAAAATTGATTGGATTTACTTTGTCTACATCATATCATCTTGCTCCAAGCATTACTCTGTTTTTACTCAATACTCTAGATGCATGCTGCATAGCGGTGGATGGGGGGAGTAATAGTAGTAGATGCAGGCAGGAGTGGGTCTACTTGCTTATGGACATGATTCATGTATACATAACTATGTGCTTTTCTATCAATTGCCCAATAGTAATTTGTCTACCCACCTTATGCTTTCTTCGAGAGATGCCTCTAGCAAAAACTATGGCCTTCAGGTCTTCACAAATATTATTACTGGAACTCCAAAAATATTGCTTCCATTTATTTACTGTTATTTTATTTTATATTTATATTATCCATCTATCACTACTTAATACTTGCTAGTAACGAGTTCAAGGGGCTTGACGACCCTCTTGTCCGCGTTGGGTGCAAGTGTTTGCTCTTTTGTGTGTAGGTGCTGATGACGGGAGTTTGCGTGGTTCTCCTATTGGTTCGATCACCTTTGTTCTCACTAAGGGAAATACTTATCTCTATTGTGTTGCATCTCCTCTCTTTTTCGGGGAAAATCCCAACACAGTTTACAAGTGGCAGGAAGAATTTTTGACGCCGTTGCTAGGGAGACATGATCAAATTCTTATCAAGTACCTTCACACAAATTATCATTCACTTGTTTTAATTTTTATTTGTTGTTATATTTTGATTTATATAAAAATCAAAAATACAAAAATATTTCTATTTGCTTGTTTGCTTAGTTATCTAGTTTACTATCTAGTCTACTCGTTTGCTTGCTAGTTTACTTGTTTCGTCACCATGTCTCAAGATACTACTAAGTTGTGTGATTTCTAAAATACTAATAACACTGATTTTATTAGTACTTCTATACCACCCGCCACTAGTGCGGAGTTCTATGACATCAATGCCGCTTTGCTAAATCTTGTTATGAAAGAACAATTTTTGGGAGGTCCTAACACTACTGGAATCAGAGGATTTGCCATCTGCCAGTTCTTTGCCGTCTGCCAGTTCTTTGCCATCAAACAATTATAATGAGGATCACGCGTCGCATCTTAATACCTTTGTTGAATTATGTGATATGCAAAAGAAAAAGGACATGAATAAATATGTGGTTAAATTAACATTATTTCCTTTTTCACTATGAGATAAATCTGAAACTTGGTTTTCATCTTTGCCTCGCAATAGTATTGAAACATGGGATAATTGTAAGGATGCTTTTAGTGCAAAGTATTTTCCTCCCGCTAATATTATATCTCTCCAAAACCAAATTATGAATTTGAAACAACATGACCAAGAACATATTGCACAAGCATGGGAGAAAATGAAAATGATGATTAGAAATTGTCCCACTCATGGCTTAAATCTATGGATGGTTATACAAAATTTCTATGCGGGACTAAATTTCTATGGATGGTTATACAAAGCTTGGTGTGTCCCTTGCTTAGGTATATAGCCTAACAACAAGTTGGTATCCCAAGTGTAGGAGTTTTCAGGAAGCAACAATTTTTCCGTGGAGGTAACGACAATCTGCAACAGGGGTTAATTTCTGCAACAAATACAACATATGCTTTGTTTGGCTTCATCATCCTCGACGACTATATCAACACCCACGACTACCTCAATCACAACTACACCATGATCGGCTACCTCAACACGGACATACATGGCTACATCTGCAATTACTCATCGGTACAAACTCTAGTCAACAGCGTCCGCATCGTCATGAGCGTCCACGAAGCTCCTGTTGTTACTGAAGTGGAAATAGAGGAGAGACAATGAAGGCACCAGAAGTGGACATAGTAAATGGCCAAGGTGGCAACCCATCAGAGGCACAGTGGATGATGGTGCATCGGACTAGTCGACAGAAGGGAAAGCCTTTAAATTCAGTCCTAATTGTCTGCTTCACTCCCACTACGATTGAGGGGGATGTTACATCTATAATTGGGTATAAGTTAGAGATAAGGAGGTGGAGATAGAATAGGTTTAAACCATGTGTAATTTCTCTTGTACTCCAATTCTGCACCCATCATGTACTCCTATATATACCAATATGAGGTGACATTAATAAGACACAAGTATTAGGCTTTAAATAATTTCTATGGTGCATAGGTCCACTAGTAAAGGCGTCAAAACTTACATGTGCATGCATGGATCTTCCCTATAAGCTGATGGATCACCGCCAAGTAAGTATAGCTTAATTATAACAACTGAATAAAATTCCCCAAGAAAAAAAATATAGGGGCAACTAAATTTGCAACAAAAAAAAGCCTAAATCAACGTGATCTCCAATGATATTGTATTCCTGACAAATCATGGGATGATTTCCTAGCTGCAATAAGTGAGATTCCCGCCAAATCAGCCATGATTTAAAACGCGATTAAGCCACTTAAGGGTCATCTGGATGGTTTTATAATAGTTGAGGTAATATACATGCGGTTTCCACACAAAGTCTGCATGGTTTAGTCAATGAAACATGCACGGCCACTACTACAATGGTTAGGACATTTAAATTACCGTTACGTCCACAACCCACATGGTCATACATGTTTATGTTCCAAAAAATTTGAGGGCCAGTTAGTAGATGTACAACCCACAGGTTTTTACAAATTAGTAAATAATTATTATTTTATCTTTGAGTCATCATTACATCAGCACCATTGCATCGGCAGAACGTTGCCTTTTGTACCAGGTTATTTGAATGTTCTGTTACACCTCTAGGCCTATTTTATTTTGTCTTTCTCCGGAATGGTGAATAACTAACCCCCCCCCCCCTCCATTTTGATATTCCACAGCAAAACTAACCTCCACACTTTTCACCTAGCTTTCTTCTCAGTTCCGGAGGGTGCACAAATAGTTTCACAATTTTAGCACAAGCCAAATGTCTACCTCTAGTTTAAACCACATCTTTGCCCTCTTCTTCTTTTAAACTCAAATTCTGCCAAATGTTTCCTATTTGTTTTTGAAATTATATATAGTGGAGGTTTGAAACATGTCAGAGTAGGTACATGCAAAGTTTTAGCTCAATCAATAATTATTTGGACCCCCAAATATTTATCTTTTCTTCCTCTCCAATTTTCTTTCATGGCAATGTGGACCTTTCTCCCTGGCCTTTTCCATCGCGGAACCACACCCCAGCCCATCTCTCTCCAGACTCAGACCAACTCACCTATCGAGCATGGAGTGGTCATCATCATGACCATCACCGACGGTTGAGCACACCATCGCTGACAACCACCTTGTTCCACAGAGTCCATCACCAACGCGCGCATGTCATTCGGGTCCGTACAGGTGAACATAATGGGAGAAGGCACAATAGTGGTCGGACAAGATACGATGTCCAAGCCATGGACGGATCCTGATCATCGCATCTAGCCACGATCACAACGAAACCTCGCCAACCCCCAACACACCTAGTAGAATGCCGTCGCGCCCAACCTCTCTGGACAAGGCTCCGTATCTGGATACCATGTTACAAGCAGGAAGGTCCTCCCTGCCACCGGTCACCGTGTTGCCTTCACATGGTGGCCACCACAGGCGCATCGGTGGCCTGAGGTGTGAAGACGTAAAAGGATCTGCGGGCGCTGCGATCTATGCCCTCTTCTTCTTTTAAGCGAGTGACACGGAGTGGCTGAGTTTGGTCCTCACAAAGATTGGCCATAGATGCACGAAAGAAAAGCGAAGAAAAAAACTTTGGTGAGGGTTTTCAAAATAACACTCTTCGCAAGGCCCTCTATTCGTCTAATGTTTTTTTGCTGATTCTGAAAACAAGTAAACGTCTGATTTGCGGAGTATCCGATGAAATTAACTCGACAAACAATTCCGTACTTGAAAAGTAAAAGTTCATAAAAAATAAACTTTGTCTGTGCATACATGTACATGCAAGAAGTTGTGGCTTGCTACAAGTGTTTAAATAACCATATCTTTTATTACATACATGAGTTTCTTGGCCCCTGTTTGATTTGTCTTGGATATATCTCACACTGCCATTGGTAACTATATGGAATTACCTACGTTTCATGCACGACCACACATGTATCTTTCCCGTGTATACTGCATATGTATCACATGCAATGGTGGTGCCAGGAATCTAATAATGTGTGGTGAAGTGAGCATTGTGTAGATAGATCAATGCGTTGATAAGATTGTTTGGAATAATTTCTGTTATAGGTTGTATGTTGTTTTGGTAAAAAACTATGTTGTCAACTGACTATACAACTCAAGTTTGGCTTCTCCACTAAGATTCACATGACGTTGTAAGCCCGACGAGAATTGGAAAATCACTTGGGAACCATATGTCTGATTATAACAAGTCTTCGTAAAGATAACACATGACACTTTTCCCAACACAAATATATACTCCATGGACATATTATGCATTACACCAATTTGTTATGTGCTTGTGCACAGTTGGTATTGATCGCTATGGATATAGGCATCAACCAATAAGTATTTTAACAGCCACCATGGACATATCTAATTGGGCGCACAAATGAAGCAAGATTGTTACGTCCCTTTGTTTATTTGTTATACTTTTGAAAAGCACTGGTCGACCTTTTCTCTCAAATACAAAATGCAACATATGCATGCGTGTTCAAGAAAAAGCATACTAAAATGCGCAAAGGGTGATTAGTTATTTTACTCCACAAGTCAGATGTACAGAGTAGGTGATGCTTAATTATAGTCTGCATACATATTTTACTCCACAAGTCAAACCTGCAAGGGCATGAATGAATCTTCCATATCAGCTGATGGATGGCCGGTCAGAGTAGGTGATGTTTAACAATAAGCACTATATAAAATAAGCCTAAATCAACACGATCTCTGACGATCTTCAATGATGTTGTACTCCTGGCAAATCATGGGATGATTTCCCAGCTGCGATAAGCATGATTCCAGCCAAATCACCTGTGATTTTAAATTGTGATAACGACACTTGAGGGTCACTAGGATGGTTTTATAATTGAAGTCATATACTTGCAGTTACCGCACCAAGTCTGCATGGTTTAGTCAATAAAAGTAGCATCACCGCTACTATAATGATTAGGACATTTCAATTACCGTTACATCCACAACCCACACGGTCATACATGTTTAAGTTCGGAAAATTTGAGCACCAATTAGTAGATATACAGCCTATAGTTTTTCACAAATTAGTAAATTAATTGTTATTTTATCTTTACATCATCAACAATGCATCGGCATCACATTGCCTTTTGTATTGGGTTATCTGAATGTTTTGTTAGACCCTCTAGCCCTATTTTTTTCGTTGTTTCTCGAAAATGGTTAATAAGTAAACCCCCCTCTCCCTTTTGAACTTATTCACCAAGACTAGTATCCAGACTTTAAACCTAGGTTTCTTTTCAGTTCCACAAGGTGCACAAATTGTTTCACAATTTTAGCATGAGCCAAACCTCTATCTCAAGTCCAACCAACATCTTTGCCCAATTCTTCTTTAGATTCAAATCCTTGCTGAACCTTTCCTAAACCTTTTTGAAATTATTAGTGGATCTTTGAATCATGTTATAATATCTACATGCAAATTTTCAGTTCAAACGGAAAATATTTGGACCCCCAAATATTTCTCTTCTCTTCCTCTTTATTTTTTTTCCTGAAAAATGGAAGAATCAGTTCAACATAGCAAAACCGCGACTGGCACGTCCTTTCTCCCTAGGCTTTTCTCGGTGCAACCATAACCTAGACCATCTCTCTCCCGGACAAGCCAGACTCATCTAACTAGGGTGGAGTGCTCGTCATCATGACCATCACCGATGGTGGAGCACACAACCACTGACTACCACCTCGTTGTAGAGAGTCCTGCCCATGCCATCATCCACGAGACAACATGGCCGGAAATGTAGCATGAAACACAAATCATCATCACCGAGGTGCACCGACCGTTCAGGTCATTACGAGCAAATGAAGAGGAATCATGCCTAGTAGTCCCCGGATAACACGTGATGTCAAAGCCAAGGTCGTATACTGGTCCTGGTCAACTCATGGACGGATCTGGATCATGTTTGTTGAATCTAGCCTGACATGCACAATGACGCTGGCCCCAGGCGCACCCGCGGACCCGCATCTCAAGACAGTTGGTATCTCCAACCGGGACTAAAGGGGGGGGGCCTTTAGTCCCGGTTGGAGATACCAACCGGGACTAAAGGGTCTGGCACCGTTCGAAGCCGGTCACAAACCATTTAGTCCCGGTTGGTGTCTCCAACCGGGACTAAAGGTCCCGTTCGAACCGGGACTGATGCCTGCGCCGCTCGAACCGGGACTAATGCTCACATTAGTCCCGGTTCGTAATGCAACCGGGACTAATGTGTAGATTGAGCTGTGACGAAAGCCCTGTTATGTACTAGTGCACCCGTAAGTGAAAAATAACTCTTTGTTAGTCGTTTCTCTGATTTTTTTGCCTGTTGTTAAAACTGTCCCTAAAAACAGAGTAAACTACCTACCTCGCCACTCGGAAGTGAAAAAACTCTTCATTAATTGTTTCTCTGCATTTCTCCACGGTCATTAAAACCACCCCTAAATTTAAAGTGAATGACCCACTTCGTCACTCGTAAAAGTGAAAAAAATGAGCGTTCCTCCTACTTGTTTGTACTCATAGAGCCCTGCAGTTTTTCATTCATCGCGGGATTGACCTTTTCTTTTACTTCTCCTACACACATTGAGGATGCATTTATAAAACACACATCAAGGATGAAGTCGAACATCGATCCATTGTGAGCATGTTGGAACGCATGAGTATTACGTCCGTACGCGCGTTGGTTGGTACACAAATATTCAAATACGTGTATAAACATGGTGTGAATATTTGGAAATTAATTTGAATACCACGATTTATTGTCCCGTTGCAACGCACGAGCTTTTTGCTATGTTACTAAAAAACAAGGTGTGTTTCTCTGATTCTTTTCATCCGTTTACCGTAGGATTACCTCCTCTCCGGTATCTATCCGAGGTGGTACTAAAATTTTTGTATGTTCGTCCATCATGAATAACCCATTAAGTCAGGCCCAATGAAGCCTGGCGGAAACCACAAAGCTGACGAAAGTAACAGGAGATGAATCCCTAAAGAAAACATGGGCCTATGTGAAGTAGACTTTCACGTTCAGCCAAATAAAAGATAAAAAGAAGAAGAAAAATGCCGACCTGAGGAGTTAAACTCACATAAGGATTTAACGAGATGTTGTAGTCAGTGTAATAGCCAACAGAGAGGCAGACCATAATATGTTCAGATATACAGGTCGTAATGTAAATATAGTTTTGTCTACTATGTGAGTTTTGTCCTATTTACATATTTTTTGATATTTCTTTCCATTGTCTCTTGTGTGGGCCACGTGCAGATCTCTGTTGTGGCGAGCTGCGAAGATGTTGATTATGCTTGTGCCATAAAACAAGTTGGTTAACAAATGAAATAGTCCCATCTTACATTTTTACTTCTAATTCACTATTGGAAAACAAAATGTTGTCGTGTATGACGCATAGACGGCAAAGATGATTTTAACCACGGCGTAAATATACGTAAACCAAGTTGCCTTTATTCACCGTGTGTTCTTTTACAGATACTCGGCTTATATTCGAATAAGCCGTGAACCTGTGTTTTAACACTTGGTGTGTCAATGGATATAGGCGACATGTGTGTTTCCTGTATTGATTTCACAAATTTAGATATACCCGTGAATATAAGAATTAACAAGGAACCTAGAGCAGCAACTAACTCCCCTTTATCTAAGGAAAGGAAGAAAGGGTTGTGAAACGAATGAATTAACAAAGTGCCTAGAGACGGATGAAATTAAATCTTTCAAAAATAAAAGGGATTGAAGGCCTTAAAACAAAGGAATTAAGGAACTAACTTCCGACCGGCATAAAAAAAGGGGATGTGGGAAATGAAGAAATTAAATCCTAGTCCGGAGATGCCAACGACGCCCCAATGAGATGCGACCTCGAGAAAGTATTATTCAATGGAAGAACAGATGTGAAGACAAACAGGAGCTTTATTTATTCAATGGAGAAACTTTTGCACCTCACAAGACAATTCACAGCCAAGTATAATAAAGACAAAAATCGATCGAGAAACATGCATGCACGGACACGCGCACAGGCATGCTGCGGATGCATGCGCAGGAGAACTCAGAGACGAGGTCTGGCTGCGGCGTCACGCAGCGCATACTTGGCACGGGTAAGACCAAGGTACTCCGCCGTGAGAGGCTTGAAGACACGCTGCTCGTCCGACTCGAGCGCCGCCGCGAGGCGAGGCCATATGAAGGCGCTGATGATCCACGTTCCCGGGTTTCCCGGCTTGGCGGAGACGCACAAAAACCCCGTGCATAGCCTCCCGAGGTTGGCGTCCACCGGCATCGCCAGCGCGGCGTGGCCGAAGCCGAAGTCGGTGTCGTTGGGGAACGTCGTCCACACCGTCTGCGTTATCGTGGGGCTGCCGAGCCCGATGAAGGACGTCTCGATGAACTTTTGTGGCTTGTGCACCTCCAGCCAGTCCACCATGTCCTGGTACAGCTCGTCGTAGTTGACGGAGGTGATGGCCTCCCGCACCATGCTTGCCACCTCCACGAGCGGCTTGCTCAGCACCGTGCCGACGGCCTCGTCCGCCAGCACGTAGGACGTCACGTTGCCCGCGTAGTTGCGCAGCGCCGACCGGAGCTCCGGAGAGGAGACCCGCTTCCGGCCGTCCACCCACCACAGCATGCGGCAGCGCTTCTCGGCCTCGGGCAGCAGCTTCGACGCGCCGACGATACCTGCCAGGGCCTTCCAGAGGTACGCCGACACCGCCTGGACGCGCGTCGCCCGCTGGCCCTCCGTGCTCGCCGCCTCGCGCAGCATGGTGATGTCGCGCTCCTCCACGTAGTAGAGGCGCTCGATGAAGCTCGCCTCGGCCGTCAGGGCGTTCACCTCGTGCTCATGGTCCCACTGGGTGAACATGCCGTCCAACGACGGGTCGTACTGCGGCGTGTCTCGAGGGCTGAACAGCGAGCGGTCGTGGCTGGGTCCGCCCTCGGAGATGGTCCCTGACCGGACCAGCTCGGACCACATCCTCACGAGCATGATCCCGACGTTCCCGTCGCCGATCAGGTTGTTGGTGGCCCATACGACGGCGAAGCCCCCGCAGGTGAAGGACACCAGTTGCACTGACAGCGGCACCTCCGCTGCGTATGGCAGCTGGATCCTCTTCAGCGACTCCTCCGACAGGCCCCAATCCAGGGTCCACAGCTCCACGCCGGCGTCTCCGACGATGAGCTCCGTTCCTTGGTTGAAGCAGTGGAGCTCGGGCATGCCGGAGCTCGGATTAACCGCGATGCGGCCAGCCATGGGGTAGAAATAGTTGAGGAAGGACGGCAGGTGGGCCTCGAAGGCGGCCACAACGGAGTTAAAGTCGCCGGTGGGAGGCTTGGGGTAGACGCACGTCACCGACCCTTGTGCGGAGTTGGGGTAGAGGTCGAGGTTGTTGAAGGCGGCAACATGCGGCTTGATCGACGGATCAGAGGCTTTCACGAGGCGGCGACTCAACACCCTGATGGGCAAGCCATTTCCTGCACTGGCGCGCTTAGGCAACCCCATTGATTCCTAGTTAGTGCTCTGCAGCTATGGACTCAAATGATCAAGAGAAGCAACTAGAGAGCAAAGTGTGGATGCGTACTGCATAGCAATGGCCGCTACTTATAGGGAACCGCTAGCGTTTCATCGGAGTACTGATACCTAAGTTTCAACAGACTATATACTCCCACACCATACGATTGAACTGAATTGAAGCATCTGATTGAGCCAAGGAAACATATGCATGCATCAAATGTATTCCCAAATCAAAAACAGCTTCCCAGAAATCACGGTAAGAACTCTATTTTCTGTTGTTTTTTGTAAGTCGTGATTTGCTTCTACCAAATAAGTATAGAAATTAATGTTTCTGAAAAATTACAAGAAAGACTCTATTTTTGTTATTTAAAACGCTGCCGGTAGTGTGTTTTATCATAAGTTAGTATAACCCATATGATGATAGTGTATAATACTAGTATCGTATGTTAGTATCTTAGATAATCTTATTTATTTTCACACATGACATATAAGTGTCATGCATAATCCATGTGGAGACTTGTTATAATCAGTCATATGATTCCCGAGAGTCACCCGCAAAAAAAAAAAAAATTATGATTCCCGAGCGAGTTTTCTATTTTACCCGGGCTTACATCGACAAGTGATACATGTGCAAGATACGCGGGGAAGATGGATGTGTGGCACTGCATGAAACATTAGTAATTACATACAATTGCCAAGCAGTGTGAGATATATCCAAGAGAAATAAATTTGGGGCCAAGAAACTGATGTATGTAAGAAAAGCTAAAGGCATCTTCAACGGCGACCCGCAAATTTCCTCCCGCATCCGTCCGCGGAGCTCCACTCCCACGACAAGGATACGATGCAGCGTCTTCGACGGGAGCTCCACTCCCACGACAAGAAACTGATATAAACATGAAGGATTTCATACAAATCGGACGAAAATATTTACATTTTGGACATATTTTAACTAAAAAGATAAAACTATGTGCATAAACGGTCGCGCGCGGAGCTCCACTCCCACGACAAGGATACGACGCAGCGTCTTCGACGGGAGCGACGATGCCAGTGCCGCCCTATTCCCCGCTTTGCCGGCATGCATCAACTCCCCACTCTAACGCGATCTGACTTGGAACGGTGAGTTGCTGAACCACACACCGGCTTGGGCGGCACCTTGCTCCGTGGGGCCAGGCGTGTGAGGTGGAGCAGCGAGCTGCGTCGCTCATATTCGATGGGCTCGACGGGCCACCCAACCGGCTTTTATGCCGGAGAACTGCTCGTCCCGCTTGTCGGATTGCATCGAAAGGGTGGAGAAGGAAGAGACGGGGAACGGACTTGATGGTGCGATTCTTGCCCGGCGTCTGGCCTCATTTAAATAGAGGACGGAGGGAAGGAGCTTGCCCAACGTTGTGTTTAATGTCGGCCCACTCGTGAACGGACGTGTGGCCGGAGTAGGCCCTCGGCTTCGAAAAGGGTTTAATGAAGGCATTTGAATGCGACGAGGAGGCATGTTCAGTTGGGCGTGCAACGGTTGGCGCCCTCAGCCGGCTCGTCACTTCAAAGGCGGAGTCAGTGAGAAATCGCGTCCGCCTTGATTCGTCTTTAATGCGAAGCGGCGCGCTTTACAGAGACATGAATGCGGGCAGCTGGCGCGGGGCATAAACGAGCTCGAGCGAGGGAGGAGTGGTTTGGGTGGGCCAAGGCGGTCACAAGCGGGCTTGGGACCGGTCAGGACTCCCGCAAAAAAAAAACTACGTTCTCTCCGGTTTCGTGGGGAAGTACGTCCGGACCGCATCGCGAGCCGATACAGCACCGAGTTGGATGGCTTCCATGGTCCAGCATGTCCGACTGTCCCCCTATCCGCCCCACCTATGAACCGGATAAGGGGGTGCTGGTGAGCCTGAGAGTTTGGGACGGGTTTGCCAATGTGATTGGGTACAATTTTTCTATTCTGACAATGACCGGGCAGGCCGCTCGGACATTTAGAGCGGTTATGACGGCTCCCGTTCTAGATGCTCAAATGCAACCGTATGGACGAGAAGTAAATATTGTATTTTGAAATAGTATTTGGGTACAGTATTTCTAGGGCTTTACAACTCCTACTTGTGAAATGGGCGCCAAAGTTGCTCCCCAAACGCTCCATGGATATATTTCTTTATTGACACGCTTACAAAATCTCGTTCAGTTAATAATAATTTACTGATTTCTCTAGAATAAAAGAACGAAAGAGATTAGAATGCTTGTTAATCATCAAATGGTAAAAAATACAAGTATATCATAAGGACCGGCAACCCATATTATTAAGCACCGCATGGCACATGTGGTTCCTTCCCCTCCGTCGGCTGCTCCGGCGGCGGGAGGGTGGGGGAGCCCCGTCCCACGGCGTGTACATAGCGTAGGAATCGGTAGGGTTCCGGCTGGCAGCGCTTGGGAGGTGGCGGAGCTACTGGATCGGATTTTGGCATCGGCGCTGTTCCCCTCCGGCGGTGGCGCTCCCTGGAGCTTCTCCGTCACGCGCGCGACTTTCCTGAGCTCGAGGTTCTTCGGTTTTCTCGAGTTCGTCTCACCACGACCGGATCTGGGTGTGCGGCGGATCTGGATGAAGTTGTTGTGGAGGATGGTGCAGTGGTTCTTCGCGGCGGCGCCGGCGTTCTCCGGTGTAGGCTCTTCGGAGCCGGTGCTCGGTGACTTCCCGTCTGCGGTGTGGTGGGCTCCAGCGATCCAAGGTCTTGGGGAGCTTCAGCAGCGGCGCGCCATCGACAGCTCCGGCTCGTCGTCATCGTCGGGATCCAGAGGATCTCTTTGTAATTTTCTCTTGGTTCTGGGTCTATCTGTAAGATCGGAGAATTAATATATCATCCTTTACTCGCAAAAAAAAAAGCACACATCCTCCATCTCAGACGTCAACAGTTGAAACAGACGATCGTATGGTGGTTAACCAACCATATAGATATAAGGAAGCCAGTCCATACTGTCATTATCCATATGGACCTCCCTATAATTGTGAAGGGATAATTGAGCATATTGTCTACGTACCGTCACAAAATAATCGTGTCTACCGATGGGATAAGGGAGCCCTGGCATACAATATGGCATATAATTGTGAAGGGATATTATTATAGTCGATTCAGATTGTTTGCCAGCGACGATGATTTGGACTGATTTTGATGCTCGGGCATGCAATCTGTAATTCTGTATAGAATAGCAGTTCAGGATGATCTTTGAGCAGCCAATTATTCCAGCGAGGAGTAGGTCAGCCTTGAGCACATTGTTGAACAAACAAGCCTCTTGATATGTTTATGCGTTGTTACAACTCGTGCGCTGCGTGCTTCATTCTATTTTCCTGGCCACCAATCCAGCACGTCTTGAAACGCTGGACTTGTCACCATGTGCTTCATTCTATATTCAGCGTACAGAGCATCATGCAAGAAAAATGATGTACCAAGTATAATCCACGAGAACTATGGTACTTCCACCGATCCATATTACTAGTATAAACTTTGTACTAAACAAGCGACAAGTAATATGATTCGGAGATAGTACCATTGTAAGAGATGTAAAAAATGTTCCTCCCATCCGTAGAGATGTCTAGTAGAAAAAATAACTAGACTATGATACTAATCCTATGAAAAGCAATATTTTAATTTTCACTATTGGTCTTGTAAAGGGGACCCTACTGGAATACTAAATATCCTTAATATGTACTACAAATTTCTGGAATTTACAATTGGACAATGTAAAAATATTGAATTAAAAATATCTATAATTTTGAAAATGGTTGTATTTCATTACTAGCAGCTAGATTTATTGTGGAATGGAAGCATTAATTTACACCCTTTTTTCTGCACTAGTGTAGGATACCTCTCAACCATGATGTCTATGACATCACTTACCCAACAATAGAGTAACCTAGTTAAATACAATGATTATTAGTAGTAATAGCCAGGAAACAGTTGGCTACACCTAAGGCCATGAATATCATTAATATAAGCCCATAATTTAACCCCTCCTAGCGCACTCTATGTACACCGCAAAGGGAGTATCGGGTTGAGGTTTGAACATTCACATCTTGTACCTTGGTATTACCTCCATAGAGGGATTATAGGAGTAGAGTATTACCTCCACCAAAGAGGGCCTAAAACTGTATAAACCCTCATGCATACTCCCATCTACACTGCCCAATAGATATGATTGCCTCTACATTCATACCATGGTAGTATTGTCAGGATTATATCCATGACAATTGCCATGCATCATACAATGTAATACCACGTTTAATATGATATGGTATCATAGCTAGTATCATCCATATCAACTAGTCTCTTTTGATGAGGTGATATAAAATTAAATGAAAAAAAGAGGGTTGAGTATCATATCATGATATTGTATCATAAACTACTATATGTATTGCACGACAATAAATAAGCCCATTTATAATATATTACGGAGGTAGTATCATACATTGGTATTATATGCATGATACTAGTTTATGATACTATCCACTACGGAGAGCCTTATGATACGCCCATTGCGGGCATCCTTACATAGGTTATTAACTTGAACGCTCTATGCATGACAAATATAGATGGTTAGCAATAATTATAAAATGGTCTAGACTAATCACCGTTTATGATTAGGCTGCATGGAGTGGGTAGTATCATAAGTTGGTATCATGCATATGATACTAGTGTATGATACTACTTCTGCAATACATAGTATCCTAAGTTAGTACTTTTAAATGACTTTATTTATTTTCCTGGATGACATATAGTAGCATATTACTTATTATGATATGGTACTCCGTCCATTTTTAATTAATCTGCATATTAGCTTTGACATGAGTTAAACTTCATAAAAGTTTGATCTAATTTATCAAAAACAATCTAAACTTTCAGAATAATATATATGGCATGAAAATATATTGAATGATGGTTCCAATTGTATTGATTTGGTATTGTTGATGTTGATAATATTTTGTATAAACTTGGTCAAAGTTTAGAAAGTTTGACTCGAGACAAAGTTAATATGCGAAGTAAATAAAACGGATGGCAACTCCCTCTTTTGTCATTTAATTTTATGTCACCTCGCCAAAATTGCCTAGTTAGCATATGCATGTCACTAACTATCATACTCGAACTTACTTTTATACCATCTCACAAAAAATTGTCTAATTGACATGCATGATACTAGCTATAATACTCTCACTGTGGGGAACCCCAAAACCATGCCATATCGACGATGGTTTTTGATAAAATCTGGTTTTGGACAAAACTTACCCAGCGGCCAGTTGTGAGACTTGAGGGATCAAATGTTGCCCAAAAATTCTTCAGAGATCAAATGTAGACTTTTTATGAACTTAATAGACCAAAACATATATTTTTCTCTAAAATCTAAGTATTTTTAAATGCTATTATCTTGCGCGCACTAGGCAAGGCAAATACCGATGGTTAGCAATGAATAGAAGACGGTCTAGACTTTTGTTTCTGCGAATCAAGAGCTTTCATTCATTAATCAATGGGATAACAAGCGTTTTGCAGACAATCTACTAAAAAGTTTGGAACGAGTACATGATTTATCCAAAGACATCTTCTCCTAGTTGATGTGGACTGCTTAGCACACACAAATATGCCCTTCGTTAGGCTCACGGCCAACAAAAGTTAACTGAAATGACTCGAAATTCCCGCTCAACTCTTCTCTATTTCCTGGAGGAATATTGGAGCCATCTCCGAACGATTTTGGTTTCCACCTCTCCATAGCTTGACAATCTCCTGCGCATCAGACTCTACAATAACCCGTTGATAGACGAATATCACAAGCAGGTCTAACACCATCACGCACGGGAAGGGCCTACTTAATTAAAGCGTTGGCGTCTGATTGACCCCTGAGTAAGGCTCCACCATGATCACGTACAATCACTCATATAGCTGCATCATTGTATTTTTCAAAGGCTATTAGCTTGCGCGCACTAGGCAAGGTAAATATAGATGGTTAGCAATAATTAGAAATCGGTCTAGACTTAATCAGCGTGTATGATTGGGCTACCAAAGGGTTGACCAACCACCTACCAGTAGCATTAATTATGTAATAATAATAGGAGAAAAATCAACAAATTATGTAATAATAATAATACGAGAAAAATCGGGAACGTGATGGCCGAGATGGAGAAACAACACCTCCTTGCTAATCCATGCCTATATATAGATCTGCTCATATACAGTGGGAGCTCATCAGAAACAAGCATAGTAACCATGGAATATTCCCAAAAGTTCAAGATACTCGATGTACCTCCGGTCGTGCAAGAGCTGGTGGCTGGCGGCGTGCAGGAGCCACCAGGCCAGTATGTGCTTCCTGAGCAAGACCGTCCCTCGGCTGTCTCCGAGATGCCGGAGCCCATCCCCGTCATCGATCTTGGCCGGCTGTCAGCCCACAGCGCCGAAGAGTTTGCCAAACTTCAGTCCGCTTTGGAGAACTGGGGCTTTTTCCTGGTAAACTTCTTTGAGTTTCTATCTCGATAATGTATAGTAATGAAGTGCTCATCTCTGGTCGATCTTTCTCCAGGCAGTTGGGCACGGAATGGAGCATAGTTTCCTTGCGGAGACGATGAGTGTGTCCAAGGATTTCTTCAAGCTCCCACTAGAAGAGAAGCAAAAGGTCTCAAAAATCGCCTACGGCGACACGCTAAGCATAGAAGGGTATGGGAACGAGTCGGTCGTCGTAGAGAATCAGCTCCTCGACTGGAACGATCAGTGCTTCCTCATAGTGGAACCCGAGTCCAAGAGAACCTATAAACTGTGGCCAACACAACCCCCTTCTTTCAGGTACCCGCTAGATTTTTATCACAATTGAAACTACCAGTATATCTATCACAATTGTACTACCGCCTTGATGTGGCGTCAAGATTCGATAAAAAGCCATGCTATGTCCTTGTAAAAAGTATGCAGCTAAATCGTTTGAACTTCAATTCTCCTGAATATATAACTTGTCAAGCAGACTTGTCATGAACACTATTTCTATAAATAATTTTGTAAAAAACATATGCATGTAAAAGGCAATAATTGATGGCCGCCTTAGATAGTGTTGTTGAAGACTCTGCCAACTATAACGTCCGTTCACAAACTGATGGAGTACATAATTAAGAAACCATGAGTTGATGAGTAATTAACGCATTACAGATGTCTTACCATCCACAATTATGCAGGGACATTCTATCTGAGTACACGGTCAAGTGCAGAGCGGTAGCCAACATCGTACTACAAAACATGGCCAAGCTGCTCGATCTGGATGAGGAATACTTCACGAACAAGTTCGCCGACACATCCTATACCCTAGTTGGCTTCAACTACTACCCTCCGTGTCCCAAGCCGGACCATGTCTTCGGCCTGAGGCCCCATACTGATGGTTCGGCGATCACAGTCAACCTCATCGATGCTGACGTTAGTGGGCTCCAGTTTGAGAAGAATGGCACATGGTACAACGTCCCCATCGTTCCAAGTGCATTGGTCGTGAACATAGGAGATGTAATGGAGGTACAGTATGCATAGGCGGCTGCATAATATTATTTTATCTTATCTTGCGCATGTCAAGTTGAGGTAAAAATAGCTTTATTTCATCCCGTGCCTGCAGATTCTGAGCAATGGGTTCTTCAAAAGCCTTATGCACAGGGTTGTAACCAATACGGAGAAAGAGCGCTTGTCGCTGGCGATGTTCTATTCATTGGACATGGAGATGGAGATTGAGCCGGTGCCAGAGGTGCTGGATGATAAGCGACCACCACGATACATGAAGATAAAGAACAAAGACTACATAGCAAAACAAACTTACATTTTTGCAACAGGCAAACAAACCATCGACACCTTGAAGATCTGAATTTGATTTTGAAGTGAAGGTGTTTGCTAAGCACAATTGTGAAGTTTGTTGCATGGACCACTCTGTTATGAGTTTGTGATTCTGTTTTACGCTCTTGCCAGATTTACATGTGCCAGTCGTAAGAAGTTTATGTTTTACCCTTTTACCTGATTTATGTGTGTGAAGTCCTTTATGTAAAGTGTTATGTAGCTTGGTTGGTTGTATGCAACCTAAAATAATAAGATGTATCCATGTTGTGCTACATCGGATGTAATGTGACTGCAGATGTAGAATATCTATCTATCTTATTAACTACTGGAAATTCACGCAACGCCAAGTGTTTAGCTCTAAGCCAAGAGACAAACCACAGGCACTCGGCAGAGTGACATACGTCGAGTGTTGATCTCGACAAAGCATAGAACACGTAAACAGAGATGGCTTTGCCCAAACACTGCCAAAAAGCACACAACAAAGACAAAAGACTCCGCAAAGATCATATAAGCCAAGAGTCAAACAGTGAACACACGGCAATAAGTTGCCATGCCTCATGCCCGTTTGCGCATAACGGCTCCATGACGTCGGCGTATCTTTGCCGAGCACTTAAAGAAGGCTCTCCGCATATATTTAAAAAAAAACTTCTCATAATATATGGCCCGTGGGACACTCCTGTCACCAACTCATTTGCACATTATTTTCTGTAAATAAATGGCATGTGTTCGTCGAGTGTTGCAGCTCTCGGCAAACCATTGTTTTGATGCACATCTCCTTTTCACGCTTCGTTCGTGATTTTATAAATCCCTCTTTTCCCATGTGGACAGGTGCTTCTCCAGTTCCTCTTGCCTAGACTTTCTTCTTGTTGTCACACCGCCGCTCAGCATCGAAAGTTCTTGTGCTCTTAAAAGAGGCCATCACATGAGGCGTGCCAGTCCCCTAGATTTCCATGGCTGCCTACAATATTTGATACATTTATTGAACTCTTAGGGTTTCATCGCAGGAAATTGGAGATTTGCACGGCCGACACCTGAAATGATGTCCAAAAGCAGTGTGGAAAATCCTATTTGATTTCTTGGGACATGCATGCCTAGGCCTTGCGGAGCCGAGGGAGGGGTGATTCGTCTTCAACATATCTTTCTTGCTGCTATATTATCGTTCTTGTACACTTTATATGCATTTATATGTTATTTTATATCAAATTTTAGAACTAACCTATTAACCTTGTGCCAAGGGCCAGTTGCTGTTTTCTGCTTGTTTTTTGGTCTTTCAGGAAAACTGTACCAAACGAAGATCCAAATGCCACGAAACATTTTGATGATTTTTCTAGTCAAATATAAGACTTGGAAACTTCAGACGGAGACCGGAGGCCACACGGGGTGACGCCAAGCCAACAGGGCGCGCCCAGGTGGGATGGCCATGCCTTGATGGCTTGGGACCACCTCCAGATGACTCTTGACCTAACTCTGACTCTATAAATTCTCATAAATCGGGAAAACACCCGAGAGCCTGCCAAAATAATTTTTCCGCTGATGCAAGTCTCTGTTCCGCCGTGTCCCTACCTGGAGCCTGCTTCTGGTGCCCTGTCAGAGGGGGCATCGATCACAGAGGGCCTCTACATCAACCATACCGCTCCCATGATGATATGTGAGTACTTCACCATGTACCTACGGGTCCATAGCTAGTACCTAGATGGCTATATGCCTCTCTATAATCTTCAATACAATGTTCACCGCGCTTCCCACGGTGATCTATTCGATGTAATCTTCTTTGCGGTGTGTTTGTTGGGATCCGATGAATTGTGGGTTATGGTCAGATTATTCATGAAAATATATTGAGTCTTTGCTGAATTCTTATATGCATGATAGTTATAGCTTCGTATTTCTCTCCGATCTATCGGTTTGGTTTGGCCAACTAGATTTATTTATTTTCAGTGGGAGTTGTGCATTGTGATGGGTTTAATCTTGCAGTGCTCTATCCTCGTGACAGAAGGGGTCAAGACACGTATTGTATTACTACCGTTAAGGGGAAAAAGATGGGTTTTATTAAAATTGATTGGATTTACTTTGTCTACATCATATCATCTTGCTCCAAGCATTACTCTGTTTTTACTCAATACTCTAGATGCATGCTGCATAGCGGTGGATGGGGGGAGTAATAGTAGTAGATGCAGGCAGGAGTGGGTCTACTTGCTTATGGACATGATTCATGTATACATAACTATGTGCTTTTCTATCAATTGCCCAATAGTAATTTGTCTACCCACCTTATGCTTTCTTCGAGAGATGCCTCTAGCAAAAACTATGGCCTTCAGGTCTTCACAAATATTATTACTGGAACTCCAAAAATATTGCTTCCATTTATTTACTGTTATTTTATTTTATATTTATATTATCCATCTATCACTACTTAATACTTGCTAGTAACGAGTTCAAGGGGCTTGACGACCCTCTTGTCCGCGTTGGGTGCAAGTGTTTGCTCTTTTGTGTGTAGGTGCTGATGACGGGAGTTTGCGTGGTTCTCCTATTGGTTCGATCACCTTTGTTCTCACTAAGGGAAATACTTATCTCTATTGTGTTGCATCTCCTCTCTTTTTCGGGGAAAATCCCAACACAGTTTACAAGTGGCAGGAAGAATTTTTGACGCCGTTGCTAGGGAGACATGATCAAATTCTTATCAAGTACCTTCACACAAATTATCATTCACTTGTTTTAATTTTTATTTGTTGTTATATTTTGATTTATATAAAAATCAAAAATACAAAAATATTTCTATTTGCTTGTTTGCTTAGTTATCTAGTTTACTATCTAGTCTACTCGTTTGCTTGCTAGTTTACTTGTTTCGTCACCATGTCTCAAGATACTACTAAGTTGTGTGATTTCTAAAATACTAATAACACTGATTTTATTAGTACTTCTATACCACCCGCCACTAGTGCGGAGTTCTATGACATCAATGCCGCTTTGCTAAATCTTGTTATGAAAGAACAATTTTTGGGAGGTCCTAACACTACTGGAATCAGAGGATTTGCCATCTGCCAGTTCTTTGCCGTCTGCCAGTTCTTTGCCATCAAACAATTATAATGAGGATCACGCGTCGCATCTTAATACCTTTGTTGAATTATGTGATATGCAAAAGAAAAAGGACATGAATAAATATGTGGTTAAATTAACATTATTTCCTTTTTCACTATGAGATAAATCTGAAACTTGGTTTTCATCTTTGCCTCGCAATAGTATTGAAACATGGGATAATTGTAAGGATGCTTTTAGTGCAAAGTATTTTCCTCCCGCTAATATTATATCTCTCCAAAACCAAATTATGAATTTGAAACAACATGACCAAGAACATATTGCACAAGCATGGGAGAAAATGAAAATGATGATTAGAAATTGTCCCACTCATGGCTTAAATCTATGGATGGTTATACAAAATTTCTATGCGGGACTAAATTTCTATGGATGGTTATACAAAGCTTGGTGTGTCCCTTGCTTAGGTATATAGCCTAACAACAAGTTGGTATCCCAAGTGTAGGAGTTTTCAGGAAGCAACAATTTTTCCGTGGAGGTAACGACAATCTGCAACAGGGGTTAATTTCTGCAACAAATACAACATATGCTTTGTTTGGCTTCATCATCCTCGACGACTATATCAACACCCACGACTACCTCAATCACAACTACACCATGATCGGCTACCTCAACACGGACATACATGGCTACATCTGCAATTACTCATCGGTACAAACTCTAGTCAACAGCGTCCGCATCGTCATGAGCGTCCACGAAGCTCCTGTTGTTACTGAAGTGGAAATAGAGGAGAGACAATGAAGGCACCAGAAGTGGACATAGTAAATGGCCAAGGTGGCAACCCATCAGAGGCACAGTGGATGATGGTGCATCGGACTAGTCGACAGAAGGGAAAGCCTTTAAATTCAGTCCTAATTGTCTGCTTCACTCCCACTACGATTGAGGGGGATGTTACATCTATAATTGGGTATAAGTTAGAGATAAGGAGGTGGAGATAGAATAGGTTTAAACCATGTGTAATTTCTCTTGTACTCCAATTCTGCACCCATCATGTACTCCTATATATACCAATATGAGGTGACATTAATAAGACACAAGTATTAGGCTTTAAATAATTTCTATGGTGCATAGGTCCACTAGTAAAGGCGTCAAAACTTACATGTGCATGCATGGATCTTCCCTATAAGCTGATGGATCACCGCCAAGTAAGTATAGCTTAATTATAACAACTGAATAAAATTCCCCAAGAAAAAAAATATAGGGGCAACTAAATTTGCAACAAAAAAAGCCTAAATCAACGTGATCTCCAATGATATTGTATTCCGGACAAATCATGGGATGATTTCCTAGCTGCAATAAGTGAGATTCCCGCCAAATCAGCCATGATTTAAAACGCGATTAAGCCACTTAAGGGTCATCTGGATGGTTTTATAATAGTTGAGGTAATATACATGCGGTTTCCACACAAAGTCTGCATGGTTTAGTCAATGAAACATGCACGGCCACTACTACAATGGTTAGGACATTTAAATTACCGTTACGTCCACAACCCACATGGTCATACATGTTTATGTTCCAAAAAATTTGAGGGCCAGTTAGTAGATGTACAACCCACAGGTTTTTACAAATTAGTAAATAATTATTATTTTATCTTTGAGTCATCATTACATCAGCACCATTGCATCGGCAGAACGTTGCCTTTTGTCTTTCTCCGGAATGGTGAATAACTAACCCCCCCCCCCCCCCTCCATTTTGATATTCCACAGCAAAACTAACCTCCACACTTTTCACCTAGCTTTCTTCTCAGTTCCGGAGGGTGCACAAATAGTTTCACAATTTTAGCACAAGCCAAATGTCTACCTCTAGTTTAAACCACATCTTTGCCCTCTTCTTCTTTTAAACTCAAATTCTGCCAAATGTTTCCTATTTGTTTTTGAAATTATATATAGTGGAGGTTTGAAACATGTCAGAGTAGGTACATGCAAAGTTTTAGCTCAATCAATAATTATTTGGACCCCCAAATATTTATCTTTTCTTCCTCTCCAATTTTCTTTCATGGCAATGTGGACCTTTCTCCCTGGCCTTTTCCATCGCGGAACCACACCCCAGCCCGTCTCTCTCCAGACTCAGACCAACTCACCTATCGAGCATGGAGTGGTCATCATCATGACCATCACCGACGGTTGAGCACACCATCGCTGACAACCACCTTGTTCCACAGAGTCCATCACCAACGCGCGCATGTCATTCGGGTCCGTACAGGTGAACATAATGGGAGAAGGCACAATAGTGGTCGGACAAGATACGATGTCCAAGCCATGGACGGATCTTGATCATCGCATCTAGCCACGATCACAACGAAACCTCGCCAACCCCCAACACACCTAGTAGAATGCCGTCGCGCCCAACCTCTCTGGACAAGGCTCCGTATCTGGATACCATGTTACAAGCAGGAAGGTCCTCCCTGCCACCGGTCACCGTGTTGCCTTCACATGGTGGCCACCACAGGCGCATCGGTGGCCTGAGGTGTGAAGACGTAAAAGGATCTGCGGGCGCTGCGATCTATGCCCTCTTCTTCTTTTAAGCGAGTGACACGGAGTGGCTGAGTTTGGTCCTCACAAAGATTGGCCATAGATGCACGAAAGAAAAGCGAAGAAAAAAACTTTGGTGAGGGTTTTCAAAATAACACTCTTCGCAAGGCCCTCTATTCGTCTAATGTTTTTTTGCTGATTCTGAAAACAAGTAAACGTCTCATTTGCGGAGTATCCGATGAAATTAACTCGACAAACAATTCCGTACTTGAAAAGTAAAAGTTCATAAAAAATAAACTTTGTCTGTGCATACATGTACATGCAAGAAGTTGTGGCTTGCTACAAGTGTTTAAATAACCATATCTTTTATTACATACATGAGTTTCTTGGCTCCTATTTGATTTGTCTTGGATATATCTCACACTGCCATTGGTAACTATATGGAATTACCTACGTTTCATGCACGACCACACATGTATCTTTCCCGTGTATACTGCATATGTATCACATGCAATGGTGGTGCCAGGAATCTAATAATGTGTGGTGAAGTGAGCATTGTGTAGATAGATCAATGCGTTGATAAGATTGTTTGGAATAATTTTTGTTATAGGTTGTATGTTGTTTTTGTAAAAAACTATGTTGTCAACTGACTATACAACTCAAGTTTGGCTTCTCCACTAAGATTCACATGACGTTGTAAGCCCGACGAGAATTGGAAAATCACTTGGGAACCATATGTCTGATTATAACAAGTCTTCGTAAAGATAACACATGACACTTTTCCCAACACAAATATATACTCCATGGACATATTATGCATTACACCAATTTGTTATGTGCTTGTGCACAGTTGGTATTGATCGCTATGGATATAGGCATCAACCAATAAGTATTTTAACAGCCACCATGGACATATCTAATTGGGCGCACAAATGAAGCAAGATTGTTACGTCCCTTTGTTTATTTGTTATACTTTTGAAAAGCACTGGTCGACCTTTTCTCTCAAATACAAAATGCAACATATGCATGCGTGTTCAAGAAAAAGCATACTAAAATGCGCAAAGGGTGATTAGTTATTTTACTCCACAAGTCAGATGTACAGAGTAGGTGATGCTTAATTATAGTCTGCATACATATTTTACTCCACAAGTCAAACCTGCAAGGGCATGAATGAATCTTCCATATCAGCTGATGGATGGCCGGTCAGAGTAGGTGATGTTTAACAATAAGCACTATATAAAATAAGCCTAAATCAACACGATCTCTGACGATCTTCAATGATGTTGTACTCCTGGCAAATCATGGGATGATTTCCCAGCTGCGATAAGCATGATTCCAGCCAAATCACCTGTGATTTTAAATTGTGATAACGACACTTGAGGGTCACTAGGATGGTTTTATAATTGAAGTCATATACTTGCAGTTACCGCACCAAGTCTGCATGGTTTAGTCAATAAAAGTAGCATCACCGCTACTATAATGATTAGGACATTTCAATTACCGTTACATCCACAACCCACACGGTCATACATGTTTAAGTTCGGAAAATTTGAGCACCAATTAGTAGATATACAGCCTATAGTTTTTCACAAATTAGTAAATTAATTGTTATTTTATCTTTACATCATCAACAATGCATCGGCATCACATTGCCTTTTGTATTGGGTTATCTGAATGTTTTGTTAGACCCTCTAGCCCTATTTTTTTCGTTGTTTCTCGAAAATGGTTAATAAGTAAACCCCCCTCTCCCTTTTGAACTTATTCACCAAGACTAGTATCCAGACTTTAAACCTAGGTTTCTTTTCAGTTCCACAAGGTGCACAAATTGTTTCACAATTTTAGCATGAGCCAAACCTCTATCTCAAGTCCAACCAACATCTTTGCCCAATTCTTCTTTAGATTCAAATCCTTGCTGAACCTTTCCTAAACCTTTTTGAAATTATTAGTGGATCTTTGAATCATGTTATAATATCTACATGCAAATTTTCAGTTCAAACGGAAAATATTTGGACCCCCAAATATTTCTCTTCTCTTCCTCTTTATTTTTTTTCCTGAAAAATGGAAGAATCAGTTCAACATAGCAAAACCGCGACTGGCACGTCCTTTCTCCCTAGGCTTTTCTCGGTGCAACCATAACCTAGACCATCTCTCTCCCGGACAAGCCAGACTCATCTAACTAGGGTGGAGTGCTCGTCATCATGACCATCACCGATGGTGGAGCACACAACCACTGACTACCACCTCGTTGTAGAGAGTCCTGCCCATGCCATCATCCACGAGACAACATGGCCGGAAATGTAGCATGAAACACAAATCATCATCACCGAGGTGCACCGACCGTTCAGGTCATTACGAGCAAATGAAGAGGAATCATGCCTAGTAGTCCCCGGATAACACGTGATGTCAAAGCCAAGGTCGTATACTGGTCCTGGTCAACTCATGGACGGATCTGGATCATGTTTGTTGAATCTAGCCTGACATGCACAATGACGCTGGCCCCAGGCGCACCCGCGGACCCGCATCTCAAGACAGTTGGTATCTCCAACCGGGACTAAAGGGGGGGGGCCTTTAGTCCCGGTTGGAGATACCAACCGGGACTAAAGGGTCTGGCACCGTTCGAAGCCGGTCACAAACCCTTTAGTCCCGGTTGGTGTCTCCAACCGGGACTAAAGGTCCCGTTCGAACCGGGACTGATGCCTGCGCCGCTCGAACCGGGACTAATGCTCACATTAGTCCCGGTTCGTAATGCAACCGGGACTAATGTGTAGATTGAGCTGTGACGAAAGCCCTGTTATGTACTAGTGCACCCGTAAGTGAAAAATAACTCTTTGTTAGTCGTTTCTCTGATTTTTTTGCCTGTTGTTAAAACTGTCCCTAAACACAGAGTAAACTACCTACCTCGCCACTCGGAAGTGAAAAAACTCTTCATTAATTGTTTCTCTGCATTTCTCCACGGTCATTAAAACCACCCCTAAATTTAAAGTGAATGACCCACTTCGTCACTCGTAAAAGTGAAAAAAATGAGCGTTCCTCCTACTTGTTTGTACTCATAGAGCCCTGCAGCTTTTCATTCATCGCGGGATTGACCTTTTCTTTTACTTCTCCTACACACATTGAGGATGCATTTATAAAACACACATCAAGGATGAAGTCGAACATCGATCCATTGTGAGCATGTTGGAATGCATGAGTATTACGTCCGTACGCGCGTTGGTTGGTACACAAATATTCAAATACGTGTATAAACATGGTGTGAATATTTGGAAATTAATTTGAATACCACGATTTATTGTCCCGTTGCAACGCACGAGCTTTTTGCTATGTTACTAAAAAACAAGGTGTGTTTCTCTTATTCTTTTCATCCGTTTACCGTAGGATTACCTCCTCTCCCGTATCTATCCGAGGTGGTACTAAAAATTTTGTATGTTCGTCCATCATGAATAACCCATTAAGTCAGGCCCAATGAAGCCTGGCGGAGACCACAAAGCTGACGAAAGTAACAGGAGATGAATCCCTAAAGAAAACATGGGCCTATGTGAAGTAGACTTTCACGTTCAGCCAAATAAAAGATAAAAAGAAGAAGAAAAATGCCGACCTGAGGAGTTAAACTCACATAAGGATTTAACGAGATGTTGTAGTCAGTGTAATAGCCAACAGAGAGGCAGACCATAATATGTTCAGATATACAGGTCGTAATGTAAATATAGTTTTGTCTACTATGTGAGTTTTGTCCTATTTACATATTTTTTGATATTTCTTTCCATTGTCTCTTGTGTGGGCCACGTGCAGATCTCTGTTGTGGCGAGCTGCGAAGATGTTGATTATGCTTGTGCCATAAAACAAGTTGGTTAACAAATGAAATAGTCCCATCTTACATTTTTACTTCTAATTCACTATTGGAAAACAAAATGTTGTCGTGTATGACGCATAGACGGCAAAGATGATTTTAACCACGGCGTAAATATACGTAAACCAAGTTGCCTTTATTCACCGTGTGTTCTTTTACAGATACTCGGCTTATATTCGAATAAGCCGTGAACCTGTGTTTTAACACTTGGTGTGTCAATAGATATAGGCGACATGTGTGTTTCCTGTATTGATTTCACAAATTTAGATATACCCGTGAATATAAGAATTAACAAGGAACCTAGAGCAGCAACTAACTCCCCTTTATCTAAGGAAAGGAAGAAAGGGTTGTGAAACGAATGAATTAACAAAGTGCCTAGAGACGGATGAAATTAAATCTTTCAAAAATAAAAGGGATTGAAGGCCTTAAAACAAAGGAATTAAGGAACTAACTTCCGACCGGCATAAAAAAAGGGGATGTGGGAAATGAAGAAATTAAATCCTAGTCCGGAGATGCCAACGACGCCCCAATGAGATGCGACCTCGAGAAAGTATTATTCAATGGAAGAACAGATGTGAAGACAAACAGGAGCTTTATTTATTCAATGGAGAAACTTTTGCACCTCACAAGACAATTCACAGCCAAGTATAATAAAGACAAAAATCGATCGAGAAACATGCATGCACGGACACGCGCACAGGCATGCTGCGGATGCATGCGCAGGAGAACTCAGAGACGAGGTCTGGCTGCGGCGTCACGCAGCGCATACTTGGCACGGGTAAGACCAAGGTACTCCGCCGTGAGAGGCTTGAAGACACGCTGCTCGTCCGACTCGAGCGCCGCCGCGAGGCGAGGCCATATGAAGGCGCTGATGATCCACGTTCCCGGGTTTCCCGGCTTGGCGGAGACGCACAAAAACCCCGTGCATAGCCTCCCGAGGTTGGCGTCCACCGGCATCGCCAGCGCGGCGTGGCCGAAGCCGAAGTCGGTGTCGTTGGGGAACGTCGTCCACACCGTCTGCGTTATCGTGGGGCTGCCGAGCCCGATGAAGGACGTCTCGATGAACTTTTGTGGCTTGTGCACCTCCAGCCAGTCCACCATGTCCTGGTACAGCTCGTCGTAGTTGACGGAGGTGATGGCCTCCCGCACCATGCTTGCCACCTCCACGAGCGGCTTGCTCAGCACCGTGCCGACGGCCTCGTCCGCCAGCACGTAGGACGTCACGTTGCCCGCGTAGTTGCGCAGCGCCGACCGGAGCTCCGGAGAGGAGACCCGCTTCCGGCCGTCCACCCACCACAGCATGCGGCAGCGCTTCTCGGCCTCGGGCAGCAGCTTCGACGCGCCGACGATACCTGCCAGGGCCTTCCAGAGGTACGCCGACACCGCCTGGACGCGCGTCGCCCGCTGGCCCTCCGTGCTCGCCGCCTCGCACAGCATGGCAGTGAGAGGTTGCATCCGCCCTAAGCCATCTTCAATGTGGGCCGGCAATATTCGGGGCCCGTGCCAAACTTTAAAAAGGGGCCTATCTTTTGGTGGCCGAGTTACAAAGAAAAAAAATAGATGGACTAAACTATTTTTGTCACTGTGCTAAATGAAGACCGGATTATTTTTTCCAAATCATATATAGTACTATTTCAGTAATTCAATAAAAAGTAGTATTTCAGTAAAAAATAGTAAACACTCAGTACCTTTTGTTTCATTGATTACGAGATCAGCAGGTTCATCTTTGCAACAGGGCCAACTCGTGCGAAGCCCCGGCAGGTGAAGGACACCAGCTGCACTGACAACGGCACCTCCGCTGCGTACGGCAGCTGAATCCTTTTCAGCGACTCCTCCGACAGGCCCCAATCCAGGGTCCACAGCTCCACGCCGGCGTCTCCGACGATGAGCTCCGTTCCTTGGTTGAAGCAGTGGAGCTCGGGCATGCCGGAGCTCGAATTGACCGCGATGCGGCCAGCCATGGGGTAGAAATAGTTGAGGAAGGACGGCAGGTGGGCCTCGAAGGCGGCCACAACGGAGTTAAAGTCGCCGGTGGGAGGCTTGGGGTAGACGCACGTCACTGACCCTTGTGCGGAGTTGGGGTAGAGGTCGAGGTTGTTAAAGGCGGCAACGTGCGGCTTGGTCGACGGGTCAGAGGCTTTTACGAGGCGGCGGCTCAACACCCTGATGGGCAAGCCATTTCCTGCACTGGCGCGCTTAGGCAACCCCATTGATTGCTAGTTAGTGCTCTGCAGCTATGGCCTCAAATGATCAAGAGAAGCAACTAGAGAGCAAAGTGTGGATGCGTACTGCATAGCAATGGCCGCTACTTATAGGGAACCACTAGCGTTTCATCAGAGTACTGATACCTAAGTTTCAACAGACTATATACTCCCACACCATACGATTGAATTGTATTGAAGCGTCTGATTGAGCCAAGGAAACATATGCATGCATCAAATGTATTCCCAAATCAAAAACAGCTTCCCAGAAATCACGGTAATAACTCTATTTTCTGTTGTTTTTTGTAAGTCGTGATTTGCTTCTACCAAATAAATATAGAAATTAATGCTTCTGAAAAATTACAAGAAAGACTCTATTTTTGTTATTTAAAACGCTGCCGGTAGTGTGTTTTATCATAAGTTAGTATAACCCATATGATGATAGTGTATAATACTAGTATCGTATGTTAGTATCTTAGATAATCTTATTTATTTTCACACATGACATATAAGTGTCATGCATAATCCATGTGGAGACTTGTTATAATCAGTCATATGATTCCCGAGCGAGTTTTCTATTTTACCCGGGCTTACATCGACAAGTGATACATGTGCAAGATACGCGGGGAAGATGGATGTGTGGCACTGCATGAAACATTAGTAATTACATACAATTGCCAAGCAGTGTGAGATATATCCAAGAGAAATAAATTTGGGGCCAAGAATCTGATGTATGTAAGAAAAGCTAAAGGCATCTTCAACGGCGACCCGCAAATTTCCTCCCGCATCCGTCCGCGGAGCTCCACTCCCACGACAAGGATACGACGCAGCGTCTTCGACGGGAGCTCCACTCCCACGACAAGAAACTGATATAAACATGAAGGATTTCATACAAATCGGAGGAAAATATTTACATTTTGGACATATTTTAACTAAAAAGATAAAACTATGTGCATAAACGGTCGCGCGGAGCTCCACTCCCACGACAAGGATACGACGCAGCGTCTTCGACGGGAGCGACGATGCCAGTGCCGCCCTATTCCCCGCTTTGCCGGCATGCATCAACTCCCCACTCTAACGCGATCTGACTTGGAACGGTGAGTTGCTGAACCACACACCGGCTTGGCGGCACCTTGCTCCGTGGGGCCAGGCGTGTGAGGTGGAGCAGCGAGCTGCGTCGCTCATATTCGATGGGCTCGACGGGCCACCCAACCGGCTTTTATGCCGGAGAACTGCTCGTCCCGCTTGTCGGATTGCATCGAAAGGGTGGAGAAGGAAGAGACGGGGAACGGACTTGATGGTGCGATTCTTGCCCGGCGTCTGGCCTCATTTAAATAGAGGACGGAGGGAAGGAGCTTGCCCAACGTTGTGTTTAATGTCGGCCCGCTCGTGAACGGACGTGTGGCCGGAGTAGGCCCTCGGCTTCGAAAAGGGTTTAATGAAGGCATTTGAATGCGACGAGGAGGCATGTTCAGTTGGGCGTGCAACGGTTGGCGCCCTCGGCCGGCTCGTCACTTCAAAGGCGGAGTCAGTGAGAAATCGCGTCCGCCTTGATTCGTCTTTAATGCGAAGCGGCGCGCTCTACAGAGACATGAATGCGGGCAGCTGGCGCGGGGCATAAACGAGCTCGAGCGAGGGAGGAGTGGTTTGGGTGGGCCAAGGCGGTCACAAGCGGGCTTGGGACCGGTCAGGACTCCCGCAAAAAAAAAAACTACGTTCTCTCCGCTTTCGTGGGGAAGTACGTCCGGACCGCATCGCGAGCCGATACAGCACCGAGTTGGATGGCTTCCATGGTCCAGCATGTCCGACTGTCCCCCTATCCGTCCCACCTATGAACCGGATAAGGGGGTGCTGGTGAGCCTGAGAGTTTGGGACGGGTTTGCCAATGTGATTGGGTACAATTTTTCTATTCTGACAATGACCGGGCAGGCCGATCGGACATTTAGGGCGGTTATGACGGCTCCCGTTCTAGATTCTCAAATGCAACCGTATGGACGAGAAGTAAATATTGTATTTTCAAATAGTATTTGGGTACAGTATTTCTAGGGCTTTACAACTCCTACTTGTGAAATGGGCGCCAAAGTTGCTCCCCAAACGCTCCATGGATATATTTCTTTATTGACACGCTTACAAAATCTCGTTCAGTTAATAATAATTTACTGATTTCTCTAGAATAAAAGAACGAAAGAGATTAGAATGCTTGTTAATCATCAAATGGTAAAAAATACAAGTATATCATAAGGACCGGCAACCCATATTATTAAGCACCGCATGGCACATGTGGTTCCTTCCCCTCCGTCGGCTGCTCCGGCGGCGGGAGGGTGGGGGAGCCCCGTCCCACGGCGTGTACATAGCGTAGGAATCGGTAGGGTTCCGGCTGGCAGCGCTTGGGAGGTGGCGGAGCTACTGGATCGGATTTTGGCGTCGGCGCTGTTCCCCTCCGGCGGTGGCGCTCCCTGGAGCTTCTCCGTCACGCGCGCGACTTTCCTGAGCTCGAGGTTCTTCGGTTTTCTCGAGTTCGTCTCACCACGACCGGATCTGGGTGTGCGGCGGATCTGGATGAAGTTGTTGTGGAGGATGGTGCAGTGGTTCTTCGCGGCGGCGCCGGCGTTCTCCGGTGTAGGCTCTTCGGAGCCGGTGCTCGGTGACTTCCCGTTGCGGTGTGGTGGGCTCCAGCGATCCAAGGTCTTGGGGAGCTTCAGCAGCGGCGCGCCATCGACAGCTCCGGCTCGTCGTCATCGTCGGGATCCAGAGGATCTCTTTGTAATTTTCTCTTGGTTCTGGGTCTATCTGTAAGATCGGAGAATTAATATATCATCCTTTACTCGCAAAAAAAAAAGCACACATCCTCCATCTCAGACGTCAACAGTTGAAACAGACGATCGTATGGTGGTTAACCAACCATATAGATATAAGGAAGCCAGTCCATACTGTCATTATCCATATGGACCTCCCTATAATTGTGAAGGGATAATTGAGCATATTGTCTACGTACCGTCACAAAATAATCGTGTCTACCGATGGGATAAGGGAGCCCTGGCATACAATATGGCATATAATTGTGAAGGGATATTATTATAGTCGATTCAGATTGTTTGCCAGCGACGATGATTTGGACTGATTTTGATGCTCGGGCATGCAATCTGTAATTCTGTATAGAATAGCAGTTCAGGATGATCTTTGAGCAGCCAATTATTCCAGCGAGGAGTAGGTCAGCCTTGAGCACATTGTTGAACAAACAAGCCTCTTGATATGTTTATGCTTTGTTACAACTCGTGCGCTGCGTGCTTCATTCTATTTTCCTGGCCACCAATCCAGCACGTCTTGAAACGCTGGACTTGTCACCATGTGCTTCATTCTATATTCAGCGTACAGAGCATCATGCAAGAAAAATGATGTACCAAGTATAATCCACGAGAACTATGGTACTTCCACCGATCCATATTACTAGTATAAACTTTGTACTAAACAAGCGACAAGTAATATGATTCGGAGATAGTACCATTGTAAGAGATGTAAAAAATGTTCCTCCCATCCGTAGAGATGTCTAGTAGAAAAAATAACTAGACTATGATACTAATCCTATGAAAAGCAATATTTTAATTTTCACTATTGGTCTTGTAAAGGGGACCCTACTGGAATACTAAATATCCTTAATATGTACTACAAATTTCTGGAATTTACAATTGGACAATGTAAAAATATTGAATTAAAAATATCTATAATTTTGAAAATGGTTGTATTTCATTACTAGCAGCTAGATTTATTGTGGAATGGAAGCATTAATTTACACCCTTTTTTCTGCACTAGTGTAGGATACCTCTCAACCATGATGTCTTAATGACATCACTTACCCAACAATAGAGTAACCTAGTTAAATACAATGATTATTAGTAGTAATAGCCAGGAAACAGTTGGCTACACCTAAGGCCATGAATATCATTAATATAAGCCCATAATTTAACCCCTCCTAGCGCACTCTATGTACACCGCAAAGGGAGTATCGGGTTGAGGTTTGAACAATCACATCTTGTACCTTGGTATTACCTCCATAGAGGGATTATAGGAGTAGAGTATTACCTCCACCAAAGAGGGCCTAAAACTGTATAAACCCTCATGCATACTCCCATCTACACTGCCCAATAGATATGATTGCCTCTACATTCATACCATGGTAGTATTGTCAGGATTATATCCATGACAATTGCCATGCATCATACAATGTAATACCACGTTTAATATGATATGGTATCATAGCTAGTATCATCCATATCAACTAGTCTCTTTTGATGAGGTGATATAAAATTAAATGAAAAAAAGAGGGTTGAGTATCATATCATGATATTGTATCATAAACTACTATATGTATTGCATGACAATAAATAAGGCCATTTATAATATATTACGGAGGTAGTATCATACATTGGTATTATATGCATGATACTAGTTTATGATACTATCCACTACGGAGAGCCTTATGATACGCCCATTGCGGGCATCCTTACATAGGTTATTAACTTGAACGCTCTATGCATGACAAATATAGATGGTTAGCAATAATTATAAAATGGTCTAGACTAATCACCGTTTATGATTAGGCTGCATGGAGTGGGTAGTATCATAAGTTAGTATCATGCATATGATATTAGTGTATGATACTACTTCTGCAATACATAGTATCCTAAGTTAGTACTTTTAAATTACTTTATTTATTTTCCTGGATGACATATAGTAGCATATTACTTATTATGATATGGTACTCCGTCCATTTTTAATTAATCTTCATAAAAGTTTGATCTAATTTATCAAAAACAATCTAAACTTTCAGAATAATATATATGGCATGAAAATATATTGAATGATGGTTCCAATTGTATTGATTTGGTATTGTTGATGTTGATAATATTTTGTATAAACTTGGTCAAAGTTTAGAAAGTTTGACTCGAGACAAAGTTAATATGCGAAGTAAATAAAACGGATGGCAACTCCCTCTTTTGTCATTTAATTTTATGTCACCTCGCCAAAATTGCCTAGTTAGCATATGCATGTCACTAACTATCATACTCGAACTTACTTTTATACCATCTCACAAAAAATTGTCTAATTGACATGCATGATACTAGCTATAATACTCTCACTGTGGGGAACCCCAAAACCATGCCATATCGACGATGGTTTTTGATAAAATCTGGTTTTGGACAAAACTTACCCAGCGGCCAGTTGTGATACTTGAGGGATCAAATGTTGCCCAAAAATTCTTCAGAGATCAAATGTAGACTTTTTATGAACTTAATAGACCAAAACATATATTTTTCTCTAAAATCTAAGTATTTTTAAATGCTATTATCTTGCGCGCACTAGGCAAGGCAAATACCGATGGTTAGCAATGAATAGAAGACGGTCTAGACTTTTGTTTCTGCGAATCAAGAGCTTTCATTCATTAATCAATGGGATAACAAGCGTTTTGCAGACAATCTACTAAAAAGTTTGGAACGAGTACATGATTTATCCAAAGACATCTTCTCCTAGTTGATGTGGCCTGCTTAGCACACACAAATATGCCCTTCGTTAGGCTCACGGCCAACAAAAGTTAACTGAAATGACTCGAAATTCCCGCTCAACTCTTCTCTATTTCCTGGAGGAATATTGGAGCCATCTCCGAACGATTTTGGTTTCCACCTCTCCATAGCTTGACAATCTTCTGCGCATCAGACTCTACAATAACCCGTTGATAGACGAATATCACAAGCAGGTCTAACACCATCACGCACGGGAAGGGCCTACTTTATTAAAGCAGGTCTAACACCATCACCCATATCTACTTAAGTCATCAGTGAAGGTGAGAAAGTAACGATAACCACCGCGCGCCTCAATGCTCATCGGACCGCACACATCAGTATGTATGATTTCCAACAAGTCACTTGCCCGTTCCATTGTTCCAGAGAACGGCGTTTTAGTCATCTTGCCCATGAGGCATGGCTCACATGTGTTAAGTGATTCAAAATCAAGTGACTCCAAAATCCATTAGCATGGAGCTTCTTCATGCGTTTTATGCCAATATGACCTAAACGTCAGTGCTACAAGAAAGTGGTATTATCATTATCAATTCTACATCTTTTGGCATCAATGTTATGAACATGTGTATCATCACTATCGAGATTCAATAAGAATAAACCCCTCACATTGGGTGCATGACCATAAAAGATATTACTCATATAAATAGAACAACCATTATTCTCAGATTTAAATGAGTAACCGTCTCGCAATAAACAAGATCCAGATATAATGTTCATGCTTAACGCAGGTACTAAATAACAATTATTCAGGTTCATCACTAATCCCGATGGTAATCGAAGAGCGAGCGTGCCGACGGCGATCACATCAACCTTGGAACCATTTCCCACGCGCATCGTCACTTCGTCCTTTGCCAGCCTCCGTCTATTCCGCAGTTCCTGTTTTGAGTTGCAAATGTGAGCAACCGCACCGGTATCAAATACCCAGGCACTACAACGAGAGTTGGTAAGGTACACATCAATAACATGTATATCATATATACCTTGTTTGTTGTTGGCCGCCTTCTTGTCAGCCAAATACTTGGGGCAATTCCGCTTCCAGTGACCAGTTCCCTTGCAATGAAAGCACTCAGTTTCTGGCTTGGGTCCAGCCTTGGGTTTCTTCACGGGAGGGGCAACTGCTTTGCCACTCTTCTTGGAGTTACCCTTCTTACCCTTGCCATTCTTCTTGAAACTAGTGGTTTTATTGACCATCAACACTTGATGCTCCTTCTGAATCTCAGACTCAGCGACTTTCAACATCGCAAACAGCTCGACGACTGACTTGTTCATCCCGTGCATGTTATAGTTCAACACGAAGCTCTTGTAGCTAGGTGGCAATGATTGAAGAACTCTGTCAGTGATAGCCTCTGGCGGAAGGGGCATCCCCAATTCAGCCAGACGGGTGGAGTACCCAGACATTCTGAGTATGTGATCACTGACAGACCCGTTCTCCTCCATCTTGCAAGCATAGAACTTATCGGAGGTCTCATACCTCTTGATCCGGGCATTCTTCTGAAAGATAAACTTCAACTCCTGGAACATATCATATGCTCCATGACGTTCAAAACGTCTTTGAAGTCCCGGTTCTAAGCCATACAACATTGCACATTGAACTATTGAGTAATCATCAGAACAAGCCTGCCAGGCGTTCACAACGTCTGGAGACTCAACTGGAGCGGGTGGATCACCAAGCGGTGCATCAAGGACATAAGCCTTCTGGGAAGCCGTAAGGATAATCCTTAGATTACGGGCCCAGTCCACAAAGTTACTTCCATCATCTTTCAACTTAGCTTTCTCTAGGAACGCATTAAAATTCAGGGGTGCTACTGCGCGAGCCATGATCTACAACATAAATAGTGCAAAGACAACTTAGACTATTGTTCAAGATAATGAGTTTAGTTAATCATATTACTTAAAAACTCCCACTCAAATTGACATCCCTCCGGTCATTCGAGTGTCACATGATCCAAATCAACCAACTCAAGTCCGATCATCACATGAGTTGAGGTGGTTTCAATGCTGAACATCTTCATGTTGATCATATCTACTATATGACTCATGTTCGACCTTTCGGTCTCTTGTGTTCCGAGGCCATGTCTGTACATGCTAGGCTCATCAAGTTTAACCCCGAGTGTTCCGCACGTGCAACACTGGCTTGCACCCGTTGTATGTGAACGTAGAGTCTATCACACTCGATAATCACGTGGTGTCTCGAAACGACGAACTTTCGCAACGGTGCACACTCGGGGAGAACACAATTTTATCTTGAAATTTAAGTGAGGGATCACCTTATAATGCTACCGTCGTCCTAAGCAAAATAAGATGCATAAAAGGATTAACATCACATGCAAATCATAAGTGACATGATATGGCCATGAACTTGTGCTTTTGATCTCCATCTCCAAAGCACCGACATGATCTCCATCGTCACCGGCATGACACCATGATCTCCATCATCTTGATCTCCATCAACGTGTCGCCATGAGGTTGTCGCGCCGACTGTTGCTTCCACGACTATTGCTAACTCATAGCGATAAAGTAAAGCAAAACGGCGAAAATAATTAAAGACAACTCTATGGCTCCTGCCAGTTGCCGTACTCATCGACATGCAAGTCGTGATATTCTATACAACACATGATCATCTCATACATCACATATATCGCATCATGTAATTGGCCATATCACATCACAACATACCCTGCAAAAACAAGTTAGACGACCTCTAATTGTTGTTGCAAGTTTTACGTGGCTGCTACGGGTATCTAGCAAGAACGATTCTTACCTACACAAAACCACAACGTGGTGTAGTGATTGCTTTTTGATCTTCTAAAAGAACCCTCTTCATTGAACCGATTCAACTAAAGTGAGAGAGACAGACACCCGCCAGTCACCTTTATGCAACAAGTGCACGCAGCGGTGAAACCAGTCTCGCGTAAGCGTACGCGTAATGTCGGTCCAAGCCGCTTCATCTCACAATACCGCCGAATCAAGTATCAACTAGTAACGGCAAGCAATATGTATACACCCACGCCCACAACTCCTTTGTGTTCTACTCGAGATCTCATCTACGCATAGACCTAGCTCAGATGCCACTGTTGGGGAACGTAGCATGGGAAACAAAAAATTTCCTACGCGCACGCAAGATCTATCCATGGTGATGAGCATCTACGAGAGGGAGAGTGAATCTACATACCCTTGTAGATCACTAAGCGGAAGCGTTAAGAAACGCGGTTGATGTAGTCGAACGTCTCCGCGATCCAAATCGCAAGTCGTCCCTCGATCCGATCACGAACTAGTACCGAACGGACGGCACCTCCTCGTTCAACACATGTACGGCTTGATGACGCCTTCACCTCCTCGATCCAGCGAGCGATGGTGAAGTAGTAGATGAGTTCCGGCAGCACGACGGCGTGGTGATGGTGGTGAGGAACAATCTCTGCAGGGCTTCGCCAAGCACTATGGAGATTATGACGGAGGAACTAGAGGGCTAGGGTTGCCGGCACACTGCTTGGGAAATCCTGATGTGTCCCGTGTGCTAGCCCTGCCCCTCTATTTATATGTTGAGCCCTGGGGTCTAAACTTGGAGAGAAAACCTCTACAAGGTCGGTTTTGCCCGCACAAGGTCGGTTTGGCCCGCAAGGAAAGAGTCCAACTCGGATCCCTGCAGTACCGCGCACAAGCGGTAGTACCGCTCATGAGCGGTAGTACCGCTTGAGCGGTAGTACCGCTTCACACAAGCGTTAGTACCGCTTACGCGGTAGCACTGCCTTACCAGCGGTAGTACCGCTTAAGGCAGCAGCAAAACTTCCTTTTGCACTTTCCAATACCTCGTGGGTTTTATCCCTTTGGCCCATATAAAGTGTTGCTGCCTCCGAACACTTCGGTAAACATCCGGAACCCCTTTCGGTGAATTCCGGAACCCTTCCGGAGATCAAAACACTATTATCACATATATCAATCTTTATCTCCGGACTCTTCCGGAGATCCTCGTCATGTCCGGGATCTTATCCGAGACTCCGAACAACCTTCGGTCACCAACATAATAACTCAATTATACTAATCGTCACCAAACGTTAAGTGTGTAGACCCTGCGGGTTCGAGAACTATGTAGACATGACCGAGACACCTCTACGGCCAATAACCAATAGCGGGACCTGGATGCCCATATTGGTTCCTACATATTCTACGAAGATCTATATCGGTCGAACCTCTATGTCAAGGATTCAGTTAATCCCGTATGTTGTTCCCTTTGTTCTTCGGTATGTTACTTGCCCGAGATTCGATCGTCGGTATCTCTATACCTAGTTCAATCTCGTTACCGGCAAGTCTCTTTACTCGTTCCGTAATACAAGATCCCGTGACTAACACCTTAGTCACATTGCTTGCAAGGCTTATAGTGATGTTGTATTACCGAGTGGGCCCTGAGATACCTCTCCGTCACACGGAGTAACAAATCCCAGTCTTGATCCATACCCACTCAACAGACACCCTCGGAGATACCTGTAGAGCATATTTATAGTCACCCAGTTACGTTGTGACGTTTGATACACACAAGGCATTCCTCCGGTGTCAGTGAGTTGCAAGATCTCATGGTCATAGGAACAGATACTTGACATGCAGAAAACTATAGCAATAAACTGACACGATCATATGCTATGTTTATAGTTTGGGTCTTGTCCATCACATCATTCTCCTAATGATGTGATCCCGTTATCAAATGACATCTCATGTCTATGGCTAGGAAACCTTGACCATCTTTGATCAACGAGCTAGTCTATTAGAGGCATACTAGGGACACAGTGTTGTCTATGTACCCACACATGTATTTGAGTTTCCAATCAATACAATTATATCATGGATAATAAACGATTATCATGAACAAGGAAATATAATAATAACCATTTTATTATTGCCTCTAGGGCATATTTCCAACAAGGACTTGCGGAGCCGAGGGAGGGGTGATTCGTCTTCAACATATCTTTCTTGCTGCTATATTATTGTTCTTGTACACTTTATATGCATTTATATGTTATTTTATATCAAATTTTAGAACTAACCTATTAACCTTGTGCCAAGGGCCAGTTGCTGTTTTCTGCTTGTTTTTTGGTCTTTCAGGAAAACTGTACCAAACGAAGATCCAAATGCCACGAAACATTTTGATGATTTTTCTAGTCAAATATAAGACTTGGAAACTTCAGACGGAGACCGGAGGCCACACGGGGTGACGCCAAGCCAACAGGGCGCGCCCAGGTGGGATGGCCATGCCTTGATGGCTTGGGACCACCTCCAGATGACTCTTGACCTAACTCTGACTCTATAAATTCTCATAAATCGGGAAAACACCCGAGAGCCTGCCAAAATAATTTTTCCGCTGATGCAAGTCTCTGTTCTGCCGTGTCCCTACCTGGAGCCTGCTTCTGGTGCCCTGTCAGAGGGGGCATCGATCACAGAGGGCCTCTACATCAACCTTACCGCTCCCATGATGATGTGTGAGTACTTCACCATGTACCTACGGGTCCATAGCTAGTACCTAGATGGCTATATGCCTCTCTATAATCTTCAATACAATGTTCACCGCGCTTCCCACGGTGATCTATTCGATGTAATCTTCTTTGCGGTGTGTTTGTTGGGATCCGATGAATTGTGGGTTATGGTCAGATTATTCATGAAAATATATTGAGTCTTTGCTGAATTCTTATATGCATGATAGTTATAGCTTCGTATTTCTCTCCGATCTATCGGTTTGGTTTGGCCAACTAGATTTATTTATTTTCAGTGGGAGTTGTGCATTGTGATGGGTTTAATCTTGCAGTGCTCTATCCTCGTGACAGAAGGGGTCAAGACACGTATTGTATTACTACTGTTAAGGGGAAAAAGATGGGGTTTATTAAAATTGATTGGATTTACTTTGTCTACATCATATCATCTTGCTCCAAGCATTACTCTGTTTTTACTCAATACTCTAGATGCATGCTGCATAGCGGTGGATGGGGGGAGTAATAGTAGTAGATGCAGGCAGGAGTGGGTCTACTTGCTTATGGACATGATTCATTTATACATAATTATGTGCTTTTCTATCAATTGCCCAATAGTAATTTGTCTACCCACCTTATGCTTTCTTCGAGAGATGCCTCTAGCAAAAACTATGGCCTTCAGGTCTTCACAAATATTATTACTGAAACTCCAAAAATATTGCTTCCATTTATTTACTGTTATTTTATTTTATATTTATATTATCCATCTATCACTACTTAATACTTGCTAGTAACGAGTTCAAGGGGCTTGACGACCCTCTTGTCCGCGTTGGGTGCAAGTGTTTGCTCTTTTGTGTGTAGGTGCTGATGACGGGAGTTTGCGTGGTTCTCCTATTGGTTCGATCACCTTTGTTCTCACTAAGGGAAATACTTATCTCTATTGTGCTGCATCTCCTCTCTTTTTCGGGGAAAATCCCAACACAGTTTACAAGTGGCAGGAAGAATTTTTGGCGCCGTTGCTAGGGAGACATGATCAAATTCTTATCAAGTACCTTCACACAAATTATCATTCACTTGTTTTAATTTTTATTTGTTGTTATATTTTGATTTATATAAAAATCAAAAATACAAAAATATTTCTATTTGCTTGTTTGCTTAGTTATCTAGTTTACTATCTAGTCTACTCGTTTGCTTGCTAGTTTACTTGTTTCGTCACCATGTCTCAAGATACTACTAAGTTCTGTGATTTCTAAAATACTAATAACACTGATTTTATTAAGTCATTTTGGAGGAAAAGATGCTAAGTATAGGTCATTTTAGAGGTATCCTAGGTTAAATAGGTCATTTTTAAGCTTTCTAAGCATATTAAGTCATTTTGGAGGAAAAAATGCTAAGTATAGGTCATTTTAGAGCTATCCTAGGTTAAATAGGTCATTTTGGAGCTAATTAAGCTTATTATGTCATTTTTGAGCTAGCTAAGCATATTGAGTCATTTTGGAGGAAAAATGCTAAGTATAGGTCATTTTAGAGCTATCCTAGGTTAAATAGGTCATTTTGGAGCTAAGTAAGGTTATTATGTCATTTTGGAGCTAGCTAAGCATATGAAGTCATTTAGGAGCTAAAATATGTCATTTCTTAAGCATATTATGTCATTTTAGAGCTAGCTAAGCATATTAAGTCATTTTGGAGGAAAAGATGCTAGTACATAGGTCATTTTAGAGCTATCCTAGGTTAAATAGGTCATTTTTAAGCTAGCTAAGCATATTAAGTCATTTTGGAGGAAAAAATGCTAAGTATAGGTCATTTTAGAGCTATCCTAGGTTAAATAGGTCATTTTTAACCTAGCTAAGCATATTAAGTCATTTTGGAGGAAAAAATGCTATGTATAGGTCATTTCAGAGCTATCCTAGGTTAAATAGGTCATTTTGGAGCTAATTAAGCATATTGAGTCATTTTGGAGGAAAAAATGCTAAGTATAGGTCATTTTAGAGCTATCCTAGGTTAAATAGGTCATTTTGGAGCTAAGTAAGGTTATTATGTCTTTTTTGAGCTAGCTAAGCATATGAAGTCATTTAGGAGCTAAAATATGTCATTTCTTAAGCATATTATGTCATTTTAGAGCTAGCTAAGCATATTAAGTCATTTTGGAGGAAAAGATGCTAAGTACATAGGTCATTTTAGAGCTATCCTGGTTAAATAGGTCATTTTAAAGCTAGGAAAGCATATTAAGTCATTTTGGAGGAAAAAATGCTAAGTATAGGTCATTTCAAAGCTATCCTAGGTTAAATAGGTCATTTTGGAGCTAATTAAGCTTATTATGTCATTTTTGAGCTAGCTAAGCATATTGAGTCATTTTGGAGGAAAAAATGCTAAGTATAGGTCATTTTAGAGCCATCTTAGGTTAAATAGGTCATTTTGGAGCTAAGTAAGGTTATTATGTCATTTTGGAGCTAGGTAAGCATATGAAGTCATTTAGGAGCTAAAATATGTCATTTCTTAAGCATATTATGGCAGAGAACCCGGGCCGACATGACTAGTCATAGAACCAAGGTGGCACAAACGTACAGGGACAGGCATACATGACCCAGCAATGCACGTGTCGGTCATCAGCGAGTGCAACCAAGTCGTAGCAAGCTACAAGGACTTCGGTGATACACCGCGTGACATTTCCCCGTAGGGACAGACACAGGAGCAAAGAAGGACACATGCCGGTCAATCCATGTGTTCCGGAGCAGTAGCGAACTACCATGGCTCAGTGGAAGCACTAGGAGGCATTTCCCTGTATGGAAGGCTACCAAAGGCACACGACTAGGTGTCGAATCCCACACATACAATGCATTTCAAACATACACACATTATGCACGATATGTGTAGATACAACATGGCATCACAACAAAACTCTATTAAGCAAAACACTTGGGAAAACTTACCGTCATCACGGAGGTGTAGGTGTAGGTGTAGGTGTAGGACCGGTCGCGCTAGTGGCAGACGGAGAAGGATCGGTCGATGCTTGTCGGGAGTTATGCTGCACCAAAGATTATTTCCAATGTATCGTTAGCATGATGCAACTCAAATGTGAAGACTAGTAAGTAATCTCCATTCAAATGAAACTCACCGTGTCCGCCGGAGCAATGACTGGCATCGGCGGAGGGGTCTGACCGTTGCCCTGGCACATGGTCTGCACATTTGGTTTTCACGAGTCAGTCATATTAGTTAGTAATGAAAGGAACATTACGTGCATGATTTGGCTAATATGCAGAAGAAACTTACCACGAAGAGCTCGTATAAGGCCCGGTTCTGCGCGTCATTCCGGTTCCTCTCCTCCTCCAACAGCTTAGCCGTCCTCTCCATCTCCCTCTCCCTCTCCGCCAGACCCACAAAAGCCCATGTTATGTGACTTCTATTGGCTCCCTGTATATGCAGAACTGTAAACAAAATATATGAACAACTAGAATGATTATTTGTTCTAAGGTAACAACGCTAAAATCAAAAGGGCTTGTTTCACTGCAGAAATTCTAAACAGCACATATGAATTTGATTGATTAAGCTATATTTGCAGTCGAGATTTGCTTTTAACAAGAGGGAAAGAGAGACTAAAACGGAACATATTTAGTACACTTATCATGCAGCAAAACTCTCGACAATAAACTTTTTGAATTACTGGTAACATTCATATAATTCAAAGCACATGACATTTTCTAATTAACTGTAACAATCATGTCCCCTCCTTCAAATAGGAATCCTTGAGCTTCGGTAGCATCGGTGCTGATGAGCACATCGCATAGCTTCCCGTAGTTCCATCCAACATCATTGGACTTCCTCTTAAGAGCTATCGGCCTTTCCGAATCTGTCTCGGCGGTGGTGTTCTGCGATGTTGACATCCTGATAACAATAGCAGCAAACAACTATCAGTAGCAGTAGCAGCTACTAGCTAGCATTAGCAAGTATCTAGTACTAGTAGTATCAGCAGCAGTAGCTAGCAGCAACCAAGCAGCAGCAGTACTGCAGTAGTAGTTGGTAGCACCAGCAGCAGCAGTTGGTAGCACAAGCAGGGCAAGAAACAACAGCTAGTAGCACCATCAGGCAGCAGCAGCTAGCAGCAAACACCATCAGGCGGCAGCAGTTATCCGCACATCCTTTCAATTGGTGTTAATTTATGTGCCACCACCGACCATAAGCATGCTACTAGGGCACCAACACGATGAAAGAGAAGTTGGTTCCCATGACACCAGAGTTGGTTCCCACGACACCTTATGTTCAGTCTCTTTGGAAGGTTTAGGTCAATTTAATCATCACTTGACTTCGGTGTTCTGTATCTCTGTACATACCAAATTACCATCTTTAGAGGGAAAAAAATGTGTTCTGAGACAGAGTGCTACCAAGAATTAATTTAAATCGAGATCCATAGTGTTCATATTAGGAAATGAGTAAAGAATTCAGCCTGGTGCTAGAAAACTTAGTTTAAAACAGAGTAGTGATAAGGAGGATAAATAATTAGATGGATATGCCTATACTAGCACATTCACATAATTTCTAGGAAGGCATCTATGAGATATTTCTGAGAAGGTATATGTAATACTTTTCTAGGAGAACATTCTAATGCAGGAAACCATCACCTACTTCTTTTTATAATGATACGGTTCCACATACACAACCATCAGGCAGTGTGTAAAGTTTTTCTCACATATGCAAGAGGGGTGTCACAAGCACATGTCCAAGGAATCATATTACCAAAGAACATTAGCTGCTGACATTATATTCGATTGGACTGATGACTGAATTTTCTATGCATATATCTGAAAATACAGCTGGAACTTATTCCTGGAAGTTTAATTAAGATTGGTCAGTTGATACCCTATCTATAAATGATGTTTATTGGATCGAGGCTATATAGCCAAGAAATAAACCTAAGCATCATATCCAAAAGTTTGAGCTGTAGCAATGTGCCCGTTGCACTCGGATTCTATGTAAAAGAATGAAGTTCCAATAGCCTTTGATATACAGGCCAATCTCAATTATTGGGCAACACATGTGAGCACCTCTCCTGGAAGCTCAAAACTAACATATTTTTTGTTAAACTTTTGTTTTGCTACGTGTATGAATATTTTTGGTTGCATCTTTGTGTAAATAAGGGGTGAAGATGAGAGCTAAAATGAAATTAATTATCTCCCTTTCAGATCAGCAGCAATAACCCACCCGTGTATCTATCAAATAAACAGTATTACTCCAATCAATGATCCTCATGTTCTAAGAAATAGGACTGGTATCTTGGAAGTGAACTTCCAGTTAGGCAAGGATTGGCATCATAGGACTGGAGTTTTTGCCTCACAGTAGTCAGTCAAAAAAAGAGGATTGGCATCATATTTTTTTCCTGAGTATGTTACCTCAAAGCTTACCCCAGATTGTAAGGTACTTGCACATCACACCTTTAATCTGAATTTGAGCAAGCCCTGTGTCATCATTATTATGGAATGGATATATGTTTAATTTTCTTTCATAATGATCACACACAGTCAGGTGGAGCGAGGTTTTGGCAGGTCCTATAGAATTGTGTATGTGCTTTGCAACACTTTGAAGATTACATGTTCGTTTGAAAAGTGAGTTGCCTTGACTCAGATGTATTATAGTTCTGAGTGCACTTATTTTTTTTAAGTTTTGTTTGTTGCATTGGTGAACATATCTGTAGCGGAAGGGTTGTTCGTTCAGTGTTTCATGGAACCTACTGAATTCACTTCATTGAAAATTTAGGTGTATGCACTTAAAAGTTTATGAACTTTGTACATTGCTTCAGTTAAGGGCTAATGCTATGTACGACAAGCTATTTTTCAATCTACATTAGGAAACATGAGATAAATTGTACAATACTTTTTTTTACTGAATATGAATTTTGTTATGGCTTGGCCTGTATTGTATAATGGGCATGGGTATCTTAGTGAGGAAAGAGGAAAAAGTCTCTATTTCAATTTTAGTTGAGATGAAAATTGTAGTTAATGTGCTATTAAGTACCTTTGTTTTACTTTATCATTATCTTCCAGTCAAGTATGCTTACTACTTTTGCAGTCCTCCCTTGCACCAATTATCCATGGTATTTTTCTATTCAAAGCATTTTTCCCATTGAGCTGCTGGTTACGAACTATGTTATCGATCGCCCTTTTAATTGTTGCACCTTTTTCTTTGAAAACACGCTAATATTCTCGCTATTTAAATAATTTATTGACTATATTATATTTTTACCTTTTCACTGTATCTTCTAATCAATATTGGACATATCGTCAGCCCACAATGGTATACAAAATTGTTGGTATATGTAATTGATGGTATACATTATTCATTAATGTAGAAAGCAAAATACTCAAATGGATGAATTAACCGAATTGTCACCAAATAGTCTTCTGATTCTTGAAAAACCAGTTGACCTTTGCTCTTAACCTACAAATAATTTCTCTCGGATTGTTGTTTATGTCATCATATATTTAAGATTTTTCAGCTTTCTTTTAGACACCAGTAGAAATATACGCTTGACTGTCAAAAGCAACAGCAATAATGAACCATGGTACATGAAAAGAGAGTATTGGTTCATTTTGGTAAACACATTAGCCTGTTGTAGCAAATTGAAACGTGGGGCTCCTAAAAGGATGCACAAGTACCTTTTGGATTGCTAATTTGTATTTCTTTTTTGTGAACCGTTGATATTGGTTTCGTAGTTTGCCAACACACTATCTCATTTGTTTCGATGCAAGAATCAGTCTTGGCCTGATGAATGTATGTATATTATGTGCCATACAAGTGTTTATATTATGTATCACACTTTTATATGTATATTCTACTTCCCTTTTATATGTACAAGTACTCTGATTATTATCAGAGTGTATATTATGTGCCATACATTGTTGATCAAGATCAGTTAAATTGTTGTCTGCTGAGTGCTAGAATTTGCGACGCCATCAGCTACACTACTTTTACTTATTTTTTTAGAAGAAAAGAAACAATTGAATAAATTATAACTAAACTAGCGACGGGCACTTAAATGGGCACGGCGTGCCGCCGCGCCTTCTGCCTGCTAGTAACTACTAAAGTACTAAGTACTAGCAAATTTGAGTACTACTAACAGCCAACAATACCACGGGTAATAGCAGCAACAATACACTACAGACTACAGAGCAGAGCAGCAGAGTATGACCAGAGAAGAGGAGCACGGGCATCACCTGCCTGAAGAGAAGTTGGGGCGCAAGATCCACAGCAGGATGTTCTCGGAGAAGGACCGGCCGGTGGCGCAGGGAGGAGCCCGAGGGGAAGAAGATCCAACTGAGGCGAGGAGGAGCTTCAGATCCGGTGCGGCGGACGTGCGGCGGCCGGTGGATGGGGGAGGGGCGCGGTGGAGGGGCGTGCTGCGGTGGCGGGGCTGGGTTGGTGGGGCGGGCGCCGGGGCTGCGGTGGAGGGGCGGGCGGCGGTGCTGGGGTGGCGGGGCGGGCGGCGGTGCTGGGGTGGCGGGGCGGGCGGCGGGGCTGGGGTGGCGGGGCGGGCGGCGGTGCTGGCGGCGGTTCTGTGGCGGGGCTGAGGTGGGGGGAGAGAGAGAGAGGGGTGGACCGGGCTGGAGAGTTTTTTTTTTTGAACACATGGCTGGAGAGATAGGGGAGAGAGAGAGGGGTGGGGCCGGGCTAGGAGAGGGGAGATAGCCCATCTCTTTGCCATCAGCCAGCGGATGGCAAAGGGGCTTTGCCATCCGCTGGCTGATGGCAAAGAGGTGGGGCTTTGCCATCTGCTGGCTGATGGCAAAGAGGTGGCCCTAGTGCGCCGTTACAACGCCGTCGTCCGCTGGACCCCCACCAACCTCTTTGCCATCTGCCAGCAGACGGCAAAGATTCTTTGCCATCTGCTGGCAGATGGCAAAGAATTGGCTGATGGCAACCAGGTTCTTTGCCATCTGTCAGTTCTTTGCCGTCTGTTTTTTGTAAGCAGATGGCAAAGACGTTCTTTGCCATCCGCTGGCAGACGGCAAAGAGCTGGCAGATGGCAAATTCCCTGTTTCCAGTAGTGTATACCACCCGCCACTAGTGCGGAGTTCTATGACATCAATGCCGCTTTGCTAAATCTTGTTATGAAAGAACAATTTTTGGGAGGTCCTAACACTACTGGAATCAGAGGATTTGCCATCTGCCAGTTCTTTGCCGTCTGCCAGTTCTTTGCCATCAAACAATTATAATGAGGATCACGCGTCACATCTTAATACCTTTGTTGAATTATGTGATATGCAAAAGAAAAAGGACATGAATAAATATGTGGTTAAATTAACATTATTTCCTTTTTCACTATGAGATAAATCTGAAACTTGGTTGTCATCTTTGCCTCGCAATAGTATTGAAACATGGGATAACTGTAAGGATGCTTTTAGTGCAAAGTATTTTCCTCCCGCTAATATTATATCTCTCCAAAACCAAATTATGAATTTGAAACAACATGACCAAGAACATATTGCACAAGCATGGGAGAAAATGAAAATGATGATTAGAAATTGTCCCACTCATGGCTTAAATATATGGATGGTTATACAAAATTTCTATGCGGGACTAAATTTCTATGGATGGTTATACAAAGCTTGGTGTGTCCCTTGCTTAGGTATATAGCCTAACAACAAGTTGGTATCCCAAGTGTAGGAGTTTTCAGGAAGCAACAATTTTTCCGTGCAGGTAACGACAATCTGCAACAGGGGTTAATTTCTGCAACAAATACAACATATGCTTTGTTTGGCTTCATCATCCTCGACGATTATCAACAACCACGACTACCTCAATCACAACTACACCATGATCGGCTACCTCAACACGGACATACATGGCTACATCTGCAATTACTCATCGGTACAAACTCTAGTCAACAGCGTCCGCATCGTCATGAGCGTCCACGAAGCTCCTGTTGTTACTGAAGTGGAAATAGAGGAGAGACAAGGAAGGCACCAGAAGTGGACATAGTAAATGGCCAAGGTGCCAACCCATCAGAGGCACAGTGGATGATGGTGCATCGGACTAGTCGACAGAAGGGAAAGCCTTTAAATTCAGTCCTAATTGTCTGCTTCACTCCCACTACGATTGAGGGGGATGTTACATCTATAATTGGGTATAAGTTAGAGATAAGGAGGTGGAGATAGAATAGGTTTAAACCATGTGTAATTTCTCTTGTACTCCAATTCTGCACCCATCATGTACTCCTATATATACCAATATGAGGTGACATTAATAAGACACAAGTATTAGGCTTTAAATAATTTCTTTGGTGCATAGGTCCACTAGTAAAGGCGTCAAAACTTACATGTGCATGCATGGATCTTCCCTATAAGCTGATGGATCACCGCCGAGTAAGTATAGCTTAATTATAACAACTGAATAAAATTCCCCAAGAAAAAAAATATAGGGGCAACTAAATTTGCAAAAAAAAATAAGCCTAAATCAACGTGATCTCCAATGATATTGTATTCCTGGCAAATCATGGGATGATTTCCTAGCTGCAATAAGTGAGATTCCCGCCAAATCAGCCATGATTTAAAACGCGATTAAGCCACTTAAGGGTCATCTGGATGGTTTTATAATAGTTGAGGTAATATACATGCGGTTTCCACACAAAGTCTGCATGGTTTAGTCAATGAAACATGCACGGCCACTACTACAATGGTTAGGACATTTAAATTACCGTTACGTCCACAACCCACATGGTCATACATGTTTATGTTCCAAAAAATTTGAGGGCCAGTTAGTAGATGTACAACCCACAGGTTTTTACAAATTAGTAAATAATTATTATTTTATCTTTGAGTCATCATTACATCAGCACCATTGCATCGGCAGAACGTTGCCTTTTGTACCAGGTTATTTGAATGTTCTGTTACACCTCTAGGCCTATTTTATTTTGTCTTTCTCCGGAATGGTGAATAACTAACCCCCCCCCCCCCCCCCCTCCATTTTGATATTCCACAGCAAAACTAACCTCCACACTTTTCACCTAGCTTTCTTCTCAGTTCCGGAGGGTGCACAAATAGTTTCACAATTTTAGCACAAGCCAAATGTCTACCTCTAGTTTAAACCACATCTTTGCCCTCTTCTTCTTTTAAACTCAAATTCTGCCAAATGTTTCCTATTTGTTTTTGAAATTATATATAGTGGAGGTTTGAAACATGTCAGAGTAGCTACATGCAAAGTTTTAGCTCAATCAATAATTATTTGGACCCCCAAATATTTATCTTTTCTTCCTCTCTAATTTTCTTTCATGGCAATGTGGACCTTTCTCCCTGGCCTTTTCCATCGCGGAACCACACCCCAGCCCATCTCTCTCCAGACTCAGACCAACTCACCTATCGAGCATGGAGTGGTCATCATCATGACCATCACCGACGGTTGAGCACACCATCGCTGACAACCACCTTGTTCCACAGAGTCCTACCCATGCCAATGAGCCCATGACACAACATGGCAAGAACCGTAGCACGAGACACGGATCATCCATCACCAACGCGCGCATGTCATTCGGGTCCGTACAGGTGAACATAATGGGAGAAGGCACAATAGTGGTCGGACAAGATACGATGTCCAAGCCATGGACGGATCCTGATCATCGCATCTAGCCACGATCACAACGAAACCTCGCCAACCCCCAACACACCTAGTAGAATGCCGTCGAGCCCAACCTCTCTGGACAAGGCTCCGTATCTGGATACCATGTTACAAGCAGGAAGGTCCTCCCTGCCACCGGTCACCGTGTTGCCTTCACATGGTGGCCACCACAGGCGCATCGGTGGCCTGAGGTGTGAAGACGTAAAAGGATCTGCGGGCGCTGCGATCTATGCCCTCTTCTTCTTTTAAGCGAGTGACACGGAGTGGCTGAGTTTGGTCCTCACAAAGATTGGCCATAGATGCACGAAAGAAAAGCGAAGAAAAAAACTTTGGTGAGGGTTTTCAAAATAACACTCTTCGCAAGGCCCTCTATTCGTCTAATGTTTTTTTGCTGATTCTGAAAACAAGTAAACGTCTCATTTGCGGAGTATCCGATGAAATTAACTCGACAAACAATTCCGTACTTGAAAAGTAAAAGTTCATAAAAAATAAACTTTGTCTGTGCATACATGTACATGCAAGAAGTTGTGGCTTGCTACAAGTGTTTAAATAACCATATCTTTTATTACATACATGAGTTTCTTGGCTCCTATTTGATTTGTCTTGGATATATCACACACTGTCATTGGTAACTATATGGAATTACCTACGTTTCATGCACGACCACACATGTATCTTTCCCGTGTATACTGCATATGTATCACATGCAATGGTGGTGCCAGGAATCTAATAATGTGTGGTGAAGTGAGCATTGTGTAGATAGATCAATGCGTTGATAAGATTGTTTGGAATAATTTCTGTTATAGGTTGTATGTTGTTTTTGTAAAAAACTATGTTGTCAACTGACTATACAACTCAAGTTTGGCTTCTCCACTAAGATTCACATGACGTTGTAAGCCCGACGAGAATTGGAAAATCACTTGGGAACCATATGTCTGATTATAACAAGTCTTCGTAAAGATAACACATGACACTTTGCCCAACACAAATATATACTCCATGGACATATTATGCATTACACCAATTTGTTATGTGCTTGTGCACAGTTGGTATTGATCGCTATGGATATAGGCATCAACCAATAAGTATTTTAACAGCCACCATGGACATATCTAATTGGGCGCACAAATGAAGCAAGATTGTTACGTCCCTTTGTTTATTTGTTATACTTTTGAAAAGCACTGGTCGACCTTTTCTCTCAAATACAAAATGCAACATATGCATGCGTGTTCAAGAAAAGCATACTAAAATGCGCAAAGGGTGATTAGTTATTTTACTCCACAAGTCAGATGTACAGAGTAGGTGATGCTTAATTATAGTCTGCATACATATTTTACTCCACAAGTCAAACCTGCAAGGGCATGAATGAATCTTCCATATCAGCTGATGGATGGCCGGTCAGAGTAGGTGATGTTTAACAATAAGCACTATATAAAATAAGCCTAAATCAACACGATCTCTGACGATCTTCAATGATGTTGTACTCCTGGCAAATCATGGGATGATTTCCCAGCTGCGATAAGCATGATTCCAGCCAAATCACCTGTGATTTTAAATTGTGATAACGACACTTGAGGGTCACTAGGATGGTTTTATAATTGAAGTCATATACTTGCAGTTACCGCACCAAGTCTGCATGGTTTAGTCAATAAAAGTAGCATCACCGCTACTATAATGATTAGGACATTTCAATTACCGTTACATCCACAACCCACACGGTCATACATGTTTAAGTTCGGAAAATTTGAGCACCAATTAGTAGATATACAGCCTATAGTTTTTCACAAATTAGTAAATTAATTGTTATTTTATCTTTACATCATCAACAATGCATCGGCATCACATTGCCTTTTGTATTGGGTTATCTGAATGTTTTGTTAGACCCTCTAGCCCTATTTTTTTCGTTGTTTCTCGAAAATGGTTAATAAGTAAACCCCCCTCTCCCTTTTGAACTTATTCACCAAGACTAGTATCCAGACTTTAAACCTAGGTTTCTTTTCAGTTCCACAAGGTGCACAAATTGTTTCACAATTTTAGCATGAGCCAAACCTCTATCTCAAGTCCAACCAACATCTTTGCCCAATTCTTCTTTAGATTCAAATCCTTGCTGAACCTTTCCTAAACCTTTTTGAAATTATTAGTGGATCTTTGAATCATGTTATAATATCTACATGCAAATTTTCAGTTCAAACGGAAAATATTTGGACCCCCAAATATTTCTCTTCTCTTCCTCTTTATTTTTTTTCCTGAAAAATGGAAGAATCAGTTCAACATAGCAAAACCGCGACTGGCACGTCCTTTCTCCCTAGGCTTTTCTCGGTGCAACCATAACCTAGACCATCTCTCTCCCGGACAAGCCAGACTCATCTAACTAGGGTGGAGTGCTCGTCATCATGACCATCACCGATGGTGGAGCACACAACCACTGACTACCACCTCGTTGTAGAGAGTCCTGCCCATGCCATCGTCCACGAGACAACATGGCCGGAAATGTAGCATGAAACACAAATCATCATCACCGAGGTGCACCGACCGTTCAGGTCATTACGAGCAAATGAAGAGGAATCATGCCTAGTAGTCCCCGGATAACACGTGATGTCAAAGCCAAGGTCGTATACTGGTCCTGGTCAACTCATGGACGGATCTGGATCATGTTTGTTGAATCTAGCCTGACATGCACAATGACGCTGGCCCCAGGCGCACCCGCGGACCCGCATCTCAAGACAGTTGGTATCTCCAACCGGGACTAAAGGGGGGGGGGCCTTTAGTCCCGGTTGGAGATACCAACCGGGACTAAAGGGTCTGGCACCGTTCGAAGCCGGTCACAAACCCTTTAGTCCCGGTTGGTGTCTCCAACCGGGACTAAAGGTCCCGTTCGAACCGGGACTGATGCCTGCGCCGCTCGAACCGGGACTAATGCTCACATTAGTCCCGCTTCATAATGCAACCGGGACTAATGTGTAGATTGAGCTGTGACGAAAGCCTTGTTATGTACTAGTGCACCCGTAAGTGAAAAATAACTCTTTGTTAGTCGTTTCTCTGATTTTTTTGCCTGTTGTTAAAACTGTCCCTAAACACAGAGTAAACTACCTACCTCGCCAGTCGGAAGTGAAAAAACTCTTCATTAATTGTTTCTCTGCATTTCTCCACGGTCATTAAAACCACCCCTAAATTTAAAGTGAATGACCCACTTCGTCACTCGTAAAAGTGAAAAAAATGAGCGTTCCTCCTACTTGTTTGTACTCATAGAGCCCTGCAGTTTTTCATTCATCGCGGGATTGACCTTTTCTTTTACTTCTCCTACACACATTGAGGATGCATTTATAAAACACACATCAAGGATGAAGTCGAACATCGATCCATTGTGAGCATGTTGGAATGCATGAGTATTACGTCCGTACGCGCGTTGGTTGGTACACAAATATTCAAATACGTGTATAAACATGGTGTGAATATTTGGAAATTAATTTGAATACCACGATTTATTGTCCCGTTGCAACGCACGAGCTTTTTGCTATGTTACTAAAAAACAAGGTGTGTTTCTCTTATTCTTTTCATCCGTTTACCGTAGGATTACCTCCTCTCCCGTATCTATCCGAGGTGGTACTAAAAATTTTGTATGTTCGTCCATCATGAATAACCCATTAAGTCAGGCCCAATGAAGCCTGGCGGAGACCACAAAGCTGACGAAAGTAACAGGAGATGAATCCCTAAAGAAAACATGGGCCTATGTGAAGTAGACTTTCACGTTCAGCCAAATAAAAGATAAAAAGAAGAAGAAAAATGCCGACCTGAGGAGTTAAACTCACATAAGGATTTAACGAGATGTTGTAGTCAGTGTAATAGCCAACAGAGAGGCAGACCATAATATGTTCAGATATACAGGTCGTAATGTAAATATAGTTTTGTCTACTATGTGAGTTTTGTCCTATTTACATATTTTTTGATATTTCTTTCCATTGTCTCTTGTGTGGGCCACGTGCAGATCTCTGTTGTGGCGAGCTGCGAAGATGTTGATTATGCTTGTGCCATAAAACAAGTTGGTTAACAAATGAAATAGTCCCATCTTACATTTTTACTTCTAATTCACTATTGGAAAACAAAATGTTGTCGTGTATGACGCATAGACGGCAAAGATGATTTTAACCACGGCGTAAATATACGTAAACCAAGTTGCCTTTATTCACCGTGTGTTCTTTTACAGATACTCGGCTTATATTCGAATAAGCCGTGAACCTGTGTTTTAACACTTGGTGTGTCAATAGATATAGGCGACATGTGTGTTTCCTGTATTGATTTCACAAATTTAGATATACCCGTGAATATAAGAATTAACAAGGAACCTAGAGCAGCAACTAACTCCCCTTTATCTAAGGAAAGGAAGAAAGGGTTGTGAAACGAATGAATTAACAAAGTGCCTAGAGACGGATGAAATTAAATCTTTCAAAAATAAAAGGGATTGAAGGCCTTAAAACAAAGGAATTAAGGAACTAACTTCCGACCGGCATAAAAAAAGGGGATGTGGGAAATGAAGAAATTAAATCCTAGTCCGGAGATGCCAACGACGCCCCAATGAGATGCGACCTCGAGAAAGTATTATTCAATGGAAGAACAGATGTGAAGACAAACAGGAGCTTTATTTATTCAATGGAGAAACTTTTGCACCTCACAAGACAATTCACAGCCAAGTATAATAAAGACAAAAATCGATCGAGAACTCAGAAACGAGGTCTGGCTGCGGCGTCACTCAGCGCATACTTGGCACGGGTAAGACCAAGGTACTCCGCCGTGAGAGGCTTGAAGACACGCTGCTCGTCCGACTCGAGCGCCGCCGCGAGGCGAGGCCATATGAAGGCGCTGATGATCCACGTTCCCGGGTTTCCCGGCTTGGCGGAGACGCACAAAAACCCCGTGCATAGCCTCCCGAGGTTGGCGTCCACCGGCATCGCCAGCGCGGCGTGGCCGAAGCCGAAGTCGGTGTCGTTGGGGAACGTCGTCCACACCGTCTGCGTTATCGTGGGGCTGCCGAGCCCGATGAAGGACGTCTCGATGAACTTTTGTGGCTTGTGCACCCCCAGCCAGTCCACCATGTCCTGGTACAGCTCGTCGTAGTTGACGGAGGTGATGGCCTCCCGCACCATGCTTGCCACCTCCACGAGCGGCTTGCTCAGCACCGTGCCGACGGCCTCGTCCGCCAGCACGTAGGACGTCACGTTGCCCGCGTAGTTGCGCAGCGCCGACCGGAGCTCCGGAGAGGAGACCCGCTTCCGGCCGTCCACCCACCACAGCATGCGGCAGCGCTTGTCGGCCTCGGGCAGCAGCTTCGACGCGCCGACGATACCTGCCAGGGCCTTCCAGAGGTACGCCGACACCGCCTGGACGCGCGTCGCCCGCTGGCCCTCCGTGCTCGCCGCCTCGCGCAGCATGGCGATGTCGCGCTCCTCCACGTAGTAGAGGCGCTCGATGAAGCTCGCCTCGGCCGTCAGGGCGTTCACCTCGTGCTCATGGTCCCACTGGGTGAACATGCCGTCCAACGACGGGTCGTACTGCGGCGGGTCTCGAGGGCTGAACAGCGAGCGGTCGTGGCTGGGTCCGCCCTCGGAGATGGTCCCTGACCGGGCCAGCTCGGACCACATCCTCACGAGCATGATCCCGACGTTCCGTCGCCGATCAGGTTGTTGGTGGCCCATACGACGGCGAAGCCCCCGCAGGTGAAGGACACCAGTTGCACTGACAGCGGCACCTCCGCTGCGTATGGCAGCTGGATCCTCTTCAGCGACTCCTCCGACAGGCCCCAATCCAGGGTCCACAGCTCCACGCCGGCGTCTCCGACGATGAGCTCCGTTCCTTGGTTGAAGCAGTGGAGCTCGGGCATGCCGGAGCTCGGATTGACCGCGATGCGGCCAGCCATGGGGTAGAAATAGTTGAGGAAGGACGGCAGGTGGGCCTCGAAGGCGGCCACAACGGAGTTAAAGTCGCCGGTGGGAGGCTTGGGGTAGACGCACGTCACCGACCCTTGTGCGGAGTTGGGGTAGAGGTCGAGGTTGTTGAAGGCGGCAACATGCGGCTTGATCGACGGATCAGAGGCTTTCACGAGGCGGCGACTCAACACCCTGATGGGCAAGCCATTTCCTGCACTGGCGCGCTTAGGCAACCCCATTGATTCCTAGTTAGTGCTCTGCAGCTATGGACTCAAATGATCAAGAGAACCAACTAGAGAGCAAAGTGTGGATGCGTACTGCATAGCAATGGCCGCTACTTATAGGGAACCGCTAGCGTTTCATCGGAGTACTGATACCTAAGTTTCAACAGACTATACGATTGAACTGAATTGAAGCATCTGATTGAGCCAAGGAAACATATGCATGCATCAAATGTATTCCCAAATCAAAAACAGCTTCCCAGAAATCACGGTAATAACTCTATTTTCTGTTGTTTTTTGTAAGTCGTGATTTGCTTCTACCAAATAAATATAGAAATTAATGTTTCTGAAAAATTACAAGAAAGACTCTATTTTTGTTATTTAAAACGCTGCCGGTAGTGTGTTTTATCATAAGTTAGTATAACCCATATGATGATAGTGTATAATACTAGTATCGTATGTTAGTATCTTAGATAATCTTATTTATTTTCACACATGACATATAAGTGTCATGCATAATCCATGTGGAGACTTGTTATAATCAGTCATATGATTCCCGAGCGAGTTTTCTATTTTACCCGGGCTTACATCGACAAGTGATACATGTGCAAGATACGCGGGGAAGATGGATGTGTGGCACTGCATGAAACATTAGTAATTACATACAATTGCCAAGCAGTGTGAGATATATCCAAGAGAAATAAATTTGGGGCCAAGAAACTGATGTATGTAAGAAAAGCTAAAGGCATCTTCAACTGCGACCCGCAAATTTCCTCTCGCATCCGTCCGCGGAGCTCCACTCCCACGACAAGGATACGACGCAGCGTCTTCGACGGGAGCTCCACTCCCACGACAAGAAACTGATATAAACATGAAGGATTTCATACAAATCGGAGGAAAATATTTACATTTTGGACATATTTTAACTAAAAAGATAAAACTATGTGCATAAACGGTCGCGCGGAGCTCCACTCCCGCGACAAGGATACGACGCAGCGTCTTCGACGGGAGCGACGATGCCAGTGCCGCCCTATTCCCCGCTTTGCCGGCATGCATCAACTCCCCACTCTAACGCGATCTGACTTGGAACGGTGAGTTGCTGAACCACACACCGGCTTGGCGGCACCTTGCTCCGTGGGGCCAGGCGTGTGAGGTGGAGCAGCGAGCTGCGTCGCTCATATTCGATGGGCTCGACGGGCCACCCAACCGGCTTTTATGCCGGAGAACTGCTCGTCCCGCTTGTCGGATTGCATCGAAAGGGTGGAGAAGGAAGAGACGGGGAACGGACTTGATGGTGCGATTCTTGCCCGGCGTCTGGCCTCATTTAAATAGAGGACGGAGGGAAGGAGCTTGCCCAACGTTGTGTTTAATGTCGGCCCGCTCGTGAACGGACGTGTGGCCGGAGTAGGCCCTCGGATTCGAAAAGGGTTTAATGAAGGCATTTGAATGCAACGAGGAGGCATGTTCAGTTGGGCGTGCAACGGTTGTCGCCCTCGGCCGGCTCGTCACTTCAAAGGCGGAGTCAGTGAGAAATCGCGTCCGCCTTGATTCGTCTTTAATGCGAAGCGGCGCGCTCTACAGAGACATGAATGCGGGCAGCTGGCGCGGGGCATAAACGAGCTCGAGCGAGGGAGGAGTGGTTTGGGTGGGCCAAGGCGGTCACAAGCGGGCTTGGGACCGGTCAGGACTCCCGCAAAAAAAAAAACTACGTTCTCTCCGGTTTCGTGGGGAAGTACGTCCGGACCGCATCGCGAGCCGATACAGCACCGAGTTGGATGGCTTCCATGGTCCAGCATGTCCGACTGTCCCCCTATCCGCCCCACCTATGAACCGGATAAGGGGGTGCTGTTGAGCCTGAGAGTTTGGGACGGGTTTGCCAATGTGATTGGGTACAATTTTTCTATTCTGACAATGACCGGGCAGGCCGCTCGGACATTTAGGGCGGTTATGACGGCTCCCGTTCTAGATGCTCAAATGCAACCGTATGGACGAGAAGTAAATATTGTATTTTGAAATAGTATTTGGGTACAGTATTTCTAGGGCTTTACAACTCCTACTTGTGAAATGGGCGCCAAAGTTGCTCCCCAAACGCTCCATGGATATATTTCTTTATTGACACGCTTACAAAATCTCGTTCAGTTAATAATAATTTACTGATTTCTCTAGAATAAAAGAACGAAAGAGATTAGAATGCTTGTTAATCATCAAATGGTAAAAAATACAAGTATATCATAAGGACCGGCAACCCATATTATTAAGCACCGCATGGCACATGTGGTTCCTTCCCCTCCGTCGGCTGCTCCGGCGGCGGGAGGGTGGGGGAGCCCCGTCCCACGGCGTGTACATAGCGTAGGAATCGGTAGGGTTCCGGCTGGCAGCGCTTGGGAGGTGGCGGAGCTACTGGATCGGATTTTGGCGTCGGCGCTGTTCCCCTCCGGCGGTGGCGCTCCCTGGAGCTTCTCCGTCACGCGCGCGACTTTCCTGAGCTCGAGGTTCTTCGGTTTTCTCGAGTTCGTCTCACCACGACCGGATCTGGGTGTGCGGCGGATCTGGATGAAGTTGTTGTGGAGGATGGTGCAGTGGTTCTTCGCGGCGGCGCCGGCGTTCTCCGGTGTAGGCTCTTCGGAGCCGGTGCTCGGTGACTTCCCGTCTGCGGTGTGGTGGGCTCCGGCGATCCAAGGTCTTGGGGAGCTTCAGCAGCGGCGCGCCATCGACAGCTCCGGCTCGTCGTCATCGTCGGGATCCAGAGGATCTCTTTGTAATTTTCTCTTGGTTCTGGGTCTATCTGTAAGATCGGAGAATTAATATATCATCCTTTACTCGCAAAAAAAAAGCACACATCCTCCATCTCAGACGTCAACAGTTGAAGCAGACGATCGTATGGTGGTTAACCAACCATATAGATATAAGGAAGCCAGTCCATACTGTCATTATCCATATGGACCTCCCTATAATTGTGAAGGGATAATTGAGCATATTGTCTACGTACCGTCACAAAATAATCGTGTCTACCGATGGGATAAGGGAGCCCTGGCATACAATATGGCATATAATTGTGAAGGGATATTATTATAGTCAATTCAGATTGTTTGCCAGCGACGATGATTTGGACTGATTTTGATGCTCGGGCATGCAATCTGTAATTCTGTATAGAATAGCAGTTCAGGATGATCTTTGAGCAGCCAATTATTCCAGCGAGGAGTAGGTCAGCCTTGAGCACATTGTTGAACAAACAAGCCTCTTGATATGTTTATGCTTTGTTACAACTCGTGCGCTGCGTGCTTCATTCTATTTTCCTGGCCACCAATCCAGCACGTCTTGAAACGCTGGACTTGTCACCATGTGCTTCATTCTATATTCAGCGTACAGAGCATCATGCAAGAAAAATGATGTACCAAGTATAATCCACGAGAACTATGGTACTTCCACCGATCCATATTACTAGTATAAACTTTGTACTAAACAAGCGACAAGTAATATGATTCGGAGATAGTACCATTGTAAGAGATGTAAAAAATGTTCCTCCCATCCGTAGAGATGTCTAGTAGAAAAAATAACTAGACTATGATACTAATCCTATGAAAAGCAATATTTTAATTTTCACTATTCGTCTTGTAAAGGGGACCCTACTGGAATACTAAATATCCTTAATATGTACTACAAATTTCTGGAATTTACAATTGGAGAATGTAAAAATATTGAATTAAAAATATCTATAATTTTGAAAATGGTTGTATTTCATTACTAGCAACTAGATTTATTGTGGAATGGAAGCATTAATTTACACCCTTTTTTCTGCACTAGTGTAGGATACCTCTCAACCATGATGTCTTAATGACATCACTTACCCAACAATAGAGTAACCTAGTTAAATACAATGATTATTAGTAGTAATAGCCAGGAAACAGTTGGCTACACCTAAGGCCATGAATATCATTAATATAAGCCCATAATTTAAACCCTCCTAGCGCACTCTATGTACGCCGCAAAGGGAGTATCGGGTTGAGGTTTGTGTAGGAGATATGCCCTAGAGGCAATAATAAATGTTATTGATTATCTCCATGTTCATAATTAGGTTTATGTTCCATGCTATAACTACAATGATTCTCGAGTCTGCAAATAAAACGAGGCTTGGAGGGAAACTCATGTGCACGTGTGGGATAATAAACGGTAAAATGTATTCCTAGTCAAGCCTCTATGACTGGCTCAAGTATTGCATGATGATCCTGTTTTCCTGATCATGGGCATGAATATGCCGGCAATTTTGAGGGCACAATTGTTGATAGAACACTTGTGTTGAATCGACCCAAATTGATGTTATGCTATGAGATACATTCGTCATAAGTTAATGGTTAATAACACAGGAAGTTAATGTTTGCATAATTCCTTAGACCATGAGAGTATCGAGTTTCTTCATGCTTGCTTCATGAACTTTGGGGTTTGTTAAACGTCATCCGTAAATGGGTGGCTATTACGGCGGCTTACGGGTTCATGGAAAAGTATGTCAAGTAACTTGATAGCTCAAGATTGGGATTTGCTCCTCCGACGATGGAGAGATATCTCTAGGCCCTCTCGGTGTTACAGTATCCATCATCGTCTGGCCAGACACAGGGTGATTTGATCACAGGGATGCCGGAACACAGAACGAGAAAAGAGAACAATACCGGCAACGAGGTAACTGGCATAGTGGACAAGTTGTTGATTCACGGGGATGCCTACATGTCTCACCTCGGGTATTTGTAACATATCGCGAAGCAACAGGAATAGCTCACGGCAACTGGAGGTTCACTCGAATATTCATTCGTGTGGGTATAGGGGTCAATATGGGTGTCCACGGCTCCGATGTTGATCATTGATCGGAAGGGGTTCCGGGTCATGTCTATGCTTCACCGAACCTATAGGGTCACACGCTTAAGGGTCATCTATCTGTTGAATACTAGACAGGGAGTCTGAGAGAAAAACACCGAAAAAGTTTCGGACGCCGGAAAAGTTTCGGACAGCGGAAAAGTTCCGCAGAGAGAGGTCACCGGATGAGTTTCGGTGAAACTGAAAAGTTGTTTCAGGAGATACCAAAAAGTCAAATTGGTTTTGGCACATGCCTGATAATTCTTGGAGGATGCCAGAATCGTTCTGGAAACTTTCTGGAATTTTTCGGGATGAAAACCGGAAATGTTCCGGAGCTGCCGAAACCGCTTCAGATGCTTTTCGCAGATGAAATCACTAAACCGGAATTGTTCCGGCTCGCGTTGAAAATTATTTTGGTGGGTACTAGAATTGTTCTAAGCCCACATGAATATTTTCAGTTCGATCAGACGCTGAAAAATGTCGTCGTGAATAGTGAAAGTGCTTTTTGGGATATTTATGGAAAAGCACCTTTTGGGATATTTTCCCAAAAGGTTTCTAGAAGGCTTGGGGGCTAAGAAACCCCCTTGGGGGGCCCCCCAAGAGATGGTGGCCGGCCACACTTGGGGCTCCTCCTTGGAGCCCCTCTTGTTCCTTGGTTTCACCATTATGCCCTTGTGGAAGGGCTTCATCCATGTGGGTTTTGGGTTTTATTGTAAAACCACCCTACCCCTTGGTTTTCCTATACATAGGAGGTGAGTGGGCTGCCATCTCACACACTCTTGCTCTCATACACAAAGCCATGCATGATCTGGCATTCTTCTCTCCCTCCCAGCAAAATAGTTTCGTAGAGCCGAAAGGCTGTCTGGGTTCCGGCAGGAACTAGTTCTGGACGGCGAAGCCCTGCCGGATAGATGACACCGTATGTGTGCAACTCTGTAGAGAGATCGTAGTTTCGGTCTTAGTTCGAGAGTGCCTCCCGAAGGGCTGTCCGTGTGACCGTCCGAGTTTTGGAGGTCCTCCCAAAGGGCTGTCCGAGTGACAGTCTGAGTTTCGGAGGTCCTCCCGAAGGGCTGTCCGCGACACCGTCCGGGGGACTGTGCGACCGCCTCCCGGAGGGCTGTCCGCGGGGCAGATGAGGGTATACATCCTCGCGGTTGGGAGGTTGTAAAATCCTAGCTGCGGGGATCTGCACCGCCGTTCGTCATCGACTCTACTTCCGCTGCGCTACGAGTCGGTAACGAAAGTGATCAAACCTTGTATGCAGTCTCCATAGTGGTCCTGGGCTGGTGCGTAGGTCGGAAATTTTTTGTTTTCTGCTGCGTTCCCCTACAGTGGCATCAAGAGCCGTGCTATGCGTAGATGCAGGTTGCGATCTAGAATACATAGAGATGTATGGGTGTTGCACAATATAATTAGGTAGTAGATGAGATCTATTTCTGAAAATTATTTGTGCGGGTAGCAGATGAAGTCTGTTACCCGATGTTCTTGTTGCTTCCCTCAAATTTGCATATTTCTGATCTTGATAACAGTATGGTGGAGTTTCAATGTTCTGGCAATCCGCGATCCTGACTGATCAACGAAGTGCTAACAGTTCATTGAATTCCACCGTACTTAAAAAGAAAGATGAAATTTTGCAGGCGAAAGGGCAATGCAGATGTGATCTGCACGGGGGTCACGCGTATGACGAAGTTTAGTATGGGGCTCGAGATTTTATTATCTCGTGTTTCATACACCCTGGAATGTTAATCTAGCGACTTGGATTATCATGCTTGATGATGAACGTTGGTAGCTTCGGTTTGTTTCGAAACCTTAGAAGCCACGTAAAATAAAATTTTGCATGGACCGATTAGAGGCGTCTAACTTGGTTTTGCAGGATGGTTTGCATGTGCATGTGATGTGGTATAGCAATGATTCATAATAATTTGATTATGTATGAGATGACTATATGATGTAAATTGATTAACATGACCTGCGTGTCATGATTCGGCATGATGGCTGGAGCCATATGATTGCACTTAAATGACCTGCGTGTCAACCTTATGTAATGCACTTATTTTATTAGCTATAGAGATAGCAATGTTATCTAGTGCATCGACAAGGTGGTGGCAATCTTCGCGAGGTGAACACCGATGCGAATGCCGAAGACGAAGAAATGAAAGACTTCTCCGTCGGAAAGGGCTATACCATATCATGCTATTATGAATTGCCTGAGATGTTTATCCCTTATGATGCACCCTTCTTGATTGCGCGGTAGTCGCTTTTATTAGGGTGATCTCTCACAAAAATATCAAGTAGTTAGTGTTCTCCCATGTGTAGCACCGTCACGGCACCTATCTTTTCGGGGTGCGCCGTGTCACACGGGTACAAACGATTAGGGATGTGTGAGGCGGGTGAGTTGAGACCTCGCAGCGAGATCACTTGGTTGTCTTGACGTTCAGGCATGACCGTCATGAGCTCGGAACACACACATCGAAAGATGAACAAGAGTCGCATGGAAGATGTGATTGGCAAGTTTGCCTACCGGTTGAAATTTTCGTCATCAGTGGTGTTACACCAATGGCGAACAATTGATACGTGGGTCTTGTATCACTCACAATCAATTATGAGAGATATTGATTTGAGTGGGAGCGCACTGTTGAATTAACTTGTTTAATTCTTAGTGCAATTAATTTTGAACACTGTCTAAGTGTGATTTGCATAATAGTTGTAGAAGAATGGCTCGCGTTTCCACCTTTCCTTTTAAAATTGAATAGCTGTTAAAAATCTGGTTAAAACTTTACGGTTGGTAACGTAATGTGAGGATTGTCCTCAAGAGTGCCGAGAAGGACTTTGTCCTATCGCATGCTTTCGGTATTCTCCCGCTAATGCTATGGATCATGTGACTCTCGTCCTTCGATCCAAAAGCTAGAATTCCGTTTTTAGTCAAGTGCAATACGTTTGCTTCCATGAGACCCGAACTTCAAAAGTTTGGATAGTTATGTGATATTCATGGAATCTGAAAATCATTTTCAGAGACAGACAAAGACTGAAAGATATGAGATATCTAAAGCCATGTTTGTTTGCAAACTATTAGTAAAGGTGTTTACTATGCATTTGACTGATAAGAGAGGGATCCAGAAGAACGCCTGTCATATGATGAAAGGTGAATAAAACAACAACTTAAAGAGAAAGGAAGTGTCCGAAGGGTGTTAGTGAAACTTTCACGCCTAGGAAGTCCGAGGCTAACGCCACTCTTAAGTTGGGTGCTTCTTCTGAGAGTAGGAGAAATACTGAAAGTTAAACTGTTAGAAGTATAATGGCAAAAGGAAAGGAGACTGGAATATCCAGCTCATGTATGAATGTCATACAAGTTTTTGATGTATAGAAGGCTGGTCAAAGATATAGTTCTTGGAAATTATGGTTAAACATGTTAATCACTAATTCTTGGGTATTGTGAGTTAATCACAAAGATACCCGCTCGATTGCAATCTGTTGCAACTCGATGTAAGAACTACTACGGCCTAAAAGACTAGCCAGGAATGAGGTTTAGATACACACAGGGAACATAGTAAATGTTACTATACCTTCCATTAGTGTATTCCCTATGTATTTACTTTCATAATTCATTTTAGAGTTTTACACTCTAGCCCATTGCATAAAGTATCTTGCAAGAAGGTTATTCATAAGAGAACTTTTGATGTTCGATGTTATGAATAACATAAGGGCCATACTTTCATTATGAATGAGATGTATGTTATGAATATTGATATTAATACATTGCCTCTGTATTTACTTTCATAATTCATTTAGAGTTTCATAGACTCTAGCCCTTTGCATAAGGTATTTTGCAAGAAGGTTATTCATAAGAGAACTTTTGATGTTCGGTGTTATGAATAACATGAAGGGCCATGATTCCATACAGGATGGGATGTATGCCATGAATATTGATGGTAATATGATACATCCATAACACTGACGCTAAATGTCTCAAGACTAAAAGAATACCACACAAGTGTGGCACTGCATTTGGTCACATTGGAGAAACCCGCATGGAAAATTCCATTATGATGGATTTTTAAGTCATTTGATTTTGAATCATCTGACACTTGCAACTTTCCTCTGAAAGTTAAGTGACTGAAATACCGTTCACAGGCCATAAGGAACGAGCAAAGAACATATTGGTGATCATACATTATGATGTGTGTAGTCCAATAAATGTTGTTGCAAGTAGTGGATTTATCTATCTTCAGAAATGACTCAAGTAGATATATGGATATTTACTTGATGGGGCGTAAGTCTGGATCTTTTGAATTCATTCATAAGGTATTCAAAAATGAAATAGATGTTATTGTAACAAGAAAATTATGTTTCTACAATTCGATTGCAGAAAGGAATATTTGAGTTACAAGTTTAGCGAATGTCTGATGAGTTGTGAAAGGGGTTTCATAACTTGCACCTCCCGGAACACCACTGCAAGTGGAAAGTCCGTGAAGATGTAATCGAACCATTTATGACATGGTAAGATCAAAGATGACATAAATAGATTTGCCATTATCATTTTTAAAGAGTGATGATTTAGAGACTGTGGCTTTTACACTGAAAAGAGCCTCATCGGGTCTGTTGAAATAACGTCATGGTATGGTACGCCCAACCATGTTATATCTTTTCTTAACATTTGGAATATGGGGCTTGTGTAAAAGGTTACAAACCTATTCCAAATCAGACAAGTGCTACTTTGTAGGTTATCCCAAGTAAATGGGTATTCCTCCCTCACAATACCGAGGCAAATAAGTTTGCCACAAAGAACGGTATGCTTTTTGAAGAAAATAGTTCTTTCAAAAAGGGTGAGTGGGAGAACAGTGCAACTCGACGAGATAAACAGTATCTTCGTCGTCAGATCAAAGGAAAGGAACCTTGGAAGTGATTCCAGGGTTTCCTACTGCGACTGATACGGAAGTCTCTACAATAAAATGTATGGACTTCGGTCGAACTTGCAGCTGAACCTCGTAGGCAAGGCTCGTGCAAACCTCTCAGGTGCGCAAACGAGATATTGTTGTTGGACAACAGTATACCTACGATACACAAGGAAGCGGTGATGGGCCCTGACTCCGGAATTGGCTAAATGCCAATACAATCTAAGATAGTTTCCATATAAGTGATTCGAGATTAAAATCTTGATACACCTTTCGGAATACTTAGAGTCTAACGAAAATTTATGGAACTAAAAACTGATACGGATAAAAATGTTTTATCCATATAGCTCGACTTGTTGAAATAACAAGTTCAAGGAGTTGACTACGATGAGGTTGATTCACCGTAGCGATGCTTAAAGTCGGTTCAGGTTGAACTAGCAATTAATACATATTTCAATCATGAGATATGAAACATGGATGACAAAAGGATTTCCATCTGATGGAAATAAAACCTAGGACTTGTATGTGATACAGTCCGAAGTAATTTGTCGATCCAGAGGATGCTAGTAAGTATGCAAACTTCAGAGTTCCAGCGATGGACAGAAAAGAGCAATATGGAGTTGGAATCTTCATGTTTTGATGAAATGGTCAAAGGGGTTTGACTTCATCAATGGGTAACGAAGATGCTTGTAATTCAAGAAATTAAGTGGGATCATAATAATATTTCTATAAACCTTGTGTACTTGACACATTGTTAATTGGAAATAAATTTCTTGACACGAATTAGGACTTCATTTGAAAATAGTTTTCCGATGAAGTGCTTAGGCTAAATAGCCTCAATATTAGGCATGATGATCTATGGAGATAGATTTACCTAATGGGGCTAAGCAATGAATACATATTGACAAGATGCTAAAACCTTTTAGCATTTAAAACGCCAAGGAGTGATTCTTGCCGAAGTCACATGGAAAGAGTTTTTGCAAAACTCGGTGTCCCAAAACACTGATGAGCAAAATACATGATGGTGATTCCATACACTCTTGTGTTTGGATTAATCATGTATTCCATGGTATGTAAAACAACCAGATATGTCCAATACTCCAAAGTTGTTGCGAGTATAGATACCATAGTGATCAAAGTACTGATCATGGGACAACAGTGAAAGATGTCATTGAGTGCTAGAGCAGTACTGATGACATGTTTTCTCGCAAGCGGAGATCATGAAGAGTTCGTTGTAAAAGGTTACATCGATACAGTCTTCATCTATGCTCCATGCGATTTTCGATTTAAGTTAAGGGTTTTGTGTAATACACAATATGGTGGCACGGTAGTTGGAAATTGTTCCAAACAAGATACTGTGGCGAATTCTATAACAAAGGCTAAGTATGTTGACGCTTTAGAAGCAACAAAGAAGTTGTTGAATCATATAGTTCATTCATGAACTTAGTATGATTCCAAGATGGCTTTGGTCTATGGGACACTATTGCAGATAGTTGCTCCATAGCTCAGTCTGAGGAATCAGGTTTCGACCAATGATTCACACATATGCAAAGCCAAGTCCACACAAAATATGAATTTTGTGAAAGCGTGAAAACGCGAGGATATGCAAAGTTACACACGGAGCTGAAGTCGTCAGATCCGTTGGACATCAGGCTATACCACATGCGAAGCATATTTTACACCAGTATGCCATAGGTGTCAAGTGCATTAGCATAGACTAGATTATTGACTCTAGTGCAAGTGGGAGTCTGTAGGAGATATGCCCTAGAGGCAATAATAAATGTTATTGATTATCTCCATGTTCATAATTAGGTTTATGTTCCATGCTATAACTACAATGATTCTCGAGTCTGCAAATAAAACGAGGCTTGGAGGGAAACTCATGTGCACGTGTGGGATAATAAACGGTAAAATGTATTCCTAGTCAAGCCTCTATGACTGGCTCAAGTATTGCATGATGATCCTGTTTTCCTGATCATGGGCATGACTATGCCGGCAATTTTGAGGGCACAATTGTTGGTAGAACACTTGTGTTGAATCGACCCAAATTGATGTTATGCTATGAGATACATTCGTCATAAGTTAATGGTTAATAACACAGGAAGTTAATGTTTGCATAATTCCTTAGACCATGAGAGTATCGAGTTTCTTCATGCTTGCTTCATGAACTTTGAGGTTTGTTAAACGTCATCCGTAAATGGGTGGCTATTACGGCGGCTTACGGGTTCATGGAAAAGTATGTCAAGTAACTTGATAGCTCAAGATTGGGATTTGCTCCTCCGACGATGGAGAGATATCTCTGGGCCCTCTCGGTGTTACGGTATCCATCATCGTCTGGCCAGACACAGGGTGATTTGATCACAGGGATGCCGGAACACAGAACGAGAAAAGAGAACAATACCGGCAACGAGGTAACTGGCATAGTGGACAAGTTGTTGATTCACGGGGATGCCTACATGTCTCACCTCGGGTATTTGTAACATATCGCGAAGCAACAGGAATAGCTCACGGCAACTGGAGGTTCACTCGAATATTCATTCGTGTGGGTATAGCGGTCAATATGGGTGTCCACGACTCCGATGTTGATCATTGATCGGAAGGGGTTCCGGGTCATGTCTATGCTTCACCGAACCTATAGGGTCACACGCTTAAGGGTCATCTATCTGTTGAATACTAGACAGGGAGTCTGAGAGAAAAACACCGAAAAAGTTTCGGACGTCGGAAAAGTTTCGGACAGCGGAAAAGTTCCGCAGAGAGAGGTCACCGGATGAGTTTCGATGAAACTGAAAAGTTGTTTCAGGGATACCAAAAAGTCAAATTGGTTTTGGCACATGCCTGATAATTCTTGGAGGATGCCAGAATCGTTCTGGAAACTTTCTGGAATTTTCCGGGATGAAAACCGGAAATGTTCCGGAGCTGCCGAAACCGCTTCAGATGCTTTTCGCAGATGAAATCACTAAACCGGAATTGTTCCGGCTCGCGTTGAAAATTATTTTGGTGGGTACTAGAATTGTTCTAAGCCCACATGAATATTTTCAGTTCGATCAGACGCTGAAAAATGTCGTCGTGAATAGTGAAAGTGCTTTTTGGGATATTTATGGAAAAGCACCTTTTGGGATATTTTCCCAAAAGGTTTCTAGAAGGCTTGGGGGCTAAGAAACCCCCTTGGGGGGCCCCCAAGATATGGTGGCCGGCCACACTTGGGGCTCCTCCTTGGAGCCCCTCTTGTTCCTTGGTTTCACCATTATGCCCTTGTGGAAGGGCTTCATCCATGTGGGTTTTGGGTTTTATTGTAAAACCACCCTACCCCTTGGTTTTCCTGTAAATAGGAGGTGAGTGGGCTGCCATCTCACACACTCTTGCTCTCATACACAAAGCCATGCATGATCTGGCATTCTTCTCTCCCTCCCAGCGAAATAGTTTTGTAGAGCCGAAAGGCTGTCTGGGTTCCGGCAGGAACTAGTTCTGGACGGCGAAGCCCTGCCGGATAGATGACACCGTATGAGTGCAACTCTGTAGAGAGATCGTAGTTTCGGTCTTAGTTCGAGAGTGCCTCCCGAAGGGCTGTCCGTGTGACCGTCCGAGTTTTGGAGGTCCTCCCGAAGGGCTGTCCGAGTGACAGTCTGAGTTTCGGAGGTCCTCCCGAAGGGCTGTCCGCGACACCGTCCGGGGGACTGTGCGACCGCCTCCCGGAGGGCTGTCCGCGGGGCAGATGAGGGTATACATCCTCGCGGTTGGGAGGTTGTAAAATCCTAGCTACGGGGATCTGCACCGTCGTTCGTCATCGACTCTACTTCCGCTGCGCTACGAGTCGGTAACGAAAGTGATCAAACCTTGTATGCAGTCTCCATAGTGGTCCTGGGCTAGTGCGTAGGTCGGAAAATTTTTGTTTTCTGCTGCGTTCCCCTACAGTTTGAACATTCACATCTTGTACCTTGGTATTACCTCCATAGAGGGATTATAGGAGTAGAGTATTACCTCCACCAAAGAGGGCCTAAAACTGTATAAACCCTGATGCATACTCCCATCTACACTGCCCAATAGATATGATTGCCTCTACATTCATACCATGGTAGTATTGTCAGGATTATATCCATGACAATTGCCATGCATCATACAATGTAATACCACGTTTAATATGATATGGTATCATAGCTAGTATCATCCATATCAACTAGTCTCTTTTGATGAGGTGATATAAAATTAAATGAAAAAAAGAGGGTTGAGTATCATATCATGATATTGTATCATAAACTACTATATGTATTGCATGACAATAAATAAGGCCATTTATAATATATTACGGAGGTAGTATCATACATTGGTATTATATGCATGATACTAGTTTATGATACTATCCACTACGGAGAGCCTTATGATACGCCCATTGCGGGCATCCTTACATAGGTTATTAACTTGAACGCTCTATGCATGACAAATATAGATGGTTAGCAATAATTATAAAATGGTCTAGACTAATCACCGTTTATGATTAGGCTGCATGGAGTGGGTAGTATCATAAGTTAGTATCATGCATATGATATTAGTGTATGATACTACTTCTGCAATACATAGTATCCTAAGTTAGTACTTTTAAATGACTTTATTTATTTTCCTGGATGACATATAGTAGCATATTACTTATTATGATATGGTACTCCGTCCATTTTTAATTAATCTTCATAAAAGTTTGATCTAATTTATCAAAAACAATCTAAACTTTCAGAATAATATATATGGCATGAAAATATATTGAATGATGGTTCCAATTGTATTGATTTGGTATTGTTGATGTTGATAATATTTTGTATAAACTTGGTCAAAGTTTAGAAAGTTTGACTCGAGACAAAGTTAATATGCGAAGTAAATAAAACGGATGGCAACTCCCTCTTTTGTCATTTAATTTTATGTCACCTCGCCAAAATTGCCTAGTTAGCATATGCATGTCACTAACTATCATACTCGAACTTACTTTTATACCATCTCACAAAAAATTGTCTAATTGACATGCATGATACTAGCTATAATACTCTCACTGTGGGGAACCCCAAAACCATGCCATATCGACGATGGTTTTTGATAAAATCTGGTTTTGGACAAAACTTACCCAGCGGCCAGTTGTGAGACTTGAGGGATCAAATGTTGCCCAAAAATTCTTCAGAGATCAAATGTAGACTTTTTATGAACTTAATAGACCAAAACATATATTTTTCTCTAAAATCTAAGTATTTTTAAATGCTATTATCTTGCGCGCACTAGGCAAGGCAAATACCGATGGTTAGCAATGAATAGAAGACGGTCTAGACTTTTGTTTCTGCGAATCAAGAGCTTTCATTCATTAATCAATGGGATAACAAGCGTTTTGCAGACAATCTACTAAAAAGTTTGGAACGAGTACATGATTTATCCAAAGACATCTTCTCCTAGTTGATGTGGCCTGCTTAGCACACACAAATATGCCCTTCGTTAGGCTCACGGCCAACAAAAGTTAACTGAAATGACTCGAAATTCCCGCTCAACTCTTCTCTATTTCCTGGAGGAATATTGGAGCCATCTCCGAACGATTTTGGTTTCCACCTCTCCATAGCTTGACAATCTCCTGCGCATCAGACTCTACAATAACCCGTTGATAGACGAATATCACAAGCAGGTCTAACACCATCACGCACGGGAAGGGCCTACTTAATTAAAGCGTTGGCGTCTGATTGACCCCTGAGTAAGGCTCCACCATGATCACGTACAATCACTCATATAGCTGCATCATTGTATTTTTCAAAGGCTATTAGCTTGCGCGCACTAGGCAAGGTAAATATAGATGGTTAGCAATAATTAGAAATCGGTCTAGACTTAATCAGCGTGTATGATTGGGCTACCAAAGGGTTGACCAACCACCTACCAGTAGCATTAATTATGTAATAATAATAGGAGAAAAATCAACAAATTATGTAATAATAATAATACGAGAAAAATCGGGAACGTGATGGCCGAGATGGAGAAACAACACCTCCTTGCTAATCCATGCCTATATATAGATCTGCTCATATACAGTGGGAGCTCATCAGAAACAAGCATAGTAACCATGGAATATTCCCAAAAGTTCAAGATACTCGATGTACCTCCGGTCGTGCAAGAGCTGGTGGCTGGCGGCGTGCAGGAGCCACCAGGCCAGTATGTGCTTCCTGAGCAAGACCGTCCCTCGGCTGTCTCCGAGATGCCGGAGCCCATCCCCGTCATCGATCTTGGCCGGCTGTCAGCCCACAGCGCCGAAGAGTTTGCCAAACTTCAGTCCGCTTTGGAGAACTGGGGCTTTTTCCTGGTAAACTTCTTTGAGTTTCTATCTCGATAATGTATAGTAATGAAGTGCTCATCTCTGGTCGATCTTTCTCCAGGCAGTTGGGCACGGAATGGAGCATAGTTTCCTTGCGGAGACGATGAGTGTGTCCAAGGATTTCTTCAAGCTCCCACTAGAAGAGAAGCAAAAGGTCTCAAAAATCGCCTACGGCGACACGCTAAGCATAGAAGGGTATGGGAACGAGTCGGTCGTCGTAGAGAATCAGCTCCTCGACTGGAACGATCAGTGCTTCCTCATAGTGGAACCCGAGTCCAAGAGAACCTATAAACTGTGGCCAACACAACCCCCTTCTTTCAGGTACCCGCTAGATTTTTATCACAATTGAAACTACCAGTATATCTATCACAATTGTACTACCGCCTTGATGTGGCGTCAAGATTCGATAAAAAGCCATGCTATGTCCTTGTAAAAAGTATGCAGCTAAATCGTTTGAACTTCAATTCTCCTGAATATATAACTTGTCAAGCAGACTTGTCATGAACACTATTTCTATAAATAATTTTGTAAAAAACATATGCATGTAAAAGGCAATAATTGATGGCCGCCTTAGATAGTGTTGTTGAAGACTCTGCCAACTATAACGTCCGTTCACAAACTGATGGAGTACATAATTAAGAAACCATGAGTTGATGAGTAATTAACGCATTACAGATGTCTTACCATCCACAATTATGCAGGGACATTCTATCTGAGTACACGGTCAAGTGCAGAGCGGTAGCCAACATCGTACTACAAAACATGGCCAAGCTGCTCGATCTGGATGAGGAATACTTCACGAACAAGTTCGCCGACACATCCTATACCCTAGTTGGCTTCAACTACTACCCTCCGTGTCCCAAGCCGGACCATGTCTTCGGCCTGAGGCCCCATACTGATGGTTCGGCGATCACAGTCAACCTCATCGATGCTGACGTTAGTGGGCTCCAGTTTGAGAAGAATGGCACATGGTACAACGTCCCCATCGTTCCAAGTGCATTGGTCGTGAACATAGGAGATGTAATGGAGGTACAGTATGCATAGGCGGCTGCATAATATTATTTTATCTTATCTTGCGCATGTCAAGTTGAGGTAAAAATAGCTTTATTTCATCCCGTGCCTGCAGATTCTGAGCAATGGGTTCTTCAAAAGCCTTATGCACAGGGTTGTAACCAATACGGAGAAAGAGCGCTTGTCGCTGGCGATGTTCTATTCATTGGACATGGAGATGGAGATTGAGCCGGTGCCAGAGGTGCTGGATGATAAGCGACCACCACGATACATGAAGATAAAGAACAAAGACTACATAGCAAAACAAACTTACATTTTTGCAACAGGCAAACAAACCATCGACACCTTGAAGATCTGAATTTGATTTTGAAGTGAAGGTGTTTGCTAAGCACAATTGTGAAGTTTGTTGCATGGACCACTCTGTTATGAGTTTGTGATTCTGTTTTACGCTCTTGCCAGATTTACATGTGCCAGTCGTAAGAAGTTTATGTTTTACCCTTTTACCTGATTTATGTGTGTGAAGTCCTTTATGTAAAGTGTTATGTAGCTTGGTTGGTTGTATGCAACCTAAAATAATAAGATGTATCCATGTTGTGCTACATCGGATGTAATGTGACTGCAGATGTAGAATATCTATCTATCTTATTAACTACTGGAAATTCACGCAACGCCAAGTGTTTAGCTCTAAGCCAAGAGACAAACCACAGGCACTCGGCAGAGTGACATACGTCGAGTGTTGATCTCGACAAAGCATAGAACACGTAAACAGAGATGGCTTTGCCCAAACACTGCCAAAAAGCACACAACAAAGACAAAAGACTCCGCAAAGATCATATAAGCCAAGAGTCAAACAGTGAACACACGGCAATAAGTTGCCATGCCTCATGCCCGTTTGCGCATAACGGCTCCATGACGTCGGCGTATCTTTGCCGAGCACTTAAAGAAGGCTCTCCGCATATATTTAAAAAAAAAACTTCTCATAATATATGGCCCGTGGGACACTCCTGTCACCAACTCATTTGCACATTATTTTCTGTAAATAAATGGCATGTGTTCGTCGAGTGTTGCAGCTCTCGGCAAACCATTGTTTTGATGCACATCTCCTTTTCACGCTTCGTTCGTGATTTTATAAATCCCTCTTTTCCCATGTGGACAGGTGCTTCTCCAGTTCCTCTTGCCTAGACTTTCTTCTTGTTGTCACACCGCCGCTCAGCATCGAAAGTTCTTGTGCTCTTAAAAGAGGCCATCACATGACGCGTGCCAGTCCCCTAGATTTCCATGGCTGCCAACAATATTTGATACATTTATTGAACTCTTAGGGTTTCATCGCAGGAAATTGGAGATCTGCACGGCCGACACCTGAAATGATGTCCAAAAGCAGTGTGGAAAATCCTATTTGATTTCTTGGGACATGCATGCCTAGGCCTTGCGGAGCCGAGGGAGGGGTGATTCGTCTTCAACATATCTTTCTTGCTGCTATATTATCGTTCTTGTACACTTTATATGCATTTATATGTTATTTTATATCAAATTTTAGAACTAACCTATTAACCTTGTGCCAAGGGCCAGTTGCTGTTTTCTGCTTGTTTTTTGGTCTTTCAGGAAAACTGTACCAAACGAAGATCCAAATGCCATGAAACATTTTGATGATTTTTCTAGTCAAATATAAGACTTGGAAACATCAGACGGAGACCGGAGGCCACACGGGGTGACGCCAAGCCAACAGGGCGCGCCCAAGTGGGATGGCCATGCCTTGATGGCTTGGGACCACCTCCAGATGACTCTTGACCTAACTCTGACTCTATAAATTCTCATAAATCGGGAAAACACCCGAGAGCCTGCCAAAATAATTTTTCCGCTGATGCAAGTCTCTGTTCCGCCGTGTCCCTACCTGGAGCCTGCTTCTGGTGCCCTGTCAGAGGGGGCATCGATCACAGAGGGCCTCTACATCAACCTTACCGCTCCCATGATGATGTGTGAGTACTTCACCATGTACCTACGGGTCCATATCTAGTACCTAGATGGCTATATGCCTCTCTATAATCTTCAATACAATGTTCACCGCGCTTCCCACGGTGATCTATTCGATGTAATCTTCTTTGCGGTGTGTTTGTTGGGATCCGATGAATTGTGGGTTATGGTCAGATTATTCATGAAAATATATTGAGTCTTTGCTGAATTCTTATATGCATGATAGTTATAGCTTCGTATTTCTCTCCGATCTATCGGTTTGGTTTGGCCAACTAGATTTATTTATTTTCAGTGGGAGTTGTGCATTGTGATGGGTTTAATCTTGCAGTGCTCTATCCTCGTGACAGAAGGGGTCAAGACACGTATTGTATTACTACCGTTAAGGGGAAAAAGATGGAGTTTATTAAAATTGATTGGATTTACTTTGTCTACATCATATCATCTTGCTCCAAGCATTACTCTGTTTTTACTCAATACTCTAGATGCATGCTGCATAGCGGTGGATGGGGGGAGTAATAGTAGTAGATGCAGGCAGGAGTGGGTCTACTTGATTATGGACATGATTCATGTATACATAACTATGTGCTTTTCTATCAATTGCCCAATAGTAATTTGTCTACCCACCTTATGCTTTCTTCGAGAGATGCCTCTAGCAAAAACTATGGCCTTCAGGTCTTCACAAATATTATTACTGAAACTCCAAAAATATTGCTTCCATTTATTTACTGTTATTTTATTTTATATTTATATTATCCATCTATCACTACTTAATACTTGCTAGTAACGAGTTCAAGGGGCTTGACGACCCTCTTGTCCGCGTTGGGTGCAAGTGTTTGCTCTTTTGTGTGTAGGTGCTGATGACGGGAGTTTGCGTGGTTCTCCTATTGGTTCGATCACCTTTGTTCTCACTAAGGGAAATACTTATCTCTATTGTGCTGCATCTCCTCTCTTTTTCGGGGAAAATCCCAACACAGTTTACAAGTGGTAGGAAGAATTTTTGGCGCCGTTGCTAGGGAGACATGATCAAATTCTTATCAAGTACCTTCACACAAATTATCATTCACTTGTTTTAATTTTTATTTGTTGTTATATTTTGATTTATATAAAAATCAAAAATACAAAAATATTTCTATTTGCTTGTTTGCTTAGTTATCTAGTTTACTATCTAGTCTACTCGTTTGCTTGCTAGTTTACTTGTTTCGTCACCATGTCTCAAGATACTACTAAGTTGTGTGATTTCTAAAATACTAATAACACTGATTTTATTAGTACTTCTATACCACCCGCCACTAGTGCGGAGTTCTATGACATCAATGCCGCTTTGCTAAATCTTGTTATGAAAGAACAATTTTTGGGAGGTCCTAACACTACTGGAATCAGAGGATTTGCCATCTGCCAGTTCTTTGCCGTCTGCCAGTTCTTTGCCATCAAACAATTATAATGAGGATCACGCGTCGCATCTTAATACCTTTGTTGAATTATGTGATATGCAAAAGAAAAAGGACATGAATAAATATGTGGTTAAATTAACATTATTTCCTTTTTCACTATGAGATAAATCTGAAACTTGGTTTTCATCTTTGCCTCGCAATAGTATTGAAACATGGGATAACTGTAAGGATGCTTTTAGTGCAAAGTATTTTCCTCCCGCTAATATTATATCTCTCCAAAACCAAATTATGAATTTGAAACAACATGAGCAAGAACATATTGCACAAGCATGGGAGAAAATGAAAATGATGATTAGAAATTGTCCCACTCATGGCTTAAATCTATGGATGGTTATACAAAATTTCTATGCGGGACTAAATTTCTATGGATGGTTATACAAAGCTTGTTGTGTCCCTTGCTTAGGTATATAGCCTAACAACAAGTTGGTATCCCAAGTGTAGGAGTTTTCAGGAAGCAACAATTTTTTCGTGGAGGTAACGACAATCTGCAACAGGGGTTAATTTCTGCAACAAATACAACATATGCTTTGTTTGGCTTCATCATCCTCGACGACTATATCAACAACCACGACTACCTCAATCACAACTACACCATGATCGGCTACCTCAACACGGACATACATGGCTACATCTGCAATTACTCATCGGTACAAACTCTAGTCAACAGCGTCCGCATCGTCATGAGCGTCCACGAAGCTCCTGTTGTTACTGGAGTGGAAATAGAGGAGAGACAAGGAAGGCACCAGAAGTGGACATAGTAAATGGCCAAGGTGCCAACCCATCAGAGGCACAGTGAATGATGGTGCATCGGACTAGTCGACAGAAGGGCAAGCCTTTAAATTCAGTCCTAATTGTCTGCTTCACTCCCACTACGATTGAGGGGGATGTTACATCTATAATTGGGTATAAGTTAGAGATAAGGAGGTGGAGATAGAATAGGTTTAAACCATGTGTAATTTCTCTTGTACTCCAATTCTGCACCCATCATGTACTCCTATATATACCAATATGAGGTGACATTAATAAGACACAAGTATTAGGCTTTAAATAATTTCTATGGTGCATAGGTCCACTAGTAAAGGCGTCAAAACTTACATGTGCATGCATGAATCTTCCCAATAAGCTGATGGATCACCGCCGAGTAAGTATAGCTTAATTATAACAACTGAATAAAATTCCCCAAGAAAAAAAATATAGGGGCAACTAAATTTGCAAAAAAAAATAAGCCTAAATCAACGTGATCTCCAATGATATTGTATTCCTGGCAAATCATGGGATGATTTCCTAGCTGCAATAAGTGAGATTCCCGCCAAATCAGCCATGATTTAAAACGCGATTAAGCCACTTAAGGGTCATGTGGATGGTTTTATAATAGTTGAGGTAATATACATGCGGTTTCCACACAAAGTCTGCATGGTTTAGTCAATGAAACATGCACGGCCACTACTACAATGGTTAGGACATTTAAATTACCGTTACGTCCACAACCCACATGGTCATACATGTTTATGTTCCAAAAAATTTGAGGGCCAGTTAGTAGATGTACAACCCACAGGTTTTTACAAATTAGTAAATAATTATTATTTTATCTTTGAGTCATCATTACATCAGCACCATTGCATCGGCAGAACGTTGCCTTTTGTACCAGGTTATTTGAATGTTATGTTACACCTCTAGGCCTATTTTATTTTGTCTTTCTCCGGAATGGTGAATAACTAACCCCCCCCCCCCCCCCTCCATTTTGATATTCCACAGCAAAACTAACCTCCACACTTTTCACCTAGCTTTCTTTTCAGTTCCGGAGGGTGCACAAATAGTTTCACAATTTTAGCACAAGACAAATGTCTACCTCTAGTTTAAACCACATCTTTGCCCTCTTCTTCTTTTAAACTCAAATTCTGCCAAATGTTTCCTATTTGGTTTTGAAATTATATATAGTGGAGGTTTGAAACATGTCAGAGTAGCTACATGCAAAGTTTTAGCTCAATCAATAATTATTTGGACCCCCAAATATTTATCTTTTCTTCCTCTCTAATTTTCTTTCATGGCAATGTGGACCTTTCTCCCTGGCCTTTTCCATCGCGGAACCACACCCCAGCCCATCTCTCTCCAGACTCAGACCAACTCACCTATCGAGCATGGAGTGGTCATCATCATGACCATCACCGACGGTTGAGCACACCATCGCTGACAACCACCTTGTTCCACAGAGTCCTACCCATGCCAATGAGCCCATGACACAACATGGCAAGAACCGTAGCACGAGACACGGATCAGCCATCACCAACGCGCGCATTTCATTCGGGTCCGTACAGGTGAACATAATGGGAGAAGGCATAATAGTGGTCGGACAAGATACGATGTCCAAACCATGGACGGATCCTGATCATCGCATCTAGCCACGATCACAACGAAACCTCGCCAACCCCCAACACACCTAGTAGAATGCCTTCGAGACCAACCTCTCTAGACAAGGCTCCGTATCTGGATACCATGTTACAAGCAGGAAGGTCCTCCCTGCCACCGGTCACCGTGTTGCCTTCACATGGTGGCCACCACAGGCGCATCGGTGGCCTGAGGTGTGAAGACGTAAAAGGATCTGCGGGCGCTGCGATCTATGCCCTCTTCTTCTTTTAAGTGAGTGACACGGAGTGGCTGAGTTTGGTCCTCACAAAGATTGGCCATAGATGCACGAAAGAAAAGCGAAGAAAAAAACTTTGGTGAGGGTTTTCAAAATAACACTCTTCGCAAGGCCCTCTATTCGTCTAATGTTTTTTTGCTGGTTCTGAAAACAAGTAAACGTCTCATTTGCGGAGTATCCGATGAAATTAACTCGACAAACAATTCCGTACTTGAAAAGTAAAAGTTCATAAAAAATAAACTTTGTCTGTGCATACATGTACATGCAAGAAGTTGTGGCTTGCTACAAGTGTTTAAATAACCATATCTTTTATTACATACATGAGTTTCTTGGCTCCTATTTGATTTGTCTTGGATATATCTCACACTGCCATTGGTAACTATATGGAATTACTTACGTTTCATGCACGACCACACATGTATCTTTCCCGTGTATACTGCATATGTATCACATGCAATGGTGGTGCCAGGAATCTAATAATGTGTGGTGAAGTGAGCATTGTGTAGATAGATCAATGCGTTGATAAGATTGTTTGGAATAATTTCTGTTATAGGTTGTATGTTGTTTTTGTAAAAAACTATGTTGTCAACTGACTATACAACTCAAGTTTGGCTTCTCCACTAAGATTCACATGACGTTGTAAGCCCGACGAGAATTGGAAAATCACTTGGGAACCATATGTCTGATTATAACAAGTCTTCGTAAAGATAACACATGACACTTTGCCCAACACAAATATATACTCCATGGACATATTATGCATTACACCAATTTGTTATGTGCTTGTGCACAGTTGGTATTGATCGCTATGGATATAGGCATCAACCAATAAGTATTTTAACAGCCACCATGGACATATCTAATTGGGCGCACAAATGAAGCAAGATTGTTACGTCCCTTTGTTTATTTGTTATACTTTTGAAAAGCACTGGTCGACCTTTTCTCTCAAATACAAAATGCAACATATGCATGCGTGTTCAATAAAAGCATACTAAAATGCGCAAAGGATGATTAGTTATTTTACTCCACAAGTCAGATGTACAGAGTAGGTGATGCTTAATTATAGTCTGCATACATATTTTACTCCACAAGTCAAACCTGCAAGGGCATGAATGAATCTTCCATATCAGCTGATGGATGGCCGGTCAGAGTAGGTGATGTTTAACAATAAGCACTATATAAAATAAGCCTAAATCAACACGATCTCTGACGATCTTCAATGATGTTGTACTCCTGGCAAATCATGGGATGATTTCCCAGCTGCGATAAGCATGATTCCAGCCAAATCACCTGTGATTTTAAATTGTGATAACGACACTTGAGGGTCACTAGGATGGTTTTATAATTGAAGTCATATACTTGCAGTTACCGCACCAAGTCTGCATGGTTTAGTCAATAAAAGTAGCATCACCGCTACTATAATGATTAGGACATTTCAATTACCGTTACATCCACAACCCACACGGTCATACATGTTTAAGTTCGGAAAATTTGAGCACCAATTAGTAGATATAGAGCCTATAGTTTTTCACAAATTAGTAAATTAATTGTTATTTTATCTTTACATCATCAACAATGCATCGGCATCACATTGCCTTTTGTATTGGGTTATCTGAATGTTTTGTTAGACCCTCTAGCCCTATTTTTTTCGTTGTTTCTCGAAAATGGTTAATAAGTAAACCCCCCTCTCCCTTTTGAACTTATTCACCAAGACTAGTATCCAGACTTTAAACCTAGGTTTCTTTTCAGTTCCACAAGGTGCACAAATTGTTTCACAATTTTAGCATGAGCCAAACCTCTATCTCAAGTCCAACCAACATCTTTGCCCACTTCTTCTTTAGATTCAAATCCTTGCTGAACCTTTCCTAAACCTTTTTGAAATTATTAGTGGATCTTTGAATCATGTTATAATATCTACATGCAAATTTTCAGTTCAAACGGAAAATATTTGGACCCCCAAATATTTCTCTTCTCTTCCTCTTTATTTTTTTTCCTGAAAAATGGAAGAATCAGTTCAACATAGCAAAACCGCGACTGGCCCGTCCTTTCTCCCTAGGCTTTTCTCGGTGCAACCATAACCTAGACCATCTCTCTCCCGGACAAGCCAGACTCATCTAACGAGGGTGGAGTGCTCGTCATCATGACCATCACCGATGGTGGAGCACACAACCACTGACTACCACCTCGTTGTAGAGAGTCCTGCCCATGCCATCGTCCACGAGACAACATGGCCGGAAATGTAGCATGAAACACAAATCATCATCACCGAGGTGCACCAACCGTTCAGGTCATTACGAGCAAATGAAGAGGAATCATGCCTAGTAGTCCCCGGATAACACGTGATGTCAAAGCCAAGGTCGTATACTGGTCCTGGTCAACTCATGGATGGATCTGGATCATGTTTGTTGAATCTAGCCTGACATGCACAATGACGCTGGCCCCAGGCGCACCCGCGGACCCGCATCTCATGACAGTACAATCCCACACGAGGGGAAGGACGTCGACATGTGGGTTCATCCACTCCTTCACACACAAGACAATGCACTACAAGTTACTTTGGGCGCGTCCCCCACACGTCTTGGACCACGTAGTCGGGTCGCCCGGAAGCATGCTCACCAGACAAATTATGCATGTCACTTTGTCCGCAAAAAATAAATATTATGCGTGTCACTAATTAGCCATGTGCTTGTTGTATCATTGGCATTGATCATTGTGCATACAGACATTGACCAATCAATATTTCAAGAGTCACCATGGACATATCTAGTTGGCAGCACCAACGAAGCATGATGCTTACTATTTCCCTATTATTTGTTATACTTGTGAAATGTAGTTGTTCACTTTTGCTCTCCAATACAAAACGCCGCAGATGTATAAGCGTTCAAGAAAAGCATCCTCAAACGTGCAACGGATGATTATCTGTTTTACTCCACAACTACATGTTTAAATATACACTACTAGGGAAAAGGCTAGCAGTAGCGCGGGAAATAGGGCTAGCAGTAGCACGGGTTCCCGCGCTACTGGTACGGCGCTACAACTAACATTTAGCAGTAGCGCGGGCCAACACACGCTACTTGTATATAGAGGTAGCAGTAGCGCGTGTCAACACGCGCTACAGCTATAGACTTTCCAAGGGTACGAGATAAATGGGAATACATTTTACACGATCGCCCAAGATAAAAAGAGCACCAACAAAAACAGTGGTGTCCGCTTTGATGCAGCAAACACCAATAGGGAAAATGACACATATTATGGTTACATAGAGGACATATGGGAACTTGACTATGGACGTGATTTTAAGGACCCTTTGTTTCGGTGCAAATGGGTCAATCTGTCAGGACACGGGGTACAGGTAGACCCGCAGTACGGAATGACAACAGTGGATCTAAACAATCTTAGGTACACAAACGAACCATTCGTCCTAGCCAATGATGTGGCGCAGATTTTCTATGTGAAGGACATGTCTAGCAAACCGAGAAAAAGAAAAGATAAGGAAGCGAATACATCATACGATGAGCCAAAGCGCCACATAGTTCTTTCAGGTAAAAAAACATCGTGGGAGTGGAGGACAAGACAGACATGTCAGAAGATTATGAAAAGTTTGATGAAATTCCTCCCTTCAGGGTGAAGACTGACCCAAGCATCATGTTAAATGATGAAGATTCTCCATGGTTACGACGCAATCATAAGCCAGGGACACACGTGAAGAAAAAGTTTTATACCCCAGTGTAAGAGCACATTTATCCATGTGTGGTTTTTGTAATTGATGACAATCCCTATGGACTAATGGTTGCCTTGAGTTATATTCGAAGGATTTGTCCGTAGGTACTTCTTGAAGTCCATCTGTTGGTTTGAAGGAGTTTATATGGTGACCAAGGTGGTATTCAAGGTTTATCCAAAGATTTGTCATGTGGGAGTTGAGCTTATTGCAAGCATGTCTTGAAGAAGAAGAGAGAAGATTGTGTAAGCATTCATGTTTACCTTCAAGACATCATCTTTATGAAGAGAGAAGATAAAACACAAGGTTGATCAAGATTAAGGCTAAGAATGATTCAAGTTGATCAACACACAAAGCGTAGAAGATGTACCAAGTGGGATCAAGTGATCCCATGGTATGGTAAGCATTGTCCATTACGCTTTGTGTACTAACCCATGGTCTACGTGAGAGTTCGTTGTGGGGTTAGGTATATTTCCATGGGTTTGCGTCAAGAGGAAGATCTCATACAACCCATGGAGGATGACATCAAGTGGTGATCGTCATCAAGGTTGCGGTGTGCAAGTTCAAGTGAAGCATCACGGAGAGATCATGCTTGAAGCTTGCCGTCCATTGTGGTGACAATGGACTTGTGAAGATGTGCCGAAGAGTGGCTCTCCCATAGTGGAGTATGGGGGAGCAATCTACTAGTCTTCATCGAGCCGACGCAATCAAGAAAGGTGGTCCATCTTGAGAAGGACAAGATCGTCATCATCTAGCTCAAGTGGACTATGCGCAAGGCAAAGGTTTGCCCTTGATAGGTTTTCTATTTTACAGGTCTCATGGTGATAGTTTGGAGACCGGGTTATAGGATCGATAGCCGTACTATCAAGGGGGGCTCTCAAGTGAGTAGCTTGATCGTATCGTTCGTTGAGAGCTCAAACCATTGCATTCTTGGCATCATCATCTTTCTTGGTTCTTGGTTGGTTTTTCTCTTTGAGGTTTCTTGAGCTTATGGTCAGCTTCATGACAAGCTCAAGTTCATCGAAAACGGAGTCCATATGCATCTTCTATGATGTTTTCGATGTTGGAGTTTTTGCCGATTCTTCATTGATAGAGGTTTCACATCTCTATATCATTGGCATTTTTATACTGCCTCTTCTTAAGAAAACCCAATGCTGTTGGATAGCTCTTGTCATGCTGAATCCAACAAGCTTGAGTTTGCTCAATTCGGAGCTCATTTGCAGAAGTTATGGCAGTTCTGGTTTTTCTATATCCATCTGGTAGCTTGGTTTCTTTATTTCTCTTAAGCGGAAGTACCGCTCTTCCGAGCGGTAGTACCGCTCCAGCGTTACTACCGCCCTTAAGTGCCGCTCGGTACTACCGCCCTGCAGTGCCACTTATTCTTTTTAAGCGGAAGTACCTGGCGGTACTGCCGCCCTGAGGGTCCGCGGCCTCTTTCGCATGCTTTTTCTTCCGGACTTCTGGGACTTCTGAGCGGAAGTACCGCTCTCTCCAGAGTGGTACTACCGTCCCAAGCAGATGTACCGCTCCCTCCAGAGCGGTACTACCGCTCTGTTGTTCCAGGACGGGTTTAAGCGGAAGTACCGCTCCCCTGAGCGGTACTACCGCTTGTGTGCGGGTTGTGGGGGTAACGGTTGGATTTTCCCCCTCCTATAAAAGGGGGTCTTCTTCCCCGTTGCTCCCTAACTCTTGAGCTCGTGTTCTTCCCCCATTGTTGACCTTCTTCGAGCTTGCTAACTCTCAATCCCTCCAATGATTCTTGCTAGTTCTTGAGGGAAAAGAGAGAGGAGATCTAGATCCACATTTCCACCAATCACTTTCTCCTCTTTGTGAGGGGAACCCCTTGGATCTTGATCTTGGAGTTCTTCGTGTTCTTCTTCGTTCTTCCTCTCATTTCCTCCATAACATTTGTTGTTTTGGTGGGATTTGGGAGAGAAGGACTTGGGCAATCCGTGTGCCCTTGCCATTGCATTTGGTGCATAGGTTTGAGTTCTCCACGGTGATACGTGGAAGTGAGAAGTTGAGAAGCTTATTACTCTTGGGTGTTTGAGCACCCTAGAGCTTGTTCCTCTTGGGTGCCTTGGCGCCCTAGACAGTTGGTGGTGCCTCGGAGCTCAATCATTGTGGTGTAAAGCTCCGGGCAAGCGTCGGGGTCTCCAATTAGGTTGTGGAGATTGCCCCGAGCAATTTGTACGGGTACTGGTGAACCGCCCCCAAGGGTTGCCAAAGTGTACGGGTACCGGTGACCGCCCCCAAGGGTTGCCATTTGTACGGGTTCGGTGACCGCCCTCAAGGGTCCCTTAGTGGAATCACGGCATCTTGCATTGTGCGAGGGCGTGAGGAGATTACGGTGGCCCTAGTGGCTTCTTGGGGAGCATTGTGCCTCCACACCGCTCCGAACGGAGATTAGCATCCGCAAGGGTGTGAACTTCGGGATACATCATCGTGTCCTCGTGCCTCGGTTATCTCTTACCCGAGCCCTTTACTTATGCACTTTACTTTGTGATAGCCATATTTTTTGTTCCTATATATATCTTGCTATCACTTAGTTGTGTATCTTGCTTAGCATAAGTTGTTGGTGCACATAGGTGAGCCTAGTTGTTTTAGGTTTTGTGCTTGACATATTAAACGATAGTTTTATTCCGCATTTGTTCAAGCCTAAACCGTAATTATTTTAAAGCGCCTATTCACCCCCCCCCCCTCTAGGCGACATTCACGTCCTTTCACCCAGGATCACACTCTGGGATGTGACCGGCTTCACCGTCATCACTTTCTCTCTAGTGAGTTTCCGGGCTTATAGCTGGAAAGTCCCACTTCGGACAAACCGGAGGGAATCTTTGTAAGAGCTAGGGCATTTTGGCATTTGAAACATGATTTTTGAATAATTATTTATTAATTTATGAATTTTCAATTATTCGTATTCTTTTAGTATTTAATTATACAGAGGAGTTAATCAAGTAACTGTTCGGCATATACAAGTCGTGAGAGAGAAATTAATCGCTGGAGGTGTTGTCATGCCAATCAAGTCGATGGGGCTCTCCCGTCTTGTCCCGCTGCTTGGGCGACAGCTTGACACCGAAGTGATCTTCGTGTCACTTGCATGCACGGTGTTTTCATCCTTCGCGTGTGCTGCTCTGCTCGTGCTCCGCTGTGGCACTTGAAGCTGCCCGGATGCCTGACGGCGGATGGTCGATGCGCCCACGTGGCGAATGCGTAGCTTGGTCGGCAGCTGGATGCACGTGGAGTGGACATGAACGCTTGGTGAAAGCCATAATTTCATTAGCCGAATAATTTGCGCCGTTGATTCTAGGTTGAAAGCCATAGTTATGGGAGACAACTCGTCTGATGTTGGCTTTGATCTAGAATTCAGGAACGGGTTAAAAGGGGAAGTTGATGATATGTTGAGGGCTGAGAAATAAGAGAATCCTATGAGAATAGTCTATTGTTTTGGCACATCTCATGAACATCCAGGCACCTTTATATAATCTTACATCAGGAGTTCAAACCCCACACCATGAGTATGTTGGGTTATAAAATCTAGTTATGATCAAAATAATATTAACTTAAAATTATACAAAATTTATGCAACTACAATTTTCATAATGTATTTTTTGTTAAAAACTTTAATAGAAAAAAGAATTAAATGAAAACTAGGCATGTATGCATCTGTTTAAAAGAAAACTTTAGAATGAAAACCAAAAATAGGCATGATCCCTGGCATTTCATGGTTCATCACGAAGCTCTAGTAGCTTTGTGATAGTGACTTGGAGAACTATATCAACCACTATCTTATCTGGAAGATCAACTCCCACTCGATTCAAGTGATTGTAGCACCCAGACAATCTGAGCACATGCTCACCGATTGAGCTATTCTCCTTCATCTTGCAGGCAAAGAATCTTGCTGGAGGTCTCATACCTCTCAACACGGGCACGAGCCTGAGATCCCAATTTCAGCTCTTAGAACATCTCATATGTTCCATGACGTTCAAAACGTCTTGGAGCCTCAATTCTAAGCCGTAATGCATGACGCACTGAACTATCAAGTAGTCATCAGAACGTGCCGGTCAGATGTTCACGACATCTACAGACGACGCTTGAGGGGGTGGCGCACCGAGCGGTGCATTACGGACATACGCCTTCTGTGCAACAATGAGGATAATCCTCAGATCACGGACCCAGTCCGCATTATTGCTACCATCATCTTTCAATTCTATTTTCTCTAGGAACGTATAAAAACAGGGGAGCTACAGCGCGAGCTATTGATCTACAACATAATTTGCAAAGTCACTTTGACTATGTTCATGATAATGAGTTCAATTAATCATATTACTTAAGAACTCCCACTCAAATCAACATCCCTCAGGTTGTCTTAAGTGTGACATGATTCAAATACACCAACCCAAGTCTGATCATCACGTGAGATAAGGTGGTTTCAATGGTGAACATCTCCATGTTGATCATATCTACTATATGACTCATGTTCGACCTTTCGGTCTCTTGTGTTCTGAGGCCATGTATGTACATGCTAGGCTCGTCAAGTTTAACCCGAGTGTTCGGCATGTGCAACACTGGCTTGCACCTGTTGTATGCGAACGTAGAGTCTATCACACCCGATCATCACGTGGTGTATCGAAACGACGAACTTTCGCAACGGTGCACACTCGGGGAGAACACAATTTTATCTTGAAATTTTAGTGAGGGATCACCTTATAATGCTACCGTTGTCCTAAGCATAACAAGATGCATAAAAGGATTAACATCACATGCAAATCATAAGTGACATGATATGGCCATGATCTTGTGCTTTTGATCTTCATCTCCAAAGCACCGGCATGATCTCCATCGTCACCGGCATGACACCATGATCTCCATCATCTTCATCTCCATCAACGTGTCGCCATGAGGTTGTCGCGCCAACTGTTGCATCTACGGCTATTGCTAACTCATAGCGATAAAGTAAAGCAAAAAGGCGAAAATAAATTAAAGACAACCCTATGGCTCCTGCCGGTTGCCGTACTCATTGACATGCAAGTCATGATATTCTATACAAAACATGATCATTTCATACATCACATATATCTCATCATTTAATTGGACATATCACATCACAACATACCCTGCAAAAACAAGTTAGACGTCCTCTAATTGTTGTTGCATGTTTTACGTGGCTGCTACGTGTATCTAGCAAGAACGATTCTTACCTATGCAAAAACCACAACGGTGATACACAAATTGCTATTCAACCTTCTCAAGGACCGCCTTTGTCGAATCCGATCCAACTAAAGTGGGAGAGACAGACACCCGCCAGCCATCTTTATGCAACAAAGTCACATGTCAGTTGATGGAACCGGTCTCTCGTAAGCGTACGAGTAAGGTTGGTCCGGGCCGCTTCATCCCAAAATACTGCCGAATCAAGAAAAGACCAAGGGAGGAAGCAATCTGAGCATCAACGCCCACAAACTCCTTTGTGTTCTACTCGTGATCTCATCTACGCATAAATCTGGCTCATGATGCCACTGTTGGGGAACGTTGCATGGGAAACAATAAATTTCCTACGCACACGCAAGATCTATCCATTGTGATGAGCATCTACGAGAGGGAGAGTGGATCTACATACCCTTGTAGATCGCTAAGCGGGAAGCGTTAAGAAACGCAGTTGATGTAGTCGAACGTCTTCGCGATCCAAATCGCTAGCCGTCCCGCGATCCAATCACGATACGTCCCGATCTTGCGCCGAACGGACGGCACCTCCGCGTTCAGCACACGTACAGCTCGATGACGATCTCTGCCTTCTTGATCCCAGCAAGAGGGGGCGGAGAGGTAGATGAGATCTCCAGCAGCATGACGGCGTGGTGGTGGTGATGGTGGAGTTATCCCGGCAGGGCTTCGCCTAAGCACTACCGGAATCTATTTGGTGGAGGAACTAGAGAATAGAGAACAGCACGTGGCCGTGGGTTTTGGGGCTCTATTCCTCTAGTATATATAGGAGGGAGAGGGAGGAGCAAGCCTCCCTAGGGTTTCCCCTAGGGGTCGGCCGAACCAGGGCAAGGAGGAGTCCAATCCACTTCCTACTAGGAAGTGGATTCATATTAGGAAGGAGTCCTATTCCTTCATATCTCCACCTTTTTTCCTCTTGGGCATATGGGCCCTTATGGGGTCGGTTCCCCAGCCCATTAGGGGCTGGTGCCCCACCTCTTGGGCCCATGTGGTCCCCCCGGGGTGGGTGGGCCCCACCCGGTGGACCCCCGGAACCCATTCGTCACTCCCGGTACACTACCGGAAATACCCAAAACTTTTCCGGAACCCAAATACCACTTTTATATATATAAATATTTACCTACAGACCATTCCGGAGCTCCACGTGACGTCCAGGATCTCATCCGGGACTCCGAACAACCTTCGGTCACCAACACATATATGTCAATACTACCAAAACGCCACCGAACGTTAAGTGTGCAGACCCTGCGGGTTCGAGAACTATGTAGACATGACCGAGACACCTCTACGGTCAATAACCAATAGCGGGACCTGGATGCCCATATTGGTTCCTACATATTCTATGAAGATCTTTATCGGTTGAACCTCTATGTCAAGGATTCAGTTAATCCTGTATGTTGTTCCCTTTGTTCTTCGGTATGTTACTTGCCTGAGATTCGATCGTCGGTATCTCTATACCTAGTTCAATCTCATTATCGGCAAGTCTCTTTACTCGTTCCGTAATACAATATCCCGTGGCTAACTCTTTAGTCACTTTGCTTGCAAGGCTTATTGTGATGTTGTATTACCGAGTGGGCCCTGAGATTCCTCTCCGTCACACGGAGTAACAAATCCCAGTCTTGATCCATGCCCACTCAACAGACACCCTCGGAGATACCTGTAGAGCATCTTTATAGTCACCCAGTTACGTTGCGACGTTTGATACACACAAGGTATTCCTCCGGTGTCAGTGAGTTGCATGATCTCATGGTCATAGGAACAGATACTTGACATGCAGAAAACTATAGCAATAAACTGACAGGATCATATGCTACGTCCATAGTTTGGGTCTTGTCCATCACATCATTCTCCTAATGACGTGATCCAATTATCAAATGACATCTCATGTCTATGGCTAGGAAACGTTGACCATCTTTGATCAACGAGCTAGTCTATTAGAGGCATACCAGGGACACAGTGTTGTCTATGTACCCACACATGTATTTAAGTTTCCAATCAATACAATTATAGCATGGATAATAAACGATTATCATAAACAAGGAAATATGATAATAACTAATTTATTTTTGCCTCTAGGGCATATTTCCAACACTAAGGACTACCATTCTATGGAGAAAGGAAAACATCGTGCTTCCACAATGGACGCCGCGTCAGGAGAGTCAGCCGGAGGAGGCCCCTCAGCAGACTCCTCACAGTCCAGCTCTATCTTCGCTGCCTCAGTTGTCTCCGACGCGTCGGCACACTCTGTCGCCTCAGCTGTCTCCGTCGCGTCAGCAGACTCCGTCGGACGAGGCCCAACAGAACCCTCTGCCGCCTTAGCTGTCTCCGCCGCCTCAGCGGACTCTGACGGAGGAGGCCCCTCAGCAGAATCCGTCGTTGTTGGATAGCTCTTGTCATGCTGAATCCAACAAGCTTGAGTTTGCTCAATTCGGAGCTCATTTGCAGAAGTTATGGCAGTTCTGGTTTTTCTGTATCCATCTGGTTGCTTGGTTTCTTTATTTCTCTTAAGCAGAAGTACCGCTCTTCCGAGCGGTACTACCGCCCTTAAGTGCCGCTTAACTTTTTAAGCAGTAGTACCGAGCGGTACTACCGCCCTGCAGTGCCGCTTATTCTTTTTAAGCGGAAGTACCTGGCGGTACTGCCGCCCTGAGGGTCCGCGGCCTCTTTCGCATGCTTTTTCTTCCAGACTTCTGGGACTTTTGAGCGGAAGTACCGCTCTCTCCAGAGCGGTACTACCGCCCCAAGCGGATGTACCGCTCCCTCCAGAGCGGTACTACCGCTCTGTTGTCCAGGATGGGTTTAAGCGGAAGTACCGCTCCCCTGAGCGGTACTACCGCTTGTGTGCGGGTTGTGGGGGTAACGGTTGGATTTTCCCCCTCCTATAAAAGGGGGTCTTCTTCCCCGTTGCTCCCTAACTCTTGAGCTCGTGTTCTTCCCCCATTGTTGACCTTCTTCGAGCTTGCTAACTCTCAATCCCTCCAATGATTCTTGCTAGTTCTTGAGGGAAAAGAGAGAGGAGATCTAGATCCATATTTCCACCAATCACTTTCTCCTCTTTGTGAGGGTAACCCCTTGGATCTTGATCTTGGAGTTCTTCGTGTTCTTCTTCGTTCTTCCTCTCATTTCCTCCATAACATTTGTTGTTTTGGTGGGATTTGGGAGAGAAGGACTTGGGCAATCTGTGTGCCCTTGCCATTGCATTTGGTGCATAGGTTTGAGTTCTCCACGGTGATACGTGGAAGTGAGAAATTGAGAAGCTAATTACTCTTGGGTGTTTGAGCACCCTAGAGCTTGTTCCTCTTGGGTGCCTTGGCGCCCTAGACGGTTGGTGGTGCCTCGGAGCTCAATCATTGTGGTGTAAAGCTCCGGGCAAGCGTCGGGGTCTCCAATTAGGTTGTGGAGATTGCCCCGAGCAATTTGTACGGGTACTGGTGAACCGCCCCCAAGGGTTGCCAAAGTTTACGGGTACCGGTGACCGCCCCCAAGGGTTGCCATTTGTACGGGTTCGGTGACCGCCCTCAAGGGTTCCTTAGTGGAATCACGGCATCTTGCATTGTGCGAGGGCGTGAGGAGATTACGGTGGCCCTAGTGGCTTCTTGGGGAGCATTGTGCCTCCACACCGCTCCGAACGGAGATTAGCATCCGCAAGGGTGTGAACTTCGGGATACATCATTGTCTCCTCGTGCCTCGTTTATCTCTTACCTGAGCCCTTTACTTATGCACTTTACTTTATGATAGCCATATTGTTTATTGCTATATATATCTTGCTATCACTTAGTTGTGTATCTTGCTTAGCATAAGTTGTTGGTGCACATAGGTGAGCCTAGTTGTTTTAGGTTTTGTGCTTGACATATTAAACGATAGTTTTATTCCGCATTTGTTCAAGCCTAAACCGTAATTATTTTAAAGCGCCTATTCACCCCCCCCCCCCTCTAGGCGACATCCACGTCCTTTCACCCAGGATCACACTCTGGGATGTGACCGGCTTCACCGTCATCACTTTCTCTCTAGTGAGTTTCCGGGCTTATAGCTGGAAAGTCCCACTTCGGACAAACCGGAGGGAATCTTTGTAAGAGCTAGGGCATTTTGGCATTTGAAACATGATTTTTGAATAATTATTTATTAATTTATGAATTTTCAATTATTCGTATTCTTTTAGTATTTAATTATACAGAGGAGTTAATCAAGTAACTGTTCGGCATATACAAGTCCTGAGAGAGAAATTAATCGCTGGAGGTGTTGTCATGCCAATCAAGTCGATGGGGCTCTCCCATCTTGTCCCGCTGCTTGGGCGACAGCTTGACACCGAAGTGATCTTCGTGTCACTTGCATGCATGGTGTTGTCATCCTTCGCGTGTGCCGCTCTGCTCGTGCTCCACTATGGCACTTGAAGCTGCCCCGATGCCTGACGGTGGATGGTCGATGCACCCACGTGGCAAATGCGTAGCTTGGTCGGCAGCTGGATGCACGTGGAGTGGACATGAACGCTTGGTGAAAGCCAAAATTTCATCAGCCGAATAATTTGCGCCGTTGATTCTAGGTTGAAAGCCATAGTTATGGGAGACAACTCTTCTGATGATGGCTTTGATCTAGAATTCAGGAACGGGTTAAAAGGGGAAGTTGATGATATGTTGAGGGCTGAGAAATAAGAGAATCCTATGAGAATAGTCTATTGTTTTGGCACATCTCATGAACATCCAGGCACCTTTATATAATCTTACATCAGGAGTTCAAACCCCACACCATGAGTATGTTGGGTTATAAAACTCTAGTTATGATCAAAATAATATTAACTTAAAATTATACAAAATTTATGCAACTACAATTTTCATAAAGTATTTTTGGTTAAAAACTTTAATAGAAAAAAGAATTAAATGAAAACTAGGCATGTATGCATCTGTTTAAAAGAAAACTTTAGAATGAAAACCAAAAATAGGCATGATCCCTGGCATTTCATGGTTCATCACGAAGCTCTAGTAGCTTTGTGATAGTGACTTGGAGAACTATATCAACCACTATCTTATCTGGAAGATCAACTCCCACTCGATTCAAGCGATTGTAGCACCCAGACAATCTGAGCACATGCTCACCGATTGAGCTATTCTCCTTCATCTTGTAGGCAAAGAATCTTGCTGGAGGTCTCATACCTCTCAACACGGGCACGAGCCTGAGATCCCAATTTCAGCTCTTAGAACATCTCATATGTTACATGACGTTCAAAACGTCTTGGAGCCTCAATTCTAAGCCGTAATGCATGACGCACTGAACTATCAAGTAGTCATCAGAACGTGCCTGTCTCATGTTCACGACATCTACAGACGACGCTTGAGGGGGTGGCGCACCGAGCGGTGCATTAAGGACATAAGACTTCTGTGCAACAATGAGGATAATCCTCAGATCACGGACCCAGTCTGCGTTATTGCTACCATCATCTTTCAATTCTATTTTCTCTAGGAACGTATAAAAACAGGGGAGCTACAGCGCAAGCTATTGATCTACAACATAATTTGCAAAGTCACTTTGACTATGTTCATGATAATGAGTTCAATTAATCATATTACTTAAGAACTCCCACTCAAATCAACATCCCTCAGGTTGTCTTAAGTGTGACATGATCGAAATCCACCAACCCAAGTCTGATCATCACGTGAGATGAGGTGGTTTCAATGGTGAACATCTCCATGTTGATCATATCTACTATATGACTCATGTTCGACCTTTCGGTCTCTTGTGTTCTGAGGCCATGTCTGTACATGCTAGGCTCGTCAAGTTTAACCCGAGTGTTCCGCATGTGCAACACTGGCTTGCACCTGTTTTATGCGAACGTAGAGTCTATCACACCCGATCATCACGTGGTGTATCGAAACGACGAACTTTCACAAAGGTGCACACTCGGGGAGAACACAATTTTATCTTGAAATTTTAGTGAGGGGTCACCTTATAATGCTACCTATGTTCTAAGCATAATAAGATGCATAAAAGGATTAACATCACATGCAAATCATAAGTGACATGATATGGCCATGATCTTGTGCTTTTGATCTTCATCTCCAAAGCACCGGCATGATCTCCATCGTCACCGGCATGACACCATGATCTCGGTCATCTTCATCTCCATCAACGTGTTGCCATGAGGTTGTCGCGCCAACTGTTGCTTCTACGACTATTGCTAACTCATAGCGATAAAGTAAAGCAAAAAGGCGAAAATAAATTAAAGACAACCCTATGTCTCCTGCCGGTTGCCGTACTCATCGACATGCAAGTCGTGATATTCTATACAAAACATGATCATTTCATACATCACATATATCTCATCATTTAATTGGACATATCACATCACAACATACCCTGCAAAAACAAGTTAGACGTCCTCTAATTGTTGTTGCATGTTTTACGTGGCTGCTACGGGTATCTAGCAAGAACGATTCTTACCTACACAAAAACCACAACGGTGATACACAAATTGCTATTCAACCTTCTCAAGGACCGCCTTTGTCGAATCCGATCCAACTAATGTGGGAGAGACAAACACCCGCCAGCCATCTTTATGCAACAAAGTCACATGTCAGTTGATGGAACCGGTCTCTCGTAAGCGTACGAGTAAGGTTGGTCCGGGCCGCTTCATCCCAAAATACTGCCGAATCAAGAAAAGACCAAGGGAGGAAGCAATCTGAGCATCAACGCCCACAAACTCCTTTGTGTTCTACTCGTGATCTCATCTACGCATAAATCTGGCTCATGATGCCACTGTTGGGGAACGTTGCATGGGAAACAAAAAATTTCCTACGCACACGCAAGATCTATCCATTGTGATGAGCATCTACGAGAGGGAGAGTGGATCTACATACCCTTGTAGATCGCTAAGCGGGAAGCGTTAAGAAACGTAGTTGATGTAGTCGAACGTCTTCGCGATCCAAATCGCTAGCCGTCCCGCGATCCAATCACGATACGTCCCGATCTTGCGCCGAACGGACGGCACCTCCGCGTTCAGCACACGTACAGCTCGATGACGATCTCTACCTTCTTGATCCAGCAAGAGGGGGCGGAGAGGTAGATGAGATCTCCAGCAGCATGACGGCGTGGTGGTGGTGATGGTGGAGTTATCCTGGCAGGGCTTCGCCTAAGCACTACCGGAATCTATTTGGTGGAGGAACTAGAGAATAGAGAACTAGCACGTGGCCGTGGGTTTTGGGGCTCTATTCCTCTAGTATATATAGGAGGGAGAGGGAGGAGCAAGCCTCCCCAGGGTTTCCCCTAGGGGTCGGCCGAACCAGGGCAAGGAGGAGTCCAATCCACTTCCTACTAGGAAGTGGATTCATATTAGGAAGGAGTCCTATTCCTTCATATCTCCACCTTTTTTCCTCTTGGGCATATGGGCCCTTATGGGGTCGGTTCCCCAGCCCATTAGGGGATGGTGCCCCACCTCTTGGCCCATGTGGCCCCCCCGGGGTGGGTGGGCCCTACCCGGTGGACCCCCGGAACCCATTCATCACTCCCGGTACACTACCGGAAATACCCGAAACTTTTCCGGAACCCAAATACCACTTTTATATATATAAATCTTTACCTCCAGACCATTCCGGAGCTCCTCGTGACGTCCAAGATCTCATCCGGGACTCCGAACAACCTTCGGTCACCAACACATATATCTCAATACTACCAAAACGCCACCGAACGTTAAGTGTGCAGACCCTGCGGGTTCGAGAACTATGTAGACATGACCGAGACACCTCTACGGTCAATAACCAATAGCGGGACCTGGATGCCCATATTGGTTCCTACATATTCTACGAAGATCTTTATCGGTTGAACCTCTATGTCAAGGATTCAGTTAATCCTGTATGTTGTTCCCTTTGTTCTTCGGTATGTTACTTGCCCGAGATTCGGTCGTCGGTATCTCTATACCTAGTTCAATCTCGTTATCGGCAAGTCTCTTTACTCATTCCGTAATACAATATCCCGTGGCTAACTCTTTAGTCACTTTGCTTGCAAGGCTTATTGTGATGTTGTATTACCGAGTGGGCCCTGAGATACCTCTCCGTCACACGAAGTAACAAATCCCAGTCTTGATCCATGCCCACTCAACAGACACCCTCGGAGATACCTATAGAGCATCTTTATAGTCACCCAGTTACGTTGCGACGTTTGATACACACAAGGTATTCCTCCGGTGTCAGTGAGTTGCATGATCTCATGGTCATAGGAACAGATACTTGACATGCAGAAAACTATAGCAATAAACTGACACGATCATATGCTACGTCCATAGTTTGGGTTTTGTCCATCACATCATTCTCCTAATGACGTGATCCCGTTATCAAATGACATCTCATGTCTATGGCTAGGAAACGTTGACCATCTTTGATCAACGAGCTAGTCTATTAGAGGCATACCAGGGACACAGTGTTTTCTATGTACCCACACATGTATTTAAGTTTCCAATCAATACAATTATAGCATGGATAATAAACGATTATCATAAACAAGGAAATATGATAATAACTAATTTATTTTTGCCTCTAGGGCATATTTCCAACACTAAGGACTACCATTCTATGGAGAAAGGAAAACATCGTGCTTCCACAATGGACGCCGCGTCAGGAGAGTCAGCCGGAGGAGGCCCCTCAGCAGACTCCTCACAGTCCAGCTCTATCTCCGCTGCCTCAGTTGTCTCCGACGCGTCAGCACACTCTGTCGCCTCAGGTGTCTCCGTCGCGTCAGCAGACTCCGCCGGAGGAGGCCCCTCAGCAGAATCCGCCGCGTCAGCTAACTCCGCCTCCTCCGCCGCCTCAGCAGCGGCTGAAGAGATCCGTCACCGCTCCGGCGGCTAGTAGTACAGCTGCGAAGAAATCCAGAGCAGGTAGCGTCAAGAAGGCTCCTGCCAAGTTACCATACGACATGACTGATGAGGAATTGAATGAGTCCGTGGCTGCCGACCTGAAACGCCAGCTTGCACCCAAACGTCCAGTTCCAACGGAGAAAATAGATCCGGTAAAAGCGATGCGCTGTCTGAAAAACCTTACGAAACCACCGCCACCTCCATCGCTATCAAACTATGACCGCTCTATTGTAAAGTCATATAGAGATCCAGAACAGTGCTCGGCAAATACTAGCAGTAATGCAAAGGGGAAAATTCCCCAGCTGGGCAAACAAAAAAACCAATCGTGCCCCCCGCTGAAGGTGTTTGCCGATATCGCTAATGATCCACAGGTAGCGGCCGCTGCTCCTGGTTTCACTCTTGGTGATTACTTACGCGATGAGGTACAGTTCGAAATGGCTCAGGTGGTGGCCATTAGATTTGAGCACGGGAAGCCTCTCGTCAGACCTGAGGAGCTCCCGCGTCTACCAATGATGATGCGAAGATTGCATGACTGGTACTTGGAAGCATCAAAGCAAGGGACCGACTATATCATTGCGGGGGTTAAAGATGAGCATTACTTCAATGGAGAGGAGGAGATTTACGTTCAATTTGAAGAATTATTTCAGTTATACAAGCAAAATGCCATCGACAAATCTGTCGTCAGTTGCTTTTGTTTGTAAGTATCATTTTTGTAATTAAGTCTCTAGCTCCGCTCGTTCATTGCATGTGTAATTATCCTCACTATATATATTATGCAGAAAGAAGATCCTCGAATGCAAAAAAGGACGAATCTGGGACATTGGCTTCATTAACCCAAATACTATTCATGAAGCTACGGTAAAATGGAACGCCAAGGATGTAAAGAAGATCTTGCTAAGGGCGTTAATTAAACAACAAACCAAAAGGGAAATACTATTTCCTTACAACTTCGGGTGAGTATTATACTGTCTTGTACACATCATTCTATTTCGATTACTCGATGTTAAGTGTAATTGATGAGCTATGCGTGCGCAGGTTCTACTTTATTCTGCTAGCCATTCAGCTTGACGCGGGAAAAGTACTTGTCATGGACTCGTTACGTAAAGACATGGAGTTGTGGGCGGACCTGAGAGAAATGCTCCAGAGGTAATTTCAATCATTGTCGCACTATATCGGCAACTTTCGTTCATTTCCTTATATCAAGTAATTAATAACTCCTTTTTTCATTTTCTTTGCCGGGCAGGGTTTGGAAAAAGTTTCGAAAGCAGGCTAGGGGTGCATGGAAAGAGGAGCTGCGATTTCAACAACTCACTGTAAGTAGTACTATAGCTAGGTCTGCGCATCTCCTTTGATTCTAGTTTCAATACCATTATCATGCTTGATTATTATTTTGATTGAACTCTATTCTCGTAAAGTGCTCGAGGCAGGGATCCGGGAATAACTTATGTGGATACTACGTTTGCGAGTTCGTTCGCCAGACGACCTGTGAGCAGGGCAGGTTTTTACAACAACTTGAAGTACATAAACAATATTCACAATTTTATTTTATTACCATCAATTGTGTTGAGTTTCATATATATATATATATATATATATATATATATATATATATATATATATATATATATATATATATATATATATATATATATATATATATATCGACCCCTTCTTTAAATTAGATCGAACGGAAGCGGGACGAACTCCTACCAAATGCTCGCATACGAGCAATTCAAGAGGAATTGGCGGGATTCTTCCTTGAAGAGATCATAGCTAAAACCGGAGAATACCATCGAGAATTGATAGTGAATGTTGGTAATTAGATAGGGATCGTAAGAGATGTTACATTGTATATATGCATGAACGTGTACTATACGTACTAGCGTCGAATAGATATACGAAAACTTGTTGTTCGACCAAGCACGGAGAAAGAGAGGTCACTTCTCTCTATATTCATGACACGATTTGTGTAATGGTTCCTTCATTGCTATATGTAGTAGCTAGCGTCGAGTTGAATGGAAAACATAAAATAAAAACGAAAACCCTAAATGTAAAAGAATTAAATGGTAAACACAAAAAGAAAAGGGGGAAACACAATATGAAACCCCTAAACCCTCCAAAACCCTAAACCCCTCCTTTCAAAAAAAAAAACTCCAACGCTTGGCTGGTGCTGACGCGTGGCTGCCTTTCACCAACCGGGACTAAAGGTCCTCGTACATGGGCGCCCGACAGAACCGGGACTAAAAGTGAGGGCCTTTAGTCCCGATTGCTTAGTCCCGGTTGCAGAACCGGGACTAAAGGCCCTTCAGAACCGGGACCAATGCCCTATTTTCTACTAGTGATGCCATCGAACAGTCTCCCTCTGACACTGCCAACACTGTTCCAGCTGCATTTTCAAGCCTTACTATAGATGATTATCTACACAATTTGCGTAAACAAGAATAAGATTTAGAAACAAATAGAATCTAGGACAAACCTTGGCATGGACATACGGTGCGAACAATAATAAGTTGATATTTGCTAATAACTTGTACAACACTACAACACTTCAGACAAGTAATAAGACTTTGATGAGTCATGGTCTCTCAAAGCAAGCTAGATTACTAGTTTTATATATCTTAACAGGCCACGCAAGATTAATGACTTTGTTTTGTGTAAGCCAAGCTTACTTGGTTTACACCTAACAACTTGTACCACACTACAAAGTTGACGTGTTCTAATTACTTCTGAAACACTACTACACTTGGCATGTAGCATTTAGGACAGTATAACCGAGCCACTTTCCAGCCCTCACACGCTATCAGCATTTTTAGCCGTTTGATTTGGCATCTGGATCGTTTCCGGCCGTTCAATGATCGCTAATTGCTAGCAGGTTCACAGTTTCATCTTCGTGGGCCAGCTGTCCTAGCGGGCGCTACTCCGGAAGCCGAATTGAAGCATGCTGGTTCATTGGGCTATGCGGTCCATCTCCGTTCTTGCACTAAAAAGGGCCCAGATAGTCTATCAGATCCAGCTAACACAATGGCAAGCCCCTAAAAAAACACAAAACAATCGCATCCACTCATCCCCGACCCTCGTCCTCCTTCGCTATCCTCTCATGAAGCCCTAGGTGTGCCGTCACCGCCGCCGGTTTCATCCCCTGGAACTTCGGGCTCGCAGCCCTTGGCGTCATCGTCTCCACATATCCCCGCACCCCGCTCCTTCCGAATTTCCTTCCTCTCGGGACCTTGATGGAACCTTAGCCTAGGTCAGTCATTGCTGCCACATCCCTTCCCTTTGGTTCGCAGACTCTCCTGGTGCCGTCGTTCACCGCTCGAAAACTACCCGCACATGGACGCCACGGCCGGTGGCTACTCTTGATGACGAGGCATTTTCCTATGGTGACAGTGCGACCCATGCGAACGGTGAAGGAAACTGCCCCAACCCGGCTGCAAGGACGAGGCGAAAAACAGAAGACGAACAGACATTTGCACCATCGGTGCTGACGTAGTCATCTATCTACATGCGGTGGAAGAAGCATGCATAACAACCATGAGCTCATTCTTGATTTCCATCTGAGCATCGGTATGTTTCGTTGCTTCTCCAAGCCTACTGCTCCCTCAATTGTTCTTGCTTACTTCATCTTGTCATTTTTCTGTAGGATCTTAGTCTGAATTGCGTTGGTTGGATTCCAACTGGTTTTGCACATGTAATTTAGCATGTAGATTTTGGGCTAAGATTTAGGTAACTACGAAAATTAGAAAGCTTGGCCGGATTAATGGTTGTTCAAATTACATGGTCCTTTCATTTCTTGAATTATTATTTTCTTACATTATATTCTACAATAAATATCTCTTACATTTTCTTGGGATTCTTGCCAAATGGATCCTCCTATTGTATATTCTTTTCTTATTCGGAACCTCTACAATGGTTTTTCATGAGCATAGGGCGTTGATGCATCTTATCTGGATGTGTACATACTTATCATAATATTACCCTTTATTTTGTATCTTTAGATTAGTTCACTTTAGTCCTCACACATGTTCATCTTCCTGTTCATCAGATTTGATGACAGAATGGTGTTGCTGAGACCAAAAGTGCCGGTGATTTTTGTGCACCCAACTAAAGCTGACATTGATTACGTAGCTGCTTCCTTTGTAAGAATAATGTGCACTCATCTTTGCATAAATTTTATATAGTTAAGTTTGTAAAATGTACATAATCAAGTGCGGCCACATGGTTTACCGAATAGTATTTGCAGTATCTTGTACAGTTTTTTATTCCAAAATATATATTTGTATTGATCTAAACAGAAAGGTAATGGTTGCATTTTGGTTATGTATATGAAGTACTTCCATTGATCTTTCCCCCTATACAAGTATACAGGGTGCAAGAATTGGGAGTATCAAATGCACCAACGGTCGTAGAAGCTCATCAATCCACCGAGAGCATTGCTGCTTTCCGCATGCAATTGATTCGTCCATCTGCTGGTTAGTCGCATCACATACTCCGTCCTTTAATTGTATTGCCGATGTCATTTACATATATGTAACTGACAGAAAAATAAGACTTTGTAAGGATGTCACACTACTATTATTTTGACATGTTTTGCTGAGAAGCTTTGTCAAGATTAGTATAGTGATCAGTTTCATGGAATGCCATTTGTTTTGACTTTCCTTGTATGATCATCTTTTGCCACATTGATGGTCATGAGATACTTATGTTGTAGATTTATGATCCAATTTATGAGATGTTAGAAAAAACTTTGTACACATGGAACTAAGGGGGTGGTCAATATGACCTGGAAAATATACTTTCAGAAGTTCTTCCATGTCTATCTATTGAGGATATTATACCCATCTCAGAAGTTCTTTCACTGACAATAGGAAATCAGTTCTTCCATGTCTATCTATTGCTAAAAATCACTACCACACTATTGAAAAAATAGGCGGGCGCAGCAACGCGCGCCAATCATGATCTAGTGAATAAGACAAGTCATGGCCTACCAAAGCACGTTACATTACTAGTCTCATCTATCTTAACATGCCACACAAGATTACAAACTATGTTTTGTGCAAGCCATGCTTATGTACTTTACACATAACAACTTGTAGAACATTGCAAACTTAGTTTAGGAAAATTACGCAATCTAGATCAGTTTTTGACTTGTAAAGTGAACAAGATGAGTATTGTGAGTTATCACACCTTCTTGGTGGTGGAATAATAGTGCAACACCAAAGAACTTTAATGGCCATTCCAAGAATACACTTGTAAGTAGTGCCACCAAACACAACATACAAAATTTCAGGAAGCATCCAAGCACTTTTCAGAAAAGCAAACACAAATAGTGCAAGAATCATGCCATGGCAGCTATAAATAGGCATGTAGCATGATGGTCATCATTGCTCATCCATCATTCTCATAACTTGGGCACACCATTTAACCCAATCAAGTAGAAAGTCTAAATCTACCATGAAGACCTTTCTCATCCTTGCCCTCCTTGCTATCTCGGCGACCACCACCACAGCCGCACTTAGAGGTCTAGTGCCACAAATGTAGCCGCAAAATCCATCTCTATAGCAACCTAAACTACTATTTCCGTGGATGCGACAACAACAATTTCCAGTGCGGCAACAACCATTCCCATCACAATTGTCATATCCACAGTCGCAACCATTTCAACTACAACAACCATATCCGCAGCCGTAACCATTTCCACCACAACAACCATATTCACAACATGCAACCGTTTCCACCACAACAAACATATCCGCAGCCACAACCGTTTTCACCACAACAACCATATCCACAACCGCAACAACCAATTTCACAGGAATAGTGTCAACAAGTTCCCCAACAACAGCATATCCTTCAACCGTTTTTTCAACAACAGTTTATTCCCTGTAGGGATGTCCTCTTGCAAAAACGCAACATAGTGCATGCATGGTCACAAGTATTGCGACAAGCTAGTTACCAGCAGTTGCAACAACAGTGTCGCCAATAGTTATGGCAGATCCCTGAGCAGTCACGGTGCCAAGCCGTCCACAGTGTCGCTCACGCAATTATTCTGCATCAACAACAACCGAGCTAGTTATTGTCCGCCATCCTGACGACACCGACGGCACGCACCTGCATATAGCCACTCCAGGACAGGCACCACGCCCGACGCAGAGCCAGTTACTCTTCTCACGGCTGTTATCTTGTGCGTTGGCGATGTTTGGGGCTGTGCAGGCACGTGTAGTTGGAGAGATGAACCACGAGGTGAGCGAGTGGTACAAGGAGGAGATCTATGACGACCTCAAGCTCTGCTACGCCTTGAACAGGTACGTACGTAAATCTCTGAGCTCAGCTCCTCTGAAGCGTTCTTGCATGTAAATGATTTTTTGGTACCCATTCTCTTTTTGTGTGTGCTTGAAAGCGTGTTGCACCGAGGGACGAGCAAGTACCAGGAGATCGCCCTGGTTGATACCAAGCGTTTCGGCAAGGCTCTGATAATCGACGGGAAGATGCAGAGCGCGGAGGCGGACGAGTTCATCTACCACGAGTGCTTGATACACCCGCCGCTTCTCTTCCATCCCAAGTGAGCAAGCAACCCCGGGTTTTCAGTTACCCCGGAGCAAGTTGCCGAGAGATTTCGACTAAGTAGCATGCATGTTTTGTCTCGTCTCGTGCCCAAAAATCACTGCAGCCCGAAGACCGTGTTCATCATGGGGAGCGGCGAGGGAGGCGCTGAGGCACAAGACCGTCGAGAGGGTGGTGATGTGCGACATAGACGAGGTCCGTTTGCATCCCACATACCACCAACAGATCGATCACGTCGTCAGACATGTTGTGGCTCAGACATCTACTAACAAACACGTCCCACCACGTAAACACGACGTCGATCGGCAGGAGGTTGTGCAGTTCTGCCGGAAGCACCTGAGCGCCAACTGGGACGCGTTCGCCAGCGACAAGCTCTGCCTCGTCATCAACGACGCCAGGCACACAAATTTCATCAATGCGCCAACTGTTTTCACCGACAATGTTGTACTAATGGTGGACGGGTGGATGCTGCAGGGCTGAGCTGGAGAAGAGGCGGGAGGAGAAGTTCGACGTGATAGTGGGGGATCTCGCGGATCCCATGGAGGGAGGACCCTGCTACCAGCTCTACACCAAGTCCTTCTACGAGCAGGTGCTCAAGCCAAGGCTCCACGACGGTGGCATCTTCGTCACACAGGCAAATTCAAGCGCTTTCATTAATTTGCTACCCGTCGATCTCATCTTAGTCACTCTATTAACTCCTGTGCTTGTGCTTGTGCTTGTCTTGTTTGGGGCTACATACAGGCTGGACCAGCCGGTTTCCTGACGCACAAGGAGGTTTTCTCCTCCATCTACAACACCCTTAGGCACGTCTTCAAGCGTGAGTACACATCGTATCCAATCAAGCTCTCTCTTCTCCCTTAGGTTGGGTAATTTATATATAAGTTGGGCTCGGATTTTTAGGTCTTCAATCTGGCTAATAAAACATCCATGTACAATATGCCATAAAAATTACTATATAATTGAAAACTACGTTTGATGACGAATCTAAAGATTTTTTATTTTTTTTGGTAAAAGATAGTAATACATGTTTTCCCCGAGTTAAATTAAAGACCACTAGCAAACATGCCCGTGCGTTGCAACGGGAGAAAAAAAATCATAATTTCGAATGGTAATGATCACATTTTACTACATCATCGATACACACTATCACTCTCATTTTTGTGAAACATGAACAATTTTTAAAAATCATGACATTTTTTTAAACTCGTGAGCTTATTTGAAATTGTGAACATTTTTTAAATTCACGAACATTTTGTAAAATCAAGAACGTTTTCTGAATTCATGAACATATTATACTATTTGCAAAAAAATTGTTTAATCGGCGAACATTTCTATAATCGACTAACATTTTTTTGGGATTTGATGAAATAATTTTCTAAATTAATGAACATTTTTTGAACTGCATGATCTTTTTTTAATCAGCGTATATTTTGTGAATCAATAAACTATATATTTGAATTTATGAACAGTTTTATTTTATGCTATTTTTTAATACATGAATATTTTTTGAATTGGCAAAATTTCGTGCAATTTTAAAATATTTTTTAATACATGAACTTTTTTAGAAAAACTCATGAATGTATGTTTATTTCCCGGACATTTATTAGAAAATTTGCTAATATTTTTTAAAAATCACAAAAATTTCTGAAGCCACAAACATTTATGAAATATTAAATATTATTTTAAAATTCCCAGTTTTTAATTTTGGAAAGTTTTTTAAATTCAAAAATTATTTAAAGTAGAAAAAACAACGACGGAAAAGAAAAATAAACAATAAAAAATTGATCACCCATATATGGGCCGGCCCAGGCGAGCTGTGTATTTTTCTAGCGCGCTAGGCATAGTATAGGAGATTCTTAAATGGGCCGGCCCAGTCCGGATTTTTCTGTGTGGAACGTTTTTTTATAACTTATAGGTGGCATTGGTGGGTAATATTTTGCAACTTTGGGGGTAATTTTAATGACGTACGGCAGAAGCACTCCGTACTTTAATAGTAGACTAGTAAACATGCCCGTGCGTTGCTACGGGAAAAGAAAAAATAAACATCTCACGATGTCTAAAAAGGCAAAACTTCCATTGAATTCAAAGCAGAGCTTACTATAGAATGTTATTCAAAAATAGCACTCAGATTGAAAGACTATGCATGATAGAAGTACACCGGAAACTACAAATATGTAGGGGCAAGGAACAGGAAGATAGCAAAAAAGACACGTCTTTGTCAGCGCAACATTTCTTCCCTCTGCTTCAGTTATCTCGTCTTCAAGATGTATTGTTTGTTGTCCTCCCTGTGAAGTGCTTCCTCTAGTTCTTCTTTCTCAACCTTAAAAGTTGCCAAAAGTTGTCCATTTGCTTCACTATCTAAGTTTTTTCTGAAACATGATATATATATAGGAGCGTTGCTATTGTGCACGCGCATGCGAAATTCCGACGGGGTGGGATCTCCCGATTTGGAAAGCAGGCAGCGGGTTACGTAGTTGATTATGGACTAATGAGGGTGCCCCCCCCCCCCCCCCCCCCTCCCCGCCCCTTGAAAATCAGGGGGAGATTACATGTAGATTAATAGGTGGGCCTGACGCCTGTACACGCCTTTGCTGGCTTTGCTTGCATGTGGTGGAGTACAACATGATACAAAGGGAGGCTTTGGATGGATTCAACCGCTCCAACGAGCGAACGCGGAGGAGCTTTTCCGGACATATAGTCAGTTTTGAGTATGTCTTCCAAATAAGTGAAAGCATCATTATCAGATCAGGATCTTTGTACCAAATAATGTTATATGAAAAAGAAAAGAATATGAAAGACAAGCATAATGCAATCTTCTAACTGTAATAACAATATAATTTAGGTAAACATGACCTGTACTGGAAAGTTATAGCAAGCTGAAAGGAAGACACAAAATTTGTAAACAACATTATTAGTGCGAGATGCTGAATCTGAATTAAATAAAAACAATGGCATCCATGTACAGAACCTAAATTTGCATATCGATATTGAACTCAAAGACAAAAAATCTGTATGGATGCATGATCAAGTAAGACCAACAGATCTAGCTTAGCAAAACATGTATTCATCCATGCAAATAAGATAATGGCAAGCTATTCACACACGACACGTGAAAGATCCATAATAAAGGCCAATACCTTCCAAACAAAAGAAGCATCACACCAATCAGCATAATCCCCAAGGAATCTTTCCCCTCATACATTTACACAATATTTATTTGGTTCTCAAAAATGGACAGTTGCAGCAATGAAGGTTGATGCTCGCTGCAAACAGGGTAAACAAAAAAAGTACACAGTGATTTATAATAGCTATATAGGGTCATCTAGGAATATCTTTTGCATATGCATCATGTGTGGTTTCATCACTCTCTTTTCACCTCCAAATGATAATTTTCTCCTTGCCAAAAGACACAATAATGCAAGCAACAAGGTTAAGTGCGGCCATGCAATATTACCCTATTTATTCATTTTGTATAATCAAGTAGGGACCATACTGTTCCTTCAAAGAAGAAATATAACACTAAAAATGATAACATTGAAAGTCCAAAGTTTGAATAATGAGGTGTTGCAAATAACAAAAATACTTAGGTGCACGTACATGCCAACAAAATTGTTGTTTTTTTCTGAAATAACAGAAAAAACGTTGCCATGTAATCTATGAATATATGTGGAAACTTATTATTTATTTAATATATTGTCAAAGCTGGAAAGAATAACCATATTAGAAAGTAACTTATATGTGCACTGCTGAATGACAAACCACAGTTAGCAATAAAGCAGGGCATCTTCGACAGACTATAGTTGCTCTCTTCAGAAAGTCACCTTTGAATCTTTGATCTAACAATGATATTCATTGCGATGCAAAATGAACGCTCAGGTATAACTCTAGACCCAAAAACATAAAGCATTGTAAGTCTGTTTCACAAAGCTATGATATATATATGATTCAAAAAACATGTCAGCTAAGCTAAAAGGTCTCATCCATCTTTAAAGGTAAATAATTTTATATTCAAACATGCCAATTTCTTGGGCACCGCATCTCACTACAATTTTATGACTTCAGAGAGATAAGAATACATGTACATACATAATGTTTCTTTCTCATGCCAATTAGCGAATCAACAGCGCACAAAATAGGGAGAAAAACCATGGCAAGCAGGCAACCACATTGACATAGCAACAACTTTGAAGACATAGTAATGGAAGGACCAAAATTAGTGAATCATAAACATGAATGGTCGAAGCACTATTAGCTTGTGATCAGTTCGGTCACCATAATCTACTTTATCTTCGTTGTGAGTTAAATGATTATCTACTTATCTCCTAGTAAAAAAATTCTCAGCAAGCCTGAATATTAATGTTGACTAATTATCTTTCCAGTAGGCTTTTCACCTGTGACATGTTATGTATTACTACTGAGAAATAGTAAATATGATAGTAATAAAAAAGGTTACTGGCATCCGAAATAGAGTAGTCCAAAATCCATCTGCAGATCCGCGTTACTGGCATCCGAAATAGAGTTGTCCAAAATCCATCTCCTCTTCCAAACCCTTAAGAATCGAGCATTTAAACATCATGGAGAAGTAGAACTAACATAAATTCATACCAAAATTTACCTGGCAGCTCCAAAAAGTTAATAGACTTTCCCAAAAGACCATTGTTCTCTGCCCCTGTATGAAATCTGCACCAAAATTACAAGAATAAAGAACCACCTTCTCCTCTAAACTTAATCAGCACATGCATCTCCTATGGATGATGTTTACTCAGCTCTGTTTAATCCGCTCACAGGGATACAATCTCATGTGGGTATTAACCACAATCATGGCACTGGTGATGCCCACAATGGTATCGACCCAATACGCCTCCCGCTCTGCTCTCTCCCCTGCCGGCATTTGCCATTATGCCAGAGGACGTCGCCGCGTGAGATGCTGAGCGAAGGCGCCGCCGCCGGGATCTAGATGTTTCACAGGAAGCTTGTTCACCCAATCATCCTCGTGATCAATGAAACTGCTGTGTTAATTCTGAAAACACCATGAATACCCGGAGAATTTAAATAAGTGTTGCACACAGTACATATAAATTAGAACATGTGTATGGCAAGAAAAAATCATGTCCCCAAAACTACATGATGAATCAAAGAACTGCCATGATTGCTGTGCTCATATAATCGCTCATATCATTAGGGAGGATGAAATACTTATTTCATGCGTACGAAACTATGCAGTAACATTCTAGTCTTCTAAACATATTAGCTTTGTCCAAATCTTGATTTTTGAGAATTCGATGGTCACATTGTTCAGACTTTTTCATTAAAAAATGCAGCAGAATTTTGTGTCTCTAGCCTCTAGGGACCCATATACAATAGTGTTAGTCATGTAGCTCAAGCAGGGACGTAATCAGAACACATGCCAGGACGGTATACTCAGACCATGAGTTAGATAACCATCTGTCATATTTGAAGTCATTTTTGGGAAGCCTGGTCAGTGTATCCAGCCCGACCATGCTATGTGACACTTGATTGGTGCGATCATGATGCAACAATGATGCCATTGAAACAGCCGGCTGAAACTTATAAATCCAACAGAAGGAAGTACTTAATTTTTTAAACATTAAGTTCTCTACTTTAGAACCACACATTGCTTTTGTCTTGTTCACAACTAACTAGCTAGCTGCACGTGCTTGGTTTTGGCCACAGATGTGAAAGCATACGCTGCCCATGTGCCGTCCTTTGCTGACACCTGGGGCTGGGTCATGGTAGGCACCTTCTTGTCAATTAGTTTTTATCTGATAGTACAAGCAAAGTTTTCAAATTATGCAGTGGAGAGGGGTGATGTCGTTCTCTTGTTGTTGATAACATGCATGCATGTAGGCATCAGATCATCCCTTCACCCTCACCGCCCAGCAGATCAACGAGAGGATCATGTACAGGGTCGACGGCGAGCTTGCGTACCTCGACGGCGAGACCCTCATTTCCTCCACCACTCTCAACAAGACCGTTTGCCATTCGTCAGTCACCGCCTCCTCTTGCTCTCCAGTACAACCCTTCTCGCATAACACAGAAAATGGACTTTAAACATGCAGGCTGTTGTATGAGACGCATGTGTACACGGAGGATGACGCCAAGTTCGTCCACGGACATGGGAGGGCACGCTATGCTTAACTGCAAGGGAACCCACCAAGCTGAATTCACCCGGAACGGTCATATGTATGGGAAAACCAGGGGAGAAACCAAGTGCAAATCGATAGGATCAATTCAAATTAAAACTGTGAAGATTATTTTCTTCCGTGTGTGATTTCTATGAGAACGATGACAGATTTATAAGTATTTTTTTCAAAATTCATAAGATACTGGTAATCACTAATGGTATGTGCAATATAGTTATTTCATCCGACCCGGTCAACCAATTTTGCTTCTACATTCTTCAATTTATTTTTAAGAACTTAATTTATTTTCTCAACTTGATTAGTAAACGAATTAAAAGCAGTAAAGCATGAATGCCAAATGAATATCTGTAAATTGGATTGATAAGCCGGTAAATAAATGCCAAATGAATATCTGTAAATGTGGATTGACTTGCACAGAATTTAGGTCAGTCATTTTTTCTTATAAATGTGGATTTAGCTAAGCTGGTGACTATTTTTTTTATAATACCCACATTTATAAGAACAAACTTTATGTGAGTTTCCAGTTAATTCAGGCCTATATCGCATATGAGAGTATAACTGAATATGTACAAGTACCTAAAAAGTTCCTAGTAACTCATCAAATAATAATCTACACAGACTGCCAACCTTTTTCAAAGAAGTGCATGGACTGGAAACTGGATACGTAATTAAGCATCTGCAAGAAATAAGAGAAAACATTAGTCGATTTCCCTATACAAAACCTGGAAAAGGTGAAACAAATAATTAAATAACTGATTAAGCATCAGCTATACCACTTGTTCCTGATAGCCTACAACATGCATTATGAAAGCACATTTGCTCCCTTGGTGGTTTTAGTAATTAATAACAACATATAAGTCATTGAACTAATGTTTCCACTAAGTATATTTCAGGAAAAGTTCAATGATAGGGATGGCAAAAGGATTGTGGAGATTGTGGAATTACCCCCAAGATGCAAGGAAATGGATTGGCAAAGCTTCAAGCAAGAGGACTCTACATTTTACATTTGTGAGAAATCACTTTGAGTCCATAGGAAAGCCAATACTATTAAAAGGGGGTAAGGTTTTGCTGGTGAACAAAATGCTCATACGTGCACAAGTGATAGTCACCAAAAACACCCACAAGCTCTTCCACAAAAAGTCTGTCCATAGCAAAATATTCAAAATCGGTGCAACCAACACTTTCCACTCGGTGCCACCGATTCCTAAACTCAGACAGACCTAAGCCAAACCCTAGCCACTTTGGTGCAACCGATTCTGCTTCGGTGCCACCGAGTTTGGGTTGCCAACTTTCTGTTACGCAAATTCACAATATCGGTACCACCGAGATTGTTGGATCGGCGTCATCGAGAATGGCAATCTGACCGTTGGTCACCTTATCGGTGCAACCGAGTTTCCTATATCGGTCTCACCGAGATTCAAAAGTTGCCACCTTTTGGTCACTTCGGTACCACCGAGATTAACACATCGGTGTCACCGAGTTGGTCATTTTGTGTGTTACGGTTGGATTTTTGGGGATGCCTATATATACCCCTTCACCACCACCCACTCGAAAAAGAAGCACTCAGAACTATTCCATACTTGCCCCATCCAGTTTTCTGAGAGAGAACCACCTACCCTTGTGTTGAGGTCAAGATCATCCACTCCAACCATATGGATCTTGATTTCTAGCCTCCCCAAGTTGCTTTCAACAAATCCCATCTCTTCCACCAAGCCAAATCTGTGAGAGAGTGATTGTGTGTTGAGGAGTCTATCATCTTGAAGCACAAGAGCAAGGAGTTCATCATCATTGCCGAGCCTATTACCTTTTGGAGGGTGGTGCCTCCTAGATTGGTTAGGTGTCGCTTGGGAGCCTCCTACTTCGTGTTGTGGAGTTGAACCAAGAAGTTTGTAAGGGCAAGGAGATCGCCTACTTCGTGAAGATCTACCCATAGTGAGGCTAGTCCTTCGTGGACGGAAGCCGTTATGGAATAGTCAAGGTTGCTACTTCGTGGACCCTTATGGGTGGATCCCTCCATGGACTCTCGCGACCGTTACCCTCCGTGGGTTGAAGACTTTATAAACGTGGATGTACGATAGCACCACCTATCGGAACCACGGGAAAAATCATCGTGTCTACAATTGCGTTTGATCCTCCTACCCTATCCTTTCTTCTCATGCTTGTTGTTACTTTCCGCTGCTATACTCTTAGACATGCATGTGTATGGTGTACTTGACTTGCCATGAATGTTAAAAACTGCCAACTCTAAAATTTGGGAAAAGGTAAAACTTTTAGTTGGTCAAGTAGTCTAATCACCCCCCTCTAGACATACTTTCGGTCCTACAAGTGGTATCAGAGCGTTGGTCTCCATTGCATTGGTCTCGCAACCTAGGAGAGTATGGCATCTAGTGAGGGAAATTATCATCGTAGAGGTCCGTACTTTGATGGCATTAATTTTGCTAGTTGGAAGCACAAAATGAAAATGCATATTCTTGGTCATAACCCCGCCGTTTGGGCTGTTGTTCGTGTTGGCTTGCAAGGTGAATTCTTTGGTGATGGAAAGGAACCGGATCGTGAAGCGACCGCGGAAGAATTGAAGATGTTGCAATACAACGCTCAAGCATGCGACACTCTCTTCAACTGCCTATGCCCCGAAGAATTGAAGATGAAATTCATTCACATTCATTATTGGCAAGAATTATTTGCAATCAACATCAACTCTATGCAATAGTTCAAGGAGTCACACATTCCCTCAAAGGTAAGCAAGGGACAAGGTAATCAACAAATCAATGGACATCATCACACATGCTTTGCACTTCATGTCCATAGATATCCTTGTATTTGTCTCTTGTGTGTTGGGACTAACCCATGTAGGTGAGAAAAGTAAGGAAACAACAAGGATGCTCCCAACTCTTGGTGATCTTCATCAACCTTGAACATCCACCACTACCTCACCAACATGAAGTCTTCATCGACAAAACCCAAGGTTAGTTTATCCCTCTTATGGGGGGATGTCACATCAAGGGGGAGCTTTACTCTAAGACTTGAGTTAAAGCATCTCTTAGCATGTGACAACATTAAATGCTTTATGTAAAAATGGTAACCCCATTTGTGCTTAAACGATGAGTATGACCTATGATCAAGTATTCTTACTTGGCTCCTAAGTCAATATACTCATATATAGATGACTTCGTCATCGCCCAAGTGCTTGTTAGATGCTAGTATGTATGTGCATGTTTGTCATGATTTCATTTGACATCTTTTTGTGTGAGCATGTTGGTCTGCATTTATTTTCTCACTCGAGGACATCCAATTGTTGCTATTTGGTTTTTGATTTATCTTTTGCCAATTGGATGGACAAGAATGCCTAGGACCACTTTTTAGCTATCTATGCTTTCTCACCTCACATTCCATTCATGCTGCATCACAAAATTTGAACAAGTACTTCTCGATCCCTCTGTGTGTGGAGCACTCGGAGTTCCGTGTCGACAAGGTCTGACCATTAAAACCTCCCAAGTGCATCTCGGTGGAACCAACCCACAATTCTCGGTCTCACCGAATGCCTAGGGTTGATCTGGTTTTCAATCTCGGTACTACCGATTCCATATTCTCGGTTACACCGAGTTTCCCTGTCAGCTGACACTTGAGGAACTCGGTGACACCGAAAATTTAGAATCGGCATCACCGACAGTGAAGGGTATATAAGCTGTGGTCCCGACGGTTCGAAAATTCAATCTTCAATCGTCGCGCCCCAAACCCTAAGCTGCCACAAAAGGACCCCCTGGTCATCGCCCTTGTCTCCCCGCGCTCCTCCGCCGCTGGGATTCTCGCCGTCGACAGGCATCTTCGCCGCCGTAGCGGATCCGTCACCAAGCTAGGGTACGGATTCGATCCTTCTTTGCGCTCCTCGTCCGAATCTTGCGCATAGAAGTTATTTTATCTATAAGCCACTGTTTGCACGTCTTCCTATCCACGAGAAACTTCCAGTAGATAGCGAATGATCGATTTTCTAGGGTTTGCCGTCCGCCCGATGGAACTCGGTGGAACCGAAGCGAACAAATCGGTGTCACCGATTTGCCTGTCTATGCTGCTGAGAACTATCTCGGTGAAACCGAGTACTTCTTTTCGGTCTCACCGAAAAGAGTGCCAAGTTTCTATTAAGGAGAAAGTCAGTCTCGGTAGCACCGAAAATTTTGCTTCGGCTGTACCGATTTTCATGTGACAGAATGTAAACCTTGAGAATCTTTTGTTCAAACTTTCAAAAACCAGCTGAAAATTTTGTGATGACTCATCATCTTCTGCTCCTCTATACTCTATTCACAGGGTCAGTATGTCAAGTGCTGAGGACAGTGAGAACAACTTCCAAGAGGAGAACATTGTCATGAGTTCAGGCACTAGTCCTGAGTCCAGTTCCTCTTCAGATCCAGGAATGAGAAAATGGATCTTTTGATCTCATCAGTTCAGGGCATGCAGAAGGACATTAAGGACATCTTAAACAACCAAAACAGTATTGTCAGGATCTTTGAGAACAGGATCAAGACCCTTAATGATAAGGTGGACGGGCTGACTAAGACAGTCAATGAGCTCAAGAAGGAAGTTGACTCTGTGCCTCTTCCTCATTCTTCAGATGATGATGATGATGATGATGAGGATGGATCACCTCTCAGGCCAGGCACACACTTCACTACTCAGGCCAGATCAGCCACCGTGCCAGCTCCAGACTTGAGGCCCTCTTCATCAGCTCCTATCACTGTCACCTTAGCTCCTGCTCCATCAGCTCCAGTTCCTTCAGTTGCCACTCCAACTCCATCCACGACATCTGCAGAGATCTTCGCCGACGCTGTTCTCTCGACTCCTTCATCAACAACCGGAGGAGATCAGCCCAAGAACGCTTAGATATATGCCTTTAAACTTTTTGGTAACTTATTGCCAAAGGGGGAGAAGTGTATATAGATCTATAGGCTTCGAGTGAGAGAGCGTTTGGTTTTTATTGCTTTTCTCCAAAACATTTGTCTTTTGGTTGCTTGTGATGAACTTATGTGTGTTTTGATCATACACTTAACGTGTGTTGTGCTACTATTTCCTATCATCTTAATGCTTATGAGATGATCATTATCTTTGTTTGGTTGTGTTGTGCTATGATATTCACTCTTATTATTCTCGCACACCACCAAGTTGTATGTGACATGGAAGAAGTGCCCCATGTACCTAATCGATTGTGCATTTGTATTCAAACGCAAATTTAAAAATAATGCACAAATTTAGGGGGAGCTCTTGCTTATCACATACTTCTCAAAGTGACGATTATATTATTTGATTATATCATATGTCGAAGCTTTGATCTATATGTTGTCATCAATTACCAAAAAAGGGGGAGATTGAAAGCACATTTGCTCCCTTGGTGGTTTTGGTAATTAATAACAACATATAAGTCATTGAACTAATGTCTCCACTAAGTATATTTCAGGAAAAGTTCAATGATAGGGATGGCAAAAGGATTGTGGAGATTGTGGAATTACCCCCAAGATGCAAGGAAATGGATTGGCAAAGCTTCAAGCAAGAGGACTCTACATTTTACATTTGTGAGAAATCACTTTGAGTCCATAGGAAAGCCAATACTATTAAAAGGGGGTAAGGTTTTGTTGGTGAACAAAATGCTCATACGTGCACAAGTGATAGTCACCAAAAACACCCACAAGCTCTTCCACAAAAAGTCTGTCTATAGCCAAATATTCAAAATCGGTGCGACCAACACTTTCCACTCGATGCCACCGATTCCTAAACTCAGACAGACCTAAGACAAACCCTAGCCACTGCGGTGCAACCGATTCTGCTTCGGTGCCACCGAGTTTGGGTTGCCAACTTTCTGTTACGCAAATTCACAATATCGGTACCACCGAGATTGTTGGATCGGCGTCACCGAGAATGGCAATCTGACCGTTCGTCACCTTATCGGTGCAACCGAGTTTCCTATACCGGTCTCACCGAGATTCAAAAGTTGCCACCTTTTGGTCACTTCGGTACCACCGAGATTAACACATCGGTGTCACCGAGTTGGTCATTTTGTGTGTAACGGTTGGATTTTTGGGGATGCCTATATATACCCCTTCACCACCACCCACTCGAAAGAGAAGCACTCAGAACTATTCCATACTTGCCCCATCCAGTTTTCTGAGAGAGAACCACCTACCCTTGTGTTGAGGTCAAGATCATCCACTCCAACCATATGGATCTTGATTTCTAGCCTCCCCAAGTTGCTTTCCACAAATCCCATCTCTTCCACCAAGCCAAATCTGTGAGAGAGTGATTGTGTGTTGAGGAGTCTATCATCTTGAAGCACAAGAGCAAGGAGTTCATCATCATTGCCTAGCCTATTACCTTTTGGAGGGTGGTGCCTCCTAGATTGGTTAGGTGTCGCTTGGGAGCCTCCTACTTCGTGTTGTGGAGTTGAACCAAGAAGTTTGTAAGGGCAAGGAGATCGCCTACTTCGTGAAGATCTACCCATAGTGAGCCTAGTCCTTCGTGGACGGAAGCCGTTATGGAATAGTCAAGGTTGCTACTTCGTGGACCCTTATGGGTGGAGCCCTCCGTGGACTCTCGCGACCGTTACCCTCCGTGGGTTGAAGACTCCATAAACGTGGATGTACGATAGCACCACCTATCGGAACCACGGGAAAAATTATCGTGTCTACAATTGTGTTTGATCCTCCTACCCTATCCTTTCTACTCATGCTTGTTGTTACTTTCCGCTGCTATACTCTTAGACATGCATGTGTAGGGTGTACTTGACTTGCCATGAATGTTAAAAACTGCCAACTCTAAAATTTGGGAAAAGGTAGAACTTTTAGTTGGTCAAGTAGTCTAATCACCCCCCCCCCCCCCCCCTCTAGACATACTTTCGGTCCTACACATTGGCGCCATTTGCTGCTGAAGAATAGAATTAATGAGAACTAAAGATTTGAAGTTGTGTACATAACATGAATAATCAGGGAAGGTTAACAAAATATATGAGTAAATTTTATCTGGAACAGAGAATTATAAGTGTGCATAGCTACTTTTTCCTGCTGAATGGGTGTAGGAGCATCCGACAATGAATTCGAAGAGTGTCGAGGAGGTGAACAGCTTCGCAGCTAGTCTTTACCAAGATCTTTACTTGAGCATAATTATTTTGGTGTTACTTCCAACAAATACTTCTACGGTGATACCTTCTTTACCTCTTGAATGAATATCAGGGTTTTTGTTACCGCTCGAAATTTTGAGATTTATCATGGTTACCGCGTATTTCAATACCCCACGGTAAATGGGCATTTCGAGCAAAAAAATCAATTTTTTTGAATATTTTGAATTTAAACGCTCAAGTACAGTTAAGTATGACAACATCTCACTTATTTCAGCATAGTTAGTTCTAGCGTGGTAACAACCTATTTTCCTGTTCGACAGGTAGCTGGTTTGAGTTCCCCTTCTTGCACTTTTTTTGAACTAATATAATTTCAAGTGCTATCTATATATTTTTTCAAAAAATGAGTTCAAAATTTAATTATAAATTTCGTTCGAAATTTGCTCGAAATTTCGTGGTAACTGCGTTTACTAGTCCCCCTCGGTAAAAATGTCTCATTCCGTAACCAAAACATTGATGCATATACGCTCCATGTCTGCAAACAGTACTATCAAAAAGTTACAATTGAACAGAGTGTAGTTTGTGTTTTTAAGATACGCAGATACTATGAAAAATTGGTTGATCTTGAGCATAATTGAAAGAAAAGATTCATGAAAACAAATATGGAGTTTTTATTTGTAAGAAACAAAGAGACGTAGACTGGACAAATCATGTAATGCTAAATCGAATTATCTACTTCCCAACAGAATTAGAGGAGGTGATGAGTTTGTGCGCATCAATATTTGGCGAACTGAATCTCTTAATTGGATGGCACATAAACTACAAATCTTACCCATCTTACAAATACGTATCTAGACAGGCCTGAAACTAAATGACACACTTCACAAAAATCCCACAAAACAAACAGGCCGTACTTGCTGATTGGAGACCAAGTCTCAAATTGCAGGATGGACAACATAATAAATTGAAAACTGAAAACCTACTCCATCCTTTTTCCTTGCATACTTGCAGCAGTCAATTATTTCCAGCGTCACCAACGATGAAGGATCCCCGATCTGAAACAAACAGACTTTGCACCGCATTCTCCACCACATCGTTCATCATTATTTTGCCCGGGCATGCAAACTTAGATTGGAAAGGCCTCCTCATGAAAGATTGATTGCATCATGTTTGGGGCAGGGTGGATTCAAAGTTTGCATAGGAAGGCGATCGTGAGAGTCTTCTTGGATTGTTTTTAGATAATATGTGTGAACACTCGAGGAGGGACATGAGCAGGGACGCCGGATCACGGAGGAGGAGAAGCAGCCCTAGCGGATGGTGGAGGAAGCCTTGGTTTCTTGATGGGGAAGGATCGGGGTAGGAAGTATCCAGCGAGGGAGGGATTTTTAGGGCAGCGCTACACGTCAGTCGACGGATAATCCGAAAAGATCCGCCTCCTTGGCAGCCGTTAAATCTGGTCCAACCAACGATCTAACCCTGTCCTCATTATTGCAACAAGGCCAGTGTTGCGGAAACCCTCCTTGCAACAGAATTCATGTTGCAGAAACATTCAAGTGTTGTATTTTTTCCGTCTTCACTTTTTGCAACATGAATGATGTTGCAGAAGGACTTTTGCAACATAAGTGATGTTGCACAAATTAGAGGAAGAACGGGCGCTTGGGAGGAACATGTGAGGCAACTGCGCTCGAGGGATCCAGATCCAGATCCTGCAACATCCGAGTTGTTGCGGTGAAAAAACTACAACAAGGGCTCAGTGGCAAAACCGTAAAAGATAATGCTAGGTGAGCCCCGCAGGACACGCGTCACATGGGCGAGGTGGCGGACGCATGCGTGCGATCCGCCGACTGAAGCCAAGCTTTTCCCGGATTTTTAGGGATATATTTTCCGCATCTCGTGAAAGAGTTTTTACTTTTCACCAAGTCATCACATGAAACAGTCTTTTTTCTGAAAAGGAAGAGCACGTGGAACAATTGGTGAGGACTCTGTGATTTATCTCATATACTGGTATCAGTTTTTTTCTTTTCACCCAACCAACACATGAAACAGTTTAGTTTTTTTTCTGAAAAGGAAGTGCACGTGGGACAATTGGTGAGGACTCTATGATTTATATCTCATCTACAGCTACAAATTGTTAATATGGAGATAGGATGGACAACATTCTTAGTTATTGAGGATTAACGTGGAGCCTCAGTTGGGGATTGCTAATATTAGTTGCATCAGTGAGCATCCATGCATCATGTTTAAATTGTTAATATTAGTTGCATCAGTGAGCATCCATGCATCATGTTTAAATTGTTAATATTAGTTGCATCAGTGAGCATCCATGCATCATGTTTAAATTACAAATGAATTTCAAATGGGGATGATCAAATCCTAGCATCAATTGAATCAAACTAGGTTTAACTAAAAATATTTTCAATGGACCAAAATGCCCTTAAAAATATCCACATTTTTCAAATAATGTGAAACAGCCAACAAAATTGGTTTCATATTATTTGGACACATTATGGTCATTGAATTAAATCATAATGTATTTGAATTGGAGCAAATAAATGACCGTAAATATATTAATAGCTCCAATAATTCTGAAACTTTATGTGGGGCTCTGGAATAATTCTTTTAGCGTCCACAATAATTTTCAGAATTTATGAAAATGATTTGGTTTATAAATCAAATCAAAACAGATTGAAATAATTAGAAAACAGAAAATAGAAAGGGGGCGAAAGCTTACGTGTAACAGCCCAGCAAGAGAGAAGCCAGGCCCAGCCCACCTCCTCCTCCTGTCGTCTTCCTCCTCTGGACAGAAGGACAGGGGCGCGTGATCGCCGCGCGCGCGCACGCTCTCCACCACCTCCTGCTTGTCGTTGCTTCTGGAAGCCGTTGAGAGCGCCACTCAGCCCCAGAGATGTCCAAATCGAGCCCGCTCCTCTGCTCGTCCTCTCCCTCACTCCCCCTTGCTCCTCTACCCACACCCAAGAACCCCCATGGCTGTGCTGCCCCTCCGCCATTGAGCAACGCGTCCCCATGATGAAGATCGAGCATCGAGCTCGTCTTGAACCTCCTGACTGAGCGTCGTCGTCGTCAAATTCGTCGCGCTCCGGTTGTCCCCAAGCCCGCTAACCAGATCATCCGCCTCCCTGTGAGCTCCTCTCCGCACCCCCCCCCCCCCCCCCCCTCGTTCCCCTCCTCGCCGCCGTCGTTAGAGCTAGCAACACTCGTGTCCGAGCACGTGGCCGTGCTCTTGGCTTCGCCCGCAACCGAAAGATCACCCCAGCTCCGCTTGCGTAACATTGCAACCCTGCGCTTGATGAAACCCGAGCCACCGCCGCCGCACAGCTCATCGCCGGCCGGAGCAATTTTTGGATTAAGTGGGAAGCGCAGCAAGGGGGATGCTTGGATTAAGTGGGAAGCGCAGCAAGGGGGATGCGCGTGCGAGGAGTGGAGTTCACACAACTCTGTTTCTTCCATCGTGGGTGGTTTCGATCGTGGCTACTTTTCTAGCGATAGCAGGGAGGGGGATGTTGGTCGAACCATCACCACGACAACGACTATGGCAAATTGCCCTTTAATAGTAGAGATTGTAGCATTTTTACAAGGCTTATAACCGGACTTAAAGACTGCATGTGTCCATTAACATATACCTATTTTCTTTCCTAACATGTACTCCGTATTAGCGTACCTAGTAGGTAAGGGAAGTCTTCGTCACCCAGTATTTGGAACTAAATTGCATAATTACACATTGAAAACGTTGATGGTCCCTAACTTCAGCAAGAAGAACCATCTCTTCATCATCTGTTCTTTCACCAAAACATGTGGTAGCAGGCCTCCTTTCAAGTATACAGCTAGAGAAATGTGCAAAGATTGCAATAGGCCAGGCAATCAAATATGCTCTCCCTTCTCTCAATTTTACCCATTGTGCTTCACAATGCAAACGATGAAACCAATCAGCAGGTATCTCCTTTCTTGCCAAGGCATGCTGATGATGTTCAAACACGCAGAAAAATCGCATGACAACCAATGGTTGGATGGTGGTACCAACCCAAGAATACCAAGAATCAAGCATTAGGCTTGACGCTTTGTTGTCTCATTAATGTGCTGTTCCCGGCGATAGAAGGGAAAAGGGAATTGTGCACACTTCCACTTTCCCATGAATCTTACTAAGTTGAACTCTCTCATAACATTTCTGAAATTTGCATACAATAACTCAAAAAATATTTTCACTACACGCCACCGTAACTAAATCCAACAGTCCAGATACCACAAAGAATGGAAGTCCTAGAAACATGAGGATGTTTTGTGCAATGCTAAATACTAGCTCTGTTCCTAAATACTCCCTCCATCCCGAAATAAGTGTCTCAACTTTGTACCAACTTCAATACAAAAGTGTACTAAAGTTGACAATTATTTTGGGACAGAGGGAGTAGAAGACTTCGCACTTTGAATTTAACCAACGGGGCATCATATATTTAGAAACAGAGGGTGTAGTGATAAATAGGATAACGAACGCTCATTGCAGCTTTGGAGCATGAGATCATATTAGCAGAACTTTTGGAGCACGACATATTAGCACCGACACAAAGTTCCGAACACAACTAGAAGACTGCCCAGTTTCATTCTTTATTTTACTACCTCCACTGCTTGTCCAAGTAGTTGAGATATCTCGACATACAAATCCAGCATGTTTCTGGAACCTTTTCATGGGAATGGTTCACCAAGGCTAGGAATACATCAAGAATGAATCTTTGAGATTCGGGTTTCAGGGCGGCACGGATTAGCATTGCGGTCCAGGCATTTGGGGCCAAACTGATTGCTTGACGGAATGATTGAACACCAGTGATCAACCTTCTGATCATTCTACTTCTCTACAAGTTTAAAGGAAGAAACCTTCAGTACGTACACACTATAGCATGTAACACAGTGCTGATATGAAATGCGATTAAAGACCAACTCATATAGCTCATAGAATCATCATCCTCTTTTTCTTACTCCCTCCGTTTCATAATGTAGTGCATATAGATTTCTTGAAAAGTCAAACTTTGCCAACTTTGACCAAGTTTATAGACAAAACTATTTATATCTATAATACCAAATATATATAATATGAAACTACGTCTTATGATGAATCCAATGATATATGTTAGGCATTCTAGATGTAATTGTTTTTTTCCACAAACTTGGTCAAAGTTGGTGAAGTTTGACTTTTTAAAATATATATATGCACTACATTATGGAATGGAGGGAGTATTATACAGACCAACTGTTTGGGGGATTCAGGACAGACACCTAACGCAATTCTGGGATGATTCCAATGGATACAATGCTGATGCAGCAGCAGTGCATCTAGTAGTGGAGTGTAAATTTGTGAAACAAAGTTAAGCAGTATAACCAGCTTCATGCAATCTAAAATGAATGTGTTCAGCATGTAGGAGCACACTGATGTAAGCGATTAGAAAGGAGAAATCATGACAAGCATTGACTAACCTCTGGATGTAGCTCCCCTGTAGTTCCCTCTTCCTCGAATATACCTGGAAATGTTGCTTCTTGTAAGAATGCATCAGAAGCCTTCACAATGTCCTGGATAAGGAAAACACGAACTCTCCAGCCTTTCCTCGATAAAATGAAGTGTAGAAGGTCTTCTGTAGCTGCAACAACGGAATGCATATCAAATGATCTCCAGTCAGAACTACTGGCAGTATTCTCGTCTCCAGGTTTCTTCGAAGATTCTGACGACTGTTGAGATATAGCTGCAATCTGCATATTGAAGGATAGTAGGGATGAAATGTAGTAACAAAAGCTAGATAGAAAAAGAACACCAAAGGGTTAGCTGCCACATAAATTCATGACAATGATAGCAAATCAACACTATGATACATTTCTATTAAACCCATGTCAGCTGATGTATGATGACCGCCGCTAAATCCTATACAAACTGTTACAGCACTGGATGCATTCAAATCCTTTCGGGTCTTACCATACTAGCTATTCCCATTTCCAAGTAACAAGGGTAACAAGGGACTTCTTATTCATGCTCACAAAGAGATGGGGGCAAAAATCAGAACAAGAGCCATGATGCTGCAGCCATCGCAGACATGACAATATTTTAAGTTATAAAATATTAAGAGTGCATTCCAAACAGTTCCAACAAGACTGGAAACAGGAACCAAAACAACTAAGAACTACATACCAGCCGCTCCAGTCGATTCCATCTGATGGATCCATCATCACATATCAGAAGCTCCCTCAGTATTTTCCTCATATCAGGGCTGGGGTCTGCAAGGAGCCTCCCAATGACAAATGGGTAAGCGCTCTCAATAACTTTGAAATCAGGATCCAGTGCTTTTGCAGTCCCTTCTAAAGAACCCAGTGCTCTTATCACCAGTGCATAATCAGGAGGAAGAGAGAAATTAAAATCATACATGACGTCATACAGATGGTTCATTACCCCCTGTAAGAGAAGCAAATAATGACTTAGAATGTACCAACTCATCCAGGTTAGGAAACTACGAATAGAAGGGGCAAATGAAGGCAGCAGCAATACACAACACTGGAGAATGTGACAGAGGAACGCAGTGACCCAACAGTATACGTTAGATCCATAAGCTCAGTTAATTACTTACACAATGTTGGAACCTCATGAGTGCAGAGAGAAGAAACTATCATTGCTCCATTAATTCTTTTACATCATGTCTACTACACTTTTCGAGATGCATCAGACAATTGTCATTCTAGACATATAGCTTGACTTTGGTTATTACTAAAGCATGCACATCTTCATATTATTTTACCTATTTACTAGGTTCAGTTAAGGGCAATATAGTACATGTCCACTCTTAGGCCTCCACAATGATTAAGATGTATGTATCCATTGATTTTGATGTTGCAAGAGAATACAAATTATCATAAAAGAACATATACTGGAAAGGAGAACATTAACTAACCTGAAAATCATTTGATTGTCTCCTTCCATCACCAAAGGCAACCCTCAATGCAGTTGCAACTGCGTGTAGATCTGTTCCCTCAGGGACAAATCCCAGTGAATGGAAGTCGTTTGCCAAGCCCAATGAATCACGATTAACATAGTGCACAAGCTGAAATAAGTGAACTCAGTTCCCATTAAGTTCTATTTCGTATTTGACTAAAGTAACATGAATGAAACCAACAAAAGGCATATAAACTCGTAATAAAACATGTTGTGCACTTTATTTGAAAGCTCTCATACCTGCTTATATGGTAGTGCACATGTACTAAAACATGCTAAGACTATTTATATTATAATTTGATCCATGCCACATAACTACCTTACAAAAATTGCATGCGTGAGTACAGACACATTGCATTGCTTCTCAGTTCTATACTACTTGGCAGATACAGAACTCTTAATTTTTACTAACTTACATTGCAGGCAAATTTCATACATATACTAAGTTGTGATAATTGTGAAACGATAAGATCATCTAGTCGACTATCTCTTGGCAAAGCCCCAGACTCAACTTACTGCGGGACAGTATTTAGCATAGGAAACGAGGTTACCAATGTCAAACCAATCCCAAAAATATACTCATAATAAACTCTTCTCCAATCTTCGAAAACCATAAACTAAAAGCCTAAACCCAATAGGTTTGAAACATAATAAAACAGAAAACAGGATAACAAATTTAGCCACATATTATCTATGTTTGAAATATATTTAGTTTTACCAATAATAAGAATGACAAGATGCTCCAGGTGAATTCAGAAAAAACAAACAAGCAACAAACATACTTGGATGCAAAAAGATGAAGGTTACCATCTGTATGAGTCCCACTCGATAGTGTCTTGGAATATCACCCATCATACCAAAGTCAAAATATGCAAGAGACCCGTCTTCAGTTGCCACCAGATTACCTGGATGGGGATCAGCATGGAAAAACCCATCTTCAAGAAGCTGTCTCAACGAGCAATAGAGACCCTAGAAAGTCAGCACAAAAAATGAGTAGCGTACAAAATAAGAACACAATAACCGAATGAAACTAACCGGAGATTGGCAAAGATAATGAACAAGTATGATGAAAATAATGAAATACTGATACAGAAGATAGTCCAACTTTTACAATCTTACACAAATCGTAAAAGGAAAGGAACCTAGTCAACACAACATCGATAGCACCTATGTGGCTATGTCTGTACATCCGGTCAAAAGAAATGTCGGTACACAATTCTGCTTGAGGACCACTGTAAGTTTACCTCATCAATAATCTTTTTCCTGTTCAGATTGGCTTTGCTGATGCGCTCAGCATCGGTTAGCTTGATCCCGTCAATCCATTCCAGTGCTAGTATAGATTTACGTGTATAAGTCCAGTAGACCTTTGGGACCTTGATACTTGTCCTGCCTTCACCACCTGAACCTGACAAGAAAACAAGATGATGGCTTTACATAGAGTTGCATATGTCAATTAATGCAGATGGAGTTAGCAGCTGAAAAGATGTTTGATGTTGAGAAATCTGATCATTTACTATGCCCTCCTCTATTACCAGCTTAACAACACAGATAACCTGTTCACCAGCTTAAGTACTCAATTCAATACCTACTTCTTATAGTTAGGGTACCGATACCTTCTAGGCCTGCTAACTGCTAGCTGACATAGTAGCTGATGCCTAATTCATTCTGTTGTAGTCCTCATGCCAATGATATGTACATAGGGGACATTATTGACAATCATGAATTGAATAGATAAGATGTCAAACTCACCTTGAGAATATAGGATCGCAAATCTTTCAGCATTCTTTCCTTCTAAAACATAATCAATCTCATCAAACATGTGTCTAACCTGTTGAAACAAAAGGTGCACTCCGAATTACTATAATGTACCGCATATCAAAGTCTAAGACCCACCCAACTGGACTCAAACCCAGGTTGGCTCATCCTCTCCAAAAAGAATTGCCAAAGCGCCTGACCGAAGGATTCAAATAAATACAACTTTCTTGCTGCCCAGCTGCCCATCTCATTCCCTTGATAACATTTACAGGACACATATATGATATACTTATTGTTTGTGATTTAGAAGGCAATACAGAAAGCATCATAATAATAAACTACCCAAGATAAGTCACTTGGATGTAAAGTAGCACGAAGAGAACCTTGACAAGTTGCTAAAACACATGAGGCCATCATGCATGCTTAAGGGAGAAAAAAATCATAATATAATCCTAAAAGTTCTACAGTTCGGCAGTTCCTAGTATATGATATACAGATAATCCAAAGGCAATCCACCATAAGTGTGTGCTGAGAAAAAACCATATGTGAATTTTATCCTACGCAATGAAGTGGGAGAATTCAAAGCGAGAAACACTATAAAACACTGAATTTTGTACAATACATTGAAGTGGACAGAATCCATAGCGAGACAAACACTATAAAACACTATATTGATATGTATGAATGTATTCTGAAAAGACCAACTGGACAAAATTATATTAATCAGGGAGGATAAGAATGATGAAAATACAAGGGCCAAGGGTCAAGATCAGAGCTAAAAAGATGTGAAAACTCACAATTTCATTAACAGCTACCAATAAATCTTTGCGGGCCTTAGCAAATCGTTTAAGCTGTCCTCCAATCATATTGAATAGAAGTGCATCTAGGGTCAGCAAGGGTGCCATTCCAGGCCTCTGAACTTTGATTGCGACAAGCTCTCCAGAGTGTAGATGAGCTGCATGACTTGAAATATCAAAGGGATGCATTTCAATTTGGAGAACTCAGGTCTGAAATATATGCTAAAGGAAGCAAAATAAAATAAATGAGAACAAGGATGATCATACGAAAATAGCCAAATCCTAATCAGATACAACTAACCTTTGTATACTTGCCCCAGAGATGCTGCTGCAATTGGCTCTGGGCTGATATCAGCAAATAAATCAGACATTCGAGAGCCCAGTTCAGACTCGATGGTCCTGATTGCCTTACGAGTAGGAAATGGTGGTATTTGATCCTAATGAGATTGTTGTCAGCAAACACAATGAAATAAAATCGTCAATACATAAAAGAAAGAAGAATAAAGTACAGTACTCCCTCCGATCCAAATTAATTGTCGTAGCTTTAGTACAACTTTGTACTGAACTTGTACTAAAGCTGCCACAATTAATATGGATCAGAGGGAGTACAACAAGTTCTCAGCTTTCATATTCCGAATTTAGTGCTGTTAATTACAGAAAATCTCATTGGGCTATTGCCATTTTAGGATCAAAAAATTTCAGTGGCCATATATTGATGCCTTGATTCCAGAACCTTATCTCCATCTCTAATCCCTGACCTTGTCATTCCAGTGCAAAAAGATAATATCCTTAAAAGGTTGGCATAGAAAGCCATATATCACTACAATAGTGTTGGTTGTCGATCAAGTAAGTGAAACTATGTAATGCACGATGAGATGATACCTGCAGCTTCGAGAGCTCTTGACAATATGCGCTGGGCAATATATCAGGGCGCGTGCTCAATGCCTGTCCAAGCTGCATGGTGTGGAAGGATAAGGAAAGGATTACATTATGAACTCCCAACCGTGACCAGGGAAAAGGATTACATTGTAAATCTTGTACATTATAAACAACCAAGATCATATGTTTGGTACGATTACGCATCAAGACGCAATCCACAAGTCCACCACTATACCAAATCCATCTGAGCACTTTAAATGTTGATGCAACTAAACCATTGTTGTGCTAATTGCAGAGGTTCTGGTAGTCATGATAATAAATTTCACATCTTAAGACACTTTTTCAGTATTCACAATATGAAGAAGGTAAACAGCAATGATATAACACAAGAAGTTATGCCGCATTGTAGGGATCTCCCATTCTTCATCATTTTCAACAGACATTGTTCTGGCCTACCTTGATGTAAAAAGGCCCCAAGCGTATCAAGGTCTCCCGGAACTGAAATGGGGGAAATGACAGCCACACAAGACACTCAGTTCCTCCACAAATAGAACAAGTAGGTAACAAGAAGGAAGGAAGGTAGAACAAAGAAGAATACCTTCTCGGCTCGTTTACGCACGTCGCTGAGCAATAAATGCCAAACAGTAAGCTTCACAACATGGTAAGAGATAGTTGCTGCCCTGTAGAGTGCAAGGAATGGACCAAAGCCACGGTCGGCAAAGAGCGTATGGGAACTTGATCCCAGTATTCTTCTAAACTGTGTTTCCAGCGACTCCTTTCTGATCTTTGCATACTCTGATGATGGCCTCCCACCATGCACACTTGTGAATGCACTTGAGTAGCTGCAAAACAGGAAATGGCAGTCTTAAGAATCATGTCTCCAGAGTCCAGTCAAACAACACTAGAAGTATTTAACCTGCGGTTGGAGCGAAACCGTTAATTTTTTTTCCCCTTGAACTAGCTATGTTTTGTTCAGGTGGCAACTCCACTTACCACCCAATGGAAAAAATAAGTTACTAGCATAGAATTATCCGAATCGATTTAACTGGGCTCGAGGATCTCTAGTGAGGTTAAGAAAGCCCGGGGAGAACAAAGCCTATCGTCGGAGTGATGATCAAGCTGGATACAGTCATTTCGGAGATCCGCGTGCACATCATTCAGTTATACCAAAAAAAAAGTACAGCATTGCAGTCATACCTAATTATGGAGTGATGGACACCACAGAGTAGAACTGGTACAGCTCTACATACATGCGTATCAATCAATCTCTAACTGTACATGCAGGCAAAACGCCAGAAGCAACAAAGGGAGCTACGTACTGGTTTACACCGCTTCGTCTCAGTTTGGCAGTTATAAATAAGGAACTCTGGCAGAGGAGCAAACAGATAGCAAGCGTATTCCTCTATGTCTAGGTACTACTGCTGCATTACGACGCATACTGCGTCTTCGGGGCTAACAAATACGGCGGGCGGTTCCCGCGGCGGCATCCAAATTACCTCCTGACAGATGGCGCGGCGGAGAGGGACCGCAGGGCGAGGTCGGCGGCGGCGGCGGGCTGGAGCGGGCGGAGGAGGAGGAGGGGGCCGTGGCGGCGGCGGCCGAGGCCGGCGCCGCGGGCGAGGAGGAGGAGCCGCGAGGTGGGGCCCGCCATGGCCGGGATCTCATCGGCTACATGCAGCTCCGGCTTGCCACCGAGCGGAGAAGAGAGAGAGGGATGTTGGATTTGGGGGAAGAAAAGGGGGGGAGCGTTGCGCTGCGTTGCTCGGGAAAGGGAAGGGAAGAGAAAGAGGAGGGAGGAGGAGACGGCGCCACGTGACCGGACCGCAGGGGCCGCGCTGGCGCCTGCTTCTTGCCTTGCTCGGTGCTGGGCCGCCGGCCTCTCGCACGCGTGGGAGAGCCTAGCTAGAAAAATGAGGAAACTTCGGTACCAAAAGTGTAGAAAGAGCCCACGAGTTCTCCGAGCGTTAGGTGCAGACAACATAGAAAAGTATAAAATGGCAAAGAAGTTCGCAAAGCGAGCTGTAAGTGAAGAGGGGTCGGGCGTATAAGGGCCTCTATCAGCGGTTAGACACGAAGGAAGGCGAAAGGGACGTCTATAAGATGGCCAAGATCCGAAAGAGAAAAACGAGGGATGTTGACCAAATCAAGTGCATCAAGGACGGAGCAGATCAACTCCTGGTGAAGATCGAGGAGATTAAGCATAGATGACGGGAGTACTTTGACAAGTCTTTTCAATGGGGAGAGTGTGAGTTCTGCCATTGAACTGGACGACTTTTTTGATGATACTAGCAGGCGTTTTGTGCGGCGAATTTAGGAGTCGGAGGTCAAGGAGGCTTTAAAAGGGATGAAAGGAGGTAAGGCGATGGGCCCTGATTGTATCTCCATTGAGGTGTGGAAAGGCCTCAGGGACATAACGATAGTATGGCTAACCAAATTTTTCAACCTCATTTTTCGGGCAAACAAGATGCCAGAAGAATGGAGACGGAGTATATTAGTATCAATCTTGAAGAACAAGGGGGATGGTCAGATTTGTACTAATTATCGTGAAATTAAACTGATGAGACATACAATGAAGCTATGGGAGAGAGTCATTGAGCATCGCTTAAGAAGAATGACAAGCGTGACCAAAAATCAGTTTGGTTTCATGCTTGGGAGGTCGATCATGGAAGCCATTTTCTTGGTATGACAACTTATGAAGAGATATAGGGAGCAAAAAAGGACATGCATATGGTGTTCATTGACTTAGAGAAGGCCTATGATAAGATACCGCGGAATGTTATGTGGTGGGCCGTGGAGAAACACAAAGTCCCAGCAAAGTACATTGCCCTCATCAAGGACATGTACGATAATGTTGTGACAAGTGTTCGAACAAGTGATGGCGACATTGATGACTTCTCGATTAAGATAGGACTGCATCAGGAGTCAGCTTGCTTTGGTGATGGATGAGGTCATAAGGGATATACAAGGAGATATCCCATGGTGTATGCTCTTTGCGGATGATGTGGTGCTAGTCGATGATAGTCGGACGGGGGTTAACAGGAAGTTAGAGTTATGGAGACAAACCTTGGAATCGAAAGGTTTTAGACTTAGTAAGACTAAAACCGAGTACATGAAGTGCGCTTTTAGTACTACTAGGCACGAGGAGGAGGAGGATGTTAGCCTTGATGGGCAGGTGGTGCCTCGAAAGGACACCTTTTGATATTTGGGGTCAATGATGCAGAAGGATGGGGATGTCGATGAAGATGTGAACCATCGAATTAAAGCCAGATGGATGAAGTGGCGCCGAGCTTCTGGCATTCTTTGTGACAAGAGGGTGCCACAAAAGTTAAAAGGCAAGTTCTATAATACGGCGGTTCGACCCGCAATTTTATATGTCGCTGAGTGTTGGCCGACTAAAAGGCGACATGTGCAACAGTTAGGTGTGGCGGAGATGCGCATGTTGAGATGGATGTGTGAACACACAAGGAAGGACCGAATCCGGAATGATGATATACGAGATAGAGTTGGGGTAGCGCCGATTGAAGAGAAGCTTGTCCAACATCGTCTGAGGTGGTTTGGACATATTCAGCGCAGGCCTCCAGAAGCCCCAGTGCATAGCGGACGGTTAAAGCATGCTGATAATGTCAAAAGAGGGATAAACCAAACTTGACAAGGGAATAGTCCGTAAAGAGAGATCTAAAGGATTGGAGCATCATCAAAGAACTAGCCATGGACAAGGATGCGTGGAAGTTTGCTATTCATGTGTGAGAACCATGAGTTGGTCGCGATATCTTATGGGTTTCACCTCTAGTCTACCCAACTTGTTTGGGACTAAAGGCTTTGTTGTTGTTGTTGTTGTTGTTGAGAAAATGTTCATTAATTTAAAATGTTCCTGTATTTTAAAAATGATAAGGAATTTGTAAAAGGTTTGCAAATTTTAGAAAAATCTTTCTAATTTGAGAAAAAGATAAGAAAAGGCTGAAAATTATTTGCGCTTTTTTCAGAAAAATCACGAATAAAGAATGATAATGAATATTTAAGCTTTCAAAGTATAAATTGGAAAAGAAGAAAGAATGAGAGGTTGGGCGTGCAGACCAGGAAACAAGTGAGTGAGAGAGGAAGCTTCACGGGCTGCGCTCATGTGTGCATTATAGCAATAATTTGGTGCCAAGTGGAGTGCCATATAGCAAAACGGATTTTTGGTGCACAGTGGCAGTGGAGCATGTTATTTTGAACTGCTCAAAAAGGCGCTTAAAATATTTGAAAAGATTACATGATTGCGAATGCATGACGTCTAAGTACCTATGAAATTCCGTTCAATAATACATTGTATTATCTGCTGCAAAAAAAGGACAAATTTTTGGCCCAATAACAACAAAAAACAAGCATCTAATTTGCATGTATCTTTTCTTTTTTTTGTATCTTTCATATGGGAGTACGTATATTGCTAAAATTTTGACCTGTAATACTGCACTGCTATGCACGCAAAAAAAAAATTTGAAAATTTTCAAGCCGTGAAATTCTGTTTTTTTTTTATTTCAAGATAACAGGCACAAAGTGCCCGTGCTCATATGTCAATTTCCAGGCATATAGTGACTACTAGAAGGGTTGGGCGCGCTTTGCTACGCCATTGAATTTGTTGGAATTCTCAAAAAAAAATCATCCTGTTTTAAAATATATGGTGTATTACTTATTTTGAAAAGTCAAACCTCTTTAAATCTGATCAAATTGTTAGAGAAATATATCAAAATTCATAATATCAAATCGGTGTTATTAGATTCATCACAAAATAATTTTCCATATTTTTTGTTAATATTATGGAAGTCGATATTTTTAGCTCTGAAATTGGTCAAAATTACAGAAATTTGATTTTTTTTAAGAAACTAATAATTCTTATATTTTTAAATTGATGGAGTATTTAGTTTGGCCGGTGGGGGAGACGGTGGAGTGTGTTTTATGTTTATTTATAATGCGGTTATTTGGTGCGCCTTTCACGGTGTGTTTCTGTGTTATCCGCTAATCAACCCATATTTATGTGGGGATATTTTTTCATCGTTGATTGCGTGCACTTTATTCGGCTATAATATCACATGGTGGCACTTTTTTTGTGGTGATAGGAGTCTGCGAGGGGTTAATATATTTTTATAGGCCTGTTGCTACTGATTGATTTGAAAAATCGTTGGCCCAATCAAAATTGTAAACCAAATCCAAAATTAAATACCTCAATCGAATGAAAGAGCTTTAAAATTAGGAAACATAGAGACTTAAAATAAATTAATGGAAGAGCTCCTTGAGAAATTGTTGACCCGGTCAAAATCGGGTGACCTAATTTTAAATTTAAGTCTCAATCAATTGTAAAGATTTAAAAATTAGGAAGCATGATGTATTGTATAAAAAAATAAGCGAAAGATATTGTTGACCCGGTCAAAATTGGATGACCAAATTTCAATTGGAGACCTCAATTGATTGTGAGGCCTCCAATCCTAGGAGGTTTAGTGATATAGTATATTTGGCACCAAATTGATGCCAAACATCTTATATTATGGGACGGAGGTGTTAAATACTTGATATATTCACGGTGTGCGTCAGTTGTGGCCTATCATGTTTAGGTTGTATAGGGATAAATTCAGTTTAACTTTAGCTTATCTCTATCTCTAAAACCTCATGTAATCTCTCACTGCGCCTCCTGTACAATCTCTCCTACGGTTGTTCTTCAACAACCTCAACTTGTATACCAAGACACCGTATCAATATATACCCGCGACCATCATGTATGATGGTAGAGAAGCTTCCGCCATATTTCACATGGTAATGAAAGCCTACCTCTTTCGCCACATCTAGCATCTACCTTCCATCCTGCCGCATCTCCAGATCTTCTTCATCACCAAACCAGCCACCTCCCGATCATCCTCTCCATCGAACAAACCATGTCCTCCTCGAATCAAGTCCCATCCATCGGGTACGATAGGTTGTCATACTCCTCAGGAAACTTGAATCTTGCGTGCACCCTTCTTATGAGGAGTTCTCGCAGATTAACTTTGTCCATATCCCTTAAATTTGTCTCGTTGATGGAGCAGACTTCTTGAAGGATAACACCTAGGGCGTTGCCATAGTGAGCAGCGGCTTTCCGCGGACTAACAGGCTCACCAGTCTCGTTAACTCGTGTGACGACGGGCCTGTCGGTGCCTATAGCATCTCGGCTCCTAGGTTTCCGCTGCTTCTTGGATTTTCCATATCAGGATTACTCCTCTGTGTCCTCTCCACCAGTGCCCATATCAGGATTACTGTGCGCACCAACAGGAACACTGTAGCCTCTGCCTCTCACATAGTAATCATCTGGATTAAGCTCATCATCATAATCTTCTTGTCCCTACGCATCCATAAATGGATCACCGCCGTGTGCCGAATGTGTTAAAGAAGAGTCTCGCGCGTCGTTCGTTTGATTGGACATCTACAAAAACAAATAACACATATACTTATTAATTCATATATAAAATACAAAAATTTGGCATGACCTTTGCTAAAAATAGGACATATTGGTTGCCAGAAATTTGACGAAATGGAAATTAATCAACGTTTCGCCAAAACATTGGCAACCCTATGCATTCCCTGCAAACAATACACAAGCAACCACATTTCCATCGAAAAAAAATTTGAACCACATTTCTTCAAACACATTTCGATCACTTACCGGAGGAATCGAGGTGTTGGCACCGATTGACGGGGCAGGTGGACGACGGCATGGGAGGGATTAAAGGCGCCGCGGCGAGGTTGAGGTCGTTCGGGCCGGCGGAGCGACGGCGGCGGGGAGGGGATAAAGGCGGCTCGAGGTTGACGCGGTTGGGGGCGGACGACAAGGTCGAGGCGATTGGGGTCGACGGCGACTCGAGGAGCGGCAACCGGAGGGGAAGGTGGGCGACGGCGGCGGGGGAGGGGGGTGGCGGCGACGACGACGAAGGTGGCTACGGCAGCGGGGGAGGGGGTGGCGGCGACGACGACGAAGGTGGTGGCGACGGCGCACGGAGCGGAGGGTATGAGTGCGCGAAACGAAAGTTTGCGGTGAACATTTCCCCCCAAACAGGCAAAGACAATGGGGAAAATAGCTATGGCGTTGGTGACGTCTCCAACGTCATGGATATATTAGCTATGGCGCTGGTGACGTTACCAACGCCATAGCTATTTTCCTTCCAAAATTACATCAACTTAATTCAACTTCCGATGGTCAATACAAATGTAGAATAATAAAATACGGTGAAGACAAAAATGTTAAAAGGGGATGGATAAGGTCACATCCGGAAGAAGATTATTACATCAATATTAAAATACGATCGAATGCTACCGAATTAATAATAAATAAAAAATAGATAAAAATCAACTACGACGTTGTTTCTCGGTTTCTCTTGTTTGTTCGGGGGCTCTGGACCGACTTGTTTGTGCGGAGGCTCTCAACGAAAGCTTTTCACTTATTTGTGCGGGGGCTCTGAACGGAAGTTTCTGCATCCGACGTGCTTCTACGTCTTTTCTTACACTTCTCTTTCCGAATAACGTCATCTTCTTGATAGATGTCAGATTGGTCATAGTCATCTAGATCTTCCTTCTTTGACAATTCTTTACCGTTGCGTTCTTTCTGCCCATCGAGGTGATTTTCATGTTCCGCAACATTCTTCACACCTCCTTCTAGCTCATCATCATGTACCTCCCCTTCGACTTCGACATCCTCCTCTTCCTCACCATGAGTTGTCCACCGTGTGTAACCAGGCATGAAATCATATTTCAACAAGTGCATCTTCACAAGACCAGTAGAAGGGTCAATCAAAACTGTGTTTTCGCACTTCTTACATGGACATAATATATTTTTCCCCTTTCTGATTCATATCTTCCAACGTGACCTTGAAGAACCCAATTATAGTTCGATCCATATATATAAATTCCCGTATAAATCATTCACTTCCGCAGTGCCTACAAAAAAGGTCAAAAACTATTTCAGCATATTATGTACTATATACACACACATATGCGGGCATTATATACCTGATATACAAAAAAAAACAATCGCCTAGTTCTCTCAATGGATCGAAGGTAGAGTCCGCCGGTCGTGTATCTATATACACACATATATGTGAGAGTACCGTTAAAGATTGCCTATGATTAATTAACCAGGCCGGCCGGGTCAGCTATATATAGAGATGCAAATACTAATGACGTTCTACATTTATTGTGGGCTCCATAAAATATACCTATGGCGTACCGTATAAGTTGCACCCCACAAGTACAATGCATAGTCCTGGCGTAGGAACTTTAGCCATGCCAACAATAATATGTGAAAGGGGAGAGCGCTGGGGTCCTCATGCAAGTGACGTTCGACAGAATTTGAATGCCACCACTATGTGTGTACCAATAACGTACAAATTTAGGCAACGCCAACACTATTTGAAAATATTAGTGCTGGCGTTGGAGGAAAATGGTGCGCCCCCAACAAGAGTTGTGGCTAGCCATTTTTGTACTAGTGTCAGCACGGGTTGACTTTTGATCTGTCGAGGCTTCCTTGAAAAACTCTCATATCTCATGGTGTATATGATGGGCACTCACTCCCACTGATATTGTGGTGTATATATGTGGTGGACACTCCCTCACAATAATATTATGACCGTCGGTGCTGGATGATACGTCTCCAACGTATCGATAATTTATGAAGTATTCATGCCATATTCACCTATGTTTACAGTACTTTTATATGGTTTTGATGCACTTTATATGATTTATTTAGAACTAACCCGGACTGACGTTGTTTTCAGCAGAACTACCGTGGTGTTGTTTTTGTGCAGAAAATGAAAGTTCTTAGAATCGCCCGAAACTTTTTGACGATTTTATTTGGAACAAAAGAGGCACTAGACGCTTCGTGCGAGGGCCAGAAGAGCCACGAGGTGGGCACAACCCACCAGGGCACGCCAGGCCCCCCCCGGCGCGCCCTGGTGTATCGTGCTCACCTCGTGGCCCACTTTCGCGTGAAACCAATGCCAAAAAATCCTATAAATATAGAAACCATCAGAAATTACCCTAGACTCTCCGCTCCGCCGCCGCAACTCTCTGTATCAAAGAAAAACCAATCTGGAGACGTTCCAGTACCCTGCCGGAGAGGGGAATCCATCTCCGGTGGCCATCTTCATCATCCCGGTGGAGGCCATGACGAGGAGGGAGTAGTCCACCCTCGGGACTGATGGTATGTACCAGTAGCTATGTGTTCAATCTCCCTCTCTCGTGTTCTTGAGATGTCACGATCTTGATGTATCATGGGCTTTGTTAATATAGTCGGATCATATGATGTTATTCCCTTGCTATCATGTTGTGATGAATTGAATCTTTCCTTTTGAGATATCGTTATGTTGGATTGAATATTGGATTTGAGAACACTTGATATATGTCTTGCATGTGGATACCCGTGGTGACAATGGGGTGTTCTATTGATTCACTTGATATATGTTGGTACTCAACTTGCGGATTCCCGAGGTGACATTGGGGCAATCTATGCATAGGGGTTGATACACGTTCTTGTCCTACTTTCTCCGGTAGAAATCTCGGGGCGTTCTTTGAGGTTCTTTGTATTGGATTGAGTATTATGAATCTGAAATTGTTTGATGCGTATCGTATAATTAACTCATGGATACTTGTGGTGACATTGGAGTATCTAGGTGACATTAGAGTTGGTTGATGCGTATCATATGGTGTTATTTTAGTACGAACTCTAGATAGATTGACCGGAAAGGATAACTTGGTGTTATTTTAGTACGAACTCTTGGATAGATCGATCGGAAAGGATAACTTTAAGGTGGTTTCGTACCCTACAAATAATTTCTTCTTATGTTCTCCGCTAGATAAGAACTTTGGAGTGATTCTTCGTTGCACGTTGAGGGATGAATATGTGATCCAATTATATTAGCATTGTTGAGAGATTGCACTAGCGAAAGTACTGACCCTAGGCCTTGTTTTGAAGCAATGCAATACCATTTGTGCTCACTTTTGTTACTTGCTACCTTGCTGTTTTTATATTTTCAGATTACAAAAACCTATATCTACCATCCATATTGCACTTGTATAGCCATCTCTTCGCCGAACTAGTGCACCTATACAATTTGGCATTGTATTGGGTGTGTTAGGGACACAAGAGATTCTTGTATTTGATTGCAGGGTTGTTTGAGAGAGATTATCTTCATCCTACACCTCCCACGGATTGATAAACCTTAGGTCATCCACTTGAGGGAAAATTGCTACTGTCCTACAAAACTCTGCGCTTGGAGGCCCAACAAAGTCTAAAAGAATAAAGTTGCGTAGTAGACATCAAGCTCTTTTCTGGCGCCGTTGCCGGGGAAGTGAGTGCTTGAAGGTATATCTTTAGATCTTGCAATTTAATCTTTTAATTTCTTGTTTTTCACTAGTTTGGTTTTATAAAAGAAAACTACAACAAAAATGGAGTTTAGGTTGCATCATTTGTATCGTCTTTCTAATGTCTTTTGTGAAAGTAAGGATTCAGAAAATTGTGCTCAATTGGTAGAGGAAGAAATTATGAAAATACTTAATGAGAATTCCTTGAATGATGAGCATGATTGTAATGTTGCTAGTATGAATTCTCTGAATATCCAATATGCTAATGATATGCAAAGCCACAAGCTTGGGGATGCTATGTTTGATGAAGATGATATTTTTAGTCCCCCAAGTTTTGATGAGAAAATTTATTATGATGATGGCATGCCTCCTACCTATGATGATTATGATGATGACATGTATGCTATAAAGAGTGATAGTAACCATGAAACTTGTCATCATGATTTTAATATTGAATGTGGTTATGTCAATCAAGTGTCTCATGATAGTTATTTTGTTGAGTTTGCTCCCACTACAATGAATGAGAAGAAAATTGCTTATGTGGAGAGTAATAAATTTTCTATGCTTGTAGATCATGAAAAGGATGCTTTATGTGATAGTTATATTGTGAAGTTCCTTCATGATGCTACTGAAAATTATTATGAGGGAGGAACATATGCTTGTAGGAATTGCAATAATATCAAGTTTCCTCTCTATGTGTTGAAAATTTTGAAGTTATGCTTGTTTTGCCTTCCTATGCTAGTTGATTCTTGCTCCCATAAATTGTTTGCTCACAAAATCTCTATGCATAGGAAGTGGGTTAGACTTAAATATTCTTGTCATGAGATTCATGATGCTCTCTTGTATGTTTCAACTACTATTCCTATGTGAGCATCATTGAAATCATCATGCCTAGCTAAAAGGCATTAAAGAAAAACGCTTGTTGGGAGACAACCCAACACTTATACTTTCTGTTTTGATGTGTTCACATGATTAAGCTACTGTAGTAATAATGTTTTGTGCCTTTTATTTCAATAAATTGCCAAGTAAAGCCTTTGGGATGACTCACAACATGAGTAGAATTGATGCTGAACCAAAACAGAAACTTTTAACTCCAGTACAGGAATTTTCATTTTTAATGGAGCGTGATAATGATATGAAATTTTTACACAATCTTCATATACAAATTCTTCAGGTTGTCCTAATTTTTCAGAAATTTTAGAGACAGGGAAGTATGGCTATACTACAGATCTTCACATACTGTTCTATTTTTGACAGATTCTGTTTTGCATGCATAGTTTGCTTGTTTTAGTGTTTCCATAGCTTATATTTAGTGGTATAAATTATGGGAATGATAGAATACAGTAGGTATCATGTGGGAACAATTATGAATCTTGTCTTGACAGTACCTAAGTGAATGATTTATCTTTATTACACTAACCCTTCTCACGAAGTTCCGTTAAGTTTTGTGTGATTGAAGTTTTTTAGTTTTGGGTGAGACACCGATATGAGGAGAATAAGGAGTGACAAGAACCTAAGCTTGGGGATGCCCCCTCTTTCGTCTTCAACACTATCGGTATATCTTACTTAGAGCTATATTTTTATTCGTCAAATAATATGAGTTTTGCTTGGAGCGTCATTTTATTTTGTTTTTTTTCTGTTATGTGTTATTTATAATCTTGTCTTTCAATAAAAAGTTCCAAGAATTGCCTTAGGATGCTTGCATTGCATGTTTGATGTGTGTTGTGTAAAAACAGAAACTTTCTCTGTAGTGTTTGAATTTTCATTTTTTACTGGAACGTGGAAAGTTTCTGAAAGTTTTACACAGTGTTGTCATATAAATTCTTTAGCCTGTCCTAAATTTTCATAATTTTTTGACTTACATAAGTACACTGTTTTCATAAATTGCTACAGATTGTTCTGTTTGGACAGATTGCTGTCATAGTTTCGTTATCTACTTATCCTATAGTTTCCATAGCCTATATTGGTAGATATAAATTGTGGAAACGATAGTAAAAAGTAGATGATGTTTGAAAATTATTGTGCAACTTGTCTTGGCAGTACATGAAGTGTTGATTTATTCTTATGTGTACTAAACTATCTCACGAGTTCTTTTCGAGTTTTGTGTGGATGAAGTTTTTGAGAATAGGTGAAACCATGATATGAGAGGATTGAACGAGATACAAAAGCTCAAGCTTGGGGATGCCCAAGGCACCCCAAGTAAATATTTCAAGAAGTCTCAAGCATCTAAGCTTGGGGATGCTACGCATCCCACATCTCTTCATCAAACAAATATCGGTTAGCCTATGTTGAGCCTAAATTTTTATTTGTCCACATGATATCTGCTATTCTTGGAGTGCTATTTTTTCTTTTTCTCGATGTTTGAATAAAATACTCAGATCTCAAAATCTTTATTGAGAGAGAGTCCTCACATAGCTACCCATTTACTTAACTACTCATTGATCTTCACTTATATCTTTTGAGAGTAGTTTGAGGTTTACTCATGTGCTTCACTTATATCCGGAGAGTAAATTGTGAATGAATTGAATATCATAAATATGAAATTATCAATGTGCTTTATGCTTAGTAGTAGCTTCACATCTGGTTTACAACATAAAATCTATTGAAGTTTGACAATCACAATATTGGTCATACAAGCAATTCGTGAATGATTAGTATAAGGAAGAGAACTTTCACATACAAATATATTATCTTGGACATCTTTTATGATTGTGAATACCCATTAATTATTTTCAAACTTGAGCAAATTAGTTGAAGTTGGACAAGGAAGACAACGTAATGAGTTATGGTTGTGTATATTTGCATAGAAGTTATATTGTTATGGATCCTCCAACATGTGGTGCTTGTTTAGAACCTTTTGCTAGCCAACACTTCGTACTAAATAGAGATACTACTTGTGCATCCAAATTCTTGAGCCAAGTTTCTTCCATAAGAGTCCACCATACCTACCTATATATGGTATTTCACTGCCATTCCAAGTAAATTTGCATGTGCCACCTCTAAACATTCAAATAAACATCTGTTTTGTGTGCCTGCACCGCTCATGGAGCGATGGGGGGCGGTCAGTATCTTCTATGTTAAGCGGGTTATTCTCATGATGAGTGTTTATTCACTCGTCCTTGCATGAGAGGGGCGGTAATAGGGATTCCCAGTCCTAAAATCAATTTTTTTTTGCAAATAATTAAACAAAACTCCCTCAGAATTGTTGTTGGTATAGACGGTACCCGTCGATTCGGCTAGCCATGGAGTGTGTTTGTTGGTGGAGGGGGAGTAAACCTTTACTTTTACCGCTTGGGAACCACCGCTAATGTGTTTAACATGGAAGATATTGATAACTCTTGGTCGTAATGTTGACAGGAAGGGTGTACCTCCCAAAACTATATTCATCTCTATTTTTAAACAATGAGCTCTGGCACCTTTGCAAATCCCTACTTCCCTCTGCGAAGGGATAATCTATTCACTTTCATGTTATTTACTTTTCATGTTGAGTCAACTTCTCATTTCAACCTCAATTATTCTCTAGTTGGCAAGCATTATGTGGTGGGGAAAGATCCAAACATATATATCCAGTCAAATATATTTGATCATGATTTATTATTGTTGACAATTATCTCTATGATAAATGAGTTGGGAGGCGAAACATTAAGCCCCTATCTTTCCCTGTGTTCGATGGATGCCATTTGTTCTAAAAATATGCTTTGAATACTAGCAATCGTAGAAGACTATTTGATGATTGAGTATGTGGAGCTCTTACTTAGACTTTGTTGAGAATAAGTTGAATTGCAATTGTTTGGTGACTAAGAACATAGGTTGTTAAGTTTCAAGAGAATTCATTATTTGAACCATGACATGTGAATTGATTGCTCTATCATGATGATTTCTATGAGAAAAAGTTGCTGGTTATGATGCTAGAAAATTGACTAAAATTATCAATGATCAAACTTATATATTATGCTAGCATTCACACTTCATAAATTTGTTCTTTTATCATTTACCTACTCGAGGATGAGTAGGAATTAAGCTTGGGGATGCTGATACGTCTTCAACGTATCGATAATTTATGAAGTATTCATGCCATTTTCACCTATGTTTACAATACTTTTATATGGTTTTGATGCACTTTATATGATTTATTTAGAACTAACCCGGACTGACGTTGTTTTCAGCAGAACTACCGTGGTGTTGTTTTTGTGCAGAAAATGAAAGTTCTCAGAATCGCCTGAAACTTTTTGACGATTTTTTTTGGAACAAAAGAGGCACTAGACGCTTCGTGGGAGGGCCAGAAGAGCCACGAGGTGGGCACAACCCACCAGGGCGAGCCAGCCCCCCCGGCGTGCCCTGGTGTATCGTGCTCACCTCGTGGCCCACCTTTGCGTGAAACTAACGCCAATAAATCCTATAAATATAGAAACCACCAGAAATAACCCTAGACTCACCGCTCCGCCGCTGCAACTCTCTGTATCGACGAAAAACCAATCTGAAGACGTTCCAATACCTTGCCGGAATCCATCTCCGGTGGCCATCTTCATCATCCCGGCGGAGGCCATGACGAGGAGGGAGTAGTCCACCCTCGGGGCTGAAGGTATGTACCAGTAGCTATGTGTTCAATCTCTCTCTCTCTCTCGTATTCTTGAGATGTCACGATCTTGATGTATCACAGCTTTGTTAATATAGTCGGATCATATGATGTTATTCCCTTGCTATCATGTTGTGATGAATTGAATCTTTCCCTTTGAGATATCGTTATGTTGGATTGAATATTGGATTTGAGAACATTTGATATATGTCTTGCATGTGGATACCCGTGGTGACAATGGGGTGTTCTATTGATTCACTTGATATATGTTTTGGTACTCAACTTGCGGATTCCCGAGGTGACATTGGGGTAATCTATGCATAGGGGTTGATACACGTTCTTTTCCTACTTTCTCCGGTAGAAATCTCGGGGCACTCTTTGAGGTTCTTTGTATTGGATTGAGTATTATGAATCTGAAATTGTTTGATGCGTATCGTATAATTAACTCATGGATACTTGTGGTGACATTGGAGTATCTAGGTGGCATTAGAGTTGGTTGATGCGTATCATATGGTGTTATTTTAGTATGAACTCTAGATAGATTGATCGGAAAGGATAACTTGGTGTTATTTTAGAACGAACTCTTGGATAGATCGATCAGAAAGGATAACTTTAAGGTGGTTTCGTACCCTACAAACAATTTCTTCTTATGTTCTCCGCTAGATAAGAACTTTGGAGTGATTCTTCGTTACACGTTGAGGGATGGTTATGTGATCCAATTATATTAGCATTGTTGAGAGATTGCACTAGCGAAAGTACGGACCCTAGGCCTTGTTTTCAAGCATTGCAATACCGTTTGTGCTCACTTTTGTTACTTGCTACCTTGCTGTTTTTATATTTTCAGATTACAAAAACCTATATCTACCATCCATATTGCACTTGTATCACCATCTCTTCGCCGAACTAGTGCACCTATACAATTTGCCATTGTATTGGGTGTGTTGGGGACACAAGAGATTTCTTGTATTTGATTGCAGGGTTGTTTGAGAGAGACCATCTTCATCCTACACCTCCCACGGATTGATAAACCTTAGGTCATCCACTTGAGGGAAAATTGCTACTGTCCTACAAAACTCTGCGCTTGGAGGCCCAACAAAGTCTACAAGAATAAAATTGCGTAGTAGACATCACTGGACGCTCGTCCCTTCGTTTCCGCGTGCATTACCAAAATGTGTAGCACACGGGAACGAAGAGGAAGCGACCCCCACGACAATAGTCGGGATTCTTCATCTCTGATATTTCGACCGTCGGTGCTGGTCGCTTCCTCTCCCACTCTCGCGCATTATACCAAGGTATATATCGCGAGAAGAGGAATAGGAAACGACCCCCACGACAACAGTCGGGCTTCCTCCATCAAGAACAGACATGAAAGTCACACAAGGAGGTCCGACAGACTGAAAGTACCCTAATAAGCATAAGTCAATTAACATTGCATTTATGGAGTAATGGTATAAAAATGGCCTATGTTTTGCCGGAATGTCATCTAATTCCTGTTATACCAAATCACGGGCACTCGATATTTTCTACTTTCTAGTACAAGCCATGCCAAAATTTCGGCATGACCTTTTCTAAAAGCAGGACATATCGAGCGCCTGAAATTTGCCGGAACGGAAATGAATCAACATTCCGGCAAAACATAAGCACTAGGAGGTGTTCCCTGCAAAATTATACACACGTCGAAGGAGACAACCAATACATGTGAAAATATATACAAAGCACCTCAAGTGTCCACCTTTGGCAACACATACAACGCACCTCAAGTGTCTACCCTAAATATAGCCTAAAACGTTCTAGCCTAAAAAATACTAATTAACTATTAACTATCTATCATATGAACCCTAGAAAGTGGCCACCATTATCATCCTACCTATAAACTATCTACCATATGAACCCTAGAAATTAAAACAAAGAAGAAGAGAGGTAGAGGACGAGAGGCTACCTGCGGCGAAGGGGACTTGGAATGACGGAGGGGGTCGACGACGGCGAGAGGCAGCGGGGACTCGCGGCGGCGTTGGACGGCCAGGACGGGGGAGGGCGGCCACGCGGGGGGAGGGAGGCCGTGCGTGTGGGGGCGAGCCGACGAGCACGGGGGCAGGACGGACGTGCGGTGGTAGGGTGTGCGGGAGAGAGTGTAAAGGGCGAGAGTGAGGGGCGCGGGGAAGAAGAAGGTAGTAAGTGGATAAGGTACGACTTAGCAGTAGCGTGTGTTGGCTACAAGCGCTACTGCTAAGTTGAGCAAGGGAGAGGTGGGCCTGGGCTAGCCACAGTAGCAGTGCTGTCCCGTGACCAGCGCTACTGCTAATACGATTAGCAGTAGCGTCGGTCATGGGCCAGCGCGACTATTGTGGCTAGCATGTGTGGGTAAGGTGTGCCTCAACTATTAGTAGCGCTTGTTACGCCGGCACACGCTACTGCTATAACTTATTAGTAGCGCTTGTTTTAGCCCAGCGCTACTACTAATTAATAGTACCGCCGGCTATTTTTCCATCGTTACTGGTAGTATTCTACCTATAAGCTTTTTCCTAGTAGTGTTACTAGTTCATCCAATGAAGCAGTGACAGCCTTGTTGAAAGATTTGAATTCAGAATTTGCCCTTAAGGATTTAGGAGATTTGCACTTCTTCCTTGGAATAGAAGTGAAGAAGAATAGAGAAGGTGGTCTTCAATTCTCTCAGGAGAAATATGCAACTCATCTCTTGAGTAAAGTTGGTTTGTAGGGTTGTAAAGCATTATCAACTCCACTTTCCAGTAAAGAAAAGTTGTCCCTTGCAGACGGTAAACCTCTGAATCAAGAAGATGGCACCAAGTACAGAAGTATGGTTCGTGCACTTCAGTATTTGACTTTGACTAGGCCTGATATATCTTGTGCTATAAACAAAGTTTGTCAATTTCTCCATGCACCCATCACAACACATTGGACAACTGCCAAACGCATAATGAGATATGTAAAGGGCACTCTAAGTCTTGGACTAACTTTCAACAAGTCACCATCTACAGTTGTTAGTGCCTTTTCTGACCATGACTGGGCATGCTGCTTGGATTGTAGGAGGTCCACAGGTTGGTTTGCAATATTCTTTGGACCCGATCTAATCTCACGGTGTGCAAAGAAACAAGCTACAATCCCAAGGTCAAGCAATGAAGCAGAGTGCAAGGCATTGGAAAATGCAACGACATATAAATCATTTGGGTCAAATCCATGTTAAAGGAGCTTGGGATACATCACTCTCAAAACTCCTTGTCTTTGGTGTGATAATCTTGGTGCCACATTCTTGTCAGCTAATCATGTTTTTCATGCAAGGACCAAGCATATCAAAAATGATTTTCATTTTGTGAGAGAAAGGGTCGCAAGCAAAGAACTTGAGATACAAATTTTCCACTCAAAGGATCAAGTTGCAGATGGCTTCACAAAAGCATTATCTACCAGGGCATTTGAGGAATTCAAAAATAATCTCAACTCGGTAAAGTTATGATTATGGGAGGGTGTCAAATACTTGATAATTCAGGGTGTGCGCCGGTTGTGGCCTATCACGTTTAGGTTGCATAGGACTGATTCTGTTTAACTCTAGCTTATATCTATCTCAAAAAGCTCATGTAATCTCTCCGCATGCCTCATGTGATCTCTCCTAAGGTTGTCCTTCAACAACCTCAACTTGTATACCAAGACACCATATCAATATATACCCGCGACCATCATGTATGATGGTAGAGACGCTTCCAGCATATTTCACAGGAGGAAGTATCTTTCAAAGCCTTTTGCCAGCACAAGGTTTCATCTTGCATTAAAATAAACCTATGCTCCAAGCCGAGCCTTACAAAAAACAAGTCCTTTGCCATTTGGTGGCTCTTTTCAGATCTTGGCAACTTGTGTGTCAATCAAGGGAAGCATTTTACTGGCTCTTGGTGCGGTGCATCACCTCCCTTTCGATTAGTTTTGTAGCATGAACCGGTTTCTGCAACCCTCTGGATGATGGTGAAGAATTGCAAACTTGTGTTGTGTGTGTGTGGGGGGGGGTGTGTGTTGGGGAACGTTGCATGGGAAACAAAAATTTTCCTACGCACACACAAGATCTATCCATGGTGATGAGCATCTACGAGAGGGAGAGTGAATCTACATACCCTTGTAGATCGCTAAGCGGAAGCGTTTAAGAAACGCGGTTGATGTAGTCGAACGTCTCCGCGATCCAAATCGCAAGTCGTCCCTCGATCCAATCACGAACTAGTGCCGAACGGACGGCACCTCCGCGTTCAACACACGTACGGCTTGATGACGCCTTCACCTCCTCGATCCAGCGAGCGATGGTGAAGTAGTAGATGAGTTCCGGCAGCACGACGGCGTGGTGATGGTGGTGAGGAACAATCTCTGCAGGGCTTCGCCAAGCACTACGGAGATTATGACAGAGGAACTAGAGGGTTAGGGTTGCCGCACACGGCTTGGGGAAATCTTAATGTGTCCCGTGTGCTAGCCCTGCCCCTCTATTTATATGTTGAGCCTTGGGGTCTAAACTTGGAGTAAAAGCCTCCTCCAGGTCGGTTTTGCCCGCACAAGGTCGGTTTGGCCCGCAGGGAAAGAGTCCAACTCGGATCCCTGCAGTACCGCGCACAAGCGGTAGTACCGCTCACGAGCGGTAGTACCGCTTGAGCGGTAGTACCGCTTCATACAAGCGGTAGTACCGCTTATGCGGTAGTACCGCTTCACACAAGCGGTAGTACCGCTTACGCGGTAGTACTGCCTTACCAGCGGTAGTACCGCTTAAGGCAGCAGCAAAACTTCCTTCTGCATTTTCCAATACCTCGTGGGCTTTACCCCTTTGGCTCATATAAAGTGTTGCTGCACCCGAACACTTCGGTAAACATCCGGAACCCCTTCCGGAGATCAAAACACTATTATCACATATATCAACCTTTACCTCCGGACTATTTCGGAGATCCTCGTCATGTCCGGGATCTTATCCGGGACTCCGAACAACCTTCGGTCACCAACAAAATAACTCAACTATACTAATCGTCACCAAACGTTAAGTGTGTAGACCCTGCGGGTTCGAGAACTATGTAGACATGACCGAGACACCTCTACGATCAGTAACCAATAGCGGGAGCTGGATGCCCATATTGGCTCCTACATATTCTACGAAGATCTTTATCGGTCGAACCTCTATGTCAAGGATTCAGTTAATCCCGTATACTGTTCCCTTTGTTCTTCGGTATGTTACTTGCCCGAGATTCGATCGTCGGTATCTCTATACCTAGTTCAATCTCGTTACCGGCAAGTCTCTTTACTCGTTCCGTAATACAAGATCTCGTGGCTAACACTTTAGTCACATTGCTTGCAAGGCTCATTGTGATGTTGTATTACCGAGTGGGCCCTGAGATACCTCTCCGTCATACGGAGTAACAAATCCCAGTCTTGATCCATGCCAACCCAACAGACACCCTCGGAGATACCTGTAGAGCACCTTTATAGTCACCCAGTTACGTTGCGACGTTTGATACACACAAGGTACTCCTCCGATGTCAGGGAGTTGCATGATCTCATGGTCATAGGAACAGATACTTGACATGCAGAAAACAATAGCAATAAACTGACACGATCATATGCTACGTTCGTAGTTTGGGTCTTGTCCATCACATCACTCTCCTAATGATGTGATCCCGTTATCAAATGACATCTCATGTGAATGGCTAGGAAACCTTAACCATCTTTGATCAACGAGCTAGTCAATTAGAGGCTTACTAGGGACACAGTGTTGTCTATGTACCCACACATGTATTTGAGTTTCCAATCAATACAATTATAGCATGGATAATAAACGATTATCATGAACAAGGAAATATAATAATAACCAATTTATTATTGCCTCTAGGGCATATTTCCAACAGTCTCCCACTTGCACTAGAGTCAATAATCTAGTTCACATCACTATGTGATTTACATTGTAATAAATCGAACACCCATGCAGTTCTGGTGTTGTTCATGTTTAGCCCTTGGAAGAGGTTTAGTCATCGGATCTGCAACATTCAGATCCGTGTGTACTTTGCAAATATTTATGTCGTCCTCCTTGATGTAATCGCGGATGGAATTGAAGCGTCGTTTTATGTGTCTGGTCCTCTTGTGAAATCTTGGTTCCTTGGCTAGAGCAATGGCACCAGTGTTATCACAAAACAGAGTCATTGGGTTAAGCGCACTAGGCACTACTCCAAGATCTGTCATGAACTCCTTCATCCAGACAGTTTCCTTCGCCGCCTCCGAGGCAGCGATGTACTCCGCTTCGCATGTAGAATCTGCTACCACGCTTTGCTTGGAACTGCACCAGCTAACCGCACCCCCATTAAGAATAAATACGTATCCGGTTTGCGACTTAGAGTCATCCGGATCAGTGTCAAAGCTTGCATCGACGTAACCCTTTACGACGAGCTCTTGATCACCTCCATAAACGAGAAACATGTCCTTAGTCCTTTTCAGGTACTTCAGGATATTCTTGACCGACGTCCAGTGTTTCATTCCTGGATCACTTTGAAACCTTCCGACCATACTTATGGCAAGGCTGACATCGGGTCTTGTGCACAGCATTGCATATATGATAGAGCCTATGGCCGAAGCATAGGGGATGACACTCATCTTTTCTCTATCTTCTGCAGTCACTGGGCATTGAGTCTTACTCAACTTCACACCTTGCAATACAGGCAAGAACCCCTTCTTGGACTGATCCATTTTGAACTTATTCAAAACTTTGTCAAGGTATGTGCTTTGTGAAAGTCCTATCAAGCGTCTCGATCTATCTCTATAGATCTTGATGCCTAATATGAAAGCAGCTTCTCCTAGGTCCTTCATTGAAAAACTCTTGTTCAAATATTCCTTTACGCTTTCCAGCATTTCTATATTGTTTCCAATCAGTAATATGTCATCCACATATAATATTAGAAATGCTATAGAGCTCCCACTCACTTTCTTGTAAATACAAGCTTCTCCGTAAACTTGTATAAACTCGAACGCTTTGATCACCTCATCAAAACGAAGATTCCAACTCCGAGATGCTTGCACCAGTCCATAAATGGATCGCTGGAGTTTGCAAACTTTGTCAGCATTCTCTGGATCGACAAAACCTTCTGGTTGCATCATATACAACTCTTCCTTAAGGAAACCGTTAAGGAACGCTGTTTTGACATCCATCTGCCAAATTTCATAATCGAAAAAGGCAGCTATTGCTAACATGATTCTGACGGACTTAAGCATCGCTACGGGTGAGAAGGTCTCATCGTAGTCAACTCCTTGAACTTGTGAAAAACCCTTTGCCACAAGTCGAGCTTTATAGACGGTGACATTACCGTCCGCGTCCGTCTTCCTCTTAAAGATCCATTTGTTCTGAATGGCCTTACGCCCTTCAGGTAATACTTCCAAAGTCCATACTTTGTTTTCATACATGGATCCCATCTCGGATTTCATGGCCTCTAACCACTTCTCGGAATCCGGGCCCATCTTCGCTTCTCCATAGCTCGTAGGTTCATCGTTGTCTAACAACATGACTTCTAAGACAGGGTTGCCGTACCACTCAGGAGCAGTACGCGTCCTTGTCGACCTACGAGGTTCGATAGCAACTTGATCCAAAGTTTCATGATCATCATCATTAACTTCCTCTTCAGCTGTTGTAGGCTCTACAGAAACATTTTTCTGCGCTGCGCTACTTTCAGGTTGAAGTAAAGGTTCAACAACCTCATCAAGTTCTATCTTCCTCCCACTCAATTCTTTCGAGAGAAACTCTTTCTCAAGAAATGTTCCGTTTTTAGCGACAAACACTTTGCCTTCGGATCTGAGGTAGAAGGTATACCCAACTGTCTCTTTTGGGTATCCTATGAAGACGCATTTCTCCGCTTTGGGTTCCAGCTTTTCAGGCTGAAGCTTTTTGACATAAGCATCACATCCCCAAACTTTAAGAAACGACAGCTTTGGCTTCTTGCCAAACCAAAGTTCATATGGCGTCGTCTCAACGGATTTCGATGGTGCCCTATTTAAAGTGAATGCAGCTGTCTCTAATGCATAACCCCAAAACGATAGTGGTAAATCGGCAAGAGACATCATAGATCGCACCATATCTAATAAGGTTCGATTACGACGTTCGGACACACCATTACGCTGTGGTGTTCCAGGCGGTGTCAATTGTGAAACAATTCCACATTGTCTTAAGTGACTGCCAAACTCATAACTCAGATATTCTCCTCCTCGATCAGATCGTAGGAATTTAATCTTCTTGTTACGATGATTCTCAACTTCACTCTGAAATTGCTTGAACTTTTCAAACGTTTCAGACTTGTGTTTCATTAAGTAAATATACCCTTATCTACTTAAATCATCAGTGAAGGTGAGAAAGTAACGATAACCACCGCGCGCCTCAATGCTCATTGGACCGCACACATCAGTATGTATGATTTCCAATAAGTCACTTGCCCGTTCCATTGTTCCAGAGAACGGCGTTTTAGTCATCTTGCCCATGAGGCATGGCTCACATGTGTCAAGTGATTCAAAATCAAGTGACTCCAAAAGTCCATCAGCATGGAGCTTCCTCATGCGTTTTACGCCAATATGACCTAAACGACAGTGCCACAAGAAAGTGGTATTATCATTATCAATTCTACATCTTTTGGCATCAATGTTATGAACATGTGTATCATTACTATCGAGATTCAATAAGAATAAACCCCTCACATTGGGTGCATGACCATAAAAGATATTACTCATATAAATAGAACAACCATTATTCTCTGATTTAAATGAGTAACCGTCTCGCAATAAACAAGATCCAGATATAATGTTCATGCTTAACGCAGGCACCAAATAACACTTATTTAGGTTCATCACTAATCCCGACGGTAATCGAAGAGCGAGCATGCCGACGGCAATCACATCAACCTTGGAACCATTTCCCACGCGCATCGTCACTTCGTCCTTTGCCAGCCTCCATCTATTCCGCAGTTCCTGTTTAGAGTTGCAAATATGAGCAACCGCACCGGTATCAAATACCCAGGCACTACAACGAGGGTTGGTAAGGTACACATCAATAACATGTATATCATATATACCTTGTTTGTTGTTGGCCGCCTTCTTGTCAGCCAAATACTTGGGGCAGTTCCGCTTCCAGTGTCCAGTTCCCTTGCAATGAAAACACACAGTTTCTGGTTTGGGTCCAGCCTTGGGTTTCTTCACGAGAGGAGCAACTGTTTTGCCACTCTTCTTAGAGTTACCCTTCTTACCCTTGCCATTTTTCTTGAAACTAGTGGTTTTATTGACCATCAACACTTGATGCTCCTTCTGAATTTCAGACTCAGCGGCTTTCAGCATCGCAAACAGCTCGGCGACTGACTTGTTCATCCCGTTAATGTTATAGTTCAACACGAAGCTCTTGTAGCTAGGTGGCAATGATTGAAGAACTCTGTCAGTGATAGCCTCTGGCGGAAGGGGCATCCCCAATTCAGCCAGACGGGTGGAGTACCCAGACATTCTGAGTACATGATCACTGATAGACCCGTTCTCCTCCATCTTGCAAGCATAGAACTTATCGGAGATCTCATATCTCTCGATCCGGGCATTCTTATGAAAGATAAACTTCAACTCCTGGAACATCTCATATGCTCCATGACGTTCAAAACGTCTTTGAAGTCCCGGTTCTAAGCCATACAATATAGCACATTGAACTATTGAGTAATCTTCAGAACGAGCCTGCCAGGCGTTCACAACGTCTAGAGACTCAACTGGAGCGGGTGGATCACCAAGCGGTGCATCAAGGACATAAGCCTTCTGGGAAGCCGTAAGGATAATCCTTAGATTACGGGCCCAGTCCACAAAGTTACTTCCATCATCTTTCAACTTAGCTTTCTCTAGGAACGCATTAAAATTCAGGGGTGCTACTGCGCGAGCCATGATCTACAACATAAATATAGCAAAGATAACTTAGACTATTGTTCAAGATAATGAGTTTAGTTAATCATATTTAAAAAACTCCCACTCAAATTGACATCCCTCCGGTCATTCGAGTGTAACATGATCCAAATCCACCAACTCAAGTCCGATCATCACGTGAGTTGAGGTGGTTTCAATGGTGAACATCTTCATGTTGATCATATCTATTATATGACTCATGTTCGACCTTTCGGTCTCTTGTGTTCCGAGGCCATGTCTGTACATGCTAGGCTCGTCAAGTTCAACCCGAGTGTTCCGCGTGTGCAACATGGCTTGCACCCGTTGTATGTGAACGTGGAGTCTATCACACCCGATCATCACGGCGTGTCTCGAAACGACGAACTTTCGCAATGGTGCACACTCGGGGAGAACACAATTTATCTTGAAATTTAAGTGAGGGATCACCTTATAATGCTACCGTCGTCCTAATCAAAATAAGATGCATAAAAGGATTAACATCACATGCAAATCATAAGTGACATGATATGGCCATGAACTTGTGCTTTTGATCTCCATCTCCAAAGCACCGGCATGATCTCCATCGTCACCGGCATGACACCAGGATCTCCATCATCTTGATCTCCATCAACATGTCGCCATAAGGTTGTCGCGCCGACTGTTGCTTCCACGACTATTGCTAACGTTTAGCGATAAAGTAAAGCATTACATAGCGCTTAATGATTGACACGCAGATCATACAATAATTAAAGACAACTCTATGGCTCCTGCCAGTTGCCGTACTCATCGACATGCAAGTCGTGATATTCTATACAACACATGATCATCTCATACATCACATATATCTCATCATGTAATTGGCCATATCACATCACAACATACCCTGCAAAAACAAGTTAGACGTCCTCTAATTGTTGTTGCAAATTTTACGTGGCTGCTACGGGTTTGCAAGAACCGATCTAACCTACGCAAAACCACAACGTGGTGTAGTGATTGCTTTTTGATCTTCTAAAAGAACCCTCTTCATTGAAATCGATTCAACTAAAGTGAGAGAGACAGACACCCGCTAGCCATCTTTATGCAACGAAGTTACATGTCAGTTGAAGGAACCTGTCTCGCGTAAGAGTACGTGTAATGTCGGTCCGGGCCGCTTCATCTCACAATACTGCCGAATCAAGTATCAACTAGTAACGGCAAGCAATATGTATACACCCACGCCCACAACTCGTTTGTGTTCTACTCGAGATCTCATCTACGCATAGACCTAGCTCAGATGCCACTGTTGGGGAACGTTGCATGGGAAACAAAAATTTTCCTACGCACACACAAGATCTATCCATGGTGATGAGCATCTACGAGAGGGAGAGTGAATCTACATACCCTTGTAGATCGCTAAGCGGAAGCGTTTAAGAAACGCGGTTGATGTAGTCGAACGTCTCCGCGATCCAAATCGCAAGTCGTCCCTCGATCCGATCACGAACTAGTGCCGAACGGACGGCACCTCCGCGTTCAACACACGTACGGCTTGATGACGCCTTCACCTCCTCGATCCAGCGAGCGATGGTGAAGTAGTAGATGAGTTCCGGCAGCACGACGGCGTGGTGATGGTGGTGAGGAACAATCTCTGCAGGGCTTCGCCAAGCACTACGGAGATTATGACGGAGGAACTAGAGGGTTAGGGTTGCCGCACACGGCTTGGGGAAATCTTAATGTGTCCCGTGTGCTAGCCCTGCCCCTCTATTTATATGTTGAGCCTTGGGGTCTAAACTTGGAGTAAAAGCCCCCTCCAGGTCGGTTTTGCCTGCACAAGGTCGGTTTGGCCCGCAGGGAAAGAGTCCAACTCGGATCCCTGCAGTACCGCGCACAAGTGGTAGTACCGCTCACGAGCGGTAGTACCGCTTGAGCGGTAGTACCGCTTCATACAAGCGGTAGTACCGCTTATGCGGTAGTACCGCTTCACACAAGCGGTAGTACCGCTTACGCGGTAGTACTGCCTTACCAGCGGTAGTACCGCTTAAGGCAGCAGCAAAACTTCCTTCTGCATTTTCCAATACCTCGTGGGCTTTACCCCTTTGGCTCATATAAAGTGTTGCTGCACCCGAACACTTCGGTAAACATCCGGAACCCCTTCCAGAGATCAAAACACTATTATCACATATATCAACCTTTACCTCCGGACTATTCCGGAGATCCTCGTCATGTCCGGGATCTTATCCGGGACTCCGAACAACCTTCGGTCACCAACAAAATAACTCAACTATACTAATCGTCACCAAACGTTAAGTGTGTAGACCCTGCGGGTTCGAGAACTATGTAGACATGACCGAGACACCTCTACGATCAGTAACCAATAGCGGGAGCTGGATGCCCATATTGGCTCCTACATATTCTACGAAGATCTTTATCGGTCGAACCTCTATGTCAAGGATTCAGTTAATCCCGTATACTGTTCCCTTTGTTCTTCGGTATGTTACTTGCCCGAGATTCGATCGTCGGTATCTCTATACCTAGTTCAATCTCGTTACCGGCAAGTCTCTTTACTCGTTCCGTAATACAAGATCTCGTGGCTAACACTTTAGTCACATTGCTTGCAAGGCTCATTGTGATGTTGTATTACCGAGTGGGCCCTGAGATACCTCTCCGTCATACGGAGTAACAAATCCCAGTCTTGATCCATGCCAACCCAACAGACACCCTCGGAGATACCTGTAGAGCACCTTTATAGTCACCCAGTTACGTTGCGACGTTTGATACACACAAGGTACTCCTCCGATGTCAGGGAGTTGCATGATCTCATGGTCATAGGAACAGATACTTGACATGCAGAAAACAATAGCAATAAACTGACACGATCATATGCTACGTTCGTAGTTTGGGTCTTGTCCATCACATCACTCTCCTAATGATGTGATCCCGTTATCAAATGACATCTCATGTGAATGGCTAGGAAACCTTAACCATCTTTGATCAACGAGCTAGTCAATTAGAGGCTTACTAGGGACACAGTGTTGTCTATGTACCCACACATGTATTTGAGTTTCCAATCAATACAATTATAGCATGGATAATAAACGATTATCATGAACAAGGAAATATAATAATAACCAATTTATTATTGCCTCTAGGGCATATTTCCAACAGGGTGATGTCTCAACCGATGTTGCTTCAGCGGTGCCAACCTTACACTCACAATAAAATGTCATGTATAGCCAAAAAAATGTTAGTATGGCCTTTTTAATCCATAATCTCTATTATTTAAAAAACACATAAGGTTACCTTTCCTGCCAGGCGGACCGCGTCCTGCCAACCTTCGTCCGCCCCTCGCTTTCCACAATTTCGGGCGAAAAAACAACAACGTTAATATAGGTGCCCATTTCATGGAGCGTTGCTAGTCGCTGCACGCACTCTAGGTGCTCCATAAATCACAACTTAAGCATATATCCCATTTCATTCTGTGTGTTCATAATTACCTCCGGGAGAGTGGGGTCCCTCTCCGGCATCACCTCCTACTGATGTTTTCAGATTCTTCTCGCATAACCCCTCGGGTCGCCTCCCCTCGGGCGGCGCCAGGGCCCCCCGAACCCTAGCTGCCAGACCCCATCCCCTCCATCCCCAGCCACCGCTGCTGCCGGCAAGGGCCACGGTGGCGGAAGGCCCGAAGCTATTGGCTCCAGGGCGGGTGGTTGTCACGGCATCCCCTGTTTGGCGGAAAAGCGTTACATGCGGGAAGGCCGGGGGTGGCAGTCAGGGCGGCGTCCCTGCTGCATGGCGGCGATCGAAGCCTTCATGGCCGACGGTGACCTGAGGTTGGGTGGTGACGGTGGCGGCGCTCCATTCAGCGACGGTGGCAGCTGCATGCAGATGGGTGGCATCGATGGCTGTGGATCTGGCGTCCTGCCTAGATCCTTCTCAATATGGCCTTGCCCGGCCGGTGGCGCGAGGAGGACCGGTGAGGGGCGGTTGGAGGCTCCCTGCCGGCGTGCCGACGGTGGCCCGTCTCCACGGCGAGGCCCCCTTTGGCTCCACCCAACTGCGAGATCGGGGGGACGTAACTTTCGGTGAAAACCACGCCGACTACGGTCATGGCAGTCGTTGGCAACGTTTGTGACGTCGTTCCCTTCTCGAGGCATCGTTGTTGCAGGTTGTGGCATCCCACTCGTGATGCTCCGGGGGAAACCCTAGATCTCGGTCTACCGGATCGGACGATGATGGTACCTTCGATGCTGTTGTCCCTCCTGAGGGCATCGTTTTGGAGGAACTGCTGGCTGGAGGGGACAAGAGGAGGAGCAGTGTTACATCTACCGCAAGGCCGACGGCGGATCCTGGCGGCATGGCGCTGCAGAGGTTCAGCGATGGGCGCGTGTGGACGGATACGTGCAGGATGGTGTCGTTGTCTAGCGCCATGGTGACGTCGACGGCAGGCCAGGCAAAGTCGATGCGTCAGTTCCTGCTCTTAAGATTGACCGGTGAAAAATGGCGGCAGCAGCCTATGAGAGTGCGTCGATCCGGTGTGCGACTCAGTCCCGGTATGTGGCTGGACTAGGGCATTCGGATTTAGATGTTGGGCTATGGTGCGATGTCTATTTGGTATTCGGCTAGGACATTCGACATACCTTCATCAAGGGGATAGGAGTAGTAACAGGTGTTGTATAGATGGTGGCTCAGGCTTACTGATGTATTATTTTGTATGGTTTTTGTGAATAATTAATAAAATGATTGCATGCATCGTCCAGATGCAGAGGCCGGGGGTCTATCCTCCTTTTCAAAGAAAAAAAAACATCTTACGGACGGAGGGAGTAGTATATAGAGTCTCAATTCACGGACATCAACGAGCAGAAAACTGTGCGTCTGTGCATCTCCGCTGGAACTAGCTGACATTCCTCGTGAGCTGGCTTCTAAGTTAGTGGCCGCACGTTATGGGTGCATCGTTATGGAGCTAGCGACACCTTCTCGTGAACTCTTCGCTCTTTACATTGATCAATACAGGCTGTCTTGCATTGGTCTTGTCTCTCTACAAGTCTGGCTACTCTAGTCATTTTCGTTAGGCTCAGCAGGTTGGCAATGTGATAAAGAATAATAAAAAATAACTGCCAGTCCCTACTTACGGAATACTTGAGCGGGTGATAGTGACCACCAACAGGGAGCACAAATATAAAGAGGTGGGTGATAGTGACCACCGACAGAGAATACAAACTTGAGCCCGTGCTAGTGACCACTTACGAGCAAATTGAAAGAGGCGGTCACTTAATGAAAAGGACTAACATGTATGATCACTATATATATACTCTGGTTGTTATACCGGCACAAACATGATCAAAGCTTTTCCGAAAAAAAAGAAAAGAGCGCGGTCCTGTCAGAAAAGATGGCTGTCCGCGCGCAAACATAATCTATTCGCAAATCACATTGATCGCTTGCTTAGCATATTTGAACGCGGAAACTAACAAGGGGCACATGTAAAGACAACGTGGCACGGCACAACGGGTTGCAGTGGTGATCGCAAATAGTCCATAATAGAAGGGTTATCTGTAAAACGGGCAAGAGGTAAGGTTTCCTCACTCTGCCTTACGACATCAATGCCGAGCCCGTCCCGTTGAGCCGCCGTCTGCACGCACCCATGAGCACCCCCCTAAGGAGACACTGCTCGCCCCTGTCTACCTTGACGGTATGGTTTCACGTCCCTTGCCGCGGAAGGCGATGAAGTGGCCGCTGGAGAGCACCTAAGGTACTGTCTGTCGTTGTAGAAGAGGGGTCGATGCGGCCGACATGCCCCACCTCACATGACCCTTCCTTCCCGTGTGGGCAGATGGCGACGACATTTCCCATCCCGCCAATGCAACTCCCTCAACATGTGTCAGGTCCCCGGCACAAGCGCAAGTCGCGAATGCCGTCGCAGCAGCCACGGCATCGATGATGACTACGCCGTCTCCCATCATGGCCAAGAACAGCGCGGTGGTCTCGCGGAGCAGCCCCAGCCGTGCGCACCCGGTTACCGTAAATGTCCAGGAAACCACGTTGGGTGTCGGGCCATCTCCGGCGCCGGCAAAGAGGTCTTGTGCGACCCTGCACCCACGACGTAGAGCACAACAAGGGCGTCACGGATGTCGCGGTGGTGATGGCAGAGGTCTAGCTTCCCTGAGTGGGCCATACCTGTCAGTTTTTGATCAGTAAGTAATTGGCCTTTTCTTTGCCACATCAGCAGTCTTAAAATTGGCCAACTTGTCAGTTTTGACATCAACACATGCTAAGCGAGCGATCATCGTGATTTGGCAAAAAATTAACTCTACACGGGGTGCAAATTGCAAAACAAGAAGAAAAACAGCCTTTTCTGCAAGTGATGGCACAAATGTGGTGGTTCTTTGCAATCCACTCCTCCATTGTGCATTCTCATGCCTCAGGCACAGCTATATATAAACCTCACACACACAACGTTCGACGCATCAGAGCAGATTGACACATAATCCAGCTCTAATGGCGTTGAGGTGCTTGCTACTACTGGCCATCTTCTTTTTGATGGGACCAACAACAACACATAGCAGGGATTCACGGCCACTGGTACCGGCAGTCTTTGTGTTTGGTGACTCGCTGCTCGATGTGGGCAACAATGACTACATCCTCACTGGCGCCAAAGCCAACTTCCCTCCGTACGGCAGGGACTTCAAGAACCATGTTGCTACAGGGAGGTTTGGAAATGGAAAAGTGCTTAGTGATATCATAGGTTAGATTCTGTGCACTATCATGCTGTCGGTCTTGCTAGATCCTTAACTTTGAGTTACCGTGCAACATTTGTGATTGCAGGTGAAAAGGTGGGGTTTACCGGCTCTGCCCCGGCATATCTCAGCATGCGTGCAACAGGGCCGAACCTGATGACCGGAGCCAACTTCGCATCAGCTGCGTCGGGCTATTATGATCCCACGGCAATTGAATCCGTAAGTATCATCTATCAGTGCCCTCCCCATCTTCTATTGCCTGAAAAAAAATAGTGGTCAATCAAAGTAATTACAGGTCGTACCATGAAAGTTACAAGCTTTTGGGCTAATATCCAGGGGGGGGATTTTTGATGCAGAATGCCATTCCTTTGTCCCACCAATTGGAATATTTCAAACAGTACAAATCTAAGCTAGCAGTGGTGACCGGGAGCAGTCAGTCTCAGTCAATCATCTCTGGTGCACTCTACGTTATCGGTGCTGGTTCAAATGATTTCATCCGGAACTACTACATCAATCCTTTGCTCTTTAAGACCATGACCGTGGACCAATTCTCTGACCTGATAGTCAACATTGTCAGTAATACCGTCAAGGTAAGCAACATTTTATGGCATTCTCTGCTGCCCTCTTCCTCTTGCTTGGAGCGTTCAGATTATTCTGATCGTGGAAATTTTTGTACCTTTAACTAATTGTAGCAACTTCATGGCTTGGGAGCACGGCGCATTGGTGTGTTTTCCCTGCCACCACTAGGCTGCCTTCCTTCCGAGATCACATTGTTCGGTCATGGGAGGAGCGGGTGTGTCTCCAGGTTCAATCGCGGGGCTCAGATATACAACACGAAGTTAAACATCGCTGTCGATACATTGTCAAGGCAATACCATGATCTCAAGATTGCAGTTCTTGACATCTACACACCTCTATACAACATTGCAAACTCTCCTAGATCACATGGTAGGAATATGACAGATAGGCTACTTAGCCATGGACGCGCGCCAGCCACATTAGTGTTTCTGGCACTCGGCGTACGTGTCGATTCCACTAGTATGTACACGTGTGCTCATCTCATCTGAACTTTTTTTTAATTGTCATTAGGGTTTGTCGAGGCAAGGCGGTCATGCTGTGGAACGGGTACAATAGAGACATCAGTGTTCCTATGTAACCCCCTGTCCATTGGGACTTGCCCGAACGCGACGCTATACGTATTCTGGGACTCCGCCCACCCATCAGAGAAGACAAATCAACTGATAGTAGACTCATTTCTCGCTGAGCTCGGCAGCCTGGTTGCTCAAATCTAGTAGATGGTGGGTATATGCTTCGTTGATTCAGGTGCCAAGGAGATAATACTGCTTGTTGGTTGGTTCATTCAAAATGAAACATTCGTATGCCTATCTGGTTTTCGCATCTGTGTTTTCTGGAAGTTATTGTAGTATGCATGCTTGGGAACCTCATGATTTATTTCGTTACTGTAAGGTCATCATAGACTTGATGTGATTTCTGTGATTCAATAGTTGATGACAAAGTCCTTACAATATAGAAGTAACAAAAGAGGGAGCTAATAGTATCTAGTGGCAAGACACATTTGAGCCTGTTCCCATGTAATCCACTTTGGGCTGTGGTTCTTTCTCTTTGATTTTCCATTGTATTTATAGCATGATGTTTATATAAATATTATGGCTGTATACAATTACATCTATGATTTAGAGACTGGCTTAATTATCTTAAAAAGAAACTGGACAATGTTACTCCATGAATAAGGTAGGCACAAGTATTTCCTACAGGCTACCACAGGAAAAACATATGTTGCATTGTAAGCCGAGCAAAACCACAAAACTACACGACCAAGAAACAATCATCGTGTTACGGCACCGTACTCTGATAAACGCGTGAAATACACTCCTCGGCTTATATGAAGCTTTCGGCAGATTGCGATCAAAATACTCGACTTTTTATGCGGCACATGGCAAACAATCCTACCACATGGCCCGCACTTGACGGTTCCGTGACTGCTGGGGTATAAGCCGAGTGCCCTCCGACGGTTGGTTCAACTTATATATTGCCTTATTTTTAAAAAATACAAAAAATGTTTCGCCTTCCCTAAGCCAAGTGCCCGAAACTAGGCACTTAGTTTACTTTCGGATATATCACGTGGACATCGTCCTGTTTGCCAGTTATCGCGCTACTCTCTGTTCCACTCCTTCGCCTGCACACTTGGCGTAAATGCGTTTTTTTATGACAGGTATATGATGGGTGATGTACAACATGACTGACTTCAAAATAACGTTTAACAATTTCTCACATAACTGAAACAACAAACCAGTTTTTAAAAACCAACAGCTATCTGCACTTCCTAGTATGTGGTGCAAACTTAATACTACTCCCTCTAATTCATATTACTTGTTACAACTTTAGTATAAAGTTGTTTTGAAACTGCGACAAGTAATATGGATCGGAGGGAGTACATTAATTTGTTTATGCAATGTCGTTTTCATTACCGGCGGGCACACTTGTATAAGGCTGATCATAGTGGTGAGTAACTTAGACTAGTGCATATGTATAATAACATAGAAAGCTTCATTTATTACTTTATAGAGATGGTAATGTTACCCCATTTGCCTCTTCCCTCGTTAATTATTTGCCACATCATTTTTTTGCCTATGTGGCATGCATATTACTTCCATTGCGAGCAGCCTAAAACCTGTATGGGTTGTGCTTTAAGGGACTATATTTACCACCGGATTTGAGCAGCCTACTACACAGTTGTGAAGCGGGCGATCACAATTAAGGTGAGGTACCTGGTGCTCTTGGCCATCTTCCTCTTCTTGGGACCAATGACACACAGCAAGGAAGACCGACCACTTGTGGCTGTGGCGACACACTCCACGACATAGGTAACAATGATTACATAACCACCTTGTTGAAGGCAAACATGGCTCCCTATGGCAGGGACTTCAAGCACCTTATCGCTACAGGGATGCAGGGGCGAAGCCAGGATTTGAGCATTTGGGGGGGGGGGGGGGGGGGGGGGGGCATATAGCAACAATACAAAACTACATTTCTAAATTTATGTGTAGAATTACGGATTGCTAGCAGACCAATCAAACTACTTAATTATAGTCTTCATCTTCACTATTAGAAGATAATAAAATAGATATATGGTATATCTTTCATTTTCACAAAATAAGTCGAAAGATAAAATAAATATGACGAAGCGATCCTGATGACATATAAATAAATTATATTTCCGATTATTTATTTTTCTCTAGTCAACAATTTGTAAGTGATCTAATATAATCTGTAACTGTTAGCTTAGTTGTCGGTAGTGATACCTTGAGATCTGAGATTGGGCGCATTATGCTAAGATGTTCACATATCAACTGAACTAAGATTGTGGACATTATGTGCAGCAAGATTCTCTGTGAGATCTATCCCCCGGTTGGATTTGCATCTTCAACTGTGGAGTTAGAGTTTGTAGTGATTGACTTGAAGAAATTACTTATCCATAGCTTCTTCCTTTTCATGACCTATATGCAATTCTCATATTAGTACAAAGCAAATATATAACCTGTAATTAATCTACTAATAATTGATTAATTGGTGTCAAGGTTTGTGTAATCAAACTGACAATACCTCCGCCGCCCCGCTGACCGTAGTTCGTATACTCCTAGAATCTTACTCAGATTTAATGCGTGTCAAGCGACAGCTTTGCTAATTACCGAAAAGCGACGGCGCGACGAACGGGGGCCCGACGACAACGAAACCCTAGCGCATCGCGCGCAGCGTCGGCGCGGAAGACTGCCTCCGCCTCTGCAGGGAAGTTTGGAAATGGAAAAGTGCTTATCGATGTGTTGAGCACGGTTGTTATTGCATGTACATTAGGCCGTTAGGATCTCGTTTATTTATTTTCTAGTCTAACGATATCTCCCGATCCTTCCCTTGTATATCAGATACGGTTGAGATCTCGCAGCCCTTGTACTCTATATATGATATGTCATATAAGCAATACAATCATCAATCCAAATATTGTCAAACCACAAGGTGTGAGATACCGATACTTTCCTAATCTAAAACCCTTCCGCTGCCACCGCCACTTTGTGTCACCGCTGCCGCATAACAGCCACAACCTTCCTACCGCCGCAACCTCCCTTGTCATCATAGCCTCCCTTCCACCACAACTCCCACCCTCCTCGGCCGTCGCACCCCTTCTGCCACCACCACCCATCTCTTATACCCCACCCCTCCCTCTACAGTCGCACCACCTCTCTGTTCCTTACTCCCCAACCAGACGCCATGGCCTCCCCATCTCCTCTCTTTTCGGAGAATCAAACCTTTTCACCGGCCCCGATCCCATCTCCTCCCAGGACATATGCGATCTAAATATCCTCGATCGCGTTCCCGTCCATCTCTCCCAAGAGGAACCCTCCTACTACTGTGGGAAGACCTAATTCAACCTCGTCTTCTGCGATTACCACCTTCAAGAGCTCATCGACGGCTCCGTCGACGCCAAGGCAATGAAGTTCGACCCCGAGTGGTCGGCCGTCGAGGCCATCCTCATTCGCTGGTATTACTTAACCATCTCGAAGGACCTTTTTCACGGTGGTGCGGGATGACGATATCACGTACTCGGTTTGGATGAAGCTCAATGGCCTCTTCACCGACAACCGGCTTCAGCGGCTCGTCTTTCTCCAACGGGAATTCTTCGAGTGCCATCAAAACAAATCCTCCGTGGAGGACTTTTGCATGCGCCTGAAGCGTGTCTGGGATGAGCTTCGCGACATCGGTGAGAAGGTCTCCGACGACTTCCTCCTCAGCACCCTCGTCGCCGGCCTCAATGAGGAGTTCAACAACGCCACGTCGAACCTCATGCTCATCCCTGACCCGACCTTCTCGAGGGTCGTCGCTTACCTGCGCTTGGAGGAGCGCCGGATGAAGCAGCTCAATGCGAGGGTCGTCCACACCGTCCTCGCCACGGGCACCTCGCGCGGTGCGCCTGCTCCACAACAGCCAACGGCCCCCTTCCACCCGCCGTCGCCATTCCCGTCCCCCCCTACAGGGGGCACCGGTGCCCACCTCCTGCCACCGATCGCAGCGGCCGCCATGGCAAAGGTTGCTGCAAGGGCCAGCAGCGGGCGGCCAACGCGCGCGGGGGGGGGGGGGGGGGGGGGGGGGGGGGGGGGGTGTGCCTCGGGCCACCCCGCAGCAGCAGCCCGCGTCACGGTAGTCCTTTGGGCACAATTCGTGGACCGGCGTCGTCGACGCTTATTCCATGCCGGTGCCCGGCGAGCCGGTCCCCGGCCTCCTTGGTCCTCATCCGGCTGCGCATCAAGCCTACTTCGCCGCTCTGTAGTAGTACCACGAAAACGACGACGATGATGACCCGGCCAGGTGTACCATGTCACCGTCCGCTACAAATTAGTTTAGGGTTTGTAAGTTTTAGATGAACGGACGAAATATCGTCCGGTTTATGTAAATTATGTCCAAATATATGCCTGTTTAAATGAATTTTGTTGTGTTTACATGAATTATGTCCGAATGTATTTGTATTAATGTTGGCGGAGGTTTGGGACAAGCGATGGATGGCCGATTACCGTATCACTGTCCACGAACAAGTCTGAACTCGTCTGGAGACAAATACTATGTCTGTTTTGGGATCTTGCGTTGGATATGCCGTGAGCCCCTGAGTGCTGGAACCTGGATCTACCCTCGAGTTGTTGTGTGTATCAATAGAGAAGTCGACACCTTGCAAAGTGCAATTTGGTCAAGTCCTTGTCGTGTCCGACCGATGCGTTCTCGCAAGACGTCACAAAATTATATTAGGAGAGAAGAAAACTCACCAGGAAATTCTAACCGATCGATAGTATGTATGTTTTCCCGTGCATGCGTGTGTGTGTGTTCACGATGTTGCTCATTTTTACGTATTTCTTTGAGCATGGTCCAAGACATGTTTCATGTGCGTGTGCTTGACTATCTCATTTCCGGTATCTGCAGGCACTCCTTTTCATTTTGAACCGATCTGCGGGCACTCCCGTATACATACATAAAATGATAAAACTCACGGAAGGACCATCTTGCTGCTTTCACGCAACTCCATATATTTGTCCCGCAGAGTCCAATGGCCATGAGGTGCTTGCTCCAGCTGCTCCCCATCTTCCTAGTTTTGGCCGGACAAATGGAACATTGCGGCGAAGCATGGCCACAGGTGCCGGTGCTCATGGTGTTGGCGACTCCCTGGTCGACGTAGGTAACAACGACTACATTCTCACCACCGCAAAAGCAAACGCCCCTCCGTATGGCCGTGACTTCAAGGACCATGTCGCCACCGGGAGGTTCAGCAACGGCAAGCTGCTTAGCGACATCATAGGTTCCGTAGACTTGTTAATCAGTTCAAGGCCATGTGTCTAGTCTGTTGGGACAAACCCATATGCCCTAGCTAGCTCTCCCTCTCTGCACTCGAACGGAGGTGGAAGACGATGGACACAGGACACAATTTTTCGGGGCCGGCGCACGAACGCCGCCGTGGGCGCACGAACGCCCCAATCTTTTCTTTGTATTCACAGGCTACATGCTCGGCAACTCCAGGTACAAACACACTCGTGGCCGGGCCTTTTGTAGTCCCACGGCAGCGCAGCTCCCACGTTACCTGTGCGCACGTACGCACGAACGCCTGCTGACTCCGCTGCTCGCGAGCGATCCGCTCGGCCACGCGCACGACGCGCTCACCGTGGCCGCTCGCAACAGACCCACTAACTACCTCCTGCATGCATGCGCTAACAACCATGCCTAGCGGCCACCAAGTTCGGCCTGGCTAGCTAGCACCGGCTCTCACGCCTACCCAGCGACACACACGCATGCCATGAGCACACACAACGCACGCACGCGCCACACACGCCATGGACTCGACCGTGCACTCACACCGGTCGCCACCATCACGGGCATGGCTTGCTGCTAACATTCACGCCCCAAGCCATGACCCTTGCACATGTCAGGCTCGTCGTCGACGTCGCGCCATGGCCGCTCCTATGGCCTCCTCGACGCTTGACGCTGCACTCCGCCGTGATCAGCATGGGGCTTTTATACCTGGGCCTGCGCGGGGCACGACCCGCACGCTCCCTACCCAGCCGGCGCCCCGATCGGCCCGCTCCGCCCGCGGCCACCACGCGCACAGACGCGCACGGCTCGCGGCGAGCCCGCACGATCACGCCCACCCCTCGTCTTCTTCCTCGGCGATCGTCGCCGCGCTCCACACGCCTCCAGCTCACGCCCATGCCGCGCACTGACGCAGGCAACGCGGCCAGCCCGACGAGTCCAGGACGCGGTCCTCGACGCCTCGCTCCACCGCTGCATTCGCCACCCTCCACACGCCTCCAGCTCGCGCCATGATCGCGCTCCGACGCGATCAACGCGGCCAGCTCGGCGCGCCCAGGACGTGGTCTTCTTCTTCGGCGAGACTTCCCGAACCCGATGCTCTGATGCCAATTGTTGGGACAAACCCATATGCCCTAGCTAGCTCTCCCTCTCTGCACTCGAACGGAGGTGGAAGACGATGGACACAGGACACAATTTTTCGGGGCCGGCGCACGAACGCCCCAATCTTTTCTTTGTATTCACAGGCTACATGCTCGGCAACTCCAGGTACAAACACACTCGTGGCCGGGCCTTTTGTAGTCCCACGGCAGCGCAGCTCCCACGTTACCTGTGCGCACGTACGCACGAACGCCTGCTGACTCCGCTGCTCGCGAGCGATCCGCTTGGCCACGCGCACGACGCGCTCACCGTGGCCGCTCGCAACAGACCCGCTAACTACCTCCTGCATGCATGCGCTAACAACCACGCCTAGCGGCCACCAAGTTTGGCCTGGCTAGCTAGCACCGGCTCTCACGCCTACCCAGCGACACACACGCATGCCACGAGCACACACAACGCATGCACGCGCCACACATGCCATGGACTTGACCGTGCACTCACACCGGTCGCCACCATCACGGGCATGGCTTGCTGCTAACATAGTCTAAGAAAAAAAACAAAAGGTTCAGCTCATAATGCGTTGAAATGCAACTTAATTCTGTGGTTGTAGGTGAAAAGGTTGGGTTTAATGGCTCCCCTCCTGCATATCTCGACCTACGGGCGTCAGGGCAGAACCTTCTGCTAGGAGCAAACTTTGCATCTGCCGGAGCCGGCTACTATGATCCCACCGCATTTATACTTGTAAGTAGGAGTAACAATTGATTGGTGGCCTCTCTAGAGAATAAAATTCTTACATTGAGAAGCATGTTAGATCCTTCAGGGCCATGTTACTTTATCAACTCATGGATCATGCATAAATTGGTTGTTACAGTTTTGCGAACACAATTACTTTGTCATGCAGCATGTCATCTCTTTGTCGCGACAACTAGAGAACTTCAACGACTACATATCTAAGCTGGAAGTGGAGGCGGGCAGTAGACAGGCTCAGTCTATTATTACGAACTCACTCTACATCATCAGCGCTGGTTCAACGGACTTCGCCAACTACTACATAAACCCATTGCTTTTCAAGACTCGGTCAGCCGACCAGTTCTCTGATCTCCTCATCGGGATCTTCAATAACACCGTGATGGTAAGACAGAGCACCCATGGAGAGCACACATGAAATGATTTGCTTAAATCATGTAATTTTTTTACTTTGAATTGACTGTAGCAACTTTATGGTATGGTAGCACGACGCATTGGTGTTTTCTCGTTGCCACCGTCGGGCTGCTTTCCCTTAGCGATCACGGTGTTTGGCCTCGGCAGCAACAAGTGTGTGCAAAGGCTCAACAATGACTCTGAGAGGTACACCATGAAGTTCAATGCAGTTGTCGAGGCATTGTCCAAACGGCACAATGATCTCAAGATTGTGGTTCTCGACGTCAACAAACCTCTATGCAGCCTTTCCACCAATCCGAAGGCACAAGGTGGGATACATTGGCATCATGCATCCATTTCATCTCTTTTTATATATTATTGTTATTATCATCATCATCATCATCATCATCATCATCATCATCATCATCATGTTTTGCACCTTGGCACTGCAGGTTGTGTGCTCGTTCCAACTGAATGTTCTTTTTTCTTTGGATTTAGGGTTCAGCGATGCGAGGAGGGCATGCTGTGGGATGGGACTACTGGAGGGAGGGGTGTTCCTCTGTAATAGCAAGTCTATTGGTACTTGCTCAAATGCTACAACATATGTGTTTTGGGACTCTCTTCATCCGTCCGAGGCCGCGAATGAAGTGATTGTTGATTCGTTCACAAATGACATCAACCAGCTTGTTACATAAATGATTGGAGCTAGTCTGCCGTACTCTAGTGCTCTGTTTTTATTACATAGTACTACTCCTTGATCGTGTCAAAAAGGTCTTACATTTTGAGACAGAGTGAGTATTTGTCATCACACAACAGTGATGTGGGTGTCTTGAAATAAAACAATGATGACTGGTTTCCTATAAAAACAACGATGCTTAATTAACCGTGAAAGTCTTATATTAGCTATACCCCTAGAGCCATGTCCATCTGAAATGAGAGATGGCTCAATCACTAACTTTATCTCTCTGTTATCATTCAGAATAAAGTCTTATTACTGTAAAAATAGGTTTTATTTGGTTGTTAATTTTCTATTCTGCTCTCTGTTATCTCGAAGCATGCTTCCACCCAACTTTATTATATAGTATAAAGCAACAACACAGTACAATATAGTATACGGAAGAACGACACAATGTGGTGAGAAAATCTTCTTACAAAACGGATCGAAAGATATAACGAGAACCATAGAGCTAGCCTAAGACCCCGCCTAGGACCGGCCGACGACGTCAAAACTCCATGGCAACGCCCCAAAGAGGGTGACGGCGCGATGCGTCACTGCTGTCGAGTCCGAGAACAGACAAGGGTTTTCACCCGGTGCCCTAGCACATGAATGAGACTCACGACTAAGTCTTCAAGAAGAGAACGACACCCACACGTGTTGCCATCGTCTATGAGTGCGTCGGCCTTTTTGGTCTTGACGACCACATCATCGACATACGCCTCCGCGGTTGCCCCGATCTATGGCTGCAGACATGTCTGTATTGTCCGCTGATATGTCCCCATGCACACTTTTAACCCGAAAGGCATTGTGATGATGCAGAAGGGCACATATGGTGTGAAAAATGAGGTGGAGTCTTGGTCAGACACCCTTTATTTTAATCTGGTGGTACCCGGAATATGCAGCCAAAACCCAAAGAAGGTCATGCCCATCCGTTGCATCGACAATCTGGTTGATGCATGGCAAAGGAAACGGATCCTTCGGGCACATCTTGTTGACGGCCTTGAAATCGATGCAAAGGCAGCACGTCATGTTCTTGTTCGGCACCATGACCGTGTTTGATAACCAGTCGGGGTGCATGACTTTTCAGATGAAGCCGACCTCCAGGAGCTTGGCCTGCTCTTCGCCCATAGCCTAACGCTTGGGCTCCGAAAACCTGCACAATGCATGCTAAATCGACTTGGAGCCAGGTATAATATTCAGGTTGTGCTCCGCAATGTTCCTTGGGATACCTGGTATATCGGAAGGAAAATTATATCGCAATTCTCACGGAGGAAGGTGCGAAGCGCGCTTTTCTATTTGAGATCCAGGTCGGTTCCCATCAAGGTCGTCTTGGTCAGGTCCTCGGGGTCGAACTGGAACTTGATAATGTCGTCACCGAGTTGGAATGACGTTGACTTCTTGCGCTTGGTAAGGATGATGTCGTCCTTGGTCTTCATATCGAGCGACACCAAAATTTCCCTCCTTGACTGAGGCACCGAAATTTCTCTCCCTACCGTTGGGCGCTAGTGCAGCAAACAGAGGAGATGCGTGTGTACGTGCTCACCGACGGGTCCTAGAGGGAATGAAGCTTCGCTCTAGCAGGCTACGCGTGAGGGGGAAGGAATAGATCGGTTTCGGGACCTTTTTCACGCACGACAAGAGTTATAATTCAGAAATAGTTTCTATGGTATCTTACCAAAAAAAGATTTCGACGGAGGACATAGTTCTACCAAAAAATATTTTAAGTATATATTCAGAAAAAAATGTATTATTTTCTTGGTTGTGTGAGAAAACATGTTCTTGGAGATATGAAACAATGTTCGCCATGCTAACATATATGTTCAAAAGTGTAAAAACATAGTTGTACTGTTTGTCCTCTTTTAGTTAAACAACATATTTTGCACGAATCTCAATGTAGCTCGTCATCAACTAATCTCAACATATTCTCAAGCGGCTAGAAGCCGATTTTTCTGTGGCCAACATCTGTTACTTGACAGATCGATCACTCATGATTTAGCTCCACATATGTGCGGTGAGCCCATCATGTAACGGCGGACCACACACACATGCAAGCGCATCTATCTAACTTACTACTCCCAAATTGCGGTGAACCCACCTCCGTTGTTGCATCGATCCATCTACCATCGACTGATCTCTCCAATAGTCGCAACATCGGTTTGTCCTTGGTCCTTGGTCCTCATTCTCGCCCAATGTCACAACTCGTCGGTTGCATCTCAGCTCATGAGTTTCAGAAATTCAAGCACCAGTTCGAGCAAAAAATAGCTAGTTGCCGAGCCATCGCAGCTCACTGCGCTGCCGGTTGTAGTTTTTCGTGGTTCTCATTGCAGCAAGGCGTGGCGCCGATTGTAGCAAAAATCAGAATGCCAGGTTATGCGATGTAGCAAAACGCGATGCCGGTTGTAGCCGGATGGAATGCAAGTTATAGCAATTTGTGATGCCCGTTGTAGCATGTAGCAAAAAACCACGGCGCCGGGTGTTGCTTGAAGAAGCGCCATTGTCATCGCTGCCCCCTGTCAATACACTCGCCGTCCATGCTTGTAGCTTCCGATGAAACTGGTTGCAACTCCTCCATCCATGGTTGCAGCCCCTTTCGCCACCGTTTGCAGCATGCTCGGTGGCCAACGTTGTAGCTCGCCGTCCCCAGTGGCCAGCGAGGGACATCACGCGGTCCTGCCGTCCCGACGCCCATGACCTCGCCAAACGCCAATAGAAATGGGTGTGCGCGCGTGCCAGCACGGATACGACGCTCATGGCGAGGAGGGAGTGGTCCATAGCGTAAACAACGACATGGGAAAAAGCATCCATGGCGGCAACGAAGCAAAAAGGAGAGGAAAGGCACGTCGATGGCAACCTCCAGAAAATGCAAAGCGAGAGGAAGAGAGATGATCGAAGACGAAAATGAGTGTACGAGAAGCCGCTTAAAGAGATAGGATTAATGTCTCACGGTTGACACTCCCTTGTGGAAACAAAGAAAAAATAGCGTGCTATGTCAGAATAGCGTGGCCCTTAAAATATGCTATATGCTATATGACCTTATAGCATTGCTATTAACTAGACATTGTACACTAATCTATTTAGTGAGGCCTATTATTAGCGATGCTATAGCACCCTAGTTTTCCATTGTGTGGAACAATATTGATACAATTTGTTCCAATGTATGGAAACAAATTTCGTTGTATCTGTAGATTATCTTTAGTTGGCTCAGGATAGAATGAGCACAGATATATCTGGTGTCGTTGATTTGGTCGCCAAAACATTTTGCATGGGTAGTAATAAATGCCTCGCACCAAAAGAAAGGCAGAATGAGATTTCTTTTGGAAAAGGAAGAATAAGATACATTGCTCATTTTTCATCACATCTGATAGATAAACTTGATCTTCCTTTCCATATTTACCATAGAAAGGTTCCATGCTATCCATCCATGTTGTATATCTATACTGATGTCGTACTCTGTCAGTAGACCGAGCAAGGCGATGGCAACCAACAGCCTTCGTGGTTTCCTAGTTTTCCTGGCCGTGAAGGTCTGCCTGCTAGTGGTGACGATGATGGCGGCATCGTCGATGGTACAGGCCAGACCCGAGCCCTCCTCGCCGTCGATCTGCTGCCTCAACAACCTATGTGTTGCATGCCCAACGAAGTCGCCATGGCATTCGCCAGCAAGCCTTGATCCGTTTTTTCATTCGACCTCCTCCCACAGAAGTAATAATCCATTAAAGATGGCAACCAACATTTGTTGCCGTCTCTTAAATATAACGACAACACATATGTCGCCATCTGGCATGTGTCGGCGTAGATTAAATGAATTCCAGCGCTGCTGCATCTTCGTACCTTGTTGGTTACATCGATAATAAAATGGGAGGAGGTTGTATCATCCAGCTGCTTTTGAGTGTGCTGCAGGATGAGCTCGCGCTTTTATATGTTCACTCTGGATTTTTCTAGTTTCCATTATATTTTTGGCCTCCTTTGGAGTAAATGTGGCAATTTCATGTAAGTTTTTCTAAGTTGATCAAGAAATAATTACTTCCAAACTAACCCAATTATACACCTCACTTATAAAATATGTAATAACAAATATATATTCACTGGACGAAAGAATGATCGCGTTAGTTAACCTAGATGACGCTTGTGCACTGTTTTTTTCTTGGAGGCGTCATTTTTGGAGAATTTGAACTTCGGGTGTTGTGGTGGTTTATGCTGCAGTTACTAGGATTTGATCACTGTAGCGGGATCTTTTTTTCTTCCTCCTCTTCTTCATTTTGTTTAGGGGCTGTGTGCATCCATGATGTCTATAGGACATTTCGTTGTTGCAGAGGCCGGATGTAATTGGTAACTTCGCAATATTAATATATTCGCCTTCTAAAAAAAGTTAACTTAGATGGCAACCTTTAACATGCTCCCTCTTACCCTCTCTTTTAGGTAAGAAGGTAAGAGTTAATCGGAGCACTCATTAATGAGATCAACAGCTCAGATCTATTATATACTCTTACCTCTCATGTGAAAAGAGGGGGTAAGAGGGAGCATGTTAAAATGCTCTACTTAGATACCTTAGGCAGTGCATTCACTTTTAGGTAGTATGCTCATCTAGGATTTCATTAACAAATTCATGGAATGGAAGGAGATCACTTGGTCTAACAAACAACCATAGCCCAACTATTTTTAATAATAAATATATTGATGCACTGAATGCATGGAAACCTAGCCCCCGCATTGTCCTCGAGGGCGACACGGGTGGTGGTGCCGTTGCTCCTTCCCTAGCGCTTCTCGGCCTTGCCTGTCCCTCGACTCCACTGGCTGGGGTCGCCGGGGCAATGCCCCTTGCGGTGGTCAGCGGCGGCGGGTTCTCTCGCGGTGGTCACAGAGATCTCGCATCATGCCGCCACCGGTCTGGCCCAACCTTGTACCAGCATCCTCCTCCTGTGCTGCTCATCCGCCGGAGGTGCCCGACCACGTGGCTCCCGGCCTAGGCGGTTGCTGTCGTGCACATAGGTGCCTGAGAAATCGGGTCGACTCCAGCATTGCTTTTGGTGACTAAGGCAGAGCCTCTAGAGTCCAGACAGACGCCACTAGCACTCTCACCTCCATGAATCGTTCCCTTGTCGTTGACTATGTGCCGCTGTGTAGAGCCCGCGTGGTGGGTGGTGGCGGGGCGACGCGTTTCTGGTGGGTTTATGCATCACGGAGGAGGCTTTGCGGGAAACCTCTTCGGCCTGCGGCCACTATCTGGCTATAGATTGCTATGACCATTGAAAGGTCTCCAGATTCGATGGTTCACTTCGTAGTGAGATGCAAACTATGATGACGGCTTGACACAGAGGGATGGGTGTACATCGACGGCGTCGCACATCGCATGTAGGTGCTGCGATTATGGAAAAGGGTGGCGACAATACATGAGTGACGACGACGGTGGTGCTACTCGAGCACTCGGTCTCGAGCTCCGGGGTGAAATTCTAGGTATGACCCAAATTGGGTATACATATAAAAGTGACCAGAACTATGTCGTTGTCAGTTGCACGCAAGTTGCAACAATCGTAAACTGTTTACAGGTGGGTCGCATGCAACTCGCACTCATAAAACTAATTGAAAATAAAAACAAAATAAAAGATCAAGCCTGCCCCAATTAAGTACGGGTTGGGACAGTTGCAAATGTGCATGGACTGTGTCATGTGCAGCGACTCATTTGAAACTTGTAGATGTGACCCCATTTCAAAGCTTGCCGATCGCAGATATGATCGCTTGGGAGTATTTTTGTTTCCCTTGCCTACATATAGCTTTAGTGTTATATGATTTTGCTATTTACTGGTGTTTTCTTTTGTGTGTGCATTGGTGTGTTTTTTTTTTGCGGGGTAAAGGGGATTGTATTGATTAAGTAAGAGTCACATTACAATCCCGAAGGAGAAGGCCTAAAATTTCTTCAGGACCTGATCCTAACCATACCACAGTTCGACCCTCCTGTCGACCAAATCTAGCGAGAAGATGGCTGGCATAGTTCTGGCCACGGGGTATTTTACTAATAGTGAGACTTCTGCCCGAGCTCAAGAGGTGCTTCATCTTGCTGATAAGGTGTCCCAGGTGCGAGCAGTCCCGGGACTTGTTGTTAATCATGCTAACGAGCTCGGCAGAATCAGTCTCCACCAACACATCCTGCTGGCTCCATTGTAAGGCAAGGGATATGCCCTCCAGGCAAGCACACAACTCAGCTTCCAATGCAGAACCACAACGCCGCAAGGAGCGACACGATGAGAACACAATTTGTCCCTGCGCATCCCGCAGGATCATACCAGCCCCTGCCGCTCCAGTGGATTCCAGAAAAGCACCATCCATGTTCAGCTTCACCTTCCCATCTGGTGGTTTCTCCCAAGCCATGGCCTCCTCAGGTAGCCTTACAGGGGCCATCTGGTGTGTGCATTGGTGTTGATTGGGTTCATCTTAACTATGAGGAGACCAGATGTGTGTTTATTGTGTTTGTATCCTTTTGGTGCTCCAATTTGAGTCAATAAAATCTACCTCTGGTCCAAAAAATATTGATGCCGCCGATAGTTATTAGATTCCTCACCACCGTCTGACGAGTTAATAGATTACTAGATATCTATGATCGTGTCCGGTTATTTTTTATATATATTTAAATTTCTTTGACATTGCACTTTATGGACCCTTTGGAGTTGAATGTGTCTGCAGTAATTGAAGTGTCTAAAACTAGAATGACTAGCATATAGTACACCGTCATTACCGTCATGCAGGCCGTGAGTGGATCGAGTTTTTAGCACCTTGACTAGTCGCTAGTGGATGAGACAACGGGGTCACAAACAGTGAGCTGTGGTTCAGCTCAGTAGCCCCCGTCCCATGTGGTTGACTCGGTGTAGCTCAACAAACAGCCGAATGGGTCGGCGGATGCGTGATCCATGGGTCCTGGTCGCCGTTGGCACGTCGCGAGCTGCCCCACGGCTTGGGCTACTTGCTCCGAGCTACCGGCGCCGAGGCACACGCATGCGCTTGGGCCTTGGGAGTTCGTAGTACTCCCTCCGTCCAGATGCCTAGGACATCTAACCAAGGTGCGTGGAGATTGAATGAAGAATGCTAAACCAATCACTAGGTTTGTTTTTCATGTCATTAATTCCTAAAGAACAACATGCAAATGATATTTAATGCATCAGCCAATGAAAATAGCAGCATGTAAAATAAAAATTAATGATCACGGGAAATAAAAAACTCCTTTTACGCATTGTGACTTATATATTTGGACTACTGAATCTTCGTTAGATGCACTATGCATCTGGACGGAGGGAGTATCAGAAATTCAGAATCCATCGGGTGATCGCTGCTCTGCCGTAGGAGTCATGCCCGGATTTCTCTGTTCACGACGCCACGTTCTAACCTGCATGGACAACGACTAGTCAGTCAAGCGCTCGAGCAGTGTCAAGAGAAGTATTACGGCTCCATTTTGACAGGAAAATGGAGAAGTCTCTCGCGTTCCGCTTCTATATGCTGTAATGAAAACTAGATCATCGATGACTTGCGTTGTTGCGTCCATCTATTTCTTCAGTAGAATGGTAGGAACTTATGCATAAGTACATGGACATAGAAATTTTCATATATGGAGAGACATGCAAAATAGATTAGCATAAACAGACCCATATATTGGTCAGTAATTGATAAATGGAAAGTTAAGCCTACAGTTGGATAATTATTTTTAGTATGGAGTGAAAGACTGGGCGTGCAACTAATTAATTACAACGGGACATTATTCAAGCTATGAAGATTCATCACCTGGTCCAATAATTGCAATTCATTTCCCCCGCAAAGTCATGATTAATACAATTTATCACTTAAAAAGATGAAATTGAGGATCAAATGTCATTCTTCTCTATAACTAGGAGTACTTGCTAAGAGGAACTAACAAACAAAAGAGTTTTATGTACCTTGACTCACTTTAAATCTTTCTATAGTCAACCAATAAATCATATTAATTCTCAGATTATGCATTAGTTGGTGGATTTAACTTGCCCACAATATCATTCATTGTGAACATAGAATAGCTCAACTTCGGATGACATTTCTACACCAAAATTAGCGCCAAATTCGATAATATAGTTCAAACCAAGTACATGGATATGTAGTGAACGCCTAATTTAAAAAGGTTGTAAGCTTAGCTGAACGAACTTGATAGTTAAAACCATGTCACGATCAATCAAAACAAACTAATCAACAATAGTGATGTTTGGGAATGGGCAACTGATATATATATATATATATATATATATATATATATATATATATATATATATATATATATAGTAATACTATTCATCACCCAGGGTGCAAAATAAGTTATTCTTCATCCGAGGTAATCTTAAGATCGTTTTATAAATAAATTACATTTGGTATACAAATAGATTGATTCACTACGTAAAAATTTGGCATAAGAAAACAAAATTATTAGTCATAAGACCATAAAATTTACATTTTATGTATATTTTACACTATGTTTTACGTTCGTAATTTTACGTAACATAAAATATTTTTTACGGTGATCTAATATTTTCTTACGTTCTCTTTTTATGTATGAAGTAAGAAAAAAATACGGGACGTAAAAATACTGTGTATTGATGTTAAAATAGAGGGGGCGAAGAATAACTATTCCTCACCCAGGGTGACGAATATATATATATATATATATATATATATATATATATATATATATATATATATATATATATATATATATATATATATATATATATATTCTGTTATTGTGTGTCTGCTCATGAGAAGGAAAGGTTTAGGTGTCTGGTTAAAGAAGTAAGATTTATGAAGTCAAAAAACTGAGAACATATATAACTCAACAAGGTTCATATGAGGTTGCAAGTTTGCATAGATAAATAGCTCGGATTAACATGGTAGTAAGGTCACTAAAGTGGTCTGGTATATCTTTTGGGCTAGAAAAGTCAGAAGTTACAGAAAAATTGTAGGGCAGGAGCTAATAGTTTATTACGATATATTCAATGTGTTCGTATGGCTTAATCGGTATTCATCTCTAATTGCTCCATTTCTTATTGATGTCATCTAAAGACATTGCAACCTGCACTTATAGATGCCCAAAATATGAATCATGTGTAGGCAACAGGGAACTAAGAAGACAAATTCTGCTTGACACTAAAGAAGATATTACAATATAGTACACCGTGGGTAGCGGGCCGTGATGCGGGGGGCACGTCCCTATTTGTGATGAACAGGACATTGCTCCGGGAGATCGGGTCGTGCTCGGACCCGCTTGCTCGCCTATCGCAGCTTGTCGCCTGGTTGGGGTCTTGGTGCCTCGATGCCAGACTGGAATTCAGCCGCTAGAGCCGCTGTGTGTTCCTCAGTCCGGAGCGAGCGTTCTGTATTGCCATTGACGGTGATGACCCCCTTTGGCCCAGGCATCTTGAGCTTCAGGTATGCGTAGTGGGGAACGGCGTTAAAGCGAGCGAACGCTGTACGACCGAGCAGTGTATGATAGCCACTGCGGAAAGGTACTATATAGAAGATCAAGTCTTCGCTACAAAAGTTATCGGGCGAGCCGAACACTACTTCCAGCGTCACGGTAACCAAGCAGCGTGCTTCGACACCGGGGATGACTCCCTTGAAGGTAGTGTTGCTGGGTTTAATTCTCGACGGGTCGATACCCATATTTTTTACTGTGTCTGAGTAAATCAGATTAAGGCTACTTCCTCCGTCCATAAGGACTCTAGTCAGGTGGTACCCATCGATGATGGGGTCCAGGACGAAGGCGGCCGAGCCTCCATGACGGATGCTGGTCGGGTGATCCCTACGATCGAAGGTGATCGGGCAAGCCGACCACGGGTTAAACTTCGGGGCTATGGGCTCTACGGCGTAAACCTCCCGAAGTGCGCGTTTCCTCTCCTTTTTGGGTATATGTGTGACATATATCATGTTCACAGTTTTGACCTCGGGAGGGAATTGCTTCTATCCACCATTGTTTGGCCCGCGAGGTTCTTCATCGTCCTCGTTGCGCGGGCTCTTTCTTTGTTCCTCGGCTGTGAGCTTGCCAGCCTGTTTGAACACCCAACAGTTTCTGTTGGTGTGGGTGGCCGGCTTGTCTTGTGTGACGTGGATCTGGCAGGGCCTATCCATGATTTTGTCTAAAGCGGTAGGTCCATCCCTGTTCCCTTTAGAGGGCTTCTTCCGTTGTCCGGGTTTTGAGTTGCGAAAACCGGCGTTTACGGCCGTGTCTTCCGAGTCGCCGTTGCTATGACGGCGTTTATTTTTGTTCCGCCTTGGCTTTCCGTTACTGTTCCACACTTCGGAGGTGCCAGGGTCTTCGGGATTATGGCTTCGGCGAGCTAGCCAGTTGTCTTCGACCGCGCAAAAGCGGGTCATAAGTGAGGTGAGGGCAGACATCGTTCCCGGCTTATCCTGGCCGAGCTGGCGAGCTAGCCATTCGTCCCGGATGTTGTGTCTGAACGAGGCTATCGCCTCGGCGTCCGGACAGTCGACGATCTGGTTCTTCTTAGTTAGGAACCGATTATAGAACTGCATGGCTGATTCGCCAGCCTTCTGGACGACGTTACTTAGGTCGGAAGAGACCGGGGGCCGGATGTAAGTGCCTTGGAAGTTAGACCAGAAGGCGTCTTCGAGTTCCTCCCAACTCCCATTGGAGTTCTCGGGTTTACTGTTTAACCAGTGAAGAGCTGGTCCCTTCAGTTTGAGTGGTAGGTATTTGATAGCGTGGAGATCGTCTCCTCTTGCCATATGGATGTGAAGGAGGAAGTCCTCGATCCATACGGCTGGGTGCGTCGTTCCGTCGTATGATTCTATGTTTACGGGTTTAAACCCTTCGGGGAACTGGTGCTGCGTGACCTCATCTGTGAAACAAAGTGGGTGTGCGGCGCCTCTGATCCGGGCTACGTCACGCCGAAAGTCGGCTATTAACTGGGCCCGGTATTGTTCCCGGCTTCTGTGGTTGCGGTCGAGCCATGATTGGTAGCCATCCCATCTAGCGGGGGAGCGTCCCCTAGATGTGTAAATGGATCTGGTGTGACCTGCCCTATAGTCCAGGTCCTGCCGTAGATCGTAGCGATCCTCAAGCTGTGCTGGCCCCTTTCCCCTCCTACGAGGTGACGCGGGCCAGTATTCGGCGTCTCTAGCCACCCTGTCCCGTCCTCGAGGGGGGCGGTCTGGCTGGTCGTACTGGGAGCGCCTGGGAGATTCGGGCTCAAGGGCCTCGTCATCGAATTGCGGCAGCAGGCGCGGGCGCGGGTAACTCTTGTTTTGGTCTGCCCGCTCAATGTCGATCCCTTCTTCGGCTGCCAGGACTTTGGTCCATCTGTTGTTGATTGTGTCTTGCTCAGCTTTGAGCTGCTGCTGCTTTGCCTTTAAGCTCCGAGCGGTGGCTATGAGTTGTTGCCTGAATCGTTCTTGGTCCTCGGGGTTTTCGGGGACGGTGAAGTCTGTTGGAAATATGCCCTAGAGGCAATAATAAATTGATTATTATTATATTTCCTTGTTCATGATAATCGTTTATTATCCATGCTATAATTGTATTGATTGGAAACTCAAATACATGTGTGGGTACATAGACAACACTGTGTCCCTAGTAAGCCTCTAGTTGACTAGCTCGTTGATCAAAAGATGGTGTAGGTTTCCTAGCCATGGACATGAGATGTCATTTGATAACGGGATCACATCATTAGGAGAATGATGTGATGGACAAGACCCAAACTATAAACGTAGCATATGATCGTGTCAGTTTATTGCTATTGTTTTCTGCATGTCAAGTATCTGTTCCTATGACCATGAGATCATGCAACTCCCTGACATCGGAGGAGTACCTTGTGTGTATCAAACGTCGCAACGTAACTGGGTGACTATAAAGATGCTCTACAGGTATCTCCGAGGGTGTCTGTTGGGTTGGCATGGATCAAGACTGGGATTTGTTACTCCATGTGACGGAGAGGTATCTCAGGGCCCACTCGGTAATACAACATCACAATGAGCCTTGCAAGCAATGTGACTAAAGTGTTAGCCACGAGATCTTGTATTACGGAACGAGTAAAGAGACTTGCCGGTAACGAGATTGAACTAGGTATAGAGATACCGACGATCGAATCTCGGGCAAGTAACATACCGAAGAACAAAGGGAACAGCATACGGGATTAACTGAATCCTTGACATAGAGGTTCGACCGATAAAGATCTTCGTAGAATATGTAGGAGCCAATATGGGCATCCAGGTCCCGCTATTGGTTATTGATCGTAGAGGTGTCTCGGTCATGTCTACATAGTTCTCGAACCCGCAGGGTCTACACACTTAACGTTTGGTGACGATTAGTATAGTTGAGTTATTTTTTTGGTGACCGAAGGTTGTTCGGAGTCCCGGATAAGATCCCGGACATGACGAGGATCTCCGGAATAGTCCGCAGGTAAAGATTGATATATGTGATAATAGTGTGTTGATCTCCGGAAAGGTTCCGGAATTCACCGGAAGGGGTTCCGGATGTTTACCGAAGTGTTCGGGTGCAGCAACACTTTATATGAGCCAAAGGGGTAAAGCCCACGAGGTATTGGAAAGTGCAAAAGGAAGTTTTGCTGCTGCCTTAAGCGGTACTACCGCTGGTAAGGCAGTACTACCGCGTAAGCGGTACTACCGCTTGTGTGAAGCGGTACTACCGCTCAAGCGGTACTACCGCTCGTGAGCGGTACTACCGCTTGTACGCGGTACTGCTGGAATCCGAGTTGGACTCTTTCCGTGCGGGCCAAACCGACCTTGTGCGGGCAAAACCGACCTTGTGGAGGCTTTCTCTCCAAGTTTAGACCCCAGGGCTCAACATATAAATAGAGGGGCAGGGCTAACACACGGGACAGATCAAGATTTCCCAAGCCGTGTGCCGGCAACCCTAACCCTCTAGTTCCTCCCGTCATAATCTCCGTAGTGCTTGGCGAAGCCCTGCAGAAATTGTTCCTCACCACCATCACCACGCCGTCGTGCTGCCGGAACTCATCTACTACTTCATCATCGCTCGCTGGATCGAGGAGGTGAAGGCGTCATCAAGCCGTACGTGTGTTGAACGCGGAGGTGCCGTCCGTTCGGCGCTAGTTCGTGATCGGATCGAGGGACGACTTGCGATTTGGATCGCGGAGACGTTCGACTACATCAACCGCGTTTCTTAACGCTTCCGCTTAGCGATCTACAAGGGTATGTAGATTCACTCTCCCTCTCGTAGGAAAATTTTTTGTGCGCGTAGGAAAATTTTTGTTTCCCATGCAACGTTCCCCAACAGTGGCATCTAAGCTAGGTTTATGCGTAGATGAGATCTCGAGTAGAACACAAAGGAGTTTGTGGGCCTTGATATTCAGATTGCTTCCTCCCTTGGTCTTTTCTTGTTTCGGCGGTATTGTGGGATGAAGCGGCTCGGACCAACATTACTCGTACGCTTACGAGAGACCGGTTCCTTCAACTGACATGTAACTTCGTTGCATAAAGATGGCTAGCGGGTGTCTATTTCTCCCACTTTAGTCGGATCGGATTTGACAAAGGCGGTCCTTGAGAAGGTTGAAAAGCAATTTTTATATCACCGTTATGGTTTTTGCGTAGGTAAGAATCGTTCTTGCTAGATACCCGTAGCAGCCACGTAAAACTTGCAACAACAATTAGAGGACGTCTAACTTGTTTTTGCAGGGTATGTTGTGATGTGATATGGCCAATTTCATGATGAGATATATGTGATGTATGAGATGATCATGTGTTGTATAGAATATCACGACTTGCATGTCGATGAGTACGGCAACTGGCAGGAGCCATAGAGTTGTCTTTAATTATTTTCGTCGTTTTGTTTTACTTTATCACTATGAGTTAGCAATAGTCGTGGAAGCAACAGTCGGCGCGACAACCTCATGGCGACACGTTGATGGAGATCAAGATGATGGAGATCATGGTGTCATGCCGGTGACGATGGAGATCATGCCGGTGCTTTGGAGATGGAGATCAAAAGCACAAGTTCATGGCCATATTATGTCACTTATGATTTGCATGTGATGTTAATCCTTTTATGCATCTTGTTTTGCTTAGGACGACGGTAGCATTATAAGGTGATCCCTCACTTAAATTTCAAGATAAATTGTGTTCTCCCCTCGGGCGGCGCCAGGGCCCCCCGAACCCTAGCTGCCAGACCCCATCCCCTCCATCCCCAGCCACCACTGCTGCCGGCAAGGGCCACGGTGGCGGAAGGCCCGAAGCTATTGGCTCCAGGGCGGGTGGTTGTCGCGGCATCCCCTGTTTGGCGGAAAAGCATTACATGCGGGAAGGCCGGGGGTGGCAGTCAGGGCGGCGTCCCTGCTGTGTGGCGGCGATCGAAGCCTTCATGGCCGACGGTGACCTGAGGTTGGGTGGTGACGGTGGCGGCGCTCCATTCATCGACGGTGGCAGCTGCATGCAGATGGGTGGCATCGATGGCTGTGGATCTGGCGTCCTGTCTAGATCCTTCTCAATATGGCCTTGCCCGGCCGGTGGCGCGAGGAGGACCGGTGAGGGGCGGTTGGAGGCTCCCTGCCGGCGTGCCGACGGTGGCCCCGTCTCCACGGCGAGGCCCCCTTTGGCTCGACCCAACTGCGAGATCGGGGGGACGTAACTTTCGGTGAAAACCACGCCGACTACGGTCATGGCAGTCGTTGGCAACGTTTGTGACGTCGTTCCCTTCTCGAGGCATCGTTGTTGCAGGTTGTGGCATCCCACTCGTGATGCTCCGGGGGAAACCCTAGATCTCGGTCTACCGGATCGGACGATGATGGTACCTTCGATGCTGTTGTCCCTCTTGAGGGCATCGTTTTGGAGGAACTGCTGGCTGGAGGGGACAAGAGGAGGAGCAGTGTTACATCTACCGCAAGGCCGACGGCGGATCCTGGCGGCATGGCGCTGCAGAGGTTCAGCGATGGGCGCGTGTGGACGGATACGTGCAGGATGGTGTCGTTGTCTAGCGCCATGGTGACGTCGACGGCAGGCCAGGCAAAGTCGATGCGTCAGTTCCTGCTCTTAAGATTGACCGGTGAAAAATGGCGGCAGCAGCCTATGAGAGTGCGTCGATCCGGTGTGCGACTCAGTCCCGGTATGTGGCTGGACTAGGGCATTCGGATTTAGATGTTGGGCTATGGTGCGATGTCTATTTGGTATTCGGCTAGGACATTCGACATACCTTCATCAAGGGGATAGGAGTAGTAACAGGTGTTGTATAGATGGTGGCTCAGGCTTACTGATGTATTATTTTGTATGGTTTTTGTGAATAATTAATAAAATGATTGCATGCATCGTCCAGATGCAGAGGCCGGGGGTCTATCCTCCTTTTCAAAGAAAAAAAAACATCTTACGGACGGAGGGAGTAGTATATAGAGTCTCAATTCACGGACATCAACGAGCAGAAAACTGTGCGTCTGTGCATCTCCGCTGGAACTAGCTGACATTCCTCGTGAGCTGGCTTCTAAGTTAGTGGCCGCACGTTATGGGTGCATCGTTATGGAGCTAGCGACACCTTCTCGTGAACTCTTCGCTCTTTACATTGATCAATACAGGCTGTCTTGCATTGGTCTTGTCTCTCTACAAGTCTGGCTACTCTAGTCATTTTCGTTAGGCTCAGCAGGTTGGCAATGTGATAAAGAATAATAAAAAATAACTGCCAGTCCCTACTTACGGAATACTTGAGCGGGTGATAGTGACCACCAACAGGGAGCACAAATATAAAGAGGTGGGTGATAGTGACCACCGACAGAGAATACAAACTTGAGCCCGTGCTAGTGACCACTTACGAGCAAATTGAAAGAGGCGGTCACTTAATGAAAAGGACTAACATGTATGATCACTATATATATACTCTGGTTGTTATACCGGCACAAACATGATCAAAGCTTTTCCGAAAAAAAAGAAAAGAGCACGGTCCTCTCAGAAAAGATGGCTGTCCGCGCGCAAACATAATCTATTCGCAAATCACATTGATCGCTTGCTTAGCATATTTGAACGCGGAAACTAACAAGGGGCACATGTAAAGACAACGTGGCACGGCACAACGGGTTGCAGTGGTGATCGCAAATAGTCCATAATAGAAGGGTTATCTGTAAAACGGGCAAGAGGTAAGGTTTCCTCACTCTGCCTTACGACATCAATGCCGAGCCCGTCCCGTTGAGCCGCCGTCTGCACGCACCCATGAGCACCCCCCTAAGGAGACACTGCTCGCCCCTGTCTACCTTGACGGTATGGTTTCACGTCCCTTGCCGCGGAAGGCGATGAAGTGGCCGCTGGAGAGCACCTAAGGTACTGTCTGTCGTTGTAGAAGAGGGGTCGATGCGGCCGACATGCCCCACCTCACATGACCCTTCCTTCCCGTGTGGGCAGATGGCGACGACATTTCCCATCCCGCCAATGCAACTCCCTCAACATGTGTCAGGTCCCCGGCACAAGCGCAAGTCGCGAATGCCGTCGCAGCAGCCACGGCATCGATGATGACTACGCCGTCTCCCATCATGGCCAAGAACAGCGCGGTGGTCTCGCGGAGCAGCCCCAGCCGTGCGCACCCGGTTACCGTAAATGTCCAGGAAACCACGTTGGGTGTCGGGCCATCTCCGGCGCCGGCAAAGAGGTCTTGTGCGACCCTGCACCCACGACGTAGAGCACAACAAGGGCGTCACGGATGTCGCGGTGGTGATGGCAGAGGTCTAGCTTCCCTGAGTGGGCCATACCTGTCAGTTTTTGATCAGTAAGTAATTGGCCTTTTCTTTGCCACATCAGCAGTCTTAAAATTGGCCAACTTGTCAGTTTTGACATCAACACATGCTAAGCGAGCGATCATCGTGATTTGGCAAAAAATTAACTCTACACGGGTGCAAATTGCAAAACAAGAAGAAAAACAGCCTTTTCTGCAAGTGATGGCACAAATGTGGTGGTTCTTTGCAATCCACTCCTCCATTGTGCATTCTCATGCCTCAGGCACAGCTTTATATAAACCTCACACACACAACGTTCGACGCATCAGAGCAGATTGACACATAATCCAGCTCTAATGGCGTTGAGGTGCTTGCTACTACTGGCCATCTTCTTTTTGATGGGACCAACAACAACACATAGCGGGGATTCACGGCCACTGGTACCGGCAGTCTTTGTGTTTGGTGACTCGCTGCTCGATGTGGGCAACAATGACTACATCCTCACCGGCGCCAAAGCCAACTTCCCTCCGTACGGCAGGGACTTCAAGAACCATGTTGCTACAGGGAGGTTTGGAAATGGAAAAGTGCTTAGTGATATCATAGGTTAGATTATGTGCACTATCATGCTGTCGGTCTTGCTAGATCCTTAACTTTGAGTTACCGTGCAACATTTGTGATTGCAGGTGAAAAGGTGGGGTTTACCGGCTCTGCCCCGGCATATCTCAGCATGCGTGCAACAGGGCCGAACCTGATGACCGGAGCCAACTTCGCATCAGCTGCGTCGGGCTATTATGATCCCACGGCAATTGAATCCGTAAGTATCATCTATCAGTGCCCTCCCCATCTTCTATTGCCTGAAAAAAAATAGTGGTCAATCAAAGTAATTACAGGTCGTACCATGAAAGTTACAAGCTTTTGGGCTAATATCCAGGGGGGGGATTTTTGATGCAGAATGCCATTCCTTTGTCCCACCAATTGGAATATTTCAAACAGTACAAATCTAAGCTAGCAGTGGTGACCGGGAGCAGTCAGTCTCAGTCAATCATCTCTGGTGCACTCTACGTTATCGGTGCTGGTTCAAATGATTTCATCCGGAACTACTACATCAATCCTTTGCTCTTTAAGACCATGACCGTGGACCAATTCTCTGACCTGATAGTCAACATTGTCAGTAATACCGTCAAGGTAAGCAACATTTTATGGCATTCTCTGCTGCCCTCTTCCTCTTGCTTGGAGCGTTCAGATTATTCTGATCGTGGAAATTTTTGTACCTTTAACTAATTGTAGCAACTTCATGGCTTGGGAGCACGGCGCATTGGTGTGTTTTCCCTGCCACCACTAGGCTGCCTTCCTTCCGAGATCACATTGTTCGGTCATGGGAGGAGCGGGTGTGTCTCCAGGTTCAATCGCGGGGCTCAGATATACAACACGAAGTTAAACATCGCTGTCGATACATTGTCAAGGCAATACCATGATCTCAAGATTGCAGTTCTTGACATCTACACACCTCTATACAACATTGCAAACTCTCCTAGATCACATGGTAGGAATATGACAGATAGGCTACTTAGCCATGGACGCGCGCCAGCCACATTAGTGTTTCTGGCACTCGGCGTACGTGTCGATTCCACTAGTATGTACACGTGTGCTCATCTCATCTGAACTTTTTTTTAATTGTCATTAGGGTTTGTCGAGGCAAGGCGGTCATGCTGTGGAACGGGTACAATAGAGACATCAGTGTTCCTATGTAACCCCCTGTCCATTGGGACTTGCCCGAACGCGACGCTATACGTATTCTGGGACTCCGCCCACCCATCAGAGAAGACAAACCAACTGATAGTAGACTCATTTCTCGCTGAGCTCGGCAGCCTGGTTGCTCAAATCTAGTAGATGGTGGGTATATGCTTCGTTGATTCAGGTGCCAAGGAGATAATACTGCTTGTTGGTTGGTTCATTCAAAATGAAACATTCGTATGCCTATCTGGTTTTCGCATCTGTGTTTTCTGGAAGTTATTGTAGTATGCATGCTTGGGAACCTCATGATTTATTTCGTTACTGTAAGGTCATCATAGACTTGATGTGATTTCTGTGATTCAATAGTTGATGACAAAGTCCTTACAATATAGAAGTAACAAAAGAGGGAGCTAATAGTATCTAGTGGCAAGACACATTTGAGCCTGTTCCCATGTAATCCACTTTGGGCTGTGGTTCTTTCTCTTTGATTTTCCATTGTATTTATAGCATGATGTTTATATAAATATTATGGCTGTATACAATTACATCTATGATTTAGAGACTGGCTTAATTATCTTAAAAAGAAACTGGACAATGTTACTCCATGAATAAGGTAGGCACAAGTATTTCCTACAGGCTACCACAGGAAAAACATATGTTGCATTGTAAGCCGAGCAAAACCACAAAACTACACGACCAAGAAACAATCATCGTGTTACGGCACCGTACTCTGATAAACGCGTGAAATACACTCCTCGGCTTATATGAAGCTTTCGGCAGATTGCGATCAAAATACTCGACTTTTTATGCGGCACATGGCAAACAATCCTACCACATGGCCCGCACTTGACGGTTCCGTGACTGCTGGGGTATAAGCCGAGTGCCCTCCGACGGTTGGTTCAACTTATATATTGCCTTATTTTTAAAAAATACAAAAAATGTTTCGCCTTCCCTAAGCCAAGTGCCCGAAACTAGGCACTTAGTTTACTTTCGGATATATCACGTGGACATCGTCCTGTTTGCCAGTTATCGCGCTACTCTCTGTTCCACTCCTTCGCCTGCACACTTGGCGTAAATGCGTTTTTCTATGACAGGTATATGATGGGTGATGTACAACATGACTGACTTCAAAATAACGTTTAACAATTTCTCACATAACTGAAACAACAAACCAGTTTTTAAAAACCAACAGCTATCTGCACTTCCTAGTATGTGGTGCAAACTTAATACTACTCCCTCTAATTCATATTACTTGTTACAACTTTAGTATAAAGTTGTTTTGAAACTGCGACAAGTAATATGGATCGGAGGGAGTACATTAATTTGTTTATGCAATGTCGTTTTCATTACCGGCGGGCACACTTGTATAAGGCTGATCATAGTGGTGAGTAACTTAGACTAGTGCATATGTATAATAACATAGAAAGCTTCATTTATTACTTTATAGAGATGGTAATGTTACCCCATTTGCCTCTTCCCTCGTTAATTATTTGCCACATCATTTTTTTGCCTATGTGGCATGCATATTACTTCCATTGTGAGCAGCCTAAAACCTGTATGGGTTGTGCTTTAAGGGACTATATTTACCACCGGATTTGAGCAGCCTACTACACAGTTGTGAAGCGGGCGATCACAATTAAGGTGAGGTACCTGGTGCTCTTGGCCATCTTCCTCTTCTTGGGACCAATGACACACAGCAAGGAAGACCGACCACTTGTGGCTGTGGCGACACACTCCACGACATAGGTAACAATGATTACATAACCACCTTGTTGAAGGCAAACATGGCTCCCTATGGCAGGGACTTCAAGCACCTTATCGCTACAGGGATGCAGGGGCGAAGCCAGGATTTGAGCATTTGGGGGGGGGGGGGGGGCATATAGCAACAATACAAAACTACATTTCTAAATTTATGTGTAGAATTACGGATTGCTAGCAGACCAATCAAACTACTTAATTATAGTCTTCATCTTCACTATTAGAAGATAATAAAATAGATATATGGTATATCTTTCATTTTCACAAAATAAGTCGAAAGATAAAATAAATATGACGAAGCGATCCTGATGACATATAAATAAATTATATTTCCGATTATTTATTTTTCTCTAGTCAACAATTTGTAAGTGATCTAATATAATCTGTAACTGTTAGCTTAGTTGTCGGTAGTGATACCTTGAGATCTGAGATTGGGCGCATTATGCTAAGATGTTCACATATCAACTGAACTAAGATTGTGGACATTATGTGCAGCAAGATTCTCTGTGAGATCTATCCCCCGGTTGGATTTGCATCTTCAACTGTGGAGTTAGAGTTTGTAGTGATTGACTTGAAGAAATTACTTATCCATAGCTTCTTCCTTTTCATGACCTATATGCAATTCTCATATTAGTACAAAGCAAATATATAACCTGTAATTAATCTACTAATAATTGATTAATTGGTGTCAAGGTTTGTGTAATCAAACTGACAATACCTCCGCCGCCCCGCTGACCGTAGTTCGTATACTCCTAGAATCTTACTCAGATTTAATGCGTGTCAAGCGACAGCTTTGCTAATTACCGAAAAGCGACGGCGCGACGAACGGGGGCCCGACGACAACGAAACCCTAGCGCATCGCGCGCAGCGTCGGCGCGGAAGACTGCCTCCGCCTCTGCAGGGAAGTTTGGAAATGGAAAAGTGCTTATCGATGTGTTGAGCACGGTTGTTATTGCATGTACATTAGGCCGTTAGGATCTCGTTTATTTATTTTCTAGTCTAACGATATCTCCCGATCCTTCCCTTGTATATCAGATACGGTTGAGATCTCGCAGCCCTTGTACTCTATATATGATATGTCATATAAGCAATACAATCATCAATCCAAATATTGTCAAACCACAAGGTGTGAGATACCGATACTTTCCTAATCTAAAACCCTTCCGCTGCCACCGCCACTTTGTGTCGCCGCTGCCGCATAACAGCCACAGCCTTCCTACCGCCGCAACCTCCCTTGTCATCGTAGCCTCCCTTCCACCACAACTCCCACCCTCCTCGGCCGTCGCACCCCTTCTGCCACCACCACCCATCTCTTATACCCCACCCCTCCCTCTACAGTCGCACCACCTCTCTGTTCCTTACTCCCCAACCAGACGCCATGGCCTCCCCATCTCCTCTCTTTTCGGAGAATCAAACCTTTTCACCGGCCCCGATCCCATCTCCTCCCAGGACATATGCGATCTAAATATCCTCGATCGCGTTCCCGTCCATCTCTCCCAAGAGGAACCCTCCTACTACTGTGGGAAGACCTAATTCAACCTCGTCTTCTGCGATTACCACCTTCAAGAGCTCATCGACGGCTCCGTCGACGCCAAGGCAATGAAGTTCGACCCCGAGTGGTCGGCCGTCGAGGCCATCCTCATTCGCTGGTATTACTTAACCATCTCGAAGGACCTTTTTCACGGTGGTGCGGGATGACGATATCACGTACTCGGTTTGGATGAAGCTCAATGGCCTCTTCACCGACAACCGGCTTCAGCGGCTCGTCTTTCTCCAACGGGAATTCTTCGAGTGCCATCAAAACAAATCCTCCGTGGAGGACTTTTGCATGCGCCTGAAGCGTGTCTGGGATGAGCTTCGCGACATCGGTGAGAAGGTCTCCGACGACTTGCTCCTCAGCACCCTCGTCGCCGGCCTCAATGAGGAGTTCAACAACGCCACGTCGAACCTCATGCTCATCCCTGACCCGACCTTCTCGAGGGTCGTCGCTTACCTGCGCTTGGAGGAGCGCCGGATGAAGCAGCTCAATGCGAGGGTCGTCCACACCGTCCTCGCCACGGGCACCTCGCGCGGTGCGCCTGCTCCACAACAGCCAACGGCCCCCTTCCACCCGCCGTCGCCATTCCCGTCCCCCCCTACAGGGGGCACCGGTGCCCACCTCCTGCCACCGATCGCAGCGGCCGCCATGGCAAAGGTTGCTGCAAGGGCCAGCAGCGGGCGGCCAACGCGCGCGGGGGGGGGGGGGGGGGGGGGGGGGGGGGGGGGGGGTGTGCCTCGGGCCACCCCGCAGCAGCAGCCCGCGTCACGGTAGTCCTTTGGGCACAATTCGTGGACCGGCGTCGTCGACGCTTATTCCATGCCGGTGCCCGGCGAGCCGGTCCCCGGCCTCCTTGGTCCTCATCCGGCTGCGCATCAAGCCTACTTCGCCGCTCTGTAGTAGTACCACGAAAACGACGACGATGATGACCCGGCCAGGTGTACCATGTCACCGTCCGCTACAAATTAGTTTAGGGTTTGTAAGTTTTAGATGAACGGACGAAATATCGTCCGGTTTATGTAAATTATGTCCAAATATATGCCTGTTTAAATGAATTTTGTTGTGTTTACATGAATTATGTCCGAATGTATTTGTATTAATGTTGGCGGAGGTTTGGGACAAGCGTTGGATGGCCGATTACCGTATCACTGTCCACGAACAAGTCTGAACTCGTCTGGAGACAAATACTATGTCTGTTTTGGGATCTTGCGTTGGATATGCCGTGAGCCCCTGAGTGCTGGAACCTGGATCTACCCTCGAGTTGTTGTGTGTATCAATAGAGAAGTCGACACCTTGCAAAGTGCAATTTGGTCAAGTCCTTGTCGTGTCCGACCGATGCGTTCTCGCAAGACGTCACAAAATTATATTAGGAGAGAAGAAAACTCACCAGGAAATTCTAACCGATCGATAGTATGTATGTTTTCCCGTGCATGCGTGTGTGTGTGTTCACGATGTTGCTCATTTTTACGTATTTCTTTGAGCATGGTCCAAGACATGTTTCATGTGCGTGTGCTTGACTATCTCATTTCCGGTATCTGCAGGCACTCCTTTTCATTTTGAACCGATCTGCGGGCACTCCCGTATACATACATAAAATGATAAAACTCACGGAAGGACCATCTTGCTGCTTTCACGCAACTCCATATATTTGTCCCGCAGAGTCCAATGGCCATGAGGTGCTTGCTCCAGCTGCTCCCCATCTTCCTAGTTTTGGCCGGACAAATGGAACATTGCGGCGAAGCATGGCCACAGGTGCCGGCACTCATGGTGTTTGGCGACTCCCTGGTCGACGTAGGTAACAACGACTACATTCTCACCGCCGCAAAAGCAAACGCCCCTCCGTATGGCCGTGACTTCAAGGACCATGTCGCCACCGGGAGGTTCAGCAACGGCAAGCTGCTTAGCGACATCATAGGTTCCGTAGACTTGTTAATCAGTTCAAGGCCATGTGTCTAGTCTGTTGGGACAAACCCATATGCCCTAGCTAGCTCTCCCTCTCTGCACTCGAACGGAGGTGGAAGACGATGGACACAGGACACAATTTTTCGGGGCCGGCGCACGAACGCCGCCGTGGGCGCACGAACGCCCCAATCTTTTCTTTGTATTCACAGGCTACATGCTCGGCAACTCCAGGTACAAACACACTCGTGGCCGGGCCTTTTGTAGTCCCACGGCAGCGCAGCTCCCACGTTACCTGTGCGCACGTACGCACGAACGCCTGCTGACTCCGCTGCTCGCGAGCGATCCGCTCGGCCACGCGCACGACGCGCTCACCGTGGCCGCTCGCAACAGACCCACTAACTACCTCCTGCATGCATGCGCTAACAACCATGCCTAGCGGCCACCAAGTTCGGCCTGGCTAGCTAGCACCGGCTCTCACGCCTACCCAGCGACACACACGCATGCCATGAGCACACACAACGCACGCACGCGCCACACACGCCATGGACTCGACCGTGCACTCACACCGGTCGCCACCATCACGGGCATGGCTTGCTGCTAACATTCACGCCCCAAGCCATGACCCTTGCACATGTCAGGCTCGTCGTCGACGTCGCGCCATGGCCGCTCCTATGGCCTCCTCGACGCTTGACGCTGCACTCCGCCGTGATCAGCATGGGGCTTTTATACCTGGGCCTACGCGGGGCACGACCCGCACGCTCCCTACCCAGCCGGCGCCCCGATCGGCCCGCTCCGCCCGCGGCCACCACGCGCACAGACGCGCACGGCTCGCGGCGAGCCCGCACGATCACGCCCACCCCTCGTCTTCTTCCTCGGCGATCGTCGCCGCGCTCCACACGCCTCCAGCTCACGCCCATGCCGCGCACTGACGCAGGCAACGCGGCCAGCCCGACGAGTCCAGGACGCGGTCCTCGACGCCTCGCTCCACCGCTGCATTCGCCACCCTCCACACGCCTCCAGCTCGCGCCATGATCGCGCTACGACGCGATCAACGCGGCCAGCTCGGCGCGCCCAGGACGTGGTCTTCTTCTTCGGCGAGACTTCCCGAACCCGATGCTCTAATGCCAATTGTTGGGACAAACCCATATGCCCTAGCTAGCTCTCCCTCTCTGCACTCGAACGGAGGTGGAAGACGATGGACACAGGACACAATTTTTCGGGGCCGGCGCACGAACGCCCCAATCTTTTCTTTGTATTCACAGGCTACATGCTCGGCAACTCCAGGTACAAACACACTCGTGGCCGGGCCTTTTGTAGTCCCACGGCAGCGCAGCTCCCACGTTACCTGTGCGCACGTACGCACGAACGCCTGCTGACTCCGCTGCTCGTGAGCGATCTGCTTGGCCACGCGCACGACGCGCTCACCGTGGCCGCTCGCAACAGACCCGCTAACTACCTCCTGCATGCATGCGCTAACAACCACGCCTAGCGGCCACCAAGTTTGGCCTGGCTAGCTAGCACCGGCTCTCACGCCTACCCAGCGACACACACGCATGCCACGAGCACACACAACGCATGCACGCGCCACACACGCCATGGACTTGAGCGTGCACTCACACCGGTCGCCACCATCACGGGCATGGCTTGCTGCTAACATAGTCTAAGAAAAAAAACAAAAGGTTCAGCTCATAATGCGTTGAAATGCAACTTAATTCTGTGGTTGTAGGTGAAAAGGTTGGGTTTAATGGCTCCCCTCCTGCATATCTCGACCTACGGGCGTCAGGGCAGAACCTTCTGCTAGGAGCAAACTTTGCATCTGCCGGAGCCGGCTACTATGATCCCACCGCATTTATACTTGTAAGTAGGAGTAACAATTGATTGGTGGCCTCTCTAGAGAATAAAATTCTTACATTGAGAAGCATGTTAGATCCTTCAGGGCCATGTTACTTTATCAACTCATGGATCATGCATAAATTGGTTGTTACAGTTTTGCGAACACAATTACTTTGTCATGCAGCATGTCATCTCTTTGTCGCGACAACTAGAGAACTTCAACGACTACATATCTAAGCTGGAAGTGGAGGCGGGCAGTAGACAGGCTCAGTCTATTATTACGAACTCACTCTACATCATCAGCGCTGGTTCAACGGACTTCGCCAACTACTACATAAACCCATTGCTTTTCAAGACTCGGTCAGCCAACCAGTTCTCTGATCTCCTCATCGGGATCTTCAATAACACCGTGATGGTAAGACAGAGCACCCATGGAGAGCACACATGAAATGATTTGCTTAAATCATGTAATTTTTTTACTTTGAATTGACTGTAGCAACTTTATGGTATGGTAGCACGACGCATTGGTGTTTTCTCGTTGCCACCGTCGGGCTGCTTTCCCTTAGCGATCACGGTGTTTGGCCTCGGCAGCAACAAGTGTGTGCAAAGGCTCAACAATGACTCTGAGAGGTACACCATGAAGTTCAATGCAGTTGTCGAGGCATTGTCCAAACGGCACAATGATCTCAAGATTGTGGTTCTCGACGTCAACAAACCTCTATGCAGCCTTTCCACCAATCCGAAGGCACAAGGTGGGATACATTGGCATCATGCATCCATTTCATCTCTTTTTATATATTATTGTTATTATCATCATCATCATCATCATCATCATCATCATCATCATCATCATGTTTTGCACCTTGGCACTGCAGGTTGTGTGCTCGTTCCAACTGAATGTTCTTTTTTCTTTGGATTTAGGGTTCAGCGATGCGAGGAGGGCATGCTGTGGGATGGGACTACTGGAGGGAGGGGTGTTCCTCTGTAATAGCAAGTCTATTGGTACTTGCTCAAATGCTACAACATATGTGTTTTGGGACTCTCTTCATCCGTCCGAGGCCGCGAATGAAGTGATTGTTGATTCGTTCACAAATGACATCAACCAGCTTGTTACATAAATGATTGGAGCTAGTCTGCCGTACTCTAGTGCTCTGTTTTTATTACATAGTACTACTCCTTGATCGTGTCAAAAAGGTCTTACATTTTGAGACAGAGTGAGTATTTGTCATCACACAACAGTGATGTGGGTGTCTTGAAATAAAACAATGATGACTGGTTTCCTATAAAAACAACGATGCTTAATTAACCGTGAAAGTCTTATATTAGCTATACCCCTAGAGCCATGTCCATCTGAAATGAGAGATGGCTCAATCACTAACTTTATCTCTCTGTTATCATTCAGAATAAAGTCTTATTACTGTAAAAATAGGTTTTATTTGGTTGTTGATTTTCTATTCTGCTCTCTGTTATCTCGAAGCATGCTTCCACCCAACTTTATTATATAGTATAAAGCAACAACACAGTACAATATAGTATACGGAAGAACGACACAATGTGGTGAGAAAATCTTCTTACAAAACGGATCGAAAGATATAACGAGAACCATAGAGCTAGCCTAAGACCCCGCCTAGGACCGGCCGACGACGTCAAAACTCCATGGCAACGCCCCAAAGAGGGTGACGGCGCGATGCGTCACTGCTGTCGAGTCCGAGAACAGACAAGGGTTTTCACCCGGTGCCCTAGCACATGAATGAGACTCACGACTAAGTCTTCAAGAAGAGAACGACACCCACACGTGTTGCCATCGTCTATGAGTGCGTCGGCCTTTTTGGTCTTGACGACCACATCATCGACATACGCCTCCGCGGTTGCCCCGATCTATGGCTGCAGACATGTCTGTATTGTCCGCTGATATGTCCCCATGCACACTTTTAACCCGAAAGGCATTGTGATGATGCAGAAGGGCACATATGGTGTGAAAAATGAGGTGGAGTCTTGGTCAGACACCCTTTATTTTAATCTGGTGGTACCCGGAATATGCAGCCAAAACCCAAAGAAGGTCATGCCCATCCGTTGCATCGACAATCTGGTTGATGCATGGCAAAGGAAACGGATCCTTCGGGCACATCTTGTTGACGGCCTTGAAATCGATGAAAAGGCAGCACGTCATGTTCTTGTTCGGCACCATGACCGTGTTTGATAACCAGTCGGGGTGCATGACTTTTCAGATGAAGCCGACCTCCAGGAGCTTGGCCTGCTCTTCGCCCATAGCCTAACGCTTGGGCTCCGAAAACCTGCACAATGCATGCTAAATCGACTTGGAGCCAGGTATAATATTCAGGTTGTGCTCCGCAATGTTCCTTGGGATACCTGGTATATCGGAAGGAAAATTATATCGCAATTCTCACGGAGGAAGGTGCGAAGCGCGCTTTTCTATTTGAGATCCAGGTCGGTTCCCATCAAGGTCGTCTTGGTCAGGTCCTCGGGGTCGAACTGGAACTTGATAATGTCGTCACCGAGTTGGAATGACGTTGACTTCTTGCGCTTGGTAAGGATGATGTCGTCCTTGGTCTTCATATCGAGCGACACCAAAATTTCCCTCCTTGACTGAGGCACCGAAATTTCTCTCCCTACCGTTGGGCGCTAGTGCAGCAAACAGAGGAGATGCGTGTGTACGTGCTCACCGACGGGTCCTAGAGGGAATGAAGCTTCGCTCTAGCAGGCTACGCGTGAGGGGGAAGGAATAGATCGGTTTCGGGACCTTTTTCACGCACGACAAGAGTTATAATTCAGAAATAGTTTCTATGGTATCTTACCAAAAAAAGATTTCGACGGAGGACATAGTTCTACCAAAAAATATTTTAAGTATATATTCAGAAAAAAATGTATTATTTTCTTGGTTGTGTGAGAAAACATGTTCTTGGAGATATGAAACAATGTTCGCCATGCTAACATATATGTTCAAAAGTGTAAAAACATAGTTGTACTGTTTGTCCTCTTTTAGTTAAACAACATATTTTGCACGAATCTCAATGTAGCTCGTCATCAACTAATCTCAACATATTCTCAAGCGGCTAGAAGCCGATTTTTCTGTGGCCAACATCTGTTACTTGACAGATCGATCACTCATGATTTAGCTCCACATATGTGCGGTGAGCCCATCATGTAACGGCGGACCACACACACATGCAAGCGCATCTATCTAACTTACTACTCCCAAATTGCGGTGAACCCACCTCCGTTGTTGCATCGATCCATCTACCATCGACTGATCTCTCCAATAGTCGCAACATCGGTTTGTCCTTGGTCCTTGGTCCTCATTCTCGCCCAATGTCACAACTCGTCGGTTGCATCTCAGCTCATGAGTTTCAGAAATTCAAGCACCAGTTCGAGCAAAAAATAGCTAGTTGCCGAGCCATCGCAGCTCACTGCGCTGCCGGTTGTAGTTTTTCGTGGTTCTCATTGCAGCAAGGCGTGGCGCCGATTGTAGCAAAAATCAGAATGCCAGGTTATGCGATGTAGCAAAACGCGATGCCGGTTGTAGCCGGATGGAATGCAAGTTATAGCAATTTGTGATGCCCGTTGTAGCATGTAGCAAAAAACCACGGCGCCGGGTGTTGCTTGAAGAAGCGCCATTGTCATCGCTGCCCCCTGTCAATACACTCGCCGTCCATGCTTGTAGCTTCCGATGAAACTGGTTGCAACTCCTCCATCCATGGTTGCAGCCCCTTTCGCCACCGTTTGCAGCATGCTCGGTGGCCAACGTTGTAGCTCGCCGTCCCCAGTGGCCAGCGAGGGACATCACGCGGTCCTGCCGTCCCGACGCCCATGACCTCGCCAAACGCCAATAGAAATGGGTGTGCGCGCGTGCCAGCACGGATACGACGCTCATGGCGAGGAGGGAGTGGTCCATAGCGTAAACAACGACATGGGAAAAAGCATCCATGGCGGCAACGAAGCAAAAAGGAGAGGAAAGGCACGTCGATGGCAACCTCCAGAAAATGCAAAGCGAGAGGAAGAGAGATGATCGAAGACGAAAATGAGTGTACGAGAAGCCGCTTAAAGAGATAGGATTAATGTCTCACGGTTGACACTCCCTTGTGGAAACAAAGAAAAAATAGCGTGCTATGTCAGAATAGCGTGGCCCTTAAAATATGCTATATGCTATATGACCTTATAGCATTGCTATTAACTAGACATTGTACACTAATCTATTTAGTGAGGCCTATTATTAGCGATGCTATAGCACCCTAGTTTTCCATTGTGTGGAACAATATTGATACAATTTGTTCCAATGTATGGAAACAAATTTCGTTGTATCTGTAGATTATCTTTAGTTGGCTCAGGATAGAATGAGCACAGATATATCTGGTGTCGTTGATTTGGTCGCCAAAACATTTTGCATGGGTAGTAATAAATGCCTCGCACCAAAAGAAAGGCAGAATGAGATTTCTTTTGGAAAAGGAAGAATAAGATACATTGCTCATTTTTCATCACATCTGATAGATAAACTTGATCTTCCTTTCCATATTTACCATAGAAAGGTTCCATGCTATCCATCCATGTTGTATATCTATACTGATGTCGTACTCTGTCAGTAGACCGAGCAAGGCGATGGCAACCAACAGCCTTCGTGGTTTCCTAGTTTTCCTGGCCGTGAAGGTCTGCCTGCTAGTGGTGACGATGATGGCGGCATCGTCGATGGTACAGGCCAGACCCGAGCCCTCCTCGCCGTCGATCTGCTGCCTCAACAACCTATGTGTTGCATGCCCAACGAAGTCGCCATGGCATTCGCCAGCAAGCCTTGATCCGTTTTTTCATTCGACCTCCTCCCACAGAAGTAATAATCCATTAAAGATGGCAACCAACATTTGTTGCCGTCTCTTAAATATAACGACAACACATATGTCGCCATCTGGCATGTGTCGGCGTAGATTAAATGAATTCCAGCGCTGCTGCATCTTCGTACCTTGTTGGTTACATCGATAATAAAATGGGAGGAGGTTGTATCATCCAGCTGCTTTTGAGTGTGCTGCAGGATGAGCTCGCGCTTTTATATGTTCACTCTGGATTTTTCTAGTTTCCATTATATTTTTGGCCTCCTTTGGAGTAAATGTGGCAATTTCATGTAAGTTTTTCTAAGTTGATCAAGAAATAATTACTTCCAAACTAACCCAATTATACACCTCACTTATAAAACATGTAATAACAAATATATATTCACTGGACGAAAGAATGATCGCGTTAGTTAACCTAGATGACGCTTGTGCACTGTTTTTTTCTTGGAGGCGTCATTTTTGGAGAATTTGAACTTCGGGTGTTGTGGTGGTTTATGCTGCAGTTACTAGGATTTGATCACTGTAGCGGGATCTTTTTTTCTTCCTCCTCTTCTTCATTTTGTTTAGGGGATGTGTGCATCCATGATGTCTATAGGACATTTCGTTGTTGCAGAGGCCGGATGTAATTGGTAACTTCGCAATATTAATATATTCGCCTTCTAAAAAAAGTTAACTTAGATGGCAACCTTTAACATGCTCCCTCTTACCCTCTCTTTTAGGTAAGAAGGTAAGAGTTAATCGGAGCACTCATTAATGAGATCAACAGCTCAGATCTATTATATACTCTTACCTCTCATGTGAAAAGAGGGGGTAAGAGGGAGCATGTTAAAATGCTCTACTTAGATACCTTAGGCAGTGCATTCACTTTTAGGTAGTATGCTCATCTAGGATTTCATTAACAAATTCATGGAATGGAAGGAGATCACTTGGTCTAACAAACAACCATAGCCCAACTATTTTTAATAATAAATATATTGATGCACTGAATGCATGGAAACCTAGCCCCCGCATTGTCCTCGAGGGCGACACGGGTGGTGGTGCCGTTGCTCCTTCCCTAGCGCTTCTCGGCCTTGCCTGTCCCTCGACTCCACTGGCTGGGGTCGCCGGGGCAATGCCCCTTGCGGTGGTCAGCGGCAGCGGGTTCTCTCGCGGTGGTCACAGAGATCTCGCATCATGCCGCCACCGGTCTGGCCCAACCTTGTACCAGCATCCTCCTCCTGTGCTGCTCATCCGCCGGAGGTGCCCGACCACGTGGCTCCCGGCCTAGGCGGTTGCTGTCGTGCACATAGGTGCCTGAGAAATCGGGTCGACTCCAGCATTGCTTTTGGTGACTAAGGCAGAGCCTCTAGAGTCCAGACAGACGCCACTAGCACTCTCACCTCCATGAATCGTTCCCTTGTCGTTGACTATGTGCCGCTGTGTAGAGCCCGCGTGGTGGGTGGTGGCGGGGCGACGCGTTTCTGGTGGGTTTATGCATCACGGAGGAGGCTTTGCGGGAAACCTCTTCGGCCTGCGGCCACTATCTGGCTATAGATTGCTATGACCATTGAAAGGTCTCCAGATTCGATGGTTCACTTCGTAGTGAGATGCAAACTATGATGACGGCTTGACACAGAGGGATGGGTGTACATCGACGGCGTCGCACATCGCATGTAGGTGCTGCGATTATGGAAAAGGGTGGCGACAATACATGAGTGACGACGACGGTGGTGCTACTCGAGCACTCGGTCTCGAGCTCCGGGGTGAAATTCTAGGTATGACCCAAATTGGGTATACATATAAAAGTGACCAGAACTATGTCGTTGTCAGTTGCACGCAAGTTGCAACAATCGTAAACTGTTTACAGGTGGGTCGCATGCAACTCGCACTCATAAAACTAATTGAAAATAAAAACAAAATAAAAGATCAAGCCTGCCCCAATTAAGTACGGGTTGGGACAGTTGCAAATGTGCATGGACTGTGTCATGTGCAGCGACTCATTTGAAACTTGTAGATGTGACCCCATTTCAAAGCTTGCCGATCGCAGATATGATCGCTTGGGAGTATTTTTGTTTCCCTTGCCTACATATAGCTTTAGTGTTATATGATTTTGCTATTTACTGGTGTTTTCTTTTGTGTGTGCATTGGTGTGTTTTTTTTTTGCGGGGTAAAGGGGATTGTATTGATTAAGTAAGAGTCACATTACAATCCCGAAGGAGAAGGCCTAAAATTTCTTCAGGACCTGATCCTAACCATACCACAGTTCGACCCTCCTGTCGACCAAATCTAGCGAGAAGATGGCTGGCATAGTTCTGGCCACGGGGTATTTTACTAATAGTGAGACTTCTGCCCGAGCTCAAGAGGTGCTTCATCTTGCTGATAAGGTGTCGCAGGTGCGAGCAGTCCCGGGACTTGTTGTTAATCATGCTAACGAGCTCGGCAGAATCAGTCTCCACCAACACATCCTGCTGGCTCCATTGTAAGGCAAGGGATATGCCCTCCAGGCAAGCACACAACTCAGCTTCCAATGCAGAACCACAATGCCGCAAGGAGCGACACGATGAGAACACAATTTGTCCCTGCGCATCCCGCAGGATCATACCAGCCCCTGCCGCTCCAGTGGATTCCAGAAAAGCACCATCCACGTTCAGCTTCACCTTCCCATCTGGTGGTTTCTCCCAAGCCATGGCCTCCTCAGGTAGCCTTACAGGGGCCATCTGGTGTGTGCATTGGTGTTGATTGGGTTCATCTTAACTATGAGGAGACCAGATGTGTGTTTATTGTGTTTGTATCCTTTTGGTGCTCCAATTTGAGTCAATAAAATCTACCTCTGGTCCAAAAAATATTGATGCCGCCGATAGTTATTAGATTCCTCACCACCGTCTGACGAGTTAATAGATTACTAGATATCTATGATCGTGTCCGGTTATTTTTTATATATATTTAAATTTCTTTGACATTGCACTTTATGGACCCTTTGGAGTTGAATGTGTCTGCAGTAATTGAAGTGTCTAAAACTAGAATGACTAGCATATAGTACACCGTCATTACCGTCATGCAGGCCGTGAGTGGATCGAGTTTTTAGCACCTTGACTAGTCGCTAGTGGATGAGACAACGGGGTCACAAACAGTGAGCTGTGGTTCAGCTCAGTAGCCCCCGTCCCATGTGGTTGACTCGGTGTAGCTCAACAAACAGCCGAATGGGTCGGCGGATGCGTGATCCATGGGTCCTGGTCGCCGTTGGCACGTCGCGAGCTGCCCCACGGCTTGGGCTACTTGCTCCGAGCTACCGGCGCCGAGGCACACGCATGCGCTTGGGCCTTGGGAGTTCGTAGTACTCCCTCCGTCCAGATGCCTAGGACATCTAACCAAGGTGCGTGGAGATTGAATGAAGAATGCTAAACCAATCACTAGGTTTGTTTTTCATGTCATTAATTCCTAAAGAACAACATGCAAATGATATTTAATGCATCAGCCAATGAAAATAGCAGCATGTAAAATAAAAATTAATGATCACGGGAAATAAAAAACTCCTTTTACGCATTGTGACTTATATATTTGGACTACTGAATCTTCGTTAGATGCACTATGCATCTGGACGGAGGGAGTATCAGAAATTCAGAATCCATCGGGTGATCGCTGCTCTGCCGTAGGAGTCATGCCCGGATTTCTCTGTTCACGACGCCACGTTCTAACCTGCATGGACAACGACTAGTCAGTCAAGCGCTCGAGCAGTGTCAAGAGAAGTATTACGGCTCCATTTTGACAGGAAAATGGAGAAGTCTCTCGCGTTCCGCTTCTATATGCTGTAATGAAAACTAGATCATCGATGACTCGCGTTGTTGCGTCCATCTATTTCTTCAGTAGAATGGTAGGAACTTATGCATAAGTACATGGACATAGAAATTTTCATATATGGAGAGACATGCAAAATAGATTAGCATAAACAGACCCATATATTGGTCAGTAATTGATAAATGGAAAGTTAAGCCTACAGTTGGATAATTATTTTTAGTATGGAGTGAAAGACTGGGCGTGCAACTAATTAATTACAACGGGACATTATTCAAGCTATGAAGATTCATCACCTGGTCCAATAATTGCAATTCATTTCCCCCGCAAAGTCATGATTAATACAATTTATCACTTAAAAAGATGAAATTGAGGATCAAATGTCATTCTTCTCTATAACTAGGAGTACTTGCTAAGAGGAACTAACAAACAAAAGAGTTTTATGTACCTTGACTCACTTTAAATCTTTCTATAGTCAACCAATAAATCATATTAATTCTCAGATTATGCATTAGTTGGTGGATTTAACTTGCCCACAATATCATTCATTGTGAACATAGAATAGCTCAACTTCGGATGACATTTCTACACCAAAATTAGCGCCAAATTCGATAATATAGTTCAAACCAAGTACATGGATATGTAGTGAACGCCTAATTTAAAAAGGTTGTAAGCTTAGCTGAACGAACTTGATAGTTAAAACCATGTCACGATCAATCAAAACAAACTAATCAACAATAGTGATGTTTGGGAATGGGCAACTGATATATATATATATATATATATATATATATATATATATATATAGTAATACTATTCATCACCCAGGGTGCAAAATAAGTTATTCTTCATCCGAGGTAATCTTAAGATCGTTTTATAAATAAATTACATTTGGTATACAAATAGATTGATTCACTACGTAAAAATTTGGCATAAGAAAACAAAATTATTAGTCATAAGACCATAAAATTTACATTTTATGTATATTTTACACTATGTTTTACGTTCGTAATTTTACGTAACATAAAATATTTTTTACGGTGGTCTAATATTTTCTTACGTTCTCTTTTTATGTATGAAGTAAGAAAAAAATACGGGACGTAAAAATACTGTGTATTGATGTTAAAATAGAGGGGGCGAAGAATAACTATTCCTCACCCAGGGTGACGAATATATATATATATATATATATATATATATATATATATATATATATATATATATATATATATATATATATATATTCTGTTATTGTGTGTCTGCTCATGAGAAGGAAAGGTTTAGGTGTCTGGTTAAAGAAGTAAGATTTATGAAGTCAAAAAACTGAGAACATATATAACTCAACAAGGTTCATATGAGGTTGCAAGTTTGCATAGATAAATAGCTCGGATTAACATGGTAGTAAGGTCACTAAAGTGGTCTGGTATATCTTTTGGGCTAGAAAAGTCAGAAGTTACAGAAAAATTGTAGGGCAGGAGCTAATAGTTTATTACGATATATTCAATGTGTTCGTATGGCTTAATCGGTATTCATCTCTAATTGCTCCATTTCTTATTGATGTCATCTAAAGACATTGCAACCTGCACTTATAGATGCCCAAAATATGAATCATGTGTAGGCAACAGGGAACTAAGAAGACAAATTCTGCTTGACACTAAAGAAGATATTACAATATAGTACACCGTGGGTAGCGGGCCGTGATGCGGGGGGCACGTCCCTATTTGTGATGAACAGGACATTGCTCCGGGAGATCGGGTCGTGCTCGGACCCGCTTGCTCGCCTATCGCAGCTTGTCGCCTGGTTGGGGTCTTGGTGCCTCGATGCCAGACTGGAATTCAGCCGCTAGAGCCGCTGTGTGTTCCTCAGTCCGGAGCGAGCGTTCTGTATTGCCATTGACGGTGATGACCCCCTTTGGCCCAGGCATCTTGAGCTTCAGGTATGCGTAGTGGGGAACGGCGTTAAAGCGAGCGAACGCTGTACGACCGAGCAGTGTATGATAGCCACTGCGGAAAGGTACTATATAGAAGATCAAGTCTTCGCTACAAAAGTTATCGGGCGAGCCGAACACTACTTCCAGCGTCACGGTAACCAAGCAGCGTGCTTCGACACCGGGGATGACTCCCTTGAAGGTAGTGTTGCTGGGTTTAATTCTCGACGGGTCGATACCCATATTTTTTACTGTGTCTGAGTAAATCAGATTAAGGCTACTTCCTCCGTCCATAAGGACTCTAGTCAGGTGGTACCCATCGATGATGGGGTCCAGGACGAAGGCGGCCGAGCCTCCATGACGGATGCTGGTCGGGTGATCCCTACGATCGAAGGTGATCGGGCAAGCCGACCACGGGTTAAACTTCGGGGCTATGGGCTCTACGGCGTAAACCTCCCGAAGTGCGCGTTTCCTCTCCTTTTTGGGTATATGTGTGACATATATCATGTTCACAGTTTTGACCTCGGGAGGGAATTGCTTCTATCCACCATTGTTTGGCCCGCGAGGTTCTTCATCGTCCTCGTTGCGCGGGCTCTTTCTTTGTTCCTCGGCTGTGAGCTTGCCAGCCTGTTTGAACACCCAACAGTTTCTGTTGGTGTGGGTGGCCGGCTTGTCTTGTGTGACGTGGATCTGGCAGGGCCTATCCATGATTTTGTCTAAAGCGGTAGGTCCATCCCTGTTCCCTTTAGAGGGCTTCTTCCGTTGTCCGGGTTTTGAGTTGCGGAAACCGGCGTTTACGGCCGTGTCTTCCGAGTCGCCGTTGCTATGACGGCGTTTATTTTTGTTCCGCCTTGGCTTTCCGTTACTGTTCCACACTTCGGAGGTGCCAGGGTCTTCGGGATTATGGCTTCGGCGAGCTAGCCAGTTGTCTTCGCCCGCGCAAAAGCGGGTCATAAGTGAGGTGAGGGCAGACATCATTCCCGGCTTATCCTGGCCGAGCTGGCGAGCTAGCCATTCGTCCCGGATGTTGTGTCTGAACGAGGCTATCGCCTCGGCGTCCAGACAGTCGACGATCTGGTTCTTCTTAGTTAGGAACCGATTATAGAACTGCATGGCTGATTCGCCAGCCTTCTGGACGACGTTACTTAGGTCGGAAGAGACCGGGGGCCGGATGTAAGTGCCTTGGAAGTTAGACCAGAAGGCGTCTTCGAGTTCCTCCCAACTCCCATTGGAGTTCTCGGGTTTACTGTTTAACCAGTGAAGAGCTGGTCCCTTCAGTTTGAGTGGTAGGTATTTGATAGCGTGGAGATCGTCTCCTCTTGCCATATGGATGTGAAGGAGGAAGTCCTCGATCCATACGGCTGGGTGCGTCGTTCCGTCGTATGATTCTATGTTTACGGGTTTAAACCCTTCGGGGAACTAGTGCTGCGTGACCTCATCTGTGAAACAAAGTGGGTGTGCGGCGCCTCTGATCCGGGCTACGTCACGCCGAAAGTCGGCTATTAACTGGGCCCGGTATTGTTCCCGGCTTTTGTGGTTGCGGTCGAGCCATGATTGGTAGCCATCCCATCTAGCGGGGGAGCGTCCCCTAGATGTGTAAATGGATCTGGTGTGACCTGCCCTATAGTCCAGGTCCTGCCGTAGATCGTAGCGATCCTCAAGCTGTGCTGGCCCCTTTCCCCTCCTACGAGTTGACGCGGGCCAGTATTCGGCGTCTCTAGCCACCCTGTCCCGTCCTCGAGGGGGGCGGTCTGGCTGGTCGTACTGGGAGCGCCTGGGAGATTCGGGCTCAAGGGCCTCGTCATCGAATTGCGGCAGCAGGCGCGGGCGCGGGTAACTCTTGTTTTGGTCTGCCCGCTCAATGTCGATCCCTTCTTCGGCTGCCAGGACTTTGGTCCATCTGTTGTTGATTGTGTCTTGCTCAGCTTTGAGCTGCTGCTGCTTTGCCTTTAAGCTCCGAGCGGTGGCTATGAGTTGTTCCCTGAATCGTTCTTGGTCCTCGGGGTTTTCGGGGACGGTGAAGTCTGTTGGAAATATGCCCTAGAGGCAATAATAAATTGATTATTATTATATTTCCTTGTTCATGATAATCGTTTATTATCCATGCTATAATTGTATTGATTGGAAACTCAAATACATGTGTGGGTACATAGACAACACTGTGTCCCTAGTAAGCCTCTAGTTGACTAGCTCGTTGATCAAAAGATGGTGTAGGTTTCCTAGCCATGGACATGAGATGTCATTTGATAACGGGATCACATCATTAGGAGAATGATGTGATGGACAAGACCCAAACTATAAACGTAGCATATGATCGTGTCAGTTTATTGCTATTGTTTTCTGCATGTCAAGTATCTGTTCCTATGACCATGAGATCATGCAACTCCCTGACATCGGAGGAGTACCTTGTGTGTATCAAACGTCGCAACGTAACTGGGTGACTATAAAGATGCTCTACAGGTATCTCCGAGGGTGTCTGTTGGGTTGGCATGGATCAAGACTGGGATTTGTTACTCCGTGTGACGGAGAGGTATCTCAGGGCCCACTCGGTAATACAACATCACAATGAGCCTTGCAAGCAATGTGACTAAAGTGTTAGCCACGAGATCTTGTATTACGGAACGAGTAAAGAGACTTGCCGGTAACGAGATTGAACTAGGTATAGAGATACCGACGATCGAATCTCGGGCAAGTAACATACCGAAGAACAAAGGGAACAGCATACGGGATTAACTGAATCCTTGACATAGAGGTTCGACCGATAAAGATCTTCGTAGAATATGTAGGAGCCAATATGGGCATCCAGGTCCCGCTATTGGTTATTGATCGTAGAGGTGTCTCGGTCATGTCTACATAGTTCTCGAACCCGCAGGGTCTACACACTTAACGTTTGGTGACGATTAGTATAGTTGAGTTATTTTTTTGGTGACCGAAGGTTGTTCGGAGTCCCGGATAAGATCCCGGACATGACAAGGATCTCCGGAATAGTCCGCAGGTAAAGATTGATATATGTGATAATAGTGTGTTGATCTCCGGAAAGGTTCCGGAATTCACCGGAAGGGGTTCCGGATGTTTACCGAAGTGTTCGGGTGCAACAACACTTTATATGAGCCAAAGGGGTAAAGCCCACGAGGTATTGGAAAGTGCAAAAGGAAGTTTTGCTGCTGCCTTAAGCGGTACTACCGCTGGTAAGGCAGTACTACCGCGTAAGCGGTACTACCGCTTGTGTGAAGCGGTACTACCGCTCAAGCGGTACTACCGCTCGTGAGCGGTACTACCGCTTGTACGCGGTACTGCTGGAATCCGAGTTGGACTCTTTCCGTGCGGGCCAAACCGACCTTGTGCGGGCAAAACCGACCTTGTGGAGGCTTTCTCTCCAAGTTTAGACCCCAGGGCTCAACATATAAATAGAGGGGCAGGGCTAACACACGGGACAGATCAAGATTTCCCAAGCCGTGTGCCGGCAACCCTAACCCTCTAGTTCCTCCCGTCATAATCTCCGTAGTGCTTGGCGAAGCCCTGCAGAAATTGTTCCTCACCACCATCACCACGCCGTCGTGCTGCCGGAACTCATCTACTACTTCATCATCGCTCGCTGGATCGAGGAGGTGAAGGCGTCATCAAGCCGTACGTGTGTTGAACGCGGAGGTGCCGTCCGTTCGGCGCTAGTTCGTGATCGGATCGAGGGACGACTTGCGATTTGGATCGCGGAGACGTTCGACTACATCAACCGCGTTTCTTAACGCTTCCGCTTAGCGATCTACAAGGGTATGTAGATTCACTCTCCCTCTCGTAGGAAAATTTTCTGTGCGCGTAGGAAATTTTTTGTTTCCCATGCAACGTTCCCCAACAGTGGCATCTAAGCTAGGTCTATGCGTAGATGAGATCTCGAGTAGAACACAAAGGAATTTGTGGGCCTTGATATTCAGATTGCTTCCTCCCTTGGTCTTTTCTTGTTTCGGCGGTATTGTGGGATGAAGCGGCTCGGACCAACATTACTCGTACGCTTACGAGAGACCGGTTCCTTCAACTGACATGTAACTTCGTTGCATAAAGATGGCTAGCGGGTGTCTATTTCTCCCACTTTAGTCGGATCGGATTTGACAAAGGCGGTCCTTGAGAAGGTTGAAAAGCAATTTTTATATCACCGTTATGGTTTTTGCGTAGGTAAGAATCGTTCTTGCTAGATACCCGTAGCAGCCACGTAAAACTTGCAACAACAATTAGAGGACGTCTAACTTGTTTTTGCAGGGTATGTTGTGATGTGATATGGCCAATTTCATGATGAGATATATGTGATGTATGAGATGATCATGTGTTGTATAGAATATCACGACTTGCATGTCGATGAGTACGGCAACTGGCAGGAGCCATAGAGTTGTCTTTAATTATTTTCGTCGTTTTGTTTTACTTTATCACTATGAGTTAGCAATAGTCGTGGAAGCAACAGTCGGCGCGACAACCTCATGGCGACACGTTGATGGAGATCAAGATGATGGAGATCATGGTGTCATGCCGGTGACGATGGAGATCATGCCGGTGCTTTGGAGATGGAGATCAAAAGCACAAGTTCATGGCCATATTATGTCACTTATGATTTGCATGTGATGTTAATCCTTTTATGCATCTTGTTTTGCTTAGGACGACGGTAGCATTATAAGGTGATCCCTCACTTAAATTTCAAGATAAATTGTGTTCTCCCCTCGGGCGGCGCCAGGGCCCCCCGAACCCTAGCTGCCAGACCCCATCCCCTCCATCCCCAGCCACCACTGCTGCCGGCAAGGGCCACGGTGGCGGAAGGCCCGAAGCTATTGGCTCCAGGGCGGGTGGTTGTCGCGGCATCCCCTGTTTGGCGGAAAAGCATTACATGCGGGAAGGCCGGGGGTGGCAGTCAGGGCGGCGTCCCTGCTGTGTGGCGGCGATCGAAGCCTTCATGGCCGACGGTGACCTGAGGTTGGGTGGTGACGGTGGCGGCGCTCCATTCATCGACGGTGGCAGCTGCATGCAGATGGGTGGCATCGATGGCTGTGGATCTGGCGTCCTGTCTAGATCCTTCTCAATATGGCCTTGCCCGGCCGGTGGCGCGAGGAGGACCGGTGAGGGGCGGTTGGAGGCTCCCTGCCGGCGTGCCGACGGTGGCCCCGTCTCCACGGCGAGGCCCCCTTTGGCTCGACCCAACTGCGAGATCGGGGGGACGTAACTTTCGGTGAAAACCACGCCGACTACGGTCATGGCAGTCGTTGGCAACGTTGGTGACGTCGTTCCCTTCTCGAGGCATCGTTGTTGCAGGTTGTGGCATCCCACTCGTGATGCTCCGGGGGAAACCCTAGATCTCGGTCTACCGGATCGGACGATAATGGTATCTTCGATGCTGTTGTCCCTCCTGAGGGCATCGTTTTGGAGGAACTGCTGGCTGGAGGGGACAAGAGGAGGAGCAGTGTTACATCTACCGCAAGGCCGACGGCGGATCCTGGCGGCATGGCGCTGCAGAGGTTCAGCGATGGGCGCGTGTGGACGGATACGTGCAGGATGGTGTCGTTGTCTAGCGCCATGGTGACGTCGACGGCAGGCCAGGCAAAGTCGATGCGTCAGTTCCTGCTCTTAAGATTGACCGGTGAAAAATGGCGGCAGCAGCCTATGAGAGTGCGTCGATCCGGTGTGCGACTCAGTCCCGGTATGTGGCTGGACTAGGGCATTCGGATTTAGATGTTGGGCTATGGTGCGATGTCTATTTGGTATTCGGCTAGGACATTCGACATACCTTCATCAAGGGGATAGGAGTAGTAACAGGTGTTGTATAGATGGTGGCTCAGGCTTACTGATGTATTATTTTGTATGGTTTTTGTGAATAATTAATAAAATGATTGCATGCATCGTCCAGATGCAGAGGCCGGGGGTCTATCCTCCTTTTCAAAGAAAAAAAAACATCTTACGGACGGAGGGAGTAGTATATAGAGTCTCAATTCACGGACATCAACGAGCAGAAAACTGTGCGTCTGTGCATCTCCGCTGGAACTAGCTGACATTCCTCGTGAGCTGGCTTCTAAGTTAGTGGCCGCACGTTATGGGTGCATCGTTATGGAGCTAGCGACACCTTCTCGTGAACTCTTCGCTCTTTACATTGATCAATACAGGCTGTCTTGCATTGGTCTTGTCTCTCTACAAGTCTGGCTACTCTAGTCATTTTCGTTAGGCTCAGCAGGTTGGCAATGTGATAAAGAATAATAAAAAATAACTGCCAGTCCCTACTTACGGAATACTTGAGCGGGTGATAGCGACCACCAACAGGGAGCACAAATATAAAGAGGTGGGTGATAGTGACCACCGACAGAGAATACAAACTTGAGCCCGTGCTAGTGACCACTTACGAGCAAATTGAAAGAGGCGGTCACTTAATGAAAAGGACTAACATGTATGATCACTATATATATACTCTGGTTGTTATACCGGCACAAACATGATCAAAGCTTTTCTGAAAAAAAAGAAAAGAGCGCGGTCCTGTCAGAAAAGATGGCTGTCCGCGCGCAAACATAATCTATTCGCAAATCACATTGATCGCTTGCTTAGCATATTTGAACGCGGAAACTAACAAGGGGCACATGTAAAGACAACGTGGCACGGCACAACGGGTTGCAGTGGTGATCGCAAATAGTCCATAATAGAAGGGTTATCTGTAAAACGGGCAAGAGGTAAGGTTTCCTCACTCTGCCTTACGACATCAATGCCGAGCCTGTCCCGTTGAGCCGCCGTCTGCACGCACCCATGAGCACCCCCCTAAGGAGACACTGCTCGCCCCTGTCTACCTTGACGGTATGGTTTCACGTCCCTTGCCGCGGAAGGCGATGAAGTGGCCGCTGGAGAGCACCTAAGGTACTGTCTGTCGTTGTAGAAGAGGGGTCGATGCGGCCGACATGCCCCACCTCACATGACCCTTCCTTCCCGTGTGGGCAGATGGCGACGACATTTCCCATCCCGCCAATGCAACTCCCTCAACATGTGTCAGGTCCCCGGCACAAGCGCAAGTCGCGAATGCCGTCGCAGCAGCCACGGCATCGATGATGACTACGCCGTCTCCCATCATGGCCAAGAACAGCGCGGTGGTCTCGCGGAGCAGCCCCAGCCGTGCGCACCCGGTTACCGTAAATGTCCAGGAAACCACGTTGGGTGTCGGGCCATCTCCGGCGCCGGCAAAGAGGTCTTGTGCGACCCTGCACCCACGACGTAGAGCACAACAAGGGCGTCACGGATGTCGCGGTGGTGATGGCAGAGGTCTAGCTTCCCTGAGTGGGCCATACCTGTCAGTTTTTGATCAGTAAGTAATTGGCCTTTTCTTTGCCACATCAGCAGTCTTAAAATTGGCCAACTTGTCAGTTTTGACATCAACACATGCTAAGCGAGCGATCATCGTGATTTGGCAAAAAATTAACTCTACACGGGGTGCAAATTGCAAAACAAGAAGAAAAACAGCCTTTTCTGCAAGTGATGGCACAAATGTGGTGGTTCTTTGCAATCCACTCCTCCATTGTGCATTCTCATGCCTCAGGCACAGCTATATATAAACCTCACACACACAATGTTCGACGCATCAGAGCAGATTGACACATAATCCAGCTCTAATGGCGTTGAGGTGCTTGCTACTACTGGCCATCTTCTTTTTGATGGGACCAACAACAACACATAGCGGGGATTCACGGCCACTGGTACCGGCAGTCTTTGTGTTTGGTGACTCGCTGCTCGATGTGGGCAACAATGACTACATCCTCACCGGCGCCAAAGCCAACTTCCCTCCGTACGGCAGGGACTTCAAGAACCATGTTGCTACAGGGAGGTTTGGAAATGGAAAAGTGCTTAGTGATATCATAGGTTAGATTCTGTGCACTATCATGCTGTCGGTCTTGCTAGATCCTTAACTTTGAGTTACCGTGCAACATTTGTGATTGCAGGTGAAAAGGTGGGGTTTACCGGCTCTGCCCCGGCATATCTCAGCATGCGTGCAACAGGGCCGAACCTGATGACCGGAGCCAACTTCGCATCAGCTGCGTCGGGCTATTATGATCCCACGGCAATTGAATCCGTAAGTATCATCTATCAGTGCCCTCCCCATCTTCTATTGCCTGAAAAAAAATAGTGGTCAATCAAAGTAATTACAGGTCGTACCATGAAAGTTACAAGCTTTTGGGCTAATATCCAGGGGGGGGATTTTTGATGCAGAATGCCATTCCTTTGTCCCACCAATTGGAATATTTCAAACAGTACAAATCTAAGCTAGCAGTGGTGACCGGGAGCAGTCAGTCTCAGTCAATCATCTCTGGTGCACTCTACGTTATCGGTGCTGGTTCAAATGATTTCATCCGGAACTACTACATCAATCCTTTGCTCTTTAAGACCATGACCGTGGACCAATTCTCTGACCTGATAGTCAACATTGTCAGTAATACCGTCAAGGTAAGCAACATTTTATGGCATTCTCTGCTGCCCTCTTCCTCTTGCTTGGAGCGTTCAGATTATTCTGATCGTGGAAATTTTTGTACCTTTAACTAATTGTAGCAACTTCATGGCTTGGGAGCACGGCGCATTGGTGTGTTTTCCCTGCCACCACTAGGCTGCCTTCCTTCCGAGATCACATTGTTCGGTCATGGGAGGAGCGGGTGTGTCTCCAGGTTCAATCGCGGGGCTCAGATATACAACACGAAGTTAAACATCGCTGTCGATACATTGTCAAGGCAATACCATGATCTCAAGATTGCAGTTCTTGACATCTACACACCTCTATACAACATTGCAAACTCTCCTAGATCACATGGTAGGAATATGACAGATAGGCTACTTAGCCATGGACGCGCGCCAGCCACATTAGTGTTTCTGGCACTCGGCGTACGTGTCGATTCCACTAGTATGTACACGTGTGCTCATCTCATCTGAACTTTTTTTTAATTGTCATTAGGGTTTGTCGAGGCAAGGCGGTCATGCTGTGGAACGGGTACAATAGAGACATCAGTGTTCCTATGTAACCCCCTGTCCATTGGGACTTGCCCGAACGCGACGCTATACGTATTCTGGGACTCCACCCACCCATCAGAGAAGACAAACCAACTGATAGTAGACTCATTTCTCGCTAAGCTCGGCAGCCTGGTTGCTCAAATCTAGTAGATGGTGGGTATATGCTTCGTTGATTCAGGTGTCAAGGAGATAATACTGCTTGTTGGTTGGTTCATTCAAAATGAAACATTCGTATGCCTATCTGGTTTTCGCATCTGTGTTTTCTGGAAGTTATTGTAGTATGCATGCTTGGGAACCTCATGATTTATTTCGTTACTGTAAGGTCATCATAGACTTGATGTGATTTCTGTGATTCAATAGTTGATGACAAAGTCCTTACAATATAGAAGTAACAAAAGAGGGAGCTAATAGTATCTAGTGGTAAGACACATTTGAGCCTGTTCCCATGTAATCCACTTTGGGCTGTGGTTCTTTCTCTTTGATTTTCCATTGTATTTATAGCATGATGTTTATATAAATATTATGGCTGTATACAATTACATCTATGATTTAGAGACTGGCTTAATTATCTTAAAAAGAAACTGGACAATGTTACTCCATGAATAAGTTAGGCACAAGTATTTCCTACAGGCTACCACAGGAAAAACATATGTTGCATTGTAAGCCGAGCAAAACCACAAAACTACACGACCAAGAAACAATCATCGTGTTACGGCACCGTACTCTGATAAACGCGTGAAATACACTCCTCGGCTTATATGAAGCTTTCGGCAGATTGCGATCAAAATACTCGACTTTTTATGCGGCACATGGCAAACAATCCTACCACATGGCCCGCACTTGACGGTTCCGTGACTGCTGGGGTATAAGCCGAGTGCCCTCCGACGGTTGGTTCAACTTATATATTGCCTTATTTTTAAAAAATACAAAAAATGTTTCGCCTTCCCTAAGCCAAGTGCCCGAAACTAGGCACTTAGTTTACTTTCGGATATATCACGTGGACATCGTCCTGTTTGCCAGTTATCGCGCTACCCTCTGTCCCACTCCTTCGCATGCACACTTGGCGTAAATGCGTTTTTCTATGACAGGTATATGATGGGTGATGTACAACATGACTGACTTCAAAATAACGTTTAACAATTTCTCACATAACTGAAACAACAAACCAGTTTTTAAAAACCAACAGCTATCTGCACTTCCTAGTATGTGGTGCAAACTTAATACTACTCCCTCTAATTCATATTACTTGTTACAACTTTAGTATAAAGTTGTTTTGAAACTGCGACAAGTAATATGGATCGGAGGGAGTACATTAATTTGTTTATGCAATGTCGTTTTCATTACCGGCGGGCACACTTGTATAAGGCTGATCATAGTGGTGAGTAACTTAGACTAGTGCATATGTATAATAACATAGAAAGCTTCATTTATTACTTTATAGAGATGGTAATGTTACCCCATTTGCCTCTTCCCTCGTTAATTATTTGCCACATCATTTTTTTTGCCTATGTGGCATGCATATTACTTCCATTGTGAGCAGCCTAAAACCTGTATGGGTTGTGCTTTAAGGGACTATATTTACCACCGGATTTGAGCAGCCTACTACACAGTTGTGAAGCGGGCGATCACAATTAAGGTGAGGTACCTGGTGCTCTTGGCCATCTTCCTCTTCTTGGGACCAATGACACACAGCAAGGAAGACCGACCACTTGTGGCTGTGGCGACACACTCCACGACATAGGTAACAATGATTACATAACCACCTTGTTGAAGGCAAACATGGCTCCCTATGGCAGGGACTTCAAGCACCTTATCGCTACAGGGATGCAGGGGCGAAGCCAGGATTTGAGCATTTGGGGGGGGGGGGGGGGGGGGGGGGGCATATAGCAACAATACAAAACTACATTTCTAAATTTATGTGTAGAATTACGGATTGCTAGCAGACCAATCAAACTACTTAATTATAGTCTTCATCTTCACTATTAGAAGATAATAAAATAGATATACGGTATATCTTTCATTTTCACAAAATAAGTCGAAAGATAAAATAAATATGACGAAGCGATCCTGATGACATATAAATAAATTATATTTCCGATTATTTATTTTTCTCTAGTCAACAATTTGTAAGTGATCTAATATAATCTGTAACTGTTAGCTTAGTTGTCGGTAGTGATACCTTGAGATCTGAGATTGGGCGCATTATGCTAAGATGTTCACATATCAACTGAACTAAGATTGTGGACATTATGTGCAGCAAGATTCTCTGTGAGATCTATCCCCCGGTTGGATTTGCATCTTCAACTGTGGAGTTAGAGTTTGTAGTGATTGACTTGAAGAAATTACTTATCCATAGCTTCTTACTTTTCATGACCTATATGCAATTCTCATATTAGTACAAAGCAAATATATAACCTGTAATTAATCTACTAATAATTGATTAATTGGTGTCAAGGTTTGTGTAATCAAACTGACAATACCTCCGCCGCCCCGCTGACCGTAGTTCGTATACTCCTAGAATCTTACTCAGATTTAATGCGTGTCAAGCGACAGCTTTGCTAATTACCGAAAAGCGACGGCGCGACGAACGGGGGCCCGACGACAACGGAACCCTAGCGCATCGCGCGCAGCGTCGGCGCGGAAGACTGCCTCCGCCTCTGCAGGGAAGTTTGGAAATGGAAAAGTGCTTATCGATGTGTTGAGCACGGTTGTTATTGCATGTACATTAGGCCGTTAGGATCTCGTTTATTTATTTTCTAGTCTAACGATATCTCCCGATCCTTCCCTTGTATATCAGATACGGTTGAGATCTCGCAGCCCTTGTACTCTATATATGATATGTCATATAAGCAATACAATCATCAATCCAAATATTGTCAAACCACAAGGTGTGAGATACCGATACTTTCCTAATCTAAAACCCTTCCGCTGCCACCGCCACTTTGTGTCGCCGCTGCCGCATAACAGCCATAGCCTTCCTACCGCCGCAACCTCCCTTGTCATCGTAGCCTCCCTTCCACCGCAACTCCCACCCTCCTCGGCCGTCGCACCCCTTCTGCCACCACCACCCATCTCTTATACCCCACCCCTCCCTCTACAGTCGCACCACCTCTCTGTTCCTTACTCCCCAACCAGACGCCATGGCCTCCCCATCTCCTCTCTTTTCGGAGAATCAAACCTTTTCACCGGCCCCGATCCCATCTCCTCCCAGGACATATGCGATCTAAATATCCTCGATCGCGTTCCCGTCCATCTCTCCCAAGAGGAACCCTCCTACTACTGTGGGAAGACCTAATTCAACCTCGTCTTCTGCGATTACCACCTTCAAGAGCTCATCGACGGCTCCGTCGACGCCAAGGCAATGAAGTTCGACCCCGAGTGGTCGGCCGTCGAGGCCATCCTCATTCGCTGGTATTACTTAACCATCTCGAAGGACCTTTTTCACGGTGGTGTGGGATGACGATATCACGTACTCGGTTTGGATGAAGCTCAATGGCCTCTTCACCGACAACCGGCTTCAGCGGCTCGTCTTTCTCCAACGGGAATTCTTCGGGTGCCATCAAAACAAATCCTCCGTGGAGGACTTTTGCATGCGCCTGAAGCGTGTCTGGGATGAGCTTCGCGACATCGGTGAGAAGGTCTCCGACGACTTCCTCCTCAGCACCCTCGTCGCCGGCCTCAATGAGGAGTTCAACAACGCCACGTCGAACCTCATGCTCATCCCTGACCCGACCTTCTCGAGGGTCGTCGCTTACCTGCGCTTGGAGGAGCGCCGGATGAAGCATCTCAATGCGAGGGTCGTCCACACCGTCCTCACCACGGGCACCTCGCGCGGTGCGCCTGCTCCACAACAGCCAACGGCCCCCTTCCACCCGCCGTCGCCATTCCCGTCCCCCCCTACAGGGGGCACCGGTGCCCACCTCCTGCCACCGATCGCAGCGGCCGCCATGGCAAAGGTTGCTGCAAGGGCCAGCAGCGGGCGGCCAACGCGCGCGGGGGGGGGGGGGGGGGGGGGGGGGGGGGGGTGTGCCTCGGGCCACCCCGCAGCAGCAGCCCGCGTCACGGTAGTCCTTTGGGCAGAATTCGTGGACCGGCGTCGTCGACGCTTATTCCATGCCGGTGCCCGGCGAGCCGGTCCCCGGCCTCCTTGGTCCTCATCCGGCTGCGCATCAAGCCTACTTCGCCGCTCTGTAGTAGTACCACGAAAACGACGACGATGATGACCCGGCCAGGTGTACCATGTCACCGTCCGCTACAAATTAGTTTAGGGTTTGTAAGTTTTAGATGAACGGACGAAATATCGTCCGGTTTATGTAAATTATGTCCAAATATATGCCTGTTTAAATGAATTTTGTTGTGTTTACATGAATTATGTCCGAATGTATTTGTATTAATGTTGGCGGAGGTTTGGGACAAGCGTTGGATGGCCGATTACCGTATCACTGTCCACGAACAAGTCTGAACTCGTCTGGAGACAAATACTATGTCTGTTTTGGGATCTTGCGTTGGATATGCCGTGAGCCCCTGAGTGCTGGAACCTGGATCTACCCTCGAGTTGTTGTGTGTATCAATAGAGAAGTCGACACCTTGCAAAGTGCAATTTGGTCAAGTCCTTGTCGTGTCCGACCGATGCGTTCTCGCAAGACGTCACAAAATTATATTAGGAGAGAAGAAAACTCACCAGGAAATTCTAACCGATCGATAGTATGTATGTTTTCCCGTGCATGCGTGTGTGTGTGTTCACGATGTTGCTCATTTTTACGTATTTCTTTGAGCATGGTCCAAGACATGTTTCATGTGCGTGTGCTTGACTATCTCATTTCCGGTATCTGCAGGCACTCCTTTTCATTTTGAACCGATCTGCGGGCACTCCCGTATACATACATAAAATGATAAAACTCACGGAAGGACCATCTTGCTGCTTTCACGCAACTCCATATATTTGTCCCGCAGAGTCCAATGGCCATGAGGTGCTTGCTCCAGCTGCTCCCCATCTTCCTAGTTTTGGCCGGACAAATGGAACATTGCGGCGAAGCATGGCCACAGGTGCCGGCGCTCATGGTGTTTGGCGACTCCCTGGTCGACGTAGGTAACAACGACTACATTCTCACCGCCGCAAAAGCAAACGCCCCTCCGTATGGCCGTGACTTCAAGGACCATGTCGCCACCGGGAGGTTCAACAACGGCAAGCTGCTTAGCGACATCATAGGTTCCGTAGACTTGTTAATCAGTTCAAGGCCATGTGTCTAGTCTGTTGGGACAAACCCATATGCCCTAGCTAGCTCTCCCTCTCTGCACTCGAACGGAGGTGGAAGACGATGGACACAGGACACAATTTTTCGGGGCCGGCGCACGAACGCCGCCGTGGGCGCACGAACGCCCCAATCTTTTCTTTGTATTCACAGGCTACATGCTCGGCAACTCCAGGTACAAACACACTCGTGGCCGGGCCTTTTGTAGTCCCACGGCAGCGCAGCTCCCACGTTACCTGTGCGCACGTACGCACGAACGCCTGCTGACTCCGCTGCTCGCGAGCGATCCGCTCGGCCACGCGCACGACGCGCTCACCGTGGCCGCTCGCAACAGACCCGCTAACTACCTCCTGCATGCATGCGCTAACAACCATGCCTAGCGGCCACCAAGTTCGGCCTGGCTAGCTAGCACCGGCTCTCACGCCTACCCAGCGACACACACGCATGCCATGAGCACACACAACGCACGCACGCGCCACACACGCCATGGACTCGACCGTGCACTCACACCGGTCGCCACCATCACGGGCATGGCTTGCTGCTAACATTCACGCCCCAAGCCATGACCCTTGCACATGTCAGGCTCGTCGTCGACGTCGCGCCATGGCCGCTCCTATGGCCTCCTCGACGCTTGACGCTGCACTCCGCCGTGATCAGCATGGGGCTTTTATACCTGGGCCTGCGCGGGGCACGACCCGCACGCTCCCTACCCAGCCGGCGCCCCGATCGGCCCGCTCCGCCCGCAGCCACCACGCGCACAGACGCGCACGGCTCGCGGCGAGCCCGCACGATCACGCCCACCCCTCGTCTTCTTCCTCGGCGATCGTCGCCGCGCTCCACACGCCTCCAGCTCACGCCCATGCCGCGCACTGACGCAGGCAACGCGGCCAGCCCGACGAGTCCAGGACGCGGTCCTCGACGCCTCGCTCCACCGCTGCATTCGCCACCCTCCACACGCCTCCAGCTCGCGCCATGATCGCGCTCCGACGCGATCAACGCGGCCAGCTCGGCGCGCCCAGGACGTGGTCTTCTTCTTCGGCGAGACTTCCCGAACCCGATGCTCTGATGCCAATTGTTGGGACAAACCCATATGCCCTAGCTAGCTCTCCCTCTCTGCACTCGAACGGAGGTGGAAGACGATGGACACAGGACACAATTTTTCGGGGCCGGCGCACGAACGCCCCAATCTTTTCTTTGTATTCACAGGCTACATGCTCGGCAACTCCAGGTACAAACACACTTGTGGCCGGGCCTTTTGTAGTCCCACGGCAGCGCAGCTCCCACGTTACCTGTGCGCACGTACGCACGAACGCCTGCTGACTCCGCTGCTCGCGAGCGATCCGCTTGGCCACGCGCACGACGCGCTCACCGTGGCCGCTCGCAACAGACCCGCTAACTACCTCCTGCATGCATGCGCTAACAACCACGCCTAGCGGCCACCAAGTTTGGCCTGGCTAGCTAGCACCGGCTCTCACGCCTACCCAGCGACACACACGCATGCCACGAGCACACACAACGCATGCACGCGCCACACATGCCATGGACTTGACCGTGCACTCACACCGGTCGCCACCATCACGGGCATGGCTTGCTGCTAACATAGTCTAAGAAAAAAAACAAAAGGTTCAGCTCATAATGCGTTGAAATGCAACTTAATTCTGTGGTTGTAGGTGAAAAGGTTGGGTTTAATGGCTCCCCTCCTGCATATCTCGACCTACGGGCGTCAGGGCAGAACCTTCTGCTAGGAGCAAACTTTGCATCTGCCGGAGCCGGCTACTATGATCCCACCGCATTTATACTTGTAAGTAGGAGTAACAATTGATTGGTGGCCTCTCTAGAGAATAAAATTCTTACATTGAGAAGCATGTTAGATCCTTCAGGGCCATGTTACTTTATCAACTCATGGATCATGCATAAATTGGTTGTTACAGTTTTGCGAACACAATTACTTTGTCATGCAGCATGTCATCTCTTTGTCGCGACAACTAGAGAACTTCAACGACTACATATCTAAGCTGGAAGTGGAGGCGGGCAGTAGACAGGCTCAGTCTATTATTACGAACTCACTCTACATCATCAGCGCTGGTTCAACGGACTTCGCCAACTACTACATAAACCCATTGCTTTTCAAGACTCGGTCAGCCGACCAGTTCTCTGATCTCCTCATCGGGATCTTCAATAACACCGTGATGGTAAGACAGAGCACCCATGGAGAGCACACATGAAATGATTTGCTTAAATCATGTAATTTTTTTACTTTGAATTGACTGTAGCAACTTTATGGTATGGTAGCACGACGCATTGGTGTTTTCTCGTTGCCACCGTCGGGCTGCTTTCCCTTAGCGATCACGGTGTTTGGCCTCGGCAGCAACAAGTGTGTGCAAAGGCTCAACAATGACTCTGAGAGGTACACCATGAAGTTCAATGCAGTTGTCGAGGCATTGTCCAAACGGCACAATGATCTCAAGATTGTGGTTCTCGACGTCAACAAACCTCTATGCAGCCTTTCCACCAATCCGAAGGCACAAGGTGGGATACATTGGCATCATGCATCCATTTCATCTCTTTTTATATATTATTGTTATTATCATCATCATCATCATCATCATCATCATCATCATCATCATCATCATCATCATGTTTTGCACCTTGGCACTGCAGGTTGTGTGCTCGTTCCAACTGAATGTTCTTTTTTCTTTGGATTTAGGGTTCAGCGATGCGAGGAGGGCATGCTGTGGGATGGGACTACTGGAGGGAGGGGTGTTCCTCTGTAATAGCAAGTCTATTGGTACTTGCTCAAATGCTACAACATATGTGTTTTGGGACTCTCTTCATCCGTCCGAGGCCGCGAATGAAGTGATTGTTGATTCGTTCACAAATGACATCAACCAGCTTGTTACATAAATGATTGGAGCTAGTCTGCCGTACTCTAGTGCTCTGTTTTTATTACATAGTACTACTCCTTGATCGTGTCAAAAAGGTCTTACATTTTGAGACAGAGTGAGTATTTGTCATCACACAACAGTGATGTGGGTGTCTTGAAATAAAACAATGATGACTGGTTTCCTATAAAAACAACGATGCTTAATTAACCGTGAAAGTCTTATATTAGCTATACCCCTAGAGCCATGTCCATCTGAAATGAGAGATGGCTCAATCACTAACTTTATCTCTCTGTTATCATTCAGAATAAAGTCTTATTACTGTAAAAATAGGTTTTATTTGGTTGTTGATTTTCTATTCTGCTCTCTGTTATCTCGAAGCATGCTTCCACCCAACTTTATTATATAGTATAAAGCAACAACACAGTACAATATAGTATACGGAAGAACGACACAATGTGGTGAGAAAATCTTCTTACAAAACGGATCGAAAGATATAACGAGAACCATAGAGCTAGCCTAAGACCCCGCCTAGGACCGGCCGACGACGTCAAAACTCCATGGCAACGCCCCAAAGAGGGTGACGGCGCGATGCGTCACTGCTGTCGAGTCCGAGAACAGACAAGGGTTTTCACCCGGTGCCCTAGCACATGAATGAGACTCACGACTAAGTCTTCAAGAAGAGAACGACACCCACACGCGTTGCCATCGTCTATGAGTGCGTCGGCCTTTTTGGTCTTGACGACCACATCATCGACATACGCCTCCGCGGTTGCCCCGATCTATGGCTGCAGACATGTCTGTATTGTCCGCTGATATGTCCCCATGCACACTTTTAACCCGAAAGGCATTGTGATGATGCAGAAGGGCACATATGGTGTGAAAAATGAGGTGGAGTCTTGGTCAGACACCCTTTATTTTAATCTGGTGGTACCCGGAATATGCAGCCAAAACCCAAAGGAGGTCATGCCAATCCGTTGCATCGACAATCTGGTCGATGCATGGCAAAGGAAACGGATCCTTCGGGCACATCTTGTTGACGGCCTTGAAATCGATGCAAAGGCAGCACGTCATGTTCTTGTTCGGCACCATGACCGTGTTTGATAACCAGTCGGGGTGCATGACTTTTCAGATGAAGCCGACCTCCAGGAGCTTGGCCTGCTCTTCGCCCATAGCCTAACGCTTGGGCTCCGAAAACCTGCACAATGCATGCTAAATCGACTTGGAGCCAGGTATAATATTCAGGTTGTGCTCCGCAATGTTCCTTGGGATACCTGGTATATCGGAAGGAAAATTATATCGCAATTCTCACGGAGGAAGGTGCGAAGCGCGCTTTTCTATTTGAGATCCAGGTCGGTTCCCATCAAGGTCGTCTTGGTCAGGTCCTCGGGGTCGAACTGGAACTTGATAATGTCGTCACCGAGTTGGAATGACGTTGACTTCTTGCGCTTGGTAAGGATGATGTCGTCCTTGGTCTTCATATCGAGCGACACCAAAATTTCCCTCCTTGACTGAGGCACCGAAATTTCTCTCCCTACCGTTGGGCGCTAGTGCAGCAAACAGAGGAGATGCGTGTGTACGTGCTCACCGACGGGTCCTAGAGGGAATGAAGCTTCGCTCTAGCAGGCTACGCGTGAGGGGGAAGGAATAGATCGGTTTCGGGACCTTTTTCACGCACGACAAGAGTTATAATTCAGAAATAGTTTCTATGGTATCTTACCAAAAAAAGATTTCGACGGAGGACATAGTTCTACCAAAAAATATTTTAAGTATATATTCAGAAAAAAATGTATTATTTTCTTGGTTGTGTGAGAAAACATGTTCTTGGAGATATGAAACAATGTTCGCCATGCTAACATATATGTTCAAAAGTGTAAAAACATAGTTGTACTGTTTGTCCTCTTTTAGTTAAACAACATATTTTGCACGAATCTCAACGTAGTTCGTCATCAACTAATCTCAACATATTCTCAAGCGGCTAGAAGCCGATTTTTCTGTGGCCAACATCTGTTACTTGACAGATCGATCACTCATGATTTAGCTCCACATATGTGCGGTGAGCCCATCATGTAACGGCGGACCACACACACATGCAAGCGCATCTATCTAACTTACTACTCCCAAATTGCGGTGAACCCACCTCCGTTGTTGCATCGATCCATCTACCATCGACTGATCTCTCCAATAGTCGCAACATCGGTTTGTCCTTGGTCCTTGGTCCTCATTCTCGCCCAATGTCACAACTCGTCGGTTGCATCTCAGCTCATGAGTTTCAGAAATTCAAGCACCAGTTCGAGCAAAAAATAGCTAGTTGCCGAGCCATCGCAGCTCACTGCGCTGCCGGTTGTAGTTTTTCGTGGTTCTCGTTGCTTCAAGGCGTGGCGCCGATTGTAGCAAAAATCAGAATGCCAGGTTATGCGATGTAGCAAAACGCGATGCCGGTTGTAGCCGGATGGAATGCAAGTTATAGCAATTTGTGATGCCCGTTGTAGCATGTAGCAAAAAACCACGGCGCCGGGTGTTGCTTGAAGAAGCGCCATTGTCATCGCTGCCCCCTGTCAATACACTCGCCGTCCATGCTTGTAGCTTCCGATGAAACTGGTTGCAACTCCTCCATCCATGGTTGCAGCCCCTTTCGCCACCGTTTGCAGCATGCTCGGTGGCCAACGTTGTAGCTCGCCGTCCCCAGTGGCCAGCGAGGGACATCACGCGGTCCTGCCGTCCCGACGCCCATGACCTCGCCAAACGCCAATAGAAATGGGTGTGCGCGCGTGCCAGCACGGATACGACGCTCATGGCGAGGAGGGAGTGGTCCATAGCGTAAACAACGACATGGGAAAAAGCATCCATGGCGGCAACGAAGCAAAAAGGAGAGGAAAGGCACGTCGATGGCAACCTCCAGAAAATGCAAAGCGAGAGGAAGAGAGATGATCGAAGACGAAAATGAGTGTACGAGAAGCCGCTTAAAGAGATAGGATTAATGTCTCACGGTTGACACTCCCTTGTGGAAACAAAGAAAAAATAGCGTGCTATGTCAGAATAGCGTGGCCCTTAAAATATGCTATATGCTATATGACCTTATAGCATTGCTATTAACTAGACATTGTACACTAATCTATTTAGTGAGGCCTATTATTAGCGATGCTATAGCACCCTAGTTTTCCATTGTGTGGAACAATATTGATACAATTTGTTCCAATGTATGGAAACAAATTTCGTTGTATCTGTAGATTATCTTTAGTTGGCTCAGGATAGAATGAGCACAGATATATCTGGTGTCGTTGATTTGGTCGCCAAAACATTTTGCATGGGTAGTAATAAATGCCTCGCACCAAAAGAAAGGCAGAATGAGATTTCTTTTGGAAAAGGAAGAATAAGATACATTGCTCATTTTTCATCACATCTGATAGATAAACTTGATCTTCCTTTCCATATTTACCATAGAAAGGTTCCATGCTATCCATCCATGTTGTATATCTATACTGATGTCGTACTCTGTCAGTAGACCGAGCAAGGCGATGGCAACCAACAGCCTTCGTGGTTTCCTAGTTTTCCTGGCCGTGAAGGTCTGCCTGCTAGTGGTGACGATGATGGCGGCATCGTCGATGGTACAGGCCAGACCCGAGCCCTCCTCGCCGTCGATCTGCTGCCTCAACAACCTATGTGTTGCATGCCCAACGAAGTCGCCATGGCATTCGCCAGCAAGCCTTGATCCGTTTTTTCATTCGACCTCCTCCCACAGAAGTAATAATCCATTAAAGATGGCAACCAACATTTGTTGCCGTCTCTTAAATATAACGACAACACATATGTCGCCATCTGGCATGTGTCGGCGTAGATTAAATGAATTCCAGCGCTGCTGCATCTTCGTACCTTGTTGGTTACATCGATAATAAAATGGGAGGAGGTTGTATCATCCAGCTGCTTTTGAGTGTGCTGCAGGATGAGCTCGCGCTTTTATATGTTCACTCTGGATTTTTCTAGTTTCCATTATATTTTTGGCCTCCTTTGGAGTAAATGTGGCAATTTCATGTAAGTTTTTCTAAGTTGATCAAGAAATAATTACTTCCAAACTAACCCAATTATACACCTCACTTATAAAATATGTAATAACAAATATATATTCACTGGACGAAAGAATGATCGCGTTAGTTAACCTAGATGACGCTTGTGCACTGTTTTTTTCTTGGAGGCGTCATTTTTGGAGAATTTGAACTTCGGGTGTTGTGGTGGTTTATGCTGCAGTTACTAGGATTTGATCACTGTAGCGGGATCTTTTTTTCTTCCTCCTCTTCTTCATTTTGTTTAGGGGCTGTGTGCATCCATGATGTCTATAGGACATTTCGTTGTTGCAGAGGCCGGATGTAATTGGTAACTTCGCAATATTAATATATTCGCCTTCTAAAAAAAGTTAACTTAGATGGCAACCTTTAACATGCTCCCTCTTACCCTCTCTTTTAGGTAAGAAGGTAAGAGTTAATCGGAGCACTCATTAATGAGATCAACAGCTCAGATCTATTATATACTCTTACCTCTCATGTGAAAAGAGGGGGTAAGAGGGAGCATGTTAAAATGCTCTACTTAGATACCTTAGGCAGTGCATTCACTTTTAGGTAGTATGCTCATCTAGGATTTCATTAACAAATTCATGGAATGGAAGGAGATCACTTGGTCTAACAAACAACCATAGCCCAACTATTTTTAATAATAAATATATTGATGCACTGAATGCATGGAAACCTAGCCCCCGCATTGTCCTAGAGGGCGACACGGGTGGTGGTGCCGTTGCTCCTTCCCTAGCGCTTCTCGGCCTTGCCTGTCCCTCGACTCCACTGGCTGGGGTCGCCGGGGCAATGCCCCTTGCGGTGGTCAGCGGCGGCGGGTTCTCTCGCGGTGGTCACAGAGATCTCGCATCATGCCGCCACCGGTCTGGCCCAACCTTGTACCAGCATCCTCCTCCTGTGCTGCTCATCCGCCGGAGGTGCCCGACCACGTGGCTCCCGGCCTAGGCGGTTGCTGTCGTGCACATAGGTGCCTGAAAAATCGGGTCGACTCCAGCATTGCTTTTGGTGACTAAGGCAGAGCCTCTAGAGTCCAGACAGACGCCACTAGCACTCTCACCTCCATGAATCGTTCCCTTGTCGTTGACTATGTGCCGCTGTGTAGAGCCCGCGTGGTGGGTGGTGGCGGGGCGACGCGTTTCTGGTGGGTTTATGCATCACGGAGGAGGCTTTGCGGGAAACCTCTTCGGCCTGCGGCCACTATCTGGCTATAGATTGCTATGACCATTGAAAGGTCTCCAGATTCGATGGTTCACTTCGTAGTGAGATGCAAACTATGATGACGGCTTGACACAGAGGGATGGGTGTACATCGACGGCGTCGCACATCGCATGTAGGTGCTGCGATTATGGAAAAGGGTGGCGACAATACATGAGTGACGACGACGGTGGTGCTACTCGAGCACTCGGTCTCGAGCTCCGGGGTGAAATTCTAGGTATGACCCAAATTGGGTATACATATAAAAGTGACCAGAACTATGTCGTTGTCAGTTGCACGCAAGTTGCAACAATCGTAAACTGTTTACAGGTGGGTCGCATGCAACTCGCACTCATAAAACTAATTGAAAATAAAAACAAAATAAAAGATCAAGCCTGCCCCAATTAAGTACGGGTTGGGACAGTTGCAAATGTGCATGGACTGTGTCATGTGCAGCGACTCATTTGAAACTTGTAGATGTGACCCCATTTCAAAGCTTGCCGATCGCAGATATGATCGCTTGGGAGTATTTTTGTTTCCCTTGCCTACATATAGCTTTAGTGTTATATGATTTTGCTATTTACTGGTGTTTTCTTTTGTGTGTGCATTGGTGTGTTTTTTTTTTGCGGGGTAAAGGGGATTGTATTGATTAAGTAAGAGTCACATTACAATCCCGAAGGAGAAGGCCTAAAATTTCTTCAGGACCTGATCCTAACCATACCACAGTTCGACCCTCCTGTCGACCAAATCTAGCGAGAAGATGGCTGGCATAGTTCTGGCCACGGGGTATTTTACTAATAGTGAGACTTCTGCCCGAGCTCAAGAGGTGCTTCATCTTGCTGATAAGGTGTCCCAGGTGCGAGCAGTCCCGGGACTTGTTGTTAATCATGCTAACGAGCTCGGCAGAATCAGTCTCCACCAACACATCCTGCTGGCTCCATTGTAAGGCAAGGGATATGCCCTCCAGGCAAGCACACAACTCAGCTTCCAATGCAGAACCACAACGCCGCAAGGAGCGACACGATGAGAACACAATTTGTCCCTGCGCATCCCGCAGGATCATACCATCCCCTGCCGCTCCAGTGGATTCCAGAAAAGCACCATCCACGTTCAGCTTCACCTTCCCATCTGGTGGTTTCTCCCAAGCCATGGCCTCCTCAGGTAGCCTTACAGGGGCCATCTGGTGTGTGCATTGGTGTTGATTGGGTTCATCTTAACTATGAGGAGACCAGATGTGTGTTTATTGTGTTTGTATCCTTTTGGTGCTCCAATTTGAGTCAATAAAATCTACCTCTGGTCCAAAAAATATTGATGCCGCCGATAGTTATTAGATTCCTCACCACCGTCTGACGAGTTAATAGATTACTAGATATCTATGATCGTGTCCGGTTATTTTTTATATATATTTAAATTTCTTTGACATTGCACTTTATGGACCCTTTGGAGTTGAATGTGTCTGCAGTAATTGAAGTGTCTAAAACTAGAATGACTAGCATATAGTACACCGTCATTACCGTCATGCAGGCCGTGAGTGGATCGAGTTTTTAGCACCTTGACTAGTCGCTAGTCGATGAGACAACGGGGTCACAAACAGTGAGCTGTGGTTCAGCTCAGTAGCCCCCGTCCCATGTGGTTGACTCGGTGTAGCTCAACAAACAGCCGAATGGGTCGGCGGATGCGTGATCCATGGGTCCTGGTCGCCGTTGGCACGTCGCGAGCTGCCCCACGGCTTGGGCTACTTGCTCCGAGCTACCGGCGCCGAGGCACACGCATGCGCTTGGGCCTTGGGAGATTCGTAGTACTCCCTCCGTCCAGATGCCTAGGACATCTAACCAAGGTGCGTGGAGATTGAATGAAGAATGCTAAACCAATCACTAGGTTTGTTTTTCATGTCATTAATTCCTAAAGAACAACATGCAAATGATATTTAATGCATCAGCCAATGAAAATAGCAGCATGTAAAATAAAAATTAATGATCACGGGAAATAAAAAACTCCTTTTACGCATTGTGACTTATATATTTGGACTACTGAATCTTCGTTAGATGCACTATGCATCTGGACGGAGGGAGTATCAGAAATTCAGAATCCATCGGGTGATCGCTGCTCTGCCGTAGGAGTCATGCCCGGATTTCTCTGTTCACGACGCCACGTTCTAACCTGCATGGACAACGACTAGTCAGTCAAGCGCTCGAGCAGTGTCAAGAGAAGTATTACGGCTCCATTTTGACAGGAAAATGGAGAAATCTCTCGCGTTCCGCTTCTATATGCTGTAATGAAAACTAGATCATCGATGACTCGCGTTGTTGCGTCCATCTATTTCTTCAGTAGAATGGTAGGAACTTATGCATAAGTACATGGACATAGAAATTTTCATATATGGAGAGACATGCAAAATAGATTAGCATAAACAGACCCATATATTGGTCAGTAATTGATAAATGGAAAGTTAAGCCTACAGTTGGATAATTATTTTTAGTATGGAGTGAAAGACTGGGCGTGCAACTAATTAATTACAACGGGACATTATTCAAGCTATGAAGATTCATCACCTGGTCCAATAATTGCAATTCATTTCCCCCGCAAAGTCATGATTAATACAATTTATCACTTAAAAAGATGAAATTGAGGATCAAATGTCATTCTTCTCTATAATTAGGAGTACTTGCTAAGAGGAACTAACAAACAAAAGAGTTTTATGTACCTTGACTCACTTTAAATCTTTCTATAGTCAACCAATAAATCATATTAATTCTCAGATTATGCATTAGTTGGTGGATTTAACTTGCCCACAATATCATTCATTGTGAACATAGAATAGCTCAACTTCGGATGACATTTCTACACCAAAATTAGCGCCAAATTCGATAATATAGTTCAAACCAAGTACATGGATATGTAGTGAACGCCTAATTTAAAAAGGTTCTAAGCTTAGCTGAACGAACTTGACAGTTAAAACCATGTCACGATCAATCAAAACAAACTAATCAACAATAGTGATGTTTGGGAATGGGCAACTGATATATATATATATATATATATATATATATATATATATATATATATATATATATATATATATATATATATATATATATATATATAGTAATACTATTCATCACCCAGGGTGCAAAATAAGTTATTCTTCATTCGAGGTAATCTTACGATCGTTTTATAAATAAATTACATTTGGTATACAAATAGATTGATTCACTACGTAAAAATTTGGCATAAGAAAACAAAATTATTAGTCATAAGACCATAAAATTTACATTTTATGTATATTTTACACTATGTTTTACGTTCATAATTTTACGTAACATAAAATATTTTTTACGGTGATCTAATATTTTCTTACGTTCTCTTTTTATGTATGAAGTAAGAAAAAAATACAGGACGTAAAAATACTGTGTATTGATGTTAAAATAGAGGGGGTGAAGACTAACTATTCCTCACCCAGGGTGACGAATATATATATATATATATATATATATATATATATATATATATATATATATATATATATATATATTCTGTTATTGTGTGTCTGCTCATGAGAAGGAAAGGTTTAGGTGTCTGGTTAAAGAAGTAAGATTTATGAAGTCAAAAAACTGAGAACATATATAACTCAACAAGGTTCATATGAGGTTGCAAGTTTGCATAGATAAATAGCTCGGATTAACATGGTAGTAAGGTCACTAAAGTGGTCTGGTATATCTTTTGGGCTAGAAAAGTCAGAAGTTACAGAAAAATTGTAGGGCAGGAGCTAATAGTTTATTACAATATATTCAATGTGTTCGTATGGCTTAATCGGTATTCATCTCTAATTGCTCCATTTCTTATTGATGTCATCTAAAGACATTGCAACCTGCACTTATAGATGCCCAAAATATGAATCATGTGTAGGCAACAGGGAACTAAGAAGACAAATTCTGCTTGACACTAAAGAAGATATTACAATATAGTACACCGTGGGTAGCGGGGCCGTGATGCGGGGGGCACGTCCCTATTTGTGATGAACAGGACATTGCTCCGGGAGATCGGGTCGTGCTCGGACCCGCTTGCTCGCCTATCGCAGCTTGTCGCCTGGTTGGGGTCTTGGTGCCTCGATGCCAGACTGGAATTCGGCCGCTAGAGCCGCTGTGTGTTCCTCAGTCCGGAGCGAGCGTTCTGTATTGCCATTGACGGTGATGACCCCCTTTGGCCCAGGCATCTTGAGCTTCAGGTATGCGTAGTGGGGAACGGCGTTAAAGCGAGCGAACGCTGTACGACCGAGCAGTGTATGATAGCCACTGTGGAAAGGTACTATATAGAAGATCAAGTCTTCGCTACAAAAGTTATCGGGTGAGCCGAACACTACTTCCAGCGTCACGGTAACCAAGCAGCGTGCTTCGACACCGGGGATGACTCCCTTGAAGGTAGTGTTGCTGGGTTTAATTCTCGACGGGTCGATACCCATATTTTTTACTGTGTCTGAGTAAATCAGATTAAGGCTACTTCCTCCGTCCATAAGGACTCTAGTCAGGTGGTACCCATCGATGATGGGGTCTAGGACGAAGGCGGCCGAACCTCCATGACGGATGCTGGTCGGGTGATCCCTACGATCGAAGGTGATCGGGCAAGCCAACCACGGGTTAAACTTCGGGGCTATGGGCTCTACGGCGTAAACCTCCCGAAGTGCGCGTTTCCTCTCCTTTTTGGGTATATGTGTGACATATATCATGTTCACAGTTTTGACCTCGGGAGGGAATTGCTTCTGCCCGCCATTGTTTGGCCCGCGAGGTTCTTCATCGTCCTCGTTGCACGGGCTCTTTCTTTGTTCCTCGGCTGTGAGCTTGCCAGCCCCTGTTTGAACACCCAACAGTTTCTGTTGGTGTGGGTGGCCGGCTTGTCTTGTGTGACGTGGATCTGGCAGGGCCTATCCATGATTTTGTCTAAAGCGGTAGGTCCATCCCTGTTCCCTTTAAAGGGCTTCTTCCGTTGTCCAGGTTTTGAGTTGCGGAAACCGGCGTTTACGGCCGTGTCTTCCGAGTCGCCGTTGCTATGGCGGCGTTTATTTTTGTTCCGCCTTGGCTTTCCGTTACTGTTCCACACTTCGGAGGTGCCGGGGTCTTCGGGATTATGGCTTCGGCGAGCTAGCCAGTTGTCTTCGCCCGCGCAAAAGCGGGTCATAAGTGAGGTGAGGGCAGACATCGTTCTCGGCTTATCCTGGCCGAGCTGGCGAGCTAGCCATTCGTCCCGGATGTTGTGTCTGAACGAGGCTATCACCTCGGCGTCCGGACAGTCGACGATCTGGTTCTTCTTAGTTAGGAACCGATTATAGAACTGCGTGGCTGATTCGCCAGCCTTCTGGACGACGTTACTTAGGTCGGAAGAGTCCAGGGGCCGGATGTAAGTGCCTTGGAAGTTAGACCAGAAGGCGTCTTCGAGTTCCTCCCAACTCCCATTGGAGTTCTCGGGTTTACTGTTTAACCAGTGAAGAGCTGGTCCCTTCAGTTTGAGTGGTAGGTATTTGATAGCGTGGAGATCGTCTCCTCTTGCCATATGGATGTGAAGGAGGAAGTCCTCGATCCATACGGCTGGGTGCGTCGTTCCGTCGTATGATTCTATGTTTACGGGTTTAAACCCTTCGGGGAACTGGTGCTACGTGACCTCGTCTGTGAAACACAGTGGGTGTGCGGCGCCTCTGATCCGGGCTACGTCACGCCGAAAGTCGGCTATTAACTGGGCCTGGTATTGTTCCCGGCTTCTGTGGTTGCGGTCGAGCCATGATTGGTAGCCATCCCATTTAGCGGGGGAGCGTCCCCTAGATGTGTAAATGGATCTGGTGTGACCTGCCCTATAGTCCAGGTCCTGCCATAGATCGTAGCGATCCTCAAGCTGTGCTGGCCCCTTTCCCCTCCTACGAGGTGACGCGGGCCAGTATTCGGCGTCTCTAGCCACCCTGTCCCGTCATCGAGGGAGGCGGTCTGGCTGGTCGTACTGGGAGCGCCTGGGAGATTCGGGCTCAAGGGCCTCGTCATCGAATTGCGGCAGCAGGCGCGGGCGCGGGTAACTCTTGTTTTGGTCTGCCCGCTCAATGTCGAACCCTTCTTCGGCTGCCAAGACTTTGGTCCATCTGTTGTTGATTGTGTCTTGCTCAGCTTTGAACTGCTGCTGCTTTGCCTTTAAGCTCCAAGCGGTGGCTATGAGTTGTTGCCTGAATCGTTCTTGGTCCTCGGGGTTTTCGGGGACGGTGAAGTCTGTTGGAAATATGCCCTAGAGGCAATAATAAATTGGTTATTATTATATTTCCTTGTTCATGATAATCGTTTATTATCCATGCTATAATTGTATTGATTGGAAACTCAAATACATGTGTGGGTACATAGACAACACTGTGTCCCTAGTAAGCCTCTAGTTGACTAGCTCGTTGTTCAAAAGATGGTGTAGGTTTCCTAGCCATGGACATGAGATGTCATTTGATAACGGGATCACATCATTAGGAGAATGATATGATGGACAAGACCCAAACTATAAATGTAGCATATGATCGTGTCAGTTTATTGCTATTGTTTTCTGCATGTCAAGTATCTGTTCCTATGACCATGAGATCATGCAACTCCCTGACATCGGAGGAGTACCTTGTGTGTATCAAACGTCGCAACGTAACTGGGTGACTATAAAGATGCTCTACAGGTATCTCCGAGGGTGTCTGTTGGGTTGGCATGGATCAAGACTGGGATTTGTTACTCCGTGTGACGGAGAGGTATCTCAGGGCCCACTCGGTAATACAACATCACAATGAGCCTTGCAAGCAATGTGACTAAAGTGTTAGCCACGAGATCTTGTATTATGGAACGAGTAAAGAGACTTGCCGGTAACGAGATTGAACTAGGTATAGAGATACCGACGATCGAATCTCGGGCAAGTAACATACCGAAGAACAAAGGGAACAGCATACGGGATTAACTGAATCCTTGACATAGAGGTTCGACCGATAAAGATCTTCGTAGAATATGTAGGAGCCAATATGGGCATCCAGGTCCCGCTATTTGTTATTGATCGTAGAGGTGTCTCGGTCATGTCTACATAGTTCTCGAACCCGCAGGGTCTACACACTTAACATTTGGTGACGATTAGTATAGTTGAGTTATTTTGTTGGTGACCGAAGGTTGTTCGGAGTCCCGGATAAGATCCCGGACATGACGAGGATCTCCGGAATAGTTCGGAGGTAAAGATTGATATATGTGATAATAGTGTGTTGATCTCCGGAAAGGTTCCGGAATTCACCGGAAGGGGTTCCGGATGTTTACCGAAGTGTTCGGGTGCAGCAACACTTTATATGAGCCAAAGGGGTAAAGCCCACGAGGTATTGGAAAGTGCAAAAGGAAGTTTTGCTGCTGCCTTAAGAGGTACTACCGCTGGTAAGGCAGTACTACCGCGTAAGCGGTACTACCGCTTGTGTGAAGCGGTACTACCGCTCAAGCGGTACTGCTGGAATCCGAGTTGGACTCTTTCCGTGCGGGCCAAACCGACCTTGTGCGGGCAAAACCGACCTTGTGGAGGCTTTCTCTCCAAGTTTAGACCCCAGGGCTCAACATATAAATAGAGGTGCAGGGCTAACACACGGGACAGATCAAGATTTCCCAAGCCGTGTGCCGGCAACCCTAACCCTCTAGTTCCTCCTGTCATAATCTCCGTAGTGCTTGGCGAAGCCCTGCAGAAATTTGTTGGGGAACGTTGCATGGGAAACAAAAATTTTCCTACGCACACACAAGATCTATCCATGGTGATGAGCATCTACGAGAGGGAGAGTGAATCTACATACCCTTGTAGATCGCTAAGCGGAAGCGTTAAGAAATGCGGTTGATGTAGTCGAACGTCTCCGCGATCCAAATCGCAAGTCGTCCCTCGATCCGATCACGAACTAGCGCCGAACGGACGGCACCTCCGCGTTAAACACACGTACGGCTTGATGACGCCTTCACCTCCTCGATCCAGCGAGCGATGATGAAGTAGTAGATGAGTTCCGGCAGCACTACGACGTGGTGATGGTGGTGAGGAACAATCTCTGCAGGGCTTCGCCAAGCACTACGGAGATTATGACGGGAGAACTAGAGGGTTAGGGTTGCCGACACACGGCTTGCAAGGTTCATTGTGATGTTGTATTACCGAGTGGGCCCTGAGATACCTCTCCGTCATACGGAGTAACAAATCCCAGTCTTGATCCATGCCAACCCAACAGACACCCTCGGAGATACCTGTAGAGCACCTTTATAGTCACCTAGTTACGTTGCGGCGTTTGATACACACAAGGTACTCCTCCGATGTCAGGGAGTTGCATGATCTCATGGTCATAGGAACAGATACTTGACATGCAGAAAACAATAGCAATAAACTGACACGATCATATGCTACGTTCGTAGTTTGGGTCTTGTCCATCACATCATTCTCCTAATGATGTGATCCCGTTATCAAATGACATCTCATGTCCATGGCTAGGAAACCTTTCACCATCTTTTGATCAACGAGCTAGTTAACTAGAGGCTTACTAGGGACACAGTGTTGTCTATGTACCCACACATGTATTTGAGTTTCCAATCAATACAATTATAGCATGGATAATAAACGATTATCATGAACAAGGAAATATAATAATAACTAATTTATTATTGCCTCTAGGGCATATTTCCAACAGTCTCCCACTTGCACTAGAGTCAATAATCTAGTTCACATCACTATGTGATTTACATTGTAATGAATCGAACACCCATGCAGTTCTGGTGTTGTTCATGTTTAGCCCTTGGAAGAGGTTTAGTCATCGGATCTGCAACATTCAGATCCGTGTGTACTTTGCAAATATTTATGTCGTCCTCCTTGATGTAATCGCGGATGGAATTGAAACGTCGCTTTATGTGTCTGGTCCTCTTGTGAAATCTTGGTTCCTTGGCTAGAGCAATGGCACCAGTATTATCACAAAACAGAGTCATTGGGTTAAGCGCACTAGGCACTACTCCAAGATCTGTCATGAACTCCTTCATCCAGACACCTTCCTTCGCCGCCTCCGAGGCAGCGATGTACTCCGCTTCGCATGTAGAATCAGCTACCACGCTTTGCTTGGAACTGCACCAGCTAACCGCACCCCCATTAAGAATAAATACGTATCCGGTTTGTGACTTAGAGTCATCCGGATCAGTGTCAAAGCTTGCATCGACGTAACCCTTTACGACGAGCTCTTGATCACCTCCATAAACGAGAAACATGTCCTTAGTTCTTTTCAGGTACTTCAGGATATTCTTGACCGCCATCCAGTGTTCCATTCCTGGATCACTTTGAAACCTTCCGACCATACTTATGGCAAGGCTGACATCGGGTCTTGTGCACAGCATTGCATACATGATAGAGCCTATGGCTGAAGCATAGGGGATGACACTCATCTTTTCTCTATCTTCTGCAGTCACTGGGCATTGAGTCCTACTCAACTTCACACCTTGCAAAACAGGCAAGAACCCCTTCTTGGACTGATCCATTTTGAACTTCTTCAAAACTTTGTCAAGGTATCTGCTTTGTGAAAGTCCTATTAAGCGTCTCGATCTATCTCTATAGATCTTGATGCCTAATATGAAAGCAGCTTCTCCTAGGTCCTTCATTGAAAAACTCTTGTTCAAATATTCCTTCACGCCTTCCAACATTTCTATATTGTTTCGAATCAGTAATATGTCATCCACATATAATATTAGAAACGCTATAGAGCTCCCACTCACTTTCTTGTAAATACAAGCTTCTCCGTAAACTTGTATAAACTCGAACGCTTAGATCACCTCATCAAAGCGAAGATTCCAACTCCGAGATGCTTGCACCAGTCCATAAATGGATCGCTGGAGTTTGCATACTTTGTCAGCATTCTCTGGATCGACAAAACCTTCTGGTTGCATCATATACAACTCTTCCTTAAGGAAACCGTTAAGGAACGCTGTTTTGACATCCATCTGCCAAATTTCATAATCGAAAAAGGCAGCTATTGCTAACATGATTCTGACGGACTTAAGCATCGCTACGGGTGAGAAGGTCTCATCGTAGTCAACTCCTTGAACTTGTGAAAAACTCTTTGCCACAAGTCAAGCTTTATAGACGGTGATATTACCGTCCGCGTCCGTCTTCCTCTTAAAGATCCATTTGTTCTGAATGGCCTTACGCCCTTCAGGTAATACTTCCAAAGTCCATACTTTGGTTTCATACATGGATCCCATCTCGGATTTCATGGCTTCTAACCACTTCTCGGAATCCGGGCCCATCATCGCTTCTCCATAGCTCGTAGGTTCATCGTTGTCCAACAACATGACCTCTAAGACAGGGTTGCCGTACCACTCAGGTGCAGTACGCGTCCTTGTCGACCTACGAGGTTCGATAGCAACTTCATCCAAAGTTTCATGATCATCATCATTAACTTCCTCTTCAGCGGATGTAGGCTCTACAGAAACATCTTTTTGCGCTGCGCTACTTTCAGGTTGAAGTAAAGGTTCAACAACCTCATCAAGTTCTATCTTCCTCCCACTCAATTCTTTCGAGAGAAACTCTTTCTCAAGAAACGTTCCGTTTTTAGCGACAAACACTTTGCCTTCGGATTTGAGGTAGAAGGTATACCCAACTGTCTCTTTTGGGTATCCTATGAAGACGCATTTCTCCGCTTTGAGTTCCAGCTTTTCAGGCTGAAGCTTTTTGACATAAGCATCACATCCCCAAACTTTAAGAAACGACAGCTTTGGCTTCTTGCCAAACCAAAGTTCATATGGCGTCGTCTCAACGGATTTCGATGGTGCCCTATTTAAAGTGAATGCAGCTGTCTCTAATGCATAACCCCAAAACGATAGTGGCAAATCGGCAAGAGACATCATAGATCGCACCATATCCAATAAGGTTCGATTACGACGTTCGGACACACCATTACGCTGTGGTGTTCCAGGCGGTGTTAGTTGTGAAACAATTCCACATTGTCTTAAGTGACTGCCAAACTCATAACTCAGATATTCTCCTCCTCGATCAGATCGTAGGAATTTAATCTTCTTGTTACGATGATTCTCAACTTCACTCTGAAATTGTTTGAACTTTTCAAATGTTTCAGACTTGTGTTTCATTAAGTAAATATACCCATATCTACTTAAGTCATCATTGAAGGTGAGAAAGTAACGATAACCACCGCGCGCCTCAATGCTCATCGGACCGCACACATCAGTATGTATGATTTCCAACAAGTCACTTGCCTGTTCCATTGTTCCAGAGAACGGCGTTTTAGTCATCTTGCCCATGAGGCATGGCTCACATGTGTCAAGTGATTCAAAATCAAGTGACTCCAAAAGTCCATCAGCATGGAGCTTCCTCATGCGTTTTACGCCAATATGACCTAAACGGCAGTGCCACAAGAAAGTGGTATTATCATTATCAATTCTACATCTTTTGGCATCAATGTTATGAACATGTGTATCATTACTATCGAGATTCAATAAGAATAAACCCCTCACATCGGGTGCATGACCATAAAAGATATTACTCATATAAATAGAACAACCATTATTCTCTGATTTAAATGAGTAACCGTCTCGCAATAAACAAGATCCAGATATAATGTTCATGCTTAACGCAGGCACTAAATAACAATTATTCAGGTTCATCACTAATCCCGATGGTAATCGAAGAGCGAGCGTGCCGACGGCGATCACATCAACCTTGGAACCATTTCCCACGCGCATCGTCACTTCGTCCTTTGCCAGCCTCTGTCTATTCCGCAGTTCCTGTTTTGAGTTGCAAATAAGAGCAACCGCACCGGTATCAAATACCCAGGCACTACAACGAGAGTTGGTAAGGTACACATCAATAACATATATATCATATATACCTTGTTTGTTGTTGGCCGCCTTCTTGTCAGCCAAATACTTGGGGCAGTTCCGCTTCCAGTGTCCAGTTCCCTTGCAATGAAAGCACACAGTTTCTGGTTTGGGTCCAGCCTTGGGTTTCTTCACGAGAGGAGCAACTGCTTTGCCACTCTTCTTGGAGTTACCCTTCTTACCCTTGCCATTTTTCTTGAAACTAGTGGTTTTATTGACCATCAACACTTGATGCTCCTTCTGAATTTCAGACTCAGCGGCTTTTAGCATCGCAAACAGCTCGGCGACTGACTTGTTCATCCCGTGCATGTTATAGTTCAACACGAAGCTCTTGTAGCTAGGTGGCAATGATTGAAGAACTCTGTCAGTGATAGCCTCTGGCGGAAGGGGCATCCCCAATTCAGCCAGACGGGTGGAGTACCCAGACATTCTGAGTACGTGATCACTGATAGACCCGTTATCCTCCATCTTGCAAGCATAGAACTTATCGGAGATCTCATATCTCTCGATCCGGGCATTCTTCTGAAAGATAAACTTCAACTCCTGGAACATCTCATATGCTCCATGACGTTCAAAACGTCTTTGAAGTCCCGGTTCTAAGCCATACAATATTGCACATTGAACTATTGAGTAATCTTCAGAACGAGCCTGCCAGGCGTTCACAACGTCTAGAGACTCAACTGGAGCGGGTGGATCACCAAGCGGTGCATCAAGGACATAAGCCTTCTGGGAAGCCGTAAGGATAATCCTTAGATTACGGGCCCAGTCCACAAAGTTACTTCCATCATCTTTCAACTTAGCTTTCTCTAGGAACGCATTAAAATTCAGGGGTGCTAGTGCGCGAGCCATGATCTACAACATAAATATAGCAAAGACAACTTAGACTATTGTTCTAGATAATGAGTTTAGTTAATCATATTACTTAAAAACTCCCACTCAAATTGACATCCCTCCGGTCATTCGAGTGAAACATGATCCAAATCCACCAACTCAAGTCCGATCATCACGTGAGTTGAGGTGGTTTCACTGGTGAACATCTTCATGTTGATCATATCTACTATATGACTCATGTTCGACCTTTCGGTCTCTTGTGTTCCGAGGCCATGTCTGTACATGCTAGGCTCGTCAAGTTTAACCCGAGTGTTCCGCACGTGCAACATGGCTTACACCCGTTGTATGTGAACGTAGAGTCTATCACACCCGATCATCACGGCGTGTCTCGAAACGACGAACTTTCGCAACGGTGCACACTCGGGGAGAACACAATTTTATCTTGAAATTTAAGTGAGGGATCACCTTATAATGCTACCGTCACCTTATAATGCTACCGTCGTCCTAAGCAAAATAAGATGCATAAAAGGATTAACATCACATGCAATTCATAAGTGACATGATATGGCCATGAACTTGTGCTTTTGATCTCCATCTCCAAAGCACCGGCATGATCTCCATCGTCACTGGCATGACACCGTGATCTCCATCATCTTGATCTCCATCAATCTGTCGTCATGAGGTTGTCGCGCCGACTGTTGCTTCCACGACTATTGCTAACTCATAGCGATAAAGTAAAGCAAAACGGCGAAAATAATTAAAGACAACTCTATGGCTCCTGCCAGTTGCCGTACTCATCGACACGCAAGTCGTGATATTCTATACAACACATGATCATCTCATACATCACATATATCTCATCATGTAATTGGCCATATCACATCACAACATACCATGCAAAAACAAGTTAGACGTCCTCTAATTGTTGTTGCAAATTTTACGTGGCTGCTACGGGTTTGCAAGAACCGTTCTTACCTACGCAAAACCACAACGTGGTGTAGTGATTGCTTTTTGATCTTCTAAAAGAACCCTCTTCATTGAAATCGAGTCAACTAAAGTGAGAGAGACAGACACCCGCTAGCCATCTTTATGCAACGAAGTTACATGTCAGTTGAAGGAACCTGTCTCGCGTAAGCGTACGCGTAATGTCGGTCCGGGCCGCTTCATCTCACAATATCGCCGAATCAAGTATCAACTAGTAACGGCAAGCAATATGTATACACCCACGCCCACAACTCGTTTGTGTTCTACTCGAGATCTCATCTACGCATAGACCTAGCTCTGATACCACTGTTGGGGAACGTTGCATGGGAAACAAAAATTTTCCTACGCACACACAAGATCTATCCATGGTGATGAGCATCTACGAGAGGGAGAGTGAATCTACATACCCTTGTAGATCGCTAAGCGGAAGCGTTAAGAAACGCGGTTGATCTAGTCGAACGTCTCCACGATCCAAATCGCAAGTCGTCCCTCGATCCGATCACGAACTAGCGCCGAACAGACGGCACCTCCGCGTTCAACACACGTACGGCTTGATGACGCCTTCACCTCCTCGATCCAGCGAGCGATGATGAAGTAGTAGATGAGTTCCGGCAGCACGATGGCGTGGTGATGGTGGTGAGGAACAATCTCTGCAGGGCTTCGCCAAGCACTACGGAGATTATGACGGGAGAACTAGAGGGTTAGGGTTGCCGACACACGGCTTGGGAAATCTTAATGTGTCCCGTGTGCTAGCCCTGCCCCTCTATTTATATGTTGAGCCTTGGGGTCTAAACTTGGAGTAAAAGCATCCTTCAGGTCGGTTTTGCCCGCACAAGGTCGGTTTGGCCCGCAGGGAAAGAGTCCAACTCGGATCCCTGCAGTATCGCACACAAGCGGTAGTACCGCTCACGAGCGGTAGTACCGCTTCACACAAGCGGTAGTACCGCTTACGCGGTAGTACTGCCTTACCAGCGGTAGTACCGCTTAAGGCAGCAGCAAAACTTCCTTTTGCACTTTCCAATACCTCGTGGGCTTTACCCCTTTGGCTCATATAAAGTGTTGCTCCACCCGAATACTTCGGTAAACATCCGGAACCCCTTCCGGTGAATTCCGGAACCCTTCCGGAGATCAAAACACTATTATCACATATATCAATCTTTACCTCCGGACTATTCCGGAGATCCTCGTCATGTCCGGGATCTTATCCGGGACTCCGAACAACCTTCGGTCACCAACACAATAACTCAACTATACTAATCGTCACCAAACGTTAAGTATGTAGACCCTGCGGGTTCGAGAACTATGCAGACATGACCGAGACACCTCTACGGCCAATAACCAATAGCGGGACCTGGATGCCCATATTGGTTCCTACATATTATACGAAGATCTTTATCGGTCGAACCTCTATGTCAAGGATTCAGTTAATCCCGTATACTGTTCCCTTTGTTCTTCGGTATGTTACTTGCCCGATATTCGATCGTCGGTATCTCTATACCTAGTTCAATCTCGTTACTGGCAAGTCTCTTTACTCGTTCCGTAATACAAGATCTCGTGGCTAACACTTTAGTCACATTGCTTGCAAGGCTCATTGTGATGTTGTATTACCGAGTGGGCCCTGAGATACCTCTCCGTCATACGGAGTAACAAATCCCAGTCTTGATCCATGCCAACCCAACAGACACCCTCGGAGATACCTGTAGAGCACCTTTATAGTCACCTAGTTACGTTGCGGCGTTTGATACACACAAGGTACTCCTCCGATGTCAGGGAGTTGCATGATCTCATGGTCATAGGAACAGATACTTGACATGCAGAAAACAATAGCAATAAACTGACACGATCATATGCTACGTTCGTAGTTTGGGTCTTGTCCATCACATCATTCTCCTAATGATGTGATCCCGTTATCAAATGACATCTCATGTCCATGGCTAGGAAACCTTTCACCATATTTTGATCAACGAGCTAGTTAACTAGAGGCTTACTAGGGACACAGTGTTGTCTATGTACCCACACATGTATTTGAGTTTCCAATCAATACAAGTATAGCATGGATAATAAACAATACTAGGGACACAGTGTTGTCTAGGAAATATAATAATAACTAATTTATTATTGCCTCTAGGGCATATTTCCAACAAAATTGTTCCTCACCACCATCACCACGCCGTCGTGCTGCCGGAACTCATCTACTACTTCATCATCGCTCGCTGGATCGAGGAGGTGAAGGCGTCATCAAGCCGTACGTGTGTTGAACGCGGAGGTGCCGTCCGTTCGGCGCTAGTTCGTGATCGGATCGAGGGACGACTTGCGATTTGGATCGCGGAGACGTTCGACTACATCAACCGCGTTTCTTAACGCTTCCGCTTAGTGATCTACAAGGGTATGGAGATTCACTCTCCCTCTCGTAGATGCTCATCACCATGGATAGATCTTCTGTGCGCGTAGGAAAATTTTTGTTTCCCATGCAACGTTCCCCAACAGTGGCATCTAAGCTAGGTCTATGCGTAGATGAGATCCCGAGTAGAACACAAAGGAATTTGTGGGCCTTGATATTCAGATTGCTTCCTCCCTTGGTCTTTTCTTGTTTCGGCGGTATTGTGGGCTGAAGCGGTTCGGACCAACATTACTCGTACGCTTACGAGAGACCGGTTCCTTCAACTGACATGTAACTTCGTTGCGTAAAGATGGCTAGCGGGTGTCTATTTCTCCCACTTTAGTCGGATCGGATTTGACAAAGGCGGTCCTTGAGAAGGTTGAAAAGCAATTTTTATATCACCGTTGTGGTTTTTGCGTAGGTAAGAATCGTTCTTGCTAGATACCCGTAGCAGCCACGTAAAACTTGCAACAACAATTAGAGGACGTCTAACTTGTTTTTGCAGGGTATGTTGTGATGTGATATGGCCAATTTCATGATGAGATATATGTGATGTATGAGATGATCATGTGTTGTATAGAATATCACGACTTGCATGTCGATGAGTACGGCAACTGGCAGGAGCCATAGAGTTGTCTTTAATTATTTTCGTCGTTTCGCTTTACTTTATCGCTATGAGTTAGCAATAGTCGTGGAAGCAACAGTCGGCGCGACAACCTCATGGCGACACGTTGATGGAGATCATGGTGTCATGCCGGTGACGATGGAGATCATGCCGGTGCTTTGGAGATGGAGATCAAAAGCACAAGTTCATGGCCATATCATGTCACTTATGATTTGCATGTGATGTTAATCCTTTTATGCATCTTGTTTTGCTTAGGACGACGGTAGCATTATAAGGTGATCCCTCACTTAAATTTCAAGATAAATTGTGTTCTCCCCGAGTGTGCACCGTTGCGAAAGGTCGTCGTTTCGAGACACCACGTGATGATCGGGTGTGATAGACTCTACGTTCACATACAACGGGTGCAAGCCAGTGTTGCACATGCGGAACACTCGGGTTAAACTTGACGAGCCTAGCATGTACAGACATGGCCTCAGAACACAAGAGACCGAAAGGTCGAACATGAGTCATATAGTAGATATGATCAACATGAAGATGTTCACCATTGAAACCACCTCAACTCACGTGATGATCGGACTTGAGTTGGTGGATTTGGATCATGTTACACTCGAATGACCGGAGGGATGTCAATTTGAGTGGGAGTTTTAATAATATGATTAACTAAACTCATTATCTTGAACAATAGTCTAAATTGTCTTTGCAATATTTATGTTGTAGATCATGGCTCGCGCAGTAGCACCCCTGAATTTTAATGCGTTCCTAGAGAAAGCTAAGTTGAAAGATGATGGAATTAACTTTGTGGACTGGGCCCGTAATCTAAGAATTATCCTTACGGCTTCCCAGAAGGCTTATGTCCTTGATGCAACGCTTGGTGATCCACCCACTCCAGTTGAGTCTCTAGACGTTGTGAACGCCTGGCAGGCTCGTTCTGAAGATTACTCAATAGTTCAATGTGCAATATTGTATGGCTTAGAACCGGGACTTCAAAGACGTTTTGAACGTCATGGAGCATATGAGATGTTCCAGGAGTTGAAGTTTATCTTTCAGAAGAATGCCCGGATCGAGAGGTATGAGATCTCCGATAAGTTATATGCTTGCAAGATGGAGGAGAACGGGTCTATCAGTGATCACGTACTCAGAATGTCTGGGTACTCCACCCGTCTGGCTGAATTGGGGATGCCCCTTCCGCCAGAGGCTATCACTGACAGAGTTCTTCAATCATTGCCACCTAGCTACAAGAGCTTCGTGTTGAACTATAACATGCACGGGATGAACAAGTCAGTCGCCGAGCTGTTTGCGATGCTGAAAGCCGCTGAGTCTGAAATTCAGAAGGAGCATCAAGTGTTGATGGTCAATAAAACCACTAGTTTCAAGAAAAATGGCAAGGGTAAGAAGGGTAACTCCAAGAAGAGTGGCAAAGCAGTTGCTCCTCCCGTGAAGAAACCCAAGGCTGGACCCAAACCAGAAACTGTGTGCTTTCATTGCAAAGGAACTGGACACTGGAAGCGGAACTGCCCCAAGTATTTGGCTGACAAGAAGGCGGCCAACAACAAACAAGGTATATATGATATACATGTTATTGATGTGTATCTTACCAACTCTCGTTGTAGTGCCTGGGTATTTGATACCGGTGCGGTTGCTCATATTTGCAACTCAAAACAGGAACTGCGGAATAGACGGAGGCTGGCAAAGGACGAAGTGACGATGCGCGTGGGAAATGGTTCCAAGGTTGATGTGATCGCCGTCGGCACGCTCGCTCTTCGATTACCATCGGGATTAGTGATGAACCTGAATAAATGTTATTTGGTGCCTGCGTTAAGCATGAACATTATATCTGGATCTTGTTTATTGCGAGACGGTTACTCATTTAAATCAGAAAATAATGGTTGTTCTATTTATATGAGTAATATCTTTTATGGTCATGCACCCGATGTGAGGGGTTTATTCTTATTGAATCTCGATAGTAATGATACACATGTTCATAACATTGATGCCAAAAGATGTAGAATTGATAATGATAATACCACTTTCTTGTGGCACTGCCGTTTAGGTCATATTGGCGTAAAACGCATGAGGAAGCTCCATGCTGATGGACTTTTGGAGTCACTTGATTTTGAATCACTTGACACATGTGAGCCATGCCTCATGGGCAAGATGAGTAAAACTCCGTTCTCTGGAACAATGGAACGGGCAAGTGACTTGTTGGAAATCATACATACTGATGTGTGCGGTCCGATGAGCATTGAGGCGCGTGGTGGTTATCGTTACTTTCTCACCTTCACTGATGACTTAAGTAGATATGGGTATATTTACTTGATGAAACACAAGTCTGAAACGTTTGAAAAGTTCAAGCAATTTCAGAGTGAAGTTTAGAATCATCGTAACAAGAAGATTAAATTCCTACGATCTGATCGAGGAGGAGAATATCTGAGTTATGAGTTTGGCAGTCACTTAAGACAATGTGGAATTATTTCACAATTGACACCGCCTGGAACACCACAGCGTAATGGTGTGTCCGAACGTCGTAATCGAACGTTATTGGATATGGTGCGATCTATGATGTCTCTTGCCGATTTGCCACTATCGTTTTGGGGTTATGCATTAGAGACAACTGCATTTACTTTAAATAGGGCACCATCGAAATCCGTTGAGACGACGCCATATGAACTTTGGTTTGGCAAGAAGCCAAAGCTGTCGTTTCTTAAAGTTTGGGGATGTGATGCTTATGTCAAAAAGCTTCAGCCTGAAAAGCTGGAACCCAAAGTGGAGAAATGCGTCTTCATAGGATACCCAAAAGAGACAGTTGGGTATACCTTCTACCTCAGATTCGAAGGCAAAGTGTTTGTCGCTAAAAACGGAACGTTTCTTGAGAAAGAGTTTCTCTCGAAAGAATTGAGTGGGAGGAAGATAGAACTTGATGAGGTTGTTGAACTTTTACTTCAACCTGAGAGTAGCGCAGCGCAGAAAGATGTTTCTGTAGAGCCTACATCAGCTGAAGAGGAAGTTGATGATGATCATAAAGCTTCAAATCAAGTTGCAATCGAACCTCGTAGGTCGACAAGGACGCGTACTGCTCCTGAGTGGTACGGCAACCCTGTCTTAGAGGTCATGTTGTTGGACAACGATGAACCTACGAGCTATGGAGAAGCGATGATGGGCCCGGATTCCGAGAAGTGGTTAGAGGCCATGAAATCCGAGATGGGATCCATGTATGAAAACAAAGTGTGGACTTTGGAAGTATTACCTGAAGGGCGTAAGGCCATTCAGAATAAATGGATCTTTAAGAGGAAGACGGACGCGGACGGTAATGTCACCGTCTATAAAGCTCGACTTGTGGCAAAGGGTTTTTCACAAGTTCAAGGAGTTGACTACGATGAGACCTTCTCACCCGTAGCGATGCTTAAGTCCGTCCGAATCATGTTAGCAATAGCTGCCTTTTTCGATTATGAAATTTGGCAGATGGATGTCAAAACAACGTTCCTTAACGGTTTCCTTAAGGAAGAAGTTGTATATGATGCAACCAGAAGATTTTGTCGATCCAGAGAATGCTGACAAAGTTTGCAAACTCCAGCGATCCATTTATGGACTGGTGCAAGCATCTCGGAGTTGGAATCTTCGCTTTGATGAGGTGATCAAAGCGTTCGAGTTTATACAAGTTTACGGAGAAGCTTGTATTTACAAGAAAGTGAGTGGGAGCTCTATAGCGTTTCTAATATTATATGTGGATGACATATTACTGATTGGAAACAATATAGAAATGTTGGAAAGCGTGAAGGAATATTTGAACAAGAGTTTTTCAATGAAGGACCTAGGAGAAGCTGCTTTCATATTAGGCATCAAGATCTATAGAGATAGATCGAGACGCTTAATATGACTTTCACAAAGCACATACCTTGACAAAGTTTTGAAGAAGTTCAAAATGGATCAGTCCAAGAAGGGGTTCTTGCCTGTATTGCAAGGTGTGAAGTTGAGTAAGACTCAATGCCCAGTGACTGCAGAAGATAGAGAAAAGATGAGTGTCATCCCCTATGCCTCAGCCATAGGCTCTATCATGTATGCAATGCTGTGCACAAGATCTGATGTCAGCCTTGCCATAAGTATGGCCGGAAGGTTTCAAAGTGATCCAGGAGTGGTACACTGGACGGCGGTCAAGAATATCCTGAAGTACCTGAAAAGGACTAAGGACATGTTTCACGTTTATGGAGGTGATCAAGAGCTCGTCGTAAAAGGTTACATCGATGCAAGCTTTGACACTGATCCGGATGACTCTAAGTCACAAACCGGATACGTATTTATTCTTAATGGGGGTGCGGTTAGCTGGTGCAGTTCCAAGCAAAGCGTGGTAGCTGATTCTACATGCGAAGCGGAGTACATCGCTGCCTCGGAGGCAGCGAAGGAAGGTGTCTGGATGAAGGAGTTCATGACAGATCTTGGAGTAGTGCCTAGTGCGCTTAACCCAATGACTCTGTTTTGTGGTAATACTGGTGCCATTGCTCTAGCCAAGGAACCAAGATTTCACAAGAGGACCAGACACATAAAGCGACGTTTCAATTCCATCCGCGATTACATCAAGGAGGACGACATAAATATTTGCAAAGTACACACGGATATGAATGTTGCAGCTAGCCAAGGAAGTCCTCGATCCATACGGCTGGGTGCGTCATTCCGTCGTATGATTCTATGTTTACGGGTTTAAACCCTTCGGGGAACTGGTGCTGCGTGACCTCGTCTGTGAAACACAGTGGGTGTGCGGCGCCTCTGATCCGGGCTACGTCACGCCGAAAGTCGGCTATTAACTGGGCCCGGTATTGTTCCTGGCTTCTGTGGTTGCGGTCGAGCCATGATTGGTAGCCATCCCATCTAGCGGGGGAGCGTCCCCTAGATGTGTAAATGGATCTGGTGTGACCTGCCCTATAGTCCAGGTCCTGCCGTAGATCGTAGCGATCATCAAGCTGTGCTGGCCCCTTTCCCCTCCTACGAGGTGACGCGGGCCATTATTCGGTGTCTCTAGCCACCCCGTCCCGTCCTCGAGGGGGGTGGTCTGGCTGGTCGTACTGGGAGCGCCTGGGAGATTCGGGCTCAAGGGCCTCGTCATCGAATTGCGGCAGCAGGCGCGGGCGCGGGTAACTCTTGTTTTGGTCTGCCCGCTCAATGTCGAACCCTTCTTCGGCTGCCAGGACTTTGGTACATCTGTTTTTGATTGTGCCTTGCTCAGCTTTGAGCTGCTGCTGCTTTGCCTTTAACCTCCGAGCGGTGGCTATGAGTTGTTGCCTGAATCGTTCTTGGTCCTCGGGGTTTTCGGGGACGGTGAAGTCTGTTGGAAATATGCCCTAGAGGCAATAATAAATTGGTTATTATTATATTTCCTTGTTCATGACAATCGTTTATTATCCATGCTATAATTGTATTGATTGGAAACTCAAATACATGTGTGGGTACATAGACAACACTGTGTCCCTAGTAAGCCTCTAGTTGACTAGCTCGTTGATCAAAAGATGGTGTAGGTTTCCTAGCCATGGACATGAGATGTCATTTGATAATGGGATCACATCATTAGGAGAATGATGTGATGGACAAGACCCATACTATAAACGTAGCATATGATCGTGTCAGTTTATTGCTATTGTTTTCTGCATGTCAAGTATCTGTTCCTATGACCATGAGATCATGCAACTCCCTGACATCGGAGGAGTACCTTGTGTGTATCAAACATCGCAACGTAACTGGGTGACTATAAAGATGCTCTACAGGTATCTCCGAGGGTGTTTGTTGGGTTGGCATGGATCAAGACTTGGATTTGTTACTCCGTGTGACGGAGAGGTATCTCAGCGCCCACTCGGTAATACAACATCACAATGAGCCTTGCAAGCAATGTGACTAAAGTGTTAGCCACGAGATCTTGTATTACGGAACGAGTAAAGAGACTTGCCGGTAACGAGATTGAACTAGGTATAGAGATACCGACGATTGAATCTCGGGCAAGTAACATACCGAAGAACAAAGGGAACAGCATACGGGATTAACTGAATCCTTGACATAGAGGTTCGACCGATAAAGATCTTCAATGAATATGTAGGAGCCAATATGGGCATCCAGGTCCCGCTATTGGTTATTGATCGTAGAGGTGTCTCGGTCATGTCTACATAGTTCTCGAACTCGCAGGGTCTACACACTTAACGTTTGCTGACGATTAGTATAGTTGAGTTATTTTGTTGGTGACCGAAGGTTGTTCGGAGTCCCGGATAAGATCCCGGACATGACGAGGATCTCCGGAATAGTCCGGAGGTAAAGATTGATATTTGTGATAATAGTGTGTTGATCTCCGGAAAGGTTCCGGATGTTTACCGAAGTGTTCGGGTACAGCAACACTTTATATGAGCCAAAGGGGTAAAGCCCACGAGGTATTGGAAAGTGCAAAAGGAAGTTTTGCTGCTGCCTTAAGCGGTACTACCGCTGGTAAGGTAGTACTACCGCGTAAGCGGTACTACCGCTTGTGTGAAGCGGTACTACCGCTCAAGCGGTACTACCGCTCGTGAGCGGTACTACCGGTTGTACGCGGTACTGCTGGAATCCGAGTTGGACTCTTTCCATGCGGGCCAAACTGACCTTGTGCGGGCAAAACCGACCTTGTGGAGGCTTTCTCTCCAAGTTTAGACCCCAGGGCTCAAGATATAAATATAGGGGCAGGGCTAACACACGGGATAGATCAAGATTTCCCAAGCCGTGTGCCGGCAACCCTAACCCTTTAGTTCCTCCCGTCATAATCTCCGTAGTGCTTGGCGAAGCCCTGCAGAAATTGTTCCTCACCACCATCACCACGCCGTCGTGCTGCCGGAACTCATCTACTACTTCATCATCGCTCGCTGGATCGAGGAGGTGAAGGCGTCATCAAGCCGTACGTGTGTTGAACGCGGAGGTGCCATCCGTTCGGCGCTAGTTCGTGATCGGATCGAGGGACGACTTGCGATTTGGATCGCGGAGACGTTCGACTACATCAACCGCGTTTCTTAACGCTTCCGCTTAGCGATCTACAAGGGTATGTAGATTCCGTAGATGCTCATCACCATGAATAGATCTTCTGTGTGCGTAGGAAAATTTTTGTTTCCCATGCAACGTTCCCCAACAAAGTCTTCGGCTTCGAGGCTCTCCTCCTCCTCAGCGGGTGGGAGGTAGTTATCATCATTGGAATCATTGAGGTTCTCGGCGTCCGGTTGATCCGTTAGCCTTTCCGGGTCCTCCAGCGGCTCCTCGGGGGACTTCAGGGTCGCCGAGGTCCTCCGGGGTGTCAATTTCCCCAGTGCCTGCGATGGCCTCCCTTCCCTTGTTTGTCTTGGATCGCTTGTGCTGTTTCCGGCGCTTTGACGGTTCGCCGGATTTGTCGCCGTTCTTCTTGGGGGTGTGGTCGTCCCTATCGTTAGGGGTATCGACCATATAGACATCATAGGTCGAGGTGGCTGTCCATCGCCCGATGGTCATGGGGGCGGGGTCGCCGATCTCTTCATCCATGTGTTCTGCCTCCTCGGAGTCGTAGTCCAACATGTCGGTTAAGTCTTCGAAAGTGGCTACTAAGTGGGCGGCGGGTGGGCCGTGAAATTCCCCGTAATCGGCCTCTAGGTCGACCGGAACGTGGGTCGAGGTACGATCATCCTCGATTGCCATCGATTGGATCCGGTCTAGAGCCTCGTTTAACCACGAGAGGACGACCCGATCAGTTTCCTGAGAGCCCTTGGAGTTAAGCTCAAAGGTGTCTTCGGGATGGGCATGTTCGGCAAAGGCCGAATCCTGATATTTGAGTACTATCAACGATCCCGGGATCAAGGCCGGACCTCCGGCGGAGATAGATCTGAGGGTCGAGCCGGATAGTGGGCCCGAAGTTAAAGCTCCGGGAGTTTCAGGCCCATCGGACGAAGCCGAGGGTCCCGCGAGGAACAGATCACCACGAGAGTCGGCGGTGAACTCTAGGTTCCCGAACATGATTTCTTGACCGTGGGCGAAATTTTCGATCTGGCCTAGATGGCCGATCGAGTCAGCATGCAGCACGACACTGCCGAACGCGAAGACCTGCCCGGGGACGAAGATGTCCTCGTTACGGGCCTCTTCGCTGATGACTAGGCGAGCCATCAATCCACGAGTGATCTCACAGTGGAACTCTCAATGAAAGCACCAATATCGGTGTCAAAACCGGCGGATCTCGGGTAGGGGGTCCCGAACTGTGAATCTAGGATCGATGGTAACAGGGGACGAAGGAGACGGTGTTTACCCAGGTTCGGGCCCTCGTGAGGAGGTAAAACCCTACGTCCTGCTTGGTTGTATTGATGAGTATGAAAATTACAGACTAGATCTACCTCGAGATCAAATGAGCTAAACCCTATCTGAGTTGGCTTGCCCCTCTACGAATTAAGCCCCCTGGTTTATATAGACACCAGGGGTACCTAGGGTTACACATGGCCGGTTTCCATCCGGGCATAGATACGCCCATTCTGCCTTGGAGGACACACCAAGTCTTCGGAATATTTCCCCCTAAGCCTAGAGTCATTTTGTAGTCCGGCCTTCCCGAAGATGCCACAAGGCGGCCCACCGGGCTAGACCATAAGAGATAAGTCAGCAGCCCGAGGACCCCTTAATCCCGGACTCCCTCAGTAGCCCCCGTACTAGCCTCCAACGCCGGTCTTCAGGACATCCAGCTCCTCCGCACATCCAGAGTGTTCGGCTTGCGGGGCGAGTTCCTTTCTTCCCTTCATGCTTCGGATGCCCTTAAGTCGGCCACCGATGACATCCTGCTTTCCGAACATACCTTGCTTAGCCCCGAAGGCCAAGAGCCTGAGTGTGAATAGTGCCCTTCCTGACAAATTTCCTGATGAAAGGCTCAAACGGGGCGTGGCCACTTAACCGGTCACAAAAACTCGATTCGCGGTTCGAGGCCATCTCTTTATTGGCACGTTCCATCGACCTGAAGATCGTGCTTCATTTTTTACGGGATGTGATCAATGATTTGGGCTATCCCACGCGCGCGTAACGGGGCGGTCGCTTCGGGAACTGGCGCAGCTTGCGGCGCAGTAAGGGACGCTTGGTGTTACAGCCTTCCATAAAAGGGAGGAAAACATCTTCATAGCCCTTCTACGCTCCCTAGATTTGCTCTCTCAAACCTTCCTCGAGTGCACAGATCTAGCTTTTCTCCAGCCCCTCCCGAGACACCCATCCTTCTTCCCCGAGCACGGCCATGGCTGGTTCAGGCTCGCAAGGCAAGTGGGAGGCGTCGTGCGTCACTGAGGACGACAACCAGGAACTGAAGCGCACCGGTTACCTTCCGGTCGACGTCACCCACCGCGCCCCCAAAGAGGGCCAAGTAGTCCCTATGCCAAAGCCCGGGGAGCGGGTGGTGTTCATTCCCCACTTCATCCGGGGACTGAGCTTCCCGCTGCACCCATTTGTAAGGGGCTTGATGTTCTTCTACGGGTTGGACTTCAACGACCTCCCCCCAAACTCCGTAATGCACATTTCGGCCTTCATCATCGTCTGCGAGGCCTTTCTGCGAGTCCAGCCGCACTTCGGCTTATGGCTGAAGGTCTTCAATGTCAAACCGAAGACCATAAGCAGCCAGCACGCGGATTGTAGGTGGCGCGGTGATTAGCAAGCTCCCTCGGGTCCAGTGGCCGGAGGGCACCTTCATCGACACCATGAAGACCTGGCAAAAGGAGTGGTTCTATATTACTGAACAACGGGCCGCAGATTGGGCGGCCCCTCCCGAATTCAGATCTGGACCTCCCGCGAGGCTAACCTCGTGGATCGGGAAAGGGATGGACTAGGGGTCGGCCACTGAGGTAAAGGCGCTGCAGGATCGCATCGGAAAGATGCTGGAAGCAAACATCGGCCGTACCAATGTGGTCCAGGTCATGCCTCATCCCCGCCTCCTCCCTTGCTAGCTCCATGCCACAACGATGTGGGCCTATAAGTACGATGATCCTCCCATCGTGCGCAGGCTCTACCGCACTACTCGGGAGAAGATGTGGAAGGCGTTGACGCCGAACACCCTCCGCTTAAGGTAAAGTTTCAATTTTTATCTTCAGGTTCAATCCTTTAGCAAGTATCTTTAACTCCTCCTTTCTTGCTTTCCATAGGGCTGGCTAGCTAAGGCCATGCGGATCAACGGCCCTGCCCCTCTGCCCGAAGCCCCCAGGTCGAACCTCTTGACGGTGATGCTGGTCGAGGCGCCGTATTCGGCGCCAGAGAAGAAGGACAAGCAGAAGAAAGGAGAGAAGAAGGAGACCCGAGCTGGTCTCCGCCCAAGAGGCCCTCCGGACACTAAGTCTGGGGAGACCCATGCCTCCTCCGTTCACGAGGAGGAGCAGACGGAGGAAGGGGGGAAATTGATCCCCCCCCACCAAGGAAAAGGGCGGCATCTGTGGATGTCGACGAGGACTCAGCTCGCCCTTCTCCGAAGAGGCCCTGCAGGGCCAAGGTGATTTTGCCCGATGTCATCCCGGATTCTGACGGGGAATCCGAGGCGTTCGAAAGGATCCTGCGGAGGGTTCCCAGGGCCAAGCCCGCGGCCCAGAGGTACTGATTCCGAACACATTGCTTATGCAAGGTTTCTGTTACTGATCGGACTAATGCCTTCCATGTTGCAGCCCGGCCCGTGATCTCCCGACTGAATAGGTCTCAGAGGGAGATCCTCCGCCAGCCGACCTAGCAGAAAGCGGAACCGCGTCCCGCACTCCCCCCCAGGCTGCTGGAGAGGCCATGGAGGTGATATCCCGGCAGGCCCCTCCTCAGCCGAATACTAAGGGCGAGGAGGTTATGACCGAGGCCCAGACCTCGGTGGCCGAAGACCAGGAGGCCGAGCCCCTCGTGGTAGACAAAGAGGGAGGCCGCGGGTCATCGGAGATCCCTCCGAAGACGGCTCCGGAGACTACCAAGTATCTGATATCGGCGACTCTCCCTTCACAAGAAGGAGGAGCTGTGGTTATGCCACCGGTGCCGCCCGCGACAGGGCAGGCCACAGCCGGGTGGCCAACCGCGATAGAGGAGGCCTTGCGCAGTTCCGTCATCGCCGATGACCACCGCATCCTTATGGTTGCGGTTCTGAAAGGCATTCAGTCCGTTGATAGCGGACTGAAGGAGGCCTTCGGAGGCCTCTTGACGGGCTTCAAGGTAAGCCATGTAATGCTCCTCTCTCTAAGCGGAATTTGTTAATGAGGTATATATATTCCGGATAGGTATAGTAGCCCCCGAGCCCTGGGTGAGTTTAAGAAACTTACCCGGGGATCAGAGAACCTTAGGTTCCGAGTAAAATCGATATTTTGACTGTTTCCGGAGATGATCTGGAAAAGAGGGTCTAGGACCAACAGTTCTTATGTGTGTCTCACATAATTTTTGCTTTGCAGGCCTCATCATCAGCGGCGGCTGTCCATGACGTGGAGCTGGCCGAGCTCAACCAGAAGCTCAAGAGCTCCGACGAGGAGCTTGACCGTCTGAACAGGCGGTTTGATGAAATGCAAAGTGAGTTGGAATTTTATCTCGAAGACCCTGTCTAATCCTCATCGATTGAGGTACTTGAGTTTTTCAAATCCTGAATTTCGTCTTCCATTGTATTTGCAGCCATTTCTTCCGAGGTCGAGAACCTCAAGGCTGAGCTAGAGAAGGCCAAGCGAGAGGCTGCCGATCATAAGATGGTGGCCGACCAGGCAGCGGCCGAACTGAGCTCCCTGAAGGCTGTCAGTGAAAAGCACGAAGCTCGGGTGGCCGAGGTGCAGCAAGAGCTCCAAGATGCTAGCACTAAGTATGAGGCTCTTGAGCAGAAGACCAAGGACCAGGTGGCCGAGCTATCCACGTTGTCCGCCGATCTTAAATCGGAGCGTGTAGATAGGCGGTCTTTTGAGGAAGAACTCCACCAAGTCAGGATCATAGCGGATGGTAAGCCGTACTTACTGCAATGTGCCTTTGGTGGTAACAGGTTTGCTCGTCTTACACGGCTGTGGCGTTCCTCAGGCGCCTTTATGGATCTTCCGAAGAGTGCGGCGGACGCGGCCAAGCACTTCGTGGCTAGGGACAGGGATGCGGAACAGAGGCTGTTCTGATAACCCACAAGTGTAGGGGATTGTTTGTAGCCTTTTTCGATAAGTAAGAGTGTCGAACCCAACGTGGAGCTAAAGGTAGAACAAATATTCCCTCAAGTTCTATCGACCACCGATACAACTCTACGCACACTTTAACGTTTGCTTTACCTAGAATAAGTATGAAACTATTTTGCGGGAATAAAACTAGAAGTACTTTTTAAGATAATAAAGAACGTGGAAATAAAAGTTAGGTGCTGCTTTAATAAAAGAACAATAAAAGTAAATAGACTAGTAGAAAGCTTTTTTGTGTAACGCAAGAGAAAGATTGTCCATAGGCAATTGAATTTGATACGATAGATACTTGTTATATGCAATGAGGGAGAGACATACGCTAACACACTTTCCTTACTTGGATCATATGCACTTATGATTGGAACTCTAGCAAGCATCCGCAACTACCAAAGATCATTAAGGTAAAACCCAACCATAGCATTAAGTATCAAGTCCTCTTTACTCCCATACGCAACAACCCACCTACTCGGGTTTATGCTCCTGTCAGTCAAGCAACCCACCATAGGCAAATCATGAACATATTACAACAACCTACTGCGGGGATCCCTCACGTTTGCGCGACACAGAGGGAACCATAGGACAGCACCATATCAACATACAACTCACATCCATAACATCATACCACAATTAACCCATAGGACAAAAGAGATCTACTCAAACATCATAGGATAGACAAATATCATTGGGAAATAATATATGGAATTGAGCACCATGTTTAAGTAGAGATTACAGCGGGGAAGAGAGGTTTTACACCGCTGCATAGAGGGGGTGAGAGTTTGTGTTGACGGCAGCGAAGTTGTTGGTGTAGATCACCGTCACGATGATTGCCCCGGCGGCGTTCCGGCGCCATCGGGAGAGAGGGGGAGAGAGCCCCCTACTCCTTCTTGTTCCTTGGCCTCCCCCCTAGATGGGAGGAGAGTTCCCCCTCTGGTCCATGGCCTCCATGGAGGCGGAGGGGCAGGAGCCCCTCCTAGATTGGATGTCGCTCTCTGTTCTCTTCAGTTTCACGTTCCTGTTTACTGGCCGAAAACCGTTTCTTATATTCCCGGAGATCCGTAACTCCTATCGGGCTGAAATTTTGAGGGGATTTTTATCCAAAAATTAGCTTCCTTGCGTCCGAAGGAGAGCTCCAACCGACTTACGAGGAGGGCACAACCCACCTGTCGGTGTCAAAACCGGCGGATCTCGGGTAGGGGGTCCCGAGCTGTGAGTCTTGGATCGATGGTAACAAGGGGACGAAGGAGACGATGTTTACCCAGGTTCGGGCCCTCCTATGGAGGTAAAACCCTACGTCCTGCTCGATTATATTGATGGTATGAAGGTTACAGAGTTGATCTACCTCGAGATCGACTAGCTAAAACCCTAGATGAGTTTCTCTGCCCTACAATTTAAAACCCTCCCGGTTTATATAGACTCCGGGGGGTACCTAGGGTTTACACATGACAAGACTCCTGCCGGGAATGGAGACGTCAATTCCCTCATCTTGACTTGGAGTGCACGATGCGCCTTCGGGACTTCCTTCTAGAACACAAGGTCTCGATGTATCCGGCCCTTCCCGCGACAGTCAGAGTGCGGCCCGCCAAGCCGGCCTATTGAGAGACAGGCCAGCAGCCCGAGGACCCCTTAGTCCAGGACTCCCTCAGTAGCCCCCAAACTAGCCCCCAACGCCAAGGGTCCCAGCTTTGGCAGCTCCGCTTGATCAGAGTCTTCGGCTTGCGGGGTGAGTTCTTCTTCCCATTAAAGATCGGCTGATACTTGTCCGGCTTCCGATCACACGATAGCCCGAACACCATGAGTTGTTCAGTCCCGAAGGCCAAACGTCAAAGTGTAAATAGTGTTCTAACAACCTTTCTGACGAAGGGTCGTGGCCAACCACGACCGCTGAACCAGTTATGAAAACTCGATCCGCGGTTCGAGGCCATTTTTACATTAGCACGACCCATCAATGTATAGATCGTGCTCCATTTCACACAGGATATGATTAGCATCCCAAGTTCCTTTTGCGCGTGCATAACGGTGCACATGTCTTGGGAAGCGGAGAGATTTGCGGCGCAATTAAGGGAGGTTAATCAGTGTTACGCCCCATAAAAAGGGTAAAACCCCAAGGCTTATTCACGCTTCCCATTCGCATCCTCTGCTTTCCCAATTTTCCCAAGCTCCGAGAGCCCAGATCCAGTTCTTCCTCAACTTCCCCTCCGAGCCTAGCTATGGCGGGTTCGGGCTCTATGGGCAAGTGGGAGGCCTTCACTGTAACACCCTGGTTTTCGCTCCCTGTTTTTTTTCCTTTGCGGGATTTGACTCCCGTCTTTTTTCTCGGTGTTATCGGATTTCTCTAGCTCTTGGGTATGTGAAGATGGTCATCTAGCCTTGCCTTCCCTATCCAACCAGAGATTCTCCCCAGTCCAACCTTGCCACCCAAGATCTATTCTCAGGGTTTTACCGTCGAAACCCTACCTTCCGAGTTGCCGGAAGGGAAATCCTGATCCTTCCAGTTGCAAAGGAACCTCAATTTCCTTTGATCTGTTGCCTCCCAAACTTTTCCCAGTGATCATCCCTCATCTATAAACCCTGGATATGCAAAAATATTGCCAAGTCATTTGCAATATTTTTCATTTATCATTAATTCCTTTTTCTGCCAGTTAAAGGAATTAAATTCAGGAAAATATCTATCCATCTCCAATGTTCATGAAAACTTGTGGAGATATCCTTTGTGATCATATTGAGCTCCCACAAAAATATTGACCATAATTAAATAAGGGAAATGGCATTTTCCTATTTAATGCCAATATTGCATTTTGGGCAGTTTCTAAAGGAACTACCATTTTGGTAGCTAGGAAAAATCCCAAATAATTTGTGGAGCTTCTCCTATCTATATCTTCACCATTTCCATCCAGAACCCAAGTTCCATAGTTCAAATTTTGAGCACAACATCAATATGCAAATTCTGTCCAGTGGCCAATTTGCAAAGGAAGTGCTTGAACCCTTGATCTATTTGAGCTGAAATTTTTCATGGTGATTAACATTGATAAATCCCTCATGGAAAGCAAAAATCAGCTCAATTCATCTATTTATTCTCCCACAGCATTTTTCCCAAGTTTCTATCCATTTGGAAGCACTGTGAAGGAAGTACCATTTTGGTGTACCCAAATGGTATGAAACTTTTACAGTGGATTCATATGTTCATATCATCATCCTACACCAAATTTGGGCCATTTCCATCTAGCCATTTGACCCCAGCATCACCCCTTTCATTTCTGTCTGGTTTGCCAAGTTGTATAGGAAGTGCCAGCTAGGCTTGCCCATTTGTGCTGAATCTTGGCCAAGATAATCACCCTAGTGAGTGATCAACCTCTGCCAAGCAACAGGCCAAGGTGAGCACTGTGGTGGCCTCACCACATGTCAAATAGTTGCTGGTCAGAACCAAATCAGCTCTCATCTGTCATCTTCTGCCCCCACTTCCCTCCAAAACCTCTCTAGTCAACTAAGAGAAGCAAGGAGAAGGCCCCAGACACAAATTGGCTGCGAGTGCAGCGTGGCAACACCGTGGGCACGCGGTGGCCGCGTGCAGTGCACGCCAAGGCAGAGCACCGCGTGCCCAGAGGCTTTGGGAGCTCGCTCCCGCGGGCTCCGGCTTGTCCGGCAGCGCCGACGAGCTCCCCACCGCACACGTGGCTCGTCTGGAAGTCTCTCCCCCTCGTCCCCTAGCCCGTGGCTGCCTCTGCCGACATCGGTTCGCCGCTGGAATCTCGGCACGGCAACGTGCCTCTCGAAGCTCCGTCCGGCGTCGGCTAACCCTCCCCTTGCCTATATATAGCTTCCCCGAGCTCCTCCGCACCTCATCGCCCTCCCCACTGCCCTTCTAGCTCGCCGGAGCCGCCCTCCCTCTCTTCTGTCTGCCCTAGTCGTCGTCGTCCCCGTCGGCCAAACTCTGATGTGGCCCTCCCCCTCTCGCGTGTTGATGCCCTAGAGCCTCTATGGACCCTCCTCCGCTGCCGCCACCCTCCTCTCCGGCAGCGGGACCTCGCCGGAGCGACCCCCCTCTACGTGGTGTTCGGCCGCCGCGGCCCTCCCGTGGAGCCGCTGATGTGGGCCGTCCCGAGCGGTACTGCGGCCACCTCTCGACGCGGTAAAGGGCGGTGGAGCCTCTGAGCCCGTCGGCCGGCCCAGGGGAGCCGTGGAGCGAAGGCCAGGCCGGCGACCGAACCTCTCCTGTGCGGGCGTCGTGTTGGGGAAGGAGACAGGGGGAGGAAAGGGAGAGCTGGCGCGGGGCCCGCATGTAAGTGAACCAGCGGTCGGGCCCGCGGTTATAAGTGGAAGCGTACTCTTCGAAAATACGTTTTCACTTCTCTGAAAGCGTATTTCCGTTATGCTGCGGCTGAAAATGCGCTTTCTTTTGTAGAAAACGTATTCTGCCTAGAGACGCTTTCTGTTTTAATTCGCCAGGGACTTGTTTGTGAAGATATTTTTACAGATTAGCCCCTGTCCTTCTTCCGTCCATATCTTCGCGATCCCAACTCCGATTCAGGTGAATCCAAAGCCCACATTCTCGTCTTGTCGAGCCCATTCTGTTGGTACCATTTTCATTATGTTGTCACATATTGAAAATGACCATTTTGCCCTTGCATTCATCCAGCCCCGCCAATCCGTTTCGCGGACTTTCCGCACCGCCTCCCGGTGGATCCTTCACCCCCAGGCAAGCCGACCATCTGATATATGCCCTAAAGCATTGCTCTGTGTTATTCTTGCATGTTTAATTAATGATTATGCCTGTGATAGAAATAATTAAACTTCTGTTCGATTGCACCTACTATTTACATTACTTGCATAGTTTGCTTTGTGATAATTCAGAGTAGCTTACTTAAATGCATAGTTGATGCCACCTCAACTTGTTGTGATAAACAACCATGCTTGATAGGTACCTGCTAAAATTGAACCTAGTCGATTGATCTTGAGTCACCTGTCCGGGCTTATCCGTGCAGCCACATTTGCCGGTATGGGACGGCCTTGACCTGGTCTGGCTTTGTGCTCTTTTATTGGTACCACCAAAGAGGGAGGGTTATGCGTGCATGCTACCCTGATTAGGTAGACGACGATAATCCTGTGAGCCTAGTTTATGGTTATGTGCGCACGTCCCCGTTTGGGACAGTTTTGTTTGGCCACGACGGTGGCAGGTGTCACGAGGTGACACAGGGGCCACCCAAGGCATGACTCCGGGGGAGAATGATTGCCGGTGGTACGGTAGAGGAGTCACGGGTTAGGCAGGTTTCGTTGGAGCAACGCTGGTCCACCCGAATGGGATCACGAGGCCAGGTGCTCCATGGTGTGGGTAAAGTGCGCAACCTCTGCAGAGTGAAAAACCTATTCGAATAGCCGCGTCCACGGTATTGGACAGTCCGTCCAGGCCTCACTAGGTGGTCAACCGTAACAATGATAAGAATGGAAGAACTCGATATCAGATGATGTCAGGAATATGATATGTTAGCCATGGGATGGCTATGATAGAGTTGGTGAGATGACCAAAGAATTGGATTGGATCCTTTGATTGTTCGGAGTATGGATTACTTACTCGATATGCTTTACTTACTGTATTTTATTTCAGTAGTGATCCTACTAGATAAACATGTTATGACACGATAATTAATATTGCTCTAATAATAAATACATGCTTGAATGCCATGGATTGCTTTGCTTGGTGTATATGTTAGTTTGGTTTGCTTGCGAGTACATTCAAAAGTACTCAGCGGCCTTTAACATGGCCAGGTTCACATAAGGATCCGTCGTCCGTCGTCAAGGAGCCGGAGTGTTCGCGGGCTAGGAGAGTAACCCAGTCAGATCCCTGTGGATTGGAGCCGCACCAAGACCATGCTGCCGTAGATAGAGCTTTTCCGCTGCCATCACCCTTGTAATATATCATGTAAGACTTATAGATCCATTAATAGAAATGCCTGTGTTCATGATACTTGTTGTAAACGCGCATGCCAGAGTGATTTCCCGGGCTGGTATGCATGGCGACCGTCTGGCTATAGTGGTAATCAGGCGGGACGCCACATCCACGGTCATCGACAAGGATATCCGGGAGCTAAAGCTCGCCGGCTACCTCCCCGCCAACGTCTTCCACCGCGCTCCAGAAGCGAACCAAGTCATCCCCACCCCTAAGCCAGGCGAAAGGGTGGTATTCGTCCCCCATTTCATCCAGGGACCGAGCTTCCCGCTCCACCCCTTCGTCAGGGACCTCATGTTCTTCTACGGGTTGGACTTCCATGATCTTCCCCCAAACTCCTTTATGCATATTTTGGCTTTCATCATTCTTTGCGAAGCCTTCCTGCGGGTCGAGCCGCACTTCGGCCTGTGGCTCAAGGTTTTCAACGTCAAGCCGAAGACTGTCGCGAGCGAGCACGCAGACTGCGGAGGGGCGGTAATCAGCAAGCTCCCCCGTGTTGAGTGGCCAACTGGCACCTTTATCGACACAATCAAGATCTGGCAGAAAGAATGGTTCTACATCACCGAACCAAGAGATGAGAGTTGGGCGGCACCTGCCGAGTTCAGATCCGGACCCCCTACGAGATTGACCTCGTGGCTCAGGAAGGTCCTTGACTAGGGGTCGGATGCAGAGGTGAAATTGCTGCAGAAGCGCATTACCTCGGTGATCAAGGCCAAGGTTGAGCTGGTCGATGTGGTCCAGGTCATGCTCCACCGCTGTATCCTCCCCTGTCAGCGCCGGGCCTCCCCAATGTGGGCTTACCAGCATGAGGACGAGCCTACCGTGCGCCAGCTCTTCCGCACTACCTCCGAGAAGTTGTGGAAGGCATTATTCAAGCCTCGGAAAAGCTAACCGGCCAAGGAAGAGGATTCGGGCCTAAGCACCGATAACCCACCTACCCAGGTACGGTATAATTTTAATCCATCGACTCTGTTTCTTTGACAAAAAGACTGAACGCCTTCCCCCTCATTTTCGCAGAAATGGTTGAGTAAAACCGCGAGAGTTAACTGTCCTGCACCACAACCCGAAGACCCCAGGTCGGAGTTGTTGACGACGATGCTCGTTGTGGCGCCGTACTCGGTGCCCTAGAAGAAGGAGAAGAAGAAGAAGAAAGCCAAAGAAGGTCTCCGCATAAAGGACCAGCCGGACGCCATGTCCGAGGAAACCCATGCCTCCTCTAGCCATGAGGAAGAGCATGAGGACGGGGGGGGGGAGGCATTTCCCCCCTCACAAGAAAGAGGGCGGCGTCGCCGGACGCCGCGGAGGATGTACCTCCTCCTGCCCTGAAGAGGGCGCGTCGGCCGAGGTTGATCCTGGCCGACGACAGCTCGGACTCTGATGCTGAGTCCGAGGACTTTGAGAAGGTTCCCCAAAGGAACCTAAGGGTCAAGCCCCCAGCTCAAAGGTATGAATCCGAAGACTCCCTGGGTCATTTATGCAAAGTTTTCAACGTTTTAAATGCAAGAACGTCTTTTAATTTGCAGCCCACCGCGCGTTCTCCCTACTGACCAAATATCGGATGGGGAGTCTCCGCCTGCCGAGCTGGCGGAGAGTGGGACTACGTCACACCCCACACCTCCCGGGGCCGCGAAGGATGCCGCGGAGGTGTCATCCCGCCAGGCTCCTTTGGAGCCGAACACAGGCGGTGGGGGTGACCAGGCCATGGCCGAGGTCGATGCCTCGGCCGCTGAAGACCAGGGGCAGAAAACTCACCTGGCTGCTGAGGAGGAAGGGCGGAGAGATGTCCAGTCCCCTCTGAGGACATCTCCGGAGCATGCTATGCCTCCGGAGCTACCGACTCAGTCCCCGATCAGAGATCGGGCTAGCCAGTCACCACCGGTGCCACCGACGACTGGGTGGCAGGTCATGGAGGAGGCTCTATCAAGCGCCCCCATCTCCGAGGATCATCGCACTCTTATGGGTGCGGTTTTGCAAGGCATTCAGTCCGTCGATAGCGGACTGAAAGAGGCCTTCAATGGTCTCTTGACGGGCTTCAAGGTGAGTCATGTAATACCCTTTTCCTGAACAATCTTAATTTTATTAAGTTTATGCTATCTTTATATATGTAGTATCCCCCAAGCCCCGGGTGGTTTTGCAAAAACGCACCCGGGGGTCAAATACTCAGGAGTGAGCAATGATGCGCAAGGCACCATTAGTCCCACAATGTTCTAAAAAGCCCTTAAAAGGACCGAGCATAGGGTCATATCCTTGACGTTTCGTGGGTTGGAATGCACATAACTGGATGTATGTTTTTTTTAATTTTTGTAGGCCTTGTCCTCGGCGACGACCGTTAATGCCGCTGAGCTTACCGAGCTAAATTGAAAGCTCAAGATCTCCGAAGAGGAGCTTGATAGCCTGAACAAGAGGTTCGACGAGGCACAAGGTAAGCCGAATTGTAACATCCAGGCTATATATTGTTAGTGATCCGCACTGGTAACCCGGTGTAATTATTTATTTATTGCTTCCACAGTTTCAGCTGCGGAGGTTGAAAAACTCAAGGCCGAGCTCAAAAAGATGAAGCAAGAGGCCGCGGATGAGAAGGCGGCCACTGAACAGGCAGCAGCCGCACTCTCCACTTTGAAAGCTGCGAGTGCGAAGCAGGAGGCCCAGGTGGAGGAGGTGCAGCAGGAGCTCAAGGACGCCATGGCAAAGTGCGAGGCCCTTGAGCAGAAAGGCAAAGAGCAAGCCACCGAGCTATCCGCTCTTAAATCCGAGCTTCAAAAGGAGCGGGTGGACAGGCGGTCCTTTGAAGAGGAGGTTCGCCAAGTCAGGGCGGTCACGGATGGTAAGCCGTATTCACTACAATGCGCCTTTAGTGGTAGCAGGTTTGCTTTGCTCACACAGGTGTGGCGTTCCTCAGGCATCTGTGCGGATCTCCAGAAGAGTGCAGCGGACGCGAACATGTTCTATGCTTCGCGGGAGGAGGATAATGAGGCTCGGCTATTCTGGGCACAGTTTGAGTCCCCCGAGCGCTCTCCACTTCTGAGCGAGCAGATGAAGCAACTGATGGAGCTGCACAGGATGGCGGAGCCGGCCATGACGGATCTCTACATCCGGCTGTGTCCTGAAGAGCCGTTGCCAAGCAGCTATTTCGGCTTGGTGCAGAAATTGTGCGATGATGCGCCTCGGATTGACGCGCTAAAGCGTTCTACATGCATCGAGGGAGCTCGGATGGCCTTTACAAAGACCATAGTGCACTGGCCGAAGCTCAATCCGACCGAGATGGCCACCGCACCTCCGCCCCCTGGAAAGGAGCATAGGCGCCCCGAGCTATACTTTTCCGCAGTGATGGAGGGTGCTCGGGCGATAGAGGCCCAATGCTCGAAGGATGTTCTTTATGAATGAGCGCGTTGTAATATGTCCGAAGACTTTTAACGCTTTATAATCAAAGTTGCATGGTTTATCATGTCTTATAAGTCTTTAGTGTTTATTTTGACTCCCATGTGGCCGTTTTATCTGAAAGTTGCGAGTCGTCGGCTTCAGCCCCCACGTAGATACTACGCGAGGTGTCTCTGCCTCCGTACTGTGACCCTTAGCCGAGGTATCGGTGCCCGAAGGTGGTAGTGCGAGGGGGACAAGGCAATCGGACTATGATGCTTTATCGCTTTCACTTAGCCGTAGGAGCGTAAAAAAAATGGGGGGCTGATGACCAGCCCCAGTGTTTTGTGATGTGCGGATGTACCGGGGCCGAAGCCAGCATCACATGGTTTGTACAAGTACAAAACCCATCGTATAACACGGAATAACCTCTATCGATTTTTTAGTATGACACTTATGCTCGGATTTGCAGACCGGTTCTTGCTTACTATGACGGTCAGTTTTCGGCTTTCTCCCCTGAGGTGCTTGACCAGACGAACTGGAAACACAATCGCAGTAGTTCTCCCTTTTCCCCTTTAGCCGAACAAGCGGAACGTAAGGGGGCAAACACAGGAGCCGGGCAATGCAACTATTGACCCAAGACATAGTTCGGATCCGATGCATATAAAGCAAAATCCAAGACGCCGAACACACGACCAGTTGTGTCGGGGTGATGCTTAGGGCGATATTTTAAATTCAAGCCACCGGTCTATTAGCCGATTGCATCGTAATGTTTCCTTGTTCATGATAATCGTTTATTATCCATGCTATAATTGTATTAATTGGAAACTTAAATACATGTGTGGGTACATAGACAACACTGTGTCCCTTGTAAGCCTCTAGTTAAACTAGCTCATCGATCAAAAGATGGTGAAGGTTTCCTAGCCATGGACATGAGATGTCATTTGATAACGGGATCACATCATTAGGAGAATGATGTGACGGACAAGACCCAAACTATAAACGTAGCATATGATCGTGTCAGTTTATTGCTATTGTTTTCTGCATGTCAAGTATCTGTTCCTATGACCAAGAGATCATGCAACTCACTGACATCGGAGGAGTACCTTGTGTCTATCAAACGTCGCAACGTAACTGGGTGACTATAAAGATGCTCTACAGGTATCTCCGAGGGTGTCTGTTGGGTTGGCATGGATCAAGACTGGGATTTGTTACTCCGTGTGACGGAGAGGTATCTCATGGCCCACTCGGTAATACAACATCACAATGAGCCTTGCAAGCAATGTGACTAAAGTGTTAGCCACGAGATCTTGTATTACGGAACGAGTAAAGAGACTTGCCGGTAACGAGATTGAACTAGGTATAGAGATACCGACGATCGAATCTCGGGCAAGTAACATACCGAAGAACAAAGGGAACAGCATACGGGATTAACTGAATCCTTGACATAGAGGTTCGACCGATAAAGATCTTCGTAGAATATGTAGGAGCCAATATGGGCATCCAGGTCCCGCTATTGGTTATTGATCGTAGAGGTGTCTCGGTCATGTCTACATAGTTCTCGAACCCGCAGGGTCTACACACTTAACGTTTGGTGACGATTAGTATAGTTGAGTTATTTTTTTGGTGACCGAAGGTTGTTCGGAGTCCCGGATAAGATCCCGGACATGACAAGGATCTCCGGAATAGTCCGCAGGTAAAGATTGATATATGTGATAATAGTGTGTTGATCTCCGGAAAGGTTCCGGAATTCACCGGAAGGGGTTCCGGATGTTTACCGAAGTGTTCGGGTGCAGCAACACTTTATATAGGCCAAAGGGGTAAAGCCCACGAGGTATTGGAAAGTGCAAAAGGAAGTTTTGCTGCTGCCTTAAGCGGTACTACCGCTGGTAAGGCAGTACTACCGCGTAAGCGGTACTACCGCTGTGAAGCGGTACTACCGCTCAAGCGGTACTACCGCTCGTGAGCGGTACTACCGCTTGTACGGGGGACTGCTGGGATCCGAGTTGGACTCTTTCCCTGCGGGCCAAACCGACCTTGTGTGGGCAAAACCGACCTGGAGGAGGCTTTTACTCCAAGTTTAGACCCCAAGGTTCAACATATAAATAGAGGGAAAGGGCTAGCACACGGGACACATCAAGATTTCCCAAGCCGTGTGCCGGCAACCCTAACCCTCTAGTTCCTCCCATCATAATCTCCGTAGTGCTTGGCGAAGCCCTGCAGAGATTGTTCCTCACCACCATCACCACGCCGTCGTGCTGCCGGAACTCATCTACTACTTCATCATCGCTTGCTGGATCGAGGAGGTGAAGGCGTCATCAAGCTGTACGTGTGTTGAACGCGGAGGTGCCGTCCGTTCGGCACTAGTTCGTGATCGGATCGAGGGACGACTTGCGATTTGGATCGCGGAAACGTTCGACTACATCAACCGCGTTTCTTAACGCTTCCGCTTAGCGATCTACAAGGGTATGTAGATTCACTCTCCCTCTCGTAGATGCTCATCACCATGGATAGATCTTGCGTGTGCGTAGGAAAATTTTTGTTTCCCATGCGACGTTCCCAACACGGTTAAGTCTTCGACAGTGGCTATGAAATGGGTGGTGGGTGGGATGAAAAATTACTCTTGGCCCGCCTTAAGACCAATCTGAATGTGGATCGGGGTTGGGTCGTCAGAAACTTTCATCGATAAGATCCGATCTAGAGCTTCGTTGAGTGTCGAGAGCTCGATCGGGTCAATTTGCTCAGCGCTTTCGGAGTTCACCTCCGATGTCTGGATCCGGACTAAAAGCCAGATCATCGCCGGGGTTAGTCCCGTGGGCGGGGTCGAAAGCGACATCCGAGGTTAAGGCCTCGGAGTCCTCAGGTGCGTCAGATGAGACTGCGAGCCCGGTGAGCGAAAGATCGCCCCGAGAGTCTACGGAACTCTAGGTTCCCGAATCTGACCTCTTGATAAGGGGCGAAACTCCTAACCCGGCGAAGACGGCCGGTCGGGTCAGCGTGCAGCACAATGCTGCCGAAAGCGAAGATCTGTCCAGGGACGAAGGAGTCCATGTTCCAGACTTCTTTGTTAATGACGACGCGAGCCATCGATTCCTTTGGAGATCACATCGGAACTCTCAATGAAAGCACCAATGTCGGTGTCAAAACCGGCGGATCTCGGGTAGGGGGTCCCGAGCTGTGAGTCTTGGATCGATGGTAACAAGGGGACGAAGGAGACGATGTTTACCCAGGTTCGGGCCCTCCTATGGAGGTAAAACCCTACGTCCTGCTCGATTATATTGATGGTATGAAGGTTACAGAGTTGATCTACCTCGAGATCGACTAGCTAAAACCCTAGATGAGTTTCTCTTCCCTACAATCTAAAACCCTCCCGGTTTATATAGACACCCGGGGGTACCTAGGGTTTACACATGACAAGACTCCTGCCGAGAATGGAGATGTCGATTCCCTCATCTTGACTTGGAGTGCACGATGCGCTTCGGGACTTCCTTCTAGAACACAAGGTCTCGATGTATCCGGCCCTTCCCGCAACAGTCAGAGTGCGGCCCACCAAGACGGCCTATTGAGAGACAGGCCAGCAGCCCGAGGACCCCTTAGTCCAGGACTCCCTCACCACCACCACGCGTTTGGGCCCCCTGGGCACGCCGTGGTGTATCTTGGGGGCTGTGGGCCTCTAATTGCGTTGATTCCACTTCTCAAAATTCATAAATATTCCAAAAACAGTCTCCGTAAATTTTTATCGCGTTTGGACTTCGTTTGATATGGATATTCTGCGAGACAAAAAACATGCAACAAACAGGAACTGGCACTGGGCATTGGATCAATATGTTAGTCCAATAAATCAATAAAATGTTGCCAAAAATATGTGAAAGTTGTATAATATTGGAATGAAACAATCAGAAATTATAGATACGACGGAGACGTATGATGTTCTGGGCGCAATTTCTGACCCCCGAGCCCCTTCCAGTTCTCAGTTATCAGATGAAGCAACTGTTGGGGAACGTTGCATGGGAAACAAAAAATTTCCTACGCACACGCAAGATCTATCCATGGTGATGAGCATCTACGAGGGGGAGAGTGGATCTACATACCCTTGTAGATCGCTAAGCGGGAAGCGTTAAGAAACGCGGTTGATGTAGTCGAACGTCTTCGCGATCCAAATCGCCCAGCCTCCCGCGATCCCATCACGATCCTTCTCGCGATCCAATCGCGATCCGTCCCGTGATCCCATCACGATCCGTCCCGTGATCAAATCACGAATCGTCTCGCGATCCTGATCACGGTCCTTCCGATCTAGCGCCGAACGGACGGCACCTCCGCGTTCAGCACAAATACAGCTCGATGACGATCTCTGCCTTCTTGATCCAGCAAGAGGGAGCGGAGAGGTAGATGAGTTCTCTGGCAGCGCGACAGCGCGGCGGCGATGGTGGTGGAACTATTCCGGCAGGGCTTCGCCTAAGCACCGCCGAACTAGACTAGAGGAGAAAACGATCTAGATGAAGTAGAGGGAGCACGTGGCAATTAGGGTTAGCTCTCCCCTCTAAATCCTCTAGTATATATAGGAGGGAGGGAGGGGAGGAGGCAGCCTCAAACCCTCAAGGTTTGGCCGAAATTGGAGGTGGAGGAGTCCTAGTCCAATCCTACTAGGAGTAGGATTCCTCCTCTCCACTTGGAAACCCTTTCCACCTTTCCACCTTTGGGTTTCTCCCACCCCTAGCCGCATGGGCCTTAGTGGGGGGTTCGACCAGCCCACTAGGGGCTGGTTTGACTCCTCCCACAGCCCATGAGGTCCTTTGGGTCGAGACACCCCTCCCGATGGCCCCCGGTACCCTCCCGGCACTCCCGGTACACTACCGAAGTACCCGAAACTTTTCCGGTGACCAAAACAGGACTTCCTATATATCAATCTTTACCTCCGGACCACTCCGGAGCTCCTCGTGACGTCCAAGATCTCATCCGGGACTCCGAACAACCTTCGGTCACCATCATACATAACTCTACTATACCGAAACGTCACCGAACCTTAAGTGTGCAGACCCTGCGGGTTCGAGAACTATGTAGACATGACCGAGACACCTCCACGGTTAATAACCAATAGCGGGACCTGGATGCCCATATTGGTTCCTACATATTCTACGAAGATCTTCATCGGTTGAACCTCTATGTCAAGGATTCAGTTAATCCCGTACGCTGTTCCCTTTGTTCTTCGGTATGTTACTTGCCCGAGATCCAATCGTCGGTATCTCTATACCTAGTTCAATCTCGTTATTGGCAAGTCTATTTACTCGTTCCGTAATACAAGATCCCGTGGCTAACACTTAGTCACATTGCTTGCAAGGCTTATTGTGATGTTGTATTACCGAGTGGGCCCTGAGATACCTCTCCGTCACACGGAGTAACAAATCCTAGTCTTGATCCATGCCAACCCAACAGACACCCTCGGAGATACCTGTAGAGCACCTTTATAGTCACCCAGTTACGTTGCGACGTTTGATACACACAAGGTACTCCTCCGGTGTCAGTGAGTTGCATGATCTCATAGTCATAGGAACAGATACTTGACATGCAGAAAACAATAGCAATAAACTGACACGATCATATGCTATGTTCATAGTTTGGGTCTTGTCCATCACATCATTCTCCTAATGATGTGATCCCGTTATCAAATGACATCTCATGTCTATGGCCCGGAAACCTTGACCATCTTTGATCAACGAACTAGTTAACTAGAGGCATACTAGGGACATAGTGTTGTCTATATACCCACACATGTATTTAGTTTCCAATGAATACAATTATAGCATGGATAATAAACGATTATCACGAACAAGGAAATATAATAATAACCAATTTATTATTGCCTCTAGGGCATATTTCCAACAGTCTCCCACTTGCACTAGAGTCAATAATCTAGTTCACATCACCATGTGATTTACATTGTTATGAATCTAACACCCAATGAGTTCTGGGGTTCGATCATGCTTTGCATGTGAGAGAGGTCTTTAGTCAATGGGTCCGCGACATTCAGATCCGTGTGTACTTTGCAAATCTCTATGTCATACTGTAGACACTGCTACCACACTCCACTTGGAGCTATTCCAAATGGCTGCTCCACTATACGTATCCGGATTACTACCCAGAGTCATCCGGATTGGTGTCAAAGCTTGCATTGACGTAACCCTTTACGACGAACTCTTTATCACCTCCATAATCGAGAAACATTTCTTAGTACTTTAGTTACTAAGGATAATCTTGACCTGATGTCCAGTGATCCACTCCTGGATCACTCTTGTACCCCTTGACAGACTCCTGGCAAGGCACACACCAGGTGCGGTACACAGCATGGCATACTATAAAGAGCCTATGGCTAAGGCATAGGGGACGACCTTCGTCCTTTCTCTTTCTTCTGCCGTGGTCGAGCTTTTGAGTCTTACTCAACTTCACACCCCACAAATCAGGCAAGAACTCTTTCTTTGACTGATCCATTTTGAACTCTTTCAAAATCTTGTCAAGGTATTTACTCATTGAAAGTCTTATCAGTCGTCTTGATCTATCTCTTATAGGTCTCGATGCCCAACAATTAAGTAGCTTCATTCCAGGTTTTCCTTTGAAAAACACCTTTTCAAACAACCCTTTATGCTTTCCAGAAATTCTACATCATTTCTGATCAACAATATGTCATCCACATATACTTATCAGAAAGTCTATAGTGCTCCCACTCACTTTATTGTAAATACAAGTTTCTCATAAACTTTGTATAGACTCAAAAAACTTTGATCACCTCATCAAAGCGTATATTCCAACTCCGAGATGCTTGCTCCAGTCCATAGAAGGATCACTGGAGCTTGCACACCTTTTAGCATCCTTAGGACTGACAAAACCTTCTGGTTGTATCTCATACAACCTTTCCTCAAGGAAGGAAACGATGTTTTGACATCCATCTGCCAGATTTCATAATTGAAAAACGCAGCAACTGCTAACATAATTCCAACAGACTTTAACATCGCTACGGGTGAGAAAGTCTCATCGCAGTCAACTCCTTGAACTTGTCGGAAACTTCTTTGCGACAAGTCGAGCTTTATAAATGGTGACATTCACCATCATCGCCTGTCTTCTTCTCAAAAATCCATTTGTACTCAACGGCCTGCCGTTCAACGGGCAAGTCTACCAAAGTCCATACTTGGTTTTCACACATGGATCCTTTCTCGGATTTCATGGCTCCTAGCCATTTGTCGGAATCCGGGCCCATCATCGCTTCTCCATAGCTCGTAGGCTCATCGTTGTCCAACAACATGACCTCTAAGACAGGGTTATCGTACCACTCAGGAGCAATACGTGCCCTTGTCGACCTACGAGGTTCGATAGTAACTTGATCTGAAGCTTCATGATCATCATCATTAACTTCCACTTCAACTAATGTAGGCTCCACAGAAAACAACTTTCTGCGCTGCGCTACTCTCTGGTTGAAACAAAGGTTCAACAACCTCATCAAGTTCTATCTTCCTCCCACTCAATTCTTTCGAGAGAAACTCTTTCTCGAGAAAGGACCCGTTTTAGCAATAAACATTTTGTGCTTGGATCTAAGATAGAAGGTTTACCCAACTGTTACGTTAGGGTATTCTATGAAGATGCATTTGTCCGCTTTGGGTTCGAGCACATTAGGTGAAAACCCTTTTTCACATAAGCGTCGCAGCCCCAAACATTAAGAAATGACAACTTAGGTTTCCGCAAAACCAAAATTCATACGGCGTCATCTCAACGGATTTAGATGGTGCCCCTTTTAAAGTGAATGTAGTTGTCTCTAATGCGTAACTCCAAAACGATAGTGGCAAATCGATAAGAGACATCATAGTTCGCACCATATCAAATAGAGCACGACTACGACGCTCAGACACACCATCATAGTATGGTGTTCCAGGTGGCTTGAGTTGTGAAACAATTTCCACATTGTCTTAAGTTGCATAACTAACTCGTAACTCAGATATTCACCTCCACGATCATATCGTAGACATTTTTATCTTCTTGTCACGATGATCTCAAACTTCACTCTAAATTTGCTTAAACTTTTTCAAACATTTCAGACTTGTGTTTCATTAAGTAAATATACCCATATCTACTCAAATCATCAGTGAAGGTAAGAAAATAACAATATCCACCGCCTGCTACAACACTCACTGGATCGCATACATCAACATGTATCATTTCCAATAAGTTACTTGCCCGCTCCATCATATTGAAAAACGAGGTCTTAGTCATTTTGCCCATAAGGCATGGTCCGCATGTCTCAACCGATTCGAAATCGAATGAGTCCAAAGATCCATCAGCATGGAGTTTCTTCATGCGTTTTACACCAATATGACATTTAGCGGCAATGCCATAAGCATGTGGTACTATCATTATTAACTTTGTATCTTTTGGCATCAATGTTATGAACATGTGTATTACTACGATCAAGATTTAATAAACCATTCTCATTGGGTGCATGACCATTGAAGGTATTATTCATGTAAACAGAATAACCATTATTCTCTAATTTAAATGAAGAACCGTATTGCAATAAACATGATCTAATCACGTTCATTCTCAACGCAAACACCAAATAACATTTATTTAGGTTCATCACTAATACCGAGGGTAGAGAGAGCGTGCGATGGTGATCACATCAACCTTGGAAAATACTTCCAACACACATCGTCACCTCTGTTGACACCTGATTTTGGCACGATGCAAAATGCAGTAAAGATGGACCCAAACGAAAAGGTTTTCTATACGAGAAATTTCATATTGCCGAGTGAAACAACTTTGATGTTTAAGCCATCACCATTCGGCATCATATCAAGGGCCAAAATTACACTTGGATCGTCATGTTTAGATGTTCTGAGTGCTTTTTGGTCGATTACGCCTCCAAAACAACCTCGGATGAAGGAATGCTCTTCATGGATTGTCTTCGTCTCGTCGAGCTAATTGATTTTGATATATAAATCATCTCAATCCGAGTTCGTATGCAAAAGTTAGAAGCAAAACACTGCGGACCGACCCTGAGCAAAAGTATGGCGCGAGGGACCAGACACCCACCTGGATGGTGTCTGATGGGTCGCGCGAGCAATTAGGCCCTCAAGACGGCCTTGAATTGAAAAATCTTCAACACGGAAAAGTTTCGTCTTGTCGAATCGGTCAATTTTGATATATAAATCATCCAAATCCGAGGTCGTATGCAACCTGGAGAGACAAAATTTGATCAGGCTGAAGTTTGAGTCGGAAAATCCGAATAAAAAGGCTTGCCGGCAAAGTGGTTGCCGGCCGCAGAAAAAGCTTGCCGGGTGAAAAGCTTGCCAGGCAAAGAGCTTGCCGGGTGAAAAGCTTGCCGGGCAAAGAGCTTGCCAGGTGAAAAGCTTGCCGGGCAAAGAGCTTGCCGGGTGAAAAGCTTGCCGGGTGAAAAGCTTGCCGGGTGAAAAGCTTGCCGGGCAAAGAGCTTGCCGGGTGAAAAGCTTGCCGGGTGAAAGCTTGTCGGCCGAGTGGAAACTGTCAAGTTTGGACAATCCGACCAAAAGCTAAAGACGGGCCCAAACGATTATCTAGATGGCCTCGTATGGAAAAGTGTTCTACATGAAAGTTGTGTGTATCGTCGAAACGGTCCACTTTGCTTTTGGAGTCATCATCATTTGATATAATATACGGCCTGCAAAGTCTCTACAAAACTCGGACAGCCTAGTCAGCCACAGGACGAAATCCGACTGGAAGTTGAAGATGACCTTCTGGAGTATTGAAGATGGCCTTAATTGGAAAAGTGATCAACAGAAGAACTGTTCGTCTCATCGAAACGATTGATTTGGATATAAAAATGTCTCAATCGAACGTCGTATGCAGATTCTATAGTCCGCGCAAGGAGCAAGACCGAAATTTGGGCCAGATTCGGGTTGAATCCGAGTTAGACTAGAGCTAGGACTCTAGGACGTGAATTGATGTAATTTTCTTGTAAGGAAAGCCTAGATGAATCCTTTGCTTGTAGGGGAAGTCCAGCCGCCTCTTGTATATGTTGGGGGTGACGGCCAATTGAACAACACACAATCGAACAAATCAATATACTACTTTTTCATCTACGTTTTATCTCTCCATCGTTTTTCTCTCTTGTTCTTCGCTGTTCTTCGTGTTTGAGAGCTGCGAATATCGAGGCTCTAGGGGCGAGCGAATCAACCTAGGGCAGCCCATAGCCGCCGCAATCCCTGACGGGGTCCCTCCCGGGCGTGCGGGGCTTCGGGTCTGCAAAAGCGTCCGCCGGCTGTCTTGCGTATCGCGCTGCCGGACGGACCTCCTTCGACGTGAGCTGCGGTGCATCACCCCCGGCGTCGAGGGTACACGGTGACGTGTTCGTGTGTCAACACACTTTTTGGCAACTCCGCTGGGGAATCGAAGATCCATCATCATCACCATCCACCATGTCTGATCTTCCCAAGCCGAGTGAAGTAGACGCCGATAACATCATTAAGCCCAGTCTTGATGAGTTATCGGACGATCATCGCCAAGCTTATGAGGAGTACAAGAAGGCACATGAGGAGAAGGAGCTGCAGGAATTCCTGGCGAAATTCAAGAAGGATCGCCAAGGCAACATTACTCCGATTGGAGAAATCAAGTTCCCTCCTCTTCACGATGAGCAGGTTAAACCCTCTGTAAGTACTACCTTTTCTCCCGAGCAGTGGGCTGAGATTGAGAGTCGTATTGCTGATGGTAATAATTTGGTCTATCAAACTTTCATTGAAAATACCAATGCTCAGAAAAATATGCCTCAATCGTCTAGTGGTAATATTGGTGTGGCTGCTAGTGTAGAAAACCCTAATCTGTCTTTACCTCTTTCATCGGCACCTCCCATGCCGATGAATTATTATCCTACCCACACCAAGCAGATCGTGGCTGCACCCGCTAATTCCATCATGAGCATGCCAAGTTCGGTGCCAATACCGAACCAAGCTTTACCTATAGGTGCAAACACTCGGCCACATCCGAACTATGGTTCGGCATATGTGCCATAGTTCCTGCCTACTGCTAGTAATTCTACTCCTCCCCTACCACAGCAGCAAGCTTTATCGTCTACTACGGATGATGCTTTAGCTAATTTTAGAGAGGAGATGGCTAAGATGCGTCGAGAGAATTTTGGAGTTGAGTTACCTCGGAATCGGATTTACCAAACACCGTACCCCGAGTACTTTGACGCTGTCCAGTGCCCTCCGGGATATAAAATTCCAGATTTTGTTAAGTTCAATGGAGAGGGCACAAAAACCACATGGGAGCATGTTAGTCAATACTTAGCACAATTGGGTGAGGCAGGCTCGCTGAATGAATTGAAAGTGCGTTTGTTTCCTTTATCCTTAACTGGTACTGCATTCTCATGGTTTTCTTCTTTACCACATGGTTCTATTCATGTGTGGTCGCAGCTAGAACAGAAATTTCATGATCACTTTTATAGCGGCGACAATGAACTTAAGTTGTCACATCTTACATCGGTTAAGCAGAAGCATGATGAATCGGTCTCCGATTACGTCAAGAGATTTAGAGATACAAAAAACCGGTGTTATAGTTTGGTGATAACCGAAAGAGACTTGGCAGATCTTGTGCTTAATGGTTTGAGAACTCACATAAGAGAAAAGCTAGAAGGCTATGAGTTTTTAAGTATCAACCAAGTCTTGCAAAAAGCTTTGGCTCAGGAAAGCCGAAGCAAAGATCTTAAAGAAGTGCATAGATATAAAACTGATCGTCCAAAGATGAATATGGTTGAATATGATAGTGATCGCTCGGACGATGAGGGCGATATTTATGCTACTGAATTTGTGTGGCCATCAAAGGCCAAACCATTTACTTGCAATGATCTGAAACGGATTCATAAGAATCGTGATGAGGAGATGAAGTTTACTTTTAACATTGCTAAGTGTGATAGAATATTTGATGCTTTGTTGCAAGCTAAGATTATCAGAATATCGCATACTTTACCGCCGTTTGAAGAGCTGAAACCGCGTGCTTATTGCAAGTATCATAATTCTTTTTCTCATGCTACTAATGATTGCAATGTTTTTCGACGACAGATACAATCGGCCATTAATGACGGACGATTGAACTTTTCTGAGATGCAAGTTGATAAACAGCCCTTTCCTATGAACACCATGGATATGGAGGGGAAAAAGTTGCTCATTCGGCCGGAAGTAGCCGAATCTGCTAATAAAACTAATGTCATTGTTGGTGAGCCCAGGAAAAGCAAGGAGGACAGCAAGGTCTTGGGGAGGCAGGTTGTGCTTGACAAGCAACCCGATGGCAAGGAAGTAATCAAGATCACCATCAAGAATCCTGCACTCGGGGGGCAACCACAGGTGCAACAAGACACTCGTGTTAAATTTGTTAAGCCCAAGAGTCCAGAAGTTGGCAAGTGGAAGAGGAATGAAGCTAAGGTACATCGTAAGCGAATCAAGCCAACTTTTGATATGCTGCTGTCCAAATATGCAAATCAGTCGGCCGGTTCTAGCTCTAATCGGTCATCGTACCTAAAGCGACCAAGGTCACCATCAGCTGATATGTTCAGTCGGTATGCAAAATCGACTGGATCAAGGGTGCCGTTTCCACAAGAACAACGACAACCTGTTTGGGATCGACTTGGATGCTCGTATGAAAACCGATTGAACATTGGTGTCCATCACTCGGTTGGTCAAAATATACCGCCGAGTGGAAACTATCCGAGTGTAAGAATGCACCTGGGTGGAAGTTATCTGAATGAAAGAATATGACCGAATGGATTCTACTCAGTTGAACGTCCGATTGGATTTCATCCGAGTAAAAAGGTGCGCCCGAGTGAAAACTTCGTAGGCCAGAAAAGTCAACAAGAGTGGCGTGTCAAGTTGCCAAGTGTTGCAGCAGTGGATTCAGGAAAGGGTAAGGAAAATATCAATGCCGACTCATTCATCTTGGGCACTGAAACATTCACCACGCAACAGCCAATTGTGCATAGCAACCCAACTGAGCCGATACTTGTTATCGCGCCAAAGCACTCGGCTAATGATCATGAAGCAAGTACCAGCCAAGTGAAGCCAATTGATCCTAAATACACTCAGCCAAGGTGGTGTCCTCCAGGGCTAACAAAGACACAAAAGAGGAAACTACAGAGGTTGAGAAATCAAGAGATGGCAGAACAAGAGGCCGAGAAGCAAAGGGACAATTTGTTCAATGTCACTCGGCCCATGGTACCAGCAAAGCAAGTGTGGAAGCCTAAACCAATACAAGATATAGTGGCTTCTACATCTATTATAGTGGCACGTACACCGCCAAAAGAGGATGATGCAACCGTTCTCACATCGTCCACGTCACCTATTACTTCTCCTTCACTCGGACAGAATTCAGATTTGGTGGACGCGCACGAGGAGGAAGACGATCTGTTGGACTATGAGTCTACACCGGTTCATGAAGGTATGGATATCAACATGGTGTATTACTTACCCGCTGAATTCCGTGCTGTAAATGAAGGAGGGGAAGTGGCTCAGCTGGATTTTGGCCCAAAAAATGAAATATTCGAGAAGCCAAAAGAACCAGTGACACACTTGAAACCATTGTACCTCAGAGGTCATATCAATGGATCACCACTCACTCGGATGCTTGTTGATGGTGGTGCTGTGGTGAATCTCATGCCCTATTCGGTCTTCAAGAAATTGATTTTGCCCGATGATGAATTAATCAAGACCAATATGGTGCTTAATGGGTTTGAAGGCAAAGAGAAAACTGAAGCCAAAGGTGTGATGTATGTGGAGCTTACAGTCGGGAGCAAAACTTTGGCTACTGCATTCTTTGTCGCTGAGGTGCAAGGTAACTACAACGTCATACTAGGCCGTGATTGGGTTCATGCAAACCAATGCGTGCCATCTACTATGCACCTGTTTTTGATCCAGTGGGTTGATGATGAGGTGGAAGTCATTCATGCGGATAACTCGGCTTGTGTTGCTTTGGCCGATGCATCGGTGGATTGGCAACATCCCAATGCTACTTGCTTGACGGGACGCGACTTGTCAGAGTTTGATTTCCTCAGCGCAACGAAGAATGGCTTTGTGCCCGTCTCTTTAAAGCCGATTGGTGGCAATCGGCTCCAAGGTATGATATGTTTAAATGGATTCTAATTCCGAGTGGTTGTAGAAACGTCTTGCAAAATATCGGTCCAGCGAGAACGATATGTATGAATCTATAGAGGAGTTGGATGACATGGATAAATTAGGACAAGGTTTTACGTCGGCCGATCCATTAGAAGAGGTAGATATAGGAGATGGTTCAGTCACTCGGCCGACTTTTGTAAACAAGAATTTGAAAGCAGATCATAAAGCTGAGTTGATCGGGCTATTGAAAGAATATGTTTGTTGCTTTGCATGGGAATATGATGAGATGCCAGGTTTAAGCCGAGAGCTAGTGGAGCATCGGTTACCTATAAAGGCTGGTTTTAGACCTTACAAACAATCGGCCAGAAAATTTAATCCAAAAACATATGACCGGATCAAGGAGGAGATCGATCGGTTGCTCAAAGCTAATTTCATTCGGCCTTGCAGGTATGCCGAGTGGATCTCTAACATTGTGCCGGTGGAGAAGAAAGGATCCGGCAAGTTAAGGGCGTGCATTGATTTCAGAGATTTGAATAGAGCTACACCCAAAGATGAGTATCCCATGCCAATAGCCGACATGCTTATTAATGATGCTTCTGGACATAAGGTTATTAGCTTTCTTGATGGTAATGCGGGTTACAATCAAATTTTTATGGCCGAAGAGGACATGTCCAAGACAGCCTTTCGTTGCCCTGGTTTCCTTGGTTTATTCGAGTGGACAGTGATGACATTCGGATTAAAAAATGCTGGTGCCACATATCAAAGGGCTATGAATTTAATTTTCCATGATTTACTCGGTATTATACTTGAAGTCTATATTGATGATATTGTTGTCAAATCGGATGCTTTTAAGTCTCATTTGGCCAATTTGCGTTTAGCTTTTGAAAGAATGAAAAAATATGGACTGAAGATGAATCCTTTGAAGTGTGCATTCGGCGTGTCGGATGGAAAGTTTTTGGGTTTCATTATTCATGAGAATGGCGTAGAAATTGATCCCAAAAAGATAGAAGCTATACAAAAAGTGGAGGCTCCAACATGCAAGAGAGATATGCAAAAATTCCTTGGCAAGGTCAATTATTTGAGAAGGTTCATAGCTAATTTGTCAGGGAAGGTTGATGCATTCACTCCTATCCTTCGGTTAAAGAATGATGCTGATTTTACTTGGGGGGCAAAACAGCAAGAGGCATTCAACATGATCAAGACTTATTTGAGCACTCCTCCGGTGATGAAAGCACCCAAACATAAAGAGCCCTTTAGGCTTTACATTGCGGCGGAGGAAGGTGTTATTGGTGCTGTATTGACTCAAGAAACCGAAGCAAGAGAGCATACTATTACATATCTGAGCCGACGCTTATTGGACGCCGAGACAAGGTATACATTTATTGAAAAATTATGCCTCTGTTTATATTATGCTTGCACAAAACTGAGACATTACCTAGTGCCGAGTGCCTGCATAGTAGCTTGTCAAACCGATGTCATTAAATACATGTTGCATAAGCCAATTCTTAGTGGTAGAATTGGTAAGTGGGCTAATGCTTTAATTGAGTATGATTTCGCTTATGAATCTCTAAAATCCATGAAAGGCCAAATTGTTGCTAATTTTATTGTTGAGCATCGGATTAATGACAAGCATGATGTTGATATAAACCTTGTCTCATTAGTGCCATGGAGGTTATATTTTGATGGTTCAGTTTGTAGCAATGGCCAAGGTGTTGGTGTTGTTTATATATCTCCTCATGGTGCTGTTTTTGAAGCCTCATGCCGACTGGAATATTTTTGCACAAATAATCAAGCCGAATATGAAGCATTGTTATTCGGTTTAGAGATGTTGCTCGCTATAGGTGCTACACATGTTGAGGCTTTTGGTGATTCGTTATTAGTAGTGCAGCAAGTGTCCAAAGTCTTTCAATGTTTAGACGAATCACTTAATGTTTATCTTGGTAAGTGTCTAGATACGATTTCTACTTTGGATTATTTTAGCATTGCTCATATATCTAGACATGACAATTGGAGAGCAAATGAGTTGGCACAACAAGCATCCGGCTATCATATTGCGCATGGCATGTTTCATATTTCTCAGAAGCCGATGTCCTGTCTTGCTAATATGGGAGAGGCCGAACTAGAGCCCACTGATTCGGCCACTAACAATAAATCTAGTGCAGGTGAAAATCATGACTGGAGGAAGCCCATTATTGATTACTTGTGCAATCTGAGTGAAAGGGTGGACAGGGCTGTTCGGCGTATGGCTTTCAAATATACAATGAGAGATGATGGTCTTTATCGCCGAACGGTTGAAGATGTTCTTTTGAAGTGTTTGGACGAGGACCGAGCAAGAGTTGCTATGGGAGAGGTACATGAAGGCATTTGTGGTACTCATCAGTCGGCACCCAAAATGAAATGGCTCTTACGACGTGCTGGATTTTATTGGCCGACTATGATCAATGATTGCTTCAGGTATTATAAAGGCTGTGAAGCTTGTCAAAAAATTGGTGATATTCAGTTGGCTCCTACTGCTATGTTACATCCTATTATCAAGCCGTGGCCTTTTAGAGGATGGGGTTTAGACTTCATTGGACAAATTCATCCATCTTCGTCAAAGGGGCATCGGTTCGTGTTGGTGGCAACCAATTATTTCACTAAATGGTCTGAAGCAGTACCTCTCAAGAACATGACACATACGGAGGTAATTCAATTCATAACCGAACACATTATTCATAGATTCGGCATTCCTCGGACGTTGACTACAGATCAAGGTTCATCTTTCATGTCACATCAAGTTAGAAAAATTGCCGAATCATATAACATAAAGTTGCTCAATTCATCTCCGTATTATGCCCAAGCTAATGGACAAGCTGAGTCTAGCAACAAAATATTGATTAAGCTCATCAAGCAGAAGATTGAGGATAATCCAAGAAAATGGCACGAGTTGTTGTCTGAGGCTTTATGGGCACATAGAATCTCAAGGCATGGTGCTACGAAGGTAACTCTGTATGAGCTAGTGTATGGTCAAGAGGCTGTTTTACCAGTGGAAGTAAATTTGAGTGCTTTGAGAATAGCCAAACAAAATGATTTATCGGAAGTGGACTTTTATGATTTGATGATGGACAATGTTGATGAGGTTGCCGATAAACGTTTGGCTGCATTAAAGGCCATAGAGAGGGACAAGTTGAGGGTTGCAAGAGCTTACAATAAAAAGGTCAAGTTGAAGAATTTTCAAGTTGGCGATCTTGTGTGGAAAGTGATTCTGCCGATTGGTTCTAGAGATAGAAAATTCGGGAAGTGGTCTCCAAACTGGGAAGGTCCTTTTAGGATTGCAATAATAGTTCCTGGAAATTCATATTTGGTGGAATCCATACAAGGAGTATTATTACCTCGAGCTCTCAACGGCAGATATCTGAAGAAGTACCACCCGAGTGTGTGGCAAGAAGCCTAATTAGGCAATGGCCGATATATGATTATCGCCCTTAGCATAAACATGGCCGATACATAATTATCGCCCAGAGAAATATAGATGGCCGATGGAGTGTTGACATCGTCCTTAGAACAAACATGGTGCAAATTATTTTTCGGCATGTAAGCTTTGCCGAAAAACAGGGGGGCATGTGTTGACACCTGATTTTGGCACGATGCAAAATGCAGTAAAGATGGACTCAAATGAAAAGGTTTTCTATACAAGAAATTTCATATTGCCGAGTGAAACAACTTTGATGTTTAGGCCATCACCATTCGGCATCATATCAAGGGCCAAAATTACACTTGGATCGTCATGTTTAGATGTTCTGAGTGCTTTTTGGTCGATTACGCCTCCAAGACAACCTCGGATGAAGGAATGCTCTACATGGATTGTCTTCGTCTCGTCGAGCTAATTGATTTTGATATATAAATCATCTCAATCCGAGTTCGTATGCAAAAGTTAGAAGCAAAACACTGCGGACCGACCCTGAGCAAAAGTATGGCGCGAGGGACGAGACACCCACCTGGATGGTGTCTGATGGGTCGCGCGAGCAATTAGGCCCTCAAGACGGCCTTGAATTGAAAAATCTTCAACACGGAAAAGTTTCGTCTTGTCGAATAGGTCGATTTTGATATATAAATCGTCCAAATCGGAGGTCGTATGCAACCTGAAGAGACAAAATAAGATCAGGCTGAAGTTTGAGTCGGAAAATCTGAATAAAAAGGCTTGCCGGCAAAGTGGTTGCCGGCCGCAGAAAAAGCTTGCCGGGTGAAAAGCTTGCCGGGCAAAGAGCTTGCCGGGTGAAAAGCTTGCCGGGCAAAGAGCTTGCCAGGTGAAAATCTTGCCGGGCAAAGAGCTTGCTGGGTGAAAAGCTTGCCGGGTGAAAAGCTTGCCGGGCAAAGAGCTTGCCGGGTGAAAAGCTTGCCGGGTGAAAAGCTTGCCGGGCAAAGAGCTTGCCAGGTGAAAAGCTTGCCGGGTGAAAGCTTGCCGGCCGAGTGGAAAATGTCAATTTTGGGCAATCCGACCAAAAGCTAAAGACGGGCTGAAACGATTATCTAGATGGCCTCGTATCGAAAAGTGTTCTACATGAAAGTTGTGTGTATCATCGAAATGGTCCACTTTGCTTTTGGAGTCATCATCATTTGATATAATATACGGCCTGCAAAGTCTCTACAAAACTCGGACAGCCTAGTCAGCCACAGGACCAAATCCGACTAGAAGTTGAAGATGACCTTCTGGAGTATTGAAGATGGCCTTATTTGGAAAAGTGATCAACAGAAGAATTGTTCGTCTCATCGAAACGATTGATTTGGATATAAAAACGTCTCAATCGAACGTCGTATGCAGATTCTATAGTCCGCGCAAGGAGCAAGACTGAAATTTGGGCCAGATTCGGGTTGAATCCAAGTTAGACTAGAGCTAGGACTCTAGGACGTGAATTGATGTAATTTTCTTGTAAGGAAAGCCTAGATGAATCCTTTGCTTGTAGGGGAAGTCCAGCCGCCTCTTATATATGTTGGGGCTGAATGCCGATTGAACAACACACAATCGAACAAATCAATATACTACTTTTTCATCTACGTTTTATCTCTCCATCGTTTTTCTCTCTCGTTCTTCGCTGTTCTTCGTGTTTGAGAGCTGCGAATATCAAGGCTCTAGGGGCGAGCGAATCGACCTAGGGCAGCCCATAGCCGCCGCAATCCCTGACGGGGTCCCTCCCGGGCGTGTGGGGCTTCGGGTCTGCAAAAGCGTCCGCTGGCTGTCTTGTGTATCGCGCTGCCGAACAGACCTCCTTCGACGTGAGCTGCGGTGCATCACCCCCGGCGTCGAGGGTACACGGTGACGTGTTCGTGTGTCAACAACCTCACCCTTAGCTAGTCTGCATTTATTCCGTAGCTTTTACTTCGAGTTACTAACGTTTAGCAATCGAACCGGTATCTAATACCCAGGTGCTACTAGGAGTACTCGCAAGGTACACATCAATAACACGTATATCAAATATACTTCTGTCGACGTTGCCAGCCTTCTTATCTACCAAGTACCTAGGTTTGTTCCGCTTCAGCAACCGTTCTCCTCATAATAGAAGCACTTAGTCTCGGGTTTGGGTTCAACCTTGGGTTTCCTCACTGGAGCAGCAACTGGCTTGCCATCCATGAAGTTTCCCTCCTTTGCCCTTGCCCTTCTCGAAACTAGTGGTTTCACTAACCATCAACCCTTTGATGCTCCTTCTTGATTTCTACCTTCGCGGTGTCAAACATCACGAATAGCTCAGGGATCATTATTTCCATCCCTGTCATTTTATAGTTCATCACGAAGCTCTAGTAGCGTAGTGACAGTGACTTGGAGAACTATATCAATCACTATCTTATCTGGAAGATCAACTCCCACTCGATTCAAGCGATTGTAGCACCCAGACAATCTGAGCACATGCTCAACGATTGAGCTATTCTCCTTCATCTTGCAGGCAAAGAATCTTGTTGGAGGTCTCATACCTCACAACACGGGCACAAGCCTGAGATCCCAATTTCAGCTCTTAGAACATCTCATATGTTCCGTGACGTTCAAAACGTTTTGGAGCCTCAATTCTAAGCCATAATGCATGACGCGCTGAACTATCAAGTAGTCATCAGAACGTGCCTGTCAGATGTTCACAACATCTACAGACGACGCTAGAGGGGGTGGCGCACCGAGCGGTCCATTAAGTACATAAGCCTTCTGTGCAGCAATGAGGACAATCCTCAGATCACGGACCCAGTCCGCATTATTGCTACCATCATCTTTCAACTCTATTTCTCTAGGAACATATAAAAAATTCAAGGGAGCTACAGCGCGAGCTAGTAATCTACAACATAATTTGCAAATACATTTTGACTATGTTCATGATAATGAGTTTAATTAATCATATTACTTAAAAAACTCCCACTCAAATTGACATCCCTCTGGTCATTCGAGTGTCACATGATCCAAATCCACCAACTCAAGTCTGATCATCACGTGAGTTGAGGTGGTTTCAATGGTGAACATCTTCATGTTGATCATATCTACTATATGACTCATGTTCGACCTTTCGTTCTCTTGTGTTCCGAGGCCATGTCTGTACATGCTAGGCTCGTCAAGTTTAACCCAAGTGTTCCGCACGTGCAACACTGGCTTGCACCCGTTGTATGTGAACGTAGAGTCTATCACACCCGATCATCACGTGGTGTCTCGACACGACAAACTTTCGCAACGGTGCACACTCGGGGAGAACACAATTCATCATGAAATTTAAGTGAGGGGTCACCTTATAATGCTACTGTCGTCCTAAGCAAAACAAGGTGCATAAAAGGATTAACATCACATGCAAATCATAAGTGACATGATATGGCCATGAACTTGTGCTTTTGATCTCCATCTTGAAAGCACCGGCATGATCTCCATCGTCACCGGCATGACACCATGATCTCCATCATCTTGATCTCCATCAACGTGTCGCCATCGGGGTTGTCGCGCCGACTGTTGCTTCCATGACTATTGCTAACTCATAGCGATAAAGTAAAGCAAAATGGCGAAAATAATTAAAGACAACCCTATGGCTCCTGCCGGTTGCCGTACTCATCGACATGCAAGTCGTGATATTCTATACAAAACATGATCATCTCATACATCACATATATCTCATCATGTAATTGGCCATATCACATCACAACATACCCTGCAAAAACAAGTTAGACGTCCTCTAATTGTTGTTGCAAGTTTTACGTGGCTGCTACGGGTATCTAGCAAGAACAATTCTCACCTACGCATAAACCACAACGGTGATACTCAAATTGCTATTCAACCTTCTCAAGGACCGCCTTTGTCGAATCCGATCCAACTAGAGTAGGAGAAACAGACACCCGCCAGCCATCTTTGTGCAACAAAGTTACACGTCAGTCGATGGAACCGGTCTCTCGTAAGCGTATGAGTAAGGTTGGTCCGGGCCGCTTCATCCCACAATACCGCTGAATCAAAATTCAACCAAGGGAGGAAGCAATCTAAGCATCAACGCCCACAAACTCCTTCGTGTTCTACTCGTGATCTCATCTACACATAGACCTAGCTCATGATGCCACTATTGGGACGTTGCGTGGGAAACAAAAAATTTCCAACGCACACGCAAGATCTATCCAAGGTGATGACCATCTACGAGGGGGAGAGTGGATCTACATACCCTTGTAGATCACTAAGCGGGAAGCGTTAAGAAACGCGGTTGATGTAGTCGAACGTCTTCGCGATCCAAATCGCCGAGCGTCCCGCGATCCCATCATGATCCTTCTCGCGATCCAATCACGATCCATCCCGCGATCCCATCACGATCCGTCCTGTGATCAAATCACGAATCGTCTCGCGATCCTGATCACGGTCCTTCCGATCTAGCGCCGAACGGACGGCACCTCCGCGTTCAGCACACGTACAGCTCGATGACGATCTCCTCCTTCTTGATCCAGCAAGAGGGAGCGGAGAGGTAGATGAGTTCTCCGGCAGCGCGACAGCGTGTCGGCGATGGTGGTGGAACTATTCCAGCAGGGCTTCGCCTAAGCACCGCCGAACTAGACTAGAGGAGAAAACGATCTAGATGAAGTAGAGGGAGCACGTGGCAATTAGGGTTAGCTCTCCCCTTTAAATCCTCTAGTATATATAGGAGGGAGGGAGGGGAGGAGGCAGCCTCAAACCCTCAAGGTTTGGCCGAAATTGGAGGTGGAGGAGTCCTAGTCTAATCCTACTAGGAGTAGGATTCCTCCTCTCCACATGGAAACCCTTTCCACCTTTCCACCTTTGGGTTTTTCCCACCCCTAGCCACATGGGCCTTAGTGGGGGGTTCGGCCAGCCCACTAGGGGCTGGTTTGACTCCTCCCACAGCCCATGAGGTCCTTTGGGTCGAGACACCCCTCCCGATGGCCCCCGGTACCCTCCCGGCACTCCCGGTACACTACCGAAGTACCCGAAACTTTTCCGGTGACCAAAACAGGACTTCTTATATATCAATCTTTATCTCCGGACCACTCCGGAGTTCCTCGTGACGTCTAGGATCTCATCCGGGACTCCGAACAACCTTCGGTCACCATCATACATAACTCTACTATACCGAAACGTCACCGAACCTTAAGTGTGCAGACCCTGCGGGTTCAAGAACTATGTAGACATGACCGAGACACCTCCACGGTCAATAACCTATAGCGGGACCTGGATGCCCATATTGGTTCCTACATATTCTACGAAGATCTTTATCGGTTGAACCTCTATGTCAAGGATTCAGTTAATCCCGTACGCTGTTCCCTTTGTTCTTCGGTATGTTACTTGCCCGAGATCCGATCGTCGGTATCTCTATACCTAGTTCAATCTCGTTACTGGCAAGTCTCTTTACTCAATCCATAATAAAAGATCCCGTGGCTAACACTTAGTCACATTGCTTGCAAGGCTTATTGTGATGTTGTATTACCGAGTGGGCCCTGAGATACCTCTCCGTCACACGGAGTAACAAATCCTAGTCTTGATCCATGCCAACCCAACAGACACCCTCGGAGATACCTGTAGAGCACCTTTATAGTCACCCAGTTACGTTGCGACATTTGATACACACAAGGTACTCCTCCGGTGTCAGTGAGTTGCATGATCTCATGGTCATAGGAACAGATACTTGACATGCAGAAAACTGTAGCAATAAACTGACACGATCATATGCTACGTTTATAGTTTGGGTCTTGTCCATCACATCATTCTCCTAATGATTTGACCCCATTATCAAATGACATCTCATGTCCATGGCTAGGAAACCTTGACCATCTTTGGTCAACGAGCTAGTCTACTAGAGGCATACTAGGGACATAGTGTTGTCTATATACCCACACATGTATTTAGTTTCCAATCAATACAATTATAGCATGGATAATAAACGATTATCACGAACAAGGAAATATAATAATAACCAATTTATTATTGCCTCTAAGGCATATTTCCAACAGCAGCTGATGGAGCTTCATCGGATGGCGGAGCCGGCCTTGAAGGACCTCTGCATTCGGTTGTGGCCTTCAGAGCCACTACCGGGCAGTTATTTCGGCCTGGAGTAGAAGCTTTGCGATGCCTCCTCCCGCATTGAGGTCCTGAAGCGCTTTGTATGTATTGAGGGAGCGCAGATGACCTTTGCGAGGACTATGATGCACTGGCCAGGGATGAAGCCGCTCGAGATGGCTACAGCGCTCCCGACGCCCGGGAAGGAGCATAGGCGCCCCGAACTATACTTCGCCGCTGCGATGGAGGGTGCTCGGTCGGTAGAGTCCTAGTGCCCTAAGGATGTAATTTTTGAGTGAACATGTTATTGTATGTCCGATGAATATTGTATTTGATAATGTGTATGCACGGTTTATCATGCTTTGGTGTTTTGATTATTTTGAGTCCTATGTGGCCGTTTTGGAACTGAAAGTTGCCAGTCGTCGGCTTTAGCCCGCATGCAATTATTACAAGAGGTATTTCATCATCCGCAGTATTATCCTTAGCCGAATTATCGGAACCTAGAGGCGGTGGTGCGAGAGATGGGAACAAGGCAATCAGACTATGCGGCTTTAGTGCTTTCACTTAGCTGGAGGAGCTTGACTGCGGGGGCTGGTTACTAGCCCCCAGTGTTGTGTGGTATTCGGGTGAACCGAGGTAAAAAACCATTACCACGTGGTTAGCGAGAATGCAAACCACTCGTATGACACAGAATAGTCTCTATCGATTTTTAGTTTGACACTTGTGCTCGGATTGCAGACCAGTTCGCGCTTATTATGACGGTCGATTTTCGGCTTTCTCCACTGAGGTACTTGACCAGGCGAGCTGGAAATACAATCGCAGTGGTTCTCCTTTTACCCTTTTAGACGAACTAGCAGAACGTAAGAGGGTAAGCATAGGAGCCGAGCAACCCAACCTTTGACCTAAGACATAATTCGGAACCGATGCATATAACTGATAACCCACAAGTATAGGGGATCGCAACAGTTTTTGAGGGTAGAGTATTCAACCCAAATTTATAGATTCGACACAAGGGGAGCCAAAGAATACTTGAGAGTATTAGCAGTTGAGTTGTCAATTCAACCACACCTGGAGATTAAATATCTGCAGCAGAGTGATCAGTAGCACAGTAATATGATAGTTTTGATAGCAGTAGCAATACTAACAGTAGCGGTAACAGTAGTAGCAATAGTTTTGTAGCAGTTGGAACAGCAGCAATAGTAGTACTAACTTAGCAAGAACAATAAGTGGAAAGGTCGTAGGCACTGGATCGGTAACTCGTTGGATGATATTCATCATATAACAGTCATAACATAGGGCGATACAAAACTAGCTCCAGTTCATCAATGTAATGTAGGCATGTATTAGGTAAATAGTCATATGTGCTTATGGAAAAGAACTTGCATGACATCTTTTGTCCTACCCTCCCGTGGCAGCGGGTTCCATAAGGAAACTAAGGGATATTAAGGCCTCCTTTTAATAGAGAACCGGAACAAAGCATTAACACATGGTGAATACATGAACTCCTCAAACTACGGTCATCACCGCGAAGTATCCCAAATATTGTCACTATGGGGTTGACGGATCAAGAACATGGATATAGAGATGATAACATAAACGGTTCAGATCTGAAATCATGGCACTCGGGCCCTAGTGACAAGCATTAGGCATAGCAAAGTCATAGCAACATGTATCTCAGAACATAATGGATACTAGGGATCAAGCCCTAACAAAACTAACTCGATTAGATGATGAATCTCATCCAACTCCTCACCGACCAGCAAGCCTACGAAGGAATTACTCACTCCCGGTGGGGAGCATCATGGAATTGGCGATGGAGAAAGGTTGATGATGACGAAGACCGAAGATTCCCCTCTCCGGAGCCCCAAACGGGCTCCAGATCTGGCCTCCCGATGAAGAACAAGAGGTGGTGGCGGCTCCGTCTCGTGAAACGCGGTAATTTTTTTTCTCCATTTTGTTCTCCAAATTTAGGAATTTATAGTGGCGGAGATAGGGCAAGTGGGGCCACGAGGTGCCCAGCCGCCACCAGGACGCGCCGGGAGGGGGCTGCCGCGCCCTGGTGGGTGCTGCGCACCCTGGGCCCCCTCTCCGGTGGTTTCTGGCTCCAGTATTTTTTATATTTTCCAAAATAAATCTCCAGAAAGTTTCGTTCCATTCCGATAAATTTGGCAAGTGGAAGAGGAATGAAGCTAAGGTACATCGTAAGCGAATCAAGCCAACTTTTGATATGCTGCTGTCCAAATATGCAAATCAGTCGGCCGGTTCTAGCTCTAATCGGTCATCGTACCTAAAGCGACCAAGGTCACCATCAGCTGATATGTTCAGTCGGTATGCAAAATCGACTTGATCAAGGGTGTCGTTTCCACAAGAACAACGACAACCTGTTTGGGATCGACTTGGATGCTCGTATGAAAACCGATTGAACATTGGTGTCCATCACTCGGTTGGTCAAAATATACCGCCGAGTGGAAACTATCCGAGTGTAAGAATGCACCCAGGTGGAAGTTATCTGAATGAAAGAATACGGCCGAATGGATTCTACTCAGTTGAACGTCCGATTGGATTTCATCCGAGTAAAAAGGTGCGCCCGAGTGAAAACTTCGTAGGCCAGAAAAGTCAACAAGAGTGGCGTGTCAAGTTGTCAAGTGTTGCAGCAGTGGAGTCAGGAAAGGGTAAGGAAAATATCAATGCTGACTCACTCATCTTGGGCACTGAAACATTCACCACGCAACAGCCGATTGTGCATAGCAACCCAACTGAGCCGATACTTGTTATCGCGCCAAAGCACTCGGCTAATGATCATGAAGCAAGTACCATCCAAGTGAAGCCAATTGATCCTAAATACACTCAGCCAAGGTGGTGTCCTCCAGGGCTAACAAAGACACAAAAGAGGAAACTACAGAGGTTGAGAAATCAAGAGATGGCAGAACAAGAGGCCGAGAAGCAAAGGGACAATTTGTTCAATGTCACTCGGCCCATCGTACCAGCAAAGAAAGTGTGGAAGCCTAAACCAATACAAGATATAGTGGCTTCTACATCTATTACAGTGGCACGTACACCGCCAAAAGAGGATGATGCAACCGTTCTCACATCGTCCACGTCACCTATTACTTCTCCTTCACTCGGACAGAATTCAGATTTGGTGGACGCGCACGAGGAGGAAGACGATCTGTTGGACTATGAGTCTACACCGGTTCATGAAGGTATGGATATCAACATGGTGTATTACTTACCCGCTGAATTCCGTGCTGTAAATGAAGGAGGGGAAGTGGCTCAGCTGGATTTTGGCCCCAAAAATGCAATATTCGAGAAGCCAAAAGAACCAGTGACGCACTTGAAACCATTGTACCTCAGAGGTCATATCAATGGATCACCACTCACTCGGATGCTTGTTGATGGTGGTGCTGTGGTGAATCTCATGCCCTATTCGGTCTTCAAGAAATTGATTTTGCCCGATGATGAATTAATCAAGACCAATATGGTGCTTAATGGGTTTGAAGGCAAAGAGAAAACTGAAGCCAAAGGTGTGATGTATGTGGAGCTTACAGTCGGGAGCAAAACTTTGGCTACTGCATTCTTTGTCGCTGAGGTGCAAGGTAACTACAACGTCATACTAGGCCGTGATTGGGTTCATGCAAACCAATGCGTGCCATCTACTATGCACCAGATTTTGATCCAGTGGGTTGATGATGAGGTGGAAGTCATTCATGCGGATAACTCGGCTTGTGTTGCTTTGGCCGATGCATCGGTGGATTGGCAACATCCCAATGCTACTTGCTTGACGGGACGCGACTTGTCAGAGTTTGATTTCCTCAGCGCAACGAAGAATGGCTTTGTGCCCGTCTCTTTAAAGCCGATTGGTGGCAATCGGCTCCAAGCTATGATATGTTTAAATGGATTCTAATTCCAAGTGGTTGCAGAAATGTCTTGCAAAATATCGGTCCAGCGAGAACGATATGTATGAATCTATAGAGGAGTTGGATGACATGGATAAATTAGGACAAGGTTTTACGTCGGAAGATCCATTAGAAGAGGTAGATATAGGAGATGGTTCAGTCACTCGGCCGACTTTGGTAAACAAGAATTTGAAAGCAGATCATAAAGCTGAGTTGATCGGGCTATTGAAAGAATCTGTTTGTTGCTTTGCATGGGAATATCATGAGATGCCAGGTTTAAGCCGAGAGCTAGTGGAGCATCGGTTACCTATAAAGGCTGGTTTTAGACCTTACAAACAATTGGCCAGAAAATTTAATCCAAAAACATATGACCGGATCAAGGAGGAGATCGGTCGGTTGCTCAAAGCTAATTTCATTCGGCCTTGCAGGTATGCCGAGTGGATCTCTAACATTGTGCCGGTGGAGAAGAAAGGATCCGGCAAGTTAAGGGCGTGCATTGATTTCAGAGATTTGAATAGAGCTACACCCAAAGATGAGTATCCCATGCCAATAGCCGACATGCTTATTAATGATGCTTCTGGACATAAGGTTATTAGCTTTCTTGATGGTAATGCGGGTTACAATCAAATTTTTATGGCCGAAGAGGACATGTCCAAGACAGCCTTTCGTTGCCCTGGTTTCCTTGGTTTATTCGAGTGGACAGTGATGACATTCGGATTAAAAAATGCTGGTGCCACATATCAAAGGGCTATGAATTTAATTTTCCATGATTTACTCGGTATTATACTTAAAGTCTATATTGATGATATTGTTGTCTAATCGGATGCTTTTAAGTCTCATTTGGCCGATTTGCGTTTAGCTTTTGAAAGAATGAAAAAATATGGACTGAAGATGAATCCTTTGAAGTGTGCATTCGGCGTGTCGGATGGAAAGTTTTTGGGTTTCATTATTCATGAGAATGGCGTAGAAATTGATCCCAAAAAGATAGAAGCTATACAAAAAGTGGAGGCTCCAACATGCAAGAGAGATATGCAAAAATTCCTTGGCAAGGTCAATTATTTGAGAAGGTTCATAGCTAATTTGTCAGGGAAGGTTGATGCATTCACTCCTATCCTTCGGTTAAAGAATGATGCTGATTTTACTTGGGGGGCAAAACAGCAAGAGGCATTCAACATGATCAAGACTTATTTGAGCACTCCTCCGGTGATGAAAGCACCCCAAACATAAAGAGCCCTTTAGGCTTTACATTGCGGCGGAGGAAGGTGTTATTGGTGCTGTATTGACTCAAGAAACCGAAGGAAGAGAGCATACTATTACATATCTGAGCTGACGCTTATTGGACGCCGAGACAAGGTATACATTTATTGAAAAATTATGCCTCTGTTTATATTATGCTTGCACAAAACTGAGACATTACCTAGTGCCGAGTGCCTGCATAGTAGCTTGTCAAACCGATGTCATTAAATACATGTTCATAGGCCAATTCTTAGTGGTAGAATTGGCAAGTGGGCTTATGCTTTAATTGAGTATGATTTGGCTTATGAATCTCTAAAATCCATGAAAGGCCAAATTGTTGCTAATTTTATTGTTGAGCATCGGATTAATGACAAGCATGATGTTGATATAAACCTTGTCTCATTAGTGCCATGGAGGTTATATTTTGATGGTTTAGTTTGTAGCAATGGCCAAGGTGTTGGTGTTGTTTATATATCTCCTCATGGTGCTGTTTTTGAAGCCTCATGCCGACTGGAATATTTTTGCACAAATAATCAAGCCGAATATGAAGCATTGTTATTCAGTTTAGAGATGTTGCTCGCTATAGGTGCTACACATGTTGAGGCTTTTGGTGATTCGTTATTAGTAGTGCAACAAGTGTCCAAAGTCTTTCAATGTTTAGACGAATCACTTAATGTTTATCTTGATAAGTGTCTAGATACGATTTCAACTTTGGATTATTTTAGCATTGCTCATATATCTAGACATGACAATTGGAGAGCAAATGAGTTGGCACAACAAGCATCCGGCTATCATATTGCGCATGGCATGTTTCATATTTCTCAGAAGCCGATGTCCTGTCTTGCTAATATGGGAGAGGCCGAACTAGAGCCCACTGATTCGGCCACTAACAATAAATCTAGTGCAGGTGAAAATCATGACTGGAGGAAGCCCATTATTGATTACTTGTGCAATCCGAGTGAAAGGGTGGACAGGGCTGTTCGGCGTATGGCTTTCAAATATACAATGAGAGATGATGGTCTTTATCACCGAACGGTTGAAGATGTTCTTTTGAAGTGTTTGGACGAGGACCAAGCAAGAGTTGGTATGGGAGAGGTACATGAAGGCATTTGTGGTACTCATCAGTCGGCACCCAAAATGAAATGGATCTTACGACGTGCTGGATTTTATTGGCCGACTATGATCAATGATTGCTTCAGGTATTATAAAGGCTGTGAAGCTTGTCAAAAATTTGGTGATATTCAGTTGGCTCCTGCTGCTATGTTACATCCTATTATCAAGCCATGGCCTTTTAGAGGATGGGGTTTAGACTTCATTGGGCAAATTCATCCATCTTCGTCAAAGGGGCATCGGTTCGTGTTGGTGGCAACCGATTATTTCACTAAATGGTCTGAAGCAGTATCTCTCAAGAACATGACACATACGGAGGTAATTCAATTCATAACCGAACACATTATTCATAGATTCGGCACTCCTTAGACGTTGACTACATATCAAGGTTCATCTTTCATGTCACATCAAGTTAGAGAATTTGCCGAATCATATAACATAAAGTTGCTCAATTCATCTCCGTATTATGCCCAAGCTAATTGACAAGCTAAGTCTAGCAACAAAATATTGATTAAGCTCATCAAGAAGAAGATTGAGGATAATCCAAGAAAATGGCACGAGTTGTTGTCTGAGGCTTTATGGGCACATAGAATCTCAAGGTATGGTGCTACGAAGGTAACTCCGTATGAGCTAGTGTATGGTCAAGAGGCTGTTTTACCAGTGGAAGTAAATTTGAGTGCTTTGAGAATAGCCAAACAAAATGTTTTATCGGCAGTGGACTTTTATGATTTGATGATGGACAATGTTGATGAGGTTGCCGATAAACGTTTGGCTGCATTAAAGGCCATAGAGAGGGACAAGTTGAGGGTAGCAAGAGCTTACAATAAAAAGGTCAAGTTGAAGAATTTTCAAGTTGGCGATCATGTGTGGAAAGTGATTCTGCCGATTGGTTCTAGAGATAGAAAATTCGGGAAGTGGTCTCCAAACTGGGAAGGTCCTTTTAGGATTGCAAGAATAGTTCCTGGAAATTCATATTTGGTGGAATCCATACAAGGAGTATTATTACCTCGAGCTCTCAACGGCAGATATCTGAAGAAGTACCACCCGAGTGTGTGGCAAGAAGCCTAATTAGGCAATGGCCGATATATGATTATCGCCCTTAGCATAAACATGGCCGATACATAATTATCGCCCAGAGAAATATAGATGGCCGATGGAGTGTGGATATCGTCCTTAGAACAAACATGGTGCAAATTATTTTTCGGCATGCAAGCTTTGCCGAAAAACAGGGGGGCATGTGTTGACACTTGATTTTGGCACGATGCAAAATGCAGTAAAGATGGACTCAAATGAAAAGGTTTTCTATACAAGAAATTTCATATTGCCGAGTGAAACAACTTTGATGTTTAGGCCATCACCATTCGGCATCATATCAAGGGCCAAAATTACACTTGGATCATCATGCTTAGATGTTCTGAGTGCTTTTTGGTCGATTACGCCTCCAAGACAACCTCGGATGAAGGAATGCTCTACATGGATTGTCTTCGTCTCATCGAGCTAATTGATTTTGATATATAAATCATCTCAATCCGAGTTCGTATGCAAAAGTTAGAAGCAAAACACTGCGGACCGACCCTGAGCAAAAGTATGGCGCGAGGGACCAGACACCCACCTGGATGGTGTCTGATGGGTCGCGCGAGCAATTAGGCCCTCAAGACGGCCTTGAATTGAAAAATCTTCAACACGGAAAAGTTTTGTCTTGTCGAATCGGTCGATTTTGATATATAAATCGTCCAAATCCGAGGTCGTATGCAACCTGAAGAGACAAAATGAGATCAGGCTGAAGTTTGAGTCGGAAAATCCGAATAAAAAGGCTTGCCGGCAAAGTGGTTGCCGGCCGCAGAAAAAGCTTGCCGGGTGAAAAGCTTGCCGGGCAAAGAGCTTGCCGGGTTAAAAGCTTGCCGGGCAAAGAGCTTGCCAGGTGAAAATCTTGCCGGGCAAAGAGCTTGCCGGGTGAAAAGCTTGCCGGGTGAAAAGCTTGCCGGGCAAAGAGCTTGCCGGGTGAAAAGCTTTGCGGGTGAAAAGCTTGCCGGGCAAAGAGCTTGCCGGGTGAAAATCTTGCCGGGTGAAAGCTTGCTGGCCCAGTTGAAAATGACAATTTTGGGCAATCCGACCAAAAGCTAAAGACGGGCTCAAACGATTATCTAGATGGCCTCGTATGGAAAAGTGTTCTACATGAAAGTTGTGCGTATCGTCGAAACTGTCCACTTTACTTTTGGAGTCATCATCATTTGATATAATATACGGCCTGCAAAGTCTCTACAAAACTCGGACAGCCTAGTCAGCCACAGGACCAAATCCGACTGGAAGTTGAAGATGACCTTCTGGAGTATTGAAGATGGCCTTATTTGGAAAAGTGATCAACAGAAGAATTGTTCGTCTCATCGAAACAATTGATTTGGATATAAAAAACGTCTCAATCGAATGTCATATGCAGATTCTATAGTCCGCACAAGGAGCAAGACCGAAATTTGGGCCAGATTCGGGTTGAATCCGAGTTAGACTAGAGCTAGGACTCTAGGACGTGAATTGATGTAATTTTCTTGTAAGGAAAGCCTAGATGAATCCTTTGCTTGTACGGGAAGTCCAGCCGCCTCTTATATATGTTGGGGATGAATGCCGATTGAACAACACACAATCGAACAAATCAATATACTACTTTTTCGTCTACGTTTTATCTCTCCATCGTTTTTCTCTCTCGTTCTTCGCTGTTCTTCGTGTTTGACAGCTACGAATATCGAGGCTCTAGGGGCGAGCGAATCGACCTAGGGCAGCCCATAGCCGCCGCAATCCCTGACGGGGTCCCTCCCGGGCGTGCGGGGCTTCGGGTCTGCAAAAGCGTCCGCCGGCTGTCTTGCGTATCGCGCTGGCGAACGGACCTCCTTCGACGTGAGCTGCGGTGCATCACCCCCGGCGTCGAGGGTACACGGTGACGTGTTTGTGTGTCAACAACCTCACCCTTAGCTAGTCTCCGTTTATTCCGTAGCTTTTACTTCAAGTTACTAACGTTTAGCAATCGAACCGGTATCTAATACCCAGGTGCTACTAGGAGTACTCGCAAGGTACACATCAATAACACGTATATCAAATATACTTCAGTCGACGTTGCCAGCCTTCTTATCTACCAAGTACCTAGGGTTGTTCCGCTTCAGCAACCGTTCTCCTCATAATAGAAGCACTTAGTCTCGGGTTTGGGTTCAACCTTGGGTTTCCTCACTGGAGCAGCAACTGGCTTGCCATCCATGAAGTTTCCCTCCTTTGCCCTTGCCCTTCTCGAAACTAGTGGTTTCACTAACCATCAACCCTTTGATGCTCCTTATTGATTTCTACCTTCGCGGTGTCAAACATCACGAATAGCTCAGGGATCATTATTTCCATCCCTGTCATTTTATAGTTCATCACGAAGCTCTAGTAGCTTAGTGACAGTGACTTGGAGAACTATATCAATCACTATCTTATCTGGAAGATCAACTCCCACTCGATTCAAGCGATTGTAGCACCCAGACAATCTGAGCACATGCTCAACGATTGAGCTATTCTCCTTCATCTTGCAGGCAAAGAATCTTGTTGGAGGTCTCATACCTCACAACACGGGCACGAGCCTGAGATCCCAATTTCAGCTCTTAGAACATCTCATATGTTCCGTGACGTTCAAAACGTTTTGGAGCCTCAATTCTAAGCCATAATGCATGACGCGCTGAACTATCAAGTAGTCATCAGAACGTGCCTGTCAGATGTTCACAACATCTAAAGACGACGCTAGAGGGGGTGGCGCACCGAGCGGTGCATTAAGTACATAAGCCTTCTGTGCAGCAATGAGGACAATCCTCAGATCACGGACCCAGTCCGCATTATTGCTACCATCATCTTTCAACTCTATTTCTCTAGGAACATATAAAAAATTCAAGGGAGCTACAGCGCGAGCTAGTAATCTACAACATAATTTGCAAATACATTTTGACTATGTTCATGATAATGAGTTTAGTTAATCATATTACTTAAAAAACTCCCACTCAAATGACATCCCTCTGGTCATTCGAGTGTCACATGATCCAAATCCACCAACTCAAGTCTGATCATCACGTGAGTTGAGGTGGTTTCAATGGTGAACATCTTCATGTTGATCATATCTACTATATGACTCATGTTCGACCTTTCGTTCTCTTGTGTTCCGAGGCCATGTCTGTACGTGGAACACTGGCTTGCACCCGTTGTATGTGAACGTAGAGTCTATCGCACCCGATCATCACGTGGTGTCTCGACACGACAAACTTTCGCAACGGTGCACACTCGGGGAGAACACAATTCATCTTGAAATTTAAGTGAGGGGTCACCTTATAATGCTACCGTCGTCCTAAGCAAAACAAGGTGCATAAAAGGATTAACATCACATGCAAATCATAAGTGACATGATATGGCCATGAACTTGTGCTTTTGATCTCCATCTTGAAAGCACCGGCATGATCTCCATCGTCACCGGCATGACACCATGATCTCCATCATCTTGATCTCCATCAACGTGTCGCCATCGGGGTTGTCGCGCCGACTGTTGCTTCCACGACTATTGCTAACTCATAGCGATAAAGTAAAGCAAAACGGCGAAAATAATTAAAGACAACCCTATGGCTCCTGCCGGTTTCCGTACTCATCGACATGCAAGTCGTGATATTCTATACAAAACATGATCATCTCATACATCACATATATCTCATCATGTAATTGGCTATATCACATCACAACATACCCTGCAAAAACAAGTTAGACGTCCTCTAATTGTTGTTGCAAGTTTTACGTGGCTGCTACGGGTATCTAGCAAGAACAATTCTCACCTACGCATAAACCACAACGGTGATACTCAAATTGCTATTCAACCTTCTCAAGGACCGCCTTTGTCGAATCCGATCCAACTAGAGTAGGAGAAACAGACACCCGCCAGCCATCTTTGTGCAACAAAGTTACACGTTAGTCGATGGAACCGGTCTCTCGTAAGCGTACGAGTAAGGTTGGTCCGGGCCGCTTCATCCCACAATACCGCTGAATCAAAACTCAACCAAGGGAGGAAGCAATCTAAGTATCAACGCCCACAAACTCCTTTGTGTTCTACTCGTGATCTCATCTACACATAGACCTAGCTCATGATGCCACTGTTGGGGACGTTGCATGGGAAACAAAAAATTTCCTACGCACACGCAAGATCTATCCAAGGTGATGAGCATCTACGAGGGGGAGAGTGGATCTACATACCCTTGTAGATCGCTAAGCGGGAAGCGTTAAGAAACGCGGTTGATGTAGTCGAACGTCTTCGCGATCCAAATCGCCGAGCGTCCCGCGATCCCATCATGATCCTTCTCGTGATCCATTCACGATCCGTCCCGCGATCCCATCACGATCCGTCCTGTGATCAAATCACGAATCGTCTCGCGATCCTGATCACGGTCCTTCCGATCTAGCGCCGAACGGACGGCACCTCCGCGTTCAGCACACGTACAGCTCGATGACGATCTCCGCCTTCTTGATCCAGCAAGAGGGAGTGGAGAGGTAGATGAGTTCTCCGGCAGCGCGATAGCGTGCCGGCGATGGTGGTGGAACTATTCCGGCAAGGCTTCGCCTAAGCACCGCCGAACTAGACTAGAGGAGAAAACGATCTAGATGAAGTAGAGGGAGCACGTGGCAATTAGGGTTAGCTCTCCCCTTTAAATACTCTAGTATATATAGGAGGGAGGGAGGGGAGGAGGCAGCCTCAAACCCTCAAGGTTTGGCCGAAATTGGAGGTGGAGGAGTCCTAGTCCAATCCTACTAGGAGTAGGATTCCTCCTCTCCACATGGAAACCCTTTCCACCTTTCCACCTTTGGGTTTTTCCCACCCCTAGCCGCATGGGCCTTAGTGGGGGGTTCGGCAAGCCCACTAGGGGCTGGTTTGACTCCTCCCACAGCCCATGAGGTCCTTTGGGTCGAGACACCCCTCCCGATGGCCCCCGGTACCCTCCCGGCACTCCCGGTACACTACCGAAGTACCCGAAACTTTTCCGGTGACCAAAACAGGACTTCTTATATATCAATCTTTACCTACGGACCACTCCGGAGCTCCTCGTGACATCCAGGATCTCATCCGGGACTCCGAACAACCTTCAGTCACCATCATACATAACTCTACTATACCGAAACGTCACCGAACCTTAAGTGTGCAGACCCTGCGGGTTCAAGAACTATGTAGACATGACCGAGACACCTCCACGGTCAATAACCAATAGCGGGACCTGGATGCCCATATTGGTTCCTACATATTCTATGAAGATCTTTATCGGTTGAACCTCTATGTCAAGGATTCAGTTAATCTCGTACGCTGTTCCCTTTGTTCTTCGGTATGTTACTTGCCCGAGATCCGATCGTCGGTATCTCTATACCTAGTTCAATCTCGTTACTGGCAAGTCTCTTTACTCATTGCGTAATACAAGATCCCGTGGCTAACACTTAGTCACATTGCTTGCAAGGCTTATTGTGATGTTGTATTACCGAGTGGGCCCTGAGATACCTCTCCGTCACACGGAGTAACAAATCCTAGTCTTGATCCATGCCAACCCAACAGACACCCTCGAAGATACCTGTAGAGCACCTTTATAGTCACCCAGTTACGTTCTGACTTTTGATACACACAAGGTACTCCTCCGGTGTCAGTGAGTTGCATGATCTCATGGTCATAGGAACAGATACTTGACATGCAGAAAACTGTAGCAATAAACTGACACGATCATATGCTACGTTTATAGTTTGGGTCTTGTCCATCACATCATTCTCCTAATGATTTGACCCCGTTATCAAATGACATCTCATGTCCATGGCTAAGAAACCTTGACCATCTTTGATCAACGAGCTAGTCTACTAGAGGCATACTAGGGACATAGTGTTGTCTATATACCCACACATGTATTTAGTTTCCAATCAATACAATTATAGCATGGATAATAAATGATTATCACGAACAAGGAAATATAATAATAACCAATTTATTATTGCCTCTAAGGCATATTTCCAACAGCAGCTGATGGAGCTTCATCGGATGGCGTAGCCGGCCTTGAAGGACCTCTGCACTCGGTTGTGGCCTTCAGAGCCACTACCGGGCAGTTATTTCGGCCTGGAGTAGAAGCTTTGCGATGCATCCTCCCGCATTGAGGTCCTGAAGCGCTTTGTATGTATTGAGGGAGCGCAGATGACCTTTGCGAGGACTATGATGCACTGGCCAGGGATGAAGCCGCTCAAGATGGCTACAGCGCCCCCGACGCCCGGGAAGGAGCATAGGCGCCCCAAACTATACTTCGCCGTTGCGATGGAGGGTGCTCGGTCGGTAGAGTCCCAGTGCCCTAACGATGTAATTTTTGAGTGAACATGTTATTGTATGTCCAATGAATATTGTATTTGATAATGTGTATGCACGGTTTATCATGCTTTGGTGTTTTGATTATTTTGACTCCTATGTGGCCGTTTTGGAACTGAAAGTTGCCAGTCGTCGGCTTTAGCCCGCATGCAATTATTACAAGAGGTATTTCATCATCCGCAGTATTATCCTTAGCCGAATTATCGGAACCCAGAGGCGGTGGTGCGAGAGATGGGAACAAGGCAATCAAACTATGCGGCTTTAGTGCTTTCACTTAGCCGGAGGAGCTTGACTGCGGGGGCTGGTTACTAGCCCCCAGTGTTGTGTGGTATTCGGGTGAACCGAGGTAAAAAACCATTACCACGTGGTTAGGGAGAATGCAAACCCCTCGTATGACACAGAATAGTCTCTATTGATTTTTAGTTTGACACTTGTGCTCGGATTGCAGACCAGTTCGCGCTTATTATGACGGTCGATTGTCGGCTTTCTCCACTGAGGTACTTGACCAGGCGAGCTGGAAATACAATCGCAGTGGTTCTCCTTTTACCCTTTTAGACGAACTAGCAGAACGTAAGAGGGTAAGCATAGGAGCCGAGCAACCCAACCTTTGACCTAAGACATAATTCGGAACCGATGCATATAACTGATAACCCACAAGTATAGGGGATCGCAACAGTTTTTGAGGGTAGAGTATTCAACCCAAATTTATAGATTCAACACAAGGGGAGCCAAAGAATACTTGAGAGTATTAGCAGTTGAGTTGTCAATTCAACCACACCTGGAGATTAAATATCTGCAGCAGAGTGATCAGTAGCACAGTAATATGATAGTTTTGATAGCAGTAGCAATACTAACAGTAGCGGTAACAGTAGTAGCAATAGTTTTGTAGCAGTTGGAACAGCAGCAACAGTAGTACTAACTTAGCAAGAACAATAAGTGGAAAGGTCGTAGGCACTGGATCGGTAACTCGTTGGATGATATTCTTCATATAACAGTCATAACCTAGGGCGATACAAAACTAGCTCCAGTTCATCAATGTAATGTAGGCATGTATTAGGTAAATAGTCATATGTGCTTATGGAAAAGAACTTGCATGACATCTTTTGTCCTACCCTCCCGTGGCAGCGGGTTCCATAAGGAAACTAAGGGATATTAAGGCCTCCTTTTAATAGAGAACCGGAACAAAGCATTAACACATGGTGAATACATGAACTCCTCAAACTACGGTCATCACCGCGAAGTATCCCAAATATTGTCACTATGGGGTTGACGGATCATAACACGTAATAGGTGCATATGACTAGGCAAGATCGTATCAAGAACATGGATATAGAGATGATAACATAAACGGTTCAGATCTGAAATCATGGCACTCGGGCCCTAGTGACAAGCATTAGGCATAGCAAAGTCATAGCAACATGTATCTCAAAACATAATGGATACTAGGGATCAAGCCCTAACAAAACTAACTCGATTAGATGATGAATCTCATCCAACTCCTCACCGACCAGCAAGCCTACGAAGGAATTACTCACTCCCGGTGGGGAGCATCATGGAATTGGCGATGGAGAAAGGTTGATGATGACGAAGACCGAAGATTCCCCTCTCCGGAGCCCCAAACGGGCTCCAGATCTGGCCTCCCGATGAAGAACAAGAGGTGGTGGCGGCTCCGTCTCGTGAAACGCGATAATTCTTTTTCTCCATTTTTTCTCCAAATTTAGGAATTTATAGTGGCGGAGATAGGGCAAGTGGGGCCACGAGGTGCCCAGCCGCCACCAGGACGTGCAGGGAGGGGGCTGCCGCGCCCTGGTGGGTGCTGCGCACCCTGGGCCCCCTCTCCGGTGGTTTCTGGCTCCAGTATTTTTTATATTTTCCAAAATAAATCTCCAGAAAGTTTCGTTCCATTCCGAGAAATTTTATTTCTGCACAAAAAACAATACCATGGCAATTCTGCTGAAAACAGCGTCAGTCCGGGTTAGTTCCATTCAAATCACGCAAATTAGAGTCCAAAACAAGGGCAAAAGAGTGAGGAAAAGTAGATATGTTGGAGACGTATCATCTCCCCCAAGCTTGAACCTTTGCTTGTCCTCAAGCAATTCAGTTGATAAACTGAAAGTGATAAAGAAAAACTTTTATGAACTCTTTTGTTCTTGTTTACATATATATGCTTAAGTAGCACCCAGGTTTTCAGCAAAGATTATGACTAACCATGTCAACAATCACCCTTAGGAATTATATTTACTCATATCAATAACATAAGAAACTAGCGAGCAATAATAATACATCTCAAGCGCCAACATTTTGTCAAAACAATCATGATACAATATGACAATAGTGGTATCTCGCTAGCCCTTTCTGAGACCGCAAAACATAAATGCAGAGCACCTCCAAAGTTCAAGCAGCGACTAAACATTGTAATTCATGGTAGAAAAGATCCAGTCATGCTGCACCCAACATCAACTATACACAATGCATGAGGATGACAATAGTGCTCTCAGGCCTGGCACTTATTTGAGAAGGTGATGACTCAACATAAAAGTAAATAGATAGTCCCTTCGTAGAGGGAAGCATGGATTTGCAGCGGTGCTAGAGCTCAAAGCTTAAAAAAGAGATAGATATAATTTTGGGAGGTACACCCTTCCTGTCAACATCACGACCAAGAGTCGTTATTAATATCTTCCATGCTAAACAAATTAGCGGCGGTTCCCAAGCGGTAAAAGTAAAAGTTTACTCCCCCTCCACCAACAATCACACTCCACGGCGAGCCGCATCCGTGGGTACCTTCCAAACAAACAACATTCCTGGGGGAGTTTTGTTTAATTATTTTTGATTTTTTATTTCGGGACTGGGAATCCCTATTACCACCCCTCTCGTGTATGGACAAGTGAATAAACACTCGTCATGAGAATAACCCGCTTAGCATGGAAGATACTGACCGCCCCCTGTCGCTCCATGAGCGGTCCCGACACACAAAATATATGTTTATTTGAATTTTAGAGGTGGCACATGCAAATTTACTTTGGAACGACAGGGTAGTACCGCATATAGGTAGATATAGTGGACTCATCTGGCATAACTTGGTTCAAGGGTTTTGCTGCACAAGCAGTATTCCCGCTTAGTACAGGCGAAGGCTAGCAGTTAGATTGAGAAGCTGCCAGCTAGAGAGCGAAGACGGTCATGAACATGCATTACATATAATCAACATTAAATACTAGCATGAGTAGGATATGGACACCATGAACATAAATATCATGAAGGATATGTTGCTTTTGATTCAACTACATGCGTGAACATGTGCCAAGTCAAGCCACTTGAAAAATTCAGAGGAGGATACCATATCATCATACCGCATCACAACCATTTTAATGCATGTTGACACCCAAGATAAATCATTATCCACTCCTAGCTACTTAAGCATGGCATGAACAACTATAATCTCTAATGGTCATTGCAAACATGTTTGATCATAATGAGCTGAATCAAGGGATACTAGGTTAAACATATTTATAAAAACAAAAACAAGTTGAGTTCATACCCGCCTTTCTCTGCCACAGTCAATTCATCAAATGTCGTCATTATTGCCTTTCACTTGCACGACCGAACGATAAGAAGATAATAATAGTGCAAGAGTGTCATGGACTAAGCTGGAATCTGCGAACATTTTATTCAAGAGGAGGAGACAAGGTAATACGGTTTCTTTGTTAGGATGTGCCCGTTGTTGTTGCAAATGTTACTATCCTAACAGACTTTGTTATTCTTGAGATGCCCGAGGATGACAATATGTCGATTATCCTTGGTAGACCCTTTTTGAATACTGCAGAGGCTGTTATTGATTGCAATAAAAGCAAAGTCACTTTTCATATCAATGCAAATGAGCACACGGTGCACTTTCCGAAGAAACAATTCCAAGTGAATGGTATAAATGTTATTGAAGAATCTCCGACTATCACTATTGGAAGTTTTCAATTACCTTTACCTACTGCCAAAAAGAAATATGATATACTTATTGTTGGAGATATGCACATCCCCATTGAGGTAACTTAGTGTTTTACGAAAGTTATTCGGTTTCATGCTAATCGGAAGTGGTTGTTAATAAGACTTGATCAACCTTATTAATGGATCATTTTTGAGAGGTATGAAGTCGATGAATCCAGTAAGCACAACTCTCTGCTCCCACATTTTATTTTCTGTTTTAGCTAGTCAAATAAAATAAAATGGCATGTTTATCCTGTTTTCTGTTTTCTCCGTGCAATAAAAAATGACCCAAAAATAAAAGTTCCCAAAATGTCTTGAAAATTTGATACGATTTTTTTCCGAATATTTTTTATTTTCTGGTGCAAATAACACCAGAGGAGGTTGCACCTGGTGCCCACAAGACACCAGGGCGCGCCAGCACCCCCAGGCGCGCCCTGGTGGGTTGTGGCCCCCACGTGGGCCCCCTCACTTATCTCTTTAGCCCACATCATCCCCTACCTCCATAAAAAATCACCACAGCCACCATTCCCGTGTTCTTGCTCTCAAACCCGCGGATTTCGATCTCTTAGCTCGAAACTCCGTTTCTGAAACTGTTTGGACGGATTGCTACTTGGTATGTGACTCCTCCATTGCTCCAATTAGTTTTTGATTTAGTGGGTTATTTTCAGAGTAATTAGCTACTCTTGGTGCTGCTATAGATGAGTTTGCATGTTGAATTCTTAGAGTTCTAAGTAGTTTGAATGCTCAATATGGCCTCTATGCATGCTTAGGAGTAGTTGCTAACAATCTTACAAAGTTTTGTTGACAAAATTTTTGTGGACTAAAAATTTTCAGAATTTTTATAGGAATAAAAATGCAATTCTTTAGGAGTTCTTCGAGGAGGAGATCCTCGGAAGCCTCATCAAGTGGAAGCTCGGTTCAACAGTCTTATGTTGAGCCAAGTGAAAGCTCGATGCGAGATGCCGCCACCAAATCATGCTTGTGGTCGTGCGACGAGTTCATGGAAGGTGCAGGTATTAAGGAGGAATTTGACCAATTTATCCACAATTCAGAGCTTGCTCCCTTCATTGCAGATAAGTGCCCCCAACACCTCGAACTCACGAAAACCTTCAGAAAGAAATATAAATATTTTTCTCGTGAGTCTAGAGTTTCGTTCAACCTTTATGACCGTTCCTTCACCATGCCGATAGAAATGTTCAGTGAAGCATGCAAACTTCCATATTGGGCTTCCCTTGACGAACCAACAAAATCTGAATACGAGTCATTTTTAGTTAATCTTTGCTTTGGTGAAGATAGGGGGTAACACAAGGGAGAATTAACAGCATCCATTTCCCATCAATACAATATTTCGCACTCTTTAATGGTAAATGTATCGTAGGCAAACAAGATTGTAGCACACTGTGTGCGTATGATTTGAGTCTCTTACACACTACCATAACTGGAAATAAATATTATAATCTTGGTGCAATTGTTGCACGGAGACTGCAGCTCAATGCTGCTAATGGTAATTTTTATGGAGGAATCTATGCCTCCCGTGTAACGGAGAGATTAAATGTCTCACCATGGCCTAATGACCCCATCTTACCTACTCAGTATTTACACTTTGATGCCATGAAGCGTCATAAGTTCCTTACGGGTACGGCCACCAACTACACCTATAACTTGAGATTTAATAAAAAAAACGTTGTGCCTGTTGCTTTGCCTGCTCCTGCTCTCTTTGATTTTCACAGTAGGGGAAGATACTATGTCCTTGAGAGCGAGGCCCATGCACACAATGCGGAGGTTGAAGCTGCCAGGAGGGCCGCGGAGTTTGCACCGAGGGCCTCGGTGAGCCATCGCCCAGATTATTATTCATACGGATGGTGATTACCAAGCCAGGCCAAAAGCCTAAGCTTGGGGGAGTACATATTTCCACCGAAATTACATTCATGTTCAAACATTTCATTCCAGTTGTTGGTGTTCACACTCTTTCATTGTAATATTCACGCTAGATTTGTTTTCTCGCTTTCTTCCTGTGTGTTTGGAAACTTTGAGAAAACCCAAAATATTTCCTACTTCTTATTAGTTTTTCTTTTAGCTTAGTTTAATTGTAGCATCAAAAGAAAACCCAAAAAGATTTCTCATTTCTTCTTTTGCTTGTTGGGAGCTTTCCCGTGTAAATAGTTTTTCTCGTTTTTGTTTTTCCCTCTTTAATTTGCTTTCTTCACGAAAAACAAAAACTCCAAAAATATTTCAGCGTGTTTCTCTAAAATTCTTTTCCTTTTAATTGAGTCGTACCAAGGAGAAGACCATAATGAAATTGTTGAGTGTCTCTCATTTGCATCATTGTTACTCTAACGAAGAGCCCATATTACTTTGTCTTCTCCTCTTGAATAAAATGTTGCAGATTCTAGCTTAGTCCACGACACTCTTGCACTATTATTATTTTCTTATCATTCGGTCGTGCAAGTGAAAGGCAATAATGACGATGTTTGATGAATTGATTGTGGCAGAGAAAAGCGGGTATGAACTCAACTTGTTTTTGTTTTTGTAAATATGTTTAACCTAGTATCCTTGATTCAGCATATTATGATCAAACATGCTTGCAATGAACATTAGAGATTATAGTTGTTCATGCCATGCTTAAGTAGCTAAGAGTGGATAATGATTTATCTTGGGTGTCAACATGCATTAAAATGGTTGTGATGTGGTATGATGATATGGTATCCTCCTCTGAATGTTTCAAGTGGCTTGACTTGGCACATGTTCACGCATGTAGTTGAATCAAAACCAACATAGCCTTCACGATATTTATGTTCATGGTGTTCATATCCTACTCATGCTAGTATTCAATGTTGATTATATGTAATGCATGTTCATGACCGTTTTCGCTCTCTAGCTGGCCGCTTCTCAATCTATTTGCTAGCCTTCGCCTATACTAAGCGGGAATACTGCTTGTGCATCAAAACCCTTAAACCAAGTTATGCCAGATGAGTCCACTATATCTACCTATACGCGGTATTACCCTGCCGTTCCAAAGTAAATTTGCATGTGCCATCTGTAAAAATTCAAATGAACATCTGTTTTGTATGCCTGGACCGCTCATGGAGCGACATGGGGCGGTCAGTATCTTCCATGCTAAGCGCGTTATTCTCATGATGAGTGTTTATTCACTCGTCCTTACACGAGAGGGGCGGTAATAGGGATTCCCAGTCCCGAAATAAAAAATCAAAAATAATTAAACAAAACTCGCCCAGGAATGTTCTTGGTTTGGACGGTACCCGTGGATACAGCTAGCCGTGGAGATTGTTGGTGGAGGGGTAGTAAACCTTTACTTTTACCGCTTGGGAACCACCGCTAATTTGTTTAGCATGGAAGATATTGATAACTCTTGGTCGTGACGTTGACAGGAAGGGTGTACCTCCCAAAATTATATCTATCTCTGTTTTAAGCTTTGACATCTCGCACCGCTACAAATCCATGCTTCCCTCTGCGAAGGGACTATTTATTTACTTTTATGTTGAGTCATCACCTTCTCAAATAAGCGCCAGACCTGACAGCACTATTGTCATCCTCATGCATTGTGTATAGTTGATGTTGGGTGCAACATGACTGGATCTTTTCTACCATGAATTACAATGTTTAGTCGCTGCTTGAACTTTGGAGGTGCTCTGCATTTATGTTTTGCGGTCTCAGAAAGGGCTAGCGAGATACCATTATTGTCATATTGTATCATGATTGTTTTGACAAAGTGTTGGCGCTTGAGATATCTTATTATTGCTCGCTAGTTGCTTATGTTATTGTTATGAGTTAATATAATTTCTAAGAGCTATTGTTGGCATGGTTAGTCATAATCTTTGCTGAAAACCTGGGTGGTACTTAAGCATATATATGTAAACAAGAACAAAAGAGTTCATAAAAGTTTTTCTTTCGCACTTTCAGTTTGTCAACTGAATTGCTTGTGGACAAGCAAAGTTTTAAGCTTGGGGGAGTTGATACGTCTCCAATGTATCTACTTTTCCTCACTCTTTTGCCCTTGTTTTGGACTCTAATTTGCATGATTTGAATGAAACTAACCCGGATTAACGTTGTTTTCAGCAGAACTACCATGGTGTTGTTTTTTGTGCAGAAATAAAAGTTCTCGGAATGGAGCGAAACTTTTTGGAGAATTATTTCAGAATATATGAGAATTATTGGATCCAAAAACTTCTGGAGAAGTGGGCCAGAGTGGCCAGCACCCACCAGGGCACGCCAGGCCCCCTAGGCGCGCCCTGGTGGGTTGTGCCCACCTCGTGGCCCTACTGACCCTAATTCCGCCACTATAAATTCCTATTTTTGGAGAGAAAAATCAAAGAGAAAGTTTCATCGCGTTTTACGATACGGAGCCGCCGCCACCACCTGTTCTTCACCGGGAGGCCAGATCTGGAGCCCGTTTGGAGCTCCGGAGAGAGGAATCTTCGGTCTTCATCATCACCAACCCTTCTCCATCGCCAATTCCATGATGCTCACCACTAGGAGTGAGTAATTCCTTCGTAGGCTTGCTGGTCAGTGAGGAGTTGGATGAGATTCATCATGTAATCGAGTTAGTTTTGTTAGGGCTTGATCCCTGGTATCCACTATGTTCTGAGATTGATGTTGCTATGACTTTGCTATGCCTAATGCTTGTCACTAGGGCCCGAGTGCCATGATTTCAGATCTGAACCGTTTATGTTATCATCTTTATATCTATGTTCTTGATCCGATCTTGCCTAGCCATATGCACCTATTACGTGTTATGATCCGTCAACCCCATAGTGACAATATTTGGGATACTTCACGGTGATGGCCGTAGTTTGAGGAGTTCATGTATTCACCATGTATTAATGCTTTGTTCTGGTTCTCTATTAAAAGGAGGCCTTAATATCCCTTAGTTTCCTTATGGACCCCGCTTCAACGGGAGGGCAGGAAAAAAGATGTCATGCAAGTTCTTTTCCATAAGCACGTATGACTATTTACGGAATACATGCCTACATTACATTGATGAACTAGAGCTAGTTCTATATCGCCCTAGGTTATGACTGTTATATGATGAATATCATCCAACGAGTTCACCGATCCAGTGCCTACGAGCTTTCCACTTATTATTCTTGCTAAGTTACTACTGCTGTTACTACTGTTTCAACTGCTACAAAACTATTGCTACTACTGTTACCGCTATTGTTACTATTGCTACTGCTATCAAAACTATCATATTACTATGCTACTGATCACTTTGCTGCAGATATTTAATCTCTAGGTGTGGTTGAATTGACAACTCAACTGCTAATACTCTCAAGTATTCTTTGGCTCCCCTTGTGTCGAATCTATAAATTTGGGTTGAATACTCTACCCTCGAAAACTGTTGTGATCCCCTATACTTGTGGGTTATCAATACCCATCTTTTTTACTGTGTCTAAGTAAATCAGATTAAGGCTGCTTCCTCCGTCCATAAGGACTCTAGTGAGGTGGTACCCATCGATGATGGGGTCTAGGACAAGGGCGGCCGAGCCTCCATGACGTATGCTGGTCGGGTGATCCCTACGATCGAGGTGATCGAGCAAGCCGACCACGGGTTAAACTTCGGGGCTATGGGCTCTACGGCGTAGAACTCCCGAAGTGGGCGTTTCCTCTCCTTTTTGGGTATATGTGTGACATATATCATGTTCACAGTTTTGACCTCGGGAGGGAATTGCTTCCGCCCGCCATTGTTCGGCGCATGAGGTTCTTCATTGTCCTGGCTGCGCGGGCTCTTGCTCTGTTCCTCGGCTGCGAGCTTGCCAGCCTGTTTGAACACCTAACACTTTCTATTGGTGTGGGTGGCCGGCTTGTCTTGTGTTCCGTGGATCTGGCAGGGCCTATCCATGCTTTTGTCCAAAGCGGTAGGTCCATCCCTGTTCCCCTTAGAGGGCTTCTTTCGTTGTCCGGGTTTTGAGTTGCGGAAACTGGCGTTTATAGCCATGTCTTTCGAGTCGTCGTTGCTTTGGCGGCGTTTATTTTTGTTCCGCCTTGGCTTTTTGTTACCCTCCCGCACTTCGGAGGTGCCGGGGTCTTCGGGATTATGGCTTCGGCGAGCTAGCCAGTTGACTTCGGCCACGCAAAAGCGGGTCATAAGTGAGGTGAGGGCAGACATCGTTCTTGGCTTAACCTGGCCAAGCTGGCGAGCTAGTCATTCGTCCCGGATGTTGTGTCTGAACGAGGCTATCGCCTCGGCGTCCGGACAGTCGACGATCTGGTTCTTCTTAGTTAGGAACCGATTCTAGAACTGCATGGCTGATTCGCCAGCCTTCTGGACAACGCTACTTAGGTCGGAAGATTCCGGAGGCCGGACGTAAGTGCCTTGGAAGTTAGACGGGAAGGCGTCTTCGAGTTCCTCCCAACTCCCACTGGAGTTCTCGGGGAGACTGTTAAACCAGTGTCGAGCTGGTCCCTTCAGTTTGGGTGGTAGGTATTTGATGGTGTGGAGATCGTCTCCTCTTGCCATATGGATGTGAAGGAGGAAGTCCTCGATCCATACGGCTGGGTCCGTCATTCCGTCGTATGATTCTATGTTTACGGGTTTAAACCCTTCGGGGAACTGGTGCTGCATGACCTCGTCTGTGAAACACAGTGGGTGTGTGGCGCCTCTCATCCGGGCTACGTCACGCCGAAAGTCGGCTGTTGGCTGGGCCCGGTATTGTTCCCAGCTTCTGTGGTTGCGGTCGAGCCATGATTGGTAGCCATCCTGTCTAGCTGGGGAGCGTCCCCTAGATCCGTAAATGGATCTCGTGTGACCTGCCCTATAGTCTAGGTCCTGCCGTAGATCGTAGCGATCCTCAGGCTGTGTTGGCCCCTTTCCCCTCCTACGAGGTGACGCGGGCCAGTATTCGGCGTCTCTAGCCACCCTGTCCCGTCCTCGAGGGGGGCGGTCCGGCTGGTCGTACTGGGAGCGCTTGGGAGATTCAGGCTCAAGGGCCTCGTCGTCGAATTGCGGCAGCAGCCGCTGGTGCGGGTAACTCTTGTTTTGGTCTAGCCACTCAATGTCGAACCCTTCTTCGGCTGCCAGGACTTTGGTCCATCTATTGTTGATTGTGTCTTGCTCGGCTTTGAGCTGCTGCTGCTTTGTCTTTAAGCTCTGATTCGTCTCCAACGTATCTATAATTTTTGCTTGTTCCATGCTGTTATATTATCATTCTTGGATGTTCTACAATCATTTTATTACAACTATATCATTTTTTGGGACTAACCTATTGACATAGTGCCAAAGTGCCAGTTGCTGTTTTTTGCTTGTTTTTTACTTCGCAGAAAATCAGTACCAAACGGAGATAAAACGCTGCGGGGATTTTTGTGGATTTTTTACGGACCAGAAGAAACCAGATGGGCCAAAGAACACCAGAAGAGGGGGCCCAAGGTGGCCAGCCCCCACCAGAGCGCGCCAGAGGCCCCCTGGCGCGGCCTGGTGGGTGCTGGACACCTCGGGCACCCCCTCAACCGACTATCGTGCCTATAAATTCTCAGAAAATCCAAAAACCCTAGAGGAGTCGACGAAACACAATTCCAGCCGCCGCAAGTTCCAGAACCGCGAGATCCAATCTAAACACCATCACGGAGGGGTTCATCTTCCTCATAGGTGCCTCTCCGATGATGCGTGAGTAGTCCACCATAGACCTACGGGTCCGTAGGCAGTAGCTAGATGGCTTCCTCTCTCTCTCTTATGATTCTCAAAACAATGGTCTCTTGGAGATCTATTTGATGTAATCTTTTGCGGTGTGTTTGTTGGGATCCGATGAATTTCGAGTTCATGATCAGTTTCTATCCATGAATATTATTTGAGTCTTCTTTGATCTCTTATATGCATGATTACTTATAGCCTCATATTTCTTCTTCGAATCTTTGGTTTAGTTAGGCCAACTAGATCGATTTTTCTTGCCATGGGAAGAGGTGCTTTGTGATGGGTTCAATCTTGCGGTGTTCTTTCCCAGTGACAGAAGGGGCAGCAAGACACGCATGTATCGTTGCTATTAAGGACAACAAGATGGGGTCTATTCCTACATGAATAGATCTTGTCTACATCATGTCATCATTCTTATTGCATTACTCCGTTTTTCCATGAACTTAATACACTAGATGCATGCTGGATAGCGGTCGGTGTGTGGAGTAATAGAGGTAGATGCAGGCAGGAGTCGGTCTATCTATCTTGGACGTGATGCCTATATAATGATCATCGCCTTGGATATCGTCATGACTATTCGATTTTCTATCAATTGCCGAACAGTAATTTGTTCACCCACCGTGTGCTATACTCATGAGAGAAGCCACCCTACGGCCCCCGGGTCTACTTTTCCTATCATATTGCTTTCCGATCTACGGTTTTTGCACTCTTTGTTTTCAGATCTACAAAACCAAAAACCTAAAAACATATTGCTGCATATTTACTCTTTTTATTTGTGTTCTTGAGAGATCTATCACTACCTAATCTATCTATTTACCGTAGAGAGATTGAAAACCTCTCTTTCGCGTCGGGTTGCAAGTATTTGTTGTTTGTGTGCAGGTGCTGCTTATTGGGTGGTGGTGATCCTCCTACTGGTTCGATAACCTTGGTTTCATAACTGAGGGAAATACTTACTGTCGCTGTGCTGCATCATCCCTTCCTCTTTGGGGAAATACCGACGCAGTCCAAGCCACGTCAAGCTCCAAGCGGTGGCTATGAGATGTTGCCTGAATCGTTCTTGGTCCTTGGGGTTTTCAGGGCGGTGAAGTCTTCGGCTTCGAGGCTCTCCTCCTCCTCAGAGGGTGGGAGGTAGTTATCATCGTCGGAATCATTGAGGTTCTCGGCGTCCTGTTGATCCGTTAGCCTTTCCGGGTCCTCTAGCGGCTCCTCGGGGGCTTCAGGGTCGCCGAGGTCCTCCGGGGTGTCAATTTCCCAGATGCCTGCGATGGCCTCCCTTCCCTTGTTTGTCTTGGACCGCTTGCGTTGTTTCCGGCGATTTGACGCTTCGCCGGATTTGTCGCCGTTCCTCCTGGGGGTGTGGTCGTCCCTATTGTTAGGGGTATCCACCATATAGACATCATAGGTCGAGGTGGCTGTCCACCGCCCGGTGGTCACGGGGGCGGGGTCGCCGATCTCTTCATCCATGTGTTCTGCCTCCTCAGAGGCGTAGTCCAACATGTCGGTTAAGTCTTTGACAGTGGCTACTAAGTGGGCGGCGGGTGGGCCGTGAAATTCACCGTAATCGGCCTCTAGGTCGATCGGAACGTGGGTCAAGGAACGATCACCCTCGATTGCCATCGATTGGATCCGGTCTAGAGCCTCATTTAACCACGAGAGGACGACCCGATCAGTTTCTTGAGAGCCCTTGGAGTTAAGCTCCAAGGTGTCTTCGGGATGGGCGTGTTCGGCACAGGCCGAATCCTGATATTCGAGTACTATCAACGAGCCCGGGCTCAAGGCCGGACCTCCGGCGGAGATAGATCTGAGGGTCGAGCAGGATAGTGGGCCCAAAGTTAAAGCTCCGGGAGTTCCGGGCCCGTCAGACGAAGCCGAGGGTCCCGCGAGGAACAGATGGCCACGGGAGTCGGCGGTGAACTCTAGGTTCCCGAACCTGATTTCTTGACCGTGGGCGAAATTTTCGATCTCGCCTAGATGGCCGGTCGAGTCAGCATGCAACACGACACTGCCGAACGCGAAGACCTGCCCGGGGACGAAGATGTCCTCGTTATGGGCCTGTTCGCTGATGACTTGGCAGCCATCAATCCACGAGTGATCTCACAGTGGAACTCTCAATGAAAGCACCAATGTCGGTGTCAAAACTGGCAGATCTCGGGTAGGGGGTCCCGAACTGTGAATCTAGGATTGATGGTAACACGGGACGAAGGAGACGGTGTTTACCCAGGTTCGGGCCCTCGTGAGGAGGTAAAACCCTTTGTCATGCTTGGTTGTATTGATGAGTATGAAAATTACAGAGTAGATCTACCTCGAGATCAAATGAGCTAAACCCTATCTGAGTTGACTTGCCCCTCTACGAATTAAGCCCCCTGGTTTATATAGACACCAGGGGTACCTAGGGTTACACATGGTCGGTTTTAATCCGGGCATAGATACGCCCATTCTGCCTTGGAGGACACACCAAGTCTTCAGAATATTTCCCCCTAAGCCTAGGTTCATTCTGTAGTCCGGCCTTCCCGAAGATGCCACAAGGCGGCCCACCGGGCTGGACCATAAGAGATAAGTCAGCAGCCCGAGGACCCGTTAATACCGGACTCCCTCAGCAACAGTGAACTAGTAAGACAAATTCTGCTTGACACTAAAGAAGATATTACAATACAGAAGGATTCTAGTAAGACAATTTTCGTTGACACTGAAGTCATGGATAAAATTCTCATAAATAAGGGAAGCTATCTCAATTGGAACATTATCTTGTACATGATGTGAATGACAATTTTTTCCATATCATTTGTGATGCTACTGCCATGAAGAAAATAAACTCAAGCTCACATGTGTTATATTTTTTGTTTGAAAGAATACCTAGTCTTCGAATTAAGGAGAGGGCCATGTAGAGAATAAAATGTGAATAGTCCAGTAGGACAATTTTCATTAACACTAAAGTCAAGAAAAAAATATTTATAAATAAGGGCGGCTATCTGAGTTGGAACATTGTCTAGTCTACATGATGCGACTGTTTATTTTTCACTATAATTTTTGATGCTACTGCCATGTAGAAAACACACTGAACCTCATGTGTGTTATACTTTGTTTGAAAGAATATCCAGTATTACAATTAAGGAGAGAGCTCTTTAGCGAATAACGGTAAGATATAGTTGAAAGATTAAGGAAGGGGTGTGTGTGAGGACATAATTTGCATCCCTTGAGAAGCTACGGTGTAGTTGCACTCTAAGTATGGAAAAAATTGAGTTCATGTTGGTCTTTGTAGCAACCCAACCCAAATGGATCAGTGTCTTCATGCTTTTTGGGCTATTCCTGGATCAATATAGTAGCACACATAGTACATCGATGAAATACCATAATATCATATGTTAAAAAGATAACGTAGATCCAGTTTATACCTCAAATAACACAGCGGAAAATAATCATAAGGGTGTGAAGTCCCATCAACGCCAATGGCAAGTTGAGTGTAGACCGTAACCCTACAACATTACTCTTACTTGTCGTAGAAATTCCTGCAACATGATGAGTTGCGGCCGTGTAGGTTAGTACATTGAATGTAATGGCAAGATCACAGGTAAAAGTAGATGGAAATAACTCTATCACTATATACAATATGGCTGTGCAGGCTCTATGCTTAAGTTTTTGTATAAAAGTTGTTTTTCCCTAAATCAAAGGAATCCGATTAATTACTACAAATTAATGCCATTAATGAGATGGTTTCGCCAACCAAAATTTCATATCCCAAAGTCATTATTAAACCCAATAATCAATTTACAATGCGGTGTTGAGAGTTCCATGATAGATCCAATTCCAGAGGCTCAAGTTGTCCTTAAGCGGGGACACGGTTAATACTCTGCAGAGTTTTGCGCACTTTACCCATAAGATTCGATCCCTCCTTTTACGTCCTCGCAATGTCTGGTGTTTGAGAACGGGATGACCGAAACATTGTCTTTCAGAGAGTTTGCCTGACCACTCTTAGTGCCCATCCAATCCTACTGTTCATCTACATCTTGTAGCACTGTCCAGTCAGAGTCACAACTAAGATCAACCAAGCCAGAGCCCATATTGACTTGCGGTTGCACAGGTAAGCTTCTGGTCTTGAAGTATCCTTCTGTCTCTTTGAGCCTGGGTGGATATTTCCTCGTGATAACTGGCCATCTCCAGCTCACATAGGCTGACCTCTAGTTACTCCAGGGTGCATGTCTTCCATTTCTACCCATAGGTACTTTGAAATCTTGGCTTGAGTGTTGAAGTCTTGAAGAGTCGTCGCTGATTATGAGTCATCACTCTCACAACTTTCATGAAGACTCATACCAATCCCCGTCTACTAAGCATAGTAATTGATAATAATAACATTCCCAGGGATCAGTAACCAGGACATGGGTGCCTACCTCATGATGCTACCCTAGAACAAGGTTTCAGAATTACCTACTTTACATGCATGGTGGAAAAGGTTGAATCTCATGCAATAAAACATGGGTGATCAATGATATTGTCAAAGTGAACTTGTCTGGTACTTGTTGGTGAAGTTCATCGCTCTCATAAATCTGAATATTCTATTCGTCACACTCCGAGAATATCTATTGTAACCAAACAATTGCATTCATATAAGAAATCACACTAGCAATCAATAAAAAAAACTATAAAGAAACAAAGAGCAATCCAAAAGAAGAATCAAATAAACATCATTAAAACCTAAAGAAAACTCAAGTTTCCTAGTAATTAAAAAAAAATAACTTCTCTGATAAAAAGAAATTTTAAATGAAAAAATATAAAGGTTTTCTTAAAACAGAAAGTATTTTAGTAAATCTTTTATTAGGAAAAAGAATCAATTAAAAAGCTATTATAAAACTCAAGTTATGAAGAAAACACGATTGTACTCAAATTTTATTGAAACAATTATAATAAATTATAAAAAAATTGTTCCTGATAACTAACAGAGACTTTATTGTAATTAGATTAAAGTGGCAAAATGAATTACTTTTTTATTAAAACAAAATAATTTCTTTTCATTAAAAGCAAGAATAAAAGGATTTTGATTGAATCCGATCCAAACAGAAATAAAATATATATCAAAAATTATTTTTATTGATTCTATGGTTGAAAAAAAGAAATATAAAATAGTAGCAAAAGGAATTAATTAAAAATCAAATTTTAAATAAAAGCTATAAGCAAATTAGTGTCTAAAGTAAATCTGTTCAAATTCAAATTTAAAATTTCAAATATGAAAACTTTTGGTTTCATGAGAAACTTTATAATTTTATCAATCTAATGCAATTGGAATCATTCAAAAATATTAAAAGATATTAAGAAATCAAAAACAGAAACAAATCTGAAAACTAAATGAAAACACAAAAAGAACTAAACGGTACGGGATGGCCATGGGCTACGTGGCACAACGTGAGTGGCTGGAAGTGTGCGCAGCGGAAACTAAGGGATGGACGACCGGACGCTAAAGAAAACGGTTCGGCAGCTAATAAAAAAACAAACAAATAACCGAGTTGTGTTTTAACAAAACCGTCGGTTCGTCTTAACTAAACCGAGGAACAACCGACACCGGTTCGATTTAAATAGATCTAATCTACACCGCGTAATCACTATCGAACAGCTGAGATCAATGCTCACCGGGAAAACAGTGGAGCTGGTCTCCGGACTTGGAGATGACGGAGGCGCTGGCCTTTGGTCGATGCGGGCGGTGATCCTGGTGGTCTCCGACGTTGGGTGAGCACGCAGGGTGATGCGGCTTGGCGAGGGCTTTCCTTTGGTGGTGAAATCGAAGGCCGGGGACAACGAGGCAAGGCGTGACGAGGTGGGTGGAGCTCCTGTGCTCCGCCAGCTCCGGCGAGGGCGCGATAGCTTTTCCTCGACGCTACGGTTGAAGAAATAGGTCAAAACTATGTCAAAGGGAGTCTCATGATCGAGATAAGAATAAATACAGAAGGAGGGGACTCGGTTCTGCTCACCGGCGTGGAGTTTCACCGAACAGAAGCTTCGTCCGGCAAGATTGGAACGACGAGGGCGTGCTCTCGAGGGGGTTTCGGGCGATGAAAGTAGGGGGAATCGAGCGAGGGTGTCTAGGGCTTTCATAGGGACAAGTCTTGGCGGATAGGGAGAATCGAGAGATCAAATCCATAATGGATTCTTCACGTGTGACGGCGGTGTAGTGGTCACCGCGGACTCCTGTCGGCTTGGAGAGGAAGAAGCTGATGGGGCGGGGCCCGCAGGTCAGCGGCAGAGGGGATGCGAGCGAGGCAGCGGGCCGACGCTTAGGCGTTTCGCGGGCCGAATTGCCGGCTGGGCTGGTTGGCTTCGGCCTTTTTAATAAAAAAAACTTTTTCCTTTAAATAAAAACATAGAAGAAAAGAGAAATAAGAAAATAAAATTAGAAAATATCATAGACATATTATATATCAAAATTCTCTGAATTTTCCAAAGAACAATATGAACTATTTTTCAGAGGCAAATAAAATACTTTTAAAAATAATATTTTCTTGTAAATTCCAAATAGTGTTGGAATTTGTTTTTCAAACGTTTTACAAATCCCTTCCTTTTTCATATTATATTTTTCAACCCTTCCAAGTTTTGTTTGAATTCCTTTTCATTTTTGAGTTCAAATCTTTTCAATTCTTTGATAAATAAAATAAAAGAGTGGAGGAACATGGGAGAACATATGAAGTGTGTGTTTACAGACATAACTACAATTTAGAGATAGAAATAAACTACAACTTAATGTGCAAGCATGTAAGACATGAATAACACTATTTCTAGTAAATATATATGTCTTTCTCCAATTTTTCTACGAGAAGCTATGGGTCTCACAAACTGTCATGTTAGACAGAAAGGTGTGTATACTTTGGCATGTATTAGGATTTACTTTTGTTGGCCGGAGCACCTCGAGTGTGTTTGCGATTCAGCTTGAGCATGATATCTTAATTATTTGGCTACCTTTTCTATAATTGCACATTGTTTTCTAGTATGTCAAATGGACAATCATTTGATATTCAACCTCGTGGGTTGCGGAAAGAAGCTACGGCCGTAGCCCGTAGGAGAGTTGAGGCCCGTGTTGATCAAACGTCATACCTGGCTCAAGGGGTGTGCTGTTGCAGGGGAGCCTATCAGGACAAGCTGCCCAGGACCCCATGGAGGTCGATGAACTCGAAGAGAAGCAACCTCGTGGATGTGTGACTGCTCGGCTTCGCGGTCCCTAGATGCTGGTTTCCGCTGCCAGGTAAGTCGACGTGGAATCCCGCTCGAGTGAGTAATCATGGTCGCGGCTGGCACCTGGAGAAGATTATAGCGAAGCAAACTGGCAAGCTTTAGGGTACCTTCCAACTCCTCCTTAGTTCATACAAATGAACTAAAAACTGTAAAAATGATATGATTTTCAAAACTTAGTTGATTTAATTAAACTAAAAGTGTTGGAGGTGCCTTAAAGACTAGCTATTTGCACTCCTAATTATGGCAGCATTGTAGCATGACGGGGATAGAAGTTTCTTGTCGAGTCACTTTATTGCATTTTCTTTCGCAAAGACCTTATTGTGTGGAGAGAAGAGGGAACTACTTGAGACCATATCCCCTCTAATTTTCCTATAGCATAAAGCATTGGCATAACTGGGCCGTAATTGTCAACAGAAAAAGCATAACTTGGCCGCATACTATCTGGCACGATAGAGAGAGCCGGTCTACATCGCCAGGGCGGCCCAGTAGACCAGGTCCACTCCGAGCCGACCTAAACTACCAAACGAACACCCACGTCACGGCCGACGCGGGCGCTTGGTGCCCAGAGCAAAACAGCTCGGAACCGAAACCGCCTCGCCTAAGCAAAGGCGCCTCCAGCTCCAGAGCAGAAGCCAAACAAAGCGTGGAGCATCCATCGCCATCACGTTCTTCTTGCACAATAAGAAAGGCAAATCAAACCGCGTTCGCAACGGCAACGGCGACGGCGACGGCGAAACCCACCCGAAGCTATAAAAGTACCGCCTCGTCTCACCGTGATCACATATTCACATCGCACGGCAAGAAAGCCCTTGCATCCGAACGCAAGAAAGCGAGAGAGCACACGCGGAGGGGGAAAAGCAGGAGCGAACCGAGGGATCGATCGGGAGAAGCATCGGCCGGTGAGGCGATGGCGCGGCGGGGCACGGAGGCGTTCCCGGACCTGGGCGCGCACTGCGACAGGGAGGACTGCAACCAGCTCGACTTCCTGCCCTTCGACTGCGACGCGGCGGGGCACGGAGGCGTTCCCGGACCTGGGCGCGCACTGCGACAGGGAGGACTGCAACCAGCTCGACTTCCTGCCCTTCGACTGCGACGGCTGCGGCAAGGTGTTCTGCACGGAGCACCGCGCGTACGTTGACCACGGCTGCGCGCGGGCCGCCGACCGGGGCCGCACCGTCGTCGTCTGCGAGGCCTGCGGCGACTCCATCGAGCGCGCTGGGGCGGACAAGACGGACGCGGAGATCCTCGAGGCGCACGCGCGGTCGCGCCGGGGCTGTGACCCGGACAGGAAGCGCAAGCCGCGCTGCCCCGCGCGGCGGTGCAAGGAGACGCTCACCTTCTCCAACACCAGCCACTGCAAGGGGTGCGGGCAGAAGCTGTGCCTCAAGCACCGGTTCCCCGCGGACCATGAGTGTGCGCGCTTGTCTCCGGCGGGGGCCGCCGCCGCCGCGAGGAGGGCCGGCGACTGCGGCCGCGACGCGCACAAGACCAAGGACGGCGGTGGGTGGGTTCTGCCGCCCTTGGTTCGGAATTTCAACATGTTCTGATTACCCTCAAGCTGAAATTGTGGCTGGGATTTATAAGCAATTCATGGAACGTTTGTTTTCTCCATTGTGGCTGGGATTTAAAGCTGAAATTGTGCACATTTGTTGTTAAATGAAGAATCAAGTTCGAATCGAACTCATCTACTATCTCCGTCCCAAAATTCTTGTCTAGGATTCATCTAGAAACGGATGTATTTAGCACTAAAACATGACTAGATACATCCATATTTAGACAAATCTAAGACAAGAATTTTGGGATGGAGGGAGTACAACGTATCAAATCCTCAATGCTAAATGGTTTGAGATCTCAAATGGTTTTACTGGCTTTGCCTTTGGTCTTTGGTCAAATTAGAGCCATCCTCAATGCTCCGCTTTTTTGGACGCTACAAAAAGAAACAAATCAAAAAATTAGCTTATACTATAGCTTCTATCGGGAAGACTTTCGATTGGTCCATCATCAATCATGACAGTACAATAAACATCAGAAAAGACAAAAAATACATCCACATTCGTAGACCACCTAGCGATGGCTACCAGGGAAGCAAGTTGAAGAGTAGAAATAACAAAAGTTGCATCTAGATTCGTAGACCCATAGAACCAACACCAAAACAGTAACCGCCGCCAATGAAGAGAAGCGTAGATATGAAGGATCCTATCTATTGACATATGAACGCAAACGAACGAAGAACAAATTCAAGCAGATCCATCAAAGACATCCACCCACCTAATCCGCAAGATCGGACAGAGACACGCCTCAGTCTGTCCTCCTGCGATGCTAGACGCTTCACCAGTAAGGGGCTAGACGGGGAAACCTTATTCTATATTAAGGGAGCAGCTATCTCGTCTTCCTGAGTAGGACATAAACCGTACCCAAACTAAAAAATATTTTAAAAAGAAGCCCTCCCACTGGCAAGAGCCGGGATCCATCATGCCCCATGGCCAAGGAAGACAAGGCAGATCGACGATGCCGTCGACGGAAGGCAGAAACCCTAATCGCTTGTTCACCTGAGACAAGAGACGAAGACGAGAGACGAAGGGTTAACGATAGCTTACCGTCTGAGTTCCTTCTCTCCAACACTACCGTGACTAGTATAATGCCCGTGCGTTGCCACGGGCCATGAATATGTATTTATCAGTTGCAAATATAATCACAATGCATGTTAAAATTTACATGCATAGAAATTATAGCATGTAATAATGAGTCACTTCAATGATCCAACTAATTATCTCTTACAAACTAAGATCTATGTCTATACCTTGACGTCCCAGATCTAGGAAGTGTTATAATGGAGTGTGAGACAAAAAATGAGCGGAAAATCTATTATTTTTTCTACATAGCAGGAAGCATGATCGAGTAGTGATGAATACAAAGAAAAATGGCTTCATCACACATATAGATACATGTCAGTTTTGTTGCAACTAATGTTGGTGCTAATTTGCTAGTTATTTCTATTCGCGAAGTAAGTTGAACAAAACTAACATACAAGTATTCTAGCATTAACCTCCATGAAGAATGTGACTACGCAATAGATATTCCTATAATTTCGAATGTTCCGAAATGGTTGCTACGGGCTATCTGTCATGTTATTTCCCACACACAGGCTCAACAAAAAAATTCCACCCCATGATGCACCCTTCTCGTTATATCGGACCCTCCTCTTTCCGCTCGTGTTTTCACCGTAGCGGGACATTTTTTGCTGCAGCGTCCTCCTTTAATATCAAGTGACGCTCACTGCACCTTCGCCATGCATTTCAGTAGGGATGAAACTTTTTATATTTACAATGTGATAGAGTGGGTTAGACTAACACATACTATTGACACAAACAACAAATAATTATAAAGATCATTCTCAAAGGTGCATTCAACATTGCAAATGCGTACTGGCGTGGGTGGTGAGTGGCAAACTGAACGCATTCCTAGTCACCATTAAGCTCCACCTCCAGCCCACATACCATTCATTGCTAGAAGGGATAATTGTCGTTCTTCTCTTCCTCGTCCTTCCCTACATATTCTACTCATAGCCTCTTTGTCAACCAGTTCCGTTGGCGCCAACCAGCACCGCGTCAATATCAGTTCGTTCATCAGTGACACCTTATCTTTTTGTTTCATTCTTCCTCGCCAAATTTAGTTATCGTTGCTACTTATTTTCTAGAATACTATTTCCTTATTTTTTTTGGGAACACTAATTTCTTTTCTAACATCATGGATCACTTTGTTGCTTCATTTTTTTCTCTTCTTATTCGTGGGACACACTTTCCTTTTATGATAGCATGAACCATATGGTTAATGTTGTGTTGTCCTCACCCGTGAATGTTTTGGCAACTGTCGGCGTGTGGACATTCTACAGAGCATGGTCGCCATCCAACTTGGTGAACGCTAGGTCGCCCATGTAGCAAACACATGATGGTTTTTGTCCTTATTTGCAAGTGGTGCCTGTTCATATCCCTGAGACTCTATTGATCATCATTGCCACGAGCATTGGCGGAGCTTTGAAGAAAAAGTTGGGCGGGCCAGCCTAAAGAGAGAACCAAATATTTCAAATTTTCAGCCACGCTACCAGTTTCCATAGGCATTATCATTAGTCATTAGCCAATAACCTATAGGAAAATTCATATTTAACTGATAGATGAAAATTTTGGGATGGAAAGAAAATTATCTGTGCAGTTGTGCGTGTGCAGCAGCCACCAGTATCCTAATGTATGCTTGCGCAGCTGCCCAAGTGAGAGGACTGAGCCTTCACGTGGTGGGCTTGCTGATGCTACACTACAAAACATATGCTAACTTGCGGCCATCAATATTGTTCACTGAATGGTCATTGTTTTTTATTTGCGACCTTTTTGTGACCAAAACCAGTTGGTCAAAAGCTGGCCGTCTTTAATAAAACTTAACGACCTTCTTTGTGATATGGTCGTAGAAGGTTATGACCAAAATAAAAGGTCGTTGGTCCTACGACCAATTGTTTTGGTCGCTGGTTGTCTGCCCAGGCCACGTCGGATCCAACATGGCAAGCTGACGTGGCAAAATTACGACCAATTGAATTGGTCGTTGATAAGAATCAGCCCAGTCCAGTATAGCCGTCTCTATGGGCCGAGCCCAATAATTCAGCCCATTTAATTTATTTTTTCCTGATAATTTTGATGGCAACATGGGCCAAGCCCAATAATTCGACCCTTTTTGTTTTCTAAGCTTCGTCCAGTTTTTTGGGCCTCGGTTTTTTTGCGGTCCATTTCTTTTTTGGGTGTTTCCTGTGAATATTATTTGGTAAATGGCCTTTTTGGATGCCAAATACTATTAGGTCCCACTTGTCAGGTTCTAATTAACGATGGCCCAGGTTTCAATTTCCACAATTTGAAACCATTATTTTAGTGAGAACAGTAAACAGATGAAAATTATCAAACCACATGCCAATTTTGGCTAATAGCACAATCTTTGGATCATTCATTTCACCCAGATATAACATATAACTATTACTACAAATATACTTCTGACTTCTTCACTTTCAAGCTAGAGCTCTTGTAAATGTGAGGAAACACCATTTCTGGGTATGTTCGTAGAGGTTGAACGAAGGCATCTAGCAATAAACAAAAAGAGTTAGAAATCTACATTTCCACCAGGTTTATACCAAAATCAAAGAGATGGGACATCAGACTACAAACTTTCAACTACTACTGGATGCATAGCATTTGTGCAAATTATCATAGTTTCTACTCCCTCCGTCCCAAAATAAGTGTCGCAAATTTTGTACTAAGTTAGTTGCGACACTAATTTTGGGACGGAGGGAGTACTTCACATCATTACAAACACATGAGCTTGTCTGATTTAACTACTACCTAATAACAGTAGAAACTCCATGAGATTGCCGCTGTGAATACAATGAAAAATAACAGGATAGGCACTAGCATGCAAACACGCAGTACAACGCTCAACAAGCAGCAAAACAGCAGAAGTAGCCATGTTTGCATCATGCTGGAACAGCACAAGCAGACATACATGCATCACACACAAAGAACACTCAGAATCCAACATCTAAAGACACTTCAATGATTTCTGAGCACATCTATCATGCTAGTTTCCGCAAAGAGCACAAGCAATAATGATCCATGATCTTTCCAATTCAGATCAACCAAATTATTCAGGCAGCATTACCATGCACATGAGCAAAAAAGGGAGCTGGATCCTGTTTGATTCACCTGGTTGATGAGGGCGGCCGCAGCAGTGCTCTGAATAAACAAATCACAGAGCAAAGATCAGCACCATGAACATCAATTAGAAAAGGCGGAAAGCAAATCATCAGGTTCTGCAAGTCACTACCTCGCCCTTGTTGTAGGCAGCAATGGCCTTGTTGTACTCGCCCTTGAGCTTGTTGGCCTTGGCAACAAAGGGGGCCTTTTCCTGCAAAGCAAATCGACATAACTCGCATGTCAGCACACGCGTCCACAAATCAAGAAGGTACTAGCCAAACCTAGCAAGCTAGGGTTAATCAGACGCTTCCTGGAGAAGGAAGGAATGAATGTTTACCGATTTGCTCAAGCTCTTCCACCTCTCACTGGCTGCTTTGCCGACCTGAATAAAAAATAACCACCGAAGAAACCAATCAGTTCCCAGATCATGATCCAATCTACAGCACCTGGCAAATTAATTTCTACTCACTGATCATGATCCAATCTACAGCACCTGGCAGATTAATTTCTACTCACTGCACACCCTTGGACATTTTCCAACGCTAAAAGAAGCATGCGAATCTCAGCTCATGCATGCATGTACAATGATTATTTGGCACCCAAATTAAGCATGATTATTTGACATCCAAACATGAGATGAGAGCATCATTTGCAGCCGACGCGTCAAGAGAAAAGAAAGCTCCAGGCCAAGCTATTATGTATACCCAGATTTTATTTTCTGCACCACGAATTAGGATGCAGCACAGCAAAGAGACCAAATCCACACCAAGGGAAACAATGTAGCACTAATTATACTTATTTTATAAGCTACAAAAGCCTCCTGACCTAACCGGCAGCTAACCCCAGAACACAAAAACCACAAAAAACTACTCATTGTACAGAATGTAGAAATCAAACCGAGCAAACACGGACCAATGCAGCAAAAAAAACTGTCGATACGTCTATCACTACTATAGAGCAGAGCTGATATATCCTACGGTAGCGAATCATTATATGTATAGATTTATATGTATAGATTTTGGTCCAAAGTATTTATATGTAAGTAGCACAAACTTAGAAACCTACTTTTGCGAAATGATGCATCTTTCCAGCATGTCTAGTTTTATTTCATAAGCGCCAACATGGTTTACAATTCAAAGCCACCCTAGTAACTCTAAAATCTCTGTTTACTTGCAAAGAATCATCTCAAAGCAACACAAACTTGACTTACAGTAGCACAGACTTAGTTGAACTCCATCTCCGCCAACCAAACAGAACTGTTGATTGTTAAAAAAACTATGATAGGTACCTCTATGAACTCTCAGACTTAATCCTGACAAAATAAAAACTATGGCAGGTACATTTACGGAAACAGGGCAAATGAGCACATGAATGTTGACGACCTAAATGCCCTGGGGTACTTGGAGATATGGATGTTCAATATCCGTTCAGAAAACCAGCTAATCAAACACCACAATAGACGAACTAAGCTAATGACAACCAACTCCATGGAAGAATTGCTGCTACTGTCTAGCTATAGGTACCACAAACTGAACTAATGCTGATATAGACAGCAGCCAGTAGTATAGAGTACAGCTATAGTAGTTATTAAACGCATTACAAAATCTTATACTAGCTACTACAACTAGCACTAGCAAGCCAAAACTAATTGGCCTGGACATGTATGGCGAACAGGATGGTTAGCTCTTGCTGGGCTCCTGTGCGGCAAGCCACAGCGGCAGACACCACACGTGGATTCTACCCTAACCAAACAAGGCCTGGGAGATCAAATTACTAAGAGAATGATGAGGTACACCTATAACATTGACATCACAAGAGAAAACAACTATATTACTGTTTATTAGAACGATGCCATGTATCAAAACACAAGGGGAAATCACAGCAAGTGCATGTTAAGTTACCTAAGCTTAGCAATGGTAAAGTTGCCTGTACTTGCATTTTACAGGTTCTACTTCTACCAACAGGTAACACACCTAGCCTAACACAGGTTTACAACTGAGCAAAGATAAAAAAGAGGCTAGGATTAGTAGTGTGGAGAAATAGTTCAGTGGTTACACGACACTACTAGTAAAAAAGCTAAACAGGCATGGAACCACTGTTCCAATGCTTGTTTTATGAGCACCACAAAAGAGAATATTTATTCATTGCCTTTTGTCCGTGCTTTTCGAGGCGGCACACCACTTGAGCGGATAACATGCTTGGACAGGTAAGTCTGGGGGTAAGTGAATATTCTGAAAGCCAATAGCTTTCGCATTTACGGCGGGCATGCTAGCAACAGCCGCAAGGCATCAGCAGCAGCTGCTGCAAGGCAGGAGCAGCGGCATGGCAGCAGCAGCAAGCAAGTAGAACAGCAAGGCAGCAGCAGCAAGAGCAGCTACACTGGCATGATTTCATGCGCCGCAATGGTGAGACAGGCATCAAACAATCACAGAAGTGCTACAGAATAGTCAGACACTTGGACCAGCAATGGCGAGACTACCAGATTGTGGGGAAATGGGGTTCGGGCACTACTAAGGATCTTTCCAAGAGGATATGAACATATAAGGTGTGAGCAATGGTCAGGTAAACTGTAAGAAGCAAGAATAAAAACAGTTAAGCTAGAACATTTGTTTGAAACTTGATGCAAAGTTCTTCAGAAACGCATCGGCAACAAATTCACAGTATCTTGCGTGCCTGAATCCAACCATTGACTTAGCCAATAAATCTGATGAATATAGCAAGCTAGTTCAGTCAGTCAGTAAATGACCAAGTCTAGCATGCAGAGTCCACCACCACCTTGATCCGTTGGAAGAACATCTCACCTCCACGAAACCAAGGCCATCCAAACATGGGAATTAAGAAACGAATTCGAAACGTCCATTCCAGTTTCCTCTCACCTTCTCCTCACATGCAGGCACACATCGGCACATGCACCGGCAGGCACCTGATCTTTTTTCCAAGTCAAACGTGCCACGAAGAACGCCATTGAATGCTAATTATGACAGCGGAGACACAACGATCAGTTTCTTAATCTTAATCAGTAGGGACATGACAAATCACAAAAACAGTGGTTAATAGAACGGTTTACCTGACAAATCTGAACTGCCGCACGAGGTTGGGGTTGTGGCTGGCGCTCGAGGGAGCATCATCACCGCCGCACAAGCCGGGCACGTAACGTAACCTCACCGTTCGTCGCCCTCGCCCCGCCGGGAGTGCTAGATCCACGGCGGAGAGGCGCCGGCCAGCTAGCGCGACGGACGGCCGAGCCACGGGTCCTACGGGCGGGAGCAGAGGCGACGCGGGCTCGCGGGTCCTTCATCCTCCATGGCGTCCTCCCGTCCCTGGCGTGCTTGATCTGGGAGGAGGGAGAGAAGACGAGGTGAGGAAGAGAGGGAGGGCTGTGAGGAGGAGGAGGAGGAGTTGAGGGACTCGCTTGACTCGCCGAACCAACGTCGGAGCCACTCCGGCGAATCGGTGGCCAAATCCCTAGCCACGGGGTGGGTCGTGTGTGGCCGCAAGAGGACGCGCTCGTCGGATCTGGTCAGAGGAGATGGGGGAGCGGAGCGAGGTTATCACGTAGGTGTGCCGAGCGCCGGCGGCGACCGCAGGAATCAGCCTGGGTCGACCGCTGCAGGTGGCGGCGGCGGCTAGGAGTCGCGGGGGAGAGAGGGGAGCTAGGTTTCTGTCTTCTCGTTTCTTTTCTGCCTTCTCGTTCTTTTTTCTTTGGCAGCAGATGGAAAGGCAACATCCAATCACAAGCGAGGCCACGGATCCCTCCCATGGATCAAATCATGACCGTCCACTCCTACTACATCCAACGCTCCAATACCCTTCCCACATCCAACACTTATCTCTCTCTTTTCTTCTTTTTTCTCAAAAATCATGCACCAAAAATAGTTTTCTTATAGTTTGGTCCCTAGTGATGCTTGTGATCTGCGGGTCAAATTTGGCAGATTTACCCTACTCGAAAATAGTAGGGGATGATGTGGTGGCGAGAACTATTTGTTTTCTTATAATCTATATATTTCTCATAAATTTGACTCGAAAAAATAGCTGGAAGCTCTGTATTTCTCATAGTTTTTTTATAGTTCTTTCAAATATGCACAAAAATCTTCCTGCTAAAGGGAGTTTTCATTTTCTTTGGACGAAAAATTCATATTCCATTTTTCGAGTGCCCAAAATAAGTTTTTTGTGAAGGACTTACCATATATTTGTTGCAAAATTGGACCAAATCAATTTTCTAAAATACTAGGACATATTTAATATACAATTGAACAAATGGTTGGGTGTAAAAAGCTTTGATACACCTCACGTGAAAAAGACTAATTTTCGTCGATTTAGTAGGAAGCGGGTCAAATTTGAACTTCAGCTCCCTCATAGTTTGCTCTTTATTTTTTCCAAAAATCATTTATAGGTACAAAAGTATCTATTTAATCATAGAAACACCAAAAAAATTCCAAGATTCAACCACTAGTTAGGAACGGTCATGCCTGCCGTTTTGACCGCATTTTGAAATGGGCATGAAAAATTCAAAAACAATTCAAAAAATTGGGAAACCTTCGAATTGTGTCATCATATGTGACAAAGTTATGAGAAAAAATAATAAACTTATAATACGGCAATTATTTTAAAAAGGTGTTCTCAGAAATGAGCTATCATGTGTGAAGATTCATGGCTTTCTAGCAAAATGATCAATCTTATGGCCACATTCATGGCATAGTTTGCTCAAATGATCTCATATTGTGCACAAGGGTGCATATTGGAATGACAAACAATGTTTCCTAAGGAATTTTTCATTTTCTTTGGACGGAAAATTCATTTTCCATTTTTTGAGTGCCGAAAATGAGTATTTTGTGAAGGACCTACCATATATTTGTTGCAAAATTGGACCGAAACAATTTTCTAAAATATTAGGCCATATTTAATGTACAATTGACCAAATGGTTGGGTGTCAGAAGTTTTGATCCACCTCTCTTGAAAAAGACAAATCTCCAACGATTCAAAAGGAAGCAGGTCAAACTTGAACTGCAACTGTCTCATAGTTTGCTCTTTATTTTTTCCAAAAATGATTTTTAGGTACATAAGTATCTATTTAATTAGAGAAACACCAAAACTTTTCCAAGGTTCAACCACTAGCTAGGAACGGTCATGCTCGCCGTTTTGACTGCATTTTGAAACGGGCATGAAAAATTCAAAAAAAATAAAAAAAATTGAAAACCTTCGCATTGTGTCATTATATGTGACCAATTTACCAGGAAAAATAATAAACTTGTAATACGGCAATTATTTTAAAAAAGTGTTCTCAGAAATGAGCTATCATGTGTGAAGATTCATGGCTTTCAAGCGAGTTGATCAATCTTATTGCCACATTCATGGCATAGTTTGTTCAAATGATCTCATATTGTGCAAAAGGGTGCATATTGTAATGGCAAACAATGTTGCCTAAGGAACTTTTCATTTTCTTTGGACAAAAAAAATCATTTTCCATTTTTCTAGTGCCCAAAATGAGTTTTTTTGTGAAGGGCCTACCATATATTTATTGCAAAATTGGACCAAATCATTTTTCTAAAATATTAGTCCACATTTAATGTATAATTGACAAAATGGTTGGGTGTCAGAAGTTTTGATCCACCTCTCGTGAAAAAGACAAATCTCCGACGAATCAGTAGGAAGCGGGTCAAATTTGAACTGCAGCTGCCTTATAGTTTGCTCTTTATTTTTTACAAAAATCTTTTGTAGGTACATAAGTATCCATTTAATCAGAGATACATGGTGTGGTGGCGAGACGTCGAGGTTTGGACGGTGTCCGAGGGCCCCAACTCCAGAGCACGTAAACCGGCATGCCAGCCGCGTAGTCACCAAGTGACTGTGGCGTCGCCACACGTTCTGGGCGGCCTAGTCATGTCTGGTGAGTTGGTCACTCCCCCGATAGGTGTTAGGAAGAATAATACAACAGAAGAATCTCACGAGGAGACTCAACTAAGCTCAAACATGAATTAGCAGCAAAGTGTTTGATTAGCGGTGGGTAACATTCACATGGCCAATGGGCCTGAGTTTTGGCTGAGGATGATCATCTACTAAGGAAACTGTCTTGGCAAATTTTTAGCTCAAATGAAGGATCCTAGGTGGCACTTGCTTTGCAAAGCACCACACTATGCAGAAATATGGATGTTGAAGTTGGGCTCAAATGGACGAATGTATTGAGCTGAAATTTGGTGGAGCATGGTAATTTGGGCATAGAAAAGCACTGTAGAAATTTGATACCATTTGGACATGCCAAAGTGGCACTTCCTTCACAATGCTCTTCTTTGGACGGAAACTTGGGAAAATTATTGAGAGGAATTGGCTAAATCAAATGAGCTCAAATTTGGTGGAGGTAAGTTATGCATGTAGGAACATTGCCTGGTAAATTGTCAAAAATAATCAAGCAATATAAAATATATTTGCTTCACAAACTGAAAATATGACCAGAAATATGGATGTTGAAGATGGGCTCAAATGAATGCATGGATTGAGCTAAAATTTGGTGGAGCAGGGTAATGTGGGCATATAAAAGCATTGTCAAAATTTTATAATAGTTGGAGATGCCAAAGTGGTACTTCCTTCACAATGCTCTTCTCTGGACAGAAACTTGGGAAAATTATTGAGAGAAATTGGCTGAATGAAATGAGCTCAAATTTTGTGTACAGTTATGATTTGAGCATATGGAAGATTTGATAAAATCTCAGAGAATTTTAAGAAACCTGGATAGTACTTCCTTCACAAAGCTTCTCTCTGGATAGAAACTTTGTAAATTTACCGAGGAAGATTTACTAAGCAAATGGATCTGAATATTGTCATGTGGCAATGATTTGAGTATGTAAGAGTGTCCAAAAAGTTTGAGGGCAATATGAGGGGTCTAGGTAGCACTTACTTTGCAATGTGCTAATCTGGCCAGAAAATAGAAATTGAATCTGGGCTCGCATAGATTATTGGATTGGGCTGTAATTTGGTGGAGGATTACAACTTGGTCATATAAAGGTACTGTACAAATTTCATACCATTTGAATAAATAAAAGTGGCACTTCCTTCACAATGCTCTCCACTGAACAGAAAATTGGGAAAAATATTGAGGAACATTGGCTACATTAAAATCATATAAAATTTGGTATAGAGAGGTTCTATGGGCAGTGTCATCTCCTGGTAAATTTTCAGAAATTGTAAAGCAATATAAAATATAGCTACTTCACAAATTGAAAATATTACCAGAAACAAAGATTGGATGGTGAGCTCACATGGATTATTAGATGGGAATCAAATTTTGTGGAGAGATATTATTTTGTCATATAGAATATCTGGAAAAAATTCAGCTCATGAGGAGATGCCTATCTAGTACTTACTTCACAAAGCTTCTAGCTGAACAGAAACTTTGGAAATTTGCTGAGGAAGATTTAATAGGCAAATGGATCTGAATTTTGTAACGAGGCAATGATTTGGATAGAAAAGAGTGCCCAAATTTTTTGAGGGCAATCCAAAAAATATAAATAACACTTCCTTCACAAAGTGTTGTTATGAACAAAATAGGAAAATGAATATTCCTGAATTATTTTTGAACTAGGCAAGGAAGGGTTTTGACATATTTGAGGAATATATGATCCAAAGAATTTATGAGAATTTTGGGAATGACAGAAATGTAGGCTCCTTCACAACCTAGGGCAAAAATTGACACATGGACATGACACGTAGGCAAAACTGATGAGGTGGCGCCTAGTCATAGCAATGCACCACAATTTACAAGGCTATGACCATCTATATTGGTCGTGATCAGCTAGAAATAAGGCAACAGACCAGTGTTGTCTGCTTTACGACCATTTTGTGCAAGGAAATTATGACCTTTCTGACCAAAATGGTCGTTATGGTTTAGGGTTTGGAACCCCCCGAACAGCTTACGACCAATTGGTCTCAAATGGTCGTAGATTTACGACCATTTCTTCCAGGGTCACTGCCAGAAGGTCACAAGTTTACATATTTCTTGTAGTGCTACTGCATGTGATGGGCTGGGATAGTCTCACCAAAGCATAGATAAAATAAGAAGTGCAAAAAACATGGGCGGGCCATGACCCAGGTCAGCCCTAACTAAGCTCTGCCCCTGCCCACGAGCGCTTTTGAAATAATTCAACACGATTAATTGTTTGGTTAACTAATTACAGAAATAATTAATGGCCTATCTAATTCTCCACATGCCTAATTAACTTTCAATCAAATCTGCCTAATTAGGATATCCCTACTTATAATTAAGTGTAGTCATAATTAGCTGTCTATCTAATTATTAATTGCATTAATGACCTGGTTTCCAAATTGATTCGGTGCAAAAAAAGTCATATTTAAATGGCCGAATTAATTGCATACGTAATTAACTATCTAGCTAATTAATTTCGTCGATGGTTTGATTTGCTAATTAATTCTAAACTCGATTTTCGAAATATTTTCGCATGAATGGCTGGTACGAACGATGACGATGACTATCGAGTATTATATGACACATTTCTTTAACGAATTTTTTTGACATTTGAATGGACACGTTTGATTTCAGAATAAATCATGTCTGGATATCTGTATAACTGACAAGAAATATAATATGACCGTGTCCACGAATGCGAGTATGTGGCGGTATGACGACCCACCTTCTGCCACGAGCTTCCTCGACGCCATGATCTAGGCCCTGGCATTCTGGAGCATCGCGTCGACGTCAGGCCCTTCTACGGTGTCCTCCTTGGTGTCGCGCACGGTGTCCCTCCGCAGGGGCGCACGAATGTGTACGCTCATAACAAAAAAAGATATGCTTTTTTATTGTATTAGGAAACTTGTGATTGTTAATTAATAGTAGATATAACGATAATAATAAATGACATAGTGCGTGGGATTAATGATTTTTTATTGAGGAATATCTGACTTTGTTTTGGAAGTTTATCGAGAAAAATCTTATGTCGGTCTTTTAGGAAGGTGATCTCACATATATGGTGTGATTTCTAAATCCTTAATTACCTATTATTTACGTGATTAAATCCAATCAGCACCTGCCAAAGCAAGCACGAAACAACATCTCTCACTTTAATGGGGTTTGATTTTTAATAGGAGGGAGAAAATCCAGTAGGAAGGGGATTTGTTTTTTATGATTTAGATGTTAATATCCTTAAAATGTGTTATCTGTTTCCTAAAATAAATTGCACTAATGAGAAAGATCGGTTGATTTGGATAAGTTGGGAAAGTTAGATTAAAATCTATTATTTGTTTCCTAAAACAAATTGCATTAATAAGAGGGATCGATTGATTTGGATAACTTAACAAAGTTAGATTCATGATTTGTTATACGTTAGGAAAGTAATGGTTTGTAATAAAGAGTGGAGAGAAAAATAAACCAATGGACCAGATGGGAGTGATGGGAGGAGAGACGAAAAAAAGCCATGCAAAAGTGGAGACGAAAAAAAAACGTGGATGCTATTCAACCAAGTGAGCATTTAGGAGTAGAGAAAACTATCCTGTGTAGCTCATTTTCCATGTCACGGGTGTCAGCAGTACTCTTCCAATTCTGCTGACCATTGATCTAACAAAATATTTAGAAATGATTATTTATATAATAAAGTGTGTATTATGGTAACCGTCTCTTTTTTTCTCCGTTTCAACTCTTCCATGGAAGAAAAAGGGGATGAAGAATGTACGGAAATCTCTCAGCGCCAATCCGATTACGCGTCATAATATTATTATTTTTAAATCAGAATTCCCACAAAAGCTTGGACAAAAAAATTCAAAATTTTCACTATTTTCATTTTCTGGAAACCATTTTTTTCTGTCCCCACCCGGAAAAGAAGGGAATCAAGAGAAAAAAACTTGGGATACATAAACCCAGCCTCGACCCTTGTTGTACTACTAGCTGCTTCGTTGAAATCCAATCAAACTGAAGAACATAGAGAGTATTGTGGATGGAAGATCAGCGATGCCGCCTCGTTGACCGCTCTTGTGCCACAAGGACGGTGCATCTTTGTGCCATGCGACCATCAACATGCAAAACGGCGCAAAGATCCACCCATATGAGATTTCAGTGAAAAACCTTTCTGGTCGCCGCGTTAATAACGTTATCCTGCCTTCAAGGATGTTTTGGAGATCCAGAAGCTGCAGTGAGTTTTACTCATGGCAAGTGAGTGAGGAAGACGGCGTCAATAAGGATGGTCATGTATGGTTGGCCAATTCAATCTATATGGCACTAGCCTTCTCCCAAACAAAGTGAGTGTGGATCGCTTGCTTTTCAAATAGCATGTGGCCTAGTGTAGTTGATTTCTATTAACTAGTGATTTACTGCATTACGACCCACAAACTACTTCAAAAAAGTTACACCCACTTTGAAAATAAAGCATGTCACCATGACCTAGACAACCTCGACATGATGCCAAAATCGAGATTCCCAAAGGCATGTGCCGCAGGCTTGTGATGTAAATGTGGACGCCTCACCTCTTTTTTCTCGGTTTAAATCTAGGAAGATCTAGTTTCCAAAAGGAATAAAGAGAACACTAGTTTAATTCTCTTTGCAGTATATATTCTGAACATTCCATACATTAATCTCCTCCATTTTATTAGATAAGTACTAGATGGTACAATAACTTCTTGAAAGTGGCATCACAAATTGTCAGGATTAGGCAACACAGGAAACAACAAAACCACATAGCATTTATATGCCTAGCTTATTATTGGGAGGAGAATAAATCTACATATCAAAGATCAACGGATGGTGCGGTTGCATTGGCCAACACGCCACCAACCCCACAAGAATAAATGTTGCTAGGGCAGCAAACCAGATTATACCGCACTGGTCTACCAGCTACATGTAACATTGCATACAAAATATGCATCTACAGTGCTACATACTACCTCCATCCGGATTTATTAGCCCCCCTTTCATTTTGCGCCAAAGTTTGACCATGAATTTAAACTTGTGAAATATAAATTCTATCTTATAATAATATACCATGGAAAACCTCTTTCAAATACAAATCCACCAATATAATTTTTATAGCAATATGTTTTATATTTTTTAGTCAAATAGATGGTCAAAGTTGGACGCAGAATATAAGGGGGCCTAATAAATCCGGACGGAGGGAGTACATTTCAAGTCCAAATCTTGTTATGAATTTTAGCACTCGGCTGGTTTGAAGTTAACTATGATTCGTACCATCCATCAGATTGCGGCACAAGCATGTATAGCATACACTGCTGGAATCAGCAAATTTGCGGCAAAGAGGCATTTGGCAGACGGCAAAGAACAGAGGTGGGGCCCGCAGGTGCACGGCGTCCACACGCTAACGGGGCACCCTCTTTGCCGTCTGCTAGCAGACGGCAAAGAGAAAGCACACCACGTGGATCAATCACGCGGATCGATGAGGTGGCAACATCTTAGACGCACTGTGAGATCCACCCCACGCGCATCCCACCCCACGATCTCTCCTGTGCCTTATCCGGCCCCACCACTCTCTTTCTCCCTTATCGTTCCAACCCACCACACGATCTCTCTCCCTTATCTCTCTCACGCGTCAGCCGCCGCCCTCTGCCTCCCGCCGCCGCCCCGACCGCCGGTCCGCCCACCCCGCCTGCCGCCTCCCCGGCAACCGCTCAGCCCGCGCCGTCCTTCCTCTCTCCCGCCGCCCTTCTTCCTCTGGCCGCCATCTTTCTTCCTCTCCCCCTCGCCTGAGCTCCGGCGAGCTCACCTCCGGCCACGCTCGGCCATGCCCGCACCCTTCTTCCTCTCCCCAGCCGCCCATGTTGCTCTCCCCCCCCCCCCCCGCTGCTGCTCCAGCCATGGTCGTCGTCGTCCGCTGCTACTCCGTCCATGGCCGCTGCTCCGGCCGCCGTCGTCCACTGTTGCTCCGGCCGCCGTCGTCGTCCGTTGTTGCTTTGGCCATACTGCTCGCTGCATGCAGGACGCCGCCACAGTCGTGCTCGCCGGACGCTGGACACGTTGCTCACCGAACGCCGGACACGCTGTACGCGGGGCGCCGGACACACTGGTCGTCGGACACTGGACACGTTGTACGCAGGACGCCGGACACGCTGCTCATCGAACGTTTTTTTTAATATTTCCCTAAATTCTTTGCTGTCAGCCAGCAGACGGCAAAGCACGCCGTTAACCCCTTAACGGACCTAAGCTGGAATCAGCTACTTTGCCGTCTGCCAGCTGACGGCAAAGTGGCCTTTACCGGAGCTTGTTCAGCCGGATGTGGTGTCGTCTGCTGGCTGACGGCAAAGACCTTTGCCGTCCGCAATGCATGCCTTTGCCGTCAGCCATGGCGGACGGCAAAGTTGCTGATTCCAGTAGTGATATAATCAGTCCACCAGGGCACAGACAGTCCCACCAGGGCTATGGTTTTTCTCTTTAAATTTTTGTAGTCATCTGGATCCAACCCAAGTAGTATTTCTCTTATTATTAATTTTGCAGTTATGTTGTCTTCAGACATGGTTGAATCTTGGATCTACCACTATTTGTCCTGATGCAAGGCAGGCAAAACTTGCATAATACTCTTTTGAAAGAGGACCGGAATACAAGTGTACTCTGAATGGCAACTCAGATTTACTTGGATGCTTACCTTCCCTGTGACAGGGAACAGTTTGTTCACATGCATTTAGTTATTTCATAACCATCTATTTGATCCCTAAAAATGTACAGTCTATTTGAGCTCAATAATCATGCTTCCTTTTTTCGGTTAAGACGAATCCCAATTGAAAGAACAGTACCATAGAAACAACAAAATCGTTAAAACTTGTATTAAAAAAATACGGTATTTACTAGAATCCTCCAGTAAACTTCTTCAAATGTCACTACATAATACGAAAACCTATCAGAGTACATAAGATGGAAGTAGCATTAAATTCATAATGTGTAATATTTTCAAAATTATACAAGGTACATGGCAAATATGTTTGTTAATGGTCATGCCAATACATACACATCCTTTTCCATATCTAAATAACTAGAACCACTAACTATTTTGGAGCACATGCAACTACGTCTCATCACACTCCCATTGAGCTTTAGAATTAATTGCATGCATGCATGCGTCCTTCATACCATGTTTTCTTTCTTCCACCAGTAATCAGTGCACATATGATGTGATCAAAGATATGAAATATATTACTAATTCAAATATTCATGTTCATATATATAATCAAATCTTATGAAATACTCCTGTGGGCAACGCGAGTACATAATGTGAATACAACACATGATCTCTGTGTTGTTATAAAATTTAAACCCAAATTCGATTCACACACACCAACGGGCAGAAAACTGCGTGGGTGCAGCTCAACTGGAACTGGCATCCAGGGGTTAGTGGTCGCACGTTATGGCTACATGATGCATGGCTGTACATATATTCATCGCTTTTTGCATTGATCAGTATGGGCTGTGTTGAATGGGAGGCGATTTGCACCTTGCAGGCGTGGGGGCGTACACCCCATGGCTCATGCTTTTTCTTTGGACTTTCAATTTTAAATCTATTACATCTTTTGAATCAAAAGTCTAATTTATTTTTTGTGGCGAGGACTTCTAAATAAGACCACATTTGAATGCGTTTCAAGAAGTTTTTAAAACTTCACCAAATTTCACCTGCGAAAACATGATAGGAACAAATGATAAATTTATCAAGTTTCAAAAACTAAAACTTAAAACCTTTCGGGGAATCAAACGAGTTTGCGGATAGCATGGCAACCATGTGGCCGTGCATGGTTGGGCAGGTGCGTGCCAACACACCCGCGTGTCCCTGCGAATTTCCATTTGTTGCATTGTTATTGTCTCTCTACAAGTCTGGGTACTCTAATCATTTTCGTTGGGCTTAGGTTAGAAAATCTGATGAAAAATAATCTAAATGTATTCATAATTGAAACATATGCATCTACATTGTTTCGAAATTTCAATCCAATGATTAACTGAAAAAATAAATGAGCACAAAAGAGTGCATAGAAATGGTGCCATTCCCAAGACTGCCACAAGCACGAACAATACCATGGCTTAGTTCTTGGTGGTGCCCTTCTAGTGTTGAGCATCAATTTGCGGAGTGAAAACCCAAGGTCTAACCTTCATTAATAGTACCTGGCAGCGGCTGCCTATGCTTCCTTGTTGGCACTGTCTGAAGTCTGGTCGGACTTTCTCCCCTTGGTGAAAACTCATGACTGGCCTACATGGCTGGACGATGCGACGATGATGTTCATGCACCGTTACCTTCCTGGAGGCGATGTTGTTGGGGGATTCCCTTGTCTTGGTGTTGCCTATGATAGTGGTAGTTGTTGATGTTCTGCTGGAGTCGGTTGTTCTACTAGACTTGACCTTTCTAGAAAATATTTTCTCTTTTTTAGTTGCATGCATATCGACGCTCAATTACCTCTAAATATCATGTCATTTCAGAACGTTGGTGTAATTCGTATCATTAATATTTACCTTTTTTTTATCAAAACATGAGTGAAAGCTGCAAGCTCCTCCCTCCCATCCCTCTTGCGTCGCCCTCGTGTGGTCATTGGGAGGAAAGCCTACATCACGCCACCTAGATCTCGTCCCTCCACCGCCCTCCTCCCTCGTCTCTGCTAGTGGGGATGACCGAAGCCTGGTCTGCGCCGCAGGCGACGAGGCCTTTTCGTCCTACCGCTAGATGGGGTTGGTGCAAGATGTATCACCGGAACTGGGCGTGGTGCGGACGTTGGGCGCCACGACGTGACGTGCGCATGTGTGGCAACGACCTAGTGGTGGTTTGCACTCGAGGTAGCGGCGGTGCCTGCCAATATTCTTCCTCCAGGCGACCAGGGCTCTCAGCGGGAGCATCGCGGCAACCGCCTTTGTCGTGGCAGGTGGAGGGTGCAGTTGGCGGTAGGGGAGTGGTGGCTTGATCCTCCCTCCTCTTCTCAGGTATGCACTTGGATCGACTAATGGTGGCACATATCTTCGAATTGGGGGTGGTAGTGCAATGCGTCACATTGGTGGTTTGTCAGGGTGGCAGGGATGCGTTGAGGAGGTAGGAAGCCCCCTGGACTCCATGTCGTTGGGTTATGCAGGAACCAGATCGGGCACGCTGGAGGCTGCAGTGTGCCGCTGGTGACTTTTTCCATTCTCGGATCTAGCTTGCCGGCTCTGATCCTGCCAAATGGGCTCGTTTGGGGCGGAAAGAGGGGTCTTCTATGCCCTTTAACTAGTTGGCGTTTTCATACGCGGTGGCGGTGATCAAGGGGTGATCTCGATTGTGAGGGTGGCGACCTTAGTGGTGGGAACCACGATGCTCATGGGCAGAGCTCGTGGCTTGGGTGTTGGTTGGTTACCATGGCCATGCGGGCAGAGTGGTAGCCAGTGTGCAGTGGTGATACGTCTCCAACATATCTATAATTTATGAAGTATTCATGCCATGTTTACAATAATTTTATATGATTTTGGTATGATTTTATTAGAACTAACCCGGACTGACGCTGTTTTCAGCAGAGCTACCGTGGTGTTGTTTTTGTGCAGAAATAAAAGTTCTCGGAATGGGCTGAAAATTTACGGAGAATATTTTTTGGAAAATATAAAAAATACTAGAGCAAAAAGCTGGGCCAGGAAGTGACCGAGGAGGCCACAAGCCTGGGGGGCGCCCCCCCTAGGGTGCGCCCCCTGGCTTGTGGACTCCTCGGGCACCGCCTTGACGTGAGACCGACGCCAAAAATTCCTATAAATACAGAAACCCCCAGAAACAAACCTAGATCGGGAGTTCCACCGCTGCAAGCCTCTGTAGCCACGAAAAACCAATCGGGAGCCCGTTCCGGCACCCTGCCGGAGGGGGAAACCATCACCGGAGGCCATCTTCATCATCCCGGCGGTCTCCATGACGAGGAGGGAGTAGTTCACCCTCGGGACTGAGGGTATGTACCAGTAGCTATGTGTTTGATCTCTCTCTCTCGTGTTCTTGAGATGACACGATCTTGATGTATCGCGAGCTTTATTAATATAGATGAATCATATGGAGTTTTCCCCTCTCTATCTTCTTGTGATGAATTGAGTTTTCCCTTTGAAGTTTTCTTATCGGATTGAGTCTTTAAGGATTTGAGAACACTTGATGTATGTCTTGCGATGGGATATCCGTGGTGACAATGGGATGTTCTATTGATCCACTTGATGTATGTTTTCGTGATCAACTTGCGGGTTCCGTGACCTTGGGAATCTATGCATAGGGGTTGGCACATGTTTTCGTCTTGACTCTCCGGTAGAAACTTTGGGGCACTCTTTGAAGTTCTTTGTGTTAGATTGAACATGATAAATCTGAAATTGTGTGATGCATATCGTATAATCAAGCCCATGGGTACTCGTGGTGACATTGGAGTATCTAGGTGACATTAGGGTTTTGGTTGATGTGTATCTTAAGATGTTATTTTAGTACGAACTCTAGGGCTGTTCGTGACACTTATAGGGATAGCTCATAAGAATGATCAGAAAAGATAACTTTGAGGTGGTTTCATACCCTACAATAATTTCTTCGTTTGTCCTCCGCTATTTGTCACTTTGGAGTGAACTCTTTGTCGCACATGAGGGATTTACATATGATTCAACTATGTTAATATTGTTGAGAGAACTTGCACTAGTGAAAGTATGAACCCTAGGCCTTGTTTCTAAGCATTGCAATACCGTTTTTGCTCACTTTTGTTACTAGTTACCTTGCTGTTTTTATATTTTCAGATTACAAAAACCTATATCTACCATCCATATTACACTTGTATCACCATCTCTTCGCCAAACTAGTGCACCTATACAATTTACCATTGTATTGGGTGTGTTGGGGACACAAGAGATTCTTTGTTATTTGATTGCAGGGTTGTTTGAGAGAGACCATCTTCATCCTACGCCTTCCACGGATTGATAAACCTTAGGTCATCCACTTGAGGGAAATTTGCTACTGTCCTACAAAACTCTGCGCTTGGAGGCCCAACACGAGTCTACAAGAAGAAGGTTGCGTAGTAGACATCAAGCTCTTTTCTGGCGCCGTTGCCGGGGAGGCTAGGTAAGCGGCACTCACATCCCGTCAACGAAGCTCTTTTCCGGCGCCGTTGCCGGGGAGGCTTGGTAAGCGGCACTCACATCCCGTCAACGAAGCTCTTTTCTGGCGCCGTTGCCTGGGAGGTGAGTGCTTGAAGGTATATCTTTAGAGCTTGCAATTGAATCTTTTAGTTTCTTGTTTTATCACTAGTTTAGTCTATAAAAGAAAACTACAAAAAAATATGGAATTGAGGTTGCCTCATATGCTTCATCTTTATAATGTCTTTCGTGAAAATGATGGAAAGGAAAATTGTGCCAAAGTGTTAGAAGAAGAAGTCAATAAAATGTTTGGCACTAAATCTTTGTATGATGAGCATGATTGCAATGTTGTTAGTATGAATTCCTTGAATATTCATGATGCTAATGATATGCAAAGCTACTAGCTTGGGGATGCTATGTTTGATGAAGATGATATGTTTAGTCCCCCAAGTTTTGATGAGCAAATTTATTATGATGAAAGCATGCCTCCTATTTATGATGATTATTGTGATGACATGTATGCTATAAAGAATAATGATAACCATGAAACTTGTCATCATGATTTTAATTTTCAATTGGATTATGCTTCACATGATAGTTATTTTGTTGAGTTTGCTCCCACTACTATTGATGAGAATAAATTTGCTTATGTGGTGAGTAGTAAAACTTCTATGCTTGTGGATCATGAAAATAATGCTTTATGTGATAGTTATGTTGTGAAATTCATTCATGATGCTACTGAAAATTATTATGAGGGAGGAACATATGCTTGTAGGAATTGCAATAATATCAAGTTTCCTCTCTATGTGTTCAAAGTTTTGAAGTTATGCTTGTTTTGCCTTCCTATGCTAGTTGATTCTTGCTCCCATAAATTGTTTGCTCACAAAATCCCTATGCATAGGAAGTGGGTTAGACTTAAATGTGCTTTCCATGAGATTCATGATGCTCTTTTGCATGTTTCAACTACTATTATTATGTGAGCATCATTGAAATCATCATGCCTAGCTAAAAAGGCATTAAAGAAAAGCGCTTGTTGGGAGACAACCCAACAATTTTACTTTCTGTTTTTGTGTGTCCTCATGATTAAGCTACTGTATAATCATGTTTTATAGCTTTTGTTTCAATAAAGTGCCAAGTACAGCCTTTGGGATAGTGTGGATGATAGTTGACTTGATTCTGTGCAAAAACAGAAACTTTTGCTCTCAGTCCAGGAATTTTGTAAATTCACTGGAACATGATTTTGATCTGATTTTTTACACATGATTTATATACAAATTCTTCAGGTTGTCCTAATTTTTCAGAATTTTTAGAGAGAGCGAAGTATGGTTACACTACAGATCTTCACAGACTGTTCTGTTTTTGACAGATTCTGTTTTGCATGCATAGTTTGCTTGTTTTAGTGTTCCCATAGCTTATATTGAGTGATATAAATTATGGGAATAATAGAATACAGTAGGTATCATGTGGGAACAATTATGAATCTTGTCTTGACAGTACCTAAGTGAATGATTTATCTTTACTACACTAACCCTTCTCACGAAGTTCCGTTAAGTTTTGTGTGATTGAAGTTTTCAAGTTTTGGGTGAGACAACGATATGAGAAAAATAAGGAGTGACAAGAACTTAAGCTTGGGGATGCCCAAGGCACCCCCAAGGTAATATCCAAGGAAGACTCAAGCGCCTAAGCTTGGGGATGCCCCGGAAGGCATCCCCTCTTTCGTCTTCAACACTATCGGTATATCTTACTTGGAGCTATATTTTTATTCGTCACATAATATGAGTTTTGCTTGGAGTGTCATTTTATTTTGTTGTTATATGTTAGGAGTTATTTATAATCTTTTTTTTCAATAAAAAGTTCCAATAATTGCCTTAGGATGCTTGCGTTGCATGTTTTGATGAGTGCTGTGTAAAAATAGAAACTTCGGCTGTAGTGTTTGAATTTTCCTATTTTACTGGAATGTGGAAAGTTTCTGAAATTTTTACATAGTATTTTCACATAAATTATTTAGCACGTCCTAAATTTTCATAATTTTTTGAGTTACATAAGTACACTGTTTTTATAAATTGCTACAGACTATTCTGTTTGGACAGATTGCTGTCATAGTTTTGTTATCTACTTATCCTATAGTTTCCATAGCCTATATTGGTATATATAAATTGTGAAAATGATATTATACAGTACCTAATGTTTGAAAATTATTATGCAACTTATCTTGGCAGTACATAAAGAGCTGATTTATTATTATGTGTACTAACCTATTTCACGAGTTCTTTTCGAGTTTTGTGTGGAAGATGTTTTTGAGAATAGGTGAAACCATGATATGAGAGGATTGAACGAGATACAAAAGCTCAAGCTTGGGGATGCCCAAGGAACCCCAAGTAAATATTTCAAGAAGTCTCAAGCATCTAAGCTTGGGGATGCTACGCATCCCACCTCTCTTCATCAACAATTATCGGTTAGCCTATGTTGAGCCTAAATTTTTATTCGTTCACATGATGCGTGCTATTCTTGGAGTGCTATTTTTTCTTTTGCATGCTGTTTGAATAAAATACTCAGATCTGAAAATATTTATTGAGAGAGAGAGAGAGAGTCCTCACATAGCTCCTTAATTGTTTGACCACTCATTGACCTTCACTTATATCTTTTGTGCGTAGCTTGTCATTTCCTCTCATGCTTCACTTATACCTTTTTGATGGATGAAATCTTTATGCTCATGTGCTTCATTTAAATTTGTTTGAGCTTGTTGAAAAAGCAATAGCAACATATGAAACTAGTCCCAAAGTGATAGATATCCAAGGAAGATATAATAAAAACTTTCATGAAGATCATTGGACAAATTAAACTTGATTCCCTGTAATAGTTTTGAAACAGGATGATAGTAATATGTGAGTCATGTTAGTGAGTAATTATGCTTAGTAGGAATATTGGTGTTAAGGTTTGTGATTCCCTATGCATGCACGAAAGTCAATAGTTATGCAATGAAGTTACATCCTACTTGTGGTGCATTATTCGGTGTTAGTTATGACTCAATGCTCACTTAGGTGATTTTTCGTTCCTTGGTTTGGTTGCTTCCCAATCTATTTGCTAGCCTTCATTTGTACTAAGTAGAATTACTACTTGTGCATCCAAAATCCTTAAACCAAGTTTTGCCTTATGAGTCCACCATACCTACCTATATGCGGTATTTCCATTCCGTTCCAAGCAAATTTGTATGTGCCATCTCTAAATTTTCAAAATAAATTTTCTCTTTTGTGTGCCCGTACCGCTCATGAAACGGTGGGGAGTATCCAATATTTTTCCATGCTAGGTGTGTTATTCTCACGATATGTGTTGATTCACTATCATTCACGAGAAAGTGGCTGGTATTCGGGATGCCCAGTCCCATGCTCAAAATTCAAATCAAAATATAATGAAACAAAACTCCCCTAGGATTGTTGTTTGTATGGACGGTACCCGTGGATTTGGCTCGCCGTGGAGTGTGATTGATTGGTGGAGGGGGAGTAAAAACTTTACCATTCTGTTTGAGAACCGCCTATAATGTATCTAGCCTGGAAAGTATTGTGAGCTACCTTGTTGTTTTCGTTGACAGCAAAAGCATGCCACTCAAAATATTTTTCTCTCTCAATTTAAACCTTGAACTCTGACACCTCTACAAATCCCTACTTCCCTCTGCGAAGAGCCTATCTATTTACTTTATGCAATTTTTATTTTTGCTTTGAGTCTCCATCTTCTCTTATAAGCACCAACTAGGGGGCACTATGATCGTACTTGAGCATTGGGCATAGCTAATATTTGAGTGTGTTTCATGAATGGATCAATGATCAGGCATGATGGGCTAGGGATAACTTTCTTTAGTGTTGATATTTTGAAAGACATGGTTGCTCGTTAACATGCTTGAGTATTGAAGTCATTATGTTAAAACTAGACTATTGCTTTGAATCATTTACAAGTCCAAATGTCCATGCTATACAAAGAAGAAAAGAATATGATGAAAATGTTTGCTAGCATTCACACTTCATAAATTATTTCTTTTATCATTTACCTACTCGAGGACGAGCAGGAATTAAGCTTGGGGATGCTGATACGTCTCCAACGTATCTATAATTTATGAAGTATTCATGCCATGTTTACAATAATTTTATATGATTTTGGTATGATTTGATTATAACTAACCCGGACTGACGCTGTTTTCAGCAGAGCTACCGTGGTGTTGTTTTTGTGCAGAAATAAAAGTTCTCGGAATGGGCTGAAAATTTACGGAGAATATTGTTGGAAAATATAAAAAATACTGGAGCAAAAAGCTGGGCCAGGAAGTGACCGAGGAGGCCACAAGCCTGGGGGGCGCCCCCCCTAGGGCGCGCCCCCCTGGCTTGTCGACTCCTCGGGCACCGCCTTGACGTGAGACCGACGCCAAAAATTCCTATAAATATAGAAACCCCCAGAAACAAACCTAGATCGGGAGTTCCGCCGCCGCAAGCCTCTGTAGCCACGAAAAACCAATCGGGAGCCCGTTCCGGCACCCTGTCGGAGGGGGAAACCATCACCGGAGGCCATCTTCATCATCCCGGCGGTCTCCATGACGAGGAGGGAGTAGTTCACCCTCGGGGCTGAGGGTATGTACCAGTAGCTATGTGTTTGATCTCTCTCTCTCGTGTTCTTGAGATGACACGATCTTGATGTATCGCGAGCTTTATTAATGTAGATGAATCATATGGAGTTTTCCCCTCTCTATCTTCTTGTGATGAATTGAGTTTTCCCTTTGAAGTTTTCTTATCGGATTGAGTCTTTAATGATTTGAGAACACTTGATGTATGTCTTGCGATGGGATATCCGTGGTGACAATGGGATGTTCTATTGATCCACTTGATGTATGTTTTGGTGATCAACTTGCGGGTTCCGTGACCTTGGGAATCTATGCATAGGGGTTGGCACATGTTTTCGTCTTGACTCTCTGGTAGAAACTTTGGGGCACTCTTCGAAGTTCTTTGTGTTGGATTGAACATGATGAATCTGAAATTGTGTGATGCATATCGTATAATCAATCCCATGGGTACTCGTGGTGACATTGGACTATCTAGGTGACATTAGGGTTTTGGTTGATGTGTATCTTAAGGTGTAATTTTAGTACGGACTCTAGGGCTGTTCGTGACACTTATAGGGATAGCTCATAAGATTGATCGGAAAAGATAACTTTGAGGTGATTTCGTACCCTACAATAATTTCTTCGTTTGTTCTTCGCTATTTGTGACTTTGGAGTGAACTCTTTGTCGCACATGAGGGATTTACATATGATTCAACTATGTTAGTATTGTTGAGAGAACTTGCACTAGTGAAAGTATGAACCCTAGGCCTTGTTTCTAAGCATTGCAATACCGTTTTTGCTCACTTTTGTTACTAGTTACCTTGCTGTTTTTATATTTTCAGATTACAAAACCTATGTCTACCATCCATATTACACTTGTATCACCATCTCTTCTCCGAACTAGTGCACCTATACAATTTACCATTGTATTGGGTGTGTTGGGGGCACAAGAGACTCTTTGTTATTTGATTGCGGGGTTGTTTGAGAGAGACCATCTTCATCCTACGCCTCCCACGGATTGATAAACCTTAGGTCATCCACTTGAGGGAAATTTGCTACTGTCCTATAAAACTCTGCGCTTGGAGGCCCAACAGTCTACAAGAAGAAGGTTGCGTAGTAGACATCAAGTGGTACGGTGGGTGTTCTCGTGGCGTGATGTACTACGTCTTCAAGGCAAAGAAGGCTTGTCGGGGTCAAATCCATCTATCTCTTTGCCGGGTCAACGTTGCCGCTGCCTATATATGGTTGCCGTCTCCTTGTTGGAGGCGTCATCGGGATTCATCTTCATCCTCCATGTTGGTCCGAGGGAAATCTTGATCCCTGGATCAGGCAGTAGCGGCGCTCCGGTGTTATAGTAATCCTGAAGATGCCGTCTTGGAGTAAACGGTTCCTTTTGCATGACTATGTGTTTATTTCAATATATAGAATGTATTGATATCAAGAAAATATCAACTACATATGGCCTCTCCAACAACACGATGTCAAATACTTAGTCAAGACATCATGGGTACAAAACCAAATTGTCATAAAAGAAGAAGAAAAAAAATCAATAAAATAGTTGCACCAAACACCAGCATCAACCATCAATGATGGCAAGCCCAAATAGCATGATAGGTACACAAATAACAATGTCTTAGGAAGGAAACGGCGGATGGACGCCGCCAATGCTGGACCCAACCACTAAGACCAGATCATGGGTTTTCACCCTAAGGAGAAGTCTAAGCAAACTCCAGAAAATGCCTTAAAACACCACCTCAGCGATGCCATTGTCAGGTTGGTTAGAAACTTGGGACTAGAACCACCTAGCCGACGCCACCTTGTGCTGAGACCACTTGTTGATCCATCATCAAAAAGCCGCGCACACGCATAGCCCTGATGTGGACATATTAACGCAATTGTAACCATGCCCACACAAGACATGCATACGACTAGGTCAGTCACGTGGGGGCACATCATAGAAATGCAGAACTCATGCGTTGAGAAGAAGCAAAGTCGCCAGATCTATCGTCACAAAGACCACAGTGGATAATGCCGAGATCTCCAACCACTGCACCAAACTAGGTATAGCCAATCTCCAGAGGCCAAAAATCACGGACCTTATTACTGGCTTGGGATCGATGTCTCCTTCGTGAAGGCGTCGGCGCGGTTCCTCTTCGTCTTCCATTGCTCTAGGGAAACCTTGATCTCTGGATTGGACGGTGGTGGCGCTCCGGCGTCATGGCCTTCCTGAAGGCACCTCCTTGAAGTACCCGGTTTGTCGTGCATGACTACGTCTCTTCACGGTAACTTGTTCATGGTTGAGGGCTCCGGTGATTTCAAACATGCCCTTTCTTCCTACATGTAGATGGCTCGGTGGCTTATGAGCTAGTGTACTTGTACATAAACACCATTATATCTTGTCTTTGAAAGTGTGTTATGGTGTCGGAGTTGTATGGGTGAAGTTGTATATTTTTTTATGAGAGTAGTTGTTCTACATCCCGGCTCGGTGCACCCCGCAAGAAAACATAAAAAATATTTCAAAAAATTAACTTTATGTAATAATTATGAACAAATGTTATGGATGGTTGCAAAGTTTGGTGGTCAAATGACATATGTGCAGCTCTGTAAAAAAACCAAAATTACTCAAAATTATCAAAATGTATGTGCACTGTTTGAGCAGAATTTCTACTTTTTTTGTACAGAGCTCCTGGGATGTCATTTCACTACCAAACTGCAAGCATTTATAACATTTGTTCATAATCATTACCATAAAGTTTCAAAAAAAAATTTAAAATATTTTGCTATGTTTTGTTGCGGTGCTGTAGCGGGGGTGCATCGAGCTGAAGGCTCAGCCACTACTTTTCCTTTTGTCATGCTTTATTTATAACGCGAAGCGAGAGCCAGTGCTATCAAAAGTTAAAAAAAAAAAAAAGAACTGCGTCTGTGCACCTCGACTGCATCTAGCGAGGCCTCCTCGCTACAGTGAGCTAGCTTCTACGGGTTAGTGGCCGGACGTTATGGCTAATGATACATCATCAGTGTACATATATTTACTCGTCTGGTTTGGCATGGAGCCATACAGGCTGTGTCGCACTGCTCTTGTCTCTCTACAACTCTGGCTACTCCAGTCATTTCAGTTAGGTTGGCAAATCTGATGAAAAATAATCCAAAAATATATATGACTGAATCACACGCATCTACATTGTTATGAACATTATTTTTCAAATATACATGACTGAAACACATGTAGTACCTTCCACAGAATTGCCACAAAGCACGGACATTATTTTTCCTTTTTGAGAAAAAGAGGCGAAAGGCTGCGCAATTTAATAACCAAGTAAGAAGAACAAGAAAAACTAGCAAAACGGCCTGTGCGTTGCAACGAGAGAAAAAAAATCATAATCTTTAATGCCATGATCACATTTTACTGCATCACCAAGATATACCATCACTCTTATTTTCATGAAATCATGAATAATTTTTGAAAATCATGAACATTTTTTAAAACTTGTGAACATATTTAAAATCGTGTACATTTTACAAATTCAAGAACATTTTGTAAAATCTGGAACATTTTTTGAATTCATGAACATTGTAGACTATTTCAAATATATTTTTAAGAAATGTGAACATTTTTAAAACATTTTTATTGAATAGGCGAACATGTCTAGAGTTGACAAACATTTTTTCGAAATTGGTGATTTTTTATAAATGCATGATCTTTTTTGAATCAGCGAACATTTTATGAATCAATAAAATATTTTTTAATTTATGAATAGTTTCTGAATTTTCAGGAATTTTTTTAATTCAAGACATTTTTTTAATTGGCCAAATTTTATTCAATTTCATTAACATTTTTTAATACTTGATTTTTTTTTTAAAACATGTTGCTCATACATTGGCCGGTCCAAATAGGTGCGTTGTGTCTTCTCCTAGCGCGCAGAGCGTAGTATAGGAGGATCCTATTGTATGGGCCGGCCCAGTCCGAGATTTTTCTGTGTGAAACTGTTTTTATCACTTATAGGTGGCATTGATGGGTAATATTTTGCAACTTTAGGGACAATTTCTATGACGTACGAGGCAGAAGCACTCCGTCCTTTATTAGTAGAGATAGAGATATAGAAGAAACCCGTCTGGAGCCAACAAAAACCGGACGGCCGACCTCTACACTACTCACACACCCAATCCAACGAAAAAGATTACTCACGGGCCACTGCCAAAAGCCGTTCCAAAGCTCACCCTATGAGAAGGCCAAGTCAAGAGAGGCGGTCACTTAATGAAAAGCAGAAACACAAATTATTTCTATATCTCCATGAATCTAGGAACTTTTGCTTGCATTGTATTATTTGGTCTACGTACCGGAACTGATAACATTCGAGATTATGCAGGATTATACACGAAAGATCCTTTTTTGGCTCTCTCTTTAGCCCTATGTCTCTTATCCCTTGGAGGCCTTCCTCCACTAGCAGGTTTCTTCGGAAAACTCTATCTATTCTGGTGTGGATGGCAAGCAGGCCTATATTTCTTGGTTTCAATAGGACTCCTTACGAGGATTCTTTCTATCTACTATTATCTAAAAATAATCAAGTTATTAATGACTGGACGAAACCACTTTGCACTGTAGTCTGTACCCTGGTTGTCATACGGGCACAAACATGATCAACGCTTTTTCGAAAAGAAAAGAATGTGGTACTGTCAATAGCAAGCTCAGATTGAGCTAGGTGCCATTGGCCAGCTTGTCCACATGGGTGTAGCTATATATGGGCTTCAATCCAAACTCTGCATTGCGCATGCTAAGGCACAACTAGCTCTATATAAACCTCACACATACAACGTTTCAATCATCAGAGCCAGATTGTCCAATAATCCTAGGTGATTGTCACATAATTCGGATCCAATGATGTTGAGGTGCTTGCTACTCCTGGCTATCTTCTTTTTGACGGGACCAACAACACATGGCGGCGAGTCATGGCCACCGGTGCCGGCAGTCTTTGTGTTTGGTGACTCGCTGGTCGATGTGGGCAACAATGACTACTTCCTCACAGTCGCCAAAGCCAACTTCCCTCCATACGACAGGGACTTCAAAAACCATGTTGCTACCGGGAGTTTGGAAACGAAAACTGCTTAGTGATATCATAGGTTAGATTCTGTGCTATCAGTAGCATGCTCTCGGTCTGGTTAGATCCATATTTGTGACTTACAATGCAAAAAAATTGATTGCAGTTGAAAAGGTGGGGTTTACTAGCTCTCGCCCAGCGTATCTCAGTATTCGTGCATCAGGGCAAAACCTAATGAAAGGAGCCAACTTCGCATCAGCTGGATCGGGCTATTATGATCCCACGTCACTTGAGTTTGTAAGTATCATCTACACTAGTAGAGAACAGGGTACTAGTCCCGGTTCCAGAGGGCCTTTAGTCTCGGTTCTGGAACTGGGACAAAGCAAACGGGACTAATACCCAAAACCTTTAGTCCCTGTTTGCTTACGAAAACCGGGACTAAAATGATTTATTTTGAGCTAAAATGACCCTGAATTGAAAAGCACTGCAAATGAACTTTGAAATGGTTGAAAGTTGGCATGGTATCATAATTTCACCCACATAGCATGTGCTAAAAAGTTGAGAGGGTTACGGGAAAAACTGGATGCACTTTGTGTACAAACTGGACAATCTCTTTCGAAGCATCAGGGTTTCAGACGAAAACTCGTCTATTACAAAAGGATTTCAATTTTTAAACATATTTGAACTCAAGACTTTTTCTGCATTCAATATGCACCATTCAAAGCCACATCATCACTTTTCAAACCTTTTCTGACTTCATTTGCTATTTTTTATGCATTTCATGATTTATTTTGAGCTAAAATGACCCTGAATTGAAAAGCACTGCAAATGAACTCTGAAATGGTTGAAAGTTGGCATGGTATCATAATTTCACCCACATAGCATCTGCTAAAAAGTTGAGAGGATTACGGGAAAAACTGGATGCACTTCGTGTACAAACTGGACAATCTCTTTCGAAGTATCAGGGTTTCAGACGAAAACTCATCTGTTACAGAATAGTTGTGGAGAGAAAGTCTTCACTTTTTCTTCGCGTGTGTCCCTTGCTTATTGCGCCGTAACCATGGATAATCTTCATCGTTTAACAGGGTGCTTGGGTCAGCCTTCACTTTGAAGGGAGGAATTTCATGAAACTTTTCATAATCTTCAAACATGTCTGTCTTGCCCTCCACTCCCACGATGTCTCTTTTCCCTGAAAGAACTATGTGGCGCTTTTGCTCATCGTATGATGTATTCGCTTCCTTATCTTTTCTTTTTCTCGGTTTGGTAGACATGTCCTTCACATAGAAAGCTGCGCCACATCATTGGCTAGGACGAATGGTTCGTCTGTGTACCCAAGATTGTTCAGATCCACTGTTGTCATTCCGTACTGCGGGTCTACCTGTACCCCGCCTCCTGACAGATTGACCCATTTGCACCGAAAAAGGGACCTTAAAATCATGTCCATAGTCAAGTTCCCATATGTCCACTATGTAACCATAATATGTGTCATTTCCCTTGTTGGTTGCTGCATCAAAGCGGACACCACTGTTTTGGTTGGTGCTCTTTTGATCTTAGCCAATCGTGTAAAATGTATTCCCATTTATCTCGTACCCTTTGTAAGTCAATATAGTCGAAGATGGTCCCCTGGCCAACGAGTACAGCTCATCTGCAACAATGGTGTTACCAATGAGATGTGTTTGCAACCAACTGCCGAAAGTCCTAATGTGTTCACATGTAATCCAGTCGTCACACTGCTCCGGGTGTTTGGAGCGCAGAATATTCTTGTGTTCATTGACATACGGGGTCACCAAGGTAGAATTCTGTAGAACTGTGTAGTGTGCTTGAGACCAAGAATGCCCGTCCCTACATATTATTGAATTCGCTCCTAGCGTGCCTTTTCCAGTCAGTCTCCCCTCATACCGCGATTGAGGGAGACCAATCGGCTTAAGGTCAGGAATAAAGTCAACACAAAACCCAATGCTTTCCTCTGTTTGATGGCCCATGGAGATGCTTCCTTCTGGCCTAGCACGGTTACGAACATATTTCTTTAAGACTCCCATGAACCTCTCAAAGGGGAACATGTTGTGTAGAAATACAGGGCCCAAAATGCCAATCTCGTCGACTAGATGAACTAGGACGTGCGTCATGATATTGAAGAAGGATGGTGGGAACACCAGCTCGAAACTGACAAGACATTGCACCAAATCACTCTTTAACCTTGGTAGGATTTCAGGATCGATTACCTTCTGAGAGATTGCATTGAGGAATGCACATAGCTTCACAATGGCTAATCGAACGTTTTCCGGTAGAAGCCCCCTCAATGCAACCAGAAGCAGTTGCGTCATAATCACGTGGCAGTCATGAGACTTTAGGTTCTGGAACTTTTTCTCTGCCATATTTATTATTCCCTTTATATTCGACGAGAAGCCAGACGGGACCTTCATACTGAGCAGGCATTCAAAGAAGATTTCCTTCTCTTCTTTGGTAAGAGCGTAGCTGGCAGGACCTTCATACTGCTTTGGATGCATGCCGTCTTTTTCGTGCACACGTTGCTGGTCCTCCCGTGCCTCCGGTGTATCTTTTGTCTTCCCATACACTCCCAAGAAGCCTAGCAGGTTCACGCAAAGATTCTTCGTCACGTGCATCACGTCGATTGCAGAGCGGACCTCTAGGTCTTTCCAATAGGGTAGGTCCCAAAATATAGATTTCTTCTTCCACATGGGTGCGCGTCCCTCAGCGTCATTCGGAACAGATAGTCCGCCAGGACCCTTTCCAAAGATTACTTGTAAATCATTGACCATATCAAGTATGTGATCACCAGTACGGAGGGTGGGCTTCTTCCGGTGATCTGCCTCACCTTCGAAATGCTTTCCTTTCTTTCGACATTGATGGTTGGTCGGAAGAAATCGACGATGCCCCAGGTACACATTCTTCCTGCATTTGTCCAAATATATACTATCGGTGTCATCTAAACAGTGCGTGCATGCGTGGTATCCCTTGTTTGTCTGTCCTGAAAGGTTACTGAGAGCAGGCCAATCATTGATGGTTACAAACAGCAACGCTCGTAGGTCAACTTCCTCCTGTTCGTTCTCATCCCACACACGTACACCTTTTCCATTCCATAGTTGTAAAAGTTCATCAACTAATGGCCTTAGGTAGCCATCAATGTCATTGCCGGGTTGCTTAGGGCCTTGGATGAGCACTGGCATCATAATGAACTTCCGCTTCATGCACAACCAAGGAGGAAGGTTATACATACATAGAGTCACATGCCATGTGCTATGCTTGCTGCTCTGCTCCCCAAAAGGATTAACACCATCTGCACTTAAACCAAACCATACGTTCCTTGGGTCATCTGTAAAGTCCCCCCACTTTCTCTCGATCTTTCTCCACTGCGACCCATCACCGGGTGCTCTCAACTTCCCGTCTTTCTTACGGTCTTCCTTGTGCCATCGCATCAACTTGGCATGCTCTTTGTTTCTGAACAAATGTTTCAACCGTGGTATTATAGGAGCATACCACATAACCTTCGCAGGAACCCTCTTCCCGGTGCGCTGGCCCTCAACATCACCAGGGTCATCTCGTCTGATCTTATACCGAAATGCACAGCATACCGGGCATGCGTTCAAATCCTCGTACGCACCGCGGTAGAGGATGCAGTCATTAGGGCATGCATGTATCTTCTGCACCTCCAATCCTAGAGGGCATACAACCTTCTTTGCTTCGTATGTACTGTCGGGCAATTCGTTGTCCTTTGGAAGCTTATTCTTCATTATTTTCAGTACCTTTTCAAATGCCTTGTTAGATACACCATTCTCTGCCTTCCATTGCAGCAATTCCAGTGTGGTACCGAGCTTTGTGTTGTCATCTTCGCAATTTGGGTACAACCCTTTTTTGTGATCCTCTAACATGCGATCAAATTTCAACTTCTCCCTTTCACTTTGGCATTGTCTCTTTGCATCAACAATGACCCGGCGAACATCATCATCGGGCACATCGTCTGGTTCTTCCTCTTGATCTTCAACTTCCCCCATTGCAGCATCACCATATTCAGGGGGCGGATAGTTGTCATCATCCTCTTCTTCTTCGTTGTCTTCCATCATAACCCCTCTTTCTCCGTGCTTGGTCCAAACATTATAGTGTGGCATGAAACCCTTCTCAAGCAGGTGGACGTGTAGGGTTTTCGAGTTAGAGTAATCCTTCGTATTCCCATAGATAGTACATGGACAATACATAAAACCATTCTGCTTGTTTGCCTCAGCCACTTCGAGAAAATTATGCAGGCCCTTAATGTACTCGGAGGTGCGTCGGTCACCGTACATCCATTGCCGGTTCATCTGCGTGCATTATATAATTAAGTGTATCAAAAACCATTACAAAACATCATGAATAGAGAAGTGACCAAATTAATAGAAGTTCATCATCACATTAAAACCAAAGTACAGTAGTGACCAAAATAAATACATAAAGTTCATACATAGTTCTCATTGAACAACATATAGCTCTCTAGAGCATCTAATTAAAACATACATTGAAACTATGTAAAACATTTAAATGCAACAACAAATGCGATCATAACTGCAACTAAGGTATCAATTGATCCAACGGCATAATGATACCAAGCCTCAGTATGAATGGCATATTTTCTAATCTTTCTAATCTTCAAGCGCATTGCATCCATCTTGATCTTGTGATCTTCGACGACATCGGCAACATGAAACTCCAATTCCATCTTCTCCTCCTCAATTCTTTTCAATTTTTTCTTCCAGTAATTGTTTTCTTTTTCAACTAAATTTAACCTCTCGACAAGAGGGTCGGTTCGAATTTCCGGTTCACATACCTCCTAGATAAAAACATCTATGTCATGTTGGTCGGCATAATTGTCATAAACACTAAATGAAACAAATAGTTATAAAAGATAATATACCACATCCGAATCATAGACAGGACAAGGGCCGACGGGGTCGGATACTAAAACCATGGCACTATATAATAACAAACAATAATAAAAGTAAGAAAATTGTACAAGTATCTATCTAAATCATACAAGTAAGAATTTTTTTCTATTAGAAAGAAGATAAGAACAAGAGGCTCACCACGGTGGTGCCGGCGACGAGATCGGCGTGGGCGATCGACGGCGGTGAGGACGGGGACGGGACAGGACGGACCGCCAAACCTAGACAAATCTTGAGGAAAATGGAGCTTGGAGGTCGAGCTTGGAGAGGAGAAAGCTTAAGTGTGGCTCGGGCATTTCATCGAACACCTCATGTGCATAGGAGGTGAGAGCTAGAGCAACACACACCTGCACACGCCGGCCGGCCAAAAAACAGAGTGAGCGGGCAGGGGCGAGGGTATATATAGGCTTATCTTTAGTCCCGGTTGGTGGCCAGAACCGGGACAGAAGACCGACCTTTGGTCCCGGTTCCAGCCAACAACCGGGACTAAAGGTGCTGGGCCAGGAGCGAGGCCCATTGGTCCCGGTTCGTGTCTGGAACCGGGACCAAAAGTGTCAGACGAACCGGGACCAATGGCCCCCGAGGCCCGGCCGGCGCCCTGGCCTCACGAACCGGGGCTGGTGCACCCTTTGGTCCCGGTTCGTAAGTGAACCGGGATTAATGCCCTTATCCTTGCCTCAACCAAAGCCCTGTTTTCTACTAGTGCTATCACAACCTTCCCCCTCTTCTTTTTTTTTGAAATAGCTCACCATCCATACCGACTGGTGAGTGCCTTCTCCCTCTAATATTGCCTGAAAAATCATAATGGTCAATCAAAGAAATTGAAAACCATACGATGGAAATAACTCTATCTATTCTATCCCAACCGTACAAGCTTTGGGCTAATATCCAGCGTAAATCTGATTGTAGAAAGTCATCCCGCTATCCCAACAATTGGAATATTTCAAAGAGTACAAATCGAAGCTAGCAGTGGTGACCGGTAAAAGTCAGTCTCAGTCAATCATCTCTAGCGCACTCTACATTATCAGTGCTGGTTCAAATGATTTTGGCACGAGCTACTACATCAATCCCTTGCTCTTGAAGACATTGACTGTTGACCAATTTACTGATTTGATAGTCAGTATCTTCAGCAACATCGTCACGGTAAGAAGCATTCTTACTTGTGATGGTACTAGAGGTTGTCTCGCTTCCTATTGCTTGAAGAATCCATGTTATTCTCTCCATTTCAATATTTGAACCTTTTACTGATTGTAGCAACTTCATGTCATGGGAGCAAGGCGCATCAGTGTGTTTTCCTTGCCACCGTTAGGCCGTTTTCCACTCATGATCACGGTGTTCGGCCATGGGAGGAGCGGATGTGTCTCCAGGCACAATCGCGGGGCTCAGATATACAATAAAAAGTTAAACGTCACTGTCAATACACTGTCAAGGCAATACCATGACCTCAAGATTGCAGTTCTTGACATCTACACGCCTCTATACAACATTGCAACCTCTCCTAGATCACAAGGTGGGATAGCTGTGCTACTTAGCCATAGACGCCCGAATTTATTCATTTCATACTAGCATTGTACATGCCAGCTCGTCTCACTTGAAATTTTTGTTGGTTGGAATTAGGGTTTATCGGGGCAAGGCGGTCATGTTGCGCAACAGGTAAAATAAAAACGACAGTGTTCCTATGCAATCCCTTGTCCATTGGGACTTGCCCGAACGCGGCATCATATGTATATTGGGACTCCGCCCACCCATCAGAGAAGACAAACCAACTGATAGTAGACTCATTTCTCGCTGAGCTCGGCAGCCTGGTTCCTTAAATCTGGTTGATGGTGGGCGCATGCTTCACTGATTCAGGCGTCAAGGAGATAATGCTGATTGGTTAGCTCAGAATGAAAATTCGTATACCCATCTGGCTGTAGCTTGTATTCTGGGAAAGTTTTGATTGTACTACTATACTAGTGTATCCTTATCCTCATAGTCCATTTTTGCATCCAAGTTCGTGCAAATTAACTTTTTTTCTCCTAAATAAAAGAATATTTGAACTACAAACTTTGCAGATCAAAATCATACAAGTACTACCATGTTCGGAATTTTTTTGGCGCAACATAAAAATAAAAAAAAAACGATATAACTCATTCAAAATTTGAAAATTGATTATTCATGTTTATAAAAAAAATCAGAGACACTTTATACAATGACTGACACCTGTGTACAGTTGACCTACAAAGTTTCAAGGTCAAATGTCTTTTATTTGAAAGAAACAATAAAGAAAAATTTCTATATAAGGATAGCACAAATCTAGGAGCAAATACCATAAAACTACCACATTATGGGCTAGGGTTACAGAAAACTACCACTTTCTTTAATTTCTCAAATCAGTACCACTATTTTGGTTGGCTGTTCTGAAATACCCTAGTTGCTGAAGCTTTATCTTTTAATCGCAATCATGACAACGCTGGCCCACCCATCAGGTTAGACGTGGCATAAAAGTCCGGTATGACTGATGGAGGCCACACGTCGGTCCGTTCCAAAAAAAGCAATTAGGTCCTTGTAATTTTTTTAAAAGCAACCGGGTCCCTGTAAATAAAAGAATTAATCGGGTCCCTGTTAGTTCTAAAAAAAAGCAATCCGGTCCCTATGCGCCCGATAAGTGCCACACCTGTGGCACGAAGCAATTTCGTCCTGACATTTTTTATGGCAACTTTAGTTACCCGGGGATGAAAATTTTAGATTTGAAACATGTCAACTTTCTGTTTGGATAGCAAGTTTTTTTTGGATTTCGTTTTTTTGGATGGAAATCACTAGTAGAAAACAGGGCTTTGAAACGGGCCAGAATATTGCATTAGTCCCGGTCGTGTTACGAACCGGGACTAATGGGTGCATCAGTCCCGGTTGATGAGGCCAGGGCGCCGGCCGGGCCTCGGCAGGAACCAGTCCCGGTTCGTCTGACCCCTTTAGTCCCGGTTCCAGACACGAACCGGGACTAAAGGGCCTCGCTCCTGGCCCAGTCCCTTTAGTCCCGGTTGGTGGCTGGAACCGGGACTAAAGAGGCACCTTTAGTCCCGGTGCTAGCCACCAACCGGGACTTATACAACGCCTATATAAATGCTCGCCCCTGCCCGCTCACTCCTCTGTTTTTTGGCCGGCCGGCGTTTGGGAGGTGTGTTGCTCTCTATTCTCACCTCCTATGCATATGAGGTGTTCGATGAAATGCCGGAGCCACACTTAAGTTTTCTCCTCTCCAAGCTCGACCTCCAAGCTACATTTTCCCTAAGATTTGTTTAGGTTTGGCGGTGCACCAACTACACAAGTGCTCTAAAAGGTTAACGACTTCATCGTTTTATCTCTCACTTCTAGTTTAGCTCATTTCAAATGCTCTAGAAGTAGAGTGTGGTTTGTGGGTTTTAGTGGAGGAGTGTATGTGGGAGTTCTTTTGATTTAGACGCACAATTAGAGCTGAAATTAACTTCTTAGAGTCTGCACATGTGTAGGGTGCCGTCCCCGTCCCCGTCCTCACCGCCATCGATCACCCGCGCCGATCTCGTCGCCAGCACCACCGTGGTGAGCCTCTTGTTCTTATCTTCTTTTTAAAAGAAAAGAATTCTTACTTGTATGATTTAGATAGATACTTGTATAATTTTTTTACTTGTATGTTGTTCTATGAGAACTATGTATATATGAACTTTATGTATTTATTTTTTCAGTAATAACATTCGATCACTACTGTACTTTGGTTTTAATGTGATGATGAACTAGTATTAATTTGATCACTTCTCTATTCATGATGTTCTGTAATGGTTTTTGATACATTTAATTATATAATGCACGCAGATGAACCGGCAATGGATGTACGGTGACCGACGCACCTCCGAGTACATTGACGGCCTGCATAAATTTCTCGAAGTGGCTGAGGCAAACAAGCAGAATGGTTTTATGTATTGTCCATGTACTGTCTGTGAGAATACGAAGGATTACTCCAACTCTAAAACCCTTCACTTCCACCTGCTTGAGAAGGTTTTCATGCCACACTATAATGTTTGGACCAAGCACGGAGAAAGAGGGGTTATGATGGAAGACAACGAAGAAGAAGAGGATGATGACAGCTATCGTCCTATGTACCCTGAATACGGTGATACTGCAATGGGGGAGGCTGAAGATCAAGAGGCACCAAACGATGTGCCCGATGATGATCTTCGCCGGGTCATTGTTGATGCACAGAGAGAATGCGAAAGTGAAAGGGAGAAGTTGAAGTTCGATCGCATGTTAGAGGATCACAAAAAAGGGTTGTATCCAAAGTGCGAAGATGGCAACACAAAGCTCGGTACCACACTGGAATTGCTGCAATGGAAGGCAGAGAATGGTTTATCTGACAAGTGATTTGAAAAGTTACTGAAAATAATGAAGAATAAGCTTCCAAAGGATAACGAATTGCCTGACACTACGTATGGAGCAAAGAAGGTTCTCTTCCCTCTAGGATTAGAGGTGCATAAGATACATGCATGCCCTAATGACTGCGTCCTCTACCGCGGTGAGTACGAGGAATTGAACGCATGCCCGGTATGCAATGCATTGCGGTATAAGATCAGACAAGATGACCCTGGTGATGTTGAGGGCGAGCATCCTAGGAAGAGGGTTCCTGCCAAGGTGATGTGGTATGCTCCTATAATACCACGGCTGAAACGTCTATTCAGAAACAAAGAGCATGCCAAGTTGTTGCGATGGCACAAAGAAGACCGTAAGAAAGACAGCAAGTTGAGAGCACCCGCTGACGGGTCGCAGTGGAGAAAAATCGAGAGAAAGTGGGAGGACTTTGCAGGTGACGCAAGGAACGTATGGTTTGGTTTAAGTGCAGATGGCATTAATCCTTTTGGGGAGCAGAGCAACAATCATAGCACATGGCCCGTGACTCTATGTATCTATAACCTTCCTCCTTGGTTGTGCATGAAGCGGAAGTTCATTATGATGCCAGTGCTCATCCAAGGCCCTAAGCAACCCGGCAACGACATTGATGTGTACCTAAGGCCATTAGTCGAAGAGCTTTTACAGCTGTGGAATGGAAAAGGTGTACGTGTGTGGGATGAGCATAAACAAGAGGAATTTGACCTACGAGCGTTGCTGTTTGTAACCATCAATGATTGGCCTGCTCTTGGTAACCTTTCAGGACAGACAAACAAGGGATACAACGCATGCACGCACTGTTTAGATGATACCCAAAGTATATATTTGGACAAATGCAAGAAGAATGTGTACCTAGGACATCGTCGATTTCTTCCGACCAAGCATGCCTTAAGAAAGAAAGGCAAGCATTTCAAAGGTGAGGCAGATCACCGAAAGAAGCCTGTCCTCCGTACTGGTGATGACATAGTTGATATGATAAAGGATTTACAAGTAATCTTTGGAAAGGGTCCTGGCGGACAATCTGTTCCGAATGACGCTGAGGGACGCGTACCCATGTGGAAGAAGAAATCTATATTTTGGGACCTACCCTATTGGAAAGACCTAGAGGTCCGCTCTGCAATCGACGTGATGCACGTGATGAAGAATGTTTGCGTGAACGTGCTAGGCTTCTTGGGCGTGTATGGGAAGACAAAAGATACACCGGAGGCACGGGAGGACCAGCAACGTGTGAACGAAAAAGATGGCATGCATCCAAAGCAGTATCAAGGTCCTGCCAGCTACGCTCTAACCAAAGCGGAGAAGGAAATCTTCTTTGAATGCCTGCTCAGTATGAAGGTCCCGTCTGGCTTCTCGTCGAATATAAAGGGAATAATAAACATGGCAGAGAAAAAAATTCCAGAACCTAAAGTCTCATGACTGCCACGTGATTATGACGCAACTGCTTCCGGTTGCATTGAGGGGGCTTCTATCAGAAAATGTTCGATTAGCCATTGTGAAGCTATGTGCATTCCTCAATGCAATCGCTCAGAAGGTAATCGATCCAAAAATCCTATCAATGTTACAGAATGATTTGGTGCAATGTCTTGCCAGCTTCGAGTTGGTGTTTCCACCATCCTTCTTCAATATCATGACTCACGTCCTAGTTCATCTAGTCGACGAGATTGCCATTCTGGGTCCTGTATTTCTACATAATATGTTCGCCTTTGAGAGGTTCATGGGAGTCTTGAAGAAATATGTTCGTAATCGTGCTAGGCCAGAAGGAAGCATCTCCACGGGCCATCAAATAGAGGAGGTCATTGGGTTTTGTGTTGACTTTTTTCCTGACCTTCAGCCGATTGGTGTCCCTAAATCGCGGTATGAGGGGAGACTGAGTGGAAAAGGCACGCTAGGAGCGAAATCAATAATATGTAGGGACGGGCATTCTTGGGCGCAAGCACACTACACAGTTCTACAGAATTCTACCTTGGTGGCCCCGTATATGAATGAACACAAGAATATTCTACGCTGGACACACCCGGAGCAGTCTGATGACTGGATTACACGTGAACACATCGGGACTTTCGGCGGTTGGTTGCAAATGCATCTCATGCATAACAACACTGTTGCAGATGACCTGTACTTGTTGGCCAGGACACCATCTTCGACTGTATTGACTTACCAAGGGTACGAGATAAATGGTAATACATTTTACACGATCACCCAAGATAAAAAGAGCACCAACCAAAACAGTGGTGTCCGCTTTGATGCAGCAATCACTAATAGGGAAAAGGACACACATTATGGTTACATAGAGGAGATATGGGAACTTGACTATGGAAATGAATTTAAGGTCCCTTTGTTTCGGTGCAAATGGGTCAATCTGTCAGGAGGCGGCGTACAGTTAGACCCGCAGTACGGAATGACAATAGTGGATCTCAACAATCTTGGGTACACAGAGGAACCATTCGTCCTAGCCAATGATGTGGCACAGGTTTTCTATGTGAAGGACATGTCTACCAAACCGAGAAAAAAAAAGATAAGGAAGCGGATACATCAAACGATGAGCCAAAGCGAAACATAGTTCTTTCAGGGAAAAGAAACATTGTGGGGGTGGAGGGCGAGACAGACATGTCTGAAAATTATGAAAAGTTTCATGAAATTCCTCCCTTCAAAGTGAAGGCTGACCCAAGCATCTTGTTAAACGATGAGGATTATCCATGGTTACGGCGCAATAAGCAAGGGACACACGCGTAGAAAAAGTGAAGACTTTCTCTCCACAACTATTCTGATGATGGCTTTCATCTAGAATATCACTGCAGTTACATGTGAAGAATTGAAATCATTTTGTAATAGACGAGTTTTCGTCCGAAACCCTGATACTTCGAAAGAGATTGTCCAGTTTGTACACGAAGTGCACCCAGTTTTTCCTGTAACCCTATCAACTTTTTAGCACATGCTATGTGGGTGAAATTATGATACCATGCCAACTTTCAACCATTTCAGAGTTCATTTGCAGTGCTTTTCAATTCAGGGTCATTTTAGCTCAAAATAAATCATGAAATGCATGAAAACTAGCAAATGAAGTCAGAAAAGGGTTGAAAAGTGATGATGTGGCTTTGAATGGCGCATATTGAATAATGCAGAAAAAGTCTTGAGTTAAAATATGTTTAAAAAATTGAAATCCCTTTGTAATAGACGAGTTTTCGTCCGAAACCCTGATACTTCGAAAGAGATTGTCCAGTTTATACACGAAGTGCATCCAGTTTTTCCTGTAACCCTCTCAACTTTTTAGCACATGCTATGTGGGTAAAATTATGATACCATGCCAACTTTCAACCATTTCAGAGTTCATTTGCAGTGCTTTTCAATTCAGGGTCATTTTAGCTCAAAATAAATCATGAAATACATGAAAAATAGCAAATGAAGCCAGAAAAGGGTTGAAAAGTGATGATGTGGCTTTGAATGGTGCATATTGAATGCAGAAAAAGTCTTGAGTTAAAATATGTTTAAAAAATTGAAATCCCTTTGTAATAGACGAGTTTTCGTCCGAAACCATGATACTTCGAAAGAGATTGTCCAGTTTATACACGAAGTGCATCCAGTTTTTCCTGTAACCCTCTAAGCTTTTTAGCACATGCTATGTGGGTGAAATTATGATACATGCCAACTTTCAACCATTTCAGAGTTCATTTGCAGTGCTTTTCAATTCAGGGCCATTTTAGCTCAAAATAAATCATGAAATGCATGAAAACTAGCAAATGAAGTTAGAAAAGGGTTGAAAAGTGATGATGTGGCTTTGAATGGTGCATATTGAATGCAGAAAAAGTCTTGAGTTAAAATATGTTTAAAAAATTGAAATCCCTTTGTAATAGACGAGTTTTCGTCCGATCAAAGTTATTTAACTTAATATTATATAAAATTTATGCAACTAAAATTATCAAAGTTATTTTTGTTAAAAACTTTAATAGCAAAAAGAATATTCATAAAGTATTTTTTGTTAAGAACTTTTAATATGCAAAAAATAACATAAAAATAGCAAAAATGAAAATAGATGCGCTTGTAGAGAAAATTCAACCTAAATTCAAAGTGCTAGTTAACTTTGAATTTACTAGCACTTTGAATTTAGGTTGAATTTTCTATATAAGTGCATCTATTTTCACTTTAGTAACAACGACATAGTAGGCACATGTTCGGTTTGAGAGAGGCTCGTGCTGCCTCTCTCACAGCGGGGCTTATAAGCTGGTCGTCGTGCTGCTCAACTAGCGAGGTGGGACTAAACTCCCATCGTGCTCCTCAAAAAATGACATAACATATGCAAAAAATAAAAAAAATTCCCGCCTACAAGGCAGGAGAATCACACACCACGGCCTGCATACGACTCGAAACCCTATATGGGCCAGGATGCAGGCCCGCAGGCACGAATAACTCTTGACAGTAGGCCCCACAGGGCAGAGATGGGCGAGGTCAGATGGTGAGCTGTCTGGGCTTTGAGAGGAACTTAACATGGCAGAGAGGGGCGGGCTTATAAACTGGTGCGAGCGCCTCTCGCTTGGCGAGGTGGGACTAAACTCCCACCATAGCCAGGACCAAACCTTTAGTCCCGGTTGGTAGCTCTAACCGGGACTAAAGGGCTGGGCTTCCCGCCCTTTGGGCTGCTGAAATTCACCTTTAGTCCCGGTTGGTGGCTCCAACCGGGACTAATGCCCCGCTTTAGTCCCGGTTGGAGCCACCAACCGGGACTAAAGGGTTGGGCTTCCTGCCCTTTGGGCTGCTAAAATTCACCTTTAGTCCCGGTTGGTGGCTCCAACCGGGACTAAAGGGGGACCTTTAGTCCCGGTTAGAGCCATCAACCGGGACTAAAGGTTGGGGTATATAAGTGGACCAAAATCCATCTACAGTTTTCGATCTCCGTCTCCCCCGACGACGCCGAAGAAAACCTCGACGCCGCCAGGCTGCTGGACCGCGCCTTCGCCTCCCTGAGCCCGCTCCTCGTCGCGCCGTCCCCGTCGCCGCCCCTCGACACCGTCGCTGCCTCGAGCCCCGCTCCCCTCCTCCTAGCTGTTGGGGAACGTTGCATGGGAAACAAAAATTTTCCTACGCACACACAAGATCTATCCATGGTGATGAGCATCTACGAGAGGGAGAGTGGATCTACGTACCCTTGTAGATCGCTAAGCGGGAAGCGTTAAGAAACGCGGTTGATGTAGTCGAACGTCTTCGCGATCCAAATCGCTAGCCGTCCCGCGATCCCATCACGATCCGTCCCGCGATCCAATGACGAACCGTTCCGCGATCCAATCTCGGTCCTTCCGGTCTAGCGCCGAACGGACGGCACCTCCGCGTTCAGCACACGTACAGCTCGATGACGATCTCCACCATCTTGATCCAGCAAGAGGGAGCAGAGAGGTAGGTGAGTTCTCCGGCAGCGCGACAGCGCGGCGGCGGGGGTGGTGGAACTATTCCAGCAGGGCTTCGCCTAAGCACTGCTGAAAACTAGAGGAACTAATCTATCGGGAGAGAGGGCTGCACCGTGGCCTATTGGGTTGAAGTGCTATGGCCCTCTCTCCCTCTAGTATATATAGGAGGGAGGGGAGGGGCCGACGCCCTAGGGATCCTCCCCTAGGGTCGGCCAAAGTGGGGAGGAGAGGGAGTTGGACTCCAATCCTACTCCCAGTAGGACTCCTCCCCCACTTGGAAACCCTTCCCCCTTTGGGCTTTTGCCTTTTCCTCTCACCCCAGTCGCATGGGCCCTTAGGGGCTGCCTTGCAGATACGTCTACAACGTATCTATAATTTATGAAGTATTCATGCCATCTTTACAATAATTTTATATGATTTTGGTATGATTTGATTACAACTAACCCGGACTGACGCTGTTTTCAGCAGAGCTACCGTGGTGTTGTTTTTGTGCAGAAATAAAAGTTCTCGGAATGGGCTGAAAATTTATGGAGAATATTTTTGGAAAATATAAAAAATACTGGAGCAAAAAGCTAGGCCAGGAAGTGACCGAGGAGGCCACAAGCCTGCGGGGGCGCGCCCTAGGGGGGGGGCGCCCCCTGGCTTGTGGGCCCCTTGAGCACTCCCCTGACGTGATTCCAACGCCAAGTACTCCTATAAATCGAGAAACCCCCAGAAAGAAACCTAGATCGGGAGTTCCACCGCCGCAAGCCTCCAGAGCCACAAAAAACCAATCGGGAGCCCGTTCCGGCACCCTGCCGGAGGGGGAAACCATCACCGGAGGCCATCTTCATCATCCCGACGGGCTCCATGACGAGGAGGGAGTAGTTCACCCTCGGGGCTGAGGGTATGTACCAGTAGCTATGTGTTTGATCTCTCTCTCTCGTGTTCTTGAGATGACACGATCTTGATGTACCGCGAGCTTTATTGATATAGATGAATCATATGGAGTTTTCCCCTCTCTATCTTCTTGTGATGAATTGAGTTTTCCCTTTGAAGTTTTCTTATCGGATTGAGTCTTTAAGGATTTGAGAACACTTGATGTATGTCTTGCGATCGGATATCCGTGGTGACAATGGGATGTTCTATTGATCCACTTGATGTATATTTTGGTGATCAAGTTGCGGGTTCCGTGACCTTGGGAATCTATGCATAGGGGTTGGCACATGTTTTCGTCTTGACTCTCCGGTAGAAACTTTGGGGCACTCTTTGAAGTTCTTTGTGTTGGATTGAACATGATGAATCTGAAATTGTGTGATGCATATCGTATAATCAAGCCCATGGGTACTCGTGGTGACATTGGAGTATCTAGGTGACATTAGGGTATTGGTTGATGTATATCTTAAGGTGTTATTTTAGTACGAACTCTAGGGCTGTTCGTGACACTTATAGGGATAGCTCATAAGATTGATCGGAAAAGATAACTTTGAGGTGGTTTCGTACCCTACAATAATTTCTTCGTTTGTTCTCCGCTATTTGTGACTTTGGAGTGAACTCTTTGTCGCACGTGAGGGATTTACATATGATTCAACTATGTCAGTATTGTTGAGAGAACTTGCATTAGTGAAAGTATGAACCCTAGGCCTTGTTTTCAAGCATAGCAATACCATTTTTGCTCACTTTTGTTACTTGCTACCTTGCTGTTTTTATATTTTCAAATTACAAAAACCTATATCTACCATCCATATTACACTTGTATCACCATCTCTTCGCCGAACTAGTGCACCTATACAATTTTCCATTCTATTGGGTGTGTTGGGGACACAAGAGACTCTTTGTTATTTGGTTGCAGGGTTGTTTGAGAGAGACCATCTTCATCCTATGCCTCCCACGGATTGATAAACCTTAGGTCATCCACTTGAGGGAAATTTGCTACTGTCCTACAAAACTCTGCGCTTGGAGGCCCAACACGAGTCTACAAGAAGAAGGTTGCGTAGTAGACATCAAGCTCTTTTCTGGCGCCGTTATCAAGGAGGTGAGTGCTTGAAGGTATATCTTTAGATCTTGCAATTAAATCTTTTAGTTTCTTGTTTTTCACTTGTTTGGTTTTATAAAAGAAAACTACAAAAAAATGGAATTGAGGTTGCCTCATATGCTTCATCTTTTTAATGTCTTTCGTGAAAATGATGGAAAGGAAAATTTTGCTCAAGTGTTTGAAGAAGAAGTTATTAGAATGTTTGGCACTAAATCTTTGTATGATGAGCATGATTGCAATGTTGTTAGTATGAATTCCTTGAATATTCATGATGCTAATGATATGCAAAGCTACAAGCTTGGGGATGCTATGTTTGATGAAGATCATATGTTTAGTCCCCCAAGTTTTGATGAGCAAATTTATTATGATGAAAGCATGCCTCCTATTTATGATGATTATTGTGATGACATGTATGCTATAAAGAATAATGATAACCATGAAACTTGTCATCATGATTTTTATTTTCAATTGGATTATGCTTCACATGATAGTTATTTTGTTGAGTTTGCTCCCAGTACTATTGATGAGAAGAAAATTGCTTATGTGGAGAGTGACAAATTTTGTATGCTTGTGGATCATGAAGATAATGATTTATGTGCTGGTTATATTGTGAAATTCCTTCATGATGCTACTGAAAATTATTATGAGGGAGGAACATATGCTTGTAGGAATGGCAATAAAATCAAGTTTCTTCTCTATGTGTTCAAAGTTTTGAAGTTATACTTGTTTTGCCATCCTATGCTAGTTGATTCTTGCTCCCATAAATTGTTTGCTCACAAAATCCCTATTCATAGGAATTGGTTTAGGCCTAAATGTGCTAGTCATATGCTTCATGATGCTCTCTTGCATTTTTCAATTCTTTATTCCTATGTGAGCATCATTGAAATCATCATGCCTAGCTGAAAGGCATTAAAGAAAAGCGCTTGTTGGGAGACAACCCAACACTTTTTATTTCTGTTTTTGTGTGTTCACATCATTAAGATACTGTAGTAATCATGATTTATGCATTTTATTTCAATAAAGTGCCAAGTAAAGCCTTTGGGATGACTCACAAGATGAGTAGAATTGATGCTGAACCAAAACAGAAACTTTTGACTCCAGTACAGGAATTTTAATTTTTTACTGGAGTGTGATAATGATCTGAAATTTTTACACAGTCTTAATATACAAATCCTTCAGGTTTTACTAATTGTTCAGAATTTTTAGAGACAGGTAAGTATGGTTACACTACAGATCTTCACAGACTGTTCTGTTTTTGACAGATTCTGTTTTGCATGCATAGTTTGCTTGTTTTAGTGTTTTCATAGCTTATATTTAGTGGTATAAATAATGGGAATGATAGAATACAGTAGGTATCATGTGGGAACAATTAAGAATCTTGTCTTGACAGTACCTAAGTGAATGATTTATCTTTATTACACTAACCCTTCTCACGAAGTTCCGTTAAGTTTTGTGTGATTGAAGTTTTCAAGTTTTGGGTGAGACACCGATATGAGAAGAATAAGAAGTGACAAGAAATTAAGCTTGGGGATTCCCAAGTCACCCCCAAGGTAATATCCAAGGAAGACTCAAGCGCCTAAGCTTGGGGATGCCCCGGAAGGCATCCCCCCTTTCGTCTTCAACACTATCGGTATATCTTACTTGGAGCTATATTTTTATTCGTCACATAATATGAGTTTTGCTTGGAGATTCATTTTATATTGTTGTTCTCTGTTAGGTGTTATTTATAATCTTGTTTTTCAATAAAAAGTTCCAAGAATTGCCTTAGGATGCTTGCATTGCATGTTTTGATATGTGCTGTGTAAAAAACAGAAACTTTTGCTGTAGTGTTTGAATTTTCATATTTTACTGGAACGTGGAAAGTTTCTGAAATTTTTACACAGTATTTTCATATAAATTATTTAGCATGTCCTAAATTTTCATAATTTTTTGAGTTCCAGAAGTACACTGTTTTCATAAATTTCCACAGACTGTTCTGTTTGGATAGATTGCTGTCATAGTTTTGTTATCTACTTATCCTATAGTTTCCATAGCCTATATTGGTAGATATAAATTGTGGAAATGATATTAAAGAGTAGATTATATTTGATAATTATTGTGCAACTTGTCTTGGCAGTATATGAAGTGTTGATTTATTCTTATGTGTACTAACCTATCTCACGAGTTCTTTTCGAGTTTTGTGTGGATGAAGTTTTTGAGAATAGGTGAAACCATGATATGAGAGGATTGAAAGAGATTCAAAAGTTCAAGCTTGGGGATGCCCAAGGCACCCCAAGTAAATATTTCAAGAAGTCTCAAGCATCTCAGCTTGGGGATGCTACGCATCCCACCTCTCTTCATCAACGATTATCGGTTAGCCTATGTTGAGCCTAAATTTTTATTCGTTCACATGATGCGTGCTATTCTTGGAGTGCTATTTTTTTTATTTTGCTTGCTATTTAAATAAAATACTCAGATCTGAAAATATATATTGAGAGAGAGAGTCCTCACATAGCTACTTAATTGTTTGATTACTCATTGATCTTCACTTATATCTTTTGAGAGTAGCTTGTCATTTCCTCTCATGCTTCACTTATACCTTTTTGAGGAATGAAATCTTTATGCTCTTGTACTTCACTTAAATTTGTTTGAGCTTGCCAAAAAAAAGCAATGGCAATATATGAAACTAGTCCCAAAGTGATAGATATCCAAGGAGGATATAATAAAAACTTTCATCAAGATCATGGGACAAATTAAACTTGATTCTTTGTAATAGTTTTGAAACATGATGATATTAATATGTGAGTCATGTTAGTGAGTAATTATGCTTTAGTAGGAATATTGGTGTTAAGGTTTGTGATTCCCTATGCAAGTACGAAAGTCAATAGTTATGCAATGAAGTTACATCCTACTTGTGGTGCATTACTCGGTGTTAGTTATGTACAATGCTCACTTATGTGAATTTTCTTTTCTTGGTTCGGTTGCTTCCCAATCTATTTGCTAGCCTCCATTTGTACTAAGTAGAAATACTACTTGTGCATCCAAAATCCTTAAACCAAGTTTTGCCTTATGAGTCCACCATACCTACCTATATGTTGTATTTCCATGCCGTTCCAAGCAAATTTGTATGTGCCATCTCTAAATTTTCAAAATAAATTTTCTCTTTTGTGTGCCCGTACCGCTCATGAAACGGTGGGGAGTATCCAATATTTTTCCATGCTAGGTGTGTTATTCTCACGATATGTGTTGATTCACTATCATTCACGAGAAAGTGGCTGGTATTCGGGATGCTCAGTTCCATGCTCAAAAATCAAATCAAAATATAATGAAACAAAACTCCCCCAAGATTGTTGTTTGTATGGACGGTACCTATGGATTCGGCTCGCCGTGGAGTGTGATTGATTGGTGGAGGGGGAGTAAAAACTTTACCATTCTGTTTGGGAACCGCATATAATGTATCTAGCATGGAAAGTATTGTGAGCTATTTTGTCGTTTTCGTTGACAGGAAAAGCATGCCACTCAAAATATTTTTCTCTTTCAATTTAAACCTTGAGCTCTGGCACCTCTACAAATCCCTACTTCCCTCTGCGAAGGGCCTATCTATTTACTTTATGCAATTTTTATTTTTGCTTTGAGTCTCCATCTTCTCTTATAAGCACCAACTAGGGGGCACTATGATCGTACTTGAGCATTGGGCATAGCTAATATTTGAGTGTGTTTCATGAATGGATCAATGATTGAGCATGATGGGCTAGGGATAACTTTCTTTAGTGTTGATATTTTGAAAGACATGGTTGCTTGTTGACATGCTTGAGTATTGAAGTCATTATGTTAAAACTAGACTATTGCTTTGAATCATTTACAAGTCCTAATGTCCATGCTATACAAAGAAGAAAAGAATATGATGAACATATTAGGTAGCATTCACACTTCATAAATTATTTCTTTTATCATTTACCTACTCGAGGACGAGCAGGAATTAAGCTTGGGGGTGGTGATTCGTCTCCAACGTATCTATAATTTATGAAGTATTCATGCCATGTTTACAATAATTTTATATGATTTTGGTATGATCTGATTAGAACTAACCCGGACTGACGCTGTTTTCAGCAGAGCTACCGTGGTGTTGTTTTTGTGCAGAAATAAAAGTTCTCGGAATGGGCTGAAAATTTACGGAGAATATTTTTGGAAAATATAAAAATACTGAAGCAAAACGCTAGGCCACGAAGTGACCGAGGAGGCCACAAGCCTGGGGGGCGCCCCCCCTAGGGCGCCCCCTGGCTTGTGGGCCCCTCGAGCTCTCCCCTGACGTGATTCCAACGCCAAGTACTCCTATAAATCGAGAAACCCCCAGAAAGAAACCTAGATCGCGAGTTCCGCCGACGCAAGCCTCTAGAGCCACGAAAAACCAATCGGGAGCCCTGATGTCTACTACGGAACCTTCTTCTTGTAGACTCGTGTTGGGCCTCCAAGCGCAGAGTTTTGTAGGACAGTAGCAAATTTCCCTCAAGTGGATGACCTAAGGTTTATCAATCCGTGGGAGGCGTAGGATGAAGATGGTCTCTCTCAAACAACCCTGCAATCAAATAACAAAGAGTCTCTTGTGTCCCCAACACACCCTATACAATGGTAAATTGTATAGGTGCACTAGTTCGGCGAAGAGATGGTGATACAAGTGTAATATGGATGGTAGATATAGGTTTTTGTAATCTGAAAATATAAAAACAGCAAGGTAACTAGTAACAAAAGTGAGCACAAACGGTATTGCAATGCTTAGAAACAAGGCCTAGGGTTCATACTTTCACTAGTGCAAGTTCTCTCAACAATACTAACATAGTTGAATCATATATAAATCCCTCACGTGCGACAAAGAGTTCACTCCAAAGTCACAAATAGCGGAGAACAAACGAAGAAATTATTGTAGGGTACGAAACCACCTCAAAGTTATCTTTTCCGATCAATCTTATTAGCTATCCCTATAAGTGTCACTAACAACCCTAGAGTTCGTACTAAAATAACACCTTAAGATACACATCAACCAAAACCCTAATGTCACCTAGATACTCCAATGTCACCACAAGTACCCATGGGCTTGATTATACGATATGCATCACACAATTTCAGATTCATCATGTTCAATCCAACACAAAGAACTTCAAAGAGTGCCCCAAAGTTTCTACCAGAGAGTCAAGACGAAAACATGTGCCAACCCTTATGCATAGATTCCCAAGGTCACGGAACCCGCAAGTTGATCACCAAAACATACATCAAGTGTATTAATAGAACATCCCATTGTCACCATGGATATCCCATCGCAAGACATACATCAAGTGTTCTCAAATCCTTAAAGACTTAATCCGATAAGAAAACTTCAAAGGGAAAACTCAATTCATCACAAGAAGATAGAGAGGGAAAAACTACATATGATTCATCTATATTAATAAAGCTCGCGATACATCAAGATCGTGTCATCTCAAGAACACGAGAGAGAGAGATCAAACACATAGCTACTGGTACAGACCCTCAGCCCCGAGGGTGAACTACTCCCTCCTCGTCATGGAGACTGCCGGGATGATGAAGATGGCCTCCAGTGATGGTTTCCCCCTCAGGCAGGGTGCCAAAACGGGCTCCCGATTGGTTTTTCGTGGCTCTGGAGGCTTGCGGCGGTGGAACTCCCGATCTAGGTTTGTTTCTGGAGGTTTCTGTATTTATAGGAATTTTTGGCTGCGGAAACAAGTCCAGGGGGGCAACGAGGTGACGACAAGCCAGGGGGGCGCGCCCTAGGGGGGCGCTCCCCAGGCTTGTGGTGGCCTCGTGGATCTTCTGGCCCAACTCCAATGCTCCCTGGGCTTCTTCTGGTCCATAAAAAATCACCGTGGATTTTTATTCCGTTTGGACTCCGTTTGATATTCCTTTTCTCTAAAACTCAAAAACACGGAAAAAACAGAAACTGGCACTGGGCTCTAGGTTAATAGGTTAGTCCCAAAAATAATATAAAGTTATAGTAAAATGATTGTAAAACATCCAAGAATGATAATATAACAGCATGGAACAAGCAAAAATTATAGATACGTTGGAGACGTATCAGCATCCTCAAGCTTAATTCCTACTTGCCTCGACTAGGTAAATGATAAAAACAGAATTTTTTATGTGGAATGCTGCCTAACATGTTCATCATATTCTTTTCTTCTTTGTATAGCATGGGCATTTGGACTTGTAAATGATTCAAAGCAATAGTCTAGTTTTAACATAATGACTTCAATACTCAAGCATATCAACAAGCAACCATGTCTTTCAAAATATCAACACTAAAGAAAGTTATCCCTAGCCCATCATGCTCAATCATTGATCCATTCATGAAACACACTCAAATATTAGCTATGCCCAATGCTCAAGTACGATCATAGTGCCCCCCTAGTTGGTGCTTATAAGAGAAGATGGAGACTCAAAGCAAAAATAAAAATTGCATAAAGTAAATAGATAGGCCCTTCGCAGAGGGAAGTAGGGATTTGTAGAGGTGCCAGAGCTCAAGATTTAAATTGAGAGAGAAAAATATTTTGAGTGGCATGTTTTTCCTATCAACGAAAACAACAAGGTAGCTCACAATACTTTCCATGCTAGATACATTATAGGCGGTTCCCAAACAGAATGGTAAAGTTTTTACTCCCCCTCCACCAATCAATCACACTCCACGGCGAGCCGAATCCACGGGTACCGTCCATACAAACAACAATCCTGGGGGAGTTTTGTTTCATTATATTTTGATTTGATTTTTGAGCATGGAACTGGGCATCCCAAATACCAGGCCACTTTCTCGTGAATGATAGTGAATCAACACATATCGTGAGAATAACACACCTAGCATGGAAAAATATTGGATACTCCCCACCGTTTCATGAGAGGTACGGGCACACAAAAGAGAAAGTTTATTTTGAAAATTTAGGGATGGCACATACAAATTTGCTTGGAACGACATGGAAATACCGCATATAGGTAGGTATGGTGGACTCGTAAGGCAAAACTAGGTTTAAGGATTTTGGATGCACAAGTAGTATTTCTACTTAGTACAAATGTAGGCTAGCAAATAGATTGGGAAGCAACCAAACCAAGAAACATAAAATCACATAAGTGAGCATTGAACATAACTAACAACGAATAATGCACCACAAGTAGGATGTAACTTCATTGCATAACTATTGACTTTCATGCATGCATAGGGAATCACAAACCTTAACACCAATATTCCTACTAAAGCATAATTACTCACTAACATGACTCACATATTACTATCATCATGTTTCAAAACTATTACAAAGAATCAAGTTTAATTTGTCCCATGATCTTCATGAAAGTTTTTATTATATCCTCCTTGGATATCTATCACTTTGGGACTAGTTTCATATATTGCCATTGCTTTTTCGCAAGCTCAAACAAATTTAAATGAAGTGCATGAGCATAAAGATTTCATCCATCAAAAAGGTATAAGTGAAGCATGAGAGGAAATGACAAGCTACTCTCAAAAGATATAAGTGAAGATCAATGAGTAGTCAAACAATTAAGCAGCTACGTGAGGAATCTCTCTCTCTCTCTCAATAAATATTTTCAGATCTGAGTATTTTATTCAAACAGCAAACTAAACAAAAATAGAACTCCAAGAATAGCACGCATAATGTGAACGAATAAAAAATTAGGCTCAACATAGGCTAACCGATAGTTGACGAAGAGAGATGGGATGCGTAGCATCCCCAAGCTTAGATGCTTGAGACTTCTTGAAATATTTACTTGGGGTGCCTTGGGCATCCCCAATCTTGAGCTTTTGTATCTCATTCAATCCTCTCATATCATGGTTTCACCTATTCTCAAAAACATCTTCCACACAAAACTCGAAAAGAACTCGTGAGATAGGTTAGTACACATAAGAACAAATCAACACCTCATGTACTGCCAAGACAAGTCGCATAATAATTTTCAAACATTAGGTACTGTATAGTATCATTTCCACAATTTATATCTACCAATATAGGCTATGGAAACTATAGGATAAGTAGATAACGAAACTATGACAGCAATCTGTCCAAACAGAACAGTCTGTACAAATTTATGAAAACAGTGTACTTCTGTAACTCAAAAAATTATAAAAATTTAGGACATGCTAAATAATTTAGATGACATCACTGTGTAAAAATTCCAGAAACTTTCCACTTTCCAGTAAAATATGAAAATTCAAACACTACAGCCAAAGTTTTTGTTTTTACACAGCACTCATCAAAACATGCAATGCAAGCATCCTAAGGCAATTCTTGGAACTTTTTATTGAAAAAAAAGATTATGAATAACACCTAACAGAAAACAACAAAATAAAATTACGCTCCAAGCAAAACTCATATTATGTGACGAATAAAAATATAGCTCTAAGTAAGATATACCGATAATGTTGAAGACGAAAGAGGGGATGCCTTCCGGGGCATCCCCAAGCTTAGACACTTGAGTCTTCCTTGAATATTACCTTGGGGGTTCCTTGGGCATCCCCAAGCTTAGGTTCTTACCACTCCTTATTCTTCTCATATCGGTGTCTCACCCAAAACTTGAAAACTTCAATCACACAAAACTTAACGGAGCTTCGTGAGAAGGGTTAGTGTAACAAAGATAAATCATTCACTTAGGTACTGTCAAGAGAAGATTCATAATTGTTCCCACATCATACCTACTTTATTCTACCATTACCATAATTTATATCACTAAATATAAGCTATGGAAACACTAAAACAAGCAAACTATGCATGCAAAACAGAATCTGTCAAAAACAGAACAGTCTGTGAAGATCTGTAGTGTGGGCATACTTCCCTGTCTTTAAAAATTCTGAAAAATTAGGACAACCTGAAGAATTTGCATATAAAGACTTTGTAAAAATTTCATATCATTATCATGCTCCAGTAAAGAATGAAAATTCCTTTACTGGAGTCAAAAGTTTCTGTTTTGGTTCAGCATCTATTCTACTCATCTTGTGAGTCATCCCAAAGGCTTTACTTGGCACTTTATTGAAATAAAAGAAAGAAAACATGATTAATACAGTAACTTAATCATGTGATAACACAAAAACAGTAGGTATAAATATTGGGTTGTCTCCCAACAAGCACTTTTCTTTAATGCCTTTTTAGCTAGGCATGATGATTTCAATGATGCTCACATAAAAGATAAGAATTGAAACATAACAGGAGCATCATGGAGCATATGACTAGCACATTTAAGTCTAACCCACTTACTATGCATAGGGATTTTGTGAGCAAACAATTTATGGGAACAAGAATCAACTAGCATAGGAAGGCAAAACAAGCATGACTTCAAAACTTTGAACACGTAGAGAGGAAACTTGATATTATTGCAATTCCTACAAGCATTTGTTCCTCCCTCATAATAATTTTCAGTAGCATCATGAAGGAATTTCACAATATAACCAGCACATAAAGCATTCTTTTCATGATATACAAGCATAGAAATTTTACTACTCTCCACACAAGAAAATTTCTTCTCATGACTAATAGTGGGAGTAAACTCAACAAAATAACTATCATGAGATACTTGATTGACATAACCACTTTGAATATTAAAATCATGATGACAAGTTTCATGATTACTATCACTCTTTATAGCATACGTGTCATGACAATAATCATCATAGATAGGAGGCATGCCATCATCATAATAGTTTTGCTCATCAAAACTTGGGGGACTAAAAATATCATCTTCATCAAACATAGCATCTCCAAGCTTGTGGCTTTGCATATCATTAGCATCATGAATATTCAGAGAATTCATACAAGCAACATTGCAGTCATGCTCATCATTCAAGGAATTCTCATTAAGTATTTTCATAATTTCTTCCTCTACCAATTGAGCACAATTTTCTGAATCTTTATATTCACGAAAGACATTATAAAGACGAAACAAATGATGCAACCTAAACTCCATTTTTTTTGTAGTTTTCTTTTATAAAACCAAACTAGTGATAAAACAAGAAACTAAAAGATTCAATTGCAATATCTAAAAATATACCTTCAAGCAATCACCTCCCCGGCAACGGCGCCAGAAAAGAGCTTCGTTGACGGGATGTGAGTGCCGCTTACCTAGCCTCCCCGGCAACGGCGCCAGAAAAGAGCTTGATGTCTACTACGCAACCTTCTTCTTGTAGACTCGTGTTGGGCCTCCAAGCGCAGAGTTTTGTAGGACAGTAGCAAACTTCCCTCAAGTGGATGACCTAAGGTTTATCAATCCGTGGGAGGCGTAGGATGAAGATGGTCTCTCTCAAACAACCCTGCAATCAAATAACAAAGAGTCTCTTGTGTCCCCAACACACCCTATACAATGGTAAATTGTATATGTGCACTAGTTCGGCAAAGAGATGGTGATACAAGTGTAATATGGATGGTACATATAGGTTTTTGTAATCTGAAAATATAAAAACAGCAAGGTAAGATAAAAGTGAGCACAAACGGTATTGCAATGCTTAGAAACAAGGCCTAGGGTTCATACTTTCACTAGTGCAAGTTCTCTCAACAATACTAACATAGTTGAATCATATATAAATCCCTCACGTGCGACAAAGAGTTCACTCCAAAGTCACAAATAGCGGAGAACAAACGAAGAAATTATTGTAGGGTACGAAACCACCTCAAAGTTATCTTTTCCGATCAATCTTATGAGCTATCCCTATAAGTGTCACGAACAGCCCTAGAGTTCGTACTAAAATAACACCTTAAGATACACATCAACCAAAACCCTAATGTCACCTAGATACTCCAATGTCACCACAAGTACCCATGGGCTTGATTATACGATATGCATCACACAATTTCAGATTCATCATGTTCAATCCAACACAAAGAACTTCAAAGAGTGCCCCAAAGTTTCTACCGGAGAGTCAAGACGAAAACATGTGCCAACCCTTATGCATAGATTCCCAAGGTCACGGAACCCGCAAGTTGATCACCAAAACATACATCAAGTGTATCAGTAGAACATCCCATTGTCACCACGGATATCCCATCGCAAGACATACATCAAGTGTTCTCAAATCCTTAAAGACTCAATCCGATAAGAAAACTTCAAAGGGAAAACTCAATTCATCACAAGAAGATAGAGAGGGGAAAACTCCATATGATTCTTCTATATTAATAAAGCTCACGATACATCAAGATCATGTCATCTCAAGAACACGAGAGAGAGAGAGAGATCAAACACATAGCTACTGGTACATACCCTCAGCCCCGAGGGTGAACTACTCCCTCCTCGTCATGGAGACCGCCGGGATGATGAAGATGGCCTCCGGTGATGGTTTCCCCCTCCGGCAGGGTGCTGGAACGGGCTCCCGATTGGTTTTTCGTGGCTCTGGAGGCTTGCGGCGGCGGAACTCCCGATCTAGGTTTGTTTCTGGAGGTTTCTATATTTATAGGAATTTTTGGCTGCGAAAACAAGTCCAAGGGGGCCACGAGGTGACGACAAGCCAACGGGGCGCGCCCTGGGGGGGGGGCGCCCCCCAGGCTAGTGGTGGCCTCGTGGCTCTTCTGGCCCAACTCCAATGCTCCCTGGGCTTCTTCTGGTCCATAAAAAATCACCGTAGATTTTTATTCTGTTTGGACTCCGTTTGATTTTCCTTTTCTGTAAAACTCAAAAACACGGAAAAAACAGAAACTGGCACTGGGCTCTAGGTTAATAGGTTAGTCCCAAAAATAATATAAAGTTGTAGTAAAATGATTGTAAAACATCCGGGAATGCTAATATAACAGCATGGAACAAGCAAAAATTATAGATACGTTGGAGACGTATCAAGCCCGTTCCGGCACCCTACCGGAGGGGGAAACCATCACCGGAGGCCATCTTCATCATCCCGGCGGTCTCCATGATGAGGAGGGAGTAGTTCACCCTCGGGGCTGAGGGTATGTACCAGTAGCTATGTGTTTGATCTCTCTCTCTCTCTCGTGTAATTGAGATGACACGATCTTGATGTACCGCGAGCTTTATTGATATAGATGAATCATATGGAGTTTTCCCCTCTCTATCTTCTTGTGATGAATTTAGTTTTCCCTTTGAAGTTTTCTTATCGGATTGAGTCTTTAAGGATTTGAGAACACTTGATGTATGTCTTGCGATGGGATATCCATGGTGACAATGGGATGTTCTATTGATCCACTTGATGTATATTTTGTTGATCAACTTGCGGGTTCCGTGACCTTGGGAATCTATGCATAGGGGTTGGCACATGTTTTTGTCTTGACTCTCCGGTAGAAACTTTGGGGCACTCTTTGAAGTTCTTTGTGTTGGATTGAACATGATGAATCTGAAATTGTGTGATGCATATCGTATAATCAAGCCCATGGGTACTTGTGGTGACATTGGAGTATCTAGGTGACATTAGGGTTTTGGTTGATGTATATCTTAAGGTGTTATTTTAGTACGAACTCTAGGGCTGTTCGTGACACTTATAGGGATAGCTCATAAGATTGATCGGAAAAAGATAACTTTGAGGTGGTTTCGTACCCTACAATAATTTCTTCGTTTGTTCTCCGCTATTTGTGACTTTGGAGTGAACTCTTTGTCGCACGTGAGGGATTTACATATGATTCAACTATGTCAGTATTGTTGAGAGAACTTGCATTAGTGAAAGTATGAACCCTAGGCCTTGTTTTCAAGCATTGCAATACCGTTTTTGCTCACTTTTGTTACTTGCTACCTTGCTGTTTTTATATTTTCAGATTACAAAAACCTATATCTACCATCCATATTACACTTGTATCACCATCTCTTCGCCGAACTAGTGCACCTATACAATTTTCCATTCTATTGGGTGTGTTGGGGACACAAGAGACTCTTTGTTATTTGGTTGCAGGGTTGTTTGAGAGAGACCATCTTCATCCTATGCCTCCCACGGATTGATAAACCTTAGGTCATCCACTTGAGGGAAATTTGCTACTGTCCTACAAAACTCTGCGCTTGGAGGCCCAACACGAGTCTACAAGAAGAAGGTTGCGTAGTAGACATCACTTGCCCAGCCCACTAAGGGCTGGTGCACCATTCCTAAGGCCCATGTGGCCTCCCGGCGTGAGTGGCCCCTCCCGATGGCCTTCCGGGACTCTCCCGGCACTCCCGGTACATTACCGGAAATACCCGAAACTTTTCCGATGACCCAAACTGGACTTCCTATATATCAATCTTTACCTTCGGACCATTCCGGAGCTCCTCGTGACGTCCGGGATCTCATCCGGGACTCCGAACAACCTTTGGTCACCACCATACATTACTCAATACTACCGAAACATCACCGAACGTTAAGTGTGCAGACCCTGCGGGTTCGAGAACTATGTAGACATGACCGAGACACCTCTACGGTCAATAACCAATAGCGGGACCTGGATGCCCATATTGGTTCCTACATATTCTATGAAGATCTTTATCGGTTTGAACCTCTATGTCAAGGATTCAGTTAATCCCGTATGCTGTTCCCTTTGTTCTTCGGTATGTTACTTGCCCGAGATTCGATCGTCGGTATCTCTATACCTAGTTCAATCTCATTACCGGCAAGTCTCTTTACTCGTTCTGTAATACAAGATCCCGTGGCTAACACTTTAGTCACATTGCTTGCAAGGCTTGTTGTGATGTTGTATTACCGAGTGGGCCCCGAGATACCTCTCCGTCACACGGAGTAACAAATCCCAGTCTTGATCCATGCCAACTCAACAGACACCCTCGGAGATACCTGTAGAGCATCTTTATAGTCACCCAGTTACGTTGCGACGTTTGATACACACAAGGTATTCCTCCGGTGTCAGTGAGTTGCATGATCTCATGGTCATAGGAACAGATACTTGACATGCAGAAAACAATAGCAATAAACTGACACGATCATATGCTATGTTCATAGTTTGGGTCTTGCCTATCACATCATTCTCCTAATGATGTGATCCCGTTATCAAATGACATCTCATGTCTATGGCTAGGAAACATTGACCATCTTTGATCAACGAGCTAGTCTATTAGAGGCATATTTGGACACAGTGTTGTCTATGTACCCACACATGTATTTGAGTTTCCAATCAATACAATTATAGCATGGATAATAAACGATTATCATGAACAAGGAAATATGATAATAACTAAATTATTATTGCCTCTAGGGCATATTTCCAACAGTCTCCCACTTGCACTAGAGTCAATAATCTAGCTCTTTACAAATCTATATGTCATACTGCAGATGCTACCACGCTCCACTTGGAGCTATTCCAAATGGCTGCTCCACTATACGTATCCGGACTGCTACTCAGAGTCGTCCGGATAGGTGTCAAAGCTTGCAGCGACGTAACCCTTTACAACGAGCTCTTTATCACCTCCATAATCGAGAAATATTTCCTTAGTCCTCTAGTTACTAAGGAAAATCTTGACCGCTGTCCAGTGATCCACTCCTGCATCACTCTTGTACCCATTGACAGACTCATGGCAAGGCACACACCAGGTGCGGTACACAGCATGTCATACTACACAGAGCCTATGGATAAGGCATAGGGGACGACCTTCGTCCTTTCTCTTTCCTCTGCCGTGGTCGAGCTTTGAGTCTGACTCAACTTCACACCTTACAAATCAGGCAAGAACTCTTTCTTTGACTGATCCATTTTGAACTCTTTCAAAATCTTGTCAAGGTATGTACTCATTGAAAGTTTTATCAGACGTCTTGATCTATCTCTATAGATCCTGATGCCCAATATTTAAGTAGCTTCATTCCAGGTTTTCCTTTGAAAAACTACTTTTCAAACAACCCTTTATGCTTTCCAGAAATTCTACATCACTTCCGATCAACAATATGTCATCCACATATACTTATCAGAAATTCTATAGTGCTCCCACTCACTTTATTGTAAATACAAGTTTCTCATAAACTTTGTATAGACCCAAAAACTTTGATCACCTCATCAAAGCATATATTCAAACTCCGAGATGCTTGCTCCTGTCCATAGAAGGATCGCTGTAGCTTGCATACATTTTAGCATCCTTAGGATTGACAAAACCTTCCGGTTGTATCACATACAACCTTTCCTCATGGATACCGTTAAGGAAACGATGTTTTGACATCCATCTGCCAGATTTCATAATCAAAAAATGCAGTAACTGCTAACATAATTCCAACAGACTCTAGCATCGCTACGGGTGAGAAAGTCTCATCGTAGTCAACTCCTTGAACTTGTCGGAAACTTCTTTGCGACAAGTTGAGCTTTATAAATGGTGACATTTACCATCAGCGTTTGTCTTCTTCTTAAAGGTCCATTTGTACTTAACGGCCTGCCGTTCAACGGGCAAGTCTACCAAAGTCCATACTTGGTTTTCATACATGGATCCTTTCTCGGATTTCTTGTCTCCTAGCCATTTGTTGGAATCCGGGCCCACCATCGCTTCTTCATAGCTCGTAGGTTCACTGTTGTCTAACAACATGACCTCCAAGACAGGATTGAAGTACCACTCAGAGGCGGTACGATTTCTTGTCGGCCTACGAGGTTCGGTAGTAACTTCACCCGAAGTGTCATGATCATCATCATTAACTTCCTCTTCATTTGGTGTAGGCGCTATAGAAACATCTTTCTGCGTCGTACTACTATCCAACTGAAGTGACGGTTCAATAACCTCATCAAGTTCTACCTTCCTCCCACTCAATTCTTTCGAGAGAAACTCTTTCTCGAGAAAGGACCCGTTTTTAGCAACAAACACTTTGCCCTTGGATCTAAGATAGAAGGTATACCCAACTATTTCCTTAGGGTACTCTATGAAGATGCACTTTTCCGCTTTGGGATCGAGCTTATCGAACATAAGAGTCGCACTCCCAAACTCTGAGAAATGACAGCTTAGGTTTCTGCCAAACCAAAATTCATACCGTGTCATTTCAACGGACTTAGATGGTGCCCTATTTAAAGTGAATGTAATTGTCTCTAATGCATAACCCCAAAACGATAGTGGCAAATCGATAAGAGACATCATAGTACGCACTATATCCAATAGAGCACGACTACGACGTTCAGACACACCATCACACTATGTTGTTCCAGGCGGCGTGAGTTGTGAAACAACTTCCACATTTTCTTAAGTTGCATACCAAACTCGTAACTCAGATATTCACCTCCACGATCATATCGTAGAAATTTTATCTTCTTGTCACGATGATCTCAAACTTCACTCTGAATTTGTTTGAACTTTTCAAACGTTTCAGACTTGTGTTTCATTAAGTAAATATACCCATATCTACTCAAATTATCAGTGAAGGTAGGAAAATAATGATATCCACCGCACGCTACAACACTCATTGGACCGAATACATCAACATGTATCATTTCCAATAAGTCACTTGCCCGCTCCATCAAACCGGAAAACGGGGTCTTAGTCATCTTGCCCATGAGGCATGGTCCGCATGTCTCAACCGATTCGAAATCGAATGAGTCCAAAGATCCATCATCCTAGAGTTTCTTCATGCGCTTTACACCAATATGACACTTAGCGGAAGTGCCATAAGTATGTGGTACTATCATTATTAACTTTGTATCTTTTGGCATCAATATTATGAACATGTGTATTACTACGATCAAGATTCAATAAACCATTCTCATTGGGCGCATGACCATTGAAGGTATTATTCATGTAAACAGAATAACCATTATTCTCTAACTTAAATGAATAACCGTATTGCAATAAACATGATCTAATCACGTTCATCCTCAACGCAAACACCAAATAACATTTATTTAGGTTCATCACTAATCCCGAAGGTAGAGAGAGCATGCGATGGTGATCACATCAACCTTGGAAACACTTCCAACACTCATCGTCACCTTACCCTTAGCTAGCCTCCATTTATTCCGTAGCTTTTATTTCGAGTTACTAACATTTAGCAACCGAACCGGTATCCAATACCCAGGTGCTACTAGGAGTACTAGTAAGGTACACATCAATAACACGTATGTCAAATATACTTCTGTTGACGTTGCCAGCCTTCTTATCTACCAAGTATCTAGGGTTGTTCCGCTTCAATGACCGTTCTACTCATAATAGAAGCACTTAGTCTCGGGTTTGGGTTCAACCTTGGGTTTCTTCACTAGAGCAGCAACTGGCTTGCCGTTCTTAAAGTTTTTCCCTTCTTGCCCTTGCCCTTCTTGAAACTAGTGGTTTTACTAACCATCAACACATGATGCTCCTTCTTGATTTCTACCTTCGCGGTGTCAAACATCGCGAATAGCTCAGGGATCATAATTTCCATCCCTGGCATTTTATAGTTCATCACGAAGCTCTAGTAGCTTAGTGGCAGTGACTCGAAGAACTATATCAATCACTATCTTATCTGGAAGATCAACTCCCACTCGATTCAAGCGATTGTAGCACCCAGACAATCTGAGTACATGCTCACTGATTGAGCTATTCTCCTTCATCTTGCAGGCAAAGAATCTTTTTGGAGGTCTCATACCTCTCAACACGGGCACGAGCCTGAGATCCCAATTTCAGCTCTTAGAACATCTCATATGTTCCATGACGTTCAAAATGTTTTGGAGCCTCAATTCTAAGCCGTAATGCATGACGCACTGAACTATCAAGTAGTCATCAGAACGTGCCTGTCAGATGTTCACAACATCTACAGACGACGCTTGAGGGGGTGGCCCACCGAGCGGTGCATCGAGGACATAAGCCTTCTGTGCAGCAATGAGGACAATCCTCGGATCACGGACCCAGTCCGCATAATTGCTACCATCATCTTTCAACTTACTTTTTCTCTAGGAACGTATCAAAAATACAGGGGAGCTACAGCGCGAGCTATTGATGTACAACATAATTTGCAAAGACATTTTGACTATGTTCATGATAATGAGTTTAGTTAATCATATTACTTAAAAACTCCCACTCAAATTGACATCCCTCCGGTCATTTTAGTGACACATGATCCAAATTCACCAACTCAAGTCCGATCATCACGTGAGATGAAGTGGTTTCAATGGTGAACATCTTCATGTTGATCATATCTACTATATGACTCATGTTCTACCTTTCGGTCTCTTGTGTTCCGAGGCCATGTCTGTACATGCTAGACTCGTCAAGTTTAACCCGAGTGTTCCGCACGTGCAACGCTGGCTTGCACCCGTTGTATGCGAACGTAGAGTCTATCACACCCGATCATCACGTGGTGTCTCGAAATGGCGAACTTTCGCAACGGTGCACACTCGGGGAGAACACAATTTTATCTTGAAATTTTAGTGAGGGATCACCTTATAATGCTACCGTCGTCCTAAGCATAATAAGATGCATAAAAGGATTAACATCACATGCAAATCATAAGTGACATGATATGGCCATGATCTTGTGCTTTTGATCTCCATCTCCAAAGCACCGGCATGATCTCCATCGTCACCGGCATGACACCATGATCTCCATCATCCTGATCTCCATCAACGTGTAGCCATGAAGTTGTCACGCCAACTGTTGCTTCCACGACTATTGCTAACTCATAGCGATAAAGTAAAGCAAAACGGCGAAAATAAATTAAAGACAACCCTATGGCTCCTGCCGGTTGCCGTACTCATCGACATGCAAGTCGTGATATTCTATACAATACATGATCATCTCATACATCACATATATCTCATCATGTAATTGGCCATATCACATCACAACATACCCTGCAAAAACAAGTTAGACATCCTCTAATTGTTGTTGCATGTTTTACGTGGCTGCTACGGGTATCTAGCAAGAACGATTCTTACCTACGCAAAAATCACAACGGTGATACACAAATTGCTATTCAACCTTCTCAAGGACCGCCTTTGTCGAATCCGATCCAACTAAAGTGGGAGAAACAGACAACCGCCAGCCATCTTTATGCAACGAAGTTACATGTCAGTTGATGGAACCAGTCTCTCGTAAGCGTACGAGTAATGTTGGTCCGGGCCGCTTCATCCCACAATATCGCCGAATCAAGAAAAGACCAAGGGAGGAAGCAATTTGAGCATCAACGCCCACAAACTCCTTTGTGTTCTACTCGTGATCTCATCTACGCATAGACCTAGCTCATGATGCCACTGTTGGGGAACGTTGCATGGGAAACAAAAAATTTCCTACGCACACACAAGATCTATCCATGGTGATGAGCATCTACGAGAGGGAGAGTGGATCTACGTACCCTTGTAGATCGCTAATCGGGAAGCGTTAAGAAACGCGGTTGATGTAGTCGAACGTCTTCGCGATCCAAATCGCTAGCCGTCCCGCGATCCCATCACGATCCGTCCTGCGATCCAATCACAAACCGTTCCACGATCCAATCACGGTCCTTCCGATCTAGCGCCGAACGGACGGCACCTCCGCATTCAGCACACGTACAACTCGATGATGATCTCCACCTTCTTGATCCAGCAAGAGGGAGCGGAGAGGTAGGTGAGTTCTCCGGCAGCGCGATGGCGGGGTGGCGGTGGTGGTGGAACTATTCCAGCAGGGCTTCGCCTAAGCACTGCTGAAAACTAGAGGAACTAATCTATCGGGAGAGGGGGCTGCACCGTGGCCTATTGGGTTGAAGTGCTATGGTCCTCTCTCCCTCTAGTATATATAGGAGGGAGGGGAGGGGCCGGCGCCCTAGGCATCCTCCCCTAGGGTTGGCCGAAGTGGGGAGGAGAGGGAGTTGGACTCCAATCCTACTCCCAGTAGGACTCCTCCCCCACTTGGGCTTTTACCTTTTCCTCTCACCCCAGCCGCAAGGGCCCTTATGGTCTGGCTTGCCCAGCCCACTAAGGGATGGTGCGCCACTCCTAAGGCCCATGTGGCCTCCCGGCGTGAGTGGCCCCTCCCGATGGCCCTCTGGGACCCTCCCGGCACTCCCGGTACATTACCGGAAATACCCGAAACTTTTCCGGTGACCAAAACGGGACTTCCTATATATCAATCTTTACCTCCGGACCATTCCGGAGCTCCTCGTGATGTCCGGGATCTCATCCGGGACTCCGAACAACCTTCGGTCACCACCATACATAACTCAATACTACCTAAACGTCACCGAACGTTAAGTGTGCAGACCCTGCGGGTTCGAGAACTATGTAGACATGACCGAGACACCTCTACGGTCAATAACCAATAGCGGGACCTGGATGCCCATATTGTATCCTACATATTCTATGAAGATCTTTATCGGTTTGAACCTCTATGTCAAGGATTCTGTTAATCCCGTATGTTGTTCCCTTTGTTCTTTGGTATGTTACTTGTCCGAGATTCGATCGTCAGTATCTCTATACCTAGTGCAATCTCGTTACCGGCAAGTCTCTTTACTCTTTCCATAATACAAGATCCCGTGGCTAACACTTTAGTCACATTGCTTGCAAGGCTTGTTGTGATGTTGTATTACCGAGTGGGCCCCGAGATACCTCTCCGTCACACGGAGTAACAAATCCCAGTCTTGATCCATGCTAACTCAACAGACACCCTCGGAGATACCTGTAGAGCATCTTTATAGTCACCCAGTTACGTTGCGACGTTTGATACACACAAGCTATTCTTCCGGTGTCACTGAGTTGCATGATCTCATGGTCATAGGAACAGATACTTGACATGCAGAAAACAATAGCAATAAACTGACATGATCATATGCTATGTTCATAGTTTGGGTCTTGCCCATCACACCATTCTCCTAATGATGTGATCCCGTTATCAAATGACATCTCATGTCTATGGCTAGGAAACCTTGACCATCTTCGATCAACGAGCTAGTCTATTAGAGGCATACTAGGGACACAGTGTTGTCTATGTACCCACACATGTATTTGAGTTTCCAATCAATACAATTATAGCATGGATAATAAAGGATTATCATGAACAAGAAAATATGATAATAACTAAATTATTATTGCCTCTAAGGCATATTTCCAACACTAGCTAGGTGAGCCGCTAGGCGCCACACCGCCGTTCCCCTCCTCCTATCCCCCCCGGTCACCGTCATCGCCCGTCGCCGGCCGAAGCAGTGGCGGCGTGGGATCCAAAGTCCATGGAGTCTCATATATAATTTGGTTCATAGGATATACTAGCGTGTAGTGCGCGGCGGCACGCCGCGTCGTGCTGATTGATATGCGGTGTTTTTTTAAGTTTTTGGAGAGTGTTTTTGGTTTTGGCTGATCACATAAGTACTGATGCATAGATAGAGCATATTGAGCATATATAGAGAGAGTAGAGTCCGTATGGAATGAAAATTTTGCATTAACGACTTGTAAGATATCAAAGTAATAGCTTGTATTTCTCCTAGCTACATTTCTGGCTTCACAGGCAAGGAACAAAGTTTACATCTGACTGACCTCAACTAATCATTTACCTCACAGAGTTTTGGGTATAACCGCATGAGCAAACTAAATAATACACAACAAACATGACTTTGCTCCTGCCTAACCAATGAATAGCTAGGATTATCATAGGATAGAATTATAAAAAGATATGTCATTGTTATTGTTGTTAAATAAAATGATATTTGCTATATAGCCACAATTTGTTCTCGTCGACGATGCCAATCCCGCATCCTCGTCCTCGACTCGGCGCCGACAACCAGTTTGAGAGGCACCATGTCTGGGATTGGGCTCCGCCGGGCTGGCACTGGGAGGTGCTACCTTCCGGGGCGCGCACCTTGGTGAGAAATCTGGGTCTCGTCGTCGACCCGGAGTTTCTTTGGTGGCGGTCGCGTGGGCCACTATCGGCGCAGAGGGAGCCGGCCCCCGCGGAGGTGGTACGTCGTCGTGTCAGGGAGGAGGACGAGCACGTCCGTCGCTACATGGCCGCGTTGGACACCAGGTTCTCCAATACCTGGCAGGTTATTCAGGAATCTCACCCGAGCTATGATCCGGCGATGGTTCCTTCTCTTTGGGTGTCCACCGCCTGCGCCGTGAGACGTCAACTCGATCTGTATTAATTAATGATATTATATGATAATATTCGAGCTGTATTAGCGATAATATTCTATGCTTCATTAACTGGATTATTCAAGATGTATTAGTGATATTATATGATAATATTATATGAAGAGTCCCCGACGATCGCTGGTGATATCATATGTATTAGTGATATTATATGATGATCTTGCTTCAAAATTTTGCCGTCGATTTTTAATTAGAATCATGAACACAGGAAATGTCGACGTCGTTTGATATTTATCCTCACCTAGACAACGATAGGTCATTCACCGTCAAGCTAACAGAAGAATTTAGTATTATTACGGTATGTACAGACGACATGTATTTTTTGTTAATGAAGTATGACGTGTGCTTTTTTGCTTTAATTAACCTTTAATTTTCTTTTGTACAATTCGACTAGTGCGTTCCCTGTCATGCAAGATTCGTTGTCTTGGACAAGTTCCATTTCAAAGAGAAGGATAGTAGAGAGCCTAAGATAGCTCACCTAAGAACGGAGCATTACACTTTTGTTGTTAAGGTGAAAAATAACGAAGATCACACATATTTTGGTTGTTCTAATTGGAGAGCATTTTGCAACGCGTATGGGTTGGATGAGGACATGAACATTACCTTCGATCTTGGTAATGACGATGTTCATGATAATAATATAGATATTTGGGTGCATGCGGAGGATGACTTGATTCCGGTGCTACCTCCAGGTGCGTTTGTCAACAGATTTGTTAGGTACTTTATATTGATTATTGAAAAGTATTTGGTACTCATCCCGAATAAATTTCTTTATTTTTAATTATCAGCTTATTTCCGTGCTACAAGAACTACCCGACAGATAATAGATCGGACGTACTACAGTCATGACTCCAAACTTACTTGTTCGGAGATAAATCATCTCATCTCATTTATTCATGATGTTGAGGATCATGCTAAACATTACCGGACTGGCAACATTTGTAATGGATATGTGCCACTAGTGCACAAGTTGAACCATCATAACATCACTTCAAACAACTTTGTAAGAATTTTTTTACCATTGCATCACTAGTCCATCTTTTTCATATATACATTGTTCTAAGCAAAACTAGTTTGGTAACTATGTTATTATTACTAATGTTTTTCAATAGGTACTCCCCCCAGAGACCGTGCCTAGATGGATGTTCACAAATGGTGATTTGCAAATGGTTAGCTTACGGCCACTCCCGATTAATTACAGTGGTAGCTACAGGATATCTAAAAGTGAAGAAACCCTGAAAATCACAGGATGGAGAAATGCAATACAAGCATTTACGCTACCACTTGGAGAGGAATACTTGCGCATCCCACAAGTTGGAGATAGGTTGATCTGTGTTCTTCAATCGGGAGATGGCGGAGTTCGCCTTTATTTTGCTTTTTTACCTAGCAGTAGTTAGTGTTTCAACCTTTTGATAACTACAATAATGAGGATCGTTGATTAAGATGATGATGAGTTGTTGGATGTTGAATGAAGAAGAGTTGATTAAGATGATGATGATGAGTTGTTATATGACATATACGAGTACAAATTAGATGGATGCAATAGACCAAGTTGAATTAGAGGAAAATATTTCCTCTAATTCAACTTGGTCTATTGCATCCATCTAATTTGTACTGATATTGGTTGTTTTTTCCATAATTTGTACTGATGATGTTGTATATTAATATGTTTAACCGCATGAAAATACAATATAAATATAAAAGAAAATGAAAACATAAAATGAAACACGGCCCTTTCCAAAAAAAAAAACCCAGCGCCTTATTGTCCCGGTTCGTGTTACGAACCGGGACTAAAGGTCCTCCTGCCTCGGCGCCGCATTGCGGCCACGTGGAGCACCTTTGGTCCCGGTTCGTAAGCCAACCGGGACTAAAAGTGATCGGCATTAGTCCCGATGGTGTTGTCCCGGTTGTAGAACCGGGACTAAAGGCCCTCTGAAACCGGGACTGTTGCCCTGTTTTCTACTAGTGAATTTTAGCTGTAAAAACACCAGGACGGTGTTACTTCGTGTCACACGTGTGGCACTTATCATTTGGGTAAGTTTTTGCTATTTACTCCAAATCTTGACACATTGGTGTCTTTAGGGGTGTGAAATCATTGTGGTTCTATCCTCTTTATGCAACATTATGAATCGAGTCATTTTTGGGGAAAATCTATCAGAGCAAAACATGTAGTAATACAATTTGTTTTGGGTCTTTGTATGGAATAAATTTCGTTGTATTTGGCGATTATCTTTAGTTGCCTTGGATCAGCACAGGATAAACACATCAATATCAGATATGCCGTTGATTTGGTCGCCATATTTTATTTTATTTTATGGGTCGCGATATCTGCCACACGTGCGACAGGTGGGAGATACCTGCCGCACGCCCTGTGTGGCATGGACGCAAGTCGGCCCGCACGCGTGCGTCCGGGCTTCTAAATTGCTGCCCGCACGTCCGGTGGATTGGCAGATCGGCCCGCACAACCTGTTTCGCACCGTCGCTGCCCCACGTCCGGGCTTCACACCCACCGGCCCGCACGCCAGAAATTCCCCACCGTCGCCCCGCCCCCCGATCCAGCCGTCGCCCGCCGCCCGATCCAACCGTCGCCTGCCCCCCGATCCTGCCGTCGCCCGCCTCCCGATCCAGCCGTTGCCCGCCTCCCGATCGAGCCGTCTCCTAGCTCTTGCAGTTTGATTGCCATGGCAACCACGGTAGATCAGATCTACCGATTGCTGATCCATCGACGGCTAAAGGACCCACAAAGGTCTGCCCTGCTCAATGTACTATCTCCTACCATGAAATTGACCACATAACGGGCATCACGCAACTGAATTGGTCATGAAAAAACAATGTAGAAGAACCCTATAGCAGCAAGTAGATTGTTGGCATCCATAGTTGCCATGGCAATCAGAATGAAGTGCTAGCAGGCTGGACCTAATACCCCAAGCATCATATGGTGTGTGTGAGGAGATAGGCGGATACAGGAGGAGCAGGGTCATAGCAGAGTAGTTCGGCAGGGGAGATGGTAGGAAAATAGTTGCCATCCAAATTTGCTGATAGTTGCCGCCTTGCTATAGTGTTAGTTGCCATAAAATTCCATGCTAGTTGCCATGCAGATCAAACAAGCACTATTTAACTTCGTGCAGTACCAGGAAAAAAGTTGCGCAACTACACATGTTCTACTTGCCATGTCATGCTAGGAGTTTATGCCAATGATGCAATAAGCTTGACATTTTACTCATAGTTTATCCCAACGCATACTCGTTCAAGCCGTGATTGAACATTGTGCAGGTATTCAAAAACAGGGTGGGGGGGACCCAGAAATGAATCCTGGAGATGGGACTAGTCCTTGGTTTTTAGGACAGCCACAAGCGCCCCCTTGGAATGCACTGGACTACAGCGAACTAATTTCATCGGGTCCACTTCTACCACTACTACAAGAATACGGAAACATAGGTAAGGACGTGTGAAAAAAGAAAAAACAAGTTGTTTGTAGATTGTTTGTAGGGATGAAAAAACGGCAATCCGTCTTATGTTCTTCGTTGACATGTATCCAGGTTATGACAATACGTCCGCACCACCAGGAGACCCGTGGCAAGCTACACCACAAGGAACTACCCTCAGTGCAGATGCAGGGCAGTAGTTTCAATTGATGCAAATGGCAAATCAAGCTATTAGAGAAACCAATGGTACTGTCTCACACAATTACCATGTATGAATATGTACATTTGTCAGGGAGGTTGTTCTGCATTTGCCATGCATGCACAAATATGCTTGCCATGTCAAATAAATTGCAGCTCAAATGGCTGGGCAACTGTAGTTTGGCATATTGGGCAAGTGCAGTTGCTAGAGACTTATGAAACTGCACTTGCCATACAGGGTATGCTGTATATGCCATGCATCCTGGGCTATTTTGTTGCCGTGTTTTTAAAAGTGGCACCTACATGTGCTGCCAGCTCTAAACTTACATATTTGATTCCATGGTTTTGCTACCACTACTGCCAGATTTCGCATATGTAATGTTTTACGTTTGCATGAATGTAGGTATCCCATGGCAAGTTGCGCCACTTGCAGCTACCGGTAATGCAGAAAGATGACACCAATTCGAACAAGTGCATTTCCCAACTCAAGGTATCATGACACAAAAAAAGAAGGAACATGCAAACAAATTGAAGTGGCAAACACACAGACAGTCCCTGGAAAAGTAATGAACTGACAAACTTACGAATTTTCAATACGCAGGAGCATCGAGCAGCACGTGGCAGCAGCTGGCATCTACAAACCTGCCATCAACAACTATGACAGGTGAGAAAAAAAAGGAAAACTGCTGGCCCGTAATGTATCGTGCGGAAAACTGTAAAGAATGGCAATTGTAGTAGATTTTTGAAAGTAAATGAATGACAAAGTTGGGTATCGAAGTTCGACGACACATGTAAGCAGTTGCCATGTGTGGCAACTACATTTGCCATATGTGGACAACTGCAGATGCCATGCATGGACAACTGCAGTTGCCATCTATTGTGTGAATGTAGTTGCCATCTGTGCTTGAATCAAACTACCATGTTTTGCTGGACTGCCATGTGTACACACTTACCAGAGAATTATCAAACTACACTTGCCATACAGGTTTTTCTGTATAGGGCAAGCCATGTAATGTTTTACGTTTGCATGAATACAGGTATCCCATGGCAAGTTGCGTCACTTGCACTATCGGTAATGCAGAAAGAGGACACTAATTCGAAGAAGTGCATTTCCCAACTCAAGGTAACGTGCCACAAAAAGAGAAGGAACATGCTAACAAATTGAAGTGGCAAACACACAAACAATCCCTGAAACTAGTGAACTTCTAAACTTACAAATTTTCAATACGCAGGAGCATCGAGCAGCGCATGGCAACAGCTGGCATCTACAGACCTGCCATCGACATCTATGACAGGTGAGAACAAGAAAATAAAAACTGCTAGCATGTAATGTATCGTGCAAAAAACTGTTAAAGCATGGCAACTACATTGGGTGTTATAGCAAAATGAAAATGATGAATGGCAACTGTAATAGTGTGTTACGGATGAATGACAAAGTTGTGTAATGAAATTCACTATCACATGTAAGCATTTGCCATGTGTGGGCAACTGCAGTTGCCATGTATGGTCAACAGCAGATGCCATGTGTGTGTAACTGTAGTTGCCATGTATGGTCAACAACAGCTGCCATGTGTGTATAACTGCAGTTGCCATGTATGGACAGTTGCACTTGCCATGACAGGCCAATTGCATATACCAGAAACATTTCAACTACTTATTGGCATGCCTAGTTGAAAAAAAGAGGTCACCTTAGAGAGTTGCCATTCAGGAATACTGATTGTGAACTTACTTGATAAATTTTTGCAGGAGCTATGACAACGTCCAACTGCATCCCGCACGCGGCTGTTGAAGGCAACTCAGATCACACAAAAGAGAAGTTCCACGAGCCGGTCAACGAGCCTGTCACGGACAATGCAGGGACAGTTTCAGAACTTGCCATCATTCCAGCAACGACAACAAGCACACCAGGGCACGCCAGCATGAGCAACGTCCTAACAGATGGTTCAACCACAAATACTGAAGTTATGAGTGATAACACTGATGACGAAATGCAAATGGGAGAAGAAAGTGAACAGCCTGAATTCATAATAACACAGCCACCTTATATTGGACAGAGATTTAGTTCATTTGAAGATGCCAGGAAATACTACTAGAGCTATGCATTGTTAAATGGATTTGCCATAAACACAGAATACCATAGGATGAAAAAAGATATTGGCCAGTACAGCAGAGGGGAGTTTATGTGCTACAAGGCACGAAAAAACAAGAAATCTAAAGGTGTCGTGCCAGTCGTGCCAGAGCGGAGAAGAGGCATCACTGTCAAGACACAATGCACTGCAAGATTGATGCTAAACATAGATGGAGCCTGGTGGGTGGTCACCGAGTTTGTCGCCGAACACAATCACGATATGATAAAGAAGTTTGACCTGGTAAAATTTCTGAGCGCCCATCGAGGATTCAGCTCCCAAGAGAGGAGTTTCATAAAACTGCTGCACGACTGTAACGTAAGCACTTCAAGAATGGTCCAGATACTGTCCCTGATACACAGCAAAGATGGGAAACTGAGTAGCATGCCCTACCTCCCAGCAGACATCACAAACCTGAAGGCACAGTACCGCAGAGAAAGCAAGTTGGCTGATGTGGAAGACACCATAGCATACTTCGAAGAAAAATCAAAAGAAGATCCAGATTTCTTCTTCAGAATAAGACTCGATGACGAAGACCGTGTGAGGAACATGTATTGGGTCGACGGTGCAGCGAGGAGAGCGTACAAGCATTACCGTGACTGCATTTCGTTCGACGCGACATATCTGACAAATATGTACAAGATGCCATGTGCTCCATTCATTGGAATAAATAACCACAACCAGTCTTTGCAGTTCGGTTGCGGCCTTGTGCACAACGAAGATATCGACGGCTACACCTGGTTGTTCAAGACTTTTTTGGAGTGCATGGGCGGACTTGCTCCGATGAACATAATAACAGATCAAGACTTCAGCATGCGTGGAGGCATAAGTGAAGTCTTCCCCACGGCAATTCATAGGCACTGCAGGTGGCATATAATTAAGAAGGCAGAAGAGACGCTAGGAACATTCTTTGCTGACCGTCCAGAATTGCACAAGGCTTTCGAGTTATGTGTCAACCACAGCTTGACAGTGGAAGAGTTTGAACGGAGCTGGACAGCTATGATTGAAAAATACCAAGTTCAGGACAACGAGACACAACAGAGCCTATGGGAGAAGCGGATGTTCTGGGTCCCAGCCTACTTAATGCAATGCTTCTACCCATTCTTACAAACTACGCAGCGTAGTGAGGGTTTCAATGCTATTTTGAAGCGTTACGTGAGCCCCGACAACTCATTGCTACAGTTTGCTAAGCAGTATTCAGCTTTGCAATAGAAAATATTGGGATCAGAGCTGCAGCAAGAAGCAAACACAGCCCTCAAGCAGCCTAAACTTCTCACATATGGCCCAATGGAGAGGCAAATGAGCAAAATATACACAAACAAGATCTTTTTCAAGTAAGTGTCTACTCGCACTATCCTTAGATGCCAAAAGTATAGCAGAATGCGATCACAACCATAAGTAGTAAAAAATAAAAATGTGAAACAAACAACATAGAAACATGCTACAAGCATTTATTTTTATTTTTTTTGAAAAAAAGGTGTTCAAAAAACAGAATGAAATACCATGGACGATGGAACAAAGCTGTCGTGGCACAGTGAACAACATTCTGAGCATGAAAAATGGAGTGCAAAAATAAGCTTGGCTAGATAGTGGGAAAAAAAGTAGTTGCCATGTGTGATGGCGTGTGAGTGCCATCTGGATCGTAGTGTAATTGCAATTTGTACTGGTTTGCGTAGAAATGTTGTTTGCCATCTGAAATTCAATGTGTGTACAGTAGAAAACATCAACTATGATTGCCACGAGAAGAAGTTGTTACAGTTGCCATGCTAAAACGTCTGTATTTGCCATGTGCATTGCACTCTGCTTGCCATGAAAAATGAACAAAAGAGTTCCCATTGCTGACCCTACTTTGATATGGCTCATGCACCTACTAGATTCACATATGCAAATGGGTACTAAGGACAAATAAAGTGCATACGGCGATATGTTTCATCGCAATTTGTGATGTAGTTGCCATGTGAGAACGATAAATATTATTGTCGTGCATAGAATCATTTCTTTTGCCATGTTCAATTTAGTACGGTTTCTATTTTCTGTCCCACTACGAAACAATAAAAACTGATAAAAAAAGGAAGTGAGAAACTAACGACCACAAATCATGCAGGTTCCAAGAAGAAATAAAGTGGGCAACCTCGTACGCAGCTTTTCAGGTTGACGAATGGACATTCAAGGTGTGCAGCCTCAGGGACATGTCCGATTCAGAAACCGAAGATCCGGACAAGGGTAGAAACTACTTTGTGAAGACAGGCACAGTAGAAGGTGAGTACTATTGCGAATGTTGCAAGTTTGAACGTGATGGGATTGTGTGCTGCCACATACTCAAAGTTATGGAACAGCACACGGTGAAGCGTTTACCCCGCCATTTCATACGCCGCCGATGGACATGGGACGCTGACGAGGCATTGGGGCCGCAAACATCGAATGCAGTATTGGCAATACATGAGGACAGGCCAGAAGCAACAATGGACTCCGTGAGGCACGTGGTACTGACTAAGGGTTTTGCTGAACTAATAGATGAAGCATGCAAGAGCGATGAGATGGCAAGAGTTGCAGACAAGCACATGAAGGCCTTCAAGAGAGACCTTGAAGAGTTCAAGAAAAGGAAGGCTGAGGAGGCCTTACACAGATTCCCATGCAGTTCAAATGCAACTTCATCCACGGGTCCATCCTCTGAAAACTGGGAAGTCGGGTCAGGAGCATCAAATACGCATACGCAGATCAGGAACCCACCATGCTCTGTCACGAAAGGGCGTCCAAGAGAAGTGAGATACAAGTCAGGAGTAGATATTCAAGCAAAGCACAAGAAACCAAGAAAAGGAGGTGGCAACCCGTAAGGAGATGTATGGGGGCTCAACTTGCGGTTAGAGACAATTTTGCAGCACAACAAATGTTGATGGTTTAGAGAAATGTCACAAGTACTACGGTTTTCTTACATATAATTGCCATGTATGTTGCATAGATTTTTGCAAAACAGAAAAATTAGCAATGAAGCTGATGGTAAAAAATTGCCGTGGGGTACGAACGCATTTTGCATTTACCTATGGAAAAAAAATACCGTGTGGGAAATTGTTCGAGTATTTTGTCAGTAATACATGACAAAAGTTCTGTAGTGAAGTTCACCACCGCATGTGAACAGTTTTCATGTATGAACAAGATAAATTTGCCATGTATGAACAAACTGAAGTTGCCACGTATGGACAACTGCAGTTGCCATGCATGAATAACTGTAGCTGCCATGCATGGTCAACTGAAATTGCCATTAATGGGTAACTGCAATTGCCATGTGTCGTGTGACCCTAGTTGCCATATGTGCTTAGTTGCAAGCATCATGTTTTTGCTTGACTGCACTTGTATATGAAAACTACATCTGCCATGAATAAAAATAGTTGTTCTGTATAGAACGATCGTATTTACGTATGTTAAAATCTTTTGACTGCCAAGTGCTCGTACGGTGCATTCCACATAGACGCAAAAGCACAACAAAGAAATATGAACAATAGTCATCATTCCTTCTAAATGATGCACACAAACATCAATTTCGAACATCAGCACAAACATTCACACACACAAGCTAAAACACATAAGGATGCTAGTTGTCATAACTAAAACAGATTCGGTTGCACACTTATATTACAAAGATAAGAGAAGGCATGCAAGCCATCGCTAAAGTAGTACGGTTATGGTGAAAAGACATAACGTAGCACACACAAGTAAGCTTTTGAAGACATGCAGACAGTACCTTACATTCATCCAACACAGAATGTAAGGCGTGGGAGATCAGCCACGACGTGATCACTTGTACTTCCTGCAGGCGTTTTTGACAGCTTCATCGATGAATTCTCGTGCTGAAGGCCGCTTGTTGAAATCTCCGTTCGTCACCCAGTTCCACGTCAATATTTTACGCAGCTCGACAACACTTGCCTTTGAGATGGCCGGAACCTTTCTTCCTTCCCACTTTGCGAGGTATTCCAACATGTAGAATCCGCAGTCATACCTGCAGCAAAAAAAGAAAACGTTCCAGAAAACTGAAGATCATTTAAGATAAAGGACAGAAAATGTCGGTGCTTATATGATGCATCCTTACCCGTTGCCTTGCTTATCGGTCAGGACATACTCGATTGGAAAGTGGCTGATCTGCACCTTTGAGTTTCCGTAATGACGGTTCCACGTTTCCTTGAGGTTGTTCACGAAGAATTCAGCATGGGAAGTGAGGCTGGTATCATCTCCTGAGCGAAGGGAATCGAGCACCTCGAACCGCTGGTGCTTGAGGTCAAGGCATATGGTGTAGTGGTGACCGCACTTATCGACTGGGTTTTCTGGCTCAAGGAATTGGAACATGGGGAACATGACCTATAATGGGGAAAAATAAAAAACGAGAAATGTTAGCATCGAAAAACCCGTGGGCATAGTTGCCATGTGGTATGCAGTGAATTTGCCATGAAACTGCATGAAGGAACAAAGTGTCTAACTGACGATCTTTTCTAAAAACTGGAAAAAAGAGAAGTTGGTGCCATCTTATGTGTGCATATGACTTGCAGTTGCCGGGTGCAAATAAAAATAAATGCCATGTGTGCCATAGTGAAGTTGCCATCAGTTCATATTAGAAAAGTTACCACTAAATTCAGAGAACATATAACCTTAAAAAATTGTACAAAAACATAGACAGATAACAAGTAGGTACGAGCAATAACAACATGTATAACACAGAAAAAGAAAAACAGCAAGGTTAAACACTCACAAAATGTTTCAATGTGAGCTTCAAATCGCCATGTGCGGCAAAAAATTTCCTGATAATGGAATGGTGGAAGTCACCGTCCCATATTTTGCACGTCACGCTGTAGGACATGATGGTCTTATCAACACAAATGTCCATGTGATTCTTGATGTAGTCGATCCCACAAGCAGCTACATTCAGCAACATTTTACCAGTGGGCCTCATAGACTCAGCAAGATCACCAAGGTCAACGAACGTCGACTCGCATTGAATGATTTTAGTTCTGTCCAAACATGAGCTGTATGAAAATGATATTACATGAAAGAAAATAAATCTTCAGAAAGGACACTACTAGGAAAAGGGCTATAGATGATATGGCTACTAATGGCGCACCAGACATGTGGTGCGCCACTACTATATAGTAATGGCGCACCATGAGTTGGTGCGCCATTAGTGTGGTAGACACTAATGGCGCACCAGACCCATGGTGCGCCATTAGTAACAAATGTTTTTTTTTCATTTTTCCAAAAATACTAATGGCGCACCAGGGAAGAGTGCGCCATTACTAGTTTAACTAGTAATGGCGCACCTCCAACACAGTGCGCCACTACTAATTTTTTTTTTTTTTTTTTTTTTTGCAAAACTACTAATGGCGCACCTCAAGCTGGTGCGCCATTAGTAACCAGGGTTACTAATGGCGCATATATGGGTGGTGCGCCATTAGTAACCTGGGACCAGATTGTGACAGCCACACCTACACACTCACTTTCCCCACTTCATTCTCTCCACCTCCTCCTCCAAGATTGTGTCGGCTGCCTCCTCCTCCTCACCTCATTTGCACCATAGATTCATCAAAATTAGGTGGTTAAATTACCTTTTTTTGATAGGTAAGTAAGGGGAAAGCTATCTTTATGTTGTAGATCTACTTTTTTTCTCTCCCTCGCTCCAACAACGTGCACATGCACTTTTTATGGCCTTGCTAGATCTATGTATGTTTGTGGTGTTGCATATGTTTGTGGTGTTGCATATATGTTTGTGTTTGCAGGTACCGGTATTTGAAATGCGATAGTTGCCAATATTTTGCCGGAATGTTGATTCATTTCCGTTTCGGCGAGAATTTTGGCACTATGCATTCTTTTTGGTCCTATTTTTAGGGAAAGTCATGCCAAATTTTTTCTTGGTTCTAAAATATCGTTTTGCTCTACCCCGCAGGCGACCATGGTCCGCACGATGACCGAAGGCATCGTGAATAGGTTTTTGAGCTCCGCGAAGGCCGAGATGCTTCAAAAGAACGAGACGGAGATAAGATGTCCGTGTCGAAGATGCAAGCTGAAGAGCCTTATTGCGGACCCGAATTCCGGGCAGGTGCGGGACCACCTGCTCTTGCGTGGTTTCATGGATGGCTATCGGTGGCAAGGTGATGAAGATGACTATGAAGTCGTCCATGGGGGCCGGGCAAGAAATGAGGAAGGGCAGCAAGACAACCACCGCGGCGAGGGCGGTCGAGAAGACGAAGAATCTCCAGGACATGATCACGACGGTGATGCTGTACACAGTCATCATGTAGAAGATGCCGGACATGATGATGAGGAAGATCAAGACGAAGGGCATGATCATGAAGATGAAGATGCCGGAGCAGACGACGATGGAGGCTGGGTGCAGGACCCTCATATTCAAGAGCTGCTTCTCAAGCAGACGGATAACGCAAGAGCTGCCGCCCGAGAGAAAGCCAAGCTGGATCAACTGGAGATAGACGCGGTTACTCCATTGTATGAAGGATGCAGGCCCGAGGATACCCGCCTGAAAGTAACGCTCATGGCTCTGGAGATGAAGGTAAAACACAAAATGACCGACGCATGCTTCGACGAGAACATGTCATTCTGGCACGAACGTCTTCCCAAGGGGAACAAGTGCCCGACCAGTTTCGAGGAGGCGAAGAAAATCGTGTGTCCTCTGGATTTACCGCACGTGAAATACCATGTGTGCATGAACAATTGCATCATTTATCGGGATGGGCACGCGAAGTCTACCATATGTCCAGTGTGCGGCGTCACTCGATACAAGAAGAGGAAGAAAGCTCCTCGAAAAGTGGTGTGGTACTTTGCGATCACTCCTCGTCTGCAGCGGTATTTCGCGGACCCTAAGGCAGCAAAGCTCCTGCGTTGGCACGCGGATAGGGAGGAGAAGAAGCGAGAAGATGACGGAAATGATCCGGAGATAAATAAAAAAGACAAGATGCTGAGTCACCCTAAGGATGCGAGCCAGTGGCAAGCGTTGAACTTCGAACACCCAGAATTTGGGGACGATCCAAGGAACATCGTGCTGGGCGCGAGCACCGATGGAGTCAATCCGTTTGGCAGCCAGAGAAGCACACATAGCACCTGGCCTGTGTTTGTGTGGATGTACAACCTTCCCCCCTGGTTGTGCATGAAGAGGAAGTACATTCACATGAGTATGCTAATTGAAGGGCCGAAACAACCAGGGAACGACATCAATCTGTATCTGGGGTTGCTGAAAGAGGAGCTAGACACGCTGTGGAAAACGCCAGGCAATACGTGGGACGCCGCAGAGAAAGAATATTTCCCTATGAGAGCCGTACTGCTCACGACGGTGCACGACTATCTCGGTTACGGATATGTCGCGGGGCAGGTGGTCCACGGATTTTCTGGATGCGTCAGGTGCATGGATGACACAACGTATCGCCAGCTAGATAGAGATCCCGGGTCTTCGAAAACCGTGTTCATGGGACATCGAAGGTGGCTTCGCGACGATGACTCATGGAGAAAACGCAAGGATCTGTTCGATGGTGAAACCGAACCCCGAAGACGCCCGCGTACGAGGAGCGGCGAGGAAATACACGAGCTGTTGAAAAATTGGAAAGAGTGCCCACCGCCGGGAAAGGCGCCAGAGCCGGGAAAGGTGCCACCGTCGGGAAAGAAGCGAAAGGCGCCAGAGTCGCTGCTGAAGGTATGGAAAACGAGGTCTGTTTTCTGGGACTTGCCGTACTGGAAGATCCTCCGTGTGCCTCACAGCCTTGATGTCATGCATATCACGAAGAACGTGTGCGAGAGTCTGCTTGGTACCCTGCTCAACATGCCAGAGAGGACCAAAGATGGGCCGAAAGCAAGGGCAGACTTGAAATCAATGGGCATCAGGGAGGAGCTTCACGCTAATGATGATGATGATGATGATGATGATGATGATGAGGCGATGGACACGGAAAGTCGTCGCAAAGGCAAAAAGGCCAAGAAGATCGGAAATGACTTCCCTCCCGCGTGCTTCACTCTAAGTCAGGAGGAGATCGAGCAGTTTTTCACCTGCCTCGTAGGAGTAAAACTTCCTTACGGTTATGCAGGGAAGATAAGCAGATACCTAGACTCAGCGAAGCAGAAGTTCAGCGGGATGAAGTCTCACGACTGTCACGTGCTGATGACGCAGATACTTCCAGTTGCAATCCGTGGGATCATGGACGCGCACGTCCGTGAAACGCTATTTGGCCTATGCAACTTTTTCGACGTCATCTCTCGAAAGTCGGTTGGCGTGAGGCAACTCAGAAGGCTACAGGAAGAGATCGTGGTGATACTATGCGAGCTTGAGATGTACTTCCCGCCCGCATTCTTCGACGTTATGGTGCATCTGCTGGTCCATATCGTGGAGGATATCATCCAACTCGGGCCGACGTTCCTGCACAGCATGATGCCGTTCGAAAGGATGAATGGTGTCATCAAAGGATACGTTCGCAACATGTCACGTCCAGAGGGAAGCATAGCCAGGGGCTTTCTGACCGAAGAGTGCATCTCCTACTGCACGAATTATCTAGGCATCGAGAACCCCGTTGGTCTGCCCGTCAACAGGCACCTCGGCAGGCTCGCTGGATGGGGTCACCGCGAGGGTCGCCACGAAATGCATGTCGACTTCGAGGGTCGACTCGCCGACTTTGAAAGAGCAAACCTAGTCGCGCTACAACACATAGACGTGGTCGATCCTTGGGTGGTAGAGCACAAAACCTTTATTGAGAAGACGTACAATGACCGAGGCCAACAGAGGACGGACGGAGATATAATCAAAGAGCACAACTCATGTTTCACGCGTTGGTTCAAGGAGAAGCTTCTATCGTACCCTTTACATGAGGATTCTTCCGTGGAAGAACAACTCATATTCGCCTTGTCACAGGGCGCCGAGCACAACCTGATGACCTATGAGGCGTATGATATCAACGGCTACACATTCTACACCGAGGACAAGGACATGAAGAGCGATGGTTATCAGAACTCCGGGGTAACGATGGAATCCTACACCGGTAACGACAAGGACAGATACTACGGAAGGATCGAGGAGATCTGGGAGCTGAGCTACGCTGGAGAGAAGGTCCCGATGTTCCGTGTCAGATGGGCCAAGAGCGTCCTAAAAGAAGACCGGTATTTCACCACCATGGTTATACCCGAAGCCAAATCCAAGACCGCGGGCGCAAACGTCACCGCGAAAAATGAGCCATGGGTACTGGCTTCCCAAGTGGACCAATGCTTCTTTATTACCGACCCGTCAAAGCCCAGTCGTGTTGTCGTGAGGAGAGGCAAAAGGAAGATCATCGGAATGGATGGAGTCGCCAATGAGCAAGACTTCGACAAGTACGGCGACCCGAAGATGGAACATGACGACGACGATGAAGTAGCAGCATACACCACAAGAAGAAGCAGGACCACCCTACCTAAAGGACGTCCGTTCCACAGAAGAACTCCATTTGCGAAAAAGAAGGGCAAGAAGATTGTGAACAGATAGCTAGCTAAGATCGATTGTATTTAAATTGTAGCCTTCATTTCTCGATTGTATTTCATGGGCACTTTTTGAACTATCATGAATATTTTTAAATTTCATGGGCACTTTTTGAATTCATGAAAAAATATTGAATATTCATGAGGACACTCGATCTCGATCCCCCTCCATCTCGATATTGAATATTGAATATTTATTACTGTTTCATATTCATATTCATCAAAAACATTTTTTTTTAAAAGATTGACAAAAACAGTAAAGAAAAAACACAGAAAAAGGTAAAAAATATTTAAAGACCGGACTAGTGCAACCAATAGACATATATACATCAAAAACATTTTTTTTTAAAAGATTGAAAAAAATGGGGCCGCCAGGATTCGAACCCTGGCTGGCTGAGATATGCATCAAGGGTCCAACCACCAGGCCATGACAGTAGTTCTGTCCATAACACAGACGCGGACCTTTTAACGTATTACTACGGGTAGTAATGGCGCACTCCCACAGATGCGCCATTAGAAAGCATTCTAATGGCGCACCGCCAGGGGGTGCGCCATTAGAAATCTTCCCCCTATAGCAATAGTCCCCCTGCCTCGGTGCCTCGTCTCAGCCAGCGTCTAATCCCTCCCCTGCCTCGTCTCACCCGCGCCCGACCACCACCGCCCCCGTGCTCGCCGTCCCCGGCCGTGCTCGCTGCCCCCGCCGCACCCGACCACCACCGCCCCCAACGCCCCCTCCCCTAGCCGAGCGCCTTCTCCCTCGCCGTCCCCCCTCTGCCCGCGCCCGCGCCCTCGACGTCCTCCCGCCCAAGCGCCCCCTCCCCCCGCGGCCCCGCCTGCGTCAACCTCGTGCTCGCCGTCCAACACCGCGCGGCCTGCCCAGGAGGACCGCCGCCGTCTTCCTCTTCGACTACGAGGACCCGGACGAGCTCGGACGCCCTCGAGCCATCCCTTCGACGCCCGCCGATTTCCTCCGCCTCGGCCACCATCGCCACCACTCGACGCCGAATTCGCGCCGCCTCGACTAGCTCCGGCTACCCCGAGTCGCCCTCGACCTCCCCGGTGAGCACCCGAGCCGCTTCCCCCTCTTCCCCCTCTTGATTTCCTTCTGATGTGTTCTAGGGTTGGGGGTTGGAGAATTTTGGACAAGGAAAGGGGGTTGGAGAATTAAGTAGCTAGGGTTGGGGGTTTGCAAGAGAAAAAATCATAGATCATGCAAGTTGAAGATCATGGAGAAGTAGCAATGCTTCTGTTTCTAGGTGGTGTCTTTTCTTTTAACTTAAGTGTGTAAGTGTTAAGTGTTAATAGTTGTTCATGAGAACAGCTCATGGAGACACGTGTGAGCTGTTCTCTGAAAAGGATTCAGAATTTCCGACACATCAATATTTGGTTAGTCAGGTCTCTCTAGTGCCAATTGCCAAATCATTTTCTTCTTTTTGTTTCTGGTGATTTGTACAAATATGTGGACATCAAGGATGAGTTGTTGAGACAGTTTACCGTCTCTTCGTTTCTTGTCCAATGGATAAGAGATCAGTGTTACTGAGCATTCTTTGTGGGCGACTTACTGTCCTGTAGAGTCGATATTTGGATGGCTTCGGTCTCTGCTACCCGGTCGTGAATACATAGTATGTTTTTGGGTTAGCAGCACTCTGGAAATCTTGCAACGTAATTGTATTATGCCTGAAAAGAAACATCACACTTTGGTTGCAAATTTGTAGCGTTGTTCTTTACAGCAGCAAATTTGTAATGTTGTTATTCGTTGTGTGTACGTTCTTACAATGCTTCAGTTGCCCTGTCTGCAATCCCTTCTGGGTGCTCTGTCCATCGCTGAGTTCAGTTTAGAAGATCTGTAAGCTGTTGGTAACACTGATCGTACTGCGGTTTGATGACATCTTCGCTATGTTTAACCTTCATCCGCTGCACTACACCTTCGTTCGGCTATTTTCGCTGAGTATGGAGATGCGGATCATTAGAGACAAGACCCCGGACATCGTGATAGTCGACCCCTTCTACATGCGTGCCAAGATCTTGGGCAGCGCTGGGGACCGGCAAGTCGCGAGTTCATACCTCGAAGGCGTCATTCTGGCGAACCCAGATAAGGATAACTTCCTCGTGACTTACTTTACCGAGTAAGTCATCCCCTCATCGCCCCGTAACATATGATTTCTTAGATTTCGATCGTTCTTTTTTTTTCTAACATTCCGTGTTTTGTGCAGTGACACACATTGCACACTCATCCTCTTAAGCCCGAAATATTCCATGGCCACGTATTTTGATTCGGACCGTCAGTCGAAGAAAGACTACACAAATATCAAGAAAGTTCTTGATGATGTTCTCCCCGGCTACGCCAGATCTGGAGGCACCTTCAACAGGCCAATTCGTAGGTACGGCAAGCACGTGTTCGCCCACACTACGACGTTCCCCTGCGTCAAGCAGCCGCCTGGCGGTCAGAAGGATGCCTACTACGCCCTCCATCACATGCGGGCGATCGTGCGGGACCATGATCACCTTCTGCTACCAAATAATCTCAAAGATTGGGCCGCAAGCTTGTCGGCAATCCAGGACACGGACATCAGACAAGAATTCTTTCGCATCCAGTCGGAGTTTGCGGAAATCATCCATCAAGATGTCCTTCGTACCTCGGGGCAGTTCTACCTTAGATATCAACCGTCCAACAGTGACATAGAAACAACGCTACAAATGCAGGCTGACAACGACCGCGATTTCATGACCATCACGATAGACGGCGGCTTCATCCACGCTCCGGTCCCTGAGTCGAGTCGAAAGTAGTGATGGTATGTAGTTCTGAAATATCGATTAGCTCTCTAGTTTGGACAGTCGTTCAACTTATATGTAATCGATGCTATTTATTAGTAGGACCACGAATCGTGCTATTAATGTGTTGCTTTTCTCTTCCGATCCTTTTGTTGCATACTTATATATTGCTTATGTATTGTCTGTGAATTGCTACTAACGTTTTGTTTGTCTAGTGCATAGAGATGCCGTCGTATGTCGTGTACAAGGGTAAGGTTCCCGGAGTCTACGACGACTGGGAGGAGTGTCGGAAACAGGTTTACCGTTTCAGCGGTAACAGTTACAAAGGGTACACCACTAGGGCGGAGGCGGAAGCTAGATACGCGCACTATCTAGCGGGAGAGAGGAGGGAGCGGAGGAGGAACCGGATGAAGACCAGTTTCATCGCGATGATGCTCATCGTGATGACCGCAGCTCTCTTCTATGTGATGGTAGTTTAGATGATCGATATCGACTTGTAATGTGGACAAACTCGCTACTCGCGGTCTAGCTCGAGACTTGTAAATGTTCTAACTTTGTTCGGTCTTTTGAATTCGGAGACTAGCTAATATGATGAATTGTATTCGGAGACTAATCTTCTATTGTATTCGATGAATCTGCTGTTGCTGTGTGGTGCTAGCTATATTCTGTCAAATAATATATTTTGTAACCTGTGAAAATATCAAAAACGAAAAAAAAAATAATCCCTAATATTCATACTAGTGGCGCACCACCACATAGTGCGCCATTAGTAAGCCAGAGCACACTAATGGCGCATCATCCACCAGTGCGCCATTAGTATGCCAAAGCACATGGGTAAATATGGCCCCTGGGAGGCATACTAATGGCGCACCGTGGGCTATACTAATGGCGCACTGCATGGTGCGCCATTAGTATACCAGATACTAATGGCGCACCAGTGGTGCGCCATTAGTAAAAAATTCTAATGGCGTGGTGCTAGTGGCGCACCTGTAGTGCGCCATTAGTAGCGAAAACAGGTGCGCCACTAGCACCCCTTTTCCTAGTAGTGGGAAGAATTAAAAAGAAATGTACATAAACAAGAAAAGGGGATGGGGGTGAGTTTTGCAAGGTGCATTACTCTTTCAGCTGCTTCATGTGTTTGCTGCTCGCCCTCGCATTACCGAAACGCTTGACAGTATCGTATAGACCAGTCTGCTCCCTGGTAGCCCTCAGTTCGGGCTGGCAATCATCAGCTACTGGTGCATGAACGACCCTCGCCTGCTTCACAGAACCAGGGGTTGCACTTCTGATGGCGTCATCATGCACTGAGTCAGCAGGGTCAGCGGACCTCGGTTTGCCCTGATTGCGCAAAGACCTCTTATAAATGGCATCCTGCTCAATCCTGCGGAAAGCTTCTTCAAGTGATGCCGAAATATCCTCTGTGGTTGCTGTTAAAAAAATGCACAACAAAATTAATGAACACACGCATAAAGTTGGCATCCAAAAAAGCAGTTATGTAATGAAATCAATATACTATGTTATTTTCAAGTTGGCATGCATATATTATGAAAATGACAACAACAAAGAATGGAGTTGACATGCAAAGTTGGGTATGAAAATGCCATGTGCAGCACATAATATGAGCGATCACAATTTCGAACATAGTGTTGCCACGTGAGATCATCAAATTCTGCCATGTATAATTAACTAAAAATGCCATCAGATAGTGAGAACAATGACCGTAGGAGATCGTTGTTAAAAACGGGATGAAAATATCAACAAAAAACTAGAGTTGCCATCCAAAATCAACTTCAAACGCCATGTACAACAAATAAGATTTGCCATGCAGTGTGAAACAAAGTTGCCATGCAGATAACAAAAAAAACAAAAATGAAACACACAGTTTACCTTGTACTATAGGCTCTGCAAACGTCACGGCCTTCCGGCCATCAATGATGGGTTGTGCCATCGTAGGGGCCATGCCTCCCGGAAAAGCAAAAGCAACCGGAATGGGATCAATTGGTGGTTCATCCTGACTGCGATCTATACCAAGGCTGCAACCTGGGGGGGGTGAAATCCATGGGGTGCCTCTCTTGCGGCTCAGACGGGTTCCGCATAAACTGATTAGCAGAATCTAGAGGTGAAAGATGAACAAACATATCACCATCAAATGTTGCACGAGAATCAGGCTTGTTGGTAGGACGAGCCGAGCTGTCGGTGATTTCAATCACATCCTTCTTCCCTATCTTCTTGTTAGGACTGTACGGTACGCCAACGTTGACAGGAATCTTGGAAGTTCGCAGATTCAAAATGGGGTCCTTCTGGGTCGTACGGGGCGCCGTCTGCTGTGTACGTGCAGCTCCGTCAGTAGAGTCCTGCTTACCCTGTGTGGCATCTCCGGAAGTCCCGACTTCCACCGTCTCCGATGGCTTTCTTTGCTCGACAGGTGGGAATAGAGTTGAAGCAGACACGAAACCCGTGTCAGTTCTGCTTTTAACAATCTCCACTGCAGCAGATGCCATTGTAGGATTCTTGCGAGGGCTGTGCCTAGGAGGCAGGCCAGCTCGCAAAACCTTTGCTGGAGCAGCCTGGGCAATGGGAGCTGATATAGGAGCTGTGCGGCGAACGTCGTCCGTGGATGTGCTTTGATCAGGAATTTCAGCAGCAGCACCATCTTTCGTGGGCATAGCAGTACCATCAGCCACACGCGTGGAATCCGTACCAGATGAGCGGGAATCTTCCTTGCTAAAGATGAGATCTGGAGCAGTGACTTCATCACTTGCCGAGCGGCTAGATGGGATAGTGGTAGCATCCCTCATTGACAGCAGCGTAGGCACAACCTCAGCAGTCCTGGCAGACACTGTCTCATCACTGCCAGACAGACGTGCCTCAGACATACCAATTGTTCCACTATTGGTGTGTACCTCTACAGCTGGCACAAATGGATGCTCAGGTGCGTCAGAGCTAGCAGCAGCATTTTGCGTGGCGGCAGCAGGTTTGTTAGCTGGCGGCACATGAATGTCGACATTGCCGGACGTCGCCAACTTCGAGTGAATGCGTTCTAATGGGGTCTTTGTTAGCAGCTGTGGTCGGGCGTGAAACGGTCTTCTTTACCCTGTAAAACATGTGGAACGAACAGATATTAGTGAAGAAAGGAAGCACGTATCAAATAAAAATGTGATCAACAGGAAAAACAAACTGCCATGTACGTGAACATAGAAATTCGTAGTTAACGTGGAAGAAGTAGCAAATGTATCACAAAGCATGGAGTTCAATCTGTTATGCAAGATAGTTGCCATGTGAGCAAGCTGTTATCTGCCATGTATGGTAGGTAGAAGTTGCCATGTTGGAACAGGTAGGGTTGCCATGGGCAGAATCATGGAGTTCAATCTGTCATGCAAGATGGTTGCCATGTGAGCAAGCTGTTATCTGCCATGTATGACAGGTCGAAATTGCCATGTTGGAACAGGTAGGGTTGCCATGGGCAGAATCTTGGAGGTCAAGGTGCGATGCATGATAGTTGCCATATGAGTAAGCTATTGTCTGCAATGTATGGCAGGTAGAAGTTGTCATGTTGGAACATGTATAGTTGCCATGGGAAGAATCATGATGTTCAATATGTCATGCATTATAGTTTCCATGTGAGTAAGGTATTATCTGCCATGTATGGCAGGTAGAAGTTGTCATGTTGGGACATGTAGAATTGACATGGGAAGAATAATGGAGTTCAATGTGTGATGCATGGTAGTTGCCATGTGAGTAAGGTATTATCTGCCATGTATGGCAGGTAAAAGTTCCATGTTGGGACATGTACAGTTGCCATGGGAAGAATAATGGAGTTCAGTGTGTGATGCATGATATTTGCCATGTGAGTAAGGTATTATCTGCCATTGTTGTCAGGTAGAAGTTGCCATATTGGGACATGAACAGTTGCCATGGGAAATGCAGTAAAGTTGACTATGGATCTGGAATGCATCAAACATACCGTACGATTAGCCATGATGCACATGCTACGAATGTCATGTGGTTTTTTCAGGAAAAAATGAACGCCACAACATGCGCTTGTTCAAATAACACTAAGATTAGGAGGGGACTACACAACAATTAGTAAAAAGGAAATCATACTTTTTGGTCTGTTTCCTCATGTCTTCAAGCACAACAGGATCACCGGTATTTGACAATGGCACACGAGGAGACGATCGAGTGGACGAAATGCCAACACCAGTGGGTACCCTTCTGTTCAGCCGGGCAGAAGTACGAGAGGGGGTGGGTGCCTGTTTCTGTTTACTTGCCCGGCCACCGACTGTCGACTCCCTGCAAACAGAAAAGCAAAGTAGAACAACCGAGTTAGATGAAGTAAATTGTGGCATGCAGCTCATAAAAAAATAAAAGCGTGTGATACGGCACAACAAACAAAAAACAAACCTCATCCTAGCAGCAACAGGATCAATCCTACGCTTCTTGCCATCAGGACCCTGAGCATCGTTCTCTGTAGTTCTACCCCTCTTTGAGGGAGAAACGCCCGCGTCATTCGCAGCAGTTGATGCATTGCCTCCCTTCGATGCAGTAACAACAGCAGGAGCCTTGACATTGGTTTTGCCAGGAGGAACTTGACGGGATTTCAACTGATTACTCACATGCTGCACATTCTCCGTGTCATCCTGGCCATCAGGGCCCCTTGCAGGGCCATCATGCATTCCACCAAAGTCAGCACCAAATGTGTCCTCCTGGGTATCAGGTAGCTCCTGAGAGCTGTTGTAATCGTACCGACCACGGCAACCACTTGGACGATGTGTGCGTTCTCCAGCGTAAGAGGTAAATTGCCTGACAACTTCATCAGCATCGGAACCGGTTAATGCTATCCAACCTTGAACCAACTTCCCAAGCAAACTAGTCATGCCGGATGCAAACTGTCCAACAAGATGTTCCACGGGAGCCCTGGCCTAAAATGACAGTAAGACGGTAAACAACTTCAGATACAGAAAAAGTGTTTAAAAGACAATTCGACAAGAAATTGCGAGAGATGAAAAGAACTCCCTTGGAAAAATAGTAATTAAAAACAGATGCAGCTGTAAAATACCTCAGGGGTGCATGATGGAGCTGAATGCACGTCCATCCACTTGGCGAAATTACTTGGACCACCGAACACACTGTAGTCAGTGGCATGCTTGGCCATCAACTGAAAAATGGGAGAGTTGCCATGTATTTTAGGTTTTACAACCCATTTTGGGAAAAGTAGTATGGATGGACAAACAACTTTTTTTTTAAATATTCAGTTGTTAGAAATATGCTCCAAATTAACGAATGCAAGAAGTACTATATCACTAACCTACAGTTTGCCATACGTGGTGTCCGTTATCCTGTCTGCAGCAAGCACAACTTTGACAGCTTCGGACGTCCAAGCGGACACAGCAAATTTGTGTGGGGGAGGCAGACCTCCTACCGCATCGAGATCGACGGTAGATAAATCAAGGCGATCGACGTACATGAGCTGACAAGAAAAAACACACAAAAAGAAAGACATTTTAGAATTCAAGGAGTGCCATTTTACGTATTGTAATGATTGCCATGTAACAGGTTCTAAAAAAGTCAAGCAGAAGTTGCCATGTGCGGACAGCTCAGTTTGTAGTACATGAAAAACTGGGCTTGCCGCAGCTGCAAAACTGCAGTTGCCATACATGATCTATTGCGTTTGCCGCATATTTTGCTACTGGAAAAAAACATACAATTATGATACAAGAAAAGAATGCCCCATGTATGATCTACTGCAGTTGCCATACATGATCTATTGCAGTTGCCATACATGATCTATTACAGTTGCCATATATGATCTATTGCAGTTGCCATACATGATCTATTGCAGTTGCCATATCAAGCTTGAATGCCCCATATATTATTATGTTTTATGCAGTGCCGATAAGAAAAGAATGAACACATGGTAAAAACACATAATGAGAACAAAACAAGAATACCATTAGGTGTAGGCGGCAGCCCTTCTGGTACATCTTGTTTGCAAGGGCGTCATGCAGGAAGTCAGCAATAAATTTGCACCAATTCATATTCTTCACATCATCAATTCTCGCCTGCAAAAAAAGCAAAATATTTGAAAAACATCAACACAGACGCAAGAAAACATAGTCAGTCATTACAGGAGAACAAAAAAAAGATGAAGAAGATTCACCAGGATAGGGAAGCATTTGTTGCTTGGCCGTAGCGAAGTGGTAGGCGCAAAGAAAGATGAAATCAAGTACATTAGAAGCTTCATCTTGAATACATCGCCGTGGGTTTTCATCTTCTCAAGCGAATCTGCTAGAACCGTCTTATTAGGCATGGTTGCCTCGCTAGGAAACAAACGAGGGAACAATTCTTGCTCAATGTCGTTGTTAGTCTCGTAAGGAACAATCAATTCCCCACGGGGTACACCTAATGTGCAGAAAACAGACTCCTCGTCCAAAGGGAGTCTTCCACGTCCAGGAATGACAAATTCCCTGGACGCAGGGTTATACATCATCCCAAGCCAATCATAGAGAGGGTTCACCAGATTTGGGCACAGGACATTCATCAAAGACTGCATCCCCATATCGCCAGCAGCATTCTTCTGGTCAGCACTGAAGCCCTTGGTCAGTAAAGTCAGCCGTTCTTGAGAAGCCCTATTGCGCCGCGTAGTTTTCCTCTTCTGCCAAAAAAAAAGAAGAAGCACGGTTACTCTTGGCAAGTTCAAGAAATGAATGGAAAACGTGCATATCACACAATAAAACATTTTTTGGGGAAGGGGCGGGGAGGGGGACGAGTGAAGAACCTCATCACCGTCTTTCCCGGGAGCATCCGCACGTTGCCGTGGGAGTGGCTCCACGAAGTCATCGTCGTCGTCTTGCTGGTCAACGCGAACCATTATGCTGTGTTAAGAACAAAGCACACATGAGTACGCACCTAAAAGAGAAAGGTACATGATGAAAGACATGCAGAAGCAAGATCCAAACAAAAAAGCAAAAGGAAACTGCCATGTTAGACAGACATACAGATGGCAACTGCTTTGATCAAACAAAGACCAACTAGCACATTTTGATAACTAAAGCATTGCTATAAAATCTGATGTGTTTGCCAGCTGCTACATAAAGTGCATTAGACATTTGCCGTGCAGCACTACCAAAAGCAGAGGCAGAAAAGTGTGTTGCGTGCAAAAGAATGAGTTGCCACCTGCAAACTGTATATAGTATAGGGGAATTGCCATGTAACAATGGGAGTGAATGGCAAGAAAAACATGTTAAGTATTCTGTGACCACAACAGATAGTTCACACACATGAATCAGTGAACACAGAGCATGGCCACTGATATGTTAGCTTGAACAGCCAGTTGCCACAAACCAATAAAGCACGACGGGAAAATGTACATAAACCAACAAGACCGCATCAACCATCTCGTTTACAAACGGAGTTGACGCAAATGGCAAATGAAGTCTAGATGAGTACCAATTTGTTGCCATATGATTAACTGAATAGCAGGTACGAAATTGCCATGTTCTCATGAATTAGTGGAAAAGCAAATGGCAACTGACAGTGTGAGTTCAACTGATCAGTTGCCATGAACATAACAAACATATGGCAAATGTGTGCATAAACCAGTAGCCTAAAAATTGCCATGTTCTCATGAATCAGTGGAAAAGCGAATGGCAACTGACATTGTGAGTTCAACTGATCAGTTGCCATGAACATATCAAAACATATGGCAATATGTGCATAAACCAGAAGTCTAAAATTGCCATGTTCTCATGAATCAGTGGAAAAGCGAATGGCAACTGACAGTGTGAGTTCAACTGATCAGTTGCCATGTACATAACAAACGTTGGGGCAATCTGTGCATAAACCAGTAGGCTAAACTGCCAAGTTTATAGAGAACAACATGGCAAACAAGTCAGTTTGAAGGAAAACAAACCTACATTGCTTTGCACAACCAAATGTCTGGAAATGTAGATCTAGGTATCATACCATGCTCTTAGGCACGAGCATCGGCACTAAAAACTCCTAAAAATTGCGAAAATCGTTGCGTGCAACCCCGTGAAGTAAGAAAATCAGAGCAGAAAACTGGGCGGATCTACTCTGTGAGAACAGAAACTGTACCGCGCGAGGAACACCGAGCATCACCGGTGTGGCCTTAATCTCGGCGGGGAACGAACTAGAAACTGACGGCCTGACGGCACATTTGCTACTCCCCTCGTCGACGGGGAATCGACCCCGAGAACCACGCGAATCTCGCCGGAGGGGAGGGTGGGGTGGGGGGCGGATGAGCGGGCGGGATGCGACAGATTCATACCAGGGGAGTAGCCGACGCCCTACCTGCGCGCGGTGACTGAACCGCGACGACGTTCCGGTTGGTGGAACACCACCGACGGCGACGAAACACCGGTCGTCTGCTCGTCCGCCGCCGCCGCCCCTTCTCCTATGCTCTGCCTCCGCCGCCCCTTCTCCTCTGCTCTGCCTCCGCCTAGAAACTGCCAGATGAAGGGAGATGAAATGGGATGGGGATGAATGAGGCGGGAATGGGGAAGGATTCTGGAAGAAGAGAATAAGAGGGGAGGAGCGCGTGCGGGGCGTGCGGGTGCAACAGCGGAACCGCCGCACTCCGAGAAAGAACGGGCGTGTGGGCGAGGTGGGGTAACGTCCACACATCAGCCGGATCCTACGTGGCAACAAAAACCAAACACTGCATGCCAAGATTCGTGCAAGTGCACATCGACGGCGATCAATGCGTGTGGGCGTGATGCAAACGCCCACACGTGTGGGCGTTATCTTTTTCCTATTTTATTTTTTGCATTGGAAGTAACAGATACCTCCTACCATAAAGAAGGTAGTACGAGATACATTGCCCATATTGCCATCACATGTGAGGAATAAACCTGATTTTCGTTACCATGTTTACCATAGACAGATTCCATGCCATCCATCCATGTTGTGTATATATACTGATGCCGTATGACATGATATGACCAAACAAACATAACCGAGAAATCAAGAAGTAGGCGAACGCCGTCCTCTGTCAGTCGACCGAGCAAGGCGATGGCAACCAACAGCCTTCGTGTTTTCCTAGTTTTCCTGGCCGTGAAGGTCTGCCTGCTAGTGGTGACGATGATGGCGGCATCGTCGACGGTACATGCCAGACCCGAGCCTTCCAAGCCGTCGATCTGCTGCCTCAACAACCCCAGGTGCTGCATGCCCAACGAAGTCGCCATGGCATTCGCCAGCAAGCTTTGATCCGTTGCTTCAGCCGACCTCCTCCCACAACAGTAATAATCCAGCAAAGATTTATGTGCGGAATGTCAACACATGTCTCCATCGTGGCTTGTGTCCGCGTAGTTTAAATGAATTCTAGCGTTGCTGTATCTTCGTACCTTGTTGGTTACGTAGCTAATAAAATTGGAGGAGCTTTCTATGATTCCACTTGCTTTTTATTGTGCGTATTTTCTAGTTTCAATTATATTTTTGGCCTCTTTAGGAGTAAATGTGACAATTTCCGATGAGTGTTTCTAACTTTTATCAAGAAATAATTACGTCCAAATTAATCAAATTACACCTGAGTGTCCCCATAAAACAAATTACAACTGACGTCCAAATTAACCAAATGTGACAAAAACCTATGACAGCCGTCAGATCCGATTTCTTATTGCTCCACCCTTTAGTCAACGCACGCGATCGAAAAAAAAGGAGTCCCCCGCCGGCCACCGTGTTAGTCCCCCCGCATCCCAGGCTTGCCGGCGACCCGAGCCGCTCGTCGCCGCCATCGGCCACCATGTCCCCCAGAAAAAAAATCTCAACAAAACAAAACTCCATTGGTTTGCCGGCAGGAGCAGAAAACACACACCGGTTCCAGCAAAACAGCCCGCAGGATGCAACATCCCTCTCTAGTTCGCTGCTCCTGCCGTAGTTGGTTCCAACAAAATTGGACGCCGATTCCAGCAAAAATTTTGCGCTGGTTCTAGCTTCGCCCATTTCATAGCTCCCCTGGCATATCTGGCATGAGGGAAAAAACGAAAAGGCGTGGTAGCTCCCGGGGGTCCCGACCCCCGGTTATCCTATACGTTCGGTCTTGCTGAGATTCGTGCGGTGCTGTGTTGAACCGCAGGTCATTTGCAGTAGTTGCATGCTTATCTAGGTCACTGTTCCAAACAGGTTGGTCAGGCCATGTGCTGTAGACCCCTCACCAGTCAACTCAAATAACTGGATCTTTCTCTCTCCACTGAACTTTGCACTCTCTCTCTCTCTCCGTGCATGTAGCTTGTGAAACACCTCTTAAAAAACTCCTCAAAAAGCTTTGCATGGGCAGTTCTCTCTCTCTCTCTCGACTTTTGCATTAGATTTCTGGCAACCTTGGCATGCTGCATGCTGTCTCTCCTCGTGTCGCTGTTCCCTCTTTGTTCCTGGCACAATTGTTCCGGGTATGGACTGGTCGAGCTAGCTGGAACTCGATGAATTTTCTGCTATAAACAGTGATGGGACGGGACGACAAAGCACCACCTGACAAAAAAAGAGTAATAGTGACCGAATGGTGTGACAGGTGAGGCAGAGCAGGGTCCGATTTCCATCTTGAAATATTTTACTACTGCCTTGTTTACTGTTCACATAGGCCTGCAAATACATTAGCCGTGCAGAACAAGCACAGATCGCCAAGTTTGGCCAGTGTGGATCGACGGCAAGTTAAGCGGGAGCCCCGACCCCCGGGACCTAAAAATCCTGTCTCGGGAAAAAATGGCCGCTGGTGTCGCGAGTTCCGCTGGTCCCAGCAGAATAATTCACTGTCCCAGCAAAGTAATTCGCTGGTTCTAGCAAAAAGGTGGATCCAATAAAAATCAAAGAGACAGGGTGGTAGCAAAAATCAAAGATGGTGGCAATAAAAACAAAGGGCGGCGGTAGCAAAAATTTGGGACTGGTTTCAGCAAAAATAAAAAAAGGCGGTAGAAAATATATATTAAAAAACTGGTAGCAAAAATCATAGACGGTGGCAACAAAATATGGAGCTGCTTCAGCAAAAAACACCCGCAATTACAGATCCTAGCAAAAACAGTCGTTGATTCCAGCAAAACAAAACCCCTGTTGTAGCAAAAATTGCCGCTGATTGCAGCTCGCGCCGAGGCTGGTTCAAGCAACTCCGGTGTGGTGCATTGCTTGCAGCGGCGACGGTGGCGGCGCACCCCTTGGTACAACTGGAGCAACAAAGGCGTGGTGCGCGGCTGGATAGCTCGCAGCGGTCATGGCGGTGGTGCTGGTACAGCTCGCGGCGGCGGCATGTCACAATGAGCTATCGACGCACGCGATGAGTTGTGGTTCTCTGGTGTGCTGTTGACGCAACGCGGGGCTGGTGCTGCGGCTGTCGCTCGTGAGCTGCTGGCAGGTGGTTCATTACCGCGGAGATGGATGGGAATGTACCAGCGAGAGAGAAGAGGAACAAGAATGATTGAACGAGAATGAATGGGAAGATATACTACCGCGTGAGAAGACAAGGGAACAGGAAAGAAAAGTGGTGCAAGGGCCCCATTGCACGTGACGCCCGCATGCGACCGGCCGGAATCGTGGCCGGTCGACCGGGTGGGAACGTTTCCCTAATTCAATCACGCATGTACAATTCTCACACCTAGTATCTCTTTATTTTTTTTAAACGCAGCATATCTCTTTCCTAACTAGCTTAATCACGTTTTTTTCCTCAAAAAAGAACCCACACGGTACAAAATCCCACACCTATCTCTTTCCTTCTTTTTTAAAACGCCACCTATCTCTTCCCTAACTAGCTCAATCACGTTTTTTCCCTAAAAAAAATCATCACGCAAGTACAAATCCCACACTCCTATCTCTTTCACTTTTCTTGGCTGATTGCTGATGGGATCACGTGAGCTGATGATTACAAACATTGGCCTTTGGAGCCGTGCTTGGGACAGAACGGCCATGGATCGTATGTTGCATCGCAGTCTAGGTTGTACGCACCATGCAATAGATTGGTGGATCTGAACTTCTGAAGTGGGCGCCAAGACCGCACTGCCCTCTGTGCGAGAGGAAGAAGTAGCAGTTATAACAGTCAGCTGACGGGAGATGGCAGCAGGGTGATGTGGGCAGAGCTGACAAAACCATAGCGATTGAACATGAGTAGACGATGGTGGGCATGTCATGGCGTGGGTAGACGAGCTCGTGGCAATGGCCTTGATGATGCTACCTTCACTAGTAGAAAACAGGGCTTTGGTCCAGGCCAGATAAGTGCATTAGTCCCGGTCGTGTTACGAACCGGGACTAATGGGTGCATCAGTCCCGGTTCGTGAGGCTAGGACGCCGGTCGGGCCTCTGCAGACACCAGTCCCGGTTCGTCTGACCCCTGTAGTCCCGGTTCCAGACACGAACCGGGACTAAAGGTCCTCGCTCCTAGCGCAGCCCCTTTAGTCCCGGTTGGTGGCTGGAACCGGGACTAAAGGGCAGTCTTCTATCCCGGTTCTAGCCACCAACCGGGACTAAAGAGATGCCTATATATATGCTTGCCCCTGCCCGCTCACTCCTCTGTTTTTTGGCCGGCCGGCGTGTGGGAGGTGTGTGCTGCTCCGCTCTCACCTCCTATGCACACGAGGTGTTCGATGAAATGTCCGAGCCACGCTTAAGCTTTCTCCTCTCCAAGCTCGACCTCCAAGCTCCATTTTTCCCAAGAATTGTCTAGGTTTGGCGGTCCGTCCCGTCCCGTCCCCGTCCTCACCGTCGTCGATCGCCCGCGCCGATCTCGTCGCCGACACCACCGTGGTGAGCCTCTTGTTCTTATCTTCTTTTTAAAATAAATTTTTTTACTTGTATGATTTACATAGATACTTGTATAAATTTCTTGCTTTTATTATTGTTTGTTATTATATAGTGCCATGGTTTTGGTATCCGCCCCCGTCGGCCCTCGTACGGTCTATGATTCGGATGTGGTATATTATCTTTTATAACTATTTGTTTCATTTAGTGTTTATGACAATTATGCCGACCAACGTGACATAGATGTTTTTATCTAGGAGGTATGTGAACCGGAAATTCCAACCGACCCTCTTGTCGAGAGGTTAAATTTAGTTGAAAAAGAAAACGAGTATTTGAAAGAAAAATTGAAAATAATTGAGGAGGAGAAGATGAAATTGGAGTTGCATGTTGCCGATGTCGTCGATGACCACAAGATCAAGATGGATGCAATGCGCTTGAAGATTAGAAAGTTAAGAAAATATGCCATTGATAATGAGGCTTGGTATCATTATGTTGTTGGATCAATTGTTACCTTAGTTGCGATTATGATCGCATTTGTTGTTGCATTTAAATGGTTTATATAGTTGTATGTTAGTTTCAATATATGTTTTAATTAGATGCTCTAGAGAGCTGTATGTTGTTCTATGAGAACTATGTATGAACTTTATGTATTTATTTTTTCATTAATAACATTTGATCACTACTGTACTTTGGTTTTAATGTGATGATGAACTTGTATTAATTTGGTCACTTCTCTATTCATGATGTTCTGTAATGGTTTTTGATACACTTAATTATATAATGCACGCAGATGAACCGGCAATGGATGTACGGTGACCGACGCACCTCCGAGTACATTGTGGGCCTGCATAAATTTCTCGAAGTGGCTGAGGCAAACAAGCAGAATGGTTTTATGTATGGTCCATGTACTGTCTGTGAGAATACGAAGGATTACTCTAACTCGAAAACCCTTCACTCCCACCTGCTTGAGAAGGGTTTCATGCCACACTATAATGTTTGGACCAAGCACGGAGAAAGAGGGGTTATGATGGAAGACAACGAAGAAGAAGAGAATGATGACAGCTATCCTGTGTTCCCTGAATACTGTGATACTGCAACGGGGAAAGCTGAAGATCAAGAGGCACCAGACGATGTGCCCGATGATGATCTTCGCCGGGTCATAGTTGATGCGAAAGTGAAAGGGAGAAGTTGAAGTTCGATCGCATGTTAGAGGATCACAAAAAAGGGTTGTACCCAAACTACGAAGATGACAACAGAAAGCTCGGTATGACACTGGAATTGCTGCAATGGAAGGCAGACAATGGTGTATCTGACAATGGATTTGGTTCGCTACAGAAAATAATGAAGAAGAAGCTTCCAAAATTTTTGGAGTAAAAATAAGTTTAAAAAATGAAATCCCTTTGTAAAAGATGAGTTTTCGTCCGAAACCCTGATACTTCGAAAGAGATTGTCCAGTTTGTACACGAAGTGCATCTAGTTTTTCCCGTAACCCTCTCAACTTTTTAGCACATGCTATGTGGGTGAAATTATGACACCATGCCAAGTTTCAACCTTTTCAGAGTTCATTTGTAGTGCTTGTCAATTTCAAGGTCATTTAGCTCAAAATAAATCATTAAATGCATGAAAAATAGCAAATGAAGTCACAAAAGGGTTGAAAATTGATGATGTGGCTTTGAATGGTGCATTTTGAACATACAAAAATTCTGGAGTTAAAATAAGTAAAAAAAATGAAAAACCCTTTGTAGTAGATGAGTTTTCGTCCCAAACCCTGATACTTCGAAAGAGATTGTCCAGTTTGTACACGAAGTGTATCCAGTTTTTGCCGTAACCCTCTCAACTTTTTAGCACATGCTATGTGGGTGAAATTATGACACCATGCCAAGTTTCAACCTTTTCAGAGTTCATTTGTAGTGCTTGTCAATTTCAGGGTCATTTAGCTCAAAATAAATCATTAAGTGCATGAAAAATAGCAAATGAAGTCACAAAAGGGTTGAAAATTGATGATGTGGCTTTGAATAGTGCATTTTGAACACACAAAAATTCTGGAGTTAAAATAAGTTAAAAAAATGAAATCCCTTTGTATTAGATGAGTTTTTGTCCGAAACCCTGATTCTTCGAAAGAGATTGTCCAGTTTGTACACGAAGTGCATCCAGTTTTTCCCGTAACCGTCTCAACATTTTAGCACATTCTATGTGGGTGAAATTATGATACCATGCCAACTTTCAACCTTTTCAGAGTTCATTTGTAGTGCTTGTCAATTTCAGGGTCATTTAGCTCAAAATAAATCATTAAATGCATGAAAAATAGCAAATGAAGACACAAAAGGGTTGAAAATTGATGATGTGGCTTTGAATGGTGCATTTTGAACACACAAAAATTCTGGAGTTAAAATAATTTTTAAAAAAAATGAAATCCCTTTGTAGTAGATGAGTTTTCGTCCGAAACCCTGATACTTCGAAAGAGATTGTCCAGTTTGTACACGAAGTTCATCCAGTTTTTCCCGTAACCCTCTCAATTTTTTAACACATGGTATGTGGGTGAAATTATGACACCATGCCAAGTTTCAACCTTTTCATTGTTCATTTGTAGTGCTTGTCAATTTCAGGGTCATTTAGCTCAAAATAAATCATTAAATGCATGAAAAATAGCAAATGAAGTCACAAAAGGGTTGAAAATTGATGATGTGGCTTTGAATGGTGCATTTTGAACACACAAAAATTCTGGAGTTAAAATAAGTTAAAAAAATGAAATCCCTTTGTAATAGATGAGTTTTCGTCCGAAACCCAGATACTTCAAAAGAGATTGTCCAGTTTGTACACGAAGTGCATCCAGTTTTTCTCGTAACCCTCTCAACTTTTTAGCACATGCTATGTGGGTGAAATTATGACACCATGCCAAGCTTCAACCTTTTCAGAGTTCATTTGTTGTGCTTGTCAATTTCAGGGTCATTTAGCTCAAAGAATGAACTAATAGCAAAAAGAATGAACTAAAAAGCTTTTATAAAACTCTAATAGCAAAAAGAATGAACTAAAAAGAATCAATTACAATATTTTGTTATGATCAACTAAAACAAAACTATAATTTTCTTCAATAGCAAAAAGAATCAACTAAAAAGCTTTTATAAACCTCTAGTTATTATCAAAATAATATTAACTTAAAATTATATAAAATTTATGCAACTAAAATTATCAAAGTGTTTTTTGTTAATAACTTTAATAGCAAAAGGAATTTTCATAAAGTATTTTTTGTTAAAAACTTTAATAGCAAACTAAAATAACATAAAAAATAAAAAAATGCCGCCTACTAGGCCACCACGGCCTGCATACGACTAGAAACCCATCTGTACATGGGCCAGGATACAGGCCCGCAGGCCCAGCAGGCCGAACATGGCAGAGACAAAGGTTAAGCATGTACTGCGTGCATTAGAGAGAAGCTCCATAGCTCAGGCGCAGCGCGGCTTATAAACCAGTGTGGGCGCCTCTCAACTAGCGAGGTGGGACTAAACTTTTGGCTACGACAGCACCAGCCCTTTAGTCCCGGTTGGTGGCTCCAACCGGGACTAAAGGCCCCCCTTTAGTCTCGGTTGGTGGCTCCAACCGGGACTAAAGGGCTGGGCTTCCCGCCCTTTGGGCTGCTGAAATTCACCTTTAGTCCCAGTTGGAGCCACCAACCGGGACTAAAGGTCTCTGTATATAAGGAGCACTTAGGAAAATTTCCAAAAGCCATCTGCAGTTCCCCCGACGACGCCGAAGACCACCTCGACGCTGCCAGGCTGCCCGAGCTCGCTGTCGCCTCTGAGCCGTCCCCGAGCCCGCTACTCGTCGCCGGACCTCCTCGCCCTTCTCCCCGAGCCCGCTCCTCGTCGCCGCCCCCAACTCCGTCCCCGAGCCCTGCCCGACGCCGTCGCCTCCGAGCCGTCCCCGAGCCCGCTCCTCGTTGCCGGACCTCCCCGCCGTCCTCGTCACCGGACCTCCTAGCCGTCCTCCCCAAGCCCGCTCCTCGTCTCCGCCCCCCGACGCCGTCCTCGAGCCCTCCCCTGACAGTGGTAAACAATGCACATCAAGTGTATGATGAAATGCTAGAGGGCTCTAGGAATTTTAGGAATTTTTGAGAATTTTTGTGGTGAGGTGTTGATGCACAAAAGAGAGTCTGGCAAAGTTTTAGAATTTTTGGAGCAATTTAAACTGGGCTTTGACCATGGAGTTCGAATCTGGTCCAAATTTGAACTGAATGAAATTTGAAAAATTTGAACTATGGAACCAAATGTTTTTGGTGGAATGGCTTGTGGGTACTGTCAAATAGATGGAGTAATTTTTATGGGTACAAAAGAATTGGGGAGAATATAGCTCCTTTGCAAATCAAAGAACAATTTTTTTGCATTAGAGTTCATTTTGTCTTTGCTATGTTTCTGCCATGCCATGCGATGTTTGTTGCATCAAATATGTATGAGATGTTAGATGGATAGATAGATATGTTTAGATGGATGGATGATCATTTTGTCTTTAGAGTTTATTTAGAGTTCATTTTGATGTTCATTGAAGAAATTTTTGTTGTGGCAAAGTTATGAAATTTAGAGCTTTTGACCTTAATTATATGGTAAAGTTGTGGCAAACTTTAGGAATGTTGTGGCATATACTCTACTCTGCTCAAGATCGATGGATGGATGGATGTATATATATAGAAAATGTTGATATGATGATTTTTTTTTGTTCATAGAATTTTTTATGTTCATTGAATTTTTTTGTCATGTATGTATGTATGTATGTATAGATGGATGGATTGATGTATATAGAAAATGTTCATATGTAGAGTAAAACACTTATATGAAGTGTCTCCATTAGAACTATATTAGTGATAATATTCGATGCTCCATTAACTGGGTTATTCGAGATGTATTAGTGATATTATATGATAATATTATATGAAGAGTCCTCGACGATGGCCGATGATATTATATGTATTTGTGATATTATATGATGATCTTGCTAAAAAATTTGCCGTCGACTTTTAATCTTATAATCTTGAACACAGGAAATGTCGACGTCGTGTGACGACGATAGGATTCCTCCGTGCCCTTTGTGCTGAGATGACAAGGGTATATGCGACCTTTGTCCTCACCTAGACAACGGTACATCCTTCACCATCAAGCTAACGGAAGAATTTAGTATTATTATGGTATGTCTAGACGGCATGTATTTTTTTGTTAATATAGTATGACGTGTGTTTTTTGCTTTAATTAACCTTTAATCTACTTTTGTACAATTCGACTAGTGCGTTCCCTGCCATGCAAGATTCGCTGTGTTGGACAAGTTCCATTTCAAAGAGAAGGGTAGTACAAAGCCTAAGATAGCTCACCTAAGAACGGAGCATTACACTTTTGTTGTTAAGGTCCAAAATAACAAAGATCACACATATTTTGGTTGTTCTAATTGGAGAGCATTTTGCAAAGCGTGTGGATTGGATAAGGACATGAACATTACCTTCGATCTTGGTAATGATGATGTTCGTGATAATAATATAGAAATTTGGGTGCATGCGGAGGATGACTTGATTCCAGTTCTACCTCCAGGTGCGTTTGTCAACAGATTTGTTAGGTAATTTATATTGATTATTGAAAAGTATTTGGTACTCATCCCGACTAAATTTCTTTATTTTTTATTATTGGCTTATTTCCATGCTACAAGAACTACCCGACAGATAATAGATCGCACCTACTACAGTTATGACTCCGAGCTTACTTGGTTGGAGAAAAATCATCTGATATCATTCATTCGTGATGTTGAGTATCATGCTAAATATTACAAGACTGGCAACATTTATCATGGATATGTACCACTAGTGCACAGTTGAACCGTTATAACATCACTTCAGACAACTTTGTAAGATTTTTTTATCATTGCGTCACTAGTCCATCTTTTTCATACATTGTTCTTAAGCAAAACAAGTTTGCTAACTATGTTATTATTTCTAATGTTCTTCAACAGGTACTTCCCCCAGAGACCGTGCCTAAATGGATGTTTAAAAATTGTGATTTGCAAATGGTTAGCTTACGGCCACTCCCGATTAATTACAATGGTAAATACATGATATCTCAAAGTGAAGAAACCCTGAAAATCAAAGGATGGGGAAATGCAATACAAGCATCCACGCTACCACTTGGAGAGGAATACTTGCGCATCCCACAAGTTGGAGATAGGTTGATATGTGTTCTTCAATGGGGAGATGTCGGAGTTCGCATTTATTATGCTATTTTAGCTAAGAGAGGAGAGCGGTAGTTAGTACGTTTCAACCTTGTGAGATAACTACAATGATGAGGATCAGAGTTGATTAAGATGATGATGAATTGTTGGATGTTGAATGATGATGAGTTGATTAAGATGATGATGATGAGTTGTTATATGACATATACCGGTACAAATTAGATGGATGGAGTAGACCAAGTTGAATTAGAGGAAAATGCGACATCGTATTTTCCTCTAATTAATTCAACTTGGTCTATTGCATCCATCTAATTTGTACTGATGTTGGATGTTGTTCTTTCATAATTTATACTGATATTGTATATTAATATGTGTAACCGCGTGAAAATACAATATAAATATACAAGAAAATGAAAACACAAAATGAAACACGGTCCTTTCCACACACAAAAAAAAACCAACGCTTACTGGTGCTGACGCGTGGCTGCCTTTTAGTCCCGGTTGGTGTTACCAACTGGGACTAGATGTCCTCCTGCCTGGGCGCCCGACAGCGGCCACGTGTAGCCCCTTGAGGCCTGGTTCGTAACCCACCCGGAACTAAAAGTGAGGGCCTTTAGTCCCGATTGATTTGTCCCGATTGGAGAACCGGGACTAAAGGCCCTTCAAAACCGGGACTAATGGCCCATTTTCTACTAGTGCTCATCTACAATGTGGCCAAACTATTCAAGCCTCCTCATCTCCAAAAGTGCTGTTCTAATCCCGAGCTCATGTGAGCTCGGGTGAACAGTAAAATCAAAATAAAATGAAAAAATTCAAAAAATTCTGAATTTTTTTGTGTAAAACTTTAACAAATGTTTTGATAGCTCACAAAATTTCAGTGCCAGATGACATTCGTGTAAAACGTGGCAAAAAAAACAAAATTGATGCTCCAAAATGCGTTTGAAAATAACATTTTTGGAGCATCTGTTTTTTTTGCCACATTTTACATGAATGTCATCTGGTGATGAAATTTTGCAAGCTATCAAAACATTTGTCAAAGTTTCATATAAAAAAATTCAGATTTTTTTTAATTTGTTTTGATATTTTTTTCGATTTTACTGTTCACCCGAGCTCACATGAGATCGGGATCATAACAGCCGCTTCCCCTCATCTCCCCATCTTTCCATGGTAAGCTGATACAATCATGAGTCTTCATCCACGACCTGGCATGTCTCCTCCTCCGGTCCTTACCGAGCTAGCATGTTCTTACTGTTGATCTATATTTCCCATCATCGGGGCCCCTTGCACAGATGTTGCGCTGCTCACCAAAAAATTCTGCTGGCCGTTAACGAAGGCAGACGATAACTGCACTCACCGAGGCAGACAACCAAAACCAATATTGATTGTGGACCATGCAGCCCAAGGTAATCACGTTCCTCTCTTCTTGCATTCTCAAAACAACAGTCATGATTGATCTTTCCACTACCAGAGGCCATATGTGATTAAGGCTATTGTGCTGATGGATAGGAAGATAGAGATGCCATGTGGGTATCGTGCTAATGACTAGGAAGGTTGAGAAAGCCTGTATACAACAAGAAAGTAACATATTAATTTGCAAGTAGTTATTACATACGCCGACAACAAGCGTCCAGCAGTTTGGGACAAAGGGAATAAGTTTATAATTTGTAATCTATTATTCATTAGTTGATCTATGCTATCCATCACATGACTGATTTATGCCAATGCCGTCCGCAAAATGATTGGTCCCGGTGTTAATGATTCCATGCAAGAATAGATCGGTTGTAATATACTCTCCATGAACTTTAATGTGTTTTTCTCTAATGGTTCCTCATAGATTTAGTTGGCAGTATATCCTTATGTTCATTAATTAATGTCACTCATCCAATATGCCTTTTCAGATCCAAGTACATTGCCGCAGACCTTCCGTTGTGGTTTAGAAGCTTCATTGTCATGGATGGAAATAGCATAAAGGAGTGATATGTTTAAAACCGATGACCCAGTTGCTTATTAAAATGATCAATACATTTTTTGTCACTACAGATTGTCACACAATAATTTATATATCGTCCATGAGGAATGTTGACATATACTATTTGTTAATGACTAGGAATGAGGAATGTTGACATATACTATTTGTTACCTTCTAAACAAAATGTTTTAGAGCTGAAGAAGATGCACCGTATGGTGGATAAATTTCTCATTTGCAAATCATTTATCCTACATTATTAGCATGTGAGTTTCTCCTAGTTAGTTGATATCTTACAATCCAATAATTTTACAGTGCACAGGCACATCTTTCTAAATGACAATACAGCATTGCAGGACAGCTGATTGAAATGGTGATGTCTTTTTCTTAGGTTTAGCTCTAAAACATTGTGGGGGTGTGAAATAGCACTCTCTATGAGGAATGTAAGGTAACACTGCTAAATGGTGCTTTTGTTGACTTTAATTTCTTATTCTATGATTGTTCTTATTGGACAAACTGTGTTTGATATATATCCAATGGCGTTAGAAACATTCAGTACAATCTATCATTGTTGATATAATTTATTGCCTTGTATTCAGTTTGTATGTCAGGTGGACCTCTATTAGTTCATATTTTTAGTTGATGCATAAGGTTGTAAACTTACTATCTAAGATTGGTGTTCAACGTTTTTATATGTTGATGTTCTGTAAAACTCAACATCTAAACCCTATCAATGTCAACTTTTATATCTGATAGAATATATAATTCATTAGTTTGCCACATCCTGGACCCTATAACTATGGCCCATAAGGTTGTTGTTACTATTGCAAAAATTACACACTATAGTCATCAGTTACAATATGCATATTATCTTCTATTCTATTGAAGGCTCATTTCATCTGAAAATATGCAAAGCCTTTCTTTTAGCTTTGCTTCATTATCTCACTAAAGTTATTTGTCATACTTTACCTGAGGAAATAAGTTCTTGATGGGTGCATCTCTGCATTTTTTTATGCTGAAGTGAGAATCTTATTCTTCTCGGTTGAATCTCTAGCTAATTTGCTCTACTTGCACTGATGCAAAAAAAATTATTGAGAGGCCAGGATGTACCGGTCAAAATATCAGGGAAATTGTTTTCTTCACCACACAGTTTGGGATGTATTATTAAGAGATGGTCCTTTAATGTATCTAAGTGATAAACTTAGTATTTTTCTTGACTTGGTTTTTTTAAATGAAAATATGAAAATACAGAAAATGAAATGATAAGTTATCATGTTATGGAGTGGTATCTTTGAAGCATATGGTGATTGCACTAAAGTATATAGTTCTTTAAGTTATACAATTTACATTTACTCTCCTAAGAAGAAGTTTTTAGTAATATCATGGCCATATAAATTTATCAACATGGTTTACATGTTTCCTAACTAGCTCAATCACGTTTTCCCCCTAAAAAAATCATCATGCAAGTACAAATCCGACACCCCTATCTCTTTCCTTTTTCTTCGCTGATTGCTGATGGGATCACGTGAGCTGATGATTACAAACGTTGGCCTTTGGAGCCGTGCTTGGGACAGAACGGCCATGGATCTCATGTTGCATCGCAGTCTAGGTTGTATGCACCATGCAATAGATTGGTGGATCTAAAATTCTGAAGTGGGCGCCAAGACCGTGCTGCCCTCTGTGCCGGAGGAAGAAGAGGCGGCACCGGCCATGGGGAAGAAGTGTCAGAACCCGAACTATTTCATGGAATTTATCGAGAGATGCGCCCCTGATTTGGAGGCGATCTACGTGGTGTTCGGGGAAGAAGACACTAGAAACCCTAGACTAATTTAGCTAGAAGAAATGGGAAATAGTTTTCTTCTTGCTTTACTCCTCTCAAAGTTCGGCTTATAACATGCCAGCTCGGTTACAGGTAAAAGGAAATGACCACACTGGTCAGTACAATTTGAAATTTGAATTACATTGGTAATCACACTCACATCACTATACTACATCTGAGCCGTTCACCTTTCTTTTACCACTCTCTTCTGGTCTGTTCGATAACTGACGAAACATTGCCTTCTCTTTTTGACAGTAGCTTTAGTCGTCTTTAGTTATCTTCAGGTCCTAGCAATACCCCCTCTTAAAGTGATGCTTTCCCACGAGTAGCTCGAGGTATGTGAGGAGAACGGGTTGGAGGTGGAGCAAACTCCGGAAACATAGCTTGGAGGAATGGCAGGTCTTCCCAGGTCGCCTGTGTAGGAGCAAGGTTCTCCTACTGTACCAGCCATTGTGCAACTGGAGTTTGGTTTCTTTGTGTAATCCGCTTGTCAAAGCATGTGAATGGAGCCGTTTTGATCCTGCCATATTCAGTGACAATAGGAACATGCGGTATAGGGATGGCCTTGTCTCCCAGGTGATTTTTTAGGTGGCTGATATGGAACACATGATGTATGAGAGCAGTGTCAGGCAGTTGTAATCTATAAGCAACATGGCCTACTTGCTTTACTCCTCCCAAGGTTCGTCTTATAAGATTGATCGTTCTCCAAAATAGTGGGACCATAATTACCTAAAGTTGACGCTCTTCCAAACCCACTTTTAGTAGCATCGCAAATATCATTATCAATAGTAGATTCATCATGAAGCTTAGAATTCTCAAGATCACAAGAAACATCATGATTATCACCCCAATCATGATCATTAGCACAATTGACATTCATAGAATTTATACTAACCAAATTGCAATCATGCTTTTCATTCAAGGAACTATCATGAATAACTTTATAAATTTCATTTAACACTTCATCACAATTTTTAGATTCATAATTTTCAAGCAAGACCTCATAAGCCTAATCTAGTGCACTCTCACTAGCAATTGGTTCAACATTAACGGGTCTTTTGAAAAGAGTAGTATGTGGATGAGGATCCATTTAAATACATTATAACCGAGCACTTTTCCTGCCCTCTCACACCAGTAGCGTTTCCAACCGTTGGATCTTGACTTCTGGTCGTTTTTGAGCACCGGATCTTCACTTAATCCCGCCTGGGCTTTTGTTATGCATGTATCGTGCTACACAGACCGGGCCGCTACTCCCTAACAAAATCCCTGATCTGCTATCCGTTGGGCCTATTGGGTCTCGAGTCTAGGCCATTTATCCAACTGATCACAAACAGCCCAGCACGGTCCTCGCTATGATCCCGTCTCCATACATATCTCCGTAAAAAAACTCTTCGCTCCGAGAAGAATAGATCGGGGATATAGGCGACGCAGCCGATGCGTCGTCTTCCCATCTTCCGCAAGGGGGTCTAGCATGAGGGAATGCAGCGGGGCGCGTGGAGTCTCCCAGCGTCGCGTAGTGCCCGATCGCCGCATGAGCCGCCGAACCTCCCCCCAGAAACCCATCTTGCTACGGCGAAGGTCTAACGTTCTGCCCTTGCCGTCACCACTTTTCCAATTCACACACCACAAGAGGTACGGCAAGGAGCAGCGCCACCACGCTCGTGTGAGAGCCCCCGCTTCCACTCTCCGCATAGGGGTCCAAGTCACCGCTGTCGTCTTCCAAGCGTGTCGGCTAGAAGGCGAACGCAAGGGATCTTCAATCGGCAGGTATGGTTGTGCAGTGCTGATAGGGTGCGAGTCATTGTTACTTGATTGGCTTGGTCTCAGTGCTCTAAAGTTTCACGTTTTTTGGGAGGCAGGCACTGGTATGATGATGATGATCATGGTGCTCAGGCCAATGTGGTGATGGTCAGTACTAGTACAACGAAGGGGATCTTCATTTACAAATTGGCATGAGAATGTTTTGATCAATTTTTGGTTTGTTACTTTGGTCTTCAGAGATGGCCTACACATCAAGCCGTGATAGAGGGCACCACTATCTTTGCGGTAGCAAGAGATCCCGAGTCCACAAGAAAGAAGGTTCAGTGTCCAACACCACTCCTCACCAAGAGGGAAGCCACAATTACCATTGCCAATGGAAATGTCTGCATGGGATGATGGCTATATACGAGCCTGTCAAGTCCAACGTAGAGTTCTACTTTGATTTATTTTGGGAATAAGCTCTTGTTTGCTTTTGTGTTATGACTGGTTTTCAATTTCAGTTTGAGAAAAAATTCAGTACCAACCGAAATCACCGAAATTCAGTGAATTTCAGTGATTTCGGTTTGCATTTCAGACAAATGGCCTAAAAATTCACTTGAATTCAATTAAAAATTTGAAATTTTTGAAACATATTTTGAAAAATATTTGAATTCTTCTGTACTACCGAAATTGCTGAAAGATTTTGGCCGAAACGTAAATAATTCAGCCCCTGCTGAAATTAATGAAATTCAATGAATTTCATCGAAATCTCACTGAATGTGACAATTATGTTATTCATATGCTCTTGGACACATGCAGGTACCTCCGTCAGGTTGAACAATATAGACAGAGAGGTGCAGTTTCGTTCCAAATATGGTATGAACAAGGCGGCATCTTTTGAACTGCTGTAACATGATCTCCAGATTGCCTTTATTCAGCACATGGTTCCTCTGATGGTTCAAGGATTGCTGGGAGGTGAACCTGTGTTGGGTTATTGGATATATAGGAACCAATAACTTTCATTATCACTGTTATTGTGTCTTCAAACATGTCCTGGGATCTACCGATGTGAGACCTACCTATTTTACTTTCACTGTATGAATTAAAAGCTTAATTCCATGTTGATCCCATTCAAATGTTACTACTTACAAGCAGTGTTTTATGATCCCTATGACCGATGCTCTCTCTCTCTCTCTCTCTCTCTCTCTCTCTCTCATCATACGATCATGTGGTACTGATCCGTAATGAAAGTTAGTAGTAGATACTAGCTACCTCTATGACTTGAGAAGCTTTGTGTACACAACCAAAGTGGTATATGTTTCTTTCTTTTGTAAGACTATCTCTTCAGAAAGGAATAGACATCAAATACCCTATTTTATATGATACCACTACTATTTTAACTTTTAGATAGCCTGCACATAATTGCATCAAGCCCTCACAATCAATATTATAAAAAGACGGGCGCAACAACGTGCGCCATCAATGATCTAGTTTATCTTTAATTTTTGCATTTACTTTCTGTTTTGGTGTGAAAAAGATAAAGATAACATAACTAGGCAAGTAAAAAGTAGAACAAGTGAATGATAATTTGTGACAAGGTACCTGATAGGAATTTGGTGATGCTCCCCGACAACTGCGCTAGAAATCCTTCCTGATACTTGTAAATTGCGTTGGGATTTTCCCCGAAGAGGAGGGGATGATGCAGCATAGCAAAGGTAAGTATTTCCCTCAGTGAGAACCAAGGTTATCGAACCAATAGGAGAACCACGCGAACTCCCGTCTTCAACGCCTACGCACAAAAAAGCAAACACTTGCACCCAACGCGGGCAAGAGGGGTTGTCAATCCTCACTCGTTACTTGCAAGCAATAAGTAGTGATAGATAGATAATTTGATAAATATAAATTGTAAATAAAAAGAAAGTAAATAATAGCAGCAATGTTTTAAGGTTTTTTTTAATATATTTGTGAGGAGACCCGGGGCCATAGTGTTCACTAGAGGCTTGTCTGTCGAAGAAAGCATACGGTGGGTAAACAAATTGTTGTTGGGAAATTGATAGAAAATTGCATAGTTATGCAATATTTATTCACGGCAATGATCATGTATATAGGCATCACGTCCATAAACAAGTAGACCGACTCCTGCCTGCATCTACTACTATTACTCCACCCATCAACCGCTACCCAGCATGCATCTAGAGTATTAAGTAAAAACGCAGTAATGCTTGGAGGATGCTGATATGATGTAGACAAAGTAAATCCAATTAATATGAATAAACCCCATAATTTTATCCTTAGTGGAAGCAATACAATGCGTGTCATGTTCCTTCCTATCACTGGGATTGAGCACCGCAAGATTAAACCCACTACAACGCACCACTCTCACTTGAAGATAAATCAATCTAGTTGGCCAAACCAAACCGATAGATAGGAGAGCATTACGAAGCTATAACAATCATGCATATAAAATACCAACAAGTATTCAATATCTTTTCATGAATAATCTGAACATAAACCCATAATTCATCGGATCCCAACAAACACACCGCAAAGATTGATTACATAAGATAGATCACCGTGGGAATCGCGGTGATCTTGGCAATGAACAACATAGAGAGAGATAGCCATCTAGGTACTAACTACAGACCCGTTGGTCTGCGGTGCACTACTGACACATCACCATGGGAGCAGCAAGATTGATGTAGAGGCCCTTTGTGATCGACCCCCCCTCCGGCAGGGCACCGGAACAGGGCTCCAGATGGGCACACGACAGAACAGAGACATGCGGTGGCGCAAAAAGTGTTTCGGAAGGCTATCTAGGGTTTTTGGAATATTTGTGAAATTATAGGCCAGAGATCAGGGCCAGGGGAGCGGGGAGGTGGCACCAAGCTATCAGGGCGCAGCCACACCTCGTTTGCCCTCTGATCTTCCCCCGAAGCTTCCAGGTCTTATTTTGGTCCAGATAAAATCATCAAAAAGTTTAGGGGTATTTGGACTTCGTTTGGTTGTATTCCTGAAAAGCGAAAAAACATGCAGAAAACAGTAACTAGCACTTGGCATTGGGTTAATAGGTTAGTGCTCAAAAATAAAATAAAACATCAAGTAAATGCTTAAAAACTACCCTAGAATGGTAATATAATAGCATGGAACAATCAAAAATTATAGATACGTTGGAGACGTATCATCGGTCACCGGTGAGGGAGCATGAGGGAGGGGGTGGGGGCGAGATGTGGACGGGCAGTGGAAGTGGATGATGCCGGACCCCCCGCACGCGTGGATTAAAAAAGGACGGGCCCTCGTAGCTTCCAGTCGCTGACGCATGGGTCCGCGTATGTGGCCGTGTTGAATATGACCGCGTCTAGTAGTTGGCCGGCAAACATGTGGGGCTGCGGCAGACACCGAAGATTGTTGATTGTCTGCAGGAAGTGGCGGTTCTACTTAATAGGCTTCAACAGGCTCTAGCCCAGCCTCAAAAATTGCCACACAAAAAAACATCACCAATGATCAGCACACTAGTAGTTAGGTGCAGCACATAAGTTGGTTTCCCACATCTAAAACTTAGTATCCTTGAAGTTGCGCCTGCTTTGCACTTACGTCCTACTCCCTCCGTCCCAAAATAAGTGCCGCGGATTTTGTACTAAATTGGTATAAATTTTGTACTATATAAACGATAATTATTTTGGGACAGATGGAGTAGATTCGAGCTTTATGTAGTGGTACAACAAGTGGTCAACAGGAGGAGAAATGTTACACATTTTTCCGTTGAAAAATATACATTGTGAGCATGCCATGCTTTTCTTGGCCATGGCTATTTAGTGTGCAAATATAGGTCCATGCCCAATATGGGGTCGTTTGGACAAACTATTCCGTGGTTAACCCTAAACCCTTGCTCATTCCCCTTGAAAACCATCCAACCTTTTCGTGGTAGCTAGGTTATGTGAAGGGAATTTCATGCAAATATCCGTAGTCGTGGTTTCTTACTTTTCCTAGCAACTCGCTAACATAAAACGATGGTGTGCGCAAGTTTCGTGTTTTTTGAATTTTGTCAATTTAGTTGTGCTCAACCCAAGATCTCAAAACCCCTCTCAAAACCCTGCACTGATGGCTGTTCGGAAACGGTTTAGATCAGGCACTAGGGTTTGCCGATCCGCGAGATGATCCCTAATTGGCTAGATGCGGGCGGGGTGTTCCGTGGCTACGGACATGATGTCCCACCTGGCAGCGGGCGAACAGCGTGGGCCGCGTGCTTGACGCGTTCAATCGGGGCGGGACGCTCGTCGGACCGATGGGCCGTCCAACGACACGGCCTACCATGCATGCGCGCAGCCACCCTACGCAGATTGCAATGCATGCGCCAAGCCACCCGACGCGGCTATGTCGCATCAGGGCAATTAGTGCACCCTCGGGATGCAGCTACGTCGCACTAGGGCAATTAGTGCACCCTTGGGACGACGTAGCTTTACCGATTGACACGCCTCGGTTGAGTGTGAAAAAATGCATTCAAACGCCAAACATTCACACGCATAGGGCTCTGGTGGGCAATTATTAGTGGGTGCTGCGATGAACGCATTCAAACGGGTGCGTCGCACCGCAGCTATTTAAACCCCTCTCGTCTACATTTTCGTCACAACTCGCATCCATCTTCTTCCTCATCAAAATCAAAAGCAAAGCCCAATCCCGCCGAAGATAAGATGCAGTTCCACAGCCCAACCTACCGCTTTCCGGTCACCATGCCGGAGATGCGATACACTGGCGGGGTCATGAAAGTGCTAGTTATCGACTAGAGGGTGGTGAATAGGCGATTTTTATGAAAGGCTTCGAAACAATGAATGTATTCGAAGTATGCGGAAGCGAAACAGGATCAGGTAGGGATAGTAATCAATGATCTAGTCAAGGCATGCAATGCAGTGAAGACATACAGGCAGGTTAAGCATTATCATCATACACACTAAGATGAGTCGAAGACATACTTAGATAGAATGAAGATAAACAGCAGATATGAATGTCTTCAGGATAAGTCTTCAAACACTGAGCAGGCAAAGGCTTCACGATACATAACAGGAATGCAAGAAAGTAAAGGATAGAACCAGTTGCTTGACGAAGACACAAGATTTGTTGGACCAGTTCCAGTTGCTGTGACAACTGTACGTCTAGTTAGGGAGGCTGAGATTGAACTCAGAAGATCTCGTCTTCACCTTATTCCCCTTGAGCTGAAGTCACTTAGACAACGCCCAATCACTCAGGTAAGTCTCCAGGGGAGACTTCCGAAATCCGTACAAACTTGGTCACCCGGCGATCCACAATGACTCTTGGATTGCTCTAGACCCAGACGCCTAACCGTCTGGAAGATCACAGTCTTCAAGTGTAATAAGTCTTCAGTTCTCTTAGAACAGAATGACTTCGGTGATGCTCAAACACTCTAGCTCTAGGTGTTTAGGTGTATCCTAGCAGGATGTTTCTCTCTCAATGTCTTCGAGGTGGGTTGCTCCAAAACAACAACAACCGTATCTCTCTCTGAGCAGCCACCTTCTCATGGTGGAGGGGGTGGGCTATTTATAGCCAGCGGGCAACCCAACCTGATATGACCAAAATGACCCTGGGTCAATGGCCAACCGACACGTGTCACAATGGTCGGATTTCAAACACACGCGGCACCTTTACTTGGGCTACAAGTAAAGCTGACTCAATCAACTCTGGAAGAGATTTCCTCTCATTGTCTTCGCTCGAAGACATAGGTATGGGTTGAGCATCACGTCAGCATCTGACTTCAATCACATCGACCCCACTTAACAGTACGGTGGTTCCTATGACTCAGGAAAGGAAGAAATAAAACTACCAAAAGACTTCGTCTTCGCGTTTCATTGTCTTCGGACGAATGTCTTCGCATGCCACCAATGGCTTCAGCCATCATCAATGTCTTCGGACATTTTTGGGGGTCGTCTTCGACGGCTAAACCGAAACTCCAGGGACTTCTATCTGTGTTAACCTGTGAACTCTCACAAACACATTAGTCCCTCAACCATGTTTGTCTTCAATACTCCAAAACCAACAAAGGGTGGCACTAGATGCACTTACAGGTCGTCATGGAGGACACCCTTCGCGTGTGGGCCATCTCAAGGTGGAGGGGCTCGAAGGAGCTGCAGGCTACCGCCACCTCCCACCCGGCTCCCCGGTGATGTTCTGCGTGGAGGAGGTTCGAATCAAAGGCCTTGTGATTGGCCTCACCGCTCGCTTCATCAACTGCCTTGAGGCCTACTTCCTCCTCGGCAGAGTCTTGTGGTGTGGGTGCGAGTTCATCGCCTTCACCACCCACAACATCTTCACCAACTTCGACAACATCTTCCCCACCGCTGGAGGCATGCACACTCTCCCCTACAACATAGAGGACGAGGAGTGAACAAGTGCCCGGAGTGGCCAGGTGGTGTTCACGGGCTAGGTTATTTGTAAGGGCCCTACTATAAGCCCAAATATTAATATCTAAATATCTATGTATGTAATGTTTGTCTTCCCAAATATTAATCGAACTTGAATTTATATTAACGTGATTGTATATTACTTGAATTTATATCTGTGTGTGAAAATGCGGGGCTTTGCTACATAATAGTATAGCGTAATCTTTCGTGAAAGCTGGCTTGGCATGATATAATTGGAAAAAAAACTGCACTGGCCCCACCACCCCGAAAATTAGGGGGAGAGAGAAGTAGATTAAGACGGTTACGTAAGATTAAGTAAATTTTTATATAGATGAAGGATTATTGGAAAACACGAGCAGTGCCTATGTGTAAACAGCAGGCGACGCTGATTCAGTTTTGCATGCCCATGGGTCCCACACGTCAGCTGCAAACTATGTAGGATCAATCGGCCACACGAAATCAGTAATGCATGCGGCCAAATGTCGGTCTCACGCGACTGTATGCATCGGCGATGCGAATGCATGCAGCTTTATAGATCGGTCCCACGCGTCAGCACCGGCGATGCGAACGCATGTCGCCTTACATGTCGGTCCCACGCGTCAGCAACGGCGATGCGAACGCATGCGGTCTTACAAGTTGGTCCCACGCGTCAGCACCGGCGTAGTGACGGTCAAAGGCTTTGACCTGACGGCAAGTCACCGTTTGTCCTCTTATGAGGCGTGGGCGAGTGGAGGAGGGGAAAAGTGAGCACAGTGAGATGGGCAGGGTAAAACTGAAGACAACTAAGGAATTAGAGGCACGAAAATATAAATCCCTATACTTTATAGGCCCAAACTCAACTGTTTGTTGTGCTCTGTACGTACCGAAGCCTAAAAAAAGCCCATGCACCATGTTGCTAGGCAATTCATCGATGATCTGTAACTAACTTGCACGATGAAACATAGCGTGTGTCAACAGGTTGATTAGATCGATTCTTGCCGCCACCGCCGCTCGCCGTTAAACCAAGCCACCGCTCGGTGCGATGACAGCTGCCAAATGCAAAATATGGACACCCCCGCGATGGCGCCGTGCAAGTCATGGGCACCGCTGCCCCTACCTCTGTTGGTCCTGCCGTAATGTCGACTAGATCCGAGTCTGTTTATTTTTCAAGCACTTCAAATCTAAAGGTATCTTGTACTTTACAGTTTTGTCGATGGACTGCCGACTGCAGCCTACTAGTCTAATTAATTGGTTCACTTTCATACAAGAGAATTGATAAATTTACTGCATACCTTCTTTCTTATAATGAGAGATCACTTTCTTTGATACTTTACACTGTCGCTGTATGAAAAGATTGTGAAAAAGTTCTTCCAATTAGATTATCAAATTGTTTGATGAGCTTCGTAGTGATGGACCTAAATTTTTTTAATTGAAATGAAGTTTTATATTGCCAAATATATACTTGTATGGTTTATATCAATGTTTTTTTCGGGTATGGTTTATATCAATGTGCTGCTGAGACTTGACATTTGTGATATCGATGTACAAAGCCGCACCTTGTAGCGCGACGTGCTCCACACTGCACATTTTCCTACCATTGTTGCGTGCTCACACTTGCGAGGGAGTAGAGCGGAGTGGAAAGAGTAGCATTGGAACGCGGATTGAACCCCTCTTACTTCACTACAATTTTTATCTCTTGTGTGTTTAAGTGGAAAAAATATATTCTTCGCCCCCTTCATGTTCAAATCTTAGCTCCGCCCATGCAACCATAACACCTCTAGGAAGGAAATGACACACGAACACCGCCAATCCTGGACCCAACCACTAAGACCAGATCATGGGTTTTCACCCTAAAAATAAGTCTAAGCAAACTCCAAATAACGCCTTCGACAATGAAACACCACGTGAACAATGCCATTGCTAGGTTGGTTGGACACAGAGTTTTTGCCCTCAAAACTGGAAACTAGCACCACCTGGTCGATGTCACCTTGTGTTGCCACCACGTGTCAATCCATTATCAAAAAACGCACACATGCATAGCCCTGATGGGGACCTAGCCATGCAACACACCACATTCATTCGATTACACTAGTAGAAAACTGGTCTTTGGACCGAAGCATTAGTTCCAGTTGGCTATTGGACCGGGACTAATGCAGCCACTAGTCCCGGTTCATGAGGCTAGGCATTAGTCCCGGTTCATGAGGACCCTATAGTCCCGGTTGGTGTTACCAACCGGGACTAAAGGGGTGGTGGCAGGGTTGCGTCATGCTGGGGCCCCCGTGAGACCCTTTAGTCCCAGTTTGTAACACCAACCGGGGCTAGAGATGGACCTCTAGTCCCGGTTGGTGTAACCAACCGGGACTAAATGTATCCCTACATATAGTTGGTTCTTCTAGCCCGAGCTCATCCTCTCCATTCTCTGTTCTTCCCTAGCTCGAGCTCATCCCTCCATTTTTGCCAAGATTTTAAAAATTTGAGGCACCCCAATCCATCCAAGTGTCCACAAAGGTTAGCAACTTTGTCCTTTCATCTCTTATTGCTAGATCAGCTCGTGCAATGCTTTATAAGTATAGTGATTTGTGGGTTTTAGTTTGGGTGTAATTATGTGGGAGTTTTTTTGATTTATATGCAATTCCAGCTCAAATTAACTTCTTAGTTTGCATATGTGTAGGTGTGGTTTACTTAGTGTGCCTTCCCGTCCCCGTCCTAAGCACCGTCGACCGCCCGCACCGTCCCGTCGCCGGCACCACCTTGGTGAGCCTCTTCTTGTGTTCTTATCCTTTTTATAAAAAAAAATCGTATTTGTATGATTTAGATAGTTACTTGCATAATTTTCTTACTTGTATGATTGTTGTTATATATAGTGCCATGGTTATGATATCCGTGCCCGTCGGCCCTCGTCCGGTTTACGATTCGGATGTGGTATATTCTCTTTTATAACTATTTGTTGCATTTCGTGTTAATGATAATTATGCCCATCAAGTTGACATAGATATTTTTATCTAGAAGGTAGTTGAACCCGAAATTCCAACCGACCCTATTGTCGAGAAGTTAAATTTAGTTGAAAAATAAAACAAGGATTTGAAAGGAAAATTGAAAAGAGTTGAAGAAGAGAAGATGAAATTGGAGTTGTACGTTGCCAATGTCGTCGATGATCACAAGATCAAGATGGATGCAATGCGCTTGAAGATTAGAAAGATTAGAAAATATGCCATTAATAAAGTGGCTTGGTATCATTATGCTATTGGATCAATTGTTACCTTAGTTGCGATTTTGATCGCATTTGTTGTTGCATTTAAATGTTTTAGCTAGATAGTTGTATGTTGTTTTATGAGAATAAGTGTGTATGAACTTTTTGTATGAACTTGTATTAATTTGGTTTTTTCGGTGTTGTGTAATGAAGATGAACCGGCAATGGATGTACGATGACTGACGCTCTCCCCAGTTCATTAATGGCGTGCATAGTTTTCTGCGTGCGGCTGAGGCAAACAAGCGGGTTGGTTTTATGTGTTGTCCATGTGGTGTGGGTAAGAATGATAAGACTTACTCTAGCGCAAAACAAATTCACGTCCACCTTTTTACGTCCGGTTTCAAGTCCGGCTATAATTGTTGGACCAAGCATGGAGAAAGAGGGGTTCTAATGGAAGAGAATGAAGAAGAAGAGGATGATGACAACTATCCTGGGTTTCCTGAATATGATGGTACTACAATGGGGGAAGATAATGAAGAAGAAGAAGCTGTGGCATCAGATGAGCCCGCTGATGATCTTGGTCGGGCCATTGCTGATGCAAAGAGAAACTGCGAAAGTGAAAAGGAGAAGTTGAAGTTGCAGCGCATGTTAGAGGATCACAAAAAAGGGTTGTACCCAAATTGCGAAGATGACAACACAAAGCTCAGTACCACACTGGAATTGCTGCAATGGAAGGCAGAGAATGGTCTATCTGACAAGGGATTTGAAAAGTTGCTGAAAATAATGAAGAAGAAGCTTCCAAAGGACAACGAATTGCCCGACAGTACATACGAAGCAAAGAAGGTTGTCTGCCCTCTCGGATTAGAGGTGCAGAAGATACATGCATGCCCTAATGACTGCATCCTCTACCGCGGTGAGGAGTACGAGAATTTGAATGCATGCCCGGTATGCTGTGCATTGCAATATAAGATCAATCGCTATGACCCTGGTGATGATGTTGAGGGCGAGCGCCCGAGGAAGAGGATTCCTGCCAAGGTGATGTGGTATGCTCCTATAATACCACGGTTGAAACGTTTGTTCCAAAACAAAGAGCATGCCAAGTCGTTGCGATGGCACAAAGAAGACCGTAAGAAAGACGGGAAGTTGAGAGTACCCGCTGATGGGTCGCAGTGGAGAAAAATCGAGAGAAAGTGGCCGGACTTTGCAAATGACCCAAGGAACGTATGGTTTGGTTTAAGTGCAGATGGTATTAATCCTTTTGGGGAGCAAAGCAGCAAGCATAGCACATGGCCTGTGACTCTATGTATCTATAACCTTTCTCCTTGGTTGTGCATGAAGCGGAAGTTCATTATGATGCCAGTGCTCATCCAAGGCCCTAAGCAACCCGGCAACGACATTGATGTGTACCTAAGGCCATTAGTTGATGAACTTTTATAGCTGTGGAATAAAGAAGGCGTACGTGTGTGGGATGAGCACAAACAACAGGAATTTGACCTACGAGCATTGCTGTTTGTAACCATCAATGATTGGCCTGCTCTTAGTAACCTTTCAGGACAGACAAACAAGGGATACAACGCATGCACGCACTATTTAGATGATACCCAAAGTATATATTTGGACAAATGCAAGAAGAATGTGTACCTGGGACATCGTCGATTTCTTCCGACCAAGCATGCCTTAAGAAAGAAAGGCAAGCATTTCAAAGGTGAGGCAGATCACCAGAAGAAGCCCATCCTCCGTACTGGTGATGATATACTTGATATGGTCAAGGATTTACAAGTAATCTCTGGAAAGGGTCCTGGCGGACAATCTGTTCCGAATGACGTTGACGGACACGCCCCCATGTGGAAGAAGAAATCTATATTTTGGGAGCTAGAATATTGGAAAGTCCTAGAGGTCCGCTCTACAATCGACGTGATGCACGTCACGACGAATCTTTGCGTGAACCTGCTAGGCTTCCTGGGAGTGTATGGGAAGACAAAAGATACAACGGAGGCACGACAGGACCAGCAACGTATGAACGCAAAAGACGGCATGCATCCAAAGTAGTATGAAGGTCCTGCTAGCTACGCTCTTACCAAAGCAGAGAAGGAATTTTTTTTTGAATGCCTCCTCAGTATGAAGGTCCCGTCTGGCTTCTCGTCGAATATAAAAGGAATAATAAATATGGCAGAGAAAAAATTCCAGAACCTAAAGTCTCATGACTGCCACATGATCATGACGCAATTGCTTCCGGTTGCGTTGAGGGGGCTTCTACCAGAAAATGTTCGATTAGCCATTGTGAAGCTATATTCATTCCTCAATGCAATTTCTCAGAAGGTAATCGATCCGGAAATCCTACCAAGCTTACAGAATGATTTGGTCCAATGTCTTGTCAGTTTCGAGTTGGTGTTCCTACCATCCTTCTTCAATATTATGACGCACGTCCTAGTTCACCTTGTCGAAGAGATTGCCATTCTGGGTCCTGTATTTCTACACAATATGTTCCCCTTTGAGAGGTTCATGGGAGTCTTAAAGAAATATGTTCGTAACCATGCTAGGCCAGAAGGAAGCATCTCCAAGGGCCATGAAACAAAGGAGGTTATTGAGTTTTGTGTTGACTTTATTCCTAACATTAAGCCGATTGGTGTTCCTCAATCGAGGCATGAGGGGAGACTGCATGGAAAAGGCACGCTTGGACCAAAATCAATAATATGTAGGGACGGGCATTCTTGGGCGGAAGCACACTACATAGTTCTACATAATTCTACCTTGGTGACCCCGTATATCGAGAAACACATGGATATTATACGCTCCAAGAACCCGGAGCAGTCTGACCCCTGGATTAAGCGTACACACATTGAGGCTTTCGGCGGTTGGTTGCGAACACATCTCATGAATGACGACAATGTTGAAGATGACTTGTACTTGTTGGCCAAGAGACCATCTTCGACTATATTGACTTTCCAAGGGTACGAGATAAATGGGAATACATTTTACATGATCGCCCAAGATAAAAAGAGTATCAACCAAAATAGTGGTGTCCGCTTTGATGCAACAAACACCAATAGGGCAAAGGACACATATTATGGTTACATAGAGGAGATATGGGAACTTGACTATGGAGGTGATTTGAAGGTCCCTTTGTTCCGGTGCAAATGGGTCAATCTGACTGGAGGAGGGGTAATGGTAGACCCGCAGTACGGAATGACAACAGTAGATCTCAACAATCTTGGGTACACAGACGAACCATTCGTTCTAGCCAATGATGTGGCGCAAGTTTTCTATGTGAAGGACATGTCTACCAAACCAAGAAAAAGAAAAGATAAGAAAGCGGATACATCATACGATGAGCCAAAGCGCCACATAGTTCTTTCTGGGAAAAGAAACATCGTGGGAGTGGAGGACAAGATAGACATGTCACAAGATTATGAAAAGTTTGATGAAATTCCTCCCTTCGCAGTGAAGACTGACCCAAGCATCCTGTTAAATGATGAAGATTGTCCATGGTTACGGCGCAATAATCAAGGGACACATGCCAAGAAAAAGTTTTATACCCCAAGATCCCACTCTGGGATGTGATTGGCTTCACCGTCATCACTTTTCTTCTCTAGTGAGTAGCCGGGATGGTCTAGTTTGTACACGAAGTGCATCCAGTTTTTGTTGTAACCCTCTCAACTTTTTACCACATGCTATGTGGGTGAAATTATGATACCATGCCAAGTTTCAACCTTTTCAGAGTTCATTTGTAGTGCTTTTTAATTTCAGGGTCATTTAGCTCAAAACAATTCATTAAATGGATGAAAAATAGCAATTGAAGTTAGAAAGCGTTGAAATTTGAGGATGTGGCTTAGAATGGTTCATATTGAATGCACAAAAAGTCTGGAGTTGAAATATGTTAAAAAAATGAAATGCCTTTGTAACAAATGAGTTTTCGTCCGAAACCCTCATACTTCGAAGTAGATGGTCCAGTTTGTACACGAAGTGCATCTAAATTTTGCCGTAACCCTCTCAACTTTTTACCACATGCTATGTGGGTTAAGTGATGATACCATGCCAAGTTTCAACCTTTTCAGAGTTCATTTGTAGTGCTTTTTAATTTCAGGGTCATTTAGCTCAAAACAATTCATTAAATGTATGAAAAATAACAATTGAAGTTAGAAAGCGTTGAAATTTGAGGATGTGGCTTATAATGGTTCATATTGAATGCACAAAAGTCTGGAGTTGAAATAAGTTAGAAAAAATAAAATGCCTTTGTAACAGATGAGTTTTCGTCCGAAACCGTCATACTTCGAAGGAGATCGTCTAGTTTGTACACGAAGTGCATCCAGTTTTTGTTGTAACCCTCTCAACTTTTTAGCACATGCTATATGGGTGAAATGATGATACCATGCCAAGTTTCAACCTTTTCAGAGTTCATTTGTACTGCTTTTTAATTTCAGTGTCATTTAGCTAAAAAAATCATTAAATGCATGAAAAATAGCAAATGAAGTTAGATAGGGTTGAAATTTGAAGATGTGGCTTAGAATGGTGCATATTGAATGCACAAAAAGTCTGGAGTTCATTTGGGTGATTTTGATTAAAACAAATGAAGGTATACAACTAAAAGAGTTAAACAGAATCTGGTTTGTATTCAAACACCTATTTAAATTATCCTAAAAATTCCCAAATTTAACATAATGATAAAAAATTCTAATATTAAACAACAGGAAAAACAATCACTCAAAAATCTATTTTTAAACTAAAGTTATTCACAAACTAGTGATTCACACAAATTTCTAAAGAGTTTGAATTTAAATTATTTAAATTTGAAAACTACTGGCACTAACAGAAAGATTCATTCAAAAATTATAAATATTCTAAAAGTTATCCCAAATCTAAAAACGGAAATTAGAAAAACAAAACAAAACAAAAAAGAGAAAAAACACCTTTAGTCCCGGTTGGTATCACCAACCGGGACTAAAGGTCCCCTTCCCGCGCGGGAATTTGGGCTGCCGAAAAGGAGGCCTTTAGTCCCGGTTGGTGATACCAACTGGGACTAAAGGGGGTCTTTAGTCACGGTTGGATCCACCAACCGGGACTAAAGGTCCCTCTATATTAGTAGGGACTTAGCCGTTTCTTCCTCATTCTTCCCCCCGCCCGACGCCGACGCCCTTGCCCATGCCGCCAGGCTGCCGCGCGACTCCGACGAAATTGCCGCCCCCCTGCTGCTCCTAACCGCCGACGACTCCGACGAAATCGCCGCCCCCTACTGCTCCTAACCGCCGACGAAATCGCCGCCCCCCGGCCGCGCGACTCCGACGAAATCGCCGCCCCCCTGCTGCTCCTAACCGCCGACGAGCCCCACGGTGAGCCCTTCGCCTCGTTCCTCCCACTCCTACCCGTCGACGAGCCCCAGCAGGGCCATGGCGCCGCCGCCCCCCTGCTGCGCTTGCCATCCTCACCTCGCGCTCGCCCGGCCCTCGCCCAGCTCTCGCCGTGGCCGCGGAACTCTGCCCGAGCGCGGCTGCGCCATGGCCGCCGGCCTGCCCGAGCGCGGCGGTGCCATGGCCCTCGCCGTGGCCTCCTCTGCCCAATTTTTCTTATGTTTTTATATTCCTATGAATATGAAATCTATGAATTAACATATAGGGTTTTTTATATTCCTATGAATATGAAATCTATTAATCTATGAATATGAAATCTATGAATTAACATATAGTTTTTTTTATATTCCTATGAATATGAAATCTATTAATCTATGAATATGAATTAACATATAGGTTTTTTATATTCCTATGAATATGAAATCTATTAATCTATATAGGTTTTTTTAGACAATCTCGCGAAACTTTATTGATCAATGTTAAGGGTACAAAAGATATGTTTCCGGGGTTGACTAACCAAACATGGCGGCCTTCCCCTAATCTCATGACATGTTTCGCTAAATTGTGAGCCTCGACATTCGACATTGTAGTGATATTCGACATTCGACATTGTAGTGATATTCGAGATGTAGGGCCACCACGAGGAACCTAATGGGGGAGGGAAGGGTCCCCGACGATTATTAGTGTTTCATGTAGAAGTGAGATTATTAGTGTTTCATGTAGAAGTGAAGAGTCCCCGACGATCGCCGGAGGAGTCCCCGACGATCGCCGGTGATTACTATATAGTTGTAAAAGTTTATTAAATATGAGTATCATAATAAAATGATAATTATTGCATAGGAATTTGTTTTCATAAGAATCTGTTCTCGAAGTCAACGATGCCCGGCCCGCATCCTCGTTGTCGACTAGGCGCCGGCGACCACCTGCTTGAGAGGCGACAGCATGTCCGGGACTGGGCTCCGCCGGGCTGGCACTGGGAGGTGCTACCTTCCGGGGCACGCAGCTTGGTGAGGAATCAGGCTCCCGTCATCGACCCGGAGATTCTTTGGTGGCGGTCGCGTGGACCACTGTCGGTGCAGAGGGAGCCGGCCCCCGCGGAGGTGGTACGTCGCCGTGTCAGGGAGGAGGACGAGAACGTCCGACGCTACATGGCTGCGTTGGACGCCAGGTTCTCCAATACCTGGCAGGTTCTTCAGGGATCACACCCGAGCTATGATCCTGTCATAGTTCCTTATCTTTGGGAGTCCACCGCCTGCGCCGCGAGACGTCAACTAGATCTGTATTAGTGATATTATATTCGAGATGTATTAGTGATAATATTCGATGATGTATTAGTTATATTATATAATAATATTCGAGATGTATTAGTGATACTATTCGATGATGTATTAGTGATATTATATGATCATATTGCTGCATTGCCTTGTATTGATTTGCATATCTCCGGTTTTGCTTATTGAATGCATTCTAATTGTTTTATATTTGTTTCGGATTAGTTAAGCTCTGGACGGTAGAGACAGAGACCGTGATCAAGAGAATGCCATGTACATCTTGATACGCTCCGGAAACGAAGAGAATGAAGAAGTAGATGATGGCTCACAATACCTTAACCTATACGGTGAGGGAAGAGGAAGAACAACCAAGAGACGAAGGGGAACCAGTTGACAATGATGGCGAAGAAAATTTTCTCCATCATCAGAAGTCCGGCGAGGTATTAATTTACCCTCTGGTGATCATTAGAAGTATTGATTGATTTGTATATATTAACGAATCTTTCTTCTTTTAGCCCTCCGGATCGAGCAAATCTTCTACAAGGGTTAAATGTGGCCCGACAAAAAAGTTGAAACAAGGCATAAAGTACAACATCGATCAAATCAGAGAAGATGGCGAACCAATTGCTCCTAAAATTAATGCAGACAAATTTATACGTCAATGCAGAGTTATCGTTAGGGACCAAATCCCGATCACCGCTCAAGAATAGAATGCGCCAAAAGATCGTGGAGTTCCTTTTGTCAGCCAAAGAGCAAAAGATCTGCTTTGGGAGGAGCTCATGAAACATTTCACCCTACCAGAGGGTCTCACAGATCTCGAACGGGAGAAAGTCAAGAAGTGTGCTCTTAAGAGGATGGCCACACAATTCTAGACTTGGAAGAAAAGGTTATGGACCAATTACGTGAAAGGAGGAAAGAAGACTCCAGAATTCAGAGGGGAATATACGAAGTTAAAAGATGACTGGGACAGATTTGTGCAGTTCAAGGAATCAGAAGCAGCTAAGGAATGGTCGAGAGTAAACAAGATAAATGCCATGAAAAAAAGGTGGCACCATCATCTGGGGCCAGGTGGCTACAAGTATGGGTTGCCTTTGTGGGAAGAATCCGAGAGAAACATGAAGGCTGCAGGGGTCATTCCAGAAACAGAGAATTGGCCCGACAGGTGCAGGACTTAGTTTTATGCACATGGGGGGAAGTTGGACCCAAAGACAGGGAAGGTTCTTGAACAGGCAAGTCTTAAAGATGCCACGGACGAGTTACTTAAAGCAATAGCAGAAGCTCGAATGGGTCTGTACCAGCCCGAGAGAGAGAGAACGATGAGCTTACACGCGCCCTCAAGAATCCTGAACACCCGGGACGAACACGAGGCAAAGGCCTTGTTCCGTGGCTTCTGGGGTTTGCGGATTGGAACGACAGTTACAGAAGCCGTGAGAGAAAGAAGAAACATGAAGTAGATCGGATTCAAATGGTAGAAGCAAAGAACGCGGACTTGGAACGCAAATACATGCTGCAGCAGGAGCAAATCAACAAACTTAGCCAGCAAGGAGCGTCTCAGCAGTAGGAGCATCCAAATGCAGCATTGGATGGTACCATTCCATCATCTATGCCGAAAAGCACCGTGGGTTCCATGGGGGTCCCAGCCAATGATGCATTGCTGGCTCGCTACCCCGTGGATGATATCATAGAGTCGACAGTTTGTGAGCTACACGTGAAACAGAAGAACATATCCATGAAGGTGGCGGACGGCTTTGCTTTTGAAAGCACATTTGCTCCCTTGGTGGTTTTGGTAATTAATAACAACATATATGTCATTGAACTAATGTTTCTACTAAGCATATTTTAGGAAAAGTTCAATGATAGGGATGGCAAAAGGATTGTGGATAACCCCAAGATGCAAGGAAATAGATTGGCAAAGCTTCAAGCAAGAGGACTCTACATTTTACTTTGTGAGAAATCACTTTGAGTCCATAGGAAAGCCAATACTATTAAAAGGGGGTAAGGTACTGTTGGTGAACAAAATGCTCATACGTGCACAAGTGATAGTCACCAAAAACACCCACAAGCTCTTCCACAAAAGTCTGTCCAAAGTCAAATATCCAAAATCGGTGCAACCAACACTTTCCACTCGGTGCCACCGATTCCCAAACTCAGACCGACCCATGCCAAACCCTAGCACATCGGTGCAACCGATTCCACTTCGGTGCCACCGAGTTTGGGTTGCCAACTTTCTGTTACCTCGATTCACAAAATCGGTACCACCGAGTTTGTTGGATCGGCGTCACCGAGTTGCGCAATCTGACCATTGGTCACCTAATCGGTGCAACCGAGTTTTATATATCGGTCTCACCGAGATTCAAAAGTTGTCACCTTTTGGTCACTTCGGTACCACCGAGATTCACACATCGTTTTCACCGAGTTGTTCACTTTACGTGTAACAGTTGGGTTTTTGGAGATGCCTATATATACCCCTTCACCACCACCCACTCGAAAGAGAAGCACTTAGAACTATTCCATACTTGCCCCATCATATTTTCTGAGAGAGAGCCACCTACTCATGTGTTGAGATCAAGCTATTCCACTCCATCCATATGAATCTTGATCTCTAGCCTCCCCAAGTTGCTTTCCACCAAATCAATCTCTTCCACCATAGCCACATCTGTGAGAGAGTGATTGTGTGTTGAGGAGTCTATCATCTTGAAGCACAAGAGCAAGGAGTTCATCGACATTGCCGAGCCTATTACCTTTTGGAGGGTGGTGTCCCCTAGATTGGTTAGGTGTCGCTTGGGAGCCTCCTTCTTCGTGTTGTGGAGTGAACCAAGAAGTTTGTAAGGGCAAGGAGATTGCCTACTTCGTGAAGATCTACCCGTAGTGAGGCTAGTCCTTCGTGGACGGAAGCTGTTATGGAATAGTCAAGGTTGCTACTTCGTGGACCCTTATGAGTGGAGCCCTCCGTGGACACTCGCGACCGTTACCCTCCGTGGGTCGAATACTCCATAAACGTGGACGTACGATAGCACCACCTATCGGAACCATGGGAAAAATCATCGTGTCTCCATATTGCGTTTGATCTTCCTACCCTTCCTTTACTACTCCTGCTTGTTGTTACTTTCCGCTGCTATACTCTTAGACATGCATGTGTAGGGTGTGCTTGACTTGCTATGAATGCTAAAATCTGCCAACACTGAAAATTGGGAAAAAGTAGATTTTTATTTGGTCAAGTAGTCTAATCACCCCCCTCTAGACATACTTTCGGTCCTACAAGTGGTATCAGAGCTTTGGTCTCCATTGCATTGGTTTCACAACCTAGGAGAGTATGGCGTTTAGTGAGGGAAATTATCACCGTAGAGGTCCGTACTTTCATGGCACTAATTTTGCTAGTTGGAAGCACAAAATGAAAATGCATAATCTTGGTCATAACCCCGCTGTATGGGCTGTTGTTCGTGCTGGCTTGCAAGGTGAATTCTTTGGTGATGGAAAGGAACCGGATCGTGAAGCGACCGCGGAGGAATTGAAGATGTTGCAATACAACGCTCAAGCATGTGACATTCTGTTCAACTGCCTATGCCCCGAAGAATTCAACAAAATCAGCCGTCTCGAGAATGCAAAGGAGATTTGGGATACTTTGGTTGATATGCACGAAGGAACCGAGTCCGTGAGAGAATCCAAGTTGGATGTTCTTCGAAGTCAGCTTGACAAGTAAAAGATGAAGGATGGTGAAGGAGTCGCGGAGATGTACTCTAGGCTAGCTCTCATTGTAGGAGATATGCCCTAGAGGCAATAATAAATGTTATTGATTATCTCCCTGTTCATAATTAGGTTTATGTTCCATGCTATAACTGCTATGGTTCTCGAGTCTACAATAACCACGAGGCTCGGAGGAAGACTCATATGCACGTGTGGGATAATAAACGGTAAAATGTATTCCTAGTCAAGCCTCTATGACTGGCTCAAGTATTGCATGATGATCCTGTTTTCCTGATCATGGGCATGGCTATGCCGGCAATTTTGAGGGCACAATTGTTGGTAGAACACTTGTGTTGAATCGACCCGATTGATGTTATGCTATGAGATACATTCGTCATAAGTTTATGGTTAATAACACAGAGAAGTTAATGTTTGCATAATTCCTTAGACCATGAGAGTGTCGAGTTTCTTCATGCTTGCTTCATGAACTTTGGGGTTTGTTAAACGTCATCCGTAAATGGGTGGCTATTACGGCGGCTTACGGGTTCATGGAAAAGTATGTCAAGGGACTTGATAGCTCAAGATTGGGATTTGCTCCTCCGACGATGGAGAGATATCTCTGGGCCCTCTCGGTGTTACGGTATCCATCATCGTCTGGCCAGACACAGGGTGATTTGATCACGGGGATGCCGGAACACGGGAACGAGAAAAGAGAACAATACCGACAACGAGGTAACTGGCATTGTGGACAAGTGTTGATCCACGAGGATGCCGATGTTTCTCACCTCGGGTAATTGTAACATATCGCGAAGCAACAGGAATAGCTCACGGCAACTGGAGGTTCACTCGAATATTTATTCGTGTGGGTATAGGGATCGATATGGGTGTCCACGGCTCCGATGTTGATCATTGATCGGAAGGGTTTCCGGGTCATTTCTATGCTTCACCGAACCTATAGGGTCACATGCTTAAGGTTCATCTATCTGTTGAATACTAGACAGGGAGTCTGAGAGAAAAACACCGAAAAAGTTTCGGACACCGGAAAAGTTTTGGACAGCGGAAAAGTTCCGCAGAGAGGTCACCGGATGAGTTCCGGTGAAACTGAAAAGTTGTTTCAGAGGATACCATAAAGTCAAATTGGTTTTGGCACATGCCTGATAATTCTTGGAGGGTGCCAGAATCATTCTGGAAACTTTCTGGAATTTTCCGGGATGAAAACCGGAAATGTTCCGGAGCTGCCGAAACCGCTTCAGATGCTTTTCGCAGATGAAATCACTAAACCGGAATTGTTCCGGCTTGCGTTGAAAATTATTTTGGTGGGTACTAGAATTGTTCTAAGCCCACATGAATATTTTCAGTTCGATCAGACGCTGAAAAATGTCGTCGTGAATAGTGAAAGTGCTTTTTGGGATATTTTTGGAAAGCCACCTTTTGGGGCTTTGCTCCAAAAGATCTTGGGGATGACATGGATGGATAGGGGCCAATTTTGGGGCCCCACATGAGGGTGTGGCCGGCTACATGGTGGACTCCTTCATGGAGTCCCCCTTGTTCCTTGGTTTCACCTTTTAGGTCCTTGGGAAGGACTCCTTTCCATGTGGGTTTTGGTTTTCTTGTAAAACCACCCTACCCCTTGGGTTTCCTATAAATAGGAGGTGTGTGGGCTGCCATAAGACACACTCTTGCTCTCATACACAAAGCCATGCATGATCTGGCATTCTTCTCTCCCTCCCAGTGAAATAGTTTCGTAGAGCCGAAAGGCTGTCTGGGTTCCGGCAGGAACTTGTTCTGGACGGCGAAGCCCTGCCGGATAGATGACACTGTATGTGTGCAACTCTGTAGAGAGATCGTAGTTTCGGTCTTAGTTCGAGAGTGCCTCCCGAAGGGCTGTCCGTGTGACCGTCCGAGTTTTGGAGGTCCTCCCGAAGGGCTGTCCGAGTGACAGTCCGAGTTTCGAAGGTCCTCCCGAAGGGCTGTCCGCGACACCGTCCGGGGGACTGTGTGACCGCCTCCCGGAGGGCTGTCCGCGGGGCAGATGAGGGTATACATCCTCGCGGTTGGGAGGTTATAAAATCCTAGCTGCGGGGATCTGCACCGCCGTTCGTCATCGACTCTACTTCCGCTGCGCTACGAGTCGGTAACGAAAGTGATCAAACCTTGTATGCAGTCTCCATAGTGGTCCTGGGCTGGTGCGTAGGTCGGAAAATTTTTGTTTTCTTCTGCGTTCCCCTACAGTGGCATCAAGAGCCGTGCTATGCGTAGATGCAGGTTGCGATCTAGAATACATAGAGATGTATGGGTGTTGCACAATATAATTAGGTAGTAGATGAGATCTATTGCTGAAAATTATTTGTGCGGGTAGCAGATGAAGTCTGTTACCCGATGTTCTTGTTGCTTCCCTCGAATTTGTATATTTCTGATCTTGATAACAGTATGGTGGAGTTTCAATGTTCTGGCAATCCGCGATCCTGATTGATCAACGAAGTGCTAACAGTTCATTGAATTCCACCGTAGTTAAAAAGAAAGATGAAATTTTGCAGATGAAAGGGCAATGCAGATGTGATCTGCACGGGGGTCACGCGTATGACGAAGTTTAGTATGGGGCTCGAGATTTTATTATCTCGTGTTTCATACACCCTGGAATGTTAATCTAGCGACTTGGATTATCATGCTTGATGATGGACGATGGTAGCTTCGGTTTGTTTCGAAACCTTAGAAGCCACGTAAAATAAAATTTTGCATGAACCGATTAGAGGCGTCTAACTTGGTTTTGCAGGATGGTTTGCATGTGCATGTGATGTGGTATAGCAGTGTTCATAATAATTTGATTATGTATGAGATGACTATATGATGTAAATTGATTAACATGACCTGCGTGTCATGATTCGGCATGATGGCTGGAGCCATATGATTGCACTTTAATGACCTGCGTGTCAACCTTATGTAATGCACTTATTTTATTAGCTATAGAGATAGCAATATTATCTGGTGCACCGACAAGGTGGTGGCAATCTTCGCGAAGGTGAATACCGACGTGAATGCCGAAGACGAAGAAATACAAGACTTCTCCGTCGGAAGGGCTATACCATATCATGCTATTATGAATTGCCTGAGATGTTTATCCCTTATGATGCACCCTTCTTGATTGCGTGGTAGTCGCTTTTATTAGGGTGATCTCTCACAAAAATATCAAGTAGTTAGTGTTCTCCCAAGTGTAGCACCGTCACGGCACCTATCTTTTCGGGGTGCGCCGTGTCACACGGGTACGAACGATTAGGGATGTGTGAGGCGGGTGAGTTGAGACCTCGCAGCGAGATCACTTGGTTGTCTTGACGTTCAGGCATGACCGTCATGAGCTCGGAACACACGCATCGAAAGATGAACAAGATTCGCATGGAAGATGTGATTGGCAAGTTTGCCTACCGGTTGAGATTTTCGTCATTAGTGGTGTTACACCAATGGCGAACAATTGATACGTGGGTCTTGTATCACTCACAATCAATTATGAGAGATATTGATTTGAGTGGGAGCGCACTGTTGAATTAACTTGTTTAATTCTCAGTGCAATTAATTTTGAACACTGTCTAAGTGTGATTTGCATAATAGTTGTAGAAGAATGGCTCGCGTTTCCACCTTTCCTATTAAAATTGAATAGCTGTTTAATATCTGGTTAAAACTTTACGGTTGGTAAACGTAATGTGAGGATTGTCCTCTAGAGTGCCGAGAAGGACTTTGTCCTATCGCATATTTTCGGTATTCTCCCGCTAATGCTATGGATCATGTGACTCACGTCCTTCGATCCAAAAGCTAAAATTCCGTTACGGTCGAGTGAAATATGTTTGCTTCCATGAGACCCGAACTTCAAAAGTTTTGGGATAGTTATGTGATATTCATGGAACTGAAAATTAATTTTCAGATACAAACAAAGGCTGAAAGATATGAGATATCTAAAGCCATGTTTGTTTGCAAACTATTAGTAAAAGTGTTTACTGGGCATTTGACTGATAAGAGAGGGATCCAGAAGAACGCCTGTCATATGATGATGGTGAATAAAACAACAACTTAAAGAGAAAGGAAGTATCCGAAGGGTGTTAGTGAAACTTTCACGCCTAGGAAATCCGGGGCTAACGCCACTCTTAAGTTGGGTGCTTCTTCTGAGAGTAGGAGAAATACTAAAAGTTAAACTGTTAGAAGTATAATGGCAAAAGGATAGAAGACTGGAATACCCAGCTCATGTATGAATGTCATACAAGTTTTTTGATGTATAGAAGGCTGGTCAAAGATATAGTTCTTGGGAATTATGGTTAAACATGTTAATCACTAATTCTTGGGTATTGTGAGTTAATCACAAAGATACCCGCTCGATTGCATTCTGTTGCAACTCGATGTAAGAACTACTATGGCCTGAGAGACTAGCCAGGAATGAGGTTTAGATACACGCAGGGAACATAGTAAATGTTACTATGCCTTCCATCGGTGTATTCCCTATGTATTTACTTTCATAATTCATTTTAGAGTTTCACACTCTAGCCCTTTGCATAAGGTATCTTGCAAGAAGGTTGTTCATAAGAGAACTTTTGATGTTCGGTGTTATGAATAACATAAGGGCCATACTTTCATTATGAATGAGATGTATGTTATGAATATTGATAATAATACATTACCTCTGGGTTTGCTTTCATAATTCATTTAGAGTTTCATACACTCTAGCCCTTTGCATAAGGTATTTTGCAAGAAGGTTATTCATAACAGAACTTTTGATGTTCGGTGTTATGAATAACATGAAGGGCCATGCTTCCATATAGGATGGGATGTATGCTATGAATATTGATGCAAATATGATACATCCATAACACTGACGCTAAATGTCGCAAGACTAAAAGAATACCACACAAGTGTGGCACTGCATTTGGTCACATTGGAGAAACCCGCATGGAAAATTCCATTATGATGGATTTTGAAGTCGTTTGATTTTGAATCATCTGACACTTGCAACTTTCCTCTGAAAGGTAAAGTGACTGAAATACCGTTCACAGGCCATAAGGAACGAGCAAAGAACATATTGGTAATCATACATTATGATGTGTGTAGTCCAATAAATGTTGTTGCAAGTAGTGGATTTATCTGTCTTCAGAAATGACTCAAGTAGATATATGGATATTTACTTGTTGAGACGTAAGTCTGGATCTTTTGAATTCATTCAGAAGGTTTTCAAAAATGAAGTAGAAGTTATTGTAACAAGAAAATTATGTTTCTGCAATTTGATTGCAGAAAGGAATATTTGAGTTACAAGTTTAGCGAATGTCTGATGAGTTGTGAAAGGGGTTTCGTAACTTGCACCTCCCGGAACACCGCTGCAAGTGGAAAGTCCGTGAAGATGTAATCGAACCATTTATGACATGGTAAGATCAAAGATGACATAAATAAATTTGCCATTACCCCTTTTATAGAGTGATGCTTTAGAGACTGCGGCTTTTACACTGAAAAGAGCTCCATCAGGTCTGTTGAAATAACGCCATGGTGTGGTACGCCCAACCATGTTATATCTTTTCTTAACATTTGGAATATGGGGCTTGTGTAAACGGTTACAAACCTATTCCAAATCAGACAAGTGCTACTTTGTAAGGTTATCCCAAGTCATTGGGTATTCCCCCACCACTATACCGAGGCAAAGGGTTTTACCGCAAAACGGTATGCTTTTAAAGAGAATAGTTCTTTCAAAAAGGTGAGTGGGAGGACAGTGCAACTCGACGAGATAAACAGTATCTTCGTCATCAGATCAAAGGAAAGAAACCTTGGAAGTGATTCCGGAGTTTCCTACTGCGACTGATACGGAAGTCTCTACAATAAAATGTATGGACTTCGGTCGAACTTGCAGCTGAACCACGTAGGCAAAGCTCGTGCAAACCTATCAGGTGCGCAAACGAGATATTGTTGTTAGACAACAGTATACCTACAATACACAAGGAAGCGTTGATGGGCCCTGACTCCGGAATTGGCTAAATGCCAATACAATCTGAGATAGTTTCCATATATGTGATTCAAGATTAAAATCTTGATACACCTTTCGGAAGACTTAGAGTCTAACGAATATTTATGGAACTAAAAACTGATACGGAAAAAAATGTTTTATCCATAAAGCTCGACTTGTTGCAATAACAAGTTCAAGGAGTTGACTACGATGAGATTGTTTCACCGTAGCGATGCTTAAAGTCGGTTCGGGTTGAACTAGCAATTAATACATATTTCAATCATGAGATATAAAACATGGATGACAAAGGGATTTCCATCTGATGAAAATGAAACCTAGGACTTGTATGTGATACAGTCCAAAGTAATTTGTCGATCCAGAGGATGCTAGTAAGTATGCAAACTTCAGAGTTCCAGCGATGGACAGAAGAGAGCAAAGTGGAGTTGGAATCTTCGTTTTTGATGGAATGGTCAAAGGGGTTTGACTTCATCAAATGGGTATCGAAGATGCTTGTGATTCAAGAAAGTAAGTGGGAGCATAATAATATTTCTAAAAACCTTGTGTACTTGACACATTGTTAATTGGAAATAAATTTCTTGACACGAATTAGGACTTCATTTGAAAATAGTTTTTCAATGAAGTGCTTAGGCTAAATAGCCTCAATATTAGGCATGATGATCTATGGAGATAGATTTACCTAATGGGGCTAAGCAATGAATACATATTGACAAGATGCTAAAACCTTTTAGCATTTAAAAACGCCAAGGAGTGATTCTTGCCGAAGTCACATGGAAAGAGTTTTTGCAAGACTCGGTGTCCCAAAACACTGATGAGTAAAATACATGATGGAGATTCCACACACTCTTGTGTCTGGATTAATCATGTATTCCATGGTATGTAAAAACAAACAGATATGTCCAATACTCCAAAGTTGTTGCGAGTATAGATACCATAGTGATCAAAGTACTGATCATGGGACAACAGTGAAAAATGTCATTAAGTGCTAAGAGTAGTGCTGATGACATGTTTTCTCGCAAGTAGAGATTATGAAGTGCTCGTTGTAAGTGATTACATCGATACAGTCTTCATCAATGCTCCATGCGATTTTCGATTTAAATTGAGGGTTTTGTGTGATACACAATATGGTGGCACGGTAGTTGGAAATTGTTCCAAACAAGATACTGTGGCGAATTCTATAACAAAGGCTAAGTATGTTGATGCTTAAGAAGCGACAAAGAAGTTGTTGAATCATATAGTTCATTCATGAACTTAGTATGGTTCCAAGATGACTTAGGTCTATGGGACACTATTGCAGATAGTTGCTCCATAGCTTAGTCTGAGGAATCAGGTTTCGACCAATGATTCACACATATGCAAGGCCAAGTCCAGACAAAATATGAATTTTGTGAAAGCGTGAAAACGCAAGGATATGCAAAGTTACACACAGAGCTGAAGTCGTCAGATCCGTTGGACATCAGGCTATACCACATGCGAAGCATATTTTACACCAGTATGCCATAGGTGTAAAGTGCATTAGCATTGACTAGATTATTGAATCTAGTTCAAGTGGGAGTCTGTAGGAGATATGCCCTAGAGGCAATAATAAATGTTATTGATTATCTCCCTGTTCATAATTAGGTTTATGTTCCATGCTATAACTGCTATGGTTCTCGAGTCTACAATAACCACGAGGCTCGGAGGAAGACTCATATGCACGTGTGGGATAATAAACGGTAAAATGTATTCCTAGTCAAGCCTCTATGACTGGCTCAAGTATAGCATGATGATCCTGTTTTCCTGATCATGGGCATGGTATGCCGGCAATTTTGAGGGCACAATTGTTGGTAGAACACTTGTGTTGAATCGACCCGATTGATGTTATGCTATGAGATACATTTGTCATAAGTTTATGGTTAATAACACAGAGAAGTTAATGTTTGCATAATTCCTTAGACCATGAGAGTGTCGAGTTTCTTCATGCTTGCTTCATGAACTTTGGGGTTTGTTAAACGTCATCCGTAAATGGGTGGCTATTACGGCGGCTTACGGGTTCATGGAAAAGTATGTCAAGGGACTTGATAGCTCAAGATTGGGATTTGCTCCTCCGACGATGGAGAGATATCTCTGGGCCCTCTCGGTGTTACGGTATCCATCATCGTCTGGACAGACACAGGGTGATTTGATCACAGGGATGCCGGAACACGGGAACGAGAAAAGAGAACAATACCGACAACGAGGTAACTGGCATTGTGGACAAGTGTTGATCCACGAGGATGCCGATGTTTCTCACCTCGGGTAATTGTAACATATCGCGAAGCAACAGGAATAGCTCACGGCAACTGGAGGTTCACTCGAATATTTATTCGTGTGGGTATAGGGATCGATATGGGTGTCCACGGCTCCGATGTTGATCATTGATCGGAAGGGGTTCCGGGTCATGTCTATGCTTCACCGAACCTATAGGGTCACACGCTTAAGGGTCATCTATCTGTTGAATACTAGACAGGGAGTCTGAGAGAAAAACACCGAAAAAGTTTCGGACACCGGAAAAGGTTCGGACAGCGGAAAAGTTCCGCAGAGAGGTCACCGGATGAGTTCCGGTGAAACTGAAAAGTTGTTTCAGAGGATACCATAAAGTCAAATTGGTTTTGGCACATGCCTGATAATTCTTGGAGGGTGCCAGAATCATTCTGGAAACTTTCTGGAATTTTCCGGGATGAAAACCGGAAATGTTCTGGAGCTGCCGAAACCGCTTCAGATGCTTTTCGCAGATGAAATCACTAAACCGGAATTGTTCCGGCTTGCGTTGAAAATTATTTTGGTGGGTACTAGAATTGTTCTAAGCCCACATGAATATTTTCAGTTCGATCAGACGCTGAAAAATGTCGTCGTGAATAGTGAAAGTGCTTTTTGGGATATTTTTGGAAAGCCACCTTTTGGGGCTTTGCTCCAAAAGATCTTGGGGATGACATGGATGGATTGGGGCCAATTTTGGGGCCCCACATGAGGGTGTGGCCGGCCACATGGTGGACTCCTTCATGGAGTCCCGCTTGTTCCTTGGTTTCACCTTTTAGGTCCTTGGGAAGGACTCCTTTCCATGTGGGTTTTGGGTTTTCTTGTAAAACCACCCTACCCCTTGGGTTTCCTATAAATAGGAGGTGTGTGGGCTGCCATAAGACACACTCTTGCTCTCATACACAAAGCCATGCATGATCTGGCATTCTTCTCTCCCTCCCAGCGAAATAGTTTCGTAGAGCCAAAAGGCTGTCTGGGTTCCGGCAGGAACTAGTTCTGGACGGCGAAGCCCTGCCGGATAGATGACACTGTATGTGTGCAACTCTGTAGAGAGATCGTAGTTTCGGTCTTAGTTCGAGAGTGCCTCCCGAAGGGCTGTCCGTGTGACCGTCCGAGTTTTGGAGGTCCTCCCGAAGGGCTGTCCGAGTGACAGTCCGAGTTTCGGAGGTCCTCCCGAAGGGCTGTCCGCGACACCGTCCGGGGGACTGTGTGACCGCCTCCCGGAGGGCTGTCCACGGGGCAGATGAGGGTATACATCCTCGCGGTTGGGAGGTTTTAAAATCCTAGCTGCGGGGATCTGCACCGCCGTTCGTCATCGACTCTACTTCCGCTGCGCTACGAGTCGGTAACGAAAGTGATCAAACCTTGTATGCAGTCTCCATAGTGGTCCTGGGCTGGTGCGTAGGTCGGAAAATTTTTGTTTTCTTCTGTGTTCCCCTACACTCATCACCAATGAGATTGCCGACTTAGGAAGTGAAGAAATAACCGACAAATTCATCATCAAGAAGATACTTAGAGCTTTGGATCAGAGATAGGACACCGTGTGCACATTGATCCAAATGATGCCCAACTACAAAGATCTCAAGCCTACGGAAGTCATTGGAAGGATTGTTGCTCATGAGATGACACTCAAAGACAAAGAAGAGCTTCACAACAAGTCTAGCGGTGCTTACAAAGCCACAAGTGATGCTCCCGCAACTTCAAGCGACAACCTTGTCACCAATGAAGAGATAAGCCTCATGGTCAAGAAATTCAACAAGTTCTACAAGAATAGAGGCAAAGAACGAAGCTCCAACTCAAGATATGAAGAGAAGCGTTCGTCAAGTCGTGACCGCAACTGCTACAATTGTGGGAAGCCCGGACACTACTCCAATGAGTGCACGGCTCCCTACAAACGAAGAGAAGAGTCACCTAGAAGACGAAGCTCAAGGAATGGATCACCTCAAAGAGAGAGAAGGAGTAGAGATGATCGTTATGAACGAAGACCCTCAAGGAGAAGTAGGGATTCGGAGAAGAAGGACAAGTACACCAAGAGCTACACAAGAAGAAGACATCAAGCTCATGTTGGTGAATGGGTTTCTGGCTCCGACTCCGACAACAACTCCGAGAGAAGCTATCACTCCAACTCCGACTATAGTCAAGATGAAGGTGTTGCCGGACTTGCACTAGTGGCTACCAACTCCTATGAACTATTTGATTCACCAAATGAAGGGAGTGGAAGTTGCTTCATGGCTAAAGGCCCCAAGGTATCACACCCCGAGAATCTTGATTTCATTAGTGATGAAGATGATTTACTTTGTGATGATGACTTGCACTTTGATGAAACTAGTGATGTTAGTCAAAATGAACTTGATAATTCTCATGCTAGTCAAGATAAGTCATTTGATGATGATAAGATGAAAATAGAACAACTAACTAAAGAATTAAACACTCTTAAGTTAGCTCATGAATCTACTCTCGAAGATCATAGAGAACTTGTAAGGACTCATGAGAAGCTACGCTTCGAGAAGCTCACCTTGGAGCAAGAGCATGAGTTTCTTAAAGCTATCAATGATGATCTCCGAAAGAAGACTTCATCTTATCTAGCCAAATGATTACTCTTGTCTACATTCATGCCACAAGTTAAATCTAGACAAACTAGTAACAAAGGCAAGAAACGTTCTTCATCTAGTAGCAACAATAAAAATGCCAAACCTAATGATGTTGCTTCTAGTAGTTCTATTGATTCCACTAATGATGATTCTCTTGGCCAAGTTACTCTTGAGCAAGAAAATGCTTTATTGAAAGGAATTATAGAGAAAGGTATCTACAAGAGTCTTGCCGGGTGCAAACAATTTGAGGAAATTGTACGCAAGCACGGAGGATACCGGAAGAACCATGGCATTGGCTACTTCAATGCTAATGGAGTTGAATGGGAAGAAGGTCAATACCCCAAGCCCAAGTTTGTTCCTCAAAAGGAGAAGTATGAAAATACTCTCCCCAAGGGAACAAAAGCTCAAGATGACCTTCCACCACAAGACCCCAAGCTCACGGGCAAGAACAAGCTTCAAGAGGACATTGACTCATATGAAGATGAATCCCAAGCTTTGGTGGAGTGGGTTCCCAAGGCTACTTCAAGCTCAACTTCTACAAGGGCTACTTCAACACCAAGGATCCCCATCAAGTTGATGTGGGTCCCCAAGAAGAAGAACTAGAGAGTTCTTGAGGGGTGACTCTGCCAATGAAATTCACTCACATTCATTATTGGCAAGAACTAGTTGCAATCAACATCAACTCTATGCAATAGTTCAAGGAGTCACACATTCCCTCAAAGGTAAGCAAGGGACAAGGTAATCAACAAATCCATGGACATCATCACATATGCTTTGCACTCCATGTCCATAGATATCCTTGTATTTGTCTCTTGTGTATTGGGACTAACCCATGTAGGTGAGAAGAGTAAGGAAACAACAAGGATGCTCCCAACTCATGGTGATCTTCATCAACTTTGAGCATCCACCACTACTTCACCTACATGAAGTCTTCATCAACAAAACCCAAGGTTAGTTTATCCCTCCTATGGGGGGATGTCACATCAAGGGTGAGCTTTACTCTAAGACTTGAGTTAAAGCATCTCATAGTATGTGACAACATTAAATGCTTTATGTAAAAGTGGTAACCCCACTTGTGCTTAAACGATGAGTATGACCTATGATCAAGTATTCTTACTTGGCTCCTAAGTCAATATACTCATATATAGATGACTCTGTCATCGCCAAAATGCTTGATAGATGCTAGTATGTATGTGCATGTTTGCCATGATTTCATTTGACATCTTATTGTGTGAGCATGTTGGTCTGCACTTCTTTATCCATTCGAGGACATCCAATTGTTGCTATTTGGCTCTTAATTTATCTTTTGCCAATTGGATGTACAAGAATGCCTAGGACCATCCTCTAGCTATCTATGCTTTCTCACCTCATATTCTTTTCTTGCCGCATCACAAAACTTGAACAAGCACTTCTCGATCCCTCTGTGTGAGATGCACTCGGAGGTCCGTGTCGAAAAGGGCTGCACTCCAAAACCTCCCAAGTGCAACTCGGTGTAACCAACAAACATTTCTCGGTTTCACCGATTGCCAAGGGTTGATCTAGTTTTCCACCTCTGTATTGCCGATTCCATTTTCTCGGTTACACCGAGTTTCCCTATCTGCTGACAGTTGAGAAACTCGATGACACCAAAAACATAGAATCGGTGTCACCAACAGCAAGGGGTATATATGTTGTGGACCCGACGCTTTGAAATTCACTCCTCAAACCGTCGCGCTCCAAAACCCTAAGCTGCCAAAAAGGACCCCCCGGTCGTCGCCCTTGCCTCCCCGTGCTCCTCCGCCGTTGGGATCCTCGCCGTCGACGGGCATCTTCGCCGCCGTCTTCGACGTAGCAGACCGTCACCAAGCTAGGGTACGGATCTGATCCTCTCTTGCGCTCCATCGTCTAATTCTTGCGCATTGAGATGTTCTTATCTATAAGCCACTGTGTGCAATCCTCCCTATCGACCAGAGTTCTCATAGATTAGCGAACAATGAAAATTTTAGGGTTAGCTGTCCGCAGATTGCATCTCAGTACCACCGAGTTAAAAAAAAATCGGTTCTACCGATTGTGTTTTAAGGTTACTGAGAACCATATCAGTGAGACCGAAGCAATCTTTTCGGTTCCACCAAAAAGGCTGCCAGGTCTCTGTTGATGCATATGGTCAGTCTCGGTGACTCCGAAAAATACCACTCGGTGACACCGAAATACCTTCTGCAGAAAGCTAAAACTAATGTCTTCCTTGTTCAAATTTTTGAAAATCTCTGTGTTTTGTGATGCTCAACCCCTCTGCTCCTCTATATTCTTTTCATAGGGTCAGAGATGTCTGCTTCAGAGGATAGTCAGAACTTGAAAGAGCAAAATGTTGACATGAGCTCAGGCACTAGTCTTGAAGGGAGCTATGATGACATCCCTAGCTCTCCTGATCTTCACAGAGCTGCAACTAGGGCAAGAAGAAAGCTCAATTCTGATGAGGAAGATGAGGACTTCATACCTGATGAAGTGCCTCCCAAGTCAAAGCAGGACAAGTCTGCCAAGAACACTCCTGCTGCCACTACTTCCAAGAAGAAGACATCTATCAGAAAGGAATATGCTATCTTTGAGACAGTGAGAGCACCTGAGAGCTCCAGGGGCACCATGACTATTGAGCCTCCCTGGAAGTCTATGCTCAAGAAGGCTGGTGAGAAGAAGAGATCCAGGAAGAGGATTGTTTATGTTGTTGGCAAGCCTACCTCTATGTATGAGGATCCAGAGGAGGCAGCTGCTGCAGAGGAGGAGGTAGAGCCAGCTGCAAAGGCCCCTCCCAAGAAGAAGAAGAAGAAGCTTATGGCAGATGCTATGCCTAAGGCTACCACTTCCAAGAGCACCAAATCTGCTCCAAAGAAGGCTGTTGCTGCTGACAAACCCAAGAGGTTCTCCAGAGAGATCCCAGCTTCTTCCAAGAACAATACCTCCACTTTCAGGGAAGCTGAGGATGATGATGACATGATTGCCTTGATGAAGCTCAGACCACACCTCCCAGAGCACAATGCCAGTCACTTGGTTGCTGAGGACATGAAGAAGAAGAAAGATTCAGGTCTAAGAGAATGGAGAGCTATTGATCCTTACTCTCAGAGGAGGAAAACAGTTGTGGACTATAGGTTCTATACCAAGGAGCAACAAGATTTCTATGAGACTGTGTTGCTTGACAAGAGCCCAGCTATTAGTGATATGAGATATGTTGATTGGAAGTATATCAAGGAGAATGAAGACTACTTCCCAAGTGTGCAAGACAACTTCCACTGCATTGGCCTAGACAAGTTTGAGTCCAAGGCAAGCCACAATGCCATGAAGGAGATGTACAATGCAATTCCTGCTGCACATCTTCAGTCTCATAAGCTAGGATCCATCTATTACCTCCAGGCAGGTCTCCGATGCCTAAGTCAGGAGACGAGAAGATGATCCGAGGCTACTCCATCAACCTGCTGCTTCTTATTGACCAGCATCAGAGATTCAGAGTGATGGATCTGATTGTGGAGACTGTGAAGAGGGTTGCTGCTGATCAGAAGCGCTCATGCTGCTATGCACCCTACATTCAGATGCTCATCAACTCCAAGCTGGAGAAGCACATTTTTGCTCTTGACAGGCCCCATTTGCCCCTACAGCCAGATCTTGAGGACAACGTTGTGGTGATGGACCCAGATCATCCCACATCAGCTGCAGCTCAGGCAGAGGCAGAAGCAGCTACAACCACTAGTGCTCAAGTCCCTAGATCCAGGAATGAGCAAATGGATCTTTTGATCTCTACCATTCAGGGCATGCAGAAGGACATCAAGGACATACTGGGAATCAGAATAGTCTTGTGAGGATCTTTGAGAATAGGATCAAGACCCTAAATGACAAAGTGGATGGGCTGATAAAGACAGTGAACGAGCTCAAGAAGGAAGTTGACAGCGTGCCCAGTCCCGACACTTCAGATGATGAGGATGACTCTCCTCTCAGTCCAGGCACTCACTTCACTACCCAGGCCAGATCAGCCACAGTGCCAGCTCCAGATTTGAGGCCTTCTTCATCAGCACCTGCTACAGCCTCAGCTCCATTAGCTCCAGTACCTCCCGTTGCTACTCCAACTCCATCCATGACATCAGCAGAGGTCTTTGCCGACGCAGTTCTCTCGACTCCTACATCGACTACCGGAGGAGATCAGCCCCAGAAGAGTGCTTAGATATATACCTTTGAACATTTTGGTAACTTGTTGCCAAAGGGGGAGAAGTGTATATAGATCTTTAGGCTTCGAGTGAGAGAGCGTTTGGTTTTTATCGCTTTTTAAAAAAAACATTTGGTCTTTTGGTTGCTTGTGTTAAACTTTTGTTGGTGTTTGATCATACGCTTAATGTGTGTTGCTACTATTTCCTATCATTATGATGCTTATGAGATGATCATTCACCTTTGCTTGATTGTGTTGTGCTATGATGTTCATTCTTATTATTCTCGCACACCACCAAGTTGTATGTGACATGAAAGAGTGCCCCATGTACCTAATCGATTGTGCATTTGCATTCAAACGCAAATTTAAAATAATGCACAAATTTAGGGGGAGCTCTTGCTTATCACATACTTCTCAAAGCGACGATTATATTCATTGATTATATCATATGTCGAAGCTTTGATCTATATGTTGTCATCAATTACCAAAAAGGGGGAGATTGAAAGCACATTTGCTCCCTTGGTGGTTTTGGTAATTAATAACAACATATATGTCATTGAACTAATGTTTCTACTAAGCATATTTCAGGAAAAGTTCAATGATAGGGATGGCAAAAGGATTGTGGATAACCCCAAGATGCAAGGAAATAGATTGGCAAAGCTTCAAGCAAGAGGACTCTACATTTTACTTTGTGAGAAATCACTTTGAGTCCATAGGAAAGCCAATACTATTAAAAGGGGGTAAGGTACTGTTGGTGAACAAAATGCTCATACGTGCACAAGTGATAGTCACCAAAAACACCCACAAGCTCTTCCACAAAAGTCTGTCCAAAGTCAAATATCCAAAATCGGTGCAACCAACACTTTCCACTCGGTGCCACCGATTCCCAAACTCAGACAGACCCATGCCAAACCCTAGCACATCGGTGCAACCGATTCCACTTCGGTGCCACCGAGTTTGGGTTGCCAACTTTCTGTTACCTCGATTCACAAAATTGGTACCACCGAGTTTGTTGGATCGGCGTCACCGAGTTGCGCAATCTGACCGTTGGTCACCTAATCGGTGCAACCGAGTTTTATATATCGGTCTCACCGAGATTCAAAAGTTGTCACCTTTTGGTCACTTCGGTACCACCGAGATTCACACATCGGTGACACCGAGTTGGTCACTTTAGGTGTAACGGATGGATTTTTGGAGATGCCTATATATACCCCTTCACCACCACCCACTCGAAAGAGAAGCACTTAGAACTATTCCATACTTGCCCCATCATATTTTCTGAGAGAGAGCCACCTACTCATGTGTTGAGATCAAGCTATTCCACTCCATCCATATGAATCTTGATCTCTAGCCTCCCCAAGTTGCTTTCCACCAAATCAATCTCTTCCACCATAGCCAAATCTGTGAGAGAGTGATTGTGTGTTGAGGAGTCTATCATCTTGAAGCACAAGAGCAAGGAGTTCATCGACATTGCCGAGCCTATTACCTTTTGGTGGGTGGTGCCTCCTAGATTGGTTAGGTGTCGCTTGGGAGCCTCCTACTTCGTGTTGTGGAGTAAACCAAGAAGTTTGTAAGGGCAAGGAGATCGCCTACTTCGTGGAGATCTACCCATAGTGAGGCTAGTCCTTCGTGGACGGAAGCCGTTATGGAATAGTCAAGGTTGCTACTTCGTGGACCCTTATGAGTGGAGCCCTCCGTGGACTCTCGCGACCGTTACCCTCCGTGGGTTGAAGACTCCATAAACGTGGAAGTACGATAGCACCACCTATCGGAACCACGGGAAAAATCATCGTGTCTCCATATTGCGTTTGATCTTCCTACCCTTCCTTTACTACTCATGCTTGTTGTTACTTTTCGCTGCTATACTCTTAGACATGCATGTGTAGGGTGTGCTTGACTTGCTATGAATGCTACAATCTGCCAACACTTAAAATTGGGAAAAAGTAGATTTTTATTTGGTCAAGTAGTCTAATCACCCCCCCTCTAGACATACTTTCGGTCCTACAGCATTACCGAGTGGACCTGAAGCAACCTTCCACGGCAATCCGATTCCACCTGGCTATGCTCATGTCGGGGTGGATGAAGTTGTGTCGGCATATGAATCACTAGAACTTGACTACCTTGGAGGTGAAGGGGAGCGGACACTGGGAGAAGCCATTCGTTGTCTCATTTTATGGAAAAAGGAATGCATCGTGTTTCCAAACTCGGTGCCAAGGCCACCGACTCCTCCTCCAAGTCTGCCGCGTCAGCAGACTCCAACCCACCTCGAGACGGAGCGCAGGGCGAGTCCTCCAAGTCCACCGCGTCTGCAGACTCCAACCCACCTTGAGACGGAACGCAGGGCCAGTCCGCCATATCGATCTCCGCCACGTCAGCAGAGTCAATCCCACCCCGAGATGGAGCCTAGGGCGAGTCCGCGATATCGATATCCTCCGTCTCCAAAGCGGAAGAGAGCACAAAAGAAGAAACCCGAGCCTCCTGTCAAAAAGAAGTTATCTTACGAGAAGACTGACGAGGAACTCGATGAATCAGTGGATCTCGCTTTGCGGGCCCATTTTGGACCGAAACCGCCCCCGCCGCCAAAGGAGAAAATACCTGAGGAAGTCGTACAACACTTTTTGGATGCAGCTAAACCGGCGGAGAAAAGGGTGCTATCAGACTATGAACGCTTTATTAGCAAGACCTATCATAAACAAAAAAAACAGAAGTCGAGCGGTAGTAGTAAATGTGGGAAAACTGTTCCCCAGCTCGAAGAACAGGCAGTGCAATCGATCACCCCGCTCAAGGTGAGTACCGATAAGGTGGTAATAACCGACGCTGATAGAGAGAATGCTAGACAGCTCGGTATCACTGTTGAACAACTCCTAGAGATCGAGGAATTCCCACCGACGGATCCGAAGGAACTAGAATGGGCATATGTCCCCGGGAACCCTCTCGTGAGTCCTGAAGATGAGAAGCTTCTATCAACGCAAATGTACAGCTTGCATGGCTGGTACATGAGAGAAGTAAAGAGCGGGCGACAGAGCCTCATGGTGAAAGTCAAGCAAAAGCATTACTTCCATGAAAATGATTTGTGGATTGAAAATGAAGAATTCTTTCAGTTATTCAATCAAAAAGCACTCGACAAATCTATCGTCAGTTGCTACTATATGTAAGTGATTTCTTTCTGTAATTTGATTAAATCTCTAGCTCAGCTCGTTCATTGCCTGTAATTATCCTCACTATATTCTTTTATGTGGTATTGTGCAGAATGAATATTTTTGAATTGGAAAGAGATGGAGTCTATGGCATTGGGTTCATTGAACCAAATACCGTTAATGAAAATGTGTTAAGTACTTACCCTAAAGACACGGAGAAAATGTTGCTAAGGTTTTTGAAGGCCCTAAATACCAAACCAGAAATACTTTTACCTTACAACTTCAAGTGAGTGTTACTTTTACCTTACTTTTACCTTCTATATATATATATACTCGATGTTAAGTGTAGTTGATGAGTTATGCATGCCCGCTTATACAAATCGTGTCCCTAGCTACCACTGGATCCTGCTAATCATTAGAATTGACGATGGAACTGTTGAAGTACTGGACTCACTAAGTAAAGACCCTGAAGAATACAGAAGCCTGCATTCGATGCTCGACAGGTAATTTCAATCATTTACGCACTATGTCGGCCTCTTTAGTTCATTTCCTGATATCAAGTAATTAGTAACTCCATTATTCATTTTCTTTGCCGGGCAGGGTTTGGAAAAAGTTCACCAAAGATGTTAGAGGTGAATGGAAAGAGGAGCTGAAATGGCGAAGGTCCAAGGTATTTAAGTAGTACTAGCTACGTCCACGCATCTCTTTAAGTATAGTTTCAATACCATTATCATGCTTGATTATTATCTGATTGAATTATATTCTCGTAAAGTGCATGAGGCAGGAACAAGGGACTAGTTTATGTGCATATTACGTTTGCGAGAACATTCGCATTATGACCGAAAAGATCAGAACTACAAGAGATCTTTGGGTGCGTAAACAACATTCACATTTTTTTTATCATGATGTAATATATATACAGACAACTAACATGTTCATATTGATCTCCTTCTTTAAATATGCACGAGATGCGGGATAAGCTCCTACCAAAGGACCGCATACGAGCAATTCAAGAGGAAATTGCGGGTTTTTTGCTTGAGCAGGTCATATCTCCCGACAGAGAATACCATTACACCTAATGCCTGCATGTAATGATTTGCAAATTGTAGGAGAAATTGTATATACCAAATTGTACATATGTGTATGCATGGTCGTACGAAAAGTTCTATGTATATGATTGGTTCTACGAGATATTCTATTATATATGCATAACATGTACAGTATGTAGCAGCGTAAAATATGTTTGAAATGAAAAAGAATTAAATCGAATACACAAAATGAAAAGGAAAAATAAACAATAAAACCTAAACCAATAAACCCCAAAGCCCCTAAATCTTTAGTCCCGGTTGGTGTTACCAACCGAATCTTTAGTCCCGGTTGGTGTTACCAACCAGGACTAAAGGTCCCCATCCCCCCCCCCCTTTTGGAAATATGCCCTAGAGGCAATAATAAATTAGTTATTATCATATTTCCCCGTTCATGATAATAGTTTATTATTCATGCTAGAATTGTATTGACCGGAAACTAAATACATGTGTGAATAGATAAACAAATATTGTGTCCCTAGTAAGCCTCTACTAGACTAGCTCGTTGATCAAAAGATGGTCAAGATTTCCTGACCATGGACATGAGTTGTCATTTGATAATGGGATCACATCATTAGGAGAATGATGTGATGGACTTGACCCAACCGTTAGCATAGCAAATGATCGATCAGTTTATTGCTATTGCTTTCACTATGTCAAATACACGTTCCTCTGACCATGAGATCATGCAACTCCCGGATACCGTAGGAATACTTTGGGTGTATCAAACGTCACAACGTAACTGGGTGATTATAAAGGTGCACTACAGGTATCTCCGAAAGTGTTTGTTGAGTTGGCACGGATCGAGATTGGAATTTGTCACTCCGACTATCGGAGAGGTATCTCTGGGCCCTCTCGGTAATACAGCATCACAGAAGCCTTGCAAGCACCGTGACTAAAGAGTTAGTTACAAGATGACGTATTACGGAACGAGTAAAGAGACTTGCCGGTAACGAGATTGAACTAGTATTGGATACCGACGATCGAATCTCGGGCAAGTAACATACCGCCAAACAAAGGGAACAACGTATGTTGACATATGAGGTTCACCGATAAAGATCTTCGTGGAATATGTAGGAACCAATATGAGCATCCAGGTTCCGCTGTTGGTTATTGACCGGAGAGTCGTCTTGGTCATGTCTACATCATTCCCGAACCCGTAGGGTTCGCACACTTAAGGTTCGATGACGATTTAGTATTATATGAGTTATGTGATTGGTGGCCGAAGTTTGTTCGGAGTCCCGGATGAGATCATGGACATGACGAGGAGTCTCGAAATGGTCGAGAGGTAAAGATTCATATATTGGAAGGCTATATTCGGACATCGGAAAGGTTCCGAGTGATTCGGGTATTTTTCGGAGTACCGGGGAGTTACGGGAATTCACCGGGAGAAGTAATGGGCCTTATTGGGCCATACGGGAAAAGGAGAGGCAGGCCACGTGAGGAGGCTCGCGCCCCCCCTTGCCCAAACCGAATTGGACTAGGGGAGGGGGCGCAGCCCCCTCTTTCCTTTCCCTCTCCCTTCCCTCTTTCCTACTCCGTATGGGAGGTGGAATCCTACTAGGACTAAGGAGTCCTAGTAGGACTCCCTACACTTGGCGCACCCCTAGGGGGCCGGCCTCCTCCCTCTCATCCTTTATATACGGGGGCAAGGGGGCACCCCAAAGTACACAATTGTCCCATAGCCGTGTGCGGTGCCCCGATCTCCGTTTTCCACCTCGGTCATATTTTCGGAGAGCTTAGGCGAAGCCCTGCCGGAATCACTTCACCGTCACCGTCGCCACGCCGTCGTGCTGACGGAACTCATCTACTACCTCGACATCTTGCTGGATCAAGAAGGCGAGGAACGTCACCGAGCTGCACGTGTGTAGAACTCGGAGGTGCCGTACGTTCGGTACTCGATCGGTGGAGCTCGAAGGATTGTTCGACTACATCAACCGCGTTGTGAGACGCTTCCGCTAACGGTCTACGAGGGTACGTAGACACACTCTCCCCTCTCATAGCGATGCATCTCCATGGATAGATCTTGCGTGAGCGTAGGAAATTTTTGAAATTCATGCTCTGTTCCCCAATAGTGGCATCCGAGCCAGGTCTATGCGTAGATGTGATTTGCACGAGTAGAACACAAGTGAGTTGTTGGCGTGGGTGTATACATATTGCTTGCCGTTACTAGTTGTTACTTGATTCGGCGGTATTGTGAGATGAAGCGGCCCGGACCGACATTACGCGTATGCTTACGCGAGACAGGTTTCACCGCTACGTGCACTCGTTGCATAAAGGTGACTGGCGGGTGTCTGTCTCTCTCACTTTAGTTGAATCGGTTTCAATGAAGAGGGTTCTTTTAGAAGATCAAAAAGCAATCACTACACCACGTTGTGGTTTTGCATAGGTAAGAACGGTTCTTGCAAACCCGTAGCAGCCACGTAAAACTTGCAACAACAAAGTAGAGGACGTCTAACTTGTTTTTGCAGGGTATGCTGGTGATGTGATATGGCCAAGACATGATGTGATATAAGTTGTTGTATGAGATGATCATGTTTTGTAAGTTATCAGGCAACCGGCAAGAGCCTTATGGTTGTCTCTTTATTGTATGCAATGCCAACGCTATGTAATTGCTTTACTTTACCGCTATTAGTTAGCAGTAGTAGTAGTAGCAATAGCCGGCGAGACGACCACGACGCTACGATGGATATCAAGGTGTCACGACGCTATGATGGAGATCAAGGTGCCAACCCGGTGACGATGGAGATCATGACGGTGCTTTGCTGATGGAGATCAAAAGCACAAGACGATGATGGCCATATCATGTCACATATATTGAATTGCATGTGATGTTAATCCTTTTATGCATCTTATTTTGCTTAGGACGACGGTAGCATTATAAGATGATCCCTTCACTAAATTTCAAGATAAGTGTTCTCCCCTAGTATCACCGTTGCGAAGGTTCGACGTTTCTAAGCACCACGTGATGATCGGGTGTGATGGATTCTTTCGTTCACATACAACGGGTGTAAGCCAGTTTTACACACGCAGAATACTTGGGTTAAACTTGACGAGCCTAGCATGTACAGACATGGCCTCGGAACACAAGAGACCGAAAGGTCGAACATGAGTCATATAGTAGATATGATCAACATGAAAGATGTTCACCATTGATAACTAATCCACCTCACGTGATGATCGGACATGGTTTAGTTGATGTGGATCATGTTACACTTAGACAACTTGAGGGATGTTAATCTAAGTGGGAGTTCTTAAGTAATTTGATTAATTGAACTTCAATTGTCATGAACATAGTCTTACTTGTCTTAGCAAATTTATGTTGTAGATCCATAGACCGCGCTGTAGTTCCCCTGTTTTTATTATGTTCCTAGAGAAAACGAAGTTGAAAGTTGATGGAAGCAACTATGCGGACTAGGTCCGTGATCTGAGGATTGTCCTCACTGCTGCACAGAAGGCTTATGTCCTTAATGCGCCGCTCAGTGAAATACCCCTACGGCTTTGTCTGAGGACGTTATGAACGTCTGGCAGACAAGAAAAGATGACTACTCGATAGTTCAGTGCGCCATACTTTATGGCTTAGAACCGGAGCTCCAAATATGTTTTGAGCAACACGGAGCATATGAGATGTTCCAAGAGCTGAAAATTTGTTTTTCAAGACTCACACCCGGGTCGAGAGGGATGACACCTTCGACAAGTTCTATAGCTACAAGATGGAGGAGAACAGCTCCGTTAGTGAGCATGTACTCAGAATGTCTGAGTGCTTCAAACACTTGAATCAAGTGGGAGTTAGACTTCCGAATAAAGTGGTGATTGATAGAGTTCTCTAGTCACTATCACTAAGCTACTGGATCTTCGTGATGAACTATAAACATGCAAGGGATAGAAGATCCTTAAGCTATTCGCGATGCTACAATCTACGGATGTAGAAATCAAAAAAAGGGAGCATCAAGTGTTGATGGTTAATAAGACCACTAGTTTCAAGAAGGGCAAGGGAAAGAAAAGGGAACTTCAAGAAGAACGGTAAAACAGTTGCCGCTCACGCGAAGAAACCCAAGGCTGAACCAAACCCGAGACTTAGTGCTCCCAATGCAAAGGGAAATGTCACAGGGAGCGAAACTTCCCCAAAGTAACTGGCAGATAATAAGACTGGCAATGTCAACAAAGATATTTGATATACATGTTATTGATATGTACCTTACTAGTACTCGTAGGAGCACCTGGGTATTTGATATATACTTGTTCAGTTGCTTACAACTTGAAACATGGAGCTTCGGAATAAACGAGGGCTAGCTAAGAACGAGCTGACGATGTGCATTGGAAGTGTCTCCAAGGTTGATGTGATCACCATCGCCACGCTCTGTCTACCTTCAGGATTAGTGATGAACCTAAATAGTTGTTATTTGGTGCTTGCGTTAAGCATGAACATTATATCTGATAGTGTTTATTGCAAGACGGTTATTCAATTTCAGAGAATAATTGTTATTCTATTTGGATAATATCATTGATGATCATGCACTTAAAATGAAAGGTTTATAGAATCTTGATCGTAGTAATACATATGTTCATAACACGAATGCCAAAAGATAATGATAGTACCACATATTTGTGGCACTGCCGCTTAGGTCATATCAGTGTTAAACACATGAAGAAACTCCATCCAGATGGGTTTTTGTAATCTCTTGATTATGAATCATTTGATACATGTGAACCGTGCCTTATTCGCAAGATGACTAAAACTCCGTTCTCCGGAACAATGGAGCGAGCAACCAACTTATTGGAAATAATACATACCGATGTATGCGGTCTGATGAGTGTTGAGGCGTGCGGTGGATATCGTTATATTCTCACGTTCACTGATGATTTGAGTAGATATGGTTATGTCTACTTGATGAAGCATAAATCTGAAACATTTGAAAAGTTTAAAGAATTTCAGAGTGAAGTAGAGAACCATCGTAACAAGAAAATAAAGTTCTTACGATCTGATCGTGGAGGAGAATATTTGAGTTACGAGTTTGGCAATCACTTAAGACAATGTGGAATTGTTTCACAGCTCACGCCACATGGAACACCACAGCGTAATGGTGTGTCCGAACATCGTAATCGTACTCTATTGGATATGGTGCGTTCTATGATGTCTCTTACCGATTTGCCACTATCATTTTGGGGTTATGCATTAGAGACAGCTGCATTCACTTTAAACAAGGGCACCGTCTAAATCCGTTGAGATGACACCGTATGAACTGTGGTTTGCAAGAAACCTAAGATGTCGTTTCTGAAAGTTTGGGGATGCAATGCTTATGTCAAAAGGCTTCAGCTAGATAAGCTTGAACCCAAAGCGGATAAGTGCGTCTTCATAGGATACCCAAAGGAGACCGTTGGGTACACCTTCTACCACAGATCCGAAGGCAACGTATTCGTTGCTAAGAATGGATCCTTTCTAGAGAAGGAGTTTCTCTCGAAAGAAGTGAGTGGGAGGAAAGTAGAACTTGATGAGATAATTGTACCTCCTCTGGATAGTAGTACGCCACAGAAAGAAATTTCTGTGACACCAACACAGACCAGAGAAGAAGTTGATGATGATGATCATGAGGCTTCGGATCAAGTTGCTACAGAACCTCGTAGGTCAACCAGGACACGCTCCGCACCAGATTGGTACGGCAATCCTGTCTTGGAGGTCATGTTGTTAGACAACGGTGAACCTACGAACTATAAAGAAGCGATGGCGAGCCCGGATTCCGACAAATGGCTTGAGGCCATGAAATCCGAGATTAGATCCATGTATGAGAACAAAGTGTGGACTTTGGTAGACTTGCCCGATGAAACGGCGAGCTATTAAAAATAAATGGATCTTTAAGAAGAAGACGGACGCTGATGGTAATGTCACCGTCTATAAAGCTTGACTTGTTGCTAAAGGTTATCGACAAGTTCAAGGAGTTGACTACGATGAGACTTTCTCACCCGTAGCGATGCTAAAGTCTGTCAGAATTATGTTAGCAATTGCCGCGTTTTATGATTATGAAATCTGGCAAATGGACGTCAAAACGGCATTCCTTAATGGATTCCTTAAGGAAGAATTGTATATGATACAACCGGAAGGTTTTGTCAATCCTAAAGGTGCTAACAAAGTATGCAAGCTCCAGCGATCCATCTATGGACTGGTGCAAGCATCTCGGAGCTGGAATACTCGCTTTGATGAAGTGATCAAAGCGTTTGGGTTTATGCAAGTTTATGGAGAAACTTGTATTTACAACAAAGTGAGTGGGAGCTCTATAACATTTCTAATAAGTATATGTGATTGGAAATGATGTAGAATTTCTGGAAAGCATAAAGAATTAATTGAAAGGAGTTTTTCAATAAAAACCTGTTTTTTGAGTTATCCACGGTTTGGGCATCGAGATCTATAGAGATAGATCAAGACACCTGATAAAAGATTTTCACACACCTTGATTAGATTTTGAAGAAGTTCAAAATGGATCATGTCAAAAGAAATAAGTTCTTGGCTGGTGTGAAGTGGAGTAAGACTTGAAGATCTAGGTAAAGGTTGTTTACATGTTAGGCATCAAAATCTATAGAGATAGATTGAGACACCTCATATGACTTTCACAAAACATATACCTTGACAAGATTTTGAAGAAGTTCAAAATGGATCAGTCAAAGAAGGAGTTCTTGACTGTGGTGAAAGGTGTGAAGTTGAGTAAGACTCAAATCTCGACCACGGCAAAATAAATAGAATGGATGAAGGTTATCCCCTATGCCTCGGCCATAGGTTCTATAAAGTATGCCAAGCTGTGTGCCTTGCCATGTGTCTGGCAAAAGAGGTACCAAAGTGATCCAGGAGTAGATCACTGGACAGCGGTCAAATTATCCTTAAGATGACTAAGGAAGAATTTCTCGGGAATAGAGATGATAAAGAGTTCGTCGTAAGGGGTTACGTCGATGCAAGCTTTAAACACTGATCCGAAAGACTATGAGTCTCAGACCGGATAAGTATAGTGGGGAAATTTTTTGGAGTAGCTCCAAACAGAGTGTGGTAGCAGCATCTACATAGAGATTTGCCAAGAACACACGGATCTGAATATTGCAGACCCGTTGACTAAAACCTCTCTCACAAGCAAAACATGATCAGCTTTAGAACTGATTAAGTGTTAATTACATGGAGATGTAATCTAGATTATTGACTCTAGTGCAAGTGGGAGACTGTTGGAAATATGCCCTAGAGGCAATAATAAATTAGTTATTATCATATTTCCCCGTTCATGATAATAGTTTATTATTCATGCTAGAATTGTATTGACCGGAAACTAAATACATGTGTGAATAGATAAACAAATACCGTGTCCCTAGTAAGCCTCTACTAGACTAGCTCGTTGATCAAAAGATGGTCAAGATTTCCTGACCATGGACATGAGTTGTCATTTGATAATGGGATCACATCATTAGGAGAATGATGTGATGGACTTGACCCAACCGTTAGCATAGCAAATGATTGTTCAGTTTATTGCTATTGCTTTCACTATGTCAAATACACGTTCCTCTGACCATGAGATCATGCAACTCCGGATACCGTAGGAATACTTTGGGTGTATCAAACGTCACAACGTAACTGGGTGATTATAAAGGTGCACTACAGGTATCTCCGAAAGTGTTTGTTGAGTTGGCATGGATCGAGATTGGAATTTGTCACTCCGACTATCAGAGAGGTATCTCTGGGCCCTCTCGGTAATACAACATCACAGAAGCCTTGCAAGCACCGTGACTAAAGAGTTAGTTACAAGATGACGTATTACGGAATGAGTAAAGAGACTTGCCGGTAACGAGATTGAACTAGGTATTGGATACCGACGATCGAATCTCGGGCAAGTAACATACCGCCAGACAAAGGGAACAACGTATGTTGACATATGAGGTTCACCGATAAAGATCTTCGTGGAATATGTAGGAACCAATATGAGCATCCAGGTTCCGTTGTTGGTTATTGACCGGAGAGTCGTCTCGGTCATGTCTACATCATTCCCGAACCCGTAGGGTCCGCACACTTAAGGTTCGATGACGATTTAGTATTATATGAGTTATGTGATTGGTGGCCGAAGTTTGTTCAGAGTCCCGGATGAGATCATGGACATGACGAGGAGTCTCGAAATGGTCGAGAGGTAAAGATTCATATATTGGAAGGCTATATTCGGACGTCGGAAATGTTCCTACTGATTCGGGTATTTTTCGGAGTACCGGGGAGTTACGGGAATTCACCGGGAGAAGTAATGGGCCTTATTGGGCCATACGGGAAAAGGAGAGGCAGGCCACGTGAGGAGGCTCGCGCCCCCCCTTGCCCAAACCGAATTGGACTAGGGGAGGGGGCGCAGCCCCCTCTTTCCTTTCACTCTCCCTTCCCTCTTTCCTACTCCGTATGGGAGGTGGAATCCTACTAGGACTAAGGAGTCCTAGTAGGACTCCCCACACTTGGCGCACCCCTAGGGGGCCGGCCTCCTCCCTTGTTGGGGAACGTTGCATGGGAAACAAAAATTTTCCTACGCACACACAAGATCTATCCATGATGATGAGCATCTACGAGAGGGAGAGTGAATCTACATACCCTTGTAGATCGCTAAGCGGAAGCGTTTAAGAAACGCGGTTGATGTAGTCGAACGTCTCCGCAATCCAAATCGCAAGTCGTCCCTCGATCCGATCACGAACTAGTGCCGAACGGACGGCACCTCCGCGTTCAACACACGTACGGCTTGATGACGCCTTCACCTCCTCGATCCAGTGAGCGATGGTGAAGTAGTAGATGAGTTCCGGCAGCACGACGGCGTGGTGATGGTGGTGAGGAACAATCTCTGTAGGGCTTCGCCAAGCACTACGGAGATTATGACGGAGGAACTAGAGGGTTAGGGTTGCCCCACACGGCTTTGGGAAATCTTAATGTGTCCCGTGTGCTAGCCCTGCCCCTCTATTTATATGTTGAGCCTTGGGGTCTAAACTTGGAGTAAAAGCCTCCTCCAGGTCGGTTTTGCCCGCACAAGGTCGGTTTGGCCCGCAGGGAAAGAGTCCAACTCGGATCCCTGCAGTACCGCGCACAAGCGGTAGTACCGCTCACGAGCGGTAGTACCGCTTGAGCGGTAGTACCGCTTCATACAAGCGGTAGTACCGCTTACGCGGTAGTACTGCCTTACCAGCGGTAGTACCGCTTAAGGCAGCAGCAAAACTTCCTTTTGCATTTTCCAATACCTCGTGGGCTTTACCCCTTTGGCTCATATAAAGTGTTGCTGCACCCGAACACTTCGGTGAACATCCGGAACCCCTTCCGGTGAATTCTGGAACTCTTCCGGAGATCAAAACACTATTATCACATCAATCTTTACCTCCGGACTATTCCGGAGATCCTCGTCATGTCCGCGATCTTATCCGGGACTCCTAACAACCTTCGGTTACCAACACAATAACTCAACTATACTAATCGTCACCAAACGTTAAGTGTGTAGACCCTGCGGGTTCGAGAACTATGTAGACATGACCGAGACACCTCTACGATCAATAACCAATAGCGGGACCTGGATGCCCATATTGGCTCCTACATATTCTACGAAGATCTTTATCGGTCGAACCTCTATGTCAAGGATTCAGTTAATCCCGTATACTGTTCCCTTTGTTCTTCGGTATGTTACTTGCCCGAGATTCGATCGTCGGTATCTCTATACCTAGTTCAATCTCGTTACCGGCAAGTCTCTTTACTCGTTCCGTAATACAAGATCCTGTGGCTAACTCTTTAGTCACTTTGCTTGCAAGGCTCATTGTGATGTTGTATTACCGAGTGGGCCCTGAGATACCTCTCCGTCACACGGAGTAACAAATCCCAGTCTTGATCCATGCCAACCCTAACAGACACCCTCGGAGATACCTGTAGAGCACCTTTATAGTCAACCAGTTACGTTGCGACGTTTGATACACACAAGGTACTCCTCCGATGTCAGGGAGTTGCATGATCTCATGGTCATAGGAACAGATACTTGACATGCAGAAAACAATAGCAATAAACTAACACGATCAAATGCTACGTTCTTAGTTTGGGTCTTGTCCATCACATCATTCTCCTAATGATGTGATCCCATTATCAAATAACATCTCATGTCAATGGCTAGGAAACCTTAACCATCTTTGATCAACGAGCTAGTCAACTAGAGGCTTACTAGGGACACAGTGTTGTCTATGTACCCACACATGTATTTGAGTTTCCAATCAATACAATTATAGCATGGATAATAAACGATTATCATGAACAAGGAAATATAATAATAACTAATTTATTATTGCCTCTAGGGCATATTTCCAACAGTCTCCCACTTGCACTATAGTCAATAATCTAGTTCACATCACTATGTGATTTACATTGTAATGAATCGAACACCCATGCAGTTCTGGTGTTGTTCATGTTTAGCCCTTGGAAGAGGTTTAGTCATCGGAACTGCAACATTCAGATCCGTGTGTACTTTGCAAATATTTATGTCGTCCTCCTTGATGTAATCGCGGATGGAATTGAAACGTCGCTTTATGTGTCTGGTCCTCTTGTGAAATCTTGGTTCCTTGGCTAGAGCAATGGTACCAGTATTATCACAAAACAGAGTCATTGGGTTAAGCGCACTAGGCACTACTCCAAGATCTGTCATGAACTCCTTCATCCAGACACCTTCCTTCGCCGCCTCCGAGGCTGCGATGTACTCCGCTTCGCATGTAGAATCAGCTACCACGCTTTGCTTGGAACTGCACCAGCTAACCGCACCTCCATTAAGAATAAACACGTATCCGGTTTGAGACTTAGAGTCATCCGGATTAGTGTCAAAGCTTGCATCGACGTAACCCTTTACGACGAGCTCTTGATCACCTCCATAAACGAGAAACATGTCCTTAGTCCTTTTCAGGTACTTCAGGATATTCTTGACCGTCGTCCAGTGTTCCATTCCTGGATCACTTTGAAACCTTCCGACCATACTTATGGCAAGGCTGACATCGGGTCTTGTGCACAGCATTGCATACATGATAGAGCCTATGGCCGAAGCATAGGGGATGACACTCATCTTTTCTCTATCTTCTGCAGTCACTGGGCATTGAGTCTTACTCAACTTCACACCTTGCAAAACAGGCAAGAACCCCTTCTTGGACTGATCCATTTTGAACTTCTTCAAAATCGTATCAAGGTATGTGCCTTGTGAAAGTCCTATTAAGCGTCTTGATCTATCTCTATAGATCTTGAAGCCTAATATGAATGCAGCTTCTCCTAGGTCCTTCATTGAAAAACTCTTGTTCAAATATTCCTTCACACCTTCCAACATTTCTATATTGTTTCCAATCAGCAATATGTCATCCACATATAATATTAGAAACGCTATAGAGCTCCCACTCACTTTCTTGTAAATACAAGCTTCTCCGTAAACTTGTATAAACTCGAACGCTTTGATCACCTCATCAAAGCGAAGATTCCAACTCCGAGATGCTTACACCAGTCCATAAATGGATCGCTGGAGTTTGCAAACTTTGTCAGCATTCTCTGGATCAACAAAACCTTCTGGTTGCATCATATACAACTCTTCCTTAAGGAAACCGTTAAGGAACGCTGTTTTGACATCCATCTGCCAAATTTCATAATCGAAAAAGGCAGCTATTGCTAACATGATTCTGACGGACTTAAGCATTGCTACGGGTGAGAAGGTCTCATCGTAGTCAACTCCTTGAACTTGTGAAAAACCGTTTGCCACAAGTCGAGCTTTATAGACGGTGACATTACCGTCCGCGTCCGTCTTCCTCTTAAAGATCCATTTGTTCTGAATGGCCTTACGCCCTTCAGGTAATTATTCCAAAGTCCATACTTTGTTTTCATACATGGATCCCATCTCGGATTTCATGGCCTCTAACCATCTCTCGGAATCCGGGCCCATCATCACTTCTCCATAGCTCGTAGGTTCATCGTTGTCCAACAACATGACCTCTAAGACAGGGTTGCCGTACCACTCAGGAGTAGTACGCGTCCTTGTCGACCTATGAGGTTCGATAGCAACTTGATCCAAAGCTTCATGATCATCATCATTAACTTCCTCTTCAGCTAATGTAGGCTCCACAGAAACAACTTTCTGCGCTGCGCTACTCTCAGGTTGAAGTAAAGGTTCAACAACCTCATCAAGTTCTATCTTCCTCCCACTCAATTCTTTCGAGAGAAACTCTTTCTCAAGAAACGTTTCGTTTTTAGCAACAAACACTTTGCCTTCGGATCTGAGGTAGAAGGTATACCCAACTGTCTCTTTTGGGTATCCTATGAAGACGCATTTCTCCGCTTTGGGTTCCAGCTTTTCAGGCTGAAGCTTTTTGACATAAGCATCACATCCCCAAACTTTAAGAAACGATAGGTTTGGCTTCTTGCCAAACCAAAGTTCATATGGCGTCGTCTCAACGGATTTCGATGGTGCCCTATTTAAAGTGAATGCAGCTGTCTCTAATGCATAACCCCAAAACGATAGTGGCAAATCGGCAAGAGACATCATAGATCGCACCATATCTAATAAGGTTCGATTACGACGTTCGGACACACCATTACGCTGTGGTGTTCCAGGCGGTGTCAATTGTGAAACAATTTCACATTGTCTTAAGTGACTGCCAAACTCATAACTCAGATATTCTCCTCCTCGATCAGATCGTAGGAATTTAATCTTCTTGTTACGATGATTCTCAACTTCACTCTGAAATTGCTTGAACTTTTCAAACGTTTCAGACTTGTGTTTCATTAAGTAAATATACCCATATCTACTTAAATCATCAGTGAAGGTGAGAAAGTAACGATAACCACCGCGCGCCTCAATGCTCATTGGACCGCACACATCAGTATGTATGATTTCCAATAAGTTACTTGCCCGTTCCATTGTTCCAGAGAACGGCGTTTTAGTCATCTTGCCCATGAGGCATGGCTCACATGTGTCAAGTGATTCAAAATCAAGTGACTCCAAAAGTCCATCAGCATGGAGCTTCCTCATGCGTTTTACGCCAATATGACCTAAACGGCAGTGCCACAAGAAAGTGGTATTATCATTATCAATTCTACATCTTTTGGCATCAATGTTATGAACATGTGTATCATTACTATCGAGATTCAATAAGAATAAACCCCTCACATTGGGTGCATGACCATAAAAGATATTACTCATATAAATAGAACAACCATTATTCTCTGATTTAAATGAGTAACCGTCTCGCAATAAACAAGATCCAGATATAATGTTCATGCTTAACGCAGGCACTAAATAACAATTATTCAGGTTCATCACTAATCCCGATGGTAATCGAAGAGCGAGCGTGCCGACGGCGATCACATCAACCTTGGAACCATTTCCCACGTGCATCGTCACTTCGTCCTTTGCCAGCCTCCGTCTATTCCGCAGTTCCTGTTTTGAGTTGCAAATGTGAGCAACCGCACTGGTATCAAATACCCACGCACTACAACGAGAGTTGGTAAGGTACACATCAATAACATGTATATCATATATACCTTGTTTGTTGTTGGCCGCCTTCTTGTCAGCCAAATACTTGGGGCAGTTCCGCTTCCAGTGTCCAGTTCCCTTGCAATGAAAACACACAGTTTCTGGTTTGGGTCCAGCCTTGGGTTTCTTCACGAGAGGAGCAACTGCTTTGCCACTCTTCTTGGAGTTACCCTTCTTACCCTTGCCATTTTTCTTGAAACTAGTGGTTTTATTGACCATCAACACTTGATGCTCCTTCTGAATTTCAGACTCAGCGGCTTTCAGCATCGCAAACAGCTCGGCGACTGACTTGTTCATCCCGTGCATGTTATAGTTCAACACGAAGCTCTTGTAGCTAGGTGGCAATGATTGAAGAACTCTGTCAGTGATAGCCTCTGGCGGAAGGGGTCATCCCCAATTCAGCCAGACGGGTGGAGTACCCAGACATTCTGAGTACGTGATCACTGATAGACCCGTTCTCCTCCATCTTGCAAGCATAGAACTTTATCGGAGATCTCATATCTCTCGATCCGGGCATTCTTCTGAAAGATAAACTTTCAACTCCTGGAACATCTCATATGCTCCATGACGTTCAAAACGTCTTTGAAGTCCCGGTTCTAAGCCATACAACATTGCACATTGAACTATTGAGTAATCATTTGAACGAGCCTGCCAGGCGTTCACAACGTCTAGAGACTCAACTGGAGCGGGTGGATCACCAAGCGGTGCATCAAGGACATAAGCCTTCTGGGAAGCCGTAAGGATAATCCTTAGATTACGGGCCCAGTCCACAAAGTTACTTCCATCATCTTTCAACTTAGCTTTCTCTAGGAACGCATTAAAATTCAGGGGTGCTACTGCGCGAGCCATGATCTACAACATAAATATAGCAAAGACAACTTAGACTATTGTTCTAGATAATGAGTTTAGTTAATCATATTACTTTAAAAACTCCCACTCAAATTGACATCCCTCCGATCATTCGAGTGTAACATGATCCAAATCCACCAACTCAAATCCGATCATCACATGAGTTGAGGTGGTTTCAATGGTGAACATCTTCATGTTGATCATATCTACTATATGACTCATGTTTGACCTTTCGGTCTCTTGTGTTCCGAGGCCATGTCTGTACATGCTAGGCTCGTCAAGTTTAACCCGAGTGTTTCCGCACGTGCAACATGGCTTACACCCGTTGTATGTGAACGTAGAGTCTATCACACCCGATCATCACGGCGTGTCTCGAAACGATGAACTTTCGCAACGGTGCACACTTGGGAAGAACACAATTTTATCTTGAAATTTAAGTGAGGGATCACCTTATAATGCTACCGTCGTCCTAAGCAAAATAAGATGCATAAAAGGATTAACATCACATGCAAATCATAAGTGACATGATATGGCCATGAACTTGTGCTTTTGATCTCCATCTCCAAAGCACCGGCATGATCTCCATCGTCACCGGCATGACACCATGATCTCCATCATCTTGATCTCCATCAACGTGTCGCCATGAGGTTGTCGCGCCGACTGTTGCTTCCACGACTGTAGCTAACGTTTAGCGATAAAGTAAAGCATTACATAGCGCTTAATGATTGACACGCAGGTCATACAATAATTAAAGACAACTCTATGGCTCCTGCCAGTTGCCGTACTCATCGACATGCAAGTCGTGATATTCTATACATCACATGATCATCTCATACATCACATATATCTCATCATGTAATTGGCCATATCACATCACAACATACCCTGCAAAAACAAGTTAGACGTCCTCTAATTGTTGTTGCAAATTTTACGTGGCTGCTACGGGTTTGCAAGAACCGTTCTTACCTACGCAAAACCACAACGTGGTGTAGTGATTGCTTTTTGATATTCTAAAAGAACCCTCTTCATTGAAATCGATTCAACTAAAGTGAGAGAGACAGACACCCGCTAGCCATCTTTATGCAACGAAGTTACATGTCAGTTGAAGGAACCTGTCTCGCGTAAGCGTACGCGTAATGTCGGTCCGGGCCGCTTCATCTCACAGTACCGCCGACTCAAATATCAACTAGTAACGGCAAGCAATATGTATACACTCACGCCCACAACTCGTTTGTGTTCTACTCGAGATCTCATCTACGCATAGACCTGGCTCATGATGCCACTGTTGGGGAACGTTGCATGGGAAACAAAAATTTTCCTACGCACACACAAGATCTATCCATGGTGATGAGCATCTACGAGAGGGAGAGTGAATCTACATACCCTTGTAGATCGCTAAGCGGAAGCGTTTAAGAAACGCGGTTGATGTAGTCGAACGTCTCCGCGATCCAAATCGCAAGTCGTCCCTCGATCCGATCACGAACTAGTGCCGAACGGACGGCACCTCCGCGTTCAACACACGTACGGCTTGATGACGCCTTCACCTCCTCGATCCAGCGAGCGATGGTGAAGTAGTAGATGAGTTCCGGCAGCACGACGGCGTGGTGATGGTGGTGAGGAACAATCTCTGCAGGGCTTCGCCAAGCACTACGGAGATTATGACGGAGGAACTAGAGGGTTAGGGTTGCCGCACACGGCTTTGGGAAATCTTAATGTGTCCCGTGTGCTAGCCCTGCCCCTCTATTTATATGTTGAGCCTTGGGGTCTAAACTTGGAGTAAAAGCCTCCTCCAGGTCGGTTTTGCCCGCACAAGGTCGGTTTGGCCCGCAGGGAAAGAGTCCAACTCGGATCCCTGCAGTACCGCGCACAAGCGGTAGTACCGCTCACGAGCGGTAGTACCGCTTGAGCGGTAGTACCGCTTCATACAAGCGGTAGTACCGCTTATGCGGTAGTACCGCTTCACACAAGCGGTAGTACCGCTTACGCGGTAGTACTGCCTTACCAGCGGTAGTACCGCTTAAGGCAGCAGCAAAACTTCCTTTTGCATTTTCCAATACCTCGTGGGCTTTACCCCTTTGGCTCATATAAAGTGTTGCTGCACCCGAACACTTCGGTGAACATCCGGAACCCCTTCCGGTGAATTCCGGAACTCTTCCGGAGATCAAAACACTATTATCACATCAATCTTTACCTCCGGACTATTCCGGAGATCCTCGTCATGTCCGGGATCTTATCCGGGATTCCGAACAACCTTCGGTTACCAACACAATAACTCAACTATACTAATCGTCACCAAACGTTAAGTGTGTAGACCCTGTGGGTTCGAGAACTATGTAGACATGACCGAGACACCTCTACGATCAATAACCAATAGCGGGACCTGGATGCCCATATTGGCTCCTACATATTCTACGAAGATCTTTATCGGTCGAACCTCTATGTCAAGGATTCAGTTAATCCCGTATACTGTTCCCTTTGTTCTTCGGTATGTTACTTGCCTGAGATTCGATCGTCGGTATCTCTATACCTAGTTCAATCTCGTTACCGGCAAGTCTCTTTACTCGTTCCGTAATACAAGATCTTGTGGCTAACTCTTTAGTCACTTTGCTTGCAAGGCTCATTGTGATGTTGTATTACCGAGTGGGCCCTGAGATACCTCTCCGTCACACGGAGTAACAAATCCCAGTCTTGATCCATGCCAACCCTAACAGACACCCTCGGAGATACCTGTAGAGCACCTTTATAGTCACCCAGTTACGTTGCGATGTTTGATACACACAAGGTACTCCTCCGATGTCAGGGAGTTGCATGATCTCATGGTCATAGGAACAGATACTTGACATGCAGAAAACAATAGCAATAAACTGACACGATCAAATGCTACGTTCTTAGTTTGGGTCTTGTCCATCACATCATTCTCCTAATGATGTGATCCCGTTATCAAATGACATCTCATGTCAATGGCTAGGAAACCTTAACCATCTTTGATCAACGAGCTAGTCAACTAGAGGCTTACTAGGGACACAGTGTTGTCTATGTACCCACACATGTATTTGAGTTTCCAATCAATACAATTATAGCATGGATAATAAACGATTATCATGAACAAGGAAATATAATAATAACTAATTTATTATTGCCTCTAGGGCATATTTCCAACATCCCTCTCATCCTTTATATACGGGGGCAAGGGGGCACCCCAAAGTACACAATTGTCCCATAGCCGTGTGCGGTGCCCCGATCTCCGTTTTCCACCTCGGTCATATTTTCGGAGAGCTTAGGCGAAGCCCTGCCGGAATCACTTCACCATCACCGTCGCCATGCCGTCGTGCTGACGGAACTCATCTACTACCTCGACATCTTGCTGGATCAAGAAGGCGAGGAACGTCACCGAGCTGCACGTGTGTAGAACTCGGAGGTGCCGTACGTTCGGTACTCGATCGGTGGAGCTCGAAGGATTGTTCGATTACATCAACCGCGTTGTGAGACGCTTCCGCTAACGGTCTACGAGGGTACGTAGACACACTCTCCCCTCTCGTAGCGATGCATCTCCATGGATAGATCTTGCGTGAGCGTAGGAAATTTTTGAAATTCATGCTCCGTTCCCCAACACCCCCCCCCCCCCCCGCGCTGCCATCCCACGTGGCAGGGCTTTAGTCCTGGTTCGTAGCCAACCGGGACTAAAGGCTTGTACCCTTTAGTCCCTATACATTAGTCCCGGTTGGGGAACCGGGACTAAAGGCCCTTCCCAACCGGGACTAATGGCCTGTTTTCTACTAGTGTTAGTCCAGTCACGTGGGGGCACAACGAGAAGCACGGAAGCCATGCATTGAGAAGAACTGGAGTCGCTAGATCTGTCATCGCAAATGCCATTGTGGGTCATGTCGAGCTCTCCCACCACTATACCATTTAATCAGTTAGGGGTAGTCTATCAGGGGAGGCCAAAAATCGCTAACCTTACGACCCGTAGAGGCAATAAGTGGCTTGGAATCGCGTTGTTGGGAGAAAAATAGCAGACACGCACACGAACATGTGATTTTGCACATCACCTCCTTATAGGGTCCAAGAAGATGTGTCATTCCACCGCCACCAGGAAACATGGATCAAGATGATCCACCGTCATCGCGAATCAAGGAACAGGAAGCCTGCCCCCGCAAATCACGGACGCCGCTGCCAATGTCACGATTAGTTGTCACACTACCCTCGTAGCAACACCAGCATGGCCGCCATCATGATATTCCAAATCCTCCATCTCGACATCCAACCTTAGTAAACACATGCGTCATCTAGGTTTGTCGCAACGCTCAAGCTACAAGGGCTACATTAGGTATAGCGCAAGGAGAGACAAAGCCAGACGAACCTCATGGTGTTGCATGCCGGACTGGCAGCGGGCGGTGGACATCGAAAGGTCTTTATGAGGGTTCCTTCCTCCAGATCCGATGGTTGACTACGCAGTGAGATGCAAACTATGGACGACGTCTTGATGCTGAGGGATGTTTGTGCAGCGGCCGTGGTCGTACATCGCATGTAGCTGCGGGGGTCTTGGAAAAGAGATGGTGACAACACATCGGTGACATCGACGATGGTGCTACTCGAGCACCCAGTCTCTAGCTCTAGGGTGAAAGCCTAGAAGTATCCCGAGTTGGTTATACCTGCCAATGATGATGTTTTTATCTCATTACCTTGTTGAAGGCATTGCTCGGATACCTTTGGTCTGGTTTTTCAGGGTGAAAACTAGATTCTAACCTTGGTGTTGGATCCAATGACGGAGGCACTTGATCGTCGCTCCCTTCATGAAGGCATTGCTGTTGAATAACTCGTCGCTCATATGGTGTCATGAGGTGGCTGGTGCGGATAAGGTCATTGTTATAGTTTTTCAATTGCGAATATGGTCACTTTTTTACTTTTTTCCTTGCCTACACATAGTTTTGGTCTTATACGATTTTGCTATCTGCTAACGTGTTTTTGTGTGCGTGTGTTGGTGTTGCCAGTGTGCATCCAAGCTATGCAAAGGCCGAGTGCGTGTTTATTGTGTTTGTATCCTCTTGATGCTTCATTTCGACCCAATAAATCCATCATTTGTAGATGAAAGAATAGTTTTGCTCTCTGTCGGCATAATGCTTCATGCACGTTTTTTGGTGTTGGTTGTGTGCATCTTAATCATGTTGGCTCGGTACGCTTCATTGTGTTTGTACTTTTTAGCCCTTTGATGCTAAATAATTTGTCAATATAAACACACCATTTTATAAAGAAAAGAACTTTCAAACATCTACGTATAGGGGCCGTGTAGTATTTGTCTTGAAAGTTGTCAACCGTGTACTCTCCAGCAAAGCTAGTCATCTTTTCGGACAGAAGACACCCATAGTCATAGTTAAGTAGACGTACGCGTTACGGGCTGCTTGTCGTCAGTTACGGGCTGCTTGTCACAAAAAGGCACGTCACTGTCAATGAAAAAATAGTTAATCACACAAAGCGAATGCATGCATATCAGGAGGGCTAAGTAGTGAACGATCTAGCTGATTGGATTGTCACTTGATTAAACAGTATTCCTTTCATCCTATAATATAAGAGCGTTCTCGACACTACACTAGTGTTAAAAACGCCCTTATATTATGAGGCAGTAGATCGCAAGTAGAGTTGATACTTTGATATTAATGACTGCACGCACCTTCCTATACCTGTCAGCTCTCTTATTCCTTCTTATGTCGAGATTTCGACTGGAACTTTGCTACACTTACGTAATTATTGTTACAAAACTTATGAACGTGATGAGCTGGCCTGTTTTGGTAGAAAATTAAAAAGGCTCAGGCCCACCCCCTGAAAATGGGAGGGGGGGGGGGGGGGATGATTGGTTGAGGGAGCCCCGAATGTAGCTTTTTGTAATATAATTACGTAGGTGTAGCATTTTTTATTTCAGCTGGGAGAACTAGAAAGAGGGGCAACAAGGAGCGGGACAAGGCTGGTTATCTAACATCGGCGTCGCCACAAACAGCGCACCGCGGTGCCAGTAGAATTCATTTCAGACAACTCAAGTGATAGTTAGGCAAGTCCCCATGGCTATGAGGTGCTTGCTGCTATTGGCGGCGTCCCTTGTGGCCGGATCATGGAAACACCACGGGGAAGCCCGGCCACTGGTGCCGGCCGTCATGCTATTCGGTGACTCGTTGGTTGACATAGGCAACAACGACTACATCCACACTGTCGCCAAGGCAAATTTCCCTCCATACGGTAGTGACTTTGAAGACCATATCGCCACAGGGAGATTTTGCAACGGCAAGCTCCTCAGCGATTTCATAGGTTAGTCTCAGTATTCCTCCATCGATCTTGTTAGATAGACACATCGTTCAACTGTTGAATTATTGATCTTGTGTTCCTACTTTTGTGATTGGTTTCAGCTGAAACTGTGGGGTTTACTAGCTCCCCTGTTGCATATCTCAGCCCGGAGGCGTCGGGAGAGTATCTTCTTAGTGGAGCTAACTTTGCATCTGCCCAATCCGGTTATTACGACCAAACGGCGCATATATATGTAAGTATACATATGAAGGATTTGTTAATTCTCATCTTAATGAGAATTAACAAAGTCTCATGTAACTTCTATGCCATTTGATTTTACGTGAAAATTCATGCGAGATTATTTTTTCCGTTCTTAGTTAATTTCTGGTCTAAACGAGAGCTAACCACACCTTACTTCAATATGCATTAATATTACATCTGCTCTTGACTTTACCTTTACAAATATCTTGATTCTCCATAGTTATCAACTCATCGATCTCACGAGGATGGATCACCTTTGTAAAACAATAATATTTTTTACACTTTCATTGAGCCTAAATGATGTCTAACTAGGAAAAATTGTGTGTCACAGAACGTTATCCCTTTGTCCCAACAATTAGAGCATTTCAAAGAGTACCAACATAAGCTGGCAGTGCTAGCTGGGAGCAGCCAGGCTCAGTCTATCATGTCAGACTCACTCTATATCATCAGTGCTGGTACAAATGATTATCTCTTTAACTACTATATCAACCCTTTCATCTATAAGTCCCCGGAACAGTTCTCCGACCTCCTTATCGAGATCTTCAACAACACTGTAGCGGTGAGAAACATCAAATATGCAATTCTGGGCCATGTGATTATGATCACGAGATTCTCAAACCTTGAACCAACTGTAGGAACTTTACGGCATGGGAGCTCGGCGCATCGGTGTTTTCTCTTTGCCAAGTTTTGGTTGTGCTCCCTTAACAATCACGGTGTTTGGCCATGGTGGCTATGGCACATGCGTAACGAGGCTCAACAACGACGCCCAGACGTTCAACAAAAAGTTAGGCGCATCCGTCGACTTGATGTCGAAGCGGTACCACGATCTCAAGATTGCGGTTCTCGATTTGTACAAACCTTTGCACAGCCTCGTCACCTCTCCTGGCTCACAAGGTAAGATTATAGCAGCATTTCAATGCGTTTGATCCAGCTGATCAGCTATGTGTGGGTTTTGGCACCAGAGTTCACCGAGTCAAGGCAAGGATGCTGTGGGTCAGGGACAGTGGAGGCTACGGTGTTTCTCTGCAATCCCATATCGGTCGGGACTTGTCCAAATGCAACAACGTACGTGTTCTGGGATTCGATCCACCCCACAGAAGCGGCAAACAAAGTGATCGCGGATTCCCTCATTGATGGCATCAACCTGCTTGTTATGTAAATCATATTGCTGAACTAGCCACATGCTGCAAGGGGTAAGGGACAGAAGCACTGCCCTCTCTACCTAATACTGCTTACCCCTTAGATAGTACACACAACCATTGAAATTACTGCTAGTTTGTTCACGCTGAAAATACTATTTATATGCTTGATTTTAAGTGGTTTGTGTTAAATAGCTATAAAGTTACTGTTGCTAAGAACCCATTTTTTTTAAGGAGAGGTGCCCCTTGTCCATTCATATCACCAACAAGTTACACCACACGTTTTCTGTGGAAGAGAGAAACCAAACCAAGCGAAATTACAGGGAAATAACGCAAGGAAAGAAAAAATTGTAAAAACCTGGGTCCCTGCATCAACTTGCACGGCCATCGTGGTGGAGGAGAGAAAGGCGGGCCTCCAACTTGCCAACTGGAAAAAGCGCGACCACGGCCCTTTGCTGCGCTGCTGACCGCAGGCGTCACCGCGAACACATTATTTGGACTGTGTACTAGTACTTAATAGTTACTGGTGCTAAGAACCAGGCAGGACAACCTATTCCCGGAACGAAACTACTTAGCAAACGATGGAATGCTGAATGAAAATCGGATGACACTCGTGATCGAGCTCTAGCCCACTGAAGAACACTGATACATGGCTGCAATTTGTGTTGTCCGGACATCGGTCGTAATTTATCGCCCATGTAGCAGTGATCTTTCCGAAATTGGTAATTCTCATTTGAGAATTAGGTAATTTATAATGAGAATTTTTTTAATTCACTATCGGCGTCGTAAACACTAGATCTTGGTGCCAAGGTTCATGCAACCCATTGTTTGTACTGTGTACTACTGAATAGTTATCGATATTGCAGGGCTACGCCATAGTGTGCTATCCAATCAGACTGTAATAATGATTCCATAAAATTATGGATTCTTAACTCTATAGAGTCCTGTTTCCTTAGCTATAACAAAAGGAACAAAAAGAAATGAAATAAGGTAAAACAAACTAATACTTTTAATTACCCGAACATATTTTCACATATTTGTTCTCTTACGTTTAGCACACACATATATATGGGAGTGCCCACAACTTATATAGATGAGGTATATGGTTTGGTTTTATTCACCTGACATCAGTTGACATCATCTTTGTTGTTGCAATCCGTTTTTGTTGGGCATGTCATGTCTCGAGTTGCTCCTCGTTCCCCTAGGCCGGCCGTTCCAGTTCTGTGAAAAAAAACATAAGACATGAGGCCAAAAGTGTAGTCATTTTTTTAAAGGAAAAAAAAAGCGGAAACCCCACCCCCGCGTCGCCCTCCTCTGGTGACACGGGGGGCGACTCCACCGAGCGCCGCCCGACCTTCTCTCGTTCCCTCCTCGTCTCGCCGCTGCCGGAGGCGCTCCGCCGGCGAAGCCCGGGCGGGCTCTTGTGAAGGCGGCGGCGGGGCCACTCCCTGGGTGCCCTCCGTTCTTCTCCTCTCCTCCTCGCTGGGTGTGGCGGCTGCGCGGCGGCGCGCGCCCGATCTGCGAGGTCCGGCGGCGAGGAGCTGCGGCGGTCCACGGTGGGTTGCTGGCAGGGGCCGGTGGCGTCGTGGTGTCCCAGGCGCGTGGTGGGGTGGACGCGGTCGGCCGGGGCTGACGGCCAGATATGAGCGCCGTCCCCTTCCCTGGGCGCGGCGGCGGGAATGGCTGGTGGTGGCTCGGTGGCTGCGCGGGCCTGTACCGAGCTCTGGTGCAGGCGGTGGCCATGGTGGCTGGTTGCGCGGGTGCGTGCCCGGCGGCTCCGGCGCTTGGAGCTCGCCGTACGGCGCGGGTTGGGCAGTGGCCCGGTGTGGCTGCTGCTCTGGCCGTGGGTGGCTCCACGGTAGCTTGTTGGCAGGTCGACTGCGGCGGCGGCTGGCATGTTCGCGCGTCGGCTCGTCCGTAGACGGCTTATGTCGGCCTTCGACTCCTCTCCTCGTCGTCCGGGCGTTACTTTTGTCGAAGGGTTGTGCCTCACTAGTACAAAACAGGGCATCGGTCCACCCCTGAGAAGCCCATTAGTCCCGGTTCACTCACGAACCGGGACCCATGGGGGCATCGGTCCCGGTTCGTGAGGCCAGGGCGCCGGCCGGGCCTCGTGGGGCATTGGTCCCGGTTCGTCTGACCCCTTCTGTCCCGGTTCTAGACACGAACCGGGACCAATGCGCCTCGCTCCTGGCCCACAACCATTGGTCCCGGTTTGTGGCTGGAACCGGGACTAAAGGTGACCCCTTTTGTCCCGGTTCCAGCCACGAACCGGGACCAATGCGCCTCGCTCCTGGCCCACAACCATTGGTCCCGGTTTGTGGCTGGAACCAGGACCAATGATTGGCCTATATATAGCCCCCGCCCGCGAGCAGAGCAATGCATTGCTCTGTTTTTTTGCCCGGCCGTGGGAGAGCTTTTGTGGTGCTCTAGCTCACCTCCTATGCACATGAGGTGTTCGATGAAATGCCCGAGCCACACTTAAGCTTTCTCCTCTCGAAGCTCCTTGTCCAAGCTCCATTTTCCTCAAGATTTGTCTAGGTTTGGCGGTCCGTCCTGTCCCGTCCCCGTCCTCACCGCCGTCGATCGCCCGCGCCCATCTCGGCGCCGGCAACACCGTGGTTAGCCTCTTCTTCTTATCTTCTTTCTAAAAGAAAAAAGTTCTTATTTGTCAGTTTTAATTAGATGCTCTAGAGAGTTATATGTTGTTCAATAATAAGAACTATATAACGCACGCAGATGAACCGGCAATGGATGTACGGTGACCGACGCACCTCCGAGTATATTAAGGGCCTGCATAATTTTCTCGAAGCGGCTGAGGCAAACAAGCAGAATGGTTTTATGCATTGTCCATGTACTGTCTGTGAGAATACGAAGGCTTTCTCCAACTCTAAAACCCTTCACTTCCACCTGCTTCAGAAGGGTTTTATGCCACACTATAATGTTTGGACCAAGCACGGAGAAAGAGGGGTTATGATGGAAGACAACGAAGAAGAAGAGGATGATGAAAACTACCCGCCCCCTGAATACGGTGATGCTGCAATGGGGGAAACTGAAGATCAAGAGGAACCAGACGATGTGCCCGATGATGATCTTCGCCGGGTCATTGTTGATGCACAGAGAGAATGTGAAAGTGAAAGGGAGAAGTTGAAGTTCGATCGCATGTTAGAGGATCACAAAAAAGGGTTGTACCCAAATTGCGAAGATGACAACAGAAAGCTCGGTACCACACTGGAATTGCTGCAATGGAAGGCGGACAATGGTGTATCTGACAAGGGATTTAGTTCGCTGCTGAAAATAATGAAGAAGAAGCTTCCAAAGGATAACGAATTGCCCGGCAGTACGTACGAAGCAAAGAAGGTTCTATGCCCTCTAGGATTGGAGGTGCAGAAGATACATGCATGCCCTAATGACTGCATCCTCTACCGCGGTTAGTACGAGGATTTGAACGCATGCCCGGTATGCGGTGCATTGCGGTATAAGATCAGACGAGATGACCCTGGTGATGTTGAGGGCGAGCGCCCCAGGAAGAGGGTTCCTGCCAAGGTGATGTGGTATGCTCCTATAATACCACGGCTGAAACGTCTGTTCAGAAACAAAGAGCATGCCAAGTTGATGCGATGGCACAAAGAAGACCGTAAGAAAGACGGGAAGTTGAGAGCACCCGCTGACGGGTCGCAGTGGAGAAAAATCGAGAGAAGGTGGGGGGACTTTGCAGGTGACGCAAGGAACGTATGGTTTGGTTTAAGTGCAGATGGCATTAATCCTTTTGGGGAGCAGAGCAGCAATCATAGCACCTGGCCCGTGACTCTATGTATCTATAACCTTCCTCCTTGGTTGTGCATGAAGCGGAAGTTCATTATGATGCCAGTGCTCATCCAAGGCCCTAAGCAACCCGGCAATGACATTGATGTGTACCTAAGGCCATTAGTTGAAGAACTTTTACAGCTGTGGAATGGAGAAGGTGTACGTGTGTGGGATGAGCACAAACAGGAGGAATTTGACCTACATGCGTTGCTGTTTGTAACCATCAACGATTGGCCTGCTCTCAGTAACCTTTCAGGACAGACAAACAAGGGATACCACGCATGCACACACTGTTTAGATGACACCAACAGTATATATTTGGACAAATGCAGGAAGAATGTGTACCTGGGGCATCGTCGATTTCTTCCGACCAACCATCAATGTCGAAAGAAAGGAAAGCATTTCAAAGGTGAGGCAGATCACCGGAAGAAGCCCGCCCTCCGTACTGGTGATCACATACTTGATATGGTCAATGATTTACAAGTAATCTTTGGAAAGGGTCCTGGCGGACTATCTGTTCCGACTGACGATGCGGGACGCGCACCCATGTGGAAGAAGAAATCTATATTTTGGGACCTACCCTATTGGAAAGACCTAGAGGTCCGCTCTGCAATCGACGTGATGCACGTGACGAAGAATCTTTGTGTGAACCTGCTAGGCTTCTTGGGAGTGTATGGGAAGACAAAAGATACACCGGAGGCACGGGAGGAACAGCAACGTGTGCATGAAAAAGACGGCATGCATCCAAAGCAGTATGAAGGTCCTGCCAGCTACGCTCTTACCAAAGAAGAGAAGGAAATCTTCTTTGAATGCCAGCTCAGTATGAAGGTCCCGTCTGGCTTCTCGTCGAATATAAAGGGAATAATAAATATGGCAAAGAAAAAGTTCCAGAACCTAAAGTCTCATGACTGCCATGTGATTATGACGCAACTGCTTCCGGTTGCATTGAGGGGGCTTCTACCGGAAAACGTTCGATTAGCCATTGTGAAGCTATGTGCATTCCTCAATGCAACCTCTCAGAAGGTGACCGATCCAGAAATCCTGTCAAGGTTAAGGAGTGATTTGGTGCAATGTCTTGTTAGTTTCGAGCTGGTGTTCCCACCATCTTTCTTCAATATCATGACGCACGTCCTAGTTCATCTAGTCGACGAGATTGTCGTTCTGGGCCCTGTATTTCTACACAATATGTTCCCCTTTGAGAGGTTCATGGGAGTCTTAAAGAAATATGTTCGTAACCGCGCTAGGCCAGAAGCAAGCATCTCCATGGGCCATCAAACAGAGGATGTCATTGGGTTTTGTGTTGACTTCATTCCTGACCTTAAGAAGATTGGTCTCCCTCAATCCCGGTATGAGGGGAGACTGACTGGAAAAGGCATGCTAGGAGCGGACTCAATAATATGTAGGGACGGGCATTCTTGGTCTCAAGCACACTACACAGTTCTACAGAATTCTACCTTGGTGACCCCGTATGTCGATGAACACAAGAATATTCTGCGCTCCAAACACCCGGAGCAGTGTGACGACTGGATTACATATGAACACATCAGGACTTTCGGCAGTTGGTTGCAAACACGTCTCATGGGTGACAACATTGTTTCTGATGAGTTGTACTCGTTGGCCAGGGGACCATCTTCGACTGTATTGACTTACAAAGGATACGAGATAAATGGGAATACATTTTACACGATCGCCCAAGATCAAAAGAACACCAACCAAAACAGCGGTGTCCGCTTTGATGCAGCAACCAAGAGGGGAAAGGACACATATTATGGTTACATAGTGGACATATGGGAACTTGACTATGGACATGATTTCAAGGTCCCTTTGTTTCAGTGCAAATGGGTCAATCTGTCAGGAGGCGGGGTACAGGTAGACCCACAGTACGGAATGACAACAGTGGATCTCAACAATCTTGGGTACACAGACGAACCATTCGTCCTAGCCAATGATGTGGCGCAGGTTTTCTATGTGAAGGACATGTCTACCAAACCGAGAAAAAGAAAAGATAAGGAAGCGAATACATCATACGATGAGCCAAAGCGCCACATAGTTCTTTCAGGAAAAAGAGACATCGTGGGATTGGAGGGCAAGACAGACATGTCTGAAGATTATGAAAAGTTTCATGAAATTCCTCCCTTCAAAGTCAAGGCTGACCCAAGCACCCTGTTAAACGATGAAGATTATCCATGGTTACGGTGCAATAAGCAAAGGACACAAGCGAAGAAAAAGTGAAGACTTTCTCTCCACAACTATATCATTGCAGTTACATGTGAAGAAATTAAATGCCTTTTGTAACAGATGAGTTTTCGTCCGAAACCCTGATACTTCGAAAGAGATTGTCCGTTTTGTACACGAAGTGCATCTAGTTTTTGCCGTAACCCTCTTAACTTTTTAGCACATGCTATGTGGGTGAAATGATGATACCATGCCAACTTTCAACCTGTTCAGAGTTCATTTGTAGTGCTTTTCAATTTCAGGGTCATTTAGCTTAAAAAATCAGTAAATGCATGAAAAATAGGAAATGAAGTCAGAAAGGGTTGAAAATTGATGATGTGGCTTTGAATGGTGCATTTTGAACACACAAAAAGTCTGGAGTTCAAATAAGTTCAAAAAAATGAAATCCCTTTGTAACAGATGAGTTTTCGTCCGAAACCCTGATACTTCGAAAGAGATTGTCCATTTTGTACATGAAGTGCATCCAGTTTTTGCCGTAACCCTCTCAACTTTTTAGAACATGCTATGTGGGTGTAATGATGATACCATGCCAACTTTCAACCTTTTCAGAGTTCATTTGAAGTGCTTTTCAATTTCAGGGTCATTTAGCTCAAAGAATGAACTAATAGCAAAAAGAATGAACTAGAAAACCTTTATGAAACTCTAATAGCAAAAATAATGAACTAAAAATAATTAATTAAAAAATTCTGTTATGATCAACTAAAATAAAACTATAATATTCTTCAATAGCAAAAAGAATCAACTAAAAAGCTTTTATAAAACTCTAATAGCAAAAGGAATCAACTAAAAATATTTTATAAACCTCTAGTATTTATGAAACTAAAATTATATAAAATTTATGCAACTAAAGTTATCAAAGTATTTTTTTTGTTCAAAACATTAATAGCAAAAAGAATTTTCATAAAGAATTTTTTTAGAAACTTTAATAGCAAACTAAAATAACAAAATCTGTTTTTGGTTAAAACAGACATTTAAAATTACCTAAAAATTACCAAATTGAATATAATGATAAAACACAGTAATATTTTTATAGTAAAGTTATTCACAAACTAGTGATTCACACCAATTTAAAAGAATTCAAATTTAAACTATTCAAATTTGGAAACTAATGGCACTAACAGAAAGTTTATAATTTTTGTGACCTAAAAGCAAAAAGAATCACTAGAAACAAAAGAAAATAAATAAAGCAAAAAAGAAAACAAAAAAAGTAGAAAAAAATGCCGCCTAGTGGGCCACCACGGCCTGAATACGACTAGAAACCCAACCATCTAGTTGGGCCAGGATTCAGGCCCGCAGAAGGCCCACAAGGTCCACAGGCAGAGGTGTGTGCGATTAGGCCCGTAAGCCTGCTGTTGAGAGCAGCTCGAGAGGGCTGGCGCAGCAGCGCTTATAAACCACTCTCGAGCCCTCTCAGCTAGCGAGGTGGGACTAAACTTTTGGCCCCGGGCACCACCACCCTTTAGTCCCGGTTGGTGGCACCAACCGGGACCAATGCCCACCTTTGGTCCCGGTTGGTGGCACCAACCGGGACCAATGCCACCCTTTAGTCCCGGTTGGTGCCACCAACCGGGACCAAAGGTCTCTGCTTCCCGCCCTTTGGGCTGACGAAAAGAGACCTTTGGTCCCGGTTGGTGGCACCAACCGGGACTAAAGGGTGGCATTGGTCCCGGTTGGTGCCACCAACCGGGACCAATGCTGAGTGTATATAACCAGCACTTGTGAAATTTCACAGTTTTCATCGCCACTTCGCCCGACGACGCCGACCTCCTCGACGCCGCCAGGCTGCCCCGACGCCGTCCACCGCCCACGCCGTCGCCATCGCCAGGCCCCTGCCCCGTCGTCGCCGTTGCCGTCGCCGTCGTCGTCCCCGAGCCAGTGGCCCTGCCCCGCCCCGGAGCCCACGCCCCTGCCCCGTCGTCGCCGTCGCCGTCGCCGTCGTCGTCCCCGAGCCCGCGGCCCTGCCCCGCCCCCGAGCCCATGCCCCTGCCCCGTCGTCGCCGTCGCCATCGCCGTCGTCGTCCCCGAGCCCGCGGCCCTGCCCCGCCCCCGAGCCCACGCCCCTGCCCCGCCCCCGAGCGCGCCCGGCCACGCCCCTGCCCCGGCCCGCCCCCGCCGTCGCCGTCGCCGGCGCCCTCGCCGCCCCCGCCGGCGCCGTCACCTTCGCCGGCCGCCCCCGCTGTGAGCCGCCGCCGCCCCCGCTGTGAGCCACCGCCGCCCCTGCTCTGTGCAATTTTTTATATATATATATGTTGATTTTTTTTATATGATGAATATTTTTGTTCATATATAATGTATATATGTATGTGGCTATATGTATGTATGGATGGATGTATATATGATGTTTTTTGTTCATAGCATTTTTTTGTTCATATATGTATTTTTTTCATATATGTGGCTATATGTATTTTTTTGTTCATAGCATTTTTTTGTTCATAGCATTTTTTTCCATGTATGTATGTGGCTATATGTATGTATGTCGCCGTCGCCCTCGATCTCCTACCCCCTCCCGCCCCTACCCGACAAACTCACGAGAGGAGATCGACATGAGGGGGGACGTCGGACATATCGGGCGACCAACTCTCAAGGCCACGCAAACCCTAGAAAAAAAGCGTTGTCGATCTCCTACCCCCCCCCTCCCCTACCTGACAAACTCTCGAGGTCAGCCAAACCCCTAGAAGAAAACTCCGGTAACTTCGACATGAGGGGGGACGTCGATCAACCCCCTCTCGCCCGACCAAACACTCGAGTCCACCCAAACCAGGACTGAGATGTGATAGGTAGTATTTTTTTTGTTCATAGAAAACTCCGGTAACTCTCCAACATGAGGGGGGACGTCGATCGATCAACCCCCTCTCGCCAAACCGGGACTGAAAAAGCGTTGTCGAGGCCACCCCAAACCCTAGAAGTGTTGTCGAGGCCACCCCAAACCCTAGAAGCGTTGTCGAGGCCAACCAAATTTACCAAGTTAAATGAGTTAAATGAGTTAAAAGAGCGTTGTTGAGGCCACCCCAAACCCTAGAAGAGTTGTCGAGGCCACCCAAATTTACCAAGTTAAAAGAGCGTTGTCGAGGCCACCTCCCCGATAACTTCGACATGAGGGGGACGTCCGACATGACATGAGGGGGGACGTCGGACGTCGGACATGAGGGGTGAGCGTCGTTGTCGTCTACCCCCTCCCCGATAACTTCGACATGAGGGGGGACGTCGGACATGACATGAGGGGTGAGCGTCGTTGTCGTCTACCCCCTCCGGTGACATAGATTTATCAAGAATGCCCCCATTATGGATGTGCACAAGTTGATCCAATTTTTGTTTGATCTCATCTATATATATTCTTTCATATGTCACGTTGTCTGTCAAAGTATTGAAGAAATCCATGGCTTCATCATTAGCCGGAAGTAACATGCGTATGATGCTATGAAGCTCTTCAAAGTTGTTTTGGAACGGAGTTCCGGATAGAATAATTTGCTTTTTGGTACGAATTTCAGCAAAGGCCTTCCAAATAGCGACATTCGGAAGGCTCTTGCTGAACTTCGTACCAAAAAGCAAATTAATTATCCTATCCGGGACTCCGTTCCAAAACAATTTTGGAGAGCTTCGTACCATTATGCGCCTGTTACTTCCGGCTAATGATGAAGCCTTGGTTTTCTTGAATCCTTTGACACTAGACAACGTGACATATAGAAGGGTAGATGAGATCAGGAAAAATATGGACCATTTTCTGCACATTCAGAATGGCGCCATTTTGTTAAATCCCTTAAAGGTTAAGAGAATCCCTTGTTTGACATTCATGAGAGAGGCGGTCCGGACGTCGGACATTCATGAGAGAGGCAGTCCGGACGTCGGACATTCATGTTTGTATATTAATTGCCATGTTGTAATATTTGTAGAAACTATGGATCAAAGAGACTTGGAACAAGAACAGTTGTTGGGGGAGATAATCCTCGCCGGAGGTGATGCTGTCTTGTCGTTTCTCAACGACACCGATGGAACAATGGAGGAGGAAGGACATGATCATGATGGCTCCGGTGACATGATCATGATGGCTCCGGAGGTGCTGACTAGCTAATTGATGCATTAATTGTTTTGGTATGTACATATATATATTAACTCTTCTTTCTTCTTTTATAGCCCTCCGGATCGAGCCAAACTTCGGTAACGAGACGAGGCCCGAAGAAGAGGTTGCGCAAGGATGAAAGGTTCACGATCACAGCACTCGCGGATGGCCTACCGATTGAACCCAAGCGGACCAAGGACGCATTTTCTGCTCAGTGTGGAGGTATTGTTAGGGACAACATCCCGATCAGCATCAAGCAATGGAATAAGCCTAAGGACGACGCCCCTGAAGGTGATTATGTCACCGATAGACAGAAAGATGATCTTTGGACCTTGCTGAAGGCAAATTTCACCCTACCGTCAGAGGAGGATCCGAATAAGCCCGTTATAGAGCCACTGGTCAAGGCGTGTGCTCTTAAGAAGATGGCAGATCTATTCAGGAGGTGGAAGAAGGAGTTGAAATCAAAGTTTGTCGACAAAGGTGAGACTCCAGAATTCATCGGCCGATTTGAGAAGATAAGAGATCACTGGCCCGCATTTGTGGCCTACAAGACATCAGACAAGAGTAAGAAAATGTCAGAGACAAACAAGATCAACGCTGCAAAGAAGCAGTATCACCATCACACGGGGTCAGGTGGCTACCTCAAAGCCCGGCCGTTGTGGGACAAAGCTGAGAATGACCTGATTGCTAAAGGGGTCGAACCAGAGACATTGAACTGGCCAGACCGTTCAAGGACTTGGTTCTTCGGGGTTGGGGGAACTTTGGACCCTGAAACAGGGAAGTGCCGTTGGACGGACGAGCAACTTGCAATACCCGTCACGAAGCTTCAGAAGTATATCACCGCAGCGCAGGAAGGGACGTTCATTCCCGACAGAGAGAAGGACGAGCTGACTGAGGCCCTAGGGAATGCTGAGCACCCTGGACGAACACGAGGCACACCAGGCTCCGTTCCGTGGAAGTTTGGGTTTCCCGACGCAGGCGGTTACAGAAGCCGGGAGAGAAAGAGGAAAGCGGAGCTGAGCGACATGCAGAAGATGAGTGCAAGACTACAAAAGCTAGAGGAAGCTGAGAGCCAGCGAGCTGCCGGCCAACTATCTCAGCAGCACGAAGCTACCCTAGAAGCTACCCCGCCATCTCAGCGGAGAAGCAGCGTGGCTTCCACGGAGCCCGTTCAGACAGACTTCACGGAGCCTATCTACCCCGTGGATACTATCACGGAGGCTCAAAATTGCGAGCTTATGACGAAATGCCATAACCTCACTTTCAAGGCGGCTCTCGGCTCTGTTGCACCTCCTCAACCCAACGGAACTTTTCACTGCCTTCCGATTCCACATGGCTATGCTGTTGTGATGGTGGATGAAGTAATGGAGGGATTTGAGGAGCTCGAGCTTTATCACTCTACAGGTGAAGGGGAGAATCAGCTGGTTCGTGCTCTGAGGAGTACATGTCTATGGCAGAAGGAGTACATCAAGCTTCCAAACTGGACGCCTCCGCCTCCTCCTCCTACTCCGGCGAGTCAGGGCACTCCGCCTCCTCCTCCTCCTCCTCCTCCGGCGAGTGATCAGGGCACTCCGCCTCCTTCTCCGGCTCCTCCGACGCGTGAGGGCACTCCGCCTCCTCCTTCGCCTACTCCGGTGCGTCGGAGCACTCCGCCTTCTTCTCCGCCTCGTCAGCAACGACGGAAGAGAGACGCCGCCGCTCCGGCGGCTAGCAGTACAAGCAGAGGCGGGAGGCAATTCAGATACGGTCCATCTCTCAAGCCTGTGGAAAAGTTACCATATGAGAGGACCGAGCAGGAAAACAAGGACATATGTCGTGCCCAAGTGAGGGACCATTTTGCAAAGAAAACTCCACCTCCGAAGGAGAAGCTAGATCCGGTGAAAGTGAAGCGCACTATCGATGCCCTGAAGCGACCACCACCGCCTCCGCCGGATTCCATCTATGACCGCATAATTACTAAGACACATGCTAAAGCGCAGCAGTCGGGAAGTACTTCCAGTGCTGCAAGAGCGAAAAAAGGAAGAAGTGGGAAAACAATTCCCCAGCTCGGCGAACAGGAGAAGCAATCGTGCCCCCCGCTCAAGGTGTCTAGCGATATCGCTAATCATCCGGTGCTACTGCCCGGTACCACTCTTGATGATTACCTGCCCGATGATGTACAGTTTGAAACGGCTGAGGTAGTAGACGTCTTTAGATACGAGCACGGGAAGCCTCTCGTCAAACCTGATCATCCTCATCTAACAACGATGATGCAAAAATTGCATGACTGGTACATGGAAACCTGCAGGAAGTCTGGGAAAGACAGTTTGTTAGTCGGAATTAAAAAAGAGCATGACTTCCTTGGAGTCGACCTGCTGCCTGTTGAATTTGTGGAGTTATTTCCATTATACAATCAAAAGGCCCTCGACAAACAACTCATGACTTGCTACTGTCTGTAAGTATTACTTCTATAATTAAGTCTCTAGCTCAGCTCGTTCATTGCATGTATATATAATTATCCTCACTATATTATGCAGATTGAAGATGGTCGAATGCCAAAAAATAGGAATCTTCGACGTTGGGTTCATTAGCCCAAATACCGTAAATGAATGGTCGGTACGAAAGGCGGCTGAATATACCGAGAACAACTTACTACAAATGTTCCTTAAACATCAAAACAAAAGGGAAATACTCTTTCCTTACAACTTCAAGTGAGTGTTACTGTCTTCTGCATATTCGGTTCCGCTTACTCGTGGTTAAGTAATGTAATTGATGAGTTATGCGTGCGCAGCTTCCACTATATTCTGCTATCCATTAACCTTGACGGGGCATTAGTAACTGTCTTAGACTCGCTTCGTAAAGATCCCAAGTACTATGCAGACATGACTGCAATGCTCCAGAAGTAAGTTCAATCAATACCGGGACCATATCGGCAACTTTCGTTCATTTCCTGATATCAAGTAATCATTTTCTTTGCCTGCCAGGGTTTGGAAAACGTTCACCGCTAAGGTTCCGGGTCTGAAGAAGGAGCTGCGATTTACACACCCCAAAGTAAGTAGTACTAGCTAGTTCCGCGCATCTCTCATTGATTCTAGTTTCATCAATACCATTATCATGCTTGCTTATCAGTTTGATTGAACTCTATTCTCGTAAAGTGCTTGTTGCAGGCACCCAACACTCATTTATGTGGATACTACGTATGCGAGTTCATTCGCTACTATACCTCTGAACGGGCCTCCTCTGAGAAACAATTTGAAGTACGTAAACAATATTCACAATTTTATTTTATATATTACCATCAATTGTGTTGAGTTTCATTCATATATATGTATTGACCCCTTCTTTAAATTAGATCTGGCAGATGCGGGATGAACTCCTACCACATGATCGCATACGAGCAATTCTAGAGGAATTGGCGGGATTCTTTCTTGACCACGTCATACCTGAACAAGGAGAATACCATGTGAAATTGAAATTGTTGTAAGGGATGTTATATATTGTACATATGTAGCAGCGTCGGATAGATATACGAAAACTTGTTGTTCGACCAAGCACGAAGAAAGAGATGTCACTTCTCTCTATATATGTTCATGACGATCTTGTGTAATTAATGGTTTCCTTTATTTGCTTACTAGCTAGCGTCGAGTTCTCTCTATATGTGTAGTAGCTAGCGTCGACCAAGCATGGAAAAAGAGAGGTCACTTCTCTCTATTAGCTCGCTAACACAATATGAAACCCCTAAATTAACCCTCCAAAACCCCAAAAAAAAACCCTTCCAAAAAAAAAAAAACCCAGCGACTGCGAGCTGCTGACGCGTGGCCGCCTTTTGGTCCCGGTTGGTGTTACCAACCGGGACCAAAGGTGGAGCCTTTAGTCCCGGTTGGTAACACCAACCGGGACTAAAGGTCCTCCCTCCCCCGCCCCAGGCAGCGCCACGTGGAGGGCCTTTGGTCCCGGTTCGTAAGCAAACCGGGACTAAAGGTTTTGGGTATTAGTCCCGACCCTTTAGTCCCGGTTCTGGAACCGGGACTAAAGGCCCTTACGAACCGGGACAAATGGCCCTTTTTCTACTAGTGCCTCTCCCAGCTGCGGTCCATCGCTCGTCCCGCGCCCGATGCCGCAGGACCGAGCTCGTCTCGCGCCTGGCTGCAGGACCGAGGCCGTCTCGCGCCCGGTGCTGCAGGACGGGACGATGGAGGCTAGTTTTGGCCGGCCTTTTGGGTCTCGGCGTTGGGGCCGCCCAGGGGTGCGAAAGTCAGGGCCTTTCCACTCGTCTATTTGGTTGGGGTAGCGGCGGGGCTCGGGTGAGGTGGTATCAAGGTCTTAGATGCCGGGGCGGCGGCCCTAGTGGTGGTAGCGCGGTGCTCATGGGCAGAGCCCATGGCTCGGTGCTGCCCGGTTGCCATGGTCGTGTGGGCGGCGTGGTAGCCGGGGTGTGGCGTTCGGTGGCGGTGAGTGTTGGCTGGGGCGAAAACCTGGTCTATCTTCGGACAGACCGACGGCGGCGAAGCTCGTTTCCTTCTTGAAGGCGTCGTCGCGGCTCTCATTGCCTGGCGTGTTGCTCCAGGGGAAACTCTGATCCTTTGATCGGGCGGTGGCGGCGCTCCGGTGTCGTTTCCTTCTTGAAGGCGCCGCCTTGGAGTCTACAGTTCGTCGTATATAGCTTCATCTCTTCGTGATAGGGATGGTGTAGCTGCGCTCAGCGCCTTTGTATCATGCCTTGGGTGTGGCGTGCGTTTGTACTGGACTCTTTATATATAAAGCGGGGCGAAAGCCTTTTTCGTGTAAAAAACAAAAAAAAGACACACATTTACGCATGTACAAAGGCCCATGCACACATACATCAGGCACATGCCCATGCGCGCGCACACCCAGCAATATATACATGCACGCACGCACGTGCACACTCACCCAACCGGCCGGCCCGTGCAACTGGGCACACAAACACCGGACACATATCATCCGCATGTGGTGGTTTATATTTGTCGGTAATGTGCGTACATATAGAGATAGTAGGATCGATCATTGTGTTGCCACTTTGTAGAGTCACCAGAATTTTGGATCGCTAGACAGTGACCAGAACTATGTCGTTATCAGTTGCACGCAAGTTGCAACAATCGTAAATTGTTTACAGGTGGGTCGCATGCAACTCGCACTCATAAAACTAATTGAAACTAAAATATAAATATAAATAAAACAAAATAAAAGATCAAGCCTGCCCCAATTAAGTACGGGCTGGGACAGTTGCAAATGTGCATGGACTGTGTCATGTGCAGCGACTCATTTGAAACTTGCAGTTGTGACCCCATTTGAAAGCTTGCAGTTGCGAATCGACTTGTAACTTGTAGTTGCGATTCCATTTAAAAACTTGTAGTTGTGACCTCATTTGACACATGTAGTTGCGACCCACTTAGGGTCAGTTCTTTTGCTGGCTTTTTTGAGCTTCCAGAATAAGTTGTTCCCTACCCAGCTTATTCTAGAAGCTCAACCAAAATGTTCTTTTTAGGAGCCTACTGGTCAAGTCTTAACTACTAGGCTTCTACATAAATAAATTTGGTTGGCCTTCTAGAATAAGCTAGGTAGGGGGCAGGTTATTCCAGCTTATTCTAGAAACCACCAAAAGAACTAACCCTTAAAAACTTGCCGTGGTGATCCCCGTTGAAAGCATGCAGTAGCGATATCTTTGAAAGCATGCAGTTGCGATCCATTGGAAAGCATGCAATTGCAATCCCCTTGAATGCATGTAGTTACGACCCCTTAAAAACATGCATTCGCAACCCCTTAAAATCACGCAGTTGTGAGCCACCTTGAAAAGATGCAGTTACAACCCCTATATGAAAACATGAAGTTACGACCCAACTTGAAAACATGCAGTTGTGACCCCCTTGAAAACTTGCAGTTGTAAAACCATTTGAAAAAACATAGTTGCAATTCCATTTGAAAACATGCAGCTGCGACCTCACCTGAAAAATATGCAGTTACAACCCCACCTTAAAAACATGTAGTTGCGACCCCTTTTGAAAACTTGAATTATAACCCCATTTGAAACATGCACTCGTGATCCCATTTAAAATTTTACGGTTGTGACCCCTTTGATAACATGTAGTTGTGGCACCATTTTTGCTTACAATCGTGGCTGCTTTTAAAAACTATGATTTGAGCTTCCAGTAGTTAAAAACACGAAAATGTTTAGGCGAGATAACATTCCTTCCCAGCATGTTGCCTATGTTAAGGCAGATTGATTGAGCTTGGTGTTCCGGAAGTCTTGGATTTCTGTTACATGCTTTGAACTTCGCCCAAGCGGCACCCATCGAAAGAAATCATAGTACAATTTTTTTTAAAGATCCAGCAACGTTGGCTTTGCATTATGATAGATAGGTAGCAATATTTACGTAATCACAAAGAGCGACCAAGGAGTAAAAATGAAAGAAATCCAAAAGAGCGAGAAACCAAAAAGAAAGGTTGCTTTGGAGCAGAGGGACAAGTACTACAAGGTTGATTAGGTGAGCTAATATGATTTCCAAATCTATTGCATGTGGTGTAGGCAGATTGATTGGGCTCAGTGTTCCGGAAGACTTGGATTTCTCCTACATGCTTACTGTCACACTTTTCCGTGAACCCATAAGCCGTCGTAATAGTCACCATGTTACAGATGACGTTTAACAAACCCTAAAGTTCACGAAGCAAGCACGAAGGAACTTGATACGCTCATGGTATAATGAATTATGCAAACGTTAACTCTCCCTGTGTTATTAACCACTTACTTGTGACAAATATATCTCATAGAATAACATCGAATCGGGTCGATTCAACACACGTGTTCTCCTAACATTGTACCCCCAAAATTGTAGGCATAGTCATGCCCATGATGAGGAAAACAGGACCATCATGCAACACTTGATCTATTCTTAGAGGCAAGACTAGGGTTACATTTTACTGTTTATTATACCACGTGTACATGAGTTTCTCACCGAGCTTCGTGGTTATTGCAGACTCGAGAATCATTGCAGTTATAGCATGGAACATAAACATTAATTACAAACTTTGAGATACAAAATAACTATTATCATTCCCTCTAGAGCATATCTCTTACATAGCTTACTACTTGAGGGAGAATAAAACCACATATCAAGGATCAGTGAATGGTGCGGGTGCATTGGCCGACGCACCACCGAACCTGCAACAAAATATGTTCCTGGGGCAGCATACCGGATTGTACCCCACTGGTCATGCACTGCATGTGCTGTCGGTGTTGCCTTCATTATGAGCAAGCAGACTTGCACCATGAGAAAAACGATGATCACTTTGAAGATGCTAATGTTCGGCATTGATTAAGAACACAAAACAACAAAGAATATGTAGTTATAAAATAGTATGTCAAAATCGATATGTTTTTTGTGGTCACGAAGGTAAGGGACGTTGGTTCATCGTGCGTTGCTGCAATGCTCGAAGGTGTCGTGAGCCCACGGCCATGGGATGCTACGAACCCATCTCAATGGCTACCAAGGCATTTCCGCAGGGGAGGTGGGGCGGCATTGCATAGGGCTACTGTTGTTGCTACCGAATTAAGGTGGTATCCTGCAGGGGAGGTGTACATCACATGTAGCTGCGGAGATCTTGGAAAAGAGATGGTGACAACACATCGGTGACATCAACGAATGGTGCTACTCGAGCACCCAGTCTCTAGCTCTAGGGTGAAAGCCTAGAACTAGCCCGAGTTGGTTATACTTGCCAATGACGATGTTTTTATCTCATTACCTTGTTGAAGGCATTGCTCGGATACCTTTGGTCTGGTTTTTCAGGGTGAAACTAGATTCTAACCTTGGTGGTTGGATCCAATGACGGCGGCACTTGATCATCGCTCCCTTCCTTTTTTTTTTTTAACACAGTACAGACGTAAGCGCTCATATACACGCGCATACACTCACCCCTATGAACGCACACACGCACACCCTACCACTATGAGCACCTCCGAGAGACTGAGCCGGCATATCATCTTGAAATTTACGAAGTCACCGTAGGCACCTCGTCGTCGACGGGAACGTCTCCTCCCACTGAATGCGCATCGCCGGAAATCCTGAAATAAATCCAGGAATAAATGCGAGCACCAGGATTTGAACCCTGGTGGGCTGGGGATACCACAGTCCCTCTAACCATCCAACCACAGGTTGGTTCGCATCATCGCTCCCTTCCTGAAGGCATTGTTGTTGAATAACTCGTTGTCCATATGGTGTCATGTGGTGGTTGGTGCGGATAAGGCCATTGTTATAGTTTTTCAATTGCGAATATGGTCACTTTTTTTACTTTTTTCCTAGCCTACACATAGTTTTGGTCTTATACGATTTTGCTATATGCTGACATGTTTTTGTGTGCGTGCGTTGGTGTTGGCAATGTGCATCCAAGCTATGCAAAGGTCGGATGTGTGCTCATTGTGTTTGTATCCTCTTGATAATTCGTTTCGACCCAATAAAATCCATCATTTGTAGATAAAAGAAAAAAATTGCTCTCTGCCGACATAATGCTTCGTGCACGTGTTTTGGTGTTGGTTGTGTGCATCTTAATCATATCGGCTCGGTACGCTTTCATTGTGTTTGTACTTTTTAACCCTTTGATGCTAAATAATTTGTCAATATAAACCCACCATTTTATAAAGAAAAGAACTTTCAAACATCTACCTATAGGGGCCGTGTAGTATTTGCCTTGAAAGCTGTCAAGCGTGTCCTCTCCAGCAAAGCTAGTCATTTTTTCGGACAGAAGACACCCATAGTCATAGTTAGGTAGACGTACGCGTCTGCCTCCATGTTTCGCTGTCGTCAGTTACGGGCTGCTTGTCACAAAAAGGCACGTCACTGTCAATGAAAAAATAGTTAATCACACAAAGCGAATGCATGCATATCAGGAGGGCTAAGTACTGAACGATCTAGCTGATTGGATTGTCACTTGATTAAACAGTATTCCTTTCATCCCATAATATAAGAGCGTTCTCGACATTATACTAGTGTTAAAAACGCCCTTATATTATGAGGCAGTAGATCGCAAGTAGGAGTTGAGACTTTGATATTAACGACTGCACGCACCTTCCTATACCTGTCAGCTCTCTTATTCCTTCTTATGTTGAGATTTCGACTGGAACTTTGCTACACTTACGTAATTACTGTTACAAAACTTAGGAACGTGATGATCTGGCCTGTTTTGGTTGGAAGTTAAAAAGGCTCAGGCCCACCCCCTGAAAATGGGGGGAGGGGGGGATGATTGGTTAAGGGAGCCCCGAATGTAGCTTTTTGTAATATAATTACGTAGGTGTAGCATTTTTTATTTCAGCTGGGAGAACTAGAAAGAGGGGCAACAAGGAGCGGGACAAGGCTGGTTATCTAACATCGGCGTCGCCACAAACAGCGCACCGCGGTGCCAGTAGAATTCATTTCAGACAACTCAAGTGATAGTTAGGCAAGTCCCCATGGCTATGAGGTGCTTGCTGCTATTGGCGGCGTCCCTTGTGGCCGGATCATGGAAACATCACGGGGAAGCCCGGCCACTGGTGCCGGCCGTCATGCTGTTCGGTGACTCGTTGGTTGACATAGGCAACAACGACTACATCCTCACTGTCGCCAAGGCAAATTTCCCTCCATACGGTAGGGACTTTGAAGACCATATCGCCACAGGGAGATTTTGCAACGGCAAGCTCCTCAGCGATTTCATAGGTTAGTCTCAGTGTTACTCGATCGATCTTGTTAGATAGACACATCGTTCAACTGTTGAATTATTGATCTTGTGTTCCTACTTTTGTTATTGGTTTCAGCTGAAACTGTGGGGTTTACTAGCTCCCCTGTTGCATATCTCAGCCCGGAGGCGTCGGGAGAGTATCTTCTTAGTGGAGCTAACTTTGCATCTGCCCAATCCGGTTACTACGACCAAACGGCGCATATATATGTAAGTATACATATTAAGGATTTGTTAATTCTCATCTTAATGAGAATTAACAAAGTCTCATGTAACTTCTATGCCATTTGATTTTACGTGAAAATTCATGCGAGATTATTTTTTCCGTTCTTAGTTAATTTCTCGTCTAAATGAGAGCTAACCACAAGCTTACTTCAATATGCATTAATATTACATCTGCTCTTGACTTTACCCTTACAAATATCTTGATTCTCCATAGTTATCAACTCATCGATCTCACGAGGATGGATCACCTTTGTAAAACAATAATATTTTTTACACTTTCATTGAGCCTAAATGATGTCTAACTAGGACAAATTGTGTGTCACAGAACGTTATCCCTTTGTCCCAACAATTAGAGCATTTCAAAGAGTACCAACACAAGCTGGCAGTGCTAGCTGGGAGCAGCCAGGCTCAGTCTATCATGTCAGACTCACTCTATATCATCAGTGCTGGTACAAATGATTATCTCTTTAACTACTACATCAACCCTTTCATCTATAAGTCCCCGGACCAGTTCTCCGACCTCCTTATCGAGATCTTCAACAACACTGTAGCGGTGAGAAACATCAAAGATGCAATTCTGGGCCATGTGATTATGATCACGAGATTCTCAAACCTTGAACCAACTGTAGGAACTTTACGGCATGGGAGCTCGGCGCATCGGTGTTTTCTCTTTGCCAAGTTTTGGTTGTGCTCCCTTAACAATCACGGTGTTTGGCCATGGCGGCAATGGCACATGCGTAACGAGGCTCAACAACGATGCCCAGAGGTTCAACAGAAAGTTAGGCGCATCCGTCGACTTGATGTCGAAGCGGTACCACGATCTCAAGATTGCGGTTCTCGATTTGTACAAACCTTTGCACAGCCTCGTCACCTCTCCTGGCTCACAAGGTAAGATTATAGTAGCATTTCAATGCTTTTGATCCTGCTGATCAGCTATGTGTGGGTTTTGGCACCAGGGTTCACCGAGTCAAAGCGAGGATGTTGTGGGATAGGGACGGTGGAGGCTACGGTATTTCTCTGCAATCCCATATCGATTGGGACTTGTCCAAATGCAACAACATACGTGTTCTGGGATTCGATCCACCCCACAGAAGCGGCAAACAAAGTGATCGCGGATTCCCTCGTCGATGGCATCAACCTGCTTGTTATGTAAATCATATCGCTGGGACTACCCATGCTGCAAGGGACAAGGGACAGAGGCACTGCCCTTCTCTACCTAATGCTGCTTGCCCCTTAGATAGTACACACCTTCCATTGAAAGTACTGCTAGTTTGTTCATGCTGAAAACACTATTTATATGCTTGATTTTAAGTGTGTTATACATGTCAGCTATGGAGCCTATCAGCCAAAAATGGTTTGTGTTAAATAGCTATAAAGTTATTATTGTTAAGAACCCATTTTTTAAGGAGAGGTGCCCCTTGTCCATTCATATCACCAACAAGTTACACCACACGTTTTCTGTGGAAGAGAGAAACCAAACCGAGCGAAATAGGAATGAAAAAATTGCAAAAATCTGGGTCCCCAGACATCGTGGTGGAGGAGAGAAAGGCGGGCCTCTAACTTGCCAACTGCAAAAAGCGTGACGGCGGCCCTTGTTGTGTTGCCGACCGCAGACGTCACCGCGAACACGTTATTTGGAATGTGTACTAGTAGTACTAAATAGTTATTGGTGCTAAGAACCGGGGAGGACAACCTATTCCCGAAACGAAACTACTCCCTTCGTCCCATCATGTAAGATGTTTTTTGACACTACATTAATGTCAAAAAACGTCTTACATTATGGGACGGAGGGAGTACTTTGCAGACGATGGAATGCGGAACGAAAATCGGACGTCGAAGGCACTAGCCCACTGAAGAACACAGATACATGGCCATCTATAAATGTGTGCCTTGGATATACTCCCTCCGTTCCTAAATATAAGTCTTTCTAGAGATTTCACTAGAAGACTACATACGAAGCAAAATGAATGAATCTATACTCTAAAGTATGTCTATATACATCCGTATATAGTCTTCTAGTGAAATCTCTACAAAGACTTATACTCCCTCCGTTCAGAAATACTTGTCATATGAATGGATGTATCTAGATGTATTTTAGTTCTAGATACATCCATTTTTACCCATTTGTGCGACAAGTAATTCCGGACGGAGGGAGTATTTAGGAACGGAGGGATTAGTATAATTTTATTCACCTGACAACATCTTCCTTGTTCCCCTAGGCCGCCCGTTCCAGTTCTGTAGAGAAAAAAGACACACATTTACGCATCTACAAAGGCCATGCACAAATGCATCCGAGGCACATGCCCATGAGCGCACACACCCAGCAATATATACATGCACGCATGCACGTGCACACTCACGCCACCGGCCGGCCCGTGCAACTGGGCGCACGCACACACCGGACACATATCATGTGTATGTGATGGTTTAGATTTGGCGCCAACGTTATAGAGATAGTAGGATCGATCATTGTGTTGCCGCTTTGTATAGAGTCACCAGAATTTTGGATCGCTGGACAGTGACCAGAACACTATGTCGTTGTCAGTTGCGCGCAAGTTGCAATCATAAATTTTTTATAGGTGGGTCGTGTGCAACTCGAACTCACACAACTAGTATAAAATAAAATAAAATAAAAATCAAGCCCGCACCAAGTAAGTAAGGGTTGGGACAGTTGCAAATGTGCATGGACTATGTCATGTGCAGTTGCGACTCATTTGAAACTTGTAATTCTGACCCCATTTGAAAGCTTGCATTTGCGAATCGACTTGTAAACTTGTAGTTGTCACTCCATTTAAAAACTTGTAGTTGCGACTCCATTTAAAAACAGTGGGTAGAATATTCAATGGTTGTGCCTTCGTTGAGGATCTGGGATTCTGGGGATCGGCATGGTAAAGTGGCCCGACCTAAACGTGTTGGCTCCCAGCTGTGAGAGTACCGCTTCCGAAGAAGTTAGAGGTCAGGGCTACCAGACCTAGGAGATGGGTCGTCTGCCATCGAGTGGGGCAACGCAAGCATATAGTTGATGCCCATCCTCCATGGAGGCTTCAAGATTTCTGACCGGAGAGAAGATGGACGTGCAGACGACTGAGAAACAGAAGCGGTGGGGGCCTGAGGATAAGAGATGGTCCGTCTTGGGTATTAAAGAGGCGAATGCCTCGTGGGTTTCAGAGGAGTAAATGTCTCGTGGGTTTCAGAAGAGAAAGAGGAAGAGGAACCGATGTGTGATTAAACCAGACGATTTAAATCATGTAATTCTTTTGCTGAGGTGACGGATTTGCTGAGTTGGATGGATGCATGTCGATGATGATGCGAACAGTGTGCATGTTGAGAGAATTGGTTGTAGGTAGGGACATGTGTACGTGGGATGTCCGTCCCCTCTAGTTAGGGTTCCACTCCTCGCGGCGGCGACTGCCGGACGTCGAGATCGTCAATCCCCTGCTCCCTCCTCCATCTTCCTTGCCGGTCCGGACTGACGAAGGGACTCTCCCTGGAGAGTTGCCCGGTCTTGATCACGCGGTTGATGTGAGTGGCGATCTAGGGTTCACACAACAGCTCGATTGTTTTCCATCGGGCTAGGTTTTCAAGGTATGGCAGACAAAGCTTCCGGGTCGAAGACGGTGGACTCCACCGATGTGGCTAAGATGATGGACATGCTAGGTCTCCAGGAAGGTGATCTAGATGATGTGGTTTTCGAGGAGGAACAGGCGTCCCCTCCAGAAGCGATCAGATGGATGGCTCTTGCGAGAGTTCACACGGAGAAATCGTACAGCCAATTCTGGTTCTTCAAAACAATGAGGGCAGCGTGGGATCTGGCCCAAGAGGTAAAAATCAGACCCCTCGAGGACAATCTGTACACTTTGCAATTTTCCTGTTTGGGTGACTGGGAAAGAGTCATGGAAGAAGGTCCCTGGAATTATAAAGGTTTTGCGGTGATCATAGCACCCTATGACGGATTCACAAAGCCATCGCAAATCAAGCTGGATACTCTTGAGATTTGGGCTCAAATTCATGATCTTCCCGATGGCTTCTTTCCAATGCTAAAAGCCTTGGCTGGGAAGGTGGGTGAAGTAATTTTTGTTGAGCCAAAGTCCCATGATTTTGAGGGGAATTTTTACAGGGTGCGAATCAAGATTAATGTCCACAAACCGCTGAAGAATGCCACGTCAATTGTAAAAGATAACAAGAGACAGATTTTCTTCGTGAAGTATGAACGCCTCCCGGACTGGTGTGCAGTTTGTGGGCACCTTGGCCACAAACACAAGGAACACGGTGATGGTGTTCATCCGCCAAAAGCTTTAGTCTTCAAGGATTTGAGGGCCATCTGGTTCCGCGGGGCAGGAAGAGGCCCTGGTGAAGGACGCGCCCGCAGAGGTGGTTTTGGCCGTGGAGCCCCAAGGGGAGGCGCTAATGTTGGTTCTGGAGATGAAAGGGCACAACAGCAAAAGTACCAGGCGGGGGCTGAGGACCCGGATGCGCTTATGGAAGATGTTGACCCCAACAGGAAGAGGCCCCAGGACACAAATGCAAACACGGGAGGAAAGGGGATCATCCCAAAGGAGGCTGTACGCACAGGTAACCAGCTGTTGCTAGTGGCGCCACCAGTTTCCCCGCCAAGTCCATCAAAACAAGATCCGAAGAGAGCTAAAGTTGCAGGAGATGAGAAGGGGCTGCCAAAGAGGAACCCCGCCGACAAACCCAATGAATCGCCCTTGGCGGAGACCCAAAGTGGCCCCCGCCGGGCACAATGAGTATTATGTGCTGGAACTGTCGTGGGGTGGGTAGACCCGCGACAGTTCGCGAGCTTTGCGATCTAGCAAAGCAATTTACCCCGGCGGTGCTCTGTATAGTAGAAACTCGGCTTGATAGAGTACGTGTCGAGAGTTTGAAATCTTCGTTATGTTATGATAATTCCTTTGCTGTTAGCAGTTCGGGCAGAAGCGGGGGACTAGGTCTCTTCTGGAATAATGAAATAAAGCTGAAGGTTGAGGGTTACTCTAAGTATCATATTGATGCAATGATAGATGGAGTAGGGCCGAGCCCGTGGCGATTTACGTGCATATACGGCGAAGCCCAAGTAGCGGACAGGCAAAACACTTGGGACACTATACGAGATTTAGCAGGTACCTCAACCCTCCCGTGGCTCTTAATGGGGGATTTTAACGAGGTGTTGCACGGTTCAGAGCATGAAGGAGTAGGCCAGAGAAGCCAGAGTCAGATAGCAGGTTTTCGGTCTTTGGTGGATGATTGTGCACTACTGGACTTGGGTTACACCGGTAGCCCCTGGACTTTTGAACGTCGAGTAGCAGGCGGTACATACACGCGCGTACGTCTAGACCGCGCTCTTGCATGCAGTGCATGGTCTGCTAGCTTCCCTTTGGCGCAGGTGGCACATCTTTCGGCCGCATCCTCAGACCATGTGCCCATAGTAATCAGTCTGCATGGTGGGGTGGAGGGAAGACAGCGCCAACGAGTTTTTCGATACGAGACCATGTGGGAATCGCATGATCAGCTGAAAACAAAGATTAGTGATGATTGGGCCGGTTTTCCTGTATGCGGATCGGTCGCGCAAATTAAGGACAAGCTGTCAGCTCTGGCGGGGTCCTTATCTGCATGGGACAGGACTACATTCGGCAGCGTTCGCAAGCAAATTAAAACACTGAAGCGTGAACTGGATATTTTGCGAAATGTTCCTGGAAGGGTTGGTCCATCTCATAGGGAATTAAAGGTTAAGGAAAATTTGCTCGAACTCTATCACAGGGAGGAGTTGATGTGGAGGCAACGTGCCAGAGTGGAATGGCTAAAGGCAGGGGACAAAAACACTAGATTTTTCCATCTTCGGGCTAGTATGCGTAGAAGGAAAAATTTGATAAAACTGCTGGTACAGGAGGACGGAAATACCACTGAGGATATTCGTACCATGAAAGAGCTTGTCAATGCTTTTTATAATAATCTCTATACCTCGGAAGGAGTCCATGAAATGGACGAAGTTTTGAACGCAGTACCAGTTAAGGTGACGGCCCAAATGAATGAACAACTGACTGCCCCCTACACAGCCGAAGAGGTGAAGGTGGCTCTGTTTCAAATGGCTCCATCTAAAGCCCCTGGCCCTGATGGTTTTCCTGCTCAATTTTTCCAAAGGCATTGGGAAGTATGTGGAGAGGAGGTAACGAGGGTGGTGCTCCGTATTGTTTCAGGTACGGAGAGCGCCGATGAGATAAATAATACTGTCCTGGTTTTGATCCCTAAGGTAAAAACTCCAACAATGCTCACCCAATTCCGTCCCATCAGCTTATGCAATATTTTGTACAAAATTGCTTCTAAGGTAATTGCCAACCGACTGAAACTGATCCTACCAGACATCATCTCTGATGAGCAGTCGGCCTTCATTCCTGGCAGATTAATTACTGATAATATTATTGCTGCTTATGAATGTCTCCACTTCATGAAGAGAAACAAGGCACAAATTCACAGGTCGTGTGCATTGAAACTGGACATGATGAAGGCGTATGACCGTGTCGAATGGGACTATCTGAGGGCAATCATGCTCAAAATAGGTTTCTCTCAGAATTGGGTCAATATTATTATGGGAATGGTCAGTTCAGTTTCATTTTCGGTTATGTTTAATGGAGAGAAGCTTGAAGAGTTTAGACCTACACGTGGTATTCGTCAAGGGGATCCTATTTCACCCTATTTGTTTTTGCTGGCAGCAGAGGGCCTTTCGTGCCTTTTAAAAACTCGTGTTCAGTCATCTAATCTTGGGGGCATAAAAGTGGCTACAACGGCTCCGCCGGTGAACCACTTGTTGTTTGCAGATGACAGCCTGCTGTTCTTTAAAGCAAATTCGGAGGGGGCGGAAGAAGTGTCTCTTTTGTTAGAAGCCTATGCTAGAGCATCTGGACAGAGAGTCAATAAAGATAAATCATCAATTTTTTTTAGTAAAGGGTGCCCAGAAACAGTAAGAGTACAGGTGAAGAGTATTCTACAAGTTCCCAATGAGCAACTAAGCGAGAAATATTTGGGCATGCCTACTGATGTAGGATCATCCAAAAATGGTGCCTTCAAGTATCTTGTTGATCGGCTGTGGAACAAGATTAGAGGGTGGATGGAGAAAACACTTTCAGCAGCGGGTAAAGATGTTTTAATCAAATCAGTGGCACAAGCTATTCCTGTCTTCTCGATGTCGTGTTTCAAGCTCCCACGTGGGTTGTGCGAAAAATTAACTTCAGCTATTCGGTCTTTTTGGTGGGGAAGTAAACAGGGGAAGAGAAAGCCCTATTGGGTTTCATGGGACAAGATGACTATGCCAAGGTATATGGGTGGCCTCGGTTTCAGGGATTTTGAATTGTTCAACTTGGCTCTCTTGGCAAGGCAATCGTGGCGGATTCTAGTTTCCCCCAACACTCTCAGTGCTCGCATATTAAAGGCTGTGTATTTCCCCTCATGCTCCATCCTTGAGGCCAACTTGGGAAATCACCCCTCCCAGGTCTGGAGATCAATACTGGAGGGTAGGGATATTATGAAACAGGGGTTGGTCAGGCGCATAGGAAATGGTTCCTCTACGGAAATCTGGAACACTAACTGGATTCCTAGAACGGAGTTCATGAGGCCGATGGTGTCTAGAGTGCCTGACCCACCACTACTTGTCTCTGAATTAATCGATACAGTGAACGCACGATGGAATATGGAGCTGGTAAACCAGGTTTTTCTGCCTTGTGATGCGGCTGAGATACTACAGATCCCGATTTGCTTGAGAGTTGTGGAGGATTACTGGTCATGGATGCATGAAAAATCTGGGAACTTTTCTGTTAGGTCTGCTTATCGTATGATAGTTGAAACAAAGCGCCGGCATGAAGACTGGTTAGAACAGCGCCCGGGGCCCTCGAATAGGAAGGAAGAAGAGAAGAGTTGGGTCAAATTGTGGAAAACTTACGTCCCTGCAAAACTTCGAGTATTTTTATGGAGATTAGTGCATCATTCCATACCGACGGAAGACGTGAGAATGCATCGGAATATGTCGACAACATGTACTTGTGCTATTTGTGGCATGCCGGACTCCTAGAGGCACAGTCTACTGGATTGTACGGCTGCTCGCTGTGTGTGGTCGTTAGTAGACAAGGAGCTGATTGAAGAATTGATGGAAAACAATGAACAGAACGCAAGGAGCTGGCTGTTTATTCTGCTTGAACAGCTCTCGCATGAGAAATTTACTAAGTTGACAGTCACTATCTGGGCTATATGGTGGGCGCGGCGCAAACTGATTCATGAGGGAATTGATCAGAGCCCTCTATCCACTTATATGTTCATTACCCACTTCATTATGGAGTTGGGACAGATCCACCCCCCGAGTGGGAACCGGGTATGTTATACGACAGGAGCAGCACCGAGGAAATGGATTCCAGCTGTTCGGGGGCATTCGAAGATCAATGTCGATGCTGCCGTCTCACGCGGTGTCGGGACAGCGGCCGCGGTGTGTAGAGATGGCTTAGGAACATACTTGGGTTCTTCTGTCTTCGTTATACGAGGCATGACGGATCCGGCCAGTCTTGAGGCTATAACATGCCGGGAGGGACTATCACTAGCAGAAGATCTGGGGCTCCATAACTTAGTGATTGCATCGGATTGCGATACAGTTGTTAAGCATATCAAGGAAGGATCGGGTGGAAACTATGGTGGAGTAGTCAAGGAGATATTGGATTGGAAATCTCTTTTCATTTCTTGTGCTTTTAAATTTGAACCTAGGAGCTCAAATTTTGAGCCACATAAACTAGCTAGGCATGTTGTTATGTTGGATCAAGGCCGCCACGTTTGGTTGGGGCAACCACATGATCCTCATGTAATACCTGTAAACATATCGATTGATGAATAAAGCCTAGCAGTTTACCTCAAAAAAAAATGTGTATGTGATGGTTTAGATTTGGCGCCAACGTTATAGAGATAGTAGGATCGATCATTGTGTTGCCGCTTTGTATAGAGTCACCAGAATTTTGGATCGCTGGACAGTGACCAGAACACTATGTCGTTGTCAGTTGCGCGCAAGTTGCAATCATAAATTTTTTATAGGTGGGTCGTGTGCAACTCGAACTCACACAACTAGTAGAAAATAAAATAAAATAAAAATCAAGCCCGCACCAAGTAAGTAAGGGTTGGGACAGTTGCAAATGTGCATGGACTATGTCATGTGCAGTTGCGACTCATTTGAAACTTGTAATTCTGACCCCATTTGAAAGCTTGCATTTGCGAATCGACTTGTAAACTTGTAGTTGTCACTCCATTTAAAAACTTGTAGTTGCGACTCCATTTAAAAACAGTGGGTAGAATATTCAATGGTTGTGCCTTCGTTGAGGATCTGGGATTCTGGGGATCGGCATGGTAAAGTGGCCCGACCTAAACGTGTTGGCTCCCAGCTGTGAGAGTACCGCTTCCGAAGAAGTTAGAGGTCAGGGCTACCAGACCTAGGAGATGGGTCGTCTGCCATCGAGTGGGGCAACGCAAGCATATAGTTGATGCCCATCCTCCATGGAGGCTTCAAGATTTCTGACAGGAGAGAAGATGGACGTGCAGACGACTGAGAAACAGAAGCGGTGGGGGCCTGAGGATAAGAGATGGTCCGTCTTGGGTATTAAAGAGGCGAATGCCTCGTGGGTTTCAGAGGAGTAAATGTCTCGTGGGTTTTAGAAGAGAAAGAGGAATAGGAACCGATGTGTGATTAAACCAGACGATTTAAATCATGTAATTCTTTTGCTGAGGTGACGGATTTGCTGAGTTGGATGGATGCATGTCGATGATGATGCGAACAGTGTGCATGTTGAGAGAATTGGTTGTAGTGGGGATCAACTTTTTAAGAATGTAAGATATAATATTATAAACATGAACATTTTATTAAACCATGAACATTTTTTTTAATTATTACTACCTTTTTACCGAGATGTAAGAAGTATTTTGGTTTTACATACAGTATAAAAATGTATTACAGTTTCTATGGATGGAGTAATATTGTTTTGAAAATTCAAACAATTTCAGAAATTCTGAAGATTTTTAAAATTTATGGATTTTATTGAAAAACAAGAACATTTTTTCGAGTTCCCCAAAAATACAGAAAATAAAACTGATATAAACAGCAGAAAGAATTAGATACAAAACATCCTTCAAGAAGATTTCTAAAATCATATATTTGTAGACTAAAATATTCTGACTTATTTACCCTTGTGCGCTCGCTTTGCCTGTGTGATTGGTCAGCAATTTACCGCCAATGGGGATTCCACGGGTGCAGCTTCCTATGGGTGAGGCTATGTCTCGCCTGAGGTGGAAGCCAAGCTCATTTACAAGGAACGGATAGTGGTCCGGACCAGTCAAAATGTCGTTTCGTCATGTTGACGTCAAGAACGTGTTTTTGAATTCTTGTCTATATTTTCAAAAATACTTGAAAAATAATGATACAATTTGCAGATTTTTTTAAGTCTTCATCGCACAATTAATGAGAAAATAGCCTAGTTAATTTTAAAAAGTCTTCATCTCACATTTAATATAGATGTTCATACCGTGTAAAACAAATGTTCGCTCAACTTTAGAAAAATGTTTGTATCATTCAAAAAATAATAATTCAAAATTTTCACGTGTTTCAAAACATGTACTTCACATTTTTCAAAACATACCTCCTCCTTCGCAAAATATAAGGCGCAGGTTGACTTTTTTAGTCTTCGTTGCACAACTTTGCCTATCATTTCCACGTAATGTATGCCTATAAATTAGTATAGACATACGAAACAAAATTGTTTTGCAAGATAAATACAACGATGTCATTTACACATGTTCAATCCATGTACTTTGATATATATTAGTGGTCAAACGCGTGCATCAAAGACCGTGCAGAGTCAATCGTGCCTTATATTTTGGGAAGGAGGGAGTATTTTATATCATTTAATAAAATGTTTCAATGTGTGTTAGAAAAATATTTAACGCGTATTCGAAAACTTGTTGAAACACGCTTAATAAATGTTAATCCTATATTTCAAAATGCTACATATATGTAAAATACGTTTTAGATGTAAATGAATAATTTATGATGTGTATGAAAAACATTAGACATCAAAACATATTTTGAAAAAAATGGTAAATTGACTCTCAAGATATATTATCACTAACATACAGGATACATTCGTCATTCCTAAAAAAACAAAAAAGATACATTCCTCACTCATCATCTTATCTTCTGGATATATAGAATGACATCCATGGGGAGCGAACTTTTGGCTCTTGGCATCATGGTCCCTTGAAATCAGAACGAGAGACTTATGCTTTGAGATCTACCAATTAATATTATGAAAATGAAATGAAATGAAGATATATAAAGTACACAGGTTTATACACCATACATATGTGTGCTCAACTCCACGTTCAAAGCTAGCCAATGCGAGGAGGGGCCTGTGGCTTGATGGTTGGTTGTGGCAGTGGTCACCCAGCCCAATGAGATCGATCCCTGGGATCGACGACCCAACCCATCCAAGATCAATCTCAGGGATCGACGTGGATGTCTCATCCAGGATATTTTTCCCTCATGAGGTCAAAGCGGCCAACAAATCCAGTTTTCAAAAGGGCTAAAGTAAGCATAAGTTTTAATATCTTTGCAGTATATTTCGAACAAGATATATAATAATCTCCTCCCATTTTATTAGGTAGGTAGCGACTACAATAACTTCTTAAAAGTAGTATCACAATATTAAGTATTAGGTAACACATGAAACAATAAAACCACATCTATCATTTATATGCCTAGCTTACTACTTGGAGAAGAATAAAACCACATATCAAGGATCGGTGAATGGTGCGGGTGCATTGGTCGACGCACCACCGGACTCACAACAAAATATTTTCCTAGGGTAGCATATCGGATTGTACCCCACTGGTCTTGTAGCTGCATGTGCAAGCAGACTTGCACCATGAGAAAAACGATGATCAGTTTGAAGATGCTACTATTCGACATTGCCTAAGAACACAAAACAACAAAGAATATGTAGTTATGAAATAGTATGTCAATCGATATGCTTTTTTTTTGGTCACGACGGTAAGGGAGGTTGATTCATCATGTGTTGCTGCAATGCTCGAAGGTCTCGTGAGCCCATGGCCATGGGCTACTACGAACCCATCTCGGCGGCTACCAAGGCATTGCTGCAGGGGAGGTGGGGCGACATTGCATAGGCCTACTGTTGTTACTACTGGGTTACGGTGGTATCCTGCGGGGGAGGTGGGCGACGTTGTATAGGGCTATTGTTGTTGCTACCGTGTTGCGGCGGTATCCACAAGATGATACGACCGTTTAAGGCCAACTCCAAGGCACGACACCAAACGGTCCGTTTTGTCCGTTTGGGTACACCATCCGCTCAACGGACATGGAGCGAACACGCACGGCCGGTTGATGAACCCAATGGTGCTACCACATTTCATGATGACTTTGAATGTCGGCATTTCGTCGAACACGTATCAGCTGTTGTGGGCCTCGAACTCCACTGCGAGGTGTCCTGCGACATGGGCGAGGCAGAGCAGCATGCCCGCCACGAGGCTGAGCAGCACACCTGTTAAGGCAGAGCAGCATGCCCGCCACGAGGCTGAGCAGCACACCTGTTAAGGCAGAGCAGCACACACGCATGAGGCAAAGTAGTGTGCCCCCTGCCCCGACGCAGCTCCTCCCCGACATCGGCGGTGCTTGGGTCGGCGGCTTGAGCCACAACGGTGGTGCTCGGGTCGCTGATATGTGGGCCTGGGCGGACACAAGGCGCACGACAGGGACTCGTGAGAATATTCGTTTATGTCCGTTCGAGACCCATTTCTCGCCCAGATTTGCTCCAAGTTTGCATCAAGACGGACATACAATGGGAGCCAAACAACTTGTCTCGTTTGGGTACTCCTGTTGGGCCAGTGTTTTGTCCGGATGACCCAAACGAATGAATTAGGTATCAGCGTTGGAGTTGGACTATAACAGTGGAGCTGCATGGGTTCTAACCCAAAGCTTACGATAACAAGCACCAACAAACGAGAAACGAAAGCAAAATTAAAATTAAAATAACACTTGTTTAATAAAAACAATAAAGTAGCTAAAACTAGGCAAAACAAAACCTAGAAAAACAGGCGCCCGCGGGGGCGGGGGGGGGGGGGGGGGGGGGGGGTTAAGAAACGTAAGCATAGGCAAAACAAAACCAAGAGAAAACAGCTAAAAAACCAAGAAAATAGGTTCCAAACAAAAAATGTTTTTAATTGTGCATTCAGGATCAGATGGTAGGTCACGGGGATGCCGCAGTGTCGTAACAGGCTTATTGGGGCAGGCACCCCTCTCGCATGATGAAGCGAGCCTGTACCCCTCCTCATTTCCCTTTGCTGCCTGAAGGATCATGCTTTTACCAGGACGCACCCCTTCCCATCTTAAAGACCTCGCATCCATGCGCTCGCTCCCTCCAGCCGAGGTGGGACTAAAATGTGGCTGAACCCTCCCGCCTAGAGGATTATTTTTTTACGAGGACGATGCTAAACCTGCCACGCACAAACAGGCCTGTACAAATGGGCTCGTCATCCTACAAATCACACATTGGCCCATCGCGATTTAGGCTTCGCGTTACAGATCAAAGAGTGTTCAACTGTCTGGTTAAGATTTATAGACAAAGGGGTTGTAGCTCAAATGGTAGAGCGCCCGCTTTGCATGCGGGAGGCACGGGGTTCGATCCCCCGCATCTCCATAATATTTTTTACGTGTTTTGTCATGTATTTTCTGGCCACCTACTCTCAAAGAGGAAGAGAATGAAAAAAACGAGGATGCCACCCTTTGTATTTTCATGTCACCGTTATATTATTTTTCTTATCTATTTATAATCATGTCACCGTTAAGTTTATTATTCTACATCTTTTCATGTTGCCTTACAATCTCTCCTTTCCTCATCTATCTGGTTATACCTATTCATGTCGCCATCAAGTCTTGTTTTTCCTAGTTATTCGTGGCATCCTCATTTTTTTCATTCTCTTCCTCTTTGAGAGTAGATGTGCTCACCATTAGATTTTTCCTTGGCTATTTTGTCATGTATTATGCCATCATTAGTTTATTGGCTATTTCTCAATAGAGAAAATCTCTTTCCTCCTCCACAAGAAAAGCTCTTCTCCTCCCGTCGGCGCTGCCGCCGGTCCGCCCCATCTCCGATGGCCTCTAGGCCATGGAGGTGCGGAGGATCTCGGCCCCCCGCCGGCGGGAGGGACCCCGTTCTCGTTCTTGTTAGATTCAGCGTCTTGGTTGGGGCTGTGTGGCGGCGGCGATATCCCTTAGTAGGAATAATGTCTCCCACGTTCTATCCCCGTCCCGATGGTGTGTCTAGCATCGTCGGAGGGCGTGTGGAGGTTTGTCTCCGTCGGATCTCGCGGGATTTATAGACAAAGGGGATGTAGCTCAAATGGTAGAGCGCCCGCTTTGCATGCGGGAGGCACGGGGTTCGATCCCCCGCATCTCCATAAATTTTTTACGTGTTTTGTCATGTATTTTCTGGCCACCTACTCTCAAAGAGGAAGAGAATGAAAAAAACGAGGATGCCACCCTTTTGTATTTTCATGTCACCGTTATATTATTTTTCTTATCTATTTATAATCATGTCACCGTTAAGTTTATTTTTCTACATCTTTTCATGTTGCCTTACAATCTCTCCTTTCCTCATCTATCTGGTTATACCTATTCATGTCGCCATCAAGTCTTGTTTTTCCTAGTTATTCGTGGCATCCTCATTTTTTTCATTCTCTTCCTCTTTGAGAGTAGATGTGCTCACCATTAGATTTTTCCTTGGCTATTTTGTCATGTATTATGCCATCATTAGTTTATTGGCTATTTCTCAATAGAGAAAATCTCTTTCCTCCTCCACAAGAAAAGCTCTTCTCCTCCCGTCGGCGCTGCCGCCGGTCCGCCCCATCTCCGATGGCCTCTAGGCCATGGAGGTGCAGAGGATCTCGAACCCCCGCCGGCGGGAGGGACCCCGTTCTCGTTCTTGTTAGATTCAGCGTCTTGGTTGGGGCTGTGTGGCGGCGGCGATATCCCTTAGTAGGAATAATGTCTCCCACGTTCTATCCCCGTCCCGATGGTGTGTCTAGCATCGTCGGAGGGCGTGTGGAGGTTTGTCTCCGTCGGATCTCGCGGGATTTATAGACAAAGGGGATGTAGCTCAAATGGTAGAGCGCCCGCTTTGCATGCGGGAGGCACGGGGTTCGATCCCCCGCATCTCCATAATTTTTTTACGTGTTTTGTCATGTATTTTCTGGCCACCTACTCTCAAAGAGGAAGAGAATGAAAAAAACGAGGATGCCACCCTTTTGTATTTTCATGTCACCGTTATATTATTTTTCTTATCTATTTATAATCATGTCACCATTAAGTTTATTTTTCTACATCTTTTCATGTTGCCTTACAATCTCTCCTTTCCTCATCTATCTGGTTATACCTATTCATGTCGCCATCAAGTCTTGTTTTTCCTAGTTATTCGTGGCATCCTCATTTTTTTCATTCTCTTCCTCTTTGAGAGTAGATGTGCTCACCATTAGATTTTTCCTTGGCTATTTTGTCATGTATTATGCCATCATTAGTTTATTGGCTATTTATCAATAGAGAAAATCTCTTTCCTCCTCCACAAGAAAAGCTCTTCTCCTCCCGTCGGCGCTGCCGCCGGTCCGCCCCATCTCCGATGGCCTCTAGGCCATGGAGGTGCGGAGGATCTCGAACCCCCGCCGGCGGGAGGGACCCCGTTCTCGTTCTTGTTAGATTCAGCGTCTTGGTTGGGGCTGTGTGGCGGCGGCGATATCCCTTAGTAGGAATAATGCCTCCCACGTTCTATCCCCGTCCCGATGGTGTGTCTAGCATCGTCGGATGGCGTGTGGAGGTTTGTCTCCGTCGGATCTCGCGGGATTCGGTCGGTGCTGGTCTTCGGTGGATCTGTTTGGATCCGGTCTTCGTTCGTCTTTGTTTGGGTGTTTACAGGTTTGATCCTTCTGATCTACGACTTTCTTCATCGGCGATGGTTGCTACTTTGGTGCGCTGGTCCTATGGGGCCTTAGCACGACGACTTCCCGACTGTCTACTACAACAAGGTTTGCCCGGCTCCGGTGAGGGAGGGGCGATGACGGCGGCGCGCCTTCGGCTCGCTCCAGTGCTTGTAGTCGTTGCTAGGTGGTCCACGGACATGGTTGTAATTTTTATTACCTCTGTTGTTCTTTGTACTGCCATGATTGAAGATGAATAGATTGGAAGTTTCTCGCAAAAAAAAAATGTCCTATATTTTCATGCCGCCATAAATCTCCTTTTTTCTCGGCGCAAAAAAAAAAATCTTACTGTTCCTAGTTTTTATTGTCATCATCGTTTTTCTCCGCTCTTCCTCTTCCAGAGCTGATGTTTCCATGGTTCATGGCTCCAGCAATTCTCCTTGGGAGGTCCTGATGGCAAGCGCGATTCTTACTCTTCATCATGACATCTTGCATTCATGCATAGGGTTTGTATAAAAATGAAATCAATCCACTTAGAGCATCTCAAATAGATGATGTAAAGTACATCGCCAAATTGTACTTTGAGTAAAACTTACATCACCAAAAAATGTTCTTTTTACATCACCAAAAACCTCCCAGCTCCAACAGATGTTGTCATGATGGTGGCTTCAGACTTATTGATGTCTTACTTTGTAAGGTCTTTGTAAATAATTAATAAAATGGATGCATGCATCGTCCAGATGCAGAGGCCGGGGGTCATCTTCCTTTTAAAAAACTCTAACATATGATGTAAAATAGGTGTTGCAATATACATCACGACTGTCTTCTTGTGGGTGCCCTATTTTTACATCATGTGTTTGAAGCACTTGGTGATGTATAGAAACACATGGTGATGCAAATTTCACTCCAAATGTGGGGTCCACTAGTGATGTAAAATTTGCTCTAGAGCAACAAGTGATGGCCTATTTTACATCACGCCCTATCCCCGAATAAAAAAAAATTACATCTGTTGAAGCAGTGTTTTGCCATCTCATGATGTAAAAATTGGTCCCGACCTATTTACATCATCTATCGGAGATGCTCTTACATAAGATTGTAAGTTATATTTTGTCTACCACTATCAACCTACTCGCAGCTCAGAGGAACTAACATCCAAACAAGTCACTCAAGAAGGCTCAACTTTGACTGCATTGACCCAGCTAAAAATGTTATCTTCTTCTCAACCACCTATATCTATTTTGTCGTTTCTTTTCATGCCACCATTATTTTTTATATATTTTATCTTACGTTTTAATGGCACTTTTAAGTTTCTTTTTGCGTACCATTTCATGCCGCCCTTAGAGCCTATCTTTTCCTATCTGTTTTGTCATATCTACTCATGTCATTATTAAGTCTTTTCATTCCTAGTTATATTTCCATTGTTGATTTTCTTGTTCTCTTACTCTTTGAGAGAAGATGTTCTCACCATTAGGTATTTTTTTAATCTATTTTGTCATATATCTGCATGCCATCGTGAAGTTTCTCTTTTATTCTATTTCTATGTCATCATTAAGTTTATTTTCCGCATCTATGATGTCCTATATATATTTTTTGAAACGGAGGCAAAAGCTTTGCCTCATCCATTAAATAAGAGAGAATAGAGTTTGTTTGTTACAAGACTCCAATACACGGCATGCGGGTCACTCGCGAAAAATAAAACGCCCTAGCTTCTTAGCACCGGCAATGACCCAAAGGATGTCCTATATTTTCATGCATCCATTAAGCCTCATGTTCTTCCCGGCGCAAAAAATCTCTTTTTCCCTAGTTATTGCTATCATCGTCAATTTCCTTGTTTTCTTCCTCTTTGAGAGCAGATATTTCCATGGCCGAGGCTCCAAAATTTTCCTTTGGAGCTCCCAGTTGTAAGCTCTATTCTTGCTATCTTTCTCTTCATCATAACATCTTGCATTTATACATGGGATTTGTAGAAAAATTATATTTTGTCCACTACCATTAACACTACTCATAACCCGGAGAAACTAAAGTCCAAAGAGGTCACTCTAGTGTGCTCAACTTCTCATTTTATGTGTTTCAGTTCTATGTTTTTTCACATGTTCTTCTTGATTTACTTTTTTTTATTTTCTTGTAAATTTATCATCCTTTTTTTATAGATGACCATGTATCATGAATGCATGGATACATTTTCTCAATCTACCAACATGTTCCAAAGTATATGAATAGTTTTCCAATATGTGGTAAGAAATTTTAATACATAAGGAACATTTATATACATTTATTAAGTATTTTTAAATAAACGATGGCCACTTTTACATACACGGTGAACATTTTTAAATACGTGATTGACATTTTCAGTTATGAGATGAATAATTTTCAAAAATGCAATAAGTATTTGTCAAAATACAGGACAGAGATTTATACGTGAAAATGTAAATATTTTTATTTTCCATAATATTTTTTTTTGAACACAGTACAAACGCAAGCGCTCATACATACGCGGATACACTCACTCCTATGAACACGCGCACAATTTACCCCTATGAGCACCTCTGAGAGACTGAGCCGGCAATTTTGAGATTTTACGAAGTCACCGTAGGCGCCTCGTAGTCAACAGAATGTCTCCTCCCACTGAATTTTATCCTTTTAATAAATGAATAAAAAAGGCAAAAAAAAAAAACGGTAAACGAGTAGTTAGGCTACGGCCCATTGCCGCTGGGGGACGTGTTTCCCGTGCTATCCCGCGCCATACGCGCGAATAGGAGATATCGATAGTCGTGGGACGGTGGGAGACCGAAATCACTTCCTCGCCCCCAAAATCTCGCCGCCGCCGCCGCCGCCGCCGCCGCCGGCACCTCCTCCCGAAGCCTGTAGCGCCCCGCGGCCGCAGCACGCCCAGCCCTGTCACGCTTGTCAGCTCCCGACGCAGGTCCTCTTTGGCGCCCTTCGTGTCCAGTCTAGCTCCGCCGGCGATGGCAGCCGAGCAGCGGTCGGAGAAGAAGAATCCGCGGCCGGAGAAGAAGGCCCCGCTCCCGAAGGTGGTCACGCTCAACAAGGCCCTCAAGTTGGTGAGCCCCGCATCCCCCGTCCCCTCGGTTTCTCCTCCTCCTATCACTCTACTAGCTAAGATTGGTCGCACCCTGGTATGTATATATCGTACTGTTTGTACATACAACCTGCAGCGCTCTCTGTTATTTCTATCTAGGTGATTGCTGTGTCTCCGAAGAAATCGATGCTGCGCCGAGAGCCATCGCCACGATGCCGCATGAGCTTTTGTATTTGTTGAGTGCTTGATAAGATTGTGTATGAGTGTATTTATTGAGTACTTGATAGGATTGTGCCATACTCAACCCATTTCATATGCCATTCTCAGGCCCAGACATGGGTGGACAAAATGAGCGCGCTGGAGCCGGATGAGCTGAATGATAAGGATTTCGAGGGTCGCCCGTCAGGGTATACAATTCATTTATCCTTTTTCTTAGTATTCACGGGTAACTGTTTTATGAGACGGACCAATTTGGTTGTAGGCTTGGCCTTGGCGCTAAAGTGGCGCCAAATGCGAAGCGGGCAGCTCCCACTGATCCGGTGGAGAGGAGGTTGCTCGGAAAGGTGAACGCGCAGAAGAGGAAGTCAGCGGAGGAGGAGAAAATAAATACTCAGGAGGTGAATGAGGCAAGCGATGATGATAGCGGTGAGCCTCAAGGTAGAACCAGTGCTTGTAGCAAGAAGAGGGAATTGCCTTCTGTTACGTCAATGCCATTAGGGAAGAAGGCCAAGTGACAGTTTGTATACATGAAACCATTTGAATATTCAAGCATTGCTAGATGTTTTAATCAGATTTTTACAAACCCCTAGATGGTTCTGTTACCATGTACTGCCTACACCATACAGTGTATTTGCTCAATGTAAGGGCATAGCTGGGCTGGGTATTTTTAATGCTTATTGGCACCTCAATTTGACATAATGTATGAGTGTCAGGCTTCAAGTCAACGAATGAGCCCATGCTGCTGCATCCTGCAACACCAACCCTGTAAGTATCAAAAGTTCCGAATACATACTCTTTGTCAGTATCCCATGATGGTTTATTTTCTTGTCCATTTCGTAAGGTGCCCAACATCCTGGTTTCTTTGTACTGTTCCATTAATGTGTTTAATTTTTTTTCCGAGTTATGCTCACTCAAAAGAGCGAGACGTTGAATGACTTCTCCAGATGGCAGTAGTCAGACAAACTAGATTCAGTGAGTACTGAGTAGTGGGAAGACCATATGAATTTATTGCAAAAAGCTTAGGTGCATGCGTACATAGATAAAATAGGGGAACTTAGTCAGATCCTTATTTGAAGTAGTGCTTCTGTCCCCGGTAACAATCTTCCATTCTGATCAACGAACCATGTCCTGGCACGAGAGGATGCTGATATAACTCGAAGTCGCTGCCATGGCCAGCAGGCGTATCTTATTCTTCTTCGAGCACTGTCTCGCCCTTTTCTTGCTTGTGTGTCTTCTTGCTCTATCTGCCTTGTCAACTCATCTATTCTCTGTTGTAACCCAGCAGATCTACTGTCAGCAAGCTTAAGGCATGCATCTGCAGCAGCTTGGGCTGCCATTGCACTGGCGGCTAATTTCTCTTTTAGCTGTATCTTGCTGTTTGCGACATCCAAGTCTGCTTTTACCCTTCGCAGTTCTTCTCTGAGCAAGGTCACCTGAAAAGGTAGCTCGTTAGAACATTTACAGCTCCTCTCATGAATGACTAAATGAGAGTATCATATCGTGCACATTAGAGATGTTATCCTATTACATTTACTGCAAAGTGCAAACTCAAGGATTTCAAACTTGCATTTTTTGTATTAATAAAAGTTGGACATGCTTATATCTTTCAATTTTGTTCTAATTACTTTGAAGGAGCATCATATATTCATATCAATTCTCGAATGACATTATGCTCAATTGCCATTTATCAGTCTGAGAAGCACATTTCTTGACCTCAAGAGGTCCATTTTAATGAAGCTTAGGTCAAACTTTTTCCTCTTGGGTTACCTCCTGGTTTAGTTCTTTAATGGCAGCTTTTCCAGCTTCTACCTCCAACGCACATGCCTCTTTCCATCGTGCAGCTTCCTGTTCTACTTCCTTTACCCCGACATTGAGCTCTTCCACCTTAGGTATGATAGAGACTTCAGATCCTTGTCAATTACAGGGCTAGAAAATAAAAGGAACTACATAAATAAATAATAGATATTGTTATACACTTTGAAGTAGGAGAATTTCCCGTTCTGTTAGATCCTGTATGTGCGACTCGTGTTTGAATATCTTCTGAGTCTGTTGAGCAGCGATGAGTTGCAAATGATCACAATCTGATCTGTTGAAGCAGTTTGATGTTATAAGTTAGCACAGATTACAGGACGGCCCTTTAGTGGTCCATCAAAAAATTATCGTAGACATCTTTGGTCGACGACTTAATAGTTTACCTGGACTCGTCTAAGGCCTGTCTGAGTTCATTGATCTCATGATGCAGGTTTTTCAGTGTCTTACCAACTATTGAAGCCTGAAAGGAAACAACTTGAAGTAATTTATTAGCTGACAAGTTTTCCAGTGCACGATGATTTCAGTGGACAACTTATAAACATAACAAGATCAATAGTTTCTAGCTGCATTGCATGCAGGATCATGAAATAGGGATTACATGACAAGTAGTACTTCACAAATAACAACTATGTACTGTATTTTGCTTGGGGCTATTATCTAAACAACAGAACTATGGCAGCCACAGAGGAGTGATGTAGAAATACTTACCAGACTGTCAACCTCCTGTTTACTTTCTCTTCCATTAGATGCTGCACCGGCACTAGAGCTGCTCATCTCATCTTCTGATTCTCCACTAATCACCTCCATGATGTAGCCAAAGCCAACCTTCTGCAATCCCTTCTCAGCAATCTGCAGGATTGAACTTCTTCTCTGATTGGCATCGCCCTTCAACACACAAAGGCTATTCTCCGCCTCCTCCTTCTCACTTATAGCAACTTCCAACATACTCCTAATATCCTGGTTCTCCTTCTTTAAGCTTGATACCATACTCTCCATCCTGCATCTCTCCTTCCTTTCTTTGTCCATGCACACTGAGAGCTTGATCTCCAATTTCTTGGCCAGATCATGAATGTCATGAGCCTCCAACTGCAGGAGTCCCAGCCCATCCTTGGGATCAAGACTCGACCGGTCAGAAATCCTTTGTGTTTTCTCCTCGGAAGCTGTGTCCAGGATATTCTCCAAGATGTCCTGCGCCGAATGGAGCGAGGTGGCAATCTTCTGCACGGCAAACTTAGTTTGGTGATCCATGGCTGGTATCTGGAGGTACTTGGTGCAAGGGAAGAGAAGTGATAGTTTTTCTGGTAGGGAAGCAGTACATAGCTGACAGTCAAAGGAAACCTTGAAGGGTAGTTGGCTGCTCCCTCCACTGGCCTGGGTTTCTTCCTTGGCACATGTTCAGGGTTGTGCCATGTACGTCCTGAGTACATGACACGAACTCAGTTGTTTTTTGCTTCTTTGCATTTGTCGAATTCGCACAAATTTAACTCTTTAACAGTAGAAATGTAACTTATCCAGTTTCCCTGAGCATGCAAGTTCCCAACATTTTGGAAGATATTTCATATCCCTAAGTTCCAACTACCAGACATTGTATTCTTGTAAACAGTTAATGTGAAGCTAGTGTGCAGAAAGCCGAGTGGAGGCGGTCTTGATTAATCCTGCTCTGCTTCCAGTAAAATGTCTGCAAGGACATATCCTTGTACTAGATGCCTTGAACAAAAAATCATCTAACAAATTTCTTGTAAGAGATATTTCGTTGCTCCCCAACTTGCTCCATGTGATGATTATTTAACAAAATAAATTGTAAGAAATTTTTGGTGAGATATTCTTTTTCATTGATGAATTATTTGACTTCTCGTTGTTCCTTTGACAGATTATGTGCGATGGTTATATAAGAAATTATGGCTCCTTTGATTCAAAACATTTTTACAGAAACTTTGAAGGATTAGAATTCTTCGATTTTTTTTCTTTGATTGATAGGATTGAACCATATAGGAATATTTCTAATGATTCCTTTGTACTACTCCCTCCGTTCCTAAATATAAGTCTTTTAAGAGATTCCACTACGGATTACATACGGGCGTACATAGACATACTTTAACGTGTAGATTCATCCATTTTGCTCCGTACGTAGTCCGTAGTGGAATCTCTAGAAAGACTTATATTTGAGAACGAAGGGAGTAGATTCCATATGAATTTTAGCATCCAGTCAAACCTCTTTAAAAGAATTCTTTGTTTCCCCTATGACGCAAGCAAACAAACCAACATCCTATATGATTGATATATGATCATGCATTTCAATCCAATATTTTTTCTATTGTCGTGTTTTTAGAATTCCGTGAATCAAATAGGCTTTGAATTGCCAAAGAGAATTTCGGTAAGATATACCTAAAAATCAATTATGAGTTTTTTATATATACTTATGAGTTAGGTATGCGCGCCAACTCCCTGTCATTTCTTGTAATAATTAGGCCTGATGGTTATCTAAATAAATAAATTTCCGTATTTCCCCACCACCTTTAAGTTGGAAGCGACGTATGCTACTTGGAGTACTGCCACTAGCACTGCGTCCAAGTGGATGGTGCCCTTAAATACATGCAGTCTAACTCTGATGATGATGTCATTCCGTTTGTCTAGGAAAATATTTTCTATTTTCTAGAAAATCTCTTTACAACATGTTTACTTAGAAAATACAGAATAAAAAAATTTGCAAGAAAAACTTCTGATCTATTCATTGAATATCATATCGGTACAAAACAATGAGAAGTAACAAAAATTAAATCAATGACCGTAGACCACCTAGCGACGACTAGTCGCCGTCGCCTTCCTAAGCAGGGCACATACCCTAAACAGACTAAATAATACCTAAAAATGAAGACCTAAAAATGAAGCATGAGCCATCCCGCCGACAAGGGCCAAGTTTCATCATGCCTCCATGGCCCTAAGGCCACAACAGACGAGGCAGATCAGCAGCGACGCCAACGGGAGGCGGAGAAACCTTGATGCCTAAGAGCCTTTTTTCTTTCTTATAAAACACAAGGATACAGCGTAAATATGAAAGTCACATCCTGTCTAGAATATCACGTATTCTGTTGCTGCGATAGTACCCATTCAACAGTTCACGGTTGAGTCGCACAACAGGATGGAACATATCCCAAATTTGTTAGTACTCCCTTTATTTTTTGTTTACTTCGCATATTAATTTTGACATAAGTGAAACCTTATAAAGTAGCCAAAAAAGTCTTCACATACAATCCATACCCAAGGTTGGATACACAAGTGCTGAAGGACAGCCACAATACTCCAAGCAACTCCTGGCAAACTACAAGTAGGAAGAATAAGTACCAATAGAAGTTGATGGAGTCCTCAGAGGTGATCACACCATGAAGAGATGCAACCGAACATCAACGAAACGGGGCTTCCAAAGCGGCATCGCCAGATCCAAAGGATTAGGGTCTTCAGCCAGAGCGAGTAGCCACAACGGAGCCTTGAAAAAGGGTACGACGCCCACAAACGTCGCCACCGTCAGTCTGGCCAAAGGCGGACGAAGTTTTCACCTCGGCTAGCAATATTCGCCATCGGAACAAGGTATGCGTAGCTGTAGCTGTGGGCAGACCAGGCACACGCCACCACCGAACATCAAATACCAGCCGTCACGCCGCCCTCACGGCCATGGCAGCCATCCAACACCCGAGCCGTGAGCCTCACCCACAGGCACCGCTATTCCCACTACCAAGGTCGTCGCCCCGTCATCCAAGACCGCCCCACCCGTCGCCACGGTCCACAACCACCATGAAATCGTTGAAGGTGCATAAGGACCCTCCTTCCACCCCCAAAGCAAGCCCCTTGACAAGATCGGGGACGAGCCGGCCAGATCTGGATAATGTTGAAAATATGCCCTAGAGACAATAATAAAGTGGTTATCATCATATTTCCTTGTTCTTGATAAATATTTATTATCCATGCTAGAATTGTATTGACCGGAAACTAAATACATGTGTGGATACATAAATAGACACCGTGTCCCTAGTGAGCCTCTACAAGACTAGCTCGTTGATCAAAGATGGTTAAGGTTTCCTAACCATAGACAAGAGTTGTCATTTGATAACGAGATCGCATCATTAGGAGAATGATGTGATGGACAGACCCAACCGTCAGCTTAGCATATGATCGTATCACTTAGTTTAATTGCTACAACTTTGTTCATGTCAAGTATCTGTTTTTAGACCAAGAGATCGTGTAACTCCATAATACCGGAAGAATACATTGCGTGTATCAAACGCCACTTCGTAACTAGGTGATCATAAAGGTGCTCTATAGGTATCTCGAAAAGTGTTTGTTGTGTTGCATGGATCGAGACTGGGATTTGTCACTCTGTATGATAGAGAGATATCTCTGGGCCCTCTCGGTAACACGATATCCAAAGTAGCTTGCAAGTGTGTGACTAATGAGTTTAGTCACGGGGATATTGTACTATGAAACGAGTATAGAGACTTGCCGGTAACGAGAATGAACTAGGTATGGAGATACTGATGATCGAATATCACACAAGTAACATATCGCCGGGCAAAGGGAATTGTATACAGGATTGACTGAATCCTTGACATGGTGGTTCAAACCGATAAAGATCTTCGTTGGATATGTAGGAGTCAATATGGGCATCCAGGTCCCACTATTGATTATTGATTGGAGATGTGTCTCGGTCATGAATGCATGTTCTCGAACCCGTAATGTCACACACTTAACGTTCGGTAATGCTAGGGTAGTATTGGGATATTACTAATGGCAAGACCGAATATTGTTCGGAGTCCCAGATGGGATCCGAAACATCACGAGGAGCTCCGGAATGGTCCGAAGGTAAAGATTGATATATGGAAAGTCGTTTTTATGGTTTTGAAAAAGTTTGGGAATTTACTGGTAGTGTATGTGGAAGGTTCTAAAATGTTCTGGAGTGGGGCCCACCTGCATGGGGGACCCACATGTACGTGGGTAGTGGGGCAAGGCCCCACACCCCTAGTATAGGTGCACCAAGATCCTCCCTAAAAGGAATAAGATCATATCCCAAAGGGATAAGATCAAGATCCCTAAGGGGGGGGGGTAGTGATGTCTACTACACAACTTGTTCTTGTAGACTCGAGTTGGGCCTCCAAGCGCAGAGTTTTGAAGGACAGTAGCAAATTTCCCTCAAGTGGATGACCTAAGGTTTATCAATCCGTGGGAGGCGTACGATGAAGATGGTCTCTCTCAAACAACCCTGCAACCAAATAATAAAAAGTCTCTTGTGTCCCCAACACACCAAATACAATGGTAAATTGTATAGGTGCACTAGTTCGGCGAAGAGATGGTGATACAAGTGTAGTAATTATAGTAGGTATTGATTTTTGTAATAGTAACATTAAAAAAACAGCAAGGTAGCAAGTAACAAAAGTGAGCACAAACAGTATTGCAATGTTTGAAAACAAGGCCTAGGGTCCGTACTTTCGCTAGTGCAATCTCTCAACAATGCTAATATAATTGGGTCACATAACCATCCCTCAACGTGCAACGAAGAATCAGTCCAAAGTTCTTATCTAGGGGAGAACATAAGAAGAAATTGTTTGTAGGGTACGAAACCACCTTAAAGTTATCATTTCCGATCGATCTATCCAAGAGTTCATACTAAAATAACACCAAGTTATCCTTTCCGATCGATCTATCTAAGAGTTCGTACTAAAATAACACCATATGATATGCATCAACCAACTCTAATGTCACCTAGATACTCTAATGTCACCATAAGTATCGATGAGTTAATTATACGATACGCATCAAACAATTTCATATTCATAATACTCAATCCAACACAAAGAACCTCAAAGAGTGCCCCAAGATTTCTACCGGAGAAAGTAGGACGAAAACGTGCATCAACCCCTATGCATAGATTACCCCAATGTCACCTTGGGAATCCGCGAGTTGAGTGCCAAGACATAGATCAAGTGCTCTCAAATCCATAAAAGTATTCAATCCGGTAATAACGAAATCTCAAAGGGAAAACTCAATTCATCACAACAAGATAGAGAGGGGAAAACACCATATGATCCAACTATATTAACAAAGCCCGCGATACATCAAGATCGTGCCAAATCAAGAACATGAGAGAGAGAGAGATTAAACACATAGCTACTGGTACAAACCCTCAGCCCCGAGGGTGGACTACTCCCTCATCATGGAGACCATAGGGATGATGAATATGGCCTCTGGTGATGATTTCCCCCTCCGACAGGGTGTCGGAACGGGGTCTAGATTGGTTTTTTGTGGCTACAGAGGCTTGCGGCGACGGAACTTCTGATCTAGGGTTATTTTTGGGGGTTTCTGAATATATAGGATTTTTGGGCGTCGGTTTCACGCGAAGATGGGCCACGAGGGGCCCACAAGACACCAGGGCACGCCAGAGGGGGCTGGCGTGCCCTGGTGGGTTGTGGCCACCTCATGGCTCTTCTGGCCCTCCCATGAAGCTTCTAGTGCCTCTTTTGTTCCAAAAAAATCGTCAAAATTTTTGTTCCATTTGGAGAACTTTTATTTCGGCACAAAAAACAACACCACGGTAGTTCTGCTGAAAACAGCGTCAGTCCGGTTTAGTTCGATGCAAATCATACCAAAACCATATAATTTTTTTGTAAATATGGCATGAATACTTCATAAATTATAGATACGTTGGAGACGTATCAGGTAGCGATCGGTGGGGAAGGAAAGGAGGGATTTCCTTTCCCCCCTTTGACCAACGACCCTAGAGGCTTGGGGAGCAAGCCTCTCACCCCCCCCGCCTATATAAAGGGGCGAGATGTCGGGGGCAGCACCCTTCCACCCTTGGACGCCCCCTCCCTCCCCCTCCACCTCCGCGCTCCGTCAGTGCTTGGCGAAGCCCTGTAGGTGTTCCGCTGCTACCACCACCACCACCACGCCGTCATGCTAGCTCAGATCAAATCTACCTCTTCTCCCTCACTTGATGGATCAAGAAGGAGGAGACGACACTGAGCCGTACGTGTGCACATCTCGGAGGTGCCGGTCGTGCGGTGTTTGGATTGGACTGTATCGCGACGCGAGTACTCATGACCCACAAGTATAGGGGATCAATCGTAGTCCTTTAGATAAGTAAGAGTGTCGAACCCAACGAGGAGGAGCTGGAAATGGCAAGTGGTTTTCAGCAAGGTATTCTCTGCAAGTGTTGTAAGTAGTGGCAATAGATAGTTTTGTAGCAAGATAATTCAGAACAAGTAACAAGTAATATTCGTAACAAAGGTACAACAAGGTGGCCCAATCCTTTTTATAGTAAATGACAAGCCTGAAGTACTTCTTATAATGAGCAAAGCGTTCTCGAGGACACATGGGAATTGTAGTCTAGTCAACTTCATCAAGTTGGTTGATTCGCGCTCACTACTTTGATAATTTGATATGTGAGTGGACCGGTGCTAGGGTCTTGTTCTTACTTGAACAAACAACCCTCTTATGATTACCCCCTCTATCAAATATCCACAACTACAAAAGAAGAATTAAGATAAATCTAACCATAGCATGAAACATATGGATCCAAATCAGCCCCTTATGGAATAAGTTATAAACTACGGTTTAAGTTTTTGTCGCTCTCGCAGCGCATCATCTATTTATTACTCCCCAATACATTTCCTAGGCCCAATGACGGTGAAGTGTCATGTAGTCGACGTTTCACATGACACCACTAGAAGAATAAAACATACATATCATCAAATTATTGAATGAATACCAACTTCACATGATTTACTTTAACAATACTGCTCCCATATCCTCAAGAATGAAAGTAACTACTAACAAATAATATTCATGTTCAAGATCAGAGTTGTATTGAATATGCTTAAGGATCTGAACATATAATCTTCCACCAAATAATCCAACTAGCATCAACTACAAGATATAATCAACACAACTAGTAACCCACAAGTACCAATGTGAGGTTTGGAGACAAAGATTGAATAGAAGAGATGAACTAGGGTTTGAGATGAGATGATGCTGCTGAATATGTTGATGAATATTGATCCTTCCACGATGGAGGAAGTGTTGGTGATGATGAAGGCTTCGATTTCCCCCTCCCAAAGGGAAGTATCCCCGGCGGAATCGCTCTGCCGGAGAGCAAACGTGCTTCTGCTCAGGTTCCACCTCGAGACGGTGACGCTTCGTCCCGAAAGTCCTCTCATTATTTTTTCTAGGTCAAAAGACCTCATATAGCCAAAGGGGTGCACCGAAGGCCTGCTGTGGAGCCCACAAGGCAACAGGGCGCGCCCTGTTGTCTTGTGGACAGCAGATGGCCCCCTCCGGTAGTTCTTCATTCCAGTATTTTTTATATATTCAATAAAAAATCTCCTTGAAATTTCAAGTCATTTGGAGCTCCGTAGAATAGCTATCTCCACTGTAGCTTTTTCAGATCCAGAACTCCAACTGCCGGTAATTTCCCTCTCCATGTAAATCTCAAAAATTATGAGAGAAAAGGCATTAGAATTGCATCATAAATTGAAATAATGACCAAAACCATAATAAATAACAGTAGGAAAACATGATGCAAGATGGGCGTATCAACTCCCCCAAGCTTAGACCTCGCTTGTCCTCAAGCGAAAACCGAACTCGATAATCAAGTAACAATTCATCCACAATATTGAAGTACAAAGCATAAAATTTATTGAAAACAAACAAACTATGTTCTTACTCATTGAAGCAATTACAATTCATCATATTTTTAGAAAGAGTATATGTAAGAGCTTTTGTTATAGCAAGTTCCACATACTCAACTATCATATAGTCTTCTATGATTGCTGACACTCACGACATATTCTTAGAGCAATTGTTTCAGTGAAACATAGAGGAAGATTGGGGTTTAATGTTCACCACCAAACTTACTTATCTCAGGGATAATTGTCAACAACAATAATTCATGATCCCCTACATCCAACTGGATATATGTGCCTAGATCTTTCCCACCACATGATGCTTGATAGTTAGAGAGTAATTAGGGAATGAAAGATAACAATAATGACTCTTGCATAAAATTAAACATAATGAAACATTTCAAGATAGGCCCTTCTGAAAGGATCGAGATGGACCTAGAGGGGAGGGGGGTGAATAGGTACAGTTACAAATTTAAATCGTTACTTAGCAATTTTAGGCAATATTGCGGAATATGAAAGTGAGCCTAACAATTGCAAAGATGATAGTTGTGCTATGTGTACTAAGCAAAACAACAAGTAAGTAGATAAGCAAGCACAAGTAATACAAGTAATACCACAAAGACAAATAACCACAAGTAGGGAGTTAGGGTTAGGGATAACCGCAACTCCTAGAGACGAGGATGTATGCCAATGTTCACTTCCTTGGAGGGAAGCTACGTCACCGTTTAGAGAGGTGGATGTTACCACGAAGGCACACCAACGCCACGAAGGCTCACCCTATTCTCTCCTTGAGACAACACCACGAAGGCGTTTCTCAACCACTAGTGGTAGACCTTGGGGTGGTCTCCAAGACCCTCACAAACTTTCCGGGGGAAATCACAATGGTTGATTCCTCACCGAAGAACTCCTACCTCCTAGGAGTCTCCAACCTCCAAGAGTAACAAGAACGATGGGGAAACGCTCAAGACTTGCTCAAATCACAAATTCCTTTGGTGAAGAGAAGGGGAAGAAGTGGATCTATCACTTGATTGGAGAACCTCTCACAAATACTCTCAAATGCTCTTGGGATCTTTGATTTGGTTAATGAGGATGTGTGAGAGAGAAATGTGTGTTCTAGGGTTAGCTCAAAGTGAATGGTCAACCTCTCCACGAAGTGGTGAAGAGGTATTTATAGTGTGGGTGCAAATATGGCCGTTATAGTGTAAGTGGCAGTGTCTGGCCGGACATCCGGGCCAAGGGCCAGACATCCGGCATCTGTGAAGTGAGCACACGGTACACTGAGCCAGAGAGGAAAACAGGGGAGCCGGACATCCGGCCCGTATGGGAACACCCGGACATCCGGCTTATGCCCGGACATCCGGCATACCACACCATCAGACAACCACGGTTCTGGCATTGTGTGGGTCGGAAATCCGGCAGAAGGCTCGGATATCCGGGGTCCCGGACATCCGGCGGTGTGCCGGACATCCGGCCTATATCTGGTGAAACTGATGCTCTCTGGATAGCAGAGGTACCAGCTATCCTGGGCATTTCCCGGAAATCCGGCGACTGGATGGACTCTCGGACATCCGGCAAGGAGCCTAGACATCCGGCCATCACAGAGAAGCAACACTATGAGATTTACGCATGGTGCAGTTTTTAACCGAAGAAACGAGTTTTAATTGACTTGAGCATGTCTTTTGCTAACCCAATCGATCCCCTCTTAATAGTGCGGGATCCCTATACTCAACAAGAAAAGAAAACGAGATCCGTAAACCTCTTTGTTCCTTCCTTCTCAACTCATAATAATTCCACGCGTCCGTGATCCTCGCATATTTAGATTTGAGAACTAAGACCTGAGATTTACTTGACAAACATCATTAGTCCTCTACATGTACGTTGTCATCAACATCAAAATATAATATAAGGGCATGATTGCACTTTCAATCTCCCCCTTTTTGTTTGTTGATGACAAACATACATGTAGTATAAAAGATATTGCAATGTAATTCACACAAGCACATGTCATATGATAATTATGACTGAGCTCCCCCTTAATGTGTGCAACTTTGGATTAACAATAATTCAATGCACATGTGTTATGTTTACACTTGGGAGAGTGTTTGAAACATATGCAAACCGTAGACAACCCATGAACACCAGCTCATATGATAGAGAGCACTGATAGCATATAAGATAGTACTTGAGATACATCATACCATAATCTCACAATTAAAGTCTTACAACCCAATAAGCTTAACACAAATATATATAGTTCACACGATAACATAGCATAGAAACTTAACACAAATATATGGTTCACACGATAGCATAGCATAGAGATACTACTTCTCCCCCTTTTTCAAAAACACACAAAAAGGGGCGAAGGCACTAGTACATAGAGAGGAATCACTCTTGGCGGATGTCATCATCATCAACTACCCCATCGAAGAACTCGGCCTACTCGGCACGGGTCGGAAACCCAAAGGCGGAGGAAGATGGAGTAGGTGGGAGAGGATCATCATCATCGCTCACCGGACTGCCACGAGTGCGAAGACGCTGCTTGAGCCGATTCTTGGAGAGGATGAGGCTCTGCTGGACATCATGATTCTGCTGATAGTTGAAAGTGATAGCCTTCATGATAGCACACTGGGCTTTTTCCACGATGGAAGCAAGGCGGCCAAATGGGTCCCTCTTAGAGGAAGAGGAAGCACCAGAAGCCCTCTGGAACTGAGCAGGAGCCTTGCCCTGGGCTGCAGGTGTCCTCCTGGACTGAGAAGGAGCAGTGGGCTGAACAGGGGCAGACTCGTACATGTGATTAGCAGGCTTCCACTTGACATGCACAACAGTCTTGGCAACCGCAAAGGGAGCAGTGTGGTTAATCAGCGCCTGAATGTATGGAGCATAAGGGAACTGACGTGTCTGCTAGAAACTGGCTAGACGGATCTCATGCCAGATAAAGTGAGCAGTGTCAAGTGGCTCCGTGGGATGAGAATGCATGCGCACCATGAGGTCAATGCAATAGCTGCGTGCCCGCGAGCAATCTCCCACTACTGGAATCAGGATCTTTGCCGTCAGCCAGCTCTTTGCCGTCAGCTAGCTGACGGCAAAGAAGCTAGCTGACACAAATATATATGGTTCACACGATAACATAGTATAGAAACTTAACACAAATATATGGTTCACACGATAGCATAGCATAGAGATACTACTTCTCCCCCTTTTTCAAAAACACACAAAAAGGGGCGAAGGCACTAGTACATAGAGAGGAATCACTCTTGGCGAATGTCATCATCATCAACTACCCCATCGAAGAACTCGGCATACTCGGCACGGGTCGGAAACCCAAAGGCGGAGGAAGATGGAGCAGGCGGGAGAGGATCATCATCATCGCTCACCGGACTGCCACGAGTGCGAAGACGCTGCTTGAGCCGATTCTTGGAGAGGATGAGGCTCTGCTGGACATCATGATTCTGTTGATAGTTGAAAGTGATAGCCTTCATGATAGCACACTAGGCTTTTTCCATGATGGAAGCAAGGCGGCCAAATGGGTCCCTCTTAGAGGAAGAGGAAGCACCAGAAGCCCTCTGGGACTGAGCAGGAGCCTTGCCCTGGGCTGCAGGTGTTCTCCTGGACTGAGAAGGAGCAGTGGGCTGAACAGGGGCAGACTCGTACATGTGATTAGCAGGCTTCCACTTGGCATGCACAACAGTCTTGGCAACCGCAAAGGGAGCAGTGTGGTTAATCAACGCCTGAATGTATGGAGCATAAGGGAACTGACGTGTCTGCTAGAAACTGGCTAGACGGATCTCATGCCAGATAAAGTGAGCAGTGTCAAGTGGCTCCGTGGGATGAGAATGCATGCGCACCATGAGGTCAATGCAATAGCTGCGTGCCCGCGAGCGATCTCCCTTCTTTGGGTAAAGAGTGCGAAGCACACACTGATAGAGAATGTAGTAGGGAGATCGAAAGATAGAGACCTCATTGGGTGGATACTTGATCTCCTCATCAGTGAGCTGGCTTGCGGGCTTAAGAAGTGGTAGACAATCATCAATCTTCATGTGTGTATGATTAGGATCCTAACTATGAATACGATGGCCATTACCAGAAAGACCCAAAATCTGGACAAACCGGGTGTAAGATATACTCATCTGTGCATCATCAGTCATCCAGGTGAGGGTGTTGTTAGGCCCAAAGTAATAGGTGGCATAGAACTGAAGAATAGCACCTTCATTCCAGTCACACTTGAAGGTCATGGCCGGACCAAGATGCATGTCATCAATGATTTTGACAGTATTGTCCAGGAAATGCAAAGGATGTTTGCGAAGAAAAGATAAGTCCAAATAGGATTGAGGAGCCAGGCCAAGCCCACGAACCACACTTGCATAGATGTCCTGCTGCATGCGAGTACGGAACCGACGGTCTTCAGCATGAGCAACCATCCCAAATCGATTGATATCACGCCTGAACTCGAGATAAGGACCCGTCCCCATGGTCTTGAAGTTGTGGACAGGGCGATTGCCACAGACAGGCATGTCCATAGAAATGGGGCGACCATTAGTCATGGGCAGAGGAGAGCCCCGGACTGGAGGCACAAGTGCCTCCGGAGCCCGGCGTGTCCCCGGCTTATACTGACCAACAGGACGCCTGGGAACAAAGTCTTCGTCTTCTTCCACATTATAGTCCACATCATCCGGATCAGAGTCATAGGATGGTCATGACCGGCGGTTGTGACTAGGCCGGGTAGAGCACTTCTTAGTGGTCGTCTTCTTCTTCTTAGGCCGGACATTTTTCTCGGAATCGGTGGAGCCCTGTCGGCGAGCGCCTGAAAGTAGCAGGACACCGATGAGAGGGAGGTAAGGTAGAAATAGCCATAGGAACACACAGAAATAACACATGAAAATGGTGACATTTTGTCCATGAGCATGCTTAGGGCAGAATGGCAACATGACCAAGGTAAATTGCATGACCAATGATGTAGAATGGAATGATAGTAGGAACATTGTAGTGAGGACAAGACGAGCCATGGTAGTCAAATATTGAGGAGAGGATATGAAATCCAATATGCACGCATGAAGCATATACCATGACACAAATAAGTTGGAGGGGAGATGAACCGGGGCAAAGACGAGCATACCATGGGATTGGGGTCCCCGGTGAGGCACGGGCCGACATTCTTAGTCCGAGCCATCATGGAGCAATGGGGAAACCCGGCACCAAAAGGTCCACCTTCCGAACGAACTGGGCCACAAACTCACCAACGGAGAGGGTGAGGAAGTAGATCAGGGGGAGGAGGACGTGGAGCGGAGAGATCGGGAGCCGGGAGGGACGAGGGAGGCCGGGGCGGCGGTGGAGGACGAAGGGCGACACCGGTGGCGAAACAGGTTGGGGAGGGGCGAGTGGGTGGTTTGTGGAAGAACTGCCCCGAGCCCCTCCAGATCTAAGTTGAATACGAGCCCGACGGGCCGGACATCCGGGATAGTTCCCGGACATCTGGGGCCAGAGACAGCCGATTCGAGGCTCTCTGGTAGGCAGGGGGGTCGGATATCCGGCGGAATGAGCCAGATATCTGGGGCCTGGTAAAAAGCAGAACCTGAGAGCCGCCGGATGTCCGTCGGAGGTGCCGGATGTCCGGCGCCTGGAGACGGGGAGTTTTGCTCTCTGGAACCAAACCATCCCGGAAATCCGGCGTCTATGCCGGATGTCCGGTGCCTGAGGTTGCCATTTTGGACATTCTGAATACTGGACAGCCCAGAAATCCGGCGATAGTGCCGGATGTCCGGAGGGTGAGGCCACTTTTCAGAGTAGAGATGATAATATATATATATATATATATATATATATATATATATATATATATATATATATATATATATATATATATATATATATATATATATATATATATATATATATATATATATATGGAGGCCATGTCGAAGATTCCGCCAAGGAGATTTATACGTGAGATATAGATGAAGCTGTAACACACATAAATATATAGGAATGCACATGACTTAGAATAATGAAGGCAAGCTCTACTCCGCAAGATGATAATGATCGATGCTACCATGTGTGAGCATAAGTATTTGGCACCGCGAAGATTTGAACCTTGGGCCCAAGATCACTACTCCATCATTTAGAGTACCAAGTCACAAAAGTGAGCAAACACTACTGCAGAATGGTCCAAACATGACACATCAATCAGAGACCCTTCGACGAAACTGTGTGCGATGCATGAATCGCAAATGGTATAGTGCAAGCTCCGTCGCTAATGGCACGAACTGTGTGCGAAGGTGGATCCATCAAATACGATTCAGGAAGTAGTTGCGTGTGCGATCTACGGCAGATAGTTTGTTCTTATGAACCATTTTTTATTAGAGAAGATAACAGAAACGGTTACCAAAACTACAAACGTGTGCGAAGTACGGCATACAGTTCACTCGGATAAACTGTGTGCGCTGATACAGCAGAACACAAACGACTCGGCGTAACACGATGTGTGCGATATACAGCAAACACGTGAGTAATGAGAATTCTGTGCGAACACCAGAAATAACACAGATGATTCATACTGACAAGTTGTGTGTGTTGTGGGCAGACAGTTGCTGCCAAGTAATTGTGAGCGATGGATGAGATCATTACAGACGCTACGTTGGGAAGTGCCGTTTGCCTATATTAATATCGCAGACGTTTTATTATTTTGACGCGCGTGCCTCCGCATCAGTCCGTCCTCCTCTCTCACGTCTTGTCACCGCGTTGCTGCCCGAGTATTCCAGTGCACGCTTCGGCACCGCTTTTGGGTTTTGGCCACACGCCCGCTCGATGGTACCGTTCCCACTCAGAACCGCGCAGGTTCCCGCGCCCAAAACCGTTCTACGGCTCTAGCTTCCCGTCATGCTCGGTGAAATCCCTAATGCTTGCCTGCCTGCTATATAAACCCTCACGACCGGCGACTCCACATTGCCTTCATCCCCCCTCCCCGTAGCTTGTCTAGTTTGCTTCTCCCCCAATCGCCAATGGCACCGGCCGTTCGTCGTCGCCCAGCCACTCCGCCAGAGGACAGCTCCAGCTGGGAGGCTTCACCGCGTCAGCGCGGCAGTCCTCTGAAGCGTGTAGTGCACATGGCGTCCCTGGTGGGTGTGCGCATGCCACCAACTACACGCTCCACCATCGCTTCCTGAAGGCACCTGCTATCGGTGGCCGCCGTGGCCGCCACCACGCCTTCCGCCGCCATGGCCGCCACCCCACCGTCGTCCGTCTTTGCCATGACCCCGCCGTAAGGCTGCGGGGACATAACCCGTGCCGCCACCAAGGCCCGAATGCGGGAGGTGGAGTCCGCCAAAGGCCCGCCGCACGGCTTCTGCGTTGCAACCCTTGCGTGCTACATCTACTTCCTAGAGAGGGAGGTGGAGCGCTAGGTCGCGCACGCGAAGAAGCTCACTGACGCTGTGGCCGGAGGAGAAGCCGCAGCGGCGGCGCGGAATGCGGAGATCTACGCAGAGTCCCGTCGCTTCGAGGAGGGGCGTCTTGAGCGTCGGAGGGCAGCACTGGCAGGCAATGGAGACATCTCCACCAACTCGTCGGCAGGCTCCTCCTCCACTTGCTCTTACTGAGCGCGCTCGATTCTGCTGGAAGTAGTACAAAGCCCCTCCATAGTACTAGTATTTAGGGGCTATTTTGTTCAGTTCATCTAACTATAGATATGGTTGAACTGTACCACGTACTTTAATTAGCTAGTATATAGTTGAACTAGGTAATTTAGTATGTGGTTGGCAACAATTGGGGAAGAGTTTGTTCAGTTCAGCTGTCGAGTTGAACTGTATTGTACAAAGACCAGTGCTTAATGTATGAATGAAATCCATGTTTAAAGTGAATTTCAGTTGCAAAATTACACCCTAATTGAGATTTTGTTTCTGCAATACTTGCCAAATGCCAATGCTACAATGTTGACAAATGCCAGTGTTACTAGATCGACAGATGCCAATGTTTCCGATTTGACACATGGCAATTTACCCAGTATGATAGATGCAAATCTTCCCGAATTGTCTGTACTAGGCACACGGATCATATTCGAGAAACGTTTGCGATGACGCATTGGACCAATCTTTCGCGCCAATATTTTGACTTGGCTTACGGGCGAAGGAAAGATAGTTGTCGATCTTCAAACGGGTATTCAACTTGAACTGTTTGTGATGTGTGTTCATTCAGATAAAACTATGATGTTTTTTTTGCTACGTGAATTCAGAGATAAATACTTAGTTCATCAAACCATAGATTTCATTCAATCAAGCTTTCACTTTACATTCATACAATCGAGATACAATATAAAGAAAACTAGTTACGGCGGCGGCGGCGGCCTTCCGTGGCGACGTTCTCGTGCTCCGGGGCGCAGTTGTACAGTTCTTCAACCGAGACCAGAATGTTATGGACTTCACAATCAAAGAGCCGGTCGTCGCGCGATCGACGGGCGTGGGGTCGGGGGGCGGCGACTAGCGGCGCTGCGAGAAAGCTATCGACGACGGCGGCCCAATCCGCTGAGGGGGCCGTGATAGGTGCAGGCGCGCACACGGGCACGGGCGTGGTGGGTGCAGGCGCGCGCAAGGGGTCAGGCGCCGTCGGTGTGGGCACGCGCACTGGGACCGGCGTGGCATGTGCAAGGGTGCGCACGAGCACGGGGGTAGGAGGAGGCACTGGCGCTTGCACGTACACGAGCTCACGCGGGTCGGCGGGGACCTCCCTGACGCCTGCGGTTTCAAGCGCTGCGATGATGCTGGGCGACCAGCCCGTCAATGCCATGGGGATGGTTGCTGGCGCGGGCACGGTGATGGTTGTTGGCGAGTGCGTCGGGGCAGCATCCGCTGCGGCATGCAGCTCTTCCAAGGCCATGTCCATGGCGTCCCATTCGTCTTCATGTTCTATCTCTTCCGGATCGATGTCAACTTCACCAAACCGGAAGACTAGTGGCATATGATCCTTCTGCAGCATGGCGTAGGTTGCCGTGGAGGTCTGAAGATGGAGGGGAATGTGAGGCGAGGATATATGGAGGATTGTGAGTGAGTGGGCAGTAAAGCCGCCTATTAAACAACGGCTTGGGCGCCATTGATGGACAGGTTGGAAGCGAGGAGGGCGGATACGGAGGTCAAAGGGCTCGATTCCCGTTGAGTCTTTGGCGTACTGCCCGCACGCCTCCCAGTGAGCCTGCGCGGCGGATGCCAGCTCGCACGCCTCCTGTCAACTCAAGCAGCTGCTCGCACGGCACCTCCTAAGCCCTAGCCAGTAAAAGAGTGCGACGCTTGGCAGCACGTAAAGGGCAGTAGAACACCACCGGTTTGAAAATAATGCAACCGTTTGCGTGGAAATGTGACAGTTCTTTGTTCCAAAAAGCTTTTGTTTGCTATTAATGACACGAAAAATAACACAACGTATTTGTGCTATATAATGACGCCATGCCAAATTTCTTGAATTTTGTGTGAGTTCTAGATTTACTATAATTTAACTAATATTCTCAATGTTGGCTCTAAAAGAAAATATATATTAAAAAACGAGTCTCAGATAGGAAAACAAAATGCTATGACGCCTTTATGTGCCATGTTCATGAAACCATGCCAAGTTTCATGAATCTCCTGACGAGTTTTTGGTTTACATGATTTAAAACCCTATAGTTTCTCAATGTTTCTGTGGCCGAGCCAAGACCCCGAGATGTTTGAAATTCATTCACATGTCTTGCATGGGACCTAAAGATGCATGCACACTAATATGGTTTTCAACCCATTTTGATGCACCGGACCTTCTGATTGTAGTTTGGATTTGAATTATGCACGTTCAATAATGCATATAAAAGTCAAATAATGTATAAAAAGGCCAAACAAACCATGTATAATTTCATATTTTGGCACGACACTCTCATTTTGGCACGACACTCTCATTTTGGTATATGTTGCCTATAAAACATGTCCCAAATTGGACATTATTTTACCAGGGCACATATGAGCCATGCATGTTATGACACCATGCCAAGTTTCATGAATTTTCTGACTAGTTTTTGATTTACACATGATTTAAAACCCGTGTTTCTCAATGTTTGTATGGCCGAACCAAGACCGCGAGATGTTTGAAATTCATTCCCATATATTGCATGGGATCCTAAAGATGCATGTACACTTATACAATTTTCAACCCATTTTGATGCACCGTACCTTGTGAATGTAGTTCAAATTTGAATTATGCACGTTAAATAATGCATATAAAAGTCATTAATATATAAGAAGACCAAACGAACCATGTATACTTTCATATTTTGGAACGACACTCATTTTGGTATATGTTGCCTCTAGAAATATATAGTTCAAGACGAGAAGAGGCATCAGATGTCGATTCGCCCACATAAGGTGACGTGTTCCTTATCGAAACCACAAAAGCTAGCTCCCCATGAGTAGCTGAGGTTTGTAAGGGCTTGTGCCAAAACTTGTCCCAAATCGGACAATTTATCATCAAGACACATATGAGCCATGCCATGACACCATGCCAAGTTTCCTGAATTTCTAACGAGTTTCTGATTTATACATGAATGTAAAACCAAGTTTCTCAATGTATGTGGCCGAGCCAAGACCCCAAGATGTTTGAAATCCATTCCCATATCTTGCATGGGGCCCAAAGTAGCCATGAACACTTATATGATTTTTCAACCCATTTTGATGCACCGGACCTTGTGATTTTAGTTCAAATTTTAATTATCCACATTGTATGCCTAGAGAACTCAATTAACGTATGAAAATGAGAAAAGAACCCTGAATAATTCCATATTTTAGCAAGACACTCTTACTGGTGCGAGTTGCCTCTAACAAAAGTTCATGGCAAGAAGATGAGCGGATGTCGTTTTGCCTACGTAAGGTGAGGTTTTCCTTATCGGGACCTCAAAGATTGAAGTGAGAAGCTCTGCTTTGTAAGGGACTTGTGGCTAAAATTGTCCCATGTTGTACAATTTTTTTACCATGAAACATATGTGCGATGTCATGACAACATGCCAAGTTTTTAGAATTTCTGACGCGTTTTGGATTTACAATAATTTAAAAACCAAGTTTCTCAACGTTTGTGGCCGAGCCAAGATGCCGAGATGTTTGAAGTTCATTCCCATTTATTGCCCGTGACCTAAAGATGAAGCCATGGACACTAATATGATTTTTCATCCCATTTTGATCCACGGACATTGGGACGATAGTTCAAATTTGAATTATGCACATTAAATGTCTAGAAAACTCAATTAATTTATAAAAATGGCAAACAGACCCTGAATAATTCCATATTTTAGCACGACACAACTATTAGTCAGTGTTCACTGCACATAAATCTTATTACAATCCAAACACCATCTCGAATTAACCTCATTTTTTGTTTTACTTTTTTTTTTGAAAATTAAGTCTTTCGCAAACAATTGACGTTCATGAGTCATGTGTGACGCAGTACAAAATATCTTGGGCCAATCCTCGTAATGCATGGCTTAGGCCGGAAGCTTCGTCGGCTGTAGTACACCGCCGACCAGTTTACCGCACTGACTCCTCAGACCATTTTACTTTTCAATCATCGCCGGTGAAAGATGGGGACGTGGATCCCCGTCGTGAGGGCAACTTCGGCAACCGACTCCGGCCCGAGCGCGGCCGCATCAGCCATGAGCGCGCTCTCAACATGCTTGAACGCGGCCGCTACCTCCGACAGAGCGACTGCAACAACCGAAAGGGCAGCTGCTGCAGCTGAGAGGGCGGCAGCAACAACCGCGACGGGGATAGCAAATGGCAAGAACGGCACATCAGCTGTCAGTTCCTCGGCGGTCGTCGTAGCCCTGATGGCGGACGCCCAGTCCCATCTTGAGGCCGCCCACACCGATCTCGTGTCGGTCGCTGCACAAATCACATCTGCCCTCTCCGACACCGGTTGACAACCCACCTCCGTTGAGTTGGTAATCGCTGAGTGTGCTCGAGCAGGCATTCGTTCGTCGGCGGCCTCCCTAGCCAAGATTGTGGCCGTCCATGCCCGGAGCAAGGCCGCCGATACGTCTCCAACGTATCTATAATTTTTGCTTGTTCCATGTTGTTATATTATCATTCTTGGATGTTTTACAATCATTTTATAACAACTTTATATCATTTTTTGGGACTAACCTATTGACATAGTGCCAAAGTGCCAGTTGCTGTTTTTGCTTGTTTTTTACTTCACAGAAAATCCATACCAAGCGGAGTCCAATCGCGATGAAACTTTTTGGAGATTTTTTCTGGACCAGAAGACACCCAGTGGGCCAAAGAACTGCCGGAGAGGTGGGCCGTGGAGACCACAACCCACCAGGGCACACCAGGGGGGCCCCGGCACGCCTAGATGGGTTGTGCCCTCCTCGGCCCCCTTCCGCACCGCCTCTGATGCCTATAAATTCCCAAATATTCCAAAAACCCTAGGGGAGTCGACAAAACACAATTCCAGCCGTCGCAAGTTCCAGAACCTCGAGATCCAATCTAAACACCATCACGGAGGGGTTCATCTTCCTCATAGGTGCCTCTCCGATGATGCGTGAGTAGTCCACCATAGACCTACGGGTCCGTAGGCAGTAGCTATATGGCTTCTTCTCTCTCTCTTATGATTCTCAATACAATGGTCTCTTGGAGATCTATTTGATGTAAACTTTTGCGGTGTGTTTGTTGGGACCCGATGAATTTTGAGTTCATGATCAGTTTCTATCCATGAATATTATTTGAGTCTTCTTTGATCTCTTATATGCATGATTACTTATAGCCTCATATTTCTTCTTCGAATCTTTGGTTTAGTTAGGCCAACTAGATCGATTTTTCTTGCCATGGGAAGAGGTGCTTTGTGATGGGTTCGATCTTGCGATGTTCTTTCCCAGTGACAGAAGGGGCAGCAAGACACGCATGTATCGTTGCTATTAAGGATAACAAGATGGGGTCTATTCCTACATGAATAGATCTTGTCTACATCATGTCATCGTTCTTATTGCATTACTCTGTTTTTTCCATGAACTTAATACACTAGATGCATGCTGGATAGCGGTCGGTGTGTGGAGTAATAGAGGTAGATGCCGGCAGGAGTCGGTCTATCTATCTTGGATGTGATGCCTATATAATGATCATCGCCTTGGATATCGTCATGACTATTCGATTTTCTATCAATTGCCCAACAGTAATTTGTTCACCCACCGTGCGCTATACTCATGAGAGAAGCCACTAGTGAACCCTACGGCCCCCGGGTCTACTTTTCCATCATATTGCTTTCCGATCTACGTTTTTGCAATCTTTGTTTTCAGATCTACAAAACCAAAAACCCAAAAATATATTGCTGCATATTTACTCTTTTTATTTGTGTTCTTGAGAGATCTATCTCTCCTATCTATCACTACCTAATCTAGCTTATTACCGTAGAGAGATTGACAACCTCTCTTTCGCGTCGGGTTGCAAGTATTTTTTATTTGTGTGCAGGTGCTGCTTATTGGGTGGTGGTGATCCTCCTACTGGTTCGATAACCTTGTTTCATAACTGAGGGAAATACTTACCGTCGCTGTGCTGCATCATCCCTTCCTCTTTGGGGAAATACCGACGCGGTCTCAAGCCACGTCAAAGGAATTTCTGGCGCCGTTGCCTGGGAGGAAGCGGTCTCTTCTACGTGCCTATCATAGGCGCCGAGGGGACTCCACCATCATCTACCAGGTTCCTAATCACAAATCTCATCTCCTTGCAATTACATTATTTGCCATTTGCCTCTCGTTTTCCTCTCCCCCACTTCACCAATTTGCCGTTTTATTCGCCCTCTTTTTCGTTTGCCCTTTTTTTTGCCGGATCTCTTCCTTGCTTGCAATCTTGTTTGCGTAGTCACGATGACTCAAGAAAACACCAAGTTGTGTGAGTTTTCCAATACTAATAACAATGATTTTATTAGTACTCCTATTGCTCCTCCCGCCACTAGTGCGGAGTCTTGTGATATTAATGCCGCTTTGTTGAATCTTGTCATGAAAGATCAATTTGCCGGTAATCCTAATGAGGATGCCGCGTCCCATCGAAGCACGTTCGTAGAATTGTGTGATATGCAAAAGAAAAAAGATGTGGACAATGATATTGTTAAGTTGAAACTATTTCCTTTTTCATTATGAGATCGTGCTAAAATTTGGTTTTCCTCTTTGCCTCGCAATAGTATCGATTCTTGGAATAAGTGCAAGGATGCTTTTATCACTAAGTATTTTCCGCCCGCGAAAATTATTTCCCTTAGGACGCAAATCATGAATTTTAAGAAACTTGAGCATGAACATGTTGCACAATCTTGGGAAAGAATGAAGTTGATGCTAAGAAATTGTCCTACTCATGGTTTAAATCTTTGGATGATCATACAAAAATTTTATGCGGGATTGAATTTTGTCTCTAAAAATCTTTTAGATTCCGCCGCGGGTGGTACTTTTACGGAGATTACCTTGGGTGAAGCTACTAAATTGCTAGATAATATCATGGCTAATTATTCTCAATGGCATACCGAAAGAGCACTTACTAGTAAAAAAGTTAATTCGGTAGAGGAAATTAGTACTTTGAGTGATAAAGTTGATGCTTTGATGAAATTGGTTGCTAGTAAAAATGCTCCTATTGATCTTAACGATGTGCCTTTGTCTACTTTGATTGAGCAAAATAGCGATTCCGTAGATGTGAATTTTGTCTCTCGAAACAATTTGAATAACAATGCTTATAGAGGTAATTTTAATCCTAGGCCTTTTCCTGGAAATTCCTCTAATAATTATGGTAATTCCTATGTCAATTCTTCCTACAATAATAATAGGAACACCTCTGATCTTGAGAGTAATATTAACGAATTTATCAATGCGCAAAAGGCTTTCAATACTACGATAGAGGAAAAGTTGAATAAGATTGATGATATGTCTAGAAGCATTGATAGAATTTCTCATGATGTTGAAAATCTCAAGTTGAAAGCTTTTGTGCATGTGATTGATGACTCTATTAAAGCTTTATATGTCTCTATGGATGAAAGTAAGAAAAGAACCGCTATGCTTAGAGCTAAAAGAGAAATCTTAGAAAAATCGTTTTCTAGTGATTGCCTTCATAAGAAAGATGAAGATCTTAAAGTGATTGGTGTTTCTTCTATTGATTCTTTGTTTAGTAATATTAATATTGATAATTAAGGGACTGAAGTAGAGTCAACTTTAGCTAGAAGGCATCCCAATAATTTGGAGGGTGAAAATTTTGATGAAAATTTTGATAAAAGTGGGTTTGAAGAGGTCAAAACTTTAACTAGTGATGTGCCCACTATCTTGGATTGCGAAGACTTTAATTATGATAGTTGCTCTTTGATTGAATGTATTTCTTTGTTGCAATCCATGTTGAATTCACCTCATGCTTATGAGCAAAATAAAGTTGTTACTAAACATATCGTTGATGCCATGATGAAATCTTTTGAAGAAAAGATGGAATTGGAGATTTCTATTCCTAGAAAATTACATGATGAGTTGGAACCTACCAATAAGTTCAAGATTAAAAAATATGAATGCTTTGCTTTGTGTGATTTGGGTGCTAGTGTTTCCACGATTCCGAAATCTCTATGTGATGTGCTTGGTCTTACCAATATTGAAGAATGTTCTCTTAATTTGCACTTGGTGGATTCTACTATTAAAAAGCCTTTGGAAAGAATTAATGATGTTCTTATTCTTGCAAATAGGAACTATGTGCCTATTGATTTTATTTTGCTTGATATTGATTGCAATCCGTCTTGTCCCATTATACTTGGTAGACCGTTTTTACGCACTATAGGTGCCGTGATTGATATGAAACAAGGCAATATTCGTTTTCAATTTCCCTTGAGAAAGGGTATGGAACACTTCCCTAGAACAATAATTAAGCCACCATATGAATCAATCATGAGGGCATCCTATGGATCCAAAACCAAAGATGACAATACTTGAATCTATCCATTATGCCTAGCTGGGGGCGTAAAACGATAGCGCTTGTTGGGAGGCAACCCAATGAATAAATAAATTTTTGATTTTTCCTTTCTGTTTTTGAGTGTTGACACAATTATGCCTCTGTTATTATTGTGTTTTTATAGTTTATTTAGTGTTTGTGCCAAGTAAAGCCTTTAGGATGATTCATAGGATGAGTAGAAGTGATGCTGAATCTGAAACAGAAACTTTGCGTCAAGTATATGAATGTTTTTTTATTGGAACGTGATCTTGAGCTGAAATTTTAACACAGTGTTTCTATACAAATTCCTTACGTTTTCCTATTTTTTCAGAATTTTTAGAGTTACAGAAGTATGGGTATAGTACAGATTACTACAGACTGATCTGTTTAAGACAGATTCTGTTTTCGTTGCATTGTGTGCTTGTTTTGATGAATCTATGGGTTATATTGAAGGGTATGAGCCATGGTAAAGTTAAAATACAGTAGGTATAATGCAATAATAAAATATTAATGGGTTTACAACAGTACCTAAAGTGGTGATTTGCTTTATTATACTAACGGATCTCACGAAGATTTTGTTGAGTTTTGTGTGATTGAAGTTTTCAAGTTTTGGGTGAGATCACGATGGATGAAGGAATAAGGAGTGATAAAAGCCTAAGCTTGGGGATGCTACCGCACCCCCAAGATGTATCCAAAGAGAAACAAGCAACTAAGCTTGGGGATGCCCCCGGGTGGCATCCCCTCTTTCTTCTAACGACCATCGGTATTTTACTTGGAGCTTTATTTTTATTCGTCACATATCATGAGTTTTGCTTGGAGCGTCTTGTATTTTTGCTTGCTTTGTTTGCTAGTTTTTCCCTTGTATCCTTGCTGGACACACCTATTTGAGAAAGCCAAAATCATGCTATGATTTGTTAGAATTGCTCTATATGCTTCACTTAAACTTTTTGAGCTATAGAATTGCTCTAGTGCTTCACTTATATCTTTTTGAGCACGGTGTGCTTGGAAATTTTTGGAGAATTACTCTCATGCTTCACTTAGATTAATTTGAGAGTAGGTAAATTTTGAAGAAATCCTCTCATGCTTCACTTATACCTTTTTGAGAGATGAAATCATTATGCTCATGTGCTTCACTTAAATTTGTTTGAGCTTGCGAAAAAGCAATGGCAATATATGAAACTAGTCCCAAAGTGATAGATATCCAAGGAGGATATAATAAAAACTTTCATGAAGATCATTGGACAAATTAAACTTCATTCCTTGTAATAGTTTTGAAACATGATGATAGTAATATGTGAGTCATGTTAGTGAATAATTATGCTTAGTAGGAATATTGGTGTTAAGGTTTGTGATTCCCTATGCATGCACGAAAGTCAATAGTTATGCAATGAAGTTCATCCTACTTGTGGTGCATTATTCGTTGTTAGTTATGTTCAATGCTCACTTATGTGAATTTTCGTTTCTTGGTTTGGTTGCTTCCCAATCTATTTGCTAGCCTCCATTTGTACTAAGTAGAAACACTACTTGTGCATCCAAAATCCTTAAACCAAGTTTTGCCTTATGAGTCCACCATACCTACCTATATGCAGTATTTCCATGCCGTTCCAAGCAAATTTGTATGTGCCATCTCTAAATTTTCAAAATATATTTTCTCTTTTGTGTGCCCGTACCGCTCATGAAACGGTGGGGAGTGCCCAATATTTTTCCATGCTAGATGTGTTATTCTCAAGATGAGTGTTTATTCACTTGTCATTGCACGAGAGTGCGGCGGTAATAGGGATGCCCATTCCCGAAATGAAAAAGAAAAAAAAATATTTACTTTATGTTGTCAAATAATAAATTCCTTGGAAAGTGTTGGTATGGAAGGCAACCGTGGATACGGCCCGCCATGGAAAGTGAAAGTTTGGTGGAAAAAGGAACAAACTTTATTTTCTGTTTGGGAGCCGCCTATGATATATCTAGCATGGAAAGTATTGTGAGCTACTTTGTCGTTTTCGTTGACAGGAAAAGCATGCCACCCAAAATATTTTTTTCTCTCTCAATTTACGCCTTGAGCTCTGGCACCTCTACAAATCCATACTTCCCTCTGCGAAGGGCCTATCTATTTGCTTTATGCAATTTTTATTTTGAGTCTCCATCTTCTCTTATAAGCACCAACTAAGGGGTACTATTATCGTACTTGAGCATTGGGCATAGCTAATATTTGAGTGTGTTTCATGAATGGATCAATGATTGAGCATGATGGGCTAGGGATAACTTTCTTTAGTGTTGATATTTTGAAAGACATGGTTGCTTGTTGACATGCTTGAGTATTGAAGTCATTATGTTAAAACTAGACTATTGCTTTGAATCATTATAAGTCCAAATGTTCATGCTATACAAAAGAAAAAGAATGTGATGAACATGTTAGGCAGCATTCCACATCAAAAATTCTGTTTTTATCATTTATCTACTCAAGGACGAGTAGGAATTAAGCTTGGGGATGCTGATACGTCTCCAACGTATCTATAATTTTTGCTTGTTCCATGCTATTATATTATCATTCTTGGATGTTTTACAATAATTTTATAACAACTTTATATCATGTTTTGGGACTAACCTATTGACATAGTGCCAAAGTGCCAGTTGCTGTTTTTGCTTGTTATTTACTTCACAGAAAATCCATACCAAACGTAGTCCAATCGCGGCGAAACTTTTTGGAGATTTTTTCTGGACCAGAAGACACCCAGTGGGCCAAAGAACTATCAGATAGGTGGGCCGTGGAGACCACAACCCACCAGGGCGTGCCAGGGGGGCCCGGCGTGCCCTGATGGGTTGTGCCCTCCTCGGCCCCCTTCCGCACCCCCTCTGATGCCTATAAATTCCCAAATATTCCAAAAACCCTAGGGGAGTCGACGAAACACAATTCCAGCCGCCGCAAGTTCCAGAACCTCGAGATCCAATCTAAACACCATCACAGAGGGGTTCATCTTCCTCATAGGTGCCTCTCCGATGATGCGTGAGTAGTCCACCACAGACCTACAGGTCCGTAGGCAGTAGCTAGATGGCTTCTTCTCTCTCTCATATGATTCTCAATACAATGGTCTCTTGAAGATCTATTTGATGTAAACTTTTGCGGTGTGTTTGTTGGGATCCGATGAATTTTGAGTTCATGATCAGTTTCTATCCATGAATATTATTTGAGTCTTCTTTGATCTCTTATATGCATGATTACTTATAGCCTCGTATTTCTTCTTCGAATCTTTGTTTTAGTTAGGCCAACTAGATCGATTTTTCTTGCCATGGGAAGAGGTGCTTTGTGATGGGTTCGATCTTGCGGTGTTCTTTCCGAGTGACAGAAGGGGCAGCAAGACACACATGTATCGTTGTTATTAAGGATAACAAGATGGGGTCTATTCCTACATGAATAGATCTTGTCTACATCATGTGATCGTTCTTATTGCATTACTCCGTTTTTTGCATGAACTTAATACACAAGATGCATGCTGGATAGCGGTCGCTGTGTGGAGTAATAGAGGTAGATGCAGGCAGGAGTCGCTCTATCTATCTTGGACGTGATGCCTATATAATGATCATCGCCTTGGATATCGTCATGACTATTCGATTTTCTATCAATTGCCCAACAGTAATTTGTTCACCCACCGTGCGCTATACTCATTAGAGAAGCCACTAGTGAACCCTACGGCCCCCGCGTCTACTTTTCCATCATATTGCTTTCCGATCTACGTTTTTGCAATCTTTGTTTTCAGATCTACAAAACCAAAAACCCAAAAATATATTTCTGCATATTTACTCTTTTTATTTGTGTTCTTGAGAGATCTATCTCTCCTATCTATCACTACCTAATCTATCTTATTACCGTAGAGAGATTGACAACCTCTCTTTCGCGTCAGGTTGCAAGTATTTGTTATTTGTGTGCAGGTGCTGCTTATTGGGTGGTGGTGATCCTCCTACTGGTTCGATAACCTTGATTTCATAACTGAGGGAAATACTTAATGTCGCTGTGCTACATCATCCCTTCCTCTTTGGGGAAATACCGACGCTGTCTCAAGCCACGTCAGCCGCCCACGCCTGGCTCATGGCGGCCTTCTCCAAAGAGATGGTGGATGAAGACTGCGAGATACTGGAGTATGTGGCGATGGGTCTCCTTTCCCCAGAGTTCATCGAGCGGGAGCTGGTCAACAAGGAGGCGGCGGAGATCGACGAATGCCAGGCGGAATATTAGTCTCTGTCTAGAGCGATGGTGTTTTGTTAGAGTAATGTTTAAGTCAATTAACTAATGTTTATTAGTTGCTCGATTAAGTAAGTGTGGGCAGTGATGTAGGCTCTTTTGTGTAGTACTACTGAAATTTGCAAGTGTTGTTAAACTAAGCAATGACCAATGTAACGAGGGAAATTCGGACCAAAATTTGCCGCCGTATCCCCATTTTCTCTTCCTAATGAACATGAAATGCAAGTACCGTGTGCAATGTACTATCCGATATCTTACGCCGAAAGCTTGGAGACCAAAATTTCCACATTCAGTCTCATCACACACGGGATAAACTATAGTATACGTTTGTGTTGTTGAATATCGCACACAGTTATGGTAAAGGAACTGTGTCCGATGTGACTCTGCGCGCTACTTTTTTGCCGCACCGAACGAAATTTTGGGCTGCCACGCAAATATCTACCTCCCCCGCCCCTCATACCAACCAAAAGCCACATTTCCCATTCCCCCTGCTCCCCCCTTCATTTCCTAAGTTCAAACCTTCACTACTTGCTTGCAGCGCCACCTCCTCGCCGGCGACGCTCCTTCCTGCTGCTCGGCCTCATCCATCTAGTCATAGTCAGGTAATACAAACCTTCCCCATACCCCCTCCCCCCTCCACCCCTCCTCCTCCATTCCACATGGCCCGACCGCCGGCGCGACACATTCCACCAAAATCACAGGCCCACCCCCACATAATCGCCGCCGAAACACATGGTGCACGCAGTATAGCCAGGATCTCAAGGAGCACCTGGCAGCGGAGAAGCAAATCGCGACCGCACGCGCGGATGAGTCCCCGATGGCTGCCATGCGTGCGGACCCCCAGATCTTGGGGCAGCATCTAGATGTCGAGGCCACCGTCGAAGCCTCGCGTGCGGATGCCGCCACGCGGTTGGCTGCTTTGAACAACAGCTCGTTGTGTTTTCTCCGGGGCTCCGCTGTTGCCTTCGACGACGACTTCATGTTGTTTTCTCAACGTGCCCGTGCTTTCCTCAACTCCATAGCAGGCAGGTTGGTGCCCGGACAGGCTGAGGCAACTCACCACTACGAGGAGGGCACCCACGATGTGGAGGCCTCGCCCTCGTCCAAGCCCATCGTTATCGATATCTCTAACGACGAGGAATATCTTGTTTTTTAAGCTTAATTACTAATGACCTGTGTTCAGCTAGCTACGCCAGTTACGCATGTTTGTTTTACCTGCTGCATGTGCTGCTCCTGCCTTTCCTTAAGAAACTCTAGTGAAATATGCAATGTAATGCAACTATGCAATCTGACCTTCTACTACGTACTATGTTGTATTGTGCAATGTGATGCTCAGTTAACTGTTTGGTTCAGTTGTTTTGGTGATCATCTACAATGTCATGTTCAATTATTGTTGGTACAATTTTGTTTTGTTATGCACGTGAAACCTACAATTGCTATATTTCATAGTTCTTAGCACGCTTGTCTTTTCCATGTGGCTTGAATTCATATGTTGGATATGCAATGCGTTTATCTTTCATTAAAAGATTTTACTGATCAATATCTATTCTTAAACACGTTACAGGGGGAACAATAGGAGACACTGAGGTTTACCATCAAGGTTTGCACTTTCATGATCCTTTGGCCAATAGCACATTATTGTGCAATTGCAGGAACCATTCTAATATTTAGGTTTCTAACAATAATTTGGTCTTGCACATGTAGGTCCTGCCGTAAGAGGTATAGACCCACTGTTTGACCCATTTTGCATGTGGGGAAATGATGTGTTCATGAATAGCGATCAAATGAAGAAACTCAGAAAGATTGTTAAGATAAAGAAACTTGTGACGAAAAACAACAAGCTGTTTGTTTGCACAATGAAGAAGACATCAGTGAACTATAGGATGATACTATCTCTTTTACCTTGTCTTTTTCCCTTTGTGACATTTCAATTTTTAGAAACGAAATTTACGCATATCTTTGTTTTCAGTCCTTTCCAAAGCAGTTCATCGATGAGTACGTCTCAAACCACCTATATGGTCAAGAGGCGAGGAAGGTATTCATACAGCACCCACGGTATAATCTTGAAGTCTTCCTCAAGAGGATGAAGGACATCCGGGCAACCATCCATACGCACTGGCATAAAGTTGCAAGAACCTTCGACATCAGGGAAGGCTCAATATTTGCCTTACGCTTCAACAGTTTTCTAGACGAGATTCATCTGTCTATTTACCGTATATGATGCTATTTTCCAAAGGTTTTAGATGTTGCATGTGAAACTCGGTCCTGTCGTGTAATTGGGTAGGTAGGTAGTATATGCCTATATGATGTTGTACTCTGATGTATTTCAATTATGAAATCCTGGTTGCCGTAATACGAAATAAAATATATTGTGTGCTTGATCTGAAGTATCAATTTGTTTACTAGCTGGATTATAAATAATAGAGCAATTAACCTGATTATTGGGGTTTCATATTGCAGACGGTTTGTCATAGAACACCGTCAGCGATGACCTCAACAAACCCACACGCTTGCTGGAAAATTGGCGTGTTGGATCAGTGAAAAATCACACACAATTTCCGGGCGCAAACTGTGTGTGTTAGAAAACCCATTCGCAAACATTTTCACATAAAACATGTGTGTGATGGACAGCCCTATGCCAAACAGTTTCTTCTAGGCACCGTGCGTGATGGCCACCCCTAACACAAACGGTGTTAAGCAGAAAATTGTGTGTGATGTACAATATGAACGGAAACGTATGTTTGGGATTCACTGTGTGGGATGGTATGCACATCTCACACGATTTCTCCTAAATACCTGTTTGTGATAGTCCTTCCAATCGCACACGACATAATTTTGCCTATCGTGTGTGACCGGGAGCAGGCATCGCCAATGGGTTTTTCGTGTCGTGTGCGATAGGCCCCCCTATCGCCCACACATGCAAGGCGACGGTTTGAGACTACGTCACAGAAAGGGGTTAAAAACCGTTTGTATAGTAGGTGCCTGCACTAGTGAAAGTAACTTTGAGACGTGTTTGGTTTATTTATGCATCATATAGGGTGAGAGAACTCATGAGTTGAATATCTCCCCCTAAATGCATGCCTACACCTAGACAAGACATGAAGTAAATGTATGCAGGTTTGCAAAAATTTCACATAATGTTATCAAGCTCCAAGATACCAAGTTCACGCCTAAGTTGACAGAACCTAGCTTCATCCAGCGGTTTGGTGAAGATGTCAGCCAGTTGTATGTCCGTGCCAACATGAGCAAGAGCAATGTCACCCTTTTGCACATGATCTCTTAAGAAGTGATACCGAATGTCAATGTGCTTGGTGCGAGGGTGATCAACAGGATTTTCAGCAAGCTTGATGGCACTTTCATTGTCGCATCGTAGAGGCACATGTCTGTAAGTTATACCATAGTCCTTCAAAGTTTGCCTCATCCATAGTAATTGTGTTGCACAACTTGCAATTGCAATATATTCGGCTTCAGCGGTGGATAGGGAGACACAATTTTGCTTCTTCGAGGACCAACTTACCAAGGAGCGTCCAAGAAACTGACATGCTCCGGAGGTGGATTTTCTTCCCACCTTGTCTCCAGCCCAATCCACATCCGTGTACCCAATGAGATCAAACTTGGCATCCTTGGGGTACCATATACCCAACTTTGGGGTGTGAACAAGGTTCTAAGAATATGCTTAACCGCCTTATGATGACTTTCCCTAGGGGTAGCTTGAAATCTTGCACAAATGCCTACACTTAACATGATGTTTGGTCTAGATGCACAAACATAAAGCAATGAACCAATCATAAAGCGGTAAAGAGATGGGTCAAACAGAATACCGTTTGTGTCTTCATCAAGAAAAAAATTGGTTGGCAGGGGCGTCTTGCATGGGCTGGCGTCTGTCATTCCGAACTTCGCAAGAATGTCTTTGAGATACTTGGTTTGCGATAAGAAAATTCCTTCTTGAAATTGTTGGATTTGAAAACCGAGAAAGAACTTCAAGTCCGCATTGAGTGACATCTCAAAGGTTTTAGTCATGGATTCCGCAAACTTCTTGCATAAATGAATGTTAGGAGAACCAAAAATGATATCATCTACGTAAATTTGGCATAAGATCAAATCACCCTTTTCCCGTTTAGTACAAAGGGTAGGGTCAATCACCCCTCTCACAAAACCATCATCGAGTAAAAACTTCTTAAGATGATCATACCAAGCACGAGGTGCTTGTTTGAGGCCATACAGAGCCTTGTGAAGTTTGTACACATAGTCTTTGTGATCCGGGTTAACGAAACCGGGTGGTTGTGATACATAGACCTCTTCTTGTAGAGGACCATTAAGAAATGCACTCTTCACATCCATTTGATGTAAAGTAAAACCATTGAAAGCAGCATAAGCAAGTAAGATGCGAATTGATTCAAGACGGGAAACGGGAGCAAAGGTCTCATCAAAGTCCAAACCTTCAACTTGTGAGTACCCTTGTGCCACTAACCTTGCCTTGTTTCTGATGATTACACCATGCTCATCTTGCTTGTTCTTGAAGATCCATTTTGTTCCAATAACATTGTGTTCCTTAGTTGGTCTTTTGACTAAAGACCATACTTTGTTGCGCTCAAAGCTGTTCAACTCTTCTTGCATTGCAACAAGCCAGTCATTGTCCGTCAACGCATCTTGTGTCTTGAGTGGCACAACACTAGAGACAAACAAAAAGTGATCACAGAAGTTTGTTAATTGTTTACGAGTGACTCTACCTTCCGATATGCCGGTATGGATTTGCTTAACATCAACACGACGGGCCACACGAGGCATGATGGAGGTTAAGGTTTCACGAGGTTCAATTTCCTTCCCATCGTCAACATCTTCAACATATGGATCTACAATGTGTGGTGGAAGATCTTCTTCTTCATGCATCATTTGTTGAGGTTCACCATCATCATATGGTTCGTCATCATCAACATGTGCATGTTCTTGTTCTTGTTCTTGATGACGAATTTGTTCGTGTTCTTGTACTTGATGATGAACTTGTTCTTGTGTAGAGTCTTGATCTTGGATCATGAACTCCTCTTGGGGGATGGGATCTTGTGGTGATGCTTGTGTAGTAGTAGTTTGAGCATGAGTGGTGCTTGTGTCCTCATTTGCACCTTCACAAGGAACATGTTCCATTGGAAGGAGAGCACCTACACCCATGGTCAAAATGTCCTGTGAAGGATCTTCATCACCTGCATCACTTAGATCAACTTGCCCCCCATGGGAGCCATTAAATTCATCAAACACCACGTCACAAGTTTCTACAACACATCCGGTGGATTTGTTGTAGACCTTATAGGCATGGGAGTTTGATCCATAACCAACAAATATTCCTTTGGTTGTTTTAGATTGAAATTTTCCTAACCGTTCTCTCTTGTTGAGAATGAAACATTTTCAACCAAAGACCCGGAAATATTTGACATTTGGTTTGTTTTCGGTTATTAGTTCATATGGGGTCTTCTCCAAGATCTTGCAAAGGAAAAGACGATTTGATGCATGACATGCTGTGTTGACAGCCTCTGCCCAAAAGCTATGAGGTGATTTGTACTCATCCAACATGGACCTCACCATTTCCACAAGTGTGCGGTTCTTCCTCTCCGCTACCCCCATTTTGTTGAGGAGTATATGGTGCAGCGTATTGATGCTCAATTCCTTTATCACTAAGAAACTCTTCCAAAGTGTAGTTCTTGAATTCGGAACCGTTGTCACTTCTTATTGCCAAGATTTCTTTGTCAAACTTGCGTTGAGCTTGCTTGGCAAAATCAATGAAGGTGATTTTTGTCTCGTCCTTGGACTTGAGAAAGAACACCCATGTGTATCTTGAGTAATCATCTACAATAACAAACCCATACTTCTTGCCACCAAGACTGTCCCATGAAGGAGGCCCAAAGAGATCCACGTGAAGGAGCTCCAAAGGTCTTGAAGTTGATACTATGTTCTTGGGGGGATGCTTTGATTGATGTTGCTTCCCTGCTATGCATGCACTACACACACGATCTTTCTCAAAAGATACATTGGTTAGTCCAAGGATGTGTTCACCCTTTAAGATATCTTGAAGATTTCTCATGCCGACATGGGCTAGTCAGCGATGCCATAGCCATTCCTTGTCAGCCTTGGCCATGAGGCAAGTTGCATGGAATGTGCTCTCTTTCGAGAAATCAACCGTGTAAAGGTTGCCATCCAACTCCCACACAAAGGCAACTTCAAGAGTATCTCTCTTAAAGACTTTCACATCCGTTAGTCCAAATAGTGTATCATAACCAACAAAAGCCAATTGACGAACAGAAAGCAAATGATATTTCAGGGATTGGACAAGCATGACATTTGTAAGTGACATGTCATTGGTGATAGCCACCTTGCCCAAACCAAGTACCTGTCCGTTAGAGCCTCCACCAAAGACAATGCTCATAAATGGTCGAATAGCTTCCATGAAGTCCATGAGCAGTGTGTCATCTCCGGTCATATAATTTGAGCAACCGCTACCAATCACCCATTTGACTCCACCGGAGACGGCAACCTACACACACTTCAAGTCTTGGTTAGAGGCACCCATTTTACAATGGGACCTCTCAAGTTAGTAACAAGGGTCTTAGGAACCCAAATTGCATAAAACCGAAAAGCATTTCTAGGACCAACAAACTGAGCATAAACATCTCCATCTTTTCCCTTACGAAACACATATGATGGAGGCATAAATTGTTTTGGCTTGTTGGGAGTAGGCTTGCCCCTAGTGGCCTTCCTACTCACAGCCTTGTCAACCTTACCCTTTCCTTTCTCCTTGTGCCCTTCTCGCACAAATGTCTCCTTGAGGGGATTTGTAGACTTATGCGTCGCTACCTTATTCTTGCTTGTGCTTGGATCAAATCCAATCCCTTCCTTGGCCACAACTTCCTTGTGTTGAGTCAACACTTCATTGAGGTTCTTTTGTCCTTGGGCACATGACATGATCCCTTTTTCAATTTGAGTCTTTAGCACCCGATTCTCCTCAAGTAAGCTAGCTAGGTCACCACTGGGGTTAGTAGCATAAGCATCAACATTTATAATAGGAGAGGAATAGGCTTTCCCAAGTGTATTACCATAAGTGAGCTTGAGTTCGTCAAACTTCTTAATAAGGAGATTTAGCTCATCTTCCTTTGTCTTGACAGACGAATGTAGGAGCTCACAATCTTTAGTGTGCCTATCAATGTTTGCACCTATTTTTAAGCACAATTCATCATTACGTGCTTCCTCATATAGGACTTTTTGCTCAAGGATTTCACATTTTTCCTTTTCCTCAGTAACGAGGGTTTCGAGTTCCTTGATGGAGATGGTGTGCTTACTCACCATCTCCATAAGCATACGAAACATAACGAGCTTCTTTCCTTTGAGAGAGGACATGACTTTCTCCATTTTAGCAAACATGGCATCACTTATTTCATATTCATGATCATGATCCTCACATCAACATATTCATCACTAGGTGTGGTAGGAAAAAATAGAGGAGGGTTTGGATGTGTAGTTACCATCACCTTGTCTGGAGAGGTTTGACCCTCATCATCATCTACCGTGGCCTTTGCCATGAGACATTTGTGTGCGTTGCCTTCAAAGTCTTTCATATAGTTGTAAGTGACAACATCATCGGTCTTGTTTACGAGTCTCAATGTGGTTTGAGTGTCTTGGGCTACACCTGCAACACCTCTAACATCATCAGGATCGGACTCGTCTTGGGCAATCACTAGTGCAGCAGCGTGCTACACAAATGGTTTTTAACCCCTTTCCGTGACGTAGTCTTAAACCGTCACCTTGCATGTGTGGGAGATAGGGGGGGCTATCCCACACGATAGGCAAAACCCGTCGGTGATGCCTGCACCTGGTCACACACGATGGGCAAAAACATATCGTTTGCGATTGGAAGGACCATCACAAACAGACATTTTGGGGAAGACGTGTGAGATGAGCTTAGCATCCCACACAGGGAATCCCAAGGGTACGTTTCCATTCGTATTGCAGATCACGCACAATTTTCTGCATCACATCATTTGTGATAGGTGTGGTCATCACACACGATAGTTATAATTCTGTCGTTTGCGTTACGCAAAACATCACTCACGGTGTCTAGAAGAAACTGTTTGGCATTGGGCTGCCCATCACACACACTAGCTATGTGAAAACATTTGTGATTGGGTGTCCTAAAGCACACAGTTATCGACCAGAATTCGTGTGTGATTGCTCAATGATCTAACATGCCAACTTTCTAGAAACCGTGTGGGTTTGTTCAGGTCATCGCCCACGGTGTTGTCTTAGAAACCGTCTACAATGGGATCCCCAATAATCATCCTGATTGATCAATTATTTATAATCCATTTAGTATTCAAAATTAACATTTCATATCAACCACAGAATATATTTCTTATTCGTAGTATGGCAACAAGGATTTCATAATTGAATCACATCAGGGTACAACAACATATAGGCATATACTGCCTGGCTACCCAATTGCACAACAAGACAAAGTTTCAAAGCTATCAATTAAGTATCATCATAGACGGTAAGTAGACAGATGAATCTCTTCTAGAAAACTGTTAAAGCGAAAGGCGAATACTGAGCCTTCAATGATGTTGAAGGTCCTGGCAACTTTAGGCCAGTGCCTGTGGATGATTGCCCGCCCATCCTTCGTCCTCTTAAGGAAGACTTCAAGATTATACCGTGGGTGTTGTATGAATACCTTCATCGCCTCTTGATCATACAGGTGGTTTGAGACATAATCGTCGATGAACTGCCTTGAGAAGGACTGAAAACAAACATACGCATAAATATCTTTTCTAAAATTTGAAATGGTGCAAATGGAAAAGGACAAGGTGAAAGAGATGGTACCATCCTATAGTTGACTGATGTCTTTTTCATTGTGCATACAAACATCTTGTTGTTTTTCATAGCTAGTTTCTTTATCTTAACAATCTTTCTTAGTTTCTTGATTTGGCTGATATTCAAGGACACCTCATTTCCCCACATGCAAAAAGGGTCGAACAGTGGGTCTAAACCTCTTACAGCAGGACCTACATGTGCAAGAACAAATTATTAATAAAAAAATTCATATTACAATGGTTTCTGCAATTGCACAATAATGTGCTATTACCCAAACGACTATGGATGTGCAAACCTTGATGGTAAACTTCAGTGTCCCCCATTGTTTCCCCCTGCAACATATTTAAGACAAATATTGATCAGGTTACAAGTGATATTTGGCATACTATCACTGAAATATGTTAATGGAAAATAAACACATTGCGGATCCAACAGATTAGATCGAGCCACATTGAAAATCCAGTTATCTAAACCAAGCGTGCTAAGAACTAGGAAATGTAGCAATTCTATATGTTGCACATGTATTTAGTACATCTAAATTCGATTTATTCGTCACATGCATAACAATACAAAATTGTACCAACAACAATCGTACATCACATTTCAGAATTGAATTAAATAGTTAAATGATCATCACAACAAATGAACGAAACAGTTAACTAAGCACCACATTGCACAATAGAACATACTAGAAGTTCAGGTTGCAGTAGCATTACATTGGACATTTCACTAGAATTTCTAAATGAAAGGCAGTAGCGGCACACGCAACAGCTAAACGAAACGTGCTTAACCGGCATAGCTAGGTGAACATAGGTCCTTAGTGATAAAGCCAAGAAAAACAAGCTATTACTCATCGTCGGAGATATCGATGATGATGGGCTCCGTCAACTTGGAAGAGGGCGAGGCCTCAACACCGTGGGTGCACCCCTCGTAGTGGTGAGTGGCCTGATCCTGCCCCGCCACCAACATTCCGGCTCTGGAGTTGAGGTAAGCACGTGCATGCTGAGAAAACACATCGAAGTCTTCGTCGAACACACCAGCGGTGCCCTCGAGAAAAGACCACGAGCTTGTTGGAAATATGCCCTAGAGGCAATAATAAAATGGTTATTATTATATTTCCTTGTTCATGATAATTGTCTATTGTTCATGCTATAATTGTATTAACCGGAAACCGTAATACATGTGTGAATACATAGACCACACCATGTCCCTAGTGAGCCTCTAGTTGACTAGCTCGTTGATCAATAGATGGTCATGGTTTCCTGACCATGGGCATTGGATGTCGTTGATAACGGGATCACATCATTATGAGAATGATGTGATGGACAAGACCCAATCCTAAGCATAGCACAAGATCGTGTAGTTCGTCTACTAGAGCTTTTCTAATGTCAAGTATCATTTCCTTAGACCATGAGATTGTGCAACTCCCGGATACCGTAGGAATGCTTTGGGTGTATCAAACGTCACAACGTAACTGGGTGACTATAAAGGTGCACTACGGGTATCTCCGAAAGTGTCTGTTGGGTTGGCACGAATCGAGATTGGGATTTGTCACTCTGTGTGACGGAGAGGTATCTCTGGGCCCACTCGGTAATACATCATCATAATGAGCTCAATGTGACTAAGGAGTTAGTCACGGGATCATGTGTTACGGAATGAGTAAAGAGACTTACCGGTAACGAGATTGAACAAGGTATAGGGATACCGACGATCGAATCTCGGGCAAGTAACATACCGATGGACAAAGGGAATTGTATACGGGATTAATTGAATCCCCGACATCGTGGTTCATCCGATGAGATCATCGTGGAACATGTGGGAGCCAATATGGGTATCCAGATCCCGCTATTGGTTATTGGCCGGAGAGGTGTCTCGGTCATGTCTGCATGGTTCCTGAACCCGTAGGGTCTACACACTTAAGGTTCGGTGACACTAGAGTTGTAATGGGAATTGTATGTGGTTACCGAAAGTTGTTCGGAGTCCCGGATGAGATCCCGGATGTCACGAGGAGTTCCGGAATGGTCCGGAGGTGAAGATTTATATATGGGAAGTCCTATTTTGGCCACCAGAAAATGTTCGGGATTTTTCGGTATTGTACCGGGAAGGTTCTAGAAGGTTCCGGAGTGGGGACCACCTGCATGGGGGGACCCACATGAACGTGGGTAGTGGCGTCAAGGCGCACCAAGATCCCCCCTTAGAAGGAATAAGATCATATCCCGAAGGGATAAGATCAAGATCCCTAAAAAGGGGGGATAACAATCGGTGGGGAAGGGAAAGGCTGGGATTTCTTTCCTCCCACCTTTGCCAACGCCCCAATGGACTTGGAGGGCAAGAAACCAGCCCCCTCCACCCCTATATATAGTGGGGAGGCGCATGGGAGCTGCACCCCTTGCCCCTAGCGCAGCCCTCCCCCCTCCTATACCTCCTCCTCCTCCGTAGTGCTTAGTGAAGCTCTGCCGGAGAACCACGAGCTCCACCGCCACCACGCCGTCATGCTGCCGGAGCTCTCCCTCAACTTCTCCTCCCCCCTTGCTGGATCAAGAAGGAGGAGACGTCCCCGGGCTGTACGTGTGTTGAACGCGGAGGCGCCGTCCGTTCGGCGCTTGGATCGGATCTTCCGCGATTTGAATCGCCGCGAGTACGACTCCATCAACCGCGTTCTTTGCAACGTTTCCGCTTAGCGATCTTCAAGGGTATGAAGATGCACTCCCTCTCTCTCGTTGCTAGCATCTCCTAGATTGATCTTGATGACACGTAGGAAAATTTTGAATTATTACTACGTTCCCCAACAGTGGCATCATGAGCTAGGTCTATGCGTAGATTCTATGCACGAGTAGAACACAAGTAGTTGTGGGCGATGATTTGGTCAATTTGCTTGCCGTTACTAGTCCTATCTTGATTCGGCGGCATTGTGGGATGAAGCGGCCCGGACCGAATTTACACGTACGCTTATGTGAGACTGGTTCCACCGCCTGACATGCACTTGTTGCATAAGGTGGCTAGCGGGTGTCTGTCTCTCCCACTTTAGTCGGATCGGATTCGATGAAGAGGGTCCTTATGAAGGGTAAATACCAATTGGCATATCACCGTTGTGGCTTTTGCGTAGGTAAGAAACGTTCTTGCTAGAAACCCATAGCAGCCACGTAAAACTTGCAACAACAATTAGAGGACGTCTAACTTGTTTTTGCAGGGTATGCTATGTGATGTGATATGGCCAAAAGGATGTGATGAAATATATGTGATGTATGAGATTGATCATGTTCTTGTAATAGGAATCACGACTTGCATGTCGATGAGTATGACAACCGGCAGGAGCCATAGGAGTTGTCTTAATTTATTGTATGACCTGCGTGTCAATCAAAAACGCCATGTAATTACTTTACTTTATTGCTAACCGTTAGCCATAGTAGTAGAAGTAATAGTTGGCGAGACAACTTCATGAAGACACGATGATGTAGATCATGATGATGGAGATCATGGTGTCGTGCCGGTGACGATGGTGATCATGCCGCGCCCCGAAGATGGAGATCAAAGGAGCAAGATGATATTGGCCATATCATGTCACTTTATGATTTGCATGTGATGTTTATCATGTTTTTTACATCTTATTTGCTTAGAACGACGGTAGCATAAATAAGATGATCCCTCACTAAAATTTCAAGAAATGTGTTCCCCCTAAGTGTGCACCGTTGCGAAGGATCGTTGTTTCGAAGCACCACGTGATGATCGGGTGTGATAGATTCTAACGTTCGCATACAACGGGTGTAAGCCAGATTTACACACGTGAAACACTTAGGTTGACTTGACGAGCCTAGCATGTACAGACATGGCCTCGGAACACGAGAGACCGAAAGGTCGAACATGAGTCGTATAGTAGATGCGATCAACATGGAGATGTTCACCATTGATGACTAGTCCGTCTCACGTGATGATCGGACACGGCCTAGTCGATGTGGATCATGTATCACTTAGATGACTAGAGGGATGTCTATCTGAGTGGGAGTTCATTAAATAATTTTATTAGATGAACTTAATTATCATGAACTTAGTCTAAAATTGTCTTTACAATCTATCTTGTAGATCCAATGGCCCACACTAATGTTGCCCTTAACTTCAACGCGTTCCTAGAGAAAACCAAGCTGAAAGACGATGGAAGCAACTATACGGACTGGGTCCGTAACTTGAGGATCATCCTCATAGCTTCCAAGAAAGCATATGTCCTTGATGCACCGCTAGGTGACGCACCCATTTTCCCAGCAACTCAAGACGTTATGAACGCCTGGCAGTCGCGTAGTGATGATTACTCCCTGGTTCAGTGCGGCATGCTTTACAGCTTAGAACCGAGGCTCCAAAAGCGTTTTGAGCAACACGGAGCATATGAGATGTTCCAAGAGCTGAGAATGGTTTTCCAAGCTCATGCCCGGGTCGAGAGATATGAAGTCTCTGACAAGTTCTTCAGTTGTAAGATGGAGGAAAATAGTTCTGTCAGCGAGGACATACTCAAAATGTCTGGGTTGCACAACCGCTTGTCTCAGCTGGGAGTTAATCTTCCGGATGACTCGGTTATTGACAGAATCCTCCAGTCGCTTCCACCTAGATACAAGAGCTTTGTGATGAACTTCAATATGCAAGGGATGGAGAAGTCCATTCCTGAGTTATATTCGATGCTGAAATCAGCGGAGGTGGAGATCAAAAAGAAACATCAAGTGTTGATGGTGAATAAGACCACCAGTTTCAAGAAAGGCAAGGCTAAGAAGAACTTCAAGAAGGACAGCAAAGCACTTGCCGCGCCCGGTAAATCAGTTGCCGGGAAGAAGCCCAAGAATGGACCCAAGCCTGAGACTGAGTGCTTTTATTGCAAGGGAACCGGTCACTGGAAGCGGAACTGCCCCAAGTACTTAGCGGATAAGAAGGCCGGCAACGTCAAATGTATATACGATATACATGTTATTGATGTGTACCTTACCAGCGCTCGTAGTAGCTCCTGGGTATTTGATACCGGTGCGGTTGCTCACATTTGTAACTCAAAACAGGAGCTGCGGAATAAGCGCAGACTGGCGAAGGACGAGGTGACGATGCGCGTCGGGAATGGTTCCAAGGTCGATGTGATCGCCGTCGGCACGCTACCTCTACATCTACCTTCGGGATTAGTTTTAAACCTCAATAATTGTTATTTAGTACCAGCTTTGAGCATGAACATTGTATCTGGATCTCGTTTGATGCGAGATGGCTACTCATTTAAATCCGAGAATAATGGTTGTTCTATTTATATGAGAGATATGTTTTATGGTCATGCCCCGCTGGTCAATGGTTTATTTTTATTGAATCTCGAACGTGATGTTACACATATTCATAGTGTGAATACCAAACGATGTAAGGTTGATAATGATAGTCCCACATACTTGTGGCACTGCCGCCTTGGTCATATTGGTGTCAAACGCATGAAGAAACTCCATGCAGATGGACTTTTGGAGTCTCTTGATTATGAATCATTTGACACGTGCGAACCATGCCTCATGGGCAAGATGACTAAGACTCCATTCTCCGGAACAATGGAGCGAGCAACCAACTTGTTGGAAATAATACATACCGATGTATGCGGTCCAATGAGCGTTGAGGCTCGCGGTGGCTATCGTTATGTTCTCACCCTCACTGATGACTTAAGCAGATATGGGTATGTCTACTTAATGAAACACAAGTCTGAGACCTTTGAAAAGTTCAAGGAATTTCAGAGTGAGGTAGAGAATCAACGTCACAAGAAAATAAAGTTCTTACGATCTGATCGTGGAGGAGAATATTTGAGTCACGAGTTTGGCACACACTTAAGGAAATGTGGAATTGTTTCACAACTCACGCCGCCTGGCACACCTCAGCGTAATGGTGTGTCCGAACATCGTAATCGCACTCTATTGGAGATGGTGCGATCTATGATGTCTCTTACTGATTTACCGCTATCATTTTGGGGATATGCATTAGAGACTGCCGCATTCACTTTAAATAGGGCACCGTCTAAATCCGTTGAGACGACACCGTATGAATTATGGTTTGGGAAGAAACCTAAGCTGTCGTTTCTGAAAGTTTGGGGATGCGATGCTTATGTCAAGAAACTTCAACATGAAAAGCTCGAACCCAAATCGGAAAGGTGCGTCTTCATAGGATACCCTAAGGAAACTATTGGGTATATCTTCTACCTCAGATCCGAAGGCAAGATCTTTGTTGCCAAGAATGGATCCTTTCTAGAGAAAGAGTTTCTTTCGAAAGAAGTAAGTGGGAGGAAAGTAGAACTTGATGAGGTAATTGTACCCCCTCTCGAACCGAAGAGTAGTGCAGCGCAGGAAAATGTTTCTGTGGTGCCTGCACCGACTAGAGAGGAAGTTAATGATGATGATCATGAAACTTCGGATCAAGTTACTACTGAACTTCGTAGGTCCACGAGGACACATTCCGCACTAGAGTGGTACGGCAACCCTGTCCTGGAAATCATGTTGTTCGACAACGGTGAACCTTCGAACTATGAAGAAACCATGGCGGGCCCGGATTCCAACAAATGGCTTGAAGCCATGAAATCCGAGATAGGATCCATGTATGAGAACAAAGTATGGACTTTGGTGGACTTGCCCGATGATCGGCAAGCCATAGAAAATAAATGGATCTTTAAGAAGAAGGCTGACGCGGATGGTAATGTGACCGTCTATAAGGCTCGGCTTGTCGCTAAGGGTTATCGACAAGTTCAAGGAGTTGACTACGATGAGACTTTCTCACCCATAGCGATGCCGAAGTCCGTCCGAATCATGTTAGCAGTTGCCGCATTTTATGATTATGAGATCTGGCAAATGGACGTCAAAACGACATTCCTTAACGGTTTCCTTAAGGAAGAATTGTATATGATGCAGCCGGAAGGTTTTGTCGATCCTAAGAATGCTGACAAGGTATGCAAGCTCCAGCGCTCCATCTATGGGCTGGTGCAAGCATCTCGGAGTTGCAACATTCGCTTTGATGAGGTGATCAAAGCGTTTGGGTTTATACAGACTTATGGAGAAGCCTGTATTTTACAAGAAAGTGAGTGGGAGCTCTGTAGCATTTCTCATTTTATATGTGGATGACATATTGTTGATGGGAAATGATATAGAACTTTTGGAAAGCATAAAGGCCTACTTGAATAAGTCTTTTTCAATGAAGGACCTTGGAGAAGCTGCTTACATATTAGGCATCATGATCTATAGAGATAGATCGAGACGCCTCATTGGTCTTTCACAAAGCACATACCTTGACAAGATATTGAAGAAGTTCAATATGGATCAGTCCAAGAAGGGGTTCTTGCCTGTATTGCATGGTGTGAGATTGAGCACAGCTCAATGCCCGACCTTGGCAGAAGATAGAGAAAAGATGAGTGTCATCCCCTATGCCTCAACCATAGGCTCTATTATGTATGCCATGTTGTGTACCAGACCTGATGTGAACCTTGCCATAAGTTTGGTTGGGAGGTACCAAAGTGATCCCGGAATGGAACACTTGACAGCGGTCAAGAATATCCTCAAGTACCTGAAAAGGACTAAGGATATGTTTCTCGTTTATGGAGGTGCCGAAGAGCTCGTCGTAAAGGGTTACGTCGATGCTAGCTTCGACACAGATCCGGATGACTCCAAGTCACAAACCAGATACGTGTATATTTTGAATGGTGGGGCAGTCAGCTGGTGCAGTTGCAAGCAAAGCGTCGTGGCGGCATTTACATGTGAAGCGGAGTACATAGCTGCTTCGGAAGCCGCGCAGGAAGGAGTCTGGATGAAGGAGTTCATCACCGACCTAGGAATGATTCCCAATGCGTCGGGCCCGATGACTCTCTTCTATGACAACACTGGAGCTATTGCCATTGCCAAGGAGCCCAGGTTTCACAAGAAGACCAAGCACATCAAGCGTCACTTCAACTCCATTCGTGGTTACATTCAGGATGGAGATATAGATATTTGAAAAGTACATACGGATCTGAATGTCGCAGATCCGTTGACTAAACCTCTTCCACGAGCGAAACATGATCAGCACCAGAACTCTATGGGTGTTCGATTCGTCACAATGTAACTAGATTATTGACTCTAGTGCAAGTGGGAGACTGCTGGAAATATGCCCTAGAGGCAATAATAAAATGGTTATTATTATATTTCCTTGTTCATGATAATTGTCTATTGTTCAAGCTATAATTGTATTAACCGGAAACCGTAATACATGTGTGAATACATAGAGCACACCATGTCCCTAGTGAGCCTCTAGTTGACTAGCTCGTTGATCAATAGATGGTCATTGTTTCCTGACCATGGGAATTGGATGTCGTTGATAACGGGATCACATCATTATGAGAATGATGTGATGGACAAGACCCAATCCTAAGCATAGCACAAGATCGGGCAGTTCGTCTGCTAGAGCTTTTCTAATGTCAAGTATCATTTCCTTAGACCATGAGATTGTGCAACTCCCGTATACCGTAGGAATGCTTTGGGTGTATCAAACATCACAACGTAACTCGGTGACTATAAAGGTGCACCACAGGTATCTCCGAAAGTGTCTGTTGGGTTGGCACGAATCGAGACTGGGATTTGTCACTCCGTGTGACTGAGAGGTATCTCTGGGCCCACTCGGTAATACATCATCATAATGAGCTCAATGTGACTAAGGAGTTAGTCACGGGATCATGTGTTACGGAACAAGTAAAGAGACTTGCCGGTAACGAGATTGAACAAGGTATAGGGATACTGACGATCGAATCTCGGGCAAGTAACATACCGATGGTAAAAGGGAATTGTATACGGGATTAATTGAATCCCTGACATCGTGGTTCATCCGATGAGATCATCGTGGAACATGTGGGAGCCAATATGGGTATCCAGATCCCGCTATTGGTTATTGGCCGGAGAGGTGTCTCGGTCATGTCTGCATGGTTCCCAAACCCGTAGGGTCTACACACTTAAGGTTCGGTGACGCTAGAGTTGTAATGGGAATTGTATGTGGTTACCGAAAGTTGTTTGGAGTCCCGGATGAGATCCCGGACGTTACGAGGAGTTCCGGAATGGTCCGGAGGTGAAGATTTATATATGAGAAGTCCTATTTTGGCCACAGGAAAATGTTCGGGATTTTTCGGTATTGTACAGGGAAGGTTCTAGAAGGTTCCGGAGTGGGGCCCACCTGCATGGGGGGACCCACATGAACGTGGGTAGTGGGGGCAAGGCCCCACACCCCTGGTCAAGGCGCACCAAGATCCCCCCTTAGAAGGAATAAGATCATATCCCGAAGGGATAAGATCAAGATCCCTAAAAAGGGGGATAACAATCGGTGGGGAAGGGAAAGGATGGGATTTCTTTCCTCCCACCTTTGCCAACGCCCCAATGGACTTGGAGGGCAAGAAACCAGCCCCCTCCACCCCTATATATAGTGGGGAGGCGCATGGCAGCTGCACCCCTTGCCCCTGGCGCAGCCCTCCCCCTCCTACACCTCCTCCTCCTCCGTAGTGCTTAGTGAAGCTCTGCCGGAGAACCACGACCTCCACCGCCACCACGCCGTCGTGCTGCCGGAGCTCTCCCTCAACTTCTCCTCCCCCCTTGCTGGATCAAGAAGGAGGAGATGTCCCCGGGCTGTACGTGTGTTGAACGCGGAGGCGCCGTCCGTTCGGCGCTTGGATCGGATCTTCCGCGATTTGAATCGCCACGAGTACGACTCCATCAACCGCGTTCTTTGCAACGCTTCCGCTTAGCGATCTTCAAGGGTATGAAGATGCACCCCCTTTCTCTCGTTGCTAGCATCTCCTAGATTGATCTTGGTGACACGTAGGAAAATTTTGAATTATTACTACGTTCCCCAACAGAGCTTTCGTTTATAGCAGCCAACCGTGTGGCGGCGTCAACGCGCGAGGCGTCGACGGTGGCCTCGACGGCGAGGTGCTCCTCCAAGATCTAGGGGTCGGCACGCATGGAAGCCATAGCTGCCTCATCTGCGCGTGCAGCCGCGATTTGCTTCTCCGCGGCCAAATGCTCTTTGAGATCCTGGCTATACTGCGTGCACCATGGCTTTCGGCGGCGATTATTTGGAGGATGGGGCTGTGATTTGGGTGGAAGGTGTCGCGCCGGCGGTCGGGCCATACATGTGGGATGGAGGAGGGGGTGAGGGGTTATTGGGGAGGTGTCGATTACGTGACTAGATGGACGAGGCCGAGCAGCAGGAATGAGCGTCGCCGGCGAGGAGGCGGCGCTGCAAGCAAGCAATGAAGATTTGAACTAGGGAAGGTAGAGGAAAAGGGGGAAATGTGGCCTTTGATTGGTACCGGGGGCGAGGGAGGTAGATATTTCCGCGGCATCCCAAAATTTTCAATCGGTGCAGCGAAAAACTGGCGTGGAAAACACCATCGGAAACAGTCCCTTATTCGGAACCATGTGCGATATCAAAACATCACAAACGAAGCCTGTGTTATACACCGTGTGTGATGAACTTGAACATGCAAATTTTTCAGAATAGTTCTCGATATCAACACATCACAAATGAAGCCTGTGATATACTCCGTGTGGGATGAACTTGGACGTGCAAATGTTTGTCTCCAATCTTCGGACGTAAGATTGGGTACTACATTGCACACGTTCATTCCAGAAAAGTGTGTGTGATGAACTTCAATTTCATTTTCAATTGGAAGATGGAATGGGGATATGACGGCAAATTTTTGGTCCGAATTTCCGTGGTTACAGTGGTCATCCACGTCGTCGCATAATTTAACATCAATTGCTAATTTGTGTACTGCACAAAAGAGCCTACACCACAGCCCGCACTTACTTAATCGAGCAATTAAACAGAGCTGGTTGACCTAAACATTACTCTAACAAAAGACTAGCGCTCTAAACAACGACTAATGTTCCGCCTGACGCTCGCCGATCTTCGCCGCATCCTCCATGACCAGCTCGCGCTCGACGACCTCCAGGGGAAGGGGCTCCATGGCATCCATCGCCACATACTCTGCAAGCATCTCGCCATCCGCGTCCGCCATCTCTTTGGAAAAGGCCGCCACGAGTTTGGCGTGGGCGGCCGCGGTCCGGGCATTGACGGCCTCCATCTTGGCAAGGGAGGCTGCCGACGAATGGACGTCTGCCCGAGCGCTCTCGGCGATTGCCAACTCTTCGCACGTAGGTTGCCGACCGTTATCGGAGAAGGCCGCTGCTATTTCTGCAGTGACCGACACGAGCTGGGCGTGGGCGGGATCGGCATAGGCGTGGGCATCAGGGCTACGGCGGCCGCCGAGGAACGGATAGCTGTTGTGCCGTTCTCGCCATTTGCTATCAGGGTCGCGAATGTTGCTGCCGCCATCTCAGATGCAGCAGCTGCCCTTTCGGCGGCCGCAGCCTCCCTGTCGGAGAGTGCGGTCGCGCTCAAGGATGTTGTGAGCGCGTTCATGGCTGATGCAGCCACGCTCGGGCCGGAGTGGGTCGCCGAAGTTGCCCTCACGACGCAGATCCACGTCCCCATCTTTCATCAGCGACGCTTGAACAGTATAGTGGTATTGGGGAACAAGTGTGACTGTGTGGTTGACACGCCGGCGATGGACTGAAGCTTCTGGCATAAGCCATATATGAGGATTTGATACGTCTCCAACGTATCTATAATTTTTGATTGTTCCATGCTATTATATTATCTGTTTTGGATGTTTTATATGCATTAATATGTTATTTTATATTATTTTTGGGACTAACCTATTAATCAAGAGCCTAGTGCCAGTTTCTGTTTTTCTCCATGTTTTTGAGTATTGCAGATAAGGAATATTAAACGGAGTCCAAACGGAATAAAATCTTCAGAATAATTTTTCTTGGACCAGAAGCAACCCAGAAGACTTGGAGATGAAGGCATGGGAGCCGCCATGTGGCGACAAGCCACAGGGGCGCGCCCTAGGGGGGGCGCGCCCCCCTGGCTTGTGGCCCCACGGCAGCCCTCCTAACCCTATTCTTCGGCCTATAAATTCCCAAATATTCCCTGGATACCAAAAAGAGCCACGAAAATACTTTTCCGCCGCCGGAAGCCTCTGTTCCCATGAGATCCAATCTTGAAGCCTTTTCCAGTAATCTGCCAGAGGGGGAACCGATCACGGAGGGCATCTACATCAACTCCATTGCCCCTCCGATGATGCGTGAGTAGTTTACCACAGACCTTCGGGTCCATAGCTAGTAGCTAGATGGCTTCTTCTCTCTATTTGTTCTTCAATACCATGTTCTTCATGATCTTCATGGAGATCTATCCGATGTAATACTCTTTTGCGGTGTGTTTGTCGAGATCCGATGAATTGTGGGTTTATGATCAGCTTATCTATGAATATTATTTGAATCTTCTCTGAATTCTTATATGCATGATTTCATATCTTTGCAAGTCTCTTCGAGTTATTGGTTTGGTTTGGCCAACTAGATTGGTAATTCTTGCAATGGGAGAAGTGCTTAGTTTTGGGTTCAATCTTGCGGTGTCCTCACCCAGTGACAAAGTAGGGGTAGCGAGGCACGTATTGTATTGTTGCCATCGAGGATAAAAAGATGGGGTTTTCATCATATTGCTTGAGTTTATCCCTCTACATCATGTCATCTTACCTAATGCGTTACTCTGTTCTTCATGAACTTAATACTCTAGATGCAGGCAGGAGTCGGTCGATGTGTGGAGTAATAGTAGTAGATGCAGAATCGTTTCGATCTACTTGACACGGACGTGATGCCTATATGCATAATCATTGCCTTGGATATCGTCATAATTATTCGCTTTTCTATCAATTGCTCGACAGTAATTTGTTCACCCACCGTATTATTTTCCTTCATGAGAGAAGCCTCTAGTGAAACCTATGGCCCCCGGGTCTATTTTCCATATTATATTTTTAGATCTATAAACCAAAAATACCAAAAATATCTTGCTGCATTATTTTTACTTTTAGTTTACTTTACTTTCTAGCAATCCTATCTATCTATCTCTATCAGATCTCATTCTTGCAAGTAACCGTGAAGGGATTGACAACCCCTTTATAGCGTTGGGTGCAAGTGTTTGATTATTTATGTAGGTACATCTATTGGGGACTTGCTTGTATCTCCTACTGGATTGATACCTTGGTTCTCAACAACTGAGGGAAATACTTATCTACTTTGCTGCATCACCCTTTCCTCTTCAAGGGAAAACCAAAGCATGCTCAAGAAGTAGCAAGAAGGATTTCTGGCGCCGTTGCCGGGGAGATCTACATCAAGCCTACCAAGTACCCATCACAAACTCATCTCTTGCATTTACATTATTTGCCATTTGCCTCTCATTTTCCTCTCCCCCACTTCTAAAACGATTTTCAGAAAAAAAACCAATTTTTTTTTTTTTGCCTTTTTATTCACTCTCTTTTTCATTTGCCTCTTTCCTACCGGATCTCTTACTTGTCTCTATGACTAGCGTTACTACTTCCCCTTTGTCACCAGATTTTGAAGTTCTATACTTCAAACAAAAACAAGGGGAAAATTTGAAAGATGCATGGTATAGGCTAATGGAATCTTATCGTATCTCCAACCTAAAAGGAGATGCAAAGGTTTTGCTTCGAAATTTTTACATTGGATTGGCTTTGGATCATAGAGAGCTCTTAGATTTCGCCTCAAAAGGGAATTTTATTGAACTAGATACGAATGCTGTTTATGAAGTTTTGGAGGGGATTTTGGGGGTCCCTCCACTAAAAAAGGGGTTTGTTTTCTCAGAAGAGGGAGTTCAAATTCTCGACAAATTGAGTGACTTACATAAGCACTTGGTCGAGTTACAACAACATCACGAACCCCTTAAACATATTAGTGGGAACCTCAATCGCTTGAATACTTTGATTACCCTTTGCAATAAGCGTTTGGATATTTTGGATATTAAGATGGTTTCTTCCCCCACAAACCCAGGGAAGAGGAAAGAGCCCCCCGGATTTGAGAAGGCCCTCACAAAAGTTGCCAATACCAAAGATGACAATACCTAGATCTATTCCGTTATGCCTAGCTAGGGGCGTTAAACAATAGCGCTTGTTGGGAGGCAACCCAATTTTATTTTTATGCTTTTGTTTTTGCTTCTGTTTTTGAGTGTTTCACGCATTATTACCTCTGTAGTAATTGTGTTTTCTTGTTTAAATTAGTGTTTGAGCCAAGTAAGACATTTGGGATGGTCTACGGTGTTTGCAATTTGATTTTGCTGAAAAACAGAAACTTTTGCTCTCAGTCCAGGAATTTTGTAAATTCACTGGAACGTGCTTTTGATATGAAATTTTTACACAAGATTGATATACAAATTTCCCTGATTTTCCTAAATTTTCAGAATTTTTGGAATTACAGAAGTATTCAAAGTCTATAGATTGCTACAGACTGTTCTGTTTTAGACAGATTCTGTTTTCTTTGTATTGTTTGCTTATTTTGATGTATCTATGGGTTGTATCGGGGGGTATGAACCATGGAGAAGTTGGAATACAGTAGATATTACACCAACATAAATAAATAATGAGTTCACAACAGTACCTAAAGTGGTGATTTATTTTTCTTATACTAACGGATCTCATGAGTTTTCTGTTGAGTTTTGTGTTGTGAAGTTTTCAAGTTTTGGGTAAAGATTTGATGGACTATGGAATAAGGAGTGGAAAGAGCCTAAGCTTGGGGATGCCCAAGGCACCCCAAGCCATATTCAAGGATACCAAAAAGCCTAAGCTTGGGGATGCCCCGGAAGGCATCCCCTCTTTCGTCTTCAATCCATCGGTAAATTTACTTGAGGCTATATTTTTATTCACCACATGATATGTGTTTTGCTTGGAGCGTCTTGTATGATATGAGTCTTTGCTTTTTAGTTTGCCACAATCATCCTTGCTGCACACATTTTTTTGAGAGAGACACGCTGAATCGTGAATTTATTAGAATACTCTATGTGCTTCACTTATATCTTTTGAGCTAGGCAATGTTGCTCTAGTGCTTCACTTATATCTTTTTAGAGCACGGTGGTGTTTTATTTTGTAGAAATTATTGAACTCTCGTACCTCACTTATATTATTTTGAGAGTCTTTAAACAGCATGGTAATTGGTTTCGGTTATGAATTTAGTCCTAATATAATGGGCATCCAAGAGGGATATAATAAAAACTTTCATATTAAGTGCATTGAATACTATGAGAAGTTTGATTCGTTGCATATAGTTTTGAGATATGAAGATGGTAATATGAGAGTCATGCTAGTGAGTAGTTGTGAAGTGGAAGAAATACTTGTGTTAAAGTTTGTGATTCCCGTAGCATGCACGTATGGTGAACCGTTATGTAACGAAGTCGGAGCATGATTTGTTTAATGATTGTCAACCTTTGTGTGAGGGTCGGGAGCGCACGATGGTTAACTCCTACCAACCTCTCCCCTAGGAGCATGCGTCTAATGCTTTGTTTGATGACTAATAGACTTTTGCAATAAGTATGTGAGTTCTTTATGACTAATGTTGAGTCCATGGATTATACGCACTCTCACCCTTCCACCTTTGCTAGCCTCTCTAGTACCACGCAACTTTCGCCGGTGCATCAAACCCACCTTCCTCAAAACAGCCACCATATATGTTCCTCAAAATAGCCACCATACCTACCTATTATGACATTTCCATAGCCATTCCAAGATATATTGCCATGCAACTTCCACCGTTCCGTTTTTCATGACATGCACCATCACTTTCATATTGCATATAGAGTCATATTTTGTTCTAGGTATCGAGTTGTAATTTTTGAGTTATAAGTAAATAAAAGTGTGATGATTTTCATTATTAGAGCATTGTTCCCGTGTGAGAAAAGGATGATGGAAGCTATGAATCCCTCACAAGTTGGGATGAGTCTCCGGACTTTACAAATAATAAAAGAGGCCAGCGAAGCCCAAAAAACAAGAGGCCAAAGATGCCCACCAAAAAAAAAGAAAAAAAATGAGAGAAAGAGAGAAGGGACAATTGCTACTATCTTTTTCCACACTTGTGCTTCAAAGTAGCACCATGATCTTCATGATAGAGAGTCTCCTATTTTGTCACTTTCATATAGCTAGTGGAATTTTTCATCATATGCACAACCACTTAGTTTTCTTTTGAGATTTCATACACTTATAGCTCTAGTGCATTCATTGCATGGCAATCCCTACTCACTCACATTGATATCTATTGATGGGCATCTCCATAGCCCGTTGATACGCCTAGTTGATGTGAGACTATCTTCTACTTTTTTCCTTGCAACCTCCACCATATTCTATTCCACCTATAGTGCTATATCCATGGCTCACGCTCATGTATTGCGTGAGAGTTGAAAAGGTTTGAGAACATAAAAAGTGTGAAACAATTTCTTGAATTGTCATCGGGGTTGTGCATGATTTAGATAATTTGTGTGGGGAAGTTGGAGCATAGCCAGACCATATGATTTTGTAGGGATAACTTTCTAAGGCCATGTTATTTTGAAAGGACACAATTGCCTTGTTGGTATGCTCGAAGTATTACTGTTTTTATGTCAATATTAGACTATTGTTTTGAATCTTATGGATCTGAATATTCATGCCACAATAAAGAGTATTACATGGATAAATATGTTAGGTAGCATTCCACATCAAAAATTCTGTTTTTATCATTTACCTACTCGAGGACGAGCAGGAATTAAGCTTGGGGATGCTTGATACGTCTCCAACGTATCTATAATTTTTTATTGTTCCATGCTATTATATTATCTGTTTTGGATGTTTTATATGCATTAATATGCTATTTTATATTATTTTTGGGACTAACCTATTAATCTAGAGCCTAGTGCCAGTTTCTGTTTTTTCCATGTTTTTGAGTATTACAGATAAGGAATATTAAACGGAGTCCAAACGGAATAAAATCTTTGGAATAATTTTTCTTGGACCAGAAGCAACCCAGAAGACTTGGAGATGAAGGCAGGGGAGCCGCCGTGTGGCGACAAGCCACAGGGGCGCGCCTTAGGGGGGGCGCCCCCTGGCTTGTGGCCCCACGGCAGCCCTCCTAACCCTATTCTTCGTCCTATAAATTCCCAAATATTCCCTGGATACCAAAAAGAGCCACGAAAATACTTTTCCGCCGCCGGAAGCCTCTGTTCCCGTGAGATCCAATCTTGAAGCCTTTTCCAGTAATCTGTCGGAGGGGGAACCGATCACGGAGGGCATCTACATCAACTCCATTGCCCCTCCGATGATGCGTGAGTAGTTTACCACAGACCTTCGGGTCCATAGCTAGTAGCTAGATGGCTTCTTCTCTCTCTATGTTCTTCAATACCATGTTCTTCATGATCTTCATGGAGATCTATCCGATGTAATACTCTTTTGCGGTGTGTTTGTCGAGATCCGATGAATTGTGGGTTTATGATCAGCTTATCTATGAATATTATTTGAATCTTCTCTGAATTCTTATATGCATGATTTCATATCTTTGCAAGTCTCTTCGAGTTATTGGTTTGGTTTGGCCAACTAGATTGGTAATTCTTGCAATGGGAGAAGTGCTTAGTTTTGGGTTCAATCTTGCGGTGTCCTCACCCAGTGACAAAGTAGGGGTAGCGAGGCACGTATTGTATTGTTGCCATCGAGGATAAAAATATGGGGTTTTCATCATATTGCTTGAGTTTATCCCTCTACATCATGTCATCTTACCTAATGCGTTACTCTGTTCTTCATGAACTTAATACTCTAGATGCAGGCAGGAGTCGGTCGATGTGTGGAGTAATAGTAGTAGATGCAGAATCGTTCCGGTCTACTTGACACGGACGTGATGCCTATATGCATAATCATTGCCTTGGATATCATCATAATTATTCGCTTTTCTATCAATTGCTCGATAGTAATTTGTTCACCCACTGTATTATTTTCCTTCATGAGAGAAGCCTCTAGTGAAACATATGGCCCCCGGGTCTATTTTCCATATTATATTTTCAGATCTATAAACCAAAAATACCAAAAATATCTTGCTGCATTATTTTTACTTTTAGTTTACTTTACTTTCTACCAATCCTATCTATCTATCTCTATCAGATCTCATTCTTGCAAGTAATCGTGAAGGGATTGACAACCCCTTTATAGCGTTGGGTGCAAGTGTTTGATTATTTGTGTAGGTACATCTATTGGGGACTTGCTTGTATCTCCTACTGGATTGATACCTTGGTTCTCAACAACTGAGGGAAATACTTATCTACTTTGCTGCATCACCCTTTCCTCTTCAAGGGAAAACCAACGCATGCTCATGAAGTAGCAGGATTGGCCCAAGATATTTTGATACCACATCACACACGTTTCATGATCAAGAACTGTTTGCGATGTATTTGATTTCAAACTGCTTTGAGACAAAAAATGAAGTTACATTGGCAATTGAAGGTGTTTGGATGGCAATAACATTTATCTGCAGTGAACTTGCAACTATAGGACTGTGTGTTAAATATGGAATAATTCAGGGTTGTTTAGGCCCTTTAAAACATTTAAAGAGTTTTTTAGACATTTCATGTGCATAGTTCAAATTTGAACTGCAGTTAATTAAGCACATCTAGTTAGAGTGCACCTGAATGGGTTGAAAATCAACTATTTGTCACTCGATACATGTTTTGGTCCCATGCAAGAAATGGAAATTAAACGAATTCCAAACCTCACGGTATTTTGGCTCGGCCGTAGACTTTGAGAAGCCGTGTTTTCAAATTCTAGTAAATCCAAATATTGTGAGAAATTCATGAAACTTGGCATGGTGTGATGTCATGGCGCATGTATGTTGTGGTAAAAACAATGCCTAGTTCCGGACAAGTTTTGGCACAAACCTCTTACAAACCAAAGATTCTCACAAGAAGTCATGTGGTTCCGGTAGGGACAGTTCACATTTTATGTGCAAAACAACATCGATGTCGCTTTTCGCCTTGAATTTATTTCTAGAGTCTCCATAGAGTAACGTGACTGTGTCGTGCGAAACAATGGAATCTTACAGAGTTCGTTTGGCCTTTTAAGTACATTAATTGAGTTTTCTAGGCATTCAATGTGCATATATAATTCAAATTTGAACTACAATCACTGCACGGTCCAACTCATGAAAATATGTCAAAAAACCATATACGTTTCCCTGGCTGCATGTTTAATTAGGTCCCACACAATAAATGGGAATGAATTTCAAACATATCATCATCGTCTTGGCTCGACCACAAACATCGGGAAACTTAGTTTTTAAATTCATGTAAATGCAAACCTCGACAGAAGTTCATAAAATTTGGGCATGGTGCCATCAATTGCCCTGTGTGTGTTTGTTGTGGTAAAAAAATTGCCCAATTTTGGACAAGTTTTGGCACAAAGCCTCTTACAAACCGAAGGTTCTCATAAGAAAGTCGTGTGTTCCAATAGGGAAAGTTCACATTTTATGTGCGAAACAACATCCGTTGTCTCTTTTGGCCTTGTATTTATTTCTGGAGTCACCATAGAGCAACTTTCTGACAGTCATGCTAAACTGTGGATTTTTTCCAGGGTTCGCGAGACCTGTTTAACACATTAATTGAGTTTTCTAGTCGTTTAATGTGCATAATTCAAATTTGACCTACAGTCACAAGGTCCAACACATGAAAAATAGGTTGGAAAAATATATGCCTTTCCCTGGATGCATGTTTAGGTCCCACGCAAGAAATGGGAATGGATTTCTAACATCTCATTGACTGTTTTCTCGGTCGCAAACATTGAGATGCTTGGTTTTCAAATTCCCGTAAATCCAAAACATGTCAGAAATTCATGAAACTTGGCATGGTATCGTGACAAGGGCACACACATGATGTGGTAAAAAAATTGTCCAATTTGGACATGTTCTTGCACAATCCCCTTACAAATTGGAGCTCCTCACAAGAAGCTTTGTGGTTTCGATAGGGAACATTATATATGCATGTCACATATGCGGGCGAAAAGACATCTGATGCCTCTTCTCTCCTTGATTTTCTTTATATAAACAACATAGACATCTACGTGCGAAGTGCAAAAATATGATTGAATTAAGGGATCGTCTGGCTTTTAAATACATTAATTGAGTTTTCGATGCATTATTTAATGTGCATAATTCAAATTTGATCTACAATCACAAGGTCCGGGGCGGCAAAATGGGGTGAAAAATCATATATGCATCCTTGGATGCATGTGTTAGGTCACATGCAAGAAATGAGAACGAATTTCAAACATCTAAGCATGTTGGCTCGGCCACAAATATCGAGAAACTTTGTTTCCAAATTCTCGTAAATCCAAAACTCTATCAGAAATTCATGAAACTTGGAATGGTGTCATGTGAAGGCACACATATGCCGTGGTAAAAAAAATACCAAGTTGGCCATGTTTTGTCACAAGCCTCTTACAAACATGAGGTTCTCACACAATAAGCTACGTCTAGTGGTTCCGTTAGGAAACATATATATGCATGCCACATCTACGGGTGAAAAATGACATCCGATGCCTCTTCTCTCCTTTATTTTTTCCTAGAAACAACATAAAGCAATAGGTGTGTACTGCAGACATATTAAATTATTAACGGTTTGTATGGCTTTTTTATACATTAATTGAGTTTTATGTGCATTTAATGTACATAATTCAAACATGAACTACAGTCGCAAGGTCTATGTTGGGCAGGGCCTCATCATATAAAGCATAAATATGTTGTGCTATTTTTAGTGTCCACTTTGAGAGAAAGAGTAAGCATTTAATAGCCAACAAAGGCATTTTGGAACAAAAATCCGTCATGTTACCATCGCAAACGGGTGTATTATTTATAATTCGTGGACGTTCTACAAACCATTTACGTGCGGGCCACGTGTCGCTATGTGTATTGGCAAGGAGGTAGCGTGCGGACATGTGTTTGAGTAGACGGGTGGCGTGCGAGCAGTGTCCTGTGCACACTCATCGGGGTGGCGTGTCCTTTGCCAGTTGTCAAAGACGTTTCAGACTGAATACCCGTATGCAAACCGAGGGCAATTGTTCCTTCCCTACTAAGCCAAGGAAAAATCTGGCGCTAAGGAATTTTTTCATTGCGTCATCGCAAACGGTTGTGAATGATGACCCGTGTGCCCTTCCCGATGCTACAACTTCTACTGTTGCTAACTGCTGAGGTTGCCATGTATGCAAAAAAAATCTGATGTGGGAAGGTAATTAAGGAGAGATATGAGTTTGGTGACCACATGAAGAAACAATGCCCAGCGCGTGAACCTTGGCAAAACACTTAAGTGAAGGAACTCACCAATCCATGCAAGAGTTTAGTTGCTAAATCATTAAATGAAGCGACCTTAGCAACAATGCATTGTGGACTTGAGTTGCTAAGACATTTAATACACTAAGCACCCCATGTAAGCACCGATCGATGCATTGGCAGCAGGAGTCAGGTAAGATTCGAATCTGTCATATTGGGTAAATTTTCATTTGTCAAATTGGAAACACTGAGATTTGTCCAATTTTGGAGGAACAAAATCACTATTACGGTGCAATTTTGCAACTGAAATTCAGTAAACATGGATTTCATTCATAGATCAAGCATTGGTCTTTGTACAAAATAGTTCAACCCGACAGCTGAATCGAACAAACTTTTCCCCATTTGTTGCCAACCACATACTGAAATAGCTAGTTCAACTATATATACTACCTAATTTAAAGTACGTGGTACCGTTCAACCATATCTATAGTTAGATGAACTGGACAAAATAGCCCCTAAATACTACTCCGGAGGGGCTTCGTACTACTGCCAGCAGCCTTCTCCTCTGCCGAGCGCGTTCAGTAAGAGGCAGAGGAGGAGAAGCCTACCGACGAGCTGGAGGAGTCGACTTCGTCGGCTGCCGCCGCTGCCCTCCGCCGCTCCTGACGCGCCTCCTCAAAGCGGTGGGACTCGGCATAGATCTCCTCATTCCGCGCCATAGCTGTGGTGTCTGTTGCGGCCATGACGGCGGTGAGCCTCTGTGCATGCTCGACCTGGCGCTCCTCCTCCTCATGTAGGAAGTTGATGTAGCGTGCTAGGCCACTGATGCAAAAGCCGAGCGGCTGTGCTTCGGCGGCGGCCTCCTCCTCCCGCCTTCGGGCCGCGGTGGCGGAGCGGGTGATGGCCCCGGCGGCTGACTGTGGGGTGCCTGCCAAGGCGGACGCTGGTGTGGTGGCGGCCAAGGAGGCAGCTGGTGGGGTGGTGAAAACGGCGGCCGGCGATGGGGTGGGGGCGACGTTGGTCGCCGGCAGCAGCTGCCTTCGGGCAAATGTGGAGGAGCGTGTGGTGGGTGCCGTGCGCACAGCCAACAAGGACGCCACACGCACTTCACGCTTACGGGTACTGCGCCGCCGATGTGGTGCAGCCTCAAAGCTGGAGCTGCCCTCTAACGGAGTGGCGGAGCGACGACGACGGACAGGTGCCATTGGCAATTGGGGGAGAAGCAAACTTGGGAAGCTACGGGCAGGGAGGGGATGAATGCGATGTGGAGAGGCCGGCCGTGAGGGTTTATAAAGGAGGCGGCCAAGGCAAGCCGGGCGGGAAGCTTGCGCGCGTTCCTGCGCGGGAATTGGAAGCTTGCGCGCGTTCCAGCGCGGTTGCGCGGGAACAGGAAGCCCAAAAGAAACGTTGTGCACTCCCGAAGCGTGCATTGGAATCCTCATGCGGCAACGCGGTGACAAGACGGGTCGGAGGTGGGAGAAATGACAAGTACACAGACGGTTAATAATAATAAACTGTTTGCGTTTTATTACAAAGCAAATGGTCGTTCTGTACGCACCGTTGCAAATGAATGTACGCATGAGGCGGTTGATGCGGCCTCGATGCACTGTGCTGGCGTCCGTGTGTGCCCGCTCTGCCGGTGTCCACGCGCGAACGATCAGGCACGTTCGGGGAGCCATATGCAAGCGGTTGCGCCGCTCCCGGTGCCACCATGAAGTTAAGCGCTGCAAAAACTGCCATGCGGTTGATGCGGCCAGTTACCTTCGTCTCTTCCATGTTCCGATCGCGCCACACAACCCAAGGAGCACACCCACAACGGCAAATAATACAGAGAGGATGCACATCTCTTCATTGCTTCAACCTTCCCGTGCGGATCCAATGCCGGCTGCCGGCGCCGAGCGGCAGTTCGCCACTATTGTCAAAGTGGACACACACATCAGGAAGACGGACCTCTCGGTGGTGTACACCAACGACCCGGTCGTGGTGGTGAACTCCATTAACACGTTGGAGCAGCTGCTTGCTGAGGATGACAAGTACAAAGTGGTCGGCTTTGACCTCGAGTACACCGGCGGTCATGCCGGGCATGATCAGAAGATTGCCGTTGCCAAGTTGTGCATGCGCCATCACGTGCTCGTCTACCACTACTACCTGGCCACAAGGCCTTGCGAGCGTTTTGCCAGGTTTGTCAACAGCCCCGACTACAGGTTCGCAACGGTGGACACCACCAACAATCTAAAGGTGCTCAAGACTTTGGGCTTGTCCTGCCAGAAGCTTGTCAACATCCAAGGTCAGTATAGGGTCTGGGGCGGCGAGAAGAAGAAGTAGAAGGACTCCCTGGTTGACCTCGCCACGGCCATCATCGACCCCTACTACAGAGACATGAAGGCTTAGTGCCACAAGGACAAGACTGCCTGGCACACGGCCTGGGTGAACGAACTGGATGAAGAACACATCAAGTACGCGGCCAAGGACGCGTACACCAGCTACGAGATGTACAGGAGGATCATTGAAACGAGGAAGTGCCTCCTTCCTGCAGACGGCGAGGGATAGCCACAAGCAGAGTAGTGTCGGCAACCGTCGTTAAAAGAACAGTATGATTTGGTGATCGTCTACTTCTTGTAAATTTATATTGAGGAATGTACATGTGTTGTGTAGTCACTTATGTAACTGTATGTTCAAGTTGGTTATGCAACAATAATGTTGGTGTTCTATAGACAGAGCATATAGATGTTGTGCAAATAGAGCAAATCACATCTCATACAATTATTAGTAGCAACCGTGTGTCCACAACACACACAGGTTGTCAGGATGAATCGTTTGGGTTATTGCTGGTCTTTCCACACAGGTCTGGTGGATGAACTGTTTGCCGGGTACCCACAACACACACGTTTGTCAGAATGAATCGTTTGGGTTATTATTGGTCTTCCCACACAATTCTGATGAATGAACTGTTTGCCGGGTATCACACATGCCTTCTTAGGCTAACTCGTTTGTGTTCTTCTGGATCAGCGCAAACAGTTTGTCCGAGTGAACTGTATGCCGCACTACGCACACGTATATAGTTTGTTAACCGTTTATGTTATCTTCCATAATCACAAACAGTTCATAAGAACAAACTGTATGCAACGCATCACACACGCAACTATTTTTTTGGACCGTATTTGCTCGTTCCTTCATCGCGCATGGTTTTCGTCATTGGTGGCGGAGCTTGAACTATACCGTTTGCGATTGATGGATCGCAAATAGTTTCGTCGAAGGGTCTCTGATTGATGTGTCGTGTTTGGACCATTCTGTAGTAGTGAACCATAGCCTTCCCATCTCTCTTCTTGAACTTGGAGTTCAATGGGTTGGGCAACTTCTTCTTCACAAATGTCTTCGGAAATCTTGGTTTATCTTCTCTATTTTCATAGGGGCACTCGTTTGAGAAATGGTTGGTTTCTTCACAATTGTAGCATGTCCTTACTTTCTTCTTTTGGAATCTTCCCTTGAATTTTCCCGCACTGAACTTCTTCAGAAAGAGAGCCATGTCTTCATACGAGGGCCCCTCATCCGAGTCAACTTCATAGCCTTCTTCTTCAACATCTTCTTCTTCTTCACTCACATCATCATCCATTACGTACTTGGCCTTCAAGGCTAGGTTTGTCTTGGGTGATGAGGAACCATGCATGGCAAGGTGTCTTGTAGCATTTGCCTTTGATTCTTCAAATAGTTGGAAGGTTGAAATGACATCATCGGGAGACATGTCCTTGAATCCATGTTCTCTTCTTATGTCCCACACCATTTGATGGTGATATGGAGCAAGGGCATTTACCAATTTGTCCACAAGAAAACGCTTGGTCAAGTTGAATCCGTCTTGGCTCTTGTCACAATCATATGATTCAATGTCAGCGGCAAGTGTCATCAATCGCTCATGAAGTTGCTTGGGGTCTTCACCTTTCTCCATGCAGAAATATTGTAATGCCCCTTTTGCAATCTCATATTGTGCAAGACGGAGGGAGGAAGTTCCAGTCTTGGTCATCACAAGGCTATCCCATAGTTCTTTTGCATTTGTGAGGTGAATGTAGGGCCTTTTCTGCTTGTCAGACATGCCCTTTCTTATGAGCATGATTGCGGTGTCATTGAGGTGTTTGTCATATTCTTCACCTGGCGTGAGATCCTTGGAATTCATAGGATTGTACCCTTTCTCCATGACCTCTAGCATTTCATCATTGACAAACCTAAGATGATCCTGCATACCAACCCTCCACAAAGAAAAATCGGCAGTGTTATCAAGTAAAGGGGGGTTTCCCGTAGCATTATACCTAGGTTTCTCAACTCTAGATTTTGCATACAACCATGGGACACCGGTGTGGTCACCAGTCTGAGATTGTTGGCCCAAATTAGGAAGGGATGCATTTGGTTGCTTTATCACACCCCCTGGGTTTTCCAATGGTGGAGTTCTTGCAGCTAATGCATCCAACCTCATTTTGACCAAGGCCTCAATAGAAGCATCATGCTCCTCCTTTTGCTTGGTGAGGGCCCTTTCAAGATCCTCAGAAGTGAAAGATCTGCGCTCATCCGAAGAGGATGTCCCTTTCTCGATAGGGAGTGCAACAAGAGGATTCCCATCGATATCCATCTCACTCTAGGGCGGTTAAGCCACAAGATTAGAGCATGAGGCTCTGATACCAATTGAAAGGATCGAGATGGACCTAGAGGGGGGCTGAATAGGTGCAGTTACAAATTTTAATCGTTACTTAGAAATTTTAGGCAATATTGCGGAATATGAAAGTGAGCCAAACAATTGCAAAGATGATAGTTGTGCTATGTGTACTAAGAAAAACAACAAGTAAGCAGATAAGCAAGCACAAGTAATACAAGTAATACCACAAAGACAAATAACAATAAGTAGGGAGTTAGGGTTAGGAATAACCGCAACTCCGAGAGACGAGGATGTATGCCGATGTTCACTTCCTTGGAGGGAAGCTACGTCACCGTTTAGAGAGGTGGATGTTACCATGAAGGCACACCAACGCCACGAAGGCTCACCCTATTCTCTCCTTGAGACAACACCACGAAGGCGTTTCTCAACCACTAGTGGTAGACCTTGGGGTGGTCTCCAAGACCCTCACAAACTTTCCGGGGGAAATCACAATGGTTGATTCCTCACCGAAGAACTCCTACCGCCTAGGAGTCTCCAACCTCGAAGAGTAACAAGAACGATGGGGAAAAGCTCAAGACTTGCTCAAATCACAAATTCCTTTGGTGAAGAGAAGGGGAAGAAGTGGATCTATCACTTGATTGGAGAACTTCTCACAAATACTCTCAAATGCTCTTGGGATCTTGGATTTGGTGTATGAGGATGTGAGAGAGAGAAATGTGTGTTCTAGGGTTAGCTCAAAGTGAATGGTCAACCTCTCCACGAAGTGGTGAAGAGGTATTTATAGTGTGGGTGCAAATATGGCCATTATAGTGTAAGTGGCAGTGTCTAGTCGGACATCCGGGCCAAGGGCCGGACATCCGGCATCTGTGAAGTGAGCACACGGTACACTGAGCCAGAGAGGAAAACAGGGGAGCCGGGCATCCGGGGATGTCCCGGACATCCGGCTGGTATGGGAACACCCGGACATCCGGCATACCACACCATTAGACAACAACGGTTCTGGCATTGTGTGGGTCAGAAATCGGGCAGAAGGCTCGGATATCCGGGGTCCCGGACATCCGGCGGTGTGCCGGACATCTGACCCATATCTGGTGAAACCGATGGTCTCTGGATAGCAGAGGTACTAGATATCCGGGGCATTTCCTGGAAATCCGGCGACTGGATGGACTCCCGGACATCCGGCCATCACAGAGAAGCAACACTATGAGATTTACGCATGGTGCAGTTTTTAACCAAAGAAACGAGTTTGAATTGACATGAGCATGTCTTTTGCTAACCCAATCGATCCCCTCTTAAGTGCGGGATCCCTATACTGAAGAAGAAAATAAAACGAGATTCGTAAACCTCTTTGTTCCTTCCTTCTCAACTCATAATAATTCACGCGTCCGCGATCCTCGCATATTTAGATTTGAGAACTAAGACCTGAGATTTACTTGACAAACATCATTAGTCTTCTACATGTACGTTGTCATCAACATCAAAATATAATATAAGGGCATGATTGCACTTTCACCTTCGCAGAGGGAAGCAGAGGTTGTCATGCGCCTTTTGGTTTTGGATGCCCAAACTCTTAGTGCAAAGGAACATCACTTTACATTGCCCCTTGTGACAACGACCTTTATTATGCAGTATCTTGCTTTATTTCCTCACCATCACAAGATCGTGCAAAGTTTATTTCCCTTACAATAATTGATTGTACATTGTTTAGGAGCAATTTTTATTGCTTTTTGCACCGATGACAACTTACTTGAAGGATCTATTCAATCCATAGGTAGATAATTGTGAGCTCTCATGACAAGAAATTGGGTTTAGGGGTTTTGGATGCACAAGTACTATCTCTACTTAGTGCGGAGTTTTGGCTAGCAAAAGACAAGGGGGAAGCACACAATGTTAGAGGATCCATGACAATATAACTTCTATGTGAATATTAGCAAGCATAACTCATCACGTTGTCTTCCTTGTCCAACATCAACTTATTTGATTAAAATATTTAATGAGGGTTCACAATCATAAAATATGTCCAAGATAGTGTATTTATATGTGAAGCCTCTCTTCTTTATTAATTATTTCATGAATTGCAAACAATGACCAATGATATGTTTGTTGACTTCCAACAAATTTTATCAACTACACTTTCTATATGTGAAGTCATTACTCTCCATGAGATTAGCATATAATTTTTTTTCATATTTCTTTTTCTTTTCTTTTCATTGCTACTTATTGAATCAAGAAAATAGCTCAACAATACTCAAACTATCTTTATTATATAACTCTCGCACATGATTACATAAATAGATAGATCACAAAGCAAGCACTCGAAACTAAATCATATTAAAATTTTATTCTTCTAAATCACAAAACAACTAAAGATCGAACTAAGATAGGCAATAATATTAATAGTGGTGGTGATAAGATACCGGGGCATCTCCCCCAAGCTTGGAACAACATAAGGCTGTTGGTCATACCCATGTATCCAAGTTTGTTTTTTCGGTGATGATGGTGATGAGGAGGTGGCCTTGTTCTTCTCCTTCCAAGCTGATATAAATTCCATCTTCCTGATAATCTCACAAAGAGCCTGATTCTGCTTCTCCAAATTAATAACTTCTTGGGTAAGGGTCGTGTTTTGAGCGCAGATAGCATCTATAGCTTTTAATGCATTAATATCGGTTAGGTTGAGATTGGGATACAATGTGTAGAAGGGATCTCCCTTTTTCAGATCCTCGAAGACGGACCCCGAATAGTCTCCTCCAGATTCCTTGGCCTCTTCTCCGTCTCCTTTCATATAGCCTCTTCTTGGTTTATGGCTTATTCCTCCTCCTCTGAAGATACCTCATAATAGACCTCGTTGTAGGGGCGTTTGCTCGGAGCAGGTCAAACTATGTGATGCTTCTTACGGAGGCTTCGGGGAGCCATTGGTGCTTCAGAGACCTAGAATCCCTGACAGAAAAACAGCCTGAAACAAGAATAGAGGAGAAACACGTGATACGGTGGTCAAAACATCCATGAGTATATATAAGAATTTATTCTTGCGGAACATGAATACGGGAAGAAAACAGAGTCGAGAAGGCACACGAGGACCCACAAGGCATGAGGGCGTGCCTTGGGGGTGGCCGTGCCCTATTGCCTCGTCATGGGCCCTCTCGGATGTTTCTTATTTTTGTATTTTTGCTAATATTCCAAAACGGATAGAAAGTATTTTTAAGGAATTTTCGGAGTCGGTTTACTTACCGTATCACGTACCTCTTCCTTTTCAGGGTTTTGGAGCATTCCGGAAGGTCTCTTTTCCAAATTCCTCCGGTGTAATTGTTTGAATAATATTGGTTTCAACATTAATGGGTGTACCTGCGATAAAATGTTTAATTCTTTGCCCATTAACTACCTTCAGATTATTGCCCTCGGCGTTGTTGATCTTGATAGCTCCAGAACGATAAACTTCTTCGACAATGTAGGGTCCTTCCCATTTCAAGAGAAGTTTTCCTGCAAAAAATCTTAAACAAGAATTGTACAATAGAACTTGATCACCGATTTTAAATTCTCATTTTTGGATTCTTTTGTCATGCCATCTTTTAACTTTTTCTTTAATCAACTTGGCATTTTCATAAGCTTGTGTTCTCCATTCATCTAAAGAACTAATGTCAAAAGGCCTCTTTTCACCGGCAAGTTCAAAATCATAATTAAGTTCTTTAATTGCCCAATAAGCCTTATGTTCTAGCTCAAGAGGTAAATGACAGGCCTTTCCATAAACCATTTTATACGGGGACATACCCATAGGATTCTTATAAGTAGTTCTAAATGCCTGCAATGCATCATCCAATTTCTTAGACCAATTCTTCCTAGATCTATTTACGGTCTTTTGCAAAATTAACTTTATTTCTCTATTGCTCCATTCAACTTGACCACTGGCTTGAGGATGATAAGGTGATGCAATTCTATGGTTCACATCATATTTAGCTAAAGTTTTATGGAATGCACCATGAATAAAATGTGAACCACCATCAGTCATTAAATATCTGGGGACTCCAAACCTTGGAAAGATAACTTCTTTAAGCATTTTGATAGATGTATGATGATCAACACTACTAGTTGGAACAGATTCTATCCATTTAGTGACATAATCAACATCAACTAAAATATGAGTGTATCCATTAGAGGAAGGAAAAGGTCCCATATAATCAAAACCCCAAACATCAAATGGTTCAATAACAAGCGAATAATTCATAGACATTTCCCGACGTCTATCAACATTACCTATTCTTTGACATTCATTACAAGAAAGGAAAAACTTACTTGCATCCTAGAAGAGAGTAGGCCAATAAAAACCGGATTGCAATACCTTATGTGCAGTTCTATCTCCCGCATGATGTCCTCCATATGCCCCGGTATGACACTTCCTTAGGATCTGTTCCTGCTCATTCTCATGTACACAACGCCTAATAATACCATATAATCCTTCTTTATATAAATGTGGGTCATCCCAAAAGTAATGTCTTAAATCAAAGAAGAACTTTTTCTTTTGTTGATAAGTGTAACTAGGTGGTATATATTTAGCAACAATGAAATTAGCATAGTCCGCATACCAAGGATTATTACGAGAAGTAGAAGTATTTACAGCAGCCAATTGCTCATCACGAAAACTATCATTAATGGGTAGTGGGTCATGAAGGACATTTTCCATTCTAGTCTTTCTAGAAAAAATTTCTTCTATAGGATTTTCAGCTCCTTTCCTATCGACATTATGCAAATCAATTATTGTAGCAAAATAACCCACCTAATCAATCTAGGTTTAGCATCTTTCTTTCCATGAGGTATTTAATAGCAGCATGATCAGTGTGAATTGTAACTTTAGAATCAACAATATAAGGTCTGAATTTATCACATACAAACACAATTGCTAAAAATTCCATTTCAGCGGTAGCATCATTTCCTTGAGCACTATCCAGGGTATTACTAGCATAATGAATAACATTCAATTTCTTATCAACTCTTTGCCCTAGAACAACACCAATAACATAGTTACTAGTATCACCCATGATTTCAAAATGCAAGTTCCAGTCAGGTGGTTGAACAAGGTGCAAATATTAAAGATTTCTTACGTATTTCAAAGGCTTTTATGCAATCATCATCAAAAACAAACAGGGCATCTTTTTGTAGAAGATTAGTGAGAGGCCTAAAGATTTTAGAGAAGTCTTTAAAAATTGTCTATAGAAACCAACATGATCTAGAAAGCTTCTTATACCTTTAATATCTTTAGGACATGGCAGTTTCTCAATTGCATCAACCTTAGCTTTATCTAACTCAATACCTCTTTCGAAATTTTATGACCAAGAGTTATACCTTCATTTACCATGAAGTGGCACTTCTCCGAGTTCAAGACAAGATTAGTTTATTCACATCTATGCAAAACTAGATCAAGGATGCTCAAGCAATCATCAAAGGAACTTCCGTAAATGGTGAAATCATCCATAAATACATCAACAATCTTTTCACAAAAGTCAGAGAATATAGTAGTCATACATCTTTGAAAGGTAGCAGGTGCATTACATAAACCAAAAGGCATACATCTATAAGCATAGGTTCCAAAAGGGCAAGTAAAAATAGTTTTCTCTTGATCTTCTTGTGATACAGGTCTTTGAGAAAAACCAGAATAGCCATCAAGGAAGCAAAAGTGTGTGTGCATAGACAATCTTTCTAGCATTTGATCAATGAAGGGTAAAGGATAATGATCTTTTCTAGTAGCTTTGTTTAATTTTCTAAAATCAATGATCATCCTATAACCGATTACAATTCATTATGGGATAAGTTCACTTTTATCATTAGGAACAACGGTAATTTCCCCTTTCTTAGGAACGCAATGAACATGACTTACCTATCTACTACCAGCTATAGGATAGATTATACCTGCTTCCAGGAGCTTTAATATTTCAGTTCTTATCACATCCTTCATTTTAGGATTCAGACGATGTCGATGATCAACAACTAGTTTAGCATCAGGTTCCATATTAATCTTGTATTGATATAAAGTGGGATTGATGCCCTTAAGATCATCAACAGTATATCCAATTGCAACACAATGCTTTCTGAGAATTTTAAGTAATTTCTTTTCTTCGTGCTCTGAAAGGTTAGCATGATATATCCTCTTATCATGAAGATAAACATATTTCAAAGTTTCAGGAAGTTTCTTTATTTCAAACACCGGATCACTCTTAGGTGGGAGAGGATCTCCCAAAGTTTCAACAGGTAGGTTATGTTTAAGGATAGGTGCTTGTCTAAATAATATATCATCAATTTCATTTCTTTCATTCATATGCATATCATTCTCATGGTCTAGCAAATATTGTTCTAACGGATCAGTAGGAGGCACAACAATAGAAGCAAGACCAATAATTTCATCTTTACTAGATGGCTCGACAACTCGTGGTTGTCTATTAAGCTTAGAGAAAATTAAACTCATGAGATACACCACCAAAATTAACTTTAACCTTTCCTTTAGGACAATCAATTTCATCATTAACAGTATTCAAGAAAGGTCTACCAAATATAATGGGACAAAAATCATCTTATAGTGATCCAAGTACGAGAAATTAGTAGGGTATTTGATCTTACCACAAAAGACTTTAACATTTCTGACAATCCCAAGAGGTGAAATAGTATCTCTATTTGCAAGCTTAATAGTAACATCAATATCTTCTAACTCAGCGGGTGCAATATCATTCATGACTTCTTGATATAAAGAGAAAGGAATAGCACTAATACTAGCGCCCATAGCACATAGACCATGATAGCAATGTTCTCCTATTTTAACACAAACAACAGGGCATGCCAACAATAGGTTTGCTTTTATCCAATTTATCTCGTTCATCATTAACTGGTTTAGCAATCCTAGTGGCTTCTTTACAGCAATAAATAACATGCCCATCAATATCATCAGCTAAGAGATCTTTAACCATTGAAATATTTGGTTCCACTTTAATTTGTTCAGATGGTCTAGGAGGTTTAACATTACTCTTATGAATCATAGCTGCAGCTTTAGCATGTTCCTTTACCCTAACAAGGAAAGGACGCTTCTCAATATAAGCGGTAGGTACAACTAGATTAGCAGGATAGATGATACTTTCAGTTTTTTCTATAACAGGTTCATGATTTTCGTCAATAGGTGGATGAAATTTAAACCACTTCTCCTTAGGGAGATCAACATGAGTAGCAAAAGATTCACAGAAAGTAGCTACTATCTTAGAGTCAAGTCCATATTTTGCACTGAGCTTATGAAAAGTATCGGTATCTATAAAGACTTAACCCAATCATATTCAAGAGTTATACCTGACTCATTACCTTTGTCGATGTATCAATCTTCAAAGTTGTGTTTAATCCTCTCAAGTAGATCCCATTTGAATTCAATACTTTTCTTCATAAAAGAACCAACGGAGGAGGAATCAAGCATAGTTTGATCATTATAAGAAAGCCGAGAATCAAAGTTTTCAATAATCATTCCACTCGAGAGCTCATGATTGGCGCATGTGTGTAACATATATTTAAGCCTCCCCCAAGCTTGAGCGATACTTTCTCCTTCACGAGGCCAAAAAATTATATATATAATTCCGATCACGATGAACAAAATGCATAGGATAAAATTTCTGATGAAATTCCAGTTTCAACTAGTTCCAGTCCCATGCTCCAGGTCCATCCAATAGCATGTACCATAACAATGATTTTATCTCCAAAGATAAAGGGAAAAATTTCTTCTTGACTCCATCCTGCGTTATACCTACAAGCTTAAACAATTCACAACGTTCATCTATAAAGATTAGGTGCATATCAGGATGCACCGTTCCATCTCCTGCATAAGGATGAGCTCACATTTTTTCCAAAATATCAAAGAAGGGGTTTAAACCATTTGTATAGCAGCTGCCTACTCTAGTGGTGGTTCAAACCGATAAAGATCTTCATTGAATATGTAGGAGTCAATATGGGAATCCAGGTCCCGCTATTGATTATTGATCAGAGAAGTGTCTTGGTCATGACTGCATGTTCTCGAACCCATATGGTCACACACTTAATGTTCGGTAACGCTAGGGTAGTAATGGAATGTAGTAATAGCAAGACCGAATATTGTTCGAAGTCCCGGATAGGATCCGGGACATCACGAGGAGCTCTGGAATGGTCCGGGGGTAAAGATTTATATATGGAAAGTGTTTTTTAGGGTTCCGGAAAAGTTCGGGAATTTACCGGCAGTGTACCAGGAAGTTTCTATAAGGTTCCGGAGTGGGGCCCACATGGACGTGGGTAGTGGGGCAAGGCCCCACACCCCTGATCTAGGCACACCAAGATCCCCCCTAAAAGGAATACGATCATATCCCAACGGGATAAGATCAAGATCCCTAAAAAAGGGGGGACAACGATCGGTGGGGAACGAAAGGGTGGGAATTGCTTGCCCCCTTTGACCAATGACTCTAAAGGCTTGGGGAGCAAGTCTCCCAGCCCCCCATGCCTATATAAAGGGGGAGGCGCAGGGGCAACACCCTTCCACCCTTGGCCACCCCACCCTCTCCCTCCACCTCCTCGTTCCGTCAACGCTTGGCGAAGCCCTGTCGGCGTTCTGCTGCCACCACAGCCATGGCCCCGTCGTGCTGGTTCAGATCTCATCTACTGTATCAAGAAGGAGGAGACGTCACCGAGTCGTACATGTGCACATTTGGGGGGTGTCGCTCGTATGGTGCTTGGATCGGATTGGATCGTGACGCGAGTACGACTACGCCAACCATGATCCCTAGATAGTTAACGCTTTCGGTCTACAAGGGTATGTGGACACACTCCCCTCTCGTTGCTAACATCTCCATCGAATAGATCTTGGGTGTTTTGTAGGAATTTTTTTATTTTCCATGCAATGTTACCCAACCGGCAGGGCACTGTTGTCATCGGCCACCAGCCAAGTTGCACACTAGGGACTAGGGCCACCGTCGTGCATGGTTTCAAGGCCAAGAAGCACCCCTGCCTTCCTCCCCGGAGAACCCCCGCCACCAGGGCCACACGCTCGCCACCAGTCACCAAGCAAAGACCCATGGACAATGGAGAGAGAGGGTTGCACCACCACCACTGCGCCACCACCTCCATCAGCCAAGATGGCCAAGGCAGAGGCGGCCACCCGCAAGGCCAGATCATGTCGAGCCGCCACCGCATACAGCCTCGAAATGTGCTCCCTGCACGTCGCCCGTCATGATGCTATCGATCGCTCACTACTCCGGCGTGTTGTCGCGCCCGCCGTTGAGTGCAGCACCCCTGCCTGTCCGCCCCGACACACTTCAAGACCAATGCACGAGGGGATGAGATCCCCCCGTCGTCCTTGCCGCCCAGCCAGGTAGAGTCTAGTCGCGCCCTCTGGCAGCGGCAAGAGGGGAGGAGAAGAAGGAGGGGAGGCCCTACCGGCGGTGTCCAAGGTTTCCTCTCGGGCCCACATGGGGCGATGCGGGAGGGGGGGATTTTTTACCGCACCCCTCTACTCAATTTTATAAAGTTTGGCCAAATTTACCGGAACAATATAAACTTTCACAATAAAAAATATATATAATATAAATATATATGATTATTATTGATTTGCTATTGTGGATGTTAATAACTTTTTGTATAAATTTAGGTCAAATATTAAAAAGTTTGAGGCGAGACAAAGCTTTTCTTTTTTGGAAAGGAGTATATCGCCCGGCCTTTGCCTCAGTGCGATGCATACAACCATCTTCATTAATTTATTCGCCAGAGTTTAACAAAATAAATACAAAGACCGATCCAAAGCCACCTACGAGGCGAACAAAGTTGCTACACCTACAAGTATAAATATGTGTCTTGACCGCCTCATCGAACACCATTAATCTAGTGGCTTCAAGATGCCGCCCGCTTGACAAGCTGAGAGCACCAACCGGTCTAGGCGACCCACAACGTGCACCGCATGCTCACGCTATAGGATCCGTCGCCGTCATCTTTCGTCGTCCCATCTTCAGGAGGTATCCATGCATAGACCTTGCCAGGCCAATCTATCGTCAATGTCAACACGACGCCAGACAATGCCACCAGCCTGCGCGAGTCCATCAAACCGTGTCGAACGCTGAGACTCCGCTGCTCTTCGATGCGGTAGATGTAACACCGCTCCTCCTGTTGTCTCCTCTAGCCGAGAATGGCACCGAAGGCACCGTCATCGTCTGATCCGATAGACCTAGATCTTTTGTTTCCCCTGGAACATCCCGAGCGTGGTGATGTATAAGACGCCGCCATCGTCTGTCATGCTAGCAGTCGACGCGATTTTCACCAAAAGTCACGTCGCCCTAATCGCGCAGCTGGCTGGATCCGTGCGGAGCCTCACCAAAAAGACGTATGCTGCCACCGGCATGCCGGAAGAGAGCCTCCAGCCACCCCTTTCCGGTCCCTTCACGTGTTACCGGCCGGTCAAGACCACGCCGGGACGGATCTAGATGGAACACCAGATCCGTAGTCACCGCCGCCACCCATTTCCATGAAGAGCAGCACATCCCACCAGGCATGGAGCGCCGGCCACCACCACCACCCATCTCTAGCAGGCAGTCCACCCCGCCGGCCATGGAACGTCGGGCCCACCACACAGGATCAGGGGCGCCGCCCGGTCTGGTGCCTACGAAGCTCCGCAAGATGTGCCCCAGCCGCCTCACGGGAAGGTACCACTGCAATCCACCCACCCGGGTCCCTCAGGCGCCAAGCCCACCGCCTCCATGGCCCTCACTTGCGGCAACAGTGGCAGAAGAGCAGGGGATCGGGGACCGACAGTGCTAGGTTTCGGGCCCCTGGCGTCCCAGGGGAGGCGACGTGAGAAGTACGAGGGGGCAAGATCCTTCCACGAGACAAAGCTAAGAGCATCTCCACCCACGCCCCCAGGACGCCGACACCTTTTTAGGCTCGGTTTTAGGTTCGGGTGTCACTTTTTGCCGACAAACGGCCCAGCCATGCCCCCAGCACGTCAAAATAGCGCCGGCATACCCAGGCGAAACCCAGCGCGCTGGGGGGCTCTTGGGGGCGCCGGCGAAAGTTTCGGCGAATCGTGTCTCCCCATGTGTCCTTTTTCTTGGCTCACTTAATCATTTTTCACACAAATTTTTGGTTGGGGTTGGGTGTGGCTAGGAAGATGTCCTTTCCATGCACTCTTATTTTGGCCGGCTAAAGCATTTGGCCCTCCAAGACACCAACTTTTTTGGTTCGGTGGTGTTCTTGGGGCAGATGCTCTAATACATGAAGTAAATAAAAACGAAGGAAGTAGTTCACACCTGAGTTTTATTAATTTATGCACTTCCGTCGGCAAGGCTCGCACGGCGGGTCTTGAATTACGGCCAACTGCGAGCTCCATCCATCATGTCTGAGTCTGACACCATCGAAGAAAAAACAATGCACTCCAGGAGATATAAACCTCTGTCTACCTGACATTAATGCACACGAGAGCATTGAAAAGTTTGTGGTGCACAAAGAATTTTTTTTGTCAAGATATCTGAGGTTAATTAATGGTCGCATTCAATACTTGCAAGGAGAGTTTCCCATAAATATGTACCATTATAATAGTAATAAATAACTTGCAAGGAGTACCAACCAATGTGAAACGGTGCTACAACATCAAAATATTCCATTGTCACGACCTGGGTTGCCGCTCGACTTACCTGGGTCCTTTCTCAGCCCTAACCATACGTCCTATGCTAAGACCAATTTTTGGTGCAACTTGGAACTTGAGTAATGAGCCGTAGTATGCATGATGTTACAACTAGACGATATTTTCTTTTTAAAGAGAGATATTTAGTTGCACGCAAAATAAAAAAATTCAGGCTTCAAGGATTTTTCGTTCTCAAGCTCCAATTGGACGAAATATTTCTCAAAACAAACAAAAAAGAAGAAAAAAAAAGAAATCAAAATCAAATTAGTTACTAAGAAATCCGAAAAATCACCCGTATGTGTATTAAGATTATTATTTTGGTGAGAACTATGAAACTTTGTAATACTATGAATCTAAATGTTTTATTATATATCTACTTGTAGAAAAAGGTTTACTATTTTTTGACCACATGACATATGTGGTAAGCAACCTAAATTATTCAAAAAGGTTTACTATGTTTTGAACGTTTAAAAAAAATGTGATTTCGATATTTTACAAAAAGAGACCGAGGCCATTTTACAATATTAGACTATTCTCATATAAATAATCATATTATCCTTCTTGCAAAAAAACAAATCATATTATCCTTGCGCAACTAATGTACAGATATAACTATTTATTTTTATGATAATTTATTTACTCAAATCCAATTGCATTCCTACGTATACCATAGACAGATGAATACATGGGTTGCGTCAATTAATTCGGATGGGAGGGAGTAGAATTTCGTGAGGCCCCTGCAAACAAACGGAGTTTTCTAAAATTTAAACGCGAAGGAAACAAGTAGGCTGTGCAAAGTTGTCGGGTGTCACCATTTGGCAGTTGGGAGTCAGAGTGAGATGGTGCCCGTATTTAACTGGGTGGAGCAACTTGGTCATAAACGTGGGTCACGTCGGCACAGCTCGGCCGCATGCATCACACTCCAACGTTTGACGGACAGTCTTAATTAAATCGCAGCAAGCTAGCCAGCCAACCCCGAGCAAAGCTGAGCTAGCTCCGCTCCATGCATGCATGCACATAGACACCCTCCACTCGCTCGGCCGGGGAAGACGAAACAAAATAAAATGAGCAATGCTATTTCTACGTAGTAAAGTTTTTACAGAATCTTTACGTATTCAGTCTAATGAGAGTCAGCTAAATTGCTGGGGTAGTTACAATTAGAAATAAACTATTATGTAGATTTTTCGCAGTAGGATTTTCAAGTAGGAATAGCATTTTTGAAATAAAATAAGACGTCAAGTTTATACTCCCTTCGTCCGGATTTATTAGGCCTCCTCTTATTTTGAGCTAAAGTTTGACCTAAAAATTTAACTAACAAAATGTAAACTACATGTCACTAAAATTATATTGTTGAAGAACCCTTTGAAACCCGAATCCAACAGTATAATGTTTCATAGCATATATTTTATATTTTAGTAGTCCATAGATGTTCAAAGTCTGGCCCAAAATACGAAGGGGTCCAATAACCCGGACGGAGGTAGTAGTTATCAAACACGTCAAATCCGCATCAGCTTATATTTTTTTTCAGGATTTGTTGTGCTTGCTAATTACAGTTATCATCCTCACGTCCATATAAATTGTCATAAAAACATTCGAACCGCAATAACATTACTGCAATAAAAACACCCAATCGCAAGCAAAGCCATGCATCAATGCATGCATGTGCATCTGACACCCTAGGGTCGGATGGAAAAATATAATTTGGATAGCTATCCACCTGATAATATGGATAGAATAGTCAAAGGTCTGGGACAAGTATCAACCAAATTTATGGTGTTTTGATTTACAACGTCACGCTCACGCACGGTCTGGACTTACATGATAATATTGTATACATAACCATTTGTGAATGTGCAAAAATCAGGAGAGCAAGTTACGTAACTTATGTTGTAGCCTGAGCAGTGATTCTTGCACGGTTTCGTAAGCGGTCATGTTTATAAGTTTTTAAAATTACATGAGCATACAAATGCATCCACCCTGGTTTGTGCATTTTTCTTTAGAAAAAAGAACATACTGCCAGCAATAGAGATATGAACTTTTCCGCTTACTGCTGGCTCTATATATACGAGACCATCGGTGTTCGGTGTTGGCCACGCACGGTGCACGGAAATCTAAGGCCATGTCGTCGTCCAGGAGCAGCTCACCGGCGATGCAACGGAGGCTTATGCCGCTGGCGCTGGCTCTGCTCCTCTCCTGCGGCGTCCACGGGCAGGTGGTGCCGGCGGTGATCTCGTTCGGCGACTCCACCATCGACGTCGGCAACAACAACTACCTTCCCGGCGCCGTCTTCAAGGCCAACTACGCGCCGTACGGGGAGAACTTCCGGCGCCACAGGGCCACCGGCAGGTTCTCCGACGGCAAGATCGTCACCGACATCACCGGTACCATACCATGTCGTTACATGCAGAGTCATGCATATGTATCCTGCAACTGACACTCCGAGCTAGTATGAACTTGTAGTTATACTCGGTGTGTGACGTGTTTGGACGTGGTTTCTGCAGCTGAAACACTCGGCTTCGAGGGCTACGCGCCGCCGTACCTGAGCCCGCTGGCGTCGGGGAAGAACCTCCTCACCGGCGCCAACTTCGGCTCCGCCGCGTCGAGTTACTCGGACGACACGGCGAACATGTATGTAAGTACAACGGCTACGTCTTCAAAAGCAGCTTGTTTTGGACTACACGAGATGCATGGAGACACATGTAAAAGGACATTTTGTAACGGGAATGACTATTTATCAGCCATGATTATTCATGTGTAGGATGCAATCACGCTGACGCAGCAGCTCAAGTACTACAAGGAGTACAGGTCCAAGCTGGCGGCGGTGGCCGGGCGGCGGCAGGCCCGCACCATCCTCACCGAGGCGCTGTACGTCGTCAGCACCGGCACCGGCGACTTCATCCAGAACTACTACCACAACGCCTCCCTGTCGGCCCGCTACGACGTCGACCGCTACTGCGACCTCCTCGTCGGCATCTTCTCCGGCTTCGCCGACGTCAGTACACCGACATCACCTCACCTGCTCATCATCATATGTACGTACCTTTTACGTGACCTTGCTGGGGCTGTGGATATATTGCAGGAGCTGTACAGGCTGGGGGCGCGGCGGATCGGCGTGACGACGATGCCACCGCTGGGGTGCCTGCCGGCGACGATCAGGCTGTACGGCAAGGGCCGCAGCGGGTGCCTGCCGAGGCTCAACCGCGACGCCGAGACCTTCAACCGGAAGCTGAACGCCACCGTGGGGGCGCTGGTGAGACGGCACGCGGGCCTCAAGGTGGCCGTCTTCGACGTCTACACGCCGCTCCGGGACCTCTCCGAGAGGCCCGCGGCGCAGGGCTTCGCGGAGGCGAGGAGGACGTGCTGCCGGACGGGGAAGGCCGGGACGAGGGTGTACCTCTGCGACCCGGCGACGGCATCCGGGATGTGCCGGAACGCCAGCAGCTACGTGTACTTCGACGGCGTGCACCCGTCGGAGGCGGCCAACCTGGTCGTCGCCGAGTCTCTGGTGTCGGCGGGCATCGAGCTGCTCACCTAGTAAGCGTGAGGCGACGAGGGCGCGCACGTACGAACCTATCTACTAGACTACTACCAGCTAGTAGTACACATGTGTGTTTTCATGAGTGTAGCAAATGCTTCTACTAGTAGTATGCATGTGTTCCTACAAAGTGTGAGCGCTTGTTCCTATCTATGTAATTTCTCCAAAAGCATAAATTGTGACAGACTGTTTGTTCAGTTTTACACCCAAGTGAAGCTCGCTTCCAACTATATATAGAGCTTTCAAATTGTGTAGCTCGATCTTCCTTCTATATATATAAAAAAAAATCGTTTAGGTTCTTGCATGATTGTCTTATGCTTTTTTTTAAACAGGTATTGTGGGATTTTGGTTTATTTGATGCCAAAGAGTAACAACACAATGAAAGCATATACTACTATATCAAGTAAAACTCAACATGTCCTTGTGGGAAGTTTATGATTCAAAAGCAAAGAGGGCATTTTTATACGCTTGCCATTTTGTCAAACTCACGAGGAGATTATGTCTAGTTCTACCATGGCTCGTGAGGCTATCGTCGTCCCAAGCAAGGGCAGCGTAACCAAAAGGCAAGAAAAAAGGTAGACTGACCCTGGCAGAAGTACTATCTATGTCGATATAAAGTTTCAACTCATCTCCTACGCCCAGAATCAAAAGGCCAAGTTTAGCAAATAACCCATAATCCGAAACCCAAAGTACTCTCTTTTTTCAAAACCCTGACAGGAGCACTGCCTATCCGATTAGGAGTGAAAAAATAAGTTTGGTCAAGAGGTATATGTACACTAGGGTTTTGCCTACAAAAAAAAACAAGCTCAACTAGCCAATAAAAGTACTAGTATTAATTAATGGCAGAATTTCAATATTATACTACTCCTAGCTGGATTTTTGTTCCCTGTTTCCAACATGTGAATCAAATCGGGACTGAATCTTCAAGATTCATATATGTTGTGCCAATCCACATGACCTTTTTGAAACATTTTAGCTGTGGCACCATGACTTGGGGTGAAAAACCACAAAACTGGCCCTTTGACCAAAGTTCAGCACAAAATGAACCCGTTTTCAAAATATTTCATAAAATGGCCCTTCCTGCATGACGCCCGCACCCGGGGCGCCATGGTAGACATCACGACGCCTTGGTCAAGGGCGCCATGTTGGTCGTCGCTCACTTGCCACGTCGGCAGGGGCCGGGTACATGGCGCCCCATCCCAGGGCGCCATGCTCATGAACATGACGCCACAGCCCAGGGCGCCATACAGCTACAGCATGACGCCCCAGACCAGGGCGCCATCCAGCATGACGCCCCAGACCAGGGCGCCATGCCCCTTGAACCATCAAAACGGGCAGACCCCTCCATTTCCCCCCAAATCCTCTGTTTTCCCCCCTGTCTCCACCCCGGCCGCCCCACTCATGCCCCTCCCTAATGCCCACTAAATTTGGCGGATCGGAGCTCCAAATCACTGATTTATCCTCCCCCTTCGACCCCTCAAGGTATTCCCCCTCATTCCTCCTCTTTTTGTTGGTTGAATTCTCCGCATTGTGTCGATTTGGGGAAACCCTAGGTCATCCAATTTTGCAATTTTCGTTGATGCATTTTTGGTGTTTATGATTGTAGATGGCAAGGATCGTGAATGTGCATCATGTGGACTTAGTCTCCTTTGAGAAGGGAGACGCGGAGTATGGTGACCCGAAGAAGAAGCCGGTAGTGATGGTGTTTCCCACAAGTCCTAGCCTTGAGGAGGTTGTGGTTGAGCTTCGAAGAAGGTTGAATTGGATGGAAGAAAGCGATGGAGTAGACTTAATCGGAAGGTATAATGTTGGGTATGGGCAACATATTCGTTGGAAGATAATGCCTCTTGACTCCGAGTTTCATTGGGAAGCATATAAGGAGAGTGTGTTGGCCTCACAAGATAAATCATTTGAGTTATTTGCCACAAAGGTTGTTGGTGCTCGGTTGCACATTGATTTGAATCGGTGTGCATCTTCATGTGATGTTAGAAGCCCGGTTCGAGATTCAACACATGTCAATCCGGATGTGCATGACACAACAATGAGCCAACCTCCAATGACCCAACCTTTGAGCCCCGTCGGGAATGACCAACTTGATCATCAAGACTTGCACATGGATGGTGATGAGTTTGAGGGTGATGAATCGGAGTGTTATCTTCGTGACCATTATGTTGGCGATGTGGAGGCAAATTGCATGGAAGAGGACATGGACCATGACATTCCATACAATAGGTCCTATGCGGGGGACTCGGAGGACGAAGGCCCGGATGAAGAAATAGATGAGGATGGTTTGACGGCTAAAGAAGCCAATGCTTTCAAGAAGGTAATAGGCCGGGATCACAAGACATCATTGTTCCGTGATCTAAGCCTAGCCGATAAGGCGATTGTTGATGGTGGCAGAAGTAAAATTCTTGCACCAAGGTTAACTTCAAAGCGAGATACCGCGGCAAGTGTGTATGGTGTTAGTGAAGGAACAATCTTTGAAAGCTTGGTAGAACTTCAAATATGGGTCAAGGACTACGCGGTTAAGTTTCATCGACCATTCTTTGTGGACAAGTCAAACTCCAAATTGCGTTATGTGGTCAAATGTGAGGAACACAAGAAGCATTGCCCTTGGGTTATCCGTGCAAGATGTGTCAAAGGCGGGCCGCAATGGAAGATTACAAGTTCCGTGTTTCACCACCGATGTAGTGGCAAGGATATTGATGATGATGATAATGTAAAGGATGATCACCGTCAATTGACCTCCAAATTCATTGCATATAGATTTGCACCCTCCATAAAGATACTCCCGACATATCCCATTAGGGCGTTGATGGAGATGGTGAAGGAGGTCTTTGGGTACACGGTGAAGTACGGGAAGGCATGGAAGGCCAAGCAAGCTGCCTTTGAGATATTGTATGGTGGTTGGGAAGAATCATACAACCGCCTCGCGATGGTGTTGAAAGCGATGGCGGCGGAAAATCCGGGCATGTACTATGTGGTGGAGCCAGATGGCGTGAGAACAAGGTTATACAACGATGCAACCGTTCGAATATTTGGACATGCATTCTGGACTTTTGAGCCATGCATTAGGGCCTTCAAGCATTGTCCGCATCATCCGGGCACACCCCAAAGTTGTCAGCAATCCAGTGATAAGTTGCACCGGCGGACTTCCCTCGCACCCCCGGCTCCCTCCCGATGAGGCCAACCATAATGTCACGCCATCCCTCAGAATCTGTGCTAAAACAAATAGGCTCTCCTTTGATGGGAAGTCCAGTGATCAAAGAAACATCCTGCAAAGTGACCGTCATCTCCCCAGCAAAGAAGTGGAAAGTATGTGTCTCAGGGCGCCATCGGTCAACGAGTGCCGTGATCGCACAAGGGTTCATCTTCGGCATCGAACGAGACACAAGTGAAATGAAAGGGAGAAGCCCAGTCTTCCGGATATACTCCGTGTATCGCTCATCATACTTCATCTTGTCATGAACCGAACCGGACCTCAGGTGAAGCTGATCAAAAACCCTTCCTTCATCTGCCATGAACCGCCCACTGTGCCACTGATCGTACGATGGATGGATAAGAGAAGCCATCCTACAAAATTACAATGTATATCGTAAGCCTCCTTGTCATTTGTAAATATCCGGAGTAGTGGAAATACATACATACATACATACATACATGTGCAAATTTTCTACACTAATTCTTCCATACACCATATATGTGCATACAAATTTCTACACTATCATACATATCCTAACTAAATTCATAACACTTTCATAAAAAGCCTAAATCATACATATCCTAAGCCATACATATCCTAAATCACCCTAATCCCTAACACTATCACACAAAAATCCAATGATAATACCAAAAAAGGATGAACTAGGGTTTCACCCAAATCAATCAAATGCGGAGATTTCAACCGATAGAAAGAGGGGAAAGGGGGAGAATACCTTGGGGATTCAAAGGAGAACAGGATCCACCAATCTTCGGCTCAGATCCACAAGATTTGAGTGGGGAGAGGGAGGGGCGAAATGAGGGGCGCCATGGGTGGGGAAAGAAACAGAGAGGAGGAAGAAGGATAGGGCGCTCGGGCTGGCTGGCACTGGCCATATGCGAAGGGGTATGGCGCCCCAGGCCGGGGCGTCGTGCTACCGACCATGGCGCCCTGGGCCGGGGCGTCATACGTCGAAGACCAGGCCGACGTGGCAGTCAGCGGTGGCGATTATGGCGCCTTTGACCGGGGCGTTATGTAGTTTAGCATGGCGCCCCGGGTGCGGGCGTCATGCAGGAAGGGCCATTTTGTGAAATATTTTGAAAATGGGTTCATTTTGTGCTGAACTTTGTCCAAAGGGCCAGTTTTGTGGTTTTTCACTGACTTGGGAACACGGAAGCAAATCGAGCCATAATAAGATCACTAATAGATATCTTCTCAACTGACACTGAAAGGGAATTATAGCTACAAACCATATGCTTCCCAACTGCCAGAGGGAAAGACACGATGTTGCACAATAAAATATTTTCTAGAATTTACACCACAAACTCACAAGTCATGTCTTGTTGTACTTCTCTTGATCGTCTATATATGGCTCAAGACACAAAATTAGGGTTTCTGCTCACATGACTAATTGACAATTATACTAATGTGTTATCCAACAATTGCAATGCATTGCTAATTAGGCTTAGGAACTTGATGCTTTGAGCCTACCCTTCATTTCCGTGCTAGATTCGCCACTAATCGCTAGTAAGGGGCACCAACAATGAGGTCTCACCTCTCTTGCTCTGGCTCATCGGTCTCCTTGTTCTCATCCACTAACTGCTTAATATATAGTTCACTCTCATACAACTATGCGCCGGTGCATGAGCCGTACCCATCCAGCTTGTTGCATCGCGATGCCTATGCAGGTAGGTTCCCAGGCGACTTCAATGGTGCTATTGTGTGTTAACGATACCCGAACATGCAAGGCCATACCGTTGATTGCGGCAGTAAAACTCACTAGATGAATGAACTTGAAGTACGACATGTGAATCTTGTGCTTCATAGATTTAACATGCACTCCATAATTTATTCATACTTGATGTGTGAAATTTATATGTATTTTCCACAAATGATTCCACAGAATAATAAATGTATTAGGTTTTAGCAATTGTCTCGTAGTACCATTATTAGGTTTTAGCAAGATATGTAATTTCTACTGCAAGATCATAACTAACAGAACAACCCTTAATCTAATTTGATGCATCTATCCTACTATACATTAAAACTGAAGGTCATATATTTACACAAGTCAGAACCATGCGTTCCAGTGGTTCCACATACGGCTGACTTAATTGATGATTTATGGCCCACTCACTGCTTAATCGTATAGTTCCCTTGCTTAATTGCCACCCGTCCAGCTTGTTGCACCGCTATGCAGGTAGGCTCCAGGGCGTCTTCAGTGGTGCTATTGTGTGTTGATACCCTAATTACCTGCCCGCAAAGCTGTACCACACTAACTGACTAAAAACAAGATGAACTTGGAGTAGAATTTATCAGATCGGCTACACAAAAGCATGACATTTTGGACGTACTTTTGGTAAAAGAAATCTACACTTTGTCAATAACTTTTCAAAAATACTTCGATCAAACGTGCGGTAATTTATGTTTGTTTTTATCAGTACATCCATAAAGTTAAAAAACAATTTCATTAGGTTTGAGAAATTGTTTGCAATATAAACAGATGTGCTAGATGTCAGTGTCTTTTTCTTAAGACCACCCAACGTAAGTACTACATGTTTGAATGGCCGTCTTCGATGTGTCGACGTCCCTAATTAATACAGGGTGAACCTTAACCATGGGATACACGGTACAGTTAACGGTTCCTAGTCTTCCGGACATGATCGATGTGATGCAGCAGTCGTCCACATATGAACGGTTACAAGTGGCACCGGTCGCTGCTTACATTAATGTGCAACTTGTGCAGCCAGGCACTCCTGCACAAACATATTTGGCACTGAGGTTGCAGATGCAGTTTTCCTAACAAGCAAAAGCAAGCAGCCAGTATAATTGCGAATGGCATTTCGGCCACATAATATGTGCAACTTGGTCAGAAGAGGCTACTATTGTAAAATTGATATATAACCAAGTGATGACTAACAATAAAGGATCACGTAACGGAAAAGCAGATCAGCTAGAGCTTTCGAAGTATCAAGTACGAGCTACATAATAACCCCAGTTGTGCGTGAGAAAGCGACAGATAAAATAGCAGCTAGATCTTAAACTGAGCAAAGCCGCCAAAGTTAATGACTGCACTTTCCAAGAAATGTAGAGTAGAGGAGGGTGCAAACTTTGAAATTTTGTACTCTCTCTGCATACATGTATAAAAATATTTCAGAAAAACTATGCCCTACAAAATAAACATATTATTCTATTTGTGTCCATCATATCCAGATACCTTGATAATATAATCAGGAGGTAAGCATTGTCATTCATAAGTTTTCCTACTTTACATCTGTAACAAGAGAAGCGTACTAAAAAGTTTGTCATTGTGGTCACAAGCTCTACTAAATAGGCAGTGCAAGCATATCAATGTCTTAGTTGACCATATCCAATTGCCGAGTAACAAAGTTGAAATATATAATTAAGAGGAAGCAGCATCTCAAGAAAACTAAATGCAGAAATAAATTACCTGGAACTGATGTATGGAGGGGACAAATAGCACTAACAAACCAAATCAAACTGTGATTCCATTTTTTGGGTCTGATATAATAGATGAAGTTTCCTTCTTCTCGGTGGTCTGCAATCTGCACAGCAAAGAAAATGATAAAGTATACCTACGAGGTTACAAATTGCTTTATAGGACCATAAAAAAGGCAGGCGAAAAGATAAGAGTAAAATAGGAATGTATATTGGGGTCATTTCTATTACAAAAGCAGTTTGATCACCCAAGAAGCTCAAAGCTGCAATAATGCGACACCAAATGTTTGCACTGGAACTGGTAAAGTGAAGTAGTTAGTGCACATCAAGAATAGTTGGCTCAGTAACAGCAGTGCAGCAGCAAGAGAAGCAGAGAGATGCAGAGTAACATGTGCATGTCGTGTAAAATATACATCAGTGGCTCAGTGTAGATAGAAATATCAAATATCTCCTGCAGACGGGTAGGAAGCTGACAGTAACTAATGATAGCTTAACTATAAACTGGTGACTAGAACCATTTGATTTCTATAATTCAAACACAAGAATCTATATTTAGCCATGACAGAAGAAATGAACTGGAAACATCCAGAATAGAGCCGATAGCTAAATTTGCACATGAATGCCGTATTACTACTCTGCCTGGCCGAATTTATGTTTCTCAGATGCTACTTTACACTATCAAGACCTGACAGATGTTACTTTACAATATCTAAACCTGACAGATGCTACTTTACAACATTATCTACACGGGTTGAACTGGTCAGAATTGCTTCTACAGTTGCACTGCTTGAATAGCTAGGACTTGTGGTACTGAATTCTGATAAGACTGACCAAGAGCTGAATGGATATGTTTTAACTCAACAGTTCACGTCCAGCAGTATAGTCACCAAAACGAGGGCAGGAACCCATCAGGACAAATACAGTTACATAAAATCCCTGGTCACTGCTTTAAAGGAAGCAGAATTTTTGTGTTCAATTGAAGGATAACGTCTTTGAATGCCTCACATCCATCAAAACTCTGTCCTTCATTAATCCAGTTTAACAATCTGTCGCGAAGATCGATTACAAAATCTTTATCATGACCCGCCTCATTCAGCAATAAATCTACACACTTCAGTAGGTATGGGCCCGTCTTGGTTCTGAGTTGACTGACAAAATGACGACATGTATCTTCACATTCAAAGGTCACCGCAGACATATCGTCAATAATGTCAAGCCAGCCAAAGATGAGACATGCACCACTTAAATCCCATCTTTCAGTAAAACCTCCATGTCTAGGTGAAAAACCACCATTACCAACATGACCTTTCGTTTTTGTCTGCACTTCCTTTGACTCCAGAACCAGACCAGTGCTTGTGTAGTGCAGAAGCACGTTACAGTCTTGCTCACTAATACAAGCAGATGACACAAGCAACACCCCTAAAGGAACCAGTAAATGCAGAAAATTAGGGCATGAGAGAGGGACGTCTAATTGTTCTGCACCTTGAACTTGACTTACAGCAGTTATGCGACAAAACTTCAGACAGCGATCATCAAAATCTTTAATAAGGGAACTGACAGGGTTGGTTGACACATAAAGTTTCTCTGTATCCCCAACTATGGGTACTCGCAGTCTCCTCCTGTGATTTACTGCACTGGTATGGTATGGATAACTTGGGCTTCTTTTGTTGTTCCTGGCCCAAGAATGTGATAACTCCACCATATTGTTAGCTAGCATCTGGCATTCATCTACATTAGAAGGGCATAACACCCATGAAAGGTAAAATGCTGCCCTCTGAGCAAGACTGGTATCGCTTATTGATTCAGCAGTTTTCTCCTCAGATAATACTTCTGATAAATAACCTTGTGAACCTTCCTGGTGAAATAGTAGAGCAGTGGCAAAACTGAACCAGGTAGGGAAGTTCGTAATTGTCAACCTGCAGCACCACAGAGAAGGAGCAATTAGCTTTGAGTTGAACAGCATGCTAGATATCTGGATGTTATTGTTTGCATGTTAATAAGCATACCAAGCAGAACTGTATTTGAATTTGACCAATCCCTTTGATGGGTGTTTCTTGACAAAGTGTGACCCTTTTGATGGTTGTGATTGTATGTTTTTCCATGAAGAGTTGTTGCTGCTTGTTTGATCCAAGAAAACCGTAGCTTCTATGTAAGAAACAAGATCCAAAAATCGTCTACATGATATGGGTCCAGTTAATATGGCGAGTAAATCCCTTTGTTGCCTTGGGAAATAAGCATGTGTACAGGGGAATTTCTGTCCCAGTTCCATGGATATTCCCCATCCCATAGGCTCGAGAAGAATATCTAATACTGATGATACCACTGCTGTGCAAAGTCCTAGCACAGAACCCATACCCCTGCAAACAGAAATGATATACACAAATAAGGAAAAATTGTGAAAGATATCTCCACAAACAACAAACCCAGAATGCGTAATGCATTCAGACGACATGCAGAACCGTGTGGATCCATAATAGTGATGTGGGTATACCATTTAGAACAGCAAAGAATGCTACAGAAGATTAAACAATTAACTCTCTGGTTAATAAAGTTTCCATTTACAGAAGATTAAATAACTAACAGATGATGAATTTTAAAATGATACAAAACATGAATCTGTTAATTCAGTCTCGAGGTAGTTTAAATCCAAGCTTTGAAGAGTTCACTTGGCCATGCACATTACCCTATTTTCTAATACTGAACTTCAACTTTGCTAGTTGCAGGCTCAAGACATAACACCTTCAATTGTACTGTGCGCCAAGTTTAATTGCAAGTTTGAAAATGAAAATGCTTCGAGATGCCAACTGACACAAACACAGCAAACTCAGAGTCACAAACAAAAAACAGGGAAGCTAGTACAAGTATTATGAGCTGTGAACTTACGTCGCACGAAACCATATATGGAATAATGACCGCATCTCCAAGAACGCTGGTGGGGAGCAAACTAAGCATGTTACAATCACACGCCATGCTACCCGATCATGTAATTCTTTTCTCAGACAAAGCAAAGGCCTTGTAATTGCTTCCCGTAGCATCTCTGAAAGATCATGTTTCAGAATTGATGGGTCGTAATGCCACAAAAGGGCCCTGCCACACACAAACGAAAAATGCAAAACAAAATAAGTAAAATATGTAAAAGAATGGCAGGATTTTTCTCCTTCTCAAATCAGGCAACAGGATAAATGATCACCTAATGTAAGCACAGATAAGGTAAAAAAGTGCCAATAACTCAACATTGTACTACTCCAAAACAGTACAGTTTTGTTGATAAGAGAGGGTTAAGAACTTAAGATTGGTGTAGATTTCTGGGCATATATTGCCATATTATTCTATATCATGTTCGCAGCCAAAACATTACTAGCAGACGGCTCAACGTAGACGAATATTGCACAACATCCTTAAATCTAATGCTAATAGCCTAGTACTATGTTGGTCCATGTATGACTGTCCCAAGCATACCTCGGCGGGATTGAGCCATCACTGGGAATCACTTGGTAAGATGGATGAGTTGTTACATCCAGAGAAATGGTACCCATCTCGCAACTGTTCTCTCCGTCTTCTCTGTAATATGGAAGAGGAAAGAGACACTGGCAACGAGGGGATAACAGAGCTGTTTTCACAGCAGCATGCAACAGATCATAGGAATGCCCCGCGACTGCACAAAAGAAAGTCACAATACATGAACATCAACAAAAACAAGTAGTCCCTCCGTTCACAAATATAAGATGTTTTGGGTATTTCAACATGGACTACATACAAACTGAAACGAGTCAACAAACACACCATAACATGTCTATATACAACCGATTCAGAAAAAAGTTAGAGCATCTTGTATTTGTGAATGGAGGAGTAACATATTGTTAACCTGCCTACAGCCTGAGGATGTGAGGGGGCAAACACAAAATGTCATGAAGTGAGCACTGAATTGCAAGCCGCCAAGATCTGAATAACTAATAATACCGCAGCCTACTAAAGTTGGATTGAAAGTGGCAGCATTGCAATCAACTGCATGCTATTCGGGGAGAACAAAGGAAGGGGGGAGATCTCACCATCACGCCCCCCCAATTTCTCGACGAGGGCGGCGCAGGAGCGGACCAGCTCGCGGCAGTCCCGGGGCGAGGCTGAGGTCCCGACGCAGAGCATCTCGGCGCGGTCGTCGGTCCGGGCCACCCGGCACGAGGCCGAGTCGGAGAGCGCGGAGACGGCGGTGCGGACGAGGCAGTTCAGGCGAGCCTTATCCACCTGCAATGCAAACGCGCGCACTCAGCACCAACCAAGGCTCGCATGGAGGGTCGGGAACTGCAGCGGTCGAAGACGGAGGGAGGTTGGGTGGGGGATTGTTCACCTCCTGCGGGTCGAAGCACATGAGGGAGAGCGCGGCGTCGAGGACCCTGGTTCCGGAGGAGGCGGAGGCGGAGGCGGCGGCGCTGGGGTTGAGGGCCGCCGCGAGGGAGGAGACGTTGGCGGAGAGCGAGTCGCCGGCCGCAGAGGAGGGGCCCGCGCCGCCGGGAGGTCTGGCGAGGCGGGAAGCTACCTCGGCGAGCAGGTGGGTGAGGTCGTCTAGGGGAGGAGGCGCCATTTTCAGGGGGCGGGGCGGGAATGGGGGATTTGGGGCTGCTGCGACGGCGACGGCGTGCGAGGAGGCAAGAAGCCGGAGTCAGGGAAGAGCGAACGGCCCAGGTGGGCTTTTGTGCTTCAGTTCAGCTGGAAATGGGCTTGGATTCGAAAATCTGCATGTCCTTATTTTTATGGCCAGTGCTACAAATCAACCGGCTGATGCCAGGAAGATTTAAGTCGCCTTGCTGGCCGTTTGATCGGCCCCACTACACCGTCGGATCCCTCCTCCCAGCCGGTTTGAATGGTCAACGCCACAAGATCTCCTTTCCCGCATCGCACAAACACCCCCTTTCTCTCCTTCGTTCTTGGAGCACCCGCAGCCGCCGGCGAGCGCTGCATCTGAGCCCAGGTAGCCGCCGCCGACGCTTCAATGCAGCGACAACATTGGTGTGGCGGCGCTCCATCGCAGCATCCGACGCCGCCGGCGATGCTCCATTGAGACACATGTCGTTCCGATGATGCTTCAGTGCAACCCCGGCGGCCACCGACGGAGCTCCATTGCAGCATTGGACTGCTCTCGGCGGAGCTTCACAGCAACACTGGCGGACCCCCGGCGAAGGTCCACCGGCGGCGACGGTTCATTGCAACCCCGTTGGAGCATCAACGATCCGGCGGTGCTTCATTGCATCTCTAGTGGTCCCCGCGATGCCCCACTGCAGCTATGTGGCCTGGCGGAGCTTCATGGCAGAAAAACGTCGCTGCAAAGCATCACAGATGCCGCCGGTCGTAAGCACTACGTTGCAACGCCGGGGGCCGCCACCGGTGAGTTCCATGGGTCGCGATGCCGCTTTGCTGCACTGCAGCTCCGCCGCCGTGCGCGAGATCCACGGGGACGCAGCTCCCCTGGCTTTGCAGCGCCGGTGTCCCGGAGAGAAGCAACCGTGATGTCCTTCCATTGCAGCACCGCCGTCGGCGAGCTCCACGGGTCGATGCTGCTTGTGCTGCACTGCATCTCCGCCGTCGAGGCGAGATCCACGAGGACACAGCTCCTCCAGCTTTGCAGCGCCGGTGCCCCGGGTGAGAACCAACTGTGATTCCCTCCCTCATAGCGCCGGTGGCCTCGAAGGGTTCAACCATGTTGTGCCCAATGTAGCACCGGTGGCCGGCAGATGGGTGGCTGTTGCTCCTTCGGTGGAGGAATGGGAATAGGGAGAGAGCACGAGGAAAAAGTGGCTGTGGAGAAGATAAGGTGGAGAGAGAAAAGAGATGCGTCTAGTAGAGGCCACGTGGCGGAAGCAGGAGGAGGCTTACGTTTGGCTGTTTTCATCCGACTTAAATTAAACGTTTTCCTATTTTTATTGATGTACTACGATACAATCACGTATGCTCACCTACACTCACACGCACCCCTATGAATTGCCTCGGAAAAAAAACGCATCCTTATAAATGCACGCGCGCACACACCCTATCCATATGAGCACCTCATAGATATTGAGCCCACACAATATCTTGAGATTGGACTTGAACCCCAGTTGGCTGGTTTCGCCACATGGATTCTTAACCATCTAAGCTATGACGCTCGGTCATGACCTATTCTTCACCCCTCATCTGTGGCTCTCCCGCATGCACTCCATGTTGGCAAGAACATAGAGCTGGGAGACTTGTTGTCGTCGCCTTGTCAGGAGGACTCGGGCCTCCGGAGTCCATCTCAACCACCAGGACATTCCAGGCGTCAGTCAAAGGGAACCGTTGCTGCATCGCACTGAGCTCGTCTACTCAATTCCGTTCCGCACCTCCTCGTGCCCCCTCCACAAACCCTACTCACTACATTACCAGGACCTCCCCGAGCCCAGGCCAAGGGCACACCGACTTCCTCGACCGGGAATCCATCTGCACCGTCGTGTCCTACGCCAACTAAAGAAGGTACTTGTCATGTTGTAACCTGCTCATCCTCTTGAACCCTATGACTGGGCTTCTTTAGAAAAAAAATTGATCTATTCATCAGCTATCAAGGTAGTACAAAGAACACCAGAGTAAAAATTACATCCAGGTCCGTAGACCCCCTAGCGACAAGTACAAGCACTGGAGCAAGCCGAAGGCGTGCAACTATCATCGCCCCTCCCTCACCGGAGTCGGGCAAACCTTGTTGTAGTAGACATAGACAATCAGAAAGTCATCGTACTAAGGCCCTACAAGACCAACACATCAGAATAACAACTGCCGCCGAATGAAGAGAAGCGTAAATCGGAAGGATCCAACCTGTAGACACATAGACACTAACACATACGAACGAAGACAGGATCCACGTGGATCCACCGAAGACGAATTCCGACCAAATCCCGCGAGATCCGTCAGAGACAAACCTCCACACACCCTCCAACGACGCTAGAAGCACTGCCATGACGAGGGGTGGGCAAGGAGAACCTTATTTCATCTTTCGTCACCACCTCATCTCCCTGACCAGGACGCAAACCCTAACAAAAGTAAAAAAAAACATAAAAAATGGAGCCCCCTCCCATCGCTGTGAGCAAGGGCCGGGATCCATCGTGCCTCCCTGGCCCTAAGGCCACAAAGACAAGGCAGATCGACGGTGCCGCCAACGAGAGGCACAGGAAACCCTAGTCGTTGGGTGTCTTCCTTACAAGCGAAGGGGTACATTGGCTGGATTTACCGTATGACTGGTTTTTGTATGACTTGAAGCAGAGTTGATTGTTTGTTAATTGCTCGTACCAAATTTTTTATTGACGTTGTGTTTTTTGTTAAATAAGTTAGATGGGTGTGTGGTCTTGTAGCAGAAGATATATTTGTGTGTTTACTTCCAAGAATGAATGGTTTCTACAAGAAGTTGTGCTAATGTCATGATCCGTTGGAAAAATTAAATGGAAAAGTATATGGGAAATAAGCTTTAGGTTGTGTAAAAGGACCAAATGAGCATACTAGTCTCTCGTGCTTTTAGTTTACTAGACGATGCCCTGTGCATTGAAGCGGAAACCTTGTTAAAATATAAGTAGTAGAAGACTAAAATAAATGCAAAAAACTAATATATAAAATGTCTTACACAACTTAATTCATTCGAAAAAAAGTCATGCATGATGTGGCATGTTTTTCATGAAAAGATTAATGAAAAGAGTAACTTATGACTACATGCGTGATATGGCATTGTTGCATGAAGAGAAAAATTAGATATTGGGTAGTATATATGTAAGAATAGAGGATTAATCACTATTGAACCATATGTCCAGGTTGTACTTTAAAGACTCGTATAACCAGGATCTGTAAAATTAAACAAAGCCTACTATTGAAGTGAGGCATTTTGGTGACCGGGCTCCATGGAGTCTGATTTTCTAAAATAAAAATAAAAATTCAAATTTTTTGATTTGAAAAAAATCTGAAAAAATTGGCAAGTATACAAGGATGAAATGTATATATGTGTAAAAATTCAGGGTAATACCTTAAAATGCGATCTGTGCAAAAAAATGCAAATTCATGAACTTTGGGAATGAATAGTATCTTGTGCTGACAAGCCTTAGATTTTTTTTTGCACAACCCTCATTTTAACGTATTTCATCCTGACAATTTACACACATGTACATTTTCTTCCATGTATATCAGCATTTTTGTTCATAATTTTTAAATACGTAGACATATGAATTTTGAAAATTGCAAATGGAGGCCTCCATGGAGCTCGGCCTCCAAAAGCAATTTCCGCTACTATTGATACCAATAGTTAACTGTTTCAGGTCAGGTCGTGGACTCAGACAATGAGGCTCCGTGTTTGGCTAGTCATACTGGGACTAACTTAGACTACTGTCATGCGTATGACACTAGTCATGTTACTACCTTAAATAGTGCAAAGTAACATAGAAGTAGTATCTTAGATGATTGCATTTATTAGATTGTAGACTCATTTTGTTTTAGGTTGTGTTATGTTAATAACATATTATGTTACTCTAAACATATCTATCCTTATTAACTACATGTCACATAAGCAAACTTGTTTTGAAATACGCTATGTTACTAGCTAAGTTACTTCCACTACGAGACTGGTCATAGTGGCAGTAACTTCAGCAGTAACATAGAATCCAACTCAGCAAATTTTCCTATGTGGCAACGAGTTAACGAGGAGAGAGCTAATTTAAGTAACTTAGCTAGTTATCGTAAGATCACATATCCCAATACAATATGAGTCTATAATGTAATAAATGAAGCATCACATGACACTACTATCCACTATAAAGATAGTAACATGGCCTAGGGTGATGTGTACGTTACTCTCCACTATGGCTAGTCTGATCAGCCTGGAAGAAAGTGACAAGTGTCCAATGTCTTTCTTCGGTATTAATGTGTTAGTTGCTTTCCATGCATCATCCAGGCTTGAAAGTGTTGGAAATATGCCCTAGAGGCAATAATAAATTGGTTATTATTATATTTCCTTGTTCATGATAATCGTTTATTATCCATGCTATAATTGTATCGATTGGAAACTCAAATACATGTGTGGGTACATAGACAACACTTTGTCCCTAGTAAGCCTCTAGTTAACTAGCTCGTTGATCAAAAGATGGTGAAGGTTTCCTAGCCATGGACATGAGATGTCATTTGATAACGGGATCACATCATTAGGAGAATGATGTGATGGACAAGACCCAAACTGTAAACGTAGCATATAATCGTGTCAGTTTATTGCTATTATTTTCTGCACGTCAAGTATCTGTTCCTATGACCATGAGATCATGCAACTCACTGACACCGGAGGAATGCCTTGTGTGTATCAAACGTCACAACGTAACTGGGTGACTATAAAGGTGCTCTACAGGTATCTCTGAGGGTGTCTGTTGGGTTGGCATGGATCAAGACTGGGATTTGTTACTCCGTGTGACGGAGAGGTATCTCAGGGCCCACTCGGTAATACAACATCACAATGAGCCTTGCAAGCAATGTGACTAAAGTGTTAGCCACGAGATCTTGTATTACGGAACGAGTAAAGAGACTTGCCGGTAACGAGATTGAACTAGGTATAGAGATACCGACGATCGAATCTCGGGCAAGTAACATGCCGAAGAACAAAGGGAACAGTATACGGGATTAACTGAATCCTTGACATAGAGGTTCAACCGATGAAGATCTTTGTAGAATATGTAGGAACCAATATGGGCATCCAGGTCCCGCTATTGGTTATTGGCCGTAGAGGTGTCTCGGTCATGTCTGCATAGTTCTCGAACCCGCAGGGTCTACACACTTAACGTTTGGTGACGATTAGTATAGTTGAGTTATTGTGTTGGTGACCGAAGGTTGTTCGGAGTCCCGGATAAGATCCCGGACATGACAAGGATCTCCGGAAGAGTCCGGAGGTAAAGATTGATATATGTGATAATAGTGTTTTGATCTCCGGAAGGGTTCCGGAATTCACCGGAAGGGGTTCCGGGTGTTTACCGAAGTGTTCGGGTGCAGCAATATGGGCCAAAGGGGTAAAGCCCACGAGGTATTGGAAAGTGCAAAAGGAAGTTTTGCTGCTGCCTTAAGCGGTACTACCGCTGGTAAGGCAGTACTACCGCGTAAGCGGTACTACCGCTTGTGTGAAGCGGTACTACCGCTTGTATGAAGCGGTACTACCGCTCAAGCGGTACTACCGCTCGTGAGCGGTACTACCGCTTGTACGCGGTACTGCTGGAATCCGAGTTGGACTCTTTCCGTGCGGGCCAAACCGACCTTGTGCGGGCAAAACCGACCTTGTGGAGGCTTTCTCGCCAAGTTTAGACCCCAGGGCTCAACATATAAATAGAGGGGCAGGGCTAGCACACGGGACACATCAAGATTTCCCAAGCCGTGTGTCGGCAATCCTAACCCTCTAGTTCCTCCCGTCATAATCTCCGTAGTGCTTGGCGAAGCCCTGTAGAGATTGTTCCTCACCACCATCACCACGCCGTCGTGCTGCCGGAACTCATCCACTACTTCACCATCGCTCGCTGGATCGAGGAGGTGAAGGCGTCATCAAGCCGTACGTGTGTTGAACGCGGAGGTGCCGTCCGTTCGGCGCTAGATCGTGTTTGGATCGAGGGACGACTTGCGATTTGGATCGCGAAGATGTTCGACTACATCAACCGCGTTTCTTAGCGCTTCCGCTTAGCGATCTACAAGGGTATGTAGATTCACTCTCCCTCTCGTAGATGCTCATCACCATGGATAGATCTTGCGTGTGCGTAGGAAAATTTTTGTTTCCCATGCAACGTTCCCCAACAGTGCCATCTGAGCTAGGTCTATGCGTAGATGAGATCTCGAGTAGAACACAAACGAGTTGTGGGCGTGGGTGTATACATATTGCTTGCCGTTACTAGTTGATACTTGATTCGGCGGTATTGTGAGATGAAGCGGCCCGGACCGACATTACGCGTACGCTTACGCGAGACAGGTTTCACCGCTACGTGCACTCGTTGCATAAAGGTGACTGGCGGGTGTCTGTCTCTCTCACTTTAGTTGAATCGATTTCAATGAAGAGGGTTCTTTTAGAAGATCAAAAAGCAATCACTACACCACGTTGTGGTTTTGCGTAGGTAAGAACGGTTCTTGCAAACCCGTAGCAGCCACGTAAAACTTGCAACAACAATCCTTTTATGCATCTTATTTTGCTTAGGACGACGGTAGCATTATAAGGTGATCCCTCACTTAAATTTCAAGATAAATTGTGTTCTCCCCGAGTGTGCACTGTTGCGAAAGTTCGTCGTTTCGAGACACCACGTGATGATCGGGTGTGATAGACTCTACGTTCACATACAACGGGTGCAAGCCAGTGTTGCACATGCGGAACACTCGGGTTAAACTTGACGAGCCTAGCATGTACAGACATGGCCTCGGAACACAAGAGACCGAAAGGTCGAACATGAGTCATATAGTAGATATGATCAACATGAAGATGTTCACCATTGAAACCACCTCAACTCACGTGATGATCGGACTTGAGTTGGTGGATTTGGATCATGTTACACTCGAATGACCGGAGGGATGTCAATCTGAGTGGGAGTTTTAAGTAATATGATTAACTAAACTCATTATCTTGAATAATAGTCTAAATTGTCTTTGCAATATTTATGTTGTAGATCATGGCTCGCGCAGTAGCACCCCTGAATTTTAATGCGTTCCTAGAGAAAGCTAAGTTGAAAGATGATGGAAGTAACTTTGTGGACTGGGCCCGTAATCTAAGGATTATCCTTACGGCTTCCCAGAAGGCTTATGTCCTTGATGCACCGCTTGGTGATCCACTCGCTCCAATTGAGTCTCTAGACGTTGTGAACGCCTGGCAGGCTCGTTCTGAAGATTACTCAATAGTTCAATGTGCAATATTGTATGGCTTAGAACCGGGACTTCAAAGACGTTTTGAACGTCATGGAGCATATGAGATGTTCCAGGAGTTGAAGTTTATCTTTCAGAAGAATGCCCGGATCGAGAGGTATGAAATCTCCGATAAGTTCTATGCTTGCAAGATGGAGGAGAAAGGGTCTATCAGTGATCACATACTCAGAATGTCTGGGTACTCCACCCGTCTGGCTGAATTGGGGATGCCCCTTCCGCCAGAGGCTATCACTGACAGAGTTCTTCAATCATTGCCACCTAGCTACAAGAGCTTCGTGTTGAACTATAACATGCACGGGATGAACAAGTCAGTCGCCGAGCTGTTTGCGATGCTGAAAGCCGCTGAGTCTGAAATTCAGAAGGAGCATCAAGTGTTGATGGTCAATAAAACCACTAGTTTCAAGAAAAATGGCAAGGGTAAGAAGGGTAACTCCAAGAGTGGCAAAGCAGTTGCTCCTCCCGTGAAGAAACCCAAGGCTGGACCCAAACCAGAAACTGTGTGCTTTCATTGCAAGGGAAATGGACACTAGAAGCGGAACTGCCCCAAGTATTTGGCTGACAAGAAGGCGGCCAACAACAAACAAGGTATATATGATATACATGTTATTGATGTGTACCTTACCAACTCTCGTTGTAGTGCCTGGGTATTTGATACCGGTGCGGTTGCTCATATTTGCAACTCAAAACAGGAACTGCGGAATAGACGGAGGCTAGCAAAGGACGAAGTGACGATGCGCGTGGGAAATGGTTCCAAGGTTGATGTGATCGCCGTCGGCACGCTCGCTCTTCGATTACCATCGGGATTAGTGATGAACCTGAATAAATGTTATTTGGTGCCTGCGTTAAGCATGAACATTATATCTGGATCTTGTTTATTGCGAGACAGTTACTCATTTAAATCAGAGAATAATGGTTGTTCTATTTATATGAGTAATATCTTTTATGGTCATGCACCCGATGTGAGGGGTTTATTCTTATTGAATCTCGATAGTAATGATACACATGTTCATAACATTGATGCCAAAAGATGTAGAATTGATAATGATAATACCACTTTCTTGTGGCACTGCCGTTTAGGTCATATTGGCGTAAAACGCATGAGGAAGCTCCATGCTGATGTACTTTTGGAGTCACTTGATTTTGAATCACTTGACACATGTGAGCCATGCCTCATGGGCAAGATGACTAAAACGCCGTTCTCTGGAACAATGGAACGGGCAAGTGACTTGTTGGAAATCATACATACTGATGTGTGCGGTCCGATGAGCATTGAGGCGCGCGGTGGTTATCGTTACTTTCTCACCTTCACTGATGACTTAAGTAGATATGGGTATATTTACTTAATGAAACACAAGTCTGAAACATTTGAAAAGTTCAAACAATTTCAGAGTGAAGTTGAGAATCATCGTAACAAGAAGATTAAATTCCTACGATCTGATCGAGGAGGAGAATATCTGAGTTATGAGTTTGGCAGTCACTTAAGACAATGTGGAATTGTTTCACAACTGACACCGCCTGGAACACCACAGCGTAATGGTGTGTCCGAACGTCGTAATTGAACCTTATTGGATATGGTGCGATCTATGATGTCTCTTGCCGATTTGCCACTATCGTTTTGGGGTTATGCATTAGAGACAGCTGCATTCACTTTAAATAGGGCACCATCGAAATCCGTTGAGACGACGCCATATGAACTTTGGTTTGGCAAGAAGCCAAAGCTGTCGTTTCTTAAAGTTTGGGGATGTGATGCTTATGTCAAAAAGCTTCAGCCTGAAAAGCTGGAACCCAAAGCGGAGAAATGCGTCTTCATAGGATACCCAAAAGAGACAGTTGGGTATACCTTCTACCTCAGATCCGAAGGCAAAGTGTTTGTCGCTAAAAACGGAACATTTCTTGAGAAAAAGTTTCTCTCGAAAGAATTGAGTGGGAGGAAGATAGAACTTGATGAGGTTGTTGAACCTTTACTTCAACCTGAGAGTAGCGCAGCGCAGAAAGATGTTTCTGTAGAGCCTACATCAGCTGAAGAGGAAGTTGATGATGATCATAAAGCTTCGGATCAAGTTGCTATCGAACCTCGTAGGTCGACAAGGACGCGTACTGCTCCTCAGTGGTACGACAACCCTGTCTTAGAGGTCATGTTGTTGGACAACGATGAACCTACGAGCTATGGAGAAGCGATGATGGGCCCGGATTCCGAGAAGTGGTTAGAGGCCATGAAATCCGAGATGGGATCCATGTATGAAAACAAAGTGTGGACTTTGGAAGTATTACCTGAAGGGCGTAAGGCCATTCAGAACAAATGGATCTTTAAGAGGAAGACGGACGCAGACGGTAATGTCACCGTCTATAAAGCTCGACTTGTGGCAAAGGGTTTTTCACAAGTTCAAGGAGTTGACTACGATGAGACCTTCTCACCCGTAGCGATGCTTAAAGTCCGTCAGAATCATGTTAGCAATAGCTGCCTTTTTCGATTATGAAATTTGGCAGATGGATGTCAAAACAGCGTTCCTTAACGGTTTCATTAAGGAAGAGTTGTATATGATGCAACCAGAAGGTTTTGTCAATCCAGAGAATGCTGACAAAGTTTGCAAACTCCAGCGATCCATTTATGGACTGGTGCAAGCATCTCGGAGTTGGAATCTTCACTTTGATGAGGTGATCAAAGCGTTCGAGTTTATACAAGTTTACGGAGAAGCTTGTATTTACAAGAAAGTGAGTGGGAGCTCTATAGCGTTTCTAATATTATATGTGGATGACATATTACTGATTGGAAACAATATAGAAATGTTGGAAAGCGTGAAGGAATATTTGAACAAGAGTTTTTCAATGAAGGACCTAGGAGAAGCTGCTTTCATATTAGGCATCAAGATCTATAGAGATAGATCAAGACGTTTAATAGGACTTTCACAAAGCACATACCTTGATAAGATTTTGAAGAAGTTCAAAATGGATCAGTCCAAGAAGGGGTTCTTGCCTGTTTTGCAAGGTGTGAAGTTGAGTAAGACTCAATGCCCAGTGACTGCAGAAGATAGAGAAAAGATGAGTGTCATCCCCTATGCTTCAGCCATAGGCTCTATCATGTATGCAATGCTATGCACAAGACCCGATGTCAGCCTTGCCATAAGTATGGTCGGAAGGTTTCAAAGTGATCCAGGAATGGAACACTGGATGGCGGTCAAGAATATCCTGAAGTACCTGAAAAGGACTAAGGACATGTTTCTCGTTTATGGAGGTGATCAAGAGCTCGTCGTAAAAGGTTACGTCGATGCAAGCTTTGACACTGATCCGGATGACTCTAAGTCGCAAACCGGATACGTATTTATTCTTAATGGGGGTGCGGTTAGCTGGTGCAGTTCCAAGCAAAGCGTGGTAGCTGATTCTACATGCGAAGCGGAGTACATCGCTGCCTCGGAGGCGGCGAAGGAAGGTGTATGGATGAAGGAGTTCATGACAGATCTTGGAGTAGTGCCTAGTACGCTTAACCCAATGACTCTGTTTTGTGATAATACTGGTGCCATTGCTCTAGCCAAGGAACCAAGATTTCACAAGAGGACCAGACACATAAAGCGACGTTTCAATTCCATCCGCGATTACATCAAGGAGGACGACATAAATATTTGCAAAGTACACACGGATCTGAATGTTGCAGATCCGATGACTAAACCTCTTCCAAGGGCTAAACATGAACAACACCAGAACTGCATGGGTGTTCGATTCATTACAATGTAAATCACATAGTGATGTGAACTAGATTATTGACTCTAGTGCAAGTGGGAGACTGTTGGAAATATGCCCTAGAGGCAATAATAAATTGGTTATTATTATATTTCCTTGTTCATGATAATCGTTTATTATCCATGCTATAATTGTATTGATTGGAAACTCAAATACATGTGTGGGTACATAGACAACACTGTGTCCCTAGTAAGCCTCTAGTTAACTAGCTCGTTGATCAAAAGATGGTGAAGGTTTCCTAGCCACGGACATGAGATTTCATTTGATAACGGGATCACATCATTAGGAGAATGATGTGATGGACAAGACCCAAACTGTAAACGTAGCATATGATCGTGTCAGTTTATTGCTATTGTTTTCATGCAACTCACTGACACCGGAGAAATGCCTTGTGTGTATCAAACGTCACAACGTAACTGGGTGACTATAAAGGTGCTCTACAGGTATCTCCGAGGGTGTCTGTTGGGTTGGCATGGATCAAGACTGGGATTTGTTACTCCGTGTGACGGAGAGGTATCTCAGGGCCCACTCGGTAATACAACATCACAATGAGCCTTGCAAGCAATGTGACTAAAGTGTTAGCCACGAGATCTTGTATTACGGAACGAGTAAAGAGACTTGCCGGTAACGAGATTGAACTAGGTATAGAGATACCGACGATCGAATCTCGGGCAAGTAACATGCCGAAGAACAAAGGGAACAGTATACAGGATTAACTGAATCCTTGACATAGAGGTTCAACCGATGAAGATCTTTGTAGAATATGTAGGAACCAATATGGGCATCCAGGTCCCGCTATTGGTTATTGGCCGTAGAGGTGTCTCGGTCATGTCTGCATAGTTCTCGAACCCGCAGGGTCTACACACTTAACGTTTGGTGACGATTAGTATAGTTGAGTTATTGTGTTGGTGACCGAAGGTTGTTCGGAGTCCCGGATAAGATCCCGGACATGACAAGGATCTCCGGAAGAGTCCGGAGGTAAAGATTGATATATGTGATAATAGTGTTTTGATCTCCGGAAGGGTTCCGGAATTCACCGGAAGGGGTTCCGGGTGTTTACCGAAGTGTTCGGGTGCAGCAATATGGGCCAAAGGGGTAAAGCCCACGAGGTATTGGAAAGTGCAAAAGGAAGTTTTGCTGCTGCCTTAAGCGGTACTACCGCTGGTAAGGCAGTACTACCGCGTAAGCGGTACTACCGCTTGTGTGAAGCGGTACTACCGCTCGTGAGTGGTACTACCGCTTGTACGCGGTACTGCTGGAATCCGAGTTGGACTCTTTCCGTGCGGGCTAAACCGACCTTGTGCGGGCAAAACCGACCTTGTGGAGGCTTTCTCGCCAAGTTTAGACCCCAGGGCTCAACATATAAATAGAGGGGCAGGGCTAGCACACGGGACACATCAAGATTTCCCAAGCCGTGTGCCGGCAACCCTAACCCTCTAGTTCCTCCCGTCATAATCTCCGTAGTGCTTGGCGAAGCCCTGCAGAGATTGTTCCTCACCACCATCACCACGCCGTCGTGCTGCCAGAACTCATCCACTACTTCACCATCGCTCGCTGGATCGAGGAGGTGAAGGCGTCATCAAGCCGTACATGTGTTGAACGCGGAGGTGCCGTCCGTTCGGCGCTAGATCGTGTTTGGATCGAGGGACGACTTGCGATTTGGATCGCGAAGACGTTCGACTACATCAACCGCGTTTCTTAACGCTTCCGCTTAGCGATCTACAAGGGTATGTAGATTCACTCTCCCTCTCGTAGATGCTCATCACCATGGATAGATCTTGCGTGTGCGTAGGAAAATTTTTGTTTCCCATGCAACGTTCCCCAATAGAAAGGCCAATAGTCAATTAATCATTCATTACCAAATATAGTAGTGAATGGTACCTAGGAAGTAAATAAAAATAAATTATGGTTGATGGCTGGAAGAAGATTAGGTCGTTGATCTACCAACATACTCATGCAGTACTATCTCACTATTCTTATGTAGCTGTATTTGTTTGTTTCTTGTCTATACAGTTGCACCCATGACAATGGGTGTATTAGGTTCCTGGTGAGTAAGAGCATCTCTAGCAGACCCGTAAAAGGGCGATTCGCAAAATGTGTTTACAGTTCGCTGTGGATCAAATTTGCGGGGCGAATTCGTGCGTGAAAGATCAGACCCCATATATTAAACTGTAAAATTTGAAAAAAAAACATTCGCGGGAGAAACTTGCAAAGACATTCATCATCAAACTACATCATAGTTCTTCATCAAACTACATCAGTTCTTCAGCAAACTACATCATAGTACTATGTAGGAGGGGGGTCTGCGGGCCGTGCAGCGTACCCGAGCCTAGGCTACCAAAAACGACGGGTGCTGCGGCAACGACGCGGCGGAGGAGCTGGAGCTCAGTCCTCGCCGGAGTCGGAGTCGGAGTCGAGGTCGATCCAGACCTTGGCCTGCTCGGCCTTCATGACGCGCAGGTCTGCCTCCTTTGACGTGTGTGCCTGTGACGCCGTGACGCCTTGCTCGAGGAAGATCTGCTCGATCTCGAGCTCGCGCCGGGTGCGCGCGGCGACCTCCTCCGCCTCCCTCACCGAGCGCTCCGTGATGGCACGCACGAGGTGATCCTCCTGCCCCGGGGGAGGTAGTCCTCGGGGCCGATGACACCTCGACGCGGCGGGCCGGCGTCGGCCTCGATCTTGACGGCGAGCGGTCCAAGCTCCTCCGGCTCTCTCTTGACCAGAGTGATGATCCGCGAGGACGAGGCGCCCGCGGACAAGCTCCCAGCGGCAGAGGAGCCGGAGGAGTCGCGGCGTCGGACCGCGAGCTCGCTCTCGTACTCGTCGAGCTAGTGGCGTTCGAAAGCCGCCGGCGGCCGGCTACCGTAGTTCAGCCACTTCCGCGCCCCCCGCTTGCGTGCGGCGGCGCTCCGCGTCATCCCCTCCATTTCCGTGGCCGTCCATGGTCGGGACGGCCCGCTACGGTTTTTTTAGGCTCGCCGGCGGTGAGAAATTGGGGCGGAGTGGGAGAGGAATCGTGGCGGAGCGGCGGCGGAGGCGGATAGGGTTTGGCCCGTATCCGAGCGGTGAAACAACATATATAGTGGTTAAGGGGGTCTTTTTCCGGGCCACGGTAAAAAATTTACGGGCCGGATGCGGGATACAGTGTCTGTTCTGGCAAGAAAAACGGGCCGAACCCGTATACTCGCCAGAATTATCCCGGTTCGGCCCTTTTACGGGTCTGCTAGAGATGCTCTAAGCATAGCAACAAGACATGAACTTTGTAGGCTGTTCTAACCAAGGTCTTAAACTTTTGGCTTTGTAAGTTGTGGTAGTGTAGCAAGGCATGAATATTGAATATTGTATTCAGACATAAACTCAGTTTTGCTGATCCGGATGTATTATAGCTTATCGTATAGAAGAAATATATATGGCTTTATAATCATGCCAATTAATAAATTAAATAGATAGAGTTTTAGAAGCTTTCACATCTGATAACTACTTTAGTAAGTTTGCTTGCATGCTTCACATGATATTTGCAGGAGAACAAACCCACAAGTTCATACCAAGATTTGCATGCAAGTCCACGTCTCTTCGTTGGATTAAAAGATCTATTTTTGAGGCAATTACATCAGTGGTGGTTGAACTTTGTCATGAATGTGCGCTTTAGTGCTTGCACTTGCAAAATACATCGAATTGATTCCTAAACTTGGCAGTCGTGTTCAAATACGATGCATTTGTCATCAGTTGTAAATATTATGTAAATTGTAGTAATATTAATAAAAATCAAGTTAGAATATTCTTGTCGTATAATAATATGCGTACAAAAATAACTTACTTTTAAAACAAGTTAATGTCATTTAAAAAAAATATTCACATGTTATTTAAAAAATCATGCAATGAAAATAATATTTATGAATTAAAAAATGTATGTGTAATTGTAAAAATTGTTCATTTGAGGATCTATAGTCTTGGATCACACTAGGCTATTTTTTTTCACACAGATTTTTCTATTTAATTCTATTCAAGAAGCAAGTTGATAGATTGATCCAAGAACCAAGTGAGGCTAATCTTGTGGGATCTTCAAAATTAATAAAGATTTTTTTGGGTGGAGGGCTAGCAACACAAGAGGGTGGAGGGGGTGGAAGGCACATGTCAAATCCATGTCAACCATAATCTTCGATACCACCTAATGCAAGGTTCCTGATCTTTACGACTCGACCATCTAATGCAAGGTTCCCGATCTTTACGACTCGACTCGACTCGAAGTAGTCGATGGCATAGTTGGACTTGAGGAGGTGATGTTCGAAGGCCACACGGGTATCACATCATGACCTTGACTTAGATCCATATGATTTTTTTGTAATCAACTTATGAAGATCTTGATCCTTCATAGCTTAAGATATAAGCTAGAGCATGCTTCATTTGAGTTCCACATAAGAACTCCATCTTCTACACTTTCTTCTGTTTCAACCTTGAAACCAACACATGGTCTTCAAGTATTGTCTATGTAAAAATCCTTTTAAAAGTACTAGTTCATAACAATTATCATTAATTATCAAAACCACACATGGGCTCCATGCACTCTCCTGACCACGGTCGCACAAAGCGCCAACTTTTCTATGCGTGAGATGGTCCCCCTCAAGCTCAAAATGCATTGTGAGTCCACTGTGGTCAAACGTACATGCATGAAGATCTCCTTCAAGTTCTTTGGACCTTTCCAGAGCATGTCAGGGTAATTGCTTGCAGGTTAGAGTTTCCACCAGACGACCATGTGCACCGGTCTTTCATGTGTCACATATCAAGCCATTCACCGCTAAGCTATAGATGGGTCTTCTCTGAGCTGCAGCCATCCGATGGCCTTTACAACGGTGCCTCTGTTCCCCGCTTATATTCTAGACGGCTGCCTCATAAAAAAGGGTAACAACACGGTGGTGCAGATCCGGGTACAATTGCAGTCTGTACCGCATGACTCCGCGATGTGGGAGGACTACGAAGTGCTACACTATCGCTTCATTGGCACCAATCCGGGAGGGATAATCGTTTCAAGAAGGAGAGGATGCCACACTTGTACCTATGATTGATGATGTTCTCGCGAATTAGAAGGAAGGCGAGTGGGACCCGCGTGTAAGGGAGATGTAGGTGTTGTTGTGTGTGTGTGTTGCCCCAGTCACGACGCGTTGATGATATGACCCAGCCGACGTACTGAACGAGTTATGCCATGATGATGAAGTAAAATCTTGCTTCCCATAGGGGAGATTTCCAATTCGCGAGCTCTAGTGATCTCTCTATTTGAAAAAGAAATTCAAAATCACACTTTCAAGTTTTTAAAAAATCCAGACAAAAGTCTTGCATGTTGTCACCGACGTATCCCACAAACACGTGAAAACTCAATTTGAAACACTTCTATATTCAAAGCTTTTCAAAGCTACAAAAAGAATGAAAGACGTCTGGATTTGAGTATATGCACACGTTTTCAAATCTTCAAAACATACATTTTTTGTCCTTTTTTTTGTAGCCCATAATAAAAGAATTTGACATTGTGATATTTCATATTTGTGGCATGCATCATTGAATCCATCCACAGAGTTTTTAAAAACTTGTAAAAGGTGGTTCTTTTCTTCTTCTTAATAACGGGGTCACTAGAACTCAGGAGTCATTCCGCTTCGCGTCGCGGAGCCGCGGAGGAAGGCTCACGGGCGTTGCCCTGCCGGCACCAGCGAGCATCGGCGGCGGCGGCTGCTGCGTCGTAGGTCAGTCCCGTCTCGCTCGTGCTCTCCCTCCCTCCCTCCCCGCTCGCTCGCTAGCATCTCACCATGTCGCTCGGGCGCCACCCGCTTCTCCTCCGCCACCCGCTTCGCTCGCCACCCGCTTCTCCTCCGCCGCCCCGCCCCCGCCCGCGTGGGTAAGCACACCCTCCTCTTCCTCTCCTCCCCCTCCTGCCTCCTCCCTCGGCCGCGACGCCCTCCAACCGGAGCACGGCTGTCAGATGGATGGTCGATTTCGGGCCTGTTTTCCATGGATTTCGGTTCGGTTAGATCAGCCGATGCTTTGTACGTGTTGGATGAGCGGTTGCTGCTGGATATGGTCCTGGATCCTGTCTCTGTCTGTCTCGCTCCATCGGTGTGCGCCTGCGTGTTGTGTTTGTTACTTTGTTCTGCTGCTTCAGTTTCAGTTCGAGCGCTGTCTCTAGTGTCTGTGGTAGCGTGTTAAGGTTCTGGGCCAAGTTTGTCGAGTTATTGAGGTTTTTTGCTCCGCTGTTGTGTGCCATGTATGTCTGCTTAGTCTGAATCATGTTCAACCGCCGTTTGGTCACTATGGTTTCCCCACATCTGTACTGCTTGATGGAATACATCAGACCAAACCGCGGATGAACTTGATTATTTGCCTAACTGTTTATCTAACTGTTTGATGGAATGCCTGAATCTGTACTATGTTGATGTATTGCTTGATGGAATGCCTGAATCTGTACTATGTTGATGCATTGCTTGATGGAATGCCTGAATCTGTGCTCTGTTGATGTATTGCTTGATGGACTGTCTGAATCTGTACTCTGTTGATTATTTGCTTAACTGTTTTATCTAATTGTTTTCGTGTACTCCTGCTGTATGTTTGAATGTTCCTTTGATGCTATATGCCAGTGAGAAGATGATGGGCGCCGCGAGGAAGATGGCGATGGTGGTCCTCTTTGGGCTGCTAATGACCACTGTCTCTGCAGGAAGAGTGAGTATGCTCTCCTCTCCAACATCAGCTGAACATGTGGCACGCTCTTCACCAGCCTCGATCACCACTTCCTCAAGTAGACTGGGCGAATCTACAGTTCGTACCGGTACGTCTTTCGTTTCCACCAAACTTTCTGTGTATGCTTAAGACATTCCGTACTTTTGTACAAGCTAGGAAATTATCACAGGAGTGTCATCTCGCTGTGACCAACGAGTGCCCTGCACACCCACCGAGACATAGTATAACTGTATAAGCTCACTTCTCCTAACTAAACTACATCCCCCAACTATGGTTAATTTTCATTGCACCTAGTCAGTCATGATCTGAGTAATCTGCCAGCGCTCTCGGGCTTCCGAAAGTTTTAATTGAGTTGGAATAGAACGTGCACACATGTATACACTTGGCAGGATAACATGTACAATAGTTGCACTCAACTCTATGCATATCTAACTTCAAAACCATTGTAATGAAGTACTGCACACAACTGAGGTGTAGGATCCTACATTGGTGCATCACAGATTATCATTTCTCCTGTTTCATATTTACAGCTGCCTGTGGATGGTAATTCCTAAAGAACTCGACAAGGACCTGAGTTTCTCATGTTAGTTTGCATTGCAGCAAGTGTGGGAATGTTAGTCGTACATTCGGGGCAATGTTTGTGATGGGTGTTTATGATTAGATCGATTTACTCAAGAAAAAATTGGTTACATGTCATTCTATTTCTACAGCGCTGGTCTAGTTCATACGGCGGCCATGTCGCACATGGATGCATTTGTTTGTCGCCTTGCATGTCTTCTGAAATCAATTGTAGTTCTAGTTCATTGCTGAGTAGATTCTTCTCCATACTGAATTACTAACTCTGTCAAGTTATAGTCTGTGTTGGTACCTCAACAGATTTCTCTCGTATTTCATCTATTTTACTTGTACTACTAGTTTTATTTTCAGAGCAACATCCTACTACCGCAGAGCAAACGCCTGAACTGCTTTATCTCCCGCAATCAACTACTAGTTGTTTTTATATTCAGTTGCTTCAAGAAGTCTGTTCAGACTCTTAGCTAGACCTGCCAACATTAATTCTCGTCCCTTTGATGCTATTTACAACTACTGTGGATGGAAATCTTGTCACTGATTGAAATTTTCCTGCAGATTCTGTGATTGGCTGCACACCAAAGAAACTGGCAAGAGACCTGGTACTCTATTGTCGTGAGCCTGTCAACGCTCCGATGCCAATTGAGGCTTGCTGTGAGGTCGCTGTCGGCACCGTTGGAAGGCCCTCCTGCTACTGCTTGGTCAAGGAGGAGGCTGCCTTTGGGATGTCGCCGCTGTTCAACATCAGCAACATGGAGAAGCTGCTGGCCAGATGTGGCGCGTCAATGTACTTAAACAAGACTCTCAACAACCCATGTGATTGGTCATATGATGAGAAAGAAGGAGCTGAGTCCGCATCGCCTCAGATGACATCTGTGACAGGCACTTGCAAGGCTGCCAAGGCTGCCAAGGCGTCAGCTTATGTTGCCTGGGTACTGGTCGCTGTCTTGGCTTGGTTCTTGGCTTGGATGGTTTTCTGGCTACCAGCACCAGCTACACATGTTGTGTATGTCCCAGAGATTCAGATGGTGAAGCCTAGAGAAAATCGCAATGAAGACCAGGGACCGAGAACATCTGATGCTAGTGCTGGAGCTACTAGTGGCAATGATTCATCTGATACAAAGTCTGAAGCTAGTGAAGGTGATGTTTCACATACAAGCGAGAGCCCGATCCTGGACGTTTCGCACACAAGCGAGCTGATCCTTGAAGGGAAGAGGAACCGCAACACAAACACGAGGTTTGTTGGAGGGCCATGGGTGAACAAGTGAGTGATGACTGATGAGACAAAAGATACTTGAATATGCTGATGTTTGCTGTGGAGGGAGAATTTTTTGTCTTTGTACTGATTGTATGATCGATTTTGGAGCAACTATAAGACAACCGCACTAGCTGTGCTTCTAGGAATACCAGCGATACCATTTTGTTATGCACATGGTCTTAGAATATTGCTGTAGCGTAAGATTCTTCCCGTGTTGAAATAACACAGCGCTTATGCGTCATATTGCATTCAGGTGGGGATTTGTCATATTGCATTCAGATTTGTGATTCTCGGTTACTCACGCGCTGGATGAGTTGGGATGTAGTACTATTTTTTCCTTTTTAAAAACAGCGTTGTTGGTGTGAGGGATGAACAGGTAAGAGCTGTAATATTGATAGTAGAGGTAAAATCAACTCGATCCATATTCAAATATCCTTGCTATACATACAGAGCTAACAAGAAACCGCTGCGCCAACAAAGTATCCTGTCTAAACAGAGATCAAGTGCACACTCAACAAACACTCTTGTTTTACACTATAGCAGGGAAAGGTACATGCATCCTCACTAGGACTCCAAAACTCTTATCATCCTTCCTATTCGTCAGGTTTCATCGAAACGTCAATCCTTTTTGTTGCCATCAGGATAATGTTATAACTTCACAAGTAGTATGATTAGCACACAGACACATCAGTGGCACTAGCACCCATGTTTTTGTGATTTTCTTTACTCCAAACGTTAGTAAACACTGTCAACCAAGGAAGGATCAGCATATCAGTGTGAAAGGCGACTAATATAGGAATGCATCTTCAATAAAACATTAGTTAACGACTCTTTTACCAAGGTTTTGGAGAAAAAGTACTAATCACAGCATTGACAAGTTAAAAAAAGCAACTTATATCCAAGAACGAATCTCAACCTAAATTTCCAATAACATCCTTGGGCAGCTTCTTTCAAATTACAATCTTGTTCATTTGGAGGCAAAGACCACATAAGCCCGATGATTCGTCGACGTCTAAAAGTATTGATTGGACGGACACCTTCAAATTTAAATCTGAAGAGGGGTAGAAAAGTTAAACAGCCAGCATAATGTGTTGTGTCCGTGCAAGCAGTGTGTTAAGACATGTTTTTTGCGGGATAGTGTGTTAAGACTTAACAAGTTGATATGTGAACTTCCTTGTTCCTAACTTGAAGAAACTAATAAAGCAGTTGTATAAACTGAAATAAGCCATTTTGCACACCTGTGTAAAAATCAATTCAGTCAGGCGCTACTTTCTTTTTCTCGAGAAAAACACAACTGTGCTGATGCATACAAGGCCCTGAAAGGGCTACACCTGCAAAGGATAACTGGAAATTAGATAATTGCGGTCTTAGATGCTAGTGAGCTCAAAGATGCTTACATCTATAGGTGGAAGTGCTAAAAAATAATTCCATGCCAAATTTTAAATTTGCAACTATTTTGAAGACTACCCTGCTAGTTATACCCGTAACTAACAAGCTTGCTGAAATAAAATGAGGGCGGGATGCATCTTCTTCATCCCTTTTCTACAGAATAACACGATGCACATGTAAGGTGTAGTACTGTAGATAGTCTATAAACCAAGGGGATAATGAAGGTAAGTAATTACTACAAGTCTATAATAATCAGTGTTTTTGAAGGAAAGTGATAGGACACGCAGGCCTCGTGATTTGTATTTTCTTTCAATTCAGAAATTTATCTTAGGTCATCAAACGCGCTGAGGATACCTATATGTCGTTATGTACATTACAGTTGTCCACTCAGCCAAGGCATTTTGCTTAACCTCAGAACTGAAGAAAACGTGGAACAAATTAATATGCCTATTCATTTAGCAATGTTTGTTTACACCATATCACTCAGCAAGAGTTGACACTAATATCTACTCCCTCCGTTCCTAAATATAAGTCTTTCTAGAGATTTTCACTATTGGACTACATACGGATGTATATAGACATATTTTAGAGTGTAGATTCACTCATTTTGCTCCGTATGTAGTCCCCTATTAAAATGTCTAAAAAGACTTATATTTAGGAACGGAGGGAGTACTCCGTATCAATATAGTATTTTTTTTTATTTTCCCATAATTTTCTAGAGGCACTCCCGAGTCCCGACTATGGAGGTCCACTCTGCTGGAAGTACAACTCATGCATGCCAGCAAGATAAATATAGTGCTCTCAGGTAGTAAGGTGAACTTCACTAATCATGACCATGAAAGACTTACATGATCACACACCATCAGACAACAATTTTTTTAATGTACAAAAAATATATTCATGAGCGTTAGAAACACCACCATTCAGCACTCTTTCACTAGTAGAAAACAGGGCACTAGTCCCGGTTCCAGAGGGTCTTTAGTTCCGGTTCTGGAACCGGGACAACACGATCGGGACTAATGCCCAAAACCTTTGGTAAGCAAACCGGGACCAAAGGGGCTCCACGTGGCCGCTGCGGGGCGCCCAGGCAGGAGGACCTTTAGTCCCGGTTGGTAACACCAACCGGGACCAAAAGGCAGCCACGCGTCAGCAGCTCGCAGGCGCTGGGGGTTTTTTTTGGAAGGGGGGGTTGAGGGGTTTTGGAGGGTTAATTTAGGGGTTTAATATTGTGTTAGCTAGCTAATAGAGAGAAGTGACCTCTCTTTCTCCGTGCTTGGTCGACGCTAGCTACTATACATATAGAGAGAACTCGACGCTAGCTAGTAAGCAAATGAAGGAAACCATTAATTACACAAGATCGTCATGAACATATATAGAGAGAAGTGACATCTCTTTCTCCGTGCTTGGTCGAACAACAAGTTTTCGTATATCTATCCGACGCTACTACATATGTACAATATAACATCCCTTACAACCATTGCAATTTCACATGGTATTCTCCGTGTTCAGGTATGACGTGGTCAAGAAAGAATCCCGCCAATTCCTCTTGAATTGCTCGTATGCGATCATGTGGTAGGAGTTCATCCCGCATCTGCCAGATCTAATTTAAAGAAGGGGGTCAATACATATATATGAATGAAACTCAACACAATTGATGGTAATATATAAAATAAAATTGTGAATACTGTTTACGTACTTCAAATTGTTTCTCAGAGAAGCCCCGCTCAGAGGTATAGTGGCGAATGAACTCGCATACGTAGTATCCACATAAATGAGTCCCGGGTGCCTGGTACAAGCACTTTACGAGAATAGAGTTCAATCAAACTGGTAAGCAAGCATGATAATGGTATTGATGAAACTAGAATCAATGAGAGATGCGCGGAACTAGCTAGTACTACTTACTTTGGGGTGTGTAAATCGCAGCTCCTTCTTCAGACCCGGAACCATAGTGGTGAACTTTTTCCAAACCCTGGCAGGCAAAGAAAATGATTACTTGATATCAGGAAATGAACGAAAGTTACCGATATGGTCCCGGTATTGATTGAACTTACTTCTGGAGCATTGCAGTCATGTCCGCATAATACTTGGAATCTTTACGGAGCGAGTCTAAGACAGTTACTAATGCCCCGTCAAGGTTAATGGATAGCAGAATATAGTGGAAGCTGCGCACGCATAACTCATCAATTACATTACTTAACCTCGAGTAAGCGAAACCGAATATGCACAAGACAGTAACACTCACTTGAAGTTGTAAGGAAAGAGTATTTCCCTTTTGTTTTGATGTCTAAGGAACGCTTCTAGCAAGTTGTCCTCGGTATCTTTGGCCTCGTTTTGTACCGACCATTCATTTACGGTATTTGGGCTAATGAACCCAATGTCATAGATTTGTTCTTCTTTGCATTCAACCATCTTCAATCTGCATAATATAGTGAGGATAATTATATATACATGCAATGAACGAGCTGAGCTAGAGACTTAATTATAGAAGTAATACTTACAGACAGTAGCAAGTCATGAGTTGTTTGTCGAGGGCCTCTTGATTGTATAACTAAAATAACTCCTCAAATTCAACAGGCATCAGGTCGACTCCAGGGAAGTCGTGCTCTTTTTTAATTCCGATCATCAAACTGTCGGTCCCAGACTTCCTGCAGGCTTCCATGTACCACTCATGCAATTTTTGCATCATCGTTGTTGTTGGGGAACGTGACAAAAAACAAAAATTTCCGGTATAGCGAGCACGCCCAGGACCACTATGGAGACTGCATACAAGGTTTGATCTGATCCGTACCGACTCGAAGCGCAGCGGAAGAAGAGTCGGTGGAGATCGTTGGTGCAGATCCCCGCAGCTAGGATTTTACAACCTCCCAACCACGAGGATGTACTCCCTCGTCGGACAGCCCTTCGGGAGGCGGTCGGACAGTCCCTCGGACGATGTCACGGACAGCCCTTCGGGAGGACCTTCGAAACTCGGACGGTCACTCGGACAGCCCTTCGGGAGGACCTCTCAAACTAAGACGATCACTCGGACAGCCCTTCGGGAGGACCTCTCAAACTAAGACAGAAACTACGATCTCTCTACAGAGTTGCACACATACGGTGTCATCTATCCGGCAGGGCTTCGCAGTCCAGAACTAGTTCCCACCGGAACCCAGACAGCCTTTCGGCTCTACAAAACTATTTTGCTGGGAGGGAGAGAGAAGCCAGAAATGTCTATGGCATGTGTATGAGAGCAAGCATGAGGTTTGGGGCAGCCCCCTCACCTCCTATTTATAGGAAAACCAAGGGGTAAAGTTGCCATTCCAAAAACCCAAAAATACCCATGAAGGAACACTTCCACAAGGGCATTTTAGGGAACTAATGGAGCAAGTGGGGCTCCACCATGGAGCCCATATGTGGCCGGCCAAGCCCTCATGGGGGGCCCCCAAGGGGGGCTTCCTTGGCTCCCAAGTTCTTCTAGAAACCTTTTTGGAAATATCCAAAAAGGTGCTTTCCCAAAAATATCCAAAAAGCACTTTCACTATTCACGACGACATTTTTCAGCGTCTGATCGAACTGAAAATATTTATGTGGGCTTAGAACATTTCCAGTACCCACTAAAATAATTTTCAATGCGGTCCGGAACAATTCTGGATTAGTGATTTTCATCTGCGAAAAGCATCTGAAGTGGTTCCGGCAGCTCCGGAACATTTCCGGTTTTTCTTCCGGAAAATTCCCAGAAGTTTCCAGAATGATTCTGGCACCCTCCAAGAATTATCAGGCATGTGCCGAAACCAATTTGACTTAATGGTATCCCCTGAAACAACTTTTCAGTTTTACCGAAACTGTTCTGGTGTTCTCTCTGCGGAACTTTTCCGCTGTCCGAAACTTTTCCGGTGTCCGAAACTTTTTCGGTGATTTTCTCTCAGACTCCCTGTCTAGTATTCAGCAGATAGATGACCCTTAAGCGTGTGACCCTATAGGTTCGGTGAAGCATAGACATGACCCGGAACCCGTTCCGATCAATGATCAACATCGGAGCCGTGGACACCCATATTGACCCCTATACCCACACGAATGAATATTCGAGTGAACCTCCAGTTGCCGTGTGCTATTCCTGTTGCTTCGCGATATTTCACAAACACCCGAGGTGAGATTTTCTGCATCCCCGTGGATCAACAACTTGTCCACTATGCAAGTTACCTCGTTACCGGTTTTGTTCTCTTTTCTCGTTTTCGTGTTCCGGCATCCCTGTGATCAAATCACACTGTGTCTGGCCAGACGATGATGGATACCGTAACACTGAGAGGGCCCGAGAATATCTCTCCATCGTCGGAGGAGCAAATCCAAATCTTGAGCTATTAAGTTACTTGTCATACTTTTCCGTGAACCCGTAAGCCGCCGTAATAGCCACCCTGTAACGGATGACGTTTAACAAACCCCAAAGTTCACGAAGCAAGCACGAAGGAACTCGATACTCTCATGGTCAAGGGAATTATGCAAACATTAACTATCTCTATGTTATTTAACCATTAACTTGTGACAAATGAATCTCATAGCATAACATCAATTTGGGTCGATTCAACACAAGTGTTCTACCAACATCGTGCCCTCAAAATTGCCGGCATAGCCATGCCCATGATCAGGAAAACAGGATCATCCTGCAATACTTGAGCCAGTCTTAGAGTCAAGACTAGGAATACAATTTACCGTTTATTATACGACACGTGCACATGAGTTTCCCTCCAAGCCTCGTGGTTATTGCAGACTCGAGAATCATTGCAGTTATAGCATGGATCATAAACATTCATTACAAACTCGGAGATACAAAATAACTGTTATTACTGCCTCTAGGGCATATCTCCTACAGTCTCCCACTTGCACTAGAGTCATAATCCAGTTACATGGCTTCCCTAACACCAATGGCTATCCGGTGTTGCTCATGCTTTGCTCGTGGTAGAGGCTTTGTCATCGGGTCTAACACATTCAGATCCGTGTGAACTTTGCGTACTTTCACTAAACCTTCTTCTACATGATGTCGAATGAGTTTATATTTGCGTTGAATATGCATTGTCTTATGGTGTGAACATGGCTCCCTTGCCTGGGCCACGGTGCCACTATTATCACAATAGATCTCCACCGGGTCCAGAGCACTTGGAACCACACCAAGGTCTTCAAGAAATTGCTTGATTCCGATAGCCTGCTTGGAGGCTTCTGAAGCAGCAACATATTCCGCCTCCGTTGTAGAATCCGCCACAGTCTTTTGTTTGGAACTTTTCCAATCAACTGCGCCGCCGTTCAATATGAAAACATAGCCAGATTGAGATTTAAAGTCATCTGGGTCAGTCATGAAGCCTGCATCAGTGTAACAACTTACAATGAGCTCTTCATCACCTCCGTACACAAGGAGTAAATCCTTGGTCCTTCTGAGGTACTTAAGAATACCCTTGACTGCGGCCCAGTGATCCAATCCTGGATCACCTTGGTACCGGCTGCTAACACTTAGCGCATAGGAAACGTCCGGTCTTGTACATAGCATGGCATACATAATAGAACCAACTGCCGAAGCATATGGAATATCATTCATTTGTACTCGCTCATCGAGGGTCCGAGGACACTGATTCTTGCAAAGCACTGTGCCAGGTGACATGGGGAGTAGGCCTTTCTTGGAGTTCTCCATGTTGAACCTTTTCAACACCTTGTCAATGTACGTGCTTTGGCTAAGCGCTATCAGGCGTCTTGATCTATCTCTATAGATTCTGATGCCCAATACATATGCCGCTTCGCCTAAGTCTTTCATTGAAAAACTCTTCTTCAATGAGTCTTTTATTTCTCTAAGAAAATTTACGTCATTTCCAATCAACAATATGTCGTCCACATACAAGATTAGAAATGCTTTTGCGCTCCCACTAAACTTCTTGTAAACACAAGATTCTTCATCGTTCGTGATGAAGCCAAACTCTTTGACCACTTCATCAAAACGAATGTTCCAGCTCCTTGATGCTTGCTTCAGACCATAAATGGCTTTCTGAAGCTTACATACCTTTCCAGCATTCTTAGGATCGACAAAACCTTCTGGCTGTATCATGTATACATCCTTTTCAAGGTTTCCATTTAGGAAAGCCATTTTGACATCCATCTGCCATATTTCATAATCGAAATAAGCAGCAATTGCTAGTAATATCTGAACAGACCTAAGCATAGCTACGGGCGAGAAAGTCTCGTCGTAGTCTACCCCTAGAACTTGCGTGAACCCTTTCGCGACAAGTCTAGCTTTGTGGATAGTAATGTTACCATCCGCGTCCGTCTTTCTTTTGAAAATCCATTTACAACCAATGGGTTTTATGCCATCTGGAAGTTCTTCCAAGTTCCAAACTTGGTTTTCGTACATGGATTTCATTTCGGATTTCATGGCCTTGTGCCATTCCCTTGAGCTAGGCCCCGCCATCGCTTCCTTGTAGTGCGCAGGTTCATCATCTTCAAGAATGAAGATTTCGTTATGAAACCATTCAGGTGGCTGGATAGCCCTACCTGATCTGCGCGGTTCAGTTACAACATTGTCTGAAGTTTCCGCATCACATGCGACAACTTCCGGCTCGGTTGTAGGGATAATTTGCGGAATTACTTCCGGTTCCTTAGCCATATCAACGATTGCCGAAGATTCACTAATCTCATCAAGCTGTACCGTCCTCCCACTCAATTCTTTAGCGAGAAATTCTTTCTCAAGAAAGACTCCGTTTTTAGCGACAAACACTTTGTGCTCGGAGGGTAGGTAGAAGGAATACCCAACTGTTTCTTTTGGATAACCTACAAAGTTACATTTGTCTGATCTGGGATCGAGTTTGGTAGGTTGTAAACGTTTTACATGTACCTCACATCCCCAAATTTTAAGATGCGACAAACTGGGTTTCCTCCCATTCCACATTTCATGTGGTGTCGTCTTAACAGACTTAGACGGTGCTCTGTTTAGTGTGTGAGCGGCAGTTTCTAGTGCGTGACCCCAAAAAGATATCGGCAGATCTGTAAGAGACATCATCGACCTTACCATGTCCAACAGGGTTCGGTTACGTCTTTCCGATACTCCGTTTCTCTGTGGAGTTCCGGGAGGCGTAAGCTGTGAAACGATTCCACGGTCACTCAGATGTTGGCCAAACTCATGACTAAGATATTCGCCTCCGCGATCAGACCACAGAAACTTAACCTTTTGTTACGATGATTTTCTACCTCATTCTGAAATTCTTTGAACTTTTCAAAGGTTTCTGACTTATGCTTCATTAAGTAGATATAGCCATACCGACTTAAATCATCAGTAAAAGTTACGAAATAGAAATACCCACCCCGTGCGACTGTGCTCATTGGACCACATACATCACTATGTATTATTTCCAATAATTCACCCGCCCGTTCAAGATGACCCGTGAACGGCGTCTTGGTCATTTTCCCCATCAGACAAGCTTCACATGTGTCAAATGATTCAAAATCAAAGGACGGTAAAACCCCATCTCTCTGGAGTCTTTGCATGCGTTTCTTTCCGATGTGGCCAAGCCGACAGTGCCACAAGTAAGTGGTGGTGGTATCAGCCTTCTTAAGGCGTTTAGCATTCACGTTAAAGACACCATTTTCACATTCAAGATTTAGTATGAAAAGGCCCCCAACAATGGGTGCAAATCCATAAAACATATCCTTACAATAAAGTGAACAATCATTGTTCTCAGACTTGTAGGAGTACCCATCGTGCACTAAACATGATCCAGAGATAATGTTTCTACACAACAACGGAACAAAATAATAGTTACTTAGTTCCAAAATAAATCCTGAAGGGAGACGTAGAGGCATAATGCCGACGACTTGAGCGGCGATCCCAGCGCCGTTCCCGACACGCATCACGACTTCATTCTTTGCCAGCTTGCGCACCTTCTGAAGCCCCTGTATCGAGTTGCAAATGTGTGCAACCGATCCGGTATCAAATACCCAAGACTTAGAATTTTCGCTAGCAAGCAAAACGTCAATGACATTAACTTGTATAACAATTATACCTTTTCCGGTTTTCCCGGTCTTCTTATCTTCCAGATACTTCTTGCAGTTTCTCTTCCAGTGTCCTGTGCCCTTGCAGTAGAAGCACTCAGTTTCATTCTTGGCTTTGCCCTTAGATTTGCGTTGGAAGCCGGTCTTACCGGCGCCCTTGCCCTTCTTTGGCTTTCCCTTTTTGAAACTGGCAGTTTTATTCACAAGCAACACTTGCTTGCGATTTTTCCGCAGTCCTCCTTCAGCAGTTTTCAGCATGGCAAGCACCTCATTAGGTGTTTTGTCCATCCCATTCATGTTGTAGTTCATGACAAAACCTTCGTAAGAAGGGGGGAGTGAACCGAGCAACATGTCCATAACATGCTCTTCTGGAAGTGGAAATTCCAGGGTTTTAAGCCTTTCAGCGTAGCCAATCATATTGACTACGTGCTCGCCAACTAAACTGCCTTCAGCCATCTTGGTCTCCATCATCATTTTCATGATATCAAAATGTTCAGACCGTGCATTAAACTTGTACAGAGCATCCAGATCCTTGATCATATCAAAGGAGCTATGGAATTCAAAACGTTTTTGAAGCTCTGAACTCATGCAAGACAGCATGAGGCACTGTACTAAGTTGAAATCATCATCCTTAGTGGCCTAGACATTTTGTTCATCTGCCGGGGCGGTTGCCGCCGGCTTAGGTGGAAGAGGTCCGTCAAGCACGTACACTTTCTTAGCACTCCTGAGGACAATCCTCAGGGTACGGACCCAGTCCGCATAGTTGTTTCCATTCGCAGCTAACTTCTCTTTCTCTAACATCGGGCCTAAGTTGAACACGCTATTGCGAGCCATTTGATCTATAACGGAAAACACAAGTTCACTTAGACTTTGTTCATAATGATTTTTGCACTAGTGAATAAACAATTTTATTCTAAAGTGCGCTCCCACTCAAATCAATATCTCTCAAAATTGATTATGAGTGATTCAAGATCCAAATATCAATTCAACATCATAGAATCATCATCTCATGACGAGGATTTCAATTGGTAGGCCAACTTGCCGATCATATCTCTATATGACTCTTGTTCATCTTTCGATGCGTGTGTTCCGAGCTCAGGACGATCCTGCCATGAACGTCAAGACAACCAAGTGATCTTGCTGCGAGGTCTGACCTCACCCGCCTTACATTTCTCCAATCGTTCGTACCCATGCATCCATGGCGCACCCCGAAAGGATAGATGCTGTGACGGTGCTACACTTGGGAGCACACTAACTACTTGATATTTTTAGTGAGAGATCACCCTAATAAAAAGCGACTACCGTGCAATCAAGAAGGGTGCATCAAGAGGGATAAACATATCAGGCAATTCATAATAGCATGATATGGTATAGCCCCTTCTGACGGAGAAGTCAAGTATTTCTTCGTCTTCGGCATTCGCGTCGGTGTTCACCTTTGCGAAGATTGCCACCACCTTGTCGATGCACCAGATAATATTGCTATCTCTATAGCTAATAAAATAAGTGCATTACATAAGGTTGACATGCAGGTCATTAAAGTGCAATCATATGGCTCCAGCCATCATGCCGAATCATGACACGCAGGTCATGTTAATTACATCATATAGTCATCTCATACATAATCAAATTAATATGTGACTTGCTATACCACATCACATGCAAACCATCCTGCAAAACCAAGTTAGACGCCTCTAATCGGTTTATGCAAAATTTTATTTTACGTGGCTTCTAAGGTTTTGACTCAAACTGCAGTTACCAACGCTCATCATCAAGTATGATAATTCAAATTGCTAGATTAACTTTCCAGGGTGTATGAAACACGAGATAATAAAATCTCGAGCCCGATACTAAACTTCGTCGTACGCGTGACCCCCGTGCAGATCATATCTGCATTGCCCTTTCGTCTGCGAAACATCCATCTTTTTTTAACTATGGTGGAACCCAAAGAACTGTTAGCACTTCGTTGATCTGTCAATCAGCATACTCAGGAGCAACATGAAAGGATCGCGGATTGCCAGAACTTTGTGAGATTCCACCATGCCGTCAAGATCAGGACTATGCAAATTCATGGGAAGCAACAGGAACATCGGGTAACAGATTTCATCTGCTACACGCACAAATAATTTTCAGTAATAGATCTCATCTACTACAAAATTATACTATGCAATACCCATACATCTCATGTACTCTAGATCATAACATGCATCTACGCATAGCCTGGCTCTTGATGCCACTGTTGGGGAACGCGACAGAAAACAAAAATTTCCGGTATAGCGAGCACGCCCAGGACCACTATGGAGACTGAATACAAGGTTCGATTTGATCCGTACCGACTCGAAGCGCAGCGGAAGAAGAGTCGGTGGAGATCGTTGGTGCAGATCCCCGCAGCTAGGATTTTACAACCTCCCAACCACGAAGATGTACTCCCTCGTCGGATCGCCCTTCGGGAGGCGGTCGGACAGTCCCTCGGACGATGTCACGGACAGCCCTTCGGGAGGACCTTCGAAACTCGGACGGTCACTCGGACAGCCCTTCGGGAGGACCTCTCAAACTAAGACGATCACTCGGACAGCCCTTCGGGAGGACCTCTCAAACTAAGACCGAAACTACGATCTCTCTACAGAGTTGCACACATACGGTGTCATCTATCCGGCAGGGCTTCGCCGTCCAGAACTAGTTCCCACCGGAACCCAGACAGCCTTTCGGCTCTACAAAACTATTTTGCTGGGAGGGAGAGAGAAGCCAGAAATGTCTATGGCATGTGTATAAGAGCAAGCATGAGGTTTGGGGCAGCCCCCTCACCTCCTATTTATAGGAAAACCAAGGGGTAAAGTTGCCATTCCAAAAACCCAAAAATACCCATGAAGGAACACTTCCACAAGGGCATTTTAGGGAACTAATGGAGCAAGTGGGGCTCCACCATGGAGCCCACATGTGGCCGGCCAAGCCCTCATGGGGGGCCCCCAAGGGGGGCTTCCTTGGCTCCCAAGTTCTTCTAGAAACCTTGTTGGAAATATCCAAAAAGGTGCTTTCCCAAAAATATCCAAAAAGCACTTTCACTATTCACGACGACATTTTTCAGCGTCTGATCGAACTGAAAATATTTATGTGGGCTTAGAACATTTCCAGTACCCACTAAAATAATTTTCAATGCGGTCCGAAACAATTCTGGATTAGTGATTTTCATCTGCGAAAAGCATCTGAAGTGGTTCCGGCAGCTCCGGAACATTTCCGGTTTTTCTTCCGGAAAATTCCCAGAAGTTTCCAGAATGATTCTGGCACCCTCCAAGAATTATCAGGCATGTGCCGAAACCAATTTGACTTAATGGTATCCCCTGAAACAACTTTTCAGTTTTACCGAAACTGTTCCGGTGTTCTCTCTGCGGAACTTTTCCGGTGTCCGAAACTTTTTCGGTGTCCGAAACTTTTTCGGTGATTTTCTCTCAGACTCCCTGTCTAGTATTCAGCAGATAGATGACCCTTAAGCGTGTGACCCTATAGGTTCGGTGAAGCATAGACATGACCCAGAACCCCTTCTGATCAATGATCAACATCGGAGCCGTGGACACCCATATTGACCCCTGTACCCACACGAATGAATATTCGAGTGAACCTCCAGTTGCCGTGTGCTATTCCTGTTGCTTTGCGATATTTCACAAACACCCGAGGTGATATTTTCTGCATCCCCGTGGATCAACAACTTGTCCACTATGCAAGTTACCTCGTTACCGGTTTTGTTCTCTTTTCTCGTTTTCGTGTTCCGGCATCCCTGTGATCAATCACACTGTGTCTGGCCAGACGATGATGGATACCGTAACACCGAGAGGGCCCGAGAATATCTCTCCATCATCAGAGGAGCAAATCCCAATCTTGAGCTATTAAGTTACTTGCCATACTTTTCCGTGAACCCGTAAGCCGCCGTAATAGCCACCCAGTAACGGATGACGTTTAACAAACCCCAAAGTTCACGAAGCAAGCACGAAGGAACTCGATACTCTCATGGTCAAAGGAATTATGCAAACATTAACTATCTCTGTGTTATTTAACCATTAACTTGTGACAAATGAATCTCATAGCATAACATCAATTTGGGTCGATTCAACACAAGTGTTCTACCTACATCGTGCCCTCAAAATTGCCGGCATAGCCATGCCCATGATCAGGAAAACAGGATCATCCTGCAATACTTGAGCCAGTCTTAGAGGCAAGACTAGGAATACAATTTACCCTTTATTATACCACACGTGCACATGAGTTTCCCTCCAAGCCTCGTGGTTATTGCAGACTCGAGAATCATTGCAGTTATAGCATGGATCATAAACATTCAATACAAACTCGGAGATACAAAATAACTGTTATTACTGCCTCTAGGGCATATCTCCTACAGTTGTTAGATGAGGATGATTAGGTTTGACGAGAGGCTTCCCGTGCTCGTATCTATTTTAGCGTTTTCCTCTTCGGTCCTGTCATATGGTAACTTCGGAAGAGGCTTGAGGCTTGGACCAAATTTGTATTTCTTCCTACCTATTGTACTGCTAGCCGCCGGAGCGGCGGCGGCGACTCTCTTCTGCCGTTGCTGATGCGCCGGAGGAGGCGTAGTGCCCTGACGCGCCGGAGGAGGCGAAGGAGGAGGCGGAGTGCCCTGACGCGCCGGAGGAGGAGAAGGAGGAGGCGGAGTGCCCTGACACGCCGGAGGAGGAGGAGGAGGCGGAGTGCCCTGACGCGTCGGAGGAGGCTGAGTCTGCTGAGGCGTCCAGTTTGGAAGCTTGATTTACTCTTTTCTCCATAGACAGGTACTCCTCAAAGCATTTCCCAGAAGAATAATATCCTCTTCACCTGTAGGGTTGTCAAGCTCCAGCCCCTCAAATCCATCCATTATTTCATCCACCGTCACAACAGCATAGCCATGTGGAATCGGACGGCAATGGAAAGTTCCCTCAGCTCGAGGAGGTACAACAGAGCCGACCGCCGCCTTGAAGGTCAGGTTCTGGCATTTCGTCATTAGCTCGCAATGTTCAGCCGCCGTGATACTATCCACGGGGTAGCGAGGAGCCGTGAAATCAGGCTGAACGAGCTCCGTTGAAGCCACGCTGCTTCTCCGCTGAGATGGTGGGGTAGCGTCGAAGAAAGGATCTTCGTGCCGCTCAGATGGTTGGCCGGTAGCTCGCTGGCTCTCAAGTTCCTCTAGTTTTGCTAATCTTGCACTGAGATTCTGCATTTCGCTTGCTTCATGTTTCCTTTTTTCTCTCGGCTTCTATAACCACTGCTGTCAGGAAACCCATGCTTCCACGGAACGGAGCCTGGTGTGCCTCGTGTTCGTCCAGGGTGTTCAGGATTCCCGAGGGCCTCTGTCAGCTCATCCTTCTCTCTGTTGGGAATGAACGTCCCTTCCTGCGCTGCCTTGATTGCTGCCTGAAGCTTCTGGAAGGGTATTGCAAGTTGCTCGTCCGTCCAAACACACTCCCCTGTTTCTGGGTCCAAAATTCCCCCAACCCTGAAGAACCAAGTCCTTGAACGATCTGGCCAGTGCAATGTCGCTGGTTGGACATTCTTAGCAAGCAGGTCTTGCTCAGCTTTGTCCCACAACTGCTGGGCTTTGTAGTAGCCACCTGACCCCGTGTGATGGTGATACTTCTTCTTTGCATCATTTTTCTTGTTTGTCAGTGACCATTTCTTACCCTTCTCCGATTTCTTGTAGGCCACAAATTCGGGCCATTGATCTCTTATCTTCTCATATCGACCGATGAATTTCGGAGTCTCCTCTTTATCGACAAACTTTGTGTTCAACTCTTTCTTCTAGTTCCTGAATAGTTCTACCATCTTCTTAAGAGCAAATGCCTTGACCTTTCGCTCTATAACTGGGTTATTCGGATCCTCCTCTCGCGGTAGGCTGAAATTTGTCATCAGCTCGGTCCAAAGATCATCTTTCAGTCTATCATGGACATAAGAAACTTCAGGGTCCTTATTATTCTTATTCCATTGCTGGGTGTTGATCGAGACATAGTCCCTAACAACAACTCCACACTGATGTACAAATGCATCCTTGGTCCGCTTGGGAGCAATCGGGTGGCCATCTTTCGCGACTTCTATGATCGTGAACCTTTCATCCGGGCGCAACCTTTTCTTCGGGCCTCGTCTCCTTACCTCGTCGGACTTTGAAACAGTTGAGGATCCCTCCTCCGTTCGGTCACCGGAGCCGTGATCATGATCTCCTTCCTCCGCCATTCGGTCACCGGAGCCATCATGATCTCCTTCCTCCTCCATTGTTGGATCACCGGAGCCGTCATCCTCTCCTTCCTGAAAATCGGTGTCGTTGAGATACGACAAGGGATCACCTCCGGCGAGGATTATATCCCCCAACAACTGTTCTTTTTCTAAGTCTCTGTGATCCATAGTTTCTGCAAATATTATACAACATGGCAATATACAAACATGAGATATGCAAATCAATACAAGGCAATGCAACAATACGATCATATAATATCACTAATACATCATCAAATAGTATCGCTAATACATCATCGAATATTATCATTAATACATCTCGAATATTATTATATAATATCACTAATACAGATATAGTTGACGTCTCGCGGCGCAAGCGGTGGACACCCAAAGAGAAGGAACTATGACAGGATCATAGCTCGGGTGAGATCCCTGAAGAACCTGCCAGGTATTGGAGAACCTGGCGTCCAACGCAGCCATGTAGCGTCGGACATGCTCGTCCTCCTCCCTGACACGGCGACGTACCACCTTCGCGGGGGCCGGCTCCCTCTGCACCGACAGTGGTCCACGCGACCGCCACCAAAGAACCTCCGGGTCGACGACGGGACCCTCATTCCTCACCAAGCTGGGCGCCCCGGATGGCAGCACCTCCCAGTGCCAGCCCGGCGGAGCCCAGTCCCGGACATGCTGTCGCCTCTCAAGCAGGTGGTTGCCACCGAGTCGACGGCGAGGATGCTGGCCGGGCATCGTCGACTCAACGGCTACGCTATGCAGCTAAACATTTAAACATCTAAACATCATATATCTGCCTAATATAAAATTGTCGGGGACTCTCGCTCCCTCACCGACTATCGTCGGGGACTCTCCCTCACCGACGATCGTCGGGGACTCCTCGATATCACGTCACCGACGACCGACGATACTACATTATTTCCAACTAATTAAAACAACTAAAACATAAAAAAAACTAAATAACTAAAACATAAAACAACTAAATTAACTGAAACTGAACATCTAAAACTAAAACTAAACAACTAAAACAACTAAAACTAAAACTAAACAACTAAAACAACTAAAACTGAACATCTAACAAAACTAAAACTAAATTAACTGAAACTCAACATAAAACAACTAAAACTAAACTAAATCTAAACTAAACTAAACTAAACTAAACTAAACTAAACAAACTAAATTAAACTAAAACTGAAACTGAACATGAACATCTAATAGGATTTGGGGAGCTCACCGGGGGGCTGACGAGGAGAGCGGCGACAGCGACGAGCGGCGACGGCGTCGGGTCGGGGCGGCGACGGCGACGAGCGGCGACGGCGTCGGGTCGGGCTGCGGCAGCGCAGGGCAGGGGCGGCGGCAGCGCAGGTGAAGGCCGGAGCTCACTGGGGGCGGCATCAGGGCAGGGGCGTCGGCGAGGGCGTCGACGGGGCAGAGGGCGGCGAGGGCGTCGACGGCGAGCTCGGGCAGCCTGGCGGCGTCGATGTGCTCGGCGTCGTCGTGGGCAACTGCAGATGAAATCTGAAAAATTCCTAAGTCCCCGCTTATATACAGAGACCTTTAGTCCCGGTTGGTGGCGGCAGCCGGGACTAATGCCACCCTTTAGTCCCGGTTGGAGCCACCAACCGGGACTAAAGGTCAATTTCCAGCAGCCGAAAGGGCGGGAAGCAGAGACCTTTGGTCCCGGTTGGTGGCACCAACCGGGACTAAAGGGTGGAATTGGTCCCGGTTGGTGGCACCAACCGGGACGAAAGGGTGGCATTGGTCCCGGTTGGTGCCACCAACCGGGACTAAAGGGTTGGTCCTGGCTATGGTGGGAGTTTAGTCCCACCTCGCCAAGCGAGAGGCGCTCGCACCAGTTTATAAGCCCGCCCCTCTCTGCCTTGTTGAGTTCCTCTCAAAGTGAAAATAGATGCCCTTATACGCGAAATTTGACCTGAAATCAAAGTGAATTTCACTCTGATTTCAGGTTGAATTTTCCCTATAAGCGCATCTATGTTCATTTTTTGCTATTTTTTTATGTTATTTTTTTGCATATTAAAATTTCTTAACAAAAAATACTTTATGAATATTCTTTTTGCTATTAAAATTTTTAACAAAAATAACTTTGATAATTTTAGTTGCATAAATTTTATATAATATTAAGTTAAATAACTTTGATCGGACGAAAACACGTCTATTACAAAGGGATTTCAATTTTTTAAACATATTTGAACTCAAGACTTTTTCTGCATTCAATATGCACCATTCAAAGCCACATCATCACTTTTCAACCCTTTCCTGACTTCATTTACTATTTTTCATGCATTTCATGATTTATTTTGAGCTAAGATGACCCTGAATTGAAAAGCACTGCAAATGAACTCTGAAATGGTTGAAAGTTCGCATGGTATCATCATTTCACCCACATAGCATGTGTTAAAAAGTTGAGAGGGTTACGGCAAAAACTGGATGCACTTCGTGTACAAAATGAACAATCTCTTTCGAAGTGTCAGGGTTTCAGACGAAAACTCATCAGTTACAAAAGGATTTCAATTTTTTAAACATATTTGAACTCAAGACTTTTTATGTATTCAATATGCACCATTCAAAGCCACATCATCACTTTTCAAACCTTTTCTGACTTCATTTGCTATTTTTCATGCATTTCGTGATTTATTTTGAGCTAAGATGACCCTGAATTGAAAAGCACTGCAAATGAACTCTGAAATGGTTGAAAGTTGGCATGGTATCATCATTTCACCCACATAGCATGTGCTAAAAAGTTGAGAGGGTTACAGCAAAAACTGGATGCACTTCGTGTACAAATTTAACAATCTCTTTCGAAGTGTCAGGGTTTCAGACGAAAACTCATCAGTTACAAAAGGATTTCAATTTTTTAAACATATTTGAACTCAAGACTTTTTATGTATTCAATATGCACCATTCAAATCCACATCATCACTTTTCAAACCTTTTCTGACTTCATTTGCTATTTTCATGCATTTCATGATTTATTTTGAGCTAAGATGACCCTGAATTGAAAAGCACTGCAAATGAACTCTGAAATGGTTGAAAGTTGGCATGGTTTCATCATTTCACCCACATAGCATGTGCTAAAAAGTTGAGAGGGGTACGGCAAAAACTGGATGCACTTCGTGTACAAAATGAACAAAATCTTTCGAAGTGTCTGGGTTTCAGACGAAAACTCATCAGTTACAGAAGGATTTCAATTTTTTAAACATATTTGAACTCAAGACTTTTTATGCATTCAATATGCACCATTCAAAGCCACATCATCACTTTTCAAACCTTTTCTGACTTCATTTGCTATTTTTCATGCATTTCATGATTTATTTTGAGCTAAGATGACCCTGAATTGAAAAGCACTGCAAATGAATTCTGAAATGGTTGAAAGTTGGCATGGTATCATCATTTCACCCACATAGCATGTGCTAAAAAGTTGAGAGGGTTATGGCAAAAACTAGATGCACTTCGTGTACAAAATGAACAATCTCTTTCGAAGTGTCATAGTTTCAGACGAAAACTCATCAGTTACAAAAGGATTTCAATTTTTTAAACATATTTGAACTCTAGACTTTTTATGCATTCAATATGCACCATTCAAAGCCACATCATCACTTTTCAAACCTTTTCTGACTTCATTTGCTATTTTTCATGCATTTCATGATTTATTTTGAGCTAAGATGACCCTGAATTGAAAAGCACTGCAAATGAACTCTGAAATGGTTGAAAGTTGGCATGGTATTATCATTTCACCCACATAGCATGTGCTAAAAAGTTGAGAGGGTTACGGCAAAAACTGGATGCACTTCGTGTACAAAATGAACAATCTCTTTCGAAGCATCAGGGTTTCAGACGAAAACTCATCAGTTACAAAAGGCATTTGATTTCTTGACATGTAACTTCAGTGATATTCTAGATCAAAGCCATCATCAGAATAGTTGTGAAGAGAAAGTCTTCACTTTTTCTTCGCGTGTGTTCCTTGCTTATTGCGCTGTAACCATGGATAATCTTCATCGTTTAACAGGGTGCTTGGGTCAGCCTTCAATTTGAAGGGAGGAATTTCATGATACTTTTCATAATCTTCAGACATGTTTGTCTTGCCCTCCACTCCCACGATGTCTCTTTTCCCTGAAAGAACTATGTGGCGCTTTGGCTCATCGTATGATGTATTCGCTTCCTTATCTTTTCTTTTTCTCGGTTTGGTAGACATGTCCTTCACATAGAAAACCTGCGCCACATCATTGGCTAGGACGAATGGTTTGTCTGTGTACCCAAGATTGTTCAGATCCACTGTTGTCATTCCGTACTGCGGGTCTACCTGTACCCCGCCTCCTGACAGATTGACCCAATTGCACCGAAACAAAGGGACCTTAAAATCATGTCCATAGTCAAGTTCCCATATGTCCACTATGTAACCATAATATGTGTCCTTTCCCCTGTTGGTTGCTGCATCAAAGCGGACACCACTGTTTTGGTTGGTGCTCTTTTGATCTTGGGCGATCGTGTAAAATGTATTCCCATTTATCTCGTACCCTTTGTAAGTCAATAGAGTCGAAGATGGTCCCCTGGCCAACGAGTACAGCTCATCTGCAACAGTGGTGTTACCCATGAGATGTGTTTGCAACCAACTGCCAAAAGTCCTGATGTGTTCACATGTAATCCAGTCGTCACACTGCTCTGGGTGTTTGGAGCGCAGAATATTCTTGTGTTCATTGACATACGGGGTCACCAAGGTAGAATTCTGTAGAACAGTGTAGTGTGCTTGAGACCAAGAATGCCCGTCCCTACATATTATTGAATTCGCTCCTAGCGTGCCTTTTCCAGTCAGTCTCCCCTCATACCGTGATTGAGGGAGACCAATCGGCTTAAGGTCAGGAATAAAGTCAACACAAAACCCAATGCTTTCCTCTGTTTGATGGCCCATGGAGATGCTTCCTTCTGGCCTAGCACGGTTATGAACATATTTCTTTAAGACTCCCATGAACCTCTCAAAGGGGAACATGTTGTGTAGAAATACAGGGCCCAGAATGCCAATCTCGTCGACTAGATGAACTAGGACATGCGTCATGATATTGAAGAAGGATGGTGGGAACACCAGCTCGAAACTGACAAGACATTGCACCAAATCACTCTTTAACCTTGGTAGGATTTCTGGACCGATTACCTTCTGAGAGATTGCATTGAGGAATGCACATAGCTTCACAATGGCTAATCGAACGTTTTCCGGTAGAAGCCCCCTCAATGCAACCGGAAGCAGTTGCGTCATAATCATGTGGCAGTCATGAGACTTTAGGTTCTGGAACTTTTTCTCTGCCATATTTATTATTCCCTTTATATTCGACGAGAAGCCAGACGGGACCTTCATACTGAGCAGGCATTCAAAGAAGATTTCCTTCTCTTCTTTGGTAAGAGCGTAACTGGCAGGACCTTCATACTGCTTTGGATGCATGCCGTCTTTTTCGTGCACACGTTGCTGGTCCTCCCGTGCCTCCGGTGTATATTTTGTCTTCCCATACACTCCCAAGAAGCCTAGCAGGTTCACGCAAATATTCTTCGTCACGTGCATCACGTCGATTGCAGAGCGGACCTCTAGGTCTTTCCAATAGGGTTGGTCCCAAAATATAGATTTCTTCTTCCACATGGGTGCACGTCCCTCAGCGTCTTTCGGAATAGATAGTCCGCCAGGACCCTTTCCAAAGATTACTTGTAAATCATTGACCATATAAAGTATGTCATCACCAGTACGGATGGCGGGCTTCTTCCGGTGATCTGCCTCACCTTTGAAATGCTTTCCTTTCTTTCGACATTGATGGTTGGTCGGAAGAAATTGACGATGCCCCAGGTACACATTCTTCCTGCATTTGTCCAAATATATACTTTCGGTGTCATCTAAACAATGCGTGCATGCGTGGTATCCCTTGTTTGTCTGTCCTGAAAGGTTACTGAGAGCAGGCCAATCATTGATGGTTACAAACAACAACGCATATATGTCAAATTCCTCCTGTTCGTTCTCATCCCACTCACGTACACCTTTTCCATTCCACAGTTGTAAAAGTTCATCAACTATTGGCCTTAGGTACACATCAATGTCATTGCCAGGTTGCTTAGGGCCTTGGATGAGCACTGGCATCATAATGAATTTCCGCTTCATGCACAACCAAGGAGGAAGGTTATACATACATAGAGTCACAGGCCATGTGCTATGCTTGCTGCTCTGCTCCCCAAAAGGATTAACGCCATCTGCACTTAAACCAAACCATACGTTCCTTGGGTCACCTGTAAAGTCCCCCCACTTTCTCTCGATCTTTCTCCACTGCGACCCATCACCGGGTGCTCTCAACTTCCCGTCTTTCTTACGGTCTTCCTTGTGCCATCGCATCAACTTGGCATGCTCTTTGTTTCTGAACAAACGTTTCAACCGTGGTATTATAGGAGCATACCAAATCACCTTGGCAGGAACCCTCTTCCCGGTGCGCTGGCCCTCAACATCACCAGGGTCATCTCGTCTGATCTTATACCGCAATGCACAGCATACCAGGCATGCGTTCAAATCCTCGTACTCACCGCGGTAGAGGATGCAGTCATTAGGGCATGCATGTATCTTCTGCACCTCCAATCCTAGAGGGCAGACAACCTTCTTTGCTTCGTATGTACTGTCGGGCAATTCGTTGTCCTTTGGAAGCTTATTCTTCATTATTTTCAGCACCTTTTCAAATGCTTTGTCAGATACACCATTGTCTGCCTTCCATTGCAGCAATTCCAGTGTGGTACCGAGCTTTGTGTTGTCATCTTCGCAATTTGGGTACAACCCTTTTTTGTGATCCTCTAACATGCGATCGAACTTCAACTTCTCCCTTTCACTTTGGCATTGTCTCTTTGCATCAACAATGACCCGGCGAAGATCATCATCGGGCACATCGTCTGGTTCTTCCTCTTGATCTTCAGCTTCCCCCATTGCAGCATCACCGTGTTCAGGGGGCGGATAGTTGTCATCATCCTCTTCTTCTTTGTTGTCTTCCATCATAACCCCTCTTTCTCCGTGCTTGGTCCAAACATTATAGTGTGGCATGAAACCCTTCTCAAGCAGGTGGACGTGTAGGGTTTTCGAGTTAGAGTAATCCTTCGTATTCCCACAGATAGTACATGGACATTCATAAAACCATTCTGCTTGGTTACCTCAGCCACTTCGAGAAAATTATGCAGGCCCTTAATGTACTCGGAGGTGCGTCGGTCACCGTACATTCATTGCCGGTTCATCTGCGTGCATTATATAATTAAGTGTATCAAAAACCATTACAAAACATCATGAATAGAGAAGTGACCAAATTAATAGAAGTTCATCATCACATTAAAACCAAAGTATAGTAGTGACCAAAATAAATACATAAAGTTCATACATAGTTCTCATTGAACAACATATAGCTCTCTAGAGCATCTAATTAAAACATACATTGAAACTATGTAAAACATTTAAATGCAACAACAAATGCGATCATAACCGCAACTAAGGTACCAATTGATCCAACGGCATAATGATACCAAGCCTCAGTATGAATGACATATTTTCTAATCTTTCTAATCTTCAAGCGCATTGCATCCATCTTGATCTTGTGATCTTCAACGACATCGGCAACATGCAACTCCAATTCCATCTTCTCCTCCTCAATTCTTTTCAATTTTTTCTTCAAGTAATTGTTTTCTTTTTCAACTAAATTTAACCTCTCGACAAGAGGGTCGGTTCGAATTTCCGGTTCACATACCTCCTAGATAAAAACATCTATGTCACGTTGGTCGGCATAATTGTCATAAACACTAAATGAAACAAATAGTTATAAAAGATAATATACCACATCCGAATCATAGACAGGACGAGGGCCGACGGGGGCGTATACCAAAACCATGGCACTATATAATAACAAACAATAATAAAAGTAAGAAAATTGTACAAGTATCTATCTAAATCATACAAGTAAGAATTTTTTTCTTTTAGAAAGAAGATAAGAACAAGAGGCTCACCACGGTGGTGCCGGCGACGAGATCGGCGCGGGCGATCGACGGCGGTGAGGACGGGGACGGGGATGGCACCCTACACATGTGCAGACTCTAAGAAGTTAATTTCAGCTCTAATTGTGCGTCTAAATCAAAAGAACTCCCACATACACTTCTCCACTAAAACCCACAAACCACACTCTACTTTTAGAGCATTTGAAATGAGCTAAACTAGCAGTGAGAGATAAAACGATGAAGTCGTTAACCTTTTAGAACACTTGTGTAGTTGGTGCACCGCCAAACCTAAACAAATCTTAGGGAAAATGTAGCTTGGAGGTCGAGCTTGGAGAGGAGAAAACTTAAGTGTGGCTGCGGCATTTCATCGAACACCTCATGTGCATAGGAGGTGAGAACAGAGAGCAACACACCTCCCAAACGCCGGCCGGCCAAAAAACAGAGGAGTGAGCGGGCAGGGGCGAGCATATATATAGGCGTTGTATAAGTCCCGGTTGGTGGCTAGCACCGGGACTAAAGGTGCCTCTTTAGTCCCGGTTCCAGCCACCAACCGGGACTAAAGGGGCTCGGCCAGGAGTGAGGCCCTTTAGTCCCGGTTCGTGTCTGGAACCGGGACTAAAGGGGTCATACGAACCGGGACTGGTTCCTGCCGTTGCCCGGCCGGCGCCCTGGCCTCATGAACCGGGACTGATGCACCCATTAGTCCCGGTTCGTAACAAGACCGAGACTAATGCAATATTCTGGCCCGTTTCAAAGCCCTGTTTTCTACTAGTGTTTGTAGATACATATAACATTTTGACACTTCAAATGTATTGTACTCACTTACAGGACCAAATGTATTGTACTCAATTCAAATGTATTGTACTCACTTCCAGTCCCCGGTGGAGATGGCGGCGATCCGTACACAAGACTCGATGGAGGTTCTTCGAACAGATCTGGGTGAAAACCTTGCGCTCGGCTAGATGCCAAGGCCGGCGATGGCGGCGCTCTTCTGTGCCGTTCTCTTCTTGAAGACATCGCCGTGGAGAAGTTCCAGACCTTTATCTGTTACCTCCGGGGGAAACCCTAGATCGGTAGATCGGATGACGGCGGCGCTCCTGCGTCGTTTCCCCCTTGGGGGCGTCAGTCTTGGAGGTGTGCATGGGCTCGAGGGACCAGCGGACAGCATCTTTGGTGGACAGGTATTTTATGTTACACATCGACGACTGTGGATCTCGGCGGCGGGGCGCAGTGGAGTCTCGGCGTTCGATGTGTGTAGACGGACTCGCGCAGGAGGATGGCGCTGTCTGGCGTCGTGGTGGCGTCGATGGCAGACCTGGCAAGGTCGTGGCGTCAGTATCTGTTGTGAAGATGGAACGGTGGAAGACGACGGCGGCGGCCTCTGAGTGTGCCGGACTGGTATGTGCCCCAGACCACGTATATGGCTTGGCTGGGGCCTCCGATTTTAGATGTTAGGCTTAGGTGCGAGGTCTGTTTGGTATTAGGCTCGGACTATGAGCACCCCTTCATTAAGTGGATAGAAGTAGCGACAGATGTTGTCAAGATGGTGGCTTCAGACTTACTGATGTACTACTTTGTAAAGTCTTTATGAATAATTAATAAAGTGGCTGCATGCATCGTCGAGATGCAGAGGCCTCGGGTCTTCCTCCTTTTCCAAAAAAAACTTACAGGACCAAATATTAAAAGAAGATAAGGTGCCGAAGGTAGACAGAATACCATTTCTGAATTAAGCATGAAATTAAAAGAAAAAATATCTCTGAAGAGAAGAGATGAAAAACTAACAGAAGAGACATGACTAAAGAAGTAAAGATATATTATCTTGCCTCATATGTGAACTATATATGTAACTCCAATGGTGTTTCCTCCTTTTTGTTTCAGTTTTCAGCTCTTGCTCTAGCTTGTAAACTGTTCCCGCGCCATCTTGTAATACAGATGACACACATCTAGCTGCGTGTTCGAGAAAAAAAATGGAGGCAACATTGCGGGATGTACTGTTGACAAGCTAGAGAAAGAACACCAAAAGGCAACTGTCACACTGAATTAACTGCACTGCCGATTTCCCATTTCGGGAAAATTCATCAGATCGAACACACATTTATTGTCCTGACGTTGTATGGGGGGAGGTTGTGCGCATGGATGAAACAGAGGGGGTCGGCGAGCGCAGCGGAAACTGGCTGAATCACATCACATCAGTCGAAATGGAGTGAGTAAGGATGGGGGAAAAACCTGGGGAGAGGCGGAGGAGAGGATGCCTGAGGAGAGACATAAGAAGACCGGGAATCTGTCTCAGCGGACGGCGGTGGGGAGGAAGTCAGGCTCCTATCTGAATCTTCAAGCCTTTCTACATCGACACCGAAGCGGAAGTGTTCGGTTCTTCAGTAATCCGACGGCCTACGTTGCTTGGCATCTACGGCCTTGATTTTTTGGCTACTTACGTCATTTATTGCAGTTACCGTTCTACTGCACTTACTTTGATTTCACTGTGCTCCCTGGTCTATGTATATATACAAGCCATGAAATAGGCTTTCGTCCCGTTTTATAGATAAAGTAATGATCCATACAATTAAATACAAATTCAACGACAGATCACAGCCTAGGCAATGGAACAGACTAGCCTAAAGAAAGCAAAAGAAACAGGAAAAAAGCCACCTAGTGACGGGATAGCATCGGACTCATCGGGAGGCCAGTCGTCGCGCCGTCGCCTGTAGCGCATCCAGCATGCCGTCAAGACGCATCTGGTCTCAATGCCTAGAGAGAGCATGCGAGTGCTGCATAAAGGCAAGAAATTTGAAGGAGTCAGACGCCTGCCTCGAAAAGATACGTTCGATCACCATTTTATTGCGGGTCGTCCAGAGTGTCCAAGACATATTGGCAAAAATCAGCCAAAATAAGCGCTGACACGTACTACAAGTATTTCATGCCTAACTTTGACTGATCATTTGATCAACAAAATATATCACCGTTCGATACGTTTAGTAGTCGTGCAGCTCCGATAGGCAAAATTTTAGGTTCAGTTGCTCCTACCGAAACACCCGGAATACCCCAACCCCAACACCACCTTTCTCAGATCTCCAGCATACAAATACCTGCCAAAATTTGAATGAATATATCAACTGAATATGAAGAGGATGTTGAAATATAGGGTGGGCCTTGGGCACATCTAACAATTTTAGAAAAAAAAAATCTAAGTGCTCATGTGAGTTATATGACAATGGGTGTGGTGAAAAGTTTACTCTCACCCCGGTAGTGAAGCAGGAGTTGAAACTCCTTATAAGGGATTCTCTTCCATATGTTATTGAAGTTTGAGAAGAGAAGTCATTCCCGCACGCTCCTCCGCCGTCCGCCGCGCCGCGGCGGGGTTACGGGAATGAGGCTAGCTGAGCCGAGCTCATATCTATGCGAAGAGCCACGATCTGATACGTCGGTTCGTGCCAACTCTAGCCGCTGCAACAGATCGCATCTGCCTCTACACGCACTCGTCCCACTGTTCGTTCCTTTGCCGCGTACACGGTTGACGAGAGAGCAGGCTTCCAAAATCTCGCCTCTCTAGATCTTGTACGGGAGAGGGGAGATTAGGTTTTTGGGGAGCATCACCTACGCGACTGCTCACCGCCGATTGTCTACGTTTGTATCGTCTTCGTCATCACCATGTCCACCACCAACGAAGCCGACCGTATCGCCAACGAGATCGCTGCAGCCGTCGCCGCCGCTGCTACGACCAACTGGCCTATCAGAGGGTATAACTTGTTTATCCCGCTCCTGTTTATTTATGTGTTAGCCATACTAGCATTATGTGTAGATGTGTCTACTGTTTGCGTAGTATGTGCTTATCAGGATCGTAATCGGTACATTATTAATATTGTCAACGCTATGCTATTGATTTATTTGTGGATTAAATTAATCAACAACAAAAACCTAATCTATGTAGGCAATTTTCAAATCAAAGTTTTGCAGCTGCATTGAAACCGACCCGTTTATGAGGACGTACTTTAAACATTGACAGACCAGAACCACTTTATGACTCACGGCGATGAACGTATTCTGGGTCACCGGTGGTACTCCTACAGGAACGATCACTCATGAACAGTAGAAGGCGGTCAGGGAGGCCACTGTCGTCTTTGTAGAAGCAGTTCTGAGCATGATTGGATATAAGTTGGTTGACGAATATTTACATATGCGAGTTGCCAGAGACTTGTGGTAGGCGCTCGAATCTAAATTTGGCGCCACTGATGTTGCGAGCGAGATGTATGTCATCGAGTAGTTCCACGATTACAAAATGACCGAGAATTGTTCTGTATTGGAACATGCTCATGAGATACAGTGCATCACTAAGGAGCTAAGCTTCTTAAGTGTGATTACCGGGCAAATTTGCCACGGGATGCATAATCGCTAAACTCCCTTCCTAGAGGAATTTTGCTACCACTCTAAAACATCAGAGGAGTGAATTATCAGTAGAGAATGTCATCGGCCATCTGAGTGTTAGAGCAGAATTCGAGAGGAAATGACTCACACGAAAAAGGGGCTGACGAAACTTCTGTCGCTAATATGGTACATCAGAGGAACTTCAATCCACAAGCCCAAGGGAAAGAATTATGTCCAACAGAATACCAACTTTAAGAAGAAAGGTAAGAAAAATTTCAAGAAGAACAAGAAGGGAGATGGCTGCTTCACTTGTGGTTCGGAGGAACATTGGGCCAACAAGTGCCCAAACAAGTACAAGAAGTTAGGGCAGGACTCCAAGCCTACCACTATGATTGTGAGCAACAATGAGAGTGGTGCATCTGAGTACGGTAATTTATTTACTGTATTTTTAGTTTGTCAGTCCACCGATTGGTGAGTGGACACTGATGCAAATATTCATGTGTGTGTTGACATTTTATTGTTTTCTTCTTACCAGGTAACAGGCCGCGGGTCCGTATTGATGTGGAATGGTGCGAGTGCTTCTGTTCATGTTGTTGGCATGGTACTTCGGGGAGGATCGTGTAGTTGAAGAACGTGCAACATGTTCCGTCATCAAGAAGAACCTCTTTAGTGGCTCCCTTCTGTGTAGAGAATGTTTTAAGTTGGTTTTCGGGTCTAATAAAGTAGTTGTTATGAAATATGGACTATTTGTTGGAAAATGTTATGAATGCGGATGTATGTTCCGCTTTCGCTCGCATATTTTTTTGTAATAAAGCCGTGAACAATATTCATTCGAGCGTTAATGAATCTGAAGTTTGGCATTTACATCTTTGTCACATTAGTTTTAATGTTATGACACTGCTAGCAAAATTGAATTTAATCCCGAGTTTCACTTTAGGCAAAGATTCTAAGTGTTATTCGTGTGTGCAAGATAAGCAATCTCGCAAGCCCCGTAAGGCTACAGAGGAGAGACACTTGGCACCATTAAAACTCATACATTCTGATCTTTGTGAGATGAATGGTATGTTTACTAAAGGTGAAAAGAAATACTTCATGACTTTGATAGATGATTTCACCAGATTTTGCTATGTGTATCTGTTAAATACTAAAGACGAGGCTCTACACTACTTTAAAATCTATAAGGAAAAAGTTGAGAATCAACTTGAAAAGAAAATTAAAAGAGTCCGGTGAGATCGTGGTGGAGATTACTTCTCAAATGAGTTTGATTCTTTTTGTGTGGAACGTGGTTGCCGAACGTAAACCGTACTCTAACTGATTTGATGAATGCCATGTTAGATGAGTGGTGGATCCAAAACTTTTGTGGAGCCTTGGCAAGCTCAAGCCAAATTGTCTAATCTCGAAATCAAAATCCGATGTTCAGATACATACAACATACCGTATAAAATAGTCCCAAACTTCTGAACCACAAATCCATATTAATAACGAAGTGAAAAACAGTCATACAAATGTAATTTGGAAGTGAACTAAATGTAATATATTGATATTCAGTTTCATAGACCAAAATAAATATGAGACTTGACAATAAAAGTTATAGAATCAGGCCATCTACAGAATCAAAATGACCTAGTTGCAAGCAAAAGTATAGCTATCCAAATTACCATCCAAATGTGCTAAAGAATACTACATGACAAAAGCCGGATTTGCAATTCACATAAACTGAGCGTTGTGATTTGTGAATATATATTCAAATAGAGAGCTTGCAAGATAAAAATTGTTTGAACGTACACATAGTGTGCTAAAGGAAATCGTGAAGCAAATGTCATTTTTGACTTATGATACCTGATTGGAACTTGATTGCGATAAATTTTGATTTGTATTCTTATCATCAACTGACTTGAATAATTTCCAACGGTCTAGCATCAAAATTTAAGCCCGAAGTCTATCTATTCCTAGATCTGAATGGCCACATTAGTTAGCAATGTTCTAATCTTATTAGGAAGGAAAGGAATGAGTACGCGAGGATACAAGACATTCCTGCCTTTCCATAGATGGATCCGCTCATCCCGCCGCCGGCCGCTAGCCTAGGCCAAGGCCAGCCTCCGCTCGCCGCCGCTAATCTGTTTCCGTGCAATACGCAGCGAACAGAAACAGATTAACGAACAGAGAACAGCCAAACGTGCGTTTCTCGCTTGCTAGGCCTAGCTCCTACACAGCCCATTACCAAAGGAAGCCAGCCCTACAAAATTTTGCCTAGGGAACCACGATACATATGTGGATTTTTTCAACTGTGGCAGTGCATCGTACAACGTGAGCGTAGGCAGCAGCCCGGGCAAGTGCCCAGGGTGGCCGGGCGCTGGTTTCGCCCCTGTGTTGGATTCATCGGCTTATCCAAAGCATGATGGAGAAATGTTATATTGACGTCATATCATGTCCTGAATAAAGTTCCGACAAAGGATAATGAGGTCAGCCTCTATTAGCAATGGGAGAAGAGAAAGACGACACTCTCATACTTGCGTACTTGTGGTTGTTTGGCGAACGTCAAACTACCAATTCCCAATAAGCGTAAGCTTGGACCAAAGACCGTGGACTGCGTTAATTTGGGCTATGCACTACATGAATAGGAGAATTTGCCGTCAGTCCCATCTTTGTCGTCTGCTAGCGGATGACAAAGACCATCTGTGCCGTCTGCTTCTTAAAAGTGGACGGCAAAGAAGGGACTCATGGCAAAGATTTTCTTTCCCATCAGTCCCTTCTTTCCCGTCTGCCCCACTGGACCGTGGACTGTTTAGGTCAAATGGATGCCTTCTTTGCCGTCTGCTAGCAGACGGCAAAGATACAGAAGGCAGACGGTAAAGCGCACGGCCTACTTTGTCGTCAGCTAACGGACGGCAAAGAGCACGGCCTACTAACGGCCGTGCCCCGCCCCCACCCGCCTCTCTCTCTCTCTCTCTCTCTCCCTCCCTCCCTCCCTCTCCCCGACGCCCACGAGCCGCCCCACCACCCGCCGCCCCCGCCCACCAGCCACCCTGCCGCCCCGGCGCCCCCTCCGGTGAGGCCCTTTTTTTCTCTGTTTTTTTTCTTTTTCTCATTTAATTGCTACTGTTATTAGGTTAGTGCTAGGTTAGGGTTAGTAATATTTAGAATTAGGTTAGGGTTAGAAGAAGAAGAAAGATGAAAAAAAAGAAGAAGGAAGAAGAAGAGGAGAAGAAAAGAAGAAGAAGAACAAGAAGAAGAAAAGAAGAAGAAGAAGAAGAAGAAGAAGAAGAAGAAGAAGAGGAGGAGGAGGAGGAGGAGAAGAAGAAGAGGAGAAGAAGAGGAAAACAGAAGAAGAGGAGAAAGAAGAAGAAGAAGAGGAGAAGAAAAGAAGAAGAAGAAGAAGAAAAAGAGAAGAAAAGGAAGAAGAAGAGGAGAAAAATAAGAAATAGAGGAGAAGAAGAATAAAATAGAAGTGGAAAAGTAGTTATATATAGAGAGATATTTTTTATCGGGATTGAATATTCGTGTTGATCGTGTGGATTTAAATGTGCAGTTGTTTCATCGCTGCGAGGTTCTGGTGTTCGACGACCTCCCCGCGCGTTCGACGAGGAAGAAGAGGAGAAGAATAGGAAAAACAGAAGAAGAGGAGAAAGAAGAAGAAGAAGAGGAGAAGAAAAAGAAGAAGAAGAAGAAGAAGAAGAAGAAGAAGAAGAAGAAGAAGAAGAAAAAGAGAAGAAAAGGAAGAAGAAGAGGAGAAAAATAAGAAATAGAGGAGAAGAAGAATAAAATAGAAGTGGAAAAGTAGTTATATATAGAGAGAGATTTTTTATCGGGATTGAATATTCGTGTTGATCGTGTGGATTTAAATGTGCAGTTGTTTCATCGCTGCGAGGTTCTGGTGTTCGACGACCTCCCCGCGCGTTCGACGAGGAAGAAGAGGAGAAGAATAGGAAAAACAGAAGAAGAGGAGAAAGAAGAAGAAGAAGAGGAGAAGAAAAGAAGAAAAAGAAGAAGAAGAAGAAGAAGAAGAAGAAGAAGAAGAAAAAGAGAAGAAAAGGAAGAAGAAGAGGAGAAAAATAAGAAATAGAGGAGAAGAAGAATAAAATAGAAGTGGAAAAGTAGTTATATATATAGAGAGATTTTTTATCGGGATTGAATATTCGTGTTGATCGTGTGGATTTAAATGTGCAGTTGTTTCGTCGCTGCGAGGTTCTGGTGTTCGACGACCTCCCCGCGCGTTCGACGAGCTCCCCCGCGTTCGTGGGTGAGCACAAATGACATCTCCTCCTCCCCCATTCATTTGCTCTGTTTCGGTCTTCGTGCCGATGATACTTGCTAGCTATAGGTAGATTCAATCATCAGTATGCGTGGCCAGTATGCGTCTCCCGTTCGAAAGGGCGGCATCTATAAATATGCATGCCTTTGCATATTTATAACCGCCATCTTTTCGAATTGTCCACGTTATCCATGGACAGCCCGAGTATGTGTAGATTGGGTTCGTTTTCCAATGCTCTGCTCCGGATCCGATGCAGAATTTTGTTAGTGTCTCCCTGTTGTTCTCCGGGTACACATCCTCTCTGTTTAATGCCGAGACGTGTATCAGGAGAACAACGGGGAGGTGCTGCCGAAATTCTGCGTCGGATCCGGAGCAGAGCATGGGAAAACGAACCCAATCTACACATACTCGTGTGGGATTATGACCTATCTTTACCTATTAGCGTGTAGGTTGCATGGACGTAATAAAATTGACAAACTTGATTAACTGATGAATATATATACATATTTATATATATGCTGAATTATATATATATATATATATATTTCTTGTGTGTTTAGTAGCTAGGCAAGATGAGTGATCGTGCGTGGATGTACACCGGTCACACTAGTCAGAAAGACATGACCAATGAATGGTTAACAAAAACCAAGGGGTTTGTGAAAACCGCATTTGCAAATGGCCAGAGAAAAACCTAGTGCCCCTGTATTAGGTGCGACAACTTTAAACAGAGGACAGAGGGTGAAATGGGTCAACACCTGCAGAAGTGGGGTTTTACGCTGTGGACATTTCATGGTGAGTCTGCCCAACGTACCAGAGCTGAGGTGGTTCGTCGTCGCACCGACGAGCATGATACCGGGATCGAAGACATGGTGCAAGACTTTGATGATGTTCGGGATTCGGACGATGAGATGGAGGAATCTGCAAAGGCCTTCTATGAAATGATGGAGTCTTCAAAACGTCCTCTCCACGAGCACACTGAGCTTTGTCAGTTGGATGCCATCGCGCAAATAATGGCTCTGAAGGCTCAATTCAACTTGGGCAGAGAATGCTACGACGTGATGATGACACTATTTGGAAGTTTTCTACCCAAAGGCCATGTCATGCCTGCAAACCTGTACCAGTCGGACAAAATCCTCCGTGTACTTAAGATGCCCTATGAGAAGATAGATGCCTGTGAGAACGGATGTGCCTTATTTAGGCTTGAGTATGCGGGCTTGAACTATTGTCCCATTTGCAAGTCTTCCAGGTATGTTGTGGTAGACAACAGTATGAGTGAGAAGAGGCAGACCAAAATCCCAGTTAATGTTCTTCGGTACATGCCAATCATACCAAGACTTCAACGTATTTTCATGGTCGAGGAGACGGCCAGACAGATGACAGGCACAAATTGGACAAAAGAACCGAACTAGATGCAGATGGGAACTGATCAAGGCGCGCCAAACGGGCTCCTGTCCTGAGATAAGGACTCGTCCACGGCCAGTCGATCTCGCCATCGAGGTTACAGTACTACAAAATGGTCCAAAGATGACACATCAATCAGAGACCCTTCGTGGAAACTGTGTGCGATCCATCAATCACAAACGGTATAGTTCAAGCTCCGTCGCTAATGACACGAACTGTGTGCGATGGTGGATCCATCAAATACAATTCAGAAAACAGTTGCGTGTGTGATGATGGGCATACGGTTGGTGCTTATGAACTGTTTGCGATTAGACAAGATAACACAAACGGTTCTCAAAATACATATGTGTGTGAAGTACGACATACAGTTCATTCAGACAAACTATTTGCGTTGATCGAGCTAGAACACAAACGAGTTACCATAACAAGGTGTGTGTGATACCAGGAAAATAGTTCATTCATCAGACTTGTGTGGGAAGACCAATAATAACCCAAACGATTCATACTGACAAGCTGTGTGGGTTGTTGGCAGAAGGTTGCTGCCAAACAATTGTTAGCCATGGATGAAATCATTACCGATGCTTCGTTGGGAAGTGCCGTTTTCATGTATTAATATCGCATACGTTTTATTATTATAACCCGTGTGCCTGCGCATCACCCCGTCCTCCTCTCTCGCGTCTTGTCACCGCGTTGCCGCCCGAGGATTCCAGTGCATGCTTCGGCACCACTTTTGGCCACGCGTCCGCTCGATGAGCCCGTTCCCACGCACAACCGCGCATGTTCCCGCGCACAAAACCGTCCTACGGCTCTAGCTTCCCGCCCGGCTCGGTGAAATCCCCAATGCTTGCCGTCCTGCTATATAAACCCTCACGGCCGGTGACTCCACATTGCCTTCATCCCCTCCCTCCCCGTAGCTTGTCTAGTTTGATTCTCCCCCAATCGCTAATGGCACCGGCCGTTCGTCGTCGCCCAGCCACTCCGCCAGAGGACAGCTCCAGCTGGGAGGCTTCACCGCGTCGGCGCGGCAGTCCTCTGAAGCGTGTGGTGCACGTGGCATCCCTGGTGGGTGTGCGCACACAGCAACTACACGCTCCACCACCTCTGCCCGAAGGCAGCTGCTGCCGGTGGCCGTCGTGGCCGCCAACACGCCGGCAGCCGTCGGGGCCGCCACCCCACCGTCGTCCGTCTTTGCCACGACCCCGCCATCAGGCGGTGGGGTCAGCACCCGCTCCGCCACCAAGGTCCAAATGCGGGAGGTGGAGGCCGCTAAAGGCCCGCCGCCGGGCTTCTGCTTCGCAACCCTTGCATGCTACATCTACTTCCTAGAGAAGGAGGTGGAGTGCCAGGTCGCGCACGCGAAGAAGCTCACCGACGCCGTGGCCGTAGGAGAAGCCGCTACGGCGGCGCGGAATGCGGATATGTACGCCGAGTCCCGTCGCTTCGAGGAGGGGCGTCTTGAGCGCCGGAGGGCAGCACTGGCAGGCAACGGACATGACTCCATCAACTCGTCGGTAGGCTCATCCTCCACTTGCTCTTACTGAGCGCGCTCAATTCTATTGGAAGTGGTACAAAGCCCCTCCATAGTACTAGTATTTAGGGGATATTTTGTTCAGTTCATCTAACTATAGATATGGTTGAACTGTACCACGTACTTTAAATTAGCTAGTATATATAGTTGAACTAGCTATTTCAGTACGTGGTTGGCAACAATTGGGAAAAAGTTTGTTCGATTCAGCTGTCGAGTTGAACTATATTGTACAAAGACCAATGGTTAATCTATGAATGAAATCCATGTTTGCTGAATTTCAGTTGCAAAAGTGCACCGTAATAGTGATTTTGTTCCTGCGAAATTCAACAAATGCCAGTGCTACAATGTTGACAAATGCCAATATTACTAGATCGACAGATGCCAATGCTTCCGATTTGACACATGGCAATTTACCTAATATGATAGATGCAAACCTTCCTGGATTGTCTGTACTAGGCACACAGGTCATATTAGAGAAACGTTTGCGATGACGCATTGCACCAATCCTTCGCACCAATATTTTCACTTGGCTTACGGGCGAAGGAAAGATAGCTGTCGATCTGTATACGGGTATTCAACCTGAACCGTTTGTGATAAGTGTTTATTCAGAGAAAACGATGATGGTTTTTTGTTTGCTATGTGAATTCAGAGATAAATACTTAGTTCATCAAACCATAGATTTCATCCAGTCAATCTTTGACTTTACATTCATACAATCGAGATACAATATAAAGAAAACTAGTTGCGGCAGCGGCGACTGTTGCGGCGGCGTTCTCGTGCTCCGGGGCGAAGTTGTACAGTTCTTCAAACGAGACCAGAATGTTATGGACTTCACAATCAAAGAGCCGGTCATCGCGCGATCAACGGTCGCGGGGCCGGGGGCGGCGACTAGCGGCGCTGCGAGGAAGCTGTCGACGGCGGCGTCCCAATCCGCTGTGGGGCCCGTGACGGTTGCAGGCGCGCGCACGGGGTCGGGCGCCGTGGGTGCGGGCACGCGCACTGGTACCGGTGTCGCGTGTGCAGGGGCGCGCACGAGCACGGGCGAGGGAGGAGGCGCTGGCGCTTGCACGTACACGAGCTCACGCGGGTCCGCGTTGACCTCCCTGACGCCCGCGGTTTCCAGCGCTGTGATGATGCTCGACGACCAGCCCGTCAATGCCACGGGGATGGTTGCTGGCGTGGGCGCGGGGATGGTTGTTGGCGAGTGCGTCGGGGCAGCATCCGCTGCGGCATGCAACTCTTCCAGGGCCATGTCCATGGTGTCCCATTCGTCTTTATGTTCTATCTCTTCTGGCTCGGTGTCAACTTCACCAAACCGGAAGACTAGTGGCATATGATCCTTGTGCACCATGGCGTAGGTCGCCGTGGAGGTCTGAATGATGGAGGGGAATGGGAGGCGAAGATGTAGAGAGGATTGTGAGTGAGTCGGCAGCAAGCCGCCTATTAAACAGCGGTTCAGACGCCATTGATGGACAGGTTGGAAGCGAGGAGGGCGGATACGGAGGCCAAAGGCCTCGCTTCCCGGTGAGACTGCGGCGTACAGCCCGCATGCCTCCCGGTGAGCCTGCGCAGCGGAGGCCAGCTCGCACGCCTCCTGTCAACTCTAGCAGCTGCTCGCACGACACCTCCTAAGCCCTAGCCAATAGAAGAGTGCGACGCTTGGAAGCACGTAAGGGCAGTAGAACGCCCACGGTTTGAAAATAATGCAACCGTTTCCGTGGAAACGTGACTGTTCTTTGTTCCAAAAAGCTTTTGTTAGCTATTAATGTGTCCGTCTTTTTCCAAAATCGACACGAAAAATACCACAGCATATTTGTGCTATATCATGACGCCATGCCCAATTTCTTGAATTTTGTGTCAGTTCTAGATTTACTATGATTTAACGTAATATTCTCAATGTTGGCTCTAAAAGAAAAAATATATTAAAAAATGAGTCTCAAATAGGAAAACAAAATGATATGATGCCTTTATGTCCCATGTTCATGACAGCAAGCCAAGTTTCATGAATCTTCTGACGAGTTTTTTGATTTACATGATTTAAAACCCGAGTTTCTCAATGTTTCTCTCGCCTAGCCAAGACCCCGAGATGATTGAAATTCATTCCCATATCTTGCATGGGACCTAAAGATGCATGCATACTAATATGGTTTTCTAACCATTTTGATGCACCGGACCTTGTGTTAGTAGTTCAAATTTGAATTATACATATTAAGTAATGCATATAAAAGTCAATTAATGTATAAAAAGTCCAAACGAACCATGTATAATTTCATATTTTGGCACGACACTCATTTTGGTATATGTTGCCTCTGGAAATATATAGTTCAAGATGAGAAGGTGCAGCAGATGTCGATTTGCCCACATAAGGTGACGTGTTCCATATCGAAACCACAAAAGCTTCCCGTGAGAAGCTTAGGTTTGTTAGAGGCTTGTGTCAAAACTTGTCCCAAATTGGATATTATTTTACTAGGGCACATATGAGCCATGCATGTCATGACACCATGCCAAGTTTCATGACTTTTCTCACGAGTTTTTGATTTATACATGATTTAAAACCCGAGTTTCTCAATGTATGTGTGCCCGAGCCAAGACCGTGAGATGTTTGAAATTCATTCCCATATCTTGCATGGGATCGTAAAGATGCATGTACACTTATATTATTTTCAACCCATTTTGATGCACCAGACCGTGTGATTGTAGTTCAAATTTGAATTATGCATGTTAAATAATGCATATAAAAGTCAATTAATGTATAAAAAGGCCAAACGAACCATGTATATTTTTCATATTTTTGGAACGACACTCATTTTGGTATATGTTGCCTCTAGAAATATATAGTTCAAGACGAGAAGATGCAATGGATGTCGATTCGCCCACATAATGTGACACGTTCCATATCAAAACCACAAAAGCTTCCCGTGAGAAGCTCAGGTTTGTAAGGGGCTTGTTGCAAAACTTGTCCCAAATCGGACATTTTTTCACCAGGGCGTGTATGAGCCATGTCATGACACCATGCCAAGTTTCATGAAATTATGACGAGTTTTTGATTTATACATGAATGTAAAACCAAGCTTCTCAATGTATGTGGTCAAGCCAAGACCCCGAGATGTTTGAAATCCATTCACATATCTTGCATGGGGCCCAAAGTAGCCATGGACACTTATATGTTTTTTCAACCCATTTTGATGCACCGGACCTTGTGATTTTAGTTCAAATTTTAATTATCCACATTAATTGCCTAGAGAACTCCATTAATGTATGAAAATGCAAAAAGAACCCTGAATAATTCCATATTTTTGCAAGACACTCTTACTGGTCTATGTTGCCTCTAACAAAAGTTCAAGGCGATAAGATGAGCGGATGTCATTTTGCCCACGTAATTAAGGTGACGTGTTCCTTATCGGAACCACAAAGCTTGCAGTGAGAAGCTCCGGTTTGTAAGGGACTTGTGCCTATAATTGTCCCAAGTTGGACAATTTTTTTCAATGGCACATATGTGCCATGTCATGACAACATGCCAAGTTTTTAGAATTTCTGACACGTTTTTCGATTTACAGTAATTTAAAAACCAAGTTTCTCCACGTTTGAGGCCGAGCCAAGACCCCCATATTTTTGAAATTCATTCCCATTTCTTGCCCGTGACCTAAAGATGAAGCCATGGACACTAATATGATTTTCATCCCATTTTGACGCACCGGACATTGGGACGATAGTTCAAATTTGAATTATACACATTAAATGCCTAGAAAACTCAATTAATGCATAGAAATGCCAAACGGACCCTGGATAATTCCATATTTTAGCACGACCCAGCTATTGGTAAGTTTTCACTGCAGAGAAATCTTATTGCAATCCAAACACCGTCCTTTGTCGAAGTAACCTAATTTTTTGTTTTAAAAACATTTTGAAAATTAAGTCTTTCACAAAGAGTTCAAGTTCATGAATCGTGTGTGATGCAGTACAAAACATCTTGGGCCAATCCTCATAAAGTCATAATGCATGGCTTAGGACGGAAGCTTCATTGGCTATAGTACACCGCCGGCCAGTTTACCGCACGGACTCCCCAGAGCATTTTACTTTTCAATCGTCACCGGTGAAAGATGGGGACGTGGATCCCCATCATGAGTGCAACTTCGGCAATCCACTCCAGCCCGAGCGCGGCCGCATCAACCATGAGCGCGCTCTCAAGATGCTTGAACACGACCGCTACCTCCGACAAGGCGGCTGTAGCAGCCGAAAGGGCAGCTGCTGCAGCTGAGAGGACGGCAGCAACAACAGCGACGGGGATAGCAAATGGCGAGAACGGCACATCAGCTGTCAGTTTCTCGGTGATCGCCGTAGCCCTGATGGCAGACGCCCAGTCCCATCTCGAGGCCGCCCACACCAATCTCGTGTCGCTCACTGCACAAATCACATCTGCCTTCTCCGACACCGGTCGACAAACCACGTCCGATGAGTTGGTAATCGCTGAGTGTGCTCGAGAAGGCATCCGTTCGTCGGCGGCCTCCCTAGCCAAGATTTTGTCCGTCCATGCCCGGAGCAAGGCCGCCCACGCCCGGCTCATGGCGGCCTTATCCAAAGAGATGGTGGAGGAAGACTGCGAGGTGCTGGAGTATGTGGCGACGGATCCCATGGATCTCCTTACCCCGGAGGTCGTCGAGCGGGAGCCAGTCATCGAGGAGGCGGCGGAGATCGACGAATGCCAGGCGGAATATTAGTCTCTGTCTAGCGCGATGGTCTTTTGTTATAGTAATGTTTGGAGTCAACTAACTAATGTTTATTAGTTGCTAGATTAAGTAAGTGCGGGCAGTGTTGTAGGCTCTTTTGTGTAGTACTCAAATTTGCAAGTATTGTTAAATTAAGCAATGACATCGATGACCAATGTAACAAGGGAAATTCGGACCAAAATTTGCCGCCGTATCCCCATTTTCTCTTTCAAATGAAAATGAAATGCAAGTACCGTGTGCAATGTAGTATCCGATATCTTACGTCGGAAGCTTGGAGACCAAAATTTCCACGTTCAGTCTCATCACACACGGGATCAACTATAGGATTCGTTTGTGTTGTTGAATATCTCACACAGTTATGGTAAAGGGACTGTGTCCGATGTGACTGTGCGCGCTACTTTTTCGCCGCACCGAACGAAATTTTGGGCTGCCCCGCAAATACCTACCCCCCGCCCCTCGTACCAACCAAAAGCCAAACCCCCTACTTCCCCCTTCCTATAACACCCCAAAAATTTAGTCATGTTTTATTAATTAAAATTTTGCCAGGAATATTTATTTCCTATTTTTCCGGACTTCCTGTTGATATCAGAACCACTCTTTTTCTCTGAATTACAAAATTCTTTCCTCTGATCTGAAATTTTGAATAATGTTGTGGGACTTGAATGTTTTAAATAATTTTATTTCATTTAGTAAAGCCAGAGGATTTTTTTTATAATAAAACTTGCCAAGTTTTAATTCTTTTAATAGCAGTTTTATTATTTTAAAGGCCTAAGTTGCACTACAACCACTTCATAAATTCATTTATTAATTCTACAAAAAATTGTAAATGACATGTGATGTCCCTGGATCACTTTTATGCTAAAACACAACTTGGTGTTTTGGAAATTTTGAGCAAATCATCCTCATTTGCATTCTGGTCCAGTTTGGCAGTTTGTACTGCAACCCTATTTTATTTTGCCCTAATTGCCATGAGATTTTTCCTGCTTGCAATACACCCTACCAAACTCTTAAGTCCAAGAGTTTAGACCCATTGAAGTATTTTAACCCCATGAAATAATGCCCTCCAGTTTCTTTCCAGAAATGGTTTTCTCAAAAACTTGCACTATAAAGTTTTTGATTTTTCCAAACTAACCTTTCCATCCTAGTGTGCACCAAAAGAGACCCCAACCTGGTAATTTTGGTGGCCAGAGAAGTCACGTAGGTGGCCTTGGCATTTTGTCAAACACCTAGAGTGCATGGCCAGATTTGGCATGATCCTAAGATTACTTTGGGAAGTTGCATTCCTGGCCAAACCAGCATGTCCATTAGACTTATGTAACCCTAATAAATGATCTTGTTAAGTTTCATGTCCATATAAGCCCCCTAGCTAACCCTGGCATTGTGTCGAGTACTTGGTGGGCATGTGCAGAGCGCGGCCAGAGCGCACGTTTTGCACGTGCGACGCCCGAGCCGCCGCGCCCACCTACCGCCTCTCCCCGAGCTTATCCCGATCCCCTGCTGCCCGCCGCGTCGCGCCAAGCCCCCCAACCGACCTGCCCCTCCTACTCTGTAGCGTTCCCGCCACGTCCCGACATGCCAGTCGCTAGCCTGCGGCCGCACCCCCACTCTGCCATTGCCGGCGCCGCCCGAGCCACACCAGCACGCCAGCTAGCTCCCTTGCACAGCCCCTTGCTCGTCCGCTAGCTCACAACCCCGCCAACCGCCGCCACGTCGTCCCGAGCAGCAGTGCGCCGATCCTATCCACGGCCATCGCCGAACCGACGTCGCTCGGCTACAAAAGGAGCCCCCTCGATGCTCTAGGCGACTCAAGCCGCTCCACGCCACCCCAATTGAAACCACCCAAGCAACCAGAGCACCCTGAGTGGCCATCCCCCTCGCCTCCGACCGTGGCAACCGCCGCGGCCTCCCGGCAAATGCAACCCAACCGAGGCCTAACCTTCGCCGCTTCCAACATCAATGAGTCCATGATGACCTCGAGGAACCATTTCCAGCATCAATTTCACCAGAGACCCTCCAGGAGCACGAGTCCCCTTTCGCCCGAAGCACTCGTCCGCCATGGGCGAAGCCCTGCTCAAATCCAAGCCCTCCGGTGATCCTCATCCCATCCAGAAGAAGCGGCCGCTCTCCCTGAGCGCACCGGTGTGCCGAGCGTCGAAAATGGTGGCCTATGCCGCCGGGAATCGTCGCCGGAGTCGCCTCTGCTTCCTGGTGAGGAACGCGGGAGGAAAGAGACGAACCCGACAGGTGGGACCTACCTGTCGGTGAGTCATCAGCGCCTCACCGCTCGCGCAGACCGGCAAGTGCCTCTCCCCTGAAAGGAAGCGCAGACCGGTAAGTACGTTTCTTCTTAGGGAAAATGTATCAGGCGCGAACCGTTTTCTTTTTCCTGTTTTATTTAAAATCAGAAGTTTGACCCCTCTTTGACTGCTTCTATCTTTTAAACTAAAACTCAAATGGAACTGATTCTTTTTCTGTTGTTTCTCAAATTCCACCTAGTTTATTTTAAGAATTATTTCAAAATTTTCTAAGACAACTTTTTGTACTGTTTTTGAATCGCGCGTTGATTCGAATATTTTCAAAAATAGGAAAGGGAGAGGAGATCAAACTTTCAACAATTTTGAAGTGCACCTCACCTCTCTACACATGGAAGGCAAGCATCCTGAACCCTGATATGATACTAGTTGTGTGTTGTTTGCTAGAACGAATGATTACCTGCATTATGTTAACATGTAGTGTGCGTTATTTCATGTGAAGGAGTGATCATGCTTGTAAGTGCATGATGAGAAATTCTTGCTAATGAACTTGAGATACTTGTGGCAGTAGTCACCACCTTGTGCCACTCATGCCTACCGGAAGGGATCCGGGATAAGCCCCTGTCTCGGGTAGACACGAGCTTGGTGCTGACATCTCATTGGAGCGAGAATGGTCAGTGAGGCATGATGGAGTGTGATGAGTGGTGATTCTGTCATATATTGTGAAAAATATTTGTTGTGCTAATCATGCAGGAAATACTTAACCCTCCTGAGTCGACCATAGATCGAGTCTTGTTCCAGTAACCCCCATACTTGTTTCGTACTACCACTTGTCCCTGCCGTAGGTAGGGTACGGTTCAGTAAGTTGTCAACCCCTTTCTTGGCACACACCGTACAGAGAGGCCACAGTGGAAGATACCGGAGGCATCTGGTAGGCATGCCACTTGGTCCGGGGGCATGGGTGTTCCGGTGAGTCCGAGGGGGTAGCTTCCCTGTTTTGCGCGCGATACAAATTTTGTGATCCCATGCTAATCGAGGTTGGAGCCTCCCCACTTAGAGTTTTGCTTAACGAGTGTCGTGGGTGATTCCAGGCACCGGTAAGTTAAGCTGGTGTGTGCGGGTCAGGTGTGTTTTCAACTAAAAGACCGTAAGCGGAATTAGTCCCGGTGGACTAAAGGAATCCGTTACTCGTGGGTAAAGAGTACACCCTCTGCAGAGTATACATCTATTCGAATAGCCGTGTCCGCGGTTAAGGACTGCAGTCTGGGATGGGTCGAGTGTCGGTATTAGTGTCGGTCTTCGGAGGAATTCTTCTAAACTTGAATATCGATCATGAAGTGTGATGAATGATGATTATGAGTATTGTGATTATGGACTAACCATTTATATCATCTGGAATATTGAGTATTCCTGGGACGGTTCTACCTCCTGGATACTCATGATATTATTTTTCCATATAAGCCCTTTATGTGGCGTCAGACGCCCGACTGTGGCATGCATGTTGTTTACTTTATATATAAGCCCTTTATGTGGTGTCGCTCAGATGCCCGAGTGTGGCATGCATGTTGTTTACTTTATATATAAGCCCTTTATGTGGTGTCGCTCAGACGCCCAACTGTGGCATGCATGTTGTTTACTTTATATATAAGCCCTTTGTGTGGTGTCGCTCAGACGCCCGACTGTGGCATGCATGTTGTTTAATTTATATATATATAAGCCCTTTATGTGGTGTCGCTCAGATGCCCGACTGCGGCATGCCTATTATTTATTTCCTTCATAAGCCCTTTCTGTGGCGTCGCTCAGACGCCCGACTGAGGCATGTTTCATATTCTTAACCTTTCGAGGCGTCGCTTCAGACACCCGATTGGTATAATTTATCTTTATTCCCCGACTGCTTATTTAATATGAATGACCTGCTTGATTGCATCATGAATTCTATTTTGTGACTGACAGGATGATCATGAATTATTTCAGTGTTTTGATTATCACATGCTATATTATATCTGTGTTCATGATGTTTGTGAGTACATTCAAAGTACTCACTGGCTTGTCCCTGGCTATTGTCTTGGCCAGATTTCTTGCTTGGAGAGGAGCACATTGACGACAGCCCCGGAACCTAGGCAACGAAGACCGCAGCCACGCGAAGATAGGAATTATCCAGGTCAGCTGTTCCTGTGGGAAATGGAGTCCCATAGACGCTGATGATCCGCAAACCGCTTCCGCCATCAACCACTAGAAACTTTTGTTGTACTCATAGACCACAATGGTCTTGTACTTCAGATTTTGTATTTTGCTTGGAATTTCTGTATCAAGATTGTGTCTCATCAGCTAACAGTAATCCTGGGGCTAGTGAGCACAAGGACCATTTACTGGGAAATTAATATCCTGGAAATCCGGTCCTGACACTTCCTTTCCTAAGTTCAAACCTGCACAGCTTGCTTGTAGCGCCGCCTCCTCGCCGGCGACGCTCCTTCCTGCTGCTCGCCCTCCTTCATCTAGTCAGGTAATCCACACCTTCCCCACACCCCTCCCCCTCCACCCCCTCCTCCTCCATTCCACATGCCCCGACCGCCGGCGCGACGCATTCCACCAAAATCGCCGGCACACCCCCCACATAATCGCCGCCGAAAGACATGGTGCACGCAATATAGCTAGGATCTCAAGGAGCACCTGGCAGCGGAGAAGCAAATCGCGACCGCACGCGCGGATGAGGCCGCGATGGCTGCCATGCGTGCCGACCCCAGATCTTGGAGCAGCACATCGCCGTCGACGCCTCGCGCGCGGACGCCGCCACACGGTTGTTGTTGGAAATATGCCCTAGAGGCAATAATAAAAGTAGTTATTATTATATTTCCTTGTTCATGATAATCGTTTATTATCCATGCTAGAATTGTATTGATCGGAAACTCAGATACATGTATGGATACATAGACAACACTGTGTCCCTAGTAAGCCTCTACTAGACTAGCTCGTTGATCAGAGATGGTCAAGGTTTCCTGACCATAGACAATGAGTTGTCATCTGATAACGAGATCACATCATTAGGAGAATGATGTGATGGACAAGACCCAACTGTAAGCATAGCAATTGATCGTGTCAGTTTGTTGCTACTGCTTTATCCATGTCAAGTATATGTTCCTACGACCATGAGATCATGCAACTCCCGGACACCGGAGGAATGCCTTGTGTGTATCAAACGTCACAACGTAATTGGGTGACTATAAAGGTGCTCTACAGGTATCTCCAAGGGTGTCTATTGAGTTGGCATGGATCGAGACTGGGATTTGTCACTCCATATGACGGAGAGGTATCTCTGGGCCCACTCGGTAACACAACATCACAAGAAGCTTGCAAGCAATGTGACTAAAGAGTTAGTCACGGGATCTTGTGTTACTGAACGAGTAAAGAGACTTGCCGGTAACGAGATTGAACTAGGTATGGAGATACCGACGATCGAATCTCGGGCAAGTAACATACCGATGGACAAAGGGAACTGCATACGGGATTGTCTGAATCCTTGACATCGTGGTTCGACCGATAAAGATCTTCGTAGAATATGTAGGAACTAATATGGGCATCCAGGTCCCGCTATTGGTTATTGACTGTAGAGTTGTCTCGGTCATGTCTACATAGTTCTCGAGCCCGCAGGGTCTGCACACTTAACGTTCGGTGACGTTTCGGTATTATTGAGTTATGTATGTTGGTGACTGAAGGTTGTTCGGAGTCCCGGATGAGATCCCGGACGTCACGAGGAGCTCCGGAATGGTCCGGAGGTAAAGATTTATATATGGGAAGTCATATTTTGGCGTCCGGAAAAGTTTCGGGTTTTTCCGGTATTGTACCGGGAAGCTTCTAGAAGGTTTCGGAAACTTCCGGAGGAGTCCGGAAGTCCACCAAGGGTTCCACCATGTCCCAAGGGTTTGCATGGTCTGAGGGGAGGCGCCCTGGCCTTATTGGGCCAGGCGCACAAGTCCCTCAAGGCCCATGTGGCTTGGGAGAGGTGGAAAGTCTACCTGTTTATGGAAAGGGAGGGAATTGGACTAGGAGTCCAGCCCCTCCCCCTTGGCTGCGCCCTAGGGCTTGGAGGGGCTGATCTCCACGCCCCTCCACCTATATATAGAGGGGAGGGGGCGCCCCAAGAGCACACATGAAGCCCTTGGCGCCCCTCTCTCTCCCTAGATCGTTTTCTCCTCCGTTCGCGGTTTCGGTAGCGCTAGGCATAGCCCTGCCGGGATAGCACCACCACCACCGCCACCACGCCGTCGTGTTGCCGGAGAACTCATCTACCTCTCCGCTCCCTCTTGCTGGATCAAGAAGGCGGAGATCGTCATCGAGCTGTACGTGTGCTGAACGCGGAGGTGCCGTCCGTTCGGTACTAGATCGTGATTGGATCGCGGGACGCTTGGCGAGTTGGATCGCGAAGACGTTCGACTACATCAACCGCGTTTCTTAACGCTTCCCGCTTAGCGATCTACAAGGGTATGTAGATCCACTCTCCCTCTCGTAGATTCTCATCACCATGGATAGATCTTGCGTGTGCGTAGGAAATTTTTTGTTTCCCATGCAACGTTCCCCAACAGTTGTCTGCTTTGAACAACAACTCGTTGTGTTTTCTCGAGAGATCCGCTTTTGCCTTCGACGACGACTACGAGTTGTTTTCTTAGCGTGCCCGTGCTTTCCTCAACTCCAGAGCTGGCAGGTTGGTGCCGGGACAGGCTGAGGCCACTTACCACTAGGAGGAGGGCACCCACGACGTGGAGGCCTCGCCCACTTCCAAGCCCATCGTTATCGATATCTCTGACAATGAGGAATAGCTTGTTTTTTAGCTTAATTACTAATGACCTGTGTTCAGGTAGCTACGCCTGTTAAGCATGTTTGCTTTACCTGTTGCATGTGCTGCTCCTGCCTTTCCTTAAGAAATTCTAGTGAAATATACAAGTAATACTACTATGCAATCCGACCTTATAGTATGTTCTATTGTCCAATGTGATGCTCAGTTAACTGTTTGGTTCATTTGTTTTGGTGATCATCTGCAATGTGATGTTCGATTATTCTTGGTACAATTTTGTATTGTTATGCATGTGAAACATACAATTGCTATATTTCATAGTTCTTAGCACGCTTGGCTTTTCCATGTGGCTTGAATTAATATGTTGGATCTGCAATGCATTTATTTTTCATTAACATATTTTACTGATAGCACGCCAAATCTCACTTAAAACCTGATCAATATCTATCTTAAATGCGTTACAGGGGGAACAATGGGAGACACTGAAGTTTACCATCGAGGTTTGCACTTTCCTGATCCTTTGGCTAATAGCACATTATTGTGCAATTGTAGGAACCATTCTAATATTTAGGTTTCTAATAATAATTTGGTCTTGCATATGTAGGTCCTGCTGTAAGAGGTTTAGACCCACTGTTCGACCCATTTTGCATGTGGGGAAATGATGTGTTCATGAATATCAGTCAAATCAAGAAACTCAGAAAGATTGTTAAGATAAAGAAATTTGCGACGAAAAACAACAAGCTGTTTGTCTGCACAATGAAGAAGACATCAGTGAACTCTAGGATGGTACTATCGCTTTTACCTTGTCTTTTTTCCCTTTGTGACATTATAATTTTTCAAAACGAAATTTATGCATATCTTTGTTTGCAGTCCTTTCCAAAGCAGTTCATCGATGAGTACGTCTCAAACCACCTGTATGGTCAAGAGGCGAGGAAGGTATTCATACAGCACCCACGGTATAATCTTGAAGTCTTCCTCAAGAGGATGAAGGATGGGCGGGCAACCATCCACATGCACTGGCATAAAGTTGCAAGGACCTTTGACATCAGGGAAGGCTCAATATTTGCCTTCTGCTTCAACAGTTTTCTAGACGAGATTCATCTGTCTATTTATCGTATATGATGCGAGTTTCCAAAGGTTTTAGATGTTGCATGTGAAACTCGGTCCTATCGTGTAATTGGGTAGCTAGGTAGTATATGCCTATATGATGTTGTACTCTGATGTATTCCAATTATGAAATCCTGGTTGCCGTAATACGAAATGAAATATATTGTGTGCTTGATATGAAGTGTCAATTTGTTTACTAGCTGGATTATAAATAATAGAGCAATTAGCCTGATTATTGTGGTTTCATATTGCTGACGGTTTGCCATAGAACACCGTGGGCGATTACCTCACCAAACCAACACGGTTCCTGGAAATTTGGCGTGTTGGATCAGTGAAAAATCACACACGACTTAGGGCCGTATACTATGTGCGTTAGAAGACACATTCGCAAACGTTTTCACATAAAACGTGTGTGTGATGGACAACCCTATGCCAAACAGTTTCTTCTAGGAACCGTGCGTGATGGCCACCCCTAACACAGACGATGTTATGCAGAAAATTGTGTGTGATATAGAATGCGAACGGAAATGTACGTTTGGGATTCACTGTGTGGGATGCTAAGCACATCTCACACGACTTCCCAAAAATATCTGTTTGTGATGGCCCTTCCAATCGCACACAACATATTTTTTTTCTCATCGTGTGTGACCGGGCGCAATCATCGCCGACGGGTTTTCCGTGTCGTGTGGGATAGCCCCCTATCGACTACACATGCAAGGCGACGGTTTGAGACTACGTCACGGAAAGGGGTTAAAAACTGTTTGTATAGCAGGCACCTGCACTAGTGTTAGTTATAAGGACTCATATATCTTTCCTCCATTACATTGTGTGTGCGTCCATCGATGATTACAATGCTAACGAGTAGTGGTGTTGCAAGCTGCTCGTCAGAAAGAGAGAGCGACAACCCAGACGCTTCTAGAGGAGAGGGACCGGGTGGCAGCGGAGAAGGAACTGGCCGTGGAGGAGAAGACGGCTAGGTTGTTGGAGGTGGAGAGGGCACGGAATGAGACGGCTCACCGGGCCATGTATGAGCTCCTCGTGGTAAGTTTCTTCTGCATATTAGCCAAGTCATGCACGTAAATGTTCGTTTCATTACTAACTAATATGACTGACTCGTCAAAACCAAATGTGCAGTCTTTGTGCGAGAAGACCGGTCAGACCCCTCCGCCGTGGCCAGTAATTACTACGGTGGGAACGGTGAGTTTCATTTGAATGGTCATTAGTTACTAGTCTTAACATTTGAGTGTCATCATGCTAACGAGACATTGCAAATGATCTTTGGTGTAGCATAACTCCCGAGCCGCATCGCACAACCCTTCTCCAGGGCATCCTTCTCCAGGTGAAACCGGCCCGAGCAACCCTGGTGCTTCACCTTCGTGATGACGACGACAGTAAGTTCTCTCTAGTGTTTTGCTTAACAAATGCATACTTAGCTTTGTACAAGCTAATTAGCCCTAATATGCCACAGACTTAGCTTATTTTCCCCAAAAAAGACATACTTAGATAATTATCTTCCAAAATGACATAATTAACTTATTTCGTTCATTTATGACATAATTAGCTTAGTTAGGTCTGGCATAATAACCATGGTTAGCTCATAAATGGCATATACTTAGCTTATTTTCCTCCAAAATGACATAATAGGCTATACTTAGCTTATTTTCCTCCAAAATGTCATATACTTAGCTTATTTTCCTCCAAAATGACATAATAGGCTAAGTTAGCTCAATAATGACCTATACTTACCTAAGTTAGCTCAATAATGACCTATACTTACGCTATTTTCCTCCAAAATGACATACCAAGCTTAGTTAGCTAAAAATGGCATAATTACCTAAGTTAGCTCAATAATGACACAAATAAGGAATACGAAGAAGAAAAACAAGGAAGCGGGGAAAAAGAAAGAATGGAAGAAGAAAGAGAAGAAATAGAAAAAGAATAAAAGAAGAAGAATGAGAAGGAAATGGATAAAAATATAGAAGAGAGAAGAAGAAGAAAATATATTCTTATTCTTCCTTTTTCTCTTCTTTCTTTTTCTCCATCTTCTACTCCTTCTTCTTCTTCTTCTTCTTCTTCTTCTTCTTCTTCGTCTTCTTCTTCTTCGTCTTCTTCTTCTTCATCTTCTTCTTCTTCTTCTTCTTCTTCTTCTTCTTCTTCTTCTTCGTCTTCTTCTTCTTCTTCTACTCCCATTTTTGCATATTTGATTTACTTCATGGAAGCTGGCATTGATGGACTGCTAGTGTTTAGTTTTTGTTTTCATTTGTATTGACGAACAATGTGTTACTCCCATTTTTGCAGATTTGATTCACTTCATGGAAGCTGGCATTGATGGACTGCTAGTGTTTAGTTTTTGTTTTCATTTGTATTGACGAACAGTGTGAAACTATGTATGTATATATGGATGAACAATGTGAAACTATGTATTTTCCTAGTCTATGTTTTCTCTTGCTAAATATTTCATGATGATGTTGGATATATGGCCCATGCTTCTTTCTAAAACTATATATATCATATATTTGCTGTGAAACTGTAGGGAAATAACAGAAAACAGACAAAAAAGAGGCAATACAGGAAATTTACCGTCCGCCAGTGGACGGCAAAGACCTTTGCCGTCGGTAGGCGGACGGCACAGGTGCCACGTGGCAGCAACCTGTGCAACCTGGGAGCACCAGGTTTGCCCCTTTTGGTTACTTTGCCGTATGCTACGGCAACGGGCAGACGTCAAAGGCAGACCTGGCAGATGACAAAGAAGAAAAGGGGTAGACGGCAAAGAAGAAGGGAGTGACGTGCAGCCGTAAGACTGCTGACATCAACGAGCGGACGTCAAAGCCACCTACTGGTTTGCCGTCAGCCAACGGTCGGCAAAGTCGACCGTTAGACACTTAACGGGGCTAACAGCTGTACGTTACCGTCCAGGAGTTTTCCCGTCCGCCTGCCTAACAAAGTGGACGGCAAAGAAGTTTGTCGCCCGCTGCAGGTTCGCAGACGGCAAAGAACCTCATTACCGTTACTTTCAGCGCCGACAATGGGGCCGTCAGCCAGGTGACGGGAAAGATGTTTGCCGTCCGTTGTATGGTCCTTTGCCGTCCGCTATGGCAGACGGCAAAGAAGCTGATTCCTGTAGTGATGCTAAGAATAGCATTGGCTATAGATTTCTTGTAGTGAAATCTGAGGTACCTGACGTGAAGGTCGGTACAATTGTGGAGTGTAAAGATGCTACATTCTTTGAGGATATTTTTCCTATAAGAGATATGCAAAACACTTATAGACAAGAATCTGAGGAGACTCCCGAGCCTGCGATTCCTATGAAATACTATGAACAAACACATGATGAAAATCCTGAGGAGGATGACAAGCAAACCCTTGGTAGGGGCAAGAGACAATGTACTTCAAAGACCTTTGGTGATGATTTCCTTGTATATATCATGGATTATACTCCCACTTCTATTTCAGAAGCTTATGAATCTTCAGATGCTCACTACTGGAAAGAATCGGTCCGTAGCCAGATGGATTCCATCATGGCTAACGGGACATGGGAAATCACTGAACGTCCCTATGGTTGCAAACTATTGGGATGTAAGTGGGTGTTCAAAAAGAAGCTTAGGACCGGTGGTACATTGAAAAGTACAAGTCTAGGCTTGTGGTTAAGGGTTACTCCCAGAAAGAAGAGGAAGATTTCTTTGACACTTATTCACATGTGGCCAGACTGACCACCATTCGAGTACTACTCTCGTTGGCAGCCTCGCATGGTATTTTCGTTCACCAGATGGATGTTAAGACGGTTTTTCTAAATGGAGAGCTAGACAAGGAAATCTACATGCAACAACTAGATGGCTTTTGTATTAGATGGTGAGGAAGGAAAGGTGTGTAAGTTACTGAAATCTTTATATGGCCCGAGACAAGCACCTAAGCAATGGCATGAGAAGTTTAATACAACTTAGACATCTGTTGGCTTCTATGTTAATGAAGTTGACAAATGTGTATATTATCGTCATGGTGGAGGCGAAGGAATTATACTTTTCTTGTACGTTGATGACATACTAATATTTGAAACCAACCTCAAAGTGATTGAGGAGGTTAAGTCATTTCTATCTCAGAACTTTGAGATGAAGGACCTTGGTGTGGCTGATGTTATCTTGAACTTAAGATATTGAGAGATGATGAGGGTGGAATTACACTTCTGCCATCCATTATGTTGAGAAGATTTTGAGTCTTTTCAGATATCCGGACTGCAAAGTTTCTCAAACACCGTATGATCCTAGTGTGCGGGTTCGGAAGTTCGAAGGCACGGCTAAAGATCAACTGAGATACTCTCAAATCATTGGTTCACTCATGTACCTAGAGAGCGCTACGAGGCCTGACAAGATGTTTGCTGTAAGCAAACTAAACCGGTTAGTTTCCAACCCGGGTGATGTACATTGGCATGCCGTTGAAATAATTATTTATGCGCTATCTAAAAGGTATGGTGAACTATGGACTTCACTATACCGGATACACGTCAGTACTTGAAGGGTATAGTCATGCGAATTGGATCGCTGATGCTCATGAGATGAAGGCCATGACTGGGTATTGATACGTCTCCAACGTATCTATAATTTTTGATTGTTCCATGCTATTATATTATCATTCTAGGATGTTTTTATAGCAATTATTTGTTGTTTTATATTCTTTTTTGAGCACTAACCTATTAACCCAGTGCCAAGTGCCAGTTGCTGTTTTTTTGCATGTTTTTGGCTTCTCAGGTTTACAGTACCAAATGACGTCCAATTGCCACGAAACTTTAATATGATTTTTTCTGGACCAAAAGAAGACCTGGAAGCTTTGGGAGAAGGCTTGGAGCCGCACGAGGGCCCCACAAGCCAACAGGGCACGCCTAGGGGGTGGCCGTGCCCTGATGGCTTGTGGGCCTCCCTCGGCTCTCCCGACTCTGTTCTCTGGCATATAGATTCTCGTTAATCCCCAAAATCCTAGGGGAGCTCCCGAAACACTTTTTCCGCTGCCGCAAGTCTCTGTTCCGCCACGATCCCATCCGGAGCCCTTTTCTGGTGCCCTGTCGGAGGGGGGATCGATCATGGAGGGCCTCTACATCAACATTGCTGCTCCCATGGTGACGTGTGAGTAGTTCACCACAGGCCTACGGGTCCGTAGTTAGTACCTAGATGGCTATTTCTCTCTAATTTACTTAATTGTCAAGATCATCGCGGGTCCTGTGATGATCTATCCTATGTAATCAATCTTTGCGGTGTGTTTGTTGGGATCCGATGAATTGTGGGTTTATGTTCAAATTATTTATGATAAAAGAATTGGTTCATCTCTGAATTATATTTGCATGATCATTATAGCTTCGTATTTCATTTCGATCTATCGGTTTAGCTTGGCCAACTAGATTGGTATTTCATTGGTGGAAGTGGTGCGTTGTAGTGGTTTCAATCTGTAGAAGTTCTATATCCTAGTGACAAAGTAGGGGAGAAGAGACGTCTTTGTATTGCTGCCACTAAGGATAAAATGATGGGGTTGATTCACCTTAGTTGAGTTTACCTTGTCTACATCATGTCATCTTGCTCCAAGCATTACTCTGTTTTTACTTAATACTCTAGATGCTTGCTGGATAGCAGTCGATGGGCGGAGTAATAGTAGTAGATGCAGGAAGGAGCCGGTCTACTTGCTTATGGACGTGATGCCTATATATACATGATCATTGCCGTGAATAAATATTACATGACTATCCGCTTTTCTGTCAATTACCCAACCGTAATTTGTTTACCCATCGTATGCCTTCTTCAAGAGAGAAGCCTCTAGCGAACACTATGGCCCCTGGGTCTATCCAATCATATATTTACAAACGCTACTATTTTTTGCTGTTATTTATTACTTTTTATTTATTTATTTGCTGCAATTATAAACAACACCATCTATCCAGTTTTAATCTTGCAAATAACGAGTCCAAGGGGATTGACAACCCTCTTGCCCGCGTTGGTTGCAAGTGTTCGCTCTTTTGTGTGTAGGCGCTGAAGACGGGAAGTTGCATGATCCTCATATTGGTTCGATAAACCTTGGTTCTCAATCGAGGGAAATACTTATCCATAGTGTGCTGCATCACCCGTTCCTCTTCATGGAAAAACCAACGCAGATCACAAGTCAGGAAGAGACTCTGGACAAAAAATAATAAAAATGGGGGAGGCCAAATGCGCCCACCATTAAAAAATGAGAGAAAAAGATAGAAGGGACAATGCTACTATCCTTTACCACACTTGTGCTTCAAAGTAGCACCATGTTCTTCATAGAGAGAGTCTCAGGTTATGTCACTTTCATATGCTAGTGGGAATTTTTCATTATTAGAAATTGGCTTGTATATTCCGATGACGGACTTCCTCACATACCAGAGGTCATCATGAGAAAGCAAGTTGGATGCACACCCACTTAGCTTCAGTTGAGCTTTCATACACTTATAGCTCTAGTCCGTCCGTTGCATGGCAATCCCTACTCCTCGCATTGATATCTATCGATGGGCATCTTCATAGCCCGTTGATACGCCCAGTTGATGCGAGATTTTGTTCTCCACTTTTTCCCCCTTTTGATATCTACCACCATATTTTATTCCACCCTTATGCTATGTCCATGGTTCACGCTCATGTATTGCGTGAAGAGTAAAAAGTTGACGCGCATTAAAAAGTACCATCCAATTGTGTGACTTGGACACCGCGGTGCTTGACATTTGTAATGATGTGGTGAAGACGGAGCCATGCCTTACTAATATGATAAAATGAATGGGGGTAAACATTCTTTGAGGATCGTATATTTCGAAAGATTGATGATTGTGTTGCTTATGCTTATAAATATTACTATGTTAATGTTTTTTAATTCATCGTTTCTCAATAAGCATACATGCAAGAGAATACATGTTGGGTAGCATGTCACATCAAAAATTCTGTTTTCATCATTTACTTACTCGAGGACGAGCAGGAATTAAGCTTGGGGATGCTGATACGTCTCCAACGTATCTATAATTTTTGATTGTTCCATGCTATTATATTATCATTGTAGGATGTTTTTATAGCAATTATTTGTTGTTTTATATTATTTTTGAGCACTAACCTATTAACCTAGTGCCAAGTGCTAGTTGCTGTTTTCTGCATGTTTTTGGCTTTTCAGGTTTAGAGTACCAAACGAAGTCCAATTGCCATGAAATTTTAATATGATTTTTTCTCGACCAAAAGAAGACCTGGAAGCTTCGGGAGAAGGCCGGGAGCCACACGAGGGCCCCATAAGCTGATATGACATGGATGTTTATTCTGAGGCCAAGATGAATCACAATTCAATGGTAAATATGTATAAACCAATTCCCAGTGCATATGTCAAGACCCAGAAGCTTGGATCAGTCTATTTTCTGCAGGCAGGACTACCCACCACCAACACCATAATGAGGCACACCTTGATGCCCAAATCAGGAGATGATAAGATGATCAGGGGGTACTCCATTAATATGCTGCATCATATAGACTCCCACATCAAGATTAGGGTGATGGACTTGATTGTTGAGACAACCAGGAGGACAGCTGCTGACCAGAAGACGACATGTGGATTTTCTCCATATATTCAGATGCTGATCAATTCCAAAGTTGGAAAGAGCAAATACCTACTAGACAGACCACACGTGCCCCTACAGCCAGATTTTTAGGATAATGTTGTGGTGATGGACCCAAGTCATCCCACTTCATCTACTACACAGGCTGAGATTGAAGCAGATGCAAGGGCAGAGGCAGCCAGAGCCCCTAGTGCTCTAGTTCTAAAGACAAAGACTGACCAGATGACATACCTTGTCAATGCTATGCAAGGTCTGGAGAAGAACATGAATGAGCTAATGTCAAATAAGAAAAGTGTAATGAGGATTGTGGAGTCCAAATTCCATGACATGGACATTAAGGTGACTGAGCTGACTAAGATAGTCAAATAGCTCAAGCAGGAGGTTGACTCTATGCCCAAACCCAGCTACAATGATGATGATGGTCAGGAAGATGAGGACAGCCCAATTCTTCCAGCTCATGCACAGTTCATGACCCAGGCCAGATCAGCTGCAGTGCCAATTTCAGAGAGACCCTCAGTGTCTGCACCTGCATCAGCTCCATCAGCACCTTCAGCACCTCCAGTTTATACTCCACCACCTCAGAGGACATCAGCTGAAGCATTCGCCGACGCTCTTCTATCGACTCCTTCCACAGCTACAGGAGCTACTTCATCGTCTCATGGAGGAGATCAAGCCCAGAGTGACGTTTAGCTCTATATACTTTGAACTTTTTGGTAACTTGTTGCCAAAGGGGGAGAAGTGTTATAGATCATAGGGCTTCGAAGAGCGAGAGTGTTGCTTCTTCTCATTTTAACACACTTGTTTATCTTTTGGGTGTTCTTAAAACTTGTTGTGTTTGATCATACGCTTTATGGTTGTTGCTACTATTTCCTACCCTTGTGAGATATCTATGTGATGATCATTCACTATGTTTTGGTGATATATATGTGCATTATATTCCATTCATACCATTTATGCGCACCACCAAGTTGTATGTGACATGGAAGAGTGACATGTGCTTTCCGTTCTGGATCACACACGCTTAGTTGCTTGAACCGTGTGCGCTAAAATGGCCAGCTTATTGTAAAATATCGCATTTGAATCACCCTACGAATAGCAAATTCACCACCATATGCAATCGACAAATAGTTTCCACATGAAGAACATTCATCATAACTTACCAAAATATGCAATTGAACGAATAGTGTCCACATGAAGAATGTTCATCATAACTTGCCACAATATGCAATTGAACGAATAGTGTCCACAATATTCATCATAATTGGCGATAAAATGCAATTGAGCAAATGCTAGGTAAATTCCATAGATGTAGGGACATATGTAGTACATAATCATAGTGTATGAAGTGCGAAGACATGATCACATGGAAAACAATGCATCCATGCGTATATGTTCAGTTGATAACACTATGAATGCGTACTTATTCTTGGGAGATATGAATGCTAAAATTTTGGACGTCTGGACTGGGCTTGATATAGTGTTTCACAAAGAAGGTGCTGATAATTTTCCTATCAGACAACAATTCATCTGCGGCGAGCAGTTCAGAGGTCATCGGTCCAAAGATCAACTGCAGGATTTTTAGATCAGAATGTGACATACGTGTGGAGTACAAGATAGTAATTAAGTGAAAGCACAACTTCTCCCTTGGTGGTTTTGGTAATCAATAACAACATATATCTCATTGGACTAATGATTCTATCAAGTATATTTCAGGAAAAGTTCAAGAGATAGATTTGCAAAGGATTGTGAGGAGATTCCCTAGATGCAAAGGACATCAAGTTGGCTACATGCTTGAAGACTCTACATTTTACTTTATGTGAGAAATCACAATTGAGTCCATAGGAAAGCTAATACTTCTAAAAGGGGATGAGGTAATCATGGTGAACAAATTGCTCAAAATGCTCAAAGTTAGTCACCAAAAGCACCCATCATTCCCACAAATATTCTGTCTCAAAGCCATACACTCAAATTCTGTGCCACCAATTTTATCCATTTCGGCCCTACCGAGTTTCAAGCCAGACACAGCCTAAGACAAACCCTAGAAAGTATGTGCAACCAAGTTTGGTTTCGGTGCTACCGAAATCAGTGAGCCCGGCTCGGGTATCCTAATTCTTAAAATCAGAATTTCCGAGTTTTGAGAATCGGTGCCACCGAGTTGAGGAACTGACTAGGAAAACCCAAATCAGACTCACTGAGTTTCTATATATCGATCACATTGGGATTCCTAAAATTGCAACATTTTGCACTAGTCGGTGCAACCGAGTTTTGCATCAGTTCCACCGAGTTGGGCAATAATGTTGTAACGGTTGGATTTTTGGAGATGCCTATATATACCCATCCACCACCTCTCACTCATAGAGGAATCACTAAGAACAAACCAACACTTGTCATATCCATTTTTCTGAGAGAGAGCTACCTACTCATGTGTTGAGATCAAGATCTTCCACTCTAACCATATGAATCTTGATTTCTAGCGTCACCAAGTTGCTTTCCACCCAATCATTCTTTCCTACCCAAGCCAAATCTATGAGAGAGTGTTGAGGAGACTATCATTCGAAGCACAAGAGCAAGGAGTTCATCATCTACCGCATCTATTACCTTTTGGAGGGTGGTGCCTCCAAGATTGGTTAGGTGTCGCTTGGGATCCTCCGTCTTCGTGTGTGGAGTTGAATCAAGAAGTTTGTAAGGGCAAGGAGATCGCCTACTTCATGAAGATCTACCATGAGTAAGGCTAGTCCTCCGTGGACGTTGGCCATGATGGAATGGACAAGGTTGCTACTTCATGGACCCTTCGTGGGTGGAGTCCTCCGTGGACTCGCGCAGCCGTTACCCTCCGTGGGTTAAAGTCTCCATTAACATGGACGTACGATAGCATCACCTATCGGAACCACAGGAAAAATCTTCATGTCTCCAATTGCGTTTGATCTTCCTTCCCTTCCCTCTACTTATATGTGCATGTGTTTATTTCCGCTGCAATACTCTTAGACATGCATGTGTAGGGTGTACTTGACTTGCTACAATTGCTAAAATCTGCCAACACTAAACTTGGGGAAAAGGTAGAATTTTTATTTGGTCAAGTAGTCTAATCACCCCCCTCTAGACATACTATGGATCCTACATTAAGAAACATACTTACTGGTTCTATTCTGTCAGCATCGGCACCACATTCAACATGTCCGCATAGGTTCATCATGTGTGTGCGAACGTAGTATCCACATAGGTTGGTCCCTTGTTATTGTTGAGGACACTAATTTTTTTTGTACAATATTAGTCATGTATTTGCCCTGTTAGGAACAACCTAACCGGTGTAAGTTGTTTCCTTTTATTTCTTTCAAGAGAAATAGAAAGAGGTTTACTTAGAAACTTGAACATCTGACTAGCATTTTCTGAAAATAATGGATTTCATTGTCTTATCAGAGAAACGATCACGTGCCTCATAGGTAGTTGGCGGTCGAACCGCCTCCCTCCTAAAGTTATGTTCCTTGACAATACACTGCAAATGAAGATCAATTTTCACATACTCAATTCTTGAACCAGATATAAACACAACATATTAACATCAAAGAATTCAATACCAATCCATGAAATACTGGAGATCATTTAGATCATGAGGCTTATTTGACTCTCTGAGAGAATCCAGGTAGTAAACTGTGTTGCATTTTGGAACAATGACCACCAAGATCCAGTGATGGCTATAGTTTAAGAAATCCTTGAACTTATGAACTATGTCGAAAACTGGAAGACGATCAATGTATGCGTGGTTGTATATTTAACTTGTTGTTCATGATATGGCCACATGAAGAATTCTCCTACCTGTAAGTCCAACAAGATCTTGGCGACATGATGAATGGAAGCCTTGCGTGTCTTATTATTACTTAACAAAATGTCGTTTGCTAAATCAGGATCTATGAAAAACGCATGCACCCTTGATGATCTTTGCATCGTCAATCCCCTAATTGGATACAATACAGTTAACTTTTTTTTCATTTACAACCTTGTATGGAGAAGTTGATCAGAGTTTGTGAAGTACTTAGAAAATGAAGCATTTGACAAGAGTGGCAGCAAGCTCATCGAAGTTGAAGAAGAGATCAAAGTCCTTGAATTCCACACTGATGGTACCTACACGGTGAGGGAAATACCTACTGTCGTAGTGCACTTCAAGAATATTACGATCTTCTCCTTCTGACATTTTGTCCATGCAATATCTATGTAACTTGCGACAAGTGGAACTGCACTCGTCAAAGTATTCACCAACAAGAAATGGCTGGCCATGCTTGTACTTGCGTGCTTCACATGGGTCTTCGTCAGCCATGCCATGGTTCTGCTCGAAGAGTCTTTGTAGTAGGATTCTCTGGTTCTCATCCCTCCTCTGTTTCTGTCATGTGTAATAACAAACTGCCAATTTTACTAGGAAGCTACATATAAATACAACAGTCTTTGTAGAAGAGGATGTACATCCACAGTGTTTGAATAAGATCAAATTAATAGTGACATGTATGTCCATTCTTCTGTCAAACATGCCAATCTGTTAAAAACTAATGCTCTTGCATCCTGTTATTTTCACGCAGTTTGAGAATCTGTTTATTTCAGATTGCCATGTTGTGTTGATGCTAGCCATGTTTCTGTGCATAATTAGACCTTGCTCGTGTTGAATGAAATGAAGTGCATCATGTCTACTACCTTGCTGTAAATTTTCATGCCATGATAAGTCATGTAGCATATAGTTTTCTTGCTGCCAATATGCCTTCTGGTTAAAACTGTGACATCCAGAATCAAATAGCACACGAGAAGTGTCTGAATCACACCTAATAGAACAAATGATTTATAACAACGAGAGTTAGGCTTACCTTCTTTGCATGTCCTAGAAACTTCCTCCCACTGTACCCAGATTCAAAAGCTCGTAACTTCATGTTGGAAATTGATGTTGACCATGAACAGGCAGGTCTTCAGCTACCCCGTTCCATTCCTTGGAAGTGATTGTCCTAGGGAGCTACAAGAGAAAGAAATGGCTCAAATCGGCCTGCCGCTTTAAAATCCCCAATTCCAAACCAAAACCCTAAGCCTAGTTGAGCCACAGAGAAGAGAAACGAATACCTGGCTGGTGAGAGATTCGTCGTCGTCGGAGATACCGCTTGAGGGGTCATTCGAGGAGACCATGGTGTGTCCGCGGCGGTCGGATGCTAGAGGGAGAGATATGGCGGCGGGGGGGGGGGAATGTGGCATTTGGGGGGGGGGAGGCAGATATTTCGGGGGTCGGCGAAATTGTTCGCTCGTTGCAGGGAAACTTGGCACGCAAAGATTCATCATGCTTTTATCGTGTCCGATGATATAGAACATACAAAAGTTTCCCCTTTCCACATATTCCCTGGTTATAGTGCGTATCCATGTCATTGCATAATTTAACATCAACTGCTAACTTGGGTGTACAAATTAGCGGAAACATAGCTCACAGTTACTAAACCGAGCAAGTTCACTAAATAATCAAGTTTCTTGAACTAGACATAGCTCTAACAAAAGGCTATTAGTACTACGCATAATTTTAACAAATACGCCGACGAGTCGCCGCCCTATGCCTTGCCGATGTTCGATGAGATGTTGACGACTTGTCCGGGCGACATTCTGCCGGTGCTGGACTTCGCGTCCCCCAGGCTGAATTCGACTGCGGCGACGTCCTCATCCTTGGCGTTGCCCTCGCCATCGGCGTCGCCCTCATCGTTGTAGTACTTGTAGTAGTGGCGCCGCCAGAGCTCGCGTTGGTACTCCACCGCCGATTCCTCTATGGACAGGCGCTTCTCGACCTATTCTTGAGCCACACACAACTCCTCCCAGCGCTCGACGCTCTCGGACGGCTCCCGCATCTCTAGCTATCGCTCGGAGATCTCGTGAGGAAGGGGCTCCATGTCCTCCGCCGCCGCATCGTCGGCATGAATCTCGGCATCCGCAGTAGCTGCCTCTTAGGACGTGTGGTGCATGTTGGATTCCGAGGAAGCCTGGAGTATCTTGGCGTGGGAGTTCTCGATATTTGCCTAGATGGCCTCAACCCGAGCCAAGGCGACCTACAAGGAACGGTACATTGCCCGAGCGCTCTTGGCGGTTGCAGCCGCAGACGCAGCAGCTGCAGTTGCCGTCTCCGCGGCTAAAGACGCCCTTTCGGCCACCGCAGAGGCCCTGTCGGCCGCCACAAAGGCCCTTTCGACGGATGCGACAACGCTTAAGGAGGATGCGGCTACGCTCTCGGCCGAGGCGGCAGCGTTCTTGGCCGAGGCGGACACGTTCTTGTCAGAGGTGGGAGCGCTCGGGGCCGAGGGAGCGGTCGTACGCACCCTTACGAAGCGTTCCCACGGCATCATTCTTTGCAGAAAGGGTTTGTTGGGGAATGGGGATCGAGGGTGAACGGAATCCGAGCTAGACGAAGCTTCCCTCGTAAGCCATAAATTTATCAGTGAATTTTCTTCACAAACGGTTCCTATATGCATGGAACTGTGTGTATGCAGTTCACTTTTTGTATTGAATTGTACAACTATTTTGTGGTACAACGGTAACGTATATTGTTTTAATTGTAAGAAAAAGATCCCTACCGTGACAATGCACGAACGACATCCTAAAATTTGGAAATATTCGGGTTGAATTGGCACTTTTATACATTAAGTTAGTTTCTAGAAATTTTACGGCCATAATTCAAAACTGAAACACATGAACATGCAAGATGAAGCAAAAACTGCTGCAAAAATTTATGTACTAATTGCTTCCCTATATATACCGCGTGCAATAAATTTTAAGGAATTCCTAACATCTTGAGTAACGGTTTGGACACACCCATTGGGAATCTAATTTAAAAAATGAAAAAAATGCTCTGAACTACATGAAAATCTGCATGATTTCCCGACATGGGGCCAAGATGTCATGATTAAAGTAACGGCTTGTTCAAGATAAGCTTTGACACATGCCTCTCACAAAACGGAGCATCACACGAAGGGTCATGGTTCCGAGAGGGAACATGGAGCCTTGTTCGATGACGAACCGCTAGTCGTTGTCTCATTTGGCCTAGCTTTTTTTCATCGTTACAATGCACGAATTCGACCGGCATGCTGAAATTTGGACGTTTTCGGGGTTCAATTAGCATTTTTATACATGAAGTTAGTTTCTAGAAATTTAATGGCCATAATTCAAAATTGAAACACATGGACATGTGCAAGATGAAGCAAAAACTGCTGGAAAAATAATATTTATGTACTACTTGCTTCCATATATATCCCACGTGCAATAAATTTCAAGGAGTTCCAAACATCTGGAGTAATGGTTTGGACACAAGTATTGAGAATCTAGGCTTTTAAATTCAAAAAATTAAAACAAATACTCTGAAGTACATGAAAATCTGCATGATTTCCCGGCATGGGGGGGGGGGGGGCAAGATGTCGTGGTCAAAGTAACGGCTTGTTCGAGATAAGATTTGACACATGCCTCTCACAAACCGGAGCATCACACGAAGGCTCGTAGTTTTGAGAGGGAACATGGGGCGTTGTGTGATGAGGAACCGACAATTTCTGTCTCATTTGGCCTAGTTTTTTTCCATCATTACAATGTATGAATACGACCGACATCCTAAAATTTAAATATTCCGGCTTTTCTCAAATACCTGTGTCAAAAGAGGATCAAGAGAAAACTACTTTTACTTGCCCTTTTGGAACATATGCTTATAGACGTATGCCTTTTGGTTTATGCAATGCACCTGCTACCTTTCAAAGATGTATGATGGCTATATTCTCTGATTTTTGTGAAAAGATTGTTGATGTTTTCATGGATGATTTTTCCGTTTATGGAACTTCTTTCGATGATTTCTTGAGCAACCTTGATCGAGTTATGCAGATATGTGAAGAAACTAATCTTGTTTTGAATTGGGAGAAGTGCCATTTTATGGTTAATGAAGGTATAGTGCTTGGGCATAAAATTTCTGAACGGGGTATTGCAGTGGATAAAGCTAAAGTTGACGCCATTGAGAAGATGCCATGCCCCAAAGATATCAAAAGTATAAGAATTTTCCTTGGTCATGCCGGTTTTTATAGGCGTTTCATTAAAGATTTCTCAAAGATTTCTAGGCCGCTAACTAATCTTCTTCAAAAGGATATTCCTTTTGTTTTTGATGATGATTGTGTAGAAGCTTTTGAATTACATAAGAAAGCTTTGATTTCTGCACCTATTGTCCAACCACCTAACTAGAACTTACCATTCGAGATTATGTGTGATGCTAGTGATTATGTTGTTGGTGTTGTTCTAGGGCAAAAAGTAGACAAGAAATTGAATGTTATCCATTATGCTAGTAAAACTCTAGATGCTGCTCAAAGAAATTATGCCACCACTGAAAAGGAATTTTTAGCAGTTGTCTTTGCATGTGATAAGTTTAGACTGTATATTGTTGATTCCAAAGTAACGATTCACACAGATCATGCTATTATTAAACTAGCAAGGTGGCCCTCGCAAATGCGAGGGCTAGTACTATTATATTACCAAATATTTGACGTTATTCGCCTCTTAGATATATTTTATTTTTATTTTCTTAGTATGAGTAATTCCTTTAACATGGGATATTTGGAGTCTATTTGCTTTAACCGATAGATTTGACTTATGCGGTGGCACTATAGTGTTACTATTGTGGTGCAGGATTGATATGAATTTTACTGTCAAGTCTGAACAGACCTCTCATCCAATTTAGCTATTACTACCAGTATACTTTTCTGCCATTAAAAACATAATCAATTGTATATTCATATGCATTGCCCCAGCAACTACAAAAACATATATAGGCGTGTGAGTGCAACGGTATACAATCAATTACACAGAAAAGTCTACCTATTTGTAGGTATATAATTATATGCATCTTACCTCATTGGAAAATGATGGAGAGAAGATGGTAGAATAGATGATCCACAACTGGGCTTGCTTCTTCCTTGTTGATCTTCATGCCATGGATAGCCATCTGCCCCCACACGATTGGCTATCCGTGGTCTTTCTCGTCAAAGATATGCACTCTACAGCGCACCAAAATATTTCATGGATGTTACAACCCCACAAGCGTTTTAAGGCGATGGAAAAGGAAAGGAAGATTGGTAGCTAAACGTCACATGGTAGACCGCCTCCCATCTAACCGCTAGGGCTTGATTTCAGTGGCTCCATGAGGTAAAAGGGAGGATGAGATGAGTCGAGGAGAAAAGAGACGGATGGGGAGGCGTGGGCTCTAGGCAGCCTTAATGTGAGGACCCTTCCTTAGTTTGACAGAATCTAATCGCTACGATTTAACTCACCCATGCATAGCAACATGAGAAATACTTGACGTTATGTGCAAGTGTAATGCCTTATAGCGTCGGATTCACTATGAAGAAGATGCTAGTTTTTTCGTCCAGCAAAACATTTAACAACGCCGCATCCAGCTTGTGGCACCAAGTGACACAATGACACAAACCAATGTATGTAAGAAGTGCATACACTTATCTATAGGTACATATGAAGATTTAAAAAATGATGCAGATGTTTAGCCACGTTTATAGTTATTTTTCCAGCGTTATGTCCCACAGTACTGAGGATGTTTAGCTGCGTTTGTATTTTCTCTGCCAAGTGTTTATAGGTATATATTTGTGCGTGTATGGTGAAAGCGTGTATAAGAACATTTTTTTAATAAATACTCTATTTATATAGCCCACAATCGATACTTGTCCCAGCTGTTTGAATATCATGTCTAGCCCACACTCCTCCCTTTAACCACTCCATTCGTTTAAATATTCCATCTAGCCCACACAACGCTACGTTTATTTAGCCATCCTGTTTATTAACTAGCCTGTTCTATTCATCCAACACAATTCGTCGGGTGCTGCTCTTCTTGTTCTAACCGTGTATTTGTTCATTGCTGGAGCTGGTATATCAAACGCTAAAGATGCTTCATCTCAGCTTTTTTTTGAGGGGCAAAAGGTTCTTTATTCAATCAAAATGCTTCATCTCAGCTGGTTCCCCTAGTTGCTACCGACGGGTAAGGACCCGAGGTTGATCGAAATCACTAGTTAGCGAGTACACCTTTCAACGATTACTCCCACCTTCCCAGGTTGCGACAAGTGGCGCACTGCATGCGTGCCACCTATCGCAACCTGTGAGTTTTCCCTTTTTTCGTAGATCCGTATTTTCAAAACGTTTTATCTCCTAAACCGTGCATCCAAATCTCGAACCGTTTTCACCGTTGGCTTTCTCGTGTCGAGATCTTCAAAATTAGATCCCATGTTGATAGGTTTTGACGAACATTTTTTTTCACGAAAAAAACCGGACGAAAAAACCGTGCCTCACGCGATAGAAAAAAAACAGAAAACGCGTTTTTTTCCCTTTCCGAGAGGCACGGGTCGTGCCTCTCGCGAAGGCAAAACCGTGCCTCTCGCGGAAAAAAAAAAGAGAGCAGAAAATGCGTTTTTTCCCTTTCGGGAGAGGCACGGCCGTGCCTCTCGTGGAAGCAAAACCGTGCCTCTCGCGGAAAAAAAAAGAGAGCAGAAAACGCGTTTTTTCCTCTCGCGAAGGCAAAACCGTGCCTTTCGCGGAAGCAAAACCGTGCCTCTCGCAAAAAAAAAAAACAGAAAACGCGTTTTTTTCCCTTTCCGAGAGGTACGGCCGTGCCTCTCGCGAAGGCAAAACCGTGCCTCTCGCAAAAAAAAACAGAAAATGTGTTTTTTCGAGTAAAAAAAACAGAAAATGCGGTTTTTCGCGCAAAAAAAAATTGTAATTTTTTTTTCGTCCAAAAGCTACGAAAGACCGATGAAAAACCGGAACACCAAAAAAATCTGAAAAAAACCAGTCAAAAAAGGCGAAAACGCGTGCGAAAAAATAAAAAAAATAAAATCCGAAGGAAACGCTCAGAGCGCGACACGTGGCGGCGACTGGGAACGCGCCAAGTGGCGGCGCGTGGGAGTGATCGCTGAAACGCTGGTGAGGGAGTGCTCGCTAACTAGTTGCTCCCGAGGTTGATTCCCACAATGCCAATTTGTTTTTTCCTTTCTAGGAAAAGCCTGTTCGTGCGTCTGGGCCATTAGATGAGGCCCGGCGGTGCAAACAGTCTGGCTACATAGAAAACATTTTTTTATTACTTAAATATATGAACTTTGGAGGCATTACCGGACAAATCAGGTTTTTCTTACAAAAGGTTATGATGAACTAAGAATATCACCTCCATGTTTGTATTTTATTTATAACCTATATAATACATGTTTTGTCCGACAACCATAAAATTATTTTTGAATATTAGATTAGTACAGAGTAGTGAATTGTGGATTTTGAGCTAATCGTTGATTATTTTATGTAACATTTACTCGTCTACATGATATTTAATTATCAGTTCGTAGAAGTAAGGTTCGAAATGCGAAATCGACAATTTGTCCTTTACAGAAAGCCATTGGGTCATTGTCATGACGTGCGATAATGGGTAAAAAAAAATCAGATTTGTGCCACGAGGAAAATGATGTGCCAAATTGAAGTGTAGACAGTGGGGATATTTGACCAGTATATCCAATTTAAATAAGCAGACGAAACTAATATCCTATTATCCTTTGAAGATACCTAAAAACGTTCCAATGTTGCATGCCTAACTACCTAAAATATTTGACATGGTTGTATATAGGCAGCACGCAAACGATCAAATATGAGTTGTGAGATGTACGCACGTGTGTGTACTTCTCTTTCTCTTTTTCATATAGTTTAATGGGAGAACGTTCGCTTTCTTTATTAGCAAATGCGTACGTCCGCAAAAAAAAAAAAAAACAATGGAACATGCGTATATACATGTTCTTTCCTGCTAGCGTGGCTGTGATTTGTTTTCCTCCGGCTGCATTTTTTTTCTTGGAACCAAGAGTCGAGATTGATTTTGACAGCTGAATGATACAAGTTAATCCAGGTTCGTTTTAGCAAATATGATTTTTCCTTAACATATGTTAGTGGACATGTGTCACGTGAGTCATTTGAGGACTACCATGTTAATTATGTTACGAAAATTGGACGGTCACAGATTAGTAATTTTAAAACATCTATTAGATTAAAGGCTAGTATTTTTTGATTAACGTGGGATTTTCTAGCCAATTTCTTTAGTCCCTCCGTATTTTGCTTTTAATAGATAATAATAGATAGAATAGATAGATAGATACCTTATGGAAAAGAAAGATGCTAAGACTAGACTTATTCGGTGGGTGCTTTTGCTTCAAGAATTTGATTTGCATATTGTCGATAGAAAAGGAGCTGAAAACGCATATTGTCGATAGAAAAGGAGCTGAAAACCCCGTAGCAGATAACCTGTCTAGAATGGAGAATGTTCTTGATGACCCACTGCCTATTGATGATAATTTTCCTGATGAACAACTTGCTGCTATAAATGCTTCACGTAGTACTCCTTGGTATACTGATTATGCTAATTACATTGTTGCTAAATATATCCCACCTAGTTTCACCTATCAACAAAAGAAAAAAATTCTTTTATGATTTACGACATTACTTTTGGGATGACCCACATCTTTATAAAGAGGGAGTAGATGGTATTATTAGACGTTGTATACCTGAGCATGAACGGGAACAAATCTTAAGGAAGTGTCAATCTGAACCTTACGGAGGACATCATGCCAGAGACATAACTGCACACAAGGTATTACAATCTGGATTTTATTGGCCTACTCTTTTCAAAGATGCTCGTAAGTATGTCCTTTCATGTAATGAATGTCAAAGGGTTGGTAACATTGGTAAATGTCAGAAAATGCCTATGAATTATTCACTTGCCATTGAAACATTCGATGTTTGGGGTTTTGACTTTATGGGACCTTTTCCTTCCTCAAATGGGTATACTCATATTTTAGTTGCTGTTGATTACGTTACTAAGTGGGTAGAGGCTATTCCAACTAGTAGCGCTGATCATAACACCTCTATTAAAATGCTTAAGAAAATTATTTTTCCGAAGTTTGGAGTCCCTAGATACTTAATGACTGATGGTGGATCACATTTTATTCATGGTGCTTTCCGTAAACTCTTAGCTAAATATGATGTTAACCATAGAATTGCATCACCATATCATCCTCAGTCTAGTGACCAAGTTGAATTGAGTAATAGAGAATTAAAGTTGATCTTGCAAAAGACTGTTAATAGATCTAGGAAGAATTGGTCTAAGAAACTAGACGATGCTCTATGGGCTTATAGAACTACTTATAAAAAACCCCATGGGGATGTCCCCATATGAAATGGTATATGGAAAAGCTTGTCATTTACCCCATGAACTAGAACATGAGGCTTATTGGGCAATTAGGGAATTGAATTATGATTTTAAGCTTGCCGGTGAAAAGAGGTTATTTGATATCAGCTCACTAGATGAATGGAGAACACAAGCTTATGAGAATGCTAAGTTGTTTAAAGAAAAGGTTAACAGATGGCATGACAAAAGGATCCAAAAACGAAAATTCAATGTAGGAGATCTTGTGCTTTTGTACAATTCTCATTTCATATTTTTTGTAGGAAAACTCTTATCCAAATGGGAAGGTCCATACATTGTCGAAGAGGTTTACCTCTCCGGTGCTATAAAAATAAACAACTTCGAAGGCAAAAACCCGAGGGTGGTGAATGGGCAAAGAATCAAGAATTACATTTCAGGTACACCCATTAATGAAGAAACTAATGTCATTCAAGTGATAACACCAGAAGAACACATACGGGAGACCATCCGGAACACTCTAAAAATCTGAAAAAGAGGTAGGTATGTGATACGGTAAGTAAACCGACTCCAAAAATTCCAAAAAAATATTTTTTGTTGGTTTTAGTATTTTAGAAAAATTCCAAAAATAAAACGGAGTCAGGGGGACCCACGAGGGAGGCACAAGCCAACATGGCGTGGCCCCCCTGGGGCGCGCCCTGATGGCTTGTGCGGCCCTTGTGTGCCTTCCCGACTCCGATTTCTTCCCGAACACGTATTCTGACCTAGAAAAAATCATTATATATACTCCTGGAGGTTTTGACCACCGCATCGCGAGTTTCTCCTCTGTTCTTGTTTCGGGCTGTTTTTCTGACAGATCTAGATCGCATGACTTCCCCAAGTTCATCTAAAGACAAGTTCTTCGAGACGGTCAGCAACCCCTACTTGCCGGAGGTGATGAAGCACCCTCAAGCTATTGAGATGCGTGAGGGGGTGCTCCACATCCAGGATGTTCAAGGCCCCAAGAAGGAGGGAAGCGACAAGGCCAGGCTTGCAGAAGTGGAGCAGGAGATCTTCAAGTGCCAAGGGATGGTTGAACGTGGTCTGAGTGCTAATCACTCTATGATCACGGACTTCATTCGCGAGAACAAGCTTGACACAAGAAGCGTAGGAGAAGCTCTCTTCAAACTCCAAGAGTGGATCGAGCACCTTCAAGATCAAATCTATGAACTTCAAACCCAGAACTGTGAGTATGAATCTAGGTTTAAAAGGATGAGCCTCGCTGCTGATTTCAGGATTCCGTTGACAAGGGTCTCTTTCCATGATGGGGAGCCTATGCCTTAAAAGATATAGGATTTCCGCACACCACCACCATCACTGAAGAACACTTGAGTACATGGGTATGGGCACAACCCCTAGCTTGTTCCAAGCTTGGGGGGGGGGGTTCCCCGGTATCGTATCACCATCACTTTTTCACCGCCATCTTTTATTTTAGTTTGATCTTTAGCTATTCAGTGGTTTAGAGAAATAAAGTTTCAGATTTCCTTTGCTTAGAATTTTGCTTTGAGTTCTACCTATCCTTGTAATCGAGTGTGAGAGTTATATAATAAAGATTAGTTGAGTTCGCGTGCTTTACTCTCTTGCACCAATGATCATAACAAGACAATAAAAAGAATAGTAACGATCATATGCTTATCCCATGGAAAGTAATGACTTCACATAAAAAGAAAGCATGAACTATGAAAATTGTTGGGGATAGAACAAGCATAGCCTTAGTCATTGTTATAATCTATGCAAGATCATGATAGAGAGGAGAAGATTCACATACAAATATACTATCTTGGACATCATCTATGATTACGAACCCTCACCAAATATTAAATAATGATCAAGTGTTGAAGTTGGACATGGAAGACAGCCTAATGGTCATGATTGTTTACATTTGCATAGAAGTTATATAGACATGAATCCTTTAACATGTGATGTTTCCTTTAGGACTTTTGCTAGCCAAATTTTTTGCACCAAGTAGAGATACAACTTGTGCATCCATAACCCCTTAAACCCAGTTTCTTTTTGTAAGAGTCCACTTTACCTACCTAGGGATTGAATAAGATCCTTCAAGTAAGTTGCCGGTGCAGAAGCAATAAAAATTGCCTCTAATCATGTTTGATCTTTTATTGAAAAGGAAAATAAGCTTTGTACGATCTTGTGATGGTGAAGAAATAAAAGCGACGGAGTGCATAATAAAGTTTGCTATCACAAGGGCAATATAAAGTGAAGTTCATTTGCATTAAGAGATTGCACATCTAATCAAATAAAAGCGCATGACAACCTGTGCTTCCCTCTGCGAAGGGCCTATCTTTCACTCTCATAAAGTTCTTACCTTTATTCAAGAGTCATCAATATCCATTCTTCTTCTAAGATATAAACTCTCTTAGTGGTAAGCATCACATGTTGAGGTAAGATCCAAGTATATATATCCAGTTGAATGTAAGAAACCATGATTCATTATTGTTGACATTATCCTTGAGGTAAATGAGTTGGGTGGCAAATGAAGCCCCTATCTTCCTATGCGTCCGGCAAAAACATTAGCTCCAAAAATATGCAATGAGTGTCACCAATCATAGATGACTAAATGATAGTTGAGTATGTGGGCTTGCTACAATGAAAGCTCTTATATAGACTCTTCTCTTGAATATGATGAATGAGGATTATCACCATTACTAAAAGCATTGTTTGTTTGTTGTCAATAGGGTTTATGCTTCATACTTCGATAATTGTGAATAGATCGTTACTTGATTATGAGAAGTTATATGATGAAATGCTTGCTGCCATAATGATATGCATGATGCTCTCATGTCCGTATTCTGTTTTTATCGACACCTCTCTCTCAAATCACGTGGTCATTACTCTCGAGTTTGGCTTTCGCTTGAGGATAAGCAAGGTCTAAGCTTGGGGGAGTTGATATGTAACAGCCCAAGAGCATCCCTTGCCTTATTTGTAATATATTTCTCATGTGTGACCTTCTATGGATGTTATGAATGCTATCATGTGTTTGATTATCAACTTTGCCTCTTGTCATTTCATGCATCATGGCATCATATTCATAACATCAAGTGCATCATATTATTTGCCATGGTTGTGGAGTGGTGTTGTGATGTGAGTGCATGTGTTGCTTTGTTTGGAGTGCTACTTTAATCCCTCCCATTTCATAAACCATCCCCTCTTCTCTCTTATTCCTAAATATTCCACATGCTAATAATCTACTTGCTGTTTTCATATATTAAAAATGTTGGTCATTTTAGAAATAATCTAATATGTATTCTAAACCAGCCCCTATCCATGTTCTGAAGTGCATCCACCCTCTATCCCCAAAACAGATTGCATTTTTATTAAAAACATGAATTTATTTTGTTGCTCTAAAAATGACATTCTCATTTTTATTAAATTGCATGCATTTTTGTGAACCCAAAAATGTACCTCTTTCTCCTCAAAACATCTCTCTCTAAAACATGTGCTTTTGTTCCTCTGAGGTTTTAAATTAATTAGCTGATTGTTTCTGTTTGAGAGAGGAGACCGGATGGGCTCTTCCTGGCCCATCTAGCTGGCCCGTAGCCCAGCAGAGCTCCTGACGGCCACCTGCTCGCCGTCTCCCTCCTTTCCGTCAGTCAGAGAGCGTGGGTGAGAGAGCGAGCTGTCGCCGGCTCACGGACGTCGAGGCGCCATCCCATCCGTGCCCCTATATAGTCGCCCACCTAGCCTAGGGTTTCGCGCTTCCCTCCAGCCGCCGCCATCTCCCTCTCCCCTCCTTCTTCTCCCTCCTCGCGGTAAGTTTCAGAGGGGCAAGGTTCAGAGATTCAGAGAGAAAGCAGAGAGCCGCCGTTCGATCCCGCCTTCTCCTTCGTCGCCGGTGGCCCCTCCGTGGTGTCCGGGATGCCCGAAGGGTCCCTGATGCCGCCCGCATTCCGTTCCCGGCGCTAGGGAGGTCTGAGCTCCTCCGTGGCATCGGCTCCTTCCTCGCCATCGTCGGAGCGGAGAAGCTCTGCTGCGTCAGGCCGCCCCGACCCTCTTCTTCGCCTCGCGTCCTCGTCTTCGCACCCCGAGCAATCTGGGTGAGCAGGCGACTGTCTCCTTCCCTCCCCCGCGTCCTTGTCCCCCTCTGCGTGTAGTAGCCGTCGCCGTTCGCCGCGAGCGCCATGCCCGAGCGAGCGCAAGCTCGAGCTCAAGCTCCGCCTTAGCGCGTAGGTGCATTCCCCCTCTGAGTGTAGGAATGGATCCCCTAGGATCCCCGCAGCCCCCGCCGGCGGTCATCCTCGCCGGAGACCGTCCCTGTAGCCGCTGGTGCCGTCGCCTACTTCTCTGGTTCGGGGAAGAAGGAACCTCGCCCCTTTGTCTGTATTTAAAGGGCAAAGGCCCCCGTTTTAGCATTCGCCCGCGCCTAGCGCAGTGGTAGCGAGCAGGAGCAACGACCAGCAGGTCGTCGGTTCGATTCCCCCCTGCCCCTTTTATTTCTTTTGTTGTGCACTGTGTGTGTGCGTGTGTGGATCAGGTGTGTGTGGCCTGCGTGTGTGGATCCCGTGTGATCCCGTGTGGCTATGTGTTCTGGCTGTGTGTGTGTGTCTCTGTGGCTCGGTGTGTGTGAGGCCTGACAAGTGGGCCCTGGCCCCACTTGTCATCCTCAGGGGGGCCTGGTGAGTATGACCAATGGGACCCCCCTGGTATTTGTTTTTCTTATCTTTCTCTGTTATTTCCATTCCTGGTACTTGCCAATTCAGGCTATTGCCATTTTAGTAGATGTCCAAATAGGGTAATAAGTGACTTATAAGTGCATGTGTGTATTTTCTTTTGTTGTGCACTGTGTGTGTGCGTGTGTGGATCAGGTGTGTGTGGCCTGTGTGTGTGGATCCCGTGTGATCCCGTGTGGCTATGTGTTCTGGCTGTGTGTGTGTGTCTCTGTGGCTCGGTGTGTGTGAGGCCTGACAAGTGGGCCCTGGCCCCACTTGTCATCCTCAGGGGGGCCTGGTGAGTATGACCAGTGGGACCCCCCTGGTATTTGTTTTTCTTATCTTTCTCTGTTATTTCCATTCCTGGTACTTGCCAATTCAGGCTACTGCCATTTTAGTAGATGTCCAAATAGGGTAATAAGTGACTTATAAGTGCATGTGTGTATTTTCGATTTGAGTTTTGGGAATTTTATAAATACAAACATATGAGTGTAATATATGATTTTGGGGTAAAATTTCCCAAGGAATCCAATGGTGCAATTTGTTTTGTCATTTGAGCAAGTTTGCAAAATGTCATTTTTGTCCCAACATGCCATTTTGTCATTTTCATATGATTTAATCTATGCAATATTTAGGATACTTGTCAACATGAATATGCTAGTGTTTTGTGGGTACCAGGCCCTGGTATTTTTGTTTGGCATGATAAGCTTGTGGATAAGTGGGTTTCTTGCTGTTAACATGCTAAGAAAATAACACTGGTTTCATGTCCCAAATTTTGCTAAGTGTTGAATGCTATTATTTTCTTGCTATGCTTAGATGATGGTTCCCATGGATGTGTTGTTCCTTTGAGTTTGGGGCCTTAACATGTTTTGTTGTGCTCATCATACTCTACTAAATTGTGCTAAGAACTTGAGCATTAAGCCCTTGCATCATATTTAAAACCTGCTGTCAAGTTGCTATTCTGTTAACATGTGCCCAGTTTTGCCCTTGCTAATTTGTCTAAGTCTGAGAATCTGCTGTTATTTTATTGCCATGTTTAGAGGATGCTACCAAGTGCTATGTTGTGTTCTAGCTCATGCTCAGTGCTAATGAATTGTAGTGGATGTTGCCATCTACCATCCTGTTAATTTTCATGCCATGAAAGTTGCTGTAGCATATATAAATAGTGCTGTCAATATGCCATCTAGTTAACTCAGATTCTATAAAACTGGAATTTTCTCTTAAGTCCCTAAAAACTGATTCAACATGCCATCTTGTGAGCTTCATTGCTATTGATCCATGCTTCATTTCAAGTTTGTGTAGATGGATGATTTGTTAAGCATGCTGTATAATTTCTGTACATGCCTTGGTTTTGATTTAAAACCTGTTGTAGCTCTGGCTAGGTGTGTGACAAGATGCCATGTTGCTGTTTGTGGACAGATTGTGTGTTTGATTGTTTTGTGACTTGTGGGAGCTATACTCCATTGTTTTGCTTGATCTTTAGCTCTATTCTTACTAGATTTTCATTTCCTATCCAGTGGCATCCTTGGAACACCAAGGTATACCCCAGAGATTGCCTCATGTTGTGTTTTGTCTCCATTAACGTTCGTACCTTGCCGTGAGCATACTGTGAGCTACGTTACTCCGTTTGCAACATTCTACATATGCATTTGCATCGTTTTTGCATGAAGCATCCATATTTGCCATGATCATGCATGTCCAAATAAGTAATATTGAGGTTCTGTCGAGAATACTAAACAACTTAATAAATGCATGTGAAACATGACTAGCATAGGCTTGCCATGCTATATTTCTTAATATGACCATGCATCATCTTGTTTGTGCATTGCACCTCGCTGTTTGTTTATTTGGTGCTGTTCTCTTTGGGTAGTCGCGAGTGTTGAGCCTGAGTACGAGGACCCCGGAGAGTACAACTACGAGGACCCAGCTCTTTGTCCCTCTGAAGAACCAACAGGCAAGATGATCATACCCGGATCCCGACACTATTTTTGCCTTGCTAGATGTCTCGTTTTTTACCGTTATGTTGCGTTACCTACCACCTAAACTGTCAGCCTCCCAAATTGCCATGAAAGCCTCTAACCCCCTCCACTACCTAGCAAAACATTGATTGGCTATATTACCGCTGCTCGGCCCTTATCTTATAGCGTTGCTAGTTGCAGGTGCAAGCTCTCCATGTGTCAACATGGATTTTGTTATATCACTCTATTTACTGTTATTTAAATTAATGCACATATATATCTGGCAACGGTGGAAGGCTTGGCCTTTTGCTCAGTGTTTTGTTCCGCTTTTGCCGCACTAGTTCCGAGTACCGGTGTTATATTCCATATTTTGCGCTCCTAACATGCTCGGGGTTGTTATGGGGACCCCCTTGACCATTCGTTTTAGGTTAAAACTTGTCTGGCAAGACCCAACATTGGTACTATATTTGCTAAACAACTTAATAAAAATTGCATAGGGCATAGCTACCCCATGGATAATTAATCAACCCCCCCGGGCCAGTGCTCCTCATGAGTGTTGGTCCGAACTAGAGCACTGTGCGGGGCCAACCCGGGGCAACTCGGGAGATGTCTATCAGGCCCTGTACACTAGCTTATCCGGTCGTGTCCTGAGAACGAGATACGCGGCTCTTATCGGGTTCGTCGACACATCGGGCGGTCTTGCTGGACTTGTTTTACCTTTCTCGAATGTCTTGCGCGAGGAATTCCGGTTTTCTTCGGGCTATCTCGAGGTTGCGGTTTTCCAGTGGAATTGCCTAGGAAGATCACGAGATTCGTGGTCGAGGTTATTCTCACGGCGTGTGGTTAGTTTGTGATGGATGAGTTGGAGCACCCCTGCAGGGTTTAATCTTTTCGGAAAGCCGTGCCCGCGGTTATGTGGCAACTTGGAAATTTGTTTAACACCCGGTTATAGTTAACATGAAGTAAACTCCAATAAAATACACCAACCGTGTGCGTAACCGTGACCATCTCTGCTCGTGAACATGAACCGAGAGAGAAGACGGTGGGGTTATGATTGACGTAAGTAGGTGTTTAGGATCACTTAGTGATCATGCTAGTTCACGTCCGTCTCACGTATGCCACCATATTTACATTCATGTTCTCGTAAGCTACCCACCAAATATATGCTTAGCGCTTGCTGCAGCCTCACCACTTAACCAATTCCTTACCCAATGGCTTACATAGTTTCGGTACCCGGGTTATGAGATTGCTGAGTCCCTGTGGCTCACAGATTACAACAATACAGGTGCAGGTGTTGATGAGAACGTTCCAGAAGATGTGACTCATCTCCAGTGGGAGTACGACGAAGAGAGTAGACGTATGTATGTTACGTATCCAGATCAGTAGGGAGCTTCATGGTGGTGATCCCGGGATAGCGAGACAGTTTTACATTGCTCCATTTATCGTTTGATTTCGTCCGTAGCCGGACCCTGTCTTCTGAATGATGTATGAATAAATTTGTGTGAACTTGTAAGATAGCTTGTGGCGAGTGTAAGCCAACTCATATACTCATCTCTTCCTACATGTATTGCAATGTTTACTGTACTTGTGAACGACGAGATGCGCTTCTATCCCCGTCGAGGCCACAAGCCTAAATAGGGATAGGACCGCATCTTGGGCGTGACATGATACGTCCATTTTGCATCATGATTTCCTATTCATATTTACGTTATTCTTGTCCATTATCCCCTATTATCATACAATTCTTATGCCCTTTCTCTCTGAATATGCAAGGTACATCACAAAGAGGGAATTATCTAGAAACTGGAATTCTGGACCGAAAAACCGAGAAAAAGGCAGAAAAATAACCAGACTCCAAATGACCTAAAACTTCACGAGGAATTTTTATTGAATATATGTGAATTTATGGGCCAAAATTATACCAGAGGGGCACTACTAGGAGAAAGCCTAGTAGTAGCGCTTGTTTTCCCCTTAGTAGTAGCACTGGTGGCAGCGCTACTGCTAAGGCGCTACAGCTAAGTGTTTATCAGTAGCGCTGAAAAACCAGCGCTACTGGTAAGTACTGATAGCAGTAGCGCTGGTTCACAACAAGCGCTGCTGATAAACAAGCGCTACTGCTACAACTTACCAGCGCTACTGCTAAACCAGCACTGCTAAGATTTAATTCCTCTCTACGTATTTGTGCATGCTCTATACGGTAGTTTCATCATATCATAATAAACATACATTATTCTCATCATATCATACACATACAGGAGACTCGTCATACCACCACCTCCAACACAAATATCATCACATCTCGAAAATAGTGATACACAAGTCATGTCATGTCTCGAATAAATGCAACTGCATAGTCATGGCACACACACAAGTTTCATCATCTCTATCTCTAAACCATGATGTAGAAAAGAAGAGCGATCAGTATGAGCAAGAGCGCGACTAAGTAGTACTTCTTGAGGCACCGGTTTCTATCCCTCTCTTGCCGGAGCGTCCACCTCAAGTAACTATTTTCCGCTTTGGCTCTGCTATAGCGCCCGGGTACCTGTCCACCTGGGCCTGAGCGTGTGGCCAGTGGTTGTACACTCCTAGAACCCTCCCAATGAATACGGCGTAGCAGTCCTTCGCCATCTCCGATCTATGTACCTGCATCGTAAGTTGATGAATTCAATGATAATATGCAACATAATGTACTTGAGAAACACAAGGAGGCATAGTTAGCAAAATACAAGCAACCTATAGTAAACATAAATAAGGAAGTTCCTCATACCCAAACTAATTAACTATAGCGATCTACGCTAGTTCATAGAAAGACAGTAGTACTAATTAAACATACACATTGTCATCGTCAATCACTCCTCCATGTCGGCGCTCCAATCTTCATAGTCAGGGAGGAAGCACCCAAGCTTCGTGAAAGGCTTCAGGTCCAAATGCTGAGTGCTGAGCAGTGTTCGGACATCCTCCCGACTCATTGACCCATGGTAGAACATCCCTGATTTTTTGAGGACCTCCTTCATGATCACTTGGGCAAGTTCACACTGTACGTGATAAAACTCAGCTCGGATTCGATGATCCGGTGTCCTTCCTATGCTTGTGGCCCAGTTGACAATCTCGGCATCGCTGGAAGTAGCTGACATGTGAAGGCGTTGATTATCCCTTCTGTACTCGATCATGTGATGCATGAGGTAGAATCCATCAGCCTTACTATCGTTCGGTTGCTGGATGCAGCAGAAGTTGGTCTTATGGCCGAAAGCCGGCCCTCTATTCCTGTACTTTTTCACCTGGATATATCCACCACTAAGCCTGAAGGTTAAAATGGCACTATCGAGAACACTCTTTATGTGCGTGTAATCCCTCTTCTTGATGTTCTTCGCTGAGTCCAAGTACAGAGCATGGGAGTATTGTGGGTACAGACAGATGAGGACGGCGCCCCCCCCCCCCCCCCCCGCGCTGCGCAAAATAAGTACACCTCAAATTAGCCTCCATGCTTGCAAAGGAATGATTAAAACTTACGAAAGGATATCCGCGGATGACTTACGTGGGATGATAAGGCAGGAGAATCGTTTCCTTGTCCTTATTAGCGACCATGAACTCGCCGATGTACTTGCTCGCATAGTCACGGTGCTCTTTGCAGACTGCCAAGAAGCTCTCATGCATATAGTACGGGTCTGCGACGCAGATATATTTTATGTTCTCGTGCCTGATGATGTAGTTGAGATACAGTGCATACATGCGGATGAACTGAAAATCCAGCTTGGTCATGTGGAACATGTCGTAGATGTAGTCAAATCGCAGGATGAACTTATCCGCGGGACATCTATCGACGTATAACCTCCCAACCGGAACCTGAGCCACGTAAAGCAGGTATCCTGGTATTTCCGAGATGAGAAGGCTTTTCTCTCTGGCCAGCACATCATCATGAAGTCTCCTTAGATCATTGTTCAGTATGTCCTCCAGCGCTTTCTGAGGTAGGATCGGGTGGCCGGCGACATGGAAACGCTCCGCACGTACGACAGGTATTCTATCTACCTCCCGGGGCTTCAGAGGCGGCTGGCTGCTTGAAGCAGCTCTGGCGCCTTTAGAGCCTTTCCTCTCCGGTCTCCTCCTTTGCTTCTTGACGGGTGGCGGTAGTGAGCCGGCCGCCATAACTTCCCTAACCACCACCCCCAGTGTCGTCGGGCTAAGCAGTGGACGGCCCTCGCATTGTTCTTGCTAGGTAGAGGCGGCATCTGGAGGCGTCTCCTGCGAGGATCGCATGAAGAGAGACTTTCTGCAATCAGCCTTAGGACGTTCCGGCTCCGGCAAATCAGGTAGCATCAAATCATCATCTCCATGCTCATAGCCTGAGTCAGAGTCCCGAGCATCGCCATAGGCGGTATTGATATACTAGTTAGGGTCATCATCATCCTCCTCCATGACATCATCAGCATTTGCTTCTTCGACGGGGGCGACGTCATCTGGCACTAATGGAGGCTCTCCCTCGCGTTGTCCGCTATCACCCGCCATGACAGGTGCAGGTAATTGGGTAGGTGGGGTGGTGTTCATACCTTGTTGAGGAGTTGTCGTTGGTGTCCTACCGGGCACCTCGACATGAAGAAGAGTCTTCGGCCACGGCAAGAACCAACTCTTGCATGCGCCAATCCGTTTAGGGGTCTCATCGTCATCGACTTGTATCGGAGGAGGCAAATCCTCGAAGCACACTTTGACACTGGCCACACAAACTTTGAAGACGCTATGGGGCATCTGTCGGTTGTGTAACATGCGTTCCTTCGGCTTCACGATCGTTGCCTTTCCCACGTCCACCTTCTGGCCTTTGATGTCGTACAGTAGGGTGCACGGGGTTTCGTCGGCCTGCGAAGACATGTCTGCGACGTCAAACATCCGAAAGGCAACTAAAACGGAAGACTATAGATATGCTGGTCAAGAGGGTATGACGCGTAATTACCGTGAGGGCGTCGAGCTCAGCCAGAGACGAAGCCCCGCCGAGCAGGCCAGAGACGGAGGATGGGCTGCTATGAACAGGAGCGGGACCAGGTACGGGAGCATGTGCGGTGGCGTGAGCAGGTGCTGGTGGTGCGAATGTTCACCGAATTGCTCCGGACGTAGCTGGGAAGGGCAAAGTCCTCTGGCCCTTTATTTGGATTTTTCTTCGTCCATTCGAAAAATGCCGGAATAAAGCTGGTAATGGAAGATGTGAAGTCAGCCGTGACGTGCGCTACCGCTGCACTGACCCTTTCATCGACTATCTGTTCCAACTCTGCTTTGGTCTCAGCTTTGGCCTTATTGACCGCAAGCGCGACCTTCTCGTCGATGTGCTATTGACTAAGCAACCGTCTCTGCCTTCTTTCCTCCGGCTTCTTGTGGTAGCACGTCTTCCACGAGGCGCCATCTCCGACGCCGTGCACACGTCCATACGACGGCGGTTTATCCTCCGACACCTTTTTCAGTATGTTGAGGGCCCGGTTGAAAGGGGTGTCCCACTTGGGCCTCGCCGACGACTGAGAAGACTCGTCGCTTTCGGCTGCCTTTTGGTGCTGCTCTTTCTGCAAAAGGAACATGGATGGTTTACAAATGTGACAAAACTTGTTGTCGAATTGATCGGAAGCTAATATAAGGTGGTAATATAACAATTACCAGTAGTCTCATGAACTCCCTCGTGTTCGGGTCCGTGTAAAAGATTTTCTTGACGGGGTCCCACTTGTACCGGGCCCTGATCCAGTCATGCTCCTGCGGGTCGGTGAACTCCGCCAAGGGGTCTGGGATTCCGTGACTTTCACGTTCGGCGTCCTCCTTGGCCCATACGTGCCTCTTCCCCTCGTAACCACGGCTTCCGAGGCGGTGGGGAGGCGTGTTTCTAGCCTGGAGCGCCTTCATTTTCTCCGACTTTATCTTGACTTCTTCTTTAGCGCAAGTCTCCTTGAATTTTTCAAAGTCCTCTTCCGTTAGTGTCGGATTGTCAGCATGAATCTTGGACCACAGTTCATTCTTCGCAATCGCTTTTTTCACCCGTACTTTCCAGGCGGACAAGTCATTGGTGAACATCTTCATCGCCTTGCTGTTTATCTTTGTCATGGGTTCGTCCTTCCACGGAAGTTGGCTTTCAGTCCGCCCGGGGAACAAGAACCTATTGTGCAACTTCGTTAGGAGCATGTGCTCCATATGTGGTATCTTCTTCAACTTTTCATCGTTGATGTTGGCGGTTTCCCTGAGGATGCATCCTAGTTGATTGCCGTAGCACGCGCGCGCTTCCTCCGGCGCCAGTGGCTCTAATTTCTTGGGGTGCATCGCCATGACCACAATTTTTCCGATGCCGAGCTCGTTTGGTTTTCGTGCCCTCTTCGGCTTCGGTCCTTCACCGGTCTCGGGGGCGGTGTCGGTGCCTGATATGTCTCCGTTGTATCTATAATTTTTTATTGTTTCATGCCAATATTCTACAACTTTTATATACTTTTGGCAACTCTTTATACTACTTTTTGGGACTAACATATTGATTCAGTGCCCAGTGCCAGTTCCTGTTTGTTGCATGTTTTTGGTTTCGCAGAAAATCCATATCAAACGAAGTACAAATGGGATAAAAACTTACGGAGATTTTTTTTGGAATATATGTGAATTTTGGGAAGTGGAATCAACAGAAGGCGGTGCCCGAGGGGCCCACAAGCCATAGGGGCGCGCCCTGGGGGGTAGGGCGCGCCAGGCTGGCTTGTGGCCACCCCGTAAGGCCGTTGGTGCCCTTCTTTCTCCGCAAGAAAGCTAATATCCGGATAAAAATCGTGTTAAAATTTCAGCCCAATCGGAGTTACGGATCTCCGGGAATATAAGAAATGGTGAAAGGCCAGAATCTGGGAAGGCAAAAACAGAAGGAAACAGAGAGAGAGATCCAATCTCGGAGGGGCTCCTGCCCCTCCGCTGCCATGGTGGCCACGGACCAGAGGGGAAACCCTTCTCCCATCTAGTGGGGAGGCCAAGGAAGAAGAAGAAGGAGGGGGGCTCTCTCCCCCTCTCTCCCGGTGGCACCGGAACGCCGCCGGGGCCATCATCGTGACGGCGATCTACACCAACAACTTTGCCGCCGTCATCACCAACTCTCTCCCCCTCTATGCAGCGGTGTAACACCCCTTCTCCCCGCTGTAATCTCTACTTAAACATGGTGCTCAATGCTATATATTATTTCCCAATGATGTATGGCTATCCTATGATGTTTGAGTAGATCCGTTTTGTCCTATGGGTTGATTGATGATCATGATTGGTTTGAGTTGCATGTTTTATTATTGGTGCTGTCCTATGGTGCTCTCCGTGTCGCGCAAGCGTGAGGGATCCTCTCTGTAGGGTGTTGCAATGTGTTCATGATTTGCCTATGGTGGGTTGCTTGAGTGACAGAAGCATAAACCCGAGTAGGTGGGTTGTTGCATATGGGAGTAAAGAGGACTTGATACCTTATAATGCTATGGTTGGGTTTTACCTTAATGATCTTTAGTAGTTGCGTATGCTTGCTAGAGTTCCAATCATAAGTGCATATGATCCAAGTAGAGAAAGTATGTTAGCTTATGCCTCTCCCTCATATAAAATTGCAATAATGATTACCGGTCTAGTTATCAATTGCCTAGGGACAAATAACTTTCTTGTGACAAAAAGCTCTCTACTAAGACTAACTTAATTGTTTCTTCATCTAACCATCCCCTAGATTTTATTTACGTGCTCTTTATTATCTTGCAAACCTATCCTATCACACCTACAAAGTACTTCTAGTTTCATACTTGTTCTAGGTAAAGCGAACGTTAAGCGTGCGTAGAGTTGTATCGGTGGTCGATAGAACTTGAGGGAATATTTGTTCTACCTTTAGCTCCTCGTTGGGTTTGACACTCTTACTTATCGAGAAAGGCTACAATTGATCCCCTATACTTGTGGGTTATCAAGACCTTTTTCTAGCGCCGTTGCCGGGGAGCAATAGCATGGGGTGAATATTCTCGTGTGTGCTTGTTTGCTTTATCACTAAGTAATTTTTATTTTTCTGTTATTAACTTGTTTTCTATCTTTAGATATGGGTAGGAAACACAAAATACCAAAAAAATAGATGTACATGCTGCTCCAAAAGTTGAGGAACCACTAGTGTTCCGTACTACCGAAGAATATTATTTGGATCATCTTCGATCCATTTGTGCTCGTGCTGAAAACCCAACTAGCTTAGTTGAGGGAAAATCATTAAATGAGCATGCTTATTATGTGCGACACCGCATATCTCAAAAAGGGAAACTCTTGTGGCATCAAATTAATACTTTGTGTTGCTATGCTTGGAATTTATGTGAATTACATGATTTTACTTGTTGTTCTGAAGAAACTAAAAAACACCTTCCCTACCAATGTGTGTTTAATGATAATGAAATACTATCTTCTTATGCCAAGGAAGCCTATTGTTATTTTGATGTTGAACAAATTGAAGAATTTGTTGCTTTTAAGGGTGCTTATGAAATTGCTTCTTTGATTGAAAAGTATGATGCTACTCTTAACAAATCTGAAAATTTTGCCATACTTAAATATTGCTATGAAAACTATGCTTCTAATGCTTATGTTAAAGAATTTATCGAAAGAATGTCCGCTGCCTTGGAAGAGACTAATGTTTTGCAGGGACATATGGAAGAAGAAATTACTGAAACTGTGAGCTCATTAGATGAAAAAGATGAGGAGGAGAGCGAAGAACAAAAGGAGGAAGAGCGGATTAGCTACCCGTGCCCACCTTCTAATGAGAGTAACTCTTCAACTCATACATTGTTTAATTTCCCTTCGTTCTTACCGAAGGATGAATGCTATGATAATTGATATGATCCCTTGGATTCGTTTGAAATATCCCTTTTTGATGAACTTGATGCTTGCTATGCTTGTGGCCATGATGCCAATATGAATGATGCTTATGGAGATGAACTTGCTATAGTTCCTTATGTTAAACGTGAAATTGTTGCTATTGCACCCACACATGATAGTCCGATTATCTTTTTGAATTCTCCCAACTACACTATATCGGAGAAGTTTGCACTTATTAAGGATTATATAGATGGGTTGCCTTTCACAATTACACATGATGATTTTGATAGATATAATATGCATGTGCTTGCTGCTCCTACTTGCAATTATTATGAGAGAGGAACTACATCTCCGCCTCTCTATGTTTCCAATACGATAAAATTACAAGAAATTGTTTATACTATGCATTGGCCTTTACTTTGTGTGCATGAATTGTTCTTTTATGACACGCCGATGCATAGGAAGAGAGTTAGACTTCGTTGTTGCATGATATATGTTACTTTGTGCTCACTACTAAATTACAAATCATTGTTAACTAAAATTGGCTTTGATATACCGTGGGATCCGGGTGGATCCATTACTTGAGCACTTTATGCCTAGCTTAATGGCTTTAAAGAAAGCGCTGCCAGGGAGACAACCAGGAAGTTTTAGAGAGTCATTTTATTCTGTTGTGTTCTTTTATATAATTAAAAACAAAAAAATAAAGTGGGGAACATAAAACTTTTTCAAAAAGAGAAGTGAAAGTGAGAAAGACGAGCATCGTTGAAGTGGGGGCTAGCCTTGAACTTTGTTCATGCCCATGGAAACTTTGTGAATCTTTATTACAGAAACTTTTCAACAAAAATAATTATCCCCTTGTATAAATCCATTGTATTATAAAAATAATGTGCCAAGAATTACCTTTAGGGTGTTTAAATTGCTTGTTTGATATGTGCTGTGTAAAAACAGAAACTTTTGCTGCAGTGTTTGAATTTTAATATTTTACTGGAGCATGCAAAAATTCTGAAATTTTTACACAATACTGTTATACAAATTCTTGACCACGTCCTAATTTTTAAGAATTTTTAGAGTTACAGAAGTATGGTGAATGTTCAGATTACTACAGACTGTCCTGTTTTTAACAGATTCTGTTTTTGATGCATTGTTTTGCTTGTTTTGATGAAACTATCGATTGTATCAGTGGTATAAGCCATGGAAAAGTTATATCACAGTGGCTACAATGCAAAAACAAAATATGAATTGGTTGGCAACAGTACTTAAAGTTGTAATTTGCTTTATTATTACTAACGGATCTCACGAGGGTTTTGTTAAGTTTTGTGTGATTGAAGTTTTCAAGTTTTGGGTGAGATCACGATGGATGAAGGAATAAGGAGTGGAAAGAGACTAAGCTTGGGGATGCCCGAGGCACTCCAAGGTAATATTCAAGGACTCCCAAGAAACTAAGCTTGGGGATGCCCCAGAAGGCATCCCCTCTTTCTTCTAACAACCATCGGTAATTTTACTTGGAGCTATATTTTTATTCGTCACATGATATGCATAAATCTTGGAGCGTCGTGTGCTTTTTATTTTTCTTTTAATAATGCACCATGCTGGTATGAGAAAGTCCTTGGTTGATTTATAGAAGGCTCTTTGCACCTCACTTATATCTTTTGAGTATGGCTTTACAGAATGCTTCATGTGCTTCACTTATATCATTTGAAGTTTGGATTGCCTGTTTCTCTACACATAGAAAACCGCCATTTGTAGAATGCTCTTTTGCTTCACTTATATTTGTTAGAGCGTGGGCATATCTTTTGTATAAAGAATTAAACTCTCATGCTTCACTTATATCTATTTAGAGAGTTAACAGGAGTTGGTCATTCACATGGTTAGTCATAAAATCCTACATAAAACTTGTAGATCACTGAATATGATATGTTTGATTCCTTGCAATAGTTTTGCGATATAAAGATGGTGATACTAGAGACATGCTAGTGAGTAATTGTGGATTGGTAGAAATATTTGTGTTAAAGTTTGTGATTCCCGTAGCATGCACGTATGGTGAACCGTTATGTGAAGAAGTCGGAGCATGATTTATTTATTGATTGTCATCCTTTGTGTGGAGGTCGGGAGCGCGCGATGGTTAACTCCTACCAACCTCTCCCCTAGGGGCATGCGTCTAATACTTTGTTTCGATAGCTAATAGATTTTTGCAATAAGTATGTGAGTTCTTTATGACTAATGTTGAGTCCATGGATTATACACACTCTCAACCTTCCACCATTGCTAGCCTCTCTAGTACCGCGCAACTTTCGCCGGTGCATTACACCCACCATACATCCTTCCTCAAAACAGCCACCATACCTACCTATTATGGCATTTCCATAGCCATTCCGAGATATATTGCCATGCAACTTCCACCGTTCCGTTTATTATGACACGCACCATCATTGTCATATTGCTTTGCATGATCGTAAGATAGCTAGCATGATGTTTTCATGGCTTGTCTGTTTTTTGATGTCATTGCTACGCTAGATCATTGCACATCCTGGTACACCTCCGGAGGCATTCATATAGAGTCATATTTTGTTCTAGGTATCGAGTTGTAATTCTTGAGTTGTAAGTAAATAAAAGTGTGATGATCTTCATTATTAGAGCATTGTCCCGTGAGAGAAAAGGATGATGGAAGCTATGATTCCCTCACAAGTTGGGATGAGTCTCTGGACTTTACAAATAATAAAAGAGGCCAATGAAGCCCAAATAAAATAAAATAAAAAAGAGGCCAAAGAAGCCCACCAAAACAAAAAAAACAAAAAAAAACAAAAAAAAAATAAAAAAAATGAGAGAAAAGACAGAAGGGGCAATGCTACTATCCTTTACCACGCTTGTGCTTCAGAGTAGCACCATGTTTTTCATATAGAGAGTCTCCTATGTTGTCACTTTCATATACTAGTGGGAATTTTTCATTATAGAACTTGGCTTGCATATTCCAATGATGGGCTTCCTCAAATTGCCCTAGGTCTTCGTGAGCAAGCAAGTTGGATGCACACCCACTTAGTTTCTTTTGAGCTTTCATACACTTATAGCTCTAGTGCATCCGTTGCATGGAAATCCCTACTCACTCACATTGATATCTATTGATGGGCATCTCCATAACCCGTTGATAAGCCTAGTTGATGTGAGACTATCTCCTTCTTTTTGTCTTCTCCACAACCACCATATTCTATTCCACCTATAGTGCTATATCCATGGCTCACGCTCATGTATTGCGTGAAAGTTGAAAAAGTTTGAGAATACTAGAGTATGAAACAATTGCTTGGCTAAAACCGGGGTTGTGCATGATTTAATACTTTGTGTGATGAAGATGGAGCATAGCCAGACTATATGATTTTGTAGGGATAACTTTCTTTTAGCCATGATATTTTGAGAAGACATGATTGCTTTATTAGTATGCTTGAAGTATTATTGTCTTAATGTCAAATGCTAGACTATTGCTTTGAATCACTCGTGTCTTAATATTCATGCCATGATTAGATTATATGATCAAGATTATGCTAGGTAGCATTCCACATCAAAAATTATCTTTTTTATCATTTACCTACTCGAGGACGAGCAGGAATTAAGCTTGGGGATGCTGATATGTCTCCGTCGTATCTATAATTTTTTATTGTATCATGCCAATATTCTACAACTTTCGTATACTTTTGGCAACTTTTTATACTACTTTTTGGGACTAACATATTGATCCAGTGCCCAATGCCAGTTCCTGTTTGTTGTATGTTTTTTGTTTCGCAGAAAATCCATATCAAACGAAGTCCAAACGGGATAAAAACTTACGGAGATTTTTTTTGGAATATATGTGAATTTTGGGAAGTGGAATCAATAGAAGGCGGTGCCCGAGGGGCCCACAAGCCATAGGGGCGCGCCCTGGGGGGTAGGGCGCGCCAGGCTGGCTTGTGGCCACCCCGTAAGGCGGTTGGTGCCCTTCTTTCGCCGCAAGAAAGCTAATATCCGGATAAAAATCGTGTTAAAATTTTAGCCCAATCGGAGTTACGGATCTCCGGGAATATAAGAAACGGTGAAAGGCCAGAATCTGGGATGGCAGAAACAGAAGGAAACAGAGAGAGAGATCCAATCTCGGAGGGGCTCCCGCCCCTCCGCTGCCATGGAGGCCAAGGACCAGAGGGGAAACCCTCCTCCTATCTAGGGGGGAGGCCAAGGAAGAAGAAGAAGGAGGGGGGCTCTCTCCCCCTCTCTCCCGGTGTCACCGGAACGCCGCCGGGGCCATCATCGTGATGGCGATCTACACCAATAACTTCGCCGCCGTCATCACCAACTCTCTCCCCCTCTATGCAGCGGTGTAACACCCCTTCTCCCCGCTGTAATCTCTACTTAAACATGGTGCTCAACGCTATATATTATTTCCCAATGATGTATGGCTATCCTATGATGTTTGAGTAGATCCGTTTTATCCTATGGGTTGATTGATGATCATGATTGGTTTGAGTTGCATGTTTTATTATTGGTGCTGTCCTATGGTGCTCTCCATGTCGCGCAAGCGTGAGGGATCCTCGCTGTAGGGTGTTGCAATGTGTTCATGATTTTCCTATGGTGGGTTGCTTGAGTGACAGAAGCATAAACCCGAGTAGGTGGGTTGTTGCATATGGGAGTAAAGAGGACTTGATACCTTATAATGCTATGGTTGGGTTTTACCTTAATGATCTTTAGTAGTTGCGTATGCTTGCTAGAGTTCCAATCATAAGTGCATATGATCCAAGTAGAGAAAGTATGTTAGCTTATGCCTCTCCCTCATATAAAATTGCAATAATGATTACCGGTCTAGTTATCGATTGCCTAGGGACAAATAAATTTCTTGTGACAAAAAGCTCTCCACTAAGACTAACTTAGTTGTTTCTTCATCTAACCATCCCCTAGATTTTATTTGCCTGCTCTTTATTATCTTGCAAACCTATCCTATCACACCTACAAAGTACTTCTAGTTTCATACTTGTTCTAGGTAAAGCGAACGTTAAGCATGCGTAGAGTTGTATCGGTGGTCGATAGAACTTGAGGGAATATTTGTTCTACCTTTAGCTCCTCGTTGGGTTCGACACTCTTACTTATCGAGAAAGGCTACAATTGATCCCCTATACTTGTGGGTTATCAGTGCCGGCGGTGCCAGTGTCGGTGCCAGTGTTGGTGTCGGTGTCGGGGTTGTTGTTGCCACTATCACCCTGCACCCGCAACTGGTGTTCGTCCAGGTAACTGAAATAATTGTTTGCTGCCTCGATGGGGTCTTCTTCGAGGCGAGCAGAACCCCCAGCTTCCGCGTGGTCAGACATGTTTCCTACGATTATTTAAGTATGCTCGTTCAATTATTTGGTCGGAATGAAATGAATAATGAAAAGAAAAAAGGGGCCTATATTTGGTCGGAATGTTGATTCATTCCCCTTTCGGCAAATCCCGGGCACTCCGTATGTCCTAGCTAGTTTCTAGCACAAGTCATGCCGAAAATCACGGAAATTTTCGGCATGACCTTTGCTAAAAAGTGGACATATGGAGCGCCTGAAATTTGCCGGAACGGAAATGAATCAACATTCCGGCAAAACATAGGCCACTCGGAGCATATGACATCAATGACATAGGGTTCATATTGCAAAATGACCTCACTAAATATTTGCAAAATATAAAACAAGTACACATAGGGTTCATATTGCAAAATGACCTCACTAAACATTTGCAAAATATAAAACAAGTACACATAGGGTTCATATTGCCAGAACGAAAGGGAGCTACTATTTTTTATTTATAGCTATTTTATATACCTACAAAAATTGACCTAGCTAATTTCCTAAAAAAAATTGCCCCTCTTTTCTTCTTCTTCTCTTCTTTTTCTTCTTCTTTTCCTTTTTCCTCTTCTCCTTCTCCTCCCCTCTTTTCCTTCCTCTCCTCTTTCTTCTTCTTCTTCTTCTTCTTCTTCTTCTTCTTCTTCTTCTTCTTCTTCTTCTTCTTCTCTTCTTCTTCTCTTCCTTTTCTTCTTCTTTTCCTTTTTCCTCTTCTCCTTCTCCTCCTCTCCTCTTTCTTCTTCTTCTTCTCTTCTTCTTCTTCTTCTTCTTCTTCTTCTTCTTCTTCTTTTTCTTCTTCTTTTCCTTTTTCCTCTTCTCATTCTCCTCCCCTATTTTCCTTCCTCTCCTCTTTCTTCTCTTCTTCTTCTCTTCTTCTTCTCTTCTTTTTCTTCTTCTTTTCCTTTTTCCTCTTCTCCTTCTCCTCCTCTCCTCTTTCTTCTTCTTCTTCTTCTTCTTCTTCTTCTTCTTCTTCTTCTTCTTCTTCTTCTTCGTCTTCTTTTCCTTTTTCCTCTTCTGTTACAAAAATTGCCCTAGCTACTTTCCTAAAAAAAAATCCTAAATGCTAAAAAAAAATCCTACATTCCTAAACACACCTAGCTAGGGTTCATATGAAGGGGAGAAGAGAGGGAGAGGGAGAGGAGAGGAGGCAGGGGAGAAGAGAGGGAGAGGGAGAGGAGAGGGGGGTAGGGGAGAAGAGAGGGAGAGGGTGAGGGAGAGGAGGGCAGGGCAGAGCAGGGGAGAGAGGAGGCGGCGGCGGGGGAGAGGAGGGCAGGGAGAGGGAGAGGAGAGGGAGGCATATGGCGCGGCGGCTGGCAGGGGAGACGGCGGCTCGGGCGGCGGCGGGCGGCTCGGGCAGCGGCGGTCGAGGGCGGGCTCGGGCAGCGGCAGCGAGAGAGAGAGGAGGGCAGGGGAGAGGAGAGGGAGAGGCTTACGGCGCGGTGGCGAGGGCGGGCTCGGGCTCGGGCGGCGGCGGTCGAGGGCGAGCTCGGGTAGCGGCGGCGAGGTCGAGGGCGGGCAGGGGAGAGGGCGGCGGCGGCGACGGGCAGGGCGACGGTGGTGATAGGGGAGTGGGGGAGAGGGGAGAGAGGGGGAGTGGGGACTTGAGAAAAATTTGAGCCCGCGCGGGGGTTAGCTCAAAATAGCAGTAGCGCTGGGCACAGACCAACGCTATAGCTAAGTTAGCTATAGCGCTGGTTTTTAACCCAGCGCTACTGCTATGTGTAGCTAGCAGTAGCGCTGGGTTAGGAACCAGCGCTATAGCTAACTTAGCTATAGCGGTTGGTCCTAATCCAGCGCTACTGCTAACTCTTTTCTTTTTATTATTTTCCTTTTCTAGTTTTTAGTTTTCTTTTCTTTTTATTATTTTCCTTTCCTTTACTTTTCTTTTTCTTTTGTATTGCTTTCTCCCTTTTGTTTTTGTTTTTGTTTTTTGTTTATCTCCCGACGGCCTGACACGCAGTCGACGAGAACGTCGATCTCCCTCTCCCCACACTGCGCGAATATCACCGGAACCATGTATACATCATTTGACCGATAACGGTTACTTAAGTGCGTACACAAAATAGATACATATATATAGATGATGGTTTCTCAGCTGCGTCGACGATGTTTCACATTGAGCTTCTTCCCTTTCTTGTTCGTTGACGTATAATTGAGCCCCTCTTTATGACTTTTCCGGCACCATGGAGTACGATCTTTCTTACGTAATGTAGTCTTGATTCTTCTTTTCATGTATGCTTCATCGTCATCATCATCTTTCCTCATAGGGTTGCCGTATTGGTCGTAGTCTTCCTCGTTGGCGACTCCATCCATTCCGACGATGCTCCTTTTGCCTCTCCTCACGACAACACGACCGGGATTGGTCTGGTCGGTTATGAAGAAGCATTGTGTCACGTGCTTAGCGTGTACCTATGGCTCAGTTTTGGCGATGACGTTAACGTTCACGGTAGCGCTATTCGCGTCGGGTATACACATGGTAGTGAAATACTTGTTTTCTCTTACGACGGCCTTAGCCCATCTGACACGGAACATCGTCACAGCGTGCAATTCAGCGTAGTCAAGCTCCCAGATCTCTTCGACCCTTCCGTAGAATCTTTCAGTTGTGCCGTTGGCGTCGGTCACGCATTCAATCGTCACCCCTGAGTTCTGGTACTCACTGTCCATGTCTTTGGCCTCCGTGTAGAACGTGTACCCGTTGATATCGTATGCCTAATAGGACGCGAGTTTGGGCACGGGGCCATGTGCTAAGGCGTGTATGAGCAATCCGTCCGAACTGCCCTCTTCAGGGGGATTAGCAAGAATATGCTCTTTGAACCAATGCAAGAAAGTGGCATTGTGCTCTACAGTAACTTCGTCGTCGTCTTGCGCATCCCCTGATCACGGTACTTCTTTGCGATGGTTTCTTTGTGCAGTGTCACATAATCATCTACCACATCTAGGTGTTGTAGCACTACTAAGTTAGCCCTGTCAAAGTCGCCCCGTCGATCCGAGTAGTCCACGTGCAATTCCCTCCGGCCGTTGTTGTGACCATCTCCTCCGAGCCTCCCATGGTGCTTATTGACGGGCAAACCAACAACAGGGTCTCCGCCGCCTATATAATTCTCGCAAAAGGAGATGCACTCTTGGGTCAGATAACCCTGGACGATGCTCCCATCGGGACGGGACATGTTACGAACGAATCCTTTGATGACCCCATTCATCCTCTCGAACGGCATCATGCTGTGAAGGAATGTCGGCCGGAGGTCGATGATGGCGTCCACGATGTGGACACACAGATGCACCATGATGTCAAAGAACGCGGGCGGGAAGTGCATCTCAAGCTCACATAGTATGACAACGATCTCTTCCTGTAGCCTTCGGAGCTGCTTCACACTGATGGACTTTCGAGAGATAACGTCGAAGAAGTTGCAGAGACCAGTAAGCGTGTCACGGACGTGCTTCTCCATTATCCCTCTAATGGCAACCGGGAGTATTTGCGTCCTCATCACGTGACAATCATGAGACTTCATCCCGCTGAACCTTTTCTTCTTGGTGTCTAGAAATATGCTTATCTTCCCACAGTAACTGGAACTGACTTTGATTCCCGTAAGGCACTTGATGAATTGATCGATCTCCTTCGGACTTAAGGTGAAGCAAGAAGGGGGGCAATAATTCTCCTCCTTCTTCTTGACTTTTCTGCCCCTTGGCCCTGCCTCCGCCTCCATCTCCGTCTCCTCCGTCGACTTTTAACGGGGCATGTGGAGATCTCTCCTGATCTCCAAATCTTCCAAGTCTTTCCTTGCCTTCGGCCCATCCTTGGTCTTGTCTGGCATGTTCATCAGTGTGCCAAGCAAGCTCTCGAGGATATTCTTCGTGATATGCATTTGATCAAGGCAATGAGGCGTGTCGTGATTGTGCCAGTACTCCAAGTCCCAGAAAACAGACCTCGTTTTCCATACCTTCAGCAGCGGCTCCGGTGCCTTTTCCATCTTTCCCGGTGCCGGGCACTGTTTCCAGTTATTCAACAGCTCGTTGATTTCGGCGCCACTCCTCTTACGTGGAGGTCCTCGATGCTCAGCCAAACCATTGAATAGATCTCCACGTTTTCTCCACGGGTCATCCTTCTCGAGCCATCTACGATGCCACATGTATATGATTTTCCCAGACCCGCCATCCTTCGTTAATGTAAGCTGCTGAGACGTTGTATCATCCATGCACCTCGTGCATCCACAGTATCTTTGGCACACCTAGCTTGAAGTGTACCCGTAACCGAGATAGTCGTGCACCGTCGTCATCAGCGCGTCTCTCATATAGAAATAATCTCCTGTGATGGCGTCCCATGTCTTGACCGGCGATTTCCAAAACGTGTCTAACTCCTCTTTCAGAAGCCCCATATACAGGTTAATATTATTTCCCGGTTGTTTCGGCCCTTGAATCAGCATGCTCATGTGTATGTACTTTGTCTTCATGCACAACCATGGGGGGAGGTTGTACATCCATACAAAGACGGGCCATGTGTTGTGGTTGGTGCTCTGGTTTCCAAACGGATTCATGCCATCGGTACTCGCACCAAGCACGATGTTCCTTGCATCTTCTCCGAAAAATCGATATTGGGCGTTGAATACTCTCCACTGGCTAGCATCTGCGAGGTGTCTCAGCTTCGGATCATCTCCATCGTCGGGTTTCTTCCTCTCCGCGTGCCAGCGCATGAGCTTTGCTTCCTTAGGATCTACGAAATACCGCTGCAGACGGGGAGTGATCGGAAAGTACCATACAACTTTCTGAGGAGGTTTCTTTCCTGCCTTCTTGTATCGAGAAGCATTGCACACTGTACAGCTGGTTTTTTCCGCGTGCTCCCCCGATAAATGATGCAATCGTTGATGCATGCGTGGTATCTAATGTGCGGCAGATCAAGACGGCAAACGATTTTCTTGGCCTCCTCGACACTAGTAGGACACAGGTTTCCCATGGGAAGACCTTTATTATGTAGATACTTCAAATGCTCATCGAGGCTTTTGTCTGTCCATTTGTTTTTGGCCTTCGTCTTTAGAAGTTCGAGCGTGAAACTCAAGCGGGTCACCTCGGGATCGCAACCGTCATACAATGGAGTCTTCGAGTCTACTTCAAGTTGCGCCAGCTTGGCCTCCTCTCTAGAAGCAGCTCTGTCGCTAGTCGTACTCTTGCGAAGGAGGTCTCGAACATGAGGGTCCTGCACGACTGAACTTAGTAGCGTCGAAGACTGCGGCGTGTCCGTCGCCTCTTTTCCGCCATGTCCGGACTCTTCTTCGCCGTGTCCGGAATCTTCTCCGCCGCCATGTCCGGACTCTTCTTCGCCGTGTCTGGAATCTTCTCCGCTGCCATGTCCGGACTCTTGGCCGCCGCCATGTCCGGCGCCATCGTCTTCGTGTCGATCGGTCATCTCTTCGTCTAGCCCCATGTCGTTATTCCCTGCCATGTGGAAGTCCTCATCATCATCTTCACTTATCCACCGAGTATAGCCATCCATGAAACCATACATCAGCAGGTGCGCCTTCAAACTGCCACGCTCAAAAGGGTCCAAAATGAGTCCTTCTTTGCATCTTGTACACGGACATCCAATCCCAGTCCGATTATTTGCATACATGTCCATCACCGCGGATTGCAAGTATCGCTCCACCTTCCTTCCACTCACCTTCATGACTACACGGTATAACAAGCAAAAGGGTTATAAACAAAATGCATGCATGCATCAAAGTCATATAAAAATTTGGCATGACCTTGCCTAAAAATAGGACATATCGAGTTTGCTCGAAATTCGCCGAAACGGAAATAAATCGACATTTCGGCAAAACATAAGCAACTCATGGGGCATGTCACTCACACAAATCCCTTCATAACGCAAACACACATATTCCCATTCTTGAAATGCACAACTTATTACTCACCTATACCCCGAGAGAGATTGTGCACGGTTAATTAGATCATTAGGCCTTCGCTACCTATAGGGATTGAAAGTGGATGGCTAAATAGCTAGCTAGATCTAGTTGTTGGGAGGAGAGATGAGACTCTAGCTATGGAGAGGAAGAGAGATGATCTAGCTAGATCTATATGTATGGAAGGAGGGAGAGGCAAATAAATGTGGAAGATAGAGCTAGAAGAGGCCATTTATGGAGGAGAATTATGGTGGAGGGGGCATTAATGGGGAGAGAAGAGAGGTAGAAGGAAGAGAGAAGAAGGGCAATAATGGTGAAGAAGAAACTTAGACAGGGGAGAAGGGAAAGGAGGGGAGAGGGAAAAGGGGGGAGGAAGAAGGGGGAGAGAGGGGGTGGGTGAAAAGGCAGCTCTGCCACGATTAGTAGTAGCGCTGCTTTCAACAGCGCGCTACTGCTATGGGGCTTAGTAGTAGCGCTTTCTAGGAGCAGCGCTACTACTAAGTGGGGACCCATAGAAGTAGCGGTTTCCTCACAGCAACCGCTACTGCTATGATGCTTAGTAGTAGCGCTTTATTGTAGGTAGCGCTGCTACTACCAATAGTGTCGGTGGGCTCGTCGGGTCCCTCTTAGCAGTAGCACTCTTTATGTTTCCAGCGCTACTGCTAAGTCTTTACTTGTAGCGCTGCTGAAATACAACGCTACTGGTAGTTACCAGCAGCGCCTGTTACTTTCCAGCGCTACTACTAGTGTCCTGCCTATAAGGTTTCTCCTAGTAGTGGGGGGCCACCAGCCAGGCACAAGCCAACAGGGCGCCCCCCCAGGCCGCGCCCTGATGGGGCCCTGGCTGGCCTCCCAAGGCCCGTCTTCTCCCATATGGTGTGTTTTATCCTATAAAAAATCATAAGCAACCTTCGAAGCGCCACCGTCTCGAGGCCGAAACCTCGGCAGAGGCCCTTTTGCACTCCGGCAGTCAGATTCTACCGGGGAAATCCCTCTCCGGTAGGGGGAGATCAAAGTCATCGTCATCACCAACGCTTCCTCCTTCGTGGGAGGACCAATCTTCATCAACATCTTCACCAGCACCATCTCATCTCCAAACCTATTTCATCTCTTGTATTCAATCTTTGTCCCAAAACCTCAGATTGGTACCTCTGGGTTGCTAATTGTGTTGATTATATCCTGTAGTTGATGCTTGTTAGATTGCTTGGTGGAAGATATTATGTTCATATCCTTAATTATTATTATTGCACCTCTGATCTTGAACATGTTGATGAGGTGTGAGTAGTTACTATTGTTCCTGAGGACATGGGAGAGGTCTGGTTATAAGTAATCATGTGAAGTTGGTATTCGTTCGATATTTTGATGATATGTATGTTGTTACTTCTCTTGGTGGTGTCATGTGAACGTCGACTACATGACACTTCACCATGCTATGGTCCTAAGGGAAGTCATTGTGGAGTAACAAGTAGATGATGGGTTGCTAGAGTGACAGAAGCTTAAACCCCAGTTTATGCGTTGCTTCATAAGGGGCTGATTTGGATCCACATGTTTCATGCTATGGTTAGATTTATCTTAATTCTTCTTTCGTAGTTGCGGATGCTTGCGAGAGGGGGTAATCATAAGTAGGTTGTTAGTTCAAGTAAGAACAACACCTTAGCACCGGTCCACCCACATATCAAATTATCAAAGTAGCGAACGCGAATCAACCCAACATGATGAACATGACTACCCATAATTCCCATGTGTCCTCGGGAGTGCTTGCTTAATATAAGAGTACTTTCAGGTCTGTCCTTTGCTACAAAAAGGATTGGGCTACCTTGCTGCACCTTTGCTACACTTATTACGATTTATCTTGCTACAAAACTATCTACTATCGTTACTTACAGCACTTGCAGAGAATACCTTGCTAAAAACTGCTTATCATTTCCTTCTGCTCCTCGTTGGGTTCGACACTCTTACTTATCGAAAGGACTACGATTGATCCCCTATACTTTTGGGTCATTAGTTCATAGTTAGTACCTAGATGGCAATCTCTCTCTCTTATGATCTTCAATACAATGATCATCGCATCTTCGCTTTGATCTATCCGATGTAATCCTATTGTGCGGTGTATTTGTTGGGATCCAATGAATTATGGGTTTATGTTTAGATTATTCATGAAACGTATTTGAGATGCCTCTGAATTATATTATCTCTTAAGTGCATGATCATTATAGCTTCGTAATGCTCTCCGATCTATTGATATGCTTTGTCCAAGTACATTGATATTTCATTGGTGGGAGTGGTGCGTTGTGGTAGGTTCAACCTGGCGAGTTTCTATATCCCAGTGACAAAGTAGGGGACAAGATGTGTCGTGGATTTGTCACGGCAGATGTCCGGGTTAACAGACTTAAGGTGTGGGGTCATCGCACGTAACTGGTAGCTTGAGAGGGGTTGAGCGGGACGAGAGACGCGGAGTTTTTACCCAGGTTCGGCCCCTCCGATGGAGGTAAAAGCCTACGTCCTGCTTTGTGTCTTATATTGATGACGATGACGATCTCGGTTACAAGGGTGCGGAGTCGCTACCTCTAATCTCGAGACCCTCTAATCTGACCATCTTTCTGACCTGTCTATGAGACCTGTCTATGAGACGTCTAATCTGACCCTCTTGGGGTGACCCGCCCCTCCTTATAAAGGCTGAAGGGGCGGTTTACATATAGAGTCCAAGTCGGATTGATGACTTCCCATCGCGGGCTTCTCTTCATGGGCTTCCGAGTCCTGGGCTTGTAACCCATCCCGGGCGGTTTACACCGGGCGGGTTACAACCAGGGCTTATCTTCAGAGACTCGTCTCCGTGACTGTCTGATAACACTGTTCACCTCCTGGCACTGTAGCAGCCGGGTTAGCCTCCTGACACTGTAGCCGGGTTAGCCTCCTGACACTGTAGCCGGGTTACCATCTTGGTACTGTAGCTGCCGGGTTACCCCTGACACTGTAGCTGCCGGGTTACACCCCTGACACTGTAGCTGCCGGGTTACCCCTGACACTGTAGCTGCCGGGTTACACCCCTGACACTGTAGCTGCCGGGTTACACCCCTGACACTGTAGCTGCCGGGTTATATCGCGGGGTAATATCCCCGTCATTAGCCCCCAGGTTAGCTTGAATTTATTCATGGTAAGCTCCATCGTCTTGCAGGTATATGTCCTTTGAAATAAAATATTGGGAATACAATACCCATATGCCGTTGAATCAGCCTTCAATGCTTTTGGCGGGTCTCCTCCGCCGGGTTATAATCATTGATGGTGCCAGGTTATGATTGTTGGTGACGCCGGTTCAAATAACTGGACTCCAGTTGAAATTGACATCTTGAAAAACTCTCTCCAATTTTTGATATATTCATATTACCTGTAGCCCCCAAGCTCCAAGTTGATCCATGATGACTTGGCGCTTTGCAACAATATCTTTGATTGTGTAGCCCCCAAGTACCAGGTTGTCTTGCCTGCAGCAGCCTGGGACTTATAACTGTCTTGTACCTTATAAAGCTTCAGCTGGTGTAGCCCCCAAGGGCCGGCTCATCAATGTGATGCGCCGGGTCTTCAATTTGTACCTTATAATCTGTTGTGAACAACTGAATACTGTAGCCCCCAAGTGCCGGGTCACACGCCTGCGGCGACTTGGGACTTTAGAAAATTTGATCTGAGCGGTGTAGCCCCCAAGTGCCAGGTCAGTAAGAAGTACTGGGCTGAGACTTAGAAAAATATAGAAAAGCTTGCTCATCTCCTTGAGATAACAGGGTCTTGTTGACAATGTAATGCTTTGAAAACCAGCTTGCATTAGCCCCCAAGTGCCGGGTTGTCTGCCTGCGGCGACTCGGGACTTTGTATACTTGATATAAACTCGATTTGAATAATGTAGCCCCCAAGTGGCGGGTCGTCGGCCTGCGGCGACTCGGGACTATGTAAGAATAATATGACATCATAATTTGTTGAATGAATCCTGGACCGTAGTTGTAACCCGGCAGAATATCCTGAATAATGCCTTTACTCTTGACAATGAAAATCCCAGCTCGTGGTTGCGGTGCAACCCGGCGAATATATGAGAAATCCATGATGAAGATCCAGCCATGTTGGCTATTAGAGACCTATTTGTTCTGGCGGCTTATCTTATAAGACAAGTCCTGCAAAAATAAACAAAACAGAGTATATTCTGCATTGTTTGTAAGGGCGGCTTGAAAAAGCACAACCCGGAGATATTAAAATCTCGTATAGTCTTGCTTCCTCTTTCACAATCTTGCTCTGACCCGGTTTGGCAAACCGGCATGATATGTAAATATGATGCAATGCATGATGTAATGTATGATGCAATGCAATGTATGATGTTTCTTGCTTTGCCTTCCAAAAAATTCATATGATGGTTCTTCTGGGTGGACTCGATGCTTGAACTCATACCAGTGCAGGGTCTCTAACGAGATTGACCGTCAACTCCTTTGAACGGCTCAGGGTCTCTAGGCGAGATTAACTGATAAAAGCGCAACGAACCAGAGAGAGACACAGCAGGTGGGAGAGTTTACCTCGCCGCTGTAAGAGGCCCTTGCAGGGGGTAAGTTTTAGAACTCGCTGCACCCCTGACAAAGCGGCATCAACTTACAGGCAGGTATAACTCGGAATAAGGGTTTGCCTCGCCGCTGTAAGAGGCCTTTGCAGAGGGTGAGTTTTAGAACTCGCTGCACCCCTGACAAAGCGCATCTACTTACAGGCAGGTATAACCCGGAATTGTAGATGTAAGGGGTTGCCTCGCCGCTGTAAGAGGCCTTTGCAGAGGGTGAGTTTTAGAACTCGCTGCACCCCTGACAAAGCGCATCTACTTACAGGCAGGTATAACCCGGAATTGTAGATGTAAGGGGGTAAGTACATAACTCGCTGCACCCCTAATGATCTTTGTTGACGTAGTCAACGCTTGGGTCCACGACCCGCCTTACAGTGGCTGAAGAGCCTGACCGAGAGGGTTGAAGCTTAACCCGGTGGGTTGAAAGCCCCCAAACGGTTTTGTCGATGATATCAACTGGCGCGCTATCTTGTAAGCCGCCGTCTTGTAAGCCGCCATATGATGGTGCTATTTTAGCTGAAGAGCCGATCAGGAGGGTTGAAGCTTAACCCGGCGGGTTAGAAGCCCCCAAATGACCTTGTGGAAGTGTCAACATTGCTGCAGCATCTTGTAAGCCACCATCTTGTATGAAGAAACAGCAGAAGCCGCCAAGCTGAACGGTGCATCATGGCGACTCGTCTTCTTGGGTAACTTTTAATCCTTCCGCCAATAATGTAATAGCCCCCGGAACCAAGTTAATTTCCTTGTAATGACCCGGGGTTCTCGTTGAAAACGACCAAGTGTGTCGAGCCATGTCTGTAGCCCCCGAGTCTTGAGTCGACTCAAAGAGGCGTCTTGAGAATCTCCACTGAAGGTTGAGGTTGGCCGTGGCGGGTTATAGATGATCCCGCATGAATTGTTTCAATAATCCGGTCGATGGTTCGTCCCGGCTGGTTGTTGAAGTTTAACCAAACTGCAGTGGCGGCGACTTGTGCGCCTGTCCATTTGGGCGGCTCGTATAGACGAACTGCACCGATATGCTGATGCGAATCAGATTGTGGGCGGCGTCTTGCGCGCGTCCATTGGGCGGCTCGTACAGGCGAGCATCACACCGATATGTTGATGTAGATCAGACTGTGGGCGGCGTCTCAGAACCGCCCGTTGGGCGGCTCGTACTGATATATACAGCCCCCAGTGTGTTGACGTGGACGTAAGAGTCAGTCGCGGCGTTTGCAGAACGGCGCGGTTGCAAAGACGGCCGTGGCGTTGTAATCCGGCGCGGTGGCGAGAAACGACCACAGCGTTATAAACCGGTGCAGACGGGTGACTCGTCCGCGGGCGTTTGTAAGCCGCCGTATAAACCACGTTTGTAGTGGAGAGTTGTCCTGCATATATATATATACAGATCAAAGTAATTGCTCTTTGACAAAAACAATATGTGCCAAAAAATAAACTTAGATGGATATCACCTGATGTCTCTGACTGATAGATGACTCATAGCATCTGTTGGATAACCTCCAGTAATTTAAACACCGTTTAAAACACTCTCTCGAGGCCACAGCGGAGCTGGCGACTTGGTCATGGCAGCTGAGATACAGTGCTGGGCTGGAGCAGCGCAACGGTGACGACGAAGACAATGGCTTAAAGCGCGACCGCGGCCGAGCCAGAGCTGGGCGGCTTAGAACACATCTTCCGAATCATTTTTTTTTTTTTTTAAACCGGCCACTTTTCTCCAGCCGGCCCTTTCCTTATCTTCATTTTCTACCTTGTGTAAGCAACTCAGGGGAGGAAGACAACCAAAGCAGGGCCGGCTGTTGGAGGCGTGGGGGCGGCTTATGGCCTGCGGCGGCTCGGAGACAGCGCCGGAGGCGGGAGGAGCCCGCGGCGGGGCGGAGCGAAGGTGCGGCGGCGGCTTGGCGCGAGACCACAGCGGAGGCGGAACGCGCGCGGCGTGGCGAGCCCGAGGCAGAGTCGGCACGGCCTGAGTCAGAGGTGGAGTCGGCACGGGGTGGCGCAGGAGGCTAGCACGGCGGCTCATAATGAAGGCAGAACGCACCGGCTGCCTGCAGGCGCTTGGCAAGTTGGAGACAACTCTTTGTAGGGACTGTCCGAATTTTTCGGCGGCTGATCTGAATATCTCCGGCGGCTGCTCTTCCCTGATAGTGTCCATGCATGTAATTGCTCCATCCAAAACTGCCAACACACGTCTTGGCAACATAGTGGACCTTTTGACTTGATTTTCCATGTGAATACTTGATCCTTTGTTACCAGATGCACCAGATATATGTTTGGTTTGATCACCCATGTATAGATTTCTGCTCATCCATGGAGAGCAGTACTCTGATTACTTGGCATACGTATAGAACCTGGCGGCTTGATGCAGCAGCTCGAGGCGGAACGCGCGCGGCGTGGGCAGCCAGGCGGGTCGGGGCCGCGTCGTAGTAGTTGAGGCGGCTCTCGAACGGCTCAGAGGCGGGCTGCTCCAGGCCGCTCCGGCGAGGACGAGTTGGAGACGGACACGGAGCGAGGCGAAGCCGCACCCACGACCAAATCCTGTCCGGGTTGTGGTTGTTTTTCCGAGTGATGGCAGGTTTGACCCGTCCCTGTTCGGGTCTTCCTCCAGGTCCTTTGAATTTGTTTGATGAGAACAGACTGATCCCGTTGATAAACGTGGCGGCTCATGCTAATCTTCAGATCTTGATCTAGTTAACCCAAAACTGTTGTAGATCCTTCCCAAAAACGGTCTTCTCTTCCTCATCCGGAAATTGCGAACTTCTCGACCCATGGGAAAGATCCCTCCAAGAACTCAACACCACCGTGCGCGTGCCCCACGGTGGGCGCCAACTGTCGTGGATTTGTCACGGCAGATGTCCGGGTTAACAGACTTAAGGTGTGGGGTCATCGCACGTAACTGGTAGCTTGAGAGGGGTTGAGCGGGACGAGAGACGCGGAGTTTTTACCCAGGTTCGGCCCCTCCGATGGAGGTAAAAGCCTACGTCCTGCTTTGTGTCTTATATTGATGACGATGACGATCTCGGTTACAAGGGTGCGGAGTCGCTACCTCTAATCTCGAGACCCTCTAATCTGACCATCTTTCTGACCTGTCTATGAGACCTGTCTATGAGACGTCTAATCTGACCCTCTTGGGGTGACCCGCCCCTCCTTATAAAGGCTGAAGGGGCGGTTTACATATAGAGTCCAAGTCGGATTGATGACTTCCCATCGCGGGCTTCTCTTCATGGGCTTCCGAGTCCTGGGCTTGTAACCCATCCCGGGCGGTTTACACCGGGCGGGTTACAACCAGGGCTTATCTTCAGAGACTCGTCTCCGTGACTGTCTGATAACACTGTTCACCTCCTGGCACTGTAGCAGCCGGGTTAGCCTACTGACACTGTAGCCGGGTTAGCCTCCTGACACTGTAGCCGGGTTACCATCTTGGTACTGTAGCTGCCGGGTTACCCCTGACACTGTAGCTGCCGGGTTACACCCCTGACACTGTAGCTGTCGGGTTACCCCTGACACTGTAGCTGCCGGGTTACACCCCTGACACTGTAGCTGCCGGGTTACACCCCTGACACTGTAGCTGCCGGGTTACACCCCTGACACTGTAGCTGCCGGGTTATATCGCGGGGTAATATCCCCGTCAAGATGTGTCTTTGTGTTGTTGCTACTAAGGATAATACGATGGGGTTCATTCATATTGTTTGAGTTTACTTTGTCTACATCATGTCATCGTTCTCCAAGCATTACTCTGTTTTACTTAATACTCTAGATGCATGCTGCATAGCGATCGATGAGTGGAGTAATAGTAATAGGTGCAGGCGGAAGTCGGCCTATTTTCTTATGGACGTGATGCCCATATATACATGGTCAATGAGGAAAGAATGATGGAGACGATGATTCTCCCATAAGTTGAGATGAGAATCCGGACAAAAATAAAGATGGGGGAGGCCAAATGAGCCCACCATCCATTCAAAAAATGAGAGAAAATGAGAGAAGGGACTTTTCTACTATCCTTTACCACACTTGTGCCTCAAAGTGGCACCATGTTCCTCATGTAGAGAGTCTCATGATATATCACTTTCATATGCTAGTGGGATTTACCTATTCATTATTACAAACTTGGCTTGTATATTCCTATGACGGGCTTCCTCAAATGCCCGAGGTCTTCATGAGCAAGAAAGTTGGATGCACACCTCACTTAGCTTCATTTGGGCTTTCATACACTTATAGATCTAGTGCATCATTTGCATGGCAATCCCTACTCCTTGCATTGACATCTATCGATGGGCATCTCCATAGCCCGTTGGTACGCCTAGTTGATGTGAGACTATCTTCTCCACTTCCTACCCCTTTGATATCTACCACCATACTCTATTCCACTCAAATGCTATGTCCAATGGCTCACGCTCATGTATTGCGTGAAGAATAAAAAGTTGATGCATATTGAAAAAGTACGAGCCAATTGCCTGACTGGGACACCGTGGTGCTTAACATTTGTATTAATGTGGTGAAGATGGAGCCATGCCTTGCTAATACAATAAGATGAATGGGGAAGGGGTAAACATTTCTTATGGATCGTATACTTTTAAGAATTAACAATTCTGTTTCTTACATTTCAATTATTGCTATGTTAATATTTGTTGATTCATCTTTTCTCAATGAGCATACATGCACAAGATTACATTGTGGATAGCATGTCACATCAAAAATTATGTTTTTATCATTTACCTACTCGAGGACGAGCAGGAATTAAGCTTGGGGATGCTTGATACGTCTCCAACATATCTATAATTTTTTATTGTTCCATGCTGATATATTATCATTCTAGCATACTTTTTGGGTCTTTATTTACCAATTTATAATATTTTTGAGCACTAACCTATTGATTCAGTGCCCAGTGCCAGTTGTTGTTTTCTGCGTGTTTTTTCCTTCTCAGGTTTACTGTACCAAACAAAGTCCAATTGCCATGAAACTTTTTCATGATTTTTTCTAGACTATATGAAGACCTAGAAGCTTCGGAAGGAAGCCAGGAGGCGCACAAGGGCCCCACTACACAATAGGGCATGCCCTGGGGGGGCGCCTGATATGTGGTGGCCCCCTCCGGCACCTCCCGACGTCCCTCTTCGGCCTATAAATTCTCTAATATCCTAAAAACCCTGGAGGCAGTCCCGAAACCCTTTTTCCGCCGCTGCAAGTCTCTGTTCCGTCGCGATGCCATCTGGAGCTCCGTTCCGGCACCCTGCCGGAGGGGGGATCGATCACGGAGGGCCTCTTCATCAACCTTGCTGCCCTCATGATGATGTGTGAGTAGTTCACCATGGACCTACGGGTCCATAGCTAGTACCTAGATGGCAATCTCTCTCTTATGATCTTCAATACAATGATCATCGCATCTTCGCTTTGATCTATCCGATGTAATCCTATTGTGCGGTGTGTTTGTTGGGATCCGATGAATTGTGGGTTTATGTTCAGATTATTCATGAAAAGTATTTGAGATGCCTCTGAATTATATTATCTCTTAAGTGCATGATCATTATAGCTTCGTAATGCTCTCCGATCTATTGATATGCTTTGGCCAAGTAGATTGATATTTCATCGGGAGGAGTGGTGCGTTGTCGTAGGTTCAACCTGGCCAGTTTCTATATCCCAGTGACAAAGTAGGGGACAAGATGCGTCTTTGTGTTGTTGCTACTAAGGATAAAACGATGGGGTTCATTCATATTGTTTGAGTTTACTTTGTCTACATCATGTCATCATTCTCCAAGCATTACTCTGTTTTACTTAATACTCTAGATGCATGCTGGATAGAGGTCGATGAGTGGAGTAATAGTAATAGGTGCAGGCAGGAGTTGGCCTATTTGCTTATGGATGTGATGCCTATATATACATGACCATTGCCGTGAACATCGCATAACTATCCGCTTTTCTATCAATTGCCAAACAGTAATTTGTTACCCACCGTATGCTGCCTGCATGAGAGATGCCGCTAGGGAAAACTATGGCCCCCGGGTCTATTGACTTATATATTTACAAACGCTACAATTACCTTGCTGCCTTTATTTACTTTTTATTTATTTTGCAATTTATATTTATCAACAATTATCTACACAACTCATTTGCTTGCAAATAACAAGATCAAGGGGATTGACAACCCTCTTGCCCGCGTTGGGTGCAAGTTGTTTGTTTATTTGTGTGCAGCCGCTGAAGACGGTTGAGGATTGATATTCCTATTGGTTTGATAAACCTTGGTTTCATAACTGAGGGAAATACTTATCCGCTTTGTGCTGCAATTACTCATTCCTCTTCACGGAAAAACCAACGCAGATCACAAGTATCAGTCGACGAGCGGAGGAGGTGTACGAAGATGGCCGACACCACGCAATGAAATCCAGAGGCGCTAGGGGCCTCACCGTTGCATGGGTGTGGGCCGATAAGCTTGAGCATGTGATACTTCATCTGTGTTGGGTTTTCCGTGAAGAGGAACGGGTAAATGCAGCACAATACGGGTAAGTATTTCCCTCAGTTATGAAACCAAGGTTTATCGAACCAATAGGAATATCACTCCACAACCGTCTTCAGCGGCTGCACACAAAAGAGCAAACAACTTGCACCCAACGCGGGCAAGAGGGTTGTCAACCCCTTGATCCTGTTATTTGCAAGCAAGTGAAGTGTGTCGATAATATTAGATAATTGTAAATTGCAAACTAAAATAAAAGTTAAATAATGGCAGCAAGGTATTATAGCATTTTATAAATATATAGGTGAATAGACCCGGGGGGGCATTGTTTTCCCTAGCGGCATCTCTCATGAAAGTAAGCATACGGTGGGTAAACAAATTACTGTTGGGCAATTGATAGAAAAGGGCATAGTTATGCGATATTCACGGCAATGATCACGTGTATATAGGCATCACGTCCAAAACAAATAGGCTGACTCCTGCCTGCACCTATTACTATCACTCCACTTCAAGAGCACTTCTATGCTTGCCTCTCTACGTATTAAGTTCATGACAAACAGAGTAATGCATGCAGAACGATGACATGATGTAGACAAAGTAAACTAAATCAATATGAATAAACCCCATCGTTTTATCCTTAGTGGCAACAACACAAAGACATATCTTGTCCCCTTCTATCACTGGGATATAGAAACATGTCAGGTTGAACCTACTACAACACACATCTCTCACTGAAGAACTATCAATCTAGTTGGCTGAACTATTTCAATAGATAGGAGAGAAGTACAAAGCTATAATGATCATGCAAATAAGAATCATAATATTCAGAGGTGACTCAAATACTTTTCATGAATAATCTGAACATAAGCCCACAATTCATCGGATCCCAACAAACGCACCGTACAAAATAATTACATCGGATAGATCAAAGCGAGGATGCGATGATCATTGTATTGAAGATCAAAAGTGAGAGAGAGAGATAGCCACCTAGGTACTAACTACGGACCCGTAGGTCTGTGGTGAACTAATCACACATCATCATGAGGGTAGCAAGGTTGATGAAGAGGCCCTCCGTGATCGATCCCCCCCCCCCTCCGGCAGGGTGCCGAAACGGAGCTTCAGATGGGATCGCGGAGGAACAAAGACTTGTGGCGGCGGAAAAAGAGTTTCGGGATGCCCTCTATGGTTTTTGGAATATATGTGAATTTATAGGCCAGAGAACGGGGTCAGGAGGGTCACCAGGGGGCACAAGCCATCAGGGCGCGCCGACCCCCCTAGGCGTGCCCAGATGGCTTGTGCCTCCCTTGTGCTGCCTCCAGTCTTCTCCCGAAGCTTCCAGGTCTTCTTTTGGTCCAGAAAAAATCATAAAAAAGTTTAGGGGCAATTGGACTTCGTTTGGTACTGTAAACCTGAAAAGTAAAAAACACGCAGAAAACAGGAACTTGCACTGGGTCAAGAGGTTAGTGCTCAAAAATAATATAAATTGGTAAATTATTACTCAAAAAGTATCCTAGAATGATAATATAATAGCATGGAACAATAAAAAATTATAGGTATGTTGGAGACGTATCAAGCATCCCCAAGCTTAATTCCTGCTTGTCCTTGAGTAGGTAAATGATAAAAATAGAATTTGTGATGTGACATGCTACCCAATATGCAATCTTTTGCATGTATGCTCATTGAGACCGATGAAAACAAACATCAACATAGTAATATTTATAGGCACAAGCAACAAAATCATCAATCTTTCAAAGTATATGATCCTAAAAGAATGCTTACCCCCATTCATCTTATAGTATTAGCAAGGCATGACTTCGTCTTCACCAGATTAATACAAATGTCAAGCACCACGGTGTCCAAGTCAGGCAATTGGATCGTACTTTTTCAAAGTGCATCAAACTTTTATTCTTCACGCAATACATGAGCTTGAACCATTGGACATAGCATAAGGGTGAAATAGAATATGGTGGTAGATATCAAAGGGGTAAAAGTGGAGAAGATAATCTCACATCAACTAGGCGTATCAACGGGCTATGGAGATGCCCATCGATAGATGTCAATGCAAGGAGTAGGGATTGTCATGCAAATGATGCACTAGAGCTATAAGTGTATGAAAGCTCAAATGAAGCTAAGAGGGGTGTGCATCCAACTTGCTTGCTTATGAAGACCTCGGGCATTTGAGGAAGCCCGTCAACGGAATATGCAAGCCAAGTTTATAATAATGAAAATGTGATTCCCAGTATCATATGAAAATGACATAACATGAGACTCTCTATATGAAGAACAAGGTGCCACTTTGAGGCACATGTGTGGTAAAAGATAGTAGCAAAGTCCCTTCTCTCTTTTTCTCTCATCATTTTTTTCATTTTTCATTTATATATATATGGTGGGATCATTTGGCCTCCCCCATTTTTATTTCCTCACTGGTATAATGCTCTAATATTTATGATCATCACACTTTTATTTACTTATATCTCAATATGAAAATTTGATGTGAAGAACTATGAAACAATATGACTCGATATGAATGCCTCTGGCAGTGTACCAAGATGTGTAATGATCTAGCGTGACATGTATAAAAAATATGATGAACGGTGGCTTTGCCACAAATACTACGTCAGCTCTATATGATCATGCAAAGCAATATGATGATGAACGAACTAGCCATATGATGTGACGGTGGAATTTGCATGGCAATATATCTCGAAATGGCTATGGAAATGCCATAATAGGTAGGTATGGTGGATGCTTTGAGGAAGATATAATGAGGCTTATGTGTTACAAAGCGTATCATGTCACAGGGTTTGGATGCACCAGCGAAGTTTGCACCGGTCCTCGAGGTGAGAACGGGCAATGCACGGTACCGAAGAGGCTAGCAAAATAGGAGGTGGTGAGATTGCGTATGTCCATGGTTTCACATTGGTCATGAAGAACTCATATATTTATTGCAAAGTTTTATTAGTTTATCACAAATCAAAGTGCTAATCGCATGCCTCGAGGGAGGAGGTTGGGAGGAGTTAACCATCGCGTGCCTCCGACCCGAAACAACACAAGGATTTGAACGAGGAATAGAAATGCTCACACATCCTCACAATGCCTTTTTAATATTTAGACAAATGGAAAATTAACACCTCTTAATACGGATACTTCTACGAATCAACAATGATGCACTCACACCTTTTTCACATTACCACATCAATATCATTAACCCACAATTTCTCTTATATGTGCTACATGATGATTTTGATTATCACTCATTGTATACCTATTATTTTTGGACTAGTCTTTATGACCCATGCAAATTGTCGTCACTATTTATTAACTCTCAAACAAATATATGTAAAGAACGAGAGTGCAATTATTTCTATAAAATCTATACGCCACCGTGCTCAAAAAGATATAAGTGAAGTACTAGAGCAACTACTAAGCTCAAAAGATATAAGTGAAGCACATAGAGTATTCTAATAAATTATGATGAAGGTGTGTCTCTCTCAAATATGTGTTTCCAGCAAATGATGATTGTGGCAAACTAAAAATAAAAGCAAACAAAAGCAAACGACGCTCCAAGCAAAACTCATATCATGTGACGAATAAAAATATAGCTCCAAGTTACATACCGATGGATTGCGACGAAAGAGGGGATGCCTTCCAGGGCATCCCCAAGCTTAGACGCTTGAGTCTTCCTAGAATAGTACCTTGGGGTGCCTTGGTCATCCCCAAGCTTAGGCTCTTGCCACTCCTTATTCCTTCGTCCATCGTGATAACACCAAAAACTTGAAACTTCAATTACACAAAACTCAACAAAACTTCGTGAGATACGTTAGTATAAGCAACATATCAAATACTTTAGGTTCTATTATAAATTGATTCATATTTAATTATTGCATAATATGCACTGTATTCTAACTTTTTCATGGCTTATACCCCCCGATACAATCCATAGCATCATCAAAACAAGCAAACTATGCAAGCAAAAAACAGTATCTGTCTAAAACAGAACAGTCTGTAATGATATGTAAAGAACCTATACTTCTGTAACTCTAAAAATTCTTAAAAATTAGGAAAACCTCAAGAATTTGTATAGAAATACTGTGTAATAAATTCAGATCAAAAATACGTTCCAGTAAAATCAGAGAAATTATGCACTGGACGTTAAAGTTTCTGTTTTTGCCTGTATCAATTCTACTCATCTTGTGAGTCATCCCAAAGGCTTTACTTGGCACAAACACTAATTAAAACATAAAAAAATCATTACAGAGTCAATAATCATGTTATCACACCAAAAAAGAAAGTAAAAAAGAAAAAATAAAGATAACTATTGGGTTGCCTCCCAACAAGCGCTATTGTTTTATGCCCCTAGCTAGGCATAATGCATAGTTTCAACTATTGTCATCTTTGACATCAAGATCCTCAATAACACAAACATGATTATTAGGAATAGTAGGAGGCTTGAAAATAGGGTCTTTTATCAGGTTTATAAAATTGGGATGCACACTTATCATTTTGAGGTCCTCGTTTCTTTTGCTAGTAGGAGTACTAATGCTCTTGGGAATATAGATAAACTTGGGGCTTTTATTTCGAGAAGTGCTAGCATTTGCTTTCGAAGGTGTGAAAGCGGAGCCTACTTTATCAATGACTTCCTCCATTTTATCAATCATATTCAAACTTTGTTCTACCCTCTCATCAATAGTTGTGTCTTTCTCCTTTAAAGTTTTCAAAGTCGTTCCTACCCGTGATCCAAATTGAGTGATATGATTATGAATTTTTTATCTAACTCCTCAATTTGTTCACTAGTAATCATTTTCTTTTCAATAGCATCATGCCCTTGCATAACATGTTCCAAAGTAAAAATTGTTCCATTAATGATAATAGGTCGTGCCCCTACAAGATTTTCAATAGCATTATAAGCATCCAAAGTGTGACACATTAAGAAATTGCCACCGGTAATTGTGTCAAGAATAATCCTATACCAAGTTTTCACACCCGCATAAAAATGACGAAGCAAGATAGTGGTGGATTGCTTATGAGTTGATTTATTTTGAGCATTGCAAATCCTATACCATGCATCTTTCAAATTTTCTCCTCCCCTTTGTTTGAAATTTAGTACCTCATTATCAGGAGAAATGAGAACACAAGGAGAACTAGACATAGTAACAAGCAACAAGCAAAATAACAACAAGCAAAGATAAATATGTTTGTATTTTTCATTTTTATGAAGAAAACTAAATATAACAGCAAATAAAAAGAAGAACAAGTTACTTGATAGTTGGTGATGATACTCCCCGGCAACGATGCCAGAAATCCTTCCTGATACTTGTGATCTGCGTTGGGTTTTCCGTGAAGAGGAACGGGTAATTGCAGCACAATACGGGTAAGTATTTCTCTCAGTTATGAAACGAAGGTTTAACGAACCAATAGGAATATCAATCCACAACCGTCTTCAGCGGCTGCACACAAAAGAGCAATTACTTGCACCCAACGCGGGCAAGAGGGTTGTCAATCCCCTTGATCTCCTTATTTGCAAGCAAGTGAAGTGTGTAGATAATAGTAGATAATTGCAAATTGCAAAATTAAATAAAAGGTAAATAATGGCAGCAAGGTATTGTAGAGTTTATAAATATATAGGTGAAGACCCGGGGGCCATAGTTTTCCATAGCGGCATCTCTCATGAAAGTAAGCATACGGTGGATAAACAAATTACTGTTGGGCAATTGATAGAAAAGCGCATAGTTATGCGATATTCACAACAATGATCATGTGTATGTAGGCATCACGTCCAAAACAAATAGGTCGACTCCTGCCTGCACCTATTACTATTACTCCACTTCAAGAGCGCTTCTATGCTTGCCTCTCTACGTATTAAGTTCATGACAAACAGAGTAATGCATGGAGAACGATGACATGATGTAGACAAAGTAAACTCAATCAATATGAATAAACCCCATTGATTTATCCTTAGTGGCAACAACACAAAGACGTATCTTGTCCTCTTCTGTCACTGGGATATAGAAACCCATCAAGTTGAACCCACTACAACGCACCCCTCTCACTGAAGAAATATCAATCTAGTTGGCCAAACTATTTCAATAGATCAGAGAGAATTACGAAGCTATAATGATCATGCAAATAAGAATCATAATATTCAGAGGTGACTCAAATACTTTTCATGAATAACTGAACATAAACCCACAATTCATCGGATCCCAACAAACGCGTCGTACAAAAGAATTACGTCGGATAGATCAAAGCGAAGACATGATGACCATTGTATTGAAGATCAAAAGAGAGAGATATAGCCATCTAGGTACTAACTACGGACCCGTAGGTCTGTGGTGAACTACTCACACATCATCATGAGGGCAGCAAGGTTGATGAAGAGGTCCTCCGTGATCGATCCCCCTCCGAAGGGTGCCAGAACGGAGCTCCAGATGGGATCGTGGTGGAACAGAGACTTGCGGCGGCGGAAAAAGAGTTTCGGGATGCCCTCTATGGTTTTTGGAATATATGTGAATCTATAAGCCAAAGAACGGGGTCAGGAGGGCCACCTAGGGGGCACAAGCCATCAGGGCGCGCCGACTCCCTGGGCGCGCCAAGATGGCTTGTGCCTCCCTTGTGTGCCCACCGGTGTTTCTTTGAAGCTTCCAGGTCTTCTTTTGGTCAAGAAACATCATAAAAAAGTTTCGGGGCAATTGGACTTCGTTTGGTACTGTAAACCTGAAAAGTAAAAAAACACGCAGAAAACAAGAACTGAGACTGGGCACTGGGTCAATAGGTTAGTGCTCAAAAATAATATAAATTGGTAAATTGTTACTCAAAAAGTATCCTAGAATGATAATATAATAGCATAGAACAATAAAAAATTATAGATACGTTGGAGACGTATCAGCGTGCCACCGCCAAAGAGCTCCGGTGGGCGTCCAGTGAAATGTCCTGCAAGGTCGCGCGCCTCCGCCAGCAAGAGGTTGATCGGCACGTCAAGCACTGCGAGGCGGAGGAGGCGGCGAACTCTCTTCGTTTTGCGCACCAGGGAGCTGCTGGCGAGAGGCTGCCGCTTTACTGCTCCCCACTCAAGGAGGGGTTATTATTAGTTTAGTTCTTATTCATTGTACGTATTAGTTAAGTACTATCATCACGTATATGTGATGATATATATATATATATATATATATATATATATATATATATATATATATATATATATATATATGTATCATGTCTCCAATGAGCTATTGAACAATTAATATATATTATTAGTTTCACATTTCTATCTGTTTTCGTACTGATTTTCTGGCTCTAGCTGTTACACATATTGAAACATAACAAAGAACATAAATCATTCACATATCGAAACATATCAATATTATGATTGTTATCCAGACATTGGGATCGACATCAAAAAAATGATTCAACAATATAAAACGCATCCATGACTACCACTCTAACATACGAAATCTCTTGGCTCTGCTTGAACTCGGTCAGGCATTCGTCCATGCGGTTTACACGCTCGCGGTACAGCTGGAGCGCGATCTCGAGCTCCAAGCTGGCTATTTCATCGGAGATTACCATCTCGAGGATGCGACGGCCATTTTCTTCTACTGCTCCCCGCTGGACAGCTGGGCCAAGGAGGCGCTCGAGCCTACCGACCAGCCCATTGGCATCGAGGGGACGTGGACAAGGCGAACGGCGCAACCCATGCGAATGGCGCGGCCGACGTCCGGTGCAAGTACGTTGCGGCTGTGCTCTGGTGCAAGTACGGAGCAGATAGCCGCTGCCCATTCCTGCCGAGAAATCGGGCTACTGATGTGTCGTGGACACAGCTGCAACGTCATGTCGGGTGGGACAGCAGGCAAGCGGGGATGGAACCGCTCTTGCTCTGTCGCACGCCGCGCCTCTTGCTCTGCGGCCCTCCATCAGGCTTGCTGTGCGGCACACCTTGCCCTCTCGGCGCGGATGCGCATATTTTGCTCTACTAAGCGCCACCGATGATCTTCTTGTGCGGCGCGCTGCAGCCTCTCGGTGGTGAGGCTGCTATGTTGCTCGGCGGCGATGACGCGCCCTGCGCCAAGGGTTTGCTCAACCCTTGTGATGACGCGCAGCACAGCGTTGTTTGGCGCGTCGCCGGGGATGCAATCGAACTCGATAGGACGTTGTGCCTGCACCGGATCGTTTTCGTCATCGAGGAGGTTGATGGCAGAGGCTGCGCTTGGTCGGGTTGGCATGCTTGGTAGATGGGCTAGGCTGCACTAGGTGTGCATTCTCGTGTGTCGCGCGCGGGATTTTATGCACATTCTCTTCTGGCGGAAAACCAATGGGCAAGCTTGCGCGCGGGAATGTGGCCAAAAGAAAAGTTTGTGCGGTGACAAGATGTGTAGTACTGGAATCCTGGAGCGAAAACGCGGTGACAAGATGTGAGAGAGGAAGAAAGGGTGATGTGCAGGCATACGGGTAATAATAATAAAACATATGCGATATTAATACAGGGCAACGATACTTCCCTACGTAGCCTCGGTAATGATTTCATCATTCGCTGACAATTGTCTGCCCACAACACACACAACTTGTCCGGGTGAATCGTTTCAGTTATTATTGGTCTTCCCACACAATTCTGATGAATGAAATGTTTGCTGCGTATCACACACACCTTCTTATGCTAACCCATTTGTATTCTGTTGGATCAGCGCAAACAGTTTATCCGAGTGAACTGTATGCCGTACTTCGCACACGTATGTAGTTTTGTTAACCATTTCTATTATCTTCTCTAATCACAAATAGTTCATAAGAACAAACTGTATGCGATGCATCACAGACGCAACTATTTTTTGAATCGTATTTGATGGGTCTGCCATCGCACACAGTTCGCGTCATTGGCGACGGAGCATTAACTATACCGTTTGCGATTCGTGTATCGCACACAGTTTGATCGAAGGGTCTCTGATTGATGTGTCGTCTTTGGACCATCCTACAGTAGTGAGTAGGACATGTGAAAGACAAGCCAGTGGTGAACTGAGGAGAGCAACTTTACCAACCCACTTTGTCGGAGATGCAATACTGTCAGATACTGTATGGTAGGCTGACTACTGTCTTAACATGTTCCAAAACTTATATAAGCAAGATGCTCTCCCACAGAGCAATGTTTGAGGAAACACGCCTATATGAGCCCGACTGCTGGTCATAGTCCATGAGATTGGAGTGATCTCTAGTAAGCTCATGAATAGACCAGGCGTGTGACTAGTATGCTCCACCCGAGGGGTCAATGTTCGACAGTCTAGTACTAGTAAGACTTGTGGTGAAATTTCTTTACGCAAAACTGATAATTCAAGGCATAGTCCATCGTTTCGTTGCGAAGGAGTATAGCCACTTGTTCAACGTGGAGCCCAACCTTAACATGTCTCCACTGAAATACTGTTATATCAAAACAACATTTGGAACAGAGGACAAAACGTGCCCTTGAGATCTGGTGGAGGATTGTTGAAATATAGGATGGGCCTTGGACCATCTAATAACAATTTCAGGAAAATCTCTAAGGGCCCATGTTGGTTATATGACAATGGGTGTGGTGGGAAGTTTAGTCCCACCCTGGTAATGGAGAAAGAGTTGGACCTTCTTATACAAGATTCTCTTCCACATGCTATTGGAGCTTGAGAAGAGAAGTGATTCCCGCGCGCTTCTCCGCCGCCGCCCACCTTGCCATGCCACACCACACCTTGTCACGACGCACCGTGGGTAACGGGAATGAGCCGAACCAAGCTCATAGCTTTGCGCTTAATTTTGCTAGTCAACCGACTTGGAGATGGGTCCAACCCACGTCTCTCCATGCGGCTGCACCTATATATGTGAGGCGTCTGCCAACTCTAGCCGCTGCAACAGATCACATCTGTCTCCACGTGCACCCATCCCACTGTTCGTTCCTTTGTTGATGCTGTCACCGGTGATCACGTCCCGTCCACCGCGTACACAGTTGACGGGAGAGCATGCCTCCGCAATCCCGCCTTTTCATATCCTGTACACGAAGCCGGCCATCTTGCCGCTGAGAAGCTTCAAGCCGAGAAGAAGGCCGCGGACGAGACCGCTGCAGCCGCCGCCGCTGCTATGGCCAACTGGCCTATAGGAGGGTTAACTCACTTATCTCTATCTTGTTTATTTTTATGTTAGCCGTACTGGCATTATGTGTAGATGTGTCTATTATTTGGGTAGTATGTACTTATCTGGATCTCATAATCAGTACGTTATTAATATTGTTAATTCCATGCTCATAATTTATATTTGGATTAAATTAATTGAAAAGTTGCTTATTTACTCAACAGAGGACATGCACGCCCGATTCATCCATCACAAGGGTCCTCACGTGATTTTCCTCGTCTCGACTGTGATAATCTAGCTGGTTGGATCCGTTAGTGTGAAAAGTACCCGAGTCTTGGGCACATCTTAAGAACCTCTTTGATTTGTAGGATAGGAAAAAAACGCAGAAAAGAGGTGGAAAACACATAATCGCAACGTCATGCTCCCTCCAATCTTGTAGGATTTCGTATGCACCAAAAATTGTGTGATTGCATGGAAAATAAAGGATTATGAAATGGAGGTTTAGTGGATGCTGGATATCCTATGAAATTTAATGCCAAGAGTCCCGCTTTAGTACAACCCCCTCACTAAACGTATAAAGGGCAAAAAATTTGCATGGTAATGTATGTCTCATTTATAGAATAAGATCAAGTTACAAGGCACGCAAACGCCGACCTTACAAGACTGAAAAGATAGAAAAATCATATGCAAAATACCATCGCACGTCCCTCTCCTTCGACACCATCGAAGCGGCCACCGAAGGGAAAGAAGACAGGTCACCTCTTCACCCGAGCTCGACGCGGCTCCATCGCTGATCTACAGCTTTACGGACCTCCAAAGTAGTTTGCCAGAAGCAAAACCATTGCCGTTGAAAGAATCAGACCGGGGCAACATGTCCCCGGACACGCCATCGAACTCCAGATCTGACACCCCCGCATGACGACGATGTCGGAGGAGGAAATCAGAACTGTCAGCCACCGACCACAAACCGAACACAAGATGCACCATCTTCCAGCTGTCACTTGCGTAGACAACCATCTGCGCGTAAACCTGGACGAAAAAACCTCCCTGGTCCACCATAACGTCGGAGAAAACGCCGCAACAACATGGACAGAGCAGAAGGAGAGACACACCTGATGGAGTCGCGGCCGCCACCTCGCCGACACCATCCATGAGCCCTAACGCCGCCGATCTGAAGGATCTACAAACACACGATGCCATCAACTTCGAGACGCCGCCATAAAGGACACCGCCGGTGTGGGAATGAAGCTGAGGTAGATTTATTCGTCCGGACGCCGCTCCCACCACCCCAACGACTCACCACGACCTACAGATCCAAACCCTAACTACATACCGGAGGAACAGATTCCCCACTCCCTCTTGCCGCCGGAGCAGCAGCGGAGGGAGAGGGGCCATTGCCCTGGCCGGTTGGGATCTGGTGGAAAAAAATCCCCTCCCTAGTCCCTAGTCGCCTGGCTCCTGGAGGCAGCTAGTGTACTATAAAGGGCAATTTGAACCTTTGACAGTTCTACCCATGTTTGTATGCATATGCCGTATGTACCTCGACTATGTCGGTCCATGGAGGTGACCTCTATAGCGATTGCGCACGTACTGTATTGCAGTAATCTACTCCCTCCGTCCAGGTTTATTAGGCCCCCTTATATTTCCGGTCCAACTTTGACCATCTATTTGACTAAAAATATAAAACATGTTGCTATAAAAAGTATATTATTGGATTTGTATTTGAAAGAGGTTTTTCATGGTATATTATTATAAGATAGTATTTACATTTCATAAGTTTAAATTCATGATCAAACTTTGACGTAAAATGAAAGGGGGCCTAATAAACCCCGACGGAGGTAGTAATGTCTAAAAAAACAAAGAGCGATCTTGCAAGGATTCAAACTCCGAACCTGTAGCTGAGTAGTTCGTAAAGAAGAGCTACTAACCAGCCGACCTAAGAAGCATCGATGACTGACATTGAGTGCGCCATTTTGGGAACTAAGTACAACGCAGAAACCGGATGGTTTTGGATTTTTTAATCTTTTCTAGGAAATTATGAAGAAAATTTTTAAGAAGCAAAAAATGTTTGAAAATCCCACAACTGTTTGAACAACTCGAACAAACTTGGAAAACTCATTTTTTTTTACAGAAACAAATTTCGAAGAACCCAAACATTGTGAAAAGGGCACACATTTTTGGAATTCAGAGAATAAAACTTCTTAATGGGAACAATTTCGAAATTCTGACAATTTTTAAAAAGCACAAATGGTTTTTGAAATTCCCAAAAAAAATTCGAGCTTTGAGAATTTTTCTGAAAATGGGAAAAATTTTAACATTCTGAACAGTTTTCAGAAAACAAGAATATTTTCTGAATTCCTCGTACATTTTTGGAGTTTATCAAAAATATGAGAACACAAATATTTTTATAATTTTCAACAATTTTTAAATTGCAAACAATATTTGGGAAAACCATTTCTGTAAACTTCCCGAACATTTTTTTGGAAACACATAAGGTTTTTGAGTTTTGAGAAGAATTTGAAAACGGGAACACTTTTTAGCATTCTGACAATTTTTTAGAGAACAAAACATCTTTTGAAGATCCCATATACTTTTAATTTATGAAGAAAATGAAAAAAAACATTTTTTGAAATGACGAACAAATTTTCAAAAACGTCAACATATTTTGAACTTTCCAAGTATTTTTCAAAATCAGAAACATTTTTTCTAGTTGGAAATTCATTTCGAAATTCAAAAAAGAAACAAAAAAGAAAACAATTAAAAAGAAACAGAAAACGAAAAAATAAAAGGAAAGAAGAAAAAGAAAGAGAAAATTTTTAAAATAGAATCGGAAAACCAGTAAAAGAGAAATAAGAAACTGGATGGGGTAGTTCATACAATATCTTCAGGATGGGCGGTCCCGAACGCGTTGCTCCTCGGCTTGTGCGAAAGAGCCACAACCTGCCGCATTCTGCTTTCCAACGTTTCCCTTTTTCTTCTATTTTTCGTTTTGCTCTTCTCTTCTTTCATTAATTCATTTCGTCCTTTTCGAAATTTATTATTCATTTGAACATTTAAAAATATAAAATATTATTTGGAATACCAAAAATAATAGTTTTAAGTAACTGTTTTCATGGTGGAATTCGTAAAATGTATAAAGGACAATATGAACCTTTCATGGCTCTATCCATGTTTGTAATACGCCATACGTACCCCGACTGTGTCGGCCCATGGAGGTGGCCGCTATAGCAATTGCACATGTACTGTATGACAACAATCTAATGTTTAAAAAAAGACCAAATATCGATCTCACAAGGATACAAACTCCGGACCTGTAACTCAGCAGAGAAGAACTGCTAACCAGTCGACCTAAGAAGCAATGTTGACTGACACTGAGTGTGCCACTTTAAGAACTAAGTACAACGCAGAAACCGGACGGTTTCTGGAATTGTTTTTATCTTTTCTAGGAATTTGTGAATAAATTCTTAAAAAGAGAGAACTGTATTAAAATCCAACAATTGTCTCAACAACTCGAACAAACTTTGAAAATTCGTTTTTCTTAAATCATGGTTTTTTACAGAAACAAATTTTGGGAATCCCAAACATTTTTTGAAGAGGGTGCATATTTTGGAATTACGAGAATAATACTTCTTACCGGGAACATTTTCTAAATTCTGAACAATTTTTAAAAGTACGATCATTTTTTGAAATTCACAAGCATTTCTTGAAAGACCCAACTTTTTTTTGAGTTTAGAGAAGAAATTGAAAACAGGAACATTTTTAACAATCTGAACAAATTTAGAAAACAAGAATATTTTCTGAAACTCTCGTACATTTTTGTAGTTTATGAAAAGTGTGAATACATGATTTTTTTTAGAAACTTTGAATTTTTTTTAAATTGCAAACGATATTTGGGAAAACCATTTTTTTAATTCCAGATCATTTTTTTGAAACATGTACATTTTTTGAGTTTTGAGAAGAATTTGAGAAAAGGAATACCTTTTAACATTCTGACCAATTTTTAGAGAACAAGAACATTTTTAGAAATTCCCGTATATTTTAAATTTAGGAAGAAAATGTGAAAACAAACATTTTCTGAAATTATGAACAGTTTTCAAAAAACGTCAACAGGTTTTGAATTTCTAAATATTTTTCAAAATCACGAACAATTTTTAGAGACACAAAAATTTGAAAATAAAAAGTAAACAAAAAAACAATTAAAACTAAACGAAAAAAAAGGAAACAAGAAAAAGAAAGAGAAAAAAATAAAATAGAATTGCGAAACCAGTAAAAGAAAAATACGAAACTGGATGGGGTAGTTCATACAATATCTTCAGGATGGGCGGTCCCGAACGCGTCGCTCCTCGGCTTGTGCGGAACAGCCACAATCTTCCGCATTCTGCTTTCCAACGTTTCCCTTTTCTTCTATTTTTGGTTTTTCTCTTCTCTTCTTTCATTAATTCATTTCCTCCTTTTTGAAATTTATTATTTATTTTAACATTAAAAAATTATACCATAAATAATATTTATAAGTAACTATTTTCAATTATGATTTAAATTCTTTTTTCCTTCAAATATTTATTAAATACATTTTAAGAAAAACATTAAACTTTTTAATTTTAAGACCTTTGTATTTATTAGTCATATTAAAAACTTAACATAACAGTTTTGAGTACCTATTTAAATTAAAAATTTAAATAAATTATACTTCAAACCTGGCATGAATGTCTATCATGGGCATGCCCACCTGGTATAAAAGTTAGGGTCATTTCAAGAATATAAAAAAAACACCATGTTCAACATTGGGGGTTTGGGTAGGCCAGAAGACTCCGTTTGAGAACACGTTGTTTATCAACATCCGTCAAAACACTTCAATTTTTTTCATTGGCTTGTATGATTAATTTAAGGCATTGTGCCAAGTTTTTTTTTTTTGTGTTCTACTAGTTTTGCAATTTGTGGAGTTGTCCGGATACGAGATCACCACATCGTGGTTAATTCCAATATAGTACATCCAATGAATTCATCCTACTCTACTCCCGAGCTCAAATGTCCCTCGTGAACAGTAAAATCAGAAAAAATAGTAAATTTTTTAAAAACTTTTGAATTTTTTTTGTGGAAAACTTTGGCAAATGGTTTACATGTGTACCAAAATTCAGCACGAAATAACATTCGTGGAAGTCGCAGCGAAAAAAACAAAATCAACAGTCCAAAATGTATTCAAAACTAGCATTTTTGGAGCATCAATTTTGTTTTTTTTGCCAGGACTTCCACAAATGTTATTTCGAGCTGAAATTTTTCAAGCATACAAAAAATTTGTCAAAGTTTACCACAAAAAAAATTCAGAATTTTTGAATTTTTTTACTACTGTTTTGGATTTTTACTGTTCATGAGGGAGCATATGATCTCGGGAGCAAAAACTCCATGTCCCAAACTAACAAGTTTCACATTGTAAATAGGAAAGCATTCATAGTATCCATAAGTATATCAAAGAGGTTCCTTATTACAATGCCAAGTTTGCTGAAATATATATAATACGAGAGTATATCTAAAAGGTCAAACACATAGCATGATGAACAAACAGGTGCTTAAGCGAGTAATTTATCTTACTCCAGTAGGAAATCAACGAACCGAGAATACTATGGAATGTTCTTCTTCCCCTTCCTGAACTTCTTGCACTGTTTCTCGTATTTCACGAAATCCAGTGTATTGATAAGATCCTGTCGATTTTTTATCCCAGCATTGTTGAGCCTGCCGGGCCCTCTAGTCCATACTGGAGTTTCCTCGGTTATGTCGTTCCCACGACAGAACAATATAGACATATCCTGCCATCCAAAGACCATGTTTGATTGCTCCGGTGTTAGGGTCGTTGGGTGTAACCAACTTTGCTTGATTTGGTCCCTGATGGGCTTAAATCGTAGCGCCTCTGGGATCATAAGAGTGTAGACAAGCAAGGCTCTCTTAGCAAGTTCTGGGTCTTTTATAGTAACCCCGTACTCCACAAGAATATTTGCTGCATATTGGGCCGCTATCCTTCCTAAAAGCACTTTTTGCAGAAATAGACTAAGATCAATCCTTTTGTCTTCTCGACCTGTGAGATCATGATATTTGCCTGTGAAACCTAACGGGGTGCAGCCCTGTGGAAACATATCTTGTGCATCATCCGTGCAGTATAGTGTTCCATATCCATTCATAAATCCACCCCTCGCGTCCCTCGCGGGCGGCGGCAGGGGACCCTAGCCCCCACCCCGCGCCTGCCTCCTACACCATCCCCTCCCCTCGCCACCCCTCGCGTCGCTCTCGCGGGCGGCGGCGGGGGAACCCTAGCCCCCACCCCGCGCCCGCCTCCTACACCATCCCCTCTCCTCGCCGCCGCCAGAAGGCGCCGCCGGGCGAAGCCCGGTGCGCGTCGGCGGCGGCAGGGCCCTTCTTCCCCTCCCGGCGTGCGGCTGTAGCGCGAGATGCGGCGGCGCGGCGGAGTCTTGATGCTGATGCGGTGAGGGCGCGTCGGGCGGCGCGGCGGTCAGACGGCGGAGCGAGCGGGCGGACAGGCCGTGGCGGCTGCGCAAGGGGTTGGCTCCGGGGCGGCGGCGCGGGCATGGATCCATCGCGGATCTGGTCCTGCAGGCGCGGTCTCGGCCTCCCATGCTCAGCCGGCGGGTCTCGGTGGCCGTGTGGGTGGCGGGAAGGTGGTGGGCGTCGGCTGCGGCGGCGGTTCTCGCTGGATGCTGGTGGCCATGGTGATGCTCGTCCTCGACCCCGATCTACTCCGATCTGCAGCGGATCCGGCCCCTGATGGCTTCTCGCTGTTCTTGGGTGCTGGCCTTGCAGATCCGGTGGCTGGAAGGGTTCCGGGGGAATCCCTTGGCCGGCGCGGCGGCCACTCCGAAGGCAGCGCCTTTGGGTGTTGCTCCCCTTGTTGGAGGCTTCGGAGAGGATCCCCTTCCTTCCGCCCCTCCCAGGAGCTCAGGTGAAAACCTCAGACCCCCTTGTTCCAAGCGACGACGACACCGCGGTGGCGTGCTCCTTCCTGAAGGCGTTGCTGGGGGGCTGCTCAAGCGGCGGTGGAGGTGGCGGCGCTTCGGTGTCGGCGCATTTTGGCCAGCTTCATCTTGGAGGCTGCGGACGTCGGCGGCGCTCGTCTGGTGGAGCAGCTACCGGTTGCAGTTTGCGTCATCAGGCTCGGGATGCTTCGGGGAAAACCCTAGATCTGGGTCTTCCTGGATCGGACGATGATGGCGTTTTATCGCTTTCCCTCCTGGGGGCATCGTTTTGGAGCAAGTGCTGGCTGGAGGGATGGTGGAACGGTGCTTCATCTCACACATTGATGGCGGCGGATATCGGCGGCATGGCGTTGTGGAGACTCGGCGTCCGATGCGTGAAGAAGGACTCGCGCAGGAGGAGGTAGCTGTCTGGCGTCATGGTGACGTCGATGGCAGAGTGGCTAGACAAGGTAGAAGCCTCAATATCTGCTCTGAAGACGGACCGGTGGAAGATGGCGGCGACAGCACACGAGTGCGTCTGACCGGTTTATGCCCCAGACCCGGTATGTGGCTCGGCTGGGGCTTCCGGCTTTTGATGTTAGGCTTAGGTGAGTGGTTTGGGTAGTGGCCCAGCTAGCACCCCTTCATCATATGGATAGGAGTAGCGGCACTTTTTGCCAAGATGGTGGATTCAGGCATATTGTTGTAATACTTTGTAAGGTCCTCGAGAATAATCAATAAAGTGGCCGTATGCATCTCCCAGATGCAGAGGCCGGGGGTCATCCTCCTTTTCTAAATTTTTTTTCATAAATCCAACGAGGTATATTGTATCTGATCTGAAATACAGGAGGGCACTGCGTCCAATTTCTTCACCTTTCACCTCGACACTGATCCACCAAGCTGGTGGTCCTCCTCGCTTCTCTTGAGGAAGAAAATACTGGCCGTACTCACCAGGTTCTGTGTTTGCTTCTAGCAACGTGTGAATAACATTGAAAAATGGCTCGTATGAATCCCCTCTTTCATCGAAAACTGTGGCCATGACAGGTGGAATATCTACAGGATCAGACCGCACATGCGTGGAAGACGCGAGCACAACAGCAACAGCAATCAGAATGTGTACATCCTTGCCCAAGCATCTAGAGATCACCGGCTTGATGTTCATCGTTATAGATATCAACCACACAATTATCCCAGCTGCACACATATAGAAAGGATTCAATGATCTTCCTTGTTCCTAAAAAACAAATCAGGATGCGTAGTGCAATAAAACGAACAAGTGTAGGCCTACAACAGCATAGCCAAAAAGGGCTTCCAGTTTCAGAGGTAGTGACTAATTCTGTACACCAAATGCTACTTCCTCTGTTCAACAATACTATAACGCATTTTTGCAAACAAGTTTAGCTTGGTAAAACGGCTTATAATGTTTTAGCAAGCTAGTTTACCGGTGAAAGTATGTCCGACGTTGCTTGTTACAGATATGTACTCCTACTAGCTAATTAAATAAATTTATGAAAGCGGTTTAATTGGTTATGCTGTTTAATATACAGAACATTGATGCATGCACGTCAGTGCGCCTTTGGGTTTTTGTGCTCTATAACAGCTCCACTAGCTTGCAGCTACATCACTAAGCTACATGTATTTCAGTTCTTTGTCGAGAATACTTGTGTTTCAGTTCAAGTTGTATAAGAGGAGAACTACTAGCCACTAGGTACCTCTGACTCAGTTGAGCACAACTAAAGGAGGACACAGCGTAAAACCCTACCATTAATCTAAGGATCAGAATTCTAAGAGAAAGAATGTACCTGAAAAGGTAGTTATTAGAAGTTCAATAAGGACACCAATCGGCTCTATCTCTGAGTAATTAACATAGTCACTGCTCCCCGAGTTGAATTCCTCCAATGGAATGAACTCAAAATAATCCGTGTGATTAAGAACAGCATATGTCACATTTTGGCCCATTATATGTCGCAAGATAACTGCAATTGGCCCTGAGTTGTTCCTGTCCATGGAACCTGGCGTTGTGAGAGAAGCAAACTTAGGTCTCTCAAAAGATTCATCCTTAAAGAACTCCGGTATCCCCTGCTTTGTAGCAGAACTGCATATAAGGAACGAAAAACAGGTTACGCACATCTATTTTTTCATTCATAGAAGAGCAAAACAACACATTTCGATTGGATGCGACGTTTACCTAGGGAATTCTGAGGCCATGGGCTTCGACTCCAGGATATTCTTCATTTGCACTTCTTTTTCACCTGGTTTGAAGAAGAAATTAGGGAAAATATCCATGAATCAAGTCGGAGAGCTCAAACAGAGAGAAGCTTTACCCCTGTCAACATCTGAGCGGACCACATCGGCAACGGTCTGGACTCTGCTTTCGCTCCATTGGGCCGTGCCATTCCTTCCCATGGCCAGCTCTTCCTTTTCCATCGGGTGGATTCGTTGAAGGAGCTTCTGGAGACATAAAGAAGAGGTGCAAAATTATGATTAGGCGTATATATTAGCTATGCGTGATAATGTTATACATTCAATCACACTGAAGATGATTTCGATAGGTCTTTTTTTTCGAACGGTCATCAGGAGGAAAGGATCCCCACCTGAATATATTGCTTAAAAAGCTGTCAAAGCAAAGAAAACGAAAACTTAAGAAAGCGAAAACTAAGAAAACGAAAACTTAGGCCTAAAAAAACATAGGTCTCGACAGTAGATACAACCTAGGAAAACGAAAACTTAGGCCTACCAAAGAAACTGGTATTTTAGACGTACCATAGAAAGAGGATAATCTAGTTCACTCTTCACGGCGTATTTCCTAATAAAAGGATGTTCTGTTTCGCAAACCCAACAACTCTTTTTATACCAAAATATCATAGCTCGAACTCTAATTATGATCATCACACCTAACTTCCAAACTAAATCACGGTCGAGCAGAATGAGAAGACTTACATCGCCCCGTTGGAAGATGATCGGCCGGTGCCGAACCGGCAAGTTACGCTCCACCGGAGGGATAAGCGCTGATGTCGATAGGCCCGACATCGTTCGGCTACTGCCACTGACGATCACGACCACCGGGAACAAAATCAGTGCCATGAACGCCTTCACACGATGCTTCTGTTCCCGCGGCAGTGGCCTCCTCTCCAACATGGCCTAAGATTAACAAATGCAAATAATCAGCGTTTAAATATGATCAGCTCCCTAGCTAATTGTGTCCAACCATGACAGCAGCAGGGCAGCAGGGGAGCCGGCGGCAGGGCAGGGGAGCCGGCGGCAGAGCAGTGGATACACAAACAGCAGCAGCAGGAGGTAGTGTTCACGGAAGGGCATGGGACGACTTGATCCAACGCTGGCACAAGGACATGATGCATACCAGAAACATGTGATCTGAGAAAAGTGAGGCGGGACTGGCATGAGATCCTCTCGGGTTAACAAAAAACTAACACAAGAGAACTCAGTTGTAAACCTTAAACGCTTGAATTCTGCAATAAATAACGCTGTGTGTATTGATTGATGCAGAGGCCGAATAATCCCCTTATTTCGAAAACAAAGAACTCTCCCCGCTAAACACATCAACGGAGCAAATCTCTCCATACCCCTTCTAAGAAAGGATAGAATGGTCGGAGCTTTGTTGGTGCGAAGTTCACACATGTCGCAAAAAAATAAAACTAGGAATTGAGCCCAAAACATCACACATGTCAAAGGGACCTCCAAGCTAGTAGACCAAGCAAGTTCAAGTGCCTAATTGGCTGCGCGGATTTATAAGAACTACTTCCAGATCCGATTATAAATTTATGAAATATTTCTAGAATTCCAAACACTTTTAAAAAAGGTGAAAACGCAAATATTTTTGGGGGATCTCAAAACATTTTCAAATAATGGGAACGGACTTGAAAACACGAACATTTTTCAAAATTACGAAAAAACATGTTTTTTTAAAACAGAAACAAAACTGAAAACACAAATTTTCCGAAATTATGAACAATTATTTGAAAACACGAACATTTTATGAAATTCCCTAAACATATTTTGAATTTACGAACAAATTTTGAAAACGGTATGTTTTGAAATTGATTTTTTTTAAAATGTTTTTTAAAAAATAGGAATTCTAAACTTTTGAACTATTCATGATAAAAAGTAAACAATTTTTGAAAATTTATTTCTATTTTTTTGAAAAGAAGCTATCAACTTTTAAAAATCTAAAGTATTGGGAATTCCTAAGAAATATTACAAAATAGGAAAGAAAATAAAAAAAATGAACAAATTCAGAAAGGAGCGATTAGAAAAATCTGAACAATTGTTGAAAAGAAAAGGAAATTGAAAAGGCAAAAACTAAAAATCAAAAAAGGAAAGGAAACAAGAATGGAAAAGAAAAAAAAAGAAACGGGAAAAAGAAAAACTAGAAAGAAACCGAAAAAGAATGCTCGGGCCGGTCGAATAGGCGCTCGACAGAAGCGATGCAGTCGCCTACTGGGGCCAAGGCCTAAGCGTTTTTCCTTTCTTTTTTATTACTTCTTTTTCTTCTTTTTTTTCGATATAATTCAATTTTTTTCTCTTTTTTATTCTTTTTAAAACCAGTTCAAAAATGGAATATTGTTTGGAATACCAAAAAATGTTCTAGTTTGTGAAATTTTGTCTGCAATTTCAATAGATGTTCCTGTTTGTAAAAAACATTGTTCACAAATTTGACTAATCTTTGTGTATAAAAAATATGATAAATTTGAAAAAAAGTACATGGTTTGCAATTTGTGTTCAATTTTTTTAGCAATTGTTGGGAATTTGTTGATAATTAGGGAAAGATTACTCAAATTAATTTAGTTCAAGCCCAAACTAGTTGAAACTTTTTCAACCCTAGCAAAAATTGGGATTCATATTCGATTTTAGTTAAACCCAATCAAACAATAAAGTATAGTAATAATATTGGATTACAATTGACTTTAGTTTGAAACTTATTTAATAGTAAACTTTAGTTATTATAATTGGATTTGTATTAGACCTTAGGATTAACAAGATGACATTTGAATTAAGTTGAACCAACTTAATTAAATTGTGAAATGTTTCATAATCCAAATTGACCTTCGTGAAACCAAAATTAAATTGCAAACTCAATTCAACTTGAATTCAAATAGTTTGAACCCTAATTCTAATCCAAATTGAATTGAAAACCACTCAAGTTATCATTTTCAGACCTTAGTGTATTCAAACTCATAAAAGTTCAACAAGTTTTAATTGTCATTCAAACTTGAGCATGGACTTGGATAACGAAGATTCATAGACCATGACTCTGTTGTTATGATCCCTTGATTGGATTTGACAACCATAGCTTGAAATCACATACTCCTTATGTGATTAAGCTTTATTGAAACTTGCATGTGAACCATTATGTCACATGTATTCCAGATGACAACCACTATGTTGTTTTCCACAACTCTTACGAGTTAAGGCTTGGCACATGATCTCATGGCACAATGACACTGACAGCATGCACAACACTTGTTGTTTGTTTGGTAGTATTGTATGGTTGTTCATGAGTGCTCTTTACTTATGATAGATTGTTACGAAGAGCAAAATGTGTTGATCGAGGATTGAGAGATTGAAGAATCGTCAATATAGGCAAGTGGAACCTTTGATCATAACCTATGTTTCATGCATTGTAGTTGATTTTCAACTAGGAATCCCATATAGGATTTTACTTTATGCTTGACGGAACCCATTAGAATGATTGGGTCTATTTTATCCCGACCTTGTAACCCACGAGTAGTTGCTTAGCTGCTATAACGTGGATTGGGAAACACCAGCTATTATTCTATCACTAGCACATATGCCCGTGCGTTGCAGCTGGGTGAATATTTTTTGTTGTGACGTTTAAAATGAGCAAGATCAAGAATAACTACATACTAAGAGTGATAACAAATAAATGAAAAACCGAAGAATATAAACTTGGTTCATATATAAGATGTGTCACACATAAACTAAAAAAAAAAAATTCGCTCCGATCCCAAAAATTGTGTCGTAACTTTGAACTAAGAAGATTAGTTCAACCGTAGTTTAAAGATGTGACACTTATTGTGGATTGGAGGGAGTAACTTCTTCTATCAACTCTTGCCGAGTCGAACACAAGTATAAATTACAAACAATATCTTTTTCACATTGCATAATGCAACAAATATATGAGCACATCTCCGTAAACAAACACAATTAGGTAAAGCAGACGGTGCATGCATCAAGTAAGGAACAAGCTATTACTGTGAGAAGAGGGAGGCTGCGATGTCATAGTGGATGCGTGGAAGAAGGCCAGTGCCCAAACCTCTTCATCGGTTCATCCAGCACGGATCCAGCATGCCAGCTCCAACAGTCTAACGCTCTCATGTTTGTCATTTGTGCTGTTCATCTACCTCATCTTTTCCTTCTCTATTTGTTATAAACAAACTAAATATCTCTAGCAAAAAAAAAGAAACTACATGGAAAAATCTAATAGATGGGCAAGACCTATAATCCAGGTGCATACTTTTTCTAACACACAATGAAAATCCACAGTGGGAACAACTCTATTACCATTACTGGTCATAAGCCAGTACCCATCCATAATATCCTCCATAAATAAAAGGCATAAGCAACGACACACAAAAGAACACTTCCTTCCTTCTTTGTAAATTATAGATTAGCAACTTGACTCCATTTGATCATAAAAAAAACTTTGTTTCTTTCCAACCATTAAAACTGAATAGGGCCAAAATTTTCTACTTGAAAGAAGAAACTTGGCATCCTAAAAATAGCACTTTGTACAATGTTTTAGAAATATAGCTTAATGCAAGCCATGGTTCAGATTTCTGCACAAAATTCAAATAGACACTTTGAAGTTTAATTTACACTACATCACAACAACTTCCAATTCAAAGCGAGTCTACTGATAAATGTTGTTAAAAAAACTCTGAATTCTCAGCTCTAAAATACATCGTACTGCATAATCACGGCTAATAAGTGTAGGCATACATTTACCCCGTCTTTCTCTGCGGCGGCTACAACCATCCCGTCCTCCTTCTGCTGCTTCTTCTCTTGTCCTTGTACCATTTCTTCTCTTCTCCTTCCTCCAGGACTGGGCCTTGCCTGGAGCATTAGAGATAGAGAAAGCAGGTAGGTGCAGAAGAAGTTTCTTCCATCACAAATTACATGAACCACATACCCTGGTTGACTGACCAAATAGGACATCGAGGTAGAGAAGAAGAAATTTCCTGCCATCACAAAGCAATCAACAACAATACAACGCTACCCCTCTCTGTATGAAATTAGAGAGCATTAAACCTCTCTCGGTATAAAATGGAAGGAGGTATATCTCCCTCTATATAATGTCACAAAGTAATCACCTCTCTCCCTCTCTATAAAATCGAAGCATCATTTGTGTACTTATGAGTTAGGGTAGCAACAACAAAAATAGCAACAACATTTGTGCATGTATCAAACAGCTTGCCATGTCTATGCAAAATTCAGCTAGCAGCAGCAGCAGAAAAATTTAGCTAGCAAAAGTGCAACACCATGATACGTCCATTTTGCATCATGATTTCTTATTGATATTTATGTTATTCTTGTCCATTATTCCTAATTATCATACAAGTCGTATGCACTTTCTCTCTGAATATGCAAGGTACATCAAAAAGAGGGAAGTCACTGAAAACTGAAATTCTGGACCGAGAAACCGAGAAAAAGGCAGAAAAATCACCAGACTCCAAATGACCGAAAACTTCACGGAGATTTTTTATGAAATATTTAAAAATTATTGGGCCAAAAATATACCCGAGGGGGGCCACCTGCTGGCCATGAGGCAACAGGGCGCGGCCACCCCCCTAGTCACGCCCTGATGGCTCGTGGGGGCCAGCAGGTCTCCCAACCCCCCTCTTCTCCTATAAGGTGTGTTTTACCCTAGAAAAAAATAATAAGCAACCTTTCGGGACGAAGCACCGCCGTCTCGAGGCGGAAACCTGGGCAGAGGCCCTTTTGCACTCCGGCAGTCAGATTATGCCGGGGAAATTTCTCTCCGGGAGGGGGAGATCGAAGCCATCGTCATCACCAACGCTTCCTCCTTCGAGGAAGGACCAATCTTCATCAACATCTTCACCAACACCATCTCATCTCAAACCCTAGTTCATCTCTTCTATTCAATTTTTGTCTCAAAACCTCAGATTGGTACCTAGGGGTTGCTAGTAGTGTTGATTACACCTTGTAGTTGATTCTTGTTGGTTTACTTGGTGGAAGATATTATGTTCAGATCCTTAATTATTATTATTATACCTCTGATACTGAACATGTTGATGAGGTGTGAGTAGTTACTATTGTTCCTGAGGACATGGGAGAAGTCTTGTTATAAGTTGGTACTCGTTCGATATTTTGATGATGTGTATGTTGTTACTTATCTTAGTGGTGTCGTGTGAACGTCGACTACACGACACTTCACCATGTTATGGGTCTAAGGGAAGTCATTGTGGAGTAACAAGTAGATGACATGTTGCGAGAGTGACAGAAGCTTAAACCCCAGTTTATCGTTTCTTCATAAGGGGCTGATTTGGATCCACACGTTTAATGATATGGTTAGATTTATCTTAATTCTTCTTTCATAGTTGCGGATGCTTGCAAGAGGGGGTAATCATAAGTTGGTTGCTTGTTCCAGTAAGAACAACACCTTAGCACCAGTCCACCCACATATCAAATTATCAAAATAGTGAAGGCGAAACGACTCAACATGATGAACGTGACTAGACAGAAATTCCCATGTGTCCTTGATACGTCTCCAACGTATCTATAATTTTTGCTTGTTCCATGTTGTTATATTATCATTCTTGGATGTTTTACAATCATTTTATAACAAATTTATATCATTTTTTGGTACTAACCTATTGACATAGTGCCAAAGTGTCAGTTGCTGTTTTTGCTTGTTTTTTACTTCGCAGAGAATCAATACCAAACGGAGTCCAATCGCGACGAAACTTTTTGGAGATTTTTTCTGGACCAGAAGACACCCAGTGGGCCAAAGAAGTGCCGGGGGAGTGGGCCGAGGAGACTACAACCCACTAGGGCGCTCCAGGGGGGCCCCGGCGCGCCCTGATGGGTTGTGCCCTCCTCGGGCCCCTCTCCACCGCCTCTGATGCCTATAAATTCCCAAATATTCCAAAAACCCTAGGGAAGTCGACGAAAGACAATTCCAGCCGCCGCAAGTTCCAGAACCTCGAGATCCAATCTAAACACCATCACAGAGGGGTTCATCTTCCTCATAGGTGCCTCTTCGATGATGCGTGAGTAGTCCACCATAGACCTACGGGTCCGTAGGCAGTAGCTAGATGGCTTCTTCTTCTCTCTCTCTTATGATTCTCAATACAATGGTTTCTTAGAGATCTATTTGATGTAAACTTTTGCGGTGTGTTTGTTGGGATCCGATGAATTTTGAGTTCATGATCAGTTTCTATCCATGAATATTATTTGAGTCTTCTTTGATCTCTTATATGCATGATTACTTATAGCCACGTATTTCTTCTCCGAATCTTTGATTTAGTCAGGCCGACTAGATCGATTTTTCTTGCCATGGGAAGAGGTGCTTTGTGATGGGTTCGATCTTGCGGTGTTCTTTACCAGTGACAGAAGGGGCAGCAAGACACACATGTATCGTTGCTATTAAGGATAACAAGATGGGGTCTATTACTATATGAATAGATCTTGTCTACATCATGTCATCGTTCTTATTGCATGACTCTGTTTTCCCATGAACTTAATACACTAGATGCATGCTGGATAGCAGTCGATGTGTGGAGTAATAGAGGTAGATGCAGGCAGGAGTCGGTCTATCTATCTTGGACGTGATGCCTATATAATGATCATCGCCTTGGATATCATCATGACTATTCGATTTTCTATCAATTGCCCAACAGTAATTTGTTCACCCACCGTGCGCTATACTCATGAGAGAAGCCACTAGTGAACCCTACGGCCCCCTGGTCTACTTTTCCAACATATTGCTTTCCGATCTACCTTTTTGCAATCTTTGTTTTCAGATCAACAAAACCAAAAACCCAAAAACATATTGCTGCATATTTTATTTGCTATTTTTATTTTGTGTTCTTGAGAGATCTATCTCTCCTATCTATCACTACCTAATCTATCTTATTACCGTAGAAAAATTGGCAACCTCTCTTTCGCGTCGGGTTGCAAGTATTTGTTGTTTGTGTGCAGGTGCTGCTTATTGGGTGCTGGTGATCCTCCTGCTGGTTCGATAACCTTGGTTTCATAACTGAGGGAAATACTTACCGTCGTTGTGCTGCATCATCCCTTCCTCTTTGGGGAAATACCGACGCAGTCTCAAGCCACGTCAAAGGAATTTCTGGCGCCGTTGCCGGGGAGGAAGCGGTCTCTTCTACGTGCCTATCGTGGGCGCCAAGGGGACTCCATCATCATCTATCAGGTTCCTAATCACAAATCTCATCTCCTTGCAATTACATTATTTGCCATTTGCCTCTCGTTTTCCTCTCCCCCACTTCACCAATTTGCCGTTTTATTCGCCCTCTTTTTCGTTTGCCTTTGTCTCGTCAGATCTCTTGCCTAGTCATTATGGCTAGTTCTTCCTTTGTTGCGTGTACTCCCGATAATGAGGTTCTTAATTTTAAGCAAAGGGGAGGGGAGAACCTAAAAGATGCTTGGTATAGGATTTGCAATGCTCATAATAGATCTACACTAGTACAAAACAGGGCATCGGTCCATCCCTGAGAAGCCCATTAGTCCCGGTTCACTCACGAACCGGGACCCATGGGGGCATCGGTCCCAGTTCGTGAGGCCAGGGCGCCGGCCGGGCCTCGTGGGGCATTGGTCCCGGTTCGTCTGACCCCTTTTGTCCCGGTTCTATACACGAACCGGGACCAATGCGCCTCGCTCCTGGCCCACAACCATTGGTCCCGGTTTGTGGCTGGAACCGGGACTAAAGGTGATCCCTTTTGTCCCGGTTCCAGCCACGAACCGGGACCAATGCGCCTCGCTCCTGGCCCACAACCATTGGTCCCGGTTTGTGGCTGGAACCGGGACCAATGGTTGGCCTATATATAGCCCCCGCCCGCGAGCAGAGCAATGCATTGCTCTGTTTTTTTGCCCAGCTGTGGGAGAGCTTTTGTGGTGCTCTAGCTCACCTCCTATGCACATGAGGTGTTCGATGAAATGCCCGAGCCACACTTAAGCTTTCTCCTCTCGAAGCTCCTTGTCCAAGCTCCATTTTCCTCAAGATTTGTCTAGGTTTGGCAGTCCGTCCTGTCCCGTCCCCGTCCTCATCGCCGTCGATCGCCCGCGCCCATCTCGGCGCCGGCAACACCGTGGTTAGCCTCTTCTTCTTATCTTCTTTCTAAAAGAAAAAAGTTCTTACTTGTGTGTTTTAATTAGATGCTCTAGAGAGTTATATGTTGTTCAATAATAAGAACTATATAACGCACGCAGATGAACCGGCAATGGATGTACGGTGACCGACGCACCTCCGAGTATATTAAGGGCCTGCATAATTTTCTCGAAGCGGCTGAGGCAAACAAGCAGAATGGTTTTATGCATTGTCCATGTACTGTCTGTGAGAATACGAAGGCTTTCTCCAACTCTAAAACCCTTCACTTCCACCTGCTTGAGAAGGGTTTTATGCCACACTATAATGTTTGGACCAAGCACGGAGAAAGAGGGGTTATGATGGAAGACAACGAAGAAGAAGAGGATGATGACAACTACCCGCCACATGAACACGGTGATGCTGCAATGGGGGAAGCTGAAGATCAAGAGGAACCAGACGATGTGCCCGATGATGATCTTCGCCGGGTCATTGTTGATGCACAGAGAGAATGCGAAAGTGAAAGGGAGAAGTTGAAGTTCGATCGCATGTTAGAGGATCACAAAAAAGGGTTGTACCCAAATTGCGAAGATGACAACAGAAAGCTCGGTACCACACTGGAATTGCTGCAATGGAAGGCAGACAATGGTGTATCTGACAAGGGATTTAGTTCGCTGCTGAAAATAATGAAGAAGAAGCTTCCAAAGGATAACGAATTGCCCGGCAGTATGTACGAAGCAAAGAAGGTTCTATGCCCTCTAGGATTGGAGGTGCAGAAGATACATGCATGCCCTAATGACTGCATCCTCTACCGCGGTGAGTACGAAGATTTGAACGCATGCCCGGTATGCGGTGCATTGCGGTATAAGATTAGACGAGATGACCCTGGTGATGTTGAGGGCGAGCGCCCCAGGAAGAGGGTTCCTGCCAAGGTGATGTAGTATGCTCCTATAATACCACGGCTGAAACGTCTGTTCAGAAACAAAGAGCATGCCAAGTTGATGCGATGGCACAAAGAAGACCGTAAGAAAGACGGGAAGTTGAGAGCACCCACTGACGGGTCGCAGTGGAGAAAAATCGAGAGAAGGTGGGGGGACTTTGCAGGTGATGCAAGGAACGTATGGTTTGGTTTAAGTGCAGATGGCATTAATCCTTTTGGGGAGCAGAGCAGCAATCATAGCACCTGGCCCGTGACTCTATGTATCTATAACCTTCCTCCTTGGTTGTGCATGAAGCGGAAGTTCATTATGATGCCAGTGCTCATCCAAGGCCCTAAGCAACCCGGCAATGACATTGATGTGTACCTAAGGCCATTAGTTGAAGAACTTTTACAGCTGTGGAATGGAGAAGGTGTAGGTGTGTGGGATGAGCACAAACAGGAGGAATTTGACCTACATGCGTTGCTGTTTGTAACCATCAACGATTGGCCTGCTCTCAGTAACCTTTCAGGACAGACAAACAAGGGATACCATGCATGCACACACTGTTTAGATGACACCGACAATATATATTTGGACAAATGCAGGAAGAATGTGTACCTGGGGCATCGTCGATTTCTTCCGACCAACCATCAATGTCGAAAGAAAGGAAAGCATTTCAAAGGTGAGGCAGATCACCGGAAGAAGCCCGCCCTCCGTACTGGTGATCACATACTTGATATGGTCAATGATTTACAAGTAATCTTTGGAAAGGGTCCTGGCGGACTATCTGTTTCGACTCACGATGCGGGACGCGCACCCATGTGGAAGAAGAAATCTATATTTTGGGACCTACCCTATTGGAAAGACCTAGAGGTCCGCTCTGCAATCAACATGATGCACGTGACGAAGAATCTTTGCGTGAACCTGCTAGGCTTCTTGGGAGTGTATGGGAAGACAAAAGATACACCGGAGGCACGGGAGGAACAGCAACGTGTGCATGAAAAAGACGGCATGCATCCAAAGCAGTATGAAGGTCCTGCCAGCTACGCTCTTACCAAAGAAGAGAAGGAAATCTTCTTTGAATGCCTACTCAGTATGAAGGTCCCGTCTGGCTTCTCGTCGAATATAAAGGGAATAATAAATATGGCAGAGAAAAAGTTCCAGAACCTAAAGTCTCATGACTGCCACGTGATTATGACGCAACTGCTTCCGGTTGCATTGAGGGGGCTTCTACCGGAAAACGTTCGATTAGCCATTGTGAAGCTATGTGCATTCCTCAATGCAATCTCTCAGAAGGTGATCGATCCAGAAATCCTGTCAAGTTTAAGGAGTGATTTGGTGCAATGTCTTGTTAGTTTCGAGCTGGTGTTCCCGCCATCTTTCTTCAATATCATGACGCACGTCCTAGTTCATCTAGTCGATGAGATTGTCGTTCCGGGCCCTGTATTTCTACACAATATGTTCCTCTTTGAGAGGTTCATGGGAGTCTTAAAGAAATATGTTCGTAACCGCGCTAGGCCAGAAGCAAGCATCTCCATGGGCCATCAAACAGAGGATGTCATTGGGTTTTGTGTTGACTTCATTCCTGACCTTAAGAAGATTGGTCTCCCTCAATCGCGGTATGAGGGGAGACTGACTGGAAAAGGCACGCTAGGAGCGGACTCAATAATATGTAGGGACGGGCATTCTTGGTCTCAAGCACACTACACAGTTCTACAGAATTCTACCTTGGTGACCCCGTATGTCGATGAACACAAGAATATTCTGCGCTTCAAACACCCGGAGCAGTGTGACGACTGTATTACATATGAACACATCAGGAATTTCGGCAGTTGGTTGCAAACACGTCTCATGGGTGACAACACTGTTTCTGATGAGCTGTACTCGTTGGCCAGGGGACCATTTTCGACTGTATTGACTTACAAAGGGTACGAGATAAATGGGAATACATTTTACACGATCGCCCAAGATCAAAAGAGCACCAACCAAAACAGCGGTGTCCGCTTTGATGCAGCAACCAAGAGGGGAAAGGACACATATTATGGTTACATAGTGGACATATGGGAACTTGACTATGGACATGATTTCAAGGTCCCTTTGTTTCAGTGCAAATGGGTCAATCTGTCAGGAGGCGGGGTACCGGTAGACCCACAGTATGGAATGACAACAGTGGATCTCAACAATCTTGGGTACACAGATGAACCATTCGTCCTAGCCAATGATGTGGCGCAGGTTTTCTATGTGAAGGACATGTCTACCAAACCGAGAAAAAGAAAAGATAAGGAAGCGAATACATCATACGATGAGCCAAAGCGCCACATAGTTCTTTCAGGAAAAAGAGACATCGTGGGATTGGAGGGCAAGACAGACATGTCTGAAGATTATGAAAAGTTTCATGAAATTCCTCCCTTCAAAGTCAAGGCTGACCCAAGCACCCTGTTAAACGATGAAGATTATCCATGGTTACGGCGCAATAAGCAAAGGACACAAGCAAAGAAAAAGTGAAGACTTTCTCTCCACAACTATATCATTGCAGTTACATGTGAAGAAATTAAATGCCTTTTGTAACAGATGAGTTTTCGTCCGAAACCCTGATACTTCGAAAGAGATTGTCCGTTTTGTACACGAAGTGCATCCAGTTTTTGCCGTAACCCTCTCAACTTTTTAGCACATGCTATGTGGGTGAAATGATGATACCATGCCAACTTTCAACCTGTTCAGAGTACATTTGTAGTGCTTTTCAATTTCAGGGTCATTTAGCTTAAAAAAATCAGTAAATGCATGAAAAATAGGAAATGAAGTCAGAAAGGGTTGAAAATTGATGATGTGGCTTTGAATGGTGCATTTTGAACACACAAAAAGTCTGGAGTTCAAATAAGTTCAAAAAAATGAAATCCCTTTGTAACAGATGAGTTTTCGTCCGAAACCCTGATACTTCGAAAGAGATTGTCCATTTTGTACATGAAGTGCATCCAGTTTTTGCCGTAACCCTCTCAACTTTTTAGAACATGCTATGTGGGTGTAATGATGATACCATGCCAACTTTCAACCTTTTCAGAGTTCATTTGAAGTGCTTTTCAATTTCAGGGTCATTTAGCTCAAAGAATGAACTAATAGCAAAAAGAATGAACTAGAAAACCTTTATGAAACTCTAATAGCAAAAATAATGAACTAAAATAATTAATTAAAAAATTCTGTTATATTCAACTAAAATAAAACTATAATATTCTTCAATAGCAAAAAGAATCAACTAAAAAGCTTTTATAAAACTCTAATAGCAAAAGGAATCAACTAAAAATATTTTATAAACCTCTAGTATTTATGAAACTAAAATTATATAAAATTTATGCAACTAAAGTTATCAAAGTATTTTTTGTTCAAAACATTAATAGCAAAAAGAATTTTCATAAAGAATTTTTTTAGAAACTTTAATAGCAAACTAAAATAACAAAATCTGTTTTTGGTTAAAACAGACATTTAAAATTACCTAAAAATTACCAAATTGAATATAATGATTAAACACAGTAATATTAAATAGCAGGAAAAAGAATCACTCAAAAATCTATTTTTATAGTAAAGTTATTCACAAACTAGTGATTCACACCAATTTAAAATAATTCAAATTTAAACTATTCAAATTTGGAAACTAATGGCACTAACAGAAAGTTTATAATTTTTGTGACCTAAAAGCAAAAAGAATCACTGAAAAACTGTAAGTAGAAACAAAAGAAAATAAATAAAGCAAAAAAGAAAACAAAAAAAGTAGAAAAAAATTAAAAAAAATGCCGCCTAGTGGGCCACCACGGCCTGAATACGACTAGAAACCCAACCATCTAGTTGGGCCAGGATTCAGGCCCGCAGAAGGCCCAGAAGGTCCACAGGCAGAGTTGTGTGCGACTAGGCCCGTAAGCCTGCTGTTGAGAGGAGCTCGAGAGGGCTGGCGCAGCAGCGCTTATAAACCACTCTCGAGCCCTCTCAGCTAGCGAGGTGGGACTAAACTTTTGGCCCCGGGCAGCACCACCCTTTAGTCCCGGTTGGTGGCACCAACCGGGACCAATGCCCACCTTTGGTCCCGGTTGGTGGCACCAACCGGGACCAATGCCACCCTTTAGTCCCGGTTGGTGCCACCAACCGGGACCAAAGGTCTCTGCTTCCCGCCCTTTGGGCTGACGAAAAGAGACCTTTGGTCCCGGTTGGTGGCACCAACCGGGACTAAAGGTGGGCATTGGTCCCGGTTCGTGCCACCAACCGGGACCAATGCTGAGTGTATATAACCAGCACTTGTGAAATTTCACAGTTTTCATCGCCACTTCGCCCGACGACGCCGACCTCCTCGACGCCGCCAGGCTGCCCCGACGCCGTCCACCGCCCACGCCGTCGCCATCGCCAGGCCCCTGCCCCGTCGTCGCCGTCGCCGTCGTCGTCCCCGAGCCCGTGGCCCTGCCCCGCCCCGGAGCCCACACCCCTGCCCCGTCGTCGCCGTCGCCGTCGCCGTCGTCGTCCCCGAGCCCACGGCCCTGCCCCGCCCCCGAGCCCACGGCCCTGCCCCACCCCCGAGCCCACGCCCCTGCCCCGCCCCCGACCGCCCCCGACCGCGCCCCTGCCCCGGCCCGCCCCCGCCGTCGCCGTCGCCGGCGCCCTCGCCGCCCCCGCCGGCGCCGTCACCTTCGCCGGCCGCCCCCGCTATGAGCCGCCGCCGCCCCTGCTCTGTGCAATTTTTTTTATATATATATATGTTGATTTTTTTATATGATGAATGTTTTTGTTCATATATAATGTATATATGTATGTGGCTATATGTATGTATGGATGGATGTATATATGATGTTTTTTTGTTCATAGCATTTTTTTGTTCATATATGTATTTTTTTCATATATGTGGCTATATGTATTTTTTTGTTATAGCATTTTTTTGTTCATAGCATTTTTTTCCATGTATGTATGTGGCTATATGTATGTATGTCGCCGTCGCCCTCGATCTCCTACCCCCTCCCGCCCCTACCCGACAAACTCTCGAGGCCACCCAAACCCCTAGAAGAAAACTCCGGTAAATTCGACATGAGGGGGGACGTCGGACATATCGGGCGACCAACTCTCGAGGCCACGCAAACCCTAGAAAAAAAGCGTTGTCGATCTCCTACCCCCCCTCCCCTACCTGACAAACTCTCGAGGTCAGCCAAACCCCTAGAAGAAAACTCCGGTAACTTCGACATGAGGGGGGACGTCGATCAACCCCCTCTCGCCCGACCAAACACTCGAGTCCACCCAAACCGGGACTGAGATGTGATAGGTAGTATTTTTTTTGTTCATAGAAAACTCCGGTAACTCTCCAACATGAGGGGGGACGTCGATCGATCAACCCCCTCTCGCCAAACCGGGACTGAAAAGCGTTGTCGAGGCCACCCCAAAACCTAGAAGTGTTGTCGAGGCCACCCCAAACCCTAGAAGCGTTGTCGAGGCCAACCAAATTTACCAAGTTAAATGAGTTAAATGAGTTAAAAGAGCGTTGTTGAGGCCACCCCAAACCCTAGAAGAGTTGTCGAGGCCACCCAAATTTACCAAGTTAAAAGAGCGTTGTCGAGGCCACCTCCCCGATAACTTCGACATGAGGGGGACGTCCGACATGACATGAGGGGGGACGTCGGACGTCGGACATGAGGGGTGAGCGTCGTTGTCGTCTACCCCATCCCCGATAACTTCGACATGAGGGGGGACGTCGGACATTTCATGAGGGGTGAGCGTCGTTGTCGTCTACCCCCTCCGGTAACATAGATAACTCCGGTAACATAGATTTATCAAGAATGCCCCCATTATGGATGTGCACAAGTTGATCCAATTTTTTTTGATCTCATCTATATATATTCTTTATTTGTCACGTTGTCTGTCAAAGTATTGAAGAAATCCATGTCTATTTCAGCAAAGGCCTTCCAAATAGCGATATTCGGAAGGCTCTTGCTGAACTTCGTACCAAAAAGCTAATTAATTATCCTATCCGGGACTCCGTTCCAAAACAATTTTGGAGAGCTTCGTACCATTATGCGCCTGTTACTTCCGGCTAATGATGAAGCCTTGGTTTTCTTGAATCCTTTGACACTAGACAACGTGACATATAGAAGGGTAGATGAGATCAGGAAAAATATGGACCATTTTCTGCACATTCAGAATGGCGCCATTTTGTTAAATCCCTTAAAGGTTAAGAGAATCACTTGTTTGACATTCATGAGAGAGGCGGTCCGGACGTCGGACATTCATGAGAGAGGCAGTCCGGACGTCGGACATTCATGTTTGTATATTAATTGCCATGTTGTAATATTTGCAGAAACTATGGATCAAAGAGACTTGGAACAAGAACAGTTGTTGGGGGAGATAATCCTCGCCGGAGGTGATGCTGTCTTGTCGTTTCTCAACGACACCGATGGAACAATGGAGGAGGAAGGACATGATCATGATGGCTCCGGTGACATGATCATGATGGCTCCGGAGGTGCTGACTAGCTAATTGATGCATTAATTGTTTTGGTATGTACATATATTAACTCTTCTTTCTTCTTTTATAGCCCTCCGTATCGAGCCAAACTTCGGTAACGAGACGAGGCCCGAAGAAGAGGTTGCGCAAGGATGAAAGGTTCACGATCACAGCACTCGCGGACGATGGCCTACCGATTGAACCCAAGCGGACCAAGGACGCATTTTCTGCTCAGTGCGGAGCTATTGTTAGGGACAACATCCCGATCAGCATCAAGCAATGGAATAAGCCTAAGGACGACGCCCCTGAAGGTGATTATGTCACCGATAGACAGAAAGATGATCTTTGGACCTTGCTGAAGGCAAATTTCACCCTACCGCCAGAGGAGGATCCGAATAAGCCCGTTATAGAGCCACCGGTCAAGGCGTGTGCTCTTAAGAAGATGGCAGATCTATTCAGGAGGTGGAAGAAGGAGTTGAAATCAAAGTTTGTCGACAAAGGTGAGACTCCAGAATTCATCGGCCGATTTGAGAAGATAAGAGATCACTGGCCCGCATTTGTGGCCTACAAGACATCAGACAAGAGTAAGAAAATGTCAGAGACAAACAAGAACAATGCTGCAAAGAAGCAGTATCACCATCACACGGGGTCAGGTGGCTACCTCAAAGCCCGGCCGTTGTGGGACAAAGCTGAGAATGACCTGATTGCTAAAGGGGTCGAACCAGAGACATTGAACTGGCCAGACCGTTCAAGGACTTGGTTCTTCGGGGTTGGGGGAACTTTGGACCCTGAAACAGGGAAGTGTCGTTGGACGGACGAGCAACTTGCAATACCCGTCACGAAGCTTCAGAAGTATATCACCGCAGCGCAGGAAGGGACGTTCATTCCCGACAGAGAGAAGGACGAGCTGACTGAGGCTCTAGGGAATGTTGAGCACCCTGGACGAACACGAGGCACACCAGGCTCCGTTCCGTGGAAGTTTGGGTTTCCCGACGTAGGCGGTTACAGAAGCCGGGAGAGAAAGAGGAAAGCGGAGCTGAGCAACATGCAGAAGATGAGTGCAAGACTACAAAAGCTAGAGGAAGCTGAGAGCCAACGAGCTGCCGGCCAACTATCTCAGCGGCACGAAGCTACCCCAGAAGCTACCCCGCCATCTCAGCGGAGAAGAAGCGTGGCTTCCACGGAGCCCGTTCAGACTGACTTCACGGAGCCTATCTACCCCGTGGATACTATCACGGAGGCTCAAAATTGCGAGCTTATGACGAATTGCCATAACCTCACTTTCAAGGCGGCTCTCGGCTCTGTTGCACCTCCTCAACCCAACGGAACTTTTCACTGCCTTCCGATTCCACATGGCTATGCTGTTGTGATGGTGGATGAAGTAATGGAGGGATTTGAGGAGCTCGAGCTTTACCACTCTACAGGTGAAGGGGAGAATCAGCTGGTTCGTGCTCTGAGGAGTACATGTCTATGGCAGAAGGAGTACATCAAGCTTCCAAACTGGACGCCTCCGCCTCCTCCTCCTCCTCCGGCGAGTCAGGGCACTCCGCCTCCTCCTCCTCCTCCTCCTCCTCCGGCGAGTGATCAGGGCACTCCGCCTCCTTCTCCAGCTCCTCCGACGCGTGAGGGCACTCCGCCTCCTCCTTCGCCTACTCCGGCGTGTCGGAGCACTCCGCCTCCTTCTCCGCCTCGTCAGCAACGACGGAAGAGAGATGCCGCCGCTCCGGCGGCTAGCAGTACAAGCAGAGGCGGGAGGCAATTCAGATACGGTCCATCTCTCAAGCCTGTGGAAAAGTTACCATATGAGAGGACCGAGCAGGAAAACGAGGACATATGTCGTGCCCAAGTGAGGGACCATTTTGCAAAGAAAACTCCACCTCCGAAGGAGAAGCTAGATCCGGTGAAAGTGAAGCGCACTATCGATGCCCTGAAGCGACCACCACCGCCTCCGCCAGATTCCAACTATGTCCGCATTCTTAAAAAGACATATGAAGAAGCACGGCGGTCGGGAAGTACTTCCAGTGATGCAAGGTTAGCAGAACGAAGAAGTGGGAAAACAATTCCCCAGCTCGGCGAACAGGAGAAGAAATCGTGCCCCCCGCTCAAGGTGTCTAGCGATATCGTCGCTAATCATCCGGGGATGGTGCCTGGTACCAATCCTGGTGATTACTTGGGGGATGATGTAATTTTTCAAACGGCTGAGGTAACAAAAGAAGAATATAAATACGTGCACGGGAAGCCTCTCGTCAAACCTGATCATCCTCCTCTAACAACGATGATGTACAAATTGCATGAGTGGTACATGAAAACTTGCAGGGAGTCTGGGAGAGACACTATGTATATGGCAGTGAAACCAGAGCACGAATTCATTGGACTTCCCGTGATGCCTATTGAATTTGTGGAGTTATTTCAGTTATACAATCAACTGGCCCTCGACAAACAACTCATGACTTCCTACTGTCTGTAAGTATTACTTCTATAGTTAAGTCTCTAGCTCAGCTCGTTCATTGCATGTATATATAATTATCCTCACTATATTATGCAGATTGAAGATCTTCGAATGCAAAAAAATAGGAATCTTCGACGTTGGGTTCATTAGCCCAGATGCCGTAAATGAATGGACGGTACAAAACTCCATCAAAGAGACCGAGGAGAACTTGCTACAGTCGTTCCTTATACATCAAAACAAAAGGGAAATACTCTTTCCTTACAACTTCAAGTGAGTATTGCTGTCTTCTCTGTATACTCAGTTTCGCTTACTCGAGGTTAAGTAATGTAATTGATGAGTTATATATGCGTGTGCAGTTTCCACTTTATTCTGCTATCCATTAAGCTTGACGGGGCATTAGTAACTGTCTTAGACTCGAGACGTAAAGATCCCGAGAATTATGCAGACATGACTGCAATGCTCAAGAAGTAAGTTCAGTCAATACCGGGACCATATCGGCATGCAACTTTCGTTAATTTCCTGATATCAAGTAATCATTTTCTTTGCCTGGTAGGGTTTGGAAGAAGTTCACCCGAAAGGTTCCCGGTCTAAACAAAGAGTTGCGATTTACGCACCCCAAAGTAAGTAGTACTAGCTAGTTCCGCGCATGTCTAATTGATTCAAATTTTCATCAATATATCATTACCATGCTTCCTTATCAGTTTGATTGAACTCTATTCTCGTAAAGTGCTTGTACCAGAAAGAAGGGATTGTTTTATGTGCATACTACGTATGCGAGTTCATTCGCCACTCGACCTCTGAGCGGGGCTTCTCTGACAAACAATTTGAAGTACGTAAATAATATTCACAATTTTATTTTATATATTACCATCAATTGTGTTGAGTTTTATTCATATATATGCATGTATTGACCCCCTTCTTTAAATTAGATCTGGGAGATGCGGGATGAACTCCTACCACATGATCGCATACGAGCAATTCAAGAGGAATTGGCGGGTTCTTTCTTGACCACGTCATACCTAAAGACGGGGAATACCATGCGGATTTGTGATTGGATCTTAGGTAGATGATGTTAGGGATTGTAAAAGATGTTATATTGTATATATGTAGTACCGTCGGATAGATATATGAAAACTTGTTGTTCGACCAAGCACGGAGAAAGAGATGTCACTTCTCTCTATATATGTTCAGCATGACGATCTTGTGTAATTAATGGTTTCCTTCATTTTCTTATTATCTAGCATCGAGTTATCTCTATATGTATAGTAGCTACCGTCGACCGAGCACGGAGAAAGAGAGGACACTTCTCCCTATTAGCTAGCTAACACAATATGAAACCCCTAAATTAACCCTCCAAAACCCCCCAACCCCCCCCCCCCCTTCCAAAAAAAACAAAAACCCCAGCTGCTGCCAGAAGCTCACGCGTGGATGACCTTTGGTCCCGGTTGGTGTGACCAACCGGGACTAAAGGTTCTCCTGCCTGGGCTCCCCGCAGCGGCCACGTGGATGCCTTTTGGTCCCGGTTGGTGTTACCAACCGGGACTAAAGGTCCTCCTGCCTGGGCTTCCCGCAGCGGCCACGTGGAGCCCCTTTGGTCCCGGTTCGTAAGCGAACCGGGACTAAAGGTTTTGGGCTTTAGTCCCGACCCTTTAGTCCCGGTTCCAGAACCGGGACTAAAGGCCCTTTGGAACCGGGACTAAAGGCCCTTTTTCTACTAGTGCTATCCATAAGCAATGTACCATTGTTCTTCTTCGTAGCTTTTATGTGGGCATCACCACTTGGTATAGATTCGTCCTTGATAAGATTACCGGTGGGAATTTCTTGATGTGTCCTTCTTTAGATGCTTTTAATGCTTTGGGAAGTTTAGTGGGATCACCACCTATCATGATCAATGAAACAACTTTAACTCTCGAACATGTTATGGAGAGATTAGATGCTATTGAAAAGAAGATGATTACTAAAGGACATCTTGATGATCTAGATAAAAAGATGCATAATCTTGCTAATAAAATTGGATCTAAGGCGGGAGATGCTCTTAAATTGCTTAAGGAAAAAAGAAACCGTAGTTAACGAAAGGGTAGAAGAGAGCCCTTACAGGATTGATAAGATAGATGAGATTTTTAGTAATTTGGGTTCAGATTTTTCTTCTATCAAAACTATTGAAAAAACTCCCATAAAGATTGACAAGACCACGCAAGTCACTAAGAACAAAGTTGCTATGCCTAGTAGTCACAAGGGGGATCTTAAAATGATTAGTATTCATCCCGACTTTGTTGAAATCATAAGGGATCCTATTTACAAGAATGAATTTTTTGGTTTCCTTCCTAGGAGTGTTGTCATCAAAAATATGCATGCTAAATCCTTGAAGAAATATAGTTGTGTGATTGAAGAATTGAAAACCAAAGATGACAATACTTGAATCTATGCGTTATGCCTAGCTAGGGGCGTAAAACGATAGCGCTTGTTGGGAGGCAACCCAATGAATAAATAAATTTCTGCTTTTTCCTTTCTGTTTTTGAGTGTTGACACAATTATTCCTCTGTTATGATTGTGTTTTTATGGTCTATTTAGTGTTTGTGCCAAGTAAAGCCTTTAGGATGATTCATAGGATGAGTAGAAGCGATGCTGAATCTGAAACAGAAACTTTGCGTCCAGTATATGAATTTTCCTTTTTTGCGGAACATGATCTTGAGCTGAAATTTTAACACGGTGTTGCTATACAAATTCCTTACTTTTTCCTATTTTTTTAGAATTTTTAGAGTTACATAAGTATGGTTAGAGTACAGATTACTATAGACTGTTCTGTTTAAGACAGATTCTGTTTTCGTTGCATTGTGTGCTTGTTTTGATGAATCTATGGGTTATATTGAAGGGTATGAGCCATGGTAAAGTTAAAATACAGTAGGTATAATGCAATAATAAAATATGAATGGGTTTGCAACAGCACCTAAAGTAGTGATTTGCTTTATTATACTAACGGATCTCATGAAGATTTTGTTGAGTTTTGTGTGATTGAAGTTTTCAAGTTTTGGGTGAGATCACGATGGATGAAGGAATAAGGAGTGATAAAAGCCTAAGCTTGGGGATGCTACCGCACCCCCAAGATACATCCAAAGAGTAACAAGCAACTAAGCTTGGGGATGCCCCCTAGTGGCATCCCCTCTTTCTTCGAACGACCATCGGTATTTTACTTGGAGCTATATTTTTATTCGTCACATATCATGAGTTTTGCTTGGAGCTTCTTGTATCTTTGCTTGCTTTGCTTGTATGTTTTTCCTTTGTATCCTTTCTGTACACACCTATTGGGGAGAGCCAAAATTATTCCATGATTTGTTAGAATTGCTCTCTATGCTTCACTTAAACTTTTTGAGCTATAGAATTGCTCTAGTGCTTCACTTATATCTTTTGAGCACGGTGTGCTTGGAAATTTTTGTAGAAATACTCTCATGCTTCACTTAGATTAATATTAGAGTTAGAATTTTTTAAGAAATCCTCTCATGCTTCACTTATACCTTTTTGAGAGATGAAATCTTTATGCTCATATGCTTCACTTAAATTTGTTTGAGCTTGTCAAAAAGCAATGGCAATATATGAAACTAGTCCCAAAGTTATAGATATCCAAGGAGGATATAATAAAAACTTTCATGAAGATCATTGGGCAAATTAAAATTGATTCCTTGTAATAGTTTTGAAACATGATGATAGTAATATGTGAGTTATGTTAGTGAGTAATTATGCTTGAGTAGGAATATTGGTGTTAAGGTTTGTGATTCCTTATGCAAGTACGAAAGTCAATAGTTATGCAATGAATTTACATCCTACTTGTGGTGCATTATTCGGTGTTAGTTATGCTCAATGCTCACTTATATGAATTTTCGTTTCTTGGTTTGGTTGTTTCTCAATCTATTTGCTACCCTCCATTTGCACTAAGTAGAAATACTACTTGTGCATCCAAAATCCTTAAACAAAGTTTTGCCTTATGAGTCCACCATACCTACCTATATGCGGTATTTCCATGCCGTTCCAAGCAAATTTGTATGTGCCATCTCTAAATTTTCAAAATAATTTTTCTCTTTTGTGTGCTTGTACCGCTCATGAAACGGTGGGGAGTGTCCAATATTTTTCAATGCCAGATGTGTTATTCTCAAGATGAGTGTTTATTCACTTGTCATTGCACGAGAGTGTGGCGGTAATAGGGATGCCCATTACCGAAATGAAAAAGAAAAAATATTTACTTTATGTTGTCAAATAATAAATTCCTTGGAAAGTGTTGGTATGGAAGGCAACCGTGGATACGGCCCGCCATGGAAAGTGAAAAGTTTGGTGGAAAAAGGAAAAAAACTTTATTTTCTGTTTTGGAACCGCCTATGATATATCTAGCATGGAAAGTATTGTGAGCTACTTTGTCGTTTTCGTTGACAGGAAAAGCATGCTACCCAAAATATTTTTCTCTCTCAATTTAAAACTTTGAGCTCTAGCACCTCTACAAATCCCTACTTCCCTCTGCGAAGGGCCTATCTATTTACTTTATGCAACTTTTATTTTTACTTTGAGTCTCCATCTTCTCTTATAAAGCACCAACTAGGGGGCACTATGATCGTACTTGAGCATTGGGTATAGCTAATATTTGAGTGTGTTTCATGAATGGATCAATGATTGAGCATGATGGGCTAGGGATAACTTTCTTTAGTGTTGATATTCCGAAAGACATGGTTGCTTGTTGACATGCTTGAGTATTGAAGTCATTATGTTAAAACTAGACTATTGCTTTGAATCATTTACAAGTCCAAATGTCCATGCTATACAAAAGAAAAGAATATGATGAACATGTTAGGCAGCATTCCACATCAAAAATTCTGTTTTTATCATTTACCTACTCGAGGACGAGTAGGAATTAAGCTTGGGGATGCTGATACGTCTCCAACGTATCTATAATTTTTGCTTGTTCCATGCTGTTATATTATCATTCTTGGATGTTTTACAATCATTTTATAACAACTTTATATCATTTTTGGGACTAACCTATTGACATAGTGCCAAAGTGCCACTTGCTGTTTTTGCTTGTTTTTTACTTCGCAAAAAATCAATACCAAACAGAGTCCAATCACGACGATACTTTTTGGAGATTTTTTCTGGACCAGAAGACACCCAGTGGGCCAAAGAAGTACCGGAGAAGTGAGCCGAGGAGACCACAACCCACCAGGGCATGCCAGGGGGCCCCGGCGCGCCCTGATGGGTTGTGCCCTCCTCGGGGCCCCTCTCCACCGCCTCTGATGCCTATAAATTCCCAAATATTCCAAAAACCCTCGGGGAGTCGACAAAACACAATTCCAGCCGCCGCAAGTTCCAGAACCTCGAGATACAATCTAAACACCATCACGGAGGGGTTCATCTTCCTCATAGGTGCCTCTCCGATGATGCGTGAGTAGTCCACCATAGACCTACGAGTCCGTAGGCAGTAGCTAGATGGCTTTCTCTCTCTCTTATGATTCTCAATACAATGGTCTCTTGGAGATGTATTTGATGTAAACCTTTACGGTGTGTTTGTTGGGATCCGATGAATTTTGAGTTCATGATCAGTTTCTATCCATGAATATTATTTGAGTCTTCTTTGATCTCTTATATGCATGATTACTTATAGCCTCGTATTTCTTCTTCGAATCTTTGGTTTAGTTAGGCCGACTAGATCGATTTTTCTTGCCATGGGAAGAGGTGCTTTGTGATGGGTTCGATCTTGTGGTGTTCTTTCCCAGTGACAGAAGGGGCAGCAAGACACGCATGTATCATTGCTATTAAGGAAAAAAAGATGGGGTCTATTCCTACATGAATAGATCTTGTCTACATCATGTCATTGTTCTTATTGCATTACTCCATTTTTCCACGAACTTAATACAGTAGATGCATGCTGGATAGCGGTCGATGTGTGGAGTAATAGTGGTAGATGCAGGCAGGAGTCGGTCTACTTATCTTGGATGTGATGCCTATATAATGATCATCGCCTTGGATATCGTCATGACTATTCGATTTTCTATCAATTGCCCAACAGTAATTTGTTCACCCACCGTGTGCTACACTCATGAGAGAAGCCACTAGTGAACCCTACGGCCCCCGGGTCTACTTTTCCAACATATTGCTTTCAGATCTATCTTTTTGCATCTTTGTTTTGAGATCTACAAAACCAAAAACCCAAAAACATATTGCTGCATATTTTATTTTCCCTTTTTATTTTGTGTTCTTGAGAGATCTATCTCTCCTATCCATCACTACCTAATCTATCTTTTTCCCGTAGAGAGATTGACAACCCCTCTTTTGCGTCGGGTTGCAAGTATTTGTTGTTTGTGTGCAGGTGCTGCTTATTGGGTGGTGGTGCTCCTCCTACTGGTTCGATAACCTTGGTGTCATAACTGAGGGAAATAGTTACCGTCGCTGTGCTGCATCATCCCTTTCTCTTTGGAGAAATACTGACGCAGTCTCAAGCCACGTCAATACCCGCGTATCAAGAGTATATCTTTCCCAAGGAAAGGCAGAGCATGATATACATGATAGGGCTCCAAGTATGTAACCATTTAGACAAAGGGCAAGGAATTTATGAGGTTTACCCATACAACGGTGTTTGGATAATTGATCAAGAATTTTTTTACATTGCGCTCCCAATGTTCTTGTTGATGATAAAAGTACCACATACATGCTTCGGGATAGCATTGGCATGGTCATAGGTAATAGCCAGACTTTGGATACACAAAGGATCCATCGGGAACAACTTATAAAATAAGTCTTACAATTTCCTCATGGAAGAATGGCTAACCTTACTAAAGAAGATACTATAACGATAGGTCCTCCGGCTAGGTGTGCTAGACATGACATCACCTTACCGGGTTACATAAAGACCAATGTTCCAACCATCATATCTGTCTGAGATTCAGATCAGATTGGTGTCAGGATACCTCAGACTCAGGATGCCTGAGAAGAAAAGGGTGCAACACAAATTGACGAGATGATGTTGCAAGATTCTTGGGAAATGAACTATGTAAGCAAGCTTTGAATCATGAGTTGGATTGCAAGACACTAGAACACAATGTCAAGACATTCGTGTCCACATGGAAGTTTTTAGAATGGAATGCAATCAAGTTCTGGTTGGGAACCATCATAGAGGATATCAAAGTTCCATGTGTAAGTCTGGATTAGCTCTTATGAAGGAACTTCTTTTCCTTTAACAAATCAATCAGTGGCTGGGCGTGCTAGGAAATACATATGGAGTGAAGGTATCAAATCTATCAATCCATAGAATACTTCGCACATGCATGATTGATTTGGGATTATTCCAGAGGAAGCAAAACAAACTTTCCTCATATTCACGATGGAAACTTGCATCGAATGCACATGAATTTTATAGAGAAGACACCTCTCTTATCAAACACATACTTCGTGATCTAGGCACAAAGATAATGCTTTCAAAAGTTTCCAACACCAGTTTAAGTGTTCATCATGAACCAAGGATAAGATGAGGATGTGGCCGATGCGCTCAGCAACAATTCATCGAGATTTTCATACAGATGGATTTCCACGATTGTGTGAACAAGGTGATAGATTTGGTCAAACCAGATGATATAATGAGGTATGCCCGAGGAAAACATCCACGATTAAACATTAATCGAAAGGTGCACCCGAAAATACGAACAGAGCAACACGATCAATGTTATAATGGTGATCCAACTACCAACACACTAAGAATGATATTATTGTTCATTAACTTCAAGGCAATAGAGTTGCTATGCCATAAGTGTTGAATTTACACATCACAGTCCATTTCTCCGTATTCCGGTTAGAAACAACACGGGTACCAAGACACGATTGGTGATGGTAGGAAGCATCACTGCATCAAGAATTCATAAGAGGTGGTGTAATTATCATGACATCCTTGACATAAGATATGACAATACGCCAAGGTAGAACAGAACGTAAGTTGGAAACCAAGGAACTCAAGGTGCAACACAAAACATGAACAAGTTTGTGTTGGAGGGAAGGCAATAATGTTGTCGATGATAACACAAATCATCGAGGGGCAAGGATGGTATTTCTCATCATGAATTCTATTGATATCCTGGAAGAGCTCAGAATGTTGATGATGATCACGACACATTTATCGAGAAGTTTCATGAAGATGTAATCAATCAACGATGACATCACGCAATGGAATGGTGAAGCGAAAGGTTGTTGGAACCACAGATAAGATTGCTAGCTCAGAATCAAAATTGCCTTTCAAGACAACCAACATCATGTTGAAAGCTTGATGTAAGCTTAGTGCACTGTTGGAATTGTGTTTCGGGGATGAAGGACACAGATAGCATGGTCAAGCTTTAGCATGACGATGATGATGTAGCCAATCTGCTGGGAATGACATGATCGAGTACAAACTCATAAGCAAAGAAGATTACTAAGAGTTGTTGAATTGCAGTGCAGACTTGATTCAGTTATCGGTGTCCTTGAGTGTCTAACAACTCAGACCTGAGGAAAATTGGAATCAGTGAAATATCACAGTTGATGAAGAGCTCATAAGAAGTTATGTAGCTCTTTGATATTCTCGAGATATCAGGGGTAATACTCGGATGTAGATTAGAATTAAAGGTTGGACTAGTGTATTGATTTGTGGAAGACAAGCACTTTAACTTGTCTGAGAATGAAATCAAGGTAGAACAACATGGTCGGAACCACGATTGCAAAGGACAAAATCACATATACAAGATCGACTTATACCAAGGAATAATTATTGTTACGAGAAGCTTCCATGATAAGATCTACATCGTTTCCATGGGCATGAACACAAAGTTCAAGGTCGACTCCCACTTCTTCAATGCATAACCTTTCGTTTACTTCTCGCTTTTGATGAAGTTGTAGTGTTGAAAATTTATCTGGCGATACAACAGAAGAGTATGCCTCGTGAAAACTCTCGGGTTCACACGGGTTAGGAAGGCCTAGGTTCAACCCATAGGGGCATTTTAGGAACATATACCACAAACTTCAAGAGTAAATAACACAAGATTGAAGGTAGAGCATGGTTAACAAAAGCAGAGGATACAAAATGCTAAAGGCATTATGTATCATGGGAAGAACTCACAAGATGATTGAATATGAAGGACACTGTCGGATAATAATCCAACAATGGATCTGGCAATCCACAACGGAGCTGATGTGAGTATCGGTACTCAATCAGAGGAAGAAAGAATGCAAGGCATCGGATTATAGAACACCTGAATAATTTGATGCTTAAATAACAAAGGAATTATGATTTCCGGGTTGGTGTATCAGAATCAGATGCTCCGATCAAATACAAGTAAGTTGAATGGACATAGATGGACAATCAATCAAGGTTTAATTTGCCGAGAACCAGCTCATGTTTGGAAAGACGTCTGAGCCGGAAAGATGATTTATAAGGATCAACTGATGATCGCGTGCATTCACACACATGTTGAAACAATAAGATTCGAATGACAATCACAAAGGATTTTAATGAATATTGTTACACATATGGAATTAACCATAATACAAGCATGTAAGGAAGATCAAGAGCAATAGGCTACTGAGGATTTCGGAAGATCAAATAGTGTTCCGAAGAATTTTGTGAAACACATGACAACTGAGGATGGACGAATCCCCGGTAAGAGTGAGGAATTATTCGTAGGTGTAATCGTTTGACTAGAACTACCAAGTAGTGGCACAAGGGATTCTTAACAAGTCAGAGAACAATTCGATGTATCTTGTAATAACAAGAGCAACTGGAAATGAAAGTATGAACGACAGTTGTATGTAGTTATCCATAGGGTTGACAGTAGAAGGGAATCGCAAAAGCGATGAGCACAAGTTCTCGGGAGAACATCGGAGAGTATCCTTCGAGTCTTCTGATGAATCAAGCCATCATCTGGAATGAGGGGCTCTCCGGGAGGAAGTAGTTACGAGAACCTAGAGTTAGAGTTAATAAAATATTAAACCCGAAGAGAAGAGAAATCGGAGCCCTAGAGTAAAGAAGAGGAATAAAAGATACTAATACCATCCATTTATGATGTGAGCCCGTAAGCCACACAACAATTTCACTAAGATAGTTTTTCAAAGACTAGATTCAACTTCGGCCAAGGAGTTGGAAATGGGCTTCCTATAGGCAGTCGGCTCAGATACCAACTTGTGACGTCTCCAACTTGATCGTACACTAATCATACATGCAATTGCGCACGATCAAGATTAGAGACGAGTCAGCGGAAGATATCACAACATAACTCTAGACACAAATTAAAATCATACAAGCTTTATATTACAAGTCAGGGGGCTCGAGGGCTCGAATACATAAGCTTGAATACAAACGAGTCAGTGGAAGCAACAATATCTGAGTACATACATAAGTAAACAAGTCTGCCTTAAGAAGGCTAGCACAAGCATAAACACGGATCGAAAAGGCAAGGCCTCCTACCTGGAAGCCTCCTAACTACTCTGGGTGTCGATGATCTCCACGTAGTAGTAGGCCCCGTCGGTGGTGTAGTAGTCGTGTGAAAGAACGAATTGATCGAACTATCCATTTCATTGATGATCGAAGGATTAAATACATGAGGAATAGTCGCCACGAACGGACGTGTCCGTCGTGGGGACGTGGAAAAACCATCGTGTTGGTTGGCTAGCAACTCGCACGATGCGGTTTGTACAAGGGAGAATTATCTCCTAATTATTGTAATTAGTTTAAATCCTAACACAATTAAAGGCTGCAGACATAATAACGCTGTGTCAATACACGGCGGCACACGGCATACACGCGGACGCGCGACGGGCATAGCCATGTGGCACGGCTATATGCCGTGTGCGCTTCAGGGACACTTGGCTTGGTGCGTTGTACGCCAAGTGTTTTGGGTACGCCGCCTGTCTTTTAGGCATGTCACGGCGTACATGGATGTACGCCGAGGCTCGCGTGTTCGCCCCACGGCACACGTCAGAAGCACAGCTTAGAATTGTACGCCGGGTAGCCGATATAAAACTCTCGACGTCCGCATGAACACAAGTGTCACAGCCCTAGTTTCTTAATGCTTGCCAATGCATTCATGCATGCATTTAAATTTCAAATGAAATTGAAATGAGGATTTGATCAAGCCTCATTATTCAAATTTTTGTCAAAAGGCAATATAAAAATTGCTTCGAATAGTTCCAAGAAAATGTCCATGGTATTCCAATAAAATATTGGACTCAGGTAAAAATACCAACCAATATTTTGGAGTAACAGAAACATTTTATATTGGGCATTTGAGTTAATCAAACAGTAAATGCTTTGGATTTATATTTATTATATATAAAATATAAGTTCAAAAATGCTGAAACTTCTTATGTGGCCCTAGTTATTTATACCTAGCCCACATGACAATTTTCAGGATTTATACAAATGGCTAGCTATTTTATTTTGAGCCAAAACAAATGTCAGAAAAAAATAGAAAACAGATAAAAGGAAAAAAGGCCAGGGGACTTACCTGGACCTCCCTGTAGCAGAAGTGGCCCGGCCCAAGGGCAGGCTCGTCTTCTACCTCTGCCAGTAGGCAGAGGCGAAGCCAAGCACGGCCAGCGCCATGCCAGCTCCTGCTTCGCCGTGTCGCCTCCCCAGCGCCCCTATCCAGCGCCGTGGAGCCCTCTCTCTCCCCCGAACTCATTCCCCCTCCCTGCTGCTCTCTCCCTCTCCCTTGCTCTCTCCCGCACCAAACCGAGCGCCGCCGTCGCCATCGCACGCAGCCACGCGACCACCGGCCAGTCCCCGCCCCCCCGACCTGTCCAGAAGCCCCATGCGCTCCTCCTCGAGCTCAAGCCGACGGATTCGAGGCCAGAGGCCGTCCAACGCCGCCATTCCGGTCATCTTCAACCTCCGGACCCGCCGGACTCCATCGTCGATTCGCTGGCTACCGGTCGTCCCCGAGCTCACCGACCCGCCCATCGACCCCGCCGTGAGCTCCTCGTCCGTTTTCCTCTCCCCCCGGTCCTTCTCGCGTCCTCTAGGCCGTAGCGCCACCGCGGCCGAGCTCCGGCCGCCGCGGACGTACTCGCCGTCATCATTTCGGGCCACCCCAGAGCCAGCCACCGCCACCAATCGAAGCGCGCGAGCGCCAGGAGCACTCTGGTGCCAGCAGCGCATCCGGAGGTGCTCCGTAGCGCCGTCCCGACCATCCCCGGCGATCTTCCGTCGCGGGTTTGGTCGCCGGCGGCCTAACTCCGGCCGGTGCCGACGTGGACTGGCCATTAGGGCCTAATCCACCACTAATTAAGCCCCTGAGCCACTGACCAGTGGGCCCTGGGTGGGTCAAACCCCTAGTCAGCACGGGGATTAACCCTGGGTCACTGACCAGTGGGCCCCACTGGCCAGGTTTGACCTGGACCCGGGGCTGTTAACCTGCTGACGTCATGATGACGTCAGGATGACGTAATTAATCGATTTTGGAATAAAGATAATTCAGAAAATTCCAGAAAATGATATAAACTTCTAAAAAAACATAGAAAATAATCTGTAACCCAGATTGAAATAATTTATATATGAAAAATTATCAGAAAAATCCAATGAATCTGATGGTGGCATTTTCATGCATGATAGAGCAAGTTAAATAGGCAAACTTGGACATTTTGTTCCAAACACAATATGTAACCTCACACATGGAGTTGAATTTGAACCTTGGGTTCAAACCATCTTCAATTAACATGTCGATAGATGCATTAGCTCAAATCAGCATCATATTGACATGCCATTATCATGCATCATTGTGAAGCATTTGCCGTGCTTAATAATACCTTGTTTGATCTTGTCGATAGACTTGCGAGACGTAGTTATCGAGGACATTGAAGAATAGCTGAGTTCTTCTGATCAACAGGCAAGCAACCCCCCTTGAGCATATTCGATACAATCCCACTCTTGCTCTTGCTCTCATTTCAATGTATTAGGACAATGCGATTCAACTGCTACTTGTGTTGTGGTAGATGAACCCACTCCTTTGCATGACCTGTCATTGTCATAGTAAATAGCTGAACCAAGCAACCTAGCATACCTGGTAGATGCTTGAGCCATGTTGTGCTATCACCCTGTTATGCTTTGCTATGCTTAGAGTTGTGTCAGGTCTGATTCATCTGGGTGATGAACCGGAGTGAAACGATTGTGTCCTGATGACGAGGGTTAAGTGTTGAACCTGTTTTGGTAAAGGTAGCGATGAGAGGCCATGTAGGAGTACATGGTGGGTTGTCTCATTGAAGCCGCTCATAGGAACTGAGTTCTGTGTTTGTGTTCCAAGACTAGCTACTACCGCACATTGGGCTCCGGTAACTCGAGCTCTCTCGGCCTATTAACCTACCATGTTCTTTGCCCAAGAGTCGCACTAGTTCGAAACGTTGATAGGATGTGGCCGGGCCTGCGAAGTGAATGAACGGCCCAATCGGGACCGGCTTGGGGCCCTGTACACAACTTCTGAGTCCGAATCGTGAAACACGGCCTGATTCTCGATTGTGGTGACCAACTCAGTTAGGCGACTGCCTTGGGCTAGAGTCGTTGTAAGTTAACGTCCGTGGCCGACTCCCTCGCTGGGCTTCCGCTTGAAGGTTGCCGAGGTGCCTTTTTACGTGCACATGGCGATAAGTGGCGGGAACACGTGTGACTAAGTACACCCCTGCAGGGTAATCTATCTATTCGAATAGCCGCGTCCGCGGATATGGACTACTTGGAGACTTGCATTGTTCATAGACAATTTGAATGGATACTCTAAAATACTCCAGATAAGTGTGAGTGCTATGGATGGCTTCTCGTAGGAAGACGAGAGTGGATCCGTAGTGGTGTATTGATATGGTGAACATGTGGACTCGTGCGTTCTCTCTCGTAGGGAGACGAGAGAGTAGTGATACGTTGGATACTTTATAAGGTCAAAGCTAGCATTCTGCAGTGAACCCCACAATCCCGTTCTTGATACATGATGCATATGTAGTTAGTTCTGATGTAAGACTTGCTGAGTACCTTCGTACTCACTGTTGCTTATTTACATTTTTGTAGAGATAGACGTTGTTCACTTTATGTTTCTTCTGACGATGACATCGACGGATTAGCTTAGTAACCCAGACAGGAGTCTGGCTCCTTTGGTAGGGTCGTTGTAGCTTTTCAGGCTTTTTCAGCCACTTTTACTAGATGTCTGTACTCAGACATGTAACTTCCGCTTGTTGTTTGTATGCTCTGAATGTTGGGTCATGTCACCCACCCTGCTTGTAACATTATGCTATGCTGGCTCTTCGGAGCCATCTAAATAAATGTTATGTTGTAGAGTTTTGTTGTGATGCCATGTTGTATCTACACATATTGTGCATATTGCGTGTATGTTTGAAATGCATTGGTATGTGTGGGATTCGACACCTAGCTGTATACCTTTAGTAGCCTTCTTTATGGGGAAATGCCTCTTTGTGCTTCCACCGAGCCTTGGTAGCTTGCTACTGCTCCGGACACATTGATTGACCGGCGTGTATCCTTCTTGCTGTTGTGTCTGTCCCTTCGGGAAAATGTCTCGCAGTGTAATGGAGTCCATGTAGCCTGCTATGACTCGTCTACGCGCAGTTGATGACATTTATGTCCCATGGCGTAATGGAGTCCCTGTAACTTGCTATGACTCGTCTACACACGCTGATGACCGACACCTGCATTGTTGGGTTACGTATGCCTGTCCCTGTACGGTTGTGCCACTTGGGTCTATAACTAGTCATGTCGACCCGGGTTCTTTGACGTGTGAATGCTAGCGACATGTTCATATCCGTGAGCCAAAAGGCGCAAACGGTCCCGGCCAAGGTAAGGTGGCAGCCATGGGTTACCGTGCGTGAGGCCGCAAAGTGGTGTGACATGTTACAGGCTGGATTCATATGGCTTAGGATCGGGGTCCCGACAACAAGGCAAAAAATGATTTTCTTATAGTGCCGACACCTTGTATATATGGAAGACTTGAAAGAGGGCAGATTAGTTCAACTTCTCGTTTGCAGTTTGCTCTATGATTTGATTTGGAACTTCCAGGTATGTCATGGTTATATTATTTGGATCGTGTTGTTCCTTGTTCTACTACAGGTCTTCATCGCTGGCATTCATTGATAATAGCAGGAAGCAACGGAAAACAACAAGATGGTGAAGGTCCTAGGACCAGAAGATCCGAAGATCAAGATAGTTCATGAATGTGACTTATGCTATATTTGTGCATTTTCAAAACCTGTTGAAAAATATGACATCTTGACTTGTACAAAAAAAAACATTCTGACTACATAAGTAGCGGTTCGTCCTAGGTTTTTCTTGCTGCTTCTAGGTTCTGGCTTATCCATAAAGGAAAAAAATGGCATTGCTCTTATTCTTTTTTTTTTGCATGGTAATACGTTTCTCATTTATAGAATAAGATCAAGTTACAAGACACGTAAACACCGACCTTACAACACTGAAAGGATAGAAAAATCCTATGCAAAATACCATCGCCTGTCCCTCTCCTTCGACACCACCAAAGCGGCCACCGAAAAGAAAGAAGACAGATCACCTCTTCACCTGAGCTCGATGCGGCTCCATCGCTGATCAGCAGCTTTACAGACCTCCAAAGTAGTTTGCCAGTAGCAAAACCATTGCCGTTGAAAGAATCAGACTGGGGCAACATGTCCCCGGACACGCCATCGAACTCCAGATCCGACACCCCCGCATGACAACAACGTCTGAGGAGGAAAACAGAACTGCCATCCACCGACCACAAAACCAGCACAAGATGCTCGTCAACAAGGACAAAAAAAGCTGGTGCGTACGTAGAAGTTTTTTATATTACATGAGGATGGAAGCGAAGTTTTTTTTTGGTCTGAGGAATCGAAGTTGACAGATCGGAAACGGATTCCAGCTCTTTTTTCAGGAAAACAAAAAGGAAAACCCATTCAGTGGGTCGCTTCGTCGCGCGAGGCGCTGACGCGTGGAACCCAATGCGACACACTTCCTTCCGTAGCAGCGGCGAGCGTGGGCGACTGGGGCAACGAGCGCGCGGCCGGGGTGACGAGTGCGTGCGGCTGGGTCGACGAGCACGGGCGGCTGGGGCGGCGAGCTACTGCCGAAGCACCGTCATGGAACCCATCACGGCGAAGCTGCGACCTACTGCGGCACCGTTTTTTTTGTTGCAAACACCTTTAGATTTTTTTTACTACCGGTCGGAATTTTGCTACATCCGTCAAGTCGGAGCCGAGGCCGATGCGACAGCAAGATGATTTGCTGCAACCGTCCTTCGATTTTTCTACATGCTTCAACCAGCATCAAATTTTGCTACAACAGGCATCTCATTTTGCTACAACCGGTGTCACGTTTTGTTACAACACACAGGGGCATTGAGATTTTGCTACAGCTAGCATCACTTTTTGCTACAACCGGCATCACTTTTTGCTACATCCATTGGCTGAGCTGCGACCCGCGACATCCATCTTTTCATTTGCAATCATCGTAGTTTTTTGCTACATCCATCTTTTCATTTTTAGATGCAAATGCTGCTACCTGCGACAGTGAGCTACGACCGGCGACGACGGCGACGAACTTTTTGCTGCAACCGTTGTCTCCGTTTTGCTACGACCGGCGACAAAAAATGCTGGAACCAGTCAATTAGCCGGTGAGGCGGAGCTGCATCCATGGCATACACGGACGGCCGGCGAGTGCGGATATCTAGCGAGCGCGAGTGGCGGGCGAGCTTAGTGGATCCCAGCGAGTGCGAGCGCCAGAGAAAGCAAACGCCAGGGGAGAGGAAGGAGCCTGCCGCGAGGAAGAGGGAGACTCCAACGACTTAATCGTGCGGTTGGGACGCCCCCGCATCGTACGGCTGCTAGGCGACCGGCCGAAAGTTCGGGCCGGCGCGCTGGCGTCTAGTACTGTCCAAACAAAAATCTATATCTATATCTATACCTATTATATATTATATTATATTATATATATATATTATATATATATATATATATATATATATATATATATATATATATATATATATATATATATATATATATACTAATAAAGCAAGGTGATATTCTTGGTTTCGTCCCGCATCCATTTTTTTTTTTGAGAAACACGTCCTGCATCCATCTAATCCTACGTGAAATGTATTATACACGAGGTGGTACTAATTACCCGCAACCCTGATGAAAAAAGGGTTGGCGTCTAAAATACATCCGCAGACAGCCCACTCGGGCCTCACGCGTCAATGAAACAGGCCCAGTAGAAAATCACTTGGGCTGTGTAGGTAGGCAAATTGCGAAGGACAGGAAGACAGAGGGACTTCGACCTGACTAAGAATCAAATCGTGAACAGAAAATAAATAGATGAATCAAGAACTGAAAAATAGATGAATTGACCGAGGCTTGCTGCGGTGCGGCAGGAGGCAATGATGAGGAAGAAGTGGCTGACTTGCCAGAACGACCGGAGTCCGGGCGGCTGCAACCCGTGCGCAGAGCATGAAGGCTGCTCGAGCGACGCCCGCGAGATCACGTGGCAGGGGTCTGCGCGAGGACGACCAACAGACGCGGCGGCGCGGCGGCTTTGACCCCGGAGAACACGGCGACAGGCGGCTTCCATGTTGACGGATCTGGGCGGAGAATCTGCTACTCACCGACGAGGGCGGGGTGTGGGGAAGACCGAGCGCTTGGGCGCCATGCGTGGCCTGCGGCTGCGGCAGTTGGAGACAGGAGCGAGGCGAGGCAGCTCGTCAGATCCGGTCGACGAGACGCCGAATTGGGGCAAAGGCAGTGGCAGCGGTTGCCCAAACAGATCGGGCCGCGTCCATGGCCGGCGACGTGCTCCTCGGGGCACAGCGGCGCAGGCGCTGTCTCCTGGAGAGAGAGGCCGAGGAATTAGAGAGAGAGAGAAAAGAGGAGATAAGGAAAGGAGGAGAAGGGGAGCAGAGAGAGTGGGGCGCTGTCTCCTGGTGAATGGTGATGACGGATATGCTCGATCTTGACAAAAGAAAGCCTTCATGGCGGACCATTTTTGCACTATGATTCACCACATGGACCTAGCCGGACAAGCCGTTAAAGGGTGCATGAAAGGAAAAATAAAGCTTTCATGTGTACAACATCAAACATATATGTACTAATATTTGTTTATGTATGTCATAAATCTTATTTTTTTAACACAGTACAAACACAAGTGCTCATATAAACGCACATACACTCATCCCTATGCACCCACATACGCACACCCTATCGCTATGAGCACCTCCGACATATCATCTTGAGATTTACGAAGTTATCATAGGCGTCTCGTCATCGACGGAACGTCTCCTCCCACTGAATGCGAATCGCCGTAAATTCTGAAATAAATCCAAGAATAATGCGAGCACCAGGACTTGAACCATGTTGGGCTGGGATACCATTGTCCCTCTAACCATCCAATCACAAATTGGTTCCCTGTATGTCGTAAATCTTATCAATTAATGAAGTCACAACTAATGCTCGACTGTTGGATGGGTACATTGTTTGATGAATATCAGATATCATATATATGAGAAAATCAATATCAAATATGCCACAAATGTTTGTAAGCTAAAATATCTATACGGTTGTCGTGACACGTCGGTGCATAACAATATTTAGATGAACCGGACAATTCGGCCCACTATAAAAACAATTTTAATAGGCAAACATGCAAAAAGAATATGATAACTCTATCTTATAAATTCTAAATAAGGTTGGAAGAAAATTAGCATTCATCAGAAATCATTTTTTCAATAATACTTTACGAAACCGACAACTCTAAATTTGATAACAAAACTTTATTTGATATATATAATTCAGAATAACAAGTTAGAGAAAAATAACATCGATTTTCATACAAATTTAGTATGCAGCTCACGAAAAAAATGAACATACATAAAATAAGGGTAACAGAATTATATACACTTTTTAACGAAATGTTAGGATTTAGTCCCTTTGTCCGGGTTTATTAGGCCCCCTCTTATTTTGATTCACAGTTTGAGCCCAAATTTAACTCATAATTCATTAACTATATGTCACGAAATTATACGGTGAGAAACCTATTTCGAATACAAATGCAATAATATAATTTTTGTAACATATACTTTACATTTTGTTAGTCTTGTACAAGGTCAAAATTTAACCCATAATACGATGGGCCCAATAAACCGGGACGGAGATAGTAGCACAACACTAAAACCGGTCATGTGTATTCTCTCTCTTCTCTCTATTTTCACTTACGAACAGAAATCTTAGATAAGGATCTTGTAGCGGAAGGAATGAGGACACGCGTGTGATATTTTTTTCTCCCGTTGCAACGCACGGGCCCATGTCCTAGTACTACTACATGAAATTGAAATGACATAATTGTGTACGAATCGGATGATTATAAGGATGGATGATTTGGCCGTCTACGAGTCGGATCAGTACGTAGAGGCCTACCTTGCTTGGATCGATGTACTTACCAATATATACGTGGGGTCGATCGATTCTTCCATCAACAAATCATCATGCGTTCCGAGCCGCCTTCCTAACAACACCGCCCTACTCGATCGTCTTCTTCCACGATCCGATCTTCTCACAAACGGACGGTGGCGTGGACATGGACATGGAGCACACCGACCTGCTGGAGGACATACTCCGCCGACTACCGCCGCGCGCCCTCGCCGTCTCCCGCAGCGTCTGCAAGGCGTGGCGCGCCACCGTCGACCACCACCGTCTGCTTCGAGGAGCCGACCTGCTCCCGCTCTCGCTCGACGCTGTCATCTACAACATAGACAGTATCGACGCCCCGAAGCTCTTCGCGCGCCGCTCCACCACACACTACATCACCAGCAGGCTCGACTACCTCGACAACCGTCCGGGCTACGCGGAGGTCGCCGGCGAGATCAAGGACTACTGCAACGGCCTCCTCTTGCTTGGAGAAGAGAAGGTGGTGAACCCCGCCACACGGCAGTGGGCGCCCTTGCCCCCTCTGCGGTGTGCGTGCTTCCGGCGGGCGACGACCTGCGGGCGCTGCCACAACAACCGCTACCTCGTCTACGACCCTGCCGTCTCGCCGCACTACGAGGTGTTTTACATCCCCCGTATCCCCCGTGACGTACCGGCCGACGTGGCGTGCAGCACGGAGTGGCCACCTTCGCCGTATGTCATGCATGTTTTCTCCTCGGTGACAAATTGTTGGAGGGAAAGGTCATTTAGACGAGAAGGAGATGCTGCAGGAACGATGGCCGACATGAAATCACATTGGAAATCTGATGCGAATTTGTACTACTCCGTCCACTGGCAGGGCTCACTCTATGTCCCTTTAAGGCATGCAGACGGTGATTTTGTTATGAGGTACTACTACTCCTACTCACAATTACACACGTACTTCAAGATCATTATTCTTACTAGTATATACTATTTGGCAATTAATCTTTAAAGTTGATTTGTTTTTGTGCAGAATAAAACTATGGAATGATAATTACCAAGTAATCGAGCTGCCAAAAGGAGGCATAGGAACACTATTTCGTTTGGGAAAATCAAAGAAAGGGGTCTATTGTGTACAGGATATCGATGGCCGATGCACATTTAAGATTTGGCTTCTTTCTGAATCACACGGCGCGATAGACTGGGCTTTGAATAATGCAATCTGCTTTGAGACGGCCCGGAGAATATATCCTTGTAAACTTCTTGACACTGGACCATGGATCTCACAGCCGCTTGATCAGAAGGAATCCTTGTTGGAGGATGACGTCAACCTTGAAGTTGCAAATGAATACAACAAGGCAGTGTCCAAAGATGATTTTGAATGGGATTCTGATGACGAAAATGTTGTTACCACTGTGGACTGGCCGAAAAAGGGCAGCCCTGGTGCTCCAGCTCATCTCTTTTGGTGTCTGGGGTTCCATCCTTACAAAGAAATTGCCCTTTTTCATGATGATTCTAAAAGCGCGACATTTGCTTATTATTTAAATAGCTCGAAGGTTCCATACTTGGGAATAATGGAGCATGAGTATTCTGAAGTGGAGATTTCCTTTGCTTACGCACCGTGTTGGACGATGGACTTGCCAGGAAGCACATGATGCATGCAAAGATGTATTGTATTTGTGTTAGAGATATATTTGGTGTACGTGTATTTGGTAGTTTAGGATTTGTAATCCGTCTCCTACCTTATCTCTAGGAGAGGCTTCTTGCCCTCCGAGTCTTATATCCAATATATACTCGTCCTCGAGGCTCAATAATACATCCATCATATTCCGCACAAATCCCTCTCTCTCCCTTCTACATGGAATCAGCCTAACCGGTCCAACCCTAGCCGTCGCCGTCGTTTCCGCTCCGCGCCGCCCCCGGGGCAGTCGGCCTCCATGACCGTCGTCGGGGGCCGCGCCGCCCGTACCTAGGGTTCGTTCGCCGGTCGTGTCGACCGCCTGCCCTAGAAAGTCTTTTTCCCGATCTCTTGATCCGGATTTTTCTCTCTTTCGCCGGTCGCATTGATCGGCGTTTTTTCTTTTTAGTTTTTCCGATCTAAGATCGGTTTACGTCGCCCGCCGCCGCCGTCGACCCCTCAACTCTACTCCGACACCGGCGCGGCCTGCCGGCCTCTACTCCGACCCGGCGGCCTCGCGCGTCGCGGCGGCCCATCGTGGCCATCGGCCGCGCATCTACCCGCCCGTCGCTCTACGCCGGCCGTCGCCGCCCCGCGCCGAACAGGACGCCTGCATCACCCACCTACCGTCTCCGTCGCCACTCGCTAGCCGCCTCGGGATCTTCAGCTTCCTTGAGTCTGCCGGCTGCCTTGGGCTTGCTGGTTGCCGGGCTCGCCGGCTACGCCGGGCTTGCGGGTTCCCGGCTACCTTGGGCTTGCTGGTTGCTGGGCTCGCCGGCTACGCCGGGCTTGCCGGTTGCCGGCTGCCTTGGGCTTGGGTCTGCCGGCTGCCTCAGGCTCACCGGCCCTTCGCCGGCCTCCTTCGACACGCCGCTCCCCGCCGGCCGCCGTCGCCTTGGTCTGCTCGACCATCCCACCTCACCATCCACGACGCTGTCATCATCACCGAGCAGCGCCCCTGACCGCGCGTGCGATCGGATTGATCACCCGCTCGCCGCGATCGACTCCATCCGCGCCATGCGGCTGACCTGATCAGTCGGTTGCATGCGCCTCCGCAGGTCCTGTGAAGGTTGTCCCCGAGTACAACGCGCCCCTCCACCGATCGAGCAACGGGCTGCCGCTGCGTTGCCCCGTCGGGCCGCAGCGCCGCCGCCCCGTGGTTCTCCACGCGGTTGCACCGACCCGCGAGCCGCCGCACCGCGTCCCTTCGGGTTGTAGCGCCGCGGCACGAGGTCCTCGCCGCCGCCCAAGGCCGTCCCCGTGGCTGCACCGACCCGCGCACCGCCACTGCGTCGCCCCTTCGTGCCGTAGCGCCGCGGTACGCGGTCCATGCCGCCGCCCCGAGGTCTTCCCGCCGTCGCCCTGACCCGCGCGCTGCCGCTTCGTCGCCCCTTCGGGCCTTAGCGCCGCGGTGCGCGGTTCACTCCTCCGTCCCCGCACGTTGACTTCTACGTGGAATGCGCCGCGCCGCCTCCCTTGGCGGGGGGACGCCATCGTCCGCGCTGGTCTTCGTCACGTTGTCGGGTTCTTCCTTGCCTACTTCGAGTATTGCCACCGCGCTCCTAACCAGTCGCCGCTGTAGCTCGCTCACCTGAGCCGTGCCGCCTGTCCACCCCCTTCATCTCCGTCCAGCACCAGCTCATCGTCAGCGTCGCCGTCGTCTACCCCGACCACTTCACCTACTCCGACCACCGCAGGCGACATCGGCCCTCCGCCGATTTGCGCCGCAAGCGTCGTCGAGTCCTTCTCTGCTTGCCTTCTCGACATGGCGTACAAGTTGTGTGCAGGTCCCCGTCTACGCATGCCCGGTGCTGGCGGCACCAATGCGTGCATTCGTCCCTGATGTGTTCCCAGGCCTGGCAAGCCTGGAGTGGCGCATCGTCAACATCGACTTCGTCCGTCTACGCATGCCCGGTGCTAGTAACACCGATGCGTGCCTTCATCCACGATGTATCCCTGGGCTTGGCAAACCCGGCGCGACGCGTCTCAACTACGTCCTCTTCCCGGTGCACCACTACTTCGACACCACTGCGCCCATGACTAACTCGGCGCCTCCTTGCGCCCTCGGCTCCATGGTGACTTCCTCGACACCGGCTACCCCGACTCGACATCGACCACAGCATTCTTCGCACGGCTACCTCGACCATAGCTACACCACCCTACGCTCTCGGCTACCTCGACATCGGCACAAAGGGCTATCACCTCGCTTGAGCAACTCATTGGCTTCCTCTACAGTCCACGCATCCGCGATGCGACACCGCCCCCGACACTCCCGCTGCGACTGCGGGGGGATGTCAGCCCGTCGGGTGTTATTCTCTCCAGTCTGACCGTCCGTGACGCTCCTGTTGTTTACAATGCTAGCGCTACGACTGCGAGGGGATGTTAGAGATATATTTAGTGTACGTGTTTTTGGTAGTCTAGGATTTGTAATCCGTCTCCTACCTTATCTCTGGGAGAGGCTTATTGTCCTCCAAGTCTTGTACCCAATATATACTCGCCCTTGAGGCTCAGTAATACATCCATCATATTCCGCACAAATCCCTCTCTCTCCCTTCTACAATTTGGCTTGTCATTAATGCCAAACTTCTCTTTGTCTTTATATATATATATATATATATATATATATATATATATATATATATATATTAGTGTCGTTTAAATGTGCTCCTATAGTACTTCTATACATTTTTTTACTCTAGAAAATGTACTTCTATACATTCTTTGCAAATTGACGTCTCGATGGTGTTTTTCTTAAACCTTTTTTTTTGGCATGCCTGGGTTCCGAGTTAACATTCTTTGTAAGCTCTACGAGCCAGGCTGATTTTTTTAATGATGTATTTCCTTTGTAAAGAAATATAAGAGCGTTTATAGATCACTAAAGTAGCTAACAAAGGGAGGAAACAGACCGGTCAATTTCCAAATAAATATGCTGAATTTAGTTAAGGACTTCGATATATGCCGAACGTTATAATTATAAGCAAGATTACCGAATGATTCTTCCTGCATGTAACGATCGTGCGAGCAGGTATCTTTGATTTGTTTTTTATTTTGCGTGTAAAGCAGCTATATTAATTTGCATGCGATGTTTCCAACGAATTTAACTGTGCATACAAGCATATGAAAACAAAAAAGCGACATCAACAAAGATTTCATCAACAGTGATTTTTTAAAGAAATTGTAGCTTCCGATTGAAAACCGTTTTCACATAAAAGATTCGTCGTGACGAGACCTTCAAAACTAAATCTCATGTTGATACATTACAACGACTTTTTTTCTGGTCGAAAGTTATCAGCCCCAGGCTAACTAAGTTATCACGTCTATGGTATATAAATTAGAGCTTTGCTACATCTACGCAAAAAGTCATACGAAACTTACGTACGAGCTTACATGGCCTGATTTGGTTGGAATTAAACCTGGCCCAGGCCCACCCCTGAAATCAGCGGGAGGTGCTTAGTTTGTAGGAAGGAAAGACTAGTAGAAAACGGGCCTTTAGTGCCGGTTCGTAAGGGCCTTTAGTGCCGGTTCTCTAACCGGCACTAAAGGGTAGGGACTAAAGCCCCCCCCCCCTAGTCCCGGTTCAATACGGCCCGGCACTAAAGGCCCACCACGTGGCACCTGTCGGCGCCGTGGGCTGGGGGACCTTTAGTCCCGGTTGGTAACACCAACCGGGACTAAAAGTATTTAATTCTTTTAATTTTGGTTTATTTTTCCTTTTAATCCTTTAGGGGTTTATGAATTAATTATGGTTTATTTTTCCTTTTAATTTTGTGTTTTCCATTTAATTATTTTTCATTTCAAACATATATTACGCTACTACATACTGTACACGTTGTGCATATATATATAAATAGAATTTCTCGTAGAACCGTTCATATATATATATATATATATATATATATATATATATATATATATATATATATATATATATATATATCATCGAATTTCTCGTACGAAGACCATTCACATACATACATATATATATATATATATCAAGCAGTAATGCCTGCATATGTAATGATCCGCAAATTGTAGGAGAAATTGTATATACCAAATTGTGTATATATATATATATATATATATATATATATATATATATATATATATATATATATATATATAATTTGGTATATACAATTTCTCCTACAATTTGCGGATCATTACATATGCAGGCATTACTGCTTGATCTTGTAATGGTATTCTCCTTTGGGATCTATGACCTGGTCGATCAGAAATCCAGCTATTTCCTCTTGAATTGCTCGTACGCGAGCCGTTGGTAGGAGCTGGCCCCGCATCTCCGTCAGCTATAATCAGGAGATCAAGATGAATATATTAGTTGTGTGTATATATATTAGCTAGATCATGATAAAAAAATTATGGATAGTGTTCTGGCAAACGTACCCAAAGATTTCTTTCGTTTCTGCTCCTTTTAGACGTGATCATGCGAATGTTCTCGCAAACGTAGTATGCGCATAAACTATTCCCCTGCTCCTGCTTCATGCACTTTACGAGAATAAAATTCAATCAGATAATAATTAATCAAGCATGATAATGGTATTGAAACTAGAATTAAAGAGATGCACGGACGTAGCTAGCTAGTACTACTTAATTACCTTGGGTCGCACCCATGTCAGCTTTTGTTCCCAGTCGCCTGGGACCTGTTTGACGAACTTGGCCCAAGCCCTGCCCGCCGGCAAAGAAAATGAATAAAGGAGTTATTAACTAGTTGATATTAGGAAATAAAGTAAAGAGGCCGACATAGTGCGATAATGATTGAAATTACCTGTCGACCATCCCCCTCACGGTTGCTTATTCGGATGGATTCTTATATAGTGAGTCCAGTACTTCAACTTTTCCCTTGTCAACTTCAATGATTAACAAGATCCAGTGGTAACTGCATGCGCACACGTTTTGTATAAATAACTGGCACGTGCATAACTCATCAACTACACTTATTAACATCTAGTAATTAAGCAAAAAATAGAATTTGTAGTACAAGATATAGTAACACTCACCCGAAGTTGTAAGGAAGTAGTATTTCTGGTTGGGTGTTTAGTTGCTTCAAAAACTCTAGCAGGAATCTCTCTGTGTCTTTTCTCGAATATTGATCTTCCCATATCGCCTGATTAACCGTATTTGGGTCAATGAACCCAATGCCATAGCGTCCAGCTTTTTTCATTTCATACATCTTCATTCTGCATAATACCACAGAAAAGAATATAGTGAGGATAATTACAGGTAATGAACGAGAGCACAGCTAGCTAGCTAGAGACTTAAATTACAGAAAGAAATCACTTACAGACAATAGCAACTGACGATAGATTTGTCGAGTGCGTCTTGATTGAATAACTGAAACAACTCTGAATAATGAATCCACACATCTTTTTTATGGAAGTAATGCTTTCTCTTGACTTTCACCATGAGGGACTCTTCATTGGTATTTGTCGTTTGTTGCATGTACCACGTATGCAAATCGTACATTCTCGTTGGTAGAAGCTTGACATCGTCAGGCTTGACCAGAGGTTTGCCGCGGACATATTGGTATTTTACTTCCTCCTCTGTAATCCCGAGGATTTCCTCAAGGCCTAGGAGTTGTTCAACAATGACACCGGCCTCTTTAGCCTGCCTTTTATGATCTTCGGTTATTACCAGCCGATCGGCGGTACTCACAGGTGTTTGTACAATGAGCGGGGGGATCGATTGCACTGCCTGTTCTCCCAGCTGGGGAACAGTTTTCCCGCTTTTTTGCCAACTGCTTGGCTCGAGCTCGAGCTCGACTCCTTTAGTCCTGCCATATATGACTTCTTGATAGACCGCACATAATCGGAGTCCTTCTGATTGTCAGCCGGTCGAGCCATATCAATAAAGTGTTGTGAGACATGCTCAGGTACTTTCTCCTTTGGCGCCGGGGGCGGTTTCGGTCCAAAATGGGCCTTCACTTTGGCATCCACTGCGATGTCGAGTTCCTCAGGAGTCAGGTGGTAAGGCAACTTCGGAAGAGGCTTGAGGTTTGGACCATATTTGAATTTCTTGCCTATTGTACCGCTAGCCGTCGTAGCTGCGGCCTCTCTCTTCCGCTGTTGCTTAGGCTGACGCGGTGCCGGACTTGGAGGAGGAGGAGTCGGCTGACGCCGTGCCGGACTTGGAGGAGGAGTCGGCTGACGCGGTGCCGGCGGACTTGGAGGAGGAGGAGTTAGCTGACGCCGTGCCGGACTTGGAGGAGGAGTCGGCTGACGCGGTGCCGGACTTGGAGGAGGAGGAGTCGACTGACGCGGCGGCGGACTTGGAGGAGGAGGAGTCGGTGGCCTTGGAAAGACGATGCAATCCTTTTTCCATAGAATGATACGATGTATGGCCTCTCCTAGTGTTCTCTCCTCGTCACCTCCAAGAATGTCAAGTTGTAGCTCGTGATATCCTGACATCACTTCATCAACCCCGACACGAGCATAGCCAGCTGGAATGGGATTGCAATGGAAGGTTGCTTCAGGGGGATTTGCTAAAGCATAGCCGTCCGCCACCTTCATGGATAAGTTCTTCACTTTCATGTGTAGCTCACAGTTAGTCCTGTCTTTGATACCATCCACAGGGTAGCTAGCTAGCACTGCATTATCGATATCGGCCGGGGCGGAACCCACGCTGCTTCTCGGCATAGATGGGACGGTGCTATCCAATGCTGGATCGATCTGCTCATGCTGCCGCTGAGACGCCCTTTCCTGGCTGAGTGAGTCGATCTGCTCCTGCTGCCGCCTTACAAATCGTTCCAACTCCAGGTGCTTTGATTCTAGGCCTTCAAGGTGGAGTGCTTCCTCCTTCTTCTTCTTCTCCTCCTGCATCTTCTTTCTCGCATGGCTTCTATAGTCGTCGTTCCAATCCGCAAACCCCTCAAACCACGGAACAACGCCTTTGCCTCGTGTTCTTCCCGGGTGTTCACGATTCTTCAGGGCGCGCGTAAGCTCGTCGTTCTCTCTGTTGGGCGTGAACACCCCCGTTCGAGCTTCTTCTATTGCAATAAGTATTTCGTCTGTCGCTTCTTTAAGACTTGCCTTCACCATAACCAGCCCTATCTCTGGGTCCAACTTCCCCCCATGCGCATAAAACCATGTCCTGCACCAGGAGGGCCATGTCAATGTAACTGGATTGACCCCTGCACTAATCATCTTTTGCTCAGATTGATCCCACTTAGGCAGGGCCACCTGGTAGCCACCTGGCCCCAGAGTATGGTGTCACTTCTTTTTCGCAGCATTAATCTTGTTTATTCTCGACCGTTCCTTAGCTTCTTCCGATTCCTTGAACTTCACGAAAGCGTCCCAGTGATCTTTTGCCTTCACCAGTGCTCCCGTGAATTCTGGAGTCTTCTTTTTTGATTTGACGTACTTAGTCCATGCATTTTTCTTGAAGGTGTTGAATGCGATCGCCATCTTTTTAAGAGCATAGTTTCTGACTTTCTTCAGATCTGCATCTATCAAATTATCTGGTAGGGTGAAATGCCGCATGAGCGTATCCCAAAGCACATCTTTTGCTCTTTCATCGACAAAAGTAACTCCTGCTCGATCTCCCTTTGCTGGCTTTTTCAATTCTTGAACGGAGATCGGGATTTGGTCCCTGACAATAACTCCGCATTGATTCTTGAACTTGGTCGCATTTTTCCTCGATTCAAGCGGTTCGCCAGTTGATGTTTTGATGGAATCGATGTTGAACTTTACGCCAGGATCCAACTTTTTGGCCGGGCCTCGAACTACCGTGTCGCTTGTAGAAGATTTGCTCGATACGGAGGCCTAAAAGAAGAAAGATCGATTTGTTAATACATACAAATCAATTAAGACATGTAATGATCACCGGATGGCTTATATAATAAATATACCACGCCGGTCTTTGTTCTTTGAAGAACATTTTCTTTGTCAACATCGTTGTCGTCGCCTTCATCTATTCGTTAGTCTTCAGCAAATATCATACAACCCTCACCGGAATTGTTCAGATATTGCGAGACGTCATCATCTTCAGGTTCATGCTCTGGGCTCGGGGAGGAGCGTATGATGTCAAACAGAGCTTCTTCTCCTTCTCTACCGGTATTGTCCATAGCTTTTATTTAACTAATCCAGAAGAAAGATAAAACAATTTAGTATTCAAATTAGAATGCATGCAATCAATAAGGAAAAACTGAATCATAGTACATAATATGCATCTCGAATAATTCATATAATATGCATCATCGAATATAATCTCGAATAAATTGTCTCGAATATTATCGAATATAATCTCGAATACATCTCGAGTATTATCACTAGCTAATCTAGATCGAATATTATCGAAGAATCTAGTTCACTCGCGGTTCCTGAGGCGCGGGCGGTGGACACCCAAAGAGAAGGAACCATCACAGGATCATAGCTCGGGTGAGATCCTTGAAGAACCTGCCAGGTATTGGAGAACCTGACGTCCAACGCATCCATGTAGCGACGGACGTGCTCGTCCTCCTCCCTGACACGGCGACGTACCACCTCCGGCGGGGCCGGCTGCCTTCGCACCGAAAGTGGCCCACGCGAACGCCACCAAAGAAGCTCCGGGTCGACGACGGGACCCGGGGCCAGGTTCCTCACCAAGCTGCGCGCCCCTGAAGGTAGCACCTCCCAGTGCCAGCCCGGCGGAGCCCAGTCCCGAACGTTGCCCCTCTGAAACAGGACGTCGTCGCGAACGAGTCGACGACGAGGATGCGGGCCGGGCATCATTGACTCCGAGAAGAAATTCTATGCAAATTTAACATTTTTATAACTAAAAGTATAAAAAACTAACATTTCATCTAAAAGTATAAAAAATGACAAAATTCCTCAAATGTCAAAATTCCTCAAATGTCAAAATTCCTCAAAATTTCTATACATAAATTATACTAATTAATTCCTCAAATGTCAAAATTGCTATATATATATACTAAAACATACAAAAATACATATAAATCATATAACTTAAGAAAATGTGTGTGTGTGTATTAGATGAAATGTTAGATGTATAAAAAACATACATATATTTCTATACATACATATATACTAAATAATCATCTAAAACAACTAAAACATCTAAATAAAACATCAAACATTCATGCATACATGTATAAAAAAACTAGTGAAAAAAAATCGCCGGAGGGGGTGGCCGCGCGAGCTCACAGCGGACAGACGGCGGCGTCGAGGTGCAGGGGCGCGGGCGGACGACGACGGCGGCGTCGAGGTGCAGGGGCGCGGACGGACGGCGACGGCCATGGCGAGGTGCAGGGGCGCGGCGTCCACGACGTCGAGGTGTGGCAGAGGCGCGGACGGACGGCGGCGTCGAGGGGCAGGGGCGCGCGGACGGACGGCGGCGTCGAGGTGCGGTAGGGGCGCGGACGGACGGACGGCGACGTTGAGGGGCAGGGGCGCGCGGACGGACGGCGATGGCGAGCTCCGGCAGCCTGGCGGCGTGGTGGTACGTTCGGCGTCGTCGATTTGGGAAAAAATTCGTAAGTGTTTGTATATATAGGAGGCACCTTTAGTCGCGGTTGGAGCCACCAACCGCGACTAAAGGTCGATTTCGCCAGCCCAAGCGGCGGGAAGCGCTGGCCTTTAGTCGCGGTTGGTGGCTCCAACCGCGACTAAAGGGGGGCCTTTAGTCGCGGTTGGAGCCACCAACCGCGACTAAAGGTCTGGCTTCCCATGTCGAATGTTTAGTCCCACCTCGCTAGTTGAGAGGAGCTCGCACCGGTTTATAAGCCCCGCCGCGGCTACGGTGTCGAGCTACTCTCTAATGCAGGCCTTCTGGGCCTACCGCACCTGTGCTGCCCTGTTGGGCCTACTGGGCCTGCATCCTGGCCGAATACGCCGTGGTGGCCCAGTAGGCGGGCTTTTTTTTATTTACTTTTCAGTTTTTTTAATTTCTGTTTTATTTATTTTCTTTTGTTTCTGAGTTTTTTTTTGCTTTATTTAGAGTTAATGAGTGAATCTTTTTGCGTTAGGTCAAAATTTTTATAAACTTTCTGTTAGTGGCAGTAGTTTTCAAATTTGAATAGTTTAAATTCGAATTATTTGAAATTTGTGTGAATCACTAGTTTGTGAATAACTTTACTTTAAAAATAGATTTTGTAGTGATTCTTTTTTCTGTTGTTTAATATTAGCGTGTTTTATCATTATATTCAATTTGGTAATTCTTAGGTTATCTAAAAAATTAAATGCCTTTGTAAGAGACGAGTTTTCGTCGGAAACCCTGATACTTCGAAAGAGATTGTCCATTTTGTACACGAAGTGCATCCAGTTTTTGCCGTAACCCTCTCAACTTTTTAGCACATGCTATGTGGGTGAAATGATGATACCATGCCAACTTTCAACCTTTTCAGAGTTCATTTGTAGTGCTTTTCAATTTCAGGGTCATTTAGCTCAAAAAAATCAGTAAATGCATGAAAAATAGCAAATGAAGTCAGAAAGGGTTGAAAATTGATGACGTGGCTTCGAATGGTGCATACTGAACACACAAAAAGTCTGGAGTTGAAATAAGTTTAGAAAAATGAAGTGCCTTAGTAACAGACGAGTTTTCGTCTGAAACCCTGATACTTCGAAAGAGATTGTCCATTTTGTACACGAAGTGCATCCAGTTTTTGCCGTAACCCTCTCAACTTTTTAGCACATGCTATGTGGGTGAAATTATGATACCATGCCTAGTTTCAACCATTTCAGAGTTCATTTGTGGTGCTTTTCAATTTCAGGGTCATTTAGCTCAAAAAAATCAGTAAATGCATGAAAAATAGCAAATGAAGTCAGAAAGGGTTGAAAATTGATGACGTGGCTTCGAATGGTGCATACTGAACACACAAAAAGTCTGGAGTTGAAATAAGTTTAAAGAAATGAAATGCCTTTGTAACAGACGAGTTTTCGTCTGAAACCCTGATACTTCGAAAGAGATTGTCCATTTTGTACACGAAGTGCATCCAGTTTTTGCGGTAACCCTCTCAACTTTTTAGCACATGCTATGTGGGTGAAATGATGATACCATGCCAACTTTCAACCTTTTCAGAGTTCATTTGTAGTGCTTTTCAATTTCAGGGTCATTTAGCTCAAAACAATCAGTAAATGCATGAAAAATAGCAAATGAAGTCAGAAAGGGTTGAAAATTGATGACGTGGCTTCGAATGGTGCATATTGAACACACAAAAAGTCTGGAGTTGAAATAAGTTCAAAAAAATGAAATGCCTTAGTAACAGATGAGTTTTCGTCTGAAACCCTGATACTTCGAAAGAGATTGTCCGTTTTGTACACGAAGTGCATCCAGTTTTTGCCGTAACCCTCTAAACTTTTTAGCACATGCTATGTGGGTGAAATGATGATACCATGCCAACTTTCAATCTTTTCAGACTTCATTTTTAGTGCTTTTCAATTTCATGGTCATTTAGCTCAAAAAAATCAGTAAATGCATGAAAAATACCAAATCAAGTCAGAAAGGGTTGAAAATTGATGATGTGGCTTTGAATGGTGCATTTTGAACACACAAAAAGTCTGGAGTTCAAATAAGTTCAAAAAAATGAAATCCCTTTGTAACAGATGAGTTTTCGTCCGAAACCCTGATACTTCGAAAGAGATTGTCCCTTTTGTACACGAAGTGCATCCAGTTTTTGCCGTAACCCTCTCAACTTTTTAGCACATGCTATGTGGGTGAAATGATGATACCATGCCAACTTTCAACCTTTTCAGAGTTCATTTGTAGTGCTTTTCAATTTCAGGGTCATTTAGCTCAAAAAATCAGTAAATGCATGAAAAATAGCAAATGAAGTCAGAAAGGGATGAAAATTGATGACATGACTTCGAATGGTGCATACAGAACACACAAAAAGTCTGGAGTTGAAATAAGTTTAAAAAAAATTAAATGCCTTTGTAACAGACGAGTTTTCGTGTGAAACCCTGATACTTCAAAAGAGATTGTCCATTTTGTACACGAAAAGCATCCAGTTTTTGCCGTAACCCTCTCAACTTTTTAGCACATGCTATGTGGGTGAAATGATGATACCATGCCAACTTTCAACCTTTTCAGAGTTCATTTGTAGTGCTTTTCAATTTCAGGGTCATTTAGCTCAAAAAAATGAGTAAATGCATGAAAAATAGCAAATGAAGTCAGAAAGGGTTGAAAATTGATGACGTGGCTTCGAATGGTGCATACTGAACACACAAAAAGTCTGGAGTTGAAATAAGTTCAAAAAAATGAAATGCCTTAGTAACAGATGAGTTTTCGTCTGAAACCCTGATACTTCGAAAGAGATTGTCCGTTTTGTACACGAAGTGCATCCAGTTTTTGCCGTAACCCTCTCTACTTTTTAGCACATGCTATGTGGGTGAAATGATGATACCATGCCAACTTTCAACCTTTTCAGACTTCATTTTTAGTGCTTTTCAATTTCATGGTCATTTAGCTCAAAAAAATCAGTAAATGCATGAAAAATACCAAATCAAGTCAGAAAGGGTTGAAAATTGATGATGTGGCTTTGAATGGTGCATTTTGAACACACAAAAAGTCTGAAGTTCAAATAAGTTCAAAAAAATGAAATCCCTTTGTAACAGATGAGTTTTCGTCCGTAACCCTGATACTTCGAAAGAGATTGTCCCTTTTGTACACGAAGTGCATCCAGTTTTTGCCGTAACCCTCTCAACTTTTTAGCACATGCTATGTGGGTGAAATGATGATACCGTGCCAACTTTCAACCTTTTCAGAGTTCATTTGTAGTGCTTTTCAATTTCAGAGTCATTTAGCTCAAAGAATGAACTAATAGCAAAAAGAATGAACTAGAAAACTTTTATGAAACTCTAATAGCAAAAAGAATGAACTAAAAAATATCAATTAAAATATTCTGTTATGATCAACTAAAACAAAACTATAATATTCTTCAATAGCAAAAAGAATCAACTAAAAAGCTTTTATAAAACTCTAATAGCAAAAAGAATCAACTAAAAAGCTTTTATAAACCTCTAGTATTTTTGAAACTAAAATTATATAAAATTTATGCAACTAAAATTATCAAAGTATTTTTTTTTCAAAACATTAATAGCAAAAAGAATTTTCATAAAGTATTTTTTTGTTAGAAACTTTAATAGCAAACTAAAATAACAAAATCTGTTTTTGATTAAAACACCCATTAAAAATAACCTAAAAATTACCAAATTGAATAGAATGATAAAACACACTAATATTAAATAGCAGGAAAAAGAATCACTCAAAAATCTATTTTTAAAGTAAAGTTATTCACAAACAAGTGATTCACACAAATTTCAAAGAATTCAAATTTAAACTATTCAAATTTGAAAACTAATGGCACTAACAAAAAGTTTATAATTTTTGTGACATAAAGCAAAAAGAATCACTCAAAAACTCTAAGTATTTAGCTGTAAGTAGAAACAAAAGAAAATAAATAAAGCAAAAAACAAAACAAAAATACTGGAAAAAAATTAAAAAAAATGCCGCCTACTGGGATCCGTTAGTTGGGCCAGGATGCAGGCCCACAGCAGGCCCAGTAGGCCCACAGGCAGAGAGACGCGTTTAGGCCTGTAGGCCTGCATAAGAGAGGAGCTCGAAAGGGGAGGCGCACCAGCGCTTATAAACCACTATCGGCGCCCTTCAGCTAGCGAGGTGGGACTAAACATCCACCCGCCCGACGCCGTGCCAGCCGCAGCCCTTTCGTCCCGGTTGGTGGCACCAACAGGGACGAATGCCACCCTTTCATCCCGGTTGGTGGCACCACCCGGGACCAAAGGTCTCTACTTCCCGCCCTTTGGGCTGCTGAAAATGACCTTTAGTCCCGGTTGCTGGCACCAACCGGGACCAAAAGGGTGGCATTGGTCCCGGTTGGTGCCACGAACCGGGACCAATGCTCTGTGTATATAAGCCCACACTTAGCAGTTTCTCGAAATCACTTGTTCTTCTCCGCCCGACGCCCCCAAGCTACTCCTCATCGCCGTCGCTGCTGAGACCTGCCCCGACGTCGTCAGGCTGCTCCACCTCGCCGTCGTCGCCGTCGCCGAGCTGCCACGATGCCGTCCCCGCTCCCATTGTGAGCCGCCGCGCCGTTCCCCTCCTGTCCTCCCACCCCCCCCCCCCCCCCCCCCGCGCCCCGACGCCGCCGCCGCCGCCTCTGCCTTTTTTTTGTTCATATGTATGCATTGATGTATATGTATGCAGATGTGTATGCAGATGTATATGGATGATCCATGGATATGTATGCATTGATGTATAATTTTTTTGTTCATATAACTTTTTTTTGTTCATAGAATTTTTTTTTGTTCATAGAACTTTTTTTTGTTCATAGAAAGTTTTTATATATGATCCATGGATATATGAGCAATGATGATCATGCATTGATATATGAGCAATGATGTTCATAGAAAGTTTTTTGTTCATAGAAGAAAGTTGTTTGTATAGATTTTTTTTATGCTCATAGAAACTCTCGAGTCCACCCAAACTGGGACTGAAAGAGCGTTGTCGAGGCCACGCCAAACCCTAGAAGCGTTGTCAAGGTCACCCAAATTTACCAAGTTAAATGAGTTAAAAGAGCATTGTCGAGGCCACCCCAAACCCTAGAAGAGTTGTCGAGGCCACCCAAATTTACCAAGTTAAAAGAGCGTTGTCGAGGCCACCTCCCCGATAACTTCGACATGAGGGGGGACGTCGGACATGACATGAGAGGGGACGTCGGACGTCGGACATGAGGGGTGAGAGTCGTTGTCGTCTACCCCCTCCCCGATAACTTCGACATGAGGGGGGACGTCGGACATGTCATGTGGATTTTTTTTTGTTCATATAGAAAACTCCGGTAACATAGATTTATCAAGAATGCCCCCATTATGGATGTGCACAAGTTGATCCAATTTTTTTCTGATCTCATCTATATATATATATATATATATATATATATATATATATATATTCTTCTATATGTCACGTTGTTTGTCAAAGTATTGAAGAAATCCATGGCTTCATCATTAGCCGGAAGTAACAGGCGTATGATGCTACGAAGCTCTTCAAAGTTGTTTTGGAACGGAGTTCCGGATAGAATAATTCGCTTTTTGGTACGAATTTCAGCAAAGGCCTTCCAAATAGCGATATTCGGAAGGCTCTTGGTGAACTTCGTACCAAAAAGCTAATTAATTATCCTATCCGGGACTCCGTTCCAAAACAATTTTGGAGAGCTTCGTACCATTATGCGCCTGTTACTTCCGGCTAATGATGAAGCCATGGTTTTCTTGAATCCTTTGATACTAGACAACGTGACATATAGAAGGGTAGATGAGATCAGGAAAAATATGGACCATTTTCTGCACATCCAGAATGGCGCCATTTTGTTAAATCCCTTAAAGGTTAAGAGAATCCCTTGTTTGACATTCATGAGAGAGGCGGTCCGGACATCGGACATTCATGAGAGAGGCGGTCCGGACGTCGGACATTCATGTTTGTATATTAATTGCCATGTTGTAATAATTGTAGAAACTATGGATCAAAGAGACTTGGAACAAGAACAGTTGTTGGGGGAGATAATCCTCGCCGGACGTGATGTCTTGTCGTTTCTCAACGACACCGATGGTCTGGAAGGAGAGGATGACGGCTCCGGTGATCGAACAATGGAGGAGGAAGGACATGATCATGATGGCTCTGGTGACCGAATGCCGGAGGAAGAAGGAGACCATGATGACGGCTCCGGTGACCGAACGGAGGAAGGAGCTGTTGCAAAGTCCGGCGAGGTATATATATTAATTAAGCCTGTCCTGACTAGCTAATTGATGCATTAATTGTTTTGGTATGTACATATATTAACTCTTCTTTCTTCTTTTATAGCCCTTCGGATCGAGCCAAACTTCGGTAACGAGACGAGGCCCGAAGAGAAGGTTGCGCAAGGATGAAAGGTTCATGATCACAGCACTCGCGGACGATGGCCTACCGATTGAACCCAAGCAGACCAAGGACGCATTTTCTGCTCAGTGCGGAGCTATTGTTAGGGACAACATCCCGATCAGCATCAAGCAATGGAATAAGCCTAAGGACGACAACGTCCCTGAAGGTGATTATGTCACCGATAGACAGAAAGATGATCTTTGGACCGCGCTGAAGGCAAATTTCACCCTACCGCCAGAGGAGGATCCGAATAAGCCAGTTATAGAGCCATTGGTCAAGGCGTGTGCTCTTAAGAAGATGGCAGATCTATTCAGGAGGTGGAAGAATGAGTTGAAATCAAAGTTTGTCGACAAAGGGAAGACTCCAGAATTCATCGGCCGATTTGAGAAGATAAGAGATCACTGGCCCGCATTTGTGGCCTACAAGACATCGGACAAGAGTAAGAAAATGTCAGAGACAAACAAGAACAATGCTGCAAAGAAGCAGTATCACCATCACACGGGGTCAGGTGGCAACCTCAAGGCCCGGCCGTTGTGGGACAAAGCTGAGAATGACCTGATTGCTAAAGGGGTCGAACCACAAACATTGAACTGGCCAGACCGTTCAAGGACTTGGTTCTTCGGGGTTGGGGAACTTTGGACCCTGAAACAGGGAAGTGCCGTTGGACGGACGAGCAACTTGCAATACCCGTCAAGAAGCTTCAGAAGTATATCACCGCAGCGCAGGAAGGGACGTTCATTCCCGACAGAGAGAAGGACGAGCTGACTGAGGCCCTAGGGAATGCTGAGCAACCTGGACAAACACGAGGCACACCAAGCTCCGTTCCGTGGAAGGTTGGGTTTCCCGACGCAGGCGGTTACAGAAGCCGGGAGAGAAAGAGGAAAGCGGAGCTGAGCGACATGCAGAAGATCAATGCAAGACTACAAAAGCTAGAGGAACTTGAGAGCCAGCGAGCTGCCGACCAACCAGCTCAGCGGCACGAAGCTACCCCAGAAGCTACCCCGCCATCTCAGCGGAGAAGCAACGTGGCTTCCACGGAGCCCGTTCAGCCTGACTTCACGGCTCCTAGCTACCCCATGGATACTATCACGGAGGCCCAACATTGCGAGCTTATGACGAAATGCCGGAACCTCACTTTCAAGGCGGCTGTCGGCTCTGTTGCACCTCCTCAACCCAACGGAACTTTTCACTGCCTTCCGATTCCACATGGCTATGCTGTTGTGCTAGTGGATGAAGTAATGGAGGGATTTGAGGAGCTCGATCTTGACCACTCTACAGGTGAAGGGGAGAATCAGCCGGTTCGTGCTCTGAGGAGTACATGTCTATGGCAGAAGGAGTACATCAAGCTTCCAAACTGGACGCCTCCGCCTCCTCCTCCTCCTCTGGCGAGTCAGGGCACTCCGCCTCCTCCTCCTCCTCCTCCTCCAGCGAGTGATCAGGGTACTCCGCCTCCTCCTCCTCCGCCTCGTCGGCAACGGCGGAAGACAGACGCCGCCGCTCCGGCTCCTCCGGCGCGTCGGAGCACTCCGCCTCCTTCTTCGCCTCGTCAGCAACGATGGAAGAGAGACGCCGCCGCTCCGGTGGCTAGCAGTACAAGCAGAGGCGGGAGGCAATTCAGATACGGTCCATCTCTCAAGCCTCTGGAAAAGTTACCATATGAGAGGACCGAGCAGGAAAACGAGGACATATGTCGTGCCCAAGTGAGGGACCATTTTGCAAAGAAAACTCCACCTCCGAAGGAGAAGCTAGATCCGGTGAAAGTGAAGCGCACTATCGAATCCCTGAAGCGACCACCACCGCCTCCGCCACAATCCAACTATGACCGCATTATTCATAAGACATATGATGAAGCGCGGCGGTCGGGAAGTACTTCTAGTGATGCAAGGTTAGCAGAACGAAGAAGTGGGAAAACAATTCCCCAGCTCGGCGAACAGGAGAAGCAATCGTGCCCCCCGCTCAAGGTGTCTAGCGATATCGTCGCTAATCATCCGGGGATGGTGCCCGGTACCAATCCTGGTGATTACTTGGGGGATGATGTAATTTTTGAAACGGCTGAGGTAACAAAAGAAGAATATAAATACGTGCATGGGAAGCTTCTCGTCAAACCTGATCATCCTCCTCTAACAACGATGATGTACAAATTGCATGAGTGGTACATGAAAACCAGCAGGGAGTCTGGGAGAGACACTATGTATGTGGCAGTGAAACCAGAGCACGAATTCATTGGACTTCCCGTGATGCCTATTAAATTTGTGGAGTTATTTCAGTTATACAATCAACTAGCCCTCGACAAACAACTCAGGACTTCCTACTGCTGTAAGTATGCCTTCTATAGTTAAGTCTCTAGCTCAGCTCGTTCATTGCATGTATATATAATTATACTCACTATATTATGCAGCTTGAAGATCGTCGAATGCAAAAAAGCAGGAATCTTCGATGTTGGGTTCATTAGCCCAGATGCCGTAAATGAATGGATGGTACAAAACTCAATCAAAGAGACCGAGGAGAACTTGCTAAAGTCGTTCCTTATACATCAAAACAAAAGGGAAATACTCTTTCCTTACAACTTCAAGTGAGTTTTGCTGTCTTCTCTGTATACTCAGTTTCGCTTACTCGAGGTTAAGTAAAGTAATTGATGAGTTATATATGCGTGCGCAGTTTCCACTTTATTCTGCTATCCATTAAGCTTGACGGGGCATTAGTAACTGTCTTAGACTCGAGACGTAAAGATCTCGAGAATTATGCGTACATGACTGCAATGCTCAAGAAGTAAGTTCAGTCAATACCGGGACCATATCAGCATGCAACTTTCGTTAATTTCTTGATATCAAGTAATCATTTTCTTTGCCTGGTAGGGTTTGGAAGAAGTTCACCCGAAAGGTTCCCGGTCTAAACAAAGAGTTGCGATTTACGCACCCCAAAGTAAGTAGTACTAGCTAGTTCCGCGCATGTCTAATTGATTCAAATTTTCATCAATATATCATTACCATGCTTCCTTATCAGTTTGATTGAACTCTATTCTCGTAAAGTGCTTGTACCAGAAAGAAGGGATTGTTTTATGTGCATACTACGTATGCGAGTTCATTCGCCACTCGACCTCTGAGCGGGGCTTCTCTGACAAACAATTTGAAGTACGTAAATAATATTCACAATTTTATTTTATATATTACCATCAATTGTGTTGAGTTTTATTCATATATATGCATGTATTGACCCCCTTCTTTAAATTAGATCTGGCAGATGCGGGATGAACTCCTACCACATGATCGCATACGAGCAATTCAAGAGGTATTGGCGGGATTCTTTCTTGACCACGTCATACCTAAAGATGGAGAATACCAAGTGGATTTGTGATTGGATCTTAGGTAGATGATGTTAGGGATTGTAAAAGATGTTATATTGTAAATATGTAGTACCGTCAGATAGATATACGAAAACTTGTTGTTCGACCAAGCACGGAGAAAGAGATGTCACTTCTCTCTATATATGTTCAGCATGACGATCTTGTGTAATTAATGGTTTCCTTCATTTTCTTATTAGCTAGCGTCGAGTTCTCTCTATATGTATAGTAGCTAGCGTCGACCAAGCACGGAGAAAGAGAGGACACTTCTCTCTATTAGCTAGCTAACACAATATGAAACCCCTAAATTAACCCTCCAAAACCCCCCCACCCCCCCTTCAAAAAAAAAACCCCAGCTCCTGCCAGATGCTGACGCGTGGATGCCCTTTGGTCCCGGTTGGCGTGACCAACCGGGACTAAAGGTCCTCCTGCCTGGGCTCCCCGCAGCGGCCACGTGGAGCCCCTTCTGTCCCGGTTGGTAAGCGAACCGGGACTAAAGGTTTTGGGCTTTAGTCCCGACCCTTTAGTCCCGGTTCCAGAACCGGGGCTAATGGGCCTCTGGAACCGGGACAAATGGGCCATTTTCTACTAGTGATATAAGTTCCCCTCCTTCTCCCTATTTTAACCCCCCTCCTCCCCTTTCTAGTTTATTACACTGTTTTACCTGAAAACTGCCTCTACAGCCCCACCTTTTAATTGGTCTATCAACTTGCTTTGTAATTAAAATCATGTTTTGTTTAGCAAGACAATATTGCTTATCATATAAAATAATTTTTTTGTATGAAAACACATAAATAATAAAATTGTAGGTAAATCATGGCCTAACTTACTAGAATATTTATGTCGTCATTGCGACGCACAGACAATTATCTTGTGGTAATGACAATAACACAAAACATATATAACAAATTTAATCCATCCACACATTTGTCCAACTAGTTTATGAGATTCTAAGTAATTTTAAAAGAAGAAGATACCCAACCATTCTCAATAATTTGGTACATGGCCCTGGTTTCCTCTAGCATGAGTATTCTTGCAACTGGTCATCTAGACTTTGGTATAGGAAATGGTGAGGGATGCAAATGCTTAACGCATGTTTATTTTCCTAATGTGAGGATAACCAATCTTGTTGCTATGATTGAGACTGTTTTGTTTATATATGTTGTGTTGACTATCAAGTGCCTTTTTTACACATACATACTCATACAAGTTGTGTTTGAAGAAATGCTTCCTCTATCCATCCAGTTGTTGAGCATGTCGCGTAATATATGCAGATGATTGGCAACCAATAATGGTGGTTGATAGTATAATCATGGTTAATAAGGAGCCGACTGCTGGTTCAGATTGATGGTAACTCATCTATAGCCAACCTTATAGCCAATATGTATAGTAGTTTTCTTTCGAGAGCGGCGTTTCTGCACCCGGGCTCATCTGCACCCGTGCCGACGAAAAAAATCAAAACAAATACTAAAAAAAATCAAAAAATTCCAATTTTTTTTGTGTGGTAGGTAATTTGATGCGTGAGGAACGCTCGAAAATTCAACTTATTTGGAGATCTGAGCAGCTCTCGGCAAAAAATACAAATCGGGGTCTGTAAAAAAGGTTTACTGTTCACGAACTTTTCTGACCCGATTTGTCTTTTTTGTAGAGAGCTGCTCAGATGTCCAAATAAGTTGAAATTTGGAGAGAACCTTACGTATCAAAATATCTACCACGCAAAAAAAATTGGAATTTTTTGAATTTTTTAAATATTGTTTTTATTTGTTTCGTCAGCGGGAGCAGCTGAGCCCGTGCTCAGAGTTGGATTTTCGTTTTCTATAGATACTAGTTGAATTCTCATGCGTTGCAACGGGTGCGTACATATTTGGTTCAGCCCAATCATGATCATACTGTTGATTTTTTTAAACCGTTAAATCGCTCTTCATATCAATCCTGACCATACCTTATCATACCCAATCACTAATGAACACCTCTCTCTCATCAAAATCTTGATATGTGGGAGTAAATTGTTATCTCATGCTTAAACAATCACAAAGACCAAATGGTGGCATAAAGCGAGTCCCGTCTGCAACAAGATATGCAATTCTAAACTGCATGCATGTATAGTTTCAAAATGTTAGCAACCCACATTGTGTTTTTAAAACTGGAATTAAAATTCCCTTTACTGATAAACATAAACTACTCCTGAGTGGCCACACATGCATCGAACACGTGGGCCTATCAGAAGTTGACCTTAATGGTTAGAACAACAAATTATTGTCTAAAAAGTTGCAATTTATCAAAGGTAAAGAAAATCTTATCTAGGTATATCAAGACAAAATGCTAGCTTCATCGGATTATTTTTCTGAAGGATTGTCCAATGATAATGATAATCAAACCCTGAACATAGAACGAAATTATACCATTTCATGCATGGTCAGCAAATAGGCAATCTCTTGTGACATGACAAGACTTTATTAAATTTAACATGAACATATCCTTAAATATCCGAGTACGTGGCATATATAATATGTCGGATTTTGGGCTCCGCAGAACCCTAGGAAGTTCGGACCCAGGGGCGTGTGCGGAGATCCCCAACAGCTTCGCCCCCACCAAGCCCACAACACGATGACCCCGCTCGATGGCGAGGAAGAAGATAGCACACGAGAGTTTACCCAGGTTCGGGCCGCTGCGAAGCGTAAAACCCTACTCCTGCCTTTGGTGGATTGCCTGACGAGGAGGTTTGTGGATGAACTCGTACAGTGGTGAGTTGCCTCGCGGTGTGTTTGCGGGGTGGTTCCGTCGTCCCCCCCCCCCCCCCCCCCCCCCCCCCCCCGCCTTCTACAGGGCAGCCTAGCCTCTATTTATAGCGGCCCGGGTCCTCTTCCCTTATCGCAACGGCGGGAAGGGATCCCACAATGGCCAAATTCAAAGGGGGACAGGGGGTATACCCTATCCTGACGAAAGGTGGTCTTCGCCTGCAAAGTAGTCGACGGTGATGCAGCGGAGAGCTCGGTGATGACGTCTGTCCTGCGGAGCCTGGGGTCTTGGTCTTGTTGCACCGAAGTGGAAACCTTTGGGGGCGCTTTGGGGACTCGCGTGCGCTTCCTCCTTTGCACCAAAGGGGAAACTGTCCCCTCTAGCGCACTGGCGCCTGCCTGGCCTGGCTGGCGTCACCCTTGACCTCCTAAGGCTTGGTGTTGCATAGGGATCTCCGCCGCTCGGGAGGGGGCCTGGGGAGGCCTACCTCCCCGCGGGTCTTGGCGCTGCTTCCCCCGCGAGCACGGGACCTCGTGAGGGCCTTGTGTTGAGTGAGGCCGCGCCGGGCCGTACTTGGTCGTCGTGGTGGGCCACGCCTTGGGCCGCAGGCAGGCAAGCCTGGGTACCCCCGTTCCCAGGACGCCGATAGTAGCCCCCGGACCTGAGGCGCGCTCGGGTTAGCTTCTGGATGAAGCCACGGAGGATGGCCCGAAGCGCCGTGGGTCCCAACGCCTGCGGGCCCATCTTGACGCGTGGCGCACAATGAGACGTGGGTGTCTCAACTCCCCGAAGACGTCGGGAACTGCCCTGAGCCGAGCTGACGCGAGGCCTGCGCGCCTTCCCGGCCATCATTGCCTTCCTTGAATGTGACTGTCTCTTCGCGTCCTCCTCCCCCCTCGGGCCACGCGGATGTGGCCCGACGGGAGCAGGGAAAGCGACGTGGGGCTGGGCAGCACGCGGATCGAGTCTGGCACGCGTCACCCGAGGAGTGCACGGCGACTCCACTCCCCACGACGCCCCATGGGCAGCGGTTGCGCTTATAAACCCGCCCCGCCCGAGGGGTCTTGCCTTCTTGACGCGTCCTCCCACCTTTCTTCCTTCCAAGTTATCTTCCCTGTCCTCCTCCTTTCCTTTGCTCCTCCATGGCGCCTGGCGGAAGTGCGGCAGGTGTTGGGAAGCGCTCGGGGTCGCCGGCCCCATCGGCGGCCCCCGAAGGCAGCGGCGGGGGACCCTCTAGGCCAGCCCAAGCTCGGCGGCGCTGGGCCGTTATTGATGAGTAAGTGTCTCGTCCCCCGCCTCCTTCTCTTACAATCACAACTGCCGCGCCGGTCTTGATCGCTCCCTCCTCCCAGGGCGCCCGCGCCCAAGAGGCGCAGGCTTGAGGAGCCCCAGGAGGAGACGGATGCGCTGAGGGTCCAGCTCGCGGACGCCGAGGCCGCCCTCCAGGCTGCGCTCAGGGGCGAGACAGAGGCTCAGGCGGAGCTGGCGTCGCTCCAGACCCAGGTTAAGGGGGCCGTCGACGCCGTGCAGGCCGCCCAGGATGAGGCGGCCCACGCGAAGATGCTGGAGGCGTAGCGCGCCAAGTAGTATCGGGACATCGCCCACCGCGCGGTCGGCGCGGTGAGCCGGTTCGTCGGGGAGGCCCCTGCGCTGCCGTGCGCGCATGGCAATGGGGGCTACCTCAACTTCTTCGACAAGGTGGTGGAGGCGCTGGAAGCTGGCGTCTCCCGGGTTGACGAGGAAAATGCGTCCAGCGCGCGCAACCTCCTGGACCTCGCGCTGACACGCGTCTTCTCCAACCTTCGTCGCCTCGTCCCGGAGCTCGACCTCCTCCACGTCATAGAGCCGGTGCCCGAGGAGCTCCAGAGGCCACTCAGGGACGAGGTGCGCCCGCACGTGGAGTCCTTGGTGGAGCGGTTCGTCCAAGAGCCCCTTTCCGACGAGGGTGACGACTCCGGCGCCGCGGCGGGCGACGGCCCGGGCGGCGACAGCGGCTCCTCCGCCTAGGCCTCTCCTGTTTTCCCTTCCTAGTTCCTGTCATGTCAAGCAACACCAGGCCCCTGGGGGCGTTAACTTTTGTGTTTTTACCTTCGTATTCCTCCTACTTTTTTGAGCCGTCGATTGTTTGTTTTGCGTGGCGCGACCCCGCGTCTCCCGCGGGGCCTTGTGTTGTTGCCGATGCGCCCCGGCGCCCCTCGAGAGGTCCGCGAGGGTATCGCGCTAAGACCGGCAACGGCATCTGGTCGGGCCCTCGCGGGGCGTGCCCTCCTGAGTGGGTACGCGCCACCCCCAAGGTCAGACTCTTAGCCACGCCGCCCAGAGTGGCCGGACTCCTTCCCTCGCGCTGCCCTTCCTTGCTCCTGGAATCACAAGAATCGTGATGGGGTTACGTAGCGGACCAAAGCGCCTGCATTTTCACGTTAGCGCTCATGCCTCTTGCCCGGCATTCGGGCTATCATCTGTTTAGAAGGTTCTGCCCTCATTCGGCGGGTGTACTTAGCTCATCGGGTCGTCGCGAGCTCGAGGGTCGCGAGGCGTAGGCGGAGCGTCCAGGAAGGTCTAGGATCCCGTCGGGGAGGGTTCCTTCCTTGCTTGCGGGGTGGTCCGGGAGCCCTTTTGGCACTCTGCGTCGACGGGGCCCGGTCCCGAGCAGATCTCGACCACCCTTGGGGCGTCCGGATCACCAGGACGAGACCAAGGGGCGAGGCCTCGGCCGCAATTGGGGCGTCCGTATCACTAGGACGAGACCAAGGGGCGCGGAGCTACGCGATCGGTGAGGTTCCCGAGGCGCATTACCTGGGAACCCCCCCTTGACGCTCAAGCGGCGCTCTGCGTCTGCGGATCCCAATCCCACGCATACCTCGACCGCCGTTGGGGCGTCCGGATCACCAGGACGAGACCAAGGGGCGAGGGCTACGAGACCAGTGTGGCTCCTGAGGCGCGTTGCTCAGGAGTCCCCCTTGACGCTCAAGCGGCTCCCATACCTTTCCTCCAGTTGCTGCTCCGTGAGGTGTCTGAGCCTCCCGAGGTTCTGTGATGTCGCGCTGGGCGGCGGCCGAAGCCCCCAAGCTGGAATCAGCCGCTAAAAACGTGTGCTTTCGAGGCACAGGTCCTTGCCGGCCTGCTCTGAAGGGCCATGGGGGGAGGCCAAGGTGCACGGGCCTTGGCAAGGTGCTAGTCCAAAAGGAAAGAGACTTCAAGGCCAGAAAGAGGAATCGCGAAGAGAGAAAAGTTCCCGCCCCTTTTCAAATAGAGTTACGAAATCTTCACCTTCATTTCAAAAAGTGGCAATACGAACACAAAAAGAAGCAAGCAACAGCCGCGTCCGGCACCTAGGCTAGTCTTCGCCTTCGTCTTCCCCCAGCGCGGAGCGTAGGGCATCCACGTTGCGTGGGCATAGCCATTGGAGGGCAGTGTTGTCCGCCAGCACGGAGCATGGGCCTTCCACTTGGGCGTGGGGTGGAACCCCTCCGCGTCCTCGGGGGGCTCCGGGCGTATACAGCCCACTCATTATTACGTAAGAGTGTCATGGCCGAAGATAGCTGGGCAAGCCCCTAGGCGCACGGCCCAGGTGCTCCCAACTCGGTTAAGAGCCATCCCACGCATTACTGCGCGGTTGCGCGCCTTTACTGCCCAAACCTGAGTGCACTGGTCCCCGCGTAGCCGCGGGATTGCGCTCCCGCGGCCCAAACATGAGCGCAATGCACCCAGCGCAACTGCAGAGGTGTTGTGTCGGTGAAGCCGCCTCGTGAGGCGTCGTGGCGCCGGCCGGAGCTCGGCTTGCGGGCCTCATGAGGCCCTGCCTCCCAAGGGCCGCTCCGGTGCCCCCGTTGCCGCGGGTGGCCCGCGTTGCTTGTACTTTGCCGATCTCCCAGGCGGTCGCTCCTGAGGCCCTGGGCTCGGCTGTGCGCTGCTTGCTCGTGGGGGCGGTGGCTGTGTCGCGCCCCCGCGCTTCCCAGGACGCCCCCCCCCTCTCACCCCTGCTTGCATGAACCTGGCCTGGTGCTCCCTCCATGGAAGCCCCCATGCCGGCGCCTGCGGGGGGCGTCTGATCCTCCGCGCCCTCCGCAGGAATCACGTAGCTTGGGACGTAGGCCTCTGTATAGAGGTCTTGGCTCCCTCCTGAGCCATCCCCGCACACAACAAGGGCAGCCTCACCGGGTGGCGAGATGACGCCCCCTGGGGCGCGCGGCCCACAGACCCTCCTGCGGCGGGCCTCCGCCCGAAGTTGCTTGCCTCTGCCGCCGCCGCGGGGTGGGCCGCGCGTGTCTTGTCGTGGGTTGCCTCCTTGGTTGTCCACTGCGCCTCCGTTACGGTTATCTGCCTGACCAGAAGCCTGAGCCGCCTACTCCCCGCGTCGGTTGGAGCGCTCCCGCCGGGATGACCCGGGCTGTTGATGCTCCGTATGGGCACGGGCGCGCGCACCGGGGTGCACGCGGAGCGCCCCGTCACCTTCTTCAAGGGCGCCACCGACGTGGCCTGGCGGCGCCCCGAAGCCTGTCACCGGGATCCGGAGGAGAAGAAGTACGGCGTGGGGCGGGCCCTGCTCGGGCCCGCCGAGGAGCGAAGCGAGCGCGCCGCTCGTGGGTGAGGCGGCGGGCGCGGCGAACGAGCCCCCGACGCCCCGTGCCGGTGGTCGCAAAGAGGAGCGGTGGAGCCAGTCCCTCCTTCCGACGTTAACCAACTCCGTGATGTGATCGGCCCAAGCGTCGAAGCCCCCGTGCGTCGGGCGATGGCGAAGCATCTCGCTCGCCATTAGAAGCGCATCATGTGCGTTGAGGTCTCCCACATGGGTGCAGTGCGATGTTGGTCCCGCGGGCGCTATTCGCCCAAGCTGCGCCTGGTCTGCACGAGCTGCGACGGTGGCGGAAATGACGCTGGTGGCCTGGTAGCGGCCACCCTGCATCGCGCTGCTGAGGCGCGGGTCTTGTACGGCGGTGGCGGGGTTGGTGAAGGCAGACCCGCCGAGGCCGAAAGAAGCTTGTCCGGCGTCGGCCATCACGCGACGGGGCGAAGAGGAAGCGAAGCTTACTGTAGACACCGACACGCCCCCTACCTGGCGCGCCAAATGTTGGATTTCGGGCTCCGCAAAACCCTAGGGAGTTCGGACCCAGGGGCGTGTGCAGAGATCCCCAATAGCTTCGCCCCCACCAAGCCCACAACACGATGACCCCGCTCGATGGCGAGGAAGAAGATAGCACACGAGAGTTTACCCAGGTTCGGGCCGCTGCGAAGTGTAAAACCCTACTCCTGCCTTTGGTGGATTGCCTCACGAGGAGGTTTGTGGATGAACTCGTACAGTGGTGAGTTGCTTCGCGGTGTGTTTGCGGGGTGGTTCCATCGTCCCCCCCCCTTCTACAGGGCAGCCTAGCCTCTATTTATAGCGGCCCGGGTCCTCTTCCCTTATCGCAACGGCGGGAAGGGATACCACAATGGCCAAATTCAAAGTGGGACACGGGGTACACCCTATCCTGACGAAAGGTGGTCTTCGCCTGCAAAGTAGTCGACGGTGATGCAGCGGTGGGCTCGGTGATGACGTCCGTCCTGCGGGGCCTGGGGTCTTGGTCTTGTTGCACCGAAGTGGAAACCTTTGGGGGCGCTTTGGGGACTCGCGTGCGCCCCTGCCTCCTTTGCACCAAAGGGGGAACAGTCCCCTCTGGCGCACTGGCGTCCTCCTGGCCTGGCTGGTGTCACCCCTGACCTCCTGAGGCTTGGTGTTGCATAGGGATCCCCGCCGCTCGGGAGGGGGCCTGGGGAGGCCTACCTCCCCGCGGGTCTTGGCGCTGCTTCCCCCGTGAGCTCGGGGCATCGCGAGGGGCTTGTGTTGAGTGAGATTGCGCCGGGCCGTACTTGGTCGTCGAGGTGGGCCATGCCTTGGGCCGCAGGCAGGCAAGCCTCGGTACCCCCGTTCCCAGGACGTCGACATAATCCAACTCTGGAAGAATTATAAATAAAATGCAGACATGAGTAACCCTTAATGCATGTACGTACGTAGCTAGCCTGAATGATGAAATAAGGGGCAAATGATGTGACCTACCTGTACAATTCTTACATCAGATGTGTAGTTATAGGAATCTCAAATCGATTGTGCGAGTAAATAAGATGTGTACGTATTTTAAAGACATGTAATCCTCCTGTGTACGCTCCTACCACTAGTAGAAAACAGGGCATCAGTCCCGGTTCCAGAGGGCCTTTAGTCCCGGTTTTGCAACCGGGACAAAACGATCGGGACTAATGCCCATCAGTTTTAGTCCCGGTTGGCTTACGAACCGGGACTAACGGGGCTCCACGTGGCCGCCCTGGGGCGCCCTGGGCAGGAGGACCTTTAGTCCCGGTTGGTAACACCGACCGGGACTAAAATGCCGTGTTTCATTTTCTGTTTTTCGTTTTCTTTTATATTTATATATTTTATTTTCACGCGGTTACACGTATTAATATACAACATCAGTACACATTATGGAAGAACATCATCCAACATCAATACAAATTAGATGGATGCAACATCAGTCTTATGCATCCATCTAATTTGTACTGGTATATGTCATATAACAACTCATCATCATCATCATCTTAATCAACTCATCATCATTCAACATCCAACAACTCATCATTATCTTAATCAACTCCTTATCATTGTAGTTATCACAAGGTTGAAACACTAACTACTGCTCTGGTAGAAAAGCATAATAAAGGCGAACTCCGACATCTCCATTTTGAAGAACACAGATCAACCTATCTCCAACTTGTGGGATGCGCAAGTATTTCTCTCCAAGTGGTATCATGAATGCTTGTATTGCATTTCTCCATCCTGTGATATTCAGGGTTTCTTCACTTTTAGATATCCTGTATTTACCACTGTGATTAATCGGGAGTGGTCGTAAGCTAACCATTTGCAAATCACCCTTTTGAAACATCCATTTAGGCACGGTCTCTGGGGGGAGTACCTGTTGAAGAACATTAGTAATAATAACATAGTTAGCAAACTAGTTTTTCTTAAGAACAATGTATGAAAAAGATGGACTAGACGCAATGGTAAAAAAATTCTTACAAAGTTGTTTGAAGTGATGTTATAATGGTTCAACTTGTGCACTAGTGGCACATATCCATGATAAACGTTGCCAGTCATGTAATGTTTAGCATGATCCTCAACATCATGAATAAATGATATCAGATGATTTTTCTCCAACCAAGTAAGCTTGGAGCCATGACTGTAGTAGGTCTGATCTATTATTTGCTGGGTAGTTCTTGTAGCACAAAAATAAGCTAATAATTCAAAATAAAGAAATTTAGTCGAAATGAGTACCAAATACTTTTCAATAATCAATATAAATTACTTGACAAATCTGTTGACAAACGCACCTGGAGGTAGAACTGGAATCAAGTCATCCTCTACATGCACCCAAATGTCTATATTATTATCACGAACATCGTCATTACCAAGATCGAAGGTAATGTTCATGTCCTCATCCAACGCATACGCCTTGCAAAATACTCTCCAACTAAAACAACCAAAATATGTGTGATCTTCGTTACTTTTCACCTTAACAGCAAAAGTGTAATGCTTCGTTCTTAGGTGAGCTATCTTAGGCTCTCTACTATCCTTCTCTTTGAAATGGAACTTATCCAAGACAACAAATCTTGCATGGCAGGGAATGCACTAGTCGAATTGTACAAACGAAAATTAAAGGTTAATTAAAGCAAGAAAGCACACACGTCATGCTTCATTAACAAAAAATACATGCCGTCTTTATATACCGTAATAATTGGGAATTCCTCCGTTAGCTTGACGGTGAATGATGTACCGTTGTCTAGGTGAGGATAACCATCGCATATACCCCTGTCATCCCAGCACAAACGGCACTCAGGGATCCTATCCTCGTCGTCTGACGACATCGACATTTCCTGTGTTCATGATTCTAAGATTAAAAATCAACGGCAATTTTTTTAGCAAGATCATCATATATATAATATCACTAATACATATAATATCACTGACGATCGTCAGGGACTTTTCATATAATATGTTATTATGAGATAACATCACTAATACATCTCGAATAAACCACTTAATGGAGCATCGAATATTATCACTAATAATTCAGTTGACGTCTCGCGGCGCAGGCGGTGGACACCCAAAGAGAAGGAACCATCACAGGATCATAGCTCGGGTGAGATCCCTGAAGAACCTGCCAGGTATTGGAGAACCTAACGTCCAACGCAACCATGTAGCGACGGACGTGCTCGTCCTCATCCCTGACACGGCGACGCACCACCTCCTCGGTTGCCGGCTGCCTCCGCACCGATAGTGGCCCACGCGACCGCCACCAAAGAAGCTCCGGGTCGACAACGAGACCCGGATCCCTCACCAAGCTGCGGGCCCCAGAAGGTAGCACCTCCCAGTGCCAGCCAGGCGGAGCCCAGTCCCGGACATGCTGGTGCCTCTCAAGCAAGTTGTCGCCGGCGCAGTCGACGACGAGGATGAGGAATGGGCATTGTCGACGAGAACAAATTGTGGCTATAGCAAATATCATTTTATTTAACAACAATAAAACAACAATACCATTTTTAATAACAAAGTCTAGTGATGTGTATGTGTGTGTGTGGCGCGCGCCCAAGAGCACATATAACACTTAAAATCATGTAAGGTAGCAATTAAAGAAACATCTTCCTCTAGTTGACTACCCAGTATGGTAAATAATACTCTAGTGTCATGCACAGACAGGCATCTCAATATGGAATCTACTACTGCACTACCAAAAGATACTGAAAAGAAGAAGGGAAGTGAAATGACACAGGAAGCGGGATCAAGATTTAGGTGTGGTAAACTTGAGTACTTTCTGATTCAGGTGAACTAAATGGGTTAGTCAACAGAGAATTATACAGTCTAGGTCGACACCCTGAGTTCTTCATCCAGCAGTTCAAACAGAAACACACACAGAAACAAGTTGATTTTTAAACCTAGATAAAACAAAACAAAAAATATTGAGCCTTATTGGCAGACTGAGAATTAAGAATTTCTCAGTCGACTCGGCATTAGCAAATCCGACAAAATTGGTGCTTGACCATGAAAGGTAGGTGGGCAAAAGATGGTAGCCTAGCTGGATCTCAGTTTCTATTTTCATTAAGAAATCTCGGTCCACACCCTGAGTTCTTCATCCAACGGTTTAAAGAGAAACACACACAAAAACAAGTGGATTTTTAAACCTAGATGAAAACAAACAAACAAAATCTTGAACTTTATTGGATGGTAAGCTTGCCTGACTGAGATTTAAGAAATTCTCAGTCAGACTTGGCATTAGCAAATCCGAAAGAAGTGGTGCTTGACCATGAAGGTAGGTGGGCAGAGAAGGTAATGTAGGTGCCTAGGTGGATCTCAGTTTCTAATTTTCTATTCTTAGAGATGAACTTCAAGTGCAAGTCTGGGAATACATATTGAAAAGTTCAATTCGATAGCGAGAGGTTCCATTTACGGGTGTGTAGCAGGCTGATTTAGGGTTCATCATTGCTACTCTTAGTACTCACTAACCTCGATATATAAATTATACTCCAAGTCAAATGGATCAGGTAGAGCATCCCTTATGAACTAGGAGGAGGGAAACAGCGATGTGGCCAGCGGCTCACCTAGGAGGAGGAGGAGGCCGGAGCGGGCTCGCGCGGGGAGGCGACGGCGTCGGGGGGCGGCGACGGGGACGGCGTCAGGGGGGTGACGAGGAGCGAGCGGGCTCGGGGAGGCGACGGCAAAATCCGGCAGCCTGGCGGCGTCGAGGTCATCGTCGGCGCCGTCGGGGGAGAGGAGAGAGGAAATTGCAGATGGATTGGAAATTTTTCCATGTCCCGCTTATATAGCCCACCCTTTAGTCCCGGTTGGTCGCTCCAACCGGGACTAAAAGACCCCCTTTCGTCCCGGTTGGAGCCACCAACCGGGACTAAAGGTAAATTTCAGCAGCTGAAAGGGCGGGAAGCACAGCCCTTTAGTCCCGGTTGGTATCACCAACCGGGACGAAAGGCCCACCTTTAGTCCCGATTGGAGCCACCAACCGGGACTAAAGGGTTGTGCTTCCCGCAGCCAAAAGTTTAGTCCCACCTCGCTAGTCGAGAGGAGCTCGGGGTGGTTTATAAGCGCTGCTGCCGCTGCCCTCTCGAGCTCCTCTCTATTGCAGGAAGTACATGCCTATCTCACGCCCTATTGGGCCTGCTAGCACTGCGGGCCTGCATCCTGGCCCATTTCTAGGGTTTCTAGTCGTATGCAGGCCGTTGTGGCTAGAAGACGGGCCTTTTTTTATTTTTTGCAAATATTATGTTTTTAAAATTTTAATGTTATTTTTTTGCATATGTTTTAGTTGATTCCTTTTGCTATTAGAGTTTTATAAAAGCTTTTTACTATTAAAGTTTTTAACAAATAAATACTTTGATAATTTTAGTTAATATTATTTTGATTCTTTTTAGTTGATTCTTTTTGTTATTAGAGTTTTATAAAATCTTTTTAGTTCATTCTTTTTGCTATTAGAGTTTTATAAAATCTTTTTAGTTCATTCTTTTTCCTATTAGAGTTTTATAAAACTTTTTAGTTCATTCTTTTTGCTATTAGAGTTTTATAAAATCTTTTTAGTTCATTCTTTTTCCAATTAGAGTTTTATAAAATCTTTTTAGTTCATTCTTTTTGCTATTAGAGTTTTATATGCACCATTCAAAGCCACATCATCAATTTTCAAACCTTTTCTGACTTCATTTGCTATTTTTCATGCATTTCATGATTTATTTTGAGCTAAATGACCCTGAATTTGACAAGCACTGCAAATGAACTCTGAAAATGTTGAAACTTGGCATGGTATCATAATTTCACCCACATAGCATGTGCTAAAAAGTTGAGAGGGTTACGGGAAAAACTGGATGCACTTCGTGTACAAACTGGACAATCTCTTTCGAAGTAATAGTGTTTCGAACGAAAACTCATCTATTACAAAAGGGATTTCAATTTTTTAACTTATTTTAACTCCAGACTTTTTCTGCATTCAATACGCACCATTCAAAGTCACATCATTAATTTTCAAACATTTTCTGACTTCATTTGCTATTTTTCATGCATTTCATGATTTATTTTTAGCTAAATGACCCTGAATTTGAAAATCACTGCAAATGAACTCTGAAAAAGTTGAAACTTGGCATGGTATCATAATTTCACCCACATAGCATGTGCTAAAAAATTGAGAGGGTTACGGGAAAAACTGGATGCACTTCGTGTACGAACTGGACAATCTCTCTCGAAGTAACAGGGTTTCTAACGAAAACTCATCTATTACAAAAGGGATTTCAATTTTTTAACATATTTTAACTCCAGACTTTTTCTGCATTAAATATGTACCATTCAAAGCCGCGTCATCAATTTTCAAACATTTTCTGACTTCATTTGCTATTTTTCATGCATTTCATGATTTATTTTGAGCTAAATGACCCAGAATTTGAAAATCATTGCAAATGAACTCTGAAAAGGTTGAAACTTGGCATGGTATCATAATTTCACCCACATAGCATGTGCTAAAAAATTGAGAGGGTTACGGGAAAAATTGGATGCACTTCGTGTACAAAACTGGACAATCTCTTTCGAAGTAACAGGGTTTCGGACGAAAACTCATCTATTACAAAAGGGATTTCAATTTTTTTAACATATTTTAACTCCAGACTTTTTCTGCATTCAATATGCACCATTCAAATCCACGTCATCAATTTTCAAACATTTTCTGACTTCATTTGATATTTTTCATGCATTTCATGATTTATTTTGAGCTAAATGACCCTGAATTTGAAAATCACTGCAAATGAACTCTGAAAAGGTTGAAACTTGGCATGGTATCATAATTTCACCCACATAGCATGTGCTAAAAAGTTGAGAGGGTTACGGGAAAAACTGGATGCACTTCGTGTACAAACTGGACAATCTCTTTCGAAGTAAGAGGGTTTCTAACGAAAACTCATCTATTACAAAAGGGATTTCAATTTTTTTAACATATTTTAACTCCAGACTTTGTCTGCATTCAATATGCTCCATTCGAAGCCATGTCATCAATTTTCAAAAAAATTCTGACTTCATTTGCTATTTTTCATGCATTTCATGATTTATTTTGAGCTAAATGACCCTAAATTTGAAAATCACTGCAAATGAACTCTGAAAAGGTTGAAACTTGGCATGGTATCATAATTTCACCCACATAGCATGTGCTAAAAAGTTGAGAGGGTTACGGGAAAAACTGGATGCACTTCGTGTACAAACTGGACAATCTCTTTCGATGTAACAGGGTTTCGGACGAAAACTCATCTATTACAAAAGGGATTTCAATTTTTTTAACATATTTTAACTCCAGACTTTTTCTGCATTCAATATGCACCATTCAAAGCCACGTCATCAATTTTCAAACATTTTCTGACTTCATTTGCTATTTTTCATGCATTTCATGATTTATTTTGAGCTAAATGACCCTGAATTTGAAAATCACTGCAAATGAACTCTGAAAAGGTTGAAACTTGGCATGGTATCATAATTTCACCCACATAGCATGTGCTAAAAAGTTGAGAGGGTTACGGGAAAAACTGGATGCACTTCGTGTACAAAATTGGACAATCTCTTTCGAAGTAACAGGGTTTCGGACGAAAACTCATCTATTACAAAAGGGATTTCATTTCTTGACATGTAACTGCAGTGATATTCTAGATCAAAGCCATCATGAGAATATTTGTGGAGAGAAAGTCTTCACTTTTTCTTCGCGTGTGTCCCTTCCTTATTGCGCCGTAACCATGGATAATCTTCATCGTTTAACAGGATGCTTGGGTCAGCCTTCACTTGGAAGGGAGGAATTTCATGAAACTTTTCATAATCCTCAGACATGTCTGTCTTGTCCTCCACTCCCACGATGTTTCTTTTCCCTGAAAGAACTATGTGGCGCTTTGGCTCATCGTTTGATGTATTCGCTTCCTTATCTTATTTTTCCTCGGTTTGGTAGACATGTCCTTCACATAGAAAACCTGTGCCACATCATTGGCTAAGACGAATGGTTCGTCTGTGTACCCAAGATTTTTGAGATCCACTATTGTCATTCCGTACTGCGGGTCTAACTGTACCCCGCCTCCTGACAGATTAACCCATTTACACCGAAACAAAGGGACCTTAAATTCATGTCCATAGTCAAGTTCCCATATCTCCTCTATGTAACCATAATATGTGTCCTTTGCCCTATTGGTGATTGCTGCATCAAAGCGGACACCACTGTTTTGGTTGGTGCTCTTTTTATTTTGGGCGATCATGTAAAATGTATTACCATTTATCTCGTGCCCTTGGTAAGTCCATACAGTCGAAGATGGTGTCCTGGCCAACAAGTACAAGTCATCTCCAACAGTGTTGTTATGCATGAGATGCATTTGCAGCCAACCGCCGAAAGTCCCGATGTATTCACGTGTAATCCAGTCGTCAGACTGCTCCGGGTGTTCGTAGCGTAGAATATTCTTGTGTTCATTGATATACGGGGCCACCAAGTTAGAATTCTGTAGAACTGTGTAGTGTGCTTGCGCCCAGGAATGCCCGTCCCTACATATTATTGAATCCGCTCCTAGCGTGCCTTTTCCACTCAGTCTCCCCTCATACCGCGATTTAGGGACACCAATCGGCTTAAGGTCAGGAAAAAAGTCAACACAAAACCCAATGACCTCCTTTGTTTGATGGCCCGTGGAGATGCTTCCTTCTGGCCTAGCACGATTACGAACATATTTCTTCAAGACTCCCATGAACCTCTCAAAGGGGAACATATTGTGTAGAAATACAGGATCCAGAATGGCAATCTCATCGACTAGGTGAACTAGGACGTGCGTCATAATATTGAAGAAGGATGGTGGGAACACCAACTCGAAGCTGACAAGACATTGGACCAAATCATTTTGTAACCTTGGTAGGATTTCTGGATCGATTACCTTCTGAGAAATTGCATTGAGGAATGCACATAGCTTCACAATGGCTAATCGAACATTTTCTGGTAGAAGCCCCCTCAATGCAACCGGAAGCAGTTGCGTCATAATCACGTGGCAGTCATGAGACTTTAGGTTCTGGAATTTTTTCTCTGCCATGTTTATTATTCCCTTTATATTCGACGAGAAGCCAGACGGGACCTTGATACTGAGCAGGCATTCAAAGAAGATTTCCTTCTCCGCTTTGGTTAGAGCGTAGCTGGCAGGACCTTGATACTGCTTTGGATGCATGCCGTCTTTTTCGTTCACACGTTGCTAGTCCTCCCGTGCCTCCGGTGTATATTTTGTCCTCCCATACACGCCCAAGAAGCCTAGCACGTTCACGCAAACATTCTTCGTCACGTGCATCACGTCGATTGCAGAGCGGACCTCTAGGTCTTTCCAATAGGATAGGTCCCAAAATATAGATTTTTTCTTCCACATGGGTGCGTGTCCCTCAGCGTCATTCGGAACATATTATCCGCCAGGACCCTTTCCAAAGATTACTTGTAAATCCTTGACCATATCAAGTATATCATCACCAGTACGGAGGACGGGCTTCTTCTGGTGATCTGCCTCACCTTTGAAATGTTTGCCTTTCTTTCTTAAGGCATGCTTGGTCGGAAGAAATCGACGATGTCCTAGGTACACATTCTTCTTGAATTTGTCCAAATATATACTTTGGGTATCATCTAAACAGTGTGTGCATACAGTGTATCCCTTGTTTGTCTGTCCTGAAAGGTTACTAAGAGCAGGCCAATCATTGATGGTTACAAACAGCAACGCTCGTAGGTCAAATTCCTCTTGTTTATGCTCGTCCCACACACGTACACCTTTTCTATTCCACAGCTGTAAAAGCTCTTCGACTAATGGCCTTAGGTACACATCAATGTCGTTGCCGTGTTGCTTAGGGCCTTGGATGAGCACTGGCATCATAATGAACTTCCGCTTCATGCACAACCAAGGAGGAAGGTTATAGATACATAGAGTCACGGGCCATGTGCTATGCTTGCTGCTCTGCTCCCCAAAAGGATTAATGCCATCTGCACTTAAACCAAACCATACGTTCCTTGCGTCACCTCCAAAGTCCCACCACTTTCTCTCGATTTTTCTCCACTGCGACCCGTTAGCGGGTGCTCTCAACTTCCCGTCTTTCTTACGGTCTTCTTTGTGCCATCGCAACAACTTGGCATGCTCTTTGTTTCTGAACAGACGTTTCAACCGTGGTATTATAGGAGCATACCACATCACCTTGGTAGGAACCCTCTTCCTGGGACGCTCGCCCTCAACATCACCAGGGTCATCTCGTCTGATCTTATACCGCAATGCACCGCATACCGGGCATGCGTTCAATTCCTCGTTCTCACCGCGGTAGAGGATGCGGTCATTAGGGCATGCATGTATCTTCTGCACCTCCAATCCTAGAGGGCAGAGAACCTTCTTTGCTTCGTACGTACTGTCGGGCAATTCGTTATCCCTTGGAAGCTTGTTCTTCATTATTTTCAGTAGCGAACCAAATCCCTTGTCAGATACACCATTGTCTGCCTTCCATTGCAGCAATTCCAGTGTGGTACCGAGCTTTGTGTTGTCATCTTCGCAGTTTGGGTACAACCCTTTTTTGTGATCCTCTAACATGCGATCGAACTTCAACTTCTCCCTTTCACTTTCGCAGTCTCTCTGTGCATCAACAATGACCTGGCCAAGATCATCATCGGGCACATCGTCTGGTGCCTCTTGATCTTCAGCTTCCCCCGTTGCAGTATCACCGTATTCAGGGAACATAGGATAGCTGTCATCATCCTCTTCTTCTTCGTTGTCTTCCATCATAACCCCTCTTTCTCCGTGCTTGGTCCAAACATTATAGTGTGGCATGAAACCCTTCTCAAGCAGGTGGGAGTGAAGGGTTTTCGAGTTAGAGTAATCCTTCGTAATCTCACAGACAGTACATGAACAATACATAAAACCATTCTGCTTGTTTGCCTTAGCCACTTCAAGAAATTTATGCAGGCCCTCAATGTACTCGGAGGTGCGTCGGTCACCGTACATCCATTGCCGGTTCATCTGCGTGCATTATATAATTAAGTGTATCAAAAACCATTACAGAACATCATGAATAGAGAAGCTCTAATTGTGCGTCTAAATCAAAAGAACTCCCACATACACTCCTCCACTAAAACCCACAAACCACACTCTACTTCTAGAGCATTTGAAATAAGCTAAACTAGCAGTGAGAGATGAAACGATGAAGTCGTTAACCTTTTAGAACACTTGTGTAGTTGGTGCACCGCCAAACCTAAACAAATCTTATGGAAAATATAGCTTGGAGGTCGAGCTTGGAGAGGAGAAAGCTTAAGTGTGGCTGCGGCATTTCATCGAACACCTCATGTGCATAGGAGGTGAGAACAGAGAGCAGCACACCTCCCACACGCCGGCCGGCCAAAAAACAGAGTGAGCGGGCAGGGGCGAGCATATATATAGGCAACTCTTAAGTCCGGTTGGTGGCTAGCACCGGGACTAATGGTCTCTCTTTAGTCCCGATTGGTGGCTAGCACCCGGACTAAAGGGGCTGGGCCAGGAGCGAGGCCCTTTAGTCCCGGTTCGTGTCTGGAACCGGGACTAAAGGGGTCAGACGAACCGGGACTGGTTCCTGCCGAGGCCCGGCCGGCGCCCTGGCCGCTCGAACCGGGACTGATGCAACCATTGGTCCCGGTTCGTAAGAGAACCGGGACTATTGTTCTGATCTGGCTCAGATCAAAGCCTTGTTTTCTACTAGTGTATACCAAAAGAATTGGAGTGGAGATCGTGAAAATTGACAACGGAGAACTATGGAGGGATGGAAAAAAAAGACCACATCTGAATTGTTTAACTCACATGCGCATATGTCCTTCATGTCATCTTTTCTGATGTACCAGGATCCTGAAGACGCATCCATACATACAGGTCCGTACTCGTGCCATGGGCATGGAGGGGCTAAGACCATGTCAGGCTGAGCAGCGGACATAGTCGTGGCTACGGCGTGGACCAGCTGGATGGCAGCCCAAGCGCGTCCCTACGGCGGGCGCTCGACTTGCTCCTCGCGACAGCATCCGCTCCTAGGCCTGAACTGCACGGTATGATGTTAAGGTGAGGTAGGCGATGGAAACCCACGATGAGGTACTCACGCGGCGGCCGCGATGGAGACCCACTGCGTCGTGGGCGGGCTGAGGTACGCCGATGCATTGCACACGACGGCGCTCCCCCGGCTCCAGCACGGCTGGACCAGCGGTAGAGCGGCGCATCCTCTGCATACACGCACATAGAGATCACCGGCACCGGGCGAACCCGGTGAACAGCCTCACCTGAGCGCGGCGGGGGAAAAGCCCGCATTCCCAACGGGCCGGACCGCCCGCGACGGCACCAGGGGGCAGGGGGCGCAGCGGGGATCGCGAGGCGCAACGAGATCTTGGTATCATCTACACAACGCCCCACCCATGGATGATCGCTCTCCATGGTGTTCAAGGGCTCTCTGCGGATTGGCCGTTGCCGCAAGATTGTTGCTCCTCCTCGCTATGCCCATCACCAGGATGTGTGCGTGTGGAAGGAGCGCACGACCATCGGGGAGCACGGCCGGCAAGACGATGGCATGCGCGGGATACAGGGCGGCGACGATGATTTTGTCCGGAGGAAACACGAGGAATCGGGAGATGGGGTTGGGGATGATATGTCGCAGGACGTGTGTACGTGTAGGTAGCGGTTGTTTCCTCCGTCGAGACGGGATCGCGAGCGACGGGTGCGGGGCGATGAGGAGGCCGGCGTTCGTGTGGGACATGCCCTCAAGGTCGTGGGTCTCTTTTTTTTTTCCTTTTTTCCGGGTGGGGATGATAGAAGCGCTCGGGGGGGGGGGGGGGGGGGGGGGGGGGATCATACGTGGGGAGGGGATCGATAGGTTGAACCATCACGACGACGACGGCAGATCCCCTTTAATAGTAAATATATACTACTTCCTCCTTTCCACAATGTAGTGCACACGTGCTTCTCGAGGTCTAAGTTTGACCATATATTTAACCAATGAGACCGATTGTGACGGGAGCAAAAATTATACCACTGAATTCGTTTCGATAAATTGTCTGATTCACCTTACAATTTCATAAAGTGTCTTGGAACATGTGTTGTAGGTGGCTACTAATCTACATCCCGCTTCCTTTGTGTCTCCTCTCATCTCTTCTCCAACTCAACAAAAAGATAATATTTTAACTCTTGTAGTTTGCTTACACCACCTTATTATACTTGCTCTATTAGCTACTACTTAGAGATGTGATTAATTATGTTAATTATGGAGTAGTTTTTCACATTAGTTATGAAGTAGTTAGTTATGTCGAATCTTGATTGATTAATTAGAATATCCCAAGATCTTGATGAACGCAGCATTGCCACCTAATGTCTATAAGGCTATAACCAAAGCACTTCTTTTAGATTACCTATCGCCTATCTGAACCATTCCAATCCAAGAAGCAATTTGGAATACGCTAGGAGGACATTCCACAACAGAGATCAGCAGGAGCCATGGCTAGACGCATAAGAGTCCACATTTGCTATGCATCAGTTACTGCCCGAATTTCTGATGTGCGTCACGGAATACGCTAGGGGGGGGGGGGGGGTTAGAGGGATGCTCGGGGGCTCGGGGCGGCAAGGCATGCGCGACAACGTCACTGGCCGCGAATGGCATAGGCAAGTGGGTAGGCTGGTGGTCGTGGGCGGGCTGAAGATGAACATGCGAAACGGGATAGAGGTTCTGAATCTTGGACCCCTAGAAATTGACTGATCACAAATAGGTGACCGATAAGAAGAATCAAACACTTATAATTCCGTGAGTTCATCAAATTGACATCTAAAGAATCAAACAGTTCAGATCTAAGAAGCCTTTGGGTGTCTTTTCTCAAAATAAATATATAAACCACAGTGTGGCTGTATCTCAGTGGACCGAGATTTAGCAATCCCGATAAACCGAACTTCTTCATGATGGCCGTACGTTGTCAGCTCTTATTAACCGACCCATAATAGTACGCCTATGCGAAGCATGGCAGCAGGTGCAGTTCTAGTCGCTGATGTTCACGAACGATCGAGCGGGAGGTCATGCCACTGGCCGCCCCTGCTTTGCTTCTACCAGATCATCAATCAGACGGCGCAGGTCACAGTACGACGAGCCTCCTTCCGCCACGGCCGCGTTAGCCTTGGCGGCGAGCTCCAGCGCTCTGCCCCTTGCCGCCTCCCCCGTCCCTCCAGGCTCCAAGAACCTCGCCACGGCCCGCGCCACCGCCTCCGCCGGCACCGTCTCCTTCTCGTCGGCCCTGGTGCTCCGCGACCCGCTCCACACCCTCTCGCCGATCTCGAGTACGTCCGTGACGAGCCTCTCCTCGATGAACTGGTCGCACACCAACGGCCACGTGAGCATCGGCACGCCGGCCGACGCCGCCTCCAGCAGCGAGCTCGACCCGCAGTGCGTCAGGAACGCCCCCACGGACGGATGGGCCAGTATGGCGGCCTGCGGGGCCCACCCTCGGAGGAGCATCCCCCTCTTCCCCACGCGCTCCTCCCACCCCTCCGGCGGCGCCCACCCGTCGGCCCTCAGCGCCCACAAGAACGGCTTCTCGGAGGCTTCCAGTCCGAGGGCCAGCTCCCGGAGCTGATCTGCAGGGATGGGAGCGTAGGTGCCGAAGCATACGTACACCACCGAACGTCTCGGCATCAAGCCCAGCCAACGGATGCACGGTGACTCGCCAGCGGTTGCTCCGGCGGGTGGCAACGGCAGCGACAGTGGGCCGAGGAAGTAGGAGCGCTTGCCGGGCCACGGGTACAGCTCGCAGTACTGCCTCTCCAGGTCGAAGAACGTGTTGAAGGCGAGGCCGAAGCACCTGCGCATCGCCGCGATGGGCGCGTCGAATCCTCCGTGTTTCTCCTGGCAACTCAAGAAGTCCGGCAATTCGGTCCTCGGGATCCGTATCTCCGGCCCTGGAAAACGTGGTACAATCACCTCCTGGCAACTGGAGTCGCCATGGACTGTACCGCGGAGGTAGTCCATGACAAGGGACGAGAAGGGGCCGATGATACTAAATGCGATGCACGGGACGCCGAGCTCGCCGGCGATGACGGAGTTCCAGAAGAAGTGGACGTCGGTGAATACGGCGTCGGGGGACAACTCCCTGATGAGCGCCTCCTGCGCGGGCCGCGTCAGCGCCTCGTCAATGGCGGCGGCGTCGATGCGCCATCCGTCGGCCCCGGCGGAGGAGAGGTTCTCGACGCCCGCCGGGAGGCCGCGCACCGCCGGGAAAGGGTAGGTGGCTATCCTGACGGCGGCGGACGCGCCGTGCCGTTCGAGCGCCGCTCGAACGACTGACACGTTCGCCGGGGTGACCACCATTGTGGGCTCGACGGCGCCCGGCCTGGCCGCGGCGAGGCGGACGGCAAGGTCTGTGTGGGGGGCGATGTGGCTGGTGGCGAAGAAGGGGACGATGAGGATCCGAAGCTTCTCCCTGTGCTCCGACGAGGCCATTCTTTGCATGCTATGGAGTCACGATGCAGTAATGGATGCTAGCGATGAAGAAGCTCGATGCAGTAATGGGTGTGAGGGTGTGAGATGATGCCAACAACGAAGCGATAACCTATATAAAAGAAGGGAGATATTTTTTCTTAGGAAAAAAAGAAGCGAGATCGTCAGCGTTCCAACTACCATGCTACAATCACAAGGCCCACGATAAGCATACAAGCAACTACTCCGTATATAAAAGTTTCCACGAGGAGCACACAAGCGACTATATAATTTTTTGGCCATTTTAAGAATTGGGAAATGCTACACCTACGTTATCAGTCTTACGTAATTAACGTTATAACCCAGGTGGCATGTATCCATTGGGTAAAATATTTGCAATATTTTATAAAGAGCTGTTTGGACCTGCTCCGGGAAATATTTGCAATATCAGGTCCTCCCTATGGTCTGAGGAGACCCTTTCTCCTAGTGACAATGAGGACCTAACTAAACCTTTCACGCTCGAGGAGGTTAAAAATGCTTTGTTTGCTATGGAACCAAATCGCGCCCCTGGTCCCGATAACATACCTGCTGAGTTCTATCAACACTGTTGGGATGTAGTTAGTGCGGACCTGTTCCGGCTGTATGAATGGTTTTATGAGGGTAAGCTAGATGTGCAAAGATTGAACTATGGCATTATAACCCTGCTTCCTAAATCCTCTGATGCCAATAGGATTCAGCAATACAGGCCTATTTGCTTGTTGAGATGCCCCTACAAATTAATCACAAAAGTCATGGACAGGAGGGTGAGTGTATATGCCCCCAAATTATTTAGCATCCAACAGAATGCCTTTATCAAAGGTAGGAACATCATGGATGGTATAATGCCCACACAAGATCATGCACTATACTCATATTAAGAAACGGGTGGGAGTCATCCTCAAACTTGATTTCGAGAAAGCATATGACAAGGTAAACTGGGGTTTCCTTTTGGACTGTCACAAGAAACGGGGATTTTGTGAGAAACGGTGCGGATGGGTGTCGCAAATACTTCGTAACGGGACAGTTAGTGTTAAAATCAATGATGAAACTGGTCCCTATATCCAAAGCTATAAGGGGGGTCGACAGGGTGATCCTTTCTCCCCTTTTCTGTTCAATTTAGCTGCGGAATGTCTCACCAAGATGGTGTTAGTCGCCCAAAAGAACGGTCTATTCCAAGGGTTGGCCCCTGATCTTATTGATGGGGGTGTAGGCATTTTGCAATATGCAGATGACACTGTCATTTGCTTTTCGCATGATGTCGAGAAAGTAGTTAATGTTAAGCTGCTCCTGTATCTTTTCGAGCTAATGTCAGGTCTGAAAATTAATTTTGATAAAAGCGAGGTATTTACTATTGGGGGGGGGGGGGACAACAGTATGGATCAAATATACTCTGAGATGTTTCGTTGCCAAGTGGGGAAGCTCCCTATGAAGTACCTGGGGGTCCCGGTAACCTATGCCATGCTTAAGACAATTGACTGGGACTTCCTGGACACTAAATTGATCAAACGTTTAGCAGCATGGATAGGCTATACTGCCTCCTCAGGCGCCGGGGCCATTTTGCTCAATTCCAGCCTAGATGGCATTCCTTCGTACTTCATGTCGATGTTTCTCCTGAATAAAACCTTCATTGAGAAAATTAATGCTCATCGTAGACAGTTTTTCTGGAGAAAAGGTAGGAAAGGCGTACTTATCATATGGTTAAATGGGCTAGGGTTTGTAGATCCAAGAAAATTGGAGGTTTGGGCATCAAAGACTTGCATAACCAAAATGTGAGCCTGCTTGTTTGTAGGAGATATGCCCTAGAGGCAATAATAAATGTTATTGATTATCTCCCTGTTCATAATTAGGTTTATGTTCCATGCTATAACTGCTATGGTTCTCGAGTCTGCAATAACCACGAGGCTCGGAGGAAGACTCATATCCACGTGTGGGATAATAAACGGTAAAATGTATTCCTAGTCAAGCCTCTAGGACTGGCTCAAGTATTGCATGATGATCCTGTTTTCCTGATCATGGGCATGGCTATGCCGGCAATTTTGAGGGCACAATTGTTGGTAGAACACTTGTGTTGAATCGACCCGAATTGATGTTATGCTATGAGATACATTCGTCATAAGTTAATGGTTAATAACACAGAGAAGTTAATGTTTGCATAATTCCTTAGACCATGAGAGTATCGAGTTTCTTCATGCTTGCTTCATGAACTTTGGGGTTTGTTAAACGTCATCCGTAAATGGGTGGCTATTACGGCGGCTTACGGGTTCATGGAAAAGTGTGTCAAGTAACTTGATAGCTCGAGATTGGGATTTGCTCCTTCGACGATGGAGAGATATCTCTGGGCCCTCTCGGTGTTTCGGTATCCATCATCGTCTGGCCAGACACAGGGTGATTTGATCACAGGGATGCCGGAACACGGGAACGAGAAAAGAGAACAATACCGGCAACGAGGTAACTGGCATAGTGGACAAGTTGTTGATCCACGAGGATGCCAACATGTCTCACCTCGGGTATTTGTAACATATCGTGAAGCAACAGGAATAGCACACAACAATTGGAGGTTCACTCGAATATTCATTCGTGTGGGTATAGGGGTCAATATGGGTGTCCACGGCTCCGATGTTGATCATTGATCGGAAGGGGTTTCGGGTCATGTCTATGCTTCACCGAACCTATAGGGTCACACGCTTAAGTGTCATCTATCTGTTGAATACTAGACAGGGAGTCTGAGAGAAAAACACCGAAAAAGTTTCGGACACCGGAAAAGTTTCGGACACTGGAAAAGTTCCGCAGAGAGGTCACCGGATGAGTTCCGGTGAAACTGAAAAGTTGTTTCAGAGGATACCATAAAGTCAAATTGGTTTTGGCACATGCCTGATAATTCTTGGAGGGTGCCAGAATCATTCTGGAAACTTTCTGGAATTTTCCGGGATGAAAACCGGAAATGTTCCGGAGCTGCCGAAACCGCTTCAGATGCTTTTCGCAGATGAAATCACTAAACCGGAATTGTTCCGGCTCGCGTTGAAAATTATTTTGGTGGGTACTAGAATTATTCTAAGCCCACATGAATATTTTCAGTTCGATCAGACGCTGAAAAATGTCGTTGTGAATAGTGAAAGTGCTTTTTGGGATATTTTTGGAAAGCCACCTTTTGGGGCTTTACTCCAAAAGATCTTGGGGATGACATGGATGGATAGGGGCCAATTTTGGGGCCCCACGTGAGGGTGTGGCCGGCCACATGGTGGACTCCTTCATGGAGCCCCCCTTGTTCCTTGGTTTCACCTTTTAGGTCCTTGGGAAGGACTCCTTTCCATGTGGGTTTTGGGTTTTCTTGTAAAACCACCCTACCCCTTGGGTTTCCTATAAATAGGAGGTGTGTGGGCTGCCATAATACACACTCTTGCTCTTATACACAAAGCCATGCATGATTTGGCATTCTTCTCTCCCTCCCAGCGAAATAGTTTCGTAGAGCCGAAAGGCTGTCTGGGTTCCGGCAGGAACTAGTTCTGGACGGCGAAGCCCTGCTGGATAGATGATACCGTATGTGTGCAACTCTGTAGAGAGATCGTAGTTTCGGTCTTAGTTCGAGAGTGCCTCCCAAAGGGCTGTCCGCGACACCGTCCGGGGGACTGTGCGACCGCCTCCCGGAGGGCTGTCCGCGGGGCAGATGAGGGTATACATCCTCGCGGTTGGGAGGTTGTAAAATCCTAGCTGCGGGGATCTGCACCGCCGTTCGTCATCGACTCTACTTCCGCTGCGCTACGAGTCGGTAACGAAATGATCAAACCTTGTATGCAGTCTCCATAGTGGTCCTGGGCTGGTGCGTAGGTCGGAATTTTTTTGTTTTCTGCTGCGTTACCCTACAGTGGCATCAAGAGCCGTGCTATGCGTAGATGCAGGTTGCGATCTAGAATACATAGAGATGTATGGGCGTTGCACAATATAATTAGGTAGTAGATGATATCTATTGCTGAAAATTATTTGTGCGGGTAGCAGATGAAGTCTGTTACCCGATGTTCTTGTTGCTTCCCTCGAATTTGCATATTTCTGATCTTGATAACAGTATGGTGGAGTTTCAATGTTCTGGCAATCCGCGATCCTGATTGATCAACGAAGTGCTAACAGTTCATTGAATTCCACCGTAGTTAAAAAGAAAGATGAAATTTTGCAGACAAAAGGGCAATGCAGATGTGATCTGCACGGGGGTTACGCGTATGACGAAGTTTAGTATGGGGCTCGAGATTTTATTATCTCGTGTTTCATACACCCTGGAATGTTAATCTAGCGACTTGGATTATCATGCTTGATGATGGACGTTGGTAGCTTCGGTTTGTTTCGAAACCTTAGAAGCCACGTAAAATAAAATTTTGCATGAACCGATTAGAGGCGTCTAACTTGGTTTTGCAGGATGGTTTGCATGTGCATGTGATGTGGTATAGCAGTGTTCATAATAATTTGATTATGTATGAGATGACTATATGATGTAAATTGATTAACATGACCTGCGTGTCATGATTCGGCATGATGGCTGGAGCCATATGATTGCACTTTAATGACCTGCGTGTCAACCTTATGTAATGCACTTATTTTATTAGCTATAGAGATAGCAATATTATCTGGTGCACCGACAAGGTGGTGGCAATCTTCGCGAAGGTGAATACCGACGTGAATGCCGAAGACGAAGAAATACAAGACTTCTCCGTCGGAAGGGCTATACCATATCATGCTATTATGAATTGCCTGAGATGTTTATCCCTTATGATGCACCCTTCTTGATTGCGCGGTAGTCGCTTTTATTAGGGTGATCTCTCACAAAAATATCAAGTAGTTAGTGTTCTCCCAAGTGTAGCACCGTCACGGCACCTATCTTTTCGGGGTGCGCCGTGTCACACGGGTACGAACGATTAGGGATGTGTGAGGCGGGTGAGTCGAGACCTCGCAGCGAGATCACTTGGTTGTCTTGACGTTCAGGCATGACCGTCATGAGCTCGGAACACACGCATAGAAAGATGAACAAGAGTCGCATGGAAGATGTGATTGGCAAGTTTGCCTACTGGTTGAGATTTTCGTCATCAGTGGTGTTACACCAATGGCGAACAATTGATACGTGGGTCTTGTATCACTCACAATCAATTATGAGAGATATTGATTTGAGTGGGAGCGCACTGTTGAATTAACTTGTTTAATTCTCAGTGCAATTAATTGTGAACTCTGTCTAAGTGTGGTTTGCATAATAGTTGTAGAATAATGGCTCGCGTTTCCACCTTCCCTGTTAAAATTGAATAGCTGTTAAATATCTGGTTAAAACTTTACGGTTGGTAACGTAATATGAGGATTGTCCTCAAGAGTGCCGAGAAGGACTTTGTCCTATCGCATGCTTTCGGTATTCTCCCGCTAATGCTATGGATCATGTGACTCTCGTCCTTCGATCCAAAAGCTAGAATTCTGTTTTTAGTCAAGTGCAATACGTTTGCTTCCATGAGACCCGAACTTCAAAAGTTTGGATAGTTATGTGATATTCATGGAATCTGAAAATCATTTTCAGAGACAGACAAAGACTGAAAGATATGAGATATCTAAAGCCATGTTTGTTTGCAAACTATTAGTAAAGGTGTTTACTATGCATTTGACTGATAAGAGAGGGATCCAGAAGAACGCCTGTCATATGATGAAAGGTGAATAAAACAACAACTTAAAAAGAAAGGAAGTGTCCGAAGGGTGTTAGTGAAACTTTCACGCCTAGGAAGTCCGAGGCTAATGCCACTCTTAAGTTGGGTGCTTCTTCTGAGAGTAGGAGAAATACTGAAAGTTAAACTGTTAGAAGTATAATGGCAAAAGGAAAGAAGACTGGAATATCCAGCTCATGTATGAATGTCATACAAGTTTTTGATGTATAGAAGGCTGGTCAAAGATATAGTTCTTGGGAATTATGGTTAAACATGTTAATCACTAATTCTTGGGTATTGTGAGTTGATCACAAAGATACCCGCTCGATTGCATTCTGTTGCAACTCGATGTAAGAACTACTATGGCCTGAAAGACTAGCCAGGGATGAGGTTTAGATACACGCAGGGAACATAGTAAATGTTACTATGCCTTCCATCGGTGTATTCCCTATGTTTTTATTTTCATAATTCATTTTAGAGTTTCACACTCTATCCTTTTGCATAAGGTATCTTGCAAGAAGGTTGTTCATAAGAGAACTTTTGATGTTCGGTGTTATGAATAACATAAGGGCCATACTTTCATTATGAATGAGACGTATGTTATGAATATTGATAATAATACATTACCTCTGGGTTTACTTTCATAATTCATTTTAGAGTTTCGTACACTCTAGCCCATTGCACAATGTTTGTTGCAAAAGAGTTGTTCATAGAAACAACAATTGTTGTTCAGTATTATGAATAAAATGAAGAGCCATGCTTCCATCGAAGATGGGATGTATGTTATGAACATTGATGCAAATATGATACATCCATAACACTGATGCTAAATGTCGCAAGACTAAAAGAATACCACACAAGTGTGGCACTGCATTTGGTCACATTGGAGAAACCCGCATGGAAAATTCCATTATGATGGATTTTGAAGTCGTTTGATTTTGAATCATCTGACACTTGCAACTTTCCTCTGAAAGGTAAAGTGACTGAAATACCGTTCACAGGCCATAAGGAACGAGCAAAGAACATATTGGTAATCATACATTATGATGTGTGTAGTCCAATAAATGTTGTTGCAAGTAGTGGATTTATCTGTCTTCAGAAATGACTCAAGTAGATATATGGATATTTACTTGTTGAGACGTAAGTCTGGATCTTTTGAATTCATTCAGAAGGTTTTCAAAAATGAAGTAGAAGTTATTGTAACAAGAAAATTATGTTTCTGCAATTTGATTGCAGAAAGGAATATTTGAGTTACAAGTTTAGCAAATGTCTGATGAGTTGTGAAAGGGGTTTCATAACTTGCACCTCCCGGAACACCGCTGCAAGTGGAAAGTCCGTGAAGATGTAATCGAACCATTTATGACATGGTAAGATCAAAGATGACATAAATAAATTTGCCATTACCCCTTTTATAGAGTGATGCTTTAGAGACTGCGGCTTTTACACTGAAAAGAGCTCCATCAAGTCTGTTGAAATAATGCCATGGTGTGGTACGCCCAACCATGTTATATCTTTTCTTAACATTTGGAATATGGGGCTTGTGTAAAAGGTTACAAACCTATTCCAAATCATACAAGTGCTACTTTGTAGGTTATCCCAAGTCATTGGGTATTCCCCCACCACTATACCGAGGCAAAGGATTTTGCCACAAAACGGTATGATTTTAAAGAGAATAGTTCTTACAAAAGGCGAGTGGGAGAACAGTGCAACTCGACGAGATAACCAGTATCTTCGTCATCAGGTCAAAGGAAAGAAACCTTGGAAGTGATTCCGGAGTTTCCTACTGCGACTAATACGGAAGTCTCTACAATAAAATGTATGGACTTCAGTCGAACTTGCAGCTGAACCACGTAGGCAAAGCTTGTGCAAACCTATCAGGTGCGCAAACGAGATATTGTTGTTAGACAACAGTATACCTACAATACACAAGGAAGCGGTGATGGGCCCTGACTCCGGAATTGGCTAAATGCCAATACAATCCGAGATAGTTTCCATATATGTGATTCAAGATTAAAATCTTGATACACCTTTCGGAAGACTTAGAGTCTAACGAATATTTATGAAACTATAAACTGATGTGGATAAAATGTTTTATCCATAAAGCTCGACTTGTTGCAATAACAAGTTCAAGGAGTTGACTACGATGAGGTTGTTTCACCGTAGCGATGCTTAAAGTCGGTTCTGGTTGAACTAGCAATTAATACATATTTCAATCATGAGATATGAAACATGGATGACAAAAGGATTTCCATCTAATGGAAATGAAACCTAGGACTTGTATGTGATACAGTCCAAAGTAATTTGTCGATCCAGAGGATGCTAGTAAGTATGCAAACTTCAGAGTTCCAGCGATGGACAGAAGAGAGCAAAGTGGAGTTGGAATCTTCGTTTTTGATGGAATGGTCAAAGGGGTTTGACTTCATCAAATGGGTATCAAAGATGCTTGTGATTCAAGAAAGTAAGTGGGAGCATAATAATATTTCTAAAAACCGTGTGTACATGACACATTGTTAATTAGAAATAAATTTCTTGACATGAATTAGGACTTCATTTGAAAATAGTTTTTCGATGAAGTGCTTAGGCTAAATAAGCCTCAATATTAGGCATGATGATCTATGGAGATAGATTTACCTAATGGGGCTAAGCTATGAATACATATTGACAAGATGCAAAAACCTTTTAGCATTTAAAACGCCAAGGAGTGATTCTTGCCGAAGTCACATGGAAAGAGTTTTTGCAAGACTCGGTGTCCCAAAACACTGATGAGTGAAATACATGATGGAGATTCCACACACTCTTGTGTTTGGATTAATCATGTATTCCATGGTATGTAAAACAACCAGATATGTCCAATACTCCAAAGTTGTTGCGAGTATAGATACCAAAGTGATCAAAGTACTAATCATGGGACAACAGTGAAAGATGTCATTAAGTACTAGAGTAGTGCTGATGACATGTTTTCTCGCAAGCAAAGATTATGAAGTGCTCGTTGTAAGTAATTACATCGATACAGTCTTCAGCAATGCTCCATGCGATTTTCGATTTAAGTTAAGGGTTTTGTGTAATTCACAATATGGTGGCACGGTAGTTGGAAATTGTTCCAAACAAGATACTGTGGCGAATTCTATAACAAAGGCTAAGTATGTTGACGCTTGAGAAGCGACAAAGAAGTTTTTGAATCATATAGTTCATTCATGAACTTAGTATGGTTCCAAGATGGCTTTGGTCTATGGGACACTATAGCAGATAGTTGCTCCATAGCTCAGTCTGAGGAATCAGGTTTCGACCAATGATTCACACATATGCAAAGCCAAGTCCACACAAAATATGAATTTTGTGAAAGCGTGAAAACGCGAGGATATGCAAAGTTACACACGGAGCTGAAGTCGTCAGATCCGTTGGACATCAGGCTATACCACATGCGAAGCATATTTTACACCAGTATGCCATAGGTGTAAAGTGCATTAGCGTTGACTAGATTATTGACTCTAGTGCAAGTGGGAGTCTGTAGGAGATATGCCCTAGAGGCAATAATAAATGTTATTGATTATCTCCCTGTTCATAATTAGGTTTATGTTCCATGCTATAACTGCTATGGTTCTCGAGTCTGCAATAACCACGAGGCTCGGAGGAAGACTCATATGCACGTGTGGGATAATAAACGGTAAAATGTATTCCTAGTCAAGCCTCTAGGACTGGCTCAAGTATTGCATGATGATCCTGTTTTCCTGATCATGGGCATGGCTATGCCGGCAATTTTGAGGGCACAATTGTTGGTAGAACACTTGTGTTGAATCGACCCGAATTGATGTTATGCTATGAGATACATTCATCATAAGTTAATGGTTAATAACACAGAGAAGTTAATGTTTGCATAATTCCTTAGACCATGAGAGTATCGAGTTTCTTCATGCTTGCTTCATGAACTTTGGGGTTTGTTAAACGTCATCCGTAAATGGGTGGCTATTACGGCGGCTTACGGGTTCATGGAAAAGTGTGTCAAGTAACTTGATAGCTCGAGATTGGGATTTGCTCCTCCGACGATGGAGAGATATCTCTGGGCCCTCTCGGTGTTTCGGTATCCATCATCGTCTGGCCAGACACAGGGTGATTTGATCACAGGGATGCCGGAACACGGGAACGAGAAAAGAGAACAATACCGGCAACGAGGTAACTGGCATAGTGGACAAGTTGTTGATCCACGAGGATGCCAACATGTCTCACCTCGGGTATTTGTAACATATCGTGAAGCAACAGGAATAGCACACGACAACTGGAGGTTCACTCGAATATTCATTCGTGTGGGTATAGGGGTCAATATGGGTGTCCACGGCTCCGATGTTGATCATTGATCGGAAGGGGTTCCGGGTCATGTCTATGCTTCACCGAACCTATAGGGTCACATGCTTAAGGGTCATCTATCTATTGAATACTAGACAGGGAGTCTGAGAGAAAAACACCGAAAAAGTTTCGGACACCGGAAAAGTTTCGGACAGCGGATAAGTTCCGCAGAGAGGTCACCGGATGAGTTCCGGTGAAACTGAAAAGTTGTTTCAGAGGATACCATAAAGTCAAATTGGTTTTGGCACATGCCTGATAATTCTTGGAGGGTGCCAGAATCATTCTGGAAACTTTCTGGAATTTTCCGGGATGAAAACCGGAAATGTTCCGGAGCTGCCGAAACCGCTTCAGATGCTTTTCGCAGATGAAATCACTAAACCGGAATTGTTCCGACTCGCGTTGAAACTTATTTTGGTGGGTACTAGAATTATTCTAAGCCCACATGAATATTTTCAGTTCGATCAGACGCTGAAAAATGTCGTCGTGAATAGTGAAAGTGCTTTTTGGGATATTTTTGGAAAGCCACCTTTTGGGGCTTTACTCCAAAAGATCTTGGGGATGACATGGATGGATAGGGGCCAATTTTGGGGCCCCACATGAGGGTGTGGCCGGCCACATGGTGGACTCCTTCATGGAGTCCCCCTTGTTCCTTGGTTTCACCTTTTAGGTCCTTGGGAAGGACTCCTTTCCATGTGGGTTTTGGGTTTTCTTGTAAAACCACCCTACCCCTTGGGTTTCCTATAAATAGGAGGTGTGTGGGCTGCCATAAGACACACTCTTGCTCTCATACACAAAGCCATGCATGATCTGGCATTCTTCTCTCCCTCCCAGCGAAATAGTTTCGTAGAGCCGAAAGGCTCTCTGGGTTCTGGCAGGAACTAGTTCTGGACGGCGAAGCCCTGCTGGATAGATGATACCGTATGTGTGCAACTCTGTAGAGAGATCGTAGTTTCGGTCTTAGTTCGAGAGTGCCTCCCGAAGGGCTGTCCGCGACACCGTCCGGGGGACTGTGCGACCGCCTCCCGGAGGGCTGTCCGCGGGGCAGATGAGGGTATACATCCTCGCGGTTGGGAGGTTGTAAAATCCTAGCTGCGGGGATCTGCACCGCCGTTCGTCATCGACTCTACTTCCGCTGCGCTACGAGTCGGTAACGAAATGATCAAACCTTGTATGCAGTCTCCATAGTGGTCCTGGGCTGGTGCGTAGGTCGGAAAATTTTTGTTTTCTGCTGCGTTACCCTACATTGTTAAGTGGTGGTGGAAACTGGAATCTGGTGATGGGTTATGGCAACACATTGTGCGAGCAAGATACCTGAAAAAGAAAATTGTTGCCAATGTTCAGACTCTCTTTAATGACTCCCCCTGCTGGAAAGCGATCATGAAGGTCAAAGATGTTTATATGGCTGGGGGGGTCCAAACTAATGTGGGGGACTGAACCAGGCTTTGGTATGACCCCTGGTTGGTAGATACTCCGCTTAAAACTCATTATCCTGTGATGTTTGATATTTGCCAGGAGCAAGAGTGCACCCTTAATGGCTTTATCAGCAACAATTATGTGCTACGCTTTAGGCAGTCCCTGTTCAATGAGCTGGCTACCCAATGGGCTAACATTGTAGATGGTGCCAAAAAATTTCCCATTAACGACCAGCCAGACACAATTGGCTGGAGACATACAGCTAAAAAGTTGTTTACAACTAGATCTGTATATGAATGGTTGGAAAAAGATTTATTGGGACCTGATTATAAATGGGTTTGGAAAGCTAAAATCTCACTGAAGATTAAGATCTTCATGTGGCAACTCTTCCAGAATGCTGTTCTCACTAGGGAAAATATGCGCAAGAGGAACTGGCAGGGGAACCCTTACTGTTCTTTCTGTCATAATATTGAATCAGCAGGACATCTGTTCTTTGGGTGTAACTTTGCACGTTCAGTTTGGGGGACATTTGGCTCTGTTCTGGGAGCATCTTGTTGTTCTAAATCTTTATGGCAGAGCTGGGCTTGGTTATACAAATACCTCCCAGGGGGGAGAAGATTTTATATGGAGATTATAGCTGCGATTTGTTGGGGCATTTGGTGCACTCGTAATAAAGTAACCTTTGAGAAACACGTTGTTCGCACTCCTTTGGAAGCTGTTTTCACTACTTGTTCCTTTATGATGTATTGGTCAGGTTTGATGAAGGGAGTTAACAAGACAAAGTTCCAGGCTGGGGTGCAGATGATGGTACGTGCGGCGGCGGCGCTGGCTGATCGTTCTTCGTCTCGCGGCAGGATTGCAATGGAGCATGGTGCTTGAAGCGTCTTCCTGACTGATTGCTCGTTGATGGATGCTAGTGTCTTAGTTTCTCACTGGGGTTTGATGCCCGCTGAGACTGATCGCCTTATTATCTCTTTGGTAGTTTGTTTCGTAGACTCCTGGTTTTGGGTTTGGTCCTATTGCGCGTTGTCCTTGGTGAGATAGTTTAGTGTCTTCAGGTTTTTGCCCCGCAGTGGCCGCTTCATTTCAGAGGTGCCTGCAGCGGGTTTCCTGAAGATGCTCCAGCTCGCTCACCCCTTTCAGTCCCCTTTTGGTCCTTTGGGGTATGAGCCCGGTTGGAAAAAAAATTCTAAAAAAAGACTGATGTATTTCCGTTAAGTGATTAATGGAAAGGGGTATGAGCCCGGTTGGAAAAAAAATTCTGTTGGGCAAAATTATGGGAGGGGGGCCCACCCAGATGAAATCGGGGGAGAAAAGATTTTAATTAGGAAGTTTACGTAAAGGTGAACGGAACGTAGGTGTAGGTAAGTGTCGCATTTTTTCTAAAAAAAGTATATATTAGAAGGGTTGGGCATGCTTTACGGTACTGTTAGGTTTCTTGAAAAGAACACACTCTATTTTAAATATAAGGTATATAACTTTTTTTAAAAGCCAAACTATTTAAGTTTGATCAAATTTGCAGAGAAATATATCAAAATTCATAATGTCAAATCGGCATGATAGATTCATCATGAAATGAATTTCCATACTTTTTTGTTCAATATTGTGGATATCAATATATTTTTGCTCTGAACTTGATCAAAGTTAAAGAAATTTTATTTTCTAAAAAACTAATACTCTTTATATTTTGAAACTTGTGAAATATTCATTTTGGCGGGTGAGGGAGACGATGGAGTGTGTTTATTTTTATTTTTAACACGGTGATTTGATGGGATTTTCATAGTGTGGTATGTGTATCCGCTAACCAACGTATATTTATATGGAGAAATTTAGCGTAGGTGGCTGCATTTACTATAATGATGCAACAATATCACGTGGTTACTTTTTTTCTAGGTCGTGGGAGAGTGCACGGGATTAATATGTTTTTATAGGCCGATTGCTGGTGATTGATTTGAAAAATCATTGGCCAGGTCAAAATCGTAAATCAAATCCAAAATTGAATTACTCAACTGAATGAAAGATCTTCATAATTAGATAGAATACATATTTAAAAGAATTGAATGGGAGAGCTCCTTTAGAAATTATTGACCCGGTCAAAATCGGGTGACCCAATTCTAAACTGAAGACCCAATTAATTGCAAGGCCTTAAAATTAGTAAGCATAGTGTATAGTATGAAAGAATTGAATGGAAGAGCTTTGAGAAATTGTTGACCCGGTCAAAATTGGATGAGCCAATTTTAATTGGAGACCTCAATTGAATATGGACTCTTTAAAACTAGGAAGCTTAGTGTTATAGAGGATATAAGTTTTCCTAGGGGATTTGTGTTTACAGGTCGTCAGAGCATCTCCAACGAATGATTTCAAACAACTGTGGTGCGTAAAAACTGTTGTTTGAGGTATTTTTGCTAAAACACCGGCTTCAGCGGATGATTTATATGTATTCGATTCCAATTATTTTTTACAGCAGCCCAAAATTTTAGACTCAAGTGTTGCATATTTAGAGCACCTCTGTCGGCTCCCGCGGGAAGCCAAAACAGTCACGCGAACGCAAACTGCTACACCAAAAGTTCTTGCCGCCTGACCAGCCTCCCTTCCCATGACCGCCACCGACCACTGATCCGCGATGGAAGCCACTTCTGATGCGACCGCCGATGCCACCGGCATCACCGCTACACTCGCTGGGCCCGCAGTTGTCCCTCCGATGGTTCCCGTTGCTATCGCCTCCAAGCCGAAGCCCGTGGTTGTCCGCTGCCACGACCGGTGGAGATGCGCCGGTACATAGAGTAGTTGCCAAGCCTCCCTTGAAGGTACTTGACGCCGACGCCGGGAATAGGCCACTGTGGGGTCCCTCCGCCGAAGAGGAGGAAGGTGGTCCCGATGCCGCTGAACCCCTGCACGGTGGAAGCAGATCCTTTGGAATAGCCAAGGACCTCTTCCCCTTCCCTTCCGCCGCCATGCATGGAGGAAATGGTGTCACCTGTCCCCACAACCACCGGCGTCCCCAATATCTGAAGGTATTTTTTTGCTTTATGATGTTTTTTCATTTTGTGTCGCGCCATTCTATAGTTTGTATGCAATTGAGATTTGATGTGCGTATACGTTCTTCAAATTTAATGAGTGTGAATGATCGAACTTTTTTGCAATTCACAAATGTTGCATCACAAGATTTGTCTCACAAGAAATCCCTCTTAAGAATATGAAACGCAAAACGAGCCCCTTCTTGATATGGATGTGGAGGGTTTGCTTGATGCAAATCCAAAGGGAAAAGGGTGCAAACTACACTACCGCCAAAGACAAATTGCTATGTGTAGCAACGAAGAAAATTAGTCTTGATCCGGTCATATACACTACTGCCAAAGACAAGTTGTTATGTGTTCATGCACTTCTGTTTGTGTTTGTGATGCACAATGCTTGCTGTTTGAATATGAATTAGATTAATGTATTTCAAATTCAATTTGATATGTTGTTTGATTATATGTGTTGTGATCTCATAAAGTTTTAATTAGCACATCATGTTTTGTTTCAATGTGTATGCAATTGTCGAGTAAAAGAGAGGAAGGCAAAAAAAAATGGGCACCAATTTTACATCATCTGTTAAAGAGGCAGTTGCTACGGTGGCTAAAAATCTTTTCTCTCATGACCTAAAATAGTTTTTGAACATAAAATTTTACATCATCTGTTGGAGATTTCATGAGCATTTTTCAAATTTATGAATTTATTAAATTCAGAAACATTTTACGAATTCGTAAACTTTTTTCGAAATTTATGAACATTTTTTGAATTCACAAAAGTATTGTTAAAACCCATATTTTTTAAAGAAATTATTAAAATAAAACTGTCCGAAATAAATAAAAAGTGAAAATATAAGAAAAAAAATGCACTGGTTGGCTCTCTGGCTGGATCACCCGTAGTGATCAGTTTTTACCCTAACGGAGGCAGATGGATTGACCCTTCATGTGGGCCTACCCGCAAAAAAAGAACTTCATGTGGGCGAGAATGCGCTGCAGCGCGCACACGCAATACATAGCAGCGCCCTGGTTTGTGAAGCAAACTACAAAAACATAGAAAACTAATGGGCTACAAATCTTATAGCCAAGGTTGGGCCTAATAAAGGGGAACAAATTTTTCCAGGCCCCGGTTAGTAGCCCTGGGTGCCCGGGGCAGCTCCGCCCTCTATACATTAGGATACCATCCTAGCTCTCACTCAAACTTCACCGTTCTAAAGGAAGAAAACTTAGCTGATTATGCGTGCCAATTGGTACCTTTACATTCTCAACTAGCAAGTGACTCTCTTAATTCATGTCTTTTAACCGGCTTATATTTTATGATTGAGTTTCTCATATTAAGGGATGACCGCCTCGACTACCAAGAGGTGTGACCTGCATGCCTTAATAGTTCTCGAGAGAAGTCTATATTATAACCTCGAATTACCACCGCAGTCTAAAACACAACCCTGAATTACAAAACAGCCTAATTTACAACCTTTCATCTTTCAAAACTGGAAAAAAACCTGTGGTGGTTTTTGACTGGTCTTGACCTGTTAACACCCTAGTCAGCGCCTAGTCACATGCCATGCCACCATCTCCTGAATCTGAAAGTTGCTTCTATTGGTTTATTCATTTGGCAAAATTTCTTGAAACATTCACAGATTGGATCTAAGGATTGTGTGGATTTTTTAGACATTTTCATTATTTGTATGGAAACTTTTTCTGGCCAAATGTGAACCAAAATAGCTTCGAACTTGAATTCTTTTTCTCTAATTATTTTTCTACTTGGCAAAATTTGTTCAGACTTTCCCAAATTTAATAAAATGGTTTCATGGTTTTTTCTTATTTTTTAAAAAAATCTGGGAACTTTTGTTTTTGGCCAAAATTTGACCCGGAAATGGCTTTGAATTTAAATTTTTTGCTTTAAGTTTTTCGACTTCGAAAATTTGTTGAGACTTCCCAGAATGAATATAATGGTTGTGTGTATTTTTGAGAATTGTTTCAACTTGTTCTCGAAACTTTTGGTTCTGGCCAAAATGACTCCAGGTTTTAAATTTTCCTCTATTTTTTTCTACTTGGCAGAAATTTTTGCAATTTTCCCATATTTAATATAAGGGTTGAGTGGATTTTTGAGAAAAGAATTCAATTTTTTCTGGAAAGTATGTTTTTTTTGGCAAAATTTGACCTAAAATGGCTTTGAATTTCAATTTTTGCTCTTATTTTTCTAGTTGGCAAAACTTGTTGGAACTTTCCCAGTTTGAAAAACTGGGTTGTTTGATTGTTTGAGAAAAACATTCTAGGTACTTCCACTTTTTGGTCGAATATTTACGTAGCATTTGGCTAGCATTAGGCCATCATCAACACTTCATATGTTCAAAGGAAGAAAATATGTGAAAATGGAACATAATTCAAGAACTTAATTGTCACACATTACAACATTCTCACGCATACAATGTTCGGCGTGTCCAGAAAAAAAATAGAGCAAAAATTCAAATTCAGAGCTATTTTGGTTCAATTTTGGCCAAAAATAGAGTTTCCAGAAAAAGTTGAAAAATTTCTTAAACATCTACACAACCCTTAGATTCAATTTGTGAAAGTTTCAAGAAGTTTTGGCCAATGGATAAAAAATATAAGCAAATTTCATATTCAGGAGATGGAGACATGGTGTATGACTTGGCGCTGACTAGGCCGTTGACTGGTCAAAATAGATCAAAAACCAACCCAGGATTGTTTTTTGTCCGGTTTTGATAGTTGAGGGTTGTAAATTAGGCAATTTTGTAGTTCAGGGTTGTGTTTTAGACATCAGTGATAGTTCAAGGTTGTAATATGGACTTCTCTCATAGTACTCTAAATGACTCTTCTTTCGAGTCCATGGTCACAATGGAGATTAACCACCAATTATGTGGAGAGAAAACAAATCGACCGTGGAAGTGTTCAACTGATCTAAACTAAGGGCTAAAAACTTGATTATGATATGTTGACGAGATAAGTCCATATTACAACCTCGAACTACAATCAAAGTCTAAAACACAACCCTGAACTACGAAACCGTCCGATTTACAACCCTCAACTTTCAAAACTGGACAGAAAACAACCCTGCAGTGGTTTTTCACTGGTTTGTCCTGGTTTTGACCAGTCAACAGCCTAGTCAGCGCCATGTCACAATCTCTTGAATCTGACATGTCCTTCTATTTTTTATCCACTGGGCGAAACTTCTTGAAACTTTCACATATTGAATCTAAGGGTTGTGTGAATTTTTGCGAATGTTTTTTAATTTTTTTGAAAACATTTTTTTGGGGCCAAAATTTGAACCAAAACGGCTCTCAATTTGAATTTTTGCTCTAATTTTTTATCCAGTGGGCGACGACGTGTGGTGGCGGCGGCGGCGGGGTTGTGGACCAGAGAAGGACGCGACGGTTGGATGCGTTTCGTGGAGATGGTGAGAAGATAGAGATAATGTGGGGATAAGGTTCAATTGAGATGGTGACATGGCGTATGACATGGCGCTGAGTATGCTGTTGACTGGTCAAAACCGGTCAAAACCAGTGAAAAACCACTGCAGGGTTGTTTTTTATTCGGTTTTGAAAGTTGAGGGTTGTAAATCAAACGGTTTCGTAGTTCAGGGTTGTGTTTTAGACTTTGGTGGTAGTTCGAGGTTGTAGTATGGACTTGTCTCTATGTTGACAAGAGAGGTACTTCTTCTATTCCAAAACAATTGAAATTCTTGGTTTGGCCTAAGTCAGACTTCATTAAATTTTATTATGTCTATATAAGAACATAACAATATCTACAACAAATTTGCCTCATTAGATTGATTACGACAAACTCTGGGAGAAGGCTTAAGTCTTTGACTGGGGATGACGCCGGCGACGATGGCGCCCATAGGGTCGTTGTCTTTCTTGAAGGCGTCTTCGAAGAGTTGCCCACTCATCTTCGAGTTGTGGGCATGTTGGTAATGGAGTTCGGGTTGCCCAACATTGGCAGTCTTGTTTCCTTTTTCAACTTTTCTGTTTGGTTGTTAGGTTTTTTACATGGTTGTTCCTTAATTATTTGTGACGTTTTCAACCTAGTTTCCCCTATAAACCGGACCATTGTGCTTTTTATTGCGAATACACAAAATATTTGCGTGTCAATGTATTAGAAGAATAAGAGCGATTTATAGCTTGTGATTTTTCTCTTGTTAGGTTTGAACATTATAATAGAAAAGCAAATAAGGTGGCTCATCAACTTGCTAGGCTAACGACATTTTCAGACACTAGGGACTGGTTTGAGGAGCCTATGATGGACATTGTACTTTTAATTATTGACGATATAATAATTATTTCTAATCAATAAAGTACATGTTTATTTCAAGAAGAAGAAGAAGAAGAAGAAGAAGAAGAAGAAGAAGAAGAGTGAGATGTGTGTACAATGTTGTGCTAACGCCCACGACAGCCATTACAGCGGTTGAGGACAGCAAGGGCTAGCCTATCCTGATTTTATAGCCAACACAACAACCAAAGTGGCCTCCACTTGGTCTCTGCTCCGAACCACAGTTGCCCCCTGCAGCGGTCGTTTTTTTTTCCGATAAAGGACATTTCATTGAATTAATTTATCAAGGTGATACAACCGCATCGAAAGAATGCCCGGCCTCTGCATAGCATGATGCACACAGCCAACAAGTCCAAAAAACCAAAAAATAAAAATTGTTTTGTAGCAAATATAAATCAATCCAGCCTAGGGTGGGGTAGATCCTATCCGGAGATTACACCACCATCCATGGAGGGAGAAACCCTCCCTGGCCGTACGCTCCAGCCGGGTAGACGCCATCATAAAAAGGTCTCTGTCCTCCGGCCTCTGCAGGATAGACCAAGTACGGAACCATCGTGTACATGCATGAATAACCTGCACAGGAGAAGAAACACATTTATTATTAAAAACCACATCATTCCTGGTAAGCCACAATGCCCAACATAAGGCAGCCGCCCCCACAAGAATATGTGTAGAAAATTGTTTATCAATACCCCGCAACCAATTGCCGAACATGTTACGTGCACTACGTGGAGGTATAGATTGGAAGCTACTTGAACAATGGCCCATACTGCCCGAGCGAACTTACACTCAAAAAATAAGTGTTTAATAGACTCGTCATGTTGGCAAAAGACACATGTTTTACTACCTTGCCAGTTACGTCGTGCCAGGTTATCTCTTGTTAAGATGACCCCTCTGCTTAAAAACCAGAGGAATATCTTCACTCTTAGAGGTATTTTTAGCTTCCACAATTTTTTGTTATCAACGGGAACATCACTATGAACCATTGCATCGTACAAGGACTTCACTGAGAAACTGCCATTCTGATGCAGCTTCCATCGAAACTTGTCCGGCTCGCTTGTCAGTTGAATATCCTCCAGACGAGAGAGTAATTCATTCCATGCTGCCAAGCGAGGGCCAAAGAGGTCCCTACGAAAAGAAATATCGGGGTTTTCTTGTCCCAACACTTGTTTGATCGTGACAAATTTGTGTCTCACAATCCTGTACAAGTTAGGGTACTGCACCATAACTGGGGCGGTGCCTAGCCAGGTATCTTCCCAAAATCGGACCTGAGAACCATCTCTAACTGAGAAAGTACCAAATTGGAAAAAGAATTCCTTGGCCTTCATGACACCATACCAAAAATGTGAATCACCGGGTTTCCAAAGAACTTGAGAGATAGCTTTGGACCCCACGTATTTATTACGAATGATTTCCTGCCACACTCCATTTTCAGTGAGTAATTTATAGACCCATTTACTCAGAAGAGCGATGTTTTTTATCTCAAGATCTTGAATTCCAAGTCCCCCTTGACTTTTAGGGCGGCATAATACAGTCCACCTAGCCAGTCGATATTTCTTGGATTCATTATCACATTGCCAAAAAAATCTGGATCTAAAGTAATCCAGACGTTGAAGAACCCCTTTCGGTAAGTGAAAGAAAGACAACATGTATAGAACCATATTGCTAAGGACGAAATTGATCAAAATCAATCGTCCCCCATATGACAAGAGCTTGGCCTTCCAACTGGCTAGCCGTTTCTCAAGTCTCTCTTCCACATACTTCCACTCAACGATAGTTAAGCGCCGATAGTGAATCGGAATACCGAGATACCTAATCGGGAACTGTCCGAGCTGGCAGCTAAAAATGTCAGCATACTCAGCCGCCGACTCTGCGGCGTCGCCAAAGCAAAAAAGCTCGCTCTTATGAAAATTAATTTTAAGACCCGATAGCTCCTCAAATGCGCATAAAAGAAGCTTGAGGTTTCTTGCTTTATCTAGGTCATTATCCATAAAGAGAATAGTGTCATCCGCATATTGTAGAATAGACAAACCTTCTTCTACTAAATGGGGAATAACACCACTAATCTGACCGGCCAACTTAGCCCTCTCAACAAGGATAGCTAACATATCGGCCACGATGTTAAACAAAATAGGGGATATGGTGTCCCCTTGGCGAAGGCCCTTCTTGGTCTGGAAATAATTGCCAACATCATCGTTGACTTTGATAGCCACACTACCTCCAGAAACAAAACTCTCTACCCGTCGGCACCATTTTGGCGAAAACCCCTTCATGCGTAAAGTTTGCAAGAGAAAGGGCCATTTTACTTTATCATAGGCCTTTTCGAAGTCAATTTTCAGGATGACGCCGCTCAACTTTTTACGGTGAAGCTCATGTACGGTTTCATGCAGCACAACCACTCCATCTAGTATGTTGCGTCCTTGCATAAACGCCGTTTGAGTGGGTTTGACCACATGGTCAGCCACCCCATTCAACCGATTTGTTGCAACCTTTGTAAAGATTTTAAAACTGACATTTAGGAGGCAAATCGGTCGATATTGCTAAATACGACTAGCCTCCTTAGTCTTGGGCAGTAGAATAATTTCCCCAAAGTTTAAACAGGCAATGTCAAGGTTTTCGGTATGTAATTGGTTAAACAACTGCACCAAGTCCACCTTAATCATATCCCAAAAACATTGATAAAACTCTGCTGGAAACCCGTCTGGCCCAGGGGCCTTGTTGTGTTCCATTCGAAACACCGCAGTGTGAATTTCCTCCTCGGTGAAAGGAGAGGTTAAAAAATCATTTTCCGCGTCCGAAACTTGAGGGATGTCATGAGTATTAGACTCATCCAGCACAAAGGAACTTTCAACTGAAGGTCCAAAAAGCTCTTTGTAGTACTTAGTAATGTAGTTTCTGAGTGGTACGTCACCCTCGATACGGCCTTCGTCCTGGTCAAGTGCGAAAATACGTTTCTTTCTATGTCTGCCATTTGCCAACATTTGAAAGTATTTCGTATTGTCGTCACCTTGAACAAGCGAGTCAGCCTTGCACCGTTGGTACCATTTAATCTCTTCCTCGCGTAGAAGGCGGGCAATCTGCTCATTTAGATGGCTTTTTTGCTCGATCTCAACAGCAGAAAGGGGCCTCACCTCCGCAATTTTATCAAGGGTATCGATTAAGGTAGATAGACGCAACTTTTCTTTTTTGTATATGCCAGCGGTATGTTTAGCCCATCCACGAAGGAATCGACGCAAAGCGCGAATTCGATTGTTCCATCGTTGAATGGGCGTGTTACCCCGAGGTTGACGCGCTCATGCAGACATTATGTATTGTTGTTCTTTCTCTTAATGAATTCGCTAGAGCTCCTTCCTTTCTCCTAAAAACGGATTCATTATGACATATATTTTCATGTCACATATATATTTGATATTGTAGATCTAGACTTGGTCAAACTTTATGAGGTTTGACTTAAGAAAAAACTTCAATTATTTTGGAGCTGAAGGAGTATTTGCCATCCATTGCAAGTTATAGTCATGGAGACAGGAGAACTGACTGGCTCTGGCAGTTTGAGGAAAGGGTAAAACGACGCGACGGGTTTGCCGCGACAGCTGCGCCATGTAGCCAGAGGAGCTTGTGGAGAAACCATTATGATCTCATGGGAAAAAGCTTGTACCCGAGATCAGTTTTTTTCCTTTTCTTTTAGAGGAGGCCGGATGTTCTTTGGTGGAAACAGATTTTCAGTAGGCCGGTAACGCAAGTACTTCTGTAAAATATCGTTGAGACGAACCAAACACCTCCCAGGAAGCAACGAGTTCCACCTCCGCACATGTTTTGCGGTAGAATAGAATAACCTCCTTTTCCCTCCAAAGCGAAAGGAGTTTCTTTTCCTTGCCCGACGAGTGAAAAAAAGCATTACAATGTCAAAAGAGAAATGACAAACCATTGATTGGCAGCGATGCCTGCCAACTTTGCTTAGCCGATTTGTTTTTGATAATCTCCCATGCTTGCTTGGGATGGACAAACGAAACCAATCATTCATGACCAGAGCACCGTATTAATTAGCTTGAAATACCCCTGCATTTGACGGCACCTCTCTCTCTCTCTCTACACACTCGCTGCTCATCGCCAGAGAGATACACCATGTGGCGAGCAGCCGCCTCGCACCTCCTCCTTTCCCGGCGGCCGTCGTCTCCGGCAGCCGCCATGGGCACGCGTGCTGCCTGGAACCTCCCCAATTTCTCCCCGTTGACGCCGCAGCCGTGCCCGTCAGAGGCGGAGTTCACGCCGGCAGAGGCTCAGCGAATGGTGTGGCTTGTTGGACTCGAGGTGCTCAAGAGGCGGCTCCGGAGCCGGGAGGACGAGGTGGTACCGTACGCCGAGTTCCTAGACGCATGTGTGGATGCCGGTGCGGCCCCGACACGCGGCCATGCGGAGGCGCTCGCGGGGGCGATGGACCAGTCCGGCAGCGTGGTGCTCTTCTGGGGAAATGTCTACCTCCACCCCGAGAAGGTGACGTTTATAATTACAGCATTGCTAACATTCTTGTTCTTCTTCACTTTAGTACCTGAAGCTCAACTAGGTTTCTCAAACTTCTCTCTGGTTTTTTATTTCGAAATGTTCATATTTTCGACGGTTTTTCATTTCTAAATGTTCATTTTTTTTTTTTGAAAGTTTCCATTCTTATTCTCCACGCTAACTGAGCGTGCGAACCTGCCACCACATTATCACCAAAACATCTTCAAGATGTCAAGCTAGACTCTGACATTTGAGAGACAAGAATATTTATCTGAAGAGCAACTGGGATGCCAAGTGAGTAAACGACATTGAAGTTTGGGGTGTATTCACCGGTTTTAAAATTAGGGGTCGCGTAAATAAAACTAGGGCATAAATTCAGGGTTGAAATGTGCACTTCTCTCATACACATTGGGTACAAATTAACTTAAAGAATCCAACATAGACTTCACAATACTTGAAGGACCAAAAATGGTTTTGCAATAGTTGAACCTACTAATTAGTCATTTTTTCTATTGTCGACAATCAGTAAACATCAATCTAACCTCATGTAGATGTGTGAATCAAAGCAATCTCGAGAGTATTACATGGAGTGGTAGCTAGACTAGATAGAATCTAAAGGTAGCTAGCTAGATGATGGAGACAAATCTTCTTGGTGATCAAATTCCTATGTAAAGCTAGAGATTGAAGAACTTCTTAGTCTTTCATGTCTTTTGGTTATGGATTTGATCTCCTCTTTGCCTCGGCCTTCAAATCCTTATATAGTCCATTTGTGTTATACAATAGTTATATTCAGTGTTTATTATCTGTTATTCAGTTTTCAGCTGATACATTTACATCGGTTATTGACTGTCCTTAGATTGTAGACCTGGTTAGAAGTGTCGTGCCGCCTCTACTCGAGATAGAGAACGACGCCAAAAAAGAAGAGTTTGAGCTACTGAAGAAAAAGAAAGAAGAGATCGACAGGCAGGCGTGCAGGCAAGTGAGGCGAATCCTCTGGTCAGGCTTCTGGTTCGTGCAAGCCACGGTCGGCCTATGCTTCCGCTTCACTTTCTGGAAGTTCACGTGGGACGTTGTAGCGCCGATCACCTTCTTCGTGGCCGGCGCCCACCTGCTTTCCGGCTACGCCTATTTCCTCATCACCTCGCGCAACCTGTCATATCGAACCTACATGGAGAGGCTGTTTAAATTAAGGAGGAGAAAGCTTTGCGCGAAGCATGGTTTTGACATGGAGAGGTACCTGGGAATGGAGAGGCACATGAGGTGTCCTCTGGGAGGTGATTATTCTCAAGGTAGTAGGCTTCGTCCATGACTATAGTCTATGCACCACCGGCATTTTCTCGGTTGTTTGTTGGCCTTTTTAACATCAAATTTTGACCGGTCACCAGCTGCTACCAAAGCAATCTTCGGAGAAATCGAGGAGGGGATGCAGGCCGGGCAGCATGAGGTGGTCGACCATGGCGAGCTCATCGACGCGTTGATGGAGAGCGGACTCGCGCCCATGGAGGCGGAGGAACTCATGCAGAAGATGGACGAGATGAGCTTGGTGCCTACCTCAACCACAAGAAGGTGATATCATAAAATTGTTAGGTTCTCCATTTGCCCTCTCTTTAATACCTAAAAGCATGTGCGAAAACGCTCAAAATTCTCTAATGTAGAGTAAAATTGTAGGAAAAAGGTATTCAAGTTCACATGATGAAAATAACGTCATCGGATCTGTGGTGAAAAATATAACCATAATATATCACAACTTCATAACCTTGCATTAGCTTATTCATATAACAGATCAGCAATCAAAGTTACATATTGAAAAGTTTTGTTCAATATTCATATCACAACTTTGTTCAGATCACGTGCTGGCCAATAGCATCTGCGTGTTATCTATAAATTGCACATTGGACAAAGTATCGTGCCTGCTTTTTCGCTTTGCCATAGTTTATAAAAAACTGCTCACTTTGCACATTGCCACATCGGAGTTGTTAACTTTGCTTTGCTTTGCTGTAGCGCCACATTTCAGGAGTCACGTTTATGCCATGGCTTAAAAAATCCCAATAGTCGTTTCATACGAAATGAACAATATCAATGAATTGTTCCATTTCCAGGTTGCGGACCTGATCAGAAGGGCCATGCCGTTTGCGCTCGCCCCAGAGGATGACGCGAGGAAAGAAGAGTTCAGACAACTCCAGGCGAAGATGCAAGAGATCGACGGCATCGCGCGCAGGCACGCCGTGCGGATCCTATGTCTTGGCTTTGCGTCATTTGTACTCCAGTTTGCCTTCTTCTTCCGCCTTACGTTCTGGGAGTTCTCTTGGCATGTCATAGAGCCGCTCGCCTACTCCTTGGCCGGACTCCAGCTGATTTTCTGCTACGGCTATTTCCTGCGTTCGGCGAGCAATCCGACGTTACAGGACTTTAAGCGGAGGTTGTTCCTGGCAAGGAGGAGAAAGCTCTGCGCCAAGCATGGTTTTGATATGGACAGGTACCTGAAGTTGCAGAAACTCTCTAGGGTTCCTCCTGAAGGTGATTATTGAACTCAAGATCAAGATCATAAACATTATGACTTGTAACACGGAATGTCTCAGTTATTACTTGATGCCAGTACTGTCCTCTTTAGTATTGGCCTTTGGGTTCCTTTAACTAACTGCATTACTGTTTGCTACCAGACTAACCTTGGAGCCTTAATGTACTGTAACTAATTCCCCTGGTATGGACGCATTACTGCAATTCACGAAAAACTAAATTCAAGGAACTAATCTCACTTGGTTGGGGACGTAAATGTACAAACCCACTATCTGAGTTCAAGTCTGTCGATGCAAATTCAGATTTCTGTTTATACTGCGAGGGGTCTTTTAATTTTTTTCATAAAAAAAGGCAGGTACATACTCCATGAACCAAAACTGTTGTAATTGTTAGTGTCAGTGTTAGCACTAATCCTTCGCCGATGTTGAAGGTTACCATACGGAGAAGTGACTGGAAAGGAAAGGAATGAATCTCATTCATTGCACAAGTGCGAACATACATGTTGCATCACCTGATAATCTGATCTTGGTCTTTCTTCCAAAAATTATTCTCAGACAAAGAAGGCCTTCTAATTTCTTGCCCTAGCATCGCTTAAAGATCATGTTTTAGGACTGATATATATACAGATGCCACAAAAGGGCCCTACCACACACAAACAGAAAAGGCAAAGCAAATCGGTGAAATGTGTAAAAGAAACTGCACGCATATTTTTTTCACAGGTCAAGCAACACAAGAAATCATCACTCCTGATGTATGCACGCACATGAAGAGCAGTATCTGGAAGGCCTGGGCCCCAGGTAGGATCAAGATTTTCATGTGGCTACTCCACTTGGACAGACTATGGTGCAACGATCGTTTGCAACGCCGCGGATGGCAAAACCCATACTTCTGTCAATTCTGCCTGCGGAACTTGGAATCATCCATGCACCTCTTCTGGAACTGCCGTTTTCCGGGAAGTTTGGAACGCGGTGGCTGAATGGAGGGGCTGCCGTGCGCTGCATCTGCCTGAACGGGAGCAAAGATCAACTGCCAGCGCCGTCAGAGACATCCTTGCCAGTGCACTGGCAGGAGAAAGAAAAGGCATCAAGACCATGATCATGATGATCGCATGGGAAATTTGGTGCGAGCGAAACAACTCTATCTTCAGGAATAAGACACCAAGGACAGCAGACATCGTGCAAGCGGTCCGTCGATGCATGGAGCAATGGCGTTTGGCAGGAGCAAAAGCCATAGAGACCCCTTTTGGGGACATGGATGCGAGATAGTTCCCCTATTTTCAGTTAGTGCGGCGGACCGTGGCATTTGCTTTTCTTTTTCTCTCCATTCAAGCTTGCTTGAATCCCCAATGATCACTTGATCAACATGTTTTTATCGTATGCTCCCTATCTAAATCAATAGAAGCCGGCGACGCCGGATCTTTCAAAAAAAAAATGTATGCACGCACAACAATTAACAGCGCGCCAATAATCCAATGTTGTACAGCTCTAAAAACAGTATAAATTGTTTGAGAGGAGAAGGGCGCAAACATAAATTTCATGAGGTGCGCACTGCAGTATAGACCGCGGAGAGTTGAATAACCAGTGACAATGCCACGCGCATAGCACTGACAGCATTGCTTTGCTTCTAAACTAAGCACGGATAGAGGAAAGAGAAACAGAGGATTTATGCAGGAAACAGAAACAGAGGAGGCGGGGTCTCACCATCACGATCCCTCGATTTCTCCACGAGAGCTGCACACGAGCGGACCAGCTCGCCGGAAAACCCAGGCCTGACGGAGCTTCGGATGCATAGCCTATCGCTATCGCCGCCGCCGCCGCCTCTGCGGTCGAAGCCATTTTGGGGTTGGGGGCTGGAGATGTGGAGGGAGAGGCAGCCGCTGCGACGATGACTGCGTGCCGGCCTGCGCGGAATCATAAGGCCGAAGTCAGGGAAGAGAGAACGGCCCAGTGGGCTTTTGTGCTTCGGCTCAGATCGAAATGTGCTGGAATTTGAAATCTTATTCAGCACCTATATTTAAAATGAAATTCTCCTCTTTTAAAAAATGCAATAAAATAATCATAGAGTGATTAGAAAATGTTCCTGATAAAAATATGTATCTATTTACAAAAAGATTTTGTGCTTTTTGAGAAACGGTTAATTATGCATATACCGTATCTGTTCACATACTTTGAGAAAAACGTCCATGCTTTTGTCCCAAAAAAGGAATTAAAAAATAAACAATAGACAGATAATAATTAACAACAATTAAAGTAAACAGAAAAGTAGAAACACATAGGAGAAAACACAAAAGAAAAACACAAAAAATACAAATCGCGCGCCACTACTTTACGAATTCATGTACTAACTATCATGATTTCAAGACCATGATCCTTGTCCTCCTACATTAAATCTTGTGGGTGGCCTGGCCTGACGGCCCGGTCTCGAAAGCCCGGCAACCGGTCTATGTTTAAGCCCGCCCAAGGCTAAGCTAATTTTTTTGAGAAAATCCAAAATGGATTAAAACTATTTTACTTTAAAAAATATTGTGTAATAATATTTTTATATCCCATAAAATATTAATTCAAATGAAAATGTATTGTTTATTGTGTTTTGGGATAGGATTGGTATTTTCTTTAGACTGGTCTTTGGTAAGAGCATTTGCAACCGGACCCCTCAAACCCTTCCCAAACATCCGTGCGCCGCCAAGTCATTTGACTGATAAAGAGAAGAGTTTTTTCTTAAACTAAAGACGAGGATGTGGCGGACAACTTGGTCACTGCTTGGTCACAAAATCGCCGACCGGACTCCCAAAAGCTAGTCAGGATTGTCCAACACCCATTAAGCTGAGCTCATTTGGGGCCGCTCAGGCATGCTCGAGCGCATCCGCCACGTCGGACTGGCCCACCCCGACCCCACATATATCACGTCCATATACACACTCCGGACCAAACCCGAGCTACTTTTGCCACTCCACCCACTTTCAGTCCGATCCGCCCAGCTCCTCTCCGGTGATCTTCGTCCATTTTTGGCATGAGGGCAGCGAATCTAAGTCCGACAACTTCGGATCCATGGACTGGAACCTCGTCTCATGCATGAACGAGGAGAGGATGGCCGTTCGCCTGGCTCTCCACCAGCCCCGGGAGGATACCCAAGTACCAGTGTGGGAGCTGTTCCAGCTTGAAACAAATGTTGGAAGCTCGTGGTGAGTCAAACAGCAGGCGTGCGCCGATTGGAGGGCCAGGCGTGCCCTCGCCAATGCCTCCGTGGAGTACTCGCCCAGTGGGGTTTGGATCCGATGGCGGCAATGCGTCTGCCGGTGGCTCAAGGCGCGTGCCTGCTTTGGAGCCATAGCAAACGGCGGCGACGGCAGAACAAACCCCTACGATGGTCCTTGTTCCTACGGCCCCGGGCCTCTTGTCCGAGTCCCAACGTGCCCGCAATGAGAGGGCCAAGGCATGTCGCATTGCGGAGGGCGAGTTGCACTGGGCCACATTGGACAATCCCGTGAAGGACAAGGTTTGTGGATGATATCCGTGCCCGAATCATGGTGACGTGACAAGCCCAAAGGCGCTTGTGCACACGGTGGAGCAAACCCAGGACCTATGTGCCCTCGCCAGCATGCCTCCCAAAGAGGAGGAGGAGGAGGAGGATACCAGTGCCACATTCGACACCTCCGGCTCCGGCGCCGAGCAGATCTGCCTCGACCTTTATGCCGTCTTCGAGCGCTACAATCGCTACCAGCCGGACAACGCAAGGGCAAATTTACAACTCATGGACTATAAACTATGTGATATGACTAATTTATGCTGTAATCTACCCACTCCAAATGTAGTTAAAAACAACCATTTCAGCAGACCTACAGCTGCCTAGGCGATGCTCGGAAGGAAACTGTCGGTGCACGGCCGAGCGATCGCCCGGGCTTCCCTCGTCGGCGTCGCTAGATTACGCACGACAATGACGGTAGGCAAAGACGTGCATGCATGCAGTCCAAATCATACGATTATCAACCCAACAAACAAACCAATACTTGGACGTCGGTCCATCCATCGGCTGCTGGACGGAAAGCGATGCTCCTACTCCCGCTGCGTCCGTTGCGACGCACCGATCTGGTCACTCATCGAGTCCTTAATACCGAAGCTGCCGTTTCAGCGTAGACGTCATGCGTAGCTGTTGGAGCTGCAGGTTGAGTGAAGCCCTCAACTCAATCCACACGCTGTGGAAGGGCCCCTCCTGGACTGTCCATTTTAATTTGCATGCATGCATCAGAATGTGTATTATAAGATGATTAAGATCCGTATCCCTGTCAATTATTTTATTCGTCACGCCTACGTGGCGAGAACGCTCTTCAGAACTGCACCGAATAATTAGCTCGATCGATCTGACGAGCTGCGTTGGGCACATAAACTACACCCGATGAGAGGAAAATGAACAGGTGAGACACGAGAGGAGGAGCTCAGTTTGCGTATCGCCATCAGAGGCGACCGGATTAGCTTGTCTTGTAATCCGTCATAGCAATTACTTCCTCTCTAAACAAATATAATTAAAAAATAGATCATTATTTTAGCGACCTAAAATGTCTTATATTTGTTTGCAGAGGAAGTATTATACATCAAAATAACATAGGTATTCCCTTCACTTCAAGATAAGAAGCCTTCACGTTGCATCAAGCAGAAGGGACTAGCGGATGCATTTCACGATCAGTTGGTCCTGCACGCACAATATTGAACAGAGCTTTTGTTGGGAATAAGAATGGTGGCTCTTAATTGGGAATGTAGGTAGGGCCATATATGTTATTACTTATTAGGACACGAGACGAGCGATCCCTCTTTTTGACCACATGCCCTCAATCCATTTACATATTCCCCGTTGACAGTAACGGTTTAACGACTGCCGTCGATCCTTCTAGCGAGCTTCTTTCTGGCCCAAATGTATACCTTTTGATTTGGGTTTCACTTTAGTCCACATGGTAATGATGCGTGCAACAACTACCCTAAGATCAGTTTTTCTACGGCTAGAGCTTATGTTGATTTTCTTGGTCTGTAACGTAACAGTGACATTTCTCCGACCAGCGGCTACTATAGGTTGATTATGACTAGGTCTAGTGCATTTGAAATGTGCCTAGCTAGCAGTTGTTGATGGTGCATGGCCGGCCATGCCAACTAAGGAAGCACCCTACTTCATTAAGCATTGCCGGATTGGAATCGGAACCAAATTTCCTTGGTTTGACACAACTGCGTGCGTAAGAATTCTCCAACTGGTATTCTTAGGGCATCTCAAACGCCAACCCGCAAAACGGACACCGCATCCGTCCGCGGACCGGGAGACTATTCTATAGACACGGATGCGGAAGCCGGCCATCCAACTCTAGCCGCGTATATTTCAAACAAGGTTTAAATAACTGAATGAACTATATGTAAACCAAATAATTTTCATTCAAATCGGACGAAAACATTTATATTTCGGACATATTTTAGTTAAACTATACCGGACAAGGATAAACCTAGTCTAATGCTGGCCGCGACGGATCTCCACTCCCACAACATGTCTTCTCGATGTCTGGCAGCCCACTCGCCGGAATGTCGGGAGCTCTGGAGAGATATGCTTCAGCGAGAGGTGAAGAATAGCCTCCGTCTTCCCTATGTCCGGTTGCGCCACTCATCGGAGTGGCAGCAGAGGTGCTTCAGCCGGAGGGGAAGGGTGGCCTCCGCTACCTTGAGACACGGATTAGGGTTGGTTTTTGGGGCGGGGGTGGCCCACGAAGCATGCAAGAAACCGACTATGCACGCCGATGACGGGGCGGCGGCGGTCTTCCTGGGACGTAAGTTGCGGCGGTCTCTCTCGTTCTACTTTTCCTCAATGTTTGCGGCGGTTGCAAACTACTTGTGGCTGTCTCGTTGATCTCCGCGAAGCCGACTTCTTCCCCGCCGGCAGGGCGCGGCTCCACGAACATTGACGGATGATGGCACGACTGTAGGTGAGAGAGGAGCGGTACGACACCGTCTCATCCACGGCAGCCATGATGCCCGTACCGTCGTACTCCCCCGTGTCCCGGCCTGGAGCAACTCGCCACTCCTGCGCGCGCAAGCTTGGAGCGGCGAGTTGTTGAACCACGCGCCGGCTTGAGTGGCCACTTGCTCCTCCGCGTGCCAGCCTGTAGCCTTGCCCATGGTACTGACGGCCTAGAGCGACGAGGGAGGTGGAGCAGCGAGTTGCCTAGCTCGTATCCGGCGGGCCACTCAGCCGACTTTTATGCCAGAGAACTTCTCTTCCTACTCGTTGAATGCCATGGAGAGTGTGGAGAATATGGTGCCAGAAGGACATTGGGAGCGAAGGTGTGGTGCGATTCTTGCCCAGCGTCTGACCTCATTTTAATAGTGGGCGGACGCGAGGAGCGAACCGACACTAGTAGAAAACATGCCATTAGTCCCAGTTGGGAAGGGCCTTTAGTCCCGGTTCCCCAACCGGGACTAATCTATAGGGACTAAAGGGTCCAAGCCTTTAGTCCCGGTTGGCTAGGAACCGGGACTAAATCCATGCCACGTGGTCGGCTGCGCCTGCGGTGGGCCGGGGACCTTTAGTCCCGGTTGGTGACACCAACCGGGACTAAAGGTTTAGCGGTTAAGGCTTCATTGTTTATTTTTCCTTTTCATTTTGTGTTTTCCATTTAATTTTTTCCTCTAATTCAACATGATCACTTGCATCCATCCACTTTAATCAAATATATGTCATATAACTCATCATCATCTTACTCATCTAACAACTCATCATCATCTTAATCATACCAAGTTAAAATCTCATAAAACAAAAAAACATCGTAATAATAATCATCCTAATCGATCATGCAAGTTAATATAAACCAGAAAAACTTCTCTCTCATAGGACCTAGTCCTCCCTCCTAGGTAAAATGACATAAAACAGAATAACACCTATGTCTCCATGATGAAGCAAAGAGATCCAACGGTCTCCAACTTGTGGCTTGCGATCCTTCTTTATTTGTCCCCATGCTTCAATTTGGAGCCGTCTTGGTGGTTTGCGCTCAGTCGAGTATGCAAAAGAGAACTCGGGCCTCATAGGGCTTTTAATTGTCATATTACCTTCGGCTTGCATCAACGGAGGCACAACTTCATTTGGCAGTTTCTGTTGAAGAACGTAATAGTAGCCTAGTTAACAATGTAATCAATACCATTTACGCAACAGTAGTGTACTTAATTAGCAACTCTTACCAAGATATTTTGGCGAATGTCATCCGCCCTCAACCTATGCACTAGTCTCCTGTACAATGTATAATTTGGGCCAGTTCCTAAATTTTATGGGAAGATCTCCCTACCAACTAGGACACCAATAACAAAGTTGATAAGATCATCCTTCTCCTCCCAAGTTAGATGTGATCCATAAGTGTAGTGTGTCGTGTCAATTATGTTCTGTGTTTCACTCGAAGAAACGAAATAAGCTGTAAATTATAAATTAACAAATTTAGTATGGATGAACACCAACTATTTTTAAATATAGAATGCAAATTACTTGACAAATATGCATGGTTGATAAACTCACATGGAGGTAAAACAGGAAGCATATCGACATCCACCCAAATGTCGATGTTACCTTCAATATGATCTTCAGGACGAAGATCGAAGGTTATTTCCATATCCTCCTGAAATCCATATGCCTTGCAAAGAGCTTCCCAATTTGAGCACCCTAATTCTGTGTTATTAACTGCATTCATTACTTTGACCAGAAATGTGTGACCATGTTTAGTCCTCGGGTTGGCTCTCCTCGTCTCGAAACTCTCGTGCTCTTCGAAACCGAGCCTCTCCAAGAAATACCGTCTTGCATGACAGGGGATGAACTAGTCGAATTGTATAAAACAGAAATTACACGTTGAAGCAAAGAAACAGAAGTCATGCTTAATTACGAAAAAACACTTGTCATCGTTGCGTACCGTAGAAATATCGAAGTCCTCGTAAAGCTTCATGGTGAAGAATCTGCCGTCTCGCAGCCCAGGCTGGTCGCAAAGACCCTTATCTTCGCCGCAGAGTTCACACGCTTGGATCCTATCATCGTCATCAGACGACGACATTTCCTATGTTCTTGATTCAAAAATTACGGCATGACCATTGCTAATGTAAGACATATTGAGCGCCTAAAATTTGCCGGAACGGAAATAAATCAACATTCCGGCAAAACATAGGCACAAGGAGGTGTTCCCTGCAATAACATACGCACATGACCAAATAGACCTAATTGCAATAACATACGCACATGACATATAAATTGATTATTACTTTCGGTCTATCGAGGCTTTCCTTAAATAACTCTCATATCTCATGGTGTGTTGGTGCGCACTCTCTCACCGGCGATCATCGGGGACTCCTCACCGATGATCGTCGGGGACTCTCCCTCACCGACGATCGTCGGGGACTCCTCGATATCGCGTCACCAATGACCGACGATACTACATTATTTCCAACTAAAACAACTAAAACATAAAAAAAACTAAACAACTAAAACAACTAAAACAACTAAATTAACTAAAACATAAAAAAAAACTAAACAACTAAAACATAAAACAACTAAATTAACTAAAACAATATGAACACTTAATTACCTAAAACAACTAAAACTAAAACATGAAAAGCATCATAATTTAACAAAATCATCTAACAGAAAAAAAATTATCATCATCTGACAAAATTACTACAGAAAATCATCATCATCAAACAAAATCATCTATTATCAGATCATCTATCATCATATCTAACAAAATTACTACAGAAAATCATCTATCATCTATCGATGCGGGGGAGTTCACCGGGGGGCTGACGAGAGCGGCGCGACGGCGACGAGCGGCAGCCTGGCGGCGTCGGGGCAGAGCAACGGCGACGAGCAGCGATGGCGATGGCGACGGCGACGTGCGGCAGCCTGGCGACGAGCGGTGACGGCGACGAGCGGCAGCCTGTCGACGTCGGGGCGGGGCGACGGCGACGACGTCGGCGACGAGCGGCAGCCTGGTGGCGACGGCGACGAGCAGCAGCCTGGCGGCGACGGCGACGAGTAGCAGCCTTGCGGCGTCGGCGTCGATCTGGGGAGAATTGTTGGAAATATGCCCTAGAGGCAATAATAAATTGGTTATTATTATATTTCCTTGTTCGTGATAATCGTTTATTATCCATGCTATAATTGTATTGATTGGAAACTCAAATACATGTGTGGGTACATAGACAACACTGTGATCCTAGTATGCCTCTAGTTAACTAGTTCGTTGATCAAAGATGGTCAAGGTTTCCTGGCCATAGACATGAGATGTCATTTGATAACGGGATCACATCATTAGGAGAATGATGTGATGGACAAGACCCAAACTATAAACATAGCATATGATCGTGTCAGTTTATTGCTATAGTTTTCTGCATGTCAAGTATCTATTCCTATGACCATGAGATCATGCAACTCACTGACACCGGAGGAATACCTTGTGTGTATCAAACGTCACAACGTAACTGGGTGACTATAAAGATGCTCTACAGGTATCTCCGAGGGTGTCTGTTGAGTGGGCATGGATCAAGACTGGGATTTGTTACTCCGTGTGATGGAGAGGTATCTTAGGGCCCACTCGGTAATACAACATCACAATAAGCCTTGCAAGCAATGTGACTAAGTGTTAGCCACGGGATCTTGTATTACAGAACGAGTAAAGAGACTTGCCGGTAACGAGATTGAACTAGGTATAGAGATACCGACGATCGAATCTCGGGCAAGTAACATACCGAAGAACAAAGGGAACAGCGTACGGGATTAACTGAATCCTTGACATAGAGGTTCAACCGATAAAGATCTTCGTAGAATATGTAGGAACCAATATGGGCATCTATGTCCCGCTATTGGTTATTGACCGTAGAGGTGTCTTGGTCATGTCTATATAGTTCTCGAACCCGCAGGGTCTGCACACTTAAGGTTCGGTGACGTTTCGGTATAGTAGAGTTATGTATGGTGGTGACCGAAGGTTGTTCGGAGTCCCGGATGAGATCCTGGACGTCATGAGGAGCTCCGGAATGGTCCGGAGGTAAAGATTGATATATAGGAAGTCTTGTTTTGGTCACCGGAAAAGTTTCGGGTATTTCGGTAGTGTACCGGGAGTGCCGGGAGGGGTACCGGGGACCATCGGGAGGGGTGTCTCGACCCAAAGGACCTCATGGGCTGTGGGAGGAGTCAAACCAGCCCCTAGTGGGCTGACCTACCCCCCCCCCCCACTAAGGCCCATGTGGCTTTGGGTGGAAAAAATCCAAAGGAGGAAAGGTGGAAAGGGTTTCCAAGTGGAGAGGAGGAATCCTACTCCTAATAGGATTGGAGTAGGACTCCTCCACCTCCAATTTCGGCCAAACCTTGAGGGTTTGAGGCTGCCTCCTCCCCTCCCTCCCTCCTATATATACTAGAGGATTTAGAGGGAAGAGCTAACCCTAATTGCCACGTGCTCCCTCTACTTCATCTAGATCGGTTTCTCCTCTAGTCTAGTTTCAGCGGTGCTTAGGCGAAGCCCTGCCGGAATTGTTCCACCACCATCGCCGCCGCGCCGTTGCGCCGCTGGAGAACTCTTCTACCTCTCCGCTCCCTCTTGCTGGATCAAGAAGGCGGAGATCGTCATCGAGCTGTACGTGTGCTGAACGCGGAGGTGTCGTCCGTTCGGCGCTAGATCGGAAGGACCGTGATCAGGATTGCGAGACGATTCGTGATTTGATCGCGGGACGGATCGTGATGGGATCGTGGGACGGATCGAGATTGGATCGCGAGATGGATCGTGATGGGATCGCGGGTCGCTCGGCGATTTGGATCGCGAAGACGTTCGACTACATCAACCGCGTTTCTTAACGCTTCCCGCTTAGCGATCTACAAGGGTATGTAGATCCACTCTCCCTCTCGTAGATGCTCATCACCATGGATAGATCTTGCGTGTGCGTAGGAAATTTTTTGTTTCCCATGCAACGTTCCCCAACAGTGGCATCATGAGCTAGGTCTATGTGTAGATGAGATCTCGAGTAGAACACAAAGGAGTTTGTGGGCGTTGATATTCAGATTGCTTCCTCCCTTGGTCTTTTCTTGATTCAGCGGTATTGTGGGATGAAGCGGCCCGGACCAACATTACTCGTACGCTTATGAGAGACCGGTTCCATCAACTGACATGTAACTTCGTTGCATAAAGATGGCTGGCGGGTGTCTGTTTCTCCCACTTTAGTCGGATCGGATTTGACAAAGGCGGTCCTTGAGAAGGTTGAATAGCAATTTTTGTATCACCGTTGTGGTTTTTTGCGTAGGTAAGAATTGTTCTTGCTAGATACCCGTAGCAGCCACGTAAAACTTGCAACAACAATTAGAGGACGTCTAACTTGTTTTTGCAGGGTATGTTGTGATGTGATATGGCCAATTACATGATGAGATATATGTGATGTATGAGATGATCATGTATTGTATAGAATATCACGACTTGCATGTCGATGAGTACGGCAACCGGCAGGAGCCATATGGTTGTCTTTAATTATTTTCGCCTTTTTTGCTTTACTTTATCGCTATGAGTTAGCAATAGTCGTGGAAGCAACAGTCGGCGCGACAACCTCATGGCGACACATTGATGGAGATCAAGATGATGGAGATCATGGTGTTATGCCGGTGATGATGGAGATCATGCCGGTGCTTTGAAGATGGAGATCAAAAGCACAAGTTCATGGCCATATCATGTCACTTATGATTTGCATGTGATGTTAATCCTTTTATGCATCTTATTTTGCTTAGGACGACGGTAGCATTATAAGGTGATCCCTCACTAAAATTTCAAGATAAAATTGTGTTCTCCCCGAGTGTGCACCGTTGCGAAAGTTCGTCGTTTTGAGACACCACGTGATGATCGGGTGTGATAGACTCTACGTTCACATACAACGGGTGCAAGCCAGTGTTGCACGTGCGGAACACTCGGGTTAAACTTGATGAGCCTAGCATGTACAGTCAGGGCCTCGGAACACAAGAGACCGAAAGGTCGAACACGAGTCATATAGTAGATATGATCAACATGAAGATGTTCACCATTGAAACCACCTCAACTCACGTGATGATCGGACTTGAGTTGGTGGATTTGGCTCATGTGTCACTCGAATGACCGGAGGGATGTCAATTTGAGTGGGAGTTTTTAAGTAATATGATTAACTAAACTCATTATCATGAACATAGTCAAAATGTCTTTGCAAATTATGTTGTAGATTACTAGCTCGCGTTGTAGCTCCCTTGAATTTTTATATGTTCCTAGAGAAATAGAGTTGAAAGATGATGGTAGCAATAATGCGGACTGGGTCTGTGATCTTAGGATTGTCCTCATTGCTGCACAGAAGGCTTATGTCCTTAATGCACCGCTCGGTGCGCCACCCCCTCAAGCGTCATCTATAGATGTTGTGAACATCTGACAGGCACGTTCTGATGACTACTTGATAGTTCAGTGCGTGCCTGTGTTGAGAGGTATGAGACCTCCAACAAGATTCTTTGCCTGCAAGATGAAGGCGAATAGCTCAATCGGTGAGCATGTGCTCAGATTGTCTGGGTGCTACAATCGCTTGAATCGAGTGAGAGTTGATCTTCCAGATAAGATAGTGATTGATATAGTTCTCCAAGTCACTGTCACTAAGCTACTAGAGCCTCGTGATGAACTATAAAATGCCAGGGATAGAAATAATGATCCCTGAGCTATTCGCGATGTTTGACACCGCGAAGGTAGAAATCAAGAAGGAGCATCAAGTGTTGATGGTTAGTGAAACCACTAGTTTCGAGAAGGGCAAGGGCTAGGAGGGAAACTTCATGGATGGCAAGTCAGTTGCTGCTCCAGTGAAGAAACCCAAGGTTGAACCCAAACCCGAGACTAAGTATATGAGGAGAACGGTCGCTGAAGCGGAACAACCCTAGATACTTGGTAGATAAGATGGCTGGCAACGTCGATAGAAGTATATTTGATATACGTGTTATTGATGTGTACCTTGCTAGTACTCCTAGTAGCACCTGGGTATTGGATACCGGTTCGGTTGCTAAATGTTAGTAACTCGAAATAAAAGCTACGGAATAAACGGAGGCTAACTAAGGGTGAGGTGACGATGAGTGTTGGAAGTGTTTCCAAGGTTGATGTGATCACCATCGCACGCTCTCTCTACCTTCGGGATTAGTGATGAACCTAAATAAATGTTATTTGGTGTTTGCGTTGAGCATGAACGTGATTAGATCATGTTTATTGCAATACGGTTATTCATTCAAGTGAGAGAATAATGGTTATTCTGTTTACATGAATAATACCTTCAATGGTCATGCACCCAATGAGAATGGTTTATTGAATCTTGATCGTAGTGATACACATGTTCATAATATTGATGCCAAAAGATACAAAGTTAATAATGATCATACCACATACTTGTGGCACTGCCGCTAAATGTCATATTGGTGTAAAACGCATGAAGAAACTCCATGCTGATGGATCTTTGGACTCATTCGATTTCGAATCGGTTGAGACATGCGGACCATGCCTCATGGGCAAGATGACTAAGACCCCGTTTTCTGGTATGATGGAGCGGGCAAGTGACTTATTGGAAATGATACATGTTGATGTATTCGGTCCAATGAGTGTTGTAGCGTGCGGTGGATATCATTATTTTCCTACCTTCACTGATGATTTGAGTAGATATGGGGATATTTACTTAATGAAACACAAGTCTGAAACATTTGAAAAGTTCAAACAAATTCAGAGTGAAGTTTGAGATCATCGTGACAAGAAGATAAAATATCTACGATATGATCGTAGAGGTAAATATCTGAGTTACGAGTTTGGTATACAACTTAAGACAATGTGGAAGTTGTTTCACAACTCACGCCACCTGGAACACCATAGTGTGATGGTGTGTCCGAACGTCGTAGTCGTGCTCTATTGGATATGCTGCGTACTATGATGTCTCTTATCGATTTGCCACTATCGTTTTGGGGTTATGCATTAGAGGCAACTGCATTCACTTTAAAAAGGGGCACCATCTAAGTCCGTTGAGATGACACCATATGAATTTTGGTTTGGCAGAAACCTAAGCTGTCATTTCTTAATGTTTGGGGCTACGACGCTTATGTGGAAAAGGTTTTCAACCTGATGAGCTCGAACCCAAAGCGGACAAATGCATCTTCATAGAATACCCTAACGTAACAGTTGGGTAAACCTTCTATCTCAGATCCAAGCACAAAGTGTTTGTTGCTAAAACGGGTCCTTTCTCGCGAAAGAGTTTCTCTCGAAAGAATTGAGTGGGAGGAAGATAGAACTTGATGAGGTTGTTGAACCTTTGTTTCAACCAGAGAGTAGCGCAGCGCAGAAAGTTGTTTCTGTGGAGCCTACATTAGTTGAAGAGGAAGTTAATGATGATGATCATAAAGCTTCGGATCAAGTTACTATCGAACCTCGTAGGTCGACAAGGACGCGTACTGCTCCTGAGTGGTACGGCAACCCTGTCTTAGAGGTCATGTTGTTGGACAACGATGAACCTACGAGCTATGGAGAAGCGATGATGGGCCCGGATTCCGAGAAATGGTTAGAGGACATGCAATCCGAGATGGGATCCATGTAAGAAAACAAAGTATGGGCTTTGGAAGTATTACCTAAAGGGTGAAAGGCCATTCAGAACAAATGGATCTTTAAAAGGAAGAGGGACGCGGACGGTAATGTCACCGTCTATAAAGCTCGACTTGTGGCAAAGGGTTTTTCACAAGTTCAAGGAGTTGACTACGATGAGACTTTCTCACCCGTAGCGATGCTAAAGTCTGTTGGAATTATGTTAGCAGTTGCTGCATTTTTCGATTATGAAATCTGGCAGATGGATGTCAAAACATCATTTCCTTAACGGTATCTGTGAGGAAAGGTTGTATGTGATACAACCGGAAGGTTTTGTCAGTTCTAAGGATGCTAAAATATATGCAAGCTCCAGCGATCCTTCTATGGACTGGAGCAAGCATCTCGGAGTTGGAATATACGCTTTGATGAGGTGATCAAAGTTTTTGAGTGTATACAAAGTTTATGAGAAACTTGTATTTACAATAAAGTGAGTGGGAGCACTATAGAATTTCTGATAAGTATATGTGGATGACATATTGTTGATCGGAAATGATGTAGAATTTCTGGAAAGCATAAAGGGTTGTTTGAAAAGGAGTTTTTCAAAGGAAAACCTAGAATGAAGCTACTTAAATATTGGGCATCTTGATCTATAGAGGTAGATCAAGACGTCTGATAAAACTTTCAATGAGTACATACCTTGACAAGATTTTGAAAGAGTTCAAAATGGATCAGTGAAAGAAAGAGTTCTTGCCTGATTTGTAAGGTGTGGAGTTGAGTGAGACTCAAAGCTCGACCACGCCAGAAGAAAGAGAAAGGACGAAGGTCGTCCCCTATGCCTTATCCATAGGCTCTGTATAGTATGCCATGCTATGTACCGCACCTGTGTGTGCCTTGCCATGAGTCTGTCAAGGGGTACAAGAGTGATCCAGGAGTGGACCACTGGACAGCGGTCAAGATTATCCTTAGTAACTAGAGGACTAAGGAAATATTTCTCGATGATGGAGGTGATAAAGAGTTCATCGTAAAGGGTTACGTCGATGCAAGATTTAACACCAATCCGGATGACTCTGAGTAGCAATCCGGATACGTATAGTGGAGCAGCCATTTGGAATAGCTCCAAGTGGAGTGTGGTTGCAGTGTCTATAGTATGACATAGAGATTTGCAAAGTACACACAGATCTGAATGTCGCAGACCCGTTGACTAAAGACCTCTCTCACATGCAAAGCATGATCGAACCCCAGAACTCATTGGGTGTTAGATTCATAACAATGTAAAACACATGGTGATGTGAACTAGATTATTGACTCTAGTGCAAGTGGGAGACTGTTGGAAATATGCCCTAGAGGCAATAATAAATTGGTTATTATTATATTTCCTTGTTCGTGATAATCGTTTATTATTGTAACGCCCCCATGTAATAGCTACAGTAATCACCCCTTTGATAGTGCCATGTCATTATGATTAACCATGCTTGAGCATCATTGCATCGTATCTCATTTCAAATTCCAATTTAAAATTGCAATTCAAATATTAAGTGAAAATAAAAGTTGTTCAAACCAGTAACTAAAATGTTCATTAAATAGCACATAATTCATAACTAATTATTTTGGGGAAAACAACATCACCATAATTCCAAAATTTGCCCCTAGCTAATTAAAACAGTAACTAAACAGCACAAATTAACACTAAATTGTTTAATAGTATTTAAAGTAAATTCATAATTTAATCAAACCAATTTCTGGTGAATGATAATAACACACTGATAATTATGGGTCAATCCACATATTTTATAAAAGTCATTAAGTACTCGCAAAGCAGTGGAAAAGAAAAGAATTGGAAAAAGAAAAAGAAAAGGGGCAAAGGCCTACTGTGCACTTGGGCTGCAAGTGCACAGTAGCCGGCCCAGCCCACCAGCGCCATCATCGTCTTCGTCGCGCTGTCGCCTGGCGCGCGCGACAGCGTCGTCGTCTCGCCACGCGCCGGCCATCCGCGCCGTCCCCGACGCCGTTAGGGCCTCGCCGCCGGCGAGCTTCTGCCGCTCGTTACCGGCCACCTCAGCCGCTCCCACCGCCACCATCCGACGCGGCGTTGAACGCCCGTTCGAATGAGCCCGGCCGCGTCGCAAATGGCCTCCTCTACGCGAAACCCGCGCCGCGCTACCGTTTCGGGAGCTCGCCGGAGCTTCTCCGGCGGGATTCCGGCGAAGCCGCGGCCGCCGTCCGACGTGGCTGGCCCTGGCCTACCTGCCAGTGACCCTGACTGGTGGGGCCGTGGGCCCGTTGACCAGTCAGCGCCGCTGACTGGGTCAGCTGAGCCACTGACATGTGGGGCCTCCCCCCTCTGTGTCTATGACATATGGGTCCCACTGTCAGTTAGTTAATTAGGTGGTTAGAATTAATTAAAAATAATTAAATTAGTTTAATCAGTCACTGACAGGGCGAGCCCACTAGTTAATTAGGATAATTTAACCCTGTTAATTAGAATGAGCCTATGACGTGTGGGACCCACTGTCAGGTTTGACCTGGTCAACCCCACTGTTGACTGCTGATGCAATGCTGACGTCATGCTGACGTCAGCCTGCACTGTTTTGGATAATGTTCTGGATAATTCGAATTAATTAATTAAATAATTTCAGAAAATATTTTAAACTTTGAAAATTCATATCTTTTTAACCGTAAGTCAGATGAAAATAATTTATATATGAAAAGTGATCAGAAAAATGTGAAGAATCTAAATATGTGATCAAAACACCTGTCCAACACTCCTAGATAGCTGAACATGCAACTTTTTGACTGTTTTTGATAGATGAATAGTGTCCAACTTTAATTAAATAAATTCAAATAAATTTCTAATTTAACTAAATCATTTAGTTAGGCAGTATAACACATCTGCATATCATTCTAGGCATGTCATGCATAGTGATTGCATATTGCTGAGAAATTTATTGTTTCTTCCCCCTCCTTCTCTCCCGCTAGACGCCGAGACCGACGCCGACGCCCCTGAGTTCGACTACGCCCCCGACGAGCAGCCGACTGACGACCCCGCCTTTGCCGCAGAGCAACCAGGCAAGCAACCCCCTTGATGCATGCCTAAATCACCCATTCCATTCTCCCTCCTGCTTGCATTAGAAATTGCCGCTGCTACTGTTTTATCCTATCTCTGATGCATAGCCTGTTTTTGATAACTGTTATTTGATACCTGCCTTATTATCTAAACTGCTTAGTGTAGGTTGGATGGAAACCATCTTTGGCCCCTCTCCCTTGCTGTAGTTGCTCCGCTTTAGTATCGAAGCCCCGATCAATATGATCGGCGGAACGGGAGACCGATGGACTGAAGACAGCACATCACCACACACCCCCTAAATTGCCCGACACTGCAGAGCTGGCATCGAGTGCCGAGGGTGATACCTCTTAGCTCACTTCCGATGGTGCCTCTATAGAATAGCTATCCGGATGTGTGTTACCGAGGGTGATTCCTCTTTTATCACTTCCGTTTAAGCTGATGTCGTGCAACTCCCGGGGTGGAATCCAACGAGGGTGATTCCTCGGATTCCTACCTGTTGCTCGACCACACAATTACTATGGCCTTGCTTACAGGCGGGTCCACCTTGAGAGGTACCCGCGGGGCAAATGTGCAGTCTGGGGCTGAAAGGCTGGTGGTACCATCCAGTTAGAGATGGACCTGAGTCCTGACAGCACCCAACTGTAAAGTCAGGCTGACCTGCTACGTGTCGATTAGCCGAGGCCGGACATCACCAGGAACAAGGGTGTGCGGCCGGAGTTACTCGCGCGTGTTGGTCGAGCGGATAATACAAAGATGGGCTGACTCACGATGTATCGATCAGCCGAGGCCGGACATCACCAGGAACAAGGGTGTGCGGCCGGAGTTAATCGTGCATATTGGGCAAGCGAGTAATACTAATCGAGCTTAACGGAACTGGGTGTTTGATCTGAGTGGGTCGTCGTGCCCATTTCGCACTACCACCACGTGGGCTAATGGTTTAATGGGGCCCTCTGCAGCGTAGTATCAGCCGAAAGCTCTTCAGACGTCACAGGTTACTTTGCGGGCTGATCGCCGGGATTGGGATGGTTACGTCACTGGGTTGTCCAGTGTCGCGCCTGTTTCTCCGGCCAGCCACACAACGTGCAGGAGTGCAATGGGTGATGGGCCCAAGACCCCTGCGCACTTAGGATTTAGACTGGCGTGTTGGCCTCTCTGCTGAGCTCTAGGTCGGGCTGCGTTGTGTCGATCACCCGAGGCCGGGTATTACCCAGCAAGTGTATCCGGCCGTAGGTAATCGAGCGTGTTGGGTAACAGTAGTGCACCCCTGCAGGGAAGATATCTATTCGAATAGCCGTGTCCACGGTAACAGGACGCTTGGAGTTGTGCCCGGATCCATAATAACTATAAAGAGATGATGCTAAATGTTAAACTGTTGATAATGCTCTCGGGGTCGCTTTCTCGCAGGGAGTCGAGAAAGGATCTCAGGGCATTGCTACTGTATGACAACATGTATGCTACTACTATCTACTCTCTTCTGATGCTGCAAGACTGCTTGAAGATGCTAGTCTTCGATAGGCTAGGCCTTTCTCTCTCTTCTGGCATTTCTGCAATACAGTCCACAAATACAGCCTTCTCATTTGATACCATTGCATGTTTAGCATAGTTCTGATGTCAGTCTTGCGAGTACTTTGGATGAGTACTCACGGTTGCTCTGCTATTCTTTTTCCCCCATACCCAATTGATGATGCATCAGCCGATGGAGCCCAGGAGCCAGACGCCACCGCTCGAGCCTACTACCAGGAGGGTCCCGATGGTACTTACTTCTGGATCGAGCCAGCCGACCAGGAGTAGTTAGGAGGCTCCCAGGCAGGAGGCCTGCGCCTTTTCGATCTGTATCCCCTGTTTGTGTTAGCCATCTTATGGCACCCGTGACTAACTATGTCTGTACTCAGATATCATTTGTGTGTATGACTTATGTATTCGGGTCCTCGCGATCCCTGGTTTGTAATATGATGATTTATGTTTGAATTTGTGCCTAAAGTGGTGTTGTGATATTGATTAGTGAGTCCCTAATCTTGGTTGTACGCGTCTGCGTGTATGATTAGCGTACGGTCAAATTGGGGGCGTCACAATTATCCATGCTATAATTGTATTGATTGGAAACTCAAATACATGTGTGGGTACATAGACAACACTGTGTCCCTAGTATGCCTCTAGTTAACTAGTTCGTTGATCAAAGATGGTCAAGGTTTCCTGGCCATAGACATGAGATGTCATTTGATAACGGGATCACATCATTAGGAGAATGATGTGATGGACAAGACCCAAACTATAAACATAGCATATGATCGTGTCAGTTTATTGCTATAGTTTTCTGCATGTCAAGTATCTATTCCTATGACCATGAGATCATGCAACTCACTGACACCGGAGGAATACCTTGTGTGTATCAAACGTCATAACGTAACTGGGTGACTATAAAGATGCTCTACAGGTATCTCCGAGGGTGTCTGTTGAGTGGGCATGGATCAAGACTGGGATTTGTTACTCCGTGTGACGGAGAGGTATCTTAGGGCCCACTCGGTAATACAACATCACAATAAGCCTTGCAAGCAATGTGACTAAGTGTTAGCCACGGGATCTTGTATTACAGAACGAGTAAAGAGACTTGCCGGTAACGAGATTGAACTAGGTATAGAGATACCGACGATCGAATCTCGGGCAAGTAACATACCGAAGAACAAAGGGAACAGCGTACGGGATTAACTGAATCCTTGACATAGAGGTTCAACCGATAAAGATCTTCGTAGAATATGTAGGAACCAATATGGGCATCCATGTCCCGCTATTGGTTATTGACCGTAGAGGTGTCTTGGTCATGTCTACATAGTTCTCGAACCCGCAGGGTCTGCACACTTAAGGTTCGGTGACGTTTCGGTATAGTAGAGTTACGTATGGTGGTGACCGAAGGTTGTTTGGAGTCCCAGATGAGATCCTGGACGTCACGAGGAGCTCCGGAATGGTCCGGAGGTAAAGATTGATATATAGGAAGTCTTGTTTTGGTCACCGGAAAAGTTTCGGGTATTTCGGTAGTGTACCGGGAGTGCCGGGAGGGGTACCGGGGACCATCAGGAGGGGTGTCTCGACCCAAAGGACCTCATGGGCTGTGGGAGGAGTCAAACCAGCCCCTAGTGGACTGGCCTAACCCCCCCACTAAGGCCCATGTGGCTTTGGGTGGAAAAAATCCAAAGGAGGAAAGGTGGAAAGGGTTTCCAAGTGGAGAGGAGGAATCCTACTCCTAATAGGATTGGAGTAGGACTCCTCCACCTCCAATTTCGGCCAAACCTTGAGGGTTTGAGGCTGCCTCCTCCCCTCCCTCCCTCCTATATATACTAGAGGATTTAGAGGGAAGAGCTAACCCTAATTGCCACGTGCTCCCTCTACTTCATCTAGATCGGTTTCTCCTCTAGTCTAGTTTCAGCGGTGCTTAGGCGAAGCCCTGCCGGAATTGTTCCACCACCATCGCCGCCGTGCCGTTGCGCCGCCGGAGAACTCTTCTACCTCTCCGGTCCCTCTTGCTGGATCAAGAAGGCGGAGATCGTCATCGAGCTGTACGTGTGCTGAACGCGGAGGTGTCGTCCGTTCGGCGCTAGATCGGAAGGACCGTGATCAGGATTGCGAGACGATTCGTGATTTGATCGCGGGACGGATCGTGATGGGATCGTGGGACGGATCGAGATTGGATCGCGAGATGGATCGTGATGGGATCGCGGGTCGCTCGGCGATTTGGATCGCGAAGACGTTCGACTACATCAACCGCGTTTCTTAACGCTTCCCGCTTAGCGATCTACAAGGGTATGTAGATCCACTCTCCCTCTCGTAGATGCTCATCACCATGGATAGATATTGCGTGTGCGTAGGAAAAATTTTGTTTCCCATGCAACGTTCCCCAACAAGAATGGGAGAGGTTGGGGAATATTTCCTAGTGTGTGCTTATATACACTAAAGACCTTTAGTCCCGGTTGGTGGCTCCAACCGGGACTAAAGACCTTTAGTCCCGGTTGGTGCTACCAACCGGGAATAAAGGACTACCCATCTTTTCGGCGGCCCAAATTCCGCGCGGGAAGGGACCTTTAGTCCCGGTTGGTGCTAATAGCTGTATTTTCTCTTTTTTGTTTTGTTTTGTTTTGTTTTTCTAATTTCTGTTTTTAGATTTGGAATAACTGTTAGAATATTTATAGTTTTTAACAAATCTTTTTTCTTTAGGTCAAAACAATTACAAACTTTCTGTTAGTGCCAGTAGTTTTCAAATTTAAATAATTTAAATTTGAATTCATTTGAAATTTGTGTGAATCACTAATTTGAGAATAACATTAGTTTACAAATAGATTTTTGAGTGATTGTTTTTCCTGTTGTTTAATATTAGTATGTTTTATCATTATGTTAAACTTGGGAATTTTTAGGATAATTTAAATAGGTGTTTTAATCAAAACCAGATTTTGTTTAACTCTTTTATTTGTATACCTTCATTTGTTTTAATCAAAATCACCCAAATGAACTCCAGACTTTTTGTGCATTCAATATGCACCATTATAGGCCACATCTTCAAATTTCAACCCTTTCTAACTTCATTTGCTATTTTTCATGCATTTAATGATTTTTTTTGAGCTAAATGACCCTGAAATTAAAAAGCACTACAAATAAAATCTAAAAAGGTAGAAACTTGGCATGGTATCATCATTTCACCCACATAGCATGTGCTAAAAAGTTGAGAGGGTTACAGCAAAAACTGGATGCACTTCGTGTACAAACTGGACCATCTCCTTCGAAGTATGAGGGTTTCGGACGAAAACTCATCTGTTACAAAGGCATTTAATTTTTTTAACTTATTTCAAGTACAGACTTTTTGTGCATTCAATATGCACCATTCAAAGCCACATCCTCAAATTTCAACCCTTTCTAACTTCATTTGCTATTTTTCATGCATTTAATGATTTTTTTTGAGCTAAATGACCCTGAAATTAAAAAGCAGTACAAATGGAATCTAAAAAGGTAGAAACTTGGCATGGTATCATCATTTCACCCACATAGCATGTGCTAAAAAGTTGAGAGGGTTACAGCAAAAACTGGATGCACATCGTGTACAAACTGGACCATCTCCTTCGAAGTATGAAGGTTTCGGACGAAAACTCATCTGTTACAAAGGCATTTAATTTTTTTAACTTATTTCAAGTACAGACTTTTTGTGCATTCAATATGCACCATTCAAAGCCACATCCTAAAATTTCAACCCTTTCTAACTTCATTTGCTATTTTTCATGCATTTAATGATTTTTTTTTGCGCCGAATGACCCTGAAATTGAAAAGCAATACAAATGAAATCTAAAAAGGTAGAAACTTGGCATGGTATCATCATTTCACCCACATAGCATGTGCTAAAAAGTTGAGAGGGTTATGGCAAAAACTGGATGCACTTTGTGTACAAATTGGACCATCTCCTTCGAAGTATGAGGGTTTCGGACGAAAACTCATGTGTTACAAAGGCATTTAATTTTTTTTTACTTATTTCAAGTACAGACTTTTTGTGCATTCAATATGCACCATTCAAAGCCACATCCTCAGATTTCAACCCTTTCTAACTTCATTTGCTATTTTTCATGCATTTAATGATTTTTTTGAGCTAAATGACCCTGAAATTAAAAAGCACTACAAATGAAATCTAAAAAGGTAGAAACTTGGCATGGTATCATAATTTCACCCACATAGCATGTGCTAAAAAGTTGAGAGGTTTACGGCAAAAACTGGATGCACTTGGTGTACAAACTGGACTATCTCCTTCGAAGTATGAGTGTTTCGGACGAAAACTCATCTGTTACAAAGGCATTTATTTTTTTTACTTATTTCAAGTACAGACTTTTTGTGCATTCAATATGCACCATTCAAAGCCACATCATCAAATTTCAACCCTTTCTAACTTCATTTGCTATTTTTCATGCATTTAATGATTTTTTTGCGCCGAATGACCCTGAAATTGAAAAGCGGTACAAATGAAAAATGATAAGAACAATTAACTATCTACATAAGATTTTTTTAACAAATTAAAAAGGATAAGAACAAGAGGCTCACCTACACCTACACATGCAGTAAACCAGACCTACTAATGCAAACTAAGAAGAGGATTTGAGCTCAAATTGCATGCATATAAATCAAATGTTATTAACTTGTAATTAAGATGGTGTTCCCTGCAATAACATTGACACATGTCCAAATAGACCTAATTCTGGCTTGACTTTCGGTCTGTCAAGGTTTTCCTTAGAAAAACTCTCATGCCTCATGGTGTGTATGGTGCGCACTCTCTCACACTTATATGGTGGTGTATGTTGGTGGACACTATCTCACACTAATATTTCGACCATCGGTGCTGGTCGTTTCCCCTTCTTCTCTTGCGCAATATACCAATGTATATATCGCGAGAAAGAAGAAGAGAGAAATGACCCGCGCGACAACAGTCGGGATTCCTCCATCAAGAAGAGACATGAAAGTCAGACAAGGAGCTCCGACACACCGAAAGTACGTAAATTTTTTTACTAAAAATTTCTAGTCCTATTTTTTATTAAAAAATTATAATGCATGATGTATTTATAATGAAACTTCTTATCTTAAAACTTCTGAAATTTCTATCTCAATTTATAATGAAACTTCTGAAATTCTATCTCAATTTATAATAAAACTTCTTATCTTAAACAAAGTGCGTCGGAAGTCCCTCGGTCACCGTACATCTTGCATTATATAATTAAGTATATCAAAAACAATTACAGAACATCATGAATAGAGAAATGACCGAATTAATAGTGATCAAAATGTTATTACTGCAAAACTAAATACATAGAGTTCATACATAGTTCTCATAAAACAACATATAGTTATGTCATATTTGCCGAACATTTAGACTGATATTTTTGTCTAGATGGAGAACTTTGTTTAGACCGAGAACTTTGTCTAGACTGAGAACTTTGTCTAGGCTGGGGATTTCGTCTAGACTGAGAACTTTGTCCAGACTGAGAACTTTGTCCAGACTGAGGATTTCGTCCAGACATAATACGTCGCCTACACATGCAGACTAAGAAGAGGATTTGAGCTCAAACTGAGGACGCGGACGGGAAGGCACTAAGTAAACCACACCTACACATGCAAACTAAGAAGAGGATTTGAGCTCAAACTGAGGACGAGGACGGGAAGGCACTAAGTAAACCACACACCTACACATGCAAACTAAGAAGAGGATTTGAGTTCAAATTGCATGCATATAAATCAAATGAACTCCCACATAATTACTCCCAAACAGTAATGAGAGATGAAAGGATGAAGTTGCTAACCTTTTAGAACGATGGGGTGCCTCCAATCTTCACAAATCTTGGCAAAAATGGATGGGTGCCTCCAATCTTCACAAATCTTGGCAAATCCTCATGAGCTCAGGGGGAGGAAGAAAACAAAGAGGATAGAAAGGAGAGCTTGGGCTCGGGCTGGAAGAAGCATCTATATATAGGAATTTCTATAGTCCCGGTTGGTGGTACCAACCGGGACTAAAGGTCAATCGCTAGTCCCGGTTTGTGTAACAAACCGGGACTAAATGGTCTCGCATGGGCCCCAGCCCACCGCAATCCTGCCACCACCCCTTTAGTCCCGGTTGGTAACACCAATCGGGACTAGAGGTTCCTCACGAACCGGGACTAAAGCATAGCCTCATGAACCGGGACTAGTGGGCGCATTAGTCCCGGTGCAAAACCCGACCAGGACTAATGCTCCGGTCCAAAGGCCTGTTTTCTACTAGTGCGACGTTGTGTTTAATGTTGACCGGCTCGCGAATGGACGTGTGCCCGGAGTAGGTTTCTTGGCACACGTGAGGGTTTAATGGAGATAGGTGGGCAGACTCTAGCCATTTGAATGCGGCGACGAGGTGGGCTCAATCGGGCTTGTGGCGGGCGGTGCTCTCTCGGTAGTGACAACTCACATTCAATGCCGGCAGTGACCTGGCGCGTTCATTCTAGGCCGGTGTCAATATTGTTGGAAATATGCCCTAGAGGCAATAATAAAGTGGTTATTATTATATTTCCTTGTTCATGATAATCGTTTATTATCCATGCTATAATTGTATTGATTGGAAACTCAATTGCATGTGTGGATACATAGACAACACTGTGTCCCTAGTATGCCTCTAGTAGACTAGCTTGTTGATCAAAGATGGTCAAGGTTTCCTGGCCATAGACATGAGATGTCATTTGATAACGGGATCAAATCATTAGGAGAATGATGTGATGGACAATACCCAAACTATGAACATAGCATATGATCGTGTCAGTTTATTGCTATTGTTTTCTGCATGTCAAGTATCTGTTCCTATGACCATGAGATCATGCAACTCACTGACACCGGAGGAATACCTTGTGTGTATCAAACGTCGCAACATAACTGGGTGACTATAAAGATGCTCTACATGTATCACCGAGGGTGTCTGTTGAGTTGGCATGGATCAAGACTGGGATTTGTTACTCCGTGTGACGGAGAGGTATCTCAGGGCCCACTCGGTAATACAACATCGCAATAAGCCTTGCAAGCAAAGTGACTAAAGATTTAGCCACATGATCTTGTATTACGGAATGAGTAAAGAAACTTGCCGGTAACGAGATTGAACTAGGTATAGAGATACCGATGATCGAATCTCGGGCAAGTAACATACCGAAGAACAAAGGGAACATCATACGGGATTAACTGAATCCTTGACATAGAGGTTCAATCGATAAAGATCTTCGTAGAATATGTAGGAGCCAATATGGACATCCAGGTCCCGCTATTGGTTATTGACCGTAGAGGTGTCTCGGTCATGTCTGCATAGTTCTCGAACCCGCAGGGTCTGCACACTTAAGGTTCGGTGACGTTTCAGTATAGTTGAGTTATGTATGTTGGTCACCGAAGGTTGTTCGGATTCCCGGATGAGATCCCGGACGTCACAAGGAGCTCCGGAATGGTCCGGAGGTAAAGATTGATATATAGGAAGTCCCGGTTTGGTCACCGGAAAAGTTTCGGGTAATTCCGGTAATGTACCGGGGGTGCCGAGAGGGTTCCGGAGGGCCATCGGGAGGGGCCACTCACGCCGGGAGGCCACGTGGGCCTTAGGGGTGGCGCACCAGCCCTTAGTGGGCTGGGCAAGCCAGCCCCCAAGGGCCCATGCGGCTAGGGTGAGGGGAAAGGAAAAAACCCCAAGTTGGGAAGGGAAACTCCAAGTAGGAAAGGAATCCTACTTGGAGTAGGATTGGAGGTGGACTCCTCCACCTCCTCCTGGTTCAGCCAATTCCTAGGGGAAACCCTATGGGCGCCAGCCCATCCCCTCCCTCCTATATATACTAGAGGGGAGAGAGGGCCAAGACCCAAGCCACGGTGCAGCCCTCTCTCCCCAATAGATCGATTCCTCTAGTTTTCGGCGGTGCTTAGGCAAAGCCCTGCCATAATAGTTCCACCACCATCGCCGCCACGCCGTCGCGCTGCCGGAGAACTCGTCTACCTCTTCGCCCCTCTTGCTGGATCAAGAAGGCGGAGATCGTCATCAAGCTGTACGTGTGCTGAACGCGGAGGTGCCGTCCATTCGGCGCTAGATCGGAGCGGATTGCGGGACGGCTGCGATTTGGATCGCGAAGACGTTCGACTACACCAACCGCGTTTCTTAACACTTCCCGCTTAGCGATCTACAAGGGTATGTAGATCCACTCTCCCTCTCGTAGATGCTCATCACCATGGATAGATCTTGCGTGTGCGTAGGAATTTTTTTGTTTCCCATGCAATGTTCCCCAACAAATATGGATGGCCGTTGTACAATGACATGAATGCGGACAGCTGGCACCGGACGGGAATGCACGCGGGCAAGGGAGGAGGGTTTTGGGTGGGCCATGGTTGCAAGATGCGGACATGGCATACGTGCAACACCCCTCCCTCCCACGCTTTGTTTCTGGTTTGCGGGGAAAAACGTGCGAGATCCGTCTGTGGACCGATGCAACACCGTGTTGGATGATAAAACATGTCCAAACCATGTGGTTCAGATGCTTGTGAGCAGTTTGAGGGTCGCCGCTGGAGCTGTCCCTCCGCAGATGAGGTTGGAACACACGAGATGCAACTGCATATGTGTGGTTAGAGCAACTCCAACCGCACGACCCAAACGGACGCGCGCTTTGTCCGCATTTTGACCATTTGGGTCGGGCCGGCGGACACCCATCTCCGCTTTTCGAAATGGGCGGGCGCTTGCGCCCAACACTGCCACGACCCAATTTTTTTGTTGATTCAAAAAACAAATTTTGAAAATGGAAAACGTTAATTCAACATTAATGCCGGCCACACAGGCAGGCGGTAGTTCACAAGTCTGCCATGCATTAACTAAAAACATTTAAAACTAAACTGAAAACAAGGAGGCGCGCTGCCCTATGCGTCCTCATCGTCCTCGTCAGGGCCGGTAAGGTCGACGAGCGTCGGCGCCGGGCCAGTGCAGGGGAACGTCATCTCCGAGGCGGTGGCGACGTCGTCCGTCGATGGCTGCACCGCCGCTGCCTTGGCTTCGGCATGACGCTCCTCCTCCTCTGCCTCGGCCTTGCGCTCCTACAGCTCCAGTCGCCGACCCTCGTGACGCTCCGCCGCCAGGTGCTGTTCCGCCACTGCTCCAGGTAGATTTGCTCCTGCTCCGGCATCGCCATCATCCAGACGGGTGGCGTGCTCACCCACTCGCGCACCACCCCATCCTAGACTTACTCCTGGGGCTTGAGGGCGTTCGGCGCCGGCTCGAGTTTGGTGGGGGACGGCGTGGCCAGCGGCAGCACGATGCAGTCGCCGGCAGCGGAGAGCGCAATGGCCTCCGCCATCCGCTCCAGGTAAGCCGCCTCCTCCTCCTCCTCCTCCTTGCGCGCTCTTCCTCCTCGCTTTCACGGAGGATAGCTGCCACCGCCTCCTGGTCCTCGTCGCACATGATGAGGGGCGGCGGGGTGCCAACCCGCACATCGCGAAAGCCACGCCGGCTCTGCTCCTCATGCTCAAACGCAAACAAGACCTCCCAATCGGGAGAGTCTGCAGTATAGGCTGGGTTGAGCCCCTGCTCAGGGTTCAGCTGCTGCCGCCGGCGCCCCACCTCCTTCGCATGCGCCCGCGCCGACCGTGGCACCGCCGGCACTGGGATCCTCTCCGGATCCAAGTGCCAGTCATGTGGCAGGGCCACGTCGGGGTAGGGGAGAGGGATGCGGTGCTCCCAGTGCCACCTCGCCTGGTGCACTGGGACGCTAATCCGCTGCTGAGGCGGACGGGAAGACGACGGCGGGGGTAGTGCGCGCCAAGGGACGCGGAGGCCTCGCCCTTGTACTTGTCGGAGCTCGAGCCGGCCCCTGAGAAGATGCCCATGGTGGCTACTGGCTAGGGTTTGTCACCGGCTAGATGGAGACGACTTCTGGAAGGGGATGAGGATGCCCCCCCGCAAGGTCGGATTAAAAAAGGACGGCTACGGTCGCTGACTCGTGGGCCCGCGCTGAGCGGTCGTCATTAATAAGGACGTGGGCACTGGTTGACCAGCCATCATGTGGGGACAAGGCGGACGCCGAGAGGACGCGCGCGGCGTCCGCTTCGCATCCGCGCCGACGCTTTTCCGCCCCAAAATTCGGCTTGAAATGGGTCTACGCGGACAGGACCAGACACGTTTTGAGAATGGGTCAGCGTGTTGGGCTTTCACTTTTATCGGCGGCGACCTAAACGGACGGTGCCGGATGAAATGGGTTGCCCGATTGGAGTTGCTCTTACTGGTTGAAACACACGATATTGTCGAAACATATGGGGCCGGGGGGAGGGGGGTTCGGAATACACTAAAAACACGCAGGGAAATAGGTTGAAAACACGTGCACACATTATTACTACGTACTTCAATCCATATTAATTGTCATTGATTAATGTGCACTGCTTAATTAACCTCAGCAAGAAAAACGTGCATCACCTGTTTTTTTTGCACTACTTAACGAAACAAAATGTGCCGTATGTTTGATAGCTCCACGCCAGACCGACAAACCACAGACGAGAGACGTGATCAGGGGCTGCCAATGATGCTCCGAAGCTACCACAGCGTATCGGCGTCCCAGCCTTCGTGGCCAAGTGATTTTGCGGTTTCCCGGTTTCGCGCGTGCATGCATGCATGCTTGATCCGTTCTTGGGCGAGTGACCTGGTGCAGCAGCCACGAAGAGAAATGCCAGAAAGTTTGGCTACTCGATCGATCATGAGATCATGCAACTCACTGACACCTGAGGAATACCTTGTGTGTATCAAACGTCGCAACGTAACTCGGTGACTATAAAGATGCTCTACAGGTATCTCCGAGGGTGTCTGTTGAGTTGGCATGGATTAAGACTGGGATTTGTTACTCCGTGTGACGGAGAGGTATCTCAGGGCCCACTCGGTAATACAACATCACAATAAGCCTTGCAAGCAAAGTGACTAATGATTTAGCCACATGATCTTGTATTACGGAACGAGTAAAGAGACTTGCCGGTAACGAGATTGAACTAGGTATAGAGATACCGACGATCGAATCTCGGGCAAGTAACATACCGAAGAACAAAGGGAACATCATACGGGATTAACTGAATCCTTGACATAGAGGTTCAACCGATAAAGATCTTCGTAGAATATGTAGGAGCCAATATGGACATCTAGGTCCCGCTATTGGTTATTGACCATAGAGGTGTCTCGGTCATGTCTGCAAAGTTCTCGAACCCGCAGGGTCTGCACACTTAAGGTTCGGTGACGTTTCAGTATAGTTGAGTTATGTATGTTGGTGACCGAAGGTTATTCGGAGTCCCAGATGAGATCCGGGACATCACGAGGAGCTCCGGAATGGTCCGGAGGTAAAGATTGATATATAGGAAGTCCCGTTTCGGTCACCGGAAAAGTTTCGGGTAATTCCGGTAATGTACCGGGGGTGCCGAGAGGGTTCCGGAGGGCCATCGGGAGGGGCCACTCACGCTGGGAGGCCACGTGGGCCTTAGGGGTGGCGCACCAGCCCTTAGTGGGATGGGCAAGCCAGCCCCTAAGGGCCCATGCGGCTAGGGTGAGGGGAAAGGAAAAAACCACAAGTGGGGAAGGGAAACTCCAAGTAGGAAAGGAATCCTACTTGGAGTAGGATTGGAGGTGGACTCCTCCACCTCCTCCTGGTTTGGCCGACTCCTAGGGGAAACCCTAGGGGCGCCAGCCCCTCCCCTCCCTCCTATATATACTAGAGGGGAGAGAGGGCCAAGATCCAAGCCACGGTGCAGCCCTCTGTCCCCAATAGATCGATTCCTCTAGTTTTCGGCGGTGCTTAGGCGAAGCCCTGCCAGAATAGTTCCACCACCATCGCCGCCACGCCGTCGCGCTGCCAGGGAACTCGTCTACCTCTTCGCCCCTCTTGCTGGATCAAGAAGGCGGAGATTGTCATCAAGCTGTACGTTTGCTGAACGCGGAGGTGCCATCCGTTCGGTGCTAGATTGGAACGGATTACGGGATGGTTGTGATTTGGATCGCGAAGACGTTCAACTACACCAACCGTGTTTCTTAACGCTTCCCGCTTAGCGATCTACAAGGGTATGTAGATCCACTCTCCCTCTCGTAGATGCTCATCACCATGGATAGATCTTGCGTGTGCGTAGGAAATTTTTTGTTTCCCATGCAACGTTCCCCAATAGTGGCATCATGAGCTAGGTCTATGCGTAGATGACATCATGAGTATAACACAAAGGAGTTCGTGGGCGTTGATGCTCAGATTGCTTCCTCCCTTGGTCTTTTCTTGATTCAACGATATTGTGGGATGAAGCGGCCCGGACCAACCTTACTCGTACGCTTATGAGAGACCGGTTCCATCAACTGACATGTGACTTTGTTGCATAAAGATGGTTGGCGGGTGTCTGTCTCTCCCACTTTAGTTGGATCGGATTCGACAAAGGCGGTCCTTGAGAAGCTTGAATAGCAATTTGTGTATCACTGTTGTGGTGTTTGCGTAGGTAAGAATCGTTCTTGCTAGATACCCGTAGCAGCCACGTAAAACATGCAACAACAATTAGAGGACGTCTAACTTGTTTTTGCAGGGTATGTTGTGATGTGATATGGCCTATTACATGATGAGATATATGTGATGTATGAGATGATCATGTTTTGTATAGAATATCATGACTTGCATGTCGATGAGTACGGTAACCGGCAGGAGCCATAGGGTTGTCTTTAATTTATTTTCGCCGTTTTGCTTTACTTTATCGCTATGAGTTAGCAATAGTCGTAGAAGCAACAGTTGGCGCGACAACCTCATGGCGACACGTTGATGGAGATCAAGATGATGGAGATCATGGTGTCATGCCGGTGACGATGGAGATCATGCTGGTGCTTTGGAGATGGAGATCAAAAGCACAAGTTCATGGCCATATCATGTCACTTATGATTTGCATGTGATGTTAATCCTTTTATGCATCTTATTTTTCTTAGGACGACGGTAGCATTATAAGTTGATCCCACACTAAAATTTCAAGATAAAATTGTGTTCTCCCCGAGTGTGCACCGTTGCGAAAGTTCGTCGTTTCGAGACACCACGTGATGATCGGGTGTGATAGACTCTACGTTTGCATACAACGGGTGCAAGCCAGTGTTGCACATGCGGAACACTCGGGTTAAACTTGACGAGCCAAGCATGTATAGACATGGCCTCGGAACACAAGAGACCGAAAGGTCGAACATGAGTCATATAGTAGATATGATCAACATGAAGATGTTCACCATTGAAACCACCTCATCTCACGTGATAATCGGACTTGAGTTGGTGAATTTGGATCATGTGACACTCGAATGACCAGAGGGATGTCAATTTGAGTGGTTTTTTTTAAGTAATATGATTAACTAAACTCATTATTTTGAACAATAGTCTAAGTTGTCTTTGCAAAATTTATGTTGTAGATCAATGGCTCGCGCAGTACCACCCCTTAATTTCAATGCGTTCCTAGAGAAAGCTAAGTTGAAAGATGATGGAAGTAACTTTGTAGACTGGGCCCGTAATCTAAGGATTATCCTTACGGCTTCCCAAAAGGCTTATGTCCTTGATGCACCGCTTGGTGAACCACCCGCTCCAGTAGAGTCTGCAGACGTTGCGAATGCCTGGCAGACACGTTCTGATGATTATTCAATAGTTCAATGTGCAATGTTGTATGGCTTAGAACCGGGACTTCAAAGACGTTTTGAACGTCATGGAGCATATGATATGTTCCAGGAGTTGAAGTTTATCTTTCAGAAGAATGCTCGGATCGAGAGGTATGAGACCTCCGATAAGTTCTATGCTTGCAAAATGGAGGAGAACGGGTCTATCAGTGAACACATACTCAAAATGTCTGGGTATTCCACCCGTCTGGCTGAATTGGGGATGCCCCTTCCGCCAGAGGCGATCACTGACAGAGTTCTTCAATCACTGCCACCTAGCTACAAGAGCTTCGTGTTGAACTATAACATGCACGGGATGAACAAGTCAGTCGCCGAGCTGTTTGCGATGTTGAAAGTCGATGAGTCTGAGATTCAGAAGGAGCATCAAGTGTTGATGGTCAATAAAACCACTAGTTTCAAGAAGAATGGCAAGGGTAAGAAGGGTAACTCCAAGAAGAGTGGCAAAGCAGTTGCCCCTCCCGTGAAGAAACCCAAGGCTGGACCCAAGCCAGAAACTGAGTGCATTCATTGCAAGGGAACTGGTCACTGGAAGCGGAACTGCCCCAAGTATCTGGCTGACAAGAAGGCGGCCAACACCAAACAAGGTATATATGATATACATGTTATTGATGTGTACCTTACCAACTCTCGTAGTAGTGCTTGGGTATTTGATACCGGTTCAGTTGCTCACGTTTACAACTCAAAACAGGAACCGCGGAATAGATGGAGGCTGGCAAAGAACGAAGTGACGATGCGCGTGGGAAATGGTTCCAAGGTTGATGTGATCGCCGTCGGCACGCTCGCTCTTCGATTACCATCGGGATTAGCGATGAACCTGAATAATTGTTATTTAGTGCCTGCGTTGAGCATGAACATTATATCTGGATCTTGTTTATTGCGAGACGGTTACTCATTTAAATCAGAGAATAATGGTTGTTCTATTTTTATGAGTAATATCTTTTATGGCCAGGCACCCAATGTGAGGGGTTTATTCTTATTGAATCTCGATAGTGATGATACACATGTTCATAACATTGATGCCAAAAGATGTAGAATTGATAATGATAGCACCACTTTCTTGTGGCACTGCCGCTTAGGTCATATTGGTGTAAAACGCATGAAGAAGCTCCATGCTAATGGACTTTTGGAGTCACTTGATTTTGAATCACTTGACACATGTGAACCATGCCTCATGGGCAAGATGAATAAAACCCCGTTCTCTGGAACAATGGAAATCATACATACTGATGTGTGCGGTCTGATGAGCATTGAGGCGCGCGGTGGTTATCGTTACTTTCTCACCTTCATTGGTGACTTAAGTAGATATGGGTATATTTACTTGATGAAACACAAGTCTGAAACGTTTGAAAAGTTCAAGTAATTTCACAGTGAAGTTGAGAATCATCGTAACAAGAAGATTAAATTCCTACGATCTGATCGGGGAGGAGAATATCTGAGTTATGAGTTTGGCAGTCACTTAAGACAATGTGGAATTGTTTCACAATTAACACCGCCTGGAACACCACAACGTAATGGTGTGTCCGAACGTCGTAATCGAACCTTATTGGATATGGTGCGTTCTATGATGTCTCTTGCCGATTTTCCACTATCGTTTTGGGGTTATGCATTAGAGACAGCTGCATTCACTTTAAATAGGGCACCATCGAAATCCGTTGAGACGACGCCATATGAACCGTGGTTTGGCAAGAAGCCAAAGTTGTCATTTCTTAAAGTTTGGGGATGTGATGCTTATGTCAAAAAGCTTCAGCCTGAAAAGCTGGAACCCAAAGCGGAGAAATGCGTCTTCATAGGATACCCAAAAGAGATAGTTGGGTATACCTTCTATCTCAGATCCGAAGGCAAAGTGTTTGTCGCTAAAAACGGAACATTTCTTGAGAAAGAGTTTCTCTTGAAAGAATTGAGTGGGAGGAAAATAGAACTTGATGAGGTTGTTGAACCTTTACTTCAACCTGAGAGTAGAGCAGCGCAGAAAGATGTTTCTGTAGAGCCTACATCGGTTGAAGAGGAAGTTAATGATGATGATCATGAAGCTTCGGAACAAGTTGCTATCGAACCTCGTAGGTCGACAAGGACGCGTACTGCTCCTGAGTGGTATGGCAACCCTGTCTTAGAGGTCATGTTGTTGGACAACGATGAACCTACGAGCTATGGAGAAGCGATGATGGGCCCGGATTCCGAGAAATGGTTAGATGCCATGAAATCTAAGATGGGATCCATGTATGAAAACAAAGTATGGGCTTTGGAAGTATTACCTGAAGGGCGAAAGGCCATTCAGAACAAATGGATCTTTAAGAAGAAGACGAACGCGGACGGTAATGTCACCGTTTATAAAGCTCGACTTGTGGTAAAGAGTTTTTCACAAGTTCAAGGAGTTGACTATGATGAGACCTTCTCACCCGTAGCGATGCTTAAGTCCGTCAGAATCATGTTAGCAATAGCTGCATTTTTCGATTATGAAATTTGGCAGATGGATGTGAAAACAGCGTTCCTTAACGGTTTCCTTAAGGAAGAGTTGTATATGATGCAACCAGAAGGTTTTGTCGATCCAGAGAATGCTGACAAAGTTTGCAAACTCTAGCGATCCATTTATGGACTGGTGCAAGCATCTCGGAGTTGGAATCTTCGCTTTGATGAGGTGATCAAAGCGTTCGGGTTTATACAAGTTTACGGAGAAGCTTGTATTTACAAGAAAGTGAGTGGGAGCTCTATAGCGTTTCTAATATTATATGTGGATGACATATTGCTGATTGGAAACAATATATAAATGTTGGAAAGCGTGAAGGAATATTTAAACAAGAGTTTTTCAATGAAGGACCTAGGAGAAGCTACTTTCATATTAGGCATCAAGATCTATAGAGATAGATCGAGATGCTTAATAGGACTTTCACAGAGCACATACCTTGACAAAGTTTTGAAGAAGTTCAAAATGATTCAGTCCAAGAAGGGGTTCTTGCCTGTATTGCAAGGTGTGAAGTTGAGTAAGACTCAATGCCTAGTGACTGCAGAAGATAGAGAAAAGATGAGTGTCGTCCCCTATGCTTCAGCCATAGGCTCTATCATGTATGCAATGCTGTGCACAAGACCGGATGTCAGCCTTGCCATAAGTATGGCCGGAAGGTTTCAAAGTGATCCAGGAATGGAACACTGGACGGCGGTCAAGAATATCCTTAAGTACCTGAAAAGGACTAAGGACATGTTTCTCGTTTATGGAGGTGATCAAGAGCTCGTCGTAAAGGGTTACGTTGATGCAAGCTTTGACAGTGATCCGGATGACTCTAAGTCTCAAACCGGATACATATTTATTCTCAATGGGGGTGCGGTAAGCTGGTGCAGTTCCAAGCAGAGCGTGGTAGCTGATTCTACATGCGAAGCGGAGTAAATCGCTGCCTAGAAGGCAGCGAAGGAAGGTGTCTGGATGAAAGAGTTCATGACAGATCTTGGAGTAGTGCCCAGTGCACTAAACCCAATGACTCTGTTCTGTGACAACACTGGTGCCATTGCTCTGGCCAAGGAACCAAGGTTTCATTAGAGGACCAGACATGTAAAGCGACGTTTCAATTCCACCCGCAATTACATCAAGGAGGAGGACATAAATATTTGCAAAGTGCACACGGATCTGAATGTCGCAGACCCGATGACTAAACCTCTTCCATGGGCTAAACATGATCAACACCAGAACTGTATGGGTGTTAGATTCATTACAATGTATATCACATAATGATGTGAGCTAGATTATTGACTCTAGTGCAAGTGGGAGACTATTGGAAATATGCCCTAGAGGCAATAATAAAGTGGTTATTATTATATTTCCTTGTTCATCATAATCGTTTATTATCCATGCTATAATTGTATTGATTGGAAACTCAATTGCATGTGTGGATACATAGACAACACTGTGTCCATAGTATGCCTCTAGTAGACTAGCTTGTTGATCAAAGATGGTCAAGGTTTCCTGGCCATAGACATGAGATGTCATTTGATAACGGGATCTCATCATTAGGAGAATGATGTGATGGACAAGACCCAAACTATGAACGTAGCATATGATCGTGTCAGTTTGTTGTTATTGTTTTCTGCATGTCAAGTATCTGTTCCTATGACCATGAGATCATGCAACTCACTGACACCGGAGGAATACCTTTTGTGTATCAAACATCGCAACGAAACTGGGTGACTATAAAGATGCTCTACAGGTGTCTCCGAGGGTGTCTATTGAGTTGGCATGGATCAAGACTGGGATTTGTTACTCCGTGTGACGGAGAGGTATCTCAGGGGCCACTCAGTAATACAACATTGATACATCTCCATCGTATCTACTTTTCCAAACTCTTTTGCCCTTGCTTTGGACTCTAATTTGCATGATTTGAATGGAACTAACCCGGACTGACGCTGTTTTCAGCAGAATTGCCTTGGTGTTATTTTTGTGCAGAAATAAAAGTTCTCGGATTGACCTGAAAATTTACGGGGAATATTTTTGGAATTAATAAAAAATACTGGCGAAGGAATCAACCAGAGGGGGCCCTCCCATTGGCCACAAGCCAGGGGGCGCCCCCCCTAGGGCGCGCCCTGCAGGCTTGTGGGCCCCCTGCAGCTCCTCCGACCTCAACTCCAACTCTATATATTCCTATTCGGGGAGAAAAAAATCAGAGAGAAGAGTTCATCGCGTTTCACGATACGGAGCTGCTGCCACCTCCTGTTCTTCCTCGGGAGGGCAGATCTGGGGTCCGTTTTGGGCTCCGGAGAGGGGAAATCGACGCAGTCATCATCACCAACCATCCTTCATCACCAATTTCATGATGCTCTCCGCCGTTCGTGAGTAATTCTATCGTAGGATTGCTGGACGGTGATGGGTTGGATGTGATTTACCATGTAATCGAGTTAGTTTTGTTAGGGTTTGATCCCTAGTATCCACTATGTTCTGAGAGTGATGTTGCTATGACTTTGCTATGCTTAATGCTTGTCACTAGGGCCCGAGTGCCATGATTTCAGATCTGAACCTATTATGTTTTCATGAATTTATATGTGTTCTTGATCCTATCTTGCAAGTTGTATACACCTATTACGAATTATGATCCGCATCCCCCAGGGTGACAATAACTGGGATTCTTTCCGGTGATTACCGTAGTTTGAGGAGTTCATGTATTCACTAAGTGCTAATGCTTTGGTCCGGTTCTCTATTAAAAGGAGGCCTTAATATCCCTTAGTTTCCATTAGGACCCCGCTGCCACGGGAGGGTAGGACAAAAGATGTCATGCAAGTTATTTTCCATAAGCACGTATGACTATATATGGAATACATGCCTACATTATATTGATGAATTGGAGCTAGTTCTGTGTCACCCTATGTTATAACCGTTGCATGATGAATGCCATTCGACATAATTATCCATCACTGATCCGTTGCCTACGAGCTTTTCATATATTGATCTTGCTAAGTTACTTTTCCGTTGCTACTGTTACAATCACTGCAAAACTGCTACTGTCACGTTTGCCACCGTTACCGTTACTTCCATATTACTTTGCTACTAAATACTTTGCTGCAGATATTAAGTCTTTCAGGTGTGGTTGAATTGACAACTCAGCTGCTAATACTCGAGAATATTCTTTGGCTCCCCTTGTGTCGAATCAATAAATTTGGGTTGAATACTCTACCCTCGAAAACTCTTGCGATCCCCTATACTTGTGGGTTATCAAGACCTTTTTCTGGCGCCATTGCCGGGGAGCATAGCTCTATTCTCTGAGTCACATGGGATTTATATCTGTTGATCACTATGAAGAATCTGAAAGACCCAAAAACCAAGATCTATCCCTCTACTACGAGGGGAGGCAAGGAACTGCCATCTAGCTTTGTACTTGATTCACCTTCTGTTATGAGTAAATTTGTGACACCACCACCTGCTATTGATTCTGATATGTCGCAAGTAATTGATGATGCCACTTCTTCTATGCATGATGCTTATGATGATACTTTGCTTGATAATACTGTGCCACTTGGTGAATTTCTTATTGAACAAATTGCTAGAGTCAATGCTGAAACTGATGAAATTATTGAAACTGAACACTATGAGACACCTTCTAGACCTAGCTCTCCTAGATATGAATTGCCTAATATATGTGGCACCCCGGCTCAGAGAACCGGATTACCAGTGTTTCCAACCGAGAGATCATGTCTTCTGGAAACACTTAACAACTTGGTACAGAACAGAACTGAACTTTTATTGATAGAAGTTGAGTACAAGCGCATATTTTACAATGGTGACGAGGCCAAAGGCACCCTCGGTGCTATGACAGTATCTACATTATTTATGTCACATAGCAGGGCCTCGGATTACTAAGTACTTCTATGGCGTAGCGGAACATAGCGCAAGTCCATCCACAGGGACACTGCTGTGGACACATCCTAGTTAGCATAGCCAGCACCTTCAGGACCTCCGTCCTCGGATTCTCCAGCATCTGGCATGATACGCCAGGTGAGTACTTGGAATGTACTTGCAAGCTCACGACAACCAAGTAATGCCGCAAACGATAGCATGGCAATCAACATGATAGCATCGAAGTAATTCACCACGGTAACCGATCATCAACTTACTCTCTTCCGGGTTGTTCCACAACCCTCGGGATACTCATAGCCATCGAGTACTTCCGAGCACAAGACGAGTTCTTCCATCATTACTATCACTATTATGATTGACCACCTAGTGAGGTCTGGACGGGCTGTCCAATACCGTGGACTCGGCTATTCGAATAGATTTTTCACTCTGCAGAGGTTGCACACTTTACCCACATCATGAAGCACCTGGTCTCGCGATCCCCTTCGGGTGGACCAGCGTCGCTTCAACGAAACCTGCCTGACCCGTGACTCTCTCATCGTACCTCCGACATTTATCCTCCCCCATGGAGGTCTGCCCTGGGTGGCCCCTGTGTCCTCATGACACCTGCCACCATCGTGGCCAAACTAAATAGTCCCAAACGGGGGCTATCTGTCCCAAACGGGGATGCCGGCACAAACAAACAATCAACTGGGCTCACGGGGTTATCACCGCCTACCTGATAAGGGTAGCACGCGTGCATAACCCTCCCTATTTGGAGGTACCAGTGAAAGATCGCGCAGTCAGGCCAAGTCAAGGCCGTCCCATACCGGCAAATGTGGTTGCACGAGTATGACCGGACAGGTGACTCAAGATCAATTGACTAAGCTCATCTTGCAACCATAGTGATTCATCACCATGTTTAGGTATTTCATATTACTATGATTTATCTATGGCAAATACATTAACATAATGCATATAAAGATGCAATGCTATAGAAATGCATGCATGAAATGGGTATCATGGCTTGCCTTGCTCTGTTGGGTTGTTCAAAAGCTCTGGGTCTTCAAATACACCACAATCTTCCTCTGAAAATAATTTCAAAATGCAATTGAAAATGTTACATAAAGCATTTTCATTCACCAGATATTCTGTGGGTATAGGAAAAATACCAAAATTTGTCAGCAATAAAAGGGGTTCAAAACAAACACTATGCAAAAAGAATCAACTGAATTGGAGCTATAGATAAAAAGTTATTCATGGTCAAATTCTGGTCAAAAATCTGGAATTTAAATAAAAGCAGAAAATCTAATAGGGGGCCACGTCGAAGGCGTAAATTGGAGGGGCGCCTCCACTTATACCGCTTCGGCGCGGGCTGGGTCGCCGACAGGTGGGACCTGCTTGGTTTAAAACGGAGAGAGGGAGGAGACAGAGGGGAGCGGCGGCTCACCGGCGACGCTCACCGGCGTTAGAGACGACGGCGAGGCTGGGAAAGGGTCGGAATGGATCGGGCGTTCAACGGCGGTCACGCACGTACCCGCAGCTCCTCTGGAGATGGACAGACGGCGTCGCCCCCTTCCTCTCCGGCGGGTGGAGCTCGCGGTGGTTGCCGGCGATGCCGATTCCGACGAGGATTGGGCTGGGCAAAGGGTCGAGGAGGACCAGGAAGATCTACTGGTCTCGATGGCGGGCTCGGGAGGGCTAGGAAGGGGCTGGTGGTGGCTGGCGACAGGGAAGATTCAGGCGGCGGCGCCTTCGCCAGAGTCGAGGGAGACGAGCTCCGGCTCTTGCTGGGGGACTCTATGGGCGATTCAGACGTGGGGAGGTGGGTTGAGGAGCTAGGAGGGGCTGGGCAGGGCCTTTTATAGGCCAGCGGCGAGCTCTGCCGAGCTCCCCCGAAGCAGCGAGGCTCGGGCCTGCCACTGGAGCTAGGACGGTGAGCTGGCCGTCGCGGCGCGGATTGAGGTGATGGAGGAGGGCATGGGAGCGACGGGACAGGTCCAGAGCCATTAAGGGCTTGCAGAGGACCACAGTGGCCGGAGCCCACTGTTCTGCCCATGGCGGGGCTTGGCTGGGAGCGGCGGCGGCCTTCGCCGGCGGTCAGGAGGGTTCGGGAGACACCACGCGTTCGCCAGGGGCGCTGTCGGCATCAAGGACAAGGGGGGGGGCAGCGAAAGACGGCTTGGGCGAGCGCATCCGTCTCTGGCGCTGCGCAGAGCGCGCTCTGTGGCATGCCAGCACTGTGCTCACCACGGGTGCGGCCATCAGGAGGCCACGCAGGTCTGGCGCTCCTTGTCCAGGGTGTCGACCTTTGACCCCCTAGCCTCTCTATACCACTGGCTCGACCAGGTACACTCTGGTGTGATGGGTAACCTCAGCAACAGCTTCTGCCAGCCATCTTGAGAGGGTTCTAGAGGAGAAATGGGATAGATATAGGGCCAATGGAGATGTCTAGGGTCATCTAGCATGGAAGGACTACAGACTGGCAAAATTTGAGAGAGTTTGAGGAAGAAATGAATAGGGTTGCTTTGAAAACCATCATTCTGGTCCAGAATTTAAATGAGCTTGAGGCCCTCACATGGAAGCTTTGCTACTAATGAAACTTGGTGGAAAGAAGTTATTTGGTGGTGCACACATGCCATAAAAGTTGCAGATCAATTGTGCACTCCTGGCTTGTACTTCCTTCACAAAGGTTCAAAATAAGCAGAAACTTGACATGGTCCTGATGCTCAAAACTTGTACTAGACCAGATGATGTTTTTGGATATTGGGGCTAGATAGGATCTCTAGGAGCTTGAGGAATTTATTGGGAATTTTCTGGGATAGGAAAGATAGGGTTGCTTCACAATGGACAAATTCTGGTCAGAAATAAAATAATTATTCTGGCCAAAATTTTACATTGGGCAATAGAATATTTTTGGAGATTATGGAATCATATGATGATAAGAAGGTGGGGAAAAAGTTTGGGAATTTATTGTTCATCCAAACTATAGGTTGCTTCATAACCCATAGTGGTGACATAATTTCCCAAATAAAGAAAAGGGGTTTAATGGAAAAGATTAAATATTGGAAATTAATCCAGGAGTGATGAAGAAAGGTTTTGGCAAAATAAGGAAGGTTTTGAGTTACTAGAGAAAAGGTTCAAAGATTCATCAACTGAAAAAGTTTGAAAATCATCCAAGTTTGCAAATAAAATCCAAATGATTTTGGAAAGAAAAAGTTGTCAAAAACCAGGGTGTCACAAACCTACCCCCCATAGGATGAATCTCTTCCTCGAGATTCGGTTGCTCAGGGAATAAGTATGGATACGCGGATCTCAAGAAATCTTCTCTTTCCCATGTAGCCTCTTCCTCTGTGTGGTGCTCCCATAGCACCTTGTAAAACCTGATTACTTTACTTCTGGTAGTTCTTTTCATTTCGTCCAGGATCCTGACAGGTTTCTCTTCGTAGGTCAGGTCTTTAGCCAGTTCTAACTCACTCATATCCGCTTGCTTGATTGGTGGTGCAATGCACTTTCTTAATTGTGATATATGGAAAACATCGTGCACTTAAGACAATTCTGGTGGTAATTCCAACTGGTATGCTACTCTGCCTCTTCTAGCAATCACTAGAAAGGGACCGATATATCTTGGTGCAAGTTTTCCCCGAGTATGAAATCTTCTCACTCCCTTCATGGGGGTTACTCGGAGGTACGCATATTCTCCGGGTTCAAAGGTCATTTCCCGGTGCTTTGGGTCATAGTAGCTCTTCTGACGGGACTTGGCTGCTCGAAGACGTTCCTGGATATCTTTGACTTGCTTCTCAGCCTCGAGCATCAAGTCCGTACCAAAGATTCGGCTATCTCCTCTCTGAGACCTGTTCAAAGGAGTGCGGCACTTCCGCCCGTATAGTGCCTCAAACGGTGACATCTTTAAACTTGCCTGATAGCTGTTGTTGTAGGAGAATTCCGCATAAGGTAGACTGTCTTCCCATTTGGGTCCATGGGTGAGAGCATAGGACCGAAGCATATCCTCCAGTATCTGGTTCACTCTTTCTGTCCGCCCGTCTGTCTGCGGATGGTATGCCGTGCTATGCTCCAGCATGGTTCCCAAAGCTTGATGTAGTTGCAGCCAGAATGCTGAGGTGAACAGGGAACCCCTGTCTGAGGTGATGGACTTGGGTACTCCATGGAGGCTGACTATTCGGGACATGTAGAGCTGTGCCAGCTGATTTGCATTAAAAGTGGTTTTTACCGGAATAAAGTGAGCCACTTTCGTGAGTATGTCCACAATGACCCAAATAGCATTGTTGCCTCTTGTTGACTTGGGTAGCCCCACAATAAAGTCCATACATATGTTGTCCCACTTCCACTGGGGAACCGGTAAAGGTTGCAGTAGCCCAGCGGGTTTCTGGTGTTCCGCCTTAACGTTGTTGCAGATGTCACAGCAGGCGACATAGTAGGCTATATCCCTTCGCATTCCTGGCCACCAAAATGTCTCTCTCAGATCCTGATACATTTTTGTTCCTCTCGGGTGGATAGAATATGAGGACTCATGAGCTTCTTTGAGTATTTGCTGCCTCAGGTTATCCTGATCGGGCACGCATATCCGCTTCTCGAACCATACGGTGCCTTGATCATCCACGTGGAAGGACTTGGCTTTTCCTTCCGGAATCAGCTCCTTGATCTTTTTGATTCCTTTATCTGGCACTTGGGCCTTCTTGATTTCTTCCATAAGGGTGGGAGTGATTTCCAACGTATCCGCGGTGGTTGGGCCGCATAGCACCATGTTGAGCTCAGGGAATTCTTCTAGTAACCTTGGATGCATACTTCCCATGAGTGCATTCACGGTGCCTTGCTTTCGGCTGAGAGCGTCCGCGACCACATTGGCTTTCCCCGGATGATAATTTATCCCAATGTCATAGTCCTTGACTAGTTCAAGCCATCTTCGTTGCCTGAGATTTAGGTCAGGCTGAGTGAAAATATACTTGAGACTCTTATGGTCCGTGTATATTTCACAGCGTTGTCCAATGAGGTAATGCCTCCAAATCTTTAGGGCATGCACTACGGCTGCTAATTCCAAATCATGCATGTGGTAGTTCTCCTCATGAGGTCGTAGCTGTCTGGATATGCATAGGCTACAACCTTCCCTTCTTGCATTAATACGCAGCCGATTCCACGTCTGGAAGCATCGCAGTAGATGTCGAAACCCTTGTGTATGTCTGGAAGGACTAGGATAGGTGTTGTAGTGAGCCTGGTCTTTAACTCCAGGAAACTGCTATCGCATTCCGTCGTCCAGACAAACCTTTGATTCTTCTTGAGCAATTCCGTCAAGGGCTTGGCTATTTTAGAGAAGCCTTCTATGAAAAGTCGATAATAGCCTGCCAATCCCAGGAAGCTACGGACTTTGGTCACCGTGGCTGGTGTCTTCCAATTCAGCACCGCAGTTACCTTGCTGGGGTCGATGGCTACTCCTTGTTCTGACAGAATATGCCCCAGAAATCCCACCTCTTTTAGCCAAAATTCACACTTGCTAAATTTGGCATACAGGCGGTGGTCTCTTAATCTTTCCAGGACAGCACGGAGGTGTCGTTTATACTCTTCTTCATCCTTGGAATATATCAGGATATCATCGATGAACACCACCACAAATTTATCCAGAAAGTCCATGAAGACTTTATTCATCATGATCATGAAGTAGGCTGGGGCATTCGTTAATCCAAATGACATGACTGTAAATTCATACAGACCGTATCGGGTGGTGAATGCTGTCTTGGGTATATCCTCTTTTCGGAATTTTTAACTGATGATATCCGGTTCGAAGGTCAATCTTGGAGAATACCCGGGCTCCATTCAGCTGGTCAAACAAGTCATCAATGCGAGGAAGCGGGTACTTATTCTTGATAGTGACCTCGTTCAGCTAGCAATAGTCTACGCACATACGTAGACTTCCATCCTTCTTCTTGACAAAGAGCACGGGTGAACCCCATGGCGAGATGCTTGGGCGAATATACCCTTTTTGCAACAATTCATCCAGTTGCTTCTTTAACTCCGCCAACTCTGGACCTGGCATACGGTAGTATTTCTTGTAAATTGGGGCGGTACCGGGAACCATTTCGATTGCAAACTCCAACTCCCAGTCAGGGGGCATCCCTGGTAGTTCCTCAGGAAATACATCCGGAAATTCACAAACTACCGGAATCAAGTTCATATCCGTGACGGTAGTTTGGTATGCCATTCCCTTCTTTGATATCATCTTGCTGGCAAGGAATTGAACTGTTTGTCCGGTTGGGTTAACCAGTGTTACTGTCCTGCTGGCACAATTGATGCACACCTGATGTGGTGTCAACCAGTCCATTCCCAGTATTACGTCCAATCCTGAGGATTCAATGGCAATGAGGGCAGCTGGGAACTTAACTCCATGTATTGAAATTTCCAGATCTCTATAGATCAAATTTGTTTTGAGCAGGGAGCCAGGAGATTGTACCACCATGATTTTATCCAAAAGCGAAGGAGAAAATTTGTGCACGGTGGTAAAACTCCGCGAAATAAACGAGTGGGAAGCCCCGGAATCAAATAAAATTACTACAGGTATGTCGTTAACAGAAAACATACCAAGGACTACTTCTGGAGCTTCGCAGGATTCCTCAGCGGAGATATGGTGGACGCGTCCATGGCAGAAGTTGTGATTGGGGTGGCGTCCAATAGTGTTGACCTGCGGCCTGACGTCGGCGGATGACTTCCCATTGTTGGTGGGGCACTGTTTGGAGTAGTGTCCACTTTGGCCGCAAGTGAAGCAGGTATTGTTACGGCGGTAGTCCTCTATCACGGGCTGTTTGCCGAAGGTCTTGGTCTGGCTCACTGTCTTATTATTGTTGCTGCCATTGCTCCATGTAGGCTTATACTCAGATGTGCCTGGCTGCCAGGTGCGTGGCTTCTGCGCAACCGGCTCACGGTTGTCCTTCTTGGGTTCAAACTTCCGCTTTTGGTTATCGTGTCCGGACTTGTGCTCCCTTTCGGCTATGAAGGCCTTGTTCACCAGCGTCTGAAAGTCCGGAAAATCCAGCATGCAAAGCTGACAACGGAGGGCGTGATTCAGTCCTCCTAGGAACCGATCTATTTTCCTCTCTTCGGTGGCCACATCATAGGTAGAGTATCGTGACAGATTGTTGAACTTATTAAGGTACTCTGCCACCGACATATTTCCTTGTGTCAGAGCAAGGAACTCCCTTTGCTTCACCTTCATGATGCCGATAGGAATATGATATTTGCGGAATAATTCCTTAAACCTCTCCCAGGTAATTTCTTCTTCAGAAGACCATGTTGCCTTTGTGTTATCCCACCATATAGCTGCTGGCCCTTCCAGGTAGTGAGTGGCAAACGGAACCTTGTCTGAATCCTCGCAACGAGCTATGTCCAACTTCTTTTCTATGGTCCTTGGCCAATCGTCGGCTTCTATAGGGTCCACAGCTTGACCAAAATTGGGTGGCTTTGTGCGTTGGAAATCAGACAACCTGGAGTGGGTTCCATTATGACTGTGGTTCTGACCTACCATAACCTGCATACTCTTCAAGAATTCCATAAGATCCTGGTTTCTCTTTTCCTCAAACATTCTCATGATCTGATTAGTAGTAGGTGCTTGAGGTGGTGGGGGTGGTAAATCTACTGGTGCTTGACCTGCTTGTCTGGCGGATCGACGAACGGGGGTTCCATCGCCGCCTTGGCTACAAGTTCTCTTCATCCTAAATTTGTTCCCATAGCAAAATACCGAATCGATGAGCAACATCCATAAGGAAAACACAGTCATATGACACCAGAAGGAAAAATACGCAAAAAACAAATAAAGCAAACCACATAATTATACAAGATAACCCAACATCATACATGGCAAGCTAGTAGGGGAATATCATGGCTAAACTGCTCATACGGCAGTTGACATATGCAAAGATGCATGCTCAGCAACTCAAGCCTCCGCTCTAGTGGTGCTGATGGCACGAACACTGCCAAACCACAGACTCCTCGTCATCTGATCCTGAGTCAGAGTCGGAACTGATGATATGGATCTCATCCTCCGGATCAAAGGAAACACGACGACGCTGCTGGGACGGTTCTCCTTCTGGGGAAGAAGGAGCACGACGACTCAGCATCGAGGCAGCTGGAGTGGCAAGGAGTGAGGCCCAGTCTGCCGGGGTCTCACGATGGCTACCAGACGAAAAGCCTGGTGGCACAGTGGAGGTAGAAGGAGCCTCAAACCTGGATGGAGGTGGAACTGGTGGTGGATATATGGGTGGCTAGATAGGCTGAGGTGGAGGCGGGCTTGGAGTCACGGCTGCAAGTGCCGCCAAGACACGAGACAGCTACTCAGCCAGGGATATGATCGTACGATAGCTGGCGTTCAGATAGCGAGACAGCACAGCAGTCGCACGGTCACACGCCGGGTCAACAGGAGCGAAAATGACTCGCCCTGTCGTAGGCGACAGGGTGGGATAGTGGAAGAAACCTGGATGAGTCTGCATCTCAACCTCGTGGAAGCGCAAGTTAGTGAGAGCCTCCATCGCGGCAAACTGGATCGCCAACTCCGGGGTGGAAGCCGTTCCGCCCTTGGAAGAGCGAGAGTAACAACCAAGGTCCGAGCTCGCGACCAGGAAAGCCTCTTCATGGTACTCGTACACCGACTCAGCAAGCTGCTCTCGAAACACCTGGTACACTGGATCTTCGCCGTGAGGGTACAGTCGAAGCCAGACATTCCGGAGCAGTACTGGAAAGGTGGATGGTGCAGGCTCAAAATGATAGTGGTATGGAACCGGTGCCATCTACACTCACAAGGCCACGGTTAGTAGAATAATGAATCATGATGCATGCCATGCAGCAATCAAATGCAGCGAGCAAGATGCACACTCAAGATCCTATACTAATCGCAGTTCTAGCGCAGACTAACTAGGGTGTCCTACAGTCAGCACGGCTCTGATACCAAGCGTTGTGGCACCCCGGCTCAGAGAACCGGATTACCAGTGTTTCTATCCCAGAGATCATATCTTCTGGAAACACTTAACAACTTGGTACAGAACAGAACTGAACTTTCATTGATAGAAGTTGAGTACAAGCGCATATTTTACAATGGTCACGAGGCCAAAGGCACCCTCGGTGCTATGACAGTATCTACATTATTTATGTCACATAGCAGGGCCTCGGATTACTAAGTACTTCTACGGCGTAGCGGAACATAGCGCAAGTCCATCCACAGGGACACTGCTGTGGACACATCCTAGTTAGCATAGCCAGCACCTTCAGGACCTCCGTCCTCAGATTCTCCTGCATCTGGCATGATACGCCAGGTGAGTACTTGGAATGTACTCGCAAGCTCACGACAACCAAGTAATGCAGCAAACGATAGCATGGCAATCAACATGATAGCACCGAAGTAATTCACTACGGTAACCGATCATCAACTTACTCTCTTCCGGGTTGTTCCACAACCCTCGGAATACTCATAGCCATCGAGTACTTCCGAGCACAAGACGAGTTCTTCCATCATTACTATCACTATTATGATTGACCACCTAGTGAGGTCTGGATGGGCTGTCCAATACCGTGGACTCGGCTATTCGAATAGATTTTTCACTCTGCAGAGGTTGCGCACTTTACCCACATCATGAAGCACCTAGCCTCGCGATCCCCTTCGGGTGGACCAGCGTCGCTTCAACGAAACCTGCCTGACCCGTGACTCTCTCATCGTACCTCCGGCATTCATCCTCCCCCATGGAGGTCTGCCTTGGGTGGCCCCTGTGTCCTCATGACACCTGCCACCATCGTGGCCAAACTAAATAGTCCCAAACGGGGGCTATCTGTCCCAAACGGGGACGCCGGCACAAACAAACAATCAACTGGGCTCACGGGGTTATCACCGCCTACCTGATAAGGGTAGCACGCGTGCATAACCCTCCCTATTTGGAGGTACCAGTGAAAGATCGCGCAGTCAGGCCAAGTCAAGGCCGTCCCATACCGGCAAATGTGGTTGCACGAGTATGCCCGGACAGGTGACTCAAGATCAATTGACTAAGCTCATCTTGCAACCATAGTGATTCATCACCATGTTTAGGTATTTCATATTACTATGATTTATCAATGGCAAATACATTAACATAATGCATATAAAGATGCAATGCTATGGAAATGCATGCATGAAATGGGTATCATGGCTTGCCTTGCTCTGTTGGGTTGTTCAAAAGCTCTGGGTCTTCAAATACACCACAATCTTCCTCTGAAAATAATTTCAAAATGCAATTGAAAATGTTACATAAAGCATTTTCATTCACCAGATATTCTGTGGGTATAGGAAAAATACCAAAATTTGTCAGCAATAAAAGGGGTTCAAAACAAACACTATGCAAAAAGAATCAACTGAATTGGAGCTATAGATAAAAAGTTATTCATGGTCAAATTCTGGTCAAAAATCTGGAATTTAAATAAAAGCAGAAAATCTAATAGGGGGCCACGTCGAAGGCGTAAAGTGGAGGGGCGCCTCCACTTATACCGCTTCGGCGCGGGCTGGGTCGCCGACAGGTGGGACCTGCTTGGTTTAAAACAGAGAGAGGGAGGAGACAGAGGGGAGCGGCGGCTCACCGGCGACGCTCACCGGCGTTAGAGATGACGGCGAGGCTGGGAAAGGGTCGGAATGGATCGGGCGTTCAACGGCGGTCACGCACGTACCCGCAGCTCCTCTGGAGATGGACAGACGGCGTCGCCCCCTTCCTCTCCGGCGGGTGGAGCTCGCGGTGGTTGCCGGCGATGCCGATTCCGACGAGGATTGGGCTGGGCAAAGGGTCGAGGAGGACCAGGAAGATCTACTGGTCTCGATGGCGGGCTCGGGAGGGCTAGGAAGGGGCTGGTGGTGGCTGGCGACAGGGAAGATTCAGGCGGCGGAGCCTTCGCCGGAGTCGAGGGAGACGAGCTCCCGGCTCTTGCTGGGGGACTCTATGGGCGATTCAGACGTGGGGAGGTGGGTTGAGGAGCTAGGAGGGGCTGGGCAGGGCCTTTTATAGGCCAGCGGCGAGCTCTGCCGAGCTCCCCCGAAGCGGCGAGGCTCGGGCCTGCCACTGGAGCTAGGACGGTGAGCTGGCCGTCGCGGCGCGGATTGAGGTGATGGAGGAGGGCATGGGAGCGACGGGACAGGTCCAAAGTCATTAAGGGCTTGCGGACGACCACAGTGGCCGGAGCCCACTGTTCTGCCCGTGGCGGAGCTTGGCTGGGAGCGGCGGCGGCCTTCGCCGGCGGTCAGGAGGGTTTGGGAGACGCGACGCGTTCGCCAGGGGCGCTATCGGCACCAAGGACAAGGGGGGCGGGCAGCGAAAGACGGCTCGGGCGAGCGCATCCATCTCTGGCGCTGCGCAGAGCGCGCTCTGTGGCATGCCAGCACCGTGCTCACCACTGGTGCGGCCATCAGGAGGCCACGCAGGTCTGGCGCTCCTTGTCCAGGGTGTCGACCTTCGACCCCCTAGCCTCTCTATACCACTGGCTCGACCAGGTACACTCTGGTGTGATGGGTAACCTCAGCAACAGCTTCTGCCAGCCATCTTGAGAGGGTTCTAGAGGAGAAATGGGATAGAGATAGGGCCAATGGAGATGTCTAGGGTCATCTAGCTTGGAAGGACTACATACTGGCAAAATTTGAGAGAGTTTGAGGAAGAAATGAATAGGGTTGCTTTGAAAACCATCATTCTGGTCTAGAATTTAAATGAGCTTGTGGCCCTCACATGGAAGCTCTGCTACTAATGAAACTTGGTGGAAAGAAGTTATTTGGTGGTGCACACATGCCATAAAAGTTGCAGATCAAATTGTTCACTCCTGGCTTGTACTTCCTTCACAAAGGTTCAAAATAAGCAGAAACTTGACAGGGTCCTGATGCTCAAAACTTGTACTAGACCAGATGATGTTTTTGGATATTGGGGCTAGATAGGATCTCTAGGAGCTTGAGGAATTTATTGGGAATTTTCTGGGATAGGAAAGATAGGGTTGCTTCACAATGGACAAATTCTGGACAGAAATAAAATAATTATTCTGGCCAAAATTTTACATTGGGCAATAGAATATTTTTGGAGATTATGGAATCATATAATGATAAGAAGGTGGGGAAAAAGTTTGGGCTTTTATTGTTTATCCAAACTATAGGTTGCTTCATAACCCATAGTGGTGACATAATTTCCCAAATAAAGAAAAGGGGTTTAATGGAAAAGATTAAATATTGGAAATTAATCCAGGAGTGATGAAGAAAGGTTTTGGCAAAATGAGGAAGGTTTTGAGTTACTCGAGAAAAGGTTCAAAGATTCATCAACTGAAAAAGTTTGAAAATCATCCAAGTTTGCAAATAAAATCCAAATGATTTTGGAAAGAAAAAGTTGTCAAAAACCAGGGTGTCACAATATACCTAAGGGTTATGTTATGGAGGGAGAGGTAGCTAGGGACTTTCTTGCTTGTAAGGATAGAGATGATCTTAAGAAATTGCTATGCAAGTGGAAGGAAAAATCTTTGAATGCTAGAATGCAATATGATCCTAAGTTTGCTACTTCACCTATCTTTGTTACTGATAAGGATTATGAATTCTCTGTCGATCCTGAGTTAATTACTTTGGTTGAATCTGATCCTTTCCATGGTTATGAATCTGAAACTGTTGTGGCACATCTTTCTAAATTGAATGATATAGCCACCCTATTTACTCATGAGGAAAAAATTCGTTATTACTATATTCTTAAGTTGTTTCCTTTCTCATTAAAGGGTGATGCTAAGATATGGTTTAATTCTCTTGCTCCTGGTTGTGTGCGTAGTCCCCAGGATATGATATATTACTTCTCTGAAAAATATTTTCCTGCTCATAAGAAACAAGCTGCCTTACAGGAAATATTTAACTTTGTGCAAATTGAAGAAGAGAGTCTCCCACAAGCTTGGGGGAGGCTTCTCCAATTACTTAATGCTTTGCCTGATCATCCTCTCAAGAAAAACGAAATACTTGATATCTTTTATAATGGACTAACCGATGCTTCTAGGGACCACCTAGATAGGGGTGCTGGTTGTGTTTTCAGGGAACGAACTATTGAACAAGCTGAACTACTATTGAATAATATAATGAGCAATGATAATGATTGGACTATTCCCGAACCACCTCCAAAGCCAATTCCGAAGAAAAGAGGTATTCTATTTCTCAGTCCTGAAGATATGCAAGAGGCAAAGAAATCTATGAAAGAAAAAGGTATTAAAGCTGAAGATGTTAAGAATCTACCACCTATTGAAGAAATACATGGTAAATTCTCTCCGTAGATTTGATGAAGGTGATATTCCTTATAATAAGTCTACTAGCCAATGCTTGGATGAGTTTGATAACTTTATTGTTAAGCAAGAAAATTTCAATGCTTATGTTAGTAGACAATTGAAACATAATGCTTACATGCTTGATCGCTTAGGTGACTATATGAGTAGAACTATCAATGATCTTAAGCTTATTAGTAAACATGCTTCCATGGTAACTACTCAAGTAGAACAAGTACTTAAGGCACAAAATGATTTGCTTAATGAGATGAATGGTAAGAACAATGATCATTCTGTCAGAGTTGTGACTAGAGGTGGTAAAATGACTCAGGAACCTTTATATCCTGATGGCCATCCTAAGAGAATCGAGCAAGATTCTCAGAGAATTAATATTGATGCACCTAGTCGTCCCAGTAATAAAAGGAAAAAGAATGACGATAGGACTTTGCATGCTGCTAGTGAACCTGTTATAGACACACATGAAAACCCAAATGAAATTTCTATTTCTGATGCTGAGACACAATATGGTAATGAACATGAGCCAAGTGATAATATTAATGATGATGTTCATGTTGATGCTCAACCTAGTAATGATAATGATGTGGAGATTGAACCTGCTGTTGATCTTGATAACCCACAACCTAAGAATAAAAGATATGACAAAAGAGACTTTGTTGCTAGGAAGCATGGTAAAGAAAGAGAACCTTGGGTTCAGAAACCCATGCCCTTTCCTCCTAAGCCATCCAAGAAAAAGGATGACGAGGACTTTGAGCGCTTTGTTGAAATGCTTAGACCTGTCTTTTTGCGTATGCGCTTGACTGATATTCTGAAAATGTCTCCTTATGCTAAGTATATGAAAGATATTGTGACAAATAAAAGAAAGATACCGAAAGCTGAAATTTCCACCATGCTTGCTAATTATACTTTTAAGGGTGGAGTACCAAAGAAATTAGGAGATCCCGGAGTACCTACTATACCATGCTCCATTAAAAGAAACTATGTTAAAACTGCTTTATGTGACCTTGGAGCTGGTGTTAGTGTTATGCCTTTCTCTTTGTATCGTAGACTTGATTTGAATAAGTTGACACCTACTGAAATCTCTTTGCAAATGGCTGATAAATCAACTGCTTTACCCATCGGTATTTGTGAGGATGTGCCTGTCGTAGTTGCAAAAGTTACTATCCTAACGGACTTTGTTATTCTTGATATTCCCGAGGATGACAGTATGTCGATCATCCTTGGTAGACCCTTTTTGAATACTGCATGGGCTGTTATTGATTGCAACAAGGGCAATGTCACTTTTCATGTTAATGGTAATGAGCATACGGTACACTTTCCGAAGAAACAACCTCAAGTTCATAGTATCAACTCCATCAAAAAAAATTCAGCGATTATTATTGGAGATTTTGAATTCCCTCTCCTTACTGCCAAAAAGAAATATGATATACTTATTGTTGGGGACATGCATATCCCCATTGAGGTAACCTAGTGTTATTCGAAAATTCTCCGGTTCCGTGTCATTCAAAAACAGTTTGTCAATAAGACTTGATCAACCGTATTGATGGATTCTTTTTGATGAGCATGAGATGGATGAATTTAGAAAGCACAACCTTCTGTACCCAACTTTTACTTTCTGTTATTTAGATTCAATAAAGTAAAAATGCCATTATTTTTCTGTTTTCTGATTTATCCGTACAATAAAAAGTGACCTGAAAATAAAAGTTCTCTAAATGCCCTGAAAATGTAGTATGATTTTTTCTGGAATATTTAAGAATTTCTCGCACTGAGAACACATCAGGGGGCAGCACCAGTGGGCCACAAGCCTACAGGGCGCGCCCAGCCCCCTGGGCGCGCCCCCTGGCTTGCGGGTCCCACGTAGGCCCCCCTCACTTATTCCAGCACCCATCCACTTCGTCTTCCTCTAGAAAAAATCCCACCATTGCTCAAGCCCGTGTTATAGCTCATTTTGCTGCCATTTTCGATCTCCTTGTGCAAAGCTCTATTTGCAAAACTGTTTTGGGGGATTGTTCTTCGGTATGTGACTCCTCCAATGGTCCAATTAGTTTTTGTTCTAGTGCTTTATATATTGCAAATTTTTGCTACTGTGGTGACCTTGTTCTTGAGCTTGCATGTCAAATTTGTACAGTCCCAAGTAGTTTTGATGCATGATATAGCCTCTAGGCACTTGTGGGAGTAGTTGCTATAAGTTTTGTTGAGTTTTGTTCACTTTTATATTGAGTCACTAAAAATTTCAGAAATTTTTGAGAGAAGAAAAAAAATGATGAGGAGATTGTTAAGAGGCTCTTCAAGCCGAGGCTCTAAAGAAGATGAAAATGAGGTGAAGAAGAAGTCCAAATACAATCTTCCTCGCATCGCGGAGGATCGGCCATGTGAATGTCCAAGTGATGCATTCTTGAGGGCGGACGGAATTTATGAAGATTTCTATTATTTGGCAGAGAATGCAGGCATCACCGACTTCCTCAACGATAAGTGTGACCAGTACCTCCTACTCACTAATATCTTCGTGCAAAACTTTCACTTTTATCCTAGGAAGGATCCTCCCATGGTAGAGTTTTACTTATATGATGTGCGTAAGGAGATGAAACTTTACGATTTTTGCAATGTTTGCAAAATACCTTATGAAGGCAGCATCAGTGAACCACGTCCTAGAGACATGGAGGACTTTATTGCCGCACTGTGAGGGAAGAGAGAGGGGTGTCAAAGGCAAGAGCAGCTAGTTTACATTTTCCTGTTCTACGCTATTATTCATTATTCGCGGGGAGATGTTTAGTTGGTCTTGGGGAGAGTGGAAGCCTTAGTGCTCTCGACCTCGCCATTCTGCGCCACGCTTTACTTGCTGATAGAACTTTTAGTCTGGGCGCTATGGTGGCCCAACGGTTAAACTTAAACTGTTCGAAGGGCCCCATATTCGGAGGTATCTATGCATCTCGTCTAGCCAAACACTTTAAGATACCCATTAGGCTTGACGAGGAAGAGGAAATGCTGCTACCTACAAGATATTTAGACTATGACAGTATGGTAGCACATGATTTTATTAGGAAGGATAATGATAGGAGGCTGCTTTACAACTTAGTATTTAGTCAGGGTACTTGTGAGATTATTGCTCTGCCTGCTTCTTCTTTGTTTGATATCCATTCAGGCAGGTACACTATTATGCCCGAGGACATCTACAGATATTGGGGTCTGTCGCAACCCCCAGCACCTGAGCCGGCACCAGCCCTTGATCCGTATCAGGATCCAGTTTTTCAGTGGGAGCCACAGGAGCTCGCCAACCAGTGGAACCCTCAGTATCCTCTGGAGTATCCAGGAGATGGTTATTTTCAGCCATGGCCATAGACCAACTTAGGCCAATAGCCTAAGCTTGGGGGAGTACGTATTTCTCACCGACATTACATTCATGTTCACACACTCATCTTAGTAGTCGGTGCTTATACATTTTCATTGTATCATCCATGGTATTTTATTTCTTCTTTCCGCTTTCTTCTTGTGTGCTTAATTAACCTTGAGAAAAATCCAAAAAAAATAGTTCTAGCTTTACCTCCTAGTTTGTGTAGTTATAGCATTGAAAGAAAACCCAAAAAGATTTCTTGTTCTTCTTTTGTTTGTTGGGAGCTTTCCCATGTAAATGGTTTTTCTCGTTCTTGTTTTGAAATTTCTTTTCTTTTCTTTGGTACGTAAGGAGAAGACCACAATGAAAATGTTGAGTGGCTCTCATATGCATTATTGTTTATCTTACAGAGAGCCCATATTACTTTGCCTTCTCCTTTGAGTTATTGTTTGCAGATTCGAGCTTAGTCCAATGCACGTGCACTCTTATTATTATTCACACCGTTCGGTTGTGCAAGTGAAAGGCAATAATGACGACATATGATGAAGTGATTGAGATGGAGAAAAGCTGGTATGAACTCGACCTATTCTGTTTTTGTAAATATGATTAGCTCATCGTTCTGGATTTAGCTCATTATGGATGAAACATGTTTGCAATGACAATTAGAGATTATAGTTACTCATGCCATGCTTAATTAGCTAAGAGTGTATAATGGTTTGTCTTGAGTGCCAACATGCATTTTAAAATGGTTGTGATGTAGTATGATAGAATGGTATCCTCCTCTGAATGATTCAAGTGGCTTGACTTGGCACATGTTCACGCATGTAGTTGAAACAAAATCAACATAGCCTCCACGATATTTATGTTCATGGTGATTTATATCCTACTCATGCTTGCATTCAATGTTGGTTAATCTCAATGCATGTTTATAACTGTTGTCGCTCTCTAGTTGGTCGCTTCCCAGTCTCTTGCTAGCCTTCACTTGTACTAAGTGGGAATACTGCTTGTGCATCCATTTCCATAAACCCAAAGTTGTTCCATATGAGTCCACCATACCTACCTATATGCGGTATTTACCTGCCGTTCCAAGTAAATTTGCATGTGCCAAACTCTAAACCTTCAAATACTATTCTGTTTTGCATGCCCGAATCGCTCATGTAGTGACTAGGGGCTGTCAGTATCTTCCATGCTAGGTGGGTTATTATCACGATATGTGTTGATTCACTATCATTCACGAGAAAGTGGCTGGTATTTGGGATGCCCAGTTCCATGCTCATAAATCAAATCAAAATATAATGAAACAAAACTCCCCCAGGATTGTTGTTTGTATGGACGGTACCCGTGGATTCGGCTCGCCGTGGAGTGTGATTGATTGGTGGAGGGGGAGTAAAAACTTTACTATTCTATTTGGGAACCGCCTATAATGTATCTAGCATGGAAGATACCGAGATCTCTCAGTTGTTATGTTGACAATGAAAGCATACCGCTCAAAATTATTATTCATCCTTGTTTTAAAAGCTCGAGCTCTGGCACCTCTGCAAATTCAATGCTTCCCTCTGCGAAGGGCCTATCTATTTTCCTTTACTGTTGAGTCATTCTCCTCTTATAAAAAGCACCAGTTAGAGAGCACCACCGTCATTTGTATGCTTTGCTATTAATTTATATTGAGTATGATGGTGACTAGATCTCTTTTATCATGAATTACAATGTCTAGTCAGTCCTTGTTCTTCAGAGATGCTCTGCATTTATGTTTTGCGGTCTCAGAAAGGGCTAGCGAGATACCATTATATCATATTGTATCATGATTGTTTTGATAAAATTGTTGTCATCCGAGATTTATTATTATTGCTCGCTAGTTGGTTATGCTATTGATATGAGTAAATGTGAGACCTAAATGTTATTTTGAATGTGGTTAGTCTATAATCTTTGCTGAAAATCTGAACATCAGTTAGGCATATTTACAACAACAAGATCAAACAGAGTTTGTAAAAGTTTTTCTTTGTCACTTTCAGTTTGTCAACTGAATTGCTTGAGGACAAGCAATGGGTTAAGCTTGGGTGAGTTGATACGTCTCCATCGTATCTACTTTTCCAAACTCTTTTGCCCTTGTTTTGGACTCTAATTTGCATGATTTGAATGGAACTAACCCGGACTGACGCTGTTTTCAGCAGAATTGCCTTGGTGTTATTTTTGTGCAGAAATAAAAGTTCTCGGATTGACCTGAAAATTTACGGGGAATATTTTTGGAATTAATAAAAAATACTGGAGAAAGAATCAACCGGAGGGGGCCCACCCATTGGCCACAAGCCAGGGGGGCGCCCCCCCTAGGGCGCGGTCTGCAGGCTTGTGGGCCCCCTGTAGCTCCTCCGACCTCAACTCCAACTCTATAAATTCCTATTCGGGGAGAAAAAAAAATCAGAGAGAAGAGTTCATCGCGTTTCACGATACGGAGCCGCCGCCATCTCCTGTTCTTCCTCGGGAGGGCAGATCTGGGGTCCGTTTTGGGCTCCGGAGAGGGGAAATCGACGCCGTCGTCATCACCAACCATCCTTCATCACCAATTTCATGATGCTCTCGGCCGTTCGTGAGTAATTCTATCGTAGGCTTGCTGGACGGTGATGGGTTGGATGAGATTTACCATGTAATCGAGTTAGTTTTGTTAGGGTTTGATCACTAGTATCCACTATGTTCTGAGATTGATGTTGCTATGACTTTGCTATGCTTAATGCTTGTCACTAGGGCACGAGTGCCATGATTTCAGATCTGAACCTATTATGTTTTCATGAATATATATGTGTTCTTGATCCTATCTTGCAAGTTGTAGACACCTATTACGAGTTATGATCCGCATCCCCCAGGGTGACAATAACTGGGATTCTTTCCGGTGATTACCGTAGTTTGAGGAGTTCATGTATTCACTAAGTGCTAATGCTTTGGTCCGGTTCTCTATTAAAAGGAGGCCTTAATATCCCTTAGTTTCCATTAGGACCCCGCTGCCACGGGAGGGTAGGACAAAAGATGTCATGCAAGTTCTTTTCCATAAGCACGTATGACTATATATGGAATACATGCCTACATTATATTGATGAATTGGAGCTAGTTCTGTGTCACCCTATGTTATAACCGTTGCATGATGAATGCCATCCGACATAATTATCCATCACTGATCCGTTGCCTACGAGCTTTTCATATATTGATCTTGCTAAGTTACTTTTCCGTTGCTACTGTTACAATCACTACAAAACTGCTACTGTCACGTTTGCCACCGTTACCGTTACTTCCATATTACTTTGCTACTAAATACTTTGCTGTAGATATTAAGTCTTTCAGGTGTGGTTGAATTGACAACTCAGCTGCTAATACTCGAGAATATTCTTTGGCTCCCCTTGTGTCGAATCAATAAATTTGGGTTGAATACTCTACCCTCGAAAACTCTTGCGATCCCCTATAATTGTGGGTTATCAAACATCACAATAAGCCTTGCAAGCAAATTGACTAAAGAGTTAGCCACGAGATCTTGTATTACGGAACGAGTAAAGAGACTTGCCGGTAACGAGATTGAACTAGGTATAGAGATACCGACGATCGAATCTCGGGCAAGTAACATACTGAAGAACAAAGGGAACATCATACGGGATTAACTGAATCCTTGACATAGAGGTTCAACCGATAAAGATCTTCATAGAATATGTAGGAGCCAATATGGACATCCAGGTCCCATTGTTGGTTATTGACCGTAGAGGTGTCTCGGTCATGTCTGCATAGTTCTTGAACCCGCAGGGTCTGCACACTTAAGGTTCGGTGACGTTTCGGTATAGTTGAGTTATGTATGTTGGTTACCGAAGGTTGTTCGGAGCCCCGGATGAGATCCCGGACGTCACGAGGAGCTCCGGAATGGTCCGGAGGTAAAGATTGATATATAGGAAGTCCCGTTTTGGTCACCGGAAAAGTTTCGGGTAATTCCGGTAATGTACCGGGGGTGCCGAGAGGGTTCCGGAGGGCCATCGGGAGGGGCCACTCACGCCGGGAGGCCACGTGGGCCTTAGGGGTGGCGCATCAGCCCTTAGTGGGCTGGGCAAGCCAGCCCCTAAGGGCCCATGCGGCTAGGGTGAGGGGAAAGGAAAAAACCCCAAGTGGGGAAGGGAAACTCCAAGTAGGAAAGGAATCCTACTTGGAGTAGGATTGGAGGTGGACTCCTCCACCTCCTCCTGGTTCGGCCGACTCCTAGGGGAAACCCTAGGGGCGCTAGCCCCTCCCCTCCCTCTTATATATACTAGAGGGGAGAGAGGGCCAAGACCCAAGCCACGGTGCAGCCCTCTCTCCCCAATAGATCGATTCCTCTAGTTTTCGGCGGTGCTTAGGCGAAGCCCTACCAGAATAGTTCCACCACCATCGCCGCCACGCCGTCGCACTGCCGGAGAACTCGTCTACCTCTTCGCCCCTCTTGCTGGATCAAGAAGGCGGAGATCGTCATCAAGCTGTAAGTGTGCTGAACACGGAGGTGCCGTCCATTCGGCGCTAGATCGGAACGGATCGCGGGACGGCTGCGATTTGGATCGCGAAGACGTTCGACTACACCAACCGCGTTTCTTAACGCTTCCCGCTTAGCGATCTACAAGGGTATGTAGATCCACTCTCCCTCTCGTAGATGCTCATCACCATGGATAGATCTTGCGTGTGCGTAGGAAATTTTTTGTTTCCCATGCAATGTTCCCCAACAAATATGGATGGCCGTTGTACAATGACATGAATGCGGACAGCTGGCGCCGGACGGGAATGCACGCGGGCAAGGGAGGAGGGTTTTGGGTGGGCCATGGTTGCCAAATGTGGACATGGCATACGTGCAACACCCCTCCCTCCCACGCTTTGTTTCTGGTTTGCGGGGAAAAACGTTCCAGATCTGTCTGTGGACCAATGCAACACCGTGTTGGATGATAAAACATGTCCAAACCGTGTGGTTCAGATGCTTGTGAGCAGTTTGAGGGTCGCCGTTGGAGCTGTCCCTCCGCAGATGAGGTTGGAACACACGAGATGCAACTGCATATGTGTGGTTAGAGCAACTCCAACCGCACGACCCAAACGGACGCGCGCTTTGTCCTCATTTTGACCGTTTGGGTCGGGCCGGCGGACACCCATGTCCGCTTTTCGAAATGGGCCGACGCTTGCGCCCAACGCTGCCACGACCCAATTTTTTGATTGATTCGAAAAACACATTTTGAAAATAGAAAACGTTAATTCAACATTAATGCCGGCCACACAGGCGGGCGGTAGTTCACAAGTCTGCCATGCATTAACTAAAAACATTTAAAACTAAAATGAAAACAAGGAGGCGCGCTGCCCTATGCGTCCTCATCGTCCTCGTCGGGGCCGGTGAGGTCGACGAGCGTCGGCGCCGGGCCAGCGCAGGGGAACGTCGTCTCCGAGGCGGTGGCGACGTCGTCCGTCGATGGCTGCACCGCCGCTGCCTGGGCTTCGGCACGACGCTCCTCCTCCTCTACCTCGGCCTCGCGCTCCTACAGCTCCAGCCGCCGACCCTCGCGACGCTCCGCCGCCAGGTGCTGTTCCGCCACTGCTCCAGGTAGATTTTCTCCTGCTCCGGCATCGCCATCATCCAGACGGGTGGCGTGCTCACCCACTCGCGCACCACCCCATCCCAGACTTACTCCTAAGGCTTGAGGGCGGTCGGCGCCGGCTCGAGTTTGGCGGGGGACGGCGGGGCCAGCGGCGGCACGATGCAGTCGCCGGCAGCGGAGAGCGCAATGGCCTCCGCCATCCGCGCCTGGTAAGCCGCCTCCTCCTCCCCCTCCTCCTTGCGCCGCTCTTCCTCCTCGCTTTCACGGAGGACAACTGCCACCGCCTCCTGGTCCTCGTCGCGCATGATGAGGGGCGGCGGGTGCCAACCCGCACATCGCGGACGCCACACCGGCTCTGCTCCTCATGCTCAAACGCAAACCAGACCTCCCAATCGGGAGAGTCTGCAGCATAGGCTGGGTTGAGCCCCTGCTCAGGGTTGAGCTGCTGCCGCCGGCGCCCCACCTCCTCCGCATGCGCCCACGCTGACCATGGCACCACCGGCACTGGGATCCTCTCCGGATCCAAGTGCCAGTCATATGGCAGGGCCACGTCGGGGTAGGGGAGAGGGATGCCGTGCTCCCAGTGCCACCTCGCCTGGTGCACTGGGACGCTAATCCGCTGCCGAGGCGGACGGGAAGACAACGGCGGGGGTAGCGCGCGCCAAGGGACGCGGAGGCCTTGCCCTTGTACTTGCCGGAGCTCGAGCCGGCCCCTGAGAAGATGCCCATGGTGCCTACTGGCTAGGGTTTGTCACCGGCTAGATGGAGACGACTTCTGGAAGAGGATGAGGATGCCCCCCCCCCCCGCAAGGTCGGATTAAAAAAGGACGGCTGCGGTCGCTGACTCGTGGGCCCGCGCTGAGCGGTCGTCATTAATAAGGACGTGGGCGCTGGTTGACCAGCCATCACGTGGGGACGAGGCGGACGCCGAGAGGACACGCGCGGCGTCCGCTTCGCGTCGCGCCGACGCATTTCCGCCCCAAAATTGGGCTTGAAATGGGTCTGCGCGGACAGGACCAGACACGTTTTGAGAATGGGTCGGCGTGTTGGGCTTTCACTTTTATTGGCGGCGACCTAAACGGAGGGTGCCGGATGAAATGGGTTGCCCGGTTGGAGTTGCTCTTACTGGTTGAAACACACGATATTGTCGAAACATATGGGGGGCGGGGGGAGGGGGGTTCGGAATACACTGAAAACACGCAGGGAAATAGGTTGAAAACACGTGCACACATTATTACTACGTACTTCAATCTATATTAATTGTCGTTGATTAATGTGCACTGCTTAATTAACCTCAGCAAGAAAAACGTGCATCACCTGTTTTTTTTTTTTTTTTGCACTACTTAACGAAACAAAATGTGCCGTGTGTTTGATAGCTCCACGCCAGACCGACAAACCACAGACGAGAGACGTGATCAGGGGCTGCCAATGATGCTCCGAAGCTACCACAGCGTATCGGCGTCCCAGCCTTCGTGGCCAAGTGATTTTGCGGTTTCCCGGTTTCGCGCGTGCATGCATGCATGCACGATCCGTTCTTGGGCGAGTGACCTGGTGCAGCAGCCACGAAGAGAAATGCCAGAAAGTTTGGCTACTCGATCGATCATCGATCGCGTTGCTTGACTCCCAACCCGAACTTGACGCACCGACACGCCTCTGCATGTACACGTACGCATGCCCGTACGGCGCATGCACAACAACCGCCAGTAGGCCGCCCGATGCGACGCCGCACCGTCCCGACGACGCCTCATCACGGGGCCACGGCGGCGCACGTCGCTGTACCAGTTACTTGCCAAGTAACCGCGCCGCTCTCGTACGTAGCCGCCTCACCATCCGTACGCACGCACGCGCGCACGGCCGGCGCACCGACGCATTGGGCGAGACGTGGCCGGCCGGTGACGTGCGTGAAGGAAAGGGTAGCGCCCGCCCCGCCCCGCCATTGCTTCCGCCAGCGAGCGAGCCAACGGCACCGGACCCCCGGCCCCGCCGTACCTACCGCTCCAACGGCACGCTCCAGAGCGCGCGCCTCCCTCCTCGGCGGGAATGCGACCCGGAGCAGATGCCTCCCTATTTATACCTCGCGCCACGCCGTGCCACTCCCATCACCAGCAACCTGCGCCTCCTTCTCGTCTCCCACACTCACACTCCCCAACTCGAACTCAGGCACAGAAAGTTGGCAATGGCGCCACGGGTTGCTGCCGTCCTCCTCTGCGCCGCCCTGCTCTGCCTCACGGCGACGCGCTCCCTCGCGCAGTCGCCCAACGCGGCCGCCCCGGCCGGCAACGCCCCGCCCAAGTCGCCCAACGCGGCCGCCACGCCCACCGCCACCCCCGCCCCGCCCGCCGCCGACGCGTCCGCGCCACCAACAACCACCCCGTCTGCCCCAGCACCCAAGTCTTCCCAGGCCACCCCCGCGCCGACCACTGCGCCCGCCACGCCGGCGCCAGTGAAGGCTCCGGCCACTCCTGCGCCGACCAGCACTCCCACCACGCCGGCGCCAGTGAAGGCTCCGGCCACTCCCGCGCCGACCACCACTCCCACCACGCCGGCGCCAGTGAAAGCTCCGGCCACTCCCGCGCCGACCACCACTCCCACCACGCCGGCTCCAGTGAAGGCCCCGGCCGCTCCCGCGCCGACCACGACGCCCGCCGCACCAGCGCCGGTCGTCAAGGCCCCTGCCACCCCCGCCCCCGCGGCCGCGCAGACCACCCCGGCGCCGTTCAAGGCCCCGACAACCCCCGCTCCCGCAGCCGCGCCGACCACCACCCCCGCCGCACCGGCACCGGTCGTCAAGGCACCTGCCACCCCGGCTCCCGCTGCCGCGCCGCCCACCGTTCACATTGCCACTCCCGCCCCTGCCACTGCCCCGGCCGCTGCTCCTCCCACCCCCGCACCCAAGCCCAAGGCCAAGGCCCCAGCGGCCGCACCGCCCGCCAAGGCAACCGCGCCTGCCCCGGCGGCACTCCCTCCCACTGTCGAGGCACCCGCGGCCGCCGCGCCAACGCTCGTCCCCGAGGTGCCTGCCGCCGCGCCGGCCCCGCTGACCAAGCCCACCGACGCCCCCGCGCCGGCGCCGTCCAAGAAGAAGCGCTCGTCCAAGGATAAGAAGAAGACGAAGGCGCCCGCCCCTGCCCCGGTCGCCGCGGCCCCCGTCAAAGCCAAGGCCGTGGCGCCCGCCATCGCCAAGGCCGCCGCGGCTCCCGGGCCCAGCGGCGACTCCGCCGCCGACACCGCGGTACGTACTACTTCGCTCGCTATCTTGCTAACCGTTGCTGCCATGGCGGTTGGCGCATCTTATCAACCGTATTACTAGTTAGTGAGAAAGAAACAAGATTAGGAGTACGTGCACATGGATCTGATCACTGGATTTGGGGTCCAATCCATGCACACTCCATTAAGCAAATTTATGAGGATGCCACCCAGACGGCATGGTCATGGCGGCCAGTGTGTTGGCGTGCACTGTTGAGTCAGCCCGGCATGCACATGCACATGCTCCTGACTGGCCGGTACACACGACCTAATTAACTTGCCTGACATTAGTTTTTTTTTTTTGAAGGATAACTGCTGCCGCTTTATTTAAGTGTAAACAGAAATCTCGTCCGATACAATATCCAGAATACAATCTGGGGAACAGCGAGCCAGACTTTGCAAAGTTCATCTCCCATCCCCGTCTTAGCTAGTCTATCTGCGGCAGTATTTGCACTACGCTTAACCCACGTAACCCTAACTTGCTCAAAGCTCTGCAACAGCGTCTTGATCTCTTCCACAAGCGGCCCGAGAGCAGAGAGGTTCCTGTCCGGGTGATTGATCATGGAGACCACACCCTGGTTGTCACACTCCAGATGTAGCATGCCGACATTTACTTCTGCTGCAACCTGGATGGCTCTTTTACATGCAAACTTGCCTGACATTAGTTGAGGCCTTAAATGGATCAGTTAGTAGTTAGTAGTACTGGTAGCAAGCGAATTTAATCAAATTACACCGTGGCACCAGCATGGAGGACTGTCTATGATCATCGTCGCCTTGCAGTTTGTAATCAAACTAACTTCGTGTACATTGTGCCGCCGGTTGTTTTGCAGAGCGCCCCGGGGAGGAGCACCGGGATGACGGCGGCCGTGATCGTGGCGGCGCTCGGCGCGGCGGCGATGCTCGCCTAGATCGACGGTCCCCGTCGGGCCGTGATGATGCGCCGGCCATGTCACCCTTTTTCTCTTTTCGTTTTGTGTAATTATTTACGAGGGATGATGGGCTTTGGGTCTTTTCCTTTCCTGTGTGGAATGCTGTAGAGCTCACATTGTCGGGATTCTTTTGCTTTGCTTTGTGTTGAGAGAGACGGGAGAGAGGTCAGAGTGCCACAGATGGTACGAGGACAGTTGAGAGGCAGTGTGTATTTACTGTTAAATTTATTCGTATTTATAAAATATTTATGTCACTGTTGCCATTACGTTTTCATCGCTGTTCATTGTTACAGTTGTGCAACACGAAGTGTTAGTGCGTTGGTACCTTCACATGGCTGTGAAGCAGAAACATTGTTTTGGTTTTGGCTAGCCATGCATGGCATATGCCATCTTTCGGTTTATCATCTTATCTTTTTGCTTGTTGGCTGCGAATATAATGGGAAAGCTTGGATGATACCTTTTGCTATGATTAGACACAGAGGTGGAAGGCCAAAAAAATTTTGAAGTGTGGCGAAGTCTTAAAGAAAGAATTCTTTTGATGCAAATTGAAAGAGTCAATACACATTACAAATGAAAAACCAAATACAATGAAAATGTAGGCATGTTTCAAATGAAAATGCAGGGCTTGCTAGGATGCCCGCTCCTGCGACACGAGACCCCCACCTACCACCATCGCCGCCACCGCCACCCCCACCGCCGCCGCTGACACCCCTGGCCGCCGCCACCGCACACGCAGCTCATCGTCGCGGTCGGGATGTCGAGCCACCCTACTACCACCGGAGTCAGGGATCGGGGGGGGGGGGGGGGGGGGCTTCCGGATGCCACTCCCCCACATCTACCAAGCATTCCCGGAGATGCTGCGGCCGATTCAATTGGTTCCAGCGGAGATCCTGCGGGAGACGAGGGGGAAGCGCTGGCGGGAGCAGGCGGTGCGGATTCGCGACGATGCCCTCTCGTGGTCGCTATGCGTCCGCGAATGGAGGGAGGCGGATGCGCTGGTGGAGCCGGGGTCAGATCCGCTCTCCCATTCGCGGAGGTTTGCTCAGGTCTACCAGGACCAAGCCAATCGCGAGTTGCTGAACCTAGCATGGAGGATTTACTTCGAGGGCATGGCGGAGGAGAAGCGCAGGATGGCGCATCCGTCGCGTCCGCCGAAGGAATTCATCCACTGGGCGCGGCGAGAAGTGAAGGACGAGGACCAAACCCGTGCGGAGCGGTGGAGGTGCGTGGTGGGTTTGATGCCCACCGGGGTTCCTCCAGAACCGCTGCCGGTGGATCCGCTGCCGTTTCTGTCACCAACACCAGTCTCAGATTGACCGGCGGGCGCCCTCGCCGCCCGGACCTGGAGCCGCCATGGACCGGTGACAGAGGTGAGGTTCCCCATCCTTTCCAATCTACATTGAGATTCAGATCCTCTATTCATTCTTCTAGTGATGGAATTGGGTTATCCCATAATCCATATCGTTCTCCGATTGGAAAAATATCAGATAAATCGAGTCTGAGCTTATGCTCTGGGTCGCCGGATCTCACGCCGCCGGCGAGAAATCCCCCCCATTTCCACCAGACGTTGCGCGTAGCCCCTCTGTGGGCCAGAACCGCGAGCCCGTGGAAAATTCACCAATGGTGGGCCTGGGCCCATTGGCCAGACCGTTACCTCGCATCAAGTGTGCGGTGTCGGGCCGCTATCGGCCCAAAAATCCCACCCCCCGCTGCGAGGATATAGAAACTGTCACTAGGGTTTTCGGCCAGCTCTAGTCTATCCCCTCCCCCCGCCGTCGCCCCACCCCCCTCAAACCATCGGCTTCTTCCTTTGCCTGGATCCGGAAAGATTTGATCCAATCGGGAAGTTTTTCCCCATCCGATTTGTTTCCTATCACCAAGCTCCACCCATTCGATCCTATACCAACTAATCTGAAGATCATCCGTGAGGGAATTGGTCCGGGGTCAAAGTCTTTTGCGGAAGTGGTGGCCATGGCCGACAAGTCTCAACATCAGGGTGCGGGCAAGCAGCGAGCACTAGGCCCTCGCAAGGCTGCTGGTGTGCGGCCCCTTGTGGCCACTGATACAGGGGGAGCCACTGGCCCCAAGGATGCCCCTCGTCAACACGCAGCGCCGGCGCTAGCCCCTCCTCCCCCAGCCCCACCTGTCCAGATCCTGGATGACAGGTACAAGGACATGGTATGCTTTACCTGTGGAGGCCCGGGGCACTATGTTGGTAACTGCATCAAAAGCAAAAACTGTTTCATATGTGGGCTGGAAGGTCATAATGTAAACAACTGCGCAGCTTGGACTCATCCTCATCCAGTGGCCACTTTCTTTGGAAGCTCTGCGCTGGGTCTAGGATTCTATCATATTGATGCCCCTATGGGTAGAGAGGCAAATTGGCTCAACTTTAGGAATTGTGGAGAATTGCAGATTGTCAAAGGGAAGATCAATCAAGAGGAATTCCGCAAAAACCTATCTGGGATCTTTTGCAAAAACAAGCAATGGCCTTGGCAGATTAGAGCTCTCTCTGAAAAGTCCTTCTTGGTCAGGTTTCTCCCTTGGAAAAATGTGGACGAACTCATTGAGTTCCCTGCCTTTGATCTCCCAATCAGTGGTGTTTCTGTTTCTGTTGAGCAATGGACAGGATCAGTTGAACCTTTCAGTGAGTTGACTGAAGCTTGGGTGGAGATTGTGGGGTTGTCCTCAAAGTGGTGTACTTGGAAGGTTTTCTCTCAGATAGCTTCCTGCTTTGGCATCTTAGTGGATGTGGACTGGAATGGTATGATGAAAAGCTTCTATGAAAAGGTCAGGATCAAAATTGCTTGCAGGAACCCAGCTAAGATACCATTTGAAAGACTGATGGAAATGAGGAAAAAGTTGTATATCTTGGAATTCATTGTAGAGGGTTTTGAGCAAATTGGTGCTGATGATCCCAATGATGATGATGGACCTACTGACATTAAAGTGGATGAAGATGGTAAAGAATTGGAGGATGTTGATAGAGATGTCTTGACGGAAGGAGAAGAGGGGTTTGATGAGTTGGATATGGCCAATAAAGATAACACCTCAAAATCTGCAAGCTGTTCAAAAATGGCAGAAACACTCTGTTTCCACCCTACTCCACTGATGGCTGCTTCCCACCCAATTCCTGAACCAAAAGGAAAACAAATGGAGGTGGAAGCTATGATTGGGGAAATTGAAACTGTCTCTTATAATATGGCTGTGGAAATGCTGTTTGATGACAAATATCATGCTGAGATAGATTTTGGTACTAGAGCTTACAAAAACAAGAAAAGCAGTGACATGAACTCTCCAATATCTTCCCAGAAGGTGTACTGCTCTGATTAGCTACTTGACTTTGATGAGGCAAGCTCTGGTTCTGATGATGAAGATGATGTAGACAATGAGCTGGAAATGACCACTCTGTCTGAACCAGTTGCTCAAGGTCTGAAGATGTTGGCTCTTAACAAATGCAGCATTCTCATGCCTAAAAAACCTGGGGTATATGCTGTCAACAAAAAGAAGGATAATCTCACTCAATGGGGTCCTGTGATCTCACAAAAGCCAAGTACCAGGATGCAGAAAAAGCAAAACATCATGGAGAAGGCAGCTGCTTACAAGATGAAGATGAACCTGGAAATTCCTCCCACTTTTAAAATTAAGTCTTTCACAGCTGAATCCTGTACTACTTTAGAAAATTATGCTTCTGCTGTGAATCTGAGAATTGGTCATAATGAGGAAGAGAAGAAAAATATTGTTGATAGTATTATCAAATGTGAAACTGAAAAATGCCTAGCCTTTGCTAATCAGAATCCGGAGATAGCCTTACCCAATGACCTAGATGTTGATTTCTCTAACTTAGATGGAGTTTGTACTCCAAAAAAACCAACATCACTACTTCTCATATACCAGGGGGCACTGCTGGTTCATGTGGGAACTCTCGTGCTGTGCCGAAAGCTGGGCATTGTAGCCTATCTCACCCTTTCAAAATACCATGATAGGTCTGTTTTGGAATATTAGAGGTGTGAGCCAAAAAGGGAAACTACAGTGCCTGTTTGACATCATTAACAAACATAAGCCAAACTTTGTTGGGTTCCAAGAAACAAAAAAAGAGAAGTTTGAGGATTCTTTCCTTAGTTCTATGGCTGAACCTATACCCTATATTTGGCATTGCTTACCTGTTGTAGGGACTGCAGGTGGCATCCTAATTGGGATTAATAGTAACATATTGGACACTATTGGTGTCATCTGTAAGAAGTATTGCTTAGTGGTCACCCTAAAGAGTAAACTTGACCAACTAGTGTGTCATCTTGTAGTGGTGTATGGCACAGCTTATGCTGTTGATAAGGTGGATTTTATTGCTGAACTCCATGAGGTGATGGAAGGGTTGTCACACCCAGTCCTATTTGGGGGTGATTTCAACCTTGTAAGAGAGGCTAAAGATAAATCATCTGGGGTTGTCAATTCATCTTGGACCTACCTGTTTAATGACTGGATAAACAAATGGGGCCTTATGGAGACTAAAATTGCAAATAGGGTTTTTACCTGGAGCAATAATCAAGAAAACCTTGTCTTTGCAATGCTGGATAGGGTCTTCTCCTCTACTAACTGGGATATGTTGGGGAACGTTGCATGGGACACAAAATTTTTCCTACGCACACGCAAGATCTATCCATGGTGATGAGCATCTACGAGAGGGAGAGTGGATCTACATACCCTTGTAGATCACTAAGCAGGAAGCGTTAAGAAACGCGGTTGATGTAGTCGAACGTCTTCGCTTTCCAAATCGCCGAGCGTCCCGCGATCTAATCACGATCCGTCCCGATCTAGCACCGAACGGACGACACCTCCGCGTTCAGCACACGTACAGCTCGATGACGATCTCCGCCTTCTTGATCCAGCAAGAGGGAGCGGAGAGGTAGATGAGTTCTCCGGCAGTGCGACGGCGCGGCGGCGATGGTGGTGGAACTATTCCGGCAGGGCTTCGCCTAAGCACCACCGAAATTAGACTAGAGGAGAAAACGATCTAGAGGAAGTAGAGGGAGCACGTGGCAATTAGGGTTAGCTCTCCCCTCTAAATCCTCTGGTATATATAGGAGGGAGGGAGGGGAGGAGGCAGCCTCAAACCCTCAAGGGTTCGGCCGAAATAGGAGGTGGAGGAGTCCTACTCCAATCCTACTAGGAGTAGGATTCCTCCTCTCCACTTGGAAACCCTTTCCACCTTTCCACCTTTGGGTTTTTCCCACCCCTAGCCGCATGGGCCTTAGTGGGGGTTCGGCAAGCCCACTAGGGTCTGGTTTGACTCCTCCCACAGCCCATGAGGTCCTTTGGGTCGAGACACCCCTCCCGATGGCCCCCGGTACCCTCCCGACACTCCCGGTACACTACCGAAGTACCCGAAACTTTTCCGGTGACCAAAATAGGACTTCCTATATATCAATCTTTACCTCCGGACAATTCCGGAGCTCCTCATGACATCCAGGATCTCATCCGGGACTCCGAACAACCTTCGGTCACCACCATACATAAATCTATACTACTGAAACGTCACCGAACGTTAAGTGTGCAGACCCTGCGGGTTCAAGAACTATGTAGACATGACCGAGACACCTCTACGGTCAATAACCAATAGCGGGACCTGGATGCCCATATTGGTTCCTACATATTCTACGAAGATCTTTATCGGTTGAACCTCTATGTCAAGGATTAAGTTAATCCCATATGCTGTTCCCTTTGTTCTTCGGTATGTTACTTGCCCGAGATTCGATCGTCGGTATCTCTATACCTAGTTCAATCTCGTTACCGGCAAGTCTCTTTACGCGTTCTGTAATACAAGATCCCGTGTCTAATACTTTAGTCACATTGCTTGCAAGGCTTGTTGTGATGTTGTATTACCGAGTGGGCCCTGGGATACCTCTCCGTCACACGGAGTAACAAATCCCAGTCTTGATCCATGCCAGCTCAACAGACACCTTCGGAGATACCTGTAGAGCATCTTTATAGTCACCCAGTTACGTTGTGACGTTTGATACACACATGGTACTCCTCCGGTGTCAGTGAGTTGTATGATCTCATGGTCATAGGAACAGATACTTGACATGTAGAAAACAATAGCAATAAACTGACACGATCATATGCTACGTTCATATTTTGGGTCTTGTCCATCACATCATTCTCCTAATGATGTGATCCTGTTATCAAATGACATCTCATGTCTATGGATAGGAAACCTTGACCATCTTTGATCAACAAGCTAGTCTACTAGAGGCATACTAGGGACACAGTGTTGTCTATGTATCCACACATGTATCGGTGTTTCCAATCAATACAATTATAGCATGGATAATAAACGATTATCATTGAACAAGGAAATATAATAATAACTACTTTTATTATTGCCTCTAGGGCATATTTCCAACAGGATAGTCACTTCCCACTTACCACTTTGTGTGCCTTACCTAGGGTGGGAAGTGATCATGCCCCCCTCCTCCTGGATACTGGTAATAGAAACAATACCATAGATAAACCTTTTAGGTTTGAAAAATGGTGGCTAAGCCAACCTGAGTTTCCAGCTTTGGTTGAAAAAACTTGGTCCACCCCTTCTCCTTTTTCTACTGCCATTGACACTTGGCAGTTCAAAACAAAACTTTGGAGAAATAAAATCAAAGGTTGGAGTATTAACATAGAAGCTGACATGAAAAAGAGGAAGAAGAATATTCTTCTAGAATTTGACATCCTAGATGTGTTCTCTGAACAATACAGAGTTTCAAATGAGGATATCCTCAAGATCAAAGAGATTAGGACAGAACTGGAGGACATATGGAGAAAAGAGGAAACTGCCATGTGGCAAAGGTCTAGAGACAGAAATTTTTTAGAAGGGGATATGAACACTGCATATTTTCATGCCGTGGCCAACCAGCGCAGGAGGAAAATTTTTCTTTCTGTGCTCGAAGGCCCAAATGGTCCTGTCCATTCTACCGATGACATGTTGGGGCTGGCTACAGATTTCTATAAAAATCTGTTTGGCCATGAAGACAAAACCAACATACACTTGGATGATCAGTTTTGGTCAAAAGATGAGAAAGTCACAACTGAGGAAAATAATGATTTGGAGAAACCTTTCTCGAAAGAGGAAATCAAAGAGGCCATCAAGGGTTCATATGCTTGTGGTGCCCCTTGGCCTGATGGTCTTTCTTTCCTTTTCTATCAAAAGTTTTGGGATTTAATTAAACAGGACTTTATGGCCCTGGTTAGAGATTTTGAAAATGGGACTCTGGATATCCAACGCTTAAACTACTCTATTGTCACTCTTATTCCTAAAGAACCGGATGCTAAACTTATGAAGAAGTTTAGACCAATATGTTTAAGTAATGTCTCTATTAAAATCCTAAGTAAAGCAATGACCAACAGATTTTCTCCATTGGGTCATAAGCTGTTATCACCCTGCCAGACTGCTTTTGTCCGAGGACGCTTCATTTTAGAGAGTGTTGTCACGGCTCATGAAGCGATCCATGAAGTCCACAAATCTGGACAGCCAGGTGTGGTCGTGAAGCTTGACTATGAAAAGGCATATGACAGGGTAAATTGGGACTTCCTGTTGGAAATGTTAACCTCGAGAGGTTTTGGGAGTAAATGGATTAAATGGATTTTTTCTATTATTAAACAAAGCTCCTTTGTTGTGAAGATTAATGACACTGTGGGCCCATATTTTGTGGGTGGCAACGGTTTAAAACAAGGTGACCCGTCATCCCCTATGCTATTTAATCTAGTGGCGGATGTGTTTTCACGCATGCTCGTCAAAGCAACTAGAGAGAAAATCATTGCGGGGATCCTTCCAGAGGTGATTCTTGACAGTTTGATTAGCCTACAATATGCTGACGATACAATTCTGTTTTAGGACCCAAATCCAGAATATGCAAAAAACTTAAAGTGGCTATTAGCTTGTTTTGAAAACCTTTCTGGTATGAGGATCAACTATGACAAATGTGAATTGGCTACTATTAACCTAGGAGAGGAGGAGATTAAGACTCTGCCCCAAATTTTCTGCTGTAAGGTTGGGGGTTTCCCCTTGAAATATTTGGGGGTGTCACTTCACTTCCTAAAATTGAGAAGGGAAGATATTCAGCCCATCATTGACAAGATCATTAAAAGGATTTGAGGCTGGAGGGGCAGGTTACTTAGCTATGAGGCCAAGCTAATCCTGCTTCACACCTGTATTGCCAGTATCTGACGTAGCTTGGACTGCGTCGGTATTTTCCCAAAGAGGAAGGGATGATGCAGCACAGCGACGGTAAGTATTTCCCTCAGTTATGAAACCAAGGTTATCGAACCAGTAGGAGGATCACCACCACCCAATAAGCAGCACCTGCACACAAACAACAAATACTTGCAACCCGACGCGAAAGAGAGGTTGTCAATCTCTCTACGGTAAAAAGATAGATTAGGTAGTGATAGATAGGAGAGATAGATCTCTCAAGAACACAAAATAAAAAGAGTAAATATGCAGCAATATATTTTTGGGTTTTTGGTTTTGTAGATCTGAAAAAAGATTGCAAAAACGTAGATCGAAAAGCAATATGATGGAAAAGTAGACCCGGGGGCCGTAGGGTTCACTAGTGGCTTCTCTCACGAGTATAGCGCACGGTGGGTGAACAAATTACTGTTGGGCAATTGATAGAAAATTGAATAGTCATGACGATATCCAAGGCGATGATCATTATATAGGCATCACGTCCAAGATAGATAGACCGACTCCTGCCTGCATCTACCTCTATTACTCCACACATCGACCGCTATCCAGCATACATCTAGTGTATTAAGTTCATGGAAAAACGGAGTAATGCAATCAGAATGATGACATGATGTAGACAAGATCTATTCATGTAGGAATAGACCCCATCTTGTTATCCTTAATAGCAACGATACATGCGTGTCATGCTGCCCCTTCTGTCACTGGGAAAGAACACCGCAAGATCGAACCCATCACAAAGCACCTCTTCCCATGGCAAGAAAAATAGATCTAGTCGGCCTAACTAAACCAAAGATTCAAAGAAGAAATACGATGCTATAAGCAATCATGCATGTAAGAGATCAAAGAAGACTCAAATAATATTCATGGATAGAAACTGATCATGAACTCAAAATTCATCGGATCCCAACAAACACACCGCAAAAGTTTACATCAAATAGATCTCCAAGAGACCATTGTCTTGAGAATCATAAGAGAGAGAGAACAAGCCATCTAGCTACTGCCTACGGACCCGTAGGTCTATGGTGGACTACTCACGCATCATCGGAGAGGCACCTATGAGGAAGATGAACCCCTCCGTGATGGTGTTTAGATTGGATCTCGCGGTTCTGGAACTTGCGGCGGCTGGAATTGTGTTTCGTCGACTCCTATAGGGTTTTTGGATTTTCTGGGAATTTATAGGCACGATGTCGGTTGAGGGGGTGCCCGAGGTGCCCATCCCCCTCCAGGCCGCGCCAGGGGGCCTCTGGCGCGCCCTGGTGTGTGATGGCCACCCTGGGCCCCCTCTTCTGGTGTTCATTGGCCCATCTTCTTTCTTCTGGTCCGTAAAAAAGTCACAAAAATCCCCGCAGCATTTTGTCTCCGTTTAGTACTGATTTTCCGCGAAGTAAAAAACAAGCAAAAACAGCAACCGGTACTTTGGCACTATGTCAATAGGTTAGTCCCAAAAAATGATATAAAGTTGTAATAAAACGATTGTAAAACATCCAAGAATGATAATATAACAGCATGGAACAAGCAAAAATTATAGATACGTTGGAGACGTATCACCATCCCCAAGCTTAATTCCTACTCGTCCTCGAGTAGGTAAATGATAAAAACAGAATTTTTTATGTGGAATGCTGCCTAATATGTTCATCATATTCTTTTCTTTTGTATAGCATGGACATTTGGACTTGTAAATGATTCAAAGAAATAGTCTTGTTTTAACATAATGACTTCAATACTCAAGCATGTCAACAAGCAACCATGTCTTTCAAAATATCAACACTAAAGAAAGTTATCCCTAGCCCATCATGCTCGATCATTGATCCATTCATGAAACACACTCAAATATTAGCTATGCCCAATGCTCAAGTACGATCATAGTGCCCCCTAGTTGGTGCTTATAAGAGAAGATGGAGACTCAAAGCAAAAATAAAAATTGCATAAAGTAAATAGATAGGCCCTTCGTAGAGGGAAGTAGGGATTTGTAGAGGTGCCAGAGCTTAAAGTTTTAAATTGAGAGAGAAAACCTATTTTGGGTGGCATGCTTTTCCTGTCAACGAAAATGACAAAGTAGCTCACAATACTTTCCATGCTAGATATATCATATGCGGTTCCCAAACAGAAAATAAAGTTTATTCCTTTTTCCACCAAACTTTCACTTTCCATGGCGGGCCGTATCCACGGTTGCCTTCCATACCAACACTTCCCAAGGAATTTATTATTTGACAACATAAAGTAAATATTTTTTCTTTTTCATTTCGGGAATGGGCATCCCTATTACCGCCGCACTCTCGTGCAATGACAAGTGAGTAAACACTCATCTTGAGAATAACACATCTAGCATGGAAAAATATTGGACACTCCCCACCGTTTCATGAGCGGTACGGGCACACAAAAGAGAAAATTTATTTTGAAAATTTAGAGATGGCACATACAAATTTTCTTGGAACGGCATGGAAATACCGCATATAGGTAGGTATGGTGGACTCATAAGGCAAAACTTGGTTTAAGGATTTTGGATGCACAAGTAGTGTTTCTACTTAGTACAAATGAAGGCTAGCAAAAAGATTGGGAAGCAACCAAACCAAGAAATGAAAAATCACATAAGTGAGCATTGAACATAACTAACACCGAATCATGCACCACAAGTAGGATGTAACTTCATTGCATAACTATTAACTTTCGTGCATGCATAGGGAATCACAAACCTTAACACCGATATTCCTACTAAGCATAATTACTCTCTAACATGACTCACATATTACTATCATCATGTTTCAAAACTATTACAAGGAATCAAGTTAATTTGTCCAATGATCTTCATGAAAGTTTTTATTATATCCTCCTTGGATATCTATCACTTTGGGACTAGTTTCATATATTACCATTGTGTAGGACCGAAAGTATGTCTAGAGGGGGGTGATTAGACTACTTGACCAAATAAAAATCTAGCCTTTTCCCAATTTTTAGTGTTGGCAGATTTTAGCATTCATAGCAAGTCAAGTACACCCTACACATGCATCTCTAAGAGTATAGCAGTGGAAAGTAACAACAAGCATGAGTAGTAAAGGAAGGGTAGGAGGATCAAACGCAATTTGTAGACACGATGATTTTTCCCGTGGTTCCGATAGGTGGTGCTATCGTACGTCCATGTTTATGGAGTCTTCAACCCACGGAGGGTAACGGTCGCGAGAGTCCACGGAGGGCTCCACCCATAAGGGTCCACGAAGTAGCAACCTTGACTATTCCATAACGGCTTCCGTCCACGAAGGACTAGCCTCACTATGGGTAGATCTTCACGAAGTAGGCGATCTCCTTGCCCTTACAAACTTCTTGGTTCAACTCCACAACACGAAGTAGGAGGCTCCCAAACGACACCTAACCAATCTAGGAGGCACCACCCTCCAAAAGGTAATAGGCTCGGTAATGACGATGAACTCCTTGCTCTTGTGCTTCAAGATGATAGACTCCTCAACACACAATCACTCTCTCACGGATTTGGCTTGGTGGAAGAGATGGGATTGGTGGAAAGCAACTTGGGGAGGCTAGAGATCAAGATTCATATGGTTGGAATGGAATGACATGATCTCAACACATGAGTAGGTGGCTCTCTCTCAGAAAATATGATGGGACAAGTATGGAATAGTTCTGAGTGCTTCTCTTTCGAGTAGGTGGTGGTGAAGGGGTATATATAGGCATCTCCAAAAATCCAACCGTTACACCTTAAGTGACCAACTCGGTGACACCGATGTGTGAATCTCGGTGGTACCGATTTTGTGAAATTGGGTAACAGAAAGTTGGCAACCCAAACTCGGTGGCACCGAAGTGGAATCGGTTGCACCGATGGGTTAGGGTTTGGCTTACGTCTGTCTGAGTATGGGAATCGGTGGCACCGAGTGAAAAGTGTTGGTTGCACCGATTTTGGATATTTGACTTTGGACAGACTTTTGTGGAAGAGCGTGTGGGTGTTTTTGGTGACTATCACCTGTGCACGTATGAGCATTTTGTTCACCAACAATACCTTACCCCTTTTAATAGTATTGGTTTTCCTATGGACTCAAAGTGATTTCTCACAAAGTAAAATGTAGAGTTCTCTTGCTTGAAGCTTTGCCAATCCATTTCCTTGCATCTTGGGGTATCTCCACAATCGCCACAATCCTTTTGCCAATCCTATCATTGAACTTTTCCTGAAATATACTTGGTGGAAACATTAGTTCAATGACATATATGTTGTTATTAATTACCAAAACCACCAAGGGAGCAAATGTGCTTTCAATCTCCCCCTTTTTGGTAATTGATGACAACATATAGATCAAAGCTTCGACAATGATATGATCAATGAATATAATCGTCGCTTTGAGAAGTATGTGATAAGCAAGAGCTCCCCCTAAATTTATGCATTATATTAAAATTTGCGTTTGAATGCAAATGCACAATCGATTAGGTACATGGGGCACTTCTTCCATGTCACATGCATCTTGGTGGTGTGCGAGAGTAATAAGAGTTAACATCATAGCACAACACAATCAAGCAAAGGTGAATGATCATCTCATAAGCAGCATAATGATAGGAAGTAGTAGCAACACACATTAAGCGTATGATCAAAACACCACATAGTTCAACACAAACAAATCAAAAGATCAACTATTTTTGAAAAAGCGATAAAAACCAAACGCTCTCTCACTCGAAGCCTAAAGATCTATATACACTTCTCCCCCTTTGGCAACAAAGAGATATAGCTAAACGTTCTTGGGCTGATCTCCTCCGGTTGTTGATGAAGGAGTCGAGAGAACTGCGTCGGCGAAGATATCGGCTGATGTCATGGATGGAGTTGGTGTAGCAGCTGGAGGCACTGGAGCTGAGGTGACTGTAGCAGGTGCTGATGAAGAAGGCCTCAAATCTGGAGCTGGCACTATGGCTGATCTGGCCTGGGTAGTGAAGTGTGTGCCTGGCCTGAGAGGAGAGTCATCCTCATCATCATCATCATCATCATCATCAGTAGGCTGAGGAAGAGGCACATAGTCAACTTCCTTCTTTAGCTCGTTAACTGTCTTGGTCAGCCCATCTACCTTGTCATTAAGGGTCTTGATCCTGTTCTCAAAGATCCTGACAAGACTGTTCTGGTTCTCCAGTATGTCCTTCATGTCCTTCTGCATGCCTTGAACGAATGAGATCAAGAGATCCATTTGCTCGTTCCTGGATCTAGGGACTTGAGCACTAGTGGCTCTAGCTGCCTCTGCATCTGCATGTGCTTGAGCTGCAGCTGATATGGGATGTTCTGGGTTCATCACCACAATGTTGTCCTCTAAATCTGGCTGTAGGGGCAAATGGGGTCTGTCCAGAGCAAAGATGTGCTTCTCCAGCTTGGAGTTGATGAGCATCTGAATGTAGGGTGCATAGCAGCATGAGCGCTTCTGATCAGCAGCAACCCTCTTCACTGTCTCTACTATCAAGTCCATCACTCTTATCCTGGTGTGTCTATCAAGATGGATCAGCATGTTGATGGAATACCCTCTAATCATCTTCTCATCTCCTGACTTGGGCATCAATGTATGCCTCAAAATGGTGTTCATGGTACGGAGGCCAGCCTGGAGGAACTAGATAGATCCTAACTTGTGTGATTTCAAGTTAGCAGCAGGGATAGCATTGTACATATCCTTCATAGCATCATGGCTCTCCTTGGATTCAGAGTTGACATCCAAGTCACCATCCTGCACCTCTGGGACTTCTAAGATAGCAGCCCATTCATCAACAGTAGACTCGTATCTTGCTCCTTCTATCATCCATACAATTCTACCATCTCCATAGAAGTGAGCAGTGGAGTAGAATTGCATGATCATCTCATCGTTCCATGCAATTAATTCTTTGCCAACAAACTCATCTAAGCCAATGCAGTGAAAATTGTCTTGGACATTTGGAAAGTAATCTTCATTGGCCTTGATGTACTTCCAGTCAACGTATCTCATGTCACTCACAACTGGACTCTTGTCAAGCAGCACAGTCTCATAGAAATCCTGTTGCTCCTTGGTGTAGAACCTATAGTCCACAGCTGTTTTTCTCCTCTGGGCATATGGATCAATAGCTCTCCATGCCCTCAAACCAGAATCCTTCCTCTTCTTCATATCTTCAGCAAGTGGATGGCTGGAATTGTGTTCAGGAAGGTGTGGTCTAAGCTTCATCAAAGCAGACATGGCATCCTCATCCTCATCTCTGGAGGTAGTTCCATTGTTCTTCTCAGAAGCTGGAATCTGTCTGGATGACCTCTCGGACTTTTCAGCAGCAGCCTTCTTGGGGGCAGACTTGGTTCTCTTGGAGGGACCTTGCTTTGGCATAGCATCTGCCAAAAGCTTCTTTTGGTTCTTCTTGGGAGGTGCCTTGACAACATGCTCTTCCTCCTCCTCCTCAGCAGCAGCACCAACAGTCTCCTCTAGGTCTTCATACATGGATGTAGGCCTGCCAACAACATGGATGATCCTTTTCCTTGACTTCTTCTTCTCCCCTGACTTCTTAGGCATAGACTTCCTTGAGGGCTCAATTGTCATGGTAGCCCTAGCACTCTCAGGTGCTCTCATAGCCTCTGGAGGGGCATATGTCTTGCTGACAGTTCTCCTGGAAGAGGTGGCTTCAGTAGCAGACTTCTTGGCAGCTTTGTCTTGCTTCTTGGCAAGAACTTCCTCTGGAACAAAATCTGAATCCTCCTCATATGAATTGAGCTTCTTCCTGGCCCTAGTAGCAGCCTTGGGCAACCCATGAGAACTGGGGGTGCCTGGATCTGAAGAGGAACTAGACTCAGGACTAGTGCCTGAATCCAACTCAACACTCTGCTCTCTGAAGTTGTTCTCACTGTCCTCAACATCTGACATACTGACCCTGTGAATAGAGTATAGAGGAGTAGAAGAAGATGAGTCATCACAAAATGCAGCTATTTTTGAAAGTTTGAAAAGAAAAATCTTAGATGTAGTTCACAGCAAAAAAGGATTTCGGTGTCACCGAGTCAAAACTTTCGGTGCCGCCGAGACTCACAATACTCTTAACAGAAACTTGGCAGCAGTTTCAGTGGGACCGAAAACCACCACTCGGTTTCGCCGAGTACTGTCCTTAGTAGCACAAAAACAAAATCGGTGGAACCGATTTTTCTGACTCAGTAACACCGAGATGCGATTTTGCGGGCAACTAAATCTAAAAAATTTCGATTCGCTAATCTAACGAGATTTCCAGTAGATGGAGAGGTTGCACATGGTGGATTATCGATGGAGTAAGCTTCAGCGCGCAAGATTCGGACGGGGAGCGCAATGAAGGGTCGGATCCATACCCTGACTCGGTGACGGATCCGCTACGGTGAAGACGGTGGTGACGATGCCCATCGACGGCAAGAATCCCAGCGGCAGAGGAGCGCAGGGAGACAAGGGCGACGACCAGGGGGTCCTGTTCGGCAGCTTAGGGTTTTGGGGCGCGATGGTTTGAAGATTGATTTTCAAAGCGTCGGGTCCACAGCATATATACCCCTCGCTGTCGGTGACACCGATTCTAAATTTTCGGTGTCACCGAGTTCCTCAACTGTCAGCTGACAAGGAAACTCGGTGTAACCGAGAATATGGAATCGGTAGTACCGAGATAGAAAACCAGATCAACCCTAGGCATTCGGTGAGACCGAGAATTTTGGGTTGGTTCCACCGAGATGCACTTGGGAGGTTTTAATGGTCAGTCCTTTGTCGATACGGAACTCCGAGTGCTCCACACACGGAGGGATCGAAAAGTACTTGTTCAAATTTTGTGATGCAGCATGAAGAGAATATGAGGTGAGAAAGCATAGATAGCTAGAGAGTGGTCCTAGGCATTCTTGTCCATCCAATTGGCAAAAGAGAAAACAAAAGCCAAATAGCAACAATTGGATGTCCTCGAATGGGTAAATAAATGCAGACCAACATGCTCACACAATAATATGTCAAAAGAAATCATGGCAAACATGCACATACATACTAGCATCTAACAAGCACTTTGGCGATGACGGAGTCATCTATATATGAGTATATTGACTTAGGAGCCAAGTAAGAATACTTGATCATAGGTCATACTCATCGTTTAAGCACAAGTGGGGTTACCACTTTTAAATAAAGCATTTAATGTTGTCACATTCTAAGAGATGCTTTGACTCAAGTCTTAGAGTAAAGCTCCCCCTTGATGTGACATCCCCCCATAGGAGGGATAAACTAACCGTGGGTTTTGTCAATGAAGACTTCATGTTGGTGAGGTAGTGGTGGTGGATGCTCAAGGTTGATGAAGATCACCATGAGTTGGGAGCACCCTTGTTGTTTCCTTACTCTTCTCACCTACATGGGTTAGTCCCAACACACAAGAGACAAATACAAGGATATCTATGGACATGGAGTGCAAAGCATGTGTGATGATGTCCATTGATTTGTTGATTACCTTGTCCCTTGCTTACCTTTGAGGGAATGTGTGACTCCTTGAACTATTGCATAGAGTTGATGTTGATTGCAAATAGTTCTTGCCAATAATGAATGTGAGTGAATTTCATTGGTAGAGTCACCCCTCAAGAACTCTCTAGTTCTTCTTCTTGGGGACCCACATCAACTTGATGGGGATCCTTGGTGTTGAAGTAGCCTTTGTAGAAGTTGAGCTTGAAGTAGCCTTGGGGACCCACTCCACCAAAGCTAGGGATTCATCTTCATATGAGTCAATGTCCTCTTGAAGCTTGTTCTTGCCCTTGAGCTTGTGGTCTTGTGGTGGAAGGTCATCTTGAGTGTTTGTTCCCTTGGGAAGAGTATTTTCATACTTCTCCTTTTGAGGAACAAACTTGGGCTTGGGGTATTGACCTTCTTCCCATTCAACTCCATTAGCATTGAAGTAGCCAATGCCATGGTTCTTCCGGTATCCTCCGTGCTTGCGTACAATTTCCTCAAATTGCTTACACCCGGCAAGACTCTTGTAGATACCTTTCTCTATAATTTCTTTCAATAAAGAATTTTCTTGCTCAAGTGTAACTTGGCTAAGAGAATCATCATTAGTGGAATCAATAGAACTACTAGAAGCAACATCATTAGGTTTTGCATTTTTATTGTTGCTACTAGATGAAGAACCTTTCTTGCCTTTGTTACTAGCTTGTTTAGATTTAACTTGTGGCATGAATGTAGACAAGAGTAGTCGTTTGGCTAGATAAGGTGAAGTCTTCTTTCAGAGATCGTCATTGATAGCTTTAAGAAACTCATGCTCTTGCTCCAAGTTGAGCTTCTCAAAGCGTAGCTTCTCATGAGTCCTTACAAGCTCTCTATGATCTTCGAGAGTAGATTCATGGGCTAACTTAAGAGTGTTTAGTTCTTTAGTTAGTTGTTCTATTTTCATCTTATCATCATCAAATGACTTATCTTGACTAGCATGAGAATTATCAAGTTCATTTAGATTAACATCACTAGTTTCATCAAAGAGCAAGTCATCATCACAAAGCAAATCATCTTCATCACTATTGAAATCAAGATACTTGGGGTGTGATACCTTGGGGCCTTTAGCCATGAAGCAACTTCCACTCCCTTCGTTTGGTGAATCAAATAGATCACAGGAGTCGGTAGTCACTAGTGCAAGTCCGACAACACCTTCATCTTGACTATAGTCGGAGTTGGAGTGATAGCTTCTCTCGAAGTTGTTGTCGGAGTCGGATCCGTAAACCCATTCACCAACATGAGCTTGATGTTTTTTCTTGTATAGCTCTTGGTGTACTTGTCCTTCTTCTCCGAATCTCTACTTCTCCTTGAGGGTCTTCGTTCATAACGATCATCTCTACTCCTTCTCTCTCTTGGAGGTGATTCATTCCTTGAGCTTCGTCTTCTAGGTGACTCTTCTCTTCGTTTGTAGGGAGCCATGCACTCATTGGAGTAGTGTCCGGGCTTCCCACAATTGTAGCAATTGCGGTCATGACTTGACGAACGCTTCTCTTCATATCTTCAGTTGGAGCTTCGTTCTTTGCCTCTATTCTTGTAGAACTTGTTAAATTTCTTGACCATGAGGCTTATCTCTTCATTGGTGACAAGGTTGTCGCTTGAAGTTGCGGGAGCATCACTTGTGGCTTTGTAAGCACCGCTAGACTTGTTGTGAAGCTCTTCTTTGTCTTTGAGTGTCATCTCATGAGCAACAATCCTACCAATGACTTCCGTAGGCTTGAGATCTTTGTAGTTGGGCATCATTTGGATCAATGTGCACACGGTGTCGTATCTCTCATCCAAAGCTCGAAGTATCTTCTTGATGATGAATTTGTCGGTCATTTCTTCGCTTCCTAAGCCGGAAATCTCATTGGTTATGAGAGCTAGCCTAGAGTACATCTCCGCGACTCCTTCACCATCCTTCATCTTGAACTTGTCAAGCTGACTTTGAAGAACATCCAACTTGGATTCTCTCACGGACTCGGTTCCTTCGTGCATATCAACCAAAGTATCCCAAATCTCTTTTGCATTCGCAAGACGGATGATTTTTATGAATTCTTCAGGGCATAGGCAGTTGAAGAGAATGTCGCATGCTTGAGCATTGTATTGCAACATCTTCAATTCATCCGCGGTCGCTTCACGATCCGGTTCCTTCTCATCACCAAAGAATTCACCTTGCAAGCCAACACGAACAACGGCCCAAATGGCGGGGCTATGACCAAGAATATGCATTTTCATTTTGTGCTTCCAACTAGCAAAATTAGTGCCATCAAAGTACGGACCTCTACGGTGATAATTTCCCTCACTAGACGCCATACTCTCCTAGATTGTGAAACCAATGCAATGGAGACCAAAGCTCTGATACCACTTGTAGGACCGAAAGTATGTCTAGAGGGGGGGTGATTAGACTACTTGACCAAATAAAAATCTAGTCTTTTCCCAATTTTTAGTGTTGGCAGATTTTAGCATTCATAGCAAGTCAAGTACACCCTACACATGCATGTCTAAGAGTATAGCAGCGGAAAGTAACAACAATCATGAATAGTAAAGGAAGGGTAGGAGGATCAAACGCAATTTGTAGACACGATGATTTTTCTCGTGGTTCCGATAGGTGGTGGTATCGTACGTCCATGTTTATGGAGTCTTCAACCCACGGAGGGTAACGGCCGCGAGAGTCCACGGAGGGCTCCACCCATAAGGGTCCACGAAGTAGCAACCTTGACTATTCCATAACGGCTTCCGTCCACAAAGGACTAGCCTCACTATGGGTAGATCTTCACGAAGTAGGCGATCTCCTTGCCCTTACGAACTTCTTGGTTCAACTCCACAACACGAAGTAGGAGGCTCCCAAGCGACACCTAACCAATCTAGGAGGCACCACCCTCCAAAAGGTAATAGGCTCGGTAATGACGATGAACTCCTTGCTCTTGTGCTTTAAGATGATAGACTCCTCAACACACAATCACTCTCTCACAGATTTGGCTTGGTGGAAGAGATGGGATTGGTGGAAAGCAACTTGGGGAGGCTAGAGATCAAGATTCATACGGTTGGAATGGAATGACATGATCTCAACACATGAGTAGGTGGCTCTCTCTCAGAAAATATGATGGGGCAAGTATGGAATAGTTCTGAGTGCTTCTCTTTTGAGTAGGTGGTGGTGAAGGGGTATATATAGGCATCTTCAAAAATCCAACCGTTACGCCTTAAGTGACCAACTCGGTAACACCGATGTGCGAATCTCGGTGGTACCGAGTTGCTCCAAAGGTAGCAACTTTTGAATCTCGGTGAGACTGATATATAAAACTCGGTTGCACCGATAAGGTGACCAATAGTCAGATTGCCCAATCTCGGTGACACCGATACCACAAACTCGGTAGGACCGATTTTGTGAAATTGGGTAACAGAAAGTTGGCAACCCAAACTCGGTGGCACCGAAGTGGAATCGGTTGCACCGATGGGTTAGGGTTTGGCTTAGGTCTGTCTGAGTATGGGAATCGGTGGCACCGAGTGGAAAGTGTTGGTTGCACCGATTTTGGATATTTAACATTGGACAGAATTTTGTGGAAGAGCTTGTGGGTGTTTTTGGTGACTATCACTTGTGCACGTATGAGCATTTTGTTCACCAACAATACCTTACCCCCTTTTAATAGTATTGGCTTTCCTATGGACTCAAAGTGATTTCTCACAAAGTAAAATGTAGATTCCTCTTGCTTGAAGCTTTGCCAATCCATTTACTTGCATCTTGGGGTATTTCCACAATCTCCACAATCCTTTTGCCAATCCTATCATTGAACTTTTCCTGAAATATACTTGGTGGAAACATTAGTTCAATGACATATATGTTGTTATTAATTACCAAAACCACCAAGGGAGCAAATGTGTTTTCACATTGCTTTTTGGCAAGCTCAAACAAATTTAAGTGAAGCACATGGGCATAAACATTTCATCTCTCAAAAAGGTATAAGTGAAGCATGAGAGGATTTCTTCAAAATTTTACTAACTCTCAAATTAATCTAAGTGAAGCATGAGAGTATTTCTACAAAATTTTCCAAGCACACCGTGCTCAAAAAGATATAAGTGAAGCACTAGAGCAATTCTATAGCTCAAAAAGTTTAAGTGAAGCACATAGAGAAATTCTAACAAATCATAGCACGATTTTGGCTCTCTCAATAGGTGTGTACAGCAAGGATACAAAGGAAAAACTAACAAACAAAGCAAGCAAAGATACAAGACGCTCCAAGCAAAACACATAATATGTGATGAATAAAAATATAGCTCCAAGTAAAATACCGATGGTCGTTAGAAGAAAGAGGGGATGCTACTTGGGGCATCCCCAAGCTTAGTTGCTTTTTACTCTTTGGATCTATCTTGTGGGTGCGGTAACATCCCCAAGCTTAGGCTTTTGCTAATCCTTATTCCTTCATCCATCGTGATCTCACCCAAAACTTGAAAACTTCAATCACACAAAACTCAACAAAATCTTCGTGAGATCCGTTAGTATAAGAAAGAAAGCAAATCACTACTTTAGGTACTGTTGTAAACCCATTCAAATTTTATAATTGCATTATACCTACTGTATTTTAACTTTACCATGGCTTATACCCCCCAATACAAACCATAGATTCATCAAAACAAGAACACAATGCAACAAAAACAGAATCTGTTTCAAACAGAACAGTCTGTAGTAATCTGTACCATACCCATACTTATGTAACTCTAAAAATTCTGAAAAATTAGGAACAGGTAAGGAATTTGTTTATAAAAACTTTGTTAAAATTTCAGATCAAGATCACGTTCCAGAAAAAAATGAAAATTCATATACTTGAAGCAAAGTTTCTGTTTCAGATTCAGCATCACTTCTACTCATCCTATGAATCATCCTAACAGTTCTACTTGGCACAAACACTAAATAAACCGTAAAACACAATCATAACAGAGGAATAATTGTGTCAACACTCAAAAACAGAAATAAAAAGCAAAAATTTATTTATTCGTTGGGTTGCCTTCCAACAAGCGCTATCGTTTTACGCCCCTAGCTAGGCATATTGGATAGATTCAAGTATTGTCATCTTTGGTTTTGGATCCATAGGATGCCCTCATGATTGATTCATATGGTGGCTTAATTCTTGTTCTAGGGAAGTGTTCCATATCCTTTCTCAATGGAAATTGAAAACGAATATTGCCTTCTTTCATATCAATCACGGCACCTATAGTGCGTAAAAACGGTCTACCAAGTATAATGGGACAAGACGGATTGCAATCAATATCAAGCACAATAAAATAAATGGGCACATAATTCCTATTTGCAAGAATAAGAACATCATTAATTTTTCCCAAAGGCTTTTTAATAGTAGAATCCGCCAAGTGCAAATTAAGAGAGCATTCTTCAATGTTGGTAAGACCAAGCACATCACATAGAGATTTCGGAATCGTGGAAACACTAGCACCCAAATCACACAAAGCAAAGCATTCATAATTTTTAATCTTGACCTTAATGGTAGGTTCCCACTCATCATGTAATTTTCTAGGAATAGAAATCTCCAACTCCAACTTTTCTTCAAAAGATTTCATCATGGCATCAACGATATGTTTAGTAAAAGCTTTATTTTGCTCATAAACATGGGGTGAATTCAACATAGATTGCAACAAAGAAATACATTCAATCAAAGAGCAGCTATCATAGTTAAAATCTTTGCAATCCAAGATAGTGGGCACATCACTAGTTAAAGTTTTAACCTCTTCAAACCCACTTTCATCAAAATTTTCATCAAGATTTTCGCCCTCCAAATTATTGGGACGCCTTCTAGCTAAAGTTGACTCTACTTCAGTCCCTTCATTATCAATTTTAACATTACTAAACAAGGAATCAATAGGAGAAACACCAATCACTTTAAGATCTACATCATTTTTATAGCGGCAATCACTAGAAGATGATTTTTCTAAGATTTCTCTTTTAGCTCTAAGCATATCGGTTCTTTTCTTACTTTCATCCATAGAGACATTTAAAGCTTTAATAGATTCATCAATCTTAGGCACAAAAGCTTTCAACTTGAGATTTTCAACATCATGAGAATTTCTATCAATGCTTCTAGACATATCATCAATCTTATTCAACTTTTCTTCTATCGTAGTATTGAAAGCCTTTTGCGCATTGATAAATTCTTTAATATTACTCTCAAGATCAGAGGTGTTCCTATTATTATCTATTATCTACTAAAAGGAAAATAAGGAGGAAAATAGAGAGATTTGCTAGAAAATCCCACGTTAATCAGAAAATATCAGCCCTTCATCTGATGGATCGTTATATATTGAAGTATTGCAGCCTTTTGATCTTTGTAACGTGTAGAGTTAAAGAAAATTACCAACTTCTGCCATCAAGCGTGAAACACATCCAACATATGGGCCCGTCTTCATTAACGTACGTCCAGGAATTTTATATCTTTTGTAACTTCTACATCTGATCTATGGTGCTGCGGGTCAAGGGCTCTGAACCTAACAGAGCTAGCGAACCCACCCGTAGACGGCCGGACGGCAAGAAGAGCACCAATACCTACGTGGCTAGATCTGTGAGAAACTTAAGGAGGCCCTCAACCAATACTAATCGATCCAGCTACCATCCAAAGCAAGCCTCATGTATGCTAATGGATTCTGCTCTCATGCAAAGCTAGCTAGCTGAATGATTGGCTGCCAGCCAAACGTAGTCGATTCTTCTCTAATCCAAAGCTAGCTAGCTGAATGATTGGCCACCGGCCAAACGTACAACACACACGCAGCACGCGAGAAACGATCGGGATTGCAATAGGCAGCGGAGCTTGTCGTACATGTATGTGCATGTTCGGGGCACTGCAGTCAGCTCTATGTCATAGAGGGTCAATCAGGAGGTTGGCTACGTGCATGTTGTTGTTGTACAAAGCATCCACAAGTAGCAATCCACCATTGGAAATCCGTTTTGATTCATCACTTGATCAACAAATATGGGAGGGGCTGGTGTACACCCTTGCTATTTTAGTGTTATGGATTTGAACGGTACTTTTTAGGTTTCTGTTATTTTGGGGACTCAGGAAAATAAAGAGCACAACTAAGGTTCAATTCCTAACAATAATCTTAGTTATCGTGTACAATATATTTAGATATATAAGTCATATTTAAGCTTTAATCAGAAAATACTGGCGCTTGATCCGGTGGATCAATCTTTTAAAACTATTAATTTGTGACCTTTCAATATACGTTCATAACAAATGTATTTAACAAGACCCCCACCCCCCAATAGGCAACAAATGGAACATGTCGAGAGAGTAATACGATGCAACTTTGGACACGAGGTAGGTGTAAAAAACAATTATTTGCGAAAATAAGAGAGGACTTACACAACTAACTATAAATTAGTGCGTGAATGATTATAGGGTTCAGCGATCAACTTATTTTATTGGTCATAATCAAATATTTTTGGATAGTCCAGATTGGTAGGGTCGAACCAAACTCATACATTTTTGTTAGTTTAGGAAGGAATTGCTTCACAAACTTTAAGAATATTATATTATTTTGGGTAGTATATAGTAAATATTTTATCAAATCAAGATATCATTTATAGGAGTACTATATAGACTATAGAGTAGATTCAAAATCCTACCCGCACATTGGTGCATGCCACTATGTTTTGTTTTTTGGTTTATAAATCATAGGAACTTTTTCTATATATCACGATAAATCTCAAACAGATTTATTTTTGGGAGCAATACCTTTTGGATTTTATTGTTGGAAAATTCACTCGGTTCATGGGTCCTGCACCTCTTCTACAACATCATGAATTACACAATTTCTTTGCAAAGGTGTACTGTTTCAGATAGCTTTATGTAATTCTTTGTTAATCATATTAGTCATGCAATTGTTAGTATACATGTCGTACGGCAAAGCCGTAAGCAGTGTTGACGACTGACTATGGAGCATATATATCATGATGCCATATAGATTCGAAAAGATTACGAGGGTGATGCCACAATGTAAAATCAGCAATGGGTTATAAGATTTGATAACTATACCATCCCAAGCCAATATAGTCACGTTACATGGGAAAAAATTCATCCTATCATGAGTTGGGACGACTGGATTTTTAAAGTAGGCAATAACTAGGACAAAGCGAGTGAAAATAGATTTAAAAAATGTGGTGTCAATTTCAACAATAAATAAGCATATCCCTGGAATTGTTCTAAAGAAAGCAATATCATTTATTTGGATCGAGAAATAAACTTTTTTTTGCAAATACAAATAAATAGTCAATTAGCATATACATATACAAACTAATAGTCAAAGTTGCATCTTAGATATCCTATATTTGTCTTAAAACTCGCGTGTTTGAAATCGAGGAAGAATGCCATGCATTTCGAAACAACCAGAGTAAACAAGGTTGAGGAATAAACATCTAGAAATGGTAAAATGAAATCCTCACTAATTTATCGCGATATTTGTCCTCGACGAAATTTTGATTTACTTTTCATGTTCTTACTCAAGAATAATATACCCAACATATCCATCCTATGTGAGAACAAACAGTCTTGCTCTTACCAATAGCCTACAAACTAATTCGTTTATAAATTTATGATGAGAGTATCTATGAAAGAATCGTGATTTAATCACTTCACATTTTAATCACACTAATAAGATGATGCCCTCGCATTTGCGAGGGCCACCTTTCTAGTTGTAAGAAGAATTACCATAATTATTAGAGGAATTTCCAGGAAAAGGCCTACGATTAAAATTACCTCTATAAGCATTGTTATTGAAATTGTTGCGCGAGACAAAATTCACATCTACGGATTCACTATTTTGCTCAATCAAGGTAGACAAAGGCACATCATTAAGATCAATAGTAGCATTTTTACTATCAACCAATTTCATCAAAGCATCAACTTTATCACTCAAAGTACTAATTTCCTCTACCGAATTAACTTTTTTACTAGTAGGTGCTCTTTCGGTATGCCATTGAGAATAATTAGCCATGATATTTTCTATCCATTTAGTAGCTTCACCCAAAGTAATCTCCATAAAAGTACCACCCGCGGCGGAATCTAAAAGATTTCTAGAGACAAAATTTAATCCCGCATAAAAAAATTGTATGATCATCCAAAGATTTAAACCATGAGTAGGACAATTTCTTAGCATCAACTTCATTCTTTCCCAAGATTGTGCAACATGTTCATGCTCAAGTTGCTTAAAATTCATGATTTGCGTCCTAAGGGAAATAATTTTCGCAGGCGGAAAATACTTAGTGGTAAAAGCATCCTTGCACTTATTCCAAGAATCGATACTATTGCGAGGCAAAGAGGAAAACCAAATTTTTGCACGATCCCGCAAGGAAAAAGGAAATAGTTACAAATTCACAATATCATTGTCCACATCTTTTTTCTTTTGCATATCACACAATTCAACGAACGTGTTTAGATGGGACGCGACATCCTCATTAGGATTACCGGCAAATTGATCTTTCATGACAAGATTCAACAAAGCGGCATTAATATCATAAGACTCTACACTAGTGGCGGGAGGAGCAATAGGCGTACTAATAAAATCATTGTTATTAGTATTGGAAAAATCACACAACTTGGTGTTCTCTTGAGTCATCGTGACTACGCAAACAAGATTGCAAACAAGGAAGAGATCCGGCAAGAAAAAGGGCAAACGAAAAAGAGGGCGAATAAAACAGCAAATTGGTGAAGTGGGGGAGAGGAAAACGAGAGGCAAATGGCAAATAATGTAATTGCAAGGAGATGAGATTTGTGATTAGGAACCTGGTAGATGATGGTGGAGTCCCCTCGGCGCCTACGATAGGCACGTAGAAGACACCGCTTCCTCCCCAGCAACGGCGCCAGGAATTCCTTTGACGTGGCTTGGACTGCATCAGTATTTCCCCAAAGAGGAAGGGATGATGCAGCACAGTGACGGTAAGTATTTCCCTCAGTTATGAAACCAAGGTTATCGAACCAGTAGGAGGATCACCACCACCCAATAAGCAGCACCTGCACACAAACAACAAATACTTTCAACCTGACGCGACAGAGAGGTTGTCAATCTCTCTACGGTAAAAAGATAGATTAGGTAGTGATAGATAGGAGAGATAGATCTCTCAAGAACACAAAATAAAAAGAGTAAATATGCAGCAATATATTTTTGGGTTTTTGGTTTTGTAGATCTGAAAACAAAGATTGCAAAAACGTAGATTGGAAAGCAATATGATGGAAAAGTAGACCCGGGGGCCGTAGGGTTCACTAGTGGCTTCTCTCATGAGTATAGTGCACGGTGGGTGAACAAATTACTGTTGGGCAATTGATAGAAAATTGAATAGTCATGACGATATCCAAGGCGATGATCATTATATAGGCATCACGTCCAAGATAGATAGACCGACTCCTGCCTGCATCTACCTCTATTACTCCACACATCGACTGCTATCCAGCATGCATCTAGTGTATTAAGTTCATGGAAAAACGGAGTAATGCAATAAGAACGATGACATGATGTAGACAAGATCTATTCATGTAGGAATATACCCCCATCTTGTTATCCTTAATAGCAACGATACATGCATGTCTTGCTGCCCCTTCTGTCACTGGGAAAGAATACCGCAAGATCGAACCCATCACAAAGCACCTCTTCCCATGGCAAGAAAAAATGATCTAGTCGGCCTAACTAAACCAAAGATTCGAAGAAGAAATACGATGCTATAAGCAATCATGCATATAAGAGATCAAAGAAGACTCAAATAATATTCATGGATAGAAACTGATCTTGAACTCAAAATTCATCAGATCCCAACAAACACACCACAAAAGTTTACATCAAATAGATCTCCAAGAGACCATTGTATTGAGAATCATAAGAAAGAGAGAAGAAGCCATCTAGCTACTGCCTACGGACCCGTAGGTCTATTGTGGACTACTCACGCATCATCGGAGAGGCACCTATGAGGAAGATGAACCCCTCCGTGATGGTGTTTAGATTGGATCTCGCGGTTCTGGAACTTGCGGCGGCTGGAATTGTGTTTCGTCGACTCCTCTAGGGTTTTTGGATTTTCTGGGAATTTATAGGCATGATAGTCTGTTGAGGGGGTGCCCGAGGTGCCCATCCCCCACCAGGCCGCGCCAGGGGGCCTCTGGCGCGCCCTGGTGTGTGATGGCCACCCTGGGCCCCCTCTTCTGGTGTTCTTTGGCCCATCTTCTTTCTTGTGGTCCGTAAAAAATCCACAAAAATCCCTGCAGTGTTTTGTCTTCGTTTATTACTGATTTTCCGCGAAGTAAAAAACAAGCAAAAAACAGCAACTGGCACTTTGGCACTATGTCAATAGGTTAATCCCAAAAATGATATAAAGTTGTAATAAAATGATTGTAAAACATCCAAGAATGATAATATAACAGCATGGAACAAGCAAAAATTATAGATACGTTGGATACGTATCAGTATCCCTATGTACTTGATGTCTGTGATTAAGTTTCCAAAATGGGCAATTAAGGCCATTACATCACAATTGTCCCATTTCTTTTGGGGCAACATGGGTGATATTCACAAATACCATCTTGCCAATTGGGGTTTAGTCTCACAGAAAAAAAGTCTTTGGAGGTTTGGGAGTAATTAACCTTAGGGAGTTCAATATGGCATTGCTTGCTACCTAATCCAAAAGATATTTGCAGGGTCTAGAGAAAACTTGGATAACTATAATCAATCACAAATATAACACTTCTGGGCAAATGTCCTTTGGTCTAGAGAAGGTGTGGGTTCACCCTTTTGGAAAGGGGTCACTTGGGCTCTTGCAGAGGCCCGGCCTTTTTACAGATGGATTTTGGGAAAAGGTACCCACATCAGTTTCTGGCATGACATTTGGGTGGGGGAAACCAGTTTAAAAACAAAATTTTGGGAGATTTTTGACATCTGTCAACAAAAAAATGTTTCTGTCGCTCAAGTTTGGGATGGTGTGGAATTGAAGCTCACTTTTAACATATGTGTGGATGGTAGGCTTATGGGTATGTGGCAAGAGCTATTGATGGCAATTGCCAATTATATACCTAATGATGAAGACGATAAACCGTTCTGGATGCCAGAACATAATGGTGTGTATTCTGTGAAATCCTTCTATAACATTATTAACTGGGGAGGGGTATGTACCCCTGTGTGGAGAAAATGATGGAAAATTAATGTCCCTCATAGATATTTGGTGTTTATTTGGCGGGCTTACCATAATAAAATACTGACTAGGGATAATCTAGGTAAAAGACAACATGTAGAGGATGAAACATGTTTGTTTTGTGATGAGGAGGAGACTGTTCATCACCTTCTTTTTGATTGCATTGTTGCTGGAGCCATATGGCATGATGTTGCTGATACTTTTGGTTTTAATAAACCAGTCTGTATGAAAGATTTTACTGCTATGTGGAATACCAATAATAGGAAAAGTGTAACAAATATTGCTTGTGTTGCTACCATTTGGAGCATTTGGTCTATGCGTAACAAAATGTGTTTTCAGGGCGTTCCGTGGAGAAGTACTCAGGTTATCTTGGGGATGATCAGTTCATACAGTCACCAATGGAAGATCTTGTGCAAGCGAGACCAGTCTGCTCCGCTGCAATGCTGTCTCCGGCTCCTGGACCATCGAAGAGGAGAGTTGCTCCGCATCGCCTGGAGATTATGGGAGGAGGTGGGGGTGTGGCTGGATCCAGAAGCTGCCATCTGAGGGCACACACTGGATGATCTACATTCAGTTCTCGCTTGTCTGTAATAGGATCTAGTGCTGCATGCCTCATCTGACTACTGTCGAAGTTTTTTTTTAAGTTTCAGACTGCTATGCTATTTTCTTCAGAACTCTGTGCTCCGTTTTATGCAATAAAATGGAGTGGGGGGCAACCCCTTTCGGTCAAAAAATAACATAACAATAATGAAGATTTGAATGACATTTAGAAGACCCAGGCAATGGCAATGCCGTACGCCCATTCTGAAAATATTCCTTAATTTTACCAACATCAATACTTTTGAAGATCTCTCGCTCAACCATCTAAAGTCATTAAGCCAACCATCAGTGGCGGAGCTAGCAGAGGATTAAAGGGGGGGGTCAAAGAGCAAATATGCATCATTGGGGGGACAAATGACAGCAATCTTGCTAATTTAAGGCTCCTGTTTTTCTTGCTTCAGTAAACAGGCTACAGCTGGGGGGGGGGGGCAGCGGCCCCCTCAGCATTGCACGTAGCTCTGCCACTTCCAACCATCTATCATCTTGCTGTGCAACTCAGTCTTGATGATTTTTATTGATGAGAAGGCCCTTTCAACTGTTGCCGTCGCTACCGGTAGTAGCAATGCCAACTCAATGAGGCGATAAACAGTAGGACACATGACATACGTTTCAAGTTCAACCATCATTTTAACTAGGCTTGCAATATCATGACAAGATCTAAAGTCTTCAATTCTTCTCATATGGATAATGAATAGATCAAGGTTATCTTCTATATGTTCACTTTCATAATTAGAGAAATCATCATGATAAATCTCTGTGAGCCTAGCAAGCTTATTCTGGTTGAACCTAGAAAAGGAGTTTTTTTGGTCAAGACAAGAGAAGTTATGGAGCAGCTCTGAAGATACCTCATTAAAACAATGATCAAACTCTATGGTGATGGAGTCTATAGCAGCATAGAAGGTGTCCATAGGAAAAAAATGATCAGTTGTGACATTGTTTCATCCACCTTTTCTTGATTTACCCCACTTTGTGAAGATGTCATCTGTACTTGGTATTGGAAATGTCGTTTTTGGTGCAAAAGGCTTTGACATCTTCCAAGAGTGGCTACCAACCATCATTTCTCCAGTTGATCAAACGCGTTCTCACATCCATAACCAATGACATTGCCTGAAATGAGATAATTACAATTGTAGATGCATGTATGCTTACATGAACTAAATATATCAACCATACTAGATACATCTAACATTATCCATCACATACCTGAACAACATTTTGATCCTTCTTTTGCAATAGAAGAGATAAATCATTTGTGATACGAAGGATTTTTAACATCATCTTCAAGATGAACACAAAGCTAAAAGTCTCCATTTGATGACCAAACCTCTTGCCCTACATGGAACACACACATCATCCTCAACAATGCCCAAAACTTCTATGACTGCATCCCGCATTGATTCAATGTGAGATAAGGTTGTGTAATTAGATCCCCATCTTGTGTCTCCAGGTCTGACCAAGGAGGCCTGATTTCTCCCTCTTCCTGTGGTTATCTCACCTCTCTCAATCTTATCCAAAAGAACTTATTTTTGTTTGTCAAGCAATTTATCCTTCCTCTTGCAAGATGAAGTACTAAGATTGGCAATCATGGTCACATATTCAAAAAAAAATCCTCAACACCCTTGCAGCATCTCGAAACAGCAACAACTACCAACTGCAATTGGTGGGCAAAGCAGTGGTTATAGAAAGCATATGGGTTCTCATCTCAAATTAACTTCTGAAGTCCATTGAATTCTCCTCTCATATTAGATGCCCCATCGTATCCTTGACCTCGTAGTCTTGCAACAACTAAACCGTGTGATTCGATTTTGAGTTGCTGCCACTACCAAGCAGTGGATATAGAAAGCATATGGGTTGTCATCTCGAATTAACTTCTGAAGGCAGCAAGGGTTTGGATTCGACTTTGAGCTGCTGCCACTACCAAGCACTTCAAAATACTTTTTTAAATCTGCAATCAAAACAATAATACATCAATACAATCTGTTGCCACTACCAAGCACTTCAAATTTCAGAAAAATGAGAAATTACCTCTTCCCCTTTTCTTTGGATTTGCTAGTCCCTTCCCCTTTCTTTCCATCTTCTAACAATCTGGACACAACAACACTGGTTGGGCATCTTATTAGCTTGTATGTAGACTTGCAGAGTATAATCATCTAAAAACAAAAACTTGCCTACACAAGATCCTGAAGAATTGACAGAAAAAAATCAACAAAACAAAGTGGCTAGTCCACTGGTTCGGTCGGAGTCGGACCACTGGTTGTGTAATTAACCGATGTGAAATTGGGAAGTTTATTAATCTCATGAATTCATGTGATAGTAGCAGCAATAATCGAGCAATTATAGCTGATGGTACCACTATATCATCTGCTAGCTATTCAAATAAGGAAAGCCTACCCTGATCTCAAGGGAAATGCAGAGAGACTTGCCTTGAATAGCAGATGTAGGATTTTATTATTAATTTTCCTTTTCTGTTTAAAATTTTAGGGATATTAATTTTTGTGTCATGCCTTGAATCTTGGTTTACCGTGCAACCGAGATGGAATGTATGCTGCAAACATTGTACCTAGTTCCAACATCATTATGCATAGGTTTCTGTTAGACCTTTTGAACAAATCGTGTTACATGGGAGTATTCGGGCATAATCAGTTCCTATCGAATGCACCTGATCTTATTTCTGTATATTTGGTCTGTGTTTCTCATGCTCTTGTGCTGGTATTTGACTGCAGCAAGTATGAGTACATCGGGGAGGCAAGAAACATGGTTGTTACACAGTTTGAAGCTGCTGATGCACGGCGGTGCTTTCCATGCTGGGATGAGCCTGCATTTAAGGTGTTTAACATGCTTTGTTGTTATTTTACCAACATTTTCTTGCTGTATTTCAAATCTGAATATAAACACTATCATAGTCAACTCCAGTTTGAATTTTGATATAGGCATAAAACATACGTTCTTTTTTGCTTAAGAAATTTTTAGGTCTGAGATCCATCACCTAAAGTAACTTCTCTTATTTATGTATTTATGTTTTCCTGGCCAAGTTCAAGATAACACCGGAGGTTCCAGCTGAACTGATAGCATTGTCCAACATGCCAGTAGTTAAGGAGACTGCTGGTCTGCTGGATGTTGCTTGCTGGGTTGCTGCTCTTTGAATGCTTGCCCTACTACTTCATGTTGTGCTTCTCTGGTTGTTTGAATGCGTGTGCTACTAGCCTGCTATGCTGCTGCTACTAGCTTGAATAGGCGACGCTCATGCTAATGCTAGATTCATGCATCAACGTGAGATGTTAAAAAGAGTGAGCCAAAACCTATGACATCTCAATTTATATGATAATGATTGTTGTTAAAATGCTACAACTTGGTTTCATACAAGTATATGCCCTAACTATCGTATAGTTCTATCCATTTTTATCCAACTTTGAAAAATGCATACTATTTCTTGATCAACTTTGAAAAATGCATACTATTGTATAATGATTGCTTGTCCATTGTTGTTAAATAGCTTACCATTGTTTCACTAGCTTTGAAAAATATTTCTTGATCAACTGCTTTTTGTGCAAATGCATACTATTCTTCAGTTACAACCTGTTAGCAAATTCACGTATAAGTTCCATTGTCCGTTAGTTTTGCTAATATAGTTTCTACTCTCTGTATTTGTTGCTATTTTGGGAACTGGTAATTGTCTATTTTTTGTACATTATAGATGATTGTTATATATTTACAATTTCTTCTCTGAGAAACATATCTATATAAATGTATAAAAATTCATATTTATTTAAAAAAGTGTCTAGCCGTGCATGGGTCTATCAGTACCAGTTCCATTGTTCATGAATATTGCTAGTTATTTATAGTTTCCTGTGTTTTGTTTCATCGTTTGTTGTTATTCTGTTCCTAACTATTTTGTTCTGTAACATGCAGATGTTCACCTTCGTTCATGTTTCGTGGCGAGCTCTAGGACAGAGAAGTCAAAAGAAGCATAGAGTTTGGCTCATTGGAGCTAGTTATACTTCGATAGATAGTTCTAGTTAGATATTTTAGTTGTGTTTTTGGTTGCTGGATGGTGGATGTATAGTACGATTGTTTGTAATCTGGCAAATTTGGTAGTTTTCTCCGTTTGAATTCTTAATTTTGTTCTCTGTCTGTTCAAATTTAAATTGCTTATTTATTTTCTGGAAAATTGAAATATGAATAATATGACCCTGATTTGGGAACGACTTGCTAGAACCTGACAATTGGGACCCACTTACTTGAACCTGACAACTGGATCCATATGGCTATTGTACCCATATTTTGAAAATGAAAAATGGAATCTCTTGGGCAGAAAAGGCCACGGCCCAGAAAATTAAAGGCTGAATTGTTGGGCTTGGCCCATTTGGCTAACCAAATTTAATAGTAAAAATAATGTTAAATAGGCTGAATTATTGGGCTTGGCCCATATAGACACCGAACTGGACCGGGCTGATTCTTATCAACGACCAATTCAATTGGTCGCAGTTTTGCCACGTCAGCTTGCCACGTTGGATCTGACGTGTCCTGGGCAGACAACCAACGACCAAACCAATTCGTCGTAGAACCAACGACCTTCTATTTTGGTCGTAACCTTCTACGACCATATCACAAAGAAGGTCGTTAAGTTTCATTAAAGACGGCCAGCTTTTGACCAACTGTTTTTGGTCACAAAAAGGTCGCAAATGAAAAACAATGACCATTCAGTGACCAATATTGATGGTCGCAAGTTGCCATATTTCTTGTAGTGACTTACCATACCACTAGGTCACTTTATCCCATGCGGTACATTGTTCACACTTGTGTATTGACAATCTAGAGCTTCATCTTGGTCAAGCAATATCTTTACTTCATGCTCCATATTGGTTTCTTGAAAGCCATAATGAACTCTTCATTTTACTTCATTGCTTCAAGACTAGATCATCAAAGACTCTTTCATGGCCATATTAAGTTTCACTATGAACATCATATTGATCATCACTTGCTCTTCTAAATGCCCCATCACAAACTCTTGAGAGGCACAATTAATTCTTCACTCTAGTTGCTTGCGTCAAGACATGATCAACCCAAACTTAACACATAAGATCATCATGATATTCTCTTGATACCATAGCTTGAATTATTCTCTTTAATTATACTCTCAAGAGTCAAGACCTTGATCATGCCAGGCAACCAAACAGGCCGATTTCTTCCCCCACGGGTCTGGTTGAGGGTAATCCGAGCAACCAAACGCGTCCATAGGGAACGAAGGCTTTTAGACAGCATGTGCAGAGCATGGTGATCGGCCAGGACAGCGGCCGTCGGGCCAGAGTTCATGCAGTCGACGACATCGGTAGACACCTTGTCTGGGTCTCCTCGCCTCGATGTGCCTCGGCCTCGCCCTCGATTTGTTGCTACTTGCTAGGCTCCTCCAGACGAGATGGAGTACAACACGTGAGCAGCCGAGCAGTACGTGTGTGCTCGTCGATGTGTAATGATGGGCTTATGCATGCAACATTCATGAAGATGATTTTATCTCCTACGACAAGCTGCAAGGCAGCATATGGGCCACTCATACCTAATGAAAAGTAAATTTCGTTTGGGCTGGGGGGCGCCGCCCCCCACCCCCCAGGCTTCACATAGCTCCGCCGTTGGGTGGGAGTACATTTTTTTGAGGAAAAGCCATCATGGCTAGCTTTATTAATCCTGACATGTTTGGTCAGTAAGCTCGTAGACGAAATGGAGGGAGTACTGATTTTACGTACTAACTAACGTGGAGGATTAGGATTGGAGTTTGAGGGGGGAAGACCCTGTCGTCATACATATGAACGACTTGAATGAGTGACCAAATCAAACCATGTACGCACAACGTGGCCTTTCTGAAACAAGCACCAATCAAGAGAATCGCTTGCTGCCGCCGCCGCCCTTGCTGCCTTCGCTGGCCAGCCACCGCTGGAGCTTGCTGCCCCGCTGGAGTCGCAGCTGGAGCCGCCGCCGGCTGCCCTCGTCGGTCGCCCACCTGGTCGTCGTGACCTGGCCAGCCGCCGTCGTCGCTATGCTAGGGTTGCATAGGTGGGTTTCGTCACTTCGTCCCGTGTGTATGCGATAGTGTGTGTCACGTGCGTCGTGGAGCATCCCAGGCGCCCAGCCAAGTCAGCCCATCAGCCTGATCCAGCGATGCATACCTATAATTTTTTTGGCCAGAACAAGGTACGGCACCCACCATACCTTGCCCAACGGAGCGCTCAGCCAGTGATTAGACACGGCCGACCATCCACTAACCCACAAGGTTATAAACTGAAAACTTATGCTAATATTTTACTTAGATGAAAATTAACGGGGTTAATTTTCCGAAAGTAAGTTTGCAGTGAGTAGTGACACTACCCATCCACAAATTATAACAACCCTCATCTAGCTAACTGGCTGTGTTATCTTAACTGACCACAATCACTGTACTGCCAAAATGGGGCCGTCACGGCAACAAACTATGCCAATCGTTTTCATCGTCTGCATCCGCACGCATGATAACGAATTCTTACCGCACAGTCGGTGGCGGTCGAAGATTCTCCTGATTGGTGCTTGTTTCAGAAATGTCACGTTGTGCGTACATGGTTTGATTTGGTCACTCATTCAAGTCGTTCGTACGTATGACGACAAGGTCTTCCCTCCTCTAACTCCAATCCTAATCCTCCACGTTAGTTAGTACGTAAAATCAGTACTCCCTCCGTTTCGTCCACGAGCTTACTGACCAAACATGTCAGGATTAATAAAGCTAGCCATGATGGCTTTTCCTCAAAAAAATGTACTCCCTCCCTGTCGGTGTCAAAACCGGCGGATCTCGGGTAGGGGGTCCCAAGCTGTGAGACTAGAATCGATGGTAACAGGAGACGAAGGAGACGATGTTTACCCAGGTTCGGGCCCTCCTATGGAGGTAATACCCTATGTCCTGCTTGATTATATTGATGGTATAAGGGTTACAGAGTTGATCTACCTCGAGATCGTTTGACTAAAACCCTAGATGAGTTCTGTTGCCTACAACCTAAAACCCTCCGGCTTATATAGACACCGAGGGTACCTAGGGCTTACACATAGTCGGTTGCACATCAAAGGGAAAAAACATGCCTGTCTACTATCGACAACTTGGAGGACACGCCATGGCTCCTTGAAACTTCCACCTTGGCGACGGGGCCTTTGATCACCCAATGCTCATCCAGTGGCCCACATAGTCCGGCCCAGGAGAAACATGTCGGCTATCCGAGGACCCCTTAAACTAGGACTCCCTCAGTAGCCTCTGGACTAGCCTCCAATGCCGAGGTATATCCGAACAATCTTGCGCCCCGAAGTCTTCGGCTTGCGAGGCGGGTCCCTTCATCCCTTCTAGTTCGGCAACCATCCTGTCATCGGTGAAATCCCAAACGTCACGGTCTTGCTGGGTCCATCGTAATAGCGTTTCTTGATTTTCGCGCATCACGGGGAGACGAGCGGTTCAGTAGCTTTTTACAAAACTACCCCTCCCACAAGGGAGGTACCACCCATTTAAACAAACTGAATCGTGGCCCAAGCCATATCTTCTTCTTCCCCATCGGAAAAAGCTTCCAGCGAAAGATCACCACCAAAACATGGCGAGCGCCCCCAGTTCTTCCTCGCACCCTTACGGCTCCCGTCCCGGGGACAGGACATGCTGCTCCGTGTCCCTCCTTCGACTACGCGACCTCGAGACTCAAGGGTACCTTCCCTCCTCGGATCTGGCAGTTATCCGCGCCGGTTTGTCTTCATTCAATGGCGAGGCCCTCGCGGAGAATTTCCCCCATCCACAAAAGGGGGAGTGTGTATGTTTTGTGCCCTTTCTCCTGCGGGGTCTCGGGTTTCCCATTCATCCGTTCTTGAGAGGGTTACTGGTGTTTTATGGAATCCAGCTCCACCACCTCACCCCAGGGTCTATTCTGCACATCTCGGGCTTCGTCGCCCTTTGTGAGATGTTCCTGGGCTGCGAGGCACACTTCCAATTGTGGAGGAAGTACTTCTGCCTCGTCCCTCGGACTCGAGACAAGACAATTTTCGAGGTCGGTGGAGCCGAAGTATGCCGCATAGCGGGGACGGGATATCCCGTGGGGACGCCGAAGGAGTCTGAAGAATGGTCTTCGGAATGGTTCTACATCGAGGACGTCCCCCTATTCGATCCAGCTCGGAGGGGTTTGCCCGAATATTCCGACGCCCCTTTGAAGAAAAGGTACAACTGGCGCCCGAAGAGCCTGTCCCAAGAGGACAGCGTTGAAGTGCAGCGCTTAGCAGCCCGCGTGAGGGTACTAGCCCATCACAAGCTGACCATGATCGACGTCATGGCCGCCGCCATCACCCGGTGCGTCCAACCCCTTCAACAGAGGATACACCCCCTGTGGTGTTACAATGGAACAAGCGACACTACTCGCTCCCGAAGACTGGGCCCTGCCGATCAAACAGCATTAGCCGCCGCTCTTGCTGACCTATACAAAGGGGAGCAGGAAGATTTTATTCGGCGGTCGACCAAGGAGGGATACTCAAGCCACAATCCCATCGAATGGGTGAGCCTTTCAACCCCGTGACCACAATTCAGGTTTTCAATTTGTCCCTTTTTTACCGAAGCCTTTTAACTTTATGTGAACAGGAATGGAGGGGCTTCATCGAGACAGTTAACTGTCCGGCCCCCCAGCCCGAGGACTATTCCCGTGACGATGATCCGGGCTTTCATGAGGATCCTGATCTGTCGATCGAGCTCGAAGACGGGGTTTTCTACTAGGAGGGCCTTGACGGCTCCAAGGTGGCTATCATAGCCGATTACCCGGGATCCTTCCCTTCCCCTGCGATAAGCAAGAAGAAGAAAAACTCGTCCCGCAAAAGGCAAGTATCCTCCAACGACCCAAACGCGATGGCTCCTACTCCCAAGCGCCGTAGATCCGCGCAACATACATCGGCAACGGCGGCAGTGCCCAGGCCAGAAAACAACAAGGGTCCGACAAATGAGTCGGTCGCGGGGTCGAGCCCGCCTACAGGTTCATCTCAAAGGTATTTTGCTCAATCGTTTGATTTATTACCATAATTGATAAAGCCTCACATGAGACCTCATGTCGAAATATTCAGGCAAAGAGTTCGGCCGTCCCCCGCCGAGGATCTTGCCAGGATGTCGGGCGGTGCTTAAAATGCCAGGCCTTCCGCTGATGCTGAACCTGCTACGGAGGTTCCCATGGTCAATCCAGCTCCAGCCGATTCCGGTGACGCCATATCCGTCACCAAATCCGAGGTTGGAAGCGCTATGCATCATCGGCGGCGACGAGAAGCCCTGCATCACCCAGCCTTCTCCGAACAATAGTTCAGTGCGCTGCGCACGGCAGACGCGCACATCGGAGCTGCCCGAGCTGGGTTCGGGGAGGCCATGAAATTGATATCGTCCAGCCTGCAGGTGAGTAGTCGGTTTATTAGAGTCCGAACACTCGTGTAAACCCAGTAGCCCCCGAGCCTTAAATTGGTCGGCACGACCGAATTAAGGATCCCTGTATTGTATTACTGCTAATGCAGGCCTCGAAGCAATAGAGCAAGCAACTGGCCAAGGAACTGGAAGCCAGCCGAACACAGGTCGAATCTGTAAAGGCCGAATTGGAGCAAGTGAAGAGCTTTACTCGGGAGGCACATGGTGACTATCTGTTCTGCTGATCTTAGTATATTCCCATGCTGACGCGAGGGTACTATGTAGCAGCTGAATCAATAGGGCAATTACAAAGAGATTTGGATGTAGCCCGAGAATCTCAGCGATATGCCGAGTTCCAGCAGGAGGCTGGCTGTCATGTTTTGCAACGACACCTTGAAGAGAAGAACCGCCTTAAGGAGGAGAACAAACGGCAGGCCGAAGAAATTGAGAGCTTAAAGACTCAACTGGCCCAGGCCCAAGGAGAGAACCAGAAATTACAGAGGGGCATGTTCGGTAAGTGTGATTCTAACATCAGAAGGTATTTCCTATGAATGAAGCATAATACGCATGCCGTGACTCATGTACAGGTCTCCTGTCTGGGCGACCCGAAGAAGAGATCGGATCCTACCAGGGCAGCCTTCTGAAAGAGCTGTCCGCCCTTCATGAGCGGGCTCGGAAGGCCATGAAGAGCATGGTGAAAGTATTGTGGCCCGCCGAGCAACCTCCGGAGGGGATGACCGAACTAGTCGATCGGTTCAAGGGAGCCCGAAGTAGGTTCGAGCTATGGAAGACATCGGCTTGTCGAGAGGGAGCACGAGAGGCGTGGGCGATGATCAAGACCCGCTATACCGGACTTAACCCCGAGCGTATGGCTCAGGTTGGGCCAGTAGGGTCAGATGGAGAAGAAGTGCCGCTCCACCTGGTATACGACCAGGTGATGCCTGCCGCCCGTCTCTCACAAGAAGATTGCTCCCTGGACACCATAATTGACAATCTCGATCGGCAGCCAGATGTATGATTATGTGTAACTATGTACTAATAATCGAGGAATTGCTCCATTTGTGTTGTAAACTTTGTCCTAACCGGCCATCGGCTTCGGCCTCCCGCGCTAAGAGCTTGGGAGTGTTCCTTGGAAATTATCACCCTAGGGGAGTGAATTATGTTTGGGGAACTAGGCAATCCGGCCATGTGGTGCGAACAGACAGAAAGCACACAGGGAGATATGTTATATTACTGCTTAGCGTAAGAAACATCTTCCGAAGAAAATAGTACCTCTATCGATACCTTTCTTCAGGGTGCTACGTAAATCGTAGGTAGAAGGTCGTATACTGTTAGTATGCGACTAAGGGCTTTTGTAAGAGAAGAAGCCCGAGTAATGGTCATGACGACCATAGTCTTATTAGATGATACCGTCGTAGCCGATCAATTGTCTGCTGAAGATAGCTAGCTTTTGGCTTCACCCGTCTGAGGTACGTATCCGGATGACCCAGCCGTAACAATCGTAGAGGTGCTCCCTTTACCCTCTAGCCGAACAATCGGGAACGTAGAGGGTAACCACAGGAGCGAGGCAACCCATCTTGGCAAAGTCTTAGTTCGAATTGATGCATATGATGGCTTAAAAACGACAGGGGAAACATGCATACACAATAAATGTGAATAAGTGCTTATAATATAAAAACATTGGCTTCGGAAAGAAGCCCCCAGGTGCTGTGTTCGGACTTAACACTTAAGGGTGTAGGCCGAAAATCTTAGTGCAAGATCGGTTGAGCCGAACATAAAGTTGGGAAGAAAAGGAAAGAATTCAAACCTGCCAAAAATCAAGGTGGGAGGGAAGAGAAACAACAAAGAGAAGAAAGAAAAGAGGAGGGTAAAGAGTATGGCGACACCGGTCTAGCCGTAGAAGCGCCAAAGACGAGCTGCGTTCCATGGGTTTGGTTCAAGGCGGTTGTCCAGCGGGTTCCGAAGACGGTAAGCCCCTCCTGCGAGTACTTCGTCAATTATGAAGGAGCCTTCCCATTTGGGCTTGAGTTTATGCTTCTGCTTCTCCGGGAACCGTAGGACGAGTTCGCCCACGTTCTATGCTTGTGCCCTGACCTCCCTGCTCTGGTAACGTCGGGCCTGCTGTTGATAAAAGGTAGAACGGGCCCGAGCTATGTCGCGCTCCTCTTCCAAGGCGTCCAAGTCGTCTTGCCGATCTAACTCGGCCTCCTTTTCTTCGTACATGCGCACCCTTGGTGCGTCGTGAATACTGTTGCAGGGGAGGACAGCTTCTGCCCCATAGACCATGAAGAACGGTGTGTATCCCGTTTATCTATTCGGGGTGGTGCGCAGGCCCCATAGAACGGAGTCGAGCTCCTCAACCCAATGACAGTCTGACTCATGAAGAGACCGGACCAAACGTGGCTTAATGCCGCTCATAATGAGGCCGTTTGCTCGCTCGACTTCTCCATTGGTCTGTGGATGATAAACCGATGCATAATCGAGCTTGATGCCCATCTTTGCGCACCAGTCTTTGACCTCTTGGGCCGTGAAATTGGATCCGTTGTCAGTTACTATACTGTGTGGAACACTGTAATGGTGTACCATGCCGGATATAAAGTCGATTACTGGTCCGGACTTGGCTGATTTGATAGGCTTTGCCTCTATCCATTTGGTGAACTTGTCAACCATGACCAGTAGGTATTTATTCTTCTTGGTCCCCCCTTTAAGTGGTCCCACCATATTTAGCCCCTAGACCGCGAAGGGCCATGTAATCGGAATAGTCCGAAGAGCTGTTGGGGGCATGTGACTTTGATTTGCAAAAAGTTGACACCCCACGCAATATTTGACAAGTGACTGGGCGTCCGCCCGAGCTGTGGGCCAGAAAAAACCAGCCCGAAAGGCCTTGCTTACTAAGGCTCTTGCTGCGGCGTGATGACCACCCATCCCTGCGTGGACTTCGGCTAAGAGCTGCCGCCCTTCTTCCTCAGATATGCACCGCTGTAGTATTCCGGTGGTGCTCTTCTTGTATAACTCACCCTCGTGTACCTTGTAGGCTTTGGAGCGCCGAACTATGCGCTGCGCCTCCGTCCGATCATCGGGGAGTTCTTTGCGAAGAAGGTAGGCGAGGAAGGGCTCGGTCCATGGCGCGATTACTACCATGACCTCGTGAGCCGAGGGCGTTTCGTCCATTACGGAGCCGCCGATGATTTGATCGTCTGGTTCATTTATAGGGGGAACAACCTCGTCTGCTTTGGTTAAGTCGGCGCCCTTATGATCGTCCTGCCAAACCACGGGTGGCTTAAAGAGCCATTCCAGGAAAGTGTTTTGTGGGACAGGGTCGCGTTTGGCCCCCTTGCGAGCCAGTATGTCGGCAGCTTGGTTGTCGTCTCTAGCGACGTGGTGAAATTCCAGCCCCTCGAACCGTGCGGATATCTTGAGGACAGCATTTCTGTATGGCGCCATCTTCGGATTCTTGGCATCGAACTCGCCGTTGATTTGAGAGATGGCCAGGTTGGAGTCTCCCCATACCTCCAGCCGCTATATGCCCATTGAGGCTGCCATCCGAAGACCGTGCAAGAGGGCTTCATATTCGGCTGCATTGTTGGAGTCGGCATACATGATCTGCAACATGTATCGAACGTTGTCGCCTGTGGGGGATGTGAGAATAACTCCAGCCCCCAGTCCGGCCAAAGTTTTGGATCCATCGAAGTACATCGTCCAATAGGAGTATGTACTATATTCCCTAGGGAGCTTGGCCTCTGTCCATTCGGCGAGGAAATCTGCCAACACCTGAGATTTAATAGCTCATCGTGGTTTGTAGGTAATTTCAAAAGGAAGGAGCTCAATGGCCCATTTGGCTATGCGGCCGGTGGCATCCCTATTGTTGATTATATCGTTCAGGGGTACTTCGGATGCCACCGTGACCGAACACTCTTCGAAGTAGTGTCTTAGTTTCCGTGATGCCATAAATACTGTATAGGCTATCTTCTGGTAGTGCGGGTATCTGGACTTGCATTGCGTTAGTACTTCTGACAAGTAATGGACCGGCTTCTGTATCCGGAATTTGTGTCCCTCCTCCTCTCGTTCGACGACGAGCACTGCGCTAACGACTTGGTTGGTGGCCGATATGTATAATAACATGGGCTCACCCGCGCCTGGTGCTGTGAGTATGGGATTACTTGCCAGGAGTGTCTTAATTTCTTCTAAGGCGGCCTTTGCTTCATCGGTCCATTCAAAATTCTTGGTCCGTTTCAGCAATTTGTAGAGCGGTAAAGCCTTTTCACCGAGGCGGGAGATAAAGCGACTTAACGCCGCCACACAACCAGCCAACCTTTGGACATGCTTTAGCTCTGTGGGAACTGCAAGTTCTCATAAGGCACGGATCTTGGCCGGATTCGCTTCTATTCCTCTATGGGAAACGATGAATCCGAGCAGTTTACCAGCTGGAACTCTGAATACACACTTCTCCGGATTGAGTCGTATATCGTACTCGCGTAGGCTGGCAAAGGTTTGCCTTAGGTCGTCGATCAAATGGCTGACGTGTTTGGTTTTGATTACCACGTCGTCCACGTATGCCTCGACTGTTTTACCGACTTGTTTTGCGAGACAAGTCTGGATCATGCGCTGGTATGTAGCCCCAGCGTTTTTTAGCCCGAAGGGCATCGTGTTGAAGCAGAATGGCCCGTATGGGGTGATGAATGCGGTTGCAGCTTGGTCGGATTCCTTCATTTTAATCTGATGGTATCCGGCATAAGCGTCGAGGAAACACAACGAGTCGTGTCCGGCTGTGGCGTCAATAATCTGGTCTATGCGTGGTAGGGGGAAAGGGTCCTTAGGGCAGGCCTTGTTGAGGTCTTTGAAGTCAACGCACAGCCGCCAGGATTTATCGTTCTTTGGTACCATAACCAGGTTTGCGAACCATTCGGGGTGCTTAATCTCCCGAATGAATCCGGCCTCTAGTAGTTTGGATAATTCTTCACCCATAGCTTGTCGTTTGGGCTCGGAAAAGCGGCGCAGAGTCTGCTTGACGGGCTTGAAGCCTTCGATGATATTCAGACTATGTTCTGCTAGCCGCCGTGGGATTCCGGGCATATCAGAAGGGTGCCAGGCGAAGATGTCCCAATTTTCTCGTAAGAATGTTCGCAGCGCTTCGTCCACTATGGGATCGATCTGAGCTCCGATGGACGCTGTCTTGTTGGGGTCCGTCGGGTGCACCTGAAATTTAACGATTTCCTTTGCCGGTTTAAAGGACGTGGGTTTGGGCCTTTTGCTGAGGATCACATCGTCCTTGTCTACCGTTGACCAGAGTGCGGTCAGTTCTTCTGTGGCAAAGGTCTCAGCTAGAGCCTCGAGGGCAAGTGCTGCTGTTTTGTTTTCGGCCCGAAGGGCTATATTCGGATCACTGGCGGTTGTGATCACCCCGTTTGGTCCTGGCATCTTAAGTTTCATATACCCGTAATGTGGTATAGCCTGGAATTTTGTGAAGGCGTCACATCACAACAGGGCGTAGTACCCGCTGGGGAAGGGCACGATATGGAAGAGGAGTTCTTCGGATCGGTAGTTTTCGGGCGTGCCGAACACTACGTCCAGGACGATGCGTCCTGAACAGCGCGCCTTTTCCCCGGGATGATTCCCCGGAAAGTTGTGTTGCTATGCTCGATGCGAGATCGGTCGAACTGCATTTTTTCTAGGGTATCTTCGTAGATCAGGTTTAAACCAGTGCCGCCGTCCATTAACACCTTGTGTAACCTGAAGCCATCGATGATGGGGTTCAGGACTAGTGCGTCCGGTGAATGACCGGGAAGAATGGCTGGTCGGTCAGTATCCCGGAAGGTAATGGGTATGTCTACCCATGCACTTGTTGCTACCACATGATATATCTGCTCGAGTTCTTTAAGGGCTCTTTTCCTCCTGTTCCTTGAGGGGAACGTTTCGTAGATCGTCAGGACTTCGGTGTTGTATTCTGGTGGCGATGTGGAGCGCTTGTTCGGCGGTGGTGCCTCAAGGATGGCTTCACCACTTTTTGCGATTTGCCTGACGACCCAGCAAGCTCTAAGGCTGTGGGTCGGAGCTGTGTTCAGCAATACGGAGTGTATAGGGCAAGGTTTATCCAGTAGTCCATCAAGGACGGTACTGACCCCTGAAAGGGGCCTGTTTCTCTTTTCGGCGGGTTCGAGTCTGGCTGGCCGCTTTGGAGGTATCCTCTTTTTCCGATCTCCTCTAGGGTATTCGGTAAAGGTTGGTTCCGAAAACAGCCGTTCGGCTTGCCAAGCGCTTTCCATGGCACAATATTTTTGTACCAAATCAGACAGATCGGTGAAGTCACGAATGTGCCGACGAGCTAGGGCGTTGAGAATCCCTTTGTCATGGCAATTGCGATTAAAGGTTGCCATTATCTCTTGATCACTGAGGCCCCGTACTTTGTTTCTAGCGAGGAGGAGTCTGGCCCAGTAATAATGAACCGACTCTCCTGGTAACTGCTTAACGTCCCGTAAGTCCAAAGACTTGGGCTCTGCTGCGATACTTGAGTGATCGGCTTGGGAGGTGGGTGGGAAAAGATTTGACTCCACGCCACGGTGAGAGTTCGGAATCATGGACTCCGAACTATGTGATAGATCAGGGACCGATACCAGTCTGTTTCCGGAGCGAACTCCAGAGTCTGGGTTGCAGGAGAGGTCTCGGTGATCGGAGACTGGGGTATAAACCGTTTTTAATTCCGATCGCTGGGGGGACAAGCCTCCAGCCGGACACTCAACGGTGGCGACAAGGTGGGTGACCGCGGTGATGTGAATCTCCCTATCGCCGGGTTTAAGCCCTAGCCGGTCATAGACCGGGATCTGGTCATCAGCCATACACATGGTCTCGATCCGATCAAATAGTTTGTTCAGGAACGAGGCGATGGTAGGATGTGTGTCGCTGAAGCGAGTGCGGTCGGTATGCGACGTCGCAGTTCCGGAGTCGCACGAAAGCGGACCCAGGTCCTGTTTAACCATGGTAGATCCGGTCACAATGACCAGATTGGGCTGTCCAGACGGCCCGGGTATAACGACCTCATCATTGGAGGAGGGGCTCGATGTCTTCAGCGTCGAGGCGTCGGGATCTGCGGGCTCCTCCGTAGGAGTCGAGGGTTCTATCAAGACGAGTTCTCCCCGAGAATCAGCGACGAACTCTAGGGTTCCGAACCTGATTTCTTGATCGGGGAAAAAGTTCCCGATCTGGCCTAGGTGGCCGATCGGGTAAGCGTGCGACGAGATGTCGATGCTTGCGAGGATCCGATCCTAGGCGAGAGTCCCCTGGGTGCAGACCTCGTTGCTTGTGACAAGGTGAGCCATCGATTCCTTTGGCGATCACAGCGGAACTCCCAATGAAAGCACCAATGTCGGTGTCAAAACCAGCGGATCTCGGGTAGGGGGTCCCGAGCTGTGAGACTAGAATCGATGGTAACATGAGACGAAGGAGACGATGTTTACCTAGGTTCGGGCCCTCCTATTGAGGTAATACCCTACGTCCTGCTTGATTATATTGATGGTATAAGGGTTACAGAGTTGATCTACCTCGAGATCGTATGACAAAAACCCAAGATGAGTTCTGTTGCCCTACAACCTAAAACCCTCCGGCTTATATAGACGCCGAGGGTAACTAGGGCTTACACATAGTCGGTTGCACATCAAAGGGGAAAAACATGCCTATCTACTGTCGACAACTTGGAGGACACGCCATGGCTCCTTGAAACTTCCACCTTGGCGACGGGGCCTTTGATCACCCAATGCTCATCCAGTGGCCCACATAGTCCGGCCCATGAGAAACAGGTCGGCTATCCGAGGACCCCTTAAACTAGGACTCCCTCACTCCCAACAGCGGAGCTATGTGAAGCCTGGGGGTGGGGGGCGGCGCCCCCCTGCCCAAACGAAATTTACTTTTCATTAGGTATGAGTGGCCCATATGCTGCCTTGCAGCTTGTCGTAGGAGATAAAATCATCTTCATGAATGTTGCATGCATAAGCCCATCATTACACATCGACGAGCACACACGTACTGCTCGGCTGCTCACGTGTTGTACTCCATCTCGTCTGGAAGAGCCTAGCAAGTAGCAACCAATTGAGGGCGATGCCGAGGCACATCGAGGCGAGGAGACCCAGACAAGGTGTCTACCGATGTCGTCGACTGCATGAACTCTAGCCCGCCCGCCGCCGTCTTGGTCGATCACCACGCTCTGCACATGCTGTCTAAAAGCCTTCGTTCCCTATGGACGCGTTTGGTTGCTCGCATTACCCTCAACTAGACCCGTGGGAGAAGAAATCATCCTGTTTGGTTGCCTGGCATGATCAAGGTCTTGACTCTTGAGAGTATAATTAAAGAGAATAATTCAAGCTATGGTATCAAGAGAATATCATGATGATCTCATGTGTTAAGTTTGGGTTGATCATGTCTTGACGCAAGCAACTAGAGTGAAGAATTAATTGTGCCTCTCAAGAGTTTGTGATGGGGCATTTAGAAGAGCAAGTGATGATCAATATGATGTTCATGGTGAAACTTAATATGGCCATGAAAGAGTCTTTGATGATCTAGTCTTGAAGCAATGAAGTAAATGAAGAGTTCATTATGGCTTTCAAGAAACCAATATGGAGCATGAAGTAAAGATATTGCTTGACCAAGATGAAGCTCTAGATTGTCAATACACAAGTGTGAACAATGTACCGCATGGGATAAAGTGACCTAGTGGTATGGTAGGTCGCTACAAGAAATATGGCAACTTGCGACCATCAATATTGGTCACTGAATGGTCATTGTTTTTCATTTGCGACCTTTTTGTGACCAAAAACAGTTGGTCAAAAGCTGCCCGTCTTTAATGAAACTTAACGACCTTCTTTGTGATATGGTCGTAGAAGGTTACGACCAAAATAGAAGGTCGTTGGTTCTACGACGAATTGGTTTGGTAGTTGGTTGTCGGCCCAGGACATGTCGGATCCAACGTGGCAAGCTGACGTGGCAAAACTGCGACCAATTGAATTGGTCGTTGATAAGAATCAGCCCGGTCCAGTTCGGTGTCTATATGGGCCAAGCCCAATAATTCAGCCAATTTAACATTATTTTTACTATTAAATTCGGTTAGCCAAATGGGCCAAGCCCAACAATTCAGCCTTTAATTTTCTGGGCTGTGGCCTTTCCTGCTCAAGAGATTCCATTTTTCATTTTCAAAATATGGGTACAATAGCCGTATGGATCCAGTTGTCAGGTTCAAGTAAGTGGGTCCCAATTGTCAGGTTTTAGCAAGTCGTTCGCAAATCAGGGTCATATTATTCATATTTCAATTTTCCAGAAAATAAATAAGCAATTTAAATTTGAACAGACGGAGAACAAAATTAAGAATTCAAACGGAGAAAACTACCAAATTTGCCAGATTACAAACAATCATACTATACATCCACCATCCAGCAACCAAAAACACAACTAAAATATCTAACTAGAACTATCTATCAAAGTATAACTAGCTCCAATGAGCCAAACTCTATGCTTCTTTTGACTTCTCTGTCCTAGAGCTCGCCACGAAACATGAACGAAGGTGAACATCTGCATGTTACGGAACAAAATAGTTAGGAACAGAATAACAACAAACGATGAAACAAAACACAGGAAACTATAAATAACTAGCAATATTCATGAACAATGGAACTGGTACTGATAGTCCCATGTACAGCTAGACACTTTTTTAAATAAATATGATTTTTTATACATTTATATAGATATGTTTCTCAGAGAAGAAATTGTAAATATATAACAATCATCTATAATGTACAGAAAATAGACAATTACCAGTTCCCAAAATAGCAACAAATACAGAGAGTAGAAACTATATTAGCAAAACTAATGGACAATGGAACTTATACGTGAATTTGCTAACAGGTTGTAACTGAAGAATAGTATGCATTTGCACAAAAAGCAGTTGATCAAGAAATATTTTTCAAAGCTAGTGAAACAATGGTAAGCTATTTAACAACAATGGACAAGCAATCATTACACAATAGTATGCATTTTTCAAAGTTGATCAAGAAATAGTATGCATTTTCAAAGTTGGATAAAAATGGATAGAACTATACGATAGTTAGGGCATATACTTGTATGAAACCAAGTTGTAGCATTTTAACAACAATCATTATCATATAAATTGAGATGTCATAGGTTTTGGCTCACTCTTTTTAACATCTCACGTTGATGCATGAATCTAGCATTAGCATGAGCGTCGCCTATTCAAGCTAGTAGCAGCAGCATAGCAGGCTAGTAGCACACGCATTCAAACAACCAGAGAAGCACAACATGAAGCAGTAGGACAAGCATTCAAAGAGCACCAACCCAGCAAGCAACATCCAGCAGACCAGCAGTCTCCTTAACTACTGGCATGTTGGACGATGCTATCAGTTCAGCTGGAACCTCCGGTGTTATCTTGAACTTGGCCAGGAAAACATAAATACATAAATAAGAGAAGTTACTTTAGGTGATGGATCTCAGACCTAAAAATTTCTTAAGCAAAAAAGAACGTATGTTTTATGCCTATATCAAAATTCAAACTCGAGTTGACTGTGATAGTGTTTATATTCAGATTTGAAATACAGCAAGAAAATGTTGGTAAAATAACAACAAAGCATGTTAAACACCTTAAATGCAGGCTCATCCCAGCATGGAAAGCACCGCCGTGCATCAGCAGCTGCAAACTGTGTAACAACCATGTTTCTTGCCTCCCGGATGTACTCATACTTGCTACAGTCAAATACCAGCACAAGAGCATGAGAAACACAGACCAAATATACAGAAATAAGACCAGGTGCATTCGATAGGAACTGATTATGCCCGAATACTCCCATGTAACAAGATTTGTTCAAAAGGTCTAACAGAAACCTATGCATAATGATGTTGGAACTAGGTACAATGTTTGCAGCATACATTCCATCTCGGTTGCACGGTAAACCAAGATTCAAGGCATGACACAGAAAATTAATATTCCTAAAATTTTAAATAGAAAAGGAAAATTAATAATAAAATCCTACATCTGGTATTCAAGGCAAGTCTCTTTGCATTTCCCTTGAGATCAGGGTAGGCTTTCCTTATTTGAATAGCTAGCAGATGATATAGTGGTACCATCAGCTATAATTGCTCGATTATTGCTGCTACTATCACATGAATTCACGAGATTAATAAACTTCCCAATTTCACATCGGTTAATTAGGTGTGCAATAGAGAGTAGCTATGCGTCTGCGTCAGCTTTAAGTTACTTCTGAATACTACCACATGCCTGTAGTTACTAGTACCACAAAAAAACAAGCAAGTGCCATGTTTTCAGGTTCAGAGAAAAAAAATATCCTAAGCCGACACTCAAGTAAGCTAGCTAGCCAGGTTCTGAGCTTAGTGTTGAAGTGTATAGCACTGGTACATCACATTACAGGGAGGCGATGATACGATTAAGGAAATTGAGTAGTATCCTAAACTGAACTCTACCCTGAACTATGACAGAACATCCCCACAACCACGAAGAATAGATAGATCAAGAAATTTATTTTACCATCTGAATAAATCTCTGAACAAAAGCTTGAGGGACTGACTGAGAGCACCCAGTTAGCTACAACCAAGCTCTGTTATACTACATGAAGAAGAATAAAGCAAGTGAGACTTGGTATCTCCATTGCCAGTCTGCTCCACATCGGTCAGCCCAAATACACTCTCAGCCGGTACTAAATGGAAACCAGGGAGAAACGAAGGTTCAAGCTACAGCCAATTTGATCAACCCAGCGAAGGTTCAAGCTACAGCCAATCAGGAAACCAGGGCTGGGCTGGTGAGGGCATACATACCTGGCAGCTTAAGGAAACGGAAGGCCGATATGATGGGCGGACGGCAACCTTGGTGTAGCCGGGCGCCACCACATTGGCATCCCTGTCGTTGCCCTAGCGAAGGGGCTCGGCGAAGTGGGGGAGGCGGGACTGCCCTCGGAACTGCTCCGGCGACTCCGCCATTGCCGGCAGATCTGGAGCAGAGGTTGACGACGGTGTGCCGCAACATGCCGTCTTGTGAACCGCCTTCTTCTTCCTGCGCCAGACCCCAAAGTACCCAACCCACGAGGCAGATTTGATTAGCGCTTGAAATCACCAGACCTTTCTCACAGATCGTTCACGGAGGACCTACCGGCGCACGGTGCCCTTGTCGCCGGTGCGCATGACGCCGGCCATCTTCATGAGCCTCTCCTTGTTCATTTGCGGAACCAATCACCAGACAAAAAATCCATGAGATCTCCGTCCCTAGCATGGCGGGGCGCCCGATCTGAGCGTGCGATTCACGGGGAGGGGCGTGTGGGGAGGAGGACTGAGCGGGTGGGTAGCGGCGTCGGCGCCGGTGGGCGGTGGGGTTTGAGCGACCTGCGGGGATGGGGTGAGGGGGGAGAGGTCGCCCGCAGTGGAGACAACGGTGGCGGTGACAGACGAGGGGGAGGGAGAGGAATGAAGGGGATCGAGGGACGAAAGTGTCCCCCACGCTGCAATGGTTTGGGTTGGGTGGCATGCGTTCAGGACAGATGAGCGAGAGACTTTGGATCCGTCGGGTGTGGACGCTTCAGATCGGCTATAGTGTGGTGATCCATGGGAAGCGTCCTGATTGGTTCGGAAAATCTGTGATTTAAAATAGTTTCTATGTACTCGAAATAGGGGGATTTTGTGAAGCAGCTATCAAAAATATTTTGCAAAAGGGCATCACATAAATTTTCACACAGGTTAGACTACATTTTATGGATGAGCACCGTTTTGTATGCATCTTTGATCTTTTTAGCTATTTTTAATCATTTCCCGAGTGCCCAAAATGAGTTTTTTGTGAAGGACCTACCATATATTTATTGCAAAATTGGACCAAATCAATTTTCTAAAATACTAGGCCAAATTTAATGTATAATTGACTAAATGGTTGGGTGTCAAAAGCTTTGAGTCACCTCTCGTGAAGAAGTGAAAGCACATTTGCTCCCTTGGTGGTTTTGGTAATTAATAACAACATATAAGTCATTGAACTAATGTTTCCACTAAGTATATTTCAGGAAAAGTTCAGTGATAGGGATGGCAAAAAGGGTTGTGGAGATTGTGGAATTACCCCAAGATGCAACGAAATGGATTGGCAAAGCTTCAAGCAAGAGGACTCTACATTTTACTTTGTGAGAAATCACTTTGAGTCCATAGAAAAGCCAATACTATTAAAAGGGGGTAAGGTTTTGTTGGTGAACAAAATGCTCATACGTGCACAAGTGATAGTCACCAAAAACACCCACAAGCTCTTCCACAAAAGTCTGTCCATAGCCATATATTCAAAATCGGTGCAACCAACACTTTCCACTCGGTGCCACTGATTCCCAAACTCACACAGACCTAAGCCAAACCCTAGCCACTTCGGTGCAACCGATTCTGCTTCGGTGCAACCGAGTTTAGGTTGCCAACTTTCTGTTACGCAAATTCACAATATCGGTACCACCGAGATTGTTGGATCGGCGTCACCGAGAATGGGCAATCTGACCGTTGGTCACCTTATCGGTGCAACCGAGTTTCCTATATCGGTCTCACCGAGATTCAAAAGTTGCCACCTTTTGGTCACTTCGGTACCACCGAGATTAACACATCGGTGTCACCGAGTTGGTCATTTTGTGTGTAACGGTTGGATTTTCGGGGATGCCTATATATACCCCTTCACCACCACCCACTCGAAAGAGAAGCACTCAGAACTATTCCATACTTGCCCCATCCAGTTTTCTGAGAGAGAACCACCTACTCATGTGTTGAGGTAAAGATCATCCACTCCAACCATATGGATCTTGATTTCTAGCCTCCCCAAGTTGCTTTCCACCTATCCCATCTCTTCCACCAAGCCAAATCTGTGAGAGAGTGATTGTGTGTTGAGGAGTCTATCATCTTGAAGCACAAGAGCAAGGAGTTCGTCATCATTGCCGAGCGTATTACCTTTTGGAGGGTGGTGCCTCCTAGATTGGTTAGGTGTCGCTTGGGAGCCTCCTACTTCGTGTTGTGGAGTTGAACCAAGAAGTTTGTAAGGGCAAGGAGATCGCCTACTTCGTGAAGATCTACCCATAGTGAGGCTAGTCCTTTGTGGACGGAAGCCGTTATGGAATAGTCAAGGTTGCTACTTCGTGGACCCTTATGGGTGGAGCCCTCCGTGGACTCTCGCGACCGTTACCCTCCGTGGGTTGAAGACTCCATAAACGTGGATGTACGATAGCACCACCTATCGGAACCACGGGAAAAATCATCGTGTCTACAATTGCGTTTTATCCTCCTACCCTATCCTTTCTACTCATGCTTGCTGTTACTTTCCACTACTATACTCTTAAACTTGCATGTGTAGGGTGTACTTGACTTGCCATGAAATGCTAAAATCTGCCAACTCTAAAATTTGGGAAAAGGTAGAACTTTTATTTGGTCAAGTAGTCTAATCACCCCCCCCCCCCCCTCTAGACATACTTTCGGTCCTATAAAAAGACAAATTTCCCCCGATTCAGTAGGAAGCGCGTCAAATTTGAACTGCAGCTGCCTCATAGATTGCTTTTTTATTTTTTGCAAAACATTTCTAGGTACAAAAGTATGTATTTAATCATAGAAACACCAAAAGTTTCCCAAGATTCAACAACTAGCTAGGAACGGGCATGCCCGCCGTTTTGACCGCATTTTGAAATGGGCATGAAAAATTCAAAAAAATGAAAAACCTTCACATTGTGTCATTATATGTGACCAAGTTACCAGGAAAAATAATAAACTTGTAATACAACAATTATTTTATAAAAGTGTTATAAAAATGAGCTATCACGTGAGAAGATTCATGTCTTTCAAGCCAAATGATCAATCTTATGGCCACATTCATGGCATAATTTGCTCAAATGATCCCATATTGTGCGCAAGGGTGCATATTGGAATGACAAACAATGTTGCCTAAGGAAGTTTTCATGTTCTTTGGACGGAAAATTCATTTTCCATTTTTCGAGTGCCCAGAATGAGTTTTTTTGTGAAGGACCTACCATATATTTGTTGCAAAATTGGACCGAATCATTTTTATAAAATATTAGGTCATATTTAATGTACAATTGACTAAATGGTTGGGTGTCAGTAGTTTTGATCCACCTCTCGTGAAAAAGACAAATCTCCGACGATTCAGTTGGAAGCGGGTCAAATTTGAACTGCAGGTGACTCATAGATTGTTTTTTATAGTTTGCAAAAATCAATTCTAGGTAAAAAAGTATCTATTTAATCATAGAAACACCAAAAGTTTTCCAGGATTCAACCACTAGCTAGGAACGGTCATGTCCGTCGTTTTGACCGCATTTTGAAATGCGCATGAAAAATTCAAAAAAATCAAAAAATTGGAAAACCTTCGCATTGTGTCATTATATGTGACCCAGTTACCAGGAAAAATAATAAATTTTTGATACGAAAATTATTTCAAAAAAGTCTTCTCGGAATTGAGCTACCATGTGTGAAGAATCATGGCTTTCAAGCCAAATGATCAATCTTATGGCCACATTCATGGCATAGTTTATTCAAACGATCTCATATTATGCACAAAGATGCATATTGGAATGGCAAACAATGTTGCCTAAGGAAGTTTTCATTTCCTTTGGACAAAAATTTCATTTTTCATTTTTCGAGTGCCCAAAATGAGTTTTTTTGTGAACGACCTACCATATATTTGTTGCAAAATTGGACCAAATTAATTTTATAAAATATTAGGCCATGTTTAATGTACAATTGATAAAATGGTTGGGTGTCAAAAGTTTTGATCCACCACTCGTGAAAAAGACAAATCTTCGACGATTCAGTTGGAAGCGGGTCAAATTTGAACTGCAGGTGTCTCATAGATTGTTTTTTATAGTTTGCAAAAATCATTTCTAGGTACAAAAGTATCTATTTAATCATAGAAACACCAAAAGTTTTCCAGGATTCAACCACTAGCTAGGAACGGTCATGTCCGTCGTTTTGACCGCATTTTGAAATGCCCATGAAAAATTCAAAAAAAATTAAAAAATTGGAAAACCTTCGCATTGTGTCATTATATGTGACCCAGTTACCAGGAAAAATAATAAACTTGTGATACGACAATTATTTCAAAAAAGTCTCCTCAGAAATGAGCTACCATGTGTGAAGATTCATGGCTTTCAAGCCAAATGATCAATCTTATGACCACATTCATGGCATAGTTCGTTCAAACGATCTCATATTGTGCACAAAGGTGCATATTGGAATGGCAAACAATGTTGCCTAAGGAAGTTTTCATTTTCTTTGGACGAAAAATTCATTTTCCATTTTTCGAGTGCCCAAAAGGAGTTTTTTTGTGAACGACCTACCATATATTTGTTCCAAAATTGGACCAAATCAATTTTATAAAATATTAGGCCATGTTTAATGTACAATTGACAACATGGTTGGGTGTCAAAAGTTTTGATCCACCTCTCGTGAAAAAGACAAATCTCCGACGATTCAGTTCGAAGCGGGTCAAATTTGAACTGCAGCTGTCTCACAGTTTGCTCTTTATTTTTTCCAAAAATCATTTCTAGATACATAAGTATCTATTTAATCATAGAAACACAAAAAGTTTTCCAAGATTCAACCACTAGCTAGGAACGGTAATGTGCGTCGTTTTGACCGCATTTTGAAATGCGCATGAAAAATTCAAAAAAATCAAAAAATTGGAAAACATTTGCATTGTGTCATTATATGTGACCCAGTTACCAGGAAAAATAATAAACTTGTGATACGACAATTATTTCAAAAAAGTCTTCTCGGAAATGAGCTACCATGTGTGAAGATTCATGGCTTTCAAGCCAAATGATCAATCAGAAATACATGGTGTGGTGGCGAGACGTCTAGGTTTGGACGGTGGCCGAGGGCCCCAACTCCAGAGCACTTAAACTGGCATGTCAGCCGCGTGGTCACCACGTGACCGTGGCGTTGCCATGCGTTCTGGGTGGCCTAGGCATGTCTGGTGGGTTGGACACTCCCTCGGTAGGTGTTAGGAAGAAGAATACAACAAAATAATCTCACGAGGAGATTGAACTAAGCTCAAACATGAATTAGCAACCAAGTGTTTGATTAGCGGTGGAAAAAATGCACATGGCCAATGGGCCTGAGTTTTGGCTGAGGATTATCGCATACTAAGGAGACTGTCTTGGCAAATTTTCATCTCAAATGGAGGAGCCTAGGTGGCACTTGTTTTGCAAAGTACCACACTAGGCAGAAATATGAATGTTGAAGCTGGGCTCAAATGAATGAATGGATTAAGCTGAAATTTGGTGGAGTATGATCATTTGGTCATAGGAAAGCACTGCAAAAATTTTATACAATTTGGACATGATAAAGTGGCACTTCCTTCACAATGCTCTTCTCTGGATAGAAACTTGAGAAAATTGTTGAGAGGAATTTGCTAAATGAAATGAGCTCAAATTTGGTGGAGGTAAGTTATGCAGGTAGGAACATGCCCTGGTAAATTGTCAAAAATAATTAAGCAATATAAAATATATTTGCTTCACAATCTGAAAATATGACCAGAAATATGGATATTGAAGCTGGGCTCAAATGAATGCATGGATTGAGCTGAAATTTGGTGGAGCATGGTAATTTGGGCATATAAAAGTACTGTCAAAATGTTATAATAGTTGGACATGCCAAAGTGGTACTTCCTTCACAATGCTTTTCTTTGGACAGTAACTTGGGAAAATTATTAAGAGAAATTGGCTAAATGAAATGAGCTCAAATTTTGTGGAGAGTTATTATTTGAGCATATGGAAGATTGGATAAAATATCAGGTAATTTTGATAATCCTAGATAGTACTTCCTTCACAAAGCTTCTCTCTGGATAGAAACTTTGTAAATTTACTGAGGAAGATTTACTACGCAAATGGAGTTGAATATTGTCATGTGGCAATTATTTGAGTATGTAAGAGTTCCCAAAAAGTTTGAGGTCAATATGAGGGGTCTAGGTAGCACTTGCTTTGCAATGTGCTAATCTGGCCAGAAAATAGAAATTGAATCTGAGCTCGCATAGATTATTGGATTGAGCTGTAATTTGGTGGAGGATGACAACTTGGTCATATGAAGGTACTGTACAAATTTCATACCAATTGAATAAATAAAAGTGGTACTTCTTTTACAATGCTCTCCACTAAACAGAAAATTCGGAAAAATATTGAGAACATTGGCTACATTAAAATCAGATAAAATTTGGTGTAGAGAGGTTCTATGGGTAGGGTCATCTCCTGGTAAATTTTCAGAAATTATAAAGCAATATAAAATATAGCTGCTTCACAAATTGAAAATATTACCAGAAATAAAGATTGGACGGTGAGCTCACATGGATTATTAGATGGGGATCAAATTTTGTGGAGAGCTATGATTTTGGCATATAGAATATGTGGCAACAATTCAGATCAGTAGGAGAAGCCTATATAGTACTTACTTCACAAAGCTTCTAGCTGAACAGAAACTTTGGAAATTTGCTGAGGAAGATTTAATAGGCAAATGGATCTGAATTTTGTCATGAGGCAATGATTTGGATAGAAAAGAGTGCCCAAATTTTTTCAGGGAAATCCAAAAAATATAAATAACACTTCCTTCACAAAGTGTTGTTCTGAACAAAATAGGAAAATGAATATTCCTGAACTATTTTTGAACTAGGCAAGGAAGGGTTTTGACACATTTGAGTAATATATGATCCAAAGAATTTATGAGAATTTTTTGGGAATTTTGGGAATGACGAAAATGTAGGCTCCTTCACAACCTAGGGCAAAAATTGACACATGGACATGACACATAGGCAAAACTGATGAGGTGGCGCCTAGTCATAGCAATGCACCACAATTTACAGGCTATGACCATCTATATTGGTCGTGATCAGCTAGAAATGAGGCAGCGGACCAGTGTTGTCTGCTTTACGACCATTTCGTGCAAGGAAATTACGACCTTTCTGACCAAAATGGTCGTTATGGTTTAGGGTTTGGAGCCCCCCCCCCCCCCCCCCCAACAGCTTACGACCAATTGGTCTCAAATGGTCGTAGATTTACGACCATTTCTTCCAGGGTCACTGCCAGAAGGTCACAAGTTGACATATTTCTTGTAGTAAGTAATTGTGAATTGTGTTATGTGCACTAACCCATGCTATGTGTTTGCTATGTCTATGTGGGTTATGTGTTTCTCATGGGCTTGCATCAAAAGAAAGATTTCAAGTAGCCTATGTGTGGATGACATCAACTGGTGATGATCATCGAGTGTGGGGAGTCCAAGTGCAAGATGAGAAGCCGGAGGTTATATGGTTTGAAGCTCAGTCCACACTATGGTTATGTACATGGGAAGATGTGCTTAAGAGAAGTCTCCCCTTATTGCAATATGGGAAGCAATTCAAATATCTTCACCAAGTGATTGTGGTCAAGAAAAGGATTCCAACTTGAGGCAAGTATTAACGTCATCAACAAGCTCAAGCAGAATGCGCAAGACAAATGTATACCTTAGCTAGCTTTTCTAGTTTTTCCGATCTCATAGCCCTTGTTGGGAGACCGGATTATAGGTTTGATAGATGTACTATCAAGAGGGATTTTTGGGCAAGTAGTTTGATCACGTCGCATGTAGAGAGCTCAAACCTTTGCATGTTTTGCATCATTCTTTCTTGTTGATTTTGGATTATTCTCTATCTTAGGACCTTGGGCTTGTCCATAGCTTTAAAATGAGCCCAAGATCATTAAAAATTGGAGCTTGTGTGCCACCATTATGCATGTTTCAGTTTCCTGCGTTCGGCCGTTTCTGGTTTCCTCATGGGCACGGGGTTTTGAGGCCGTGGGCATGGCCCCCGTGCACATGGGCTTGTACCGTGGGCACAAGGTCTTGACCCCTGTGGGTACGGAGTATCCAGAAAGTGTCCTTTGGAGCCCCAACAACTAGTTTTGTGGGTTGGCTATAAAAGAGCTCTTCTTCCCCACCGGTTTGGGTGTTGTTCATACACATTATAACCATCATTTTGAGCCATGAACCACCTCCCCAAATCCGTATCCCCCCTCTATGTGAAGGGAGATTTGTGGATGGAACTTGGAGCCATTTGTTGATCTCCTCCATTTGTTCATCTCTTTGTAATCTCCTACTTTCTTGAGTTTCATCTTCTGAGATTGAGAGAGTGAGTTGACCATCCGTTGCTTGACCCTGCTTTGCATATGTTGCATTAGTTTGAGCTCCCCACATCGATTAGTTTGAGTGGCAGTCCATGTGTTAATTACTCTTGGAGGTTTCAGCCTCCTAGACGGTTTGGTGATATACTTGAGAACTTTGTGAAGAGGCTTAGGTGGTCGAGGTTTCCCGGAAGCTTCCTTGCTTCTGGTGTGCTCCAGGAAGTGTGTGAATTGTCCTTGGTCAAGGTTTATCTGGAAGCTTTCTTTCTTGTGGTGTGCTCCATAGGCGTTTGTAAAGGTGTGGTGGCCGCCTTCAAGACCAGCCACGAGTGAATCGAGGCTCATCCGTTGGGGGTGACTCGAAAGGGACAATAGAATGAGCCACCTGGTCACGTTCCGGAGCTTTGGTTTCGGCACTGCTCTAACAGAGATTAGTACTCTCACGAGTGTGAAATTCAGGATAAATCCGCATCCCCGACTCACTTGTGGTCATCTCATTCCCCCACCCTTTAATTTCTCCATTTCATACTTGCTCTTATTGATATAGCTTGTGCTAGTTGAATTGCTTAGTTATTCCTACATTTCCATATCTTGTGATATAGTTTGTGCTTGATGGTTTACTTAAGTGCCTATCTTGTTTAGCATAGGTTGGTGGTGCACTTAGTTGAGCCTATCATATTTAGGATTTATTCTTGAAAAATATATGTTAGTTTAATTCCACATTGGGATAAATCCAAATCCGTAAAAGTTTCAAAACGCATATTCACCCCCTCTCTAGTCGTCATCTTGGTCCTTACACCTTCCTCTCCGCAACCTCGACTCTCATCTCTGTGAGAGATGTTCTCTTCCCCTTGGCCTCCCTAATCTCTTCTATTACTTTGAATTTTAATTTCATCCTTTCCTCGGACATCTCCTTCCATATCACCATGATGTTGACCGATGATTCCTTGTAGTCATTATCTCATCACCTCTTCAACTTCTCACCTTTCTTCCTCCCATCGATCATCTTCTTAGCCACCGAGTTGGGAGTGAGGCTTCTTTTTTCCATCCTCGAGACTTCATGCATCATCATTGGCATCAACTTGTGTTGTACCTCCAACCGAGCTCTTTGACTTCTTATTTCAAATTTCATTGTATGCCTTGCCTTTCTTTGAACCTCTTTCCTTGCATTTTGGTCGGCCCTTAAAAAATTCTTGAGCAATGTTGAGGTACATAGCACACTAGTGTTGCCACCGACCACTTTTGACGATCCGCCGCTATAGCTTGCCATCGATGTTGGAGCGAAACTTGTGATCGATACATGCCACTATTGTTGTGTGCCTTGAAGTACTCATAGATACACTCCCAATAACTTGACATTGGTTCCTCAACACCGATGAGTAGATCAAAAGACCATTTTTCTGCCATGCATCACACAACAAATACCATCACATCACAATTGCATACAAAATGAAAAAGCCCACGAAAATCAATGAAAAGAACAAAAAATATCATTCCATTTACCTCCTAGTCATTTAATCGAACATGTTGGTGACGCTGAAAATTGTGGCCATGCGTAACGTCGGCTCGTACTCGTGTTGTGGTGGGAAGGGAGGTCAAGTGGCCCTAAGTGATGTTGGAGGAACCAGTGCCTCCATGTGAGGGATCACCGTTGGCGCAACCGCCGCCTTCTTCTTTACGTGGGCCGCAACCGCGACCGTGGATCCCACAACGACCTCTTCCGGGTGATCTTTCTTTGCATGCGGGGGTAGCCTTGGCGACTACGGTGGGGTCTTGGGGTGCTTCGCTCGTGGTGGTGCAATCCCTTGGTAGTGGACGGGCTTTGACTTCTTGCCACCGATGACGTGAATCACGAGAGGGGTGACAGCTAGCCTGATGGGAGCTGCGGGGAGGCCGGCGGCAGTAGCTGTGGTGTCAGGCAATGGCAGACCCAGGAATGGGCCAAGCCCCAGGCGAACTGAGCCAAAGCCCAGGCAGCCTTTGTTGACTGTAGCATTTACTATAGATGCAGTGCTACAGTACATGAAAGAGATGGGCCTCACGCCCCAGGCTGCCGCCCCTTCTGCCTGGGGCCCAAATCCACCTATGGCACGAGGGATAAAACTACAAAAAAATTCAGATTGGACGGTTAGAGTTCCACGACTATGGTGTTCATTTTGATCTTGTGCTAGTGCAGGGGCAAATATACCAATCATATAGCAATTTTTTGGCATGGACAACAAAAATTGATAGCCATGCACCTTTTGGTCTTCTATTGGAGCCGTTCTTTCTAAAATACTCCCTCCGTTCTTAAATATAAGGGATTTTAGAGATTTCACTACCAACTACATACAAAGCACATTAATACGTAGACAGTAGTGGAATCTCTAAAAAACTTACATTTAGGAACGGAACGGAGGAAGTAACATATTTGAAGCTGTTTTTGGGCCCAGAAATAAAAAATATTTTGTTGGCTGCATTTTTTGGGTCTGCTGAGAAGTCTTTGGCTGCGTTGGCTTCGTTTCGGCTTATGATTGATCGCTGCCGTTGGCTGGAATAGAAAGAGGAGGATACAAATTAAGTTGCAGCGTCAGCGCGACTTTGTCTTCTCCACCTGCCCGCCCCACTTACCGCCGCCCGCCGACCGATCGATTCGCCTCCTCCCGCAGAGCGCCGTCCATCTTTGCCGCCCGCGCCATGTCGCGTCCCTCCTGCAATCCCCCGTACGCCGCCGAGCTCGGCGCTGCGAAGAAGGCCGTCTCCCTCGCCGCCCGCCTATGCCAGGTGCCCTTCCTTCCTCGGATCCCATATCGTCCCTTACTTCCTTGCCGTGTCGAGGCCGTGGGGACGCTGCTGGGCGGAAACCGCCTTCGCGCCGCCGCCGCCGGCTTCTGGCAGGGCTGTGCCTTGTCCTGCTTGGTTCTCTTCCACCGTTCCTCCGAAATTAACTGCAGAAGCATCGCTGATTGATGGTCAACATGGAGAAGTTACCATTTTTAGAAAGTGCATTCAGCTGTGGATTTGAAGTACAGTACTCCATATGTTAATGTAGACACTTTTTGCTGTGATAATCACCAGGGAGGGATCTTTGAGTATGTTGGTTGCAAACTGCCTGCTTCGCTATTCAGATTTCTGATGTATTACTGCTGCAGTTGGAACTTACTGCGTTTGACCTGTGACTCCTCCTTCTTCAGACGGTACAGCAGGAAATCGTGCAATCAGACATTCAGTCTAAGGCGGATAAGACTCCTGTGACCGTAGCTGATTATGGTACATGCTCACTTTGCAACTGTTTACCTCCTAGTGCCTGTATCTGCTGTTTGATGCTCAATTAGCAGTCCTCATGCTTGAACCGTAATTCAAGTCAGTCGACAAGTTTCCGTTGTTTTTCTTGATTTAACTTACATGGAGATGTTAAGATTTATGAATGACATGGCTCAGGAATGTAAAGAACATTCAGGGTCGTATGATCTTCATAAGTTTGCATTCACATCTGAAACTTGTTCGTTCTCTCAACATCCCATTCAGGTGATAATTTTCTTTTCATACATGTAGGGTCTCAAGTATTGGTAAGTCTTGTGTTAAATATGGAAGTAACTACTGGTTCCTTTTCTATGGTGGCCGAGGAGGTAAATCACTTGTGTTTCTGTTAAATTATTTCTGTGTATGACACAGAAGTATTCTACAATCGAGTGTTTGTACGTACGTAGGACTCAGAAGACTTGAGAAAGGATGGCGCTGAAGAAATTCTGGAGCGCATTACTGATCTTGTAAACAAAACTCTCGCTGAGGATGGTTCATACAACATTTTATTATCTAAGGAAGCTATCCTCTCTGCAATTGATACCGGGAAGTCCGAGGGTGGTCCATCTGGCCGACATTGGGTTCTAGATCCAATTGATGGGACTAAAGGGTGAGCTATGGTAACTCCAAACTGCAGGTTTTACATTCTCCTAATGCGATAAAAAAAATGCCTGTTTATTCCGCCAATTGCACCATCTATTTATTGTAGTAGTTTCTACAACTGCCTTCTTGCTTACCAAAACCAGCGTTGCTGCTTTAATTTGTCGTGCGTTTTTCTAATCATTAATTATTCAAGGTAGCAGGCACCACTGCCTTCTTTCAAACAACTGGAGTTCTGACCTTTGACTCTAATTTCTGCATACGGAAATGAATTCTTTTAGATGATCTTATTTAAGCAGTAGAGATGCCAATATTGCTACGGAAATTTCGTGAAGCAGTTCTATGTAAACTATACACGGTTCTCTTTTCTGAGATAGCTTGTGAAATGCTAACAATTTATCAGTTAGCTGGCAAGATTAAGTACCTGTCTTTCATGCCCCGTATTTTAACTAAACATTCTCAACTGATTAATCGTGAACACTAATAGTATTGTTTGAAAAGAAAGACATTGCAGTCATTTGATGACACCTCATGTTGTTACTAATACTATCTTTGCCCATAATACATTTTGATCTTGGTTCTGTCTTAATAACTTGATTCAGATTCGTGAGAGGAGGACAATATGCCATTGCACTGGCACTGCTTGATGAGGGCAAAGTTGTCTTGGGTGTGTTGGGATGTCCAAATCTTCCTTCGACATCAATAAGTAACATCAGTGGTAGCTCATCAAGAGATAAAACCGGGGCCCTCTTTTCAGCTGCAATCGGTTGTGGTGCTGAAGTACAGTCGTTGGATGGCTCTCCACCACAAAAGGTTATTACCACTTTCAGTCTCTTTTATTTGATTTTAATCAGTTAAGGCTATTTGTGCCTTTGTGAGATATTTTATTTTCTTGTGGTTGACTTGCTTCTGGCTAACTTTCATTACAGATTAGTGTTTGTACCATCGACAATCCAGTCAATGCCTCTTTCTTTGAATCCTATGAAGGAGCACACACGATGCGTGATTTTACTGGCTCTGTAGCGGAGGTTTCATCTTGATCACTCTTTGCTTAGGCTACTATCCACTGGAGTAGAAATTAATTCTGTGTTTAAGTGCTAGTAGAAACTTGGTGTCCAAGCTCCTCCAGTCAGAATAGATAGCCAAGCAAAATATGGTGCTCTGGCCCGTGGAGATGGTGCCATTTACTGGCGTTTTCCACACGAGGGTTACAGGGAAACAATATGGGATCATGCAGCTGGCTCAATTGTCGTCACAGGTAAGAACATTTCTTTCTGTTTTTTGAAACAACAAACTCAACTGAAGAATACACATTTCTTACTTCCATTTTTCTGATGTTTCCCAGAAGCTGGAGGTGTAGTTAAAGATGCCTCAGGAAACGATCTCGATTTCTCGAAAGGCAGGTTTCTTGATCGTGACACAGGCATCATTGCTACAAATAAACAGTTGATGCCATCAGTCCTGAAGTCTGTCCAGGAGGCAATCAAGGAGAAAACACAGGCTTCTTCCCCATTGTAGAAGGTTTCTGAACCTTCCCTGTTGTAGAAGTTATATTGGTCCAAAATAATGATGGCTATGCTACTCCTTATTCCTTTATTCACACTGTTTATGTGTAAGTGACCTTTTGTTGGAAAAAAATACAACCCTTGTTATACAATGTTTGTACATATCCAAGCAGTGGCTGATAGGCAGCCATGCCCTGAAAGAAACTGAATAAAGAGAGAAATTTCCTGCGGTTATAAATATCTTAGCATGACTTTGTTCAACATAAATGTCAGCAATAATACAGTACATCAACCTTTTTTTCTTCTTTTTGTGAGCAACAACCACTCTCTTATGTTATTTCTTTCAGATCAAACTTGCATTGTGAGAGTTTTAACTTCAGAAATCAAGGTTTGTGTTAGAGAACTAGCCGTGTAGTTTTTTGTATTTCGGAAATTCGATACGGCTCGTAGGACCATATGCTCATATTATCCAGACCGATGGCCTGTCTAGGGATTTGAGCATGCAGTTGTATAACTTGACGTATTGATTCTCCTAGTAATTTTATGAAACAGTTCCTGTGGCCCACATCTGTGGCACTTAATGCGGCAACAGGTGCTGGTCCTCTCCAGAATTAAGTAGGACTAGCAAAACGATGCGTTGCAACGGGAGAAAAAAATCATAATCTCGAATGGCAATGACCATATTTTACTACATTATCGAGATACAATATCACTTTCAATTTCGTGAAATCGTGAACAAATTTTAATAATCATTAACATTTTTTTAAACTCGTGAACATATTTGAAATTGTCAACATTTTTTAAATTCGCAAACATTTCCTAAAATCAAGAACATTTTTTGAATTCATGAACATTTTATACTATTTGCACACCTTTTTTTAAATGTGAACATTTTCTAAAAATATTTCTATTTAATTGGTGAACATTTCTAGATTCGATCAATAATTTTTTTGGCTTTGATGGAACAATTTTCGAAATTAATGAACATTTTTTGAACTGCATGATCTTTTTTGAATCATTGAATATTTTATGAATCAAAAAACTATAAATATTAATTTATGAAGAGTTTTTGAATTTTTCGTATACGTTTCAATTCATGAATATTTTTTGAATTGACGAAATTTTGTGAAATTTCATTAACATTTTTAATACATGAAGTTTTCTAAAAAACTCATGAGCGTATTCTTGTTTCCCGAAAATTTGTTTTAAAATTTGCAAACATTTTTTTAAAATCACAAACATTTTCTTAAGCCACAAACATTTATGAATTATTAAATGTTTATTTCAAAATTCTCATTTTTTTAAATTTTCTATAATTCTTGAAATTCTCAAATTATTTAAAGTATAAAACAACAACGATGGAAAAGAAAAACCAAAAATAAAAACTGGTTGCCCATACATGGGCCGGCCCAAACTGGCGAGCTGTGTCTTTTTCTAGCGCGCGGAGCGCAGTATAGGATGTTCCGACATGAGCCGGCCCAATCCGAGATTTTTCTGTGTGAAATGTTTTTTATCACTTATAGGTGGCATTGGTGTGTAATATTTTGCAACTTTAGAGAATATTTCGATGACGTACGGGTAGAAGCACTCCTCCTTTATTAGTAGGTAAAAGATTTACATTCCAACGAGCATAGGGAGCACGGAGCAAGTCTTTATGACTATAACACATGAAGGATGAGAGAGTAGTACTGACCAACAACTATACATAATCAACACTCCAAAGTAGACACATAGTTAAGAATTAATAGCATTTACATTCCAACGAACATAGGGAGCATGGAGCAAGTCTCAATGACTATAACATAGTAAGGAGGGGAAATACTCACCAAGAATCAGGGGTGGTCACAGAAAAAAATTGGAGGGGGCAAAAATTTACGGCCGTATTCATGAACCAGCAAGGCAAAAGCATATGTATAAAATAAAACACGGGCATAATCACGTCATTTTCCACATGGTATCCAATTTTATTGAAAAGTGAAAGAAAACTAACCATTTGAGACAAAATAAATTATGTCAATATAATAATATCTTGTTTTGAAGTTGTTGGCCTATACATCGAAAACCATGAGGTGGTAGACACGATCGGCTCCTTTGATTCAAAGGAATTCTATAGGATTTTTGGAGGATTGAAATCCTTAGGAATTTTTCCTACATTGGTCCTTTGATTCATAGGATTAGACCCCATAGGAATTTTTCTTATGAAATCTTTTGTACTACATTTCATAGGAAATCTAACATCTACTTCAACCTCTTTTTACAATTCCTTTTGTTTTTCCTATGGCATCAAACACTCCTTGTTAATCCTATAGGGTCCAAATGGACATGCCACCCCAACCCTCTATTTTTCCTATTCATGTGTTTTCAAAATCCCACGAATCAAAGAGGCCCTCAAAATAAGAACAAAAACAAAGGGGTTTTGGGGTGCTCCAACACACAACTTCTCTGGGTTTTATTTCGCATCATATAGGGCTGAAAAACCGACCACGTGGCCAATACGGCCTACTAGACATGCCCAAAACGTCGTGGCCCTGACCACCTTTCGGTCAGGTTTAAAATCAACTTTATGAAGAAGAGATTGATGCTAAAACAACTCCTAACGAGGTTCAAATTTTTGCTCTCTTTACAGAGTTAAAAACTGAAAAAACTTCTATGTATGTGCTTATAAGGACTCACATTCGCCCTGATAAGGACATAAACATAGCTATTTGACTGCCATTACTCCAATCTTCTCGCGCATCTCCTAAAACTTTAGCATCCCAAGTGCCTCTTGGTCAGAATATCTACGAGTTGATCGTTTGTGCTAACATACTCAACATCCACCTTTCCCTCTTCCTCACAATCTCGGATGTAGTGGTACTTTATATCTATGTGTTTGCAATGATCATGATGAAGTGGGTTCTTGCACATGGATATAGCGGATTTGTTGTCGACTTTGAGATTCACTTGCCTTGGTTGTTCGTTCATTAAGTGTGCATAAAAACCTCTGAGCCAAACCCCTTGACACAATGTCGCCGCTGAGCTTCACAAGAGGAATGAGCAACTAATCTATGCTTTTGCGACACCCAGGAGACCAAATTTGCACCAAGGAAATATGAACACACCAGTAGTGCTTTTTCTGTCATCCACATCTCCTGCCCAATCAATGTCACTAAAACCCACCAATGGTGGTCTTCCCTCTTTCTTTCTTGTGTATTTGCAGCAATATTTAAGAGTCCACTTCACACACCTCAAAATTTTCTTCACTGCAGCAAAATGCTCAGCAGTTGGGTTCTCCACATACCTGCTCACAATCCCAATAGAGTAGGCTAGATCAGCCCTTCTGTTCACCAAATAACTTAGGCTTCCCACAATACTCCTATAATCTGTTGAGTCCATGGCTTGCGCTTTACTGGTCTTTCTCAACTTGAGCCTAGCCTCTATATGTAGGCGTCTACGAAGGATTGCATTCATCCATGCCATAGTTCACCAACATCTTTATGGCATATGCCTCTTGCCACAAAGTGATCCCATATTTACTTTGATGTACCTCAATCCCATGGTAATACCTCAACAAGCCTAGATCACTCATTTTGAACAAGTCCTTCATCTGCTTCTTGAATCTCCCAATCTCTCTCTAACTAGCACCTATGATCAGAAGATCATCCACATACACACCAATGAGTACACGGCTTGCATCTTTTCCTCTTTTATGCATGGATCCCTCTACTTGCTTCACAAAACAAGTGGGTTACTTCACGTACACCTCCTCTTCTAGATCCCCATTGAGAAATACAGATTTCACATCCATGTGATGCAAAGTCCATCCTTCCCTAGCTGCTAGTGCAATTAACAATCATACTGATTCCATCCTTGCAACTGGAGCAAACACCTCATCATAATCAATGCCATGTTGTTGAACATAGCCCATTGCAAGAAAATGTGACTTGTGCTTCACCACTGCCCCCTGCGAGTATGTTTTAACCTTGAAGACCCACGTGAGTCCTATAGGCTTGTGTCCACTTGGGAGATCAACATGACTCAACATGTTATTCCCCACGGTTATAACCCGGGCTAGAGCTTGAAAGCTCTATGGGTCGCCCCATTTTCCGGGTTAAAATAATATGACAAGGAGGAATCCAGGGCTCAATGATGAGACCCGGCAGGAGGCCGGCTTGACAGGAGCCCATAAGCAGGCTCACGGAGATGAGCTCCAAGTATGAGTCCCAAGGATGAGCCCCAAGGATGAGTCACGGAGATGAGCCCCAAGGATGAGTCCCAAGGATAAGCCCCAAGGATGAATCCCGGAGATGAGCCCCAAGGATGAGTCCCAGAGATGGGCCTCAAAGATAAGCCTGATCACAGAGCTAAGCAGGCTCCCGAAGATGAGCCTCAAGGATGAGTCCCGGAGATGAGCCTCAAGGATAAGCCGGCTCAAAGAGCTAAGCAGGCCCCCGGAGATGAGCCTCAAGGATGAGTCCCAGTGATGAGCTCCAAGGATGAGTCCTGGAGATGAGCCTCAAGGATAAGCCGTCTCACAGAGCTAAGAGCATCTCCAACAGGCGCGCAACGCGCGGCGCACAAAAAAAGGTTTTAGCGCGCGCACGTAGCGTTTTTTAGCGCACCGGAGAGCGCTGGCTCCAGCGGCCGCCGCAAAATTGTGCGCGCGCGCGGTGCTCCAGCAGATGCGCTAAACTAGCACGCGCAGAATCAAACATAGCTAGTAGGTACTTCAAATTTTGCATAGCATAGTTCAACGATACATATATAAAATAAAAACATGCATAGATAAAATAAAAAAGATACATAGACGCGCTAAAAACTACTCGTCGTCCTCCTCCGAGTCCGTAGTAAAAATGTCCTCCTCCGAAATGTCCGTATCCGAAATCTCGATGAATGCATCAAGAAATCGTTCATCGTTGGCGTCCCAGGACGATGCTTCTCCAAGCTCGATGTTGAAGTCCACGGCCGCCTTCCGCGTACGCCTGTCCTCGCGACAGGCGGCTCGCTCCACCCTCCTCTGCGCCCTCCTCTCTGCCCTCCTTTGCGCGAAGAACTCGCGCTCGTCGATGACGTCCTGCGGAAAGCGTTCGCGCCACGCTGCCATGGCCACCTCGTCCGTCTCGGCGATGCCGAGGCGGCGCTCCCGCCTCTGGTTCTCGCACCGGTCCTCGTCGGTGACAAGCCGCGGGGGAGGCGCGAGACTCTCCGCCCACTCACGCGTCGTCACCTCAGGGAAATTCATCTCCCTACGAGGCCGCCGAAGGCGCCACGCCGCCGCGTCATACGCGCGGGCGGCCTCGTGGGCGGTCTCGAAAGTGCCGAGAAGGCACCGGAGGGGCACTCCCGGACGCCGCAGAAGCCCGACGATCCCCGGCGGCGCGGCGGCATGGCGGCGAGGTGATGAAGGCGCGAGAGGAGCGGCGGCAGAGCGCGAGGGAAGCGGCGGCAGAGCGCGAGGGAAGCGACGGCAGTGCGTGGGATTAGTGGGAAGAGCGCGTCTCGGGCGCTCAATTTATAGAGCGCACCGAGCGCCACGCGCCAAAACTACCGCGTGCAGGGCCTCCTTTTCGCGCGCGCGCGCAAACGCTTCCCGTGCCTGCTGGAGCGCGCGAAATTGCTCGGCGCGCGCTAAAAACATCTTTCGCCGCGCGCGCGCTTTTTTAGCCTCTGTTGGAGATGCTCTAAGAAGGCTCACAGAGAAGAGCCTCACGGATGAGTCTGACGGATGAGCCGGCCTGATGAGCCGGCTCACAAAGCTAAGAAGGCTCACGGAGATGAGCCTCACGGATGAGCCAGCTCACAGAGCTAAGAAGGCTCACGAAGATGAGCCTCACGGATAAGCCGGCTTACAGAGATAAGCACGCTCCGGAGATAAGCCGGCTTATGGAGATAAGCACGCTTCATAAATAAGGCGGCTCATGGAGATGAGCCAGCTCTGGAGACAAGACCCAACTTGAGGATGAGTCCCGACCTGGAGAGACAAGTCCTGGTTTCTAAGAGTCCAAATACCTAACGGAGAACCCCAACTTGGAAGACACGGAGGATTTAGAGGACTTAGAGTTGAACTCCGACTACGTGTATAAACCGGAATATCTTGTAACCCCAGGGACTCACCTATTATATAAAGGGAGTCCCTGGGTCATCAGAAGGACAGGCTTTTAGATAGACAAGTCTCAAGACAGATGTCTTGAGGACTCTCAAGACAGATATTTTGATAGCTCTCGAGACACAGGCAGTAAAATAGCACCCTTGTAATCGAGACCATGATCATCAATAGAAAACAAGCAGGATGTAGGCTTTTACCTCAACCGCGAGGGGCCAAACCTGCGTAAAAACTCGCATCTCCCAATTCTGACCAACCCCGTTCAACCTACCACCTAGTTGCGATGGCCTCACACCTAAGTCCTTTCACGAGGACATCTGCCGTGACAAAACCATGACAGTTGATGCCCACCATGGGGCCTGCGCATGGTGGTGTTATGTTCTTGGAGGGAGCCCTCCCAGGGATCGAGAGGCTCGCGGTCGGCCGAATGAGGAAGAGCCGACGTGGAAAGATCTATATCGAATAAAAATTCTGGCTCAAAATCTGGCTCAAGAGATATCCAGCTCAAAAGAATCTGGTTCAAGCAAAATTCGGCTCAAGAAAAATCTGCCTCAAGAAAAATTCTGGCTCAAAATCCGGCTCAAAAGACTCCGGCTCAAGAAAAATCTGGCTCAAAATCTGACTTATGATGAAAATTCCGAATTGACGAAAAAATTCCGAGTCGTCAAAAATTCTGACTCGACGAAAAATTCTGAGTCGTCGGAAATTCCGATTCGACAAAAAAATTCCGAGCCGCCGAAAATACCGATTCACCGAAAAATTCCGAGTCAACAAAGGGTTTCAGCTTCTTCAGGAAAAAGTCTGGCTTATGACAAAGGTTCCCGCATATTCAGAAAAATTCCGGCTTATGATAAAAGTTCCGGTTCTTCAGGAAAAATTCCGGCTTATGACAAAGGTTCCGTCATATTCAAAAAAATCCGGCTTATGATAAAAGTTCCAGTTATTCAGAAAAATTAAAGGTTGTCAAAGAGGACTAGCTGCCACGATGCGTAGTTCAAACATGGGTGTCCTGCCTTATTGGCGAAAAAGTAAAGGTCGCCAAAGAGGACTAACGGCCATGATGCGCCGTTCAAACATGGGGGTTGCTGCCCTATTGGCAAAAAATTACAGGTTGCCAAAGAGGACTAGCTGCCACGATGCGATGTTCAAATATAGGTATCCTACCTTATTGGTTCATCACATTATGATCAATGGAATAAAGTCGGCTTATCTGGACCCCAGATGTTTTGCAGTAGTAGCATTGTCTCTCGTATATCCTATGCCGAGCTTTTCCATGATCATAAGTCACTTGAGGGCTCCCGACTCAACGAGTTAGCCCTTAATATCCCTATTGACCCGGCTAAATGTCATTACAAACTTGGTTAAACCTGCCTATTTCCTAGATGCTACTCCGAAAGAAGTGACCCCATGTACTCTCGATATTCAATCCACATGGACCCTAAACTTATCCAGGTTAAAACACCGGCTTGAGTCACGTGAGAGCCGGCTTACAGAGAGCGAGGATAAACCATGGGCTATCACGCCAGCTTCATTGAAACAAGAACTGAGCCTCGAAAGCCGGTCTTATGTCGAGCCTCGAAAACCGGCATTTTTATACTTCGTTATCATATACACACATCATCCTGCATTGCATCATTGCACAATGCATCATATATACATATCTATATTTGTTTATGTTGCAGAAAGCTGGTCTTCAAACCGGGTTACATTGTAATTTCTGTAGGAACAAATAAATCTTTGATAGCCAAAATGGCAAGATCTTCATCATGGTTTATCATAACCAGTACTAAATGATTGGGGTTTTCAAGCCAGCTCAGAAGAAATGGCTATTCTCGAAGAATCAACCTATCATATATTGCCGAGCTGACCTATTACATATTGTCGAGCTGGCCTATTTCATATTGTTGAGTCAGCCTATTACATATTGTTGAACCGACCTATCACATATTGCCGAGCCGGCCCTTGAGGGCTACCAATTGCTCATGTCAAAATTCAGAAGTTCAAAAACACAAGCCCTGATCCACTATATCAATAGTGACCCGAAGCTTGGGGGCTACATCATATGCTATTTTTCTTTTCAAAAGGAGAAGTACATGTAAGTCCCAAGTCGCTGCGGGCAAACGACCTGACACTTGGGGGCTACAGTACTACTCAGTTCAAGGTCTACAAACTTTCTAAGTGCCAAGTCGTTGTGGGCATGCGACCCGACAATTGGGGGCTACAGTGTTCAGTTGTGTAAATAGATTCTATGGTCCAAATTGAAGACCCGGCCCATCACATACTGATGAGCCGGCGCTTGGGGGCTACACATGTGAAAGGCAAAACATTCAGTTTATAACTGACGACTCAGATGGACAACCCGGATTTCTCCAAAGCTATCTATCTACAACATTCAAAACTAAGTTCAAGTCCCAGGTTGTTGCAGGCAAAACAACCTGGCCCTTGGGGGCTACACTGGCTGAAATTTTATAAGTATAAGACAATTACAAGTCCCAGGCTGCTGCAAGCAAGACATCCCGGCATATGGGGGCTACATAGTCAAGATATTATTTTTATGCAAAGCACCAAGTCATCATGAACTGATAAACTCGGAGCTTGGGGGCTACAGGTAATATAGAGATAAAAAACAGAAGAACACCTTCAAGCTGTCAATTTTGAGCGAGATGTGTCTCATTTCTTGGTGGAGGTTTGCAAAGATCATCTTCTCCAGGTCATTCATAGAAAGGCCCAGAAGCCGGTTCAACATCGCATGGATTTCATTATTCCCAATAATTTTATCAAGTCGACTGGAGTCCAGTTGTTTGACCCGGCAGCACCAACGATCACGACCCGACATCATCAATGTTCATGACCCGGCAGAGTCTATATATGCAACCTGGCTTCACAAGTTGGCAACTTTTACATCCATAAATCAGCAATATTTTAATTTTAATTCGACATCCACTACATCCGATGACCAGGCAAGAGCCCTGAGGCCCAGAAGCCAGTTCAACAACAGACAAATTTCTATTCCTATTATTTTCATCAAACCGAAGCACGAGGATCTAGCTTGACGATAGATGCATTTTCAAGTATTTTTTCTGCGAGGAAACCACATCAACAAAGTGGATTGTGAAGCTAGCTCGATGATATGACAAAGAGATACGCAAATTTTTGAGGAACCACTTCATTGAAATAAGCCGGCTAGAGGAGCAAGCCGTTCCTTTAACATATTTATTATTCTTATTTCAGGATCTTACCATGAATAAATTCAAGCTAACCTGGGGGCTAATGTTGGGGATATTCCCCACGGTTATAACCCGGCCTAGAGCTTGAAAGCTCTATGGGTCGCCCCATTTTCCGGGTTAAGATAAGATGACAAGGAGGAATCCAGGGCTCAGTGATGAGACCCGGCAGGAGGCCGGCTTGACAGGAGCCCATAAGCAGGCTCGCGGAGATGAGCCCCAAGGATGAGTCCCAAGGATGAGCCGATGAGTCCCGGATATGAGCCCCAAGGATGAGTCCCAAGGATGAGTCCCGGAGATGAGCCCCAAGGATGAGTCCCAGAGATGAGTCCCAAGGATGAGCCCAAGGAGGAGTCCCGGAGATGAGCCCCAAGGATGAGTCCCGGAGATGAGCCTCAAGGATGAGTCCCGGAGCTGAGCCTCAAGGATGAGTCCCGGAGATGAGCCTCATGGATAAGCCGGCTCATAGAGCTAAGCAGGCTCTCGGAGATGAACCTCAAGGATAAGCCGGCTCACAGAGCTAAGCAGTCTCCCGGAGATGAGCCTCAAGGATGAGTCCCGGATATGAGCTCCAAGGATGAGTCCCGGAGATGAGCCTCAAGGATAAGCCGGCTTACAGAGCTAAGCAGGCTCCCGGAGATGAGCCTCAAGGATGAGTCCCGGAGATGAGCTCCAACAATGAGTCCCGGAGATGAGCCTCAAGGATAAGCCGACTCACAGAGCTAAGAAGGCTCACAGAGAAGAGCCTCACGGATGAGTTTGACGGTTGAGCCGGCCTGATGAGCCGACTCACAAAGCTAAGAAGGCTCACGGAAATGAGCCTTACGGATGAGCCAACTCACTGAGCTAAGAAGGCTCACGGTGATGAGCCTCGTGGATAAGCCGGCTCACAAAGATAAGCACGCTCCGAAGATAAGCCGGCATATGGAGATAAGCACGCTTCGGAGATAAGGCGGCTCATAGAGATGAGCCAGCTCTAGAGACAAGACCCAACTTGAGGATGAGTCCCGACCTGGAGGGACAAGTCCTTGTTTCTAGGAGTCCAAATACCTGACGGAGAACCCCAACTTGGAAGATACGGAGGATTTAGAGGACTTAGAGTAGGACTCCGACTACGGGTATAACCCGGAATATCTTGTAACCCTAGGGACTCACCTATTATATAGAGGGAGTCCCTGGGTCATCAGAAGGACACGTTTTTAGATACACAAGTCTCAAGACAGATGTCTTGAGGACTCTCACGACAGATGTTTTGATAGCTCTCGAAACACAGGCAGTGAAATAGCGCCCTTGTAATCGAGACCATGATCATCAATAGAAAACAAGCAGGATGTTACCTCAACCGCGAGGGGCCGAACCTAGGTAAAAACTCGCGTCTCTCAATTCCGACCAACCCCGTTCAAGCTACCACCTAGTTGCGATGGCCTCACACCTAAGTCCTTTCTCGAGGACATCTGCCGTGACAAAAGCATGATAGTCCTATAGGCTTGTGTCCACTTGGGAGATCAACAAGACTCCACATGTTATTTTCCTTCATCGAACCGAGCTCTTCATTCATGGTTGCGTGCCATGATTCTTCGTCGTTTGCCTCATCAAACATAGCCGGTTCAAACGAGGTGAGTAAACATCTCCCACCCTTCTTTTTATTTATCCGAACGGGGTTGATTTTTAGAAGTGCTTCCTTTGGGTACAGGTTCAGCACACACTGGAGCTTCATCGGCATCGGAGCCCAACCCGGAGTATGGTTAGAGGAACCCAAGGTCGCGCCACTACCTGCCAGAGACGACCAGCCTTCATCTTCACTTGAATCTGCACCTCCAGAATTTCGGCTGCAATGGAAGTTTTTTTGTTGTCATGACAACTATTCCTCATGGTTTCCTCCCATACGCAATAGAGGCAGAGTTGGCTTCAATGGGAGGGTTTTCGCAGCCAGGGCAGCATTTTTAACTTCCATGGGAGGAGAACACCCCTGATGTTGCTGTTGTTCTTCGCCCAATGCATCAACGGCATTGTCAGCCACCTCTCCCTCATCCTCCTAGCCCCACCACAGACCAATGTGGGAATATGGCGAGCTCGATGACCCGTGGCTGGGGGTCCTTGCCGTGGGTGTTGCCTAGGCGTTGCCAAGCCCCGGTACACCGTCGTGACCCGGCCCGCCGTGGCCTAGATCATCGTCAACCTCGTCACCTCCGGCGTGATCTTGTCCGTGATCATGCATGCAAGGTTAGCGTGAGTATACATGATGATGATCTCAACATCGTCTGCAGGCTCGCTTACTTCACCTGTGCATGGCCCTCGAACAATAGCTTTAGTGTGTCCCATGCTTCCTTCGCGGTCTCCTCGTGATTCGATGTCAACACATCAGTGGGCATCACTGAGTATAGAGCTATCACTGCTTGCATGTCCTTGCGGTAATCGGTGCCGTTTTTCATGAGCGCATAACCGCCGGGATCCACGACATCCCATAGTTCAGCGGCGCGAAGAGCACACTCCATCAAGGCTTGCCAAACCCCGAAGTTTTCACTATCGAAATGCGGGTACTCTGATCCGGGCATGGCAAATCCTTTAGTCACCCCTGATGCCTCCGCCGCCCATGTCAAAGTATCAGAACAGATGCTTCTAGGAATTGGTACAGCTGAAATTTTTCGCACCACCTTGAGGGGGATATTTGTAAAAAGGATTTCCAATTAATTAGTAGGAGAAGCGTCTTGACCTTGCTATGGTCGTCGTCCACTGTCATCACCGGTCATTGGGTGTTTCCCGTCATCGCTCCGAATACTACTTGTTGTCCTATAGATTGAAAAACATGAGGTGGTAGACACAAGATCAAAACAAGAACGAAAACAGAGGGGTTTGGGGATGCTCCAACACACAACTTTTCTGGGTTTTATTTCACATCATATAGGTTTCAAAGAGCCGACCCCACGACCAATACGACACACTACACTTGCCCAACACGTCGCGATCCTAACCACATATCGGTTAGGTTTAAACTCGACTCTATCTTGACGAGATTGATGCTAAAATGACTCCTAATGATGTTCAAACTTCTGCTATCTTTTACAGACTAAAAAACTTAAAAAACTTCTATGTGTGTGATTTTATTAAGGACTCATGGAAGTTGTATAAGGGCATCTACAACGCGTGCTCTTAGCCCAGGCGCTACGATGTTGTTCCTGGCCGTTTTGGCTCAATCTTGTTTGATCCTGGGATTTAGGCTGGCATCGCTGCCAAGCCAGTCGTCCGACACTTGGCCTTCTATTTTTTCGCAGGAGACATTTTAGCGAACGTTGCACATTTTTTATGGAAAAAATAACTATGTTAGCGCCCAATTAAGCAGCCCTGCTTTGGAGGAACGAACTCCAGTTCCGACGCTATGTTCCTAATTATTTTTCTTTACTGTCCAAGCATCCAAATAAACGTCTCCCCATTGGAGATGTCCTAAGAGAACATTGACACATTGGTCCTAATTAACCTACAACATGCAAAAAATATATAACAAATTGAGGACGAATGCAAACATTAATGAATGCCGTTATTAAAAAAGAGAAAAGGCTGTAGATCATTACCTTTTGTTGCATCCCATGACGGTCTTCCACCGCATGAAAACGTTCAACCTCTCCATTTGCTTCCCTGCAACTTTAAGGGTCAAAAAAGCTGAACGCTAAATGAACTGACAAATTTCCATACATCATACATGAAGATGAACTTTGCTAGGAGTTGGGAATTAGGAATAAATAATCTGAATAAAATTGGAGTTTTTCAGTTCATACTAGTCATTACCGGTAAGTACAAAGTTGTGTATTAAAATTTATATGTTACTTAAAATGATAAATTATATAAATTGGAGTACAAAAAATTATTTAAAATGACCTAATCACCCAAATTGATAAACTACATAAACAAGTCGACGATACAATCATTGTTTATAACATACAAACTGTAACCAAACCAATATTATTTTTCAAAACAATATCAATACCTTGATGTCAAATTGAATTGGGAAATTGTGGAATTAGGGTCCCTGTTTGCTGATGGTGTTGTGCTGCTTCGCGGCGGCGCGTCGTGGTGCATGTTGATCCGCATATTTTTTCATGGGGACGAGCGGCAGACAAGACAACAGCAAGTTGGCGATTGCCGGCAGCAAGCCGTTGTGGCGGCTACCTCACGGCTTTTCATTTCTCTCCCGTGCATGCAGAGGCGGAGCGTGACACAAAACATAGGAGGGGCCGAAGGTTTACATTGCCAAGCTACAATATTTCAAGTGCAAATAAATAATATGGTCTTTCAGACTTTGTGAGCGTAGAATAATTAGAGAAGTTCCATACACGAATATATACATATCTAAAAGAAATAACTGGATGGAACAGAAGAACTAAAGAGCCATTTAGGAGGGAAAATAATTGGAGATTTCTTTTAGAGTGAAAAGAATTTGAGAACTCCCCGGCAAAATAAAAATAATTTGAGAACTAGGTGGGATTTTTTGCTGATGATTGGAGAATTTCTGTATGTGGCAGATTGGAAGGAAAGTGGGAGATACTTGTTCGTGCATTGGCCACTGTGCAATGCCCAGACAGCCAACATCCGTCCCACAACGCAATAAAAAGAGCCTAGGCCTAGTATAAACAGCCGGATGGGATGAATCTAATGGCCCATATATACTGCTAATTATATTTTGCATTTTTTGGAAGACCGGGCCATGGCCCTGTGTGGTCCCCAAGAGGATCCGCCTGTGCGTGCATGGCTTCGTTCGTGGAAGAAGATATGCGGCATGGCTGTTGTGTATGTGAAATCTTGGCCACGCGATTGAATTAGCCGACGTGCGTAGGCTATTGGCAATGAGTAGGCGTTTGGTTGCCTGTATTAGGCTCAGCCAAGCTCGTGCGAATTGTTTTTGGGTTGTTTGGTTGCCTGAGTCGTATTGAAAAGTAAAGTTGGTCCGTACGAAACTTAAATCACATCTCGGTCTGCATCCGCAGGAACGCTCAAATCGACAGTCTCTATCGGGTCAGGCTGAGTCGAGGAACAATCGAGCGCACATGATGGGCCCTCTTGCGAGAGGATACGAGCATTATACAACATGTACCCTATTTCTTCTTCCACCTCCAGTAAGCTCTTTTTTTAATCTTCTTTCTTACGTTCCTTCTAATCTACACAACGGTGCTTTGATTTAAGACAAACTCTAAATGAAAAAGATGCGTATCGATGTTATTGTTTCATTTTTGCGATCAGTTTGTAGTTTCGTCGACTGTAAATGTTCAATTTTGTGTTCTTGTTTGGATCTTTTTTGGATGAATACTCCTTAATCTCGGTCTTCTCTCACTGGTGTCACCGCCGGCGTCGCTCCTCTGGCCTCCTCTGCCACGTGCTATTGCACTAGCGCCACCGTCGGCGTCGTTCCTCTCAACCTCCTCTCCCATGTCCTACTACACTCGCACGGTCGTCGTTCCTCTCTGCATCCTGCTACACTAAAGCCATCGCCGGTGTCGTTCCTCTCGGCCTTCTCTCTCGCGTCCTGCTACACTTGCGGTGTCGCCATCGTCGTTCTCTCCTGCGTGTTGTTGCATTAGCGCTACCGCCGACGTTGTTCCTCTCAACCTCATCTCCCATGTCCTACTACACTCACCCGGTCATCGTTCCTGTCGGTCTCCTCTCCCAGGTCCTGGTACACTAAAGCCATCGCCGGCGTCATTCCTCTCGGCCTCCTCGCTCGTGTCCTACTACACTGGCGTCATCGTCATCTTTGTTCTTTTTGGCCTCCTCCTCTGCGTCCTACTACACTGACGTCGTCCTGCCACACACACTGTATTTTTTCTCCATCATCCTCTGCCTTAACGCCCTCCTATTCGTTACTCCACACGGACTTTCTCCGCGGCGACGGTGCTAGCAACTAGTTCACCGCGCGGCCAATGGGATCGCTCGCCCGCGACTCCGTGCTCGTCGTGTCGGAAGCAGCGCCGCGACCACCGCCCACCGCTATCGTCAAGGTACTCTAGTATAATATTGTGTGTTATGTGTAGCTATTAACTTTTAATCATGTCCAGTGTATGCAACCGAACAACATGCACTTGTATGAGTACAGCCAATGCGAGCAACCGAACATGATGCATAGGGGCGTTGCTATGATGCAGAGAGAGATGCAGGCAACCAATCAATATGCAGATGATGGTTTTTTGTTTGTATATGTTCAACAAGCCCCAACTGAGACAAATATGCAAAAATGCAAAAAACAATGCAGGTAGCCAAACACACAACGAGCCAATTGGCGTACATGCACGTTGTACCACTTGTTTTCTTATTGGGCTGCTTCTTTAGAGTTGAGCTTTTGAAAATATAGAAACAACTTTTCTTATTGGGCTGCTTCTTTAGAGTTGAGCTTTTGAAAATATGGAAACAACTTTTCTTATTGGGCTGCTTCTTTAGAGTTGAGCTTTTGAAAATATGGAAATAACTAGGCTGAGTGGAGGGCACGTAAGGTATACATTTGGATCAACTATTATAGGCTGGAGTAGCCGCCGCAGCCCCTAACGTGCGTCCTGGCCTGGCACCCATAATCAACACTCAAAAGTAAACACTTATATAATTACAAACTATATAATCGGGACAGCGATGATAACTATTTGGGCATCTCGGGATTCGTCATTGTGTGGGTCCATGATCCTGCAACCTTGGAGGCAATAGGTTGTCGGGAGGCGATATCATTAGCAGATGATCTCCAGGTCCATAATGTTGTCACTGCTTCGGATTCAAAACAAGTTGTGGGTGACATCTTGAAAAGCAACCAGGGTAGCAATGGAGCGATCATTAGTGAAATTAAAGCTCGAGCAACTTCTTTTTCTTGTATTTTTTATTTTGGCAGTCGTGCGGTTAAGGTCGAAGCACATAGTTTAGTTAAGCATTCTCCTTCTTTAGCTCAGGAGTGTCATGTGTAGGTTGGCTAGCCACATGACCCGGTCTTATCCCATTTGTTGTGGCTTCGATCAATAAAAACTAGCTTTACCCCTCAAAACATATAATTAAGAATTAAGTAACATTTACTCCCTTTGTTTCCTATTATAAGATGTTCTAACTTTTTTAATTGTGATTAATTTTACTGTCTTTGTTCACTCAATTCAATCTGTATGTACTTTATATTGAAATCTCTACTTTAATACAAACTGGTGGGCCATTGTCCCGGGAGTAATTTTGTGTGTATCCCCGCTTTAATTTGAGTGTCATTTTGTAAACCTTCTTTCTTAATTAATGAAATTACAAGTCTTTTCCCTTGTTTCAAAAAACTTAAATGAAATCACCAAACACCTTATTAAGGACAGTAAAATTGAGCCTAATTCCGGCCCTCTCAGGCCATCAACATCTGGACCATTCATTTTTCTGATACAGAAATTTCTGGCCGTCTGATCTCCATTAGCATGTTGTCTCTCACGTCTCGCAACAAGTGGGTCGGCTGTCTTACGGGGACGCTACTCTGGTGGCCAAATTGAAGTGCACTGATTGATTGGGCCATCACCTGATTCTACCTCACGAGAAAGAAGCCCATCTTAGCAAACAAATGAACATGACGTCTCTCCTCACCCATGACCTCTCTCCTCTCTCTCGATTGGGAAACCTGGTCAGGCGACCCCATCACCATAGCCGCCGCCTCCCATGCCACAGTCACCTCCCATTCATCATCACCAATCCTCTTCGCCTGGTGGGATCCCCTCACAAGCCCTCGGTGTGCCGCTGCGCCGCCGCCGTGCGTCGCCATCTTCACATCGCCACACCCGTTCCTTCCTAATTCCTTCCTCGGGTGACCTAGGTGACTCCTAAGGTGAGATGCCGCTACCACATCCCTTCCCTCTGATCGCCATCATCCACCCCCTCGACTCTCGCAATGCGGTCGTTCTGGCGCCTGCTGATCTCCCTATTCTGTGGTGCAAATTTGGGTTGCTGCGTGTGTTTCCGTGGCGGCGTCTGGTAGATAAGTATGTGTTAGGAAGTGTATGGGGAAAAAGCATGCCAGAGTTGCGTAGTGGAGTCTGACAATCTCGGTTGAAGTCAAGGAGAATGGCAGTGAGTACCACGATTAGACATCATGTCTAGCGGCGACACCACAAGAATCAGCATCCACGTGTGTGCTACAGTCCAAAACAACGTCACCCTTTTACACTACATCCATATCGGTCGTGCCTTCCCTACAGGTAAAACCCGCCTCTCTCTTACGCAATATGACTAGGTCGGAGATAGGGGTCATGGCTTCAGATCAACAAGACACGGCTTAGCTCTAATGTAATAGCGCACACACTGACTGCAGATACACTCTGAAAATATCAAATGTTGAATCGTGTGAGTTTCATAGTACATGTAATTCTATACATTGTATTTGTACCTATGTGATTGTTTTTGCAAAATGGAGCAGAAACAAATATCTTTTTGATCTGTTGTGCAAAAACCATATTTGAATTTGGCATGCACAACAAGGATGATTATGTGCCTCTTTAAGTCATCCACAATCATATTCTTGATTCTTGTCTTGGCTCTAACTTGGGTAAAAACTGGAGTATCATATTTGAAATGATGTTAGTCAGAAACACATTATTAATTTTGTACTTCTAGAAAGATCAAGTCTATTATGTAGCATTATACTTGACTCACATATTTGCAAAAGTAAAGGCATTGAATAAATTTGTATGTTGGGAAGACTCAAAATTCCACAGAGGTAAGTGTGCCATGCTCTCCCTCTTGTGATATCGAGACTGGTTGCTCATTTCGTTTTGAAGATTATATATTCATCTTCAATCATGAAGGAAGCCTTGGCATAAACGATGCCACTTATAAGCTGCAAGGTAGGAGGATTAAGTACTTAACTAACGAGGGTTTTAGTTTTATACATCTTAAGGTGGATTCAACTTAGAAACCACAAAGAACGATCCCCTAATGCCCGACTAATGAAACCAGGAAAACTTCCACTAATTGTATTTCTTTAAAAAATATTTGATTATATCAAATGATATGGTCACATTTTCCTAACAACGTGTTTGCCATGCACTTCCTTAACATTTAATAACACACTCGTACAAAGTGAGCAATCAAAATATACTTCAGCAGTTGTGCAAAATCAATAATAAAAAAAGAAACTAAGCTAAATGTTTTCTCTGGTTTATACGATGACATTGCTTCTCAAAACTTTAAGACCACTTTGTAATGTTTTGAACAAGTTTGTACCCAAGTGCAGTACTTGGTCCATTGTTTGTCGCACCCAGCTCCTGGACTAAATGCCTAGCAAAACCATGTAATATAGATATGAATAAAGAAAAGTTGGTAACCTTTCTATTTGTAAGCATCATCTCCTTCGCAGTTTCAGTCGAACTTAATAATAGCATCTCTCATTACTTTTTATCATATGGAAGTTGCTTTACACATTGGTATCTTTTTGTAGAAAGGATTGCATACACAGTCCGGTTCACTGAAGGTTTAATACATCTGATATCGTCCAAACTAACTGTCAGTGAATTTACATTAATCTATCATTACAAAATGCTTTCTTCTGTTTTTCCAGTTTGCATGCTTTGTGACTTTACCACTTCTCCAAGATGGCAAGATATCTGCCTATGACTATTCTAATTGCTCTCATGGTTGCTTTCCCTTTTGACGACTCATATGCATGATATGTATTATCATTCTCAAACAGCTTATATCACATCTTTTTGACTCTGTCGTTGCATTTATGAAATTTTGTGTAAACAGATCTACCATTGATGACTATTCGTCACCTATTTTTTACGGCGATTATATATTTTCTTACGTTCTGTTTTTATGTATGATATAAGACAAAATTTACGGAACGTAAAATTACGGTGCATTGATGTTAAAATAGAGAGGGGTGAAGAATAACTATTCCTTACCATAGTTACTTTAAGCCTCGCCGCAAAAATAAAACAACAGTTATTTTAAACCATATGCAAGCCCTTTTTACATGAAATGTTCTGGTTTTATCCCTTTCTATTGTCCATCGATGAACTGAACCATGCACATGTCTTGAGATTATTTCATGGGTGAGCCTAGGTTCATGACTAAGATTTTGTCTCATTAGCACATCATGATCCCACTCATTAGAAAATATTAAGCCTTTGTGAGAAATACCGAGAGCACATATTATTACAAATGAACTACTTGTAGCTCTTCACTTTGTTGGTCAAGTTATTATCAAATGAAGCAACTCTCTTTGTTCTGCCTCTTATGCCCACAAACTATTTCGGTCATGCATAGGATTACATGTAAGAGTTGGGATACAATAGTTCTTTTTTATTCCAGAATAGCCCATATGAGCTAAAATCATCTTCATTTGTTTTTCTGAAAGATCTAAGATAATTGTCATTAGTAAATATACATGATGTTTCGGATGAGATTGCTAGATGGTATATAATTTTACTATCTTACTGTAGAATGCATCCATGCTTCCATGAAAAGAACCATATTGGGTAGACACATTTCCAAGTGACAAGCACAACTCATGAAAGGGGCAAAACATCCAGTCTAGGAAGGCATGTTTCGAAGGTACAAGCTCAAGTCATGGAAGTATTGCTATTGGTGATTGGAAAATCTGCTCGCTCTATATGACTAATAGTATGCTGGCGAATTGATGGATGTTGGCTCGATTAAGATTTTGTTGTGTTGCCTTACTTGTGTATGTCAAAAAAGGCAAATGATGTGGAAATGTAAGAACATGACCTTCTGGCATAATATTATTTCCTTTCTTTTTGTTGCACAAGCTTGAGGTAATCATTTCTCATATAACTCTACTTTGTTTTCTTCATGGCTTCCTTCTATAGGCCATTTATGTGAATATTTCTTCTTTATGCATCGCGTTCATGTTGGCATGTGCTACGTGACAACTGATGCGTGTTTTTCACTTTGCATTATTAATGTCGAGCATTGAACTGATACAAAAATGAGATGAAAAATGGTGGGACCGATAAAGTTAACATTCTTTGAATTTAGAGATCAAGTAATATGTATATTTACAGAACTTCTGATCATTATATTGTCACAATAGATGAGCGTGGCAACGCACGTCATCAATGATCTAATATTTATGAACAGAGGGAGTACATTCCAACGAACATAGGGAACACAGAGCAAGTATGTATGGCTAACCTATAACATAGGAAGGGGAGAATACTCACATCTCCAAACATCTTATATTTAGAACAGAGGGAGTACATTTCAACTATCACACGAAGCACCGAACAAGTCTACATGACTATATATAACCAATAACATAGGAAGGAGGAGGGATACTCAGAGAATATATAGTATTAAAGAAGCTAAGTGACTTTCGTCACTCAAGTAGTGAGTTTGAGAGTGACCGTTAGGGCGACCACTTGTACTTCTAGGCCTTGGCGACCTATATGTTACGCAACACAGCTTCACTCGATTCAGTAAATCAATAGTTCAAACCAGCCCACTAATAGCTTAGATAGTGGCCCTTCCACTTTGGTATAGTTGACCCTAAAAAGAAAAAAAATGTTTTAAATAAAGTACTCCCTCCGTTCTTAAATATAAGTCTTTTTTTAGATTTCAATACGGACTACATACGGATGTGTATAGACGTACTTTTAGAGTGTAGGTTCACTCATTTTATTCCGTATGTAGCTTGTAGTGAAATCTCTAAAAAAAAAAGACTTATATTTAAGAAGTAGTGCACATTTGATCTTATTCGTACTCCGTCCTGCGCGCAGGGCGCAGGCGTGAATGCTGCCAATATTACACGGCTTAGCGAGCTTTGGGATCGATGGGTGAAAACAACGCAGTCGCGCTAACGCGGCGTCACGCGCGCCCGGAGCGGGGTCTTCATCACCTTGAAGAACCCATCCAGCTCGGTGAGGTCGACGCCTCCCCCCACCGGCGGCCCCCACTTGAACTCGCGTACGAGCGCCGCGACGAAGCTTTTGACGTGCATCGTGGCGAGCCCTCCTCCCGGGCACGCCCTCCGCCCCGCGCCGAACGGCATCATCTTGATCTCCTTCGCCCCGGCACCAGCCCCACGCCCTCCCCCTCGCCCCCGGCGAGGAAGCGCTCCGGACAGAACGCATCCGGGTCCGTCCACGCACTCTCGTCCCTGCCGATCTCGCCCAGGTTGAAGTGCGCCCGCATCCCCTCTGCCGGCACGGCGGCGGCGCATCCCACGACCGCGGCGACCGCCTGGTCGGGGACGTCGCGCAGCGCGAACGGGATCGGCGGGTGGAGCCGAAGGCTCTCGAGCACGACTGCGCGCACGTACTTAATCTGCCGGACGCGTGCCTCGGACAGTGCACCCTCCACGGCGTCGACCTCGCGGCGGACCTTGTTCTGGACCTCCGGCTGGAGCACGAGGTGGGCGAGGGTCCACTCCATGCTGGACACCACGGTCCCTGGCCCAGCGCCGAGGAACTCCGAGAGAAGGCTCACCAGCTCGTCGTCGTCGACGGGGACGCGGACGTCGAGGAGCAGGTCTAGATACGCCGGCAGGCCACCGCTGAGCCCGAGATGACGGCTAGCGTTCCGTCGTGCGTTGATCAGAGGGAGGAAAAGCTCCGCCTGCCTGCCTCGGAAGGCGAGGAACCGGCGCCACTGCCTCCAGTGCAGCAGCTTCGCCGCCTTGGAGCCGGCAAAGACCTTGGTGCCATCAACGGCCAGCACAAAGGCCTGGAGCAGGTCACGCATGGCGCGAACGCGACCCTCGTCCACGCCGCTACCAAAGCACGTGCGGGCCACCAGCGGGAACACGGCCGCGTTGAGGATGTCGCGGACGACGACAATGTCGTTCTCGCCGCCGCACCGGGCGCGGAGGTCCGCAACGAGGGCATCCATGGCCTCGAGGCGCAGCGGGTCCATGTGTCCGAGACGGGACGGGTGGAGGACCGCGGCGTTGAGGGTGCACCGGAGAGCGCGCCAGCGTGGGCCGTAGGGCACGGACGTGAGGTTGTCGCTGTGGCTGCGGCGACGCCCGCTGACGAGGGCCACCGGGAATATGTTCAGCGGTCGGTTGCAGAAGGCATCGGCGTGGTCCATGAGCGCTCGCCGGGCGGTGCTACGGTCGCGGATCTCGATGATCGGCTGTTGACCGTCGTGGGCGGCCGAAGCCCAAGCACGACGCCGGAAGACGGCGACTGCGCTGATGCACAACAGAAGAGAAAGTAGCAACACAAGTAGGAGAAAATGCTCTTTGGAGGACGAGCTCCATGGAGCTCGTTTTTTTGAAAAAATCGAAAATCATATTTTTAAGTTTCAAAAAATTCTGAAAAAAATCATACACGTTCATACGGATGTATAATACATGTGTGTGAAATCTGACGATGAAATACATTAGGGTGAGAGCTACACAAAAAAGACAAAATCGTGTTTTTTGAAAGGATGAACAGTATATTCACTGTTTACCGAAAAAAGGGAGGAATTTGTCTTTTTTGTGTAGCTCGCGCCATAATGTATTTCATCGTCAGATTTTACACACATGTAAAACACATCCATATGAACGTGTATGATTTTTTTCAAAAAATTTTGAAACTTAAAAATATAATTTTTGAATTTTTCAAAAAAACGAGCTCCATGAAGCTCGTCCTCCAAAACGCCCTCCACGAGTAGCACGAATTCCATGGTATGTATCTGTATGTGCGTGCCTAAGCCTTGTTGCCGCGTTTATATAGATAGATAGTTGAGTAAAAGGCGCTGGCGGTGTGAGATTTTGTCTCGCGGGTGCAGTTAAGTCACACTACTTGCAAACCGAAAAAATCCGTCACAGAACTTGCGTTGCGGGCTCATCTAGGTCACGACCGCCATTTGGACCGGCCCGCCGCCCGGTTTTCTCTGTTCGGGGGTCACGCGAGGCGCACGTGTGGCGTGTGGGGGCTGTTTTTTTGCACAGAAGACCCTGGTGATTAACTATGAGGGCGGTATTGTAATTTTTACATTGGATAAAATCCGTCCCTTTGTTCCTCTGTTTTCTTCCAGATCAGAAATCCCTAGTTCCCAAATCAATAGGAATCGTCGCCGGCGAGATGGGAGGCGGCGTGCGTGGCAGTGAGACCACGAGCTGTGGTGGCGTTCCCTCTGTTTGGAGCACCGCTAGCTCTCCCGTCGGGACTAGCCGTGCCGCCGTCGCTGTGGCGGGCAGTGTGGCGAGCGGCGGCGTCAGCGAGGGCAGCGTGCAAGTCCCCGCCGTTGTTGGAGGGGGAGGCGCCGCTGCCACTCCAGGGAGTTCGTCCGCGTCTCGCATCCCAGACTCGCGGATCTTCCCCCAAGAGGTGTGGCAGCGCGGTGAGCCGGAGATGCGGCCCGAGCGCGGCCGCGTTCTCATCGCTTGCACTGCTGGCATGGAGGCGCTCGAGCGGTCATTCCTCGGGCGCGCATTGTACGCCATCATCATTGGGCAGCCACGGAGCAAGGTGACGCCGGAGGCACTCGCCGCAGCGCTGGAGTGTGATTGTGGCATCCTGCCGTCGGCGATGAAGGTGGAAGTGACCGGCCCACCATTTCATTTCTTCGTGCGGTTCGACTCACTGCAGGATTGCACTCGTGTGGTGCACGCATCGGAACAGCTGCGTTGCGGCGTCAGCAGAATTGGTTTTCAGAGGTGGTCCAGGTGGTCGCGTGGCAAGCCGTCGAAGCTGGCGTACAAGACGACGCTTAGTTTGGAGGGGCTACCGGAAGAGGCGTGGGATCCGGACACAGTGAACCTAGTGCTCGCCGGTGTCGACGGCGAGCTCATCATCATGCTCCCAGCTACAGACAAGTGGGTGCTTCCTTGCACGGCATGGCTACGCGATCCTAGTGCAGTGCCGAAGGTGCTTACTGTGTCTGTACCGGCACCTCCTCTGCAACCTTGGATGCCAGACTCCGATGACGAGAATGTTCATTCACCGCCGCGTCCGATCTCTCCAACTGATCGTGGATGCATTGATTTTCCGGTGACCATGCATGTGAAGGAAGTCATTGACCGTGGGCCATTGCTAACCGAAGGGTTGGCTGATGAATTCCTCCCCGACGAAGACGTTGATCTAACCCGCAAGCACACATTTACAACCTGACGAGGCAAGATAGATGGCACTGGCCCAGGGCCAAATGGCAAAGCTTAAGAGCAGAGTGAAGAAATGCAGGAGCTGGAGAGTGCCTAGTTGTGGTTTGGTTGTCATATCAGTACTAGTTTTAATATGTTGTGATGTTATTGTAAGAGCTGGCACTGTAATAGCTATCTTATGTGTTTGTGGGCAGACCTTGTTAGTGTTGTTGCATCATATTATGTGCTATATCATGTTCTGAAATGTCCTATGTGTTCATGATCTGTTGCAACAAATATAGCATGAGTACTCGATGAAGATCTCAACAGCGGCACTATATCTGTTCCATCAAATATAGCATGACAACAGCAGCACTATATCTCTCAAAATGGGAGCAAACTAAAGTTCAAATGAAGATAACAACATCTCAACAGTATAACAGTTAACAACTTAGTTCCACATCATAGCAGCACAAAATAAAAGCATTTAACTCATGATCAATCTTCATCTCCTGGATCTCCTTGTGTGGACTGGAATTCTGTTTGCTCTTCCTGATAGTGTTGTGTGCTTGTTCCTTCACTAAATAGTAGCCACTGCTCCCCCCTTGTCTTTGTTGGTTTCTTTGCTCTTTCCAGCCCCCTTGTTCTAGCTGTAGTTCTCCTTGACCTTCTTCCTCTTGTTCCTCCACCTCCTCTTCCTCTTGTTGAATGTGCTGCAGCAGGCTGGGAAGCACCTCTTCCACCTCTGCCTCTGCCACTGCCAGCTTGTGCAGCTCCTCTTACTCCTGTAGCTCTTGGTGCTGTTGCTGGATGTGCACCACCAGTGGCATCAGATATGTTGGCTCTGTTCTCTGCTACAAATGCACTTTCTTCTGGTATTGGGTGAGTCCTGTTAATTGGAACTCCTCTTGCAGGTCCCTATAAGAGTTAATAGCAACAGTTAGTGTGCCCCTCTCAAAGATAAATTGCAATTCAGTTGGAGTTCATTTACCTCATGTGACAATATGTGCACCATGCTTTCTTTCAGTTGTGTTGGGTCCATTTGGGGCCTCATAGTTTTATTTTTGATGTGCTAATAAACAAACAAACAACAATGTTGTCAGCATCACTATAATTTGAAACATCTCCAAAGTTGATGTGCTAATACTTACTGTTAGGATCACTGGGAAGTCCACATCTCCAAATTCATCAAGAACCATTTTGGACTTCTTTTTCTTTGCCTTCTCCATCATTTCTTCCATCTGTTACATCATCTTGTCAGTGGGCTTTCTCTTCCTGCCCCTTCTAGTTTGTGTTGTAGGTTGCTTTGTTTCTGTGTTCCTATTAGAAGGAACATTTTGATGTACATGCTCCTCTTCCACATTTTCTTGCTCCTCATGTACCTCCTCTTCAGTTTCTCTTAATATAGCTGCTTTCAGTTGTGAGCATCCACTTCTGTTATGCCCAGCTAGCTTACAGAACCCACACTACATAATTGCTCCATGCCTGCTCAGTTTAGTGCCATCTTCATTCTCCTCTGGCTGCTTCCTTCTGTTCTTCCTCCTCCTCCCAGCTTTTTCTCATAGAGTGGTGGCAGTACATGTGTTGCATTAACTGGGGCCCACTCATCTTTGTCTCTAGTTGGATATATTTGAACTCCATAAGCACACAAATATGTCTGCAGTGAATAACAGGAAGAAACCATTGTCTCTGGCCTAATTCTTTAATGTCTGCAGCAAGCACATGCATGGCTACATGGGATTCCAGTAAGCTGCCACCTTCTGCAAGTACATGTATGCATGTTCAGCTCAACAATGTAGGTTTTCTCATTTGACAACACTCCAAACACACCCATGCCTGATTCTTCTGGGTGGCAGCTGGCTGATAATTCAACATTCTTCCTTAGTTTGTCCCTAACTTTGGGAGTAATATTCCCTGTCCATTTTTGAAGAGCTTCCTTTTTTTGACATGTGCCTATGCATTAACTGAGATCTTATTCTCTCATACATAGATATCACTAGTAGCTCTCTGGATTCTAGTATGTACCTACAAAATTCACACAAAATTCAGTTACAAGAACTAAGTTGCAGTTCATGGGAGCAAATTTGAGCAACATGCAAATTTTATATACCTGTTGAAGACTTCACAAGTATTGTTCAAAAGAATGTCACATTTTGGAAATTCATTAAAAAATGCTCTGGACCATTGGTTTGGTGGCTTTTCCTCCAACCATGCATATGCCTCTGGATTGTCTTGCCTCGGCTTTTCCATATTCTGCTCAAATACAGTAGGTGTGGTGGATTTTGCACAAATCCAGAGTTGTTGTCTGATTTTCTCCCTTGTGGACTGCATGGAGGTTTTGGTACAAGTGTCTGACACAGAACCTATGCTCAGAGTCATGAAAATGCTCCTGCACAGCTTTGATGAGGCCCTTCTGCTTATCACTCATAATAGTGAATCTGCTGGTGTTCATAATATTTAGATCTTGCTTTAATGTAGACAAGAACCAAGCCCATGATGCATGGCACTCTGTCTCCACCACTGCCATTGCAATTGGATATATAGAATCATTCCCATCTATACCTACTGCAGTAAGTAGTTGCCCACCATATTTTGTCTTTATAAAAGTACCATCAAGACATATAATGGGCCTGCATCCCTTTAACCACCCTATCTTGCATGCTGCAAGACTGAAGTAACATGTGCTAAACAATCCATTTTCTAGGTTTAGATAGAAAGAAGATCCTGGGTTGCTTGTTCTCAATTCCTGTGCATACTTCCAAAGAAGTGTATATTGCTTCACCTCATCCCCATTCACCACAACCAATGCTGCTTTCCTAGCTCTCCCAAGTTTATGCCTGCTTACTTCCATGTTGTATTTCTTCCTCACTTTGCTTGCAAATGTAGACAAAGACATCTTGTCATTGTCCCTGAACATCTCCACATATTTCTTGGCCAGAAAAGGGGTTGTAAGTTCTTTCACATCCCATACTTTCTCACAATTATGCTCTCCAACAAATGTTTTCACAAGAAAAGATTGGGTCCTGTTATCTGCCACAGCTACAAGTTTCCAAGGGCAACCCTCTACACATACTGCCTCAAACCTCTGTTTGTTATTTCTTTTTTTTCTTGATCTGCACTCTGTTCTTAACTGCATAATGTGCTACTACCTTTCTCAACAACTCCACTGAATCAAAAACCATACCTAGTTTGAATTGAGGACTTTCCATGTCAACTAGTGGGTTAAATGTTTTGAACCTGTATATGGGTTTCTCTTTCTTTTTCTTCTTATAGTACTCCTCATCATCAGAGTCACTCTTATGCATCTTCTCACAATCATCTTCTTCTGGTAGCTGCAGTTGCTCTTCAGTGACATCATCTGTGCCTGGAACATGTCTGTACTCAGCTCCTACTTTCTTCCCCTTCTCAACCAATGCATCCTGCACAACATCATCTACATTTTTATCATACAAATCATCATCTTCATCCACTGCATAATCACTGTCATACCATGTTGGATCAGTCTCTGAATCACATTCCCAATCCTCTTCTGAATCTGATGACTTGTCTGAACTTTCTGCATCCTGGACAGTACATGCATCTGGTTTTTTCTCAGAATTTTCAGCACTCTCTACACAAGCTTTGTTGCTCTCTGATTTCATATGCCTCATTTTCTCCTTGCTTATAGGGCTAAGTATTACTGGAGGCAATTCAGGCCCAACCCTATAAGCAATGTCATCTTCCTCCTCCTCAATTTTTTCATCTCTGTTTTTTTCACATGCTTCACAAACAGAACAAGCACCTTTGAATTAACAGAAACTTTTGCCATCTTCAAACATTCCACTTCAAAATCAATAGGCACCATTTGTGCAAGTGTTTTACCAGGTGGGCACCAAAAAACAATATCCAACTCACCAGGTGGATATTTCAACTGACACAACATATAGTCAATCATATCATTGCAGAAAGTGTTCATATCAAAGTTATCAAACATTGATACTTTCTCATCCAAATATTCCAAATTAATTCCTTTTCCCATGAAGAACCCACCATGATGCATCTCTATACTGAATTTTACTGAATCCGAACCTACATTGCAAAAAAACATGATAAATTCAGAACCTCTGTTGCGGACATGCATGCTATCAGCAAATGAAACAATGCAGGCTATCCGAAACTACCAGCAAATGATGCAGAAACTACAACTTATACTGATTCAGCACCTAAGCAACCTAATCTGGCAGCACCGGCGATTAACCCTAGTTATTAGGGGAGGGGAGGGGGAGGAGACAGAGAACTCACCGTAGATCGGCCGGCCCCCCTCTTCTGTCCTCAACTTCGGCTTCATCTCCGTCGCCTTCGCTGGTACACTTGCCGCCGACGAGCTCGACGCACCCGCACCGCCGCCGCCAGTTGCCTCCTGATAACCCACAAGTATAGGGGATCGCAACAGTTTTCGAGGGTAGAGTATTCAACCCAAATTTATTGATTCGACACAAGGGGAGCCAAAGAATATTCTCGTGATAGTAGCAGTTTTGTAGTGATTGTAACAGTAGCAACGGAAAAGTAACTTAGCAAAGATCAATATGTGAAAAGCTCGTAGGCAACGGATCAGTGATGGATAATTATGTCGGATGGCATTCATCATGCAATGGTTATAACATAGGGTGACACAGAACTAGCTCCAATTCATCAATGTAATGTAGGCATGTATTCCATATATAGTCATACGTGCTTATGGAAAAGAACTTGCATGACATCTTTTGTCCTACCCTCCCGTGGCAGCGGGGTCCTAATGGAAACTAAGGGATATTAAGGCCTCCTTTTAATAGAGAACCGGACCAAAGCATTAGCAATTAGTGAATACATGAACTCCTCAAACTACGGTAATCACCGGAAAGAATCCCAGTTATTGTCACCCTGGGGGATGCGGATCATAACTCGTAATAGGTGTCTACAACTTGCAAGATAGGATCAAGAACACATATATATTCATGAAAACATAATAGGTTCAGATCTGAAATCATGGCACTCGGGCCCTAGTGACAAGCATTAAGCATAGCAAAGTCATAGCAACATCAATCTCAGAACATAGTGGATACTAGGGATCAAACCCTAACAAAACTAACTCGATTACATGGTAAATCTCATCCAACCCATCACCGTCCAGCAAGCCTACGATGGAATTACTCACGAACGGCGGAGAGCATCATGAAATTGGTGATTAAGGATGGTTGGTGATGACGACGGCGTCGATTTCCCCTCTCCGGAGCCCAAAACGGACCCCAGATCTGCCCTCCCGAGGAAGAACAGGAGGTGGCGGCGGCTCCGTATCGTAAAACGCGATGAACTCTTCTCTATTTTTTTCTCTCTGAATATGAATATATTGAGCTGGAATTAGGGTCGGAGGAGCCACGGGGGGCCCACAAGCCACCAGGGCGCGCCCTCCTGGCTTGTGGCCAACAGGTGGAGCCCCTCCGGTTGATTCTTTCGCCAATATTTTTTATTAATTCCAAAAAAAATCTCCGTAAATTTTCAGGTCAATCCGATAACTTTTATTTCTGCACAAAAATAACACTAAGGCAATTCTGCTGAAAACAGCGTCAGTTCGGGTTAGTTCCATTCAAATCATGCAAATTAGAGTCCAAAACAAGGGCAAAAGAGTTTAGAAAAGTAGATACGATGGAGACGTATCAACTCCCCCAAGCTTAACCCATTGCTTGTCCTCAAGCAATTCAGTTGACAAACTGAAAGTGACAAAGAAATACTTTTACAAACTCTGTTTGATCTTGTTGTTGTAAATATGTCTAACTGATGTTCAGATTTTCAGCAAAGATTATAGACTAACCACATTCACAATGACATTTAGGTCTTACATTTACTTATATCAATGGCATAATCAACTAGCGAGCAATAATAATAATAAATCTCGGATGACAACAATTTTATCAAAACAATCATGATACAATATGATATAATGATATCTCACTAGCCCTTTCTGAGACCGCAAAACATAAATGCAGAGCACCTCTGAAGAACAAGGACTGACTAGACATTGTAATTCATGGTAAAAGAGATCCAATCACAATCATACTCAATATCAATTAATAACAAAGCATACAAATGACGGTGGTGCTCTCTAACCGGTGCTTTTTATAAGAGGAGGATGACTCAACAGTAAAGTAAATAGATAGGCCCTTCACAGAGGGAAGCAGGGATTTGCAGAGGTGCCAGAGCTCGAGCTTTTTAAAACAGAGATGAATATAATTTTGAGCGATATGCTTTCATTGTCAACATAACAACCAGGAGATCTCGGTATCTTCCATGCTAGATACTTTATAGGCCGTTCCCAAACAGAATGGTAAAGTTTTTACTCCCCCTCCACCAATCAATCACACTCCACGGCGAGCCGAATCCACGGGTACCGTCCATACAAACAACAATCCTGGGGAGTTTTGTTTCATTATATTTTGATTTGATTTTTGAGCATGGAACTGGGCATCCCGAATACCAGCCACTTTCTCGTGAATGATAGTGAATCAACACATATCGTGAGAATAACCCACCTAGCATGGAAGATACTGACAGCCCCTAGTCACTACATGAGCGATTCGGGCATACAAAACAGAATATTATTTGAAGGTTTATAGTTTGGCACATGCAAATTTACTTGGAACGGCAGGTAAATACCGCATATAGGTAGGTATGGTGGACTCATATGGAACAACTTTGGGTTTATGGAAATGGATGCACAAGCAGTATTCCCGCTTAGTACAGGTGAAGGCTAGCAAGAGACTGGGAATTGACCAACTAGAGAGCGACAACAGTCATAAACATGCATTGAGATTAACCAACATTGAATTCAAGCATGAGTAGGATATAAATCACCATGAACATAAATATCGTGGAGGCTATGTTGATTTTGTTTCAACTACATGCGTGAACATGTGCCAAGTCAAGCCACTTGAATCATTCAGAGGAGGATACCATTCTATCATACTACATCACAACCATTTTAAAATGCATGTTGGCACTCAAGACAAACCATTATACACTCTTAGCTAATTAAGCATGGCATGAGTAACTATAATCTCTAATTGTCATTGCAAACATGTTTCATCCATAATGGGCTGAATCCAGAACAATGAGCTAATCATATTTACAAAAACAAAATAGGTCGAGTTCATACCAGCTTTTCTCCATCTCAATCACTTCATCATATATCGTCATTATTGCCTTTCACTTGCATGACCGAACGGTGCGAATAATAATAAGAGTGCACGTGCATTGGATTAAGCTGGAATCTGCAAACAATAACTCAAAGGAGAAGGCAATGTAATATGGGCTCTCTGATAGATAAACAATAATGCATATGAGAGCCACCCAACATTTTCATTGTGGTCTTCTCCTCTCGACCCAAAGAAAAGAAATTTCAAAACAAGAACGAGAAAAACTATTTACATGGGAAAGCTCCCAACAAGCAAAAGAAGAACGAGAAATCTTTTTGGGTTTTCTTTTAATGCTACAACTAAACAAACTAGGAGGTAAAGCTAGAACTAATTTTTTTGGATTTTCTCAAGGTTAAATAAACACACAAGAAGAAAGCGGAAAGAAGAAATAAACTACCATGGATGATACAATGAAAAAGTATGAACACCGACAACTGGAATGAGTGTGTGATCATGAATGTAATGTCGGTGAGAAATACGTACTCCCCCAAGCTTAGGCTTTTGGCCTAAGTTGGTCTAGTGCCATGGCTGGAAATAACCATCTCCTGGATACTCCGGAGGGTCTTGAGGGTTCCACTGGTTCGCGAGCTCCCTGATGTGTTCTCAGTGCCAAAAATTCTTAAATATTCAAGAAAAAATCATACTAAATTTTCAGGGAATTTTGAGAACTTTTATTTTCAGGTCACTTTTTTATTGCACGGATAAATCAGAAAACAGATAAATAATACTCTTTTTGCTTTATTTAATCTAAATAACAGAAAGTAAAAGTTGGGTACAGAAGGTTGTGCCTCCTAAATTCATCCATCTCGTGCTCATCAAAAAGAATCCATCAATAAGGTTGATCAAGTCTTATTGACAAACTTTTTTCGAGTGACACGGAACCGGAGAATATTCGAATAACACTAGGTTACCTCAATGGGGATATGCATGTCCCCAACAATAAGTATATCATATTTCTTCTTGACAGTAGGGAGAGGGAATTCAAAACTTCCGATAGTAATAGTTGGAGTTTTTTCAATGGAGTTGATACTATGAACTTGAGGTTGTTTCTTCGGAAAGTGTACCGTATGCTCATTACCATTAACATGAAAAGTGACATTGCCCTTGTTGCAATCAATAATAGCCCCTGCAGTATTCAAAAAAGGTCTATCAAGGATGATCGACATACTGTCGTCCTCGGGAATATCAAGAATAACAAAGTCCGTTAGGATAGTAACATTTGCAACTACGACAGGCACATCCTCACAAATACCGATGGGTAAAGCAGTTGATTTATCGGCCATTTGCAAAGGGATTTCAGTGGGTGTCAACTTATTCAAATCAAGTCTACGATACAAAGAGAAAGGCATAACACTAACACCAGCTCCAAGGTCACATAAAGCAGTTTTAACATAGTTTCTTTTAATAGAGCATGGTATAGTAGGTACTCCGGGATCTCCTAGTTTCTTTGGTATTCCACCCTTAAAGGTATAATTAGCAAGCATGGTGGAAATCTCAGCTTCCGGTATCTTTCTTTTATTTGTCACAATATCTTTCATATACTTAGCATAAGGAGACATTTTCAGAATATCAGTCAAGCGCATACGCAAAAAGACAGGTCTAAGCATTTCAACAAAGCGCTCAAAGTCCTCATCATCCTTTTTCTTGGATGGTTTAGGAGGAAAGGGCATGGGTTTCTGAACCCAAGGTTCTCTTTCTCTACCATGCTTCCTAGCAACGAAGTCTCTTTTATCATATCTTTTATTCTTAGGTTGTGGGTTATCAAGATCAACAGCAGGTTCAATCTCCACATCATTATCATTACTAGGTTGAGCATCAACATGAACATCATCATTAATATTATCACTAGGCTCATGTTCATTACCAGATTGTGTCTCAGCATCAGAAATAGAAATATCATTTGGGTTTTCATGTGCATCTATAATAGGTTCACTAGCAGCATGCAAAGTCCTATCGTCATTCTTTTTTCCTTTTGTTACTGGGACGACTAGGTGCATCAGTATTAATTCTCTGAGAATCTTGCTCAATTCTCTTAGGGTGGTCCTCAGGATACAAAGGTTCTTGAGTCATTTTAACACCTCTAGTCACAACTCTAACAGAATGATCATTGTTCTTTCTATTCATCTCATTAAGCAAATCATTTTGTGCCTTAAGTACTTGTTCTACTTGAGTAGTTACCATGGAAGCATGTTTACTAATAAGCTTAAAATCATTGATAGTTCTACTCATATAATCACCTAAGCGATCAAGCATGTAAGCATTATGTTTCAATTGTCTACTAACATAAGCATTGAAATTTTCTTGCTTAACAATAAAGTTATCAAACTCATCAAAGCATTGGCTAGCAGACTTATTATAGGGAATATCACCTTCATCAAATCTACGAAGAGAATTTACCTCTACTACCTGTGTCGGGTTATCAAGACCATGTATCTCTTCAATAGGTGGTAAATTCTTAACATCTTCAGCTTTAATATCTTTTTCTTTCATAGATTTCTTTGCTTCTTGCATATCTTCAGGACTGAGAAATAGAATACCTCTTTTCTTCGGAATTGGCTTTGGAGGTTGTTCGGGAATAGTCCAATCATTATCATTGCTCAATATATTATTCAATAGTAGTTCAGCTTGTTCAACAGTTCGTTCCCTGAAAACACAACCAACACAACTATCTAGGTGGTCCCTAGAGGCATCGGTTAGTCCATTATAAAAGATATCAAGTATTTCGTTTTTCTTGAGAGGATGATCAGGCAAAGCATTAAGTAATTGGAGAAGCCTCCCCCAAGCTTGTGGGAGACTCTCTTCTTCAATTTGCACAAAGTTAAATATTTCCTGCAAGGCAGCTTGTTTCTTATGGGCAGGAAAATATTTTTCAGAGAAGTAATATATCATATCCTGGGGACTACGCACGCAACCAGGAGCAAGAGAATTAAACCATATCTTAGCATAACCCTTTAATGAGAAAGGAAACAACTTAAGAATATAGTAATAACGAATTTTTTCCTCATGAGTAAATAGGGTGGCTATATCATTCAATTTAGTAAGATGTGCCACAACAGTTTCAGATTCATAACCATGGAAGGGATCAGCTTCAACCAAAGTAATTAACTCAGGATCGACAGAGAATTCATAATACTTATCAGTAACAAGGATAGGCGAAGTAGCAAACTTAGGATCATATTGCATTCTAGCATTCAAAGATTTTTCCTTCCACTTGCATAGTAATTTCTTAAGATCATCTCTATCCTTACAAGCAAGAAAGTCCCTGGCTACCTCTCCCTCCATAACATAACCCTTAAGTATATTAGGCAATTCATATCTAGGAGAGCTAGGTCTAGCAGGTGTCTCATAGTGCTCAGTTTCAATAATTTCATCAGTTTCAGAAATATCATCAGTTTCAGCATTGACTCTAGCAATTTGTTCATCAAGAAATTCACCTAGTGGCACAGTATTATCAAGCAAAGTATCATCATAAGCATCATGCATAGCAGAAGTGGCATCATCAATTACTTCCGACATATCAGAATCAATAGCAGGTGGTGGTGTCGCAAATTTACTCATAACAGAAGGTGAATCAAGTGTAGAGCTAGATGGTTGTTCCTTACCTCCCCTCGTAGTAGAGGGATAGATCTTGGTTTTATTGTCTTTCAGATTCTTCATAGTGATCAACAGATATAAATCCCAAGTGACTCAGAGAATAGAGCTATGCTCCCCGGCAACGGCGCCAGAAAAAGGTCTTGATAACCCACAAGTATAGGGGATCGCAACAGTTTTCGAGGGTAGAGTATTCAACCCAAATTTATTGATTCGACACAAGGGGAGCCAAAGAATATTCTCGAGTATTAGCAGCTGAGTTGTCAATTCAACCACACCTGAAAGACTTAATATCTGCAGCAAAGTATTTAGTAGCAAAGTAGTATGGAAGTAACGGTAACGGAGCAAACGTGACAGTAGCAGTTTTGTAGTGATTGTAACAGTAGCAACGGAAAAGTAACTTAGCAAAGATCAATATGTGAAAAGCTCGTAGGCAACGGATCAGTGATGGATAATTATGTCGGATGGCATTCATCATGCAACGGTTATAACATAGGGTGACACAGAACTAGCTCCAATTCATCAATGTAATGTAGGCATGTATTCCATATATAGTCATACGTTCTTATGGAAAAGAACTTGCATGACTTCTTTTGTCCTACCCTCCCGTGGCAGCGGGGTCCTAATGGAAACTAAGGGATATTAAGGCCTCCTTTTAATATAGAACCGGACCAAAGCATTAGCACTTAGTGAATACATGAACTCCTCAAACTACGGTAATCACCGGAAAGAATCCCAGTTATTGTCACCCTGGGGGATGTGGATCATAACTCATAATAGGTGTCTACAACTTGCAAGATAGGATCAAGAACACATATATATTCATGAAAACATAATAGGTTCAGATCTGAAATCATGGCACTCGGGCCCTAGTGACAAGCATTAAGCATAGCAAAGTCATAGCAACATCAATCTCAGAACATAGTGGATACTAGGGATCAAACCCTAACAAAACTAACTCGATTACATGGTAAATCTCATCCAACCCATCACCGTCCAGCAAGCCTACGATGGAATTACTCATGAACGGCGGAGAGCATCATGAAATTGGTGATGAAGGATGGTTGGTGATGACGACGGCGTCGATTTCCCCTCTCCGGAGCCCAAAACGGACCCCAGATCTGCCCTCCCGAGGAAGAACAGGAGGTGGCGGCGGCTTCGTATCGTAAAACGCGATGAACTCTTCTCCTCTATTTTTTTTTCTCTCTGAATATGAATATATAGAGCTGGAATTAGGGTCGGAGGAGCCACGGGGGGCCCACAAGCCACCAGGGCGCGCCCTAGGGGGGGGGGGCTCCTGGCTTGTGGCCAACAGGTGGACCCCCTCCGGTTGATTATTTCGCCAGTATTTTTTATTAATTTCAAAAATATTCTCCGTAAATTTTCAGGTCAATCCGAGAACTTTTATTTCTGCACAAAAATAACACCAAGGCAATTCTGCTAAAAACAGTGTCAGTCCGGGTTAGTTCCATTCAAATCATGCAAATTAGAGTCCAAAACAAGGGCAAAAGAGTTTGCAAAAGTAGATACGATGGAGACGTATCACCTCCCTCGTCGGGAAAGCAGAGGAACGACGGTCAACTGTGGCAGGGACGTTACCAAGTGATTAGCAAAGGGACCAGGGTCTTCTGTGCAAACAAACAGCCCCCCACACGCCACACGTGCGCCTCGCGTGACCCCCGAACAGAGAAAACCGAGCGGCGGGCCGGTCCAAATGGCGGTCGTGACCTAGATGAGCCCGCAACGCAAGTTCTGTGACAGGTTTTTCCGGTTTGCAATTAGTGTGACTTAAGTGCACCCGCAAGACAAGTTCTCAGACCGCCAGTGCCTTTTACTCCAGATAGTTAGATGTAGTCCACAGCAGCCTCCATGGTGGCATGCATATTTTAAATAGCGCGCATTTGAGAATGGTTTTTCTACCATGCACGGGATCTCCCGTGGATGCTAGTGTCCCACGGTACAATCTATGACTTGTGGTTACTCCACCCTATGACCCTACTTGATTCTTTCCCATCTCATATTAACCCATGAATTTTAAGTTGAGTCTGAAATTTTAAAACCATGTAGCTTCTAAATGAAAATTTTGATTTCTGGTTTATTTGCATAGTTGGGGTCCTGGAAAAGAGATCTTTTAAACAAGATCAAGCATGGTATATTTCCATAATTTTTAAATAAGAATTTTGAAACTTGGTGAAACTATAGAATATAAAACCCATCAAATTACAAAATGTATTGCCATGCAACTTGGTGAAACTATAGAATATAAAACACATCAAATTTTATGCCATGTTTCATGGAGTTTCACCATCTTTCGTATGGTTTTATCATGTTTCAAAAATGTGACGCCCCCGATTTCGACCGTACGCTAAACAAACACGCAATGCGTACGACCAAGATTAGGGACTCACTGATTGATATCACAACACAACACTAGACACAAATTAAAGGTCATACAGCTTCATATTACATGCCAGGGGCCTCGAGGGCTCGAATACAAAGCTCGACAAACACGAGTCAGCGGAAGCAAATAATATCTGAGTACAGACATAAGTTAAACAAGTTTTTCCTTAAGAAGGCTAGCACAAACATAAGCAACGGATCGAAAGAGGCGAGGCCTCCTGCCTGGGAACCTCCTATCCTACTGCTGGGCGTCGGCACTCTCCACGTAGTAGTAGGCTCCAGCGGTGGTGTAGTAATCGTCTCCGGCGTACTCCATCTCCTGGGCTCCATCGTCTGAACGCAGAATCGTATCGAGGGGGAAAGAGAAAGCAAAGCAGCGGTGAGTACTCATCCAAAGTACTCGCAAGACTGACATCAGAACTATACTAAGTATGCATCAGTATCAAGGGGAGGGGTTATATCTGGACTGACTGTAGAAAGCAAGAATAGGGAGAAGGCCTAGTCCTACCGAAGACTAGCATCTTCAGCATGTTGCAGCATTAGAAGAGAGTAGACTGGTATCTCATATATGGTCATATTATTGTAGCAATTTTATTAAGTAACCACGCCCAGAGATTCTTCCCCGACTCCCTGCGAGGAAGCAATCTCGGAGCCAACATTCATTTCAATTAAAAGTCACAATTATAGTTGTATAAGGTCAAGGTACAACTCCAAGTCGTCATGTTACCGTGGACACGGCTATTCGAATAGATTATTCATCCCTGCAGGGGTGCACCGCATTTCCAACACGCCTGATCACCTCCGGCCGGACACACTTTCCTGGGTCATGCCCGGCCTTGGGATAGCAGCACGTCGTCGCCCCACCTAGGCTCAATAGAGAGGCCAGCCCGCCGGTCTAAATCCTAAGCACACAGGGGTCGTGGGCCCACTTGCCCTACGCGCTCCTGCACGATGCGAACGCGGCCGAGGTCAGCCCTAGTACACTCTAGTCCAAGAGCTGCACCGTCCAGGCCACTCGGGCGCGCGCCGCTCCATTGCTGACGTTCGAAGAGCTTCGGCTGATACAACGACACTGAGTACCCATAACTTCTCCCACGCGATGGTTTGGTGCGTAAAAAGGCCAACGACCCAACTCAGATCAAATACCCAACCCATTAGCATTTTATTATGCGGGGCAAGCGCGACCCATGAAGTGCGGTCCCGTCGCCCCGTCTCGAGGATGTGTGGCACGGGCCTCTCCTGCCCGTCCACGCCTCATCATCATCAAACCGTGGGTACCCCTCAGGGCCGACCCATCACCAACATGTTTTTGTAACCAGGTCATAGTAACTGTGTGTATAAAACATCAAGACGGAACCTGAGGAATCACCCTCAAAGGGCCCCGCTCGATGAAACCGTCAAGGTGGACTTAGAGGAATCAGCCTCGAGGGTCCCACACTTGAGGGGTTGCATGACAGAGTCATCGTCGGGAGTGGTGAAGGAGGAATCACCCTCGATAACCACGACCGACTAGCTGCACTACAGAGCTAGCATCATGAGTACTTCACGAGGTGTCACCCTCGGTACTCGATAGTAACTCTGCAGAGTCGTACAACTAAGGGGTGTGCGGTGATGTGAGGGGGGCTGGCTCGTCGGTCGGTTGACCGAGTCTTCGAGTCTTCGGGTCGTCGAGTCGTCGATGAAGAAGCAGGGGCAACTAGGACTAAGGGGTCACTGGGGATTCACTGATCAACCTATACTAAACAGTTGATATTGTTGCAGGTATAGTAGCAGTTTATCAAAGGCAGGCTATGCATCAGATTAGGAGCTAACTAATACAGTAGCAAAATCTAATGCAAGAATAAGAGGGAAAGAAATGGGCGATATCGGAATGCTCAAGGGGGGTTGCTTGCCTTGCTGCTCTGCGGCAAAGGGCTGATCGTCAACGGCGTAGTCGTACCCGGCAGCACCGTCAGTCTCGGGGTCTACCGGAGAGAAGAGGGGGGAAAAACAATAAATATAAAGCAGACAAATGCATCACGATGCATGACATGGCAATATGCAGGGCTAGGCATGCACTAACGCAGTACTACCCGTCGCGGACGGGTCGGAAGAATATCTGACGATATTTCCTGGGTCTCTGGCTTTTACCGGACAGATGAAACCGATGGAAAAGTTCCATGTTTGCTATGCTAGGAGCACGTGACAGACTAACGGACTGCGTAATTGGAACCGTAGAATTATTCTGAGCAACTTTCATGTTCAAAACTTTTTAATCCGAACTATGGTTTATTTTATATTAATTTCTAAAGATTTAATCATATTCTGAAATTATTTAATTAATAAATCCGAATTATCCAAAATAGTAAAATATTGTTCAATTAAATTAATTAACACATTAATTAACAGTTTAATTAATTAATCTATTTAATCTTAATCATCTAATTAATTAATTACCTAATTAATTAATCAATTTAATTAACTAATTAATTAATCTAATTAATTAGTTATTAATATTAATATTTATTTTCCTAATTATTATTTTTAACTAATAATTTTATTTTCGTTTTTTTTAACAGGGGCGGGCCCCGCATGTCATTGGGACATGCCCATCCACACACACACACACACACACGCGCACGCGCACACGCACGACACACGCGCGCGGCATGGCCCGGCGGCGGCGGCGGGGGGGGGGGGGGGCGAGGCGGCGGTGCGGCGAGCCGGCGACGAGGCGGGTGGCGACGGCGACGACGCGGCGGCGGCGGGCCGGATCCGGTGGGGCGGCCGGCGCGCGTCGGCGGTTCGGGCCGGCCGGCTCGGGCGTCGTCGGGGGGGTGGGGGGAACGGCAGGGGCGGACGCGGGGGGGGGGGGGAATCGGAAGCGGGGGCGGCTAGGGCGCTAGGGTTCGGTCCCTGGCTCCCTTATAGGAGCCAGCTGGGCCGGCCCTTTCGGCCCAGTTAGGCTTTTCTTTTCTTTCTGTTTTGGAATAATTAAAACAGAAGCCGTTTTAGTTATTTTGAGCACCAAAATGCTTCGAAAAATGCCGGTTTCAATTTTATAAAATCTTAGGGAATATTTGCAACCCATCCAACATTTTTAATTCTGGTTTTGCACAACTTTTAAATCCACTTTTTAAATGGATTTAAATGGCGATAAAAATTGAATTAAGGACCGATTTCAACGGTGATCAAACTTGGATTAGCAAAAAAATAGTTAAGCTTGATCAAGATCATTACTGTAGCTTAATTACACTGATTACTGTAGCTTGATTACAGAGTCTACTGTAGTACTTAATCCAGGGCGTCACAATTCTCCCCTACTAAAAAGAATTCTCGTCCCGAGAATTTAAGAAGTAGAAGGAAAGAGCCCGGGGTATTCTGCACGAAGATGACCTTCGCGTTCCCAAGTGGCTTCATCTTCAGAATGATTTGCCCACTGCACTTTGAAGAACTTGGTAACCTTCTGACGAGTCCGACGTTCAGTTTCATCGAGAATGCGGACTGGTTGCTCTTTGTAAGAGAGGTCTTGTTGCAGATCAAGCATATCATGATCCACTGCTCGGATAGGATCCTTGAAGCAGCGACGAAGCTGTGACACATGGAACACATCGTGAACCTGAGAAAGGTTTGGCGGTAATTCCAATTGATATGCCACCTTACCACGCCTTTCGAGAACAGTGAAAGGACCAATATATCGAGGAGCCAGCTTGCCCTTGATCCCAAAACGGTGTGTACCTATCATTGGCGTGACTCGAAGATAAGCCTTCTCGCCAGGTTGATAGACAATATCTTTGTGATGACGGTCATACTGACTCTTCTGACGAGACTGAGCAACCTTCAGATTTGCATGAATAATGCGGACTTGATCTTCGGCATGTTGGATAATATCCGGACCGATAAGTGTACGTTCCCCAGTTTCTGACCAATTCAGAGGAGTCCGACACTTACGTCCATATAACACTTCAAAGGGAGCCATCTTCAGACTAGCTTGATAGCTATTGTTGTAGGAGAACTCAGCATACGGGAGAGATTCCTCCCATTTCTTGCCGAAAGAAATGACACAAGCTCGAAGCAAGTCTTCGAGAATCTGATTGACTCTTTCAACTTGTCCCTGGGATTGAGGGTGAAAAGCGGTGCCGAAGGACAAATGAGTTCCCATAGCTTCCTGGAAACTTGCCCAGAATCTTGAAGTGAATAAACTACCACAGTCCGAACTAATCACCAGTGGAATGCCGTGGAGTGAAACAACTCTGGACATGTAAAGATCTGCTAGCTGACTAGCAGTAATGGTTTCCTTGACAGCCAGAAAATGTGCAACTTTGGACAGTCGGTCAATGACGACAAGAATAGCATCATTACCTTCCTGCGATCTGGGAAAACCAGTGACGAAGTCCATTTCAACATGGTCCCATTTCCATTCAGGAACCGTAATAGGTTGTAGAGTTCCAGCAGGCTTTTGATGTTCTGCTTTGATACGACGGCAAACATCACATTCAGCAACATAGCGAGCAATGTCTTGCTTCATGTTAGACCACCAGAATCTTTGACGAATTTCTTGGTACATCTTGGTACTACCAGGATGAATAGACAGCGGAGTGTCATGTGCTTCCTTCATGACCTCCTGAGTCAAATCATTGTTTTCCTCCTTACTCGGTACCACTAGGCGGCCTTTGAAGTACAAAGCGCCATCCTCAGCAATAGTGAAGGGTGAGGGCTTTCCTTCTGCGAGATCGAATTTAATCCTCTCGACTTCATTGTCACACTTCTGGATCCACTTGATGACGTCCACAAGATCTAGTTTAGCAACCAGGGTATTAAGAGAACCCTGGGAAACAACGTGGAGGTTCATTTTGTAGGACCCTTCAGGAGGGGGTGCGAGATAACCCTGAGGAACACTATGGAGGTTCAGCTTGCGAAATTCTTCTTGAAGAAGGGGGTGAACCTTGTGAACCTGGAGGTGGTTGCAGTATGACTTGCGGCTCAAGGCGTCAGCCATTACATTAGCCTTGCCTGGGGTATAAGAAATACCCACATTGTAGTTTGCTATGCGCTCCATCCATCTATGTTGACGGAGGTTCAGATCTGGCTGAGTAAACAGGTACTTCAGACTTTGGTGATCGGTGTAGATCTCACAACGATTACCAACCAGGTACTGCCGCCACTCTTTTAGTGCATGAATTACTGCAGCAAGTTCAAGGTCATGAACTGGGTAGTTCTCTTCATGAGGACGCAATTGACGAGATGCATAAGCAACCACTCTGCGCTCTTGCATTAGGACACAACCCATTCCTTGACGTGAAGCATCACAATAGATGACGAAGTCCTTACGAGTATCCAGAGGAGCAAGCACTGGAGCAGACGTCGGTTTGTCCTTAAGTGCCTGAAAGCTCTCCTGACATTTTTCTGTCCACTCATATTTAACACCTTTGTGAAGCAAATTGGTTAAGGGTTTTGCAATCTTGGAGAAGTTCTCGACGAATCGACGGCAATAGCTGGCGAGTCCGAGAAAACTTCTGACTTGCTTGACATTCTTCGGGGGAGTCCAGTCAAGAATAGCCTGAACTCGTTCAGGGCTGACCGCAATACCATCCTTGGAGATCACGTGACCAAGGTAGGTTACTTCGTCCATCCAGAACTCACACTTTGAATACTTTGCATAAAGTTGATGTTCTCGAAGCCTCTCCAGTATAAGACGAAGATGTTCAGCATGCTCTTCTTTATTCTTGGAGAAAACCAGGATATCATCCAGATAAACCACGACGAATTTATCGAGGTAGTCCATGAAGATATAATTCATCAACCGAGAGAAGGTTACTGGTGCATTGGTTAAGCCGAAGGACATGACGGTGTACTCGTATGAACCATAGTGAGTAACAAATGCAGTCTTGGGAATATCCTCTTCACGAACCCGGATCTGATGGTAACCCAACCTCAAGTCGAGTTTCGAAAACACTGACGAACCAGCAAGTTGATCATACAGATCATTGATCCGAGGAAGCGGATATTTGTTTTGAATCGTTGCTTGGTTGATGGGACGGTAATCTTGGACCAACCGATTCGTACCATCTTTCTTCTTGACAAAGAGAGAAGGTGCTCCCCAAGCAGAGGAACTTGGACGAATGAAACCCAGACGAAGCGAATTGTCAATTTCTTGCTTAAGTTCAAGGAGTTCATGTGGTGGCATCTTATACGGACGCTTGGCTATAGGAGTGGTACCAGGTACCAAGTCGATGACAAATTCGACAGCTCTAGCAGGGGGGATCCCTGGAAGTTCTTCCGTAAACACATCTTGGAAATCCCGAACAACTGGAATGTTTTCAATCCCTTCAAGAGGTGACTCATTTAATGCATTCAAGGCATATAGTCGGGCTTCAACATTCCGGACAAGATGATCATGGTCAAGCTCTAGCATGACGATAATGATGGGGCCTAACAGCTTGAAAAGACATGATTGAGTACAAAATCATAAGCAAGGAAGATCCTAAGAGTTGTTGAATCACAAAGCATACTCGATTCAGATATCGGTGTCCCTGAGTGTCCCACAACTCAGAACACGAGGAAACTGGAATCAGTGAAATATCATAGTTGATGAGGAGCTCATAAGAAGTTATATAGCTCCGTGATATTCTTGAGATACCACGGATAAAACTCGAAGGTAGATCAGAATAAAGGTTAGACTAGTGTATTGATCTGTGGAAGAACAACACTTTAACTTGTCTGAGAATGAAATCGAAGTAGAACAACATGGTCGGAACCACGATTGCAAAGGACAAGATCAAAGATACAAGATCAAATCATACAATGAATGATTATTGAAAGGAGAAGCTTCTATGATAAGATCAACATCGTTTCCATGGGCATGAACACAAGGTTCAAGGTCGACTCCCACTTCATCAATGCATCACCTTTCATTTGCACCTCGCCTTTGATGAAGTTTTAGTTTTGAAAGATTATCTGGCAAAACACCAACAAAGTATGACTCGTGAAAACTCTTGAGTTCACACGAATTAAGGAAGGCATAGGTTCAACCCATCGGGGCATCTTAGGAACATATACCACAAGCTTCAAGAGTAACTAACACATGTTTGACAAAAAAAAACAGGGCTAACAAAAGCATAGGATACAACTTATCAGAGGGAGAAGACACAATTTACCAATGGCCTCATGCCTCAGGGGAAGAACATCACAAGAATTTTGAATGTGAAGGATGCTATCGGGTAATAACCCAACACTGGGTCTGGCAGTCCACAAAGGACTTGATGTGAGTATCGGTACCCAATCAGAGAGAGAAAGAATGCAAGGCATCAGATCATAGAACATCCAAATAATTTGATGCTTAAATAACCAAGGAATTAAGATTTCCAAATTGGTGTATCGGAAACAGATGTTCCGATCAAATAAAAGTAAGATGAAAGGACTTAGATGGGCAATCAATCAAGGTTGATTTGTCGGGAACCAACTTAGGTTCGGAAAGATGTCCAGGCCGGAACGATAATTTATGAGGAACAACTGACGATTGCGTGCATTCATACACATGTTGAATCAATAAGATCAGATGACGACCACAAAGGATTTAATGAATATTGCTAGACATATGGAATTAACCATAACGCAAGCAGGTGAGAAAGGCCAAGAGCAAGAGGCTACTGAGGATTTCGGGAGATCGAATAGCAACTCGAAGGACTTGCGAAACCCAAGATAATTGAGGACGAACAAATTCTCGATAAGACAATTCGATGTACCTTGCAATAACAAGAGCAACTGGATATGAAAGTATGAGCGACAATTGCATGTAGTCATCCATAGGGGTTGACGGCGGAAGGGAATCGCAAAAGCGATGAGCACAAGTTCTCGGGAGAACATCGGAGTGTATCTTCGAAGTCTTCTGATGAATCGAGCCATCGTCTGAAATGAGGGGCTCTCCGGGGGAAGTAGTTACGAGAACCTAGAGTTAGAGTTAATAAAATCTTTAACCCGAAAGAGAAGAGAGATCAGAACCCAGAGTATAGACGAGGAATAAAAGATCCTAATACCACCCGATTGAGATGTGGGCCCGTAAGCCACACAACTATGTTAGTAAAAGTTTTTCAATAACTAGACTCAACTTCGACCAAGGAGTTGGAAAGGGGGCTACCTACAGGCAGTCGGCTCTGATACCAACTTGTGACGCCCCCGATTTCGACCGTACGCTAAACAAACACGCAATGCGTACGACCAAGATTAGGGACTCACTGATTGATATCACAACACAACACTAGACACAAATTAAAGGTCATACAGCTTCATATTACAAGCCAGGGGCCTCGAGGGCTCGAATACAAAGCTCGACAAACACGAGTCAGCGAAAGCAAATAATATCTGAGTACAGACATAAGTTAAACAAGTTTTGCCTTAAGAAGGCTAGCACAAACATAAGCAACGGATCGAAAGAGGCGAGGCCTCCTGCCTGGAAACCTCCAATCCTACTGCTGGGCGTCGGCACTCTCCACGTAGTAGTAGGCTCCAGCGGTGGTGTAGTAATCGTCTCCGGCGTACTCCATCTCCTGGGCTCCATCGTCTGAACGCAGAATCGTATCGAGGGGGAAAGAGAAAGCAAAGCAGCGGTGAGTACTCATCCAAAGTACTCGCAAGACTGACATCAGAACTATACTAAGTATGCATCAGTATCAAGGGAAGGGGTTATATCTAGACTGACTGTAGAAAGCAAGAATAGGGAGAAGGCCTAGTCCTACCGAAGACTAGCATCTTCAGCATGTTGCAGCATTAGAAGAGAGTAGACTGGTATCTCATATATGGTCATATTATTGTAGCAATTTTATTAAGTAACCACGCCCAGAGATTCTTCCCCGACTCCCTGCGAGGAAGCAATCTCGGAGCCAACATTCATTTCAATTTAAAGTCACAATTATAGTTGTATAAGGTCAAGGTACAACTCCAAGTCGTCCTGTTACCGTGGACACGGCTATTCGAATAGATTATTCATCCCTACAGGGGTGCACCGCATTTCCAACACGCCTGATCACCTCCGGCCGGACACACTTTCCTGGGTCATGCCCGGCCTCGGGATAGCAGCACGTCGTCGCCCCACCTAGGCTCAACAGAGAGGCCAGCCCGCCGGTCTAAATCCTAAGCACACAAGGGTCGTGGGCCCACTTGCCCTACGCGCTCCTGCACGATGCGAACGCGGCCGAGGTCAGCCCTAGTACACTCTAGTCCAAAAGCTGCACCGTCCAGGCCACTCGGGCGCGCGCCGCTCCATTGCTGACGTCCGTGTTGGAAATATGCCCTAGAGGCAATAATAAATTGGTTATTATTATATTTCCTTGTTCATGATAATCGTTTATTATCCATGCTATAATTGTATTGATTGGAAACTCAAATACATGTGTGGGTACATAGACAACACTGTGTCCCTAGTAAGCCTCTAGTTAACTAGCTCGTTGATCAAAGATGGTTAAGGTTTCCTAGCCATGGACATGAGATGTCATTTGATAACGGGATCACATCATTAGGAGAATGATGTGATGGACAAGACCCAAACTATAAACGTAGCATATGATCGTGTCAGTTTGTTGCTATTGTTTTCTGCATGTCAAGTATCTGTTCCTATGACCATGAGATCATGCAACTCCCTGACATTGGAGGAATACCTTGTGTGTATCAAACGTCGCAACGTAACTGGGTGACTATAAAGGTGCTCTACAGGTATCTCCGAGGATGTCTGTTGGGTTGGCATGGATCAAGACTGGGATTTGTTACTCCGTGTGACGGAGAGGTATCTCAGGGCCCACTCGGTAATACAACATCACAATGAGCCTTGCAAGCAAATTGACTAAAGTGTTAGCCACGAGATCTTGTATTACGGAACGAGTAAAGAGACTTGCCGGTAACGAGATTGAACTAGGTATAGAGATACCGACGATCGAATCTCGGGCAAGTAACATACCGAAGAACAAAGGGAATAGTATACAGGATTAACTGAATCCTTGACATAGAGGTTCGACCGATAAAGATCTTCGTAGAATATGTAGGAGCCAATATGGGCATCCAGGTCCCGCTATTGGTTATTGATCGTAGAGGTGTCTCGGTCATGTCTACATAGTTCTCGAACCCGCAGGGTCTACACACTTAACGTTTGGTGACGATTAGTATAGTTGAGTTATTTTGTTGGTGACCGAAGGTTGTTCGGAGTCCCGGATAAGATCCCGGACATGACGAGGATCTCCGGAAGAGTCCGGAGGTAAAGATTGATATATGTGATAATAGTGTTTTGATCTCCGGAAGGGTTCCGGAATTCACCGGAAGGGGTTCCGGATGTTTACCGAAGTGTTCGGGTGCAGCAACACTTTATATGCGCCAAAGGGGTAAAGCCCACGAGGTATTGGGAAGTGCAAAAGGAAGTTTTGCTGCTGCCTTAAGCGGTACTACCGCTGGTAAGGCAGTACTACCGCGTAAGCAGTACTACCGCTTGTGTGAAGCGGTACTACCGCATAAGCGGTACTACCGCTTGTGTGAAGCGGTACTACCGCTCAAGCGGTACTACCACTCGTGAGCGGTACTACCGCTTGTGCGCGGTACTGCAGGGATCCGAGTTGGACTCTTTCCCTGCGGGCCAAACCGACCTTGTGCGGGCAAAACCGACCTGGAGGAGGCTTTTACTCCAAGTTTAGACCCCAAGGCTCAACATATAAATAGAGGGGCAGGGCTAGCACACGGGACACATTAAGATTTCCCAAGCCGTGTGTCGGCAACCCTAACCCTCTAGTTCTCCCGTCATAATCTCCGTAGTGCTTGGCGAAGCCCTGCAGAGATTGTTCCTCACCATCATCACCACGCCGTCGTGCTGCCGGAACTCATCTACTACTTCATCATCGCTCACTGGATCGAGGAGGTGAAGGCGTCATCAAGCCGTACGTGTGTTGAACGCGGAGGTGCCGTCCGTTCGGCACTAGTTCGTGATCGGATCGAGGGACGACTTGCGATTTGGATCGCGGAGACGTTCGACTACATCAACCGCGTTTCTTAACGCTTCCGCTTAGCGATCTACAAGGGTATGTAGATTCACTCTCCCTCTCGTAGATGCTCATCACCATGGATAGATCGTGTGTGTGCGTAGGAAAATTTTTGTTTCCCATGCAACGTTCCCCAACAGTGGTATCAGAGCTAGGTCTATGCGTAGATGAGATCTCGAGTAGAACACAAACGAGTTGTGGGCGTGGGTGTATACATATTGCTTGCCGTTACTAGTTGATACTTGATTCGGCGGTATTGTGAGATGAAGCGGCCCGGACCAACATTACTCGTACGCTTACGAGAGACCGGTTCCTTCAACTGACATGTAACTTCGTTGCATAAAGATGGCTAGCGGGTGTCTGTCTCTCTCACTTTAGTTGAATCGATTTCAATGAAGAGGGTTCTTTTAGAAGATCAAAAAGCAATCACTACACCACGTTGTGGTTTTGTGTAGGTAAGAACGGTTCTTGCAAACCCGTAGCAGCCACGTAAAACTTGCAACAACAATTAGAGGACGTCTAACTTGTTTTTGCAGGGTATGTTGTGATGTGATATGGCCAATTACATGATGAGATATATGTGATGTATGAGATGATCATGTGTTGTATAGAATATCACGACTTGCATGTCGATGAGTTCGGCAACTGGCAGGAGCCATAGAGTTGTCTTTAATTATTGTATGACATGCGTGTCAATCATTAAGCGCTATGTAATGCTTTACTTTATCGCTAAACGTTAGCAATAGTCGTGGAAGCAACAGTCGGCGCGACAACCTCATGGCGACACGTTGATGGAGATCAAGATGATGGAGATCATGGTGTCATGCCGGTGACGATGGAGATCATGCCGGTGCTTTGGAGATGGAGATCAAAAGCACAAGTTCATGGCCATATCATGTCACTTATGATTTGCATGTGATGTTAATCCTTTTATGCATCTTATTTTGCTTAGGACGACGGTAGCATTATAAGGTGATCCCTCACTTAAATTTCAAGATAAAATTGTGTTCTCCCCGAGTGTGCACCGTTGCGAAAGTTCGTCGTTTCGAGACACGCCGTGATGATCGGGTGTGATAGACTCTACGTTCACATACAACGGGTGTAAGCCATGTTGCACGTGCGGAACACTCGGGTTAAACTTGACGAGCCTAGCATGTACAGACATGGCCTCGGAACACAAGAGACCGAAAGGTCGAACATGAGTCATATAGTAGATATGATCAACATAAAGATGTTCACCATTGAAACCACCTCAACTCACGTGATGATCGGACTTGAGTTGGTGGATTTGGATCATGTTACACTCGAATGACCGGAGGGATGTCAATTTGAGTGGGATTTTTTAAGTAATATGATTAACTAAACTCATTATCTAGAACAATAGTCTAAGTTGTCTTTGCAATATTTATGTTGTAGATCATGGCTCGTGCAGTAGCACCCCTGAATTTTAATGCGTTCCTAGAGAAAGCTAAGTTGAAAGATGATGGAAGTAACTTTGTGGACTGGGCCCGTAATCTAAGGATTATCCTTACGGCTTCCCAGAAGGCTTATGTCCTTGATGCACCGCTTGGTGATCCACCCGCTCCAGTTGAGTCTCTAGACGTTGTGAACGCCTGGCAGGCTCGTTCTGAAGATTACTCAATAGTTCAATGTGCAATATTGTATGGCTTAGAACCGGGACTTCAAAGACGTTTTGAACGTCATGGAGCATATGAGATGTTCCAGGAGTTGAAGTTTATCTTTCAAAAGAATGCCTGGATCGAGAGATATGAGATCTCCGATAAGTTCTATGCTTGCAAGATGGAGGAGAACGGGTCTATCAGTGATCACGTACTCAGAATGTCTGGGTACTCCACCCGTCTGGCTGAATTGGGGATGCCCCTTCCGCCAGAGGCTATCACTGACAGAGTTCTTCAATTATTGCCAACTAGCTACAAGAGCTTCGTGTTGAACTATAACATGCACGGGATGAACAAGTCAGTCGCCGAGCTGTTTGCGATGCTGAAAGCCGCTGAGTCTGAAATTCAGAAGGAGCATCAAGTGTTGATGGTCAATAAAACCACTAGTTTCAAGAAAAATGACAAGGGTAAGAAGGGTAACTCCAAGAAGAGTGGCAAAGCAGTTGCTCCTCTCGTGAAGAAACCCAAGGCTGGACCCAAACCAGAAACTGTGTGCTTTCATTGCAAGGGAACTGGACACTGGAAGCGGAACTGCCCCAAGTATTTGGCTGACAAGAAGGCGGCCAACAACAAACAAGGTATATATGATATACATGTTATTGATGTGTACCTTACCAACTCTCGTTGTAGTGCCTGGGTATTTGATACCGGTGCGGTTGCTCATATTTGCAACTCAAAACAGGAACTGCGGATTAGACGGAGGCTGGCAAAGGACGAAGTGACGATGCGCGTGGGAAATGGTTCCAAGGTTGATGTGATCGCCGTCGGCACGCTTGCTCTTCGATTACCATCGGGATTAGTGATGAACCTGAATAAATGTTATTTGGTGCCTGCGTTAAGCATGAACATTATATCTGGATCTTGTTTATTGCGAGACGGTTACTCATGTAAATCAGAGAATAATGGTTGTTCTATTTATATGAGTAATATCTTTTATGGTCATGCACCCGATGTGAGGGGTCTATTCTTATTGAATCTCGATAGTAATGATACACATGTTCATAACATTGATGCCAAAAGATGTAGAATTGATAATGATAATACCACTTTCTTGTGGCACTGCCGTTTAGGTCATATTGGCGTAAAACGCATGAGGAAGCTCCATGCTGATGGACTTTTGGAGTCACTTGATTTTGAATCACTTAACACATGTGAGCCATGCCTCATGGGCAAGATGACTAAAACGCCGTTCTCTGGAACAATGGAACGGGCAAGTGACTTATTGGAAATCATACATACTGATGTGTGCGGTCCGATGAGCATTGAGGCACGCGGTGGTTATCGTTACTTTCTCACCTTCACTGATGACTTAAGTAGATATGGTTATATTTACTTAATGAAACACAAGTCTGAAACATTTGAAAAGTTCAAACAATTTCAGAGTGAAGTTGAGAATCATCGTAACAAGAAGATTAAATTCCTACGATCTGATCGAGGAGGAGAATATCTGAGTTATGAGTTTGGCAGTCACTTAAGACAATGTGGAATTGTTTCACAACTGACACCGCCTGGAACACCACAGCGTAATGGTGTGTCCGAACGTCGTAATCGAACCTTATCGGATATGGTGCGATCTATGATGTCTCTTGCCGATTTGCCACTATCGTTTTGGGGTTATGCATTAGAGACAGCTGCATTCACTTTAAATAGGGCACCATCGAAATCCGTTGAGACGACGCCATATGAACTTTGGTTTGGCAAGAAGCCAAAACTGTCGTTTCTTAAAGTTTGGGGATGTGATGCTTATGTCAAAAAGCTTCAGCCTGAAAAGCTGGAACCCAAAGCGGAGAAATGCGTCTTCATAGGATACCCAAAAGAGACAGTTGGGCATACCTTCTACCTCAGATCCGAAGGCAAAGTGTTTGTCGCTAAAAACGGAACATTTCTTGAGAAAGAGTTTCTCTCGAAAGAATTGAGTGGGAGGAAGATAGAACTTGATGAGGTTGTTGAACCTTTACTTCAACCTGAAAGTAGCGCAGCGCAGAAAGATGTTTCTGTAGAGCCTACATCAGCTGAAGAGGAAGTTAATGATGATGATCATGAAGCATTGGATCAAGTTGCTATCGAACCTCGTAGGTCGACAAGGACGCATACTGCTCCTGAGTGGTACGGCAACCCTGTCTTAGAGGTCATGTTGTTAGACAACGATGAACCTACGAGCTATGGAGAAGCGATGATGGGCCCGGATTCCGAGAAGTGGTTAGAGGCCATGAAATCCGAGATGGGATCCATGTATGAAAACAAAGTGTGGACTTTGGAAGTATTACCTGAAGGGCGTAAGGCCATTCAGAACAAATGGATCTTTAAGAGGAAGACGGACGCGGACGGTAATGTCACCGTCTATAAAGCTCGATTTGTGGCAAAGGGTTTTTCACAAGTTCAAGGAGTTGACTACGATGAGACCTTCTCACCCGTAGCGATGCTTAAGTCCGTCAGAATCATGTTAGCAATAGCTGCCTTTTTCGATTATGAAATTTGGCAGATGGATGTCAAAACAGCGTTCCTTAACGGTTTCCTTAAGGAAGAGTTGTATATGATGCAACCAGAAGGTTTTGTCGATCCAGAGAATGCTGACAAAGTTTGCAAACTCCAGCGATCCATTTATGGACTGGTGCAAGCATCTTGGAGTTGGAATCTTCGCTTTGATGAGGTGATCAAAGCGTTCGAGTTTATACAAGTTCACGGAGAAGCTTGTATTTACAAGAAAGTGAGTGGGAGCTCTATAGCGTTTCTAATATTATATGTGGATGACATATTGCTGATTGGAAACAATATAGAAATGTTGGAAAGCGTGAAGGAATATTTGAACAAGAGTTTTTCAATGAAGGACCTGGGAGAAGCTGCTTTCATATTAGGCATCAAGATCTATAGAGATAGATCAAGACGTTTAATAGGACTTTCACAAAGCACATACCTTGATAAGATTTTGAAGAAGTTCAAAATGGATCAGTCCAAGAAGGGGTTCTTGCCTGTTTTGCAAGGTGTGAAGTTGAGTAAGACTCAATGCCCAGTGACTGCAGAAGATAGAGAAAAGATGAGTGTCATCCCCTATGCTTCAGCCATAGGCTCTATCATGTATGCAATGCTGTGCACAAGACCCGATGTCAGCCTTGCCATAAGTATGGTCAGAAGGTTTCAAAGTGATCCAGGAATGGAACACTGGACGGCGGTCAAGAATATCCTGAAGTACCTGAAAAGGACTAAGGACATGTTTCTCGTTTATGGAGGTGATCAAGAGCTCGTCGTAAAGGGTTACGTCGATGCAAGCTTTGACACTGATCCGGATGACTCTAAGTCACAAACCGGATACGTATTTATTCTTAATGGGGGTGCGGTTAGCTGGTGCAGTTCCAAGCAAAGCGTGGTAGCTGATTCTACATGCGAAGCGGAGTACATCGCTGCCTCGGAGGCGGCGAAGGAAGGTGTCTGGATGAAGGAGTTCATGACAGATCTTGGAGTAGTGCCTAGTGCGCTTAACCCAATGACTCTGTTTTGTGATAATACTGGTGCCATTGCTCTAGCCAAGGAACCAAGATTTCACAAGAGGACCAGACACATAAAGCGACGTTTCAATTCCATCCGCGATTACATCAAGGAGGACGACATAAATATTTGCAAAGTACACACGGATCTGAATGTTGCAGATCCGATGACTAAACCTCTTCCAAAGGCTAAACATGAACAACACCAGAACTGCATGAGTGTTCGATTCATTACAATGTAAATCACATGGTGATGTGAACTAGATTATTGACTCTAGTGCAAGTGGGAGACTGTTGGAAATATGCCCTAGAGGCAATAATAAATTGGTTATTATTATATTTCCTTGTTCATGATAATCGTTTATTATCCATGCTATAATTGTATTGATTGGAAACTCAAATACATGTGTGGGTACATAGACAACACTGTTCCCTAGTAAGCCTCTAGTTAACTAGCTCGTTGATCAAAGATGGTTAAGGTTTCCTAGCCATGGACATGAGATGTCATTTGATAACAGGATCACATCATTAGGAGAATGATGTGATGGACAAGACCCAAACTATAAACGTAGCATATGATCGTGTCAGTTTATTGCTATTGTTTTCTGCATGTCAAGTATCTGTTCCTATGACAATGAGATCATGCAACTCCCTGACATTGGAGGAATACCTTGTGTGTATCAAACATCGCAACGTAACTGGGTGACTATAAAGGTGCTCTACAGGTATCTCCGAGGATGTCTGTTGGGTTGGCATGGATCAAGACTAGGATTTGTTACTCCGTGTGGCGGAGAGGTATCTCAGGACCCACTCGGTAATACAACATCACAATGAGCCTTGCAAGCAATGTGACTAAAGTGTTAGCCACGAGATCTTGTATTACGGAACGAGTAAAGAGACTTGCCGGTAACGAGATTGAACTAGGTATAGAGATACCGACGATCGAATCTCGGGCAAGTAACATACCGAAGAACAAAGGGAACAGTATACGGGATTAACTGAATCCTTGACATAGAGGTTCGACCGATAAAGATGTTCGTAGAATATGTAGGAGCCAATATGGGCATCCAGGTCCCGCTATTGGTTATTGATCGTAGAGGTGTCTCGGTCATGTCTACATCGTTCTCGAACCCGCAGGGTCTACACACTTAACGTTTGGTGATGATTAGTATAGTTGAGTTATTTTGTTGGTGACCGAAGGTTGTTCGGAGTCCCGGATAAGATCCCGGACATGACGAGGATCTCCGGAAGAGTCCGGAGGTAAAGATTGATATATGTGATAATAGTGTTTTGATCTCCGGAAGGGTTCCGGAATTCACCGGAAGGGGTTCCGGATGTTTACCGAAGTGTTCGGGTGCAGCAACACTTTATATGAGCCAAAGGGGTAAAGCCCACGAGGTATTGGGAAGTGCAAAAGGAAGTTTTGATGCTGCCTTAAGCGGTACTACCGCTGGTAAGGCAGTACTACCGCTTGTGTGAAGCGGTACTACCGCTTGTGTGAAGCGGTACTACCGCTCGTGAGCGGTACTACCGCTTGTGCGCGGTACTGCAGGGATCCGAGTTGGACTCTTTCCCTGCGGGCCAAACCGACCTTGTGCGGGCAAAACCGACCTGGAGGAGGCTTGTACTCCAAGTTTAGACCCCAAGGCTCAACATATAAATAGAGGGGCAGGGCTAGCACACGGGACACATTAAGATTTCCCAAGCCGTGTGTCGGCAACCCTAACCCTCTAGTTCTCCCGTCATAATCTCCGTAGTGCTTGGCGAAGCCCTGCAGAGATTGTTCCTCACCATCATCACCACGCCGTCGTGCTGCCGGAACTCATCTACTACTTCATCATCGCTCGCTGGATCGAGGAGGTGAAGGCGTCATCAAGCCGTACGTGTGTTGAACGCGGAGGTGCCGTCCGTTCGGCACTAGTTCGTGATCGGATCGAGGGACGACTTGCGATTTGGATCGCGGAGACGTTCGACTACATCAACCGCGTTTCTTACCGCTTCTGCTTAGCGATCTACAAGGGTATGTAGATTCACACTCCCTCTCGTAGATGCTCATCACCATGGATAGATCTTGTGTGTGCGTAGGAAAATTTTTGTTTCCCATGCAACGTTCCCCAACAGTCCGAAGAGCTTCGGCTGATACAACGACGCTGAGTACCCATAACTTCTCCCACACGATGGTTTGGTGCGTAAAAAGGCCAACGACCCAACTCAGATCAAATACCCAACCCATTAGCATTTTATTAATGCGGGGCAAGCGCGACCCATGAAGTACGGTCCCGTCGCCCCGTCTCGAGGATGTGTGGCACGGGCCTCTCCTGCCCGTCCACGCCTCATTATCATCAAACCGTGGGTACCCCTCAGGGCCGACCCATCACCAACATGTTTTTGTAACCAGGTCATAGTAACTGTGTGTATAAAACATCAAGACGGAACCTGAGGAATCACCCTCAAAGGGCCCCGCTCGATGAAACCGTCAAGGTGGACTTAGAGGAATCACCCTCGAGGGTCCCACACTTGAGGGGTTGCACGACAGAGTCATCGTCGGGAGTGGTGAAGGAGGAATCACCCTCGATAACCACGACTGACTAGCTGCACTACAGAGCTAGCATCATGAGTACTTCACGAGATGTCACCCTCGGTACTCGATAGTAACTCTGCAGAGTCGTACAACTAAGGGGTGTGCGGTTATGTGAGGGGGTCTGGCTCGTCGGTCGGTTGACCGAGTCTTCGAGTCTTCGGGTCGTCGAGTCGTCGATGAAGAAGCAGGGGCAACTGGGACTAAGGGGTCACTGGGGATTCACTGATCAACCTATACTAAACAGTTGATATTGTTGCAGGTATAGTAGCAGTTTATCAAAGGCAGGCTATGCATCAGATTAGGAGCTAACTAATACAGTAGCAAAATCTAATGCAAGAATAAGAGGGAAAGAAATGGGCGATATCAGAATGCTGAAGGGGGGTTGCTTGCCTTGCTGCTCTGCGGCAAAGGGCTGATCGTCAACAGCGTAGTCGTACCCGGCAGCACCGTCAGTCTCGGGGTCTACCGGAGAGAAGAGGGGGGAGAAACAATAAATATAAAGCAGACAAATGCATCACGATGCATGACATGGCAATATGCAGGGCTAGGCATGCACTAACGCAGTACTACCCGTCGCGGACGGGTCGGAAGAATATCTGACGATATTTCCCGGGTCTCTGGCTTTTACCGGACAGATGAAACCAATGGAAAAGTTCCATGTTTGCTATGCTAGGAGCACGTGACAGACTAACGGACTGCGTAATTGGAACCGTAGAATTATTCTGAGCAACTTTCATGTTCAAAACTTTTTAATCCGGACTACGGTTTATTTTATATTAATTTCTAAAGATTTAATCATATTCTGAAATTCTTTTAATTAATAAATCCGAATTATCCAAAACAGTAAAATATTGTTTAATTAAATTAATTAACTTATTAATTAATTAATCTATTTAATCTTAATGATCTAATTAATTAATTAATTACCTAATTAATTAATCAATTTAATTAATTAATCTAATTAATTAGTTATTAATATTAATATTTATTTTCCTAATTATTATTTTTTAACTAATAATTTTATTTTCGTTTTTTTTAACAGGGGCGGCCCCGCATGTCATTGGGACATGGCCATCCACACACACACACACGCACGCACGCGCACACGCACGACACCCGCGCGCGGCGGCCACCGGCGGGGGGGGGCGGCGAGGCGGCGGTGCGATGAGCCGACGACGCGGCGGTGCGGCGAGCCGGCGACGAGGCGGGAGGCGACGGCGACGACGCGGCGGCGGCGGGCCGGATCCAGCAGGGGCGGCCGGCGCGCGTCGGCGGTTCGGGCCGGCCGGCTCGAGCGTCGTCGGTGGGGGGGGAACGGCAGGGGCGAGCGCGGGAGGGGGGGAATCGGGAGCGGGGGCGGCTGGGGCGCTAGGGTTCGGTCCCTGGCTCCCTTATAGGAGCCAGCTGGGCCGGCCCTTTCGGCCCAGTTAGGCTTTTTTTTGGAATAATTAAAACAGAAGCCGTTTTAATTATTATGAGCACCAAAATGCTTCGAAAAATGCCGGTTTCAATTTTATAAAATCTTAGGGAATATTTGGAACCCATCCAACATTTTTAATTCTGGTTTTGCACAACTTTTAAATCCACTTTTTAAATGAATTTAAATGGCGATAAAAATTGAATTAAGGACCGATTTCAACGGTGATCAAACTTGGATTAGCAAAAAAATAGTTAAGCTTGATCAAGATCATTACTGTAGCTTAATTACACCGATTACTGTAGCTTGATTACAGAGTCTACTGTAGTACTTAATCCAGGGCGTCACAAAAAATTATCAAAATGTATTGAAGAGTGATCTTGTTTAAAAGTCCTCGTCACCAGGAACATAAATATGCAAACGAAAGTAAAATCAGGTTTTCGGTTCATAAGATAAAATGGTTTCGAACTTTGAAATCACATGAAAAAGTATGGGTGTGTAGTGTACTCGGAGAGAGTGGGTGCATGGACCATGTGATTAATGGGTGAAGTTTAACTAGAAGAGGTGTGCATGCATCCGAATCTCCATCTAAATCCAACGGTTGACCCATGCACGGGACCTCCCATGCATGGGAGAATTGCTTTTCTCGCATTTGGCAGTACAGAAAAATCACATGTTGCCGAGTGTTAAAACACGGATCCTTGGCCTCAAATGGTGTAAGCCGAGTTGTGTCCAAGTACACGCGGTAAAGGAAAAGTAATAGGTGCGAACCAACCTGTGGTTGCATGGTTAGAGGGACAGTGGTATACCCAGTCCATCAGGGACAGAGATCCAGTGACATACCTTCAGCATGTCACGATGGTAACATGGCCATTGGATCTGGAACGGACAGCCCAGATTGATCACTGCAGCAACGAATCACTGTAGCGATGGCGTGGACGTGGTACTGTAGCCTAACCACTGTAGGTGGCGCTCTGTAGTTGCACACTGTGGACTATATACTGTTCATGTCGGTCTAACCGCTGGATCCTGATCGAACGGACTGGAGAGAGGAGCAAGGCACCATACTGTTCATTGGTGACATGCTCATGGCATGTCACTGGATCTCAATCCGTCCATCAGGGTTCAAGTCCTGGTGCTCGCATTATTTCTGAATTTATTTCAGGATTTCCGGCGACGCGCATTTACTACTAGGAGTCGTTCCCGTCAACGACGAGGCGCCGGTGACTTCGTAAATCTCAAGATTATATGCCGGCTCAGTCTTTCAGAGGTGCTCATAGGGGTAGGGTGTGCGTGTGTGCGTTTATAGGGGTGAGTGTATCCGCGTATATATGAACGCTTGCGTCTGTACTGTGTTTAAAAAAAAGGAAATTTATCAGCTTACTTACGTGTAAGCAAGTTCTCATCTTAAAGGAAATACTCGGCATAAATTGTAAAAATGCTCGGCTTACACACAGGTCCGGTCCCGAGAATTTGGGTGCCCAGGGCGAAAATAAAACAAAGGCCCTTCAATATAAGCATTAAAGTAGCCAATATATGTCTATATAAAATGAAATGTTATCAATAAATATTTAAACACATAAAAAACAATACCATGTCAAGTAACTTAAAAATATTATCAATAAAAAATCTAGAATTCTTAGATGCTAGCAGTCAAAGTGATCGGTGGGCGTGGTGCGCTCTCCTCTCGACGGGGATGCCGCGAGGGGGGGGGGGTGATTGGGTATCTTGGGCCAAGACGAACATGAGATAAGCATTGGTCATAGGAGATCAAGTGTTCGTCGTTGGAGGTCGCACATGAAATCAAGCCAAAATTTTGCTATCATCTTATGAGCTGAATTACGCTTGCGATGGTGTAGGTAGAACTAAATTCTTGGTATGGTAAACCCAATAGCGAAGATATTTCTGTGACTTAACATGTATAATTAACCAGATAAGAACATGAGCCTATACGAACATATTCAGGTCAAAGTTGGATATTTAAAACATACTTCCTCCGCTCTTAAATATAAGTCTTTTTTAGAGATCTACTATGGACTACATACCAAGCAAAATGAGTGAATCTATACTCTAAAATATGTCTATATCCATCCGTATGTAGTCCATAGTGAAATCTTTAAAAAGACTTATATTTAAAAACGGAGGGAGTACATCACTGAATAAAGTTAATGCAGCAACCGTCGTCAATCTATAACATGAACTCAACTTCTATAAATATATGAATTAGTACTGATACAAAGCTTGGAAGAAGGGTAAGCACAGTGCATTCCATGTTAGCTATTCCCGAGTGTCTAATTCCTTCTTCTAGAAAAGGGATCACTTAATTATATTTTAGGCTACGAAAAAAGAATCACTAACTTTTTTTAGGGTTATCACTAACTAGACTGAACCGGTGCTGCCCCAGCCTGCTGGGACCCACCACCATAATTTTCCCTTTAGAAACGAAAAAGGCCCAAGGCCCAGTCTACTAAAAAACGTTTCAGCCTCCTTCTTTTCCGAGACCACCGAACAGCTCCCAGATCGTTATGTTTAGTAGTGGTAGTATGTTGCATTCGTGATTGTAAGCTTTGTTGGATATTGTCATGTCTTTATGGCTGTGACTCGGCAGTACTTATTTGAGCACACGAATACTATAGTGCTTTTAAAAAATTTGATTCTATACCAGGGGTCACTTTTTTTATTGATTATTTGTTTCTTGTATCGCACTTTATCCTTCTCCATCATTTGTTGTTCGTTTTTCTTTAGTTTATGTGCAGGTTAAGCAAGTAATTTTGTCGGTCTAGTGGTGATTTAAGGCTCTGTATCAAAGGTTAGTTTGTTTTCTATCCCTTGCCATTTACCATTTTCATTTATTGCGGTTAATTTCATGCTTTCAGGTCACTAGATTTACCATTTACCATTCACCTTTTTTGTGTGTCCCTGTTTACTATTCCGGTGTTCTTCTCTAGGCTCAATTGCGTAACAAACGTTTCAGGCATTAAAGATAGAAATATATTCAAGCATGGAATGACTAACATTTTAATAGTACTCAAAGCAACTACTCCACAATTAAAAGTTCATTACATAGGCAGTGACCAGTCTCATATAAAGTAGTTGTCCCCATATTAGCATTTAGCAGTGCTTTTTGCTGTTGTTTCCATTGCTGGTTTTTGACTGAATGTTGATGTAGTCGTTGCCTTGTTCTTGTCGTTAGTACCAGTAGCTTCTTGCCCCCCGGTGTCTCTGTCTTCCAAATGGTCAACTCTAGCTGCAGGATTATGTCCCTATTGCTGGAACGGTCCATCGGGCATCCCTGCTCTTCCTTGGGTTACTGTCTCATCTACACTCCTTTGCTTCTTCTGTGGCTTCTGTCCTGCAATTTTTGTATGTTAAAAGAGTTAGGTTATATTTTTGATAGTTTTTAGTTTGTGTTTTTTTTCTTACACTCTATTCCTCACCTTTCTTTATGTTCCTTGGGTTTGACTGTTTTGATCCGCTTCTCTTTTGGAGATTGTACTCTTTATCCAAGTTCGTACAATTCTTCAATGTATGCATGTCAGAATGGCAGTGGCTGCATTTGTAGAACTTGTTCTGCTTGATAGCTTCTCCGATACTTAGCATCCTAGGGCGGCCTTTTGTAGCGGAAACATCAGGATCTTGTATGTTCATCCTGGATGTAGTCTCTTCTGCATCTAGGTTTGTTGCTACAGTTGTCACTGTTCGTGTTGATCCAGTCTGGACATTCATCTCACTTTTTGATTCTTCATCCATCTCCTCCAACCTCTTTTGTATCCTGTCAATTTCTCCAAGGAAGTACTCATACTTTCTTTTCTTCTTTGATGCATTCGATGCGACATATACTAGTTTCCTCTGCAGAACATTGTACCTTAGTGTCGAGTTCTCAGCCACAATTGGAGGTGGGTCAGTTGAATGTATCGTTCAGGTATGCGAACGGTTTGAGGACTGACTTTGGAGATGCCCTTACTGCCTCATGACTAAGCAAGGCGAAGCGTCAAATTGTGTTTTCGTTGTTCGTGGTGGAGTACTCCCAAAATTATTAGCTCCTAATTGCTTGACGATGTAATTGAGATTAAGTTGCATGTACACATCTGCTACAGTGTACAAAGGAAGCCCGCGGCGGCCCGCTGGGCTGGGTCCGACAAAATATTTATGTTACGGTCTATTAAGAAGGACTTCTGATATAATAAAATAACTTATTGTGCCAAAGAATAGGATCGCATGTAAATTTAAAAGAATTGACATGCACTCTATTTTGCGAGACGGGAAAAAAGAGTCCAAACCATGAATCCTTGCTAGATTTGTATTCGGTCCTTACAATTAAAAATATAGAAGTCAATAAGCTCGAACTAGACATATCCTGGGAGGTATTTATTTTGCGGGACAAGAAAGAAAGAGTCAAGGCCATGGATCGTTGTATGAACAACCATTCCCGAGGAAATTCGAAATAAAGAAAATAGTAGGCTCAAATCAACAAATCATGGGTATCATCTTGGAGCCTATGATTTTGTTTTCCATCGATTCAAGTACATATACAATCATATACTTCATGTGCAGAACCAAATAGTGTAAATTGCACGGTTGATACATGAAGTTGTCTAGAAAGTTCACTTTCATACATCAAGTATCAAATTTCGCAGTTTCATACATGAAGTTACATTGGTGGGACAAAAGAGCACAGCACAGCTGCGCGAGGCCGACCTGGCATGCCACGTGTGATATGTACCGCTTCGCCTCTAATTGCTAGGGTGTTTTTTGAAAAGTTGCAGTTGCCACTTTTCACTTTTGTCCTTGTTGATATGTACCTTGTTGTTTTAAGTTGAATCCTTGTACTATACATATGTGGTACATTATATTTAGAAATTCATAAATTAACATATGACAATAGCTGGCATATATTAAAAAATTCAGAAATTGACATATGTCAAGAAATGGCATATATTCAGAAATGGACGAAGCCCCCGCGATGATCGTCGCCGGTCACAACCGCCGTCGACGTGCCGCCCCGCTTGGACGTCCCCAATCGTTGTTTCAGTGGCCGTCGTTGGACAAGAGGTGGAGGAGGGACGCGATTGTGGGATAGAATCGAACTCAGGGGGTTCAATGGGCGATTTCAGGCCCCCCATGTCCCTTCCCCTCCCTTCACGTGCCGCTTACGTGCAAAATTTTGTGCCCAAACGCTCCACATCACACATGGCGTGCCACGTCGGCTAGGTTGTGCTCTTTTGTCCACCAAGGCAACATCATGTATGAAACTGTGAAGTTTGATACTTGATGTATGAAAGTGAACTTTCTGGACAACTTCATGTATCAATAGTGCAATTTACTCAACCAAATATGCATTTATGGAGCAACGCTCCCGAGGCCGTTGCACCATCACCACACGAAACCGTGTAGAGGTAGGCTCTGTCGAGTCCACGACCTCGAGTTGAAGGGCAAGGCGTGCTTTGCAGATTATGGCCGGCTCGCCGCCACTGACACCTGTTAACCGCTGTTTAAGAAGATAACATGCATTCATGCGCATGCTTGTCGTTGACGAGTGCCTAAAGGTGAGACTACCCACAGTCAGGGCCGGTCCTGAGATTTTGGGGGCCCGGGGCGAAGCCAAAACTCGGGGCCCTTAGTATAATAAACAATACAATAGTAATAATTGATATACGTATATATATGAAATCTTACCAATAAACACTTGAATGCATCAAAAACAGTTTACAGATGAAATAATTATACATGTTACCTTTAAAAAAAATTAACATTCCACGATGCAAAGTCACTTATGATGGGGTCGATTTCAATCTAGTCCAATAATTTCTTCTCGATGCATAGCGTTGCCAAACCATTTAAATTCTCTTGGGTAATTGTTGATCTCAATTAGTTAATTATATCTTTGTAAACCTTCCTCCAACCAGTGCGACAATTATATGCACTGTAAATAAGATGATAAGCAATAGAGGCATTAGGATAAAAAACCGATTTCCCTAGCAGACTCGAAATCACGTTGTAGACATTACACCATATGACAAAGTGAATTTTATAATCTTTATTTCAGAACAAAAAAAAAAAAGCAAAACAGGATGTTCATCAACACTAGCAGATTGCGCATGTACACCCGTTGAAATAATTGTATTATCAAGGCCACTTACATTTTTAACACCGATATTGATGTCAACATTTTCCTCTTGTTAATATTGAGAATTACCATCATTTTGTTTCTCTTCCTCCACAATAATCGCCAATTCACCATTTGAAATCAACGAAGCACCAATATTACTCTTGAAGATTTTATCAAGAGCGCCTCTCTGATTGTATCAACTCATTCACATATTGCATCTTTTTTCACCGTGCTGGAAATAAATAAATAATGGCAACAAAGGTTGATCGGTGTCAGCTATGCACTATGGATGCAAAGGATAAATTACTTAATTTAGTACTAAACATATAGGGAGTAGGGATTAGGGGACAGTATAATATACCTTGGATGGATTGGATCGGCTTTGCACCTTTGGTTGTAGGGCGTTCACCCATGAGCCTATGACACGATGTGCGCTCGGCGAATCGGCGATGTCTGTGTGCATGTCCAGCGCCTGAAGATGGGAGAGAAAGCAGCGCCTCCGGCATCAGCGACTGCATCTTACGATCAGGGTTCTCCAGGATAGAGATCGGCATCGGCGAGACGGCGAACTGGCGATCAAATTAGGAAGGAAATTAAGAGAGTAAAGGACGGCGTAGATCTGGGGATTGCTACACGATGGAATAGGAAAGGACGGCAGTTGACCAAGAATCGCTACGTTGCTTGCATCCACGCCCGGCTACCTCCGTAAGCCACGGCCCATAGTTTAGCAATACTAGCCCGTGCGCTACCTGGGGAGGGCCCCTTGAATTTTGGGGGCCCGGGGCGGCCGCCCCCCTGCCCCCCTTCAGGGTCGGGCCTGCCCACAGTGGGAGTAACATAGATAGTAACATAGATGTCACCATGGGCGGATCTGGGCCCAGGCAGAAGGGGCGGCGGCCTGGGGCGTGAGGCCCATCTCCTTCGTGTACTGTAGCACTACATCTACAGTAAATGCTACAGTCAACAAAGGCTGCCTGGGCTTTGGCCCAGTTTGCCTAGGGCTTGGCCCATTCCTGGGTCCGCCGCTGGATGTCACCTAAGCAAAAAAATATGATGTGGCAGCTAATTAATGAGAAGAGAGAGAAATCAAGTAACATGCTATGTTACTACTACTATGAGTAACATAACACATACCAAGACAAGATGAGTCTATAAGCTAATAAATGAAAGGCTCAATGTTACTACCCTATGTTACTACCCACTGTGGAGGTAGTAACTTAGACTAGTAACATATGCATGTTACTATTCTATGTTACTTCCCATTGTGGGTAGTCTAACCGCCTCCCCCGACCTTGCAGTCCCACGAGGTCCACTTGGCGAATCCCGAGAGGGTACAATTGATATCAGTGCTAGGGTTGTCATGCCCACCTTGGGAGGCTTCTAGGGGAACGGGGTGTTAGGCTACCGGACATTGGGCGTGGTAGCCAACCGGCTTATAAGGGACAGTGTCACACTTCCTTCCGGCTAGTCTTTTAGGACGTGATGGGCTCTCTGACTGTGGCGGTGTGTCCACATCGAAAACGTCCGAACGTAGGCTGAAGTTGTGGAGCTGGGCCTGAGACGCGAACATTTGTCACTGCAGGCCCCACCGTCGCCGATGGCCGCCGCCGTTTTACCGGTTGAACGACCTCATCAAGGCACGAGCAGGTCCTCCTGGTACCTGTCGAGCAAGAGCCGTGCATGCAGGCGCATGGTGAGGTCGTTCAACCGGCAAAAACGCTGGCTCCTCGTCGGGAAGTTCAGCACCATCATGTTCGTCCACGCCCACGACGTATGGGCAGACCGGCCTGGGACCTGGACCATGTCAACCATCAGGTTATTGCCACTGTTTCCTCGATCTCGTGGAGAGGGGTGGAAAGACGGACGATGGCACAACAACGACGACAACAGACGGACATTGCTGAAAGAGAAAGACCAGGCAGACGTACTTACTGTGCGTGGCGAACAGGAGCTCCTCGTTCGTTGTCGAGGCTCTGCTTCACGAGGAAGGAGAAGGACCCTGTCCCTGTATGTGTGATGTGTTGGGGAAGAAAGGTGGCGCGGGAGAGCGCGATATAAAGACGAGGCCGGCCGGTCGAGTGGGAGTACGGAGAATGTGATTCCGGCACACATGGACGGTGCGCGAGTGCGTGCTTGATCTCCGTCCACTCCTTTCTCCGGTTCCATTCGACGTACGGCGGCAATCAGTGAGCGCAGGGAATACTATTCCTCTCGCGTCTCTGATTCGATTCCCACATTCTTAACTCGGGATTTGGTTCTGCATCAGATTTCGCAGTTCAGAGACCCCACGTACAAACACTGCACTCTCCAACAGTTCAGTTTCGTCACACAATCGAAGGCCAATGGCCAACTCCAACGCGCTCCGACCGACCCGAACGGACGCGGTTTCGGTCTATTTTTTGTTCGTTTGAGTCGGCCAAGCAGACAAGATGTTCTGTTTTATCGGGGGGCTGTAGGTGAGACCAACACAGCCGACGCATTCCAGATTTTTTAGGCGGATATAGGATTTAATATAATGAATTTAAAATTCGGCGAAAGTCCAGTTCATGCATTAAAAAGAAAAATATACTTTTAATCCCTTCATTTTTTATGGAGTCTAGATTTCGTTCCTCAATTTCGAAACAGGACAACTTGCACCCTGAACTAAAACCAGTCAAGGTTCGACCGGTTTGGGTGTGGACTCATCCCGGTTTTGAACCTGTGCTGACTCAAATCCGTGTACTTTTTCAAATCTGTGAACTTTATTTGAAATTATTTTAATTTTCTCAAATCAACGTACTTTGTTCAAGGTCGTGTATTTTTTCAACCCGTGACCTTTTTTGAAATTCACGTACTTTTCAAATCCACGTACTCTTTTAAAATCTGCTGTTTATTTTTAAATTTGAGTATTTTCTCAAATTTGTGTATATTTTTCAATTCACGTACTTTTAAAAAATCTGTTATTTTTAAATTTGCGTAGTTTTTTCATGTCTGCGTACTTTTTTTGAATCTGCATGCCTTTTCCAAGTTCGCTATTTTCTAAAATTCATGACCTTTTCCAAATAATGTACGTGAACACTAAAAGTACATGAATTTGAAAAAATTACCCAAACATGGAAAAGGTACCTGGATTAGAAAAAAGTACTTAAAACTTTAAAAAGTTCACGAATTTGGAAAAAAATGAATTAGAAACGAATACCCTAACTTGGAAAAAAAGTAGGCGGATTTGAAAAAAGTACATGAATTTCTACAAACACACATATTTTGAAAAAGTACGCGAATTTTGAAAAATTACGTGAACTTGGAAAAAGTAAGCAGAATTATGCAAATTTAATTCAACACGGTCAAAATTAAGGTGAGTCAGGACCAAAACTGGTCAAAATCAAATCAAGTCTAGGGACGAACCTTGTTCAGTTTCAATAGTTGAGGGTGCAAGTTATCCGTTTTGGGGGTTTCAGGGACTAAATCTACACTCCGTAAATATTTGAGGGACAAAAAGTATACTTTTCTCTACATTAAATAAAACTACAAACATTAAAATTAGATATAAGAAAGTATGCAGCTGCGCCGGCGGATCTAGGCGACATTGACACATTGTCCTCATTGGTGAGGTCAATGTCCGCCGATGTCTGCAGAACGCCTACTAGAAGGCAGCAAGCATTGCCCCCTGTTGTGCAGAAGCCGGCGCAGAGGAGCAGACGCCTCCTGCCGCTGCACCGCCTCCTACTCCATCTCGCACCGCTTCGCCTATAGGTCGCGCTCCACCTCCATCTGGTGCTTCGCCGCCAGTGCCCTCGTCTTTCACTCGTGCAGGTGTTGTCGCTCCTCGTCCTAGTTCGCATAGGCACGACACATAGATGGGCACCGTAACCGTCCACACATAGAGGTGTTGTGGCTCCTCCTCCATGGGCTTTGGTGGTGCTGTTGGCGGTGGTGGCGGCGCGTTGACATTCGCGCGCTGCCGCCGAGTCTGCCAATGCCTACGCAAGGCCAGGCCACCTGGACAACTCTTGGAGCTCCAACTCCTCCTAGGCCCGCGCCTTTGCCTCCCAATTGTAGCGGCACCGGTGGACAGGGAGGTAGCGCCGCATGTGGACCTGCCGTAGCGCAATGGAGATTTTGGACGGCTGGCGCCCGGAGGACGAGCTTGCATCGTGGTCGTGCCTGCCAAAGCCAAAGCACTTGATGAACCCCATAGCGGCGGCAAGGGCTTGCTTGTCGGGCAGATGGGGGCCAAGAGAAGACGAAGACTGGACAGGAAGACACTGAGCGGACGGCTCTTCCGCCTCCGTTTGGACCCAAAACGCGCCCAAATTTGGGGCAGAAATGTGTTTAGACGGACAGCTTGGAGATATTTTTGCGTTTGGGTTGGCTCATTGGATCGTGGTTTCCGGCCTCGCAGAACCAAACATACCAATGTGGACGAGGTGGGTTGACGCGTTGGAGTTGACCGAAAGGAATTTAATTTAAAAATGAGACAAGAATACATAAGTACAAACAAAAAAAATTGTTGAAATAACACTGAGAATCTTCGTGGGATAATGACAGCGTTGTATGCAGACCATACAAGCAAGTTACCAGCAAGGTCCATGAACAACAGTACGTGGCTTGCAAGAAACTTCTGGACCTGCAGGCTGCAGCACACTTTTATTCATCGGAATATCTGAGGACAGTCACAAGCATGCATGAAGAACCAAGTCATATCGACAAGATGGAAAGAACATTAAAAAGCCATGATGCCGCATAGAAACTAACTAAGGCCGTGTTCGGTTGACATGGATTTGAAGAGGGTTTGGAATTAATCCCGTACAAGTCAAAATCCTCCCAAATTCCCTTCAATCCTCTTGAGGAGGGGTGTAACCGAAAAAGGCCTAATGGGTGCCGATTGTCGGTCACGCGATGAACACCAAGGATTTTCTCCACAAATGGAAGGGATGGAGTAGTGGGCATAGACAACGTTTCAATAATAAACTTACCGAAGCAATACATGTCGTGATCCATGAAGCCTATCAATTTAACGTGTCGTGGTGCGACATGGATGAGTCGACAAGGAAAGAATCTTCAACGTGTCAAGATCTGAAGAAGCACAAAAGACATAGTGTCAGATTAGGGAGAGATTGTTAGGTAATCTTGTTTGCTAGTACGATAGTCTAGTTTGAGTCACGTTGTCACTGTAGTACTAGTCTCCAATTGGCTTCCATGCCGAGTTGTGGTGGCTGAGAAGTACTAGTTAGAGTTGGCTAGGATTAGCCAATGCGTGTGTTTACTAGGCGAGTACTAGTGCCTCTTCGGAACCTCTCCAGGTCTCAGGACTCCGAGCTTGGTTTGAGCCACTCCGTGCAATTGTGCTGCCGCTCCCTCCGCTCCGGGAGCTACAGTTCTGAAGCGGAGAGGATCCGAACAGGGCCTTAGTTCAGGTAGGGTTTCTAGTAGTGTCCGTGTACGTCTAGGTTGTCATAGGTCGGTTGCTTTGTGTGTGTGTGTGTATATATACACAATAGGTTTAGCAAGATTGAATCAGATCGTGGATATTGTAATGTGGTGAGGAAAACAAAAAAGAAATAAAGAGGGAAAAATTAGGGCACGACAAGGGTCCTTGGCTACAAAAAATTTTGTGCGCGTGTTCGTCATACTGTGATGTGATCGATCTGTGGATGAGTTCCAACAATACATAGGGGAACGATAAACTTAAAAAAAATACATAGGGGAACGATAGACATTTAAATGTACTTTCCAAGCAGTGAAAGACGACACGTACGGTCCAAACTTGAGCGAATCTTCGGTGTCTATTTTGCTAGACCGGAAAGAAAGAGTCAAAGACATGAATGATTGCAAGATATGAGGCCATTCCCCAGGAAATTCAAAATATATAAAAAAAAAATAGGCTCGAAAGTAGGGTGGCACCCTCTTCTGAAGAACATGATGGTCACTCACGAGTGCCTAAGGGTGACCACCTCCTACGGCCTTGTAGGTCCCGCGCCACGTGTCCCGTGAAGACTTCGGTGTGGCGTAAGACCGCCGCCGTTTTGCTGGTTGAACGACCTCATCATGGCACGAGCAGATCTCCCTTGCACTTGTCGAGGAAGAGGCGGTCGACATGGCGAGGTCGTTCAACCAGAAAAAACGCCGGCTCCTCGCTGGGAAGCTCATCGTCATGTTCGTCCTCACCCATGACGTACGGGAGGGTATGTCTACGATCATGGCATGGCAGTAGAGACCGGCCTGGGACATAGAACATTCCAACACCAAGATTACTACTAGTATTTTCTCGATCTTAGCATTCGTAACTAGAACATCTGTAACAAACGAACGATCATTGCACTAAGACCAGACAAACACACTTGGTACTTACTTGTGCTAGGTTCTCTGAGCCAAGCTCTGCTTCACGAGGAAGGCCCTTGTGCGTGTGTTGGGGAGGGGAAGAAGGTGCGAGGGAGATATAAAGAGGAGGCGAGTGGGGGAGGAATGCGATTCCGACGGCATGTGCGGTGTACGCGGCCGTGATCTTCATCCACTCCTTTCTTCGGTTCTATTCAACCTACGGCGGCAATCAGTGAGCGCAAGGAACACTTTCTCACTCTCTCATCTCCTCCACTCTTCTCATCAGCCATATGCGCGCGCTCAGTGATCAAAAGCTGAAAGCTAGTCACAACTAAATTTGATTCTGGTGTCAGACCGTGAGGGAAAGGCGAGAGAGATTGAACATATAAAGGCTCAAGAACTGCTAGCCAGGAGGAAGGCGTCCACGTCGCCTCGTATAGCGCTATGAATAGTTCTGTGCCATCGCCTGTAAATTCCGTGTCCCGCCGAGGGCATTTTGGTAACTTCATGTACGGGTGTATAAAAATGTCAGCCGCTGCCGTGGAGAACCCCTACCAGTCGCCCGCTCCCGCACTCTCCTCCCCCTCTTCTCTTCCCCGCCCCCGAAAACCCTAGCCGCCACCCACGTCGCCGCTGACCCGCAACCGTTGCCTCCTCCTCCCCTACCACCAGTTCACCACCACGTCCTCCCTGCCGCCATGGCCTAACGCACCCTCGCCATCGATCTCCCTGAGCCGCGCCCCCTCTCTCTCAGGGCGTTGCTGGCCGCAAGCCCGAGGTCCCAGGACCGACCGGCCTCGCGCCCGCGCCCATCGCCGGCAGCGGCGCCATGCCGCGGCGGGGCGAGACGGCTGTGGTCCCCATTGACGCGGACGGAGGGAGGCCCAAGGCGCCCCCGGGCCGCTCCGGAAGCCAAGGCCCGGGCCACCGCGCCCCTCGCCGGCGGCGGCGCCATGCCATGGCGCGGCGAGACGAGATGGCGGTGGTCCCCATTGACGCGGACGGAGGGAGGCCCAAGGCGCCCCCGGGCCGCTCCGGAAGCCACGGCCACCGCCAGCACAGGAGCGCCCCCCCTCCCCCCCCCCCCCCCCCCCCCCGCCGCCGCAGGAGTTCCGGCCCTTCCGGCGCTGGTTCCCATTCCTCGTGCCGCTCTTCATCGCCATCAACATCGCCCTCTTCGTCCTCACCATGTACGTCAACGAATGCCCCGCCCACGCCGCGGCTGCCACCGCCGCGATCGGCTACTCCGTCGGCCGGGCCGCCGGGGCTACCGCCGCGCAGGGTTGCATGCTCGAGCCGGAGCTCGGCAGGTACGCGTTCCAGCCGTACAAGGAGAACCCCCTCGTCGGGCCAACATCCGTGACGTAAGACGCCTTTGAACTCTGCCCAAAGCTTGGATCTTTGGCTCCTTCTATTGTCATAGATGCCTGCATCTGCATTTTGTGGAATTGGTTCAGATTTGAGCTAATGCACTTTGCTTTCGGCCTAAATTTCGATAGTTTTAGGCATCATCTTCAACTATGAATAGTCCTGTGCCATCCCCTGAAATTATGTGTCCCGCCGAGGGCGTTTTGGTAACTTCACGTACGGGTGTATAAAAATGTCAGCCGCTGCCATGGAGAACCCCTACCCGTCGCCCGCTCCCGCACTCTCCTCCCCCTCTTCTCTTCCCCGCCCCCGAAAACCCTAGCCGCCACCCACGTCGCCGCTGACCCGCCGCCGTTGCCTCCTCCTCCTCTACCACCAGTTCACCACCACATCCTCCCTGCTGCCATGGCCTTGCGCACCCTCGCCATCGACCTCCCTGAGCCGCGCCCCCTCTCTCTCAGGGTGTTGCTGGCCGCAAGCCCAAGGTCCCAGGACCGACCGGCCTCGCACCCGCGCCCGCGCCCCTCGCCGGTGGCGGCGCCATGCCGCGGCGGGGCGAGACGGCTGTGGTCCAAATTGACGCGGACGGAGGGAGGCCCAAAGCGCCCCCGGGCCGATCCGAAAGCCACGGCCCGGGCCACCGCGCCCCTCGCCGGCGACGGCGCCATGCCGCGGCGGGGCGAGACGAGACGGCGGTGGTCCCCATTGACGCGGACGGAGAGAGGCCCAAGGCGCCCCCGGGCCGCTCCGGAAGCCACGGCCACCGCCAGCACAGGAGCGCCCCCCCCCCCCCCCGCCGCCGCAGGAGTTCCGGCCCTTCCGGCGCTGGTTCCCATTCCTCGTGCCGCTCTTCATTGCCGTCAACATCGCCCTCTTCGTCCTCACCATGTACGTCAACGAATGCCCCGCCCACGCCGCGGCTGCCACCGCCGCGATCGGCTACTCCGTCGGCCGGGCCGCCGGAGTTTCCGCCGGGGCTGCCGCCGCGCAGGGTTGCATGCTCGAGCCGGAGCTCGGCAGGTACGCGTTCCAGCCGTACAAGGAGAACCCCCTCGTCGGGCCAACATCCGTGACGTAAGACGCATTTGAACTCTGCCCAAAGCTTGGATCTTTGGCTCCTTCTATTGTCATAGATGCATGCATCTGCATTTTGTGGAATTGGTTCAGATTTGAGCTAATGCACTTTGCTTTCGGCCTAAATTCCGATAGTTTTAGGCATCATCTTCAACTATGAATAGTTCTGTGCCATCGCCTGTAAATTCCGTGTCCCGCCGAGGGCATTTTGGTAACTTCACGTACGGGTGTATAAAAATGTCAGCCGCTGCCGTGGAGAACCCCTACCCGTCGCCCGCTCCCGCACTCTCCTCCCCCTCTTCTCTTCCCCGCCCCCGAAAACCCTAGCCGCCACCCACGTCGCCGCTGACCCGCCGCCGTTGCCTCCTCCTCCTCTACCACCAGTTCACCACCACGTCCTCCCTGCCGCCATGGCCTAGCGCACCCTCGCCATCGACCTCCCTGAGCCGCGCCCCCTCTCTCTCAGGGCGGTGCTGGCCGCAAGCCCGAGGTCCCAGGACCGACCGGCCTCGCGCCCGCGCGCGCGCCCCTCGCCGGCGGCGGTGCCATGCCGCGGCGGGGCGAGACGGCTGTGGTCCCCAGTGACGCGGACGGAGGAAGGCCCAAGGCGGCCCCCGGGCCGCTCCGGAAGCCACGGCCCGGGCCACCGTGCCCCTCGCCGGCGGCGACGCCATGCCGCGGCGGGGCGAGACGAGACGGCGGTGGTCCCCATTGACGCGGACGGAGGGAGGCCCAAGGCGCCCCCGGGCCGCTCCGGAAGCCACGGCCACCGGCAGCACAGGCGCCCCCCCTCCCCCCCGCCGCTGCAGGAGTTCCGGCCCTTCCGGCGCTGGTTCCCATTCCTCGTGCCGCTCTTCATCGCCGTCTACATCGCCCTCTTCGTCCTCACCATGTACGTCAAAGAATGCCCCGCCCACGCCACGGCTGCCAATGCCGCGATCGGCTACTCTGTCGGTCGGGCCGCCGGGGTTTCTGCCGGGGCTTCCGCCGCGCAGGGTTGCATGCTCGAGCCGGAGCTCGGCAGGTACGCGTTCCAGCCGTACAAGGAGAACCCCCTCGTCGGGCCAACATCCGTGACGTAAGACGCCTTTGAACTCTGCCCAAAGCTTGGATCTTTGGCTCCTTCTATTGTCATAGATGCCTGCATCTGCATTTTGTGGAATTGGTTCAGATTTGAGCTAATGCACTTTGCTTTCACCCTAAATTTTGATAGTTTTAGGCATCATCTTCAACTATGAATAGTTCTGTGCCATCGCCTGTAAATTCCGTGTCCCGCCGAGGGCACTTTGGTAACTTCACGTACGGGTGTATAAAAATGTCAGCCGCTGCCTTGGAGAACCCCTACCCGTCGCCCGCTCCAGCACTCTCGTCCCCCTCTTCTCTTCCCCGCCCCCGAAAACCCTAGCCGCCACCCACGTCGCCGCTGACCCGCCGTCGTTGCCTCCTCCTCCTCTACCACCAGTTCACCACCACGTCCTCCCTGCCACCATGGCCTAGCGCACCCTCGCCATCGACCTCCCTGAACCGCGCCCCCTCTCTCTCAGGGCGTTCCTGGCCGCAAGCCCGAGGTCCCAGGACCGACCGGCCTCGCGCCCGCGCCCGCGCCCCTCGCTGGCGGCGGCGCCATGCCGCGGCGGGGCGAGACGACTGTGGTCCCCATTGACGCGGACGGAGGGAGGCCCAAGGCGCCCCCGGGCCGCTCCGGAAGCCACGGCCCGGGCCACCGTGACCCTCGCCGGCGGCGGCGCCAAGCCGCGGCGGGGGGAGACGAGACGGCGGTGGTCCCCATTGACGCGGACGGAGGGAGGCCCAAGGCGCCCCCGGGACGCTCCGGAAGCCACGGCCACCTCCAGCACAGGAGCGCCCCCCCCCCCCCCCCCCCCCCGCCGCCGCAGGAGTTCCGGCGCTGGTTCCCATTCCTCGTGCCGCTCTTCATCGCCCTCTTCGTCCTCACCATGTACGTCAACGAATGCCCCGCCCACTCCGCGGCTGCCACCGCCGCGATCGGCTACTCCGTCGGCCGGGCCGTCGGGGTTTCCGCCGAGGCTGCCGCCGCGCAGGGTTGCATGCTCGAGCCGGAGCTCGGCAGGTACGCGTTCCAGCCGTACAAGGAGAACCCCCTCGTCGGGCCAACATCCGTGACGTAAGACGCCTTTGAACTCTGCCCAAAGCTTGGATCTTTGGCTCCTTCTATTGTCATAGATGCCTGCATCTGCATTTTGTGGAATTAGTTCAGATTTGAGCTAATGCACTTTGCTTTCGGCCTAAATTTCGATAGTTTTAGGCATCATCTTCAACTATGAATAGTTCTGTGCCATCGCCTGTAAATTCCGTGTCCCGCCGAGGGCATTTTGGTAACTTCACATACGGGTGTATAAAAATGTCAGCCGCTGCCGCGGAGAACCCCTACCCGTCGCCCGCTCCTGCACTCTCCTCCCCCTCTTCTCTTCCCCGCTCCCGAAAACCCTAGCCGCCACCCACGTCGCCGCTGACCCGCCGCCGTTGCCTCCTCCTCCTCTACCACCAGTTCACCACCACGTCCTCCCTGCCGCCATGGCCTAGCGCACCCTCGCCATCGACCTCCCTGAGCCGCGCCCCCTCTCTCTCAGGGCGTTGCTGGCCGCAAGCCCAAGGTCCCAGGACCGACCGGCCTCGCGCCCGCGCCCCTCGCCGGCGGCGGGGCGAGACGGCTGTGGTCCCCATTGACGCGGATGGAGGGAGGCCCAAGGCGCCCCCGGGCCGCTCCGGAAGCCACGGCCCGGGCCACCGCGCCCCTCGCCGGTGGCGGCGCCATGCCGTGGCAGGGTGAGACGACTGGGCGGTGGTCCCCATTGACGCGGACGGAGGGAGGCCCAAGGCGCCCCCGGGCTGCTCCGGAAGCCACGGCCACCGCCAGCACAGGAGCGCCCCCCCCCCCCCCCCCCCCCCGCCGCCGCAGGAGTTCCGGCCATTCCGGCGCAGGTTCCCATTCCTCGTGCCGCTCTTCATCGCCGTCAACATCGCCCTCTTCGTCCTCACCATGTACGTCAACGAATGCCCCGCCCACGCCGCGGCTGCCACCGCCGCGATCGGCTACTCCGTCGGCCGGGCCGCCGGGGTTTCTGCCGGGGCTGCCGCAGTGCAGGGTTGCATGCTCGAGCCGGAGCTCGGCAGGTACGCGTTCCAGCCGTACAAGGAGAACCCCCTCGTCGGGCCAACATCCGTGACGTAAGACGCCTTTGAACTCTGCCCAAAGCTTGGATCTTTGGCTCCTTCTATTGTTATAGATGCCTGCAGCTGCATTTTGTGGAATTGGTTCTGATTTGAGCTAATGCACTTTGCTTTCGGCCTAAATTTCGATAGTTTTAGGCATCATCTTCAACTATGAATAGTTCTGTGCCATCGCCTGTAAATTCCGTGTCCCGCCGAGGGCATTTTGGTAACTTCACGTACGGGTGTATAAAAATGTCAGCCGCTGCCGTGGAGAACCCCTACCCGTCGCCCGCTCCCGCACTCTCCTCCCCCTCTTCTCTTCCCCGCCCCCGAAAACCCTAGCCGCCGCCCTCGTCGCCGCTGACCCGCCGTCGTTGCCTCCTCCTCCTCTACCACCAGTTCACCACCACCTCCTCCCTGCCGCCATGGCCTAGCGCACCCTCGCCATCGACCTCTCTGAGCCGCGCCCCCTCTCTCTCAGGGCGTTGCTGGCCGCAAGCCCGAGGTCCCAGGACCGACCGGCCTCGCGCCCGCGCCCGCGCCCCTCGCCGGCGGCGGCGCCATGCCGCGGCGGGGCGAGACGGCTGTGGTCCCCATTGATGCGGACGGAGGGAGGCCCAAGGCGCCCCCGGGCCGCTCCGGAAGCCACGGCCCGGGCCACCGCCCCCCTCGCCGGCGGCGGCGCCATGCCGCGGCGGGGCGAGACGAGACGGCGGTGGTCCCCATTGACGCGGACGGAGGGAGGCCCAAGGCGCCCCCGGGCCGCTCCGGAAGCCACGGCCACCGCCAGCACAGGAGCGCCCCCCCCCCCCCCCCCCCCGCCGCAGGAGTTCCGGCGCTGGTTCCCATTCCTCGTGCCGCTCTTCATCGCCGTCAACATCGCCCTCTTCGTCCTCACCATGTACGTCAACGAATGCCCCGCCCACGCCGCGGCTGCCACCGCCGCGATCGGCTACTCCGTCGGCCGGGCCGCCGGGGTTTCCGCCGGGGCTGCCGCCGCGCAGGGTTGCATGCTCGAGCCGGAGCTCGGCAGGTACGCGTTCCAGCCGTACAAGGAGAACCCCCTCGTCGGGCCAACATCCGTGACGTAAGACGCCTTTGAACTCTGCCCAAAGCTTGGATCTTTGGCTCCTTCTATTGTCATAGATGCCTGCATCTGCATTTTGTGGAATTGGTTCAGATTTGAGCTAATGCACTTTGTTTTCGGCCTAAATTTCGATAGTTTTAGGCATCATCTTCAAGTAATTCTGCTGTTACCAGTTTATAATTTCGTGATTTTGTAGCAACTTGATTTGATATGCGTGATTCCGGATCGGGAGCAGATTGCCGCCATAGAAGAGCAGGGGTAGCATGATCTTCATGGTGGGTGTTGAGGAGCAGGGGAGGGGGTGAGGAGGATGGTGATGGGCGCAGGAGAAGCAAGATCGGAGCTCCGTACGACGCTGCCGTGGCACTGGAGTGGAGTAGTAGGCGTCTGCTACTCATCGGCCGCCGGCCCCATCCTAATCTAGGCTACGCATGTACGGCCTCGCTATCTACCTCCCCCAGTTTTCGCTTCGTTTCTCTGATAATCTTGTTTCGATTTCTAGATTTATGTCCATGTGTGCAGATGTGAGAAAGAAGAGAAGATGAAGCATCTGGTGGATGAGTTTGGTAAAAAATAACAAGGTGAATCCCCCCCTCTCTCGAACACCCATGATAGCATGCGCCTGCTGCAGATATGTGGTTCTTGAGTGTATATCCATGTGTGCAGATGTGGGAAAGAAGATAAGAGGAAGCATCTGGTGGATGAGTTTGGTAAAAAATAACAAGGTAAATCCCGCCTCTCTTGAACACCCATGATAGCATGCGCCTGCTGCAGATATGTGGTTCTTGAGTGTATGGTGATTGCTAAAAAAAGTATGGTGGTTTAATTTGGTTTTCATGGTGTTATTTTCCCTGTTGTCACCTTTTTTATTTTATAGCTTTGATGCTTTGATTTGTTGTCTTGGCCAGCAGGACGAGTAGGAGGAGGCAGGGAGTCAGGGAGGATGAGGAAGCAGGAGCAAGAGAGATTCTTGGGGGCACGGATGTTCCATGTAAATTGGTATATTTATCTCTCTGTTTTCAGAATTCCTCCCTGTTGCTATCTCCCGCCTGAGTTTGCGTCGCTGTTGTGCGTTGTCTCTCCATTCACGCCTGCACAACACACCTGGGACGGACTGCAGGTGGCGATAGAAAATCCATATACCCAGGATTCTTATGATTGGAAGTTCAGATAGCATGAGCTTTGTAACAAGCGGCTGATATTTATTTGTTTGATGATCCCTGCAGTGCACTCTATGCTCATACATGATCCTACATATTCAAGGTATAATGACATCTTTTAATGTTCTGTTCATAAGAGTTTGACAACTCACTGCTTAAGGTTTCTATGAGGAAATTGCACAAATACACAACCTTTGGGGCTGAGGTAACAAAAAACCACAACTCTAGGGGATTTTAACAAAAAACCACAACTCTAGGACTAATCAGTAACAAAAAACACAAATTGCCCAGATTAGTCACTTAATGAGAATTATGACGTGCGGGTCCCATGTGTTAAGTGACCAGAGGGACGGCTCGGCTTGAGCCGAGCCGAGCCGAGCTCAGCTCTCTGAAAAAAATATAATATTCAAAATTTTATTAAAAAAACCAAAATTTTCAGAAAAAAAATTCAAAATTTCAGAAAAAATCAAAAAATTGAAAAAATCTGGTAATTCAGTCCATCTTTGTTGATCAATCTGAGAAATTTTCAGCCTATTTTACTTAGCCGTTTTAAAGTTTGGACAGTTTTTGTATGAACGTGAATGAGTTGACTTACAAAAACTGTCCAAACTTTAAAACGGCTAAGTAAAATAGGCTGAAAATTTCCCAGATTGATCAACAAAGATGGACTGAATTACCAGAATTTTTTTAATTTTTTTTGAATTTTTCTGAAATTTTGATTTTTTTTTTGAAAATTTTGATATTTTTAATAAAATTTTGAATATTATATTTTTTCGGAGAGCTGAGCTCGGCTCGGCTCGGCTCGGCTCGGCTCGGCTTGGCTTGGCTTGGCTCGGCTCAAGCCGAGCCGTCCCTCTGGTCACTTAACACATGGGACCCGCACGTCATATTTCTCATTAAGTGACTAATCTGGGCAATTTGTGTTTTTTGTTACTGATTAGTCCTAGAGTTGTGGTTTTTTGTTAAAATCCCCTAGAGTTGTGGTTTTTTGTTACCTCAGCCCCAAAAGTTGTGTATTTGTGCGATTTCCTCGGTTTCTATCTTCTGTACGGATGCTTTCTTGGGGCTTTGGCTACAAATCAGAAGTGTGCGTCACTCATCAGCTTGAGTTTTTACCCGTTGCTGATCTTATTCTGGTGAGATTTTTATGAGCAAAAAACTGTGTGTATTTCTTTTTTGAGGAATCTTCATATATATTTATTGCATCCTTACAAAGTAATTGTATTTTGGGTAACTAATGACAGGCTAATGGGACAAACTGGCACATGCAACAAAATACTTATTTATGGGAGGAGTTTGTGGAACTAGGAAGTGCTTACCAGGATGCTCTTGCAGCTATCGACGCAATCGATCTGGCCAATGGAGCCTGTGAGTAACCTTGCAACCCTTCGGTATGGTCAATTTTAGTATATACTACAATTTTAGTATGCATGAGTAACCTTCTACTGTTCTACATGTAGTGTTCTGCTAAAAATTATTCCATGTACAGATTTAATATGTATTAAATGCTAATTAATGCAGGTCAATGGAGCTGGCCATCAACCTCCTGCGTGACTTCTTGACGTCTAGCATTGCTGGACTCATTCACTGATGTTGGGAAATGGTGTCATATATCACACTTCTATCTGATATTTTAGGTCCTACTGCTTAAGATATATTGTACTATTTGATTTAATATCTCTCGATGCTTTTCAGTACTCATTTGAACACACGTCTTGATTTTCAGACTATAATTGTACATCTTTAGCAGCCATGGTGTACTGCTGTATATATATTTTTAGTTGCAACTCTGCATCTCTATGTTTCATCGTAACTTTAGTGAGAAATTCCTGAACATACTCTGTGTGTCTCCGGACTTGGTTGGAAGTGTTTTTTTTGTTACCCAGTCTCTCGCTACGCTTGTTACTTTTCTTGCTGACTTTTGCCTAGAATGTATGTAATACACTCACATGATTGTCATTAATTTTTCATACTTGAGTAGGAACTCTAACGGAAATATGCGTAAATCTGGTCATCCAATAATTTGTGGCAATGAAACTCTGCTAACTCTGTATAAATCGTTTTCATATTGTACCAGCTAGAGGTTTTTCTTTTGAATTGAGTAGTCAGGAGTTCAATTTTTATATACAATCTCTAGGAGCTTAATTAGGTAGCCTCTAATATGGGCTCTTGCCCATTTTATGTCCAAAATCTAATTTGACCTTTCAAGTTTGCTATATATACTAAAAGTTATCATGGTTTTAATATTACTTTGACTGGTTTACGGTTATTCCAGATTTCTCTACACTTCAATCGTTTAAACTTTTGGTGATGCTTTAGTTGTTATTTTCAGGATTTTTTTCTTAATTATTTGGTATATGCTAATATGGTGGGCTGGTTAGGTTGAATTAGTCATGACATTCAGTTCTCACCTTCCCTGCCCATGACATCCATCGGTGTAGGAAGTGATCAGCAATACCCACCGCTTGTTTTTGGATTGTAGTGCCGATCTTACTAAAGAATCAAATATGGACTCATTTATGTATTCTTATGCACCAATGCTTTATCAAGCATAGGCAAATTTGTTTATTTGTCTTTTACTTACATGTGTTTTTAGCAACTTAGATTGGCAGTTGGATTCACTTAGTTCACTTGCATCATAGGTAGTTCATCATCTAATTAACCATAGAAAATCTATTGTTTATTGTGAAATATTTGTCCATTGTTTCTGCGCTATAAAATTGTTGCTTACCGTCTTCTATTGTTTCCTCTGTTTTTCTCAGATATTCAGAGAACACCCCATGTCACATGAATTCAAGATTAATACAGGACTTCATGCAAATGAAGGTTGGGCGGATTTTTTAGTGCATCAGGTCAGTATTCAATAGAATAACAAAGGTGAATTAATGTAAACAATGTCGACATGCTGGTTGTGCTAGGTGAGTTCCCCTTTGATCACATGTTGCTGAGTTGTAAAGTTATGATTGTTGAACTGTATGTCCCTGGTGCCAAGTTCCCCAAAATCAATGTTCTGTAGCTGTATGTGTATGAGAAATAGTGTAAAAAGTTTACCTCAGTAATCATCTCTCTACTGAAATTCCTTTTCTGATGATAGAGCTATACAAGCTAGAATTCTGAGAATTATGTTTTTCAGTGTTAACTTATAACAACAAAAAAAACTGAATTTTCTGCAGTAAGCTTCAGTGGATATTACGGTAACCAATTTTTTAATTACTGAAGCTCCTCATCCAATTCAGTATCAATGTAACAGATAAGTAAAAATGATCAGTAAAGATGTCAATCTTGCACATTTAGCTTTCGACGCACGTTCTCACTGTCATCTTGTATAGTTTATTTATAGCGGTTGAATACTAAATTTTAGCCCTCCTATTTTAGAGTACGAATCGGAATTTCAATCAGCAATTGTAAAAATGATCAGTAATTGTGCTCACTTTTCAGACTCTCCTCCTTTTCTTGCCGCTGAACCCCTGCCACCATCATGTCCAGACTGGCTGTCTCCATGGTTGTGGCGCCAAGGTCACCACATCTTACATCCTGATGCATGTAAGACAATATGGTTAAAGTCCCTGTATTTTTTAATTTCTGGGCTTACTAGCGTATATATTCATTTCTACTTTGTGCTCATGAGGGCCTTGATGTATTGCGTACAGGAGGCGTGTTAGGTTAAAGCATGAGGCTGGAAGGGGTCTTGTGCGAGGACTAGCGTTTGCTTCAGTCAAACCAAAATACTTCTAAAATTACAGTTGCATTTGTTGGTCTGATGTACATGAGAAGCCCCAATTTTGTTGGCAATAGATGCATGGTTTCTCAGTAATTAAAAATAACTTAATTTTTTATATGATGTATGGTAATCATGTGTCTGATGTTCTTCGTGTACCGGATTCCAAGAGTTTTAGGATGGGCAGTATGGTTCCCACATTTGATGTTTTTTTACTTTTGCAAAATTGGTCGGTGCCGATGAGAATGGCACCGGTGGTCTTCGACACTTGTATTTTTAATATATATAATGTTCTTAATTTTATCTTTTTACCTTTTTTGGTTCAATAAGATTAAGATACATACTTTGCCTTGTGCTGAATCTGATGTCATTCAGATTCTAGGAATTTTAGAATGGTTGTATATACAGTACAAGGAGCACTTTGAATCATGGTTGTATATACAATACAGGGAGCAACTTTAATCATGATGCATATGGCCTCATTTTAATTGAATTATGAAGAAGTTTTGCTCTGTTTAATGGGAATTGCTTTTTTCCTTTAATATTGAAAGCTAGAGAACTGGAGGTAGAGTAATAAAAGCTGCTTCCTTGGAGAGTTTTTTTTGCAGAGTGGTGCATGCATAATATTATCCTCATTATGTTCTCTTTGCATGTTCTATTGTAGGAAGCGGATGCTATCAAGATCATGCCAAAGGCGGAGCATGCCAAAGGCGATGCTCATTCCCGTTCTTAGTGAGATGGGTTTACTCGATGCAAAGTATGAGCATTGCAGACTCTGGCGAGCTGCTGAAGGTCGACGAGGAGGGCGCCGCCACCACCGTCATCAGGCTGGTCCACATCCACGCGCTGCTCGGCGTCACCGGGTCACCGGCACAACTCCTCACGCCCAGGTCGTTCAACATTTTCTTCCGCTTTTGGTGCGTCATATTTAGAGTCTTTCTTTCCCATTTTACCGTGTTTGCATGGTAAGATGTTTGGTTGGATTTGAAGGTTCGTAGCCTTGCCTCCAAAGCTTCAAGCTCTTATAGAAATTAGAACTGAAGGCCTTTTAAAATGAGTCCTGCATAATAGTGTTGTTCAGTGGGATGCAGAATTTTTGTTTGTCTGATCGGCTATCCTTGGTGCTGATTTACGTACTTATTTCATCATCATATGACAACAATAAAGAAGCTGTGTGTATAAATATTACTAACTGTTGATACTTTGCATCAGTGATTTCAATTCTGTTGGCCCTCCTTAAGATTGCTTGGGAATGTGAGGCTTAAAAGTTTCAACCCTGTGCAATGTGCTTCTCGGGTGTGGATTTGTGTGTGACTAATTAACGGTTCTGTTAATACTGATATGTCCTTGAACATTATATGGGTATTGCATCGCTTGTACTTATAGTAAGTGGAAATTTTTCTCATATGTTTCAATATGCCCCCGAATAATATTAATGTACACTCTTTCAATACATGGCTTACTCTTGGCCTTTGCGCCATTGGCAGGTACAAGACTCGAGCAATGGTTAACGGGCAAGCACTATATACACCATCCATCTATGCTAATATATGTCTTTTAAAGCCAATGTATGCTATTACCAAGTGATCTGAATATTTTCTTTTAAGCATCAAGCTTTCATGTAATGGAATATAAGTATCTTTAAGTTGATTCTAAATCAATCTCATACACATGCTTTGAATGCTTGGCTCGCTCTCGCTTTTTGCGCCATGGTCAAACGTGCAGCGATGACTCTGTCTAATGTTTATCACTTCAATATGTGCCCGAATAATATTAATGCACACTCTTACAGTCATTGGCTTACATTCGGCCTTTGCGCCATTGGCGCAAATGGTCATCTAGTAATCAGAAAAGAGGAGGAAGAAAGAGTCGCATTGAGTGGTGGGTGGTGGGTGTGTGGGGATGGACGAAGCTTCAACACCATGTGAAAAGAGACTGGTTCAGAGAACCCCACGCAGAAGCATTGACATTTTGCGCTTCAATTGCGCAATCTTACGAATCCAGATGGACCGAAGGGAATGTAAAGCGAGATTAGACAACCGAAACTTGTGAAAACAGTACTAATATAAGAACTTTCATGGTGTGAATGTGATGGCAGCTACTGGAGAAACTATCGGTGAAGGATGGTGACTACTGGACAACTATATGGGAAATCTACAACGGCAACAAGGAAGTATCAAAAGGACACCGACTATAAAGAGTGATTACTAGAACGTGATCATTCCTGCAGATTCGCAGAGACACACGAAGTGGACGACAACAGGTGCTTCACTTGCATCTGCTAGGTACATAGCAGGTCCCAATTAAGGAGGTGTTGACAATATCAACACTATATTTGCATGACGATGCAGGTAGATGACACAGGTACACGCGGTTGCCATCGAAGCGACTCGACATTTATAGGACAGTAAAACTGAATCTAAACCGAGCTCTCTTACGTCCTTAGCCGTTTCGACCTTTAAATCCCATATGAGGGTCGATTTTGGGCGTTAGATGAGCTGTCCTTTTTTTGAGTTTTTTTAGATGAAGATGAGCTGTCCTACTTCGGAAGAAAAATCTGAGATGTGTTGTTCACTGGGCCTTTTTCTTGGCCATTTAACATACATCTACGCCAGTCGCCAGAGCCTGCCGGATGCCTAACCATCGTTCGCCTCGATCGATAGAATCAGATCGACTTCCCTTAGAAAAAACATAGAATTACATCGACACTCCTCCCAGGGATGAGGTCGAGAGTGGGTCGCCGGCGGGGGAGAAGGGTTGGAGAGGCGGGAGGCTACCTCGGGGAGCAGGTGGGTGAGGTTGTCTAGGGGAAGAGGCGCCATTTTCGGGGGGCAGGATATGTGGGGGGTTTGCTGCCGCGACGGTGATTTTTTTCTTTAGCATGCGTTTTTTTAGAAACTCTTTATTAGTGTTTGGGAAGAGGGCACTTCCTATTTTCTTCAAAACGGAGGCAAAAGAATTGCCTCATCGATTAATTAAGAAGAAGAGAATTGCCCGGTTAATTTACGGAAAACCGGGCTAAACCGATACAATCAACCCATAATTGGACTACTCACAAATCCCGAGATCCCACGAGCACACATGAAACCCGCAAAACCCTCCCAACACACAACATCCATAACTCCCTAGGCTTGTACAACATAACGAAACCCGACAAGAACATTGCAACAGAAGATAGTGGACCACACCAAAACCACAATGACGACCAAACCGTGAGGACGAGCCGAGGAACCGAGAGCCATTCATAAAGCAGCTGCGGGCGCCTTACCTATGACGCCACTCTTCTTGCCTTTACACCTTAGTGACTTCTTCACTATGCCAGGGGGGCAATCACTTACCTCCTTGCATTTGCCGTTTAATGCCGTTCCCGTCAGGAGGCAAGCAATCGCCCTTCCAGATCCAGGGCTAATAGCCTCCACGCTGGCGAGCAAATCAATAAGCTATTTTGCAAAGAGAGCATTAGATTTATGCACCTGCGGGGTTGGAGCGGGTACCGAAGTCACATCTGAGCGCGTAGGCGAGTTCACGTCACACGGCTCACATGACAAGGTTGAACCATGTCCCTCACACGAGATTGCCTGCTTGTCCACGATCGTTCGCTCCACTGATAGAGGCGGATCAGAGCTCGCACATAACACTTCAAGCTCAGGCATCACCTGCATCACCGGAGGCACGACCGCGGCAATGGTCTCTCCCTCAGCGGTAGACAACACAGTAGGCAAGGTTGACGACGATGGCGAGTTGTCCACAGCTCGAGGGGAGAAACAACCATAGAGCTCCGCAACCCTGTTCTCCAGTGAGCCACCAACATCGGGGCACTTCCTATTTGGCGCTTCAAGCATCGGTTATAGTGCATTCTGTAACTTGGCACACACTACTCTTCGATATGGGCTGACCCACTTACATTTCTTTTTCTGTTTTAAAATTTACAAAAAAGCAAGTGCGCTACGTGATTCAAACCGCGCACCTTTCTGTTAAGTACGGAACAATCTAGCCAGTTGGGACACATGACCGGTTGTGCCAGGTTCCTCTTTTTTATAAATGAAACATTGAAAAAGCAGCTGTTTCCCGCTTTTTTTTTCTTCTTTTTCTTTCTTGTTTCATTTTTTTCATTACTTAAATGCGCGAAAATATTCAACTTCGTGATTGTTTTTGAAGAATTCATGAACTTTTTTCTACAAAAGAAATAAATAGTTTTCAAAATTTATGAACCTTATAAAAAACGTGAACTTTTTCAAAATCGATGAACTTTTTTAAAAATCGACGGACATTTTTTCAAAATAGATGACCTTTTTCAAAACCGATGAATTTTTTTCAAATTTTTGAACTTTTTTCAAAATTTATGCTTTTTTGAAAATCAATGACTTTTTTTCTTCATATTTGTGAACTTTTTTTTAAAATTGATTTATATTTTATTCAGTAAGTATTGAAAAACCGGCTGGTTTTTCTATCAAATGAACAGCACAGAAAACGGGAAAGAAAACCTATCGGACGACCAGCTGGCACGAGCATTGGGTGAATCGCTTTGCTGGACTAAAAATGAAGATGTAGGCTAACATGAAGAAGTAGGCTGTACAACTAGACCTGTGCAGTGAGCAAAGCGTCCCTACTCGGACTGTGGGTCCGCCCAGTGCAGGGGCACGATCATCTGTTTACTTTTTCATTCTTTTTTCCTTTTCTTTCTGTTTTTGTTTTACTTATTAATTATTTTTTATTTTCAACAATAATTAAAAAATGTTCGCGCATTTTAAAAAATTGCAAGTTAAAAAAATATTCATGAATGAAAAAACGAAATTCATAAAAATGTTCATGAATTTAATTTTATAAATATTCATGAATATAAAAAATATTCATGAATACAAAAACTGTTCGTGAATAGAAAAAATGATGACATGGCCTCGTACAACATGGGCACGTCTCCATCTCGCTTATAGCAACACAAATGCTCACATCGACTGAAAATAGGCTTTTGTTTCATTTTATAAACTAGTAAGCGTGCACGTCTCTGCGGTGGTGTGTCAAGGCAACGACTTCAAAAGCGATACAGATTGAGTGTGCAAGGCTTGTTCGAGCAGTAGATGTTCTGAGAGCTTCGCAAGTTCGACGACATGGACCTTGTGTCGTGTGAGTTGCAACTATTGCAAGCATGTGGAATGCTTGTCTCTTCATGGCCACAGAAGAGTGCCTCATGACTTCTTTCCAGCCATGATGGAAAAGCAGCTTGTTTGATAGAGGGAGTCCCCCAGCTAGTGCGTGCTTGGTTGGCATTTGTTGTGGTATTCGACACGCTGTCAAGAGTGGGCTCAACCCTGTGTATTTACAGTGTTCTTGACTGGGCTTGGCCCTTTTGTTTTGGTTTTCTCAGTTTTTCATGATTAAATGGACAATCTTCTGCTTAATCAATGAAATGACAAAGCTTTTGCTTCGTGTTTGAATTTATTTTTACTCAACTGAAATTCAAATATATGTAATATGTTTGTTTTTTTCAAGTAAAGAAGGCATGCTAAACACAAAGGATGTCTGATTTGAAAATCCACACAAAATAGAAACAACTTTAAGAAGGTTGAGAACCTCAAATCGCTGAGATGGCTTCCCTGGGAAACATCTGTTATTTCCTTTTATTGCAACATTAGAGCCCCTCAATTTACCACGATATACAATTACAAAAGTTTCCTGACCTGGGTTCTTGGAGCTCATCATTCTTGATAATCTGAAACACGAATAATTATAAGAGTCCTTGATTGTGGTGATCGTTTACAAACAATCATGCTAATTGAAACATTTCTGATCTCAACCAAACTGAAACGAATAATTAGAGGAACAGGAGGAAAAATTGGCCCTGAATCCGCAGTCAAGGAAACCAGATATAATATAATAGTATAATCTAAGAGAAGAAACGGAAGATGGTATCAGCAGTAAAAGGAACCTTTAGGGATCAGAGGTGATAAGTACATAACGTGCGGTAAATCAAAACGATTTCTGATTTTTAAGTTAAATCTGTTAATCAGGCTGATCATTGATAGGTGTAATGCCTTGCCTACAGGCACATGGTAAACCGATCATGTACCAGGTACAAGTATGTATTCACATAACTTGGGCATCGTTCCTGTAGCACGACGCTGTACCTGGAACATGATCAGTGCATCGCTTTTGGCCTTTTGCAGCATTAACCTGTGCACGGAACATGAACAATGCACAATTCATCTGACCGTCGTCACAAACAGAGCGCATCTAGCCTATCTGCTACTTACCTTGCACTCGTCTGCAAACTTACATACCCGTCACAAACAAATACTCCCTATGATATTAATTAGAAACATAACCTGATGCTCCAGCTCCATGACTACGTAGCACGACCCGATTTTGACCATTGTGTAAGGAAGGATAAGGAACAATTCCAGTACACAAATCAAAAGTCCCCATTTATCTTCTTATCAAAGAGAGGGAACACAAATCAATCTTCAATCTAGGAGAACAATCCCCAAATCGGCGACCCAATCAGAGGATCACAGCAACGAAGAACCAAATAACCAAACTGAGAATACATGTTATCCTGTTGTAGAAAGTACTATGGATAGAATCATTGCCATGCCAACGCTTAATTCTTCTTTGCATATTCCCAAACTATCTCGTCACAAACAGTATTAGCAACACCATGGTGGCTACGATGGGCGGCCAGGCGTTGCCGCGCATGGTGGCGCGGCGAGCGCGCGCAGGGCGCGACGAGGGCGTAGATGGTCTCCGGGCAGTGTGGATCTGGCGGAGCTCATGGTGGAGGGGTTTGAACGGCCTGTACGGCGCTCGAGCGGCCGGTGGGTGTCTGCGCGGTCTGGCATCGCGTGGACGTCCCTGGGGTGCGCGGATCGGAGGCCCACGGCGTCGTGGAAGTGCGCTCCGGCGGCGTGTGATGCGGATCTGGTCTCCGGCCGTCGGTGGTCTCCGCGAGGTGCGGTTGGCTGCGGCGGATCTTGGTGCTTCTTCGTCGATGGGCGGCTTCGATGGTGGTGGTGTTTAGTGGGCTTGCCGTCGCCAATGCGGGATGATGTGCGGCTGAGGTGGTGTGGAGCGGGGTGAAAACCATGTCTTGGCCTCGTGCCGGGACCAGCGATGGCGGCGGCTGTGGCCGTCGTTGACCTTCATGGAGGCATCGTTGATTTGTTCTCCCACCCCTCCTGCGCGGATCTGGCCATTTCGGCCTCTCCGGGGGAAACCTTGATCAGTGATCGGACGATGGCGGCGCCTTGGTGTCGTATTCCCTCTTGGGGGCTTCGTCTTGGGAGCTTGGCTTCGGCGAGCGGGACCGGTGGATGGCGGTTGGCGGCGGGTGTGGCGTCCAGGCTTCTGTGGCAACGATGATGGTGGGAGCGACGTCGGCGACGCGGCAATGGTTGCGGTAGTCGGCTCTTCTTCGGCGTGTCCACGGTTTTGCCTCGGTTTGTTTGTTGCTAAGGAGTCGAAGCTGCGGCGGCGGGGCCCTGTGGTATACGATGACTGGCTGCAGGTTTTCCGTTCGGCGATCTCCCGTGGCGCCAGCCGTGCCTGGTTTTGTCCTACTGAGTTCTCCGTCAGAGTCAGAGTTGCGTCGTCTGGCCGCAGGTGGTTGAGATTTTGGCATAGATCTTCATGCAGCTTCACGTGTCCTCTACAGCGTGGGTTGAGTCGACGATCGCCTACGGCGGAGTCGGAGTCGTTTGCTCAGAGTGTAGGGATGGCGATGACGCCTCTAGGGGAGGAGTGATGACGATGACGCCTGCGTGCTGTCTCGCCGAGACCCTCTTTGGAGTGGTGTGCGTGGGCTTTTTTATGTGTGCCGCTCAACGGTTGTAACGGTTTTCGTCCGGTTTTCCATAATTAACTGGGCAATCTGGTTTTCGCTCGGTTTTCTCTAATTAACTGAGCAACTCTTTTCTTCTTAATGAATGCAGAATAACTGCCATTTCGAAAAAGAGTTGCCAACTTAAACTTTAAAGGTTTTCACTTAGTCCTCACATGTTCCAACCATTGTAGTTTCTAAAGGATTGTGTACTAATGCTGAATAAACTAATATATTAGAAACCAACAAAGAAAAATCGACTTGTTAAATATTCACATCAAAATATTAAAGTACATTCTAGTTTCAACAATGAAATTGTTACTTAATCCGATTGTTCTAGCAACTCATAATTCAAACTTCTAACATTACTAACCTCATTCGCCATGCATAACCAGCCTTCATGTAATGCATTGGTGATGTATGATAATCAATTTATTTTTTATGGATTTACAAAACACCACATTATAGAACAAAATAGCTCCCCATCCGTGTACGAAACTATCAACTGTCACAAAATGGAAAGAAGGAAAAAATTTGGCACCTGAGAATGATGAGGTAGCAACTCAGGAAATAACAAGGGTGACTTTAGAGCCATAAGGTAAGCCACAAAGCCTTGATGGCTAGCACTATATCACATGGAAATCGATGCATTTTGTTGTAGTTCCTCATAAGATAGAGAGACCTGCGATCATGCATCTGAATAACATATGTAAGTAGCAAGAAAACTAATCCCATATCCTATCCCATGCTATGGGATCTACTGAGTAGTAACAGAAATAGAAGGTGTAACAGTAAATGCAAATGCAAAAAGAGTTGTGGTTATGGAGAAGGATCAAAGGAAATAGAAAAAAGGCTTTTGTCGCAACAGAAGAACCAAATATCAGAACTATATGTAAATTCCATTGCAGAAACTACTCTGCATAGATGCATTGCCATTCCAACGCTTAATTATCTGATCACTAATTCTGCATTATTCATCTCAAACATCATGGTCTCATTATTCTTCTAGAAAAGAAAAGTAATATTGACTACAAACCTTGAGAATTTGAGGATACATTAAGCACTCAATCATATATAAAAGAGCATTGGTATTAATCTGTAGAAACATCAAGCCAAAGAGATCAGCAAGAAATCACCTTCATTGTCCATATCATTGGTGTCCGTGTGAATGAATAGATTACGCAGAGCAACCAGGAGCTACGCATATCCTTGGTGTCCGAATGAATAGACTGTGGAGAGCAACCAATAACTGCCCATCCTTGGTGTTCGAATGGATTCAAATTTATAAGAACCCGATGTGAGCTTCTGCTAAAAACAAATGACAGAGGATGATGAGAACACTGAACTGATTCCTTCTAGTTGCTGCCTCTGCAGATTTGTGTGCTCCCTTTCACACTAGTAGAAAACGGCCCATTTGTCCCGGTTCCAGAGGCCCATTAGCCCCGGTTCTGGAACCGGGACTAAAGGGTCGGGACTAAAGCCCAAAACCTTTAGTCCCGGTTCGCTTACGAACCGGGACATAAGGGGCTCCACGTGGCCGCTGCGGGGAGCCCAGGCAGGAGGACCTTTAGTCCCGGTTGGTCACACCAACCGGGACCAAAGGGCATCCACGCGTCAGCATCTGGCAGGAGCTGGGGTTTTTGTTTTTTTTAAGGGGGGGTGGGGGGTTTTGGAGGGTTAATTTAGGGGTTTCATATTGTGTTAGCTAGCTAATAGAGAGAAGTGTCCTCTCTTTCTCCGTGCTTGGTCGACGCTAGCTACTATACATATAGAGAGAACTCGACGCTAGCTAATAAGAAAATGAAGGAAACCATTAATTACACAAGATCGTCATGCTGAACATATATAGAGAGAAGTGACATCTCTTTCTCCGTGCTTGGTCGAACAACAAATTTTCGTATATCTATCCTACGCTACTACATATATACAATATAACATCTTTTACAATCCCTAACATCATCTACCTAAGATCCAATCACAAATCCACATGGTATTCTCCGTCTTTAGGTATGATGTGGTCAAGAAAGAATCCCGCCAATTCCTCTTGAATTGCTCGTATGCGATCATGTGGTAGGAGTTCATCCCGCATCTGCCAGATCTAATTTAAAGAAGGGGGTCAATACATGCATATATATGAATAAAACTCAACACAATTGATGGTAATATATAAAATAAAATTGTGAATATTATTTACGTACTTCAAATTGTTTGTCAGAGAAGCCCTGCTCAGAGGTCGAGTGGCGAATGAACTCGCATACGTAGTATGCACATAAAACAGTCCCTTCTTTCTGGTACAAGCACTTTACGAGAATAGAGTTCAATCAAACTGATAAGCAAGCATGGAAATGATATATTGATGAAAATTTGAATCAATTAGAGATGCGCGGAACTAGCTAGTACTACTTACTTTGGGGTGCGTAAATCGCAACTCTTTGTTTAGACCGGGAATCTTTCGGGTGAACTTCTTCCAAACCCTGTCAGGCAAAGAAAATGATTACTTGATATCAGGAAATTAATGAAAGTTGCATGCCGATATGGTCCCGGTATTGACTGAACTTACTTCTTGAGCATTGCAGTCATGTCCGCATAATCCTCGGGATCTTTACGTCTCGAGTCTAAGACAGTTACTAATGCCCCGTCAAGCTTAATGGATAGCAGAATAAAGTGGTAACTGCGCATGCATATATAACTCATCAATTACATTACTTAACCTCGAGTAAGCGAAACCGAGTATACAGAGAAGACAGCAACACTCACTTGAAGTTGTAAGGAAAGAGTATTTCCCTTTTGTTTTGATGTATAAGGAACGACTTTAGCAAGTTCTCCTCGGTCTCTTTGATTTCATTTTGTACCGTCCATTCATTTACGGCATCTGGGCTAATGAACCCAACGTCGAAGATTCCTGCTTTTTTGCATTCGACGATCTTCAATCTGCATAATATAGTGAGGATAATTATATATACATGCAATGAACGAGCTGAGCTAGAGACTTAACTATAGAAGTAATACTTACAGACAGTAGGAAGTCATGAGTTGTTTGTCGAGGGCCAGTTGATTGTATAACTGAAATAACTCCACAAATTCAATAGGCATCACGCTGAGTCCAATGAATTCGTGCTCTGGTTTCACTGCCACATACATAGTGTCTTTCCCAGACTCCCTGCAGGTTTTCATGTACCACTCATGCAATTTGTACATCATCGTTGTTAGAAGAGGATGATCAGGTTTGACGAGAGGCTTCCCGTGCACGTATGTATATTCTTCTTTTGTTACCTCAGCAGTTTCAAAAATTACATCATCCCCCAAGTAATCACCAGGATTGGTACCGCGCACCATCCCCGGATGATTAGCGACGATATCGCTAGAACCTTGAGCGGGGGGGCACGATTGGTTCGCCTATTCGCCGAGCTGGGGAATTTTTTTCCCACTTCTTCGTTCTGCTAACCTTGCATCATTGGAAGTACTTCCCGACCGCCGCGCATCTTGATATGTCCATTTAAGACAGCGGACATAGTTGGAATCCGGCGGAGGCGGTGGTGGTCGCTTCAGGGCATCGATAGTGCGCTTCACTTTCACCGGATCTAGCTTCTCCTTCGGAGGTGGAGTTTTCTTTGCAAAATGGTCCCTCACTTGGGCACGACATATGTCCTCGTTTTCCTTCTCGGTCCTCTCATATGGTAACTTTTCCAGAGGCTTGAGAGATGGACCGTATCTGAATTGCCTCCCGCCTCTGCTTGTACTGCTAGCCGCCGGAGCGGCGGCGTCTCTCTTCCGTCGTTGCCTACGAGGCGGAGGAGGAGGCGGAGTGCTCCGACGCGCCGGAGGAGCCGGAGCGGCGGCGGCTGTCTTCCGCCGTTGCCGACGAGGCGGAGGAGGAGGCGGACTACTCCGACGCGCCGGAGTAGGCGAAGGAGGACGCGGAGTGCCCTCACGCGTCGAAGGAGCCGGAGAAGGAGGCGGAGTGCCCTGATCACTCGCCGGAGGAGGAGGAGGAGGAGGAGGCAGAGTGCCCTGACTCGCCGGAGGAGGAGGAGGAGGCGGAGGCGTACAGTTTGGAAGCTTGATGTACTCCTTCTGCCATAGATATGTACTCCTCAGAGCATGAACCAGCTGATTCTCCCCTTCACCTGTAGGGTGGTCAAGCTCGAGCTCCTCAAATCCCTCCATTACTTCATCCACCGTCACAACAGCATAGCCATGTGGAATCGGAAGGCAGTGAAAAGTTCCGTTGGGTTGAGGAGGTGCAACAGAGCCGACAACCGCCTTGAAAGTGAGGTTCCGGCATTTCGTCATAAGCTCGCAATGTTGAGCCTCCGTGATAGTATCCACAGGGTAGCTAGGAGCCGTGAAGTCAGGCTGAACGGGCTCCATGGAAGCCACGCTGCTTCTCCACTGAGATGGCGGGGTAGCTTCTGGGGTAGCTTCGTGCCGCTGAGATGGTTGGCCGGCAGCTCGCTGGCTCTCAAGTTCCTCTAGCTTTTCTAGTCTTGCATTGAGCTTTTGCATGTCGCTCAGCTCCGCTTTCCTCTTTCTCTCCCGGCTTCTGTAACCGCCTGCGTCGGGAAACCCAACCTTCCACGGAACGAAGCCTGGTGTGCCTCGTGTTCGTCCAGGGTGCTCAACATTCCCTAGGGCCTCAGTCAGCTCGTCCTTCTCTCTGTCGGGAATGAATGTCCCTTCCTGCGCTGCGGTGATATACTTCTGAAGCTTCTTGACGGGTATTGCAAGTTGCACGTCCGTCCAACGGCACTTCCCTGTTTCAGGGTCCAAAGTTCCCCCAACCCCGAAGAACCAAGTCCTTGAACGGTCTGGCCAGTTCAATGTTTGTGGTTCGACCCCTTTAGCAATCAGGTCATTCTCAGCTTTGTCCCACAACGGCCGGGCTTTGAGGTAGCCACCTGACCCCGTGTGATGGTGATACTGCTTCTTTGCAGCATTGTTCTTGTTTGTCTCTGACATTTTCTTACTCTTGTCCGATGTCTTGTAGGCCACAAATGCGGGCCAGTCATCTCTTATCTTCTCAAATCAGCCGATGAATTCTGGAGTCTTCCCTTTGTCGACAAACTTTGATTTCAACTCATTTTTCCACCTCCTGAATAGATCTGCCATCTTCTTAAGAGCACACGCCTTGACCAGTGACTCTATAACTGGCTTATTCGGATCCTCCTTTGGCGGTAGGGTGAAATTTGCCTTCAGCGAGGTCCAAAGATCATCTTTCTGTCTATCGGTGACATAAGAAGGGTCGTCGTCCTTAGGCTTATTCCATTGCTTGATGCTGATCGGGATGTTGTCCCTAACAATAGCTCCACACTAAGCAGAAAATGCGTCCTTGGTCCGCTTGGGTTCAATCGGTAGGCCATCATCCGCGAGTGCTGTGATCGTGAACCTTTCATCCTTGCGCAACCTTCTCTTCGGGCCTCGTCTCGTTACCGAAGTTTGGCTCGATCCGGAGGGCTATAAAAGAAGAAAGAAGAGTTAATATATGTACATACCAAAACAATTAATGCATCAATTAGCTAGTCAGCACAGGCTTAATTAATATATATATACCTCGCCGGATGATGTCTACTACACAACCTTCTTCTTGTAGACTCGTGTTGGGCCTCCAAGCGCAGAGTTTTGTAGGACAGTAGCAAATTTCCCTCAAGTGGATGACCTAAGGTTTATCAATCCATGGGAGGCGTAGGATGAAGATGGTCTCTCTCAAACAACCCTGCAACCAAATAACAAAGAGTCTCTTGTGTCCCCAACACACCCAATACAATGGCAAATTGTATAGGTGCACTAGTTCGGCGAAGAGATGGTGATACAAGTGCAATATGGATGGTAGATATAGGTTTTTGTAATCTGAAAATATAAAAACAGCAAGGTAGCAAGTAACAAAAGTTAGCAAAAACGGTATTGCAATGCTTGGAAACAAGGCCTAGGGTTCATACTTTCACTAGTGCAAGTTCTCTCAACAATACTAACATAGTTGAATCATATATAAATCCCTCACGTGCGACAAAGAGTTCACTCCAAAGTCACAAATAGCGGAGAACAAACGAAGAAATTATTGTAGGGTACGAAACCACCTCAAAGTTATCTTTTCCGATCAATCATATGAGCTATCCCTATAAGTGTCACGAACAGCCCTAGAGTTCGTACTAAAATAACACCTTAAGATACACATCAACCAAAACCCTAATGTCACCTAGATACTCCAATGTCACCACAAGTACCCATGGGCTTGATTATACGATATGCATCACATAATTTCAGATTCATCTATTCAATCCAACACAAAGAACTTCAAAGAGTTCCCCAAAGTTTCTACCGGAGAGTCAAGACGAAAACGTGTGCCAACCCCTATGCATAGATTCCCATGGTCACGGAACCCGCAAGTTGATCACCAAAACATACATCAAGTGGATCAATAGAACATCCCATTGTCACCACATATCCCATCGCAAGACATACATCAAGTGTTCTCAAATCCTTAAAGACTCAATCCGATAAGTAAACTTCAAAGGGAAAACTCAATTCATCACAACTAGATGGAGAGGGGAAACACTCCATATGATTCATCTATATTAATAAAGCTCGCGGTACATCAAGATCGTGCCATCTCAAGAACACGAGAGAGAGAGAGATCAAACACATAGCTACTGGTACATACCCTCAGCCCCGAGGGTGAACTACTCCCTCCTCGTCATGGAGAGCGTCGGGATGATGAAGATGACCTCCGGTGATGGTTTCCCCCTCCGGCAGGGTGCCGGAATGGGCTCCCGATTGGTTTTTCGTGGCTCTGGAGGCTTGCGGCGGCGGAACTCCCGATCTCGGTTTATTTTCGGAGGTTTCTCTATTTATAGGAATTTATGGCGGTGGAAACAAGTCAGGATGGGCCACGAGGTGACGACAAGCCAGGGGGGTGTGCCCCCCCAGGCTTGTGGTGGCCTCGTGGCTCCCCTGGCCCAACTCCAACTCTCCCTGGGCTTCTTCTGGTCCATAAAAAATGACCGTAGATATTTATTCCATTTGGGCTCCGTTTGATATTCCTTTTCTGTAAAACTCAAAAACACGGAAAAAACAGGAACTGGCACTGGGCTCTAGGTTAATAGGTTAGTCCCAAAAATAATATAAAGTTGTAGTAAAATGATTGTAAAACATCCAAGAATGATAATATAGCAGCATGGAACAAGCAAAAATTATAGATACGTTGGAGACGTATCACCGGACTTTGCAACAGCTCCCTCCTCCGTTCGGTCACCGGAGCCGTCATCATGGTCTCCTTCTTCCTCCGGCATTCGGTCACCGGAGCCATCATGATCATGTCCTTCCTCCTCCATTGTTCGATCACCGGAGCCGTCATCCTCTCTTTCCAGACCATTGGTGTCGTTGAGAAACGACAAGACATCACGTCCGGCGAGAATTATCTCCCCCAACAACTGTTCTTGTTCCAAGTCTCTTTGATCCATAGTTTCTGCAAATATTACAACATGGCAATTAATATACAAAGATGAATGTCCGACGTCCGGACCGCCTCTCTCATGAATGTCCGACGTCCGGACCGCCTCTCTCATGAATGTCAAACAAGGGATTCTCTTAACCTTTAAGGGATTTAACAAAATGGCGCCATTCTGGATGTGCAGAAAATGGTCCATATTTTTCCTGATCTCATCTACCCTTCTATATGTCATGTTGTCTAATGTCAAAGGATTCAAGAAAACCAAGGCTTCATCATTAGCCGGAAGTAACAGGCGCATAATGGTATGAAGCTCTCCAAAATTGTTTTGGAACGGAGTCCCGGATAGGATAATTAATTACCTTTTTGGTACGAAGTTCAGCAAGAGCCTTCCGAATATCGCTATTTGGAAGGCCTTTGCTGAATTTCGTACCAAAAAGCGAATTATTCTATCCAGAACTCCGTTCCAAAACAACTTTGAAGAGCTTCGTAGCAGCATACGCCTGTTACTTCCGGCTAATGATGAAGCCATGGATTTCTTCAATACTTTGACAGACAACGTGACATATAGAAGAATATATATATAGATGAAATCAGAAAAAAATTGGATCAACTTGTGCACATCCATAATGGGGGCATTCTTGATAAATCTATGTTACCGGAGTTTTCTATATGAACAAAAAAAATCCACATGACATGTCCGACGTCCCCCCTCATGTCGAAGTTATCGGGGAGGGGGTAGACGACAACGACGCTCACCCCTCATGTCCGACGTCCGACGTCCCCCCTCATGTCATGTCCGACGCCACCCCTCATGTCGAAGTTATCGGGGAGGGGGTAGACGAAAACGACGCTCACCCCTCATGTCATGTCCGACGTCCCCCCTCATGTCGAAGTTATCGGGGAGGGGGTAGACGACAACGACGCTCACCCCTCATGTCCGACGTCCGACGTCCCCCCTCATGTCATGTCCGACGTCCCCCCTCGACAACGCTCTTTTAACTTGGTAAATTTGGGTGGCCTCGACAACTCTTCTAGGGTTTGGGGTGGCCTCGACAACGCTCTTTTAACTCATTTAACTTGGTAAATTTGGGTGACCTCGACAACGCTTCTAGGGTTTGGGGTGGCCTCGACAACGCTCTTTCAGTCCCGGTTTGGGTGGACTCGAGAGTTTCTATGAGCATTAAAAAAATCTATACAAAAAAACTTTCTTCTATGAACAAAAAACTTTCTTCTATGAACAAAAAACTTTCTATGAACATCATTGCTCATATATCAATGCATACATCCATGGATCATCATTGCTCATATATCCATGGATCATATATAAAAACTTTCTATGAACAAAAAAAAGTTCTATGAACAAAAAAAAGTTATATGAACAAAAAAATTATACATCAATGCATACATATCCATGGATCATCCATACACATCTGCAAACATATACATCAATGCATACATATCCAAAAATCATCCATACATACAGCATCCATACATCTGCATATGAACAAAAAAAGGCAGAGGCGGCGGCGGCGGCGCGGCAAGCAGAGCGTGGGCGGCCGGAGCGCGGCGGGCGGTAGCGTCGGGGCGCGGGGGCGGGAGGAGAGGAGGGGAACGGCGCGGCGACTCACAGTGGGAGCGGGGACGGCGTCGGGGCAGCTCGGCGACGACGGCGAGGTGGAGCAGCCTGACGGCGTCGGGGCAGGGCTCGGCGGCGACGACGACGAGGAGCAGCCTGGGGGCGTCGGGCGGAGAAGAACAAGTGATTTCGAGAAACTGCTAAGTGTGGGCTTATATACATAGAGCATTGGTCCCGGTTCGTGGCCCCAACCGGGACCAATATCACCCTTTTGGTCCCGGTTGGTGCCACCAACCGGGACTAAAGGTCATTTTCAGCAGCCCAAAGGGAGGGAAGCAGAGACCTTTGGTCCCGGTTGGTGGCACGAACCGGGACCAAAGGGTGGCATTGGTCCCGGTTGGTGCCACCAACCGGGACGAAAGGGCTACGGCTGGCACGACGTCGGGCGGGTGGATGTTTAGTCCCACCTCGCTAGCTGAAGGGCGCCGATAGTGGTTTATAAGCGCTGGTGCGCCTCCCCTTTCGAGTTCCTCTCTTATGCAGGCCTACGGGCCTGTGGGCCTACTGGGCCTGCATCCTGGCCCAACTAACGGTTGGGTTTCTAGTCGTATGCAAGCCATGGTGACCCAGTAGGCGGCATTTTTTTTTAATTTTTTCCCAGTATTTTTGTTTTGTTTTTTGCTCTATTTATTTTCTTTTGTTTCTACTTACAGCTAAATACTTAGAGTTTTTGAGTGATTCTTTTTGCTTTAGGTCACAAAAATTATAAACTTTTTGTTAGTGCCATTAGTTTTCAAATTTGAATAGTTTAAATTTGAATTCTTTGAAATTTGTGTGAATCACTAGTTTGTGAATAACTTTACTTTAAAAATAGATTTTTGAGTGATTCTTTTTCCTGCTATTTAATATTAGTGTGTTTTATCATTATATTCAATTTGGTAATTTTTAGGTTATTTTAAATGGGTGTTTTAATCAAAAACAGATTTTGTTATTTTAGTTTGCTATTAAAGTTTCTAACAAAAAAATACTTTATGAAAATTCTTTTTGCTATTAATGTTTTGAACAAAAAATACTTTGATAATTTAGTTGCATAAATTTTATATAATTTTAGTTTCAAAAATAGTAGAGGTTTATAAAAGCTTTTTAGTTGATTCTTTTTGCTATTGAAGAATATTATAGTTTTGTTTTAGTTGATCATAACAGAATATTTTAATTGATTCTTTTTAGTTCATTCTTTTTTGCTATTAGAGTTTTATAAAAGTTTTCTAGTTCATTCTTTTTGCTATTAGTTCATTCTTTTTAGTTGATTTCATTTTTTTTTGAATTTATTTTAACTCCAGACTTTTTGTGTGTTCAAAATGCACCATTCAAAGCCACATCATCAATTTTCAACCATTTCTGACTTCATTTGGTATTTTTCATGCATTTACTGATTTTTTTGAGCTAAATGACCCTGAAATTGAAAAGCACTACAAATGAACTCTAAAAAGGTTGAAAGTTGGCATGATATCATCATTTCACCCACATAGCATGTGCTACAAAGTTAAGAGGGTTACGGCAAAAACTGGATGCACTTCGTGTACAAAATGGACAATCTCTTTCGAATTATCAGGGTTTCGGACGAAAACTCATCTGTTACAAAGGGATTTCATTTTTTTTGAACTTATTTGAACTCTAGACATTTTGTGTGTTCAAAATGCACCATTCAAAGCCACATCATCAATTTTCAACCCTTTCTGACTTCATTTGGTATTTTTCATGCATTTACTGATTTTTTGAGCTAAATGACCCTGAAATTGAAAAGCACTACTAATGAACTCTGAAAACGTTGAAAGTTGGCATGGTATCATCATTTCACCCACATAGCATGTGCTACAAAGTTAAGAGGGTTACGGCAAAAACTGGATGCACTTCGTGTACAAAATGGACAATCTCTTTCGAAGTATCAGGGTTTCGGACGAAAACTCATCTGTTACAAAGGGATTTCATTTTTTTGAACTTATTTGAACTCCAGACTTTTTGTGTGTTCAAAATGCACCATTCAAAGCCACATCATCAATTTTCAACCCTTTCTGACTTCATTTGGTATTTTTCATGCATTTACTGATTTTTTGAGCTAAATGACCCTGAAATTGAAAAGCACTACAAATGAACTCTGAAAAGGTTGAAAGTTGGCATGGTATCATCATTTCACCCACATAGCATGTGCTAAAAAGTTGAGAGGGTTACGGCAAAAACTGGATGCACTTCGTGTACAAAACGGACAATCTCTTTCGAAGTATCAGGGTTTCATACGAAAACTCATCTGTTACAAAAGGCATTTCATTTCTTCACATGTAATTGCAGTGATATTCTAGATCAAAGGCATCATCATACTAGTTGTGGAGAGAAAGTCTTCACTTTTTCTTCGCTTGTTTCCTTTGCTTATTGCGCCGTAACCATGAATAATCTTCATCGTTTAACAGGGTGCTTGGGTCAGCCTTGACTTTGAAGGGAGGAATTTCATGAAACTTTTCATAATCTTCAGACATGTCTGTCTTGCCCTCCAATCCCCCTCAATGCAACCGGAAGCAGTTGCGTCATAATCACGTGGCAGTCATGAGACTTTAGGTTCTGGAACTTTTTCTCTGCCATATTTATTATTCCCTTTATATTCGACGAGAAGCCAGACGGGACCTTCATACTGAGCAGGCATTCAAAGAAGATTTCCTTCTCTTCTTTGGAAGAGCGTAGCTGGCAGGACCTTCATACTGCTTTGGATGCATGCCGTCTTTTTCATGCACACGTTGCTGTTCCTCCCGTGCCTCCGGTGTATCTTTTGTCTTCACATACACTCCCAAGAAGCCTAGCAGGTTCACGCAAAGATTCTTTGTCACGTGCATCACGTCGATTGCAGAGCGGACCTCTAGGTCTTTCCAATAGGGTAGGTCCCAAAATATAGATTTCTTCTTCCACATGGGTGCGCGTCCCGCATCGTCAGTCGGAACAGATAGTCCGCCAGGACCCTTTCCAAAGATTACTTGTAAATCATTGACCATATCAAGTATGTGATCACCAGTACGGAGGGCGGGCTTCTTCCGGTGATCTGCCTCACCTTTGAAATGCTTTCCTTTCTTTTGACATTGATGGTTGGTCGGAAGAAATCGACGATGCCCCAGGTACACATTCTTCCTGCATTTGTCCAAATATATACTGTCGGTGTCATATAAACAGTGTGTGCATGCGTGGTATCCCTTGTTTGTCTGTCCTGAAAGGTTACTGAGAGCAGGCCAATCGTTGATGGTTACAAACAGCAACGCATGTAGGTCAAATTCCTCCTGTTCGTTCTCATCCCACACACGTACACCTCTTCCATTCCATAGCTGTAAAAGTTCATCAACTAATGGCCTTGGGTACACATCAATGTCATTGCCGGGTTGCTTAGGGCCTTGGATGAGCACTGGCATCATAATGAACTTCCGCTTCATGCACAACCAAGGAGGAAGGTTATACATACATAGAGTCACAGGCCATGTGCTATGCTTGCTGCTCTGCTCCCCAAAAGGATTAACGCCATCTGCACTTAAACCAAACCATACGTTCCTTGGGTCACCTATAAAGTCGCTCCACTTTCTCTCGGTCTTTCTCCACTGCGACCCGTCAGCGGGTGCTCTCAACTTCCCGTCTTTCTTACGGTCTTTTATGTGCCATTGCATCAACTCGGCATGCTTTTTGTTTCTGAACAGACGTTTCAACCGTGGTATTATAGGAGCATACCACATCACCTTGGCAGGAACCCTCTTCCCGGTGCGCTGGCCCTCAACATCACCAGTGTCATCTCTTCTGATCTTATACCGCAATGCACCGCATACCGGGCATGCGTTCAAATCCTCGTACGCACCGCGGTACAGGATGCAGTCATTAGGGCATGCATGTATCTTCTGCACCTCCAATCCTAGAGGGCATAGAACCTTCTTTGCTTCGTACGTACTGCCGGGCAATTCGTTATCCTTTGGAAGCTTCTTCTTCATTATTTTCAGTAGCGAACTAAATCCCTTGTCAGATACATCATTGTCTGCCTTCCATTGCAGCAATTCCAGTGTGGTACCGAGCTTTCTGTTGTCATCTTCGCAATTTGGGTACAACCCTTTTTTGTGATCCTCTAACATGCGATCGAACTTCAACTTCTCCCTTTCACTTTCGCATTCTCTCTGTGCATCAACAATGACCCGGCGAAGATCATCATCGGGCACATCGTCTGGTTCCTCTTGATCTTCAGCTTCCCCCATTGCAGCATCACCGTATTCAAGGGGCAGGTAGTTGTCATCATCCTCTTCTTCTTCGTTGTCTTCCATCATAACCCCTCTTTCTCCGTGCTTGGTCCAAACATTATAGTGTGGCATAAAACCCTTCTCAAGCAGGTGGAAGTGAAGGGTTTTAGAGTTGGAGAAAGCCTTCGTATTCTCACAGACAGTACATGGATAATGCATAAAACCATTCTGCTTGTTTGCCTCAGCCGCTTCGAGAAAATTATGCAGGCCCTTATTATACTCAGAGGTGCGTCGGTCACCGTACATCCATTGCCGGTTCATCTGCGTGCGTTATATAATAAAGTGTATTAAAAACCATTACAACATATCATGAATAGAGAAGTGACCAAATTAATAGAAATTCATCATCACATTAAAGCCAAAGTACAGTAGTGACCAAAATAAATACATAACGTTCATACATAGTTCTCATTATTGAAGAACATATAGCTCTCTAGAGCATCTAATTAAAACATACATTGAAACTATAAAATTTAAATGCAACAACAAATGCGATCATAACCGCAACTAAGGTACCAATTGATCCAACGGCATAATGATACCAAGCCTCAGTATGAATGACATATTTTCTAATCTTTCTAATCTTCAAGCGCATTGCATCCATCTTGATCTTGTGATCGTCGACGACATCGGCAACATGCAACTCCAACTTCATCTTCTCCTCTTCAACTCTTTGTAATTTTTCTTTTAAGTAATTGTTTTCTTTTTCAACCAAATTTAACTTCTCGACAAGAATTTCTATGTCGGTTGGAATTTCTGGTTCACATACCTCCTAGATTAAAAAATCTATGTCACGTTGGTCGGCATAATTGTCATAAACACTAAATAAAACAAATAGTTATAAAAGATAATATATACCACATCCGAATCATAGACAGGACGAGGGCCGACGGAGGCGGATACCAAAATCATCGCACTATATAATAACAAACAATAATAAAAGTAAGAAAATTACACAAGTATCTATCTAAATCATACAAGTAAGAACTTTTTTCTTTTAGAAAGAAGATAAGAAGAAGAGGCTAACCATGGTGGTGCCGGCGCCGAGATCGGCGCGGGCGATCGACGGCGGTGAGGACGGGGACGGGACAGGACGGACGGCCAAACCTAGACAAATCTTGAGGAAAATGGAGCTTGGACAAGGAGCTTCGAGAGGAGAAAGCTTAAGTGTGGCTCGGGCATTTCATCGAACACCTCATGTGCATAGGAGGTGAGCTAGAGCACCACAAAGCTCTCCCACGGCCGGCCAAAAAAACATGCACTGCTCTGCTCGCGGGCAGGGGGTATATATAGGCCAACCATTGGTCCCGGTTTGTGGCTGGAACCGGGACTAAAGGACACCATTTGGTCCCGGTTCCAACCACAAACTGGGACCAATGGTTGTGGGCCAGGAGCGAGGCCTATTGGTCCCGGTTCGTGTCTGGAACCGGGACCAAAGGGCTCAGACGAACCGGGACCAATGGCCCACGAGGCCCGGCCGGCGCCCTGGCCTCACGAACCGGGACCGATGCCCCCATGGGTCCCGGTTCGTGAGTGAACCAGGATTAATGGCCTGGACCAAAGCCCTGTTTTCTACTAGTGTCAGTAGTTCAACCTGTGTAGGATTTGAACAAAGGTCAATGTAAAATCTACGGAAAAATGAAACAAGATAACTATGGAGTATGGGAGCAGGGTAATTGAAATGGAGAGGGCTGAGAGTAGAGAGATTAAAGAGGGGGACTCGCCGAACATGTTATGGGCATCCTCTACCACCGCGCTCCCCTATGTATTCATGCGCCGCGTTGCCACAGCTCTATGCATCATTGTTGTGCAGAGGAACAACAACATGACTTTTGTGTTCGTGGCTGTACGAAGAACGGCGGCGACTTCTGCATCACCCAATAGGGCGGCATGTGTTCGTCACCGGCCAAGGCTATTTAAATACCTAATAAAATCATAAAGATTTTCTGAAAGATAGTATATGGAGCCAACAAGGAAAAACTACGTGTTCAGCAAGAAACTTTTGAGAAATATAGGCATCCGTAAAATTTATAATAGCTGATATATCATAGGATACCTGACTCAAATAGATAATTTTGTATGCTATCTATTTTATGTGCGATGCACTCCGTACTGACAAACAATGTTTTGGTTACCGAATGGGGCATTTTTACCTAGGGGGACCGGTAAACGTGGTTACCACGGTTACCGAGAAATACCGAGAATATTTCGAACGAATTTTGTAGTTGAATTTTGAATTCAAATAAGTGAATGAACGAACATTCGAACCAGAGACCTCTCAAAACAGGAACTAGGTTGCTACCAACACACCAGAACCAACTTTCATGGCATTAATTAGATCCTATGTACTTTACTATAAATCGACCGCTTAAATTCAAAAAATTCAAAAAAATCGGTATTTTTTGCTTGATATGGAGATTTACCGAGGGGTACCGAAATACGCGGTAACCACGGGAAATCTCAAAATTTCGACCGGTAACCAAAACCTTGCTGACAAATACTATTGTTGTTACGTTTTCACACAAGTTTGGTGTTAAGATTCCTCTATGTTAGGAAAAAAAATCTCAGCTGGTAAAAATAGATCTATGTATTAACAACATAACCTCATTAGTGATTCGGATAACAAAATGGTCATTAAATTTACTAAGTTAGGAGTTAGTAAGCTACTAATGCAGACACGAAAGAGGCATAAATTTCATGCCCAGTTTTGTGATGGATAGTGAACAATAATAATACAATTGCCTTGCACTATATTTTTCCAAGGTTAAGCTCATCTAGTGCAATAGCAATTGCAAAGCCAACCTGACTGACATTTCTTTTTTGAAACAGAACCTAACTAATAACAAAGCATGTTCAGAAAACTAAACGGGGGCATCCCAGCTCGAATTTGTCATGTGAAAGCTGCTGCTGTGTGAGCCATGTTCTAAGCCCACTCCTGGAGTCTTGGTCAACAATATGAGCTTGATGCAAGGTCGAGTGGAGTCGAACAAAATAGGAATATTAGGATTAAAGTAACGGGAGGATTCATACCCGTATGCAGTAGGCAGCGACAGCAACCCAGCCGGAGGCCCCCGCGTCGGCAGTCCCAGGCCAACGGCAGAGGCGGGTGTCCTGCGCCTCGCTGTTGTCCTGCCCTTGTCCGGCGCCCTTGTCCTGGATCTCGGGCCGTGCCGAGCGGGTGGCGACCGGTGCGGCGGCGCTGAGCAGCAGATGCGGCCGTCCTGATAGGCGGAGCGACCGGCGGCGCTGGGTGGCGGGTGCGGGGCCGAGCGACCGGCGACCAGTGGCAGAGCGGGGTGGTGGCGCTGAGCGGCGGAGCGACCGGCGACCGGTGCGGGCGGGGGCAGAGCGCGTAGCGGTGCCTTGAGCGGCGGTTGCGGGGGTGAGCAGGTGGCGAGGCGGGGGCGTGAAAGGGAAAGGCGGGCGAGCGGTTGGAGTTTAGGACGTGCGAGGCGGGGCTGTGCGTTTCGTTAGCGATGTACTTTCGTTAATCAAGATTTTTAGGCCATTGATGGTATGATTAGACGGCTCAGATTGTGATTTGGATCTGCCCACTCGTGCTTTTATAGCGGTAGTACATAGATAGATAGATAGATAGATAGAGTAGTAGATAGTAGATAGATAAAGCAACCAACCAATTCAATAACGAGTAGCATCAAAACAACCATCATAGTCTGCTAGGACCACAACACAAGCAAGCCCAAATAATGCATAAGAGAAAGCATAAAAAGACCACCAAGTGGACATCACATCACGCAGGTGCCCACGAAGCAAGTCGGCGTGTTGTAGCCTGAAGTGCATCCAACATCTGGCCTAGGCGTTTCTGATTCCTCTGTCTAGCCAGCGGGTGCCAATGCTGCAGAAACGCAAGAAAATTGAAGAAAGAGTCCGAGGCACGACGTATGAAGACCCTCTCGATCACCATCTTATTACACGCCGTTCGGAGTGTCCACGAAGAGGCGGCAAATATTAGTCAAAAAAGGCGTCTTTATCTACCGGTCTGCATTGCTTGGGCCTGAAGAAAGCTGGCAAGATCAGACGCCTCCCACTTAGGACCGAGGGCTTTCCGGACCAAACTCCACAGCGACCGAGCCGCCGTGCAGGAAAAGAGGATGTGGGTCCCACTCTCCAGGACACCAAATAAGGAACACAACCCATTACCCAGACCATGCCGCTTGAGCACCTCCGTTCCAGACGATATGCGATCCCTCAATAGTTAGGAAAAAAAAAAAACTTAAGTTTCAGGGATAGAGGAGCCTTCCAAAGGAGCGCCACCTACTAAATGCATGGCTTCCGGCATAGGGCACGATATGCCGAGGCCACTGTAAAATCTCCTGAGAGAGAGAGAGAGGTGCCAATGCGCCTGCTGTACTTCGAGATTCTAGTGGGTCGGGCATATGTTTACAAACAGAGATCGGCCAGAGGGAAGCGTCTTGCAAGATTGTACTGTACTTTGAAAGTGTCTACATAGATATACCTTGATTACGTACCGAGCACCCAACCAGTTGACATGCACCAATAGTAAAATCTTAAATTGAACTGTGCTTGTCAGAGTATCAAGAACATATAAAACTAGTGAAAATATGCGAAAGCAACATGAATCACTTCAAGTACTCTAGTGCTACGGGCAACGGCCAAGAACATAAGTGAAAATTAATTAAAGGTCTGATTTCCCGCAACGGCCAAGTACTCTCACTGGCGTGGTCGTCAGCGACGAATGTCTAAGAGGACCGCCTTAGGCACCGCCCGGGCCGCACCGTCGCCGGCGACCGCCGCCGTTTTGCTGGTTGAACGACCTCATCATTTCATCAAGGCACCAGCAGGTCCTCCTGGTACAACCTGTCGAGGAAGAGAAGAGCCGTGCGCGCAGGCGCATGGTGAGGTCGTTCAACCGGCAAAAACGCCGGCTCCTCGTCGGGAAGTTCAGCATCATCATGTTCATCCACGCCCACGACCTGGAACATGTCAACGATCGGGTTATTGCCACTGTTTTCTCGATCTCGTGCAGAGGAAAGACGAAAGATGGCACAGCAACAGACGGACACTGCTGAAAGAGAAAGACCAGACAGACCTACTCACTGTGCGAGGCGACGAGGAGCTCCTCGTTGAGCAGACCTCTGCTTCACGACGACCCTGTGTGTGTGTGTGTGTGTGTGATGTGTTGGAGAAGAATGACGATAGACATGGACGTGCGTGATCTCCGTCCGCTCCTTTCTCCGATTCGATTCCCCCTCAGCACAACAGCCATGTGCATGCGCGTGCTCAGAGATCAGGTCTCGTGTGGACGTGGATGAGCAGGCAAGCTTTAACTTGGCATTTGGTTCTACAGTAACTTCTAGCTTAAGATTTCGCAGTTCAGAGACCCCAAGTAGCTAGCAACACTGCACTTCCGTACTTCAGTTCAGTCACACCATCTAACTAATCCACGCAGACTGAAGGAATTTCTTTGCTTCATTAAAACAGACAAGAATACAGAAGTGCAAAAGAAAACTTTTGGAAATAATCTCTGAGGACACTCGCACGCATGAAGAACTGTACCAAGTCATATCCGGAAGATGGAAAGAACATTAGAAAGGAATGATGCCACAGAAACTAACGGGTGCCGATTGTCGACCACGCGATAAACACGAAGAATTTTCTGCATACAGTTTTTACATTCACGTTCCGAATGCAGCGGGAATCCATGCCACATGCCACATGCCACATGCTATAGATTCTTTTCTTGCCGGGTCTTGTGTATGCCCCGTTCACTATTCCCTCCCATGCTTGCGTTTATGTGGCAGACCAATTCCATAATTTTATCTAGTAATGCATAATTAACATCGGCAATTACTGTGGGATTATTACTTGTTAACACACGGCACCGCTGATCTTTATGAAGATCATGTCCAGACTTTATCACAAGTATAAATTTTCTTAAGAACCCTATGAAGGATGTGTCTGAACTTTGCAATAATATCAGAAGGGCTCTTGCAAACCCAGTAAAAACCCGATTTTTGGCGATAAAGTTTCAAATAATAATAATAAAGTTCTCTAACTGTTTTTCAAAAGTTACAAGCTGTTCAAGAGTTTTTCAAAAGTTCTTCTGTTTTTCATAGCAAAGTTCAGATACCAAATTAACAAAGTTTGGATCTCTTTGAAACTATTTAAAGAACGTTCTTTCACATTTAAACAAAAGAATATTATAATTTTGTGACGTTTGAGTTACTTCCAGCAACATACTCCAGAGATGATCAGGGGAATAAATTCTAAAGCCGGAGAGATAGAGCGAATCTAGCTACAGTTCCACCTAGGCACATACTACCCAACATCACTATCCTGATTCCTGAGTCCTAATGGGGCCCTTGTCAGCTTTCTCACATGCATCATGAGCAGGTTTTGGATGGTGGAAATAAATGTTGTGAATGGAACGCGAAGGTAAAAGTCTTTTTCGGGATTATCTCCACCCTCCACGCCGAAGGGAACTTAGAGTAACTCCAACCGCCGCGATCCAAACGGACGCGCGCTTTGTCTGTCTTTTGTCCGTTTGGGTCGGCATGTCCGCCTCCTTTTGCAAATGGTTCGGCCGTGCGCCCAACGCGTCAACCTATTTTGCGTCAGCGCACAAACAGTTTTTAATGCTAAAATGGCCCGCGGCCACACATCATGCCATCTACCATGGCAGCGTCAAGAGTTCACGTCGGCGATATGCCAGCGGCCGGCATACATATGCCCGCATATAAAAAGAATGCGCAGTTTTCAAGCTGGGCACACTTACCAGCAGACCGACACACATGCCAGCACACAAAATGAGAATGTAGTTCGGCCACTCCATCTCGGCCACGGTCCTGCCCGCACACCGCGGCATGGATCAATCGTCTTCGAAGCTCAACATGTCGGCCTGCATCTTCTCGAACCAAGACCGCTTCCTCGGAGAGATCGTGCTCAAGTCCATCTTCATGATCTTGACCCCTTCATCATACAAACGAAACGGACTTCTCTTGCTTTGGTGGCTGCTTTGGTGGCCTCGATCTCTAGCATCTTCGCTTGCTTCTCCGCCTCCAACGAGAGTTTCTTGTTTTGTATCTCCATGAAGGCACTAATTTGCTCCTCATTTTCTTGCCAGCGCTTCTCCTCTCTTGAGTCTTTGTTGGCGATCATGCCTTGCAAAGTAGCTTGCAAGGCAAGGAACACCGCCTCGTGCTTGTCCTCTTTCTTGGAGTTGGTCTTCCCCCGCGGCCGCGGCTTCTCGCCCTCCCCATGCTATTCAACGGCTTCCTTCCCTCCACGCGCCTTGATGGCAGCGTATTGCGCTTTGAACTTCTCTTCTCCATTGATGATCATCCAACAATGAGTGAGGTTGAAAGACTTGCCCTCATAGTGGACCTTGAATGCTTCCAAAGCTTGGAAGACCTACAAATGAGCAAGCATGTCGGCATACCAAAATAAGCAAGCTACGGGACAATCATAATAAGCAAACATGTCGGCATACCATGTCTTTCATGTCGATGCCGCTCACGGGACGGGCCTCGATGCCCTCAAGAGTGGAACAAAACTTGTTGCACTCTTGCTGTATCACCCTCCAACGCTTGCCGAGAGAGACCCACCCACGCTTGCTCTCCATTTGGTATGGTTTAAACCTCCTGTGCTCGTGGAACTCGCGATGCACTCTTTGCCAAAATGTCGAAGCCTTTTGCTCGGAGCCTATCTTGGGGTCTTGGCCAATGTCTCTCCAACATTCACAAATGAGTTTGTCCTCATCTTGTGTGTATGCTTTGGTCCGCTTGCTCTTCTGCTTCTTCTTTGCATTGGCTTGGGCGGGGAGCGGTTCCTCGAACAATGGCTCTCCCTCGATGTCCACTTCATCATCCTCTTCATCTAGGCAATAGTATTCCAGGAACTCATGATCTAGCGGAAAAGAGCCGCCCAAGCCGACTTGGTCCTCCATGAGGGGGTCGGCCATGCCTCCACTGTCATCACCAAATGTGTACCCAATGCCGTCGTGCCCGGCCATGAAGGGGTTGCGGCCATCTTGGCTTTGCGTCTCGTCGGGATCGAAGGTAGCGCCACCGCCACCCCCTTCGTAGATGAGGCCCTCCATGAAGAGGCGGCTGGCCTCCTCTTCCGCAGCCGGCATTTTATCGAACAAGTTGCAGGTGTTCCCCATGGCGTCGGCTTGGAGCTCGCGAGGCCGCTTACGCGCACCGCCGGAGGACGATCCACCGCCCACAAGTACCGCATTGAGGTCGATGTCCACGGGAGCTGGAGTGCCAGGCGCGACCACGCTCACCTCCGGTGAACCGGAGCCCGTAGAGTAGCACAGACGGGAGGTCTGTGGGTGGTGCCTCTGGAAGCCGTGCGCCGCCGGCGTGAAGGACATGCGCGGCGAGTCCGAAAGTGGGTGACGAAGGGGCGATCAGCCGGTGCTGGCCGCGACCACAGCGGCAGAGGCAGCGACGAACCCATGCTAGCCAGGGTTTAACCCTAGTATCAGCAGGGTCTGCCTCGTGGCCTCGCAGACGAGTTGGCTGGTCTCCGCGGCATTGGCCTCTTGCTCTAAGGCGGCGGGGAGGTTGGACGCAGCCGCGGCCTCATTCCTAGCTTCTTGCTGGTTCTGGCGGTTCTTCCTCCTCAATGATTAGTCGGCGCGCTCCGCGGGTGTCAGCACCTTCTTCTTGGGGGCCGCCGACCCTTTTCGCCCGCCACGACGACTGGCGGAGGAGAGGGAGGCGAGGCCGGCGGCGGCGTTGAGGGTCAGCGCGTCGTCGTCCATGGCATGCGGGGGAGGGTGGGCGGGAGGGTTTTGGGAACATTGGGGGGAAATGGTGGCGGTGTGCCACCGACGGAAGGGCCAGGAGGAGGGCAAGGGCGGGCGTCGCGCGCGTCCGTCTCGTGTCCGCGCAGACGCAAATTCGGCTCAAATTTGAGCCTGGAATGGGTCGCGGGCGGATAAAAAATGGACACGCGTCCGTTTGGGTCGGCGCGATGGGCCGACTTTTATGTCCGCCGCGACCCAAACGGACACGGGCGGACGAAATGGGTCGCTCGGTTGGAGTTGCTCTTATAAATAGAACATATGGAGTAGTGTGATGAAGACTCGACTAGATGGCGAGTCGTTCATAGGCACGACCTTTCACGGTACTCGATAAAAGAAATTGTAGATATAAAAGAAACATCGGGTCTGTTTTAATTATTAAGCTAATTAATCAATCTGGCCACGCTGATCACCGGCCGCACTGATCACATAGTTTATAGAATAAAAAGATGACTTGTCTTGCTCACGCTAAAAACGACTCCACGGACATGAAATAGTATATCACAATATATAAATTTAGTTCCCCTCAAAAAAAATATAAATTTAGTTTGGAGGGGTTCTGAAATTTGACTTCAGTGTGTCCTTCTTGGGCCCTATTGGTGAAATCTCAAAGCAAAAGGAGCCAAGTTGTAACATCTTCAGAGTTACACATGGCTTTTGTCTAATATTTGGAGCTGTCCCGAGTAAACCTGCAGCTGGAAAAATAATCGCGGCATTGATGGACACATCATAGTGGACAAAGACACATTTGAATAATAAACTTACTCAAGCAATACATAGAGGAAAGATAGACATTTGAATATACAGACCGCAAGCGGTAAAAGACGACACATATCGTCACAACTAGAGCAAATCTTGGGTGTCTATTTGGCTAGCCAGAAAGAAGAATCAAAGACATGAATCATTGCAAGATATGTGGCCATTCCTCAGGAAAACAACAAGCTCGACCTAGAGCAAATCATGGGAAACAGCCCCCGCGTTGCTCCCGTGCGAGCGACACGGGTGGACGCCGCAGCCCTAGCCGCCGCCGCCAGTATCCCAGCCACCTCTCTCCGCCGCCGCCGGAGGACGCCGCAAGGCGAAGCCTCGCGGCCGACGGCGGCGGCGTGGGACCTTGCTCGTGGCACTGGGGGGCTCTCGGCACGGCGGGTCGTCTCCTGGTTCTCGCGCGTCACCACAGCGCTGGTGTTCGGATCCCCCCGATCTGAAGTATCCGGCTCCGGCTGCCTGGTCCGTCTCCGGCGACGTGCTGCTCGGCGCGCGGGCGCGGTACTGCGAGCTGGAGGTCGTCGCGGTGCTCGCGGATCCCCACTTCCTTATCTCCTTGAAGGCCAGGCTCCTGCCAGCTCCATCCGATCCGGCGGCGCGCACTACGGTGGGCAACGGGGAGGCTCCTCCGCGCGGCTGGCTTGGCCTTGCTTGGGCAGCGGCCGTCCTTCACGGCCATGGTGGTGGAAGCTGTGCCGTGCTCTCCGTCAATCAATTCCAGCAGCAGATCGATTCAATTGAGCGCCTGCATCTAGGCTGGGCCATTCTCCATCCCATCGTGTGCTTCAGGTGGCTGGTGACACCTCTCAGTTTCCATGCGTGCTTTGGGAGGATATGTTCCAGTGGCTCCTGATCGTTGCGTCCGTTGATGCCAAGCACAAGACACCAGGACGCGATGTGATGCGCCGGCTACTAGATTGCTCGGGAATGGGTGGTCGTGAAAGCAATCCTCTTTGATCTAGTCATCGACGAGTTCCGGTCCTCTCCTTCGAAGGAAAACAAGGACCAGCATACATGTTCTTTGAAAACCTTTGGATAGGGGCCGGTCGTGCGCACTCGTAACATCGGCATAATCAGCTTCACCGGGCTGTCGCGAAGCTTTGTTTTGGTTGACATCTTGGGACATGTCTGCACCAAGATTCCCAAGGGGTCAACACATGCGGAGAATGTCATGGCATGATTGGAGGACTCGCAAGTAGCGAAGGCAGGGTCTTATGCGCCGAAGACTTTGCTTCGCATGCAGTTGTTCAGACTTGGCTTGCGGGGTATGTTCCCGTCCAGATTGGGCACGAGTTCATGTGAGCCTGGTGGTACGTGACTTGCAGTATACACTAGTACAAAATGGCTCATTTGTCCCGGTTCGTAAGGCCCATTTGTCCCGGTTCTGGAACCGGGACTAAAGGGTCGGGACTAAAGCCCAAAACCTTTAGTCCCGGTTCGCTTACGAACCGGGACCAAAGGCCCTCCACGTGGCCGCTGGGGGGGAGCCCAGGCAGGAGGACCTTTAGTCCCGGTTGGTAACACCAACCGGGACCAAAAGGCAGGACCTTTAGTCCCGGTTGATAACACCAACCGGGACCAAAAGGCAGGACCTTTAGTCTCGGTTGGTAACACCAACCGGGACCAAAAGGCATCTGTCAGGAGCTGGGGTTTTGTTTTTTTTTGAAAGGGAGGGGGGTTAGGTGGTTTTGTAGGGTTAATTTAGGAGTTTCATATTGTGTTAGCTAGCTAATAGAGAGAAGTGTCCTCTTTTTCTCCGTGCTTGGTCGACGCTAGCTACTATAGAGAGAACTCGACACGCTAGCTAGTAAGCAAATGAAGGAACCATTAAGTACATAAGATCGTCATGAACATATACAGAGAGAAGTGATCGACCTCTCTTTCTCCGAGAAATTGGTCGAACAACAAGTTTTCATATATCTATCCGACGCTACTACATATGTACAATATATAACATCCCTTACAACAATTTCAATTTCACATGGTATTCTCCTTGTTCAGGTATGACGTGGTCAAGAAAGAATCCCGCCAATTCCTCTTGAATTGCTCGTATGCGATCATGTGGTAGGAGTTCATCCCGCATCTGCCAGATCTAATTTAAAGAAGGGGTCAATACATATATATGAATGAAACTCAACACAATTGATGGTAATATATAAAATAAAATTGTGAATATTGTTTACGTACTTCAAATTGTTTCTCAGAGGAGGCCCGTTCAGAGGTATAGTAGCGAATGAACTCGCATACGTAGTATCCACATAAATGAGTGTTGGGTGCCTGCAACAAGCACTTTACGAGAATAGAGTTCAATCAAACTGATAAGCAAGCATGATAATGGTATTGATGAAACTAGAATCAATGAGAGATGCGCGGAACTAGCTAGTACTACTTACTTTGGGGTGTGTAAATCGCAGCTCCTTCTTCAGACCCGGAACCTTAGCGGTGAACGTTTTCCAAACCCTGGCAGGCAAAGAAAATGATTACTTGATATCAGGAAATGAACGAAAGTTGCCGATATGGTCCCGGTATTGATTGAACTTACTTCTGGAGCATTGCAGTCATGTCCGCATAATACTTGGGATCTTTACGGAGTGAGTCTAAGACAGTTACTAATGCCCCGTCAAGGTTAATGGATAGCAGAATATAGTGGAAGCTGCGCACGCATAACTCATCAATTACATTACTTAACCACGAGTAAGCGGAACCGAATATGCAGAAGACAGTAACACTCACTTGAAGTTATAAGGAAAGAGTATTTCCCTTTTGTTTTGATGTTTAAGGAACGTTTGTAGTAAGTTGTTCTCGGTATCTTCAGCCGCCTTTCGTACCGACCATTCATTTACGGTATTTGGGCTAATGAACCCAACGTCGAAGATTCCTATTTTTTGGCATTCGACCATCTTCAATCTGCATAATATAGTGAGGATAATTATATATACATGCAATGAACGAGCTGAGCTAGAGACTTAATTATAGAAGTAATACTTACAGACAGTAGCAAGTCATGAGTTGTTTGTCGAGGGCCTTTTGATTGTATAATTGAAATAACTCCACAAATTCAACAGGCAGCAGGTCGACTCCAGGGAAGTCATGCTCTTTTTTAATTCCGACTAACAAACTGTCTTTCCCAGACTTCCTGCAGGTTTCCATGTACCAGTCATGCAATTTTTGCATCATCGTTGTTAGATGAGGATGATCAGGTTTGACGAGAGGCTTCCCGTGCTCGTATCTAAAGACGTCTACTACCTCAGCCGTTTCAAACTGTACATCATCGGGCAGGTAATCATCAAGAGTGGTACCGGGCAGTAGCACCGGATGATTAGCGATATCGCTAGACACCTTGAGCGGGGGGCACGATTGCTTCTCCTGTTCGCCGAGCTGGGGAATTGTTTTCCCACTTCTTCGTTTTTTCGCTCTTGCAGCACTGGAAGTACTTCCCGACTGCTGCGCTTTAGCATGTGTCTTAGTAATTATGCGGTCATAGTTGGAATCCGGCGGAGGCGGTGGTGGTCGCTTCAGGGCATCGATAGTGCGCTTCACTTTCACCGGATCTAGCTTCTCCTTCGGAGGTGGAGTTTTCTTTGCAAAATGGTCCCTCACTTCGGCACGACATATGTCCTCGTTTTCCTGCTCGGTCCTCTCATATGGTAACTTTTCCACAGGCTTGAGACATGGACCGTATCTGAATTGCCTCCCGCCTCTGCTTGTACTGCTAGCCGCCGGAGCGGCGGCGTCTCTCTTCCGTCGTTGCTGAGGAGGCGGAGTGCTCCGACGCGCCGGAGTAGGCGAAGGAGGAGGCGGAGTGCCCTCACGCGTCGGAGGAGCCGGAGAAGGAGGCGGAGTGCCCTGATCACTCGCCGGAGGAGGAGGAGGAGGAGGAGGAGGCGGAGTGCCCTGACTCACCGGAGGAGGAGGAGGAGGCGGAGGCGTCCAGTTTGGAAGCTTGATGTACTCCTTCTGCCATAGACATGTACTCCTCAGAGCACGAACCAGCTGATTCTCCCCTTCACCTGTAGAGTGGTAAAGCTCGAGCTCCTCAAATCCCTCTATTACTTCATCCACCATCACAACAGCATAGCCATGTGGAATCGTAAGGCAATGAAAAGTTCCGTTGGGTTGAGGAGGTGCAACAGAGCCGAGAGCCGCCTTGAAAGTGAGGTTATGGCATTTCGTCATAAGCTCGCAATTTTGAGCCTTCGTGATAGTATCCACGGGGTAGATAGGCTCCGTGAAGTCAGTCTGAACGGGCTCCGTGGAAGCCACGCTGCTTCTCCGCTGAGATGGCGGGGTAGCTTTTGGGGTAGCTTCGTGCCGCTGAGATAGTTGGCCGGCAGCTCTCTGGCTCTCAGCTTCCTCTAGCTTTTGTAGTCTTGCACTCATCTTCTGCATGTCGCTCAGCTCCGCTTTCCTCTTTCTCTCCCGGCTTCTGTAACCGCCTGCGTCGGGAAACCCAAACTTCCACGGAACGGAGCCTGGTGTGCCTCGTGTTCGTCCAGGGTGCTCAGCATTCCCTAGGGCCTCAGTCAGCTCGTCCTTCTCTCTGTCGGGAATGAACGTCCCTTCCTGCGCTGCGGTGATATACTTCTGAAGCTTCGTGACGGGTATTGCAAGTTGCTCGTCCGTCCAACGGCACTTCCCTGTTTCAGGGTCCAAAGTTCCCCCAACCCCGAAGAACCAAGTCCTTGAACGGTTTGGCCATTTCAATGTCTCTGGTTCGACCCCTTTAGCAATCAGGTCATTCTCAGCTTTGTCCCACAACGGCCGGGCTTTGAGGTAGCCACCTGACCCCATGTGATGGTGATACTGCTTCTTTGCAGCGTTGTTCTTGTTTGTCTCTGACATTTTCTTACTCTTGTCTGATGTCTTGTAGGCCACAAATGCGGGCCAGTGATCTCTTATCTTCTCAAATCGGCCGATGAATTCTGGAGTCTCACCTTTGTCGACAAACTTTGATTTCAACTCCTTCTTCCACCTCCTGAATAGATCTGCCATCTTCTTAAGAGCACACGCCTTGACCAGTGGCTCTATAACGGGCTTATTCGGATCCTCCTCTGGCGGTAGGGTGAAATTTGCCTTCAGCAAGGTCCAAAGATCATCTTTCTGTCTATCGGTGACATAATCACCTTCAGGGGCGTCGTCCTTAGGCTTTTTCCATTGCTTGATGTTGATCGGGATGTTGTCCCTAACAATAGCTCCGCACTGAGCAGAAAATGCGTCCTTGGTCCGCTTGGGTTCAATCGGTAGGCCATCGTCCGCGAGTGCTGTGATCGTGAACCTTTCATCCTTGCGCAACCTCTTCTTCGAGCCTCGTCTCGTTACCGAAGTTTGGCTCGATCCGGAGGGCTATAAAAGAAGAAAGAAGAGTTAATATATATATATATATATGTACATACCAAAACAATTAATGCATCAATTAGCTAGTCAGCACCTCCGGAGCCATCATGATCATGTCACCGGAGCCATCATGATCATGTCCTTCCTCCTCCATTGTTCCATCGGTGTCGTTGAGAAACGACAAGACAGCATCACCTCCGGCGAGGATTATCTCCCCCAACAACTGTTCTTGTTCCAAGTCTCTTTGATCCATAGTTTCTGCAAATATTACAACATGGCAATTAATATACAAACATGAATGTCCGACGTCCGGACTGCCTCTCTCATGAATGTCCGACGTCCGGACCGCCTCTCTCATGAATGTCAAACAAGGGATTCTCTTAACCTTTAAGGGATTTAACAAAATGGCGCCATTCTGAATGTGCAGAAAATGGTCCATATTTTTCCTGATCTCATCTACCCTTCTATATGTCACGTTGTCTAGTGTCAAAGGAATCAAGAAAACCAAGGCTTCATCATTAGCCGGAAGTAACAGGCGCATAATGGTACAAAGCTCTCCAAAATTGTTTTGGAACGGAGTCCCGGATAGGATAATTAATTAGCTTTTTGGTACGAAGTTCAGCAAGAGCCTTCCGAATATCGCTATTTGGAAGGCCTTTGCTGAAATTCGTACCAAAAAGCAAATTATTCTATCCGGAACTCCGTTCCAAAACAACTTTGAAGAGCTTCATAGCATCATACGCATGTTACTTCCGGCTAATGATGAAGCCATGGATTTCTTCAATACTTTGACAGACAACGTGACATATAAAGAATATATATAGATGAGATCAAAAAAAAATTGGATCAACTTGTGCACATCCATAATGGGGGCATTCTTGATAAATCTATGTTACCGGAGTTATCTATGTTACCGGAGGGGGTAGACGACAACGGCGCTCACCCCTCATGTCATGTCCGACGTCCCCCCCTCATGTCGAAGTTATCGGGGAGGGGGTAGACGACAACGACGCTCACCCCTCATGGTCGGGCGAGAGGGGGTTGATCGACGTCCCCCCTCATGTCGAAGTTACCGGAGTTTTCTTCTAGGGGTTTGGCTGACCTCGAGAGTTTGTCAGGTAGGGGAGGGGGGGTAGGAGATCGACAACGCTTTTTTTCTAGGGTTTGCGTGGCCTCGAGAGTTGGTCGCCCGATATGTCCGACGTCCCCCCTCATGTCGAATTTACCGGAGTTTTCTTCTAGGGGTTTGGGTGGCCTCGAGAGTTTGTCGGGTAGGGGCGGGAGGGGGTAGGAGATCAAGGGCGACGGCGACATACATACATATAGCCACATACATACATGGAAAAAAATGCTATGAACAAAAAAATGCTATCGGGGAGGGGGTATATCGACCCCCCCTCCCCCCTCATGTCGAAGTTATCGGGAAGGGGGTATATCGACAACGACATACATTCCGGATAACATATACACACATATACATGAACATATATACATATACACGAAAAAAACATATACATGACTTTTTACATGAACATATACACACATATACATGAACATATATACATATACATGAAAAAAACATATACATGACTTTTTACATGAACATATACACACATATACATGAACATATACATATACATGAAAAAAAACATATACATGGCCGGAAAGGGGGGGCTCACTGGGGTGGGCGGCGATGGCTGGAGGCCGGCGACGAGGACGGCGGGCTCGGGGCGGCACGCGGTGACGGGGACGAGGACGGCGGGCGCTCGGGGAGGCGACGACGACGAGGGCGGCGGGCTCGGGGAGGCGACGACGACGAGGGCGGCGGGCTCGGGGAGGCGATGACGCGGCGACGGGGAGGCAACGGTGACGACTGGGACGGCGGGCTCGGGGAGGCGACGACGACGAGGACGGCGGGCTCGGCGACGGCGACGACGCGGCGACGTCGGGGAGGCGACGGCGACGACGGGGACGGCGGGCTCGGGGAGGCGACGACGGCGAGGACGGCAGGCTCGGTGACGGCGACGACGCGGCGACGGGGAGGCGACGGCGACGACGAGGACGGCAGGCTCGGGAAGGCGACGACGCGGCGACGGGGAGGCGGCGGCGACGACGGGGACGGCGGAATCGGGGAGGCGGGCTCGGGGCAACTGGTAGATGAAAACCTGAAATTTTCCAAGGGTTTTCTTATATACAAGAAGCATTGGTCCCGGTTGGTGGCACCAACCGGGACCAATGCCCACCTTTAGTCCCGGTTGGTGCCACCAACCGGGACCAAAGGTCTCTTTTCGTCAGCCCAAAGGGCGGGAAGCAGAGACCTTTGGTCCCGGTTGGTGGCACCAACCGGGACTAAAGGGTGGCATTGGTCCCGGTTGGTGCCACCAACCGGGACCAAAGGTGGGCATTGGTCCCGGTTGGTGCCACGAACTGGGACCAAAGGTGGTGCTGCCCGGGGCCAAAAGTTTAGTCCCACCTCGCTAGCTGAGAGGGCTCGAGAGTGGTTTATAAGCGCTGCTGCGCACACCCTCTCGAGCTCCTCTCAACAGCAGGCTTACGGGCCTAATCGGACACACCGCTGCCTGTGGGCCTTCTGGGCCTTATGCGGGCCTGAATCCTGGCCCAACTGGATGGTTGGGTTTCTAGTCGTATTCAGGCCGCGGTGGCCCAGTAGGCGGCATTTTTTCTACTTTTTTTGTTTTCTTTTTTGCTTTATTTTTTTTTCCAGTGATTCTTTTTGCTTTCTGTTAGTGCCATTAGTTTCCAAATTTGAATAGTTTAAATTTGAATTCTTTTAAATTGGTGTGAATCACTAGTTTGTGAATAACTTTACTATAAAAATAGATTTTTGAGTGATTCTTTTTCCTGCTATTTAATATTACTGTGTTTTATCATTATATTCAATTTGGTAATTTTTAGGTTATTTTAAATGTCAATTTGGTAATCTTTATGAAAATTCTTTTTGCTATTAATGTTTTGAACAAAAAATACTTTGATAACTTTAGTTGCATAAATTTTATATAATTTTAGTTTCATAAATACTAGAGGTTTATAAAATATTTTTAGTTGATTCCTTTTGCTATTAGAGTTTTATAAAAGATTTTTAGTTGATTCTTTTTGCTATTGAAGAATATTATAGTTTTATTTTAGTTGATCATAACAGAATTTTTTAATTGATTATTTTTAGTTCATTATTTTTGCTATTAGAGTTTCATAAAGGTTTTCTAGTTCATTCTTTTTGCTATTAGTTTCATAAAAGTTTTGTTTTAGTTTCATAAAAGGTTCATAAAACTTTCTTGCTATTAGTTTTGTTTTAGTTTCATAAAAGTTTTGTTTTAGTTTCGTAAAAGTTTCATAAAAGTTTCATAAAACTTTCTTGCTATTAGTTTTGTTTTAGTTTCATAAAAGTTTTGTTTTAGTTTCATAAAAGTTTCATAAAACTTTCTTGCTATTAGTTTTGTTTTAGTTGATTAAAAGTTTTGTTTTAGTTTCATAAAAGTTTTGTTTTAGTTTCATAAAAGTTTTGTTTTAGTTTCATAAAACTTTCTTGCTATTAGTTTTGTTTTAGTTGATCATAACAGAATATTTTAATTGATTATTTTTTAGTTCATTCTTTTTGCTATTAGAGTTTCATAAAAGTTTTCTAGTTCATTCTTTTTGCTATTAGTTCATTCTTTGAGCTAAATGACCCTGAAATTGAAAAGAACTACAAATGAACTCTGAAAAGGTTGAAAGTTGGCATGGTATCATCATTTCACCCGCAATGCACTTCGTGTACAAAACGGACAATCTCTTTCGAAGTATCAGGGTTTCGGACGAAAACTCATCTGTTACAAAAGGCATTTAATTTCTTCACATGTAACTGCAATGATATAGTTGTGGAGAGAAAGTCTTCACTTTTTCTTCGCTTGTGTCCTTTGCTTATTGCGCCGTAACCATGGATAATCTTCATCGTTTAACAGGGTGCTTGGGTCAGCCTTGACTTTGAAGGGAGGAATTTCATGAAACTTTTCATAATCTTCAGACATGTCTGTCTTGCCCTCCAATCCCACGATGTCTTTTTTTCCTGAAAGAACTATGTGGCGCTTTGGCTCATCGTATGATGTATTCGCTTCCTTATCTTTTCTTTTTCTCGGTTTGGTAGACATGTCCTTCACATAGAAAACCTGCGCCACATCATTGGCTAGGATGAATGGTTCGTCTGTGTACCCAAGATTGTTGAGATCCACTGTTGTCATTCCGTACTGTGGGTCTACCTGTACCCCGCCTCCTGACAGATTGACCCATTTGCACTGAAACAAAGGGACCTTGAAATCATGTCCATAGTCAAGTTCCCATATGTCCACTATGTAACCATAATATGTGTCCTTTCCCCTCTTGGTTGCTGCATCAAAGCGGACACCGCTGTTTTGGTTGGTGCTCTTTTGATCTTGGGCGATCGTGTAAAATGTATTCCCATTTATCTCGTACCCTTTGTAAGTCAATACAGTCGAAGATGGTCCCCTGGCCAACGAGTACAGCTCATCAGAAACAGTGTTGTCACCCATGAGACGTGTTTGCAACCAACTGCCGAAAGTCCTGATGTGTTCATATGTAATCCAGTCGTCACACTGCTCCGGGTGTTTGGAGCGCAGAATATTCTTGTGTTCATCGACATACGGGGTCACCAAGGTAGAATTCTGTAGAACTGTGTAGTGTGCTTGAGACCAAGAATGCCCGTCCCTACATATTATTGAGTCCGCTCCTAGCGTGCCTTTTCCAGTCAGTCTCCCCTCATACCGCGATTGAGGGAGACCAATCTTCTTAAGGTTAGGAATGAAGTCAACACAAAACCCAATGACATCCTCTGTTTGATGGCCCATGGAGATGCTTGCTTCTGGCCTAGCGCGGTTACGAACATATTTCTTTAAGACTCCCATGAACCTCTCAAAGGGGAACATATTGTGTAGAAATACAGGGCCCAGAATGACAATCTCGTCGACTAGATGAACTAGGACGTGCGTCATGATATTGAAGAAAGATGGTGGGAACACCAGCTCGAAACTAACAAGACATTGCACCAAATCACTCCTTAACCTTGACAGGATTTCTGGATCGATCACCTTCTGAGAGATTGCATTGAGGAATGCACATAGCTTCACAATGGCTAATCGAACGTTTTCCGGTAGAAGCCCCCTCAATGCAATCGGAAGCAGTTGCGTCATAATCACGTGGCAGTCATGAGACTTTAGGTTCTGGAACTTTTTCTCTGCCATATTTATTATTCCCTTTATATTCGACGAGAAGCCAGACGGGAACTTCATACTGAGCAGGCATTCAAAGAAGATTTCCTTCTCTTCTTTGGTAAGAGCGTAGCTGGCAGGACCTTCATACTGCTTTGGATGCATGCCGTCTTTTTCATGCACACGTTGCTGTTCCTCCCGTGCCTCCGGTGTATCTTTTGTCTTCCCATACACTCCCAAGAAGCCTAGCAGGTTCACGCAAAGATTCTTCGTCACGTGCATCACGTCGATTGCAGAGCGGACCTCTAGGTCTTTCCAATAGGGTAGGTCCCAAAATATAGATTTCTTCTTCCACATGGGTGCGCGTCCCGCATCGTCAGTCGGAACAGATAGTCCGCAGGACCCTTTCCAAAGATTACTTGTAAATCATTGACCATATCAAGTATGTGATCACCAGTACGGAGGGCGCGCTTCTTCCGGTGATCTGCCTCACCTTTGAAATGCTTTCCTTTCTTTCGACATTGATGGTTGGTCGGAAGAAATCGACGATGCCCCAGGTACACATTCTTCCTGCATTTGTCCAAATATATACTGTCGGTGTCATCTAAACAGTGTGTGCATGCGTGGTATCCCTTGTTTGTCTGTCCTGAAAGGTTACTGAGAGCAGGCCAATCGTTGATGGTTACAAACAGCAACGCATGTAGGTCAAATTCCTCCTGTTTGTGCTCATCCCACACACGTACACCTTCTCCATTCCACAGCTGTAAAAGTTCTTCAACTAATGGCCTTAGGTACACAACAATGTCATTGCCGGGTTGCTTAGGGCCTTGGATGAGCACTGGCATCATAATGAACTTTCGCTTCATGCACAACCAAGGAGGAAGGTTATAGATACATTGAGTCACGGGCCAGGTGTTATGATTGCTGCTCTGCTCCCCAAAAGGATTAATGCCATCTGCACTTAAACCAAACCATATGTTCCTTGCGTCACCTGCAAAGTCCCCCCACCTTCTCTCGATTTTTCTCCACTGCGACCCGTCAGCGGGTGCTCTCAACTTCCCGTCTTTCTTACGGTCTTCTTTGTGCCATCGCATCAACTTGGCATGCTCTTTGTTTCTGAACAGACGTTTCAGCCGTGGTATTATAGGAGCATACCAGATCACCTTGGCAGGAACCCTCTTCCTGGGGCGCTCGCCCTCAACATCACCAGGGTCATCTCGTCTGATCTTATACCGCAATGCACCGCATACCGGGCATGCGTTCAAATCCTCATACTCACCGCGGTAGAGGATGCAGTCATTAGGGCATGCATGTATCTTCTGCACCTCCAATCCTAGAGGGCATAGAACCTTCTTTGCTTCGTACGTACTACCGGGCAATTTGTTATCCTTTGGAAGCTTCTTCTTCATTATTTTCAGCAGCGAACTAAATCCCTTGTCAGATACACCATTGTCTGCCTTCCATTGCAGCAATTCCAGTGTGGTACCGAGCTTTCTGTTGTCATCTTCGCAATTTGGGTACAACCCTTTTTTATGATCCTCTAACATGCGATCGAACTTCAACTTCTCCCTTTCACTTTCGCATTCTCTCTGTGCATCAACAATGACCCGACGAAGATCATCATCGGGCACATCGTCTGGTTCCTCTTGATCTTCAGCTTCCCCCATTGCAGCATCACCGTATTCAGGGGGCGGGTAGTTGTCATCATCCTCTTCTTCTTCGTTGTCTTCCATCATAACCCCTCTTTCTCCGTGCTTGGTCCAAACATTATAGTGTGGCATAAAACCCTTCTCAAGCAGGTGGAAGTGAAGGGTTTTAGAGTTGGAGAAAGCCTTCGTATTCTCACAGACAGTACATGGACAATGCATAAAACCATTCTGCTTGTTTGCCTCAGCCGCTTCGAGAAAATTATGCAGGCCCTTAATATACTCGGAGGTGCGTCGGTCACCGTACATCCATTGTCGGTTCATCTGCGTGCGTTATATAGTTCTTATTATTGAACAACATATAACTCTCTAGAGCATCTAATTAAAACACACAAATAAGAACTTTTTTCTTTTAGAAAGAAGATAAGAAGAAGAGGCTAACCACGGTGTTGCCGGCGCCGAGATGGGCGCGGGCGATCGACGGCGGTGAGGACGGGGACGGGACAGGACGGACCGCCAAACCTAGACAAATCTTGAGGAAAATGGAGCTTGGACAAGGAGCTTCGAGAGGAGAAAGCTTAAGTGTGGCTCGGGCATTTCATCGAACACCTCATGTGCATAGGAGGTGAGCTAGAGCACCACAAAAGCTCTCCCACGGCCGGGCAAAAAAACAGAGCAATGCATTGCTCTGCTCGCGGGCGGGGGCTATATATAGGCCAACCATTGGTCCCGGTTCCAGCCACAAACCGGGACCAATGGTTGTGGGCCAGGAGCGAGGCGCATTGGTCCCGGTTCGTGGCTGGAACCGGGACAAAAGGGGTCACCTTTAGTCCCGGTTCCAGCCACAAACCGGGACCAATGGTTGTGGGCCAGGAGCGAGGCGCATTGGTCCCGGTTCGTGTCTGGAACCGGGACTAAAGGGTCTAGACGAACCGGGACCAATGCCCCACGAGGCCCGGCCGGCCCCCTGGCCTCACGAACCGGGGCCGTTGATCCCATTGGTCCCGGTTCGTGACTGAACCGGGACTAATGGGCTGGCCCGGCCTGGACCAAAGCCCTGTTTTCTACTAGTGGTAGTAGCCTCCGCAAGTGGGGGCGGCAGCATTGGAGGACTTCTTTGTTGGTGGTGCTTCTTTGAGTATCGAGACGTGATTTCCAGGGTGAAACCCCAAGGTCTGGCCTTTATTGGTTGTGCCTGGCAATGACCTTGTTGAAGTCATTGTTTTGGGAACGCGGTCTTTCTTCAGGGTGAAAACCTATGATCTTTGATCGGGCAACGACAACGCTTGTGCATTGTTTCCTTCCTGGAGGCGTTGCTTTTGGAGAACCTTCTTTCTAGTCCAGGTGTTGTCTTTGGTGGTGTTTAGAGTGCTACTACTGTGGGGGATTGATCACCGCAACAGGTTTTTTATTTTCTTTTTTCTTTTTATTTATTTTGATTGTGTGCATCCTGGATGTTTTAGACATCTTGCTGGTGCAAAGGCTGGGTGTAATTGATATCTTCTTGATATTAAAAAAAGCAAATCATGGGTATCCCTCGGAGGCTGTTTCCGTCTTCCATATACACAATCATATTTCATGTGCAGAACGCCGGAACCAAATCCGCATCCTCTGAAAACAGGAGTCGGGGCTAAGCACCGCTTCACCATCACCAACTACTACAACGCAGGCCCACGCGACACCCTGGAGAGGTGTCGTCCATTCCATGCCCTCGAGGTGAAGGTCAAGGCGCGCTTTGCCCTTGCCGCTGACGCCAGCTGGCCGCTGCCGGAGGAGATAACCTTCAAGCGCATGGTCGTTTTTTCTTTTGAGACCATCCATGACTAGCCGTTGTAGGCATATCTTTATAGAAAAAAAATCTCTAAGCACCGCACGCCGGCCAAGTCTCGAACGCGGGTGGGCTAATTGCACTCCTTGCAAAGCCTAGATCTCATCGGGGATCCTATGTTTCTCTATTTCGTCGAACCAGTAGATGGCATAGTAAGCATGTTATCATCTTCTTCTGTAGAACATGATGGTCACTGACGAGTGCCTAAAGGTGACCACCTCCTACGACCTTGTAGGTTTAGCTCCGCGTGTCCTTTAAGGGCTTCCGCGCCGCTGACGACCACCGCCATTTTGCTGGTTGAACGACCTCATCCTGGCACGGGCAGATCTCCCTGGCACTTGTCGAGGAAGAGGCGGTCGACATAGTGAGGTCGTTCAACCGGCAAAAACGCCGGCTCCTCGCCGGGAAGCTCATCGTCATGTTCGTCCTCGCCCACGACGTACGGGAGGATATGTCTCCGATCATGGCATGGCAGTAGAGACCGGCCTGGGACCTAGACCATTCCAACAACTAGATTACTACTAGCATTTTCTCGATCTTAGCATTCATAACTAGAACATCTGTAACAAACGAACGAACGAACGAAGGAACGATCATTGCACTAAGACCAGACAAACACACTTGGTACTTACTTGTGCTAGGTTCTTGGAGCCAAGCCCTGCTTCACGAGGAAGGCCCTGTGGGGAGGGGAAGAAGTTGCAGAGGGAGATATAAAGAGGAGGCGAGTGGGAGGGGAATGCGATTCCGACGGCATGGGCGGTGTACGCGCCCGTGATCTCCATCCACTCCTTTCTCCGGTTCCATTCGACCTACGGTGGCAACCGGTGAGCGCTCCTTTCTCCAATTCCATTCCCACTCAGCACAGCAGCCATGTGCATGCGCGCGCTCACAGATCAAAGCTTGAGCTAGTAGTTAGTAGTACCTAGGTATCGTGTGGACGTGGATGAGCAGGCAAAAGCTTAACTCGGGATTTAGTTCTAGTTTCAGATTCGCGGTTCAGCAGAGACCCCACGTAGAAACACTCTGAAGTTTCTTTTAAAGGGATTATCCCACGAGTATTCTCAGTATTATTTCTGCAACTTTTTATTTATACTTTTGTATTCTCTGGAATACAAAAGTAAGTTACCAGCAAGCGCATGCATTGCCATACAAGCAAGTTATCAGCAAGGTCCATGAACAGTAGCTTGCAAGAAGCCTGTGGCCGGCAGCACACTTCGGACAGTCACAAGCATGAAGAACCAAGTCATATCCACAAGATGGAAAGAACATTAAAAGGCGATGATGCCACATACAGTAGAAACTAACTAATGGGTGCCGATTGTCGGCCACGCGATGAACACCAAGGATTTTCTCCACAATCCACGCCGCGGGAACTTATAAATGGAAGAGATGGAGTAGTGGACATAGACAACATTGGAATGAATAAGCTTACTGAAGCAATACATAGAGGAAAGATCAGACATTTGAACATACAGACCAAGCGGTAAAAGACGACATAACCGTCAGAAGTAGGTGTGCTGCTAATTAATACTCCCTCCGTTCCAAAATAAGTGACTCAATTTTGTACTAATTTTGTACTAACTTTGTACTAAAGTTAGTGCAAAGTTGAGTCACTTATTTTGGGACAGAGGGAGTAGAAGCAAACCGATCAATTCAATTTTTTTGACCCGGTGTAAAATTAACTGCAAGAAATGCAAGTATAGATGTATGGGACCATGTGATTTCAGTTGACAAAATCAGAGATGGATGGGGGAAGGGAGTTAGATGGTGGTGAAAACACCAGTATATAGAGGTCAGGTGGATGTGAAATTTGATTAGTCACATTTGACTCACTCACAGGCTTTGCATTGCCTGCCCAGGCTGCAGTTAGGGTTCTCGTGATTTGATTTACATCTGTACTACTGCCAAACCCAGGAGCAAAAAGGTTGAATGACCCGACAAGTTGAACCACAGTTAAGTTGCTAGACAAGACAGACAGAAAGAGTCAACGACATGAACCCTTGCAAGATATGCGGCCATTCCTCAGGAAATTCAAAATATAGAAGATAATAGGCTCGAACTAGAACAAATCATGGGTATCATCTCGGAGCCTATGTTTTCGTATTCCGTTGATCCAGATGATATACACATTATATACTATATGTGCAGAACCGAATCAGCATTCTTGAAAACAGGAACCGGGGCCGAGCGCCGCTCCCAATGCCGCTTCGCCATCACCAACTGCTATGCCGCCGACCCACGCGACACCGTGGTGAGGTACCGCCCATTCCGCGCCCGAGGTGAAGGGCAAGGCACGCTTTGCAAAATCGCCATCACTGACGCCGGCTGGCCGCTGCTAGGGGAGATGACCTTCAATCACGCATGCTGATATTTTTTCGATACCATCGATGACTAGGCCTTGGAGACATATTTTTATAGAAGAAATCTCTAAGCACTGCGCCAGCCAAGGCTTGAAGAACACGGTGGGCTACGTGTGCTCCTTGCGGGCCTAGCCAACAGGGTGACACCCTGTTCTGAAGAACATGGTGGTCGCTGACGAGTGCCTAAAGGTGACCGCCTCCTCTGACCTTGTAGGCCCCGCGGCCCAGGAAGGCTACCGTCGGCACCGCAGGCCTTGCCGTCAACGAAGTCTGCCGCCGTTTTGCTGGTTGAACGACCTCAACATGGCACGAGCAGATCTTTTCTTCCTGGTACCTGTCAAGGAAGAGGCGGTCGACATGGTGAGGTCGTTCAACCGGCAAAAACGCCGGCTCCTCGTTGGGAAGCTCATCGTCATGCTCGTCCCTTGGAATGATGTACAGCCGGGACGTCTCTGATCATGGCATGACAGCAAGGACCTGTAACATGTCAACCATCAGATTATGAACATGTCAACTGTCAGATTGTTACTACGTAGTATTTCCTCGATCTTGGCATTCGGAACTAAAACATCTGTACATAACAAACAGACGAACGATCATTGCTGCAAGACTAGAACATCTGTATAACTAGAACTCACTTGGGACTTACTTGTGCGAGGTTCTCAGAAGTCCAAGCTCTGCTTCATGAGGAAGGCCCTTGCGTGTGTGGGGGGATGGGGAGAGGAAAAAGTTGCGAAGGAGGCGATATAAAGAGGAGGCCCAGTGGGAGGGGAATGCGATTCCGATGACATGGGCGCGTGATCTCCACTCCTTTCTTCTCCGGCTCGAATCGAGGCAGTCCATCAGCCATGGAATACTTTCTTGCTCTATCGTCTCCTCCACTCCTTTCAGCCATATCAGTATGTCACCACACTCGGGTGGGTGTTTCCGTGTTTGGGATACAACTTCAACACCATGTGGTGGGTGGGTGGGTGCTGGAGTAATCTGTTGTGGAGTCATGTCAGCCTTCCTCCACTTAAATAAACCAGAGGCAAATTGGTACTCTACATTCGAATGTGGATTAACATAGTAACTGGCCATGCTCATGAAAAGAGAGCCTAGTTCAGTCACGCAAATTAACCAGTCCGCGCGGATGAAGGAAATTTTAAAGGAGACCGGAATACAGAAAAGCACACACAAAAAATTGTGAAAATAATAGTGATGGCAGCATTGCCAGAGAACGAAACTGTTCTCAGATGCAGTAGATTGCAAGAAACGTGTGCCACCAAATTTTCTATCCGTCGGATCAGATCGATCTCTCAGGACAGTGCGAGCATGGATAACCGGGTTAGATTGAGAAGGTGAAAAGAACATTTACAAGGCAACGATGTTGTACAGAAATTAATAGGGGCTGACTGTCAACCGTGGACGACCACGCGATGAACATGAGGATTTTCTCTCCACCATCCATGCCGAGGGAACATGTGAATGTAAGAGATGGCTAGGACAGACACAACATTTGAATAGACTTGATGAGGCAATACAGATAGGAACGACAAACATCTCAAAATACCGAACAGGCGGCAAAACATGATTTTGAAACACATACCGTGAGAATTATGCGTGCTGCTAACAGAAGCAACCAACTGATTCAGACATTCTGCCCTGGTGTCAAATTGACTGCCGGAAATGCAGGTGTAGATGTATGGGACTATGGGATTGCAACTGACAAAATCAAAAGGAGATGAATGAGGGAGAGGAGTTAGAAGGTGTTACAAACACCCATATCAGAGGTCAGATGGATGTGGAGTTAGACGGTGGTAAAAACTACTCCACATTTGCCAGTAATGGCATCTAAGCTTTGATGGGTTCATGCCGTGTTGTAATGTTGATCTGGTGGGTATGAGAGATGGGTGGAGAATGGGAAGGGGACGGTGAGGTAATGAAGGAGACAGATGGCTCTGTTGTGCTCCCGAATCAAACACTGTGCAAGAGAACTGTCCAGAAATGAATGGTCAGTATTTTTATGACATGGCTGGATGAGAGGTTTGCAGAAGTAGTTAGTGGGAGACAAGTTTGTAACAAGATGGTTAGAGATGGAACATGTTGTCCAACAAAAATGGCAGTCTACAACACATATGTAGCAGAAACAACCAGGCCCTCCACATAAACTTCTGGATCCTCGGCCGATTGTTTTAAAGTTGGAGTAATTATCCTCGTGATGGTGTTATCTCTCTAAGAACTTTTGATATCCAACCTCGCTTGTCATTTAGGCCAGCAAAATGAACCATGAAATCTCCATCTGAATAAACCCCTACACAATCAGCATACAATGAGCAACTATGTGCAGATCATAATGGCAATGTATAAAGTAAGTACTCCAAGCACCAATCATGATCCGAACACCAAACAAACATGCAACATGGATAGTTTTCTAAAAAGAATCCAGGAGAAATATTCAGTTCCTCAAACATAGCTTTAAATTTTCAATTTCAAATTTATTTGTGTTATGATAAATGAAAAGGGGAAAACTGTTGTCAGTGGTGACTTCTGTGTTTGTTTGTTTTGTGCCTATTTCTATAACTTAGAATATGTCAAGGACTTGTCCTTTTAGTTTCTCCTAACACGAGTCAAATTTGAAGTTGACACTTCTAACAGATGTTTGATTAACTAATGTCCACCTTCTAAATTCATCCAGGCCTAATTTTTCATATTTTCACGAAACGGATACTTCCACCTGATATGTGCCACACATAGCAGGCAAAACTTCTTCTGAAGAAAGGGAGTCTTTACTTGTGTGAATGGCTTGCTTCAGTTAACAACTAAAATTTGGTTATAAATTAGTGAAGCAGTGGCCAACAGGAATAAGGTGACCTAGAACAACCCAGTGTCTGGTTGGTTATAAAAAATTGGCATGTGCTCAAACACTAGGTGTATATCACTTGAGAGGACTGTACATGAATTGGCAGAGAACAGTACATGTCATCTTTCTTGCTCATGAGTAACAGACTCCTGATTTAATTCAGATTCTGTTTCTTTAAAGTGGGAACAATCATGTATTCAGAAACATTACACTTCAACCGCATATATCGTGTACTCAATTCTAAATATCAGTGCACCGTTTAGCTAGTATTGACTGATATTCAATCATAAAAGGCACATGTAGCACTTCAATTTGCACCTGCTATGTTAACTTTTGGCAAACCCAAGAAGTAATATGAGCATAGTAGATAACAAGATAAATCTGAAGAACTCTTAGGAGATCCAGTCTTCATTATCAATCCAGTACCTCTTTCACATTCGAATGTAAATAATTGTAGCATCCATGGAATAAATAGTGAATAAGCATATAAGGAAACCTTTCCATGTAGTGGACGGGTGGAAGATCAGGCGGTGAACTGATTTCCACGTAGCAACCCAAGGATATGAGTTGAAGAGGCACTGCATTTTTGCTATACGGACATGTGCTTGTGTTTCTTCAGGTGACAAGTGATCCACGATATGCTTCAGTGCTGCATTATCTCCACTTTTTGTGGAACCAAATTGTACAAATGATGTATGGTTCCACCATGTATCCAAAAATCTCTCACTCCATTTCGACCTCCTTATGAAGAACAGTCCTGCATGAGGAGAATGGTTAATATTCCATGGATGAATCGTGTATATCTATTTTTGTGCAGAACCTTCTGTCTATAAGAACGGAAAAAAGTAAGGTTGTGAACTATAGTAACGAAATAATAAGGAAAAGTGAAAGGAATTATTACGGATGTATCTTTCCAAGTATGCTTCCCTACGATATAAGTAAGATATGAATCTCTGTGTTTATTCTATTGCTCTGTTTGCTCTAGCCCAAAGGTAATGGATCAGCCTCACCGTACAAATGTGTCATAAAAAGCTATCCTATGCCTATTCTGAAGATAATGTAGCATGTGAGCAGACATTCGTGTTAATGAGTGTGATATATCACAAAAGCTGCCATTGCTTTGTTGTAAAATGATTCTGACGAACATAAAGAACAAAAGAACAATGTGCAAGTTTCAAATCATACCGGCATTAACTCCATTGATATCCTCCGTCAGAATGAGATCGGGCGACGAATCAAAATCACTATGTCCAATCACCGAGAGCAAAATCCTCTCCTTCAGTACAATCAATCAGGAGCAAAAAAAAAAGCATATTAACTAGATAAGCAACTCAGAGGACCTTCAGTAATTCTTGCAAACATACTGGTTAATTCCAATTCAGCAACATGCTTACCAACGAGATGTCAGGGTTAGCAACCAGCGTGTCCTGAAATGCAGGGTTGATTAAGATCAGTAAACCACCACGATTGGTTCCACGGAGTAGGAGATTGGGAGAGCGTAAACCAGCGGGGAGTGGTGGCGCGGCCGCGGCGACCCACCGCGTCGTTCCAGAAGAGCCAGTGGTGGCGGCCAAGATGTGCGCGGAGGGCGAGGACCTTGCTCCAGGCGGGCGGGCGGCGGGGGTCGACCGCGCCGGGGGGCAGCGCGGCGAGGCGGTACCCGTGCGCGGCCGCGTAGGCGCGCTTGTTCCGCGCGGTGGCCGCCAGCACGCCGCGGAAAGACCGCCCCCGCGTGCCTCGGCCCGACAGGCCCTCGTCGGAGAGCGTGACGATGGAGAAGCTGAGCCGATGTCCGGCGAGGGCGCGGTGCCCGGCGGCGGGGGGCAGACACCGGCGGCCCAGGGAGTTGGCGCGGCGGAGGAGGAGCGCGGAGAGGGGCGGGAGGAGGAAGAGGAGCAGGAGCGGGGGGAGGAGGAGAAGGTGGCGGTGGCGGAGGCGGAGGCGGATGCGAGGGCGGTGATGCGGGGAGCGGCGCGCCCGTCCGCCCATCTGAGGTCGCCGCCGGTGGCTGAGATGGGTGGCAGAGCAAATCAAGCAACGAATCTTTGCTCATGTCACATGGCTTCGCATGTTTGTCTGTGCTCTGTTCCGAACAGTCATGCACTCACTGAGCTGGATATATGTAACTCCAATTTCAAATCAAGATAATTCAAACTTCTACGTTTCTACCTCAGTACAATTCAACAACATTTCAAGTGTAGACCTTTTCAATTTCATTATTCAAATGTAACTCAGGCCCTTGACGAAGAGCGTGGCGATGGAGAAGCTGAGTCGGTGTCCGGCGAGGGGCTGGTGCCTGGCAGCGGGTGGCAGGCATCGGCGGACCAGGAGGGCGGAGAGGGGTGGGAGGGGGGAGAATGTGGTGGTGGCGGCGGAGACAAGCGTGATGGTCGGTGGCATGGCGCGCCCGTGCAGCCATCTAAGGTCGCCATCGGTACTGCGTTTGATGCTAGTAAATCGAGCAACAAATCCTAGCTCAGGGCAACTCCAACGTGGATCATCTAAGCGACCCCAAATGTTCGGACTAAACGATTCAAACACTTTTATCCATCCATCAGGGCTCACCTAAAATGTGTGTACCATTCTGGACGTCTGAATCCCGCAAACCGACACCAAACTATGGGCAAATTTGGGGAAGTTCGGACGTCCACCACGTCAGGCTCCGACACCTCAGACCCACCCCAAACTAAGCCGGAGCTCGCACATTCTCACGATCCCGCCACTACTCCCGCGCGAAAGCCCGCTCCTCCGGCTACCTCCGCACCGATCACCGCCCCCACACACCTCGTCGTCCGCCACTGCATGAGCTGATCAAGATGTTCGTCGTTCCGCCGAACCTGAAGGTGGATGCCCACAAGGTCGTGTCCACTCTCTGCCAAGGTCGACGCGCCAAGGAGAAAAAGAATGTGGAGAAGGCAGCGCGCCAAGGAGAAAAAGAACGTGAAGAAGGCAGTGGCGGACGGTGAGGCTGAACCTCGTCATCCATGACGCACCGTTGGGCCGGTGCCGCCCAGGCAATCAAAGGCCTGACCCACCCAGTACAAGCCACCTTACTACTAGTACGCCCAACACATCGGTCATCGAGTCCTCCTTAACTCTAGCCAATTATACGTCTCCAACGTATCGATAATTTATAAAGTATTCATGCCATGTTTACAACAATTTTATATGTTTTTGATGCACTTTTATATGATTTAAATGAAACTAACCCAGGCTGGCGTTGTTTTCAGCTGAACTACCATGGTGTTATTTTTGTGAAGAAATAAGAGTTCTCGGATTGGGCTGAAACTTTTTGGTGATTTTTTTGGAACAAAAGAGACCCCCGAAGCTTCGTGGAAGGACCAGAAGACCCACGAGATGGCCACAAGCCATTGGGGTGCGCCCTGGGGGTAGGGAGTGCCACCGTGGCTTGTGGTCCCCTCGTGCACCTCCCTGGCGTGAAATCGACGTTGAAAAATCCTATATATTCCAAAAAACCCAAAAATAACCTAAGAACTTCCGCTCCTCCGCCGCAAGCCTCTGTATAGAACAAATCTCATCCGGAGCCCTTTCCGGTGCCCTCCCGGAGGGGGAAATCATCACCAGAGGCCATCTTCATCATCTCGGCGGTCGACATGACAAGGAGGAGTAGTTCACCCTCGGGGGCTGAGGGTATGTACCAGTAGCTATGTGTTTAATCTCTCTCTCTCTCTCTCTCTCTCTCTCTCTCTCTTTTGTGTTCTTGATATGGCACGATCTTGATGTATCATGAGCTTTGTTAGTATGGTTGGATCATATGGTGTTCGTCCCTCTCCATCTTGATGTGATGAATTGACTCTTTTCCCTTTGAGATTTCGTTATGCTGGATTGAATACTTTGGATTTTGAGAGCACTTGATGTATGTCTTGCATGTGGATACCCGTGGTGACAACGGGGTGTTCTATTGAGTCACTTGATGTATGTTATGGCAATCAACTTGTGGATCCCCGTGGTGACATTGGGGTGATCTATGCACATAGGTTGATGCACGTTTACGTCCTACTTTCTCCGATAGAAATCTTGGGGTACTCTTTGATGTTCTTTGTGTGGATTGAACGTTATGAATCTGAAATCGTTTGTTGTTATTTAGTACGAACTCTAGGGTTGTTTGTGACACCTATAGGGATGGCTCATTACATTGATCGGAAAGATAACTATGTAGTACAAACTCTAGGGCTGTTTGTGACACCTATGGGGATGGTTCAACAGATTGATCGAAAAGATAACTTTGAGGTGGTTCACTGCCTACAACAATTTCTTCTTATGTTCTCCGCTAGATAAGAACTCTAGAGTGATTCTTCGTTGCACATTGAGGGATGGTTATATGATTCAATTATGTTAGCACCGTTGAGAGATTGTACTAGTGAAAGTATGAACCCTAGGCCTTGTTTCCAAGCATTGATATAACGTTTTGCTCGATGTTTGCCACTTGATACCTTGTTGTTTTTATTATTTCAGATTACAAAAACCTATATCTACTATCCATACTACACATATATCACCATCTCTTCGCCGAACTAGTGCACCTATACAATTTACCATTGTATTGGGTGTGTTGGGAACACAAGAGATTGTTTGTATTTGATTGCAAGGTTGTTTGAGAGAAACCATCTTCATCCTACACCTCCCACGGGTTGATAAACCTTAGGTCATCTACTTGAGGGAAATTTGATGTTGTCCTACAAAACTCTGCGCTTGTAGGCTCAACGCGAGTCTACAAGAATAAAGTTGCGTAATAGCCATCCAACGCCGTTCACCGTCGACCTCAACAACAATTACGTCTTCACGGTGTTGCCGACACTTGTCCGGTGACAGATTACCGTTGTGAAGTTCTCGTTCATCGGTACCTGGTAATCATTTGTCAAAATGCCTCAACCAAATGCGAAGGCACCAAACGACAAGGCGTTGATGAACATCATCCACAACGGAGGCGGCTACAAAGACAGACAAGCGGATGACCCCCAACCGTACTTTGAGCCAAACAGTCACTGGCCATCGGGTTCTAACCCAATGAAGAAGAGGGGAACCACATACTCGAACAAGGAGGATGAATTCATCTACAAGGCTTGGTTGGCAAAAGGGCGTGACATTTTGGCACAGTGTGCATGATTTGTTTCATGAGCAAAAGGGTCATAATCCATACCACACGGAAGTGATGCATAATAGAAATCCAAAAATTGCTAGCCCATCGATGTTACAAATTCAATAGACCGTCAACAAGTTTTGCAACTCAAACAAAAAAGTGCAAAACTTGTGCCAAGTGGTGTCTCACTCCTCGAGCTCGTAAGTTTTATGGCTTGTTGCCCTATGTGTTGGTCATTTGATTGATTTGCTCAATGTTGCAACTTGTTGGGCATGATATTGTCTTCATTGTCTAACTCGCGTGTGTGCACACGTTGTACCACAAGACAGAGAAGAACTTCATATTTATGCATTGTTGGATGAAGTTGAATGGTAAAAGCAAGTGGCTCAACGTCATTGTCAATTCCATCAAGACCACCATAGCCAATGAAGATGAAGGTGGTGATCCAACCAAAGAAATGCTTGGTTTGGCCACACATGTGCCTATGAACCGAGGAAGGAAGTGGGAGGTGGATAATGAGAAGCCAAAAGGGTGATGGTCAAGATGACGGGGAATTCCATGGTCATCATGGCAAATAAAGAGGAGGCGGTTGCCAAGTACAATGACGTGTGATGACCCACAAGTATAGGGGATCAATCGTAGTCCTTTCAATAAGTAAGAGTCTCGAACCCAACAAGGAGCAAAAGGAAATGGCAAGTGGTTTTCAGTAAGGTATTCTGTGCAAGTGTTGTAAGTAGTAGTAACAGATAGTTTTGTAGAAACATAATTCGTAACAAGTAACAATTGTAACAAGATGCAGCAAGGTGGCCCAATCCTTTTTATTAATTGCAAAGGATATGCCAGAAGTACTTCTTATAATGAGCAAAACGTTCTCGAGGACACATGGAATTGTCGTCTAGTCAAGTTCATCATGTTTAACTGATTCACGTTCATTACTTTGATAATTTGATATGTGGGTGGACCGGTGCTAGGGTGATGTTCCTACTCGAACAAGCAACCCTCTTACGATTACCCCCTCTCGCATGCATCCGCAACTATGAAAGAAAAATTACGATAAATCTAACCATAGCATGAAACATATGGATCCAAATCATCCCCTTACGGAATAACGCATAAAGTAGGGTTTAAGTTTCTTTCACTCTCGCAACCCATCATCTATTTATTACTCCCCTAGGACCAAATATGGTGAAGTGACATGTAGTCGACGTTCACACGACACCACTAGAGGAAGAACTACATATCATCAATATTGAACGAACACCAACTTCACATGATTACTTTAACAAGACTTCTCCCATGTCCTCAAGAACAAAAGTAACTTTTCACAAATCATGTCCATGTTCAAGATCAGAGGGGTATTGAATATGCTTAAGTATCTGAACATCTAATCTTCCATCAAATAAACCAACTAGCATCAACTACGAGATGTAATCAACACTACTAGCAACCCACAGGTACCAATATGAGGTTTTGGGACAAAGATCGAATACAAGAGATGAACTAGGGTTTGAGATGAGATGGTGTTGCTGAAGATGTTGATGAAGATTGGTCCTCCCACGATGAAAGGATCATTGGTGATGTCGATGGCTTCAATTTCTCCCTCTCGGAGGGAAGTATCCCGACGGAATCGCTCCGTCGGAAATAAAAAAATCTGCTTAGATTAATGCGACATAAATATCTACTTAATGCATAATATATTGTTAGGGATGAACTTCTGAATAGGTATATGATTAGACTCAAACAAACAATCCTATGTATACAAAAACTATGTTTGTCTTTTATTCCCAAGTTTGAACTGGTACAGTTTGGGTTCACCCATGATAGTGCATGGTATTTTATTTTTCACCGCTACAACGGCCAAACAAGGATTAAGAAACGGTGTTCCATATATCTATTACTAGAGTTCTTCTCTTCTCAGTTGGTACCGATGCTACCAAATGGTGCGGTGGTGGTAGAGCAGTATGGAGGGACAAACACATTGCACAATGCTGGTAGTGTCTGCAATGCTAAGTTCCTTATCTCCTCAAACTGAGGTATTTGTTGAGGCTGGACAAAGACCTGGCCCTGTGGGTTCTGTAGCAGAAATTGCAGGAAGGAGACCTGGCTTGACGGGTATTGTTGTTGAGGCTGTTGGATGGATCCCTGGACCAACGGGTATTGTTGTTGTTGTTGTAGTTGATGCAGAATAATTGCGTGAACAACACTGTGGATGGCTTGGCACCGTGACTGCTCAGGGATCTGCCATAACTGCAGGCAACACTGTTGTTGCAACTGCTGGTACCTTGCAGGCGATACGTTACGTTGTTGCAAGAGGATATCCCTGCAGGGAATCAACTGTTGTTGAAGAAACAGTTGAAGGATTTGTTGTTGTTGTTGTTGTTGTTGTTGTTGTGGAACTTGTTGTCCCTGTTCCAGCAAAATTGGTTGTTGCGGCTGTGGATATGGTTGTTGTGGTGGAAACGGTTGCGGCTGCGGATATGGTTGTTGTGGTGGAAACGGTTGCGGCTGCGGATATGGTTGTTGTGGTGGAAATGGTTGCGGCTGCGGATATGGTTGAAATGGTTGTGGTTGTGGATATGGCAGTTGTGGTGGAAATGGTTGTTGCTGCCCTGGAAATTGTTGTTGTTGCATCCACGGAAATAGTAGTTGTGGTAGCTGCAGAGATGGATTTTGCGGCTGCATTTGTGGCACCGGACCTCTAAGTGCGGCTGTGGCGGTGGTCGCCACGATAGCAAGGAGGGCAAGGATGAGAAAGGTCTTCATGGTGGATTTAGATTTTCTGCTACTCGCTTGGCTTGTATGATGGGCCCAAGTTATGAGAATGATGGGTGAGGAATGATGATCATCATGCTACATGCCTATTTATAGCTGGCATGGCATGATCTCTTTCACTATTTGCATTTGCTTTTCTGAAAAAGTGCTTGGATGCTTCTTGAAATCATAATTTTGTATGTTGTGTTTGGTGGCACTACTTACATGTGTATTCTTGGACTGGTAGTTAAAGTTCTTTGTTGTTGCACTGTCATTCCACCACCAAAAAGGTGTGATAACTCACATGACTCATCTTGTTCACTTTACAGCTCAAACTCTGATCTAGATTGCCTAATTTTCTTAAACTAAGTTTGTAATGTTCTAGAAGTTGTTACGTGTAAACTATATAAGCATGGCTTGCACAGAACTTAGTTTGTAATCTTGTGTGTCATGTTAAGATAGATGAGAATAGTAATATAACTTTCTTTAATACGCCATGACTCATCAAAAATCATTTTACATGCCAAGTGTTGAAATGTTTTAGAAGTTATTACACCATATCAAATTTGTACTGTTCTACAAGTTGTTACGTGTAAACCAAATAAGAATTGCTTGCGCAAAACAAAGTTTTTAATCTTTTGTGGCATGTTAAGATAGATGAAACTAGCAATCTAGCTTGCTTTGATAGACCATGACTCATCAAATTCATGTTTCTAGTCTGAAGTGTTTTTTTCAGTTGATATACAAATTGATCAAAATGGTCGTACCAAGGCCTGATGGTTGCATAATATATTCTCGAATTACCTCAAAAGCCTCATGGTTAGTATTTAGTCATCCACCCATACGCCTACACGGGCTACCTACTTTATAACGATATTAAATATTGAAATACTCTTTATTTAGGCACACTAGACTGATGCTCACCACATTTTTTCTGTCATGTTTGTTATCAAGCGGTTGTTTTCTCACAATAAGAATATGATTTAATCTACCAATATAAATTATATGCAAGGACATTAGTTATTAGACTATCATATTATTTAGTCGATATTTTTTGTTTCTTAATATGTATTGTATAACTTAACTTTGTAAGAGCTAATATTGTAAGTATCCGAGCCAACAACAAAATACAAATTAGTAACATTAGTTTGTATATTCACGGTGCTTTATGTAATATAGATCATCATTGTGTGGTACTACTTTGGTATAGTTTTCGACTTACTAACATAACACTTGTTTTAGATTTACATGTTTAATGATATGGGTTCTAAATAATTCATTTCTATGAAAAAAGAATGTATATATATATATATATATATATATATATATATATATATATATATATATATATATATATATATATATATATATATATGACTAATCTTCTATACTCCCGGGTGTATGTACTCCCATGCTTAGTGGATAAGGTTTGTTGGATGAAACGGGATACCCATTAGCAACAACCGAACGACCCATTTAATTAGTAGAGATTGATAAATAAAAATTGCATGCGTAGACATTTCTTGGAAGTTAGGAGAGTACGTGTGAGATCCCGGTTTTGAGGTAACTGAAGTATATTGACCCCCGCAAAAAAAACAGAAGTATATTAACGTTAACTATTACCTTGCATTCTGGTCTAATATATTTTTCGAAGGGCCAATGGCCGAACTTTATTAGACAGAAAGAAAGAGATACAGTTTGGTCAGCAGTCTAGGCGCACTAGAGCTGAAGAACCCAGGAAACGACACAGCAGAACGCTCGGTGCCCAGCTACAAAGACACACACGAAGACATGTAAACCCAGGTGCCCGGCGGACCCAAGCTTAAGCACCCAGATCAAGGATGCATCCCGCCGATCGCCAGACGGCCATATCCTCGCAAACCAGCTCCAACACCCTCTCCGCACTGCTTGCCGTCTGGTCAAAAATCCTGGAGTTCCGTTCCTTCCACAGCCGCCAATGTATCAGAATAGCAATGGTGTCAAAATTGCGACGCATCCTCTTGGGCACTCCGGCTCTAGCCTGCAGCCACCAATCCTCAGTGGAGCTGAAGCTGTCATCCGGCGAGCAAAAGGAAACCCCCAGGCGATCCTTGAAGAGCCTCCAGACGTGCTGCGTGAACCGGCAGTGAACGAACAGATGCGTGCAGTTCTCGGGTTCAGACAGACACAGGGGGCATGATGCATTAGCCGGCCAGCCTCGACGAAGAAGGTTATCCGCTGTTAGACATTTGCCATGTACTGCAAGCCACATGAAAAACTTGCACCGTGGGGGGGCTTTAGACCTCCAAATTGGCTTGTTGCAGGCGAAACGCTCATTTGCCATGAAGAATAAACTGTAGGCACTACTGACAGAGAATTGTTGGTCTTTTGTGAGCCTCCAGTTTGCTCGATCCCTTTCTCCTGGTATTAGGTTTGTGGCGTGCGTGATATCCCAGATGGAGAGATACTGTGCGAGCGCCAGCACAGAGATGCCGCCGGCGATATATTTTGGACAAGCTTGGGTCTGGTCTAATATATTTTGCATGTATGCACGTACTCATAGTTTGCTTGTATATGTACGTCAGACTTTATGTAGCATTTTTTTCATTCTTTACGATAGCATATATTCTTTATGCTGAGAGGGTATATTATAGTGCTTTTTTAGTGAGTATATGCTGCTCTTTAGGGAGTACGCAGTTCCTACATTTTTGCAGAGTATATGACGATTTTTCATGATGCAGGTACATACTTCTTTTTACGAGGGAGTATGTGCTGCTTTCTTTGCGGGAATATACTTCTCTGTTCTAGGAGAGTATATACTACACCATTTTTGATGAAATGAATGCTTCATAGAGACAGAGAGAAAGAGAGAGATACTAAATTTCATACGACGAAGTATATACATTATTGTTCATGGGAGAGCAGATACTGCATTCAACATAAAAAGGGAAAACAGTACTCCTTTGTTTTTGTTTATTTTTTGCACGGAACAGTACTCCTTTGTTAATCAGTATACAAACACAAACTATGCAAGTTAGCCAGTTGATTGGTGTGTAAACTCCACAAGACGTGCTAGGTACATGAATCGGTGGCTAGGACTAGGAGTTGATTGGTGTGTTCTTCAACTCGACGACTTGCTTGCACTTTGGGGTGTGGCAAATCGGCAGCAGGAGAGCAGAACCGACGCAGGGTAGCCGGATAGCCGGATTTCAAACTATGCAAGTTAGCCAGTTGGATTACTTGTTGTGCATTGAACTCGTTTCACCATGGCCGCTCGGCGGCGCGGCCGCCGGCCAGCGTCTCCGTTCTATGCGGCTGCACCCTGAGAAAATTAAGTAGAGTTATGTAGGACGGCGCTGATAGATCGTTGCATTCAAAAATTTACTCCCATATAAGATTAGAGCGAGATCTATGTGTACCTTGACTCCTTCAGTGATTTCACTAATCAATTCATCCTGTGTAACAAAAGCACAAATTAAACATGATACTGCATGCATCGAATTTACACACGAGAGTGCATGATAGTATCGTACATAACCTGGCCGATTGATCACCATCCTGTAGCTTGCATAGGCGACGGAGGCTCGTCGCATTGGCCTATACGCGTCTTCCGCGTAGGCATGTTCCAGAAGGCAGCCGCAGATCATCCTCTCGTCGCCACCGTCATCGTGTCGCCGCCGCCCGGCCGGCATGATGCAAATAAAAGATCCAATCCTAATAATAGATACCGGGCAACTAACGTGCAACAGTACGTGTGTTTATCCCTGGTATTTCGGAACCACTTTTCAAAATGCACCTTATCTCTTCCGTGAGATTTGCATGTAATTAAATAATTAATTAACTAATTGGATATCCGTTGGAGTTCAATAGGGTGGGATAGCCCAAAGGGGTAGGAGTATGTACTCCTAGGAGTACTAACCCATTTTCCTATATATATATATATATATATAGAAAGTCTATTCATCACCCAGGGTGCAGAATAAATTATTCTTCATCCGAGATAATCTTACGACCGTTTCATAAGTAAATTACATTTGGAATACAAATAGTTACATTTATATTCATTCACTAAGTAAAATTTGATATAAGAAAACAAAAATATAGGTCATAAGACCAGAAAAATTGCATTTTATGTCTATTTTATGCTATGTTTTTATGATTGTAATTTTACGTGACATAAAATATTTTTTACGGTGATTTTATATTTTCTTACGGTCTCTTTTTACGTATGAAATAAGAAAAAAATTACGGAACGTAAAATTACGGTGCATTGATGTAAAAATAGAGGGGGGTGAAGAATAACTATTCCTCACCCAGGGTGACGAATAGCGCGACCCTATATATATATATGTGTGTGTGTGTGTGTGTATACCGTCTATTCTGATATTGGGTGCAGAATAGTTATTCTGAAAACAATTCTGAACCTCCTCCGGAAGCTAAAAGAACTGCACTACTAGCCAAAGTACATTGCAATGTTAGCAGAAAAAACTGCACGAGTTTTTACGGCACCGTTTTCGTTCTAGTTTCGAAACCGTTTGTCAGAACGAGGCGTATAATATACAGTTGGATAGCTACGGAAGATGCGCAACTTCGCCATGTTGAATACTTTTCGAGATTCCTCGCGGTTTAAGAGCAGTTTCAAAACGATGGGCGCCCGACGAGTGGCAGCGAGCGTATTTTCGCGATTTTTCTAAACCGCTCGTCGGAATGAGAAAATGATACGGTGTTAGAAAGATATCATCGAGCTGTAACTTTTTCATTTAGATTACACTCTCTAATTCCTTACGGTTTTAGAGCAGTTTCAAATTTACCGAAACGCGGAATTCTGTTTTTTAAATTTTGTGAATTTTTTGGTACGGTTTTTGCTGTAGTTTTTTAACCATTTGTCGGAACGAGGCATGTGACACGGCATTGGAAAGCTTTGGAATAGGCGCAACTTTCATATGTTGGACATTTGTCGAGATTCCTCGCGGTTTTAAATGAATTTTGAAAACGGTGCGGCGGCCGACGATTGGTAGCAAGCGTATTTTCGTGAATTTTTCCAAACCGCTCGTCGGAACGATGCAAATGATAGGGCGTTGGAAAGATATCGACGAGACGCAACTTTTTCATGTAGAACACTCTCTCCAATTCCTTGCGGTTTAAGAACAGTTTTGAAATTACCGAAATGCAGACAGTGTGTTTTTCGCGACACCCAAATCGACGCGTGAACCGCATCTGACAGACGAATGCACTGCTTCAGACAGAAAACTGCACTGCATCCTATGGGAAAACGAACTGCATGATTTTATTTTTGTTAGACATAAATTTTTCAAGACAAGGAAGTGGACCGTACTTCACGTCAGGCGTAAGTGAACCTCAACACTATCGAAAAGTGAACCGCATTAAATTTTATTGTTGTATTCGTAATATTTTTTTTCTACACTTCACGTTGGGAGGAAGTGGACCGAGATGCTACCAAAAGTGAACCGCAACACTATCGAAAGTGAACCTCATGAGTTTTTGTGCAAGTGGACCGCAGGGACTAAGCGAGTGAACTACATTTAATATGAAGTGAGCTTTCTTTTGAGATATTTTTTTGTTTACCAGGTGAACCATGAAGCACTTTAATACGAACCCCATGATAGAACAAAGTGAGCTTCAAAACATACATATCCATTCTTGTTTTCTACACAACCACTCACAATTTTTAGCGTACCGCATTCACTCTTCCTTTTTCTCTAGTTCAATTTTTTGTTCACACATAATGACCAACAAAGCTTTTACACGGTGAAGTGGATTCTATGAAAAACAGAGAGGGGCACCCAGCCGAACTGGACTAGACCATCTCCAATGGCAAACCACGTTTTCTTTTTGCAAATCCTAGATGCAATCCCAACGTCGCCAGAGTGTACTGCACGTGAGCTCACCGCCGGAGTGACAAACCGTAGCGGAATGCAAAGATGTTCATACAAAACCTGTTATTCAGTGCACTGCAACACATATCTAGAGAACTGCAAACAATGTTAAAACAGAACGGCTCATAAATCCGTCGAGCTGCCTCTTCTTGTCCGGTAGGAAACTGCATAAATAGGGCAAAAAATCATTACAGTGTTTTGAACTACACAAAGAAGAAGGCATGTCGTTGTCGATCCCTATTCAAAAACATCCTGGTAAACAAATCGTGGCAGCTCCACCGCATGCTGCTAGCTGACGAACAGGAACACCCGAACCGTTAGAATAGCAAGTAGCAATCGGCATTGGAATTATCTTTCCTATAAATTGAAAAATTAAACAGTACAACACATTCGGCCGCCACAACGTACTGCACATGCGTGCATGCCGGACTGCATAGCCGCGCTGCGCCGCCGTTGTTGGTCGCCATTGCCTACCAGGTGCACGAACTTGGATCCACAACAGAGAGGAGCTCGGGCCACGGAAAGAATGGGGAGTGCCCCATGGCTGACGCAGGTGGTCCCAAGAGGCGCAGGGTGGCGCTAGGCGACGGTGTACCATGGTCCTCCTACTCGATGAAGAACTAGAAGAGATATCCACTAGAGGGTGCCGAAGGTTGGAGGCAGGTGACGGCCAAATCCGTGCCAGGAGAGGCCGGATGGAGCAGCACCTGATGCGGCTAGCGGATGCGCCCACTCCACCACCCCACTGCCTCTCTTTTTTCAGTCCCCATCTTGCTGGTCAGAGGCCGGTGCCACAAGTAGGGGAGGCAGTAATAGGGACACCGCTGGCGTTGAGAGAGAGGACCACGGCCGCCTCCCAGCGCACCGCCGCTTCACCCCGACGAATCCAGCCGCCTCCCAGCGCACCACCGCTTCACCTCGATGGATCCAGCAACCACCGCTTCTGTGGGCACAGCACAACGACCACCAAATCGAGGTCGTTGTGCCCTCGCTGCGGCTGTGGCCTCCGCATCCGCCGGCGGTGCTGGGGGGTAGATTTGGCAGGGTGGGTGTGTAGCCCGAACTACGGGAGGAAGAAGGTGGGGATCAGAGGAGGAAGAAGGGAGGGGGTCACGACAGCCCTGGCACCCCAGCGGCCCGTGTGGAGGAAGGAGGTGGAGGGGGTTTTGGGTGGGAGGAAGAAGGTGTGGTGCCGGCTGGCTTGAAGGTCGGAGCGCAGAGGATCCGGTGCCGGCTGGGTGGTTGGCGGCGTTTAGAAGGTGCTGGGTAGATGGGATCGTGCTCGCAGGGGAGGAGGAGGTCGTGGGGTAGGTGCGCGTGCGGGGTGGGGAAGGATCATGTTTATATTGGTTTTTGGTGCGGTTCGGTTTGGGGACAGAGGTGGTACTAAAATGTTGTCAGAATAAGTCAAAGTGATGTCAGAATAGACACACACACACAAATACACACACACACTATCCCTTGGATGATCACAATCGATGGATCTCCGAAATATATATTAAGACTAGGGGTGAAAGAAATTACCAATCAATACCCTTCATTCACTTTCCTTATATACCTTCCACCTTCATCTCAAAAAAAGAAAAATAATGATCTATATAATCTCACAATCTCTCTCACGTTCAAGAAATAAAAAGTCATGATCCCAGCTACACTTTTCTCTTCCCTAAAAAAAAATTCACATGTCTCTTATTGTATCTCCAAATCCTCATCTCTCCTATAAATTTTCTATCGTATATGTAAAGAATTGATGCACCATGGAGAATTTTGTTTCTTCAATCAGCTTTCCCGTGGCTACATCATGGAGAATTTTATCTTTGTCAATCAGTTCTCCCACACGGCTAGACTTTGTTCAATCAATTTTTCCGTGGATACGTCATGGAGAATTTTGATCTTCAATCAGCTCTTCTGTACGACCGTACCATCTTGTTCGTGCCTCCTTCCGATCTTGCTAGTTTCTCCATGAACGAGTTGTCATAGTAGTCACATAAGTGTGTTACAAAAAAAATGATGCCAAGGTCATGCATATATGAGCGCAAAGTTACGCAGGTACTATCAATACAAAAACAGATTGAAACTGAAAGCTCTCAAATCTGGTTGTGGCATACATGGAGATTCTACATTATTGGATATCGTTTCTGCAGGATAGTGCAAATATCATACATGTGCCTCCACAAGGCATCTGGTTCCAAACCTCATAGTTAAAATCCATGATGTTCCACCACTGACATGCTAGCAAATGAGCGCCTTTAATCCTACATGAATAGAACGTGGCTAGGGTGTAATGCCACAAGAAGAGAAGCCAATTAGAAGAGCTGAATCAACAATAGGATTTGATTTCTTTGTGTGATTCGTTTTCTATTTGTGATGCAGTCAAAGATTGACAACACCGGTACTAAGTCAGTGGCAGGGCTGAGTGCATTGCATATCATGTGCTCACGTACGCCACCACCGTCGCCTTCGCCTAGCATTTTCTCATGGCCCATGCACGTTGCACGGTGTTCGTGAAGATGCCCTTGGACGATCATCCACATAGCGGCATGAGATTTAGTGTCTCCGATGTGTAGTCGTATATATGGCGGCCTCAGATTTCAAACAGGTATGACGAATGCATGTACATAGCAAGGAGCTATGGTACGTGCCTCAAGTTTCAAACATTCATCACAAATGGATCTATATAACAAAGGTGCTAGCTAGGTACACACCTCGCATTTAAGACATGCCTCGCATATGCATCTATGTAGCAAGGAGCTAGCTATGTACGAGTTTGAAGAAGAACTTTCCTAGCCTCGAGATCGATTGTAGACTTACTTTTGCAGAAAATCAAAGCTACGGACATGATAGTATTTTTGTAAAACTCCATTAGTTGATGTATAATATAACATATTATCCCTAGATTTGTATTTCCATCAGCAATATAAAAGAAGAGGCGCGTCTCTATTATTGTGATGTATATATGGCAATATTCAAGAAACATATGCCACATCCAAGATAGTTTCAATTCTATAGACTATACTTGTGCACTTGCCTCGGTATTTTTTTTCTCCGAGCCAGATAGAGGTGCGTGGAAATTTGCCCGAATCTGCTATCTTAGAGGAGAAACATATAACTCGAAATTCACAAGAACCGACAGGTCTATTCGAGAAGGAATAGTTGTCTACACTACATTATTTCAGATGTTTGCCAGACATTATAATATCATTTATGATTAGCTACTTGGTATGGTTCCATACTTCACGCATCGGTACAAATTTCACCCGAATATTTCAGAATATATCTATTTACATGCTTGTGTATCTTTTTGTGGTATTACAAAAATAGGCAAAGAGTAAATACAATCACACATTTTGATATCAAGCAGTAATTAACTACATCATACCTTCATATGCATAACTAAAGAGGCATGTGATGGGGTTGTGTGTGCCCTATGTGTGTCTATGGGGAGGAAATGTTACTTCATGCCCTTATAACATGTGATCATGCAAGTTTATTTTGGGTTTCTGCTTGTGAATTTGAAATATATGGGATACATGTTTCCTTGATCGAAGGAAGAGCCCTATTACTGCTTCGGTTATGGGGGTGATTTAGAGTAGCCACAATAAATATACTCATGATGAAGAGAAGTACAAGTCAAAAAATGCAATTTATTGATGAATTCATTGCTTCTCTGAAAATAATTGCTCAAGGGAAAGACAAGGATGTGGACATATCATTGAAAATTTGAAGGAAGTTGAGCCGTGGTGGATCAACAACAACTATGATTGTGTAGTAGGTGATTCACAAGGTTGTGTTAGTGAAGGTCCGGATGCAATTACTACATTTCCCAATAAATACCTTATTTGTAGAATCGATATAATATACTCATTCTGAACAAAAATCATGCAAGAAGGTCAAAACTAAGAAAGCTCGATGTTAATAAGTTCAATGTGGATAGTCCTTACTACTTTAATAATACTTCATTTTAAGAGTACGCAAAAATATATTTCAATTTAATCCAAGTTTCACAATAAAAAATTTCTGCTTAGATTAATGTGACATAAATATCTACTTAATGCATAATATATTGTTAGGGATGAACTTCTGAATAGGTATATGATTGGACTCAAACAAACAATCATATGCATACAAAAACTATGTTTGTCTTTTATTCCCAAGTTTGAACTAGTACAGTTCGGGTTCACCCATGATAGTGCATGGTACTTTATTTTTCACCGCTACAACGGCCAAACAACGATTAAGAAACGGTGTTCCATATACCTATTACTAGAGTTCTTCTCTTCTCAGTTGGTACCGACGCTACCAAATGGTGCGGTGGTGGGAGAGCAGTATGGAGGGACAAACACATTGCACAATGGTGGTAGTGTCTGCAACACTAAGTTCCTTATGTCCTCAAACTGAGGTATTTGTTGAAGCTGGACAAAGACCTGACCCTGGGGGTACTGTAGCGGAGATTGTGGGAAGGAGACCTGGTCGGACGGGTATTGTTGTTGAGGCTGTTGGATGGATCCCTGGACCAACGGGTACTGTTGTTGTTGTTGTAGTTGTTGTTGTAGTTGAGGTAGAATAATTGCGCGAACAACACTGTGGATGGCTTGGCATCGTGACTGCTCAGGGATCTGCCATAACTGCTGGCAACACTGTTGTTGCAACTGCTGGTACCTTATAGGCGATATGTTGCGTTGTTGCAAGAGGATATCCCTGCAGGGAATCAACTGTTGTTGAAGAAACAGTTGAAGGATTTGTTGTTGTTGTTGTTGTTGAACTTGTTGTCCCTGTTCCTGCAAAATTGGTTGTTGCGGCTGTGGATATGGTTGTTGCGGTGGAAACGGTTGTGGCTGCGGATATGGTTGTTGTGGTGGAAACGGTTGCGGCTGCGGATATGGTTGTTGTGGTGGAAATGGTTGTGGCTGCGGATATGGTTGAAATGGTTGTGGCTGTGGATATGGCAGTTGTGGTGGGAATGGTTGTTGCTGCCCTGGAAATTGTTGGTGTTGCATCCACGAAAATAGTAGTTGTGGTAGCTGTAGAGATGGACTTTGCGGCTGCATTTGTGGCACTGGACCTCTAGGTGCGGCTGTGGCGGTGGTCGCCACGATAGCAAGGAGGGCAAGGATGAGAAATGTCTTCATGGTGGATTTAGATTTTCTGCTACTTGCTTGGCTTGTATGAAGGGCCCAAGTTATGAGAATGATGGGTGAGCAATAAAGATCATCATGCTACATGCCTATTTATAGCTGGCATGGCATGATCTCTTTCACTATTTGCATTTGCTTTTCTGCAAAAGTGCTTGGATGCTTCTTGAAATCATGATTTTGTATGTTCTGTTTGGTGGCACTACTTACATGTGTATTCTTGGACTGGTGCTTAAAGTTCTTTGTTGTTGCACTATCATTCCACCACCAAAAAGGTGTGATAACTCACATGACTCATCTTGTTCACTTTACAGCTCAAACTCTGATCTAGATTGCCTAATTTTCTTAAACTAAGTTTGTAATGTTCTACAAGTTGTTACGTGTAAACTATATAAGCATGGCTTGCACAGAACTTAGTTTGTAATCTTGTGTGTCATGTTGAGATAGATGAGAATAGTAATATAACTTCCTTTGATACGCCATGGCTCATCAAAAATCCTTTTACATGCCAAGTGTTTTAGAAGTTATTACAACATATCAAATTTGTACTGTTCTACAAGTTCTTACGTGTAAACCAGATAAGAATTGCTTGCATAAAACAAAGTTTTTAATCTTGTGTGGCCTGTTAAGATAGATGAAACTAGCAATCTAGTTTGCTTTGATAGACCATGACTCATCAAATTCATGTTTCTAGTCTGAAGTGTGTTTTTTCAGTTGATATACAAATTGATCAAAATGGTCGTACCAAGGCCTGGTGGTTGCATAATATATTCTCGAATAACCTCAAAAGCTTCACGGTTAGTATTTAGTCATCCACCCATACGCCTTCACGGGCTACCTACTTTATAACGATATTAAATATTGAAATACTTTATTTAGGCACACTAGAATAATGCTCACCACATTTTTTCTATCATGTTTGTTATCAAGCGGTTGCTTTCTCATAATAAGAATATGATTTAATCTACCAATATAACTTATATGCAAGGACATTAGTTATTGGACTACCATATTATTTAGTCGATATTTTTTGTTTCGTAATATGTATTGTATAACTTAACTTTGTAAGAGCTAATATTGTAAGTATCCGAGCCAACAACAAAATACAAATTAGTAATATTAGTTTGTATATTCACGGTGCTTTATGTAATATAGATCATCATTTTGTGGTACTACGTTGGTATAGTTTTCGACTTACTAACATAACACTTGTTTTAGATTTACATGTTTTATGATATGGGTTTTAAATAATTCATTTCTATGAAAAAGGATATATATATATATATATATATATATATATATATATATATATATATATATATATATATTATCCCTTGCATGGCAACTAGTTAAACTAATTGGATGATGACAATCAATGGATCTCCGAAATATCTATTAAGACTAGGGGTGAAAGAAATTACCAACCAATACCCTTCATTGAGTTTCCTTAAATACCTTCCACCTTCATGTTAAAAAAAGAAAAGAAAACGATCTATATAATCTCACGATCTCTCTCATGTTCAAGAAATAAAAAGTCACGATCCCAACTTCACTTTTCTCTTCCCTAATTTTTTTTTTCACATGTCTCTTATTGTATCTCCAAATCCCCATCTCTCCTATAAATGTTCTATCGTATATGTAAAGAATTGATGTAGCATGGAGAATTTTGTTTCTTCAATCAGCTTTCACGTGGCTACATCATGGAGAATTTGATCTTTGTCAATCAGTTCTCCCACATGGTTGTACTTGCTTCAATCAACTCTTCTGTGGATACGTCATGGAGAATTTTGATCTTCAATCAGCTCTTCTGTACGGCCGTATCGTCTTGTCCATGCCTCCTTCCAATATTGCCAGTTTCTCCATGAACGAGTTGTCATAGCAGTCACATAAGTGCGTTACAAAAAAATTGATGCCAAGGTCATGCATATATGAGCACAATGTTACTCAGGTACTATCAATACAAAAACAAATTGAAACTTAAGGCTCTCAAATCTGGTGTGGCATACGTGGAGATTCTACATTATTGGATATCGTTTCTGCAGGATAGTGCAAATATTATACATGTGCCTCCACAAGGCATCTGGTTCCAAACCTCATAGTTAAAATTCATGATGTTCCACCACTACCATGCTAGCTAATGAGCGCCTTTAATCCTACATGAATAGAAGTAGCTAGGGTGTCATGCCACAAGAAGAGAAGCCAATTAGATGAGCTGAATCAACAATAGGATTTGATTTCTGTGTGTGATTCGTTTTCTATTTGTGATGCAGTCAAAGATTGACAACAGCGGTACTAAGTCAGCGGCAGGAGTGAGTGGATTGCCTATCATGTGTTCATGTACGCCGCCACCGTCACCTTCGCCTAGCATTTTCTGATGACCCACGCATGTTGCATGGTGTTCGTTAAGATGCCCTTGGACGATCGACATCCACATAGCGGCCTAAGATTTAGTGTCTCCTATGTGCATTCGTATACATAGCGGCCTCAGATTTCAAACAAGTATGACGAATGCATGTACATAGCAAGGAGCTATGGTACGTGCCTCAAGTTTCAAACATTCATCACAAATGGATCTATATAACAAAGGTGCTAGCTAGGTACACACCTCGCGTTTCAGACATGCCTCACATATGCATCTATATAGCAAGGAGCTAGCTATGTATGAGTTTGAAGAAGAACTTGCCTAGCCTCGAGATCGGTTGTAGAATTACTTTTGCAAAAAATCAAAGCTACGGACATGATAGTATTTTTTGTACAACTCCATTAGTTGATGTATAATATAACATAGTATCCCTAGATTTGTATTTCCATCAGCAATATAAAAGAAGAGGCGTGTCTCTATTATTGTGATGTATATATGGCAATATTCAAGAAACATATGCCACATCCAAGATAGTTTCAATTCTATAGACTATACTTGTGCACTTGCCTCGGTATTTTTTTCTCCGAGCCAGATAGAAGTGCGTGGAAATTTGCCCGAATATGCTATCTTAGAGGAGAAACATATAACTCAAAATTCACAAGAACCGACAGGTCTATTCGAGAAGGAATAGTTTTCTACACTAAATTATTTCAGATGTTTGCCAAACATTATAATATCATTTATGATTAGCTACTAGGTATGGTTCCATACTTCACGCATCGGTACAAATTTCACCCGAATATTTCAGAATATATCTATTTACATGCTTGTGTATCTTTTTGTGGTATTACAAAAATAGGCAAAGAGTAAATACAATCACACATTTTGATATCAAGCAGTAATTAACTACATCATACCTTCATATGCATAACTAAAGAGGCATGTGATGGGGTTGTGTGTGCCCTATGTGTGGCTATGGGGAGGAAATGTTACTTCATGCCCTTATAACATGTGATCATGCAAATTTATTTTGGGTTTCTGCTCGTGAATTTGAAATATATGGGATACATGTTTTCTTGATCGAAGGAAGAGCGCTATTACTGCTTCGGTTATGGGGTGATTTAGAGTAGCCACAGTAAATATACTGATGATGAAGAGAAGTACCATTCAAAAATGCAATTTATTGATGAATTCATTGCTTCTCTGGAAATAATTGATCAAGGGAAACACAAGGATGTGGAGATATCATTGAAAATTTGAAGGAACTTGAGCCGTGGTGGGTCAACAACAACTATGATTGTGTAGTAGATGATGCACAAGGTTGTGTTGCCCTTGAGACGGTGGTGCTTCATCACGAAAGTCTTCCTCCTATTTTTCTAGGGTAAAAGGCTTCATATAGAAGAAGGGGGCATCGGAGGGCTGCTGTGGGCCCCACAAGACATCAGGGCACGGCCTGGGGGGTGGTTGTTCCCTATTGTCTTGTGGACAGTAGGTGGGCCCCCTTTGGTGATTCTTCGTTCCAGTATTTTTTATATATTCAATAAAAAAACGTGAAGTTTCAGGTCATTTGGAGCTCCATAGAATAGCTATCTCTGTTGTAGCTCTTTTAGGTCCAGAATTCCAGCTACCAGTAATTTCCCTCTCCATGTAAACCTTGCAAATTAAGAGGGAAAAGGCATTAGAGTTACATCATGAAGTGAAATAATGATCAAAATAATTATAAAAAATAGTAGGAAAACATGATGCAAAATGGACGTATCAACTCCCCCAAGCTTAGACCTCGCTTTTCCTGAAGCAAAAGTCGAACTCGATAGTGATGACCACATGCTTAGAGAGAGAGGTGTCGAGAAAACAAAATGCGAACATGGAAGCATCATGATTCTTATTATGACATCAATCATTTGTTATATAGATTCACATAATCAAGTAATAATTCATCCACAATGTTGAAGTATAAGGCATGAACTTTCTTGAAAACAAACAAACTATGTTCTTAGTCATTGAAGCAATTACAGTTCATCGTATTTCCAGGAAGAGTCTATATAAGAGATTTTGTTTTAGCAAGTTCCACATACTCAACTATCATTTAGTCTTCTATGATTGCTAATACTCATGGAATATTCTTGGAACAAATGTTTCAATCAAACACAGAGGAAGATAGGGGTTTAATATTTTCGCCACCCAACTTACTTATGTCAGGGATAATGTCAACAATAATAATTCACAATCACCTACATTCAACTGGATATACATGCCTGAATCTTTCCCCACAACATGATGCTTGCTAGTTAGAGAGTAATTAAGGAACGAAAGAAGACGGAATTATCGACCCTTGCATAAAAATTAAAGATAATAAAACATTACAAGATAGGTCCTTCGCAGAGGGAAACAGAGGTTGTCATGCGCTTTTTGTTTTTGGATGCGCAGACTCTTAATGCAAAGAAACATCACTTTACATTGCCCCTTGTGATAGCAACCTTTATTTTACAGTATGTTGCTTTTATTTCTTTACCATCACAAGATCGTGCAAAGTTTATTTCCCTTACAATAATAGATCGTACATTATTTAGGAGCATTATTTATTTATTTTTTTGCATCAATGACAACTTACGTGAAGGATCTTATTCAATCCATAGGTAGATACAGTGGACTCTCATGACAAGAAACTGGGTTTAAGGGTATTGGATGCACAAGTAGTATCTCTACTTAGTGCGGAATTTTAGCTACCAGAGGATGAGGAGAAAGCACCACATGTTAGAGGATCCATGACAATATAACTTCTACGTGAATATAAGCAATCATAATTCATCATGTTGTCTTCCTTGTCCAACATCAACTTATTTGGTCAAGCCGAGAATATTTAATGAGGTCTTACAATCATAAAAGATGTCCAAAATAGTGTATTAATATATGAAGCATCTCTTCCCTTATTAATCTTTCATGAATTGCAATCAATGACCAATGATATGTTTGTCGGTTTCCAACAAATTTTATCAACTATACTTTCTCTATGTGAAGTCATTACTCCCCATGGGATTAACATATAATTTTTTTCTTTTATCTTTTCCATTGCTAAGATTGAAACAAAAAAAGTAAATCATCAAAACTCAAACTAATCTTTATTATATAACTCTCACACCAAATTACATAGATGGACATATCATGAAGCAAGCACTCGAAACTAAATCATACCAAAATTTTATCCTTCTAAATCACGAAATAACTAAAGATCGAATTAAGATAGATAATGATGACAAAAAGTGATGATGATACGATACTGGGGCACCTCCTCCAAGCTTGGAACAAGCTAAGGGTGGTGCCCATACCCGTGTACTCAAGTTTCTTTCTTGGGTGATGATGGTGATGATGAAGTGGTAGGTTTGTTCTCTGTTTTCCAAGGCATGGGCTCCCCATCAAAGAAGGAAGAACGGGTATTGTCCTATGTCCTCTGGAATCCTGAAATCTACAACTAGACTCATCCTTTTAAATCTGGATTCATACTCACAGTTTTGGTTTTGCAGGTCATAAATTTGTGCTTGGAGATGATCGATCCGGTCAAGAAGCTTGAAGATGGCCTCTCCAGTATCCTTGTTGTCCAACTTGTGTTCACGAATAAAATCCGTAATCGTGAAGTGGTTGGCACTGAGTCCACACTCCACCATCATATCCCTTGACACTTGAAGATTTCCTGCTCCACCGCTTGCAGCCTGGCCTTCTCGCTTCCCTCCTTCTTTGGTCCTTGAACGTCCCAGATGTGAAGCACCCCCTCTTGCATCTCAATGGTCTAAGAGTGCTTCATCACCTCCGAAAGATAGGGATTGATGACTTTCTCGTAGAACTTGTCCTTGGATGAGCTTGATGATGACATGGTGATGACCCACAAGTATAGGGGATCAATCGTAGTCCTTTCGATAAGTAATATTGTCGAACCCAACGAGGAGCAGAAGGAAATGACAAGTGGTTTTTAGTACGGAAGTTTCTGCAAGCACTGAAAGTAGCGGTGATAGATAGTTTTATAGAAAGGCAATTCATAACAAGTAACAAGTAACAATAGTAACAATGGTGCAGCAAGGTGGCACGATCCTTTTTGTAGCAAAGGACAAGCTGGAACGTACTCTTATATGAAGTAAAGCACTCTTGAGGACACATGGGAATTTTGCCTAGTCGTGGTTCGTCATGTTTAGTTGATTTGCGTTTGTTATTTTGATAATTTGATATGTGGGTGGACCAGTGCTAGGGTGTTGTTCGTACTCGAACAAACAACCCACTTATGATTACCCCCTCTCGCAAGCATCCACAAATATGAAAGAAGAATTAAGATAAATCTAACCATAGCATTAAACATGTGGATCCAAATCAGCCCCTTACAGAACAACTCATAAACTAGAGATTTAGCTTCTGTCATTCTCGCACCCCATCATCTACTTATCATTCCCCAATGCTTTCTTTTAGGCCCAAATATGGTGAAGTGTCATGTAGTCGACGTTCACACAACACCACTAAAGGAAGAGCAACATACACATCATCAAAATATCAAACGAATACCAACATCGCATGATTATTTATGACAAGAATTCTCACATGTCCTTAAGAACGAAAGTAACTACTCACAAAGCACCATCATGTTCAAGATCAGAAGTGTAATGAGCAGGCCCGGGCCTAGGGGCGTGCAGCACGTGCGGCCGCACAGGGCCTCCAGTTCGGAGGGGGCCCAAATTTTTTGTACCACTTAAATTCACACACGCTGCAGACGTATTGATTCTTGCATGCCTTGACTACTAGAAGTGGGTCTAGGCGGCTGCATCAAGCACGTGTGGCTGTTAGATGGATGCCCTACTTGTATGTAAATCTTGTGTGTTGTCTGAAAAAAAAGGTGTATCTTATGCATCGATGACGACACGATTCTGTGCCGTATCGCCTCCTTGCCAATAGACAGATCTTGTTCTCCGTCCACGAGATACAGTCCATGGCATTAGGTTGTTCGCCAATTGATCTGTTGCCCCGCGGGAGCTACCACTCGGTCAGTTTGTCAAAAGCCGGTTCCTGCAAACCTTGCAGCCAGCATGGACCAGTGCCGAGGCCGAGAGAAGGTCACATGGCCACCGCCGGCGCTACTAGTCCAACCTAGGCTGATGCCGGTAACTCTTCCGGCAAGTCACTGTCTAATCAATGGTATTCTCAATATCAAATAATTAATTCTGTATCGTAATTTTTACAAGTACATCAATTTCTTTTGCGCATCGTGCCCATCCACTCAGATAAAAACTGTAGTACATTGTTGTATCAATTTGTCACAAAGTCCATCCATTCAGAGTCTCTGTATTCTCCGATGGAATCTGCAGTCCATATTTTCTTTTGCAAATTGCGGCCATCTAATTTGATTGTTGCCGAATGTACTAGTTGATTTTACTCTAAACTAGTCAGCCTGTGTCACTATTTAATTTTATTCCACGCGATTGGAAGGAGTGTGCTATACACACAATAGTAGTTTCTTAGATGTATTGTATCACTGAGTGAAAGACTGTTGCATATAGGCTAGTCTGTAGCAGCTGTAGCTGCCTATTTTATATTCCCTTCGTTCCTGAATATAAGTCCTTTTAAAGATTTTTAATATGAACTACATACGGACCAAAATGAGTTAGTATACACTCTAAAATATGTTTATATACATCCGTATGTAGTTCGTATTGAAATCTCCAAAAAACATATATTTAGGAACGGAGGGAGTATAATCAAACTGAGTTCAATTAGTTCTGACATAAAAGACATTGTATTTGTTAAGAGATGTCTTATTTACAGATTATATATGTGAAGCGATAAAAAAGACTTTCTTTTTAAAATAGGCCCCATTTTATAGTTTGGCATAGGGCCTCCAATTTGGCTGGCCCAGCCCTGGTAATGAATATGATTAAGGATCTGAACATGTAATCTTTCACCAATTAAACTAACTAGCATCAACTACAAAATGTAATCGACACTACTAGCAACCCACATGTACCAATCTGAGGTTTGGAGACAAAGATTGAATACAAGAGATGAACTAGGGTTTGAGATGATATGGTGCTGGTTAATATGTTCAGGAAGATTGGTCCTCCGACGATGGAGGAAGCATTGGTGATGACGATGGCTTTGATTTCCCTCTCCCGAAGGGAAGTTTCCCTGGCGGAATCGCTCCGCCGGAGAGCAAAAAGTTCTCCTTCCCAGGTTCCGCCTCGAGACGGTGGTGCTTCGTCCCGAAAGTCTTCTCTTGATTTTTTTTCTAGCGTAAATGGCATCATATATGAGAAGATGGGCACCGAAGGCCTATCAGGGGGCCCACGAGCTAGGGACTCCAAACCTTGGAAAGATAACTTCGTTAAGCATTTTAATAGAGGTGTTGTGATCATCACTACTAGTTGGAATAGCTTCTACCCACTTAGTAACATGATCAACAACAACTCAAGTATGAGTATACCCAGTAGAAGAAGAAAAAAGTCCCATATAATCAAATCCCCAAACATCAAATGGTTCAATAACAGGTAAATAATTCATTGGCATTTCCTGACGTCTACCAATATTACAAATTCTTTGACATTCATCACAAGAAAGGACAAACTTACGTGCATCCTTGAAGAGAGTAGGCCAATAAAAACCAGACTGTAATACCTTATGTGGAATTCTATCTCCCGCATGGTGTCCTTCATATGCTTCGGAATGACACTTCCGTAGGATTTGTTCCTGTTCATGCTCAGCTACGCAACATCTAATAATACCATCTACTTATTCTTTATATAAATGTAGCCACCCCAAAAGTAATGTCTCAAGTCAAAGAAGAACCTTTTCTTTTGTTGGTATGTGGAATTAGGTGGTATATATTTGGTAACAATGTAATTAGCATAATCTGCATACCAAGGACTAATGCGAGAAGTAGAAGGGTTTATAACAGCTAATTGCTCATCAGGAAAACTATCATCAATAAGCAGTGGGTCATCAAGAACATTTTCCATCCTAGACAATTTATCTGCTACAGGGTTCTCAGCTCCCTTCCTATCAACAATATGCAAATAAAACTCTTGAAGTAAGAGAACCCACCTAATCAGTCTAGGTTTAGCATCTTTCTTTTCCATAAGATATTTAATAGCGGCATGATCGGTGTGAATTATTACTTTAGAGTCAACTATAGAGGATCTGAACTTATCACATGCGAACACAACTGTTAGAAATTACTTTTCAATAGTAGCATAATTCTTTTGAGCGGTGTCTAGAGTTTTACTAGCTTAATGAATAGCATTCAATTTCTTATCAACTCTTTGTCCTAGAACAGCACCAAGCATAGTCACTAGCATCACACATTATTTCAAAGGGTAAGTTCCAATCAGGTGATTCAACAATAGGTGCAGAAATTAAGGCTTGCTTAAATGTTTCAAAGGCTTCTACACAATCATCATTAAAAACAAATGGAATATCTTTTTGCAAAATATTGGTAAGAGGCCTAGAAATCTTAGAGAAATCTTTAATAAACCTTCTATAGAAACAGCATGACCAAGGAAAATTCGAATACCTTTGATATCTTTAGGACATGGCATTTTCTCAACTGCATCAACTTTAGCTTTATCTACCTCAATACCTCTTTTGGAGATCTTATGCCCAAGGACTATACCTTCGTTCATCATAAAGTGGCACTTCTCCCAATTCAAGACAAGATTAGTATCTTCACATCTCTGCATAACTCGATCAAGGTTGTTTAAGCAATCATCAAAAGAGGTTCCGTAAACGGACAAATCATCCATGAATACCTCAACAATCTTTTCTCAAAAGTCATAGAATATAGCAGTCATACATCTTTGAAAGGTAGCGAGTGCATTGCATAAACCAAAAGGCATACTTCTATAAGCATAGGTTCCAATAGGACAAGTAAATGTGGTTTTCTTTTGATCTTCTATTGCTATAGGTATTTCAGAAAAACTAGAATATCCATACAAGAAACAAAGGCGTGTGTGCTTAGACAATGTTTCTAACATTTGATCAATAAAAGGCAAGGGTTAATGATCCTTTCTAGTAGCTTTATTTAATTTCCTAAAATCAATTACCATCCTATAGCCAATTACAATTCTTTGTGGGATAAGTTCATTTTTATCATTAGCAACAACGGTAATTCCTCCTTTCTTAGGGACACAATGAACAGGATTTACCCATCTAGTATCAGCTATAGGATAAATTATACCTGCCTCCAGAAGCTTTAATATTTTAGTTCTTACCACATCCTTCATTTTAGGATTCAAACGACGTTGATGATCAACGGCGGGTTTAGCATCCGGTTTCATATTAATCTTGTGCTGACATAAAGTGGACCAATGCCCTTAAGATCATCCAGAGTATATCCAATTGTAGCTCGGTGCTTCTTCAGAACCTTAAGTAATCTCTTTTCTTCATGTTCTGAAAGGTTATCACTAATAATAACAGGATATATCTGATTTTCATCAAGATAAGCATATTTCAATGTATCAGTGAGTTTCTTTAATTCAAACACAGGATCGCTCTTAGGAGGTAGAGGGTCTCGTAAGGTTTCAACATGCAAATTATGTTTAAAGAATATATCATCTATTTCTTTTCTTTCTTTCATATACATATCATTTTCATGGTCTAGCAAATATTGTTCTAATGGATCAGTAGGAGGCACAACAATAGAGGCAAGACCAATTATTTCATCTTTACTAGACAATTCTTCCTCATGCATATTTCTACAAAACTTGGAGAAATTAAATTCATGAGATATGTCACCAAAATTGACACTGATTGGTTCCTTAGTGCAATCAATTTTAGCATTAACATTGTTCAGGAAAGGTCTACCAAATATAATGGGACAGAAATTATCTTGTAATGATTCAAGGACTAAGAGATCAGTAGGGTATTGATAACCCACAAGTATAGGGGATCGCAACAGTTTTCGAGGGTAGAGTATTCAACCCAAATTTATAGATTCGACACAAGGGGAGCCAAAGAATATTTGAGAGTATTAGCAGCTGAGTTGTCAATTCAACCACACTGGGAGATTAAATATCTGCAGCAAAGTGATCAGTAGCACAGTAGTATGATAGTTTGATAGCAGTAGTGACAGTAACAGTAACGGTAACAGTAGTAGCAATAGTTTTGTAGTAGTTGGAACAGTAGCAACAACAGTAGTAACTTAGCAAGAACAATAAGTGGAAAACTCATAGGCACTGGATCGGTGAACTCGTTGGATGATATTCATCATATAACAGTCATAACCTAGGGCGACACAGAACTAGCTCTAGTTCATAAATGTAATGTAGGCATGTATTCCGTAAATAGTCATATGTGCTTATGGAAAAGAACTTGCATGACATCTTTTGTCCTACCCTCCCGTGGCAGCGGGGTCCATAAGGAAACTAAGGGATATTAAGGCCTCCTTTTAATAGAGAACCGGAACAAAGCATTAACACATGGTGAATACATGAACTCCTCAAACTACGGTCATAACCGTGAAGTATCCCAAATATTGTCACTATGGGGTTGACGGATCATAACACGTAATAGGTGCATATGACTAGGCAAGATCGGATCAAGAACATAGATATAATGGTGATAACATAAATGGTTCAGATCTGAAATCATGGCACTCGGGCCCTAGTGACAAGCATTAGGCATAGCAAAGTCATAGCAACATCAATCTCAGAACATAATGGATACTAGGGATCAAGCCCTAACAAAACTAACTCGATTACATGATGAATCTCATCCAACTCCTCACCGACCAGCAAGCCTATGAAGGAATTACTCACTCCCGGTGGGGAGCATCATGGAATTGGCGATGGAGAAGGGTTGGTGATGACGAAGGCCGAAGATTCCCCTCTCCGGAGCCCCAAACGGGCTCCAGATCTGGCCTCCCGGTGAAGAACATGAGGTGGCGGCGGCTCCGTTTCGTAAAACGCGATGAAACTTTCTCCTCAATTTTTTTCTCCGAAAATAGGAATTTATAGTGCCGGAATTAGGGTTAGTGGTGCCACGAGGTGGGTTGTGCCCAGCCAGGGCCCCACTCCGGTGGTTCTTGGCTCCAATATTTTTTATTTATTCCAAAATAAATCTCCGAAAAGTTTCGTCCAATTCCGAGAACTTTTATTTCTGCACAAAAAACAACACCATGGTAGTTTTGCTGAAAACAACGTTAGTCCGGGTTAGTTTCATTCAAATCATGCAAATTAGAGTCCAAAATAAGGGCAAAAGTGTGAGGAAAAGTAGATACGATAGATACGTATCAACTCCCCCAAGCTTAACCCATTGCTTGTCCTCAAGCAATTCAGTTGACAAACTGAAAGTGATAAAGAAAAACTTTTACGAACTCTTTTGTTCTTGCTTACATATATATGCTTAAGTAGCACCCAGGTTTTCAGCAAAGATTATGACTAACCATGCCAACAATAACTCTTAGAAACTGTATTAACTCATATCAATAACATAAGCAACTAGCGAGCAATAATAAGATATTTCAAATGCCAACACTTTGTCAAAACAATCATGATACAATATGACAATAGTGGTATCTCGCTAGACCTTTCTGAGACCGCAAAACATAAATGAAGAGCACCTCCAAAGTTCAAGCAGCGACTAAACTAAACATTGTAATTCATGGTAGAAAAGATCCAGTCATGCTGCACCCAACATCAACTATACACAATGCATGAGGATGACAATAGTGCTCTTAGATATGGCGCTTATTTGAGAAGGTGAGGACTCAACATAAAAAGTAAATAGATAGTCCCTTCGCAGAGGGAAGCATGGATTTGCAGCGGTGCCAGAGCTCAAGGTTTAAAACAGAGATAGATATAATTTTTGGGAGGTACACCCTTCCTGTCAACGTTACGACCAAGAGTTATCAATATCTTCCATGCTAAACAAATTAGCGGCGGTTCCCAAGCGGTAAAAGTAAAGGTTAACTCCCCCTCCACCAACAATCACACTCCATGGCTAGCCACATCCACGGGTACCGTCCAAACCAACAACATTCCTGGGGGAGTTTTGTTTAATTATTTTTGATTTTTTATTTCGGGACTGGGAATCCCAATTACCGCCCCTCTCGTGTAAGGACGAGTGAATAAACTGTTGGAAATATGCCCTAGAGGCAATAATAAAAGTAGTTATTATTATATTTCCTTGTTCATGATAATCATTTATTATCCATGCTATAATTGTATTGATTGGAAACTCAATTACATGTGTGGATACATAGACAACACTGTGTCCCTAGTATGCCTCTAGTGGACTAGCTCATTGATCAAAGATGGTCAAGGTTTCCTAGCCATAGACATGAGATGTCATTTGATAACGGGATCACATCATTAGGAGAATGATGTGATGGACAAGACCCAAACTATGAACGTAGCATATGATCGTGTCAGTTTATTGCTATTGTTTTCTGCATGTCAAGTATCTGTTCCTATGACCATGAGATCATGCAACTCACTGACACCGGAGGAATACCTTGTGTGTATCAAACGTCACAACGTAACTGGGTGACTATAAAGATGCTCTACAGGTATCTCCGAGGGTGTCTGTTGAGTGGGCATGGATCAAGACTGGGATTTGTTACTCCGTGTGACGCAGAGGTATCTCAGGGCCCACTCGGTAATACAACATCACAATAAGCCTTGCAAGCAATGTGACTAAAGTGTTAGTCACGGGATCTTGTATTACGGAATGAGTGAAGAGACTTGCTGGTAACGAGATTGAACTAGGTATAGAGATACCGACGATCGAATCTCGGGCAAGTAACATACCGAAGAACAAAGGGAACAGCATACGGGATTAACTGAATCCTTGACATAGACGTTCAACCGATGAAGATCTTCGTAGAATATGTAGGAACCAATATGGGCATCCAGGTCCCGCTATTGGTTATTGACCGTAGAGGTGTCTCGATCATGTCTACATAGTTCTCAAACCCGCAGGGTCTTCACACTTAAGGTTCGGTGACGTTTCGGTATAGTTGAGTTATGTATGTTGGTAACCGAAGGTTGTTCAAAGTCCCGGATGAGATCCCGGACGTCACGAGGAGCTCCAGAATGGTCCGGAGGTAAAGATTGATATATAGGAAAGTGGTGTTTGAACTCCGAAAAAGTTTCGGGCATTTCCGGCAGTGTACCGGGAGTGACGAATGGGTTCCGGGGGTCCACCAAGTGGACCCACCACACCCCAAGAGGTCCACATGGGCCTTAGGGTGGCGCACCAGCCCCTGGTGAGCTGGGCAGCCAGCCCAAGTGGGCCTATGCGGCTGGAATTTTGGGGAAAGGAAAGTACAAGTGGGGAAGGGAAGGAATCCTACTAGGAGTAGGATTGGAGGTGGACTCCTCCACCTCCACCTCCTTCGGCCGACTCCTAGGAGGATCCCTAGGTCGGCCAGCCCCTCCCCTCCCTCCTATATATACTAGAGGGGAGAGAGGGCAGCAGCACAAGAAACCCTAGCCACGGTGCAGCCCTCTCTCCCCGATAGATCAAATCCTCTAGTTTTAGAGGCGCTTAGGCGAAGCCCTGCTGGAATAGTTCCACCGCCGCCGCCGCCGCGCCGTCGCGCTGCCGGAGAACTCATCTACCTCTCCACTCCCTCTTGCTGGATCAAGAAGGCAGAGATCGTCATCGAGCTGTACGTGTGCTGAACGCGGAGGTGCCGTCCGTTCGGCACTAGATCGTGATTGGATCGCGGGACGCTCGGCGATTTGGATCGCGAAGATGTTCGACTACATCAACCGCGTTTCTTAACGCTTCCCGCTTAGCGATCTACAAGGGTATGTAGATCCACTCTCCCTCTCGTAGATGCTCATCACCATGGATAAATCTTGCGTGTGCGTAGGAAATTTTTTGTTTCCCATGCAACGTTACCCAACAGTGGCATCATGAGCTAGGTCTATGTGTAGATGAGATCACGAGTAGAACACAAAGGAGTTTGTGGGCGTTGATATTCAGATTGCTTCCTCCCTTGGTCTTTTCTTGATTCGGCGGTATTGTGGGATGAAGCAGCCCGGACCAACATTACTCGTACGCTTACGAGAGACCGGTTCCATCACCTGACATGTAACTTCGTTTCATAAAGATGGCTGGCGGGTGTCTGTTTCTCCCACTTTAGTTGGATCGGATTCGACAAAGGCGGTCCTTGAGAAGGTTGAATAGCAATTTGCATATCACCGTTGTGGTTTTTGCGTAGGTAAGAATTGTTCTTGCTAGATACCCGTAGCAGCCACGTAAAACTTGCAACAACAATTAGAGGACGTCTAACTTGTTTTTGCAGGGTATGTTGTGATGTGATATGGCCAACTATATGATGAGATATATGTGATGTATGAGATGATCATGTATTGTATAGAATATCACGACCTGCATGTCGATGAGTACGGCAACCGGCAGGAGCCATAGGGTTGTCTTTAATTTGTTTTCGTCGTTTTGCTTTACTTTATCACTATGAGTTAGCAATAGTTGTAGAAGCAACAGTTGGCGCAACAACCTCATGGCGACACATTAATGGAGATCATGGTGTCATGCCGGTGACGATGGAGATCATGTCGGTGCTTTGGAGATGGAGATCAAAAGCACAAGTTCATGGCCATATCATGTCACTTATGATTTGCATGTGATGTTAATCCTTTTATGCATATTATTTTGCTTAGGACGACGGTAGCATTATAAGGTGATCCCTCACTTAAATTTCAAGATAAAATTGTGTTCTCCCCGAGTGTGCACCATTGCGAAAGTTCGTCGTTTCGAGACACCACGTGATGATCGGGTGTGATAGACTCTACGTTCGCATACAACGGGTGCAAGCCAGTGTTGCACGTGCGGAACACTCGGGTTAAACTTGACGAGCCTAGCATGTACAGACATGACCTCGGAACACAAGAGACCGAAAGGTCGAACATGAGTCATATAGTAGATATGATCAAACATGAAGATGTTCACCATTGAAACCATCTCAACTCACATGATGATCGGACTTGAGTTGGTGAATTTGGATCATGTGACACTCGAATGACCAGAGGGATGTCAATTTGAGTGGGAGTTTTTAAGTAATATGATTAACTAAACTCATTATGTTGAACAATAGTCTAAGTTGTCTTTGCAAAATTTATGTTGTAGATCAATGGCTCGCGCAGTAGCACCCCTGAATTTTAATGCGTTCCTAGAGAAAGCTAAGTTGAAAGATGATGGAAGTAACTTTGTGGACTGGGCCCGTAATCTAAGGATTATCCTTACGGCTTCCCAAAAGTCTTATGTCCTTGATGCACCGCTTGGTGATCCACCCGCTCCAGTAGAGTCTCCAGACGTTGTGAACGCCTGGCAGGCATGTTCTGATGATTACTCAATGGTTCAATGTGCAATGTTGTATGGCTTAGAACCGGGACTTCAAAGACGTTTTGAACGTCATGGAGCATAAGATATGTTCCTAGAGTTGAAGTTTATCTTTCAGAAGAATGACCGGATCAAGAGGTATGAGACCTCCGATAAGTTCTATGCTTGCAAGATGGAGGAGAACGGGTCTGTCAGTGAACACATACTCAGAATGTCTGGGTATTCCACCCATCTGGCTGAATTGGGTATGTCCCTTCCGCCAGAGGCGATCACTGACAGAGTTCTTCAATCATTGCCACCTAACTACAAGAGCTTCGTGTTGAACTATAACATGCACGGGATGAACAAGTCAGTCGCCGAGCTGTTTACGATGTTGAAAGTCGCTGAGTCTGAGATTCCGAAGGAGCATCAAGTGTTGATGGTCAATAAAACCACTAGTTTCAAGAAGAATGGCAAGGGTAAGAAGGGCAACTCCAAGAAGAGTGGCAAAGCAGTTGCCCCTCCCGTGAAGAAACCCAAGGCTGGACCCAAGCCAGAAACTGAGTGCTTTCATTGCAAGGGAACTGGTCACTGGAAGCGGAACTGCCCCAAGTATTTGGCTGACAAGAAGGCGGCCAACAACAAACAAGGTATATATGATATACATGTTATTGATGTGTACCTTACCAACTCTCGTTGTAGTGCCTAGGTATTTGATATCGGTGCGGTTGCTCACATTTGCAACTCAAAACAGGAACTGCGGAATAGACGGAGGCTGGCAAAGGACGAAGTGACGATGCGCGTGGGAAATGGTTCCAAGGTTGATGAGATCGCCGTCGGCACGCTCGCTCTTCGATTACCATCGGGATTAGTGATGAACCTGAATAATTTTTATTTAGTGCCTGCGTTAAGCATGAACATTATATCAGGATCTTGTTTATTGCGAGACGGTTACTCATTTAAATCTGAGAATAATGGTTGTTCTATTTATATGAGTAATATCTTTTATGGTCATGCACCCAATGTGAGGGGTTTATTCTTATTGAATCTCGATAGTGATGATACACATGTTCATAACATTGATGCCAAAAGATGTAGAATTGATAATGATAATACCACTTTCTTGTGGCACTGTCGTTTAGGTCATATTGGTGTAAAACGCATGAAGAAGCTCCATGCTGATGGACTTTTGGAGTCACTTGATTTTGAATCACTTGACACATGTGAACCATGCCTCATGGGCAAGATGACTAAGACCCCGTTCTCTGGAACAATGGAATGGGCAAGTGACTTGTTGGAAATCATACATACTGATGTGTGCGGTCCGATGAGCATTGAGGTGCGCGGTGGATATCGTTATTTTCTCACCTTCACTGATGACTTAAGTAGATATGGGTATATTTACTTAATGAAACACAAGTCTGAAACGTTTGAAAAGTTCAAGCAATTTCAGAGTGAAGTTGAGAATCATCGTAACAAGAAGATTAAATTCCTACGATCTGATCGAGGAGGAGAATATCTGAGTTATGAGTTTGGCAGTCACTTAAGACAATGTGGAATTGTTTCACAATTGACACCGCCTGGAACACCACAGCGTAATGGTGTGTCCGAACGTCGTAATCGAACCTTATTGGATATGGTGCGATCTATGATGTCTCTTGCCGATTTGCCACTATCGTTTTGGGGTTATGCATTAGAGACAACTGCATTCACTTTAAATAGGGCACCATCGAAATCCGTTGAGACGACGCCATATGAACTGTGGTTTGGCAAGAAGCCAAAGTTGTCGTTTCTTAAAGTTTGGGGATGTGATGCTTATGTCAAAAAGCTTCAGCCTGAAAAGCTGGAACCCAAAGCGGAGAAATGCGTCTTCATAGGATACCCAAAAGAGACAGTTGGGTATACCTTCTATCTCAGATCCGAAGGCAAAGTGTTTGTCGCTAAAAACGGAACATTTCTTGAGAAAGAGTTTCTCTCGAAAGAATCGAGTGGGAGGAAAATAGAACTTGATGAGGTTGTTGAACCTTTACTTCAACCTGAGAGTAGCGCAGCGCAGAAAGATGTTTCTGTGGAGCCTACATCGGTTGAAGAGGAAGTTAATGATGATGATCATGAAGCTTCGGATCAAGTTGCTATCGAACCTCGTAGGTCGACAAGGACGCGTACTGCTCCAGAGTGGTACGGCAACCCTGTCTTAGAGGTCATGTTGTTGGACAACGATGAACCTACAAGCTATGGAGAAGCGATGATGGGCCCGGATTCCAAGAAATGGTTAGAGGCCATGAAATCCGAGATGGGATCCATGTATGAAAACAAAGTATGGGCTTTGGAAGTATTACCTGAAGGGCGTAAGGCCATTCAGAACAAATGGATCTTTAAGAGGAAGACGGACGCGGACGGTAATGTCACCGTCTATAAAGCTCGACTTGTGGCAAAGGGTTTTTCACAAGTTCAAGGAATTGACTACGATGAGACCATCTCACCCGTAGCGATGCTTAAGTCCGTCAGAATCATGTTAGCAATAGCTGCCTTTTTCGATTATGAAATTTGCCAGATGGATGTCAAAACAACGTTCCTTAACGGTTTCCTTAAGGAAGAGTTGTATATGATGCAACCAGAAGGTTTTGTCGATCCAGAGAATGCTGACAAAGTTTGCAAACTCCAGCGATCCATTTATGGCTTGGTGCAAGCATCTCGGAGTTGGAATCTTCGCTTTGATGAGGTGATCAAAGCGTTTGGGTTTATACATGTTTACGGAGAAGCTTGTATTTACAAGAAAGTGAGTGGGAGCTCTATAGCGTTTCTAATATTATATGTGGATGACATATTGCTGATTGGAAACAATATAGAAATGTTGGAAAGCGTGAAGGAATATTTGAACAAGAGTTTTTCAATGAAGGGCCTAGGAGAAGCTGCTTTCATATTAGGCATCAAGATCTATAGAGATAGATCAAGACGCTTAATAGGACTTTCACAGAGCACATACATTGACAAAGTTTTGAAGAAGTTCAAAATGGATCATTCCAAGAAGGGGTTCTTGCCTGTATTGCAAGGTGTGAAGTTGAGTAAGACTCAATGCCCAGTGACTGCAGAAGATAGAGAAAAGATGAGTGTCGTCCCCTATGCTTCAGCCATAGGCTCTATCATGTATGCAATGCTGTGCACAAGACCCGATGTCAGCCTTGCCATAAGTATGGCCGGAAGGTTTCAAAGTGATCCAGGAATGGAAGACTGGACGGCGGTCAAGAATATCCTGAAGTACTTGAAAAGGACTAAGGACATGTTTCTCGTTTATGGAGGTGATCAAGAGCTTGTCGTAAAGGGTTACGTCGATGCAAGCTTTGACACTGATCCGGATGACTCTAAGTCTCAAACCGGATACGTATTTATTCTTAATGGGGGTGCGGTAAGACGGTGCAGTTCCAAGCAGAGCGTGGTAGCTGATTCTACATGCGAAGCGGAGTACATCGCTGCCTCGGAGGTGGCGAAGGAAGGTGTCTGGATGAAGGAGTTCATGACAGATCTTGGAGTAGTGCCTAGTGCACTGAACCCAATGACTCTGTTCTGTGACAACACTGGTGCCATTGCTCTAGCCAAGGAACCAAGGTTTCACAAGAGGACCAGACACATAAAGCGACGTTTCAATTCCATCCGCGATTACATCAAGGAGGACAACATAAATATTTGCAAACTGCACACGGATCTTAATGTTGCAGATCCGATGACTAAACCTCTTCCAAGGGCTAAACATGATCAACACCAGAACTGTATAGGTGTTAGATTCATTACAATGTAAATCCATAGTGATGTGAGCTACATTATTGACTCTAGTGCAAGTGGGAGACTGTTGGAAATATGCCCTAGAGGCAATAATAAAAGTAGTTATTATTATATTTCCTTGTTCATGATAATCGTTTATTATCCATGCTATAATTGTATTGATTGGAAACTCAATTACATGTGTGGATACATAGACAACACTGTGTCCCTAGTATGCCTCTAGTGGACTAGCTCGTTGATCAAAGATGGTCAAGGTTTCCTAGCCATAGACATGAGATGTCATTTGATAACGTGATCACATCATTAGGAGAATGATGTGATGGACAAGACCCAAACTATGAATGTAGCATATGATCGTGTCAGTTTATTGCTATTGTTTTCTGCATGTCAAGTATCTGTTCCTATGACCATGAGATCATGCAACTCACTGACACCGGAGGAATACCTTGTGTGTATCAAACGTCACAACGTAACAGGGTGACTATAAAGATGCTCTACAGGTATCTCCGAGGGTGTCTGTTGAGTGGGCATGGATCAAGACTGGGATTTGTTACTCCGTGTGATGGAGAGGTATCTCAGGGCCCACTCGGTAATACAACATCACAATAAGCCTTGCAAGCAATGTGACTAAAGTGTTAGTCATGGGATCTTGTATTACGGAACGAGTAAAGAGCTTGCCGGTAACGAGATTGAACTAGGTATAGAGATACCGACGATCGAATCTCGGGCAAGTAACATACCAAAGAACAAAGGGAACAACATACGGGATTAACTGAATCCTTGACATAGAGGTTCAACCGATGAAGATCTTCGTAGAATATGTAGGAACCAATATGGGCATCCAGGTCCCGCTATTGGTTATTGACCGTAGAGGTGTCTCGGTCATGTCTACATAGTTCTCGAACCCGCAGGGTCTGCACACTTAAGGTTCGGTGACGTTTCGGTATAGTTGAGTTATGTATGTTGGTAACCGAAGGTTGTTTGGAGTCCCAGATGAGATCCCGGCCGTCACGAGGAGCTCCGGAATGGTCTGGAGGTAAAGATTGGTATATAGGAAAGTGGTGTTTGAACTCCGGAAAAGTTTCGGGCATTTCTGGCAGTGTATCGGGAGTGACGAATGGGTTCCGGGGGTCCACCAAGTGGACCCACCACACCCCAAGAGGTCCACATGGGCCTTAGGGTGGCGCACCAGCCCCTGGTGGGCTAGGCAGCCAGCCCAAGTGGGCCTATCCGGCTGGAATTTTGGGGAAAGGAAAGTCCAAGTGGGGAAGGGAAGGAATCCTACTAGGAGTAGGATTGGAGGTGGACTCCTCCACCTCCACCTCCTTCGGCCGACTCCTAGGAGGATCCCTAGGTCGGCCAGCCACTCCCCTCCCTCCTATATATACTAGAGGGGAGAGAGGGCAGCAGCACAAGAAACCCTAGCCACGGTGCAGCCCTCTCTCCCCGATAGATCAAATCCTCTAGTTTCAGCGGCGCTTAGGCGAAGCCCTGCTGGAATAGTTCCACCACCACCGCCGCCGCGCCGTCGCGCTGCCGGAGAACTCATCTACCTCTCCGCTCCCTCTTGCTGGATCAAGAAGGCGGAGATCGTCATCGAGTTGTACGTGTGCTGAACGCGGAGGTGACGTCCGTTCGGCACTAGATCATGATTGGATCGTGGGATGCTCGGCGATTTGGATCGCGAAGACGTTCGACTACATCAACCGCGTTTCTTAACGCTTCCCGCTTAGCGATCTACAAGGGTATGTAGATCCACTCTCCCTCTCGTAGATGCTCATCACCATGGATAGATCTTGCGTGTGCGTAGGAATTTTATTGTTTCCCATGCAACGTTACCTAACATAAACACTCATCATGAGAATAACCCGCTTAGCATGGAAGATACTGACCGCCCCCTGTCGCTCCATGAGCAGTCCAGGCACACAAAACAGATGCTTATTTGAATTTTTAGAGATGGCACATGCAAATTTACTTTGGAATGGCAGGGTAATACCGCATATAGGTAGATATAGTGGACTCATCTGGAATAACTTTGGGTTAATGGTTTTGATGCACAAGCAGTATTCCCGCTTAGTGCAGACGAAGGCTAGCAAATAGATTGAGAAGCGGCCAGCTAGAGAGCGAAAACGGTCATGAACATGCATTACATATAATAAACATTGACTACTACCATGAGTAGGATATGGACACCATGAACATAAATATCATGAAGGCTATGTTGGTTTTGATTCAACTACATGCGTGAACATGTGCCAAGTCAAGCCACTTGAAACATTCAGAGGAGGATACCGTATCATCATACCGCATCACAACCATTTTAATGCATGTTGACATCCAAGATAAATCATTATCAACTCCTAGCTACTTAAGCATGGCATGAACAACTATAATCTCTAATGGTCATTGCAAACATGTTTGATCATAATATGCTGAATCAAGGATACTAGGTTAAACATATTTACAAAAACAAAAACAAGTTGAGTTCATACCCGCTTTTCTCTGCCACAGTCACTTCATCAAATATCGTCATTATTGCCTTTCACTTGCACGACCGAATGATAAGAAGATAATAATAGTGCAAGAGTGCCATGGACTAAGCTGGAATCTGCAACATTTTATTCAAGAGGAGAAGACAAGGTAACATGGGCTCTTTGTTGGATTAACAATGATGCATATGAGAGCCACTCAACATTTTCATCGTGGTCTTCTCCTTGGTATGACTCAAAATAAAAAGAAAAGAAATTCAGAGAAACACACTGAAATATTTTTGGAGTTTTTGGTTTTTCTTGAAGAAAGCAAATTAAAGAGGAAAAACAAAAACGAGAAAAGCTATTTACACGGGAAAGCTCCCAACAAGCAAAAGAGGAAACGAGAAATCTTTTTGGGTTTTCTTTCAATACTACAATTAAACTAAGCTAGAAAGAAAAACTAAAAAAAGTTGGAAATATTTTTGGGTTTTCTCAAAGTTTTTCAAACACACAAGAGGAAAGTGAGAAAACAAATCTAACATGGATATTACAATGAAAAAGTGTGAACACCGACAACTGGAATGAAATGTGTGAACATGAATGTAATGTCGGTGGAAATACGTACTACCCCAAGCTTAGGCTTTTGGCCTAGCTTGGTAGTCACCATCCGTATGAATAATAATTTGGGCGATGGCTCACCGAGGTCCTCGGTGCAAACTCCATGGCCCCCTGGCAGCTTCAACCTCCGCATTGTACGCATGGGCCTCGCTCTCAAGGACATAGTATCTTCCCCTACTGTAAAAATCAAAGAGAGCAGGAGCAGGCAAAGTGACAGGCACAACGTTTTTTTTATTAAATCTCAAGTTATTGGTGTAGTTAGTGGTCGTGCCTGTAAGAAACTTATGGCGCTTCATGGCCTCAAAGTCTAAATACTGAGTAGGTAGGATGGGGTCACTAGGCCATGGTGAGACATTTAATCTCTCCGCTACACGGGAGGCATAGATTCCTCCATAAAAATTACCACTAGCAGCATTGAGCTGCAACCGTGCAACAATTGCACCAAGATTATAGTATTTATTTCCAGTTATGGCAGTGTGTACCAGACTCAAATCGTGAGCACACAGTGTGCTACAATCTTTCTTGCCTACAATACATTTGCCATTAAAGAGTGCGAAATATTGTATCGATGGGAAATGGATGCTCTTAATTCTCCCTTGTGTTACTCCCCTATCTTCACCATAGCAAAGATTAACTAACAATGACTCGCATTCAGATTTTGTTGGCTCATCAAGGGAACCCCAAGATGGAAGTTTGCATGTTTCACTGAATAAGTCTAAAGGCATGGTGAAAGAACGGTCATAAAGGTTGAATGAAACTCTAGACTCACGAGGAAAATATTTAAATTTCTTTGTGAATGTTTTCGTGAGTTCAAGATGTTGAGGACACTTATCTGCGATGAAGGGAGCAAGTTCTGTATTGTGGATAAATTGGTCAAATTCCCCCTTAATACTTGCACCTTCCATGAACTCGTCGCACGGCCACAAGCATGATTTGGTGGCGGCATCTCGCATCGAGCTTTCGCTTGGCTCAACATAAGACTGTCGAACCGAGCTTCCACTTGATGAGGCTTCCGAGGATCTCCTCCTCGAAGAACTCCTAAAGAATTGCATTTTTATTTGCGAACAAATTTCTGAAATATTTTTGAGACACAAAATTTTGTCAACAAAACTTCGTGAAATTGATAGCAACTACTCCTAAGCATGCATAGAGGCCATATTAAGCGTTCAAACTACTTAGAGCTCTGAGAATTCAACATGCAAGCTCATCTACAGCAGCACCAAATGTAGCTAATTTCTCTAAAAATAACCCACTAAATCAAAAACTAATTGGAGCAATGGAGGAGTCACATACCAAGTAGCAATCCCTCCAAACAGTTTCAGAAACGGAGCTTCGAGCAAAGAGATCGAAATCCACAGGTTTGAGAGCAAGAACACGGGAATGGTGGTTGTGGTGATTTTTTTCTGGAGGTAGGGGATGATGTGGGCTAAAGAGATAAGTGAGGGGGCCCACGTGGGGGCCACAACCCACCAGGGCGCGCCTGGGGGAGCTGGCGCGCCCTGGTGTCTTGTGGGCACCAGGTACACCCCCTTCTGGTATTATTTGCACCAGAAATTCAGAAATATTCAGAAAAAAATCGTATCAAATTTTCAGGACATTTTGAGAACTTTTATTTTTGGGTCATTTTTTATTGCACGGTGAAAACAGAAAACAGGATAATCGTGGCATTTTATTTTATTTGACTAACTAAAACAGAAAATAAAAGGTGGGAGCAGAGAGTTGTGCTTACTAGATTCATCAACTTCATACCTCTCAAAAATGATTCATTAATAAGGTTGACCAAGTCTTATTAACAACCACTTCCGATTAGCATGAAACAGAAGAACTTTCGTAAAACACTAAGTTACCTCAATGGGGATGTGCATATCCCCAATAATAAGTATATCATATTTCTTTTTGGCAGTAGGTAGAGGTAATTGAAAGCTTCCAATAGTGATGGTCGGAGATTCTTCAATAACATTTATACCATTCACTTGGAATTGTTTCTTCGGAAAGTGCACCGTGTGCTCATTACCATTGATATGAAAAGTGACTTTGCTTTTGATGCAATCAATAACAGCCCCTGCAGTATTTAAAAAGGGTCTACCAAGGATAATCGATATGTTGTCGTCCTCGGGCATCTCAAGAATAACAAAGTCCGTTAGGATAGTAGCATTTGCAACAACAACGGGCACATCCTCGCAAATACCAATAGGTATGGCAGTTGATTTGTCAGCCATTTGCAATGATATCTCGGTAGGTGTGAGTTTATTCAAATCAAGTCTCTTATATAAGGATAAAGGCATAACACTAACACCGGCTCCCAATTCACACAAAGCAGTCTTGACATAGTTTCTTTTAATGGAGCAAGGTATAGTCGGTATTCCAGGATCACCAAGCTTTTTAGGTACTACATCCTTAAAAGAATAATTAGCAAGCATGGTGGAGATTTCAGCTTTGGGTATCTTTCTTTTATTAGTTATGATGTCTTTCATGTACTTTGCATAAGGGGCCATCTTTAAGATATCAGTTAAGCGGGTACGCAAAAAGACTAGCTCAATCATTTCAGCAAAGCGCTCAAATTCTTCATCATCCTTTTTCTTAGATGGCTTAGGTGGAAATGGCATGGGTTTCTAAACCCATGGTTCTCTTTCTTTACCATGTTTCCTAGCCACAAAGTCTCTTTTATCATAACGTTTATTTTTTTAGGTTGTGGGTTATCAAGATCAGCAGCAGGCTCCATTTCAACATCATTATCTGGTTCTTTATCATGGTTAGGTTGAGCATCTTCATGAACATCATCATTATCATTTTCATTATCACTAGGTGAATGTTCATTACCAGACTGAGTTTCAGCATCGGAAATAGAGACATCATTATTATCAGGAGGTTTTTGTATCTTAGGTTCACTAGAGGTATGCAGAGTCCTATCATTTTTATTTTTAGAAGGACTAGGTGCATCATTATTAAGTCTCTGAGAGTCTTGTTCAATTCTTTTAGGATGACCCTCAGGATAAAGTGGTTCTTGGGTCATTCTACCTCCTCTAGTTACTACTCTAGCAGCAAAATCATTCATATTAATATTCATTTCATCAAGCCATTCCTTTTGAGATTTACCAACTTGTTCTAACTGAGTTTGAACCATAGAGGCATGCTTTCCTACACCTCTAACATCATTACTGATTCTAAATAGCAAGTCACTCAAGCGAGCAATCATATCAGAATTATATTTCAATTGTTTCAGAACATGTGCATTGAAATGATCTTGCTTCATAATATAGTTGTCAAACTCATATAAGCATTGACTAGGATGTTTATTGTGAGGGATATCACCTTCATCAAACTTTAATAAAGAATTTACCTTTACCACTTGTGGAGCTGGTGGTGTGTCAAGTCCATGTATTTCTTCAATAGATGGCAAATTCTTAACATCCTCAGCTTTAATACCCTTTTCCTTCATAGATTTCTTTGCTTCTTGCATATCTTCAGGACTGAGAAATAAGATACCTCTCTTCTTCGGAGTGGGTTTAGGCGGTCTTTCAAGAAGAGTCCAATCATCATAATTCTTCAATATGTTATTCAATAATTCCTCAGCTTGTTCAACAGTTCGTTCCCCGAAAACACAACCAGCACAACTATCTAGGAAGTCCCTAGAAGCATCAGTTAGTCCATTATAGAAGATATCAAGTATTTCATTTTTCTTGAGAGGGTGATCAGGCAAAGCATTAAGCAACTGGAGAAGCCTCCGCCACGCTTGTGGAAGACTCTCTTCTTCAATTTGCACAAAGTTAAATATTTCCTGTAAGGCAGCTTGTTTCTTATAAGCAGGAAAATATTTTTCGAAGAAGTAGTAAATCATATCCTGGGGACTACGCACACAACCAGGAGTAAGAGTATTGTACCATGCCTTGGCATCACCCTTTAATGAGAACGGAAATAACTTAAGGATATAATAGTAGCGAATCTTCTCATCATGAGCAAAGAGGGTGGCTATATCATTCAGCTTAGTAAGGTGTGCCACTACAGTTTCAGTTTCATAGCCATCGAAAGGATCAGATTCAACCAAAGTAATTAACTTTGGGTCGACAAAGAATTCATAATCCTTATCGGTAACAAAGATAGGTGAAGTAGCAAACTTAGGATCACATTTCATTCTAGCATTCAAAGTATTTTCCTTATACTTGCGTAGCAATTTCTTAAGATCGTTTCTATCCTTGCAAGAAAGAATTTCTCTAGTTACCTCCTCGTCCACAACATAACCTTCGGGTATCTTAGGCATTTCAAACCTAGGAGAGCTAGGACTAATAGGTGTTTCATAATCATCATCAGTTTCATAGGCTTCATCAGTTTCAGCAATCTCATAAGCTTCAGTAGTTTCATTCTCTTTAGCTCTAGCAATTTGTTCATCAAGAAATTCTCCTAGTGGCACATTACCATCAAGCATGGTACTAGCATCATCATAAGCATCATTCATAGCAGAGGTAGCATCATCAATAACTTGCGACATATCAGGATTACTAGCATGTGGTGGTGTTGCAAGCTTACTCATAACAGAAGGTGAATCAAGTGCAGAGCTAGATGGTAGTTCCTTGCCTCCCCTCGTCTTAGAGGGAAAAATCTTGGTCTTTGGATCCTTCAGATTCTTCATAGTGATCAATTGATATAAATCCCAAGTGACTCAACAAATATAGCTATGCTCCCCGGCAACGGTGCCAGAAAAAGGTCTTGATAACCCACAAGTATAGGGGATCGCAACAGTTTTCGAGGGTAGAGTATTCAACCCAAATTTATAGATTCGACACAAGGGGAGCCAAAGAATATTTGAGAGTATTAGCAGCTGAGTTGTCAATTCAACCACACTTGGAGATTAAATATCTACAGCAAAGTGATCAGTAGCACAGTAGTATGATAGTTTGATAGCAGTAGTGACAGTAACAGTAACGGTAATAGTAGTAGCAATAGTTTTGTAGCAGTTGGAACAGTAGCAACAGCAGTAGTTACTTAGCAAGAACAATAAGTGGAAAACTCATAGGCACTGGATCGGTGAACTATTTGGATGATATTCATCATATAACAGTCATAACCTAGGGCGACACAGAACTAGCTCCAGTTCATAAATGTAATGTAGGCATGTATTCCATAAATAGTCATACGTGCTTATGGAAAAGAACTTGCATGACATCTTTTGTCCTACCCTCCCGTGGCAGCGGGGTCCATAAGGAAACTAAGGGATATTAAGGCCTCCTTTTAATAGAGAACCAGAACAAAGCATTAACACATGGTGAATACATGAACTCCTCAAACTACGGTCATCACCGTGAAGTATCCCAAATAGTGTCACTATGGGGTTGACGGATCATAACACGTAATAGGTGCATATGATTAGGCAAGATCGGATCAAGAACATAGATATAATGGTGATAACATAAACGGTTCAGATCTGAAATCATGGCACTCGGGCCCTAGTGACAAGCATTAGGCATAGCAAAGTCATAGCAACATCAATCTTAGAACATAATGGATACTAGGGATCAAGCCCTAACAAAACTAACTCGATTACATGATGAATCTCATCCAACTGCTCACAGACCAGCAAGCCTACGAAGGAATTACTCACTCCTGGTGGGGAGCATCATGGAATTGGCGATGGAGAAGGGTTGGTGATGACGAAGACCGAAGATTCCCCTCTCCGGAGCCCCAAACGGGCTCCAGATCTGGCCTCCTGATGAAGAACAGGAGGTGGCGGCAGCTCCGTATCGTAAAACATGATGAAACTTTCTCCTCGATTTTTTTCTCCGAAAATAGGAATTTATAGTGCCGGAATTAGGGTCAGTGGGGCCACGAGGTGGGCATAACCCACCAGGGTGCGCCGGGGGGGCTGGCGCTCCCTGGTGGGTTGTGCCCAGCCAGCCCCCCCCCCTCCGGTGGTTCTTGGCTCCAGTATTTTTTATTTATTCCAAAATAAATCTCCAAAAAGTTTCGTCCAATTCCGAGAACTTTTATTTCTGCACAAAAAACAACACCATGGTTGTTCTGCTGAAAACAACGTTAGTCCGGGTTAGTTTCATTCAAATCATGCAAATTAGAGTCCAAAACAAGGGCAAAAGTGTGAGGAAAAGTAGATATGACGGAGACGTATCAGGTATATGATCTTACTACACAAGACTTCAACATCTCTCACAATCCCAAGTGGTGAAATAGTCTCTCTCTTCGCAAGCTTAATAGTAGCATCAATATCTTCTAACTCAACAGGGGTAATATCATGCATACTTTCTTGATAAAGAGTAAATGGAATAGCACTAATACTAGCATCCATATCACATAAGCCATGATAACAATAATTTCCAATCTTAACAGAAACTACTCACATGCCAACAATAGGTCTATGTTTATCTTCAGAATCTTGTTTAGCAATACGAGATGCTTCATCACAGAAATATATAACATGTCCATCAAAATTATCAACCAATAGATCTTTAATCATTGCAACTTTAGGTTCTATGTTTATTTGTTCATATGGTTTAAGTGTTTTGATATTACTTTTATTAACCACAGTTGCAACCTTAGCATGTTCCCTAATCCTAACAAGAATATATGGTTTCTCAATATAAGCAGTAGGCACAACTAGATCAACGTTATAAATGATTGTGTCTTCTTTAGCTATAGCAGGTTCCTCACAAGTTTCTTCAATATGTGGATGAAATTTAAACCACTTCTCCTTAGGGAGATCAATATGAGTAGCGAATGATTCACAAAAAGTAGCTACTATCTCAAAGTCAAGTCCATACCTTGCACTAAACTTATGAAAATCTTCTATTTCCATAAAAGATTTAACACAATCAAACTCAAGATTTATAAATGGCTCTTTACCTTTGTCGATTTCCCAATCTTCATAATTGCATTTAATTCTTTCTAGAAGATCCCATTTGAATTCAATAGTTCTCTTTATAAAGGACCAGTAGATGAAGTATCGAGCATTGATCGGTTATCATGAGAAAGCCGAGCATAAAAGTTTTGTAAGATTATTTCCCTCGAGAGCTCATGATTGCGGCATGTGTGCAACATAGTTTTAAGCCTCCCCCAAGCTTGAGCGATACTTTTTCCGTCACGAGGCTAAAAATTATATATATATATATATATATATAATTCCGATCACAATGAACCAAATGCATATGATAAAAAATATGATGGAATTCCAGCTTTAATCGGTTCCAATCCCATGTATCGGCATCATCGAATATATTATACCAAATCAATGCCTTTCCCTCCAAAGAAAAATGGAAAACCTTCTTATTAACACCATCTTCGGATAAACCTACAAGCTTAAATAATACAAAAATTTCATCTATATAGATCAAGTGCATATCAGGATGTATCGTTCCATCTTCTGCATAAGGATTAGCGAGTAGTTTCTCTAACATACCCAAAGGAATTTCATAGTAAATATTTTCAATACATTCAGTAGGTTGAGGAGAAGCTCTTGCCACTTCCTGACGAGGTGAAGATACCCCAAACTAGCCCCTCAAAGGATTATCTTCCATAGTAACAAGTGACAATAAATTTCAGCACGTAACAAAAGTGTTTATTTACCAACTTCCACTTACCAAAGGCGCTTCACTCCCCGCAACGGCGCCAGAAAAGAGTCTTGATGACCCAAAAGTATAGGGGATAAATCATAGTCCTTTCGACAAGTAATTGCGTCGAACCCAACGAGGAGCAGAAGGAAATGACAAGTGGTTTTTAGTACGGAAATTTCTGCAAGCACTGAAAGTAGCGGTGGTAGATAGTTTTATAGAAAGGCAATTCGTAGCAAGTAACAAGTAACAATAGTAACAATGGTGCAGCAAGGTGGCCCAATACTTTTTGTAGCAAAGTACAAGCCGTAACGTACTCTTATATGAAGCAAAGCGCTCTTGATGACACATGGGAATTTTGTCTAGTCGTGGTTCATCATGTTTAGTTGATTCGCGTTCGTTACTTTGATAATTTGATATGTGGGTGCGCCGGTGCTAGGGTGTTGTTCTTACTCGAACAAACAACCCACTTATGATTACCCCCTCTCGCGAGCATCCGCAACTACAAAAGAAGAATTAAGATAAATCTAACCATAGCCTGAAACGTGTGGATCCAAATCAGTCCCTTATGAAGCAACGCATAAACTGGGGTTTAAGCTTTTGTAACTCTCGCAACACATCATCTAGTTGTTACTCCACAATGACTTCCCTTAGGCCCATAACATGGTGAAGTGACATGTATTCGACGTTCACATGACACCATTAAGAGAAGCAACAACATACATATCATCAAAATATCGAACGAATGCCAACTTCATATGATTATTTATGACAAGACTTCTCCCATGTCCTCAGGAACAATAGTAACTACTCACACCTCATCAACATGTTCAAGATCAGAGGTGTAATAATGATGATCAAGGATCTAGACATAATATCTTCCACCAAGTAAACCAACAAGCATCAACTACAAGATGTAATCAATACTACTAGCAACCCACAGGTACCAATCTGAGGTTTTGAGACAAAGATTGAATACAAGAGATGAACTAGGGTTTGATATGAGATGGTGCTGGTGAAGATGCTGATGAAGATTGGTCCTCCCATGAAGGAGGAAGCATTGGTGATGACGATGGCTTCGATCTCCCCCTCCCGGAGAGAAGTTTCCCTGGCGGAATCAGCCTGCCGGAGTGCAAAAGGGCATCTGCCCAGGTTTCCGCCTCGAGACGGCGGCGCTTCATCCCGAAAGATTGCTTATGATTTTTTCTTGGGTAAAACACATCATATAGGAGAAGAGGGGGGTCGGGAGACCTGCTGGGGCCCCACAAGCCATCAGGGCGCGCCTAGGGGGGTGGGCGCGCCCTGTTGGCTTGTGGCCAGCAGGTGGCCCCCCTCAGGTATATTTTTGGCCCAATAGTTCTTAAATATTCTATAAAAATTCTCCATGAAGTTTCAGGTCATTTGGAGTCTAGTGATTTTTCTGCCTTTTTCTTGGTTTCCCGGTCTAGAATTCTAGTTTCCAGAGATTTCCCTCTTTGTGATGTACCTTGCATATTCAGAAAGAAAAGACATAAGAATTGTATGATAATGAGGAATAATGGACAATAATAACATAAATATCAATAAGAAAACATGATGCAAAATGGACGTATCATTGGGTCATCCCAAAATTAATGTCTTAAATCAAAGAAGAACTTTTTTTGTTGATAAGTGTAACTAGGTGGTATATATTTAGCAACAATGAAATTAGCATAATCTCATACCAAGTATTATTATGAGAAGTAGAAGCATTTAGAACAACTAATTGTTCATAGGAAAACTATCATTAATAGGTAGTGGGTCATCAAGGACATTTTCCATTCTGGACAAATTAACTGCTACAGGGTTATGAGCTCCTTTCCTATCAACAATATGCAAGTCAAATTCTTGTAGAAAAAGAATCCATCTAATCAATCTAGGTTGAGCATCTTTCTTTTCCATAAGGTATTTAATATTAGCATGATCTGCGTGAATTGTAACTTTAGAATCAACAATATAAGATCTGAATTTATCACAAGCAAACACTACTGCCAAAAATTCTTACTCGGTGGTAACATAATTTCTTTGAGCACTATCCAAGGTCTTACTAGCATAATGAATAACATTTAATTTCTTATCAACATTTCGCCCTAGAACAGCACCAATGACATAATCACTAGCATCACACATAATTTCAAAAGGCAAGTTCCAATCAGGTGGTTGAACAACGTGTGAAGATATTAAAACTCTCTTAAGTATTTCAAAGGCTTCTACACAATAATCATGAAAAACAAATGGGGCTTTTTTCCAAAAGAATAGTGAGAGGCCTAGAAATTTTAGAGAGGTCCCTAATAAATCGTCTATAAAACCAGCATGACCTAGGAAACTTCTTATACCTTTTATATCTTTAGGACATGGCATTTTCTCAATTGGATCAACCTTAGCTTTATCTACCTCAATAACTCTTTCAAAAAAGTTATGGCCAAGGACTATACCTTCATTCACCATAAAGTGGCACTTCTCCCAATTCAAGATGAGATTGGTCCCTTCATATCTTTGCAAAAATTCCTCAAGATTGCTCAAGCAATCATGAAAAGAAGGTCCATAAACGAAGAAATCATGCATGAATACCTCAACAATCTTCTCACAGAAATCAGAGAACATAGCAGTCATACATCTTTGATACGTGTCCGTCGTAACTACTTTTCATCACGGTTTTGCTCTTGTTTTGGACTCTAATTGGCATGATTTGCATCAAACTAACCCGGACTGACGCTGTTTTCAGCAGAACTACCATGGTGTTGTTTTTGTGCACAAATAAAAGTTCTCAGAACCAGACGAAACTTTTTGGAGATTTATTTTATAATAAATTAAAAATATTGGAGCCAAGAACCACCGGAGGGGGTGCCCTGGTTGGGCACGATACACCAGGGCGCGCCACCCCCTCCAGGCGCGCCCTGGTGGGTTGTGCCCACCTCGGGGCCCCACTGACCCTAATTCCAGCGCTATAAATCCTATTTTCTGAGAAAAAATAGGAGAAAAAGTTGCATCACGTTTTACAATACGGAGCCGCCGCGACCTCTTGTTCTTCGTCGGGAGGCCAGATCTGGAGCCCGTTTGGGGCTCCGGGGAGGGGAATCTTCGGTCTTCGTCATCATCAACCCTTCTCCATCGCCAATTCCATGATGCTCCCCACCGGGAGTGAGTAATTCCTTCGTAGGCTTGCTGGTCGGTGAGGAGTTGGATGAGATTCATCATGTAATCGAGTTAGTTTTGTTAGGGCTTGATCCCTAGTATCCACTATGTTCTGAGATTGATGTTGCTATGACTTTGCCATGCTTAATGCTTGTCACTAGGGCCCGAGTGCCATGATTTCAGATCTGAACCGTTTATGTTATCACCATTATATCTATGTTCTTGATCCGATCTTGCTAGTCATATGCACCTATTACGTGTTATGATCCGTAAACCCCGGAGTGACAATAGTCGGGATACTTTCCGGTGATGACCGTAGTTTGAGGAGTTCATGTATTGACTATGTGTTAATGCTTTGTTCCGGTTCTCTATTAAAAGGAGGCCTTAATATCCCTTAGTTTCCTTATGGACCCCGCTGCCACGGGAGGGCAGGACAAAAGATGTCATGCAAGTTCTTTTCTATAAGCACATATGACTATTTACGGAATACATGCCTACATTACATTTATGAACTGGAGCTAGTTTTGTGTCGCCCTAGGTTATGATTGTTACATGATGAATATTATCCAACGAGTTCACCGATCCGGTGCCTACGAGTTTTCCACATATTGTTCTTGCTGAATTTCTATTGCTACTGCTACTGTTACACTTGCTACAAAATTACTGCTATCACCGTTACCGTTACTGCTACTATCGCTATCAAAACTATCATACTAGTGTGCTACTGATCACTCTGTTGCAGATATTTAATCTCCAGATGTGGTCGAATTGACAACTCAACTGCTAATACTCTCAAATATTCTTTGGCTCCCCTTGTGTCGAATCTATAAATTTGGGTTGAATACTCTACCCTCGAAAACTGTTGCGATCCCCTATACTTGTGGGTTATCAAGACCTTTTTCTGGCGCCGTTGCCGGGGAGCATAGCTATATTTGTTGAGTCACTTGGGATTTATATCAATTGATCACCATGAAGAATCTGAAGGATCCAAAAACCAAGATTTTTCCCTCCAAGACAAGGGGAGGTAAGGAATTGCCATCTAGCTCCGCACTTGATTCACCATCAGTTATGAGTAAGTTTGCAACACCACCACATGCTATTAATCCTGATATGTCGCAAGTTATTAATGATGCTACTTCTGCTATGAATGATGCTTATGATGATGATGCTAATACCATGCTTGATGATAATATGCCACTAGGTGAATTTCTTGATGAACAAATTGCTAGAGCTAAAGAGAATGAAATTATTGAAACTGATGAGATTGCTGAAACTGATGAAGCCTTTGAAACTGATGACTATGAAACACCTATTAGATCTAGCTCTCCTAGATTTGAAATGCCTAAGATACCTGAAGGTTATGTTATGGATGAGGAGACAACTAGAGAAATCCTTTCTTGTAAGGATAGAAATGATCTTAAGAAATTACTACGCAAGTATAAGGAAAAGACTTTGAATGCTAGAATGAAATGTGATCCTAAGTTTGTTACTTCACCTATCTTTCTTACCGATAAGGATTATGACTTCTCTGTCGACCCAGATTTAATTACTTTTGTTGAATCTGATCCTTTCCATGGTTATGAAACTGAAACTATAGTGGCACATCATACTAAGCTGAATGATATAGCCACCCTCTTTGCTCATGATGAGAAGATTCGCTACTACTATATTCTTAAGTTATTATGTTCTCATTAAAGGGTGATGCTAAGATATGGTACAATACTCTTGCTCCTGGTTGTGTGCGTACTCCCCAGGATATGATTTACTACTTCTCTGAAAAATATTTTCCTGCTCATAAAAAACAAGTTGCCTTACAGGAAATATTTAACTTTGTGCAAATTGAAGAAGAGGGTCTCCCACAAGCTTGGGGGAGGCTTCTCCAATTGCTTAATGCTTTGCATGATCTCCCTCTTAAGAAAAATGAAATACTTGATATCTTCTATAGTGGACTAACTGATGCTTCTAGGGACTTCCTAGATAGTTGTGCTAGTTGTGTTTTCAGGGAACGAACTGTTGAACAAGCTGAGGAACTATTGAATAATATATTGAAGAATTATGATGATTGGACTCTCCCTAAACCACCACTTAAACCTACTCCGAAGAAGAGGGGTATCTTACTTCTCAGTCCTGAAGATATGCAAGAGGCAAAGAAATGTATGAAGGAAAAAGGTATTAAAGCTGAGGATGTTAAGAATTTACCACCTATTGAAGAAATACATGGGCTTGACACACCACCACCTCCACAGGTGGTAGAGGTAAATTCTTTATTTAAGTTTGATGAAAGTGATATCCCTTACAATAAACATCCTAGTCAATGCTTATATGAGTTTGATAACTACATTATGAAACAAGATCACTTCAATGCAAATGTTCTGAAACAATTGAAATATAATTCTGATATGATTGCTCGCTTGAGTGACTTGTTATTTAGAATCAATAATGATGTTAGAGGTGTAGGAAAACATGCCTCTATGGTGCAAACCCAGTTAGAACAAGTTGCTAAATCTCAAAAAGAATTGCTTGATGAAATGAATAATAATATGAATGAATGTTTTGCTAGAGTAGTGACTAGACGAGGTAGAATGACTCAAGAACCTCTCTATCCTGAAGGTCATCCTAAAAGAATTGAACAAGACTCTCAGAGAATTAACACTGATGCACCTAGTCCTTCTAAAAAGAAAAAGTAAAAGTAAAATGATAGGAGTTTGCATACCTCTAGTGAACCTGAGATACAAAAACCTCCTAAAGATAATGATGTCTCTATTTCCGATGCTAAAACTCAATCTGGTAATGAACATTCACCTAGTGATAATGAAAATAATAATGATGATGTTCATGAAGATACTCAACCGAACAATGATAAAGAACCAAATAATGATGTTGAAATAGAGCCTGTTGTTGATCTTGATAACCCACAACCTAAAAATAAACTATGTGATAAAAGAGACTTTGTGGCTAGAAAACATGGTAAAGAAAGAGAACCATGTGTTCAGAAACCCATGCCTTTTCCACCTAAACCATCTAAGAAAAAGGATGATGAAGAATTTGAACGCTTTGTTGAAATGATTAGGCCAGTCTTTTTTGCGTACCCACTTAACTGATATCCTAAAGATGGCCCCTTATGCAAAATACATGAAAGACATCATCACTAATAAAAGAAAGATACCTGAACTGAAATCTCCACCATGCTTGCTAACTATTCTTTTAAGGATGGAGTACCTAAAAAACTTGGAGACCCTGGAATACCAACTATACATTGCTCCATTAAAAACTATGTCAAAACTGCTTTGTGTGATCTGGGAGCTGGTGCTAGTGTTATGCCTTTCTCCTTATATAAAAGACTTGATTTGAATAAACTCACACCTACTGACATATCATTGCAAATGGCTGACAAATCAACTGCCATACCTATCGGTATTTGTGAGGATGTGCCCGTTGTTGTTGCAAATGTAACTATCTTAATGGACTTTGTTATTCTTGAGATGCCCGAGGACGACAACATGTCGATTATCCTTGGTAGACCCTTTTTGAATACTGCAGGGGCTGTTATTGATTGTAATAAAAGCAAAGTCACTTTTCATATCAATGGTAAGGAGCACACGGTGCACTTTCCAAAGAAACAATTCCAAGTGAACACTAGTAGAGAAATGGCTAGCCACAACTCCTGTTGGTGGCGCGCCGTTTCCCGCCAACGCCAGCACTAAATTTTCAAATAGTGCTAACGTTGCCTAAATTCGTACGTTATTGGTACACACATAGTGGTGGCGTTCAAATTCGACTGAACGCCACTTGTATGTGGACCCCAGCGCTCCCCCCTTTCACATATTATTGTTGGCGTGGCTAATGTGTCCACGCCAGGACTATGCATTGTACTTGTGTCGTGCTACTTATACGGCACACCATAGGTATATTTTGTGGAGCCCACAAATATTGTGGTGGCGTTTGTAAATGTAGAACGCCATTAATTAGTAGTTGCATCTCTATATATAGCTGACCCGGCCGGCCTGGTTTATCATAGGCAATCTCTTAACGGTACTCTCACATATATGTGTGTATAGAGATACACGACCAGCGGACTCTGCCTTCGATCCATTGAGAAAACTAGGCGACTGTTTTTTGTGTGTATATCATTAATTTAGGTATGTAATGCCCGCATATGTGTGTGTTTATATAGTACATAATATGCTGAAATTGTTTTTGACCTTTTTTGTAGGCACTGTGGAAGTGAATGATTTATGCTGGAATATATATATGGATCGAACTATAAATGGGTTCTTCAAGGTCGCGTTGGAAGATATGAATCGAAAAGGGGAAACAAAAATATTATGTCCATGTAAGAAGTGCGAAAACATAGTTTTGATGACCCTTCTACTGGTCGTGTGAAGATGAACTTGTTGAAATATGATTTCATGCCTGGTTACACACGGTGGACAAGTAATGGTGAGGAAGAGAAGGATGTCAAAGTCGAAGGGAAGGTACATGATGATGAGCTAGAAGGAGGTGTGAAGAATGTTGCAAAACATGAAAATCACCTCGACGGGCAGAAAGAACACAACGGTAAAGAATTGTCAAAGGAAGATCTAGATGACTATGACCAATCTGGCATCTATCAAGAAGAAGATGATGTTATTCAGAAGGAGAAGTGTAAGAAAAGATGTAGAAGCACGTCAGATGCAGAAACTTCCGTTGAGAGCCCCCACAAAAATAAGAGAAAAGCTTCCGTTGAGAGCCTCCGCACAAACAAGAGGAAAATGTCGGTTCGGAGGCCCCGCACAAACAAGAGAAACTGAGAAACAGCTTCGTAGTTGATTTTTATCTATCTTTTATTTATTGTTAATTCGGCAGTTCGATCATATTTTAATATTGATGCGTATGTGTGCAATCTTCTTTCGGATGTGACCTTATCGAACCCCTTTTAACATTTTTGTCTTGAATGTATTTTAATATTCTACATTTGTATGTTTGGAAGAAAAATAGCTATGGCGTTGTTGACGTCACCAACGACATAACTAATATATCTATGGCGTTACATACGTCACCAACTCCATAGCTATTTTTCCCATTGCCTTCGCCCGTTTGGGGGGAAGTGTTCACCGCAAACTTTCGTTTCACGCGCTCGTACACCCTCCGCTCCGTGCGCCACCGCCGCCACCCCCCTCCCCCGGCGCCGCCGCCACCTTCGTTGACGTCGCCACCACCCCCTCCCTTGCCGCCGTCGCCCACCTTCCCCTCCGGTCGACGGCGACCTCGCCGTCCGCCCCCAACCGCGTCGACCTCGAGCCGCCTTTATCCCCTCCGGCCGCCGGCCGGCCCGAACGACCTCAACCTCCCCTGCCGTCGACCTCAACCTCCCCAGCCACCACCTCGATTCCTCTCGTAAGTGCTTGAAATGTGTTCGAGGAAATGTGGTTCAAATTTTGTTTCGATGGAAATGTGGTTGCTTGTGTATTGTTTGCAGGGAATGCATGGGGTTGCCAATGTTTTGGCGAAACGTTGATTAATTTCCGTTTCGTCAAATTTCTGGCAACCAATATGTCATATTTTTAGCAAAGGTCATGCCGAAATTTTGTATTTTATATATGAATTAATAAGGTTGCCAATGTTTTGTTTTTATAGATGTCCAATCAAACGAACGACGCGCAGGACTCTTCTTCGACACATTCGGCACACGGCAGTGATGCATTTACGGACGCACAGGGACAGGAAGATTATGATGATGAGCTTAATCCAGATGAGTACTATATGAGAGGCAGATGCTACAGTGTTCCTCCTAGTGTGGAGAGTAATCCTGATATGGACACTGATGGAGAGGACACAGAGGAGTATTCTCCCCCGGAAGAGGTGGATGTGGAGGTCGACGAGCATGTTTCAAAATCCAAGAAGCAGCGGAAACCTAGGAGCCAAAATGCTATAGGCACCGACAGGCTCGTCGTCACACGAGTTAACGAGACTGGTGAGCCTGTTAGTCCGCGGAAAGCCGCTGCTCACTATGGCAACGCCCTAGGTGTTATCCTTCGAGAAGTTTGCTCCATCAACGAGACAAATTTAAGGGATATGGACAAAGCTAATCTGCGAGAACTCCTCATAAGAAGGGTGCACGCAAGATTCAAGTTTCCTGACGAGTATGACAACCTATCGTAGCCAAAGAATCAGGTAAACAACCATGCAATACATAAGTTCTCGAAGAATTTGAGTTCTTGGAAATCTGCAGCAAGAAAAGATATTGCAACGAAACCCGACATAAATATCTCTGAGATCCAGCAGAAGTGGCCTACCATTAGTGTAGATGATTGGAACATTTTCAAGATGCAAAATCAGGAAAACAAAGTGATGACCCAGTCATCATGGGGGAAGGAAATGCAATCGAAGACATTAAGTAACCACACCCTCGGCAATCGTGGTTTTGTTGGGAAGAAGCCCGTATGGGACAACCAGGATGCTGCACTTGCATCAAAGGGCATCCCAAACCACTTCGCGCAATTCAAGGACCCCCTTGAATATAACTATGTCAGGGGGCGGTACCATTATGATCAAAAGACAGGGGAATTTACCACGGATCACCAAAGAGGGAAACTAGAAGAAGAACTGGCAAGGCAGCATACAGAACCTCATAGCTCGCAAGGGTCGTCGGCTAGGTGGAACACTCCTCTTAACCGGTCGATCAACATTACCCTTGGCAAGGAGCCGTTAGCACCGCCGGTGGGTGGCCGTGTGAACAGTGCTGGATGCTGTGCCAAATGGGACTATCATTATCCTGAAGACCGGGAGCTGCAACGGCAGAGAAGGAGAGCCAACAAGCGGAGCATTGAACAACAAATAATGGAAGCCACAGCCGCAGCCACCGCCGCAGCCACAGCCAACATCAAAGAACGCATCAACATTCAAAGCCAAGCCCAAGCCCAAGCCATGCTGCCTTCAATAATCGAGAGCGTGGAGAATTGGATCAAGAACGGCGAACTAGGAAATGTTGTGATTCAAACTAATTCGGCCAAGGATAGCAGCCAGCATTCTGTCACTTTCATTGGTAAGCCATCAGCAATGGATGCTCTCAACGCTCTTACTGAAGACACTCCATGCAGTCTCTTAGCTTATGTGCGTGATGAACTGGTTAAAGTTGCAATTGGGTCGATCATTCGCCCCAAAGATACCATGATGCACGGAGTGCCCATGCCTAAGGGGGTCTTCAAAGTTGAGGTGTCTGTTGTCGTAAGGGGTTTCGAAGATATTTCTCCTCCGATACAACCTTCGGGTGCGGATAGCCAGTTGACCTTCTCAGAATGTTTGGGTTGGCCAATGCAGTGGCCGAAGAATCAAATTTAGCTAGGAAACGTCCAAATCTCCCCAACCTCGCAGCAGATGAACAATGACAGCACACGTGGGCGAGGACCATCTCCTTTGGGTCAGATTCAACCTGAAGTTCGTAACAACGACAATGTGCATGTCGGTGAGGACCACGACAATGCGGTTGTCGGCGGTGGGGACCATGTCAATGGCGGTGATTTGGGCGGTGAGGACCATGCTGTCAATGCTGGGGATTTGGGCGGTGAGGGCCATGTTAATGGTGGTGATTACGGCGGTGAGGACAATCTACTTGTCAATCGATACTTCCTTATTGACGAATATCAGAAATCAGCTCCCAACATATGCAATCTTGATGGACCTATGTCTGTTGGTCCTGCTCTTGGATTCTCATTTATGCCTCCGCTTGCTCAACAGGAACGTGTTGTTCCTTGCCAGAAGAGTCTTTTCAATGAGGACTTCACACCACCAGACACACAGGTGCCACCACACAGGGGAACATTGCTGAGTTCAAACACACTCAATGCGACGGTGGCAAATGCATTGCCAGACAATATAGCCAGCCAGCCTAACCCGACACGCAACAAGAAGAGAAAAAGACCAGCAGCTGGTAATAAGACGAAGGCACATGCTTCCAGCCAACCGGTTCAGACAAGTAAACAAGTTCGGCATGTCGTTCAATGGCGGAATTACCATTCCCCAGGTGATCCCATCCTTCCGAAGGAGCTCAACGATCTCCTGCAGACAGAATTGAGGATTCTGCATGACACAGTTCTATCTAGGGAGAAGTATGCATTCTCTGCCGGAGGTGGGTTTCGCCCTGTTTTTTCAGTGATGGTGCCACCAAATCATGGTTTGTGGGACGATTTCCCCGCGGAAATATTCTATGTGCCGTTCGAAGACATCTTCAACATGTTCCGTCTAATGAAGCTTAGTTCTTCCTTAGTACGCCTATGGGCAATCAATGTTGCCTACACTGCAAAATGTGAGCTCAACAAGGATGTCGTGGTAGCGGACCCTTACCTCATGCACGAGACCAACACCAATCACCCCGAGCGTCGACAAGCTATGCGGAAGTATTTGACAGACTTCATGATTGCCAACATGGACAAAGACTGCCTTCTCGTGCCCTACTATCCGAAGTAAGTCATTCTGTATAGCTAGATTTATTTCGTACAATCTCGTTATGCATGCTTCCACGTAACACCATTAATTAACTCGATCGACTTTGTATGCAGAGAACATTGTGTCCTCATTGTTATTACCCCGAAGTTCGCCGAAACTTATTTCTTGGATTCGACAAGGAAAGTGAAAAAAAGATTACAGAGACATCAAGAAGGTCCTGGATGAAGCACTTTTCGAGTATACCAGACGGGAAGGAGTGATCAGAGACGGATATCGCAAGTTTGACAATTTTAAAGCGGTACGCTTCGGCCACAAAACTGACTTTTGTTGCATGTAGCAGCCGGAAAACAGTGATATAGATGGCTACTACGTTGTCCACCACATGGAGGAGTACATACGGGAGGGAGAACGCCTTAAAAAGAACTCAGACGTCGTCGCATGGGGGAAGAAAATGTCGGGGTTTTCAACGGCGGCGCATCTTCCGGCCCGGAGGAGATAAAAGCTCGCCTTCGGAAGCAGGGGCTTGATGCTGACGGTCCTGTGTCTATCGCGGATCCGACGAAGAAATACGTTAATGATCCTTATGCCGATATGTAATAGGATAGTGTCAACTACCAATGTTGTTGGTTCTACAATACTGCTAGCTCGATCAACTACATGTTCGTGTGGTTTTGTGTTATAGTACTTCAAAACTTGATCACTAGCTATCTTAACTAATTATTTAAGCACTATCTACGAATCTAAAATGTCTTTCTATTGCCTTTATTTGTTACCTTATTCTGCCAGGTGCCCTTTCCCGCTGTCGTGGCAGCGATTTTCCGATGCTTACAAATTAAGTAATGGCGTGCTGAGAAGGTACAATGCCTGTAATGTTTTTCAGTTATTTGTGACGTCGGAATAATGTGTACGCCATAGATACAGGTCATAATGACGGCGTACAACATAATCCGACGCCATAGGTATTCTAAATACTGCTAGCGTAGGCTCCAACGCCACCACTGTTTTTTAACTGTGGCGCCATATTGCTGGCGTCAGGTGTCTATGCCAGCAAGGCCCTTTTTGCCACGCCATAGCTAGGCTTTTCTGCACTAGTGGAATGGTATAAATGTTATTGAAGAATCTCCGACAATCACTACTGGAAGTTTTCAACTACCTCTACCTACTGCCAAAAAGAAATATGACATACTTATTGTTGGGGATATGCATATCCCCATTGAGGTAACTTAGTGTTTTACGAAAATTCTTCGGTTTCATGCTAATCGAAAGTGGTTGTTAATAAGACTTGATCAACCTTATTAATGGATCATTTTTGAGAAGTATGAAGTTGAAGAATCTAGTAGGCACAATCTTCTGCTCCCACCTTTTACTTTCTGTTTTACTTAAACAAATAAAATAAAACACCATGTTTATCCTGTTTTCTGTTTTCTCCGTGCAATAAAAAATGACCCGAAAATAGAAGTTCTCAGAATGTCCTGAAAATTTGATACGATTTTTTTTGTGAATATTTCTGACTTTTTGGTGCAAATAACATCAGAGGGGGGTGCACCTGGTGCCCACAAGAGACGAAGGCGCGCCAGCAACCCCAGGCACGCCCTGGTGGGTTGTGGCCCCCACGTGGGCCCCCTCACTTATCCCTTTAGCCCATGTCATCTCCTACCTCCAGAAAAATCTCCATAGCTCGCATTCCCGTGTTCTTGCTCTCAAACCCGCGGATTTCGATCTCTTTGCTTGAAGCTCCGTTTCCAAAACTGTTTTGGGGGATTGCTACTTGGTATGTGACTCCTCCATTGATCCAATTAGTTTTTAATTTAGTGGGTTATTTTTAGAATAATTAGCTACTCTTGGTGCTGCTGTAGATGAGCTTGCATGTTGAATTCTTAGAGTTCTAAGTACTCAATATGGCCTCTATGCATCCTTAGGAGTAGTTGCTATCAATCTTACGAAGTTTTATTGACAAAATTTGGAAGACTAAAATTTTCAGAATTTTAATTATAGGAATAAGATGGATTTCTTTAGGAAGTTTTCCTCTAAGAAGAATGCTAAAGGAGTCATTGGTGAATCATCGGACAATGACCTCCACACTCCGAGAACGGTGGAGGTGCGGCCGTGCGAATGGCCGCATGATGCCTTCATGGAGGAGGCCGGGTTCCATCAAGAGTTTGCTCAATTCGTTGCAAATGTTGGGCTGACCGAGTTCCTCACAGCTAAGTGTGACCAACACCACATCCTTACAAATTCCTTTGTGCAAAGTTTTCATTTTCTGAGTAGGAATAATCCTCCTGAGGTGCAGTTTAAGTTATATGCTAAGACTGATACCGCTTACTGACTTTTGTGACATATGCTTGATCCCTTCTGATGGGGGATTAAGAGAGCCTAGACCAGTGGAGTTTGAGGATTTTCTCCTCACTTTAACAGTGGGTGAAGATAGAGGCGTGTCAAAAGCCACTGCTACCAGTTTGCAGTTCCTTCTGTGCACTACTTTGCTTTATTCATCGCGAAGTGTTTAACCGCTAGGGAGAAGGTTGGCGCACTCAGTGCCCCCGACTTCACCATTTTACGCCGTGCACTGCACGATGATCACACCTTTAGCATGGGGGCTATTATCGCACGTCGCTTACACCTTAACAGGACTAAGGGAAAGATACACGGTGGTATTTATGCTACTCGCTTAGCGAGACACTTTAATGTTCAGATTTGCCCACATGATTATCCCTTGTCCCAAGTTTATCTAGATCACAAGGCGTTACAGGATCACCAATTTATTGAGGCAGCTGATTCTTTTCATAACATTTCCTACAACTTAGTATTCAGCGTCGAAACATGTGATGTTATCCCGTTGCCTGCACCTGCTTTGTTTGATTCTATTGCCAGGAACGGATACAGGATCATGCCAGAGGACATTACAGCCTATTGGAACAACCTAGCAGCTGCTGAGGAGGAGCCCCAGGAGTGGGACGCTCAGGTGCCACCTCCACCTCACTTCGACTTAGGACCGGATGGTTACTACGGATGGTGATTACCAAGCTAGGCCAAAAGCCTAAGCTTGGGGGAGTACGTATATCCACTGACATTATATTCATGATTACACTTTTCATTCCAGCTGTCGGTGTCCATACTTTTTCATTGTACTATCCATGCTAGATTTATTTTCTCGCTTTCTTCTTGCGTGTTTGAAAAACTTTGAGAAAATCCAAAAATATTTCCTACTTCTTTTCAGTTTTTCTTTCTAGCTTAAATTAATTGTAGTATCAAAAGAAAATCCAAAAAAAGATTTCTCGTTTCTTTACTAGTTGGGAGCTTTCCCGTGTAAATAGTTTTTCTCGTTTTTGTTTTTCCCTCTTTAATTTGCATTCTTCGAGAAAATCCAAAAACTCCAAAAATATTTCAGTGTGTTTCTCTGAAATTCTTTTCCTCTTATTCGAGTCGTACCAAGGAGAAGACCACGATGAAAATATTGAGTGGCTCTCATATGCACTATTGTTAATCTAACAAAGAGCCCATGTTACTTTGTCTTCTCCTCTTGAATAAAATGTTTGCAGATTCTAGCTTAGTCCACGGCACTCTTGCACTGTTATTCTTTTCATATCATTCGGTCGTGCAAGTGAAAGGCAATATTGACGATATTTGATGAAGTGGCTGTGGCAGAGAAAAGCGGGTATGAACTCAACTTGTTTTTGTTTTTGTAAATATGTTTAGCCTAGTATCCTTGATTCTGCATATTATGATCAAACATGTTTGCAATGACAATTAGAGATTATAGTTGCCCATGCCATGCTTAAGTAGCTAGGAGTGGATAATGATTTATCCTGGATGTCAACATGCATTAAAATGATTGTGATTTGGTATGATGATATGGTATCCTCCTCCGAATGTTTCAAGCGGCTTGACTTGGCACATGTTCACGCATGTAGTTGAATCAAAACCAACATAGCCTTCATGATATTTATGTTCATGGTCTCCATATCCTACTCATGCTAGTATTCAATGTTGATTATTCATAATGCATGTTCATGACCGTTTTCGCTCTCTAGCTGGCCGCTTCTCAACCTATTTGCTAGCCTTCACCTGTACTAAGCAGGAATACTGCTTGTACATCAAAATCCTTAAACCAAAGTTATTCCAGATGAGTCCACCATATCTACCTATATGCGGTATTACCCTGCCGTTCCAAGTAAATTTGCATGTGCCACCTCTAAAAATTCAAATGAACATCTGTTTTGTGTGCCTGGACCGCTCATGGAGCAACAGGGGGCGGTCAGTATCTTCCATGTTAAGCGGGTTATTCTCATGATGAGTGTTTATTCACTCGTCCTTGCACGAGAGGGGTGGTAATAGGGATTCCCAGTCCCGAAATCAAAAAAAAATTACAAATAATTAAACAAAACTCCCTTAGGAATGTTATTGGTATGGACGGTACCTGTGGATTCAGCTAGCCGTGGAGTGTGATTGTTGGTGGAGGGGGAGTAAACCTTTACTTTTACCGCTTGGGAACCGCCGCTAATGTGTTTAGTATGGAAGATATTGATAACTCTTGGTCGTAACGTTCACAGGAAGGGTGTACCTCCCAAAATTATATTTATCTATGATTTAAGCTTTGAGATCTGGCACCTCTGCAAATCCCTGCTTCCCTCTGCGAAGGGACTATCTATTTACTTTTATGTTGAGTCATCACATTCTCAAATAAGCGCCAGACCTGGGAGCACTATTGTCATCGTCGTGCATTGTGTATAGTTAATGTTGGGTGCAGCATGACTGGATCTTTTCTACCATGAATTACAATGTTTAGTCACTGCTTGAACTTTGGAGGTGCTCTGCATTTATGTTTTGCGTTCTCAGAAAGGGCTAGCGAGATACCACTGTTGTCATATTATATCATGATTGTTTTGACAAAGTGTTGGCATTTGAGATACTTTATTATTGCTTGCTAGTTGCTTATGTCATTGATATGAGTTAATATATTTTTTAAGAGTTATTGCAGACATGTTTAGTCATAATCTTTGCTGAAAACATGGGTGCTACTTAAGCATATATATGTAAACAAGAACAAAAGAGTTCATAAAAGTTTTTCTTTATCACTTTCAGTTTGTCAACTGAATTGCTTGAGGACAAGCAATGGGTTAAGCTTGGGGGAGTTGATACGTCTCTGTCGTATCTACTTTTCCTCACGCTTTTGCTCTTATTTTGGACTCTAATTTGCATGATTTGAATGAAACTAACCCGGATTGACGATGTTTTCAGCAGAACTACCATGGTGTTGTTTTTGTGTAGAAATAAAAGTTCTCGGAACCGGACAAAACTTTTGGAGATTTATTTTATAATAAATGAAAAATACTGGAGCCAAGAACCACCGGAGGGGGTACCCTGGTTGGGCACGATACACCAGGGTGCGACACCCCCTCCAGGCGCGCCCAGGTGTGTTGTGCCCACCTCGGGGCCCCAGTGACCCTAATTCCAGCACTATAAAATCCTATTTTCCGAGAAAAAATAGGAGAAAAAGTTTCATCATGTTTTACGATACGGAGCCGCCGCCACCTCCTGTTCTTCGTCGGGAGGCCAGATCTGGAGCCCGTTTGGGGCTCCGGAGAGGGGAATCTTCGGTCTTCGTCATCATCAACCCTTCTCCATCGCCAATTCCATGATTCTCCCCACCGGGAGTGAGTAATTCCTTCGTAGGCTTGCTGGTCGGTGAGGAGTTGGATGAGATTCATCATGTAATCGAGTTAGTTTTGTTAGGGCTTGATCCCTAGTATCCACTATGTTCTGAGATTGATGTTGCTATGACTTTGCCATGCTTAATGCTTGTCACTAGGGCCCGAGTGCCATGATTTCAGATCTGAACCGTTTATGTTATCACCATTATATCTATGTTCTTGATCCGATCTTGCTAGTCATATGCACCTATTACGTGTTATGATCCGTAAACCCCGGAGTGACAATAGTCGGGATACTTTCCGGTGATGACCGTAGTTTGAGCAGTTCATGTATTCACTATGTCATGTATTCACTATGTGTTAATGCTTTGTTCCGGTTCTCTATTAAAAGGAGGCCTTAATATCCCTTAGTTTCCTTATGGACCCCGCTGCCACGGGAGGGTAGGACAAAAGATGTCATGCAAGTTCTTTTCCATAAGCACGTATGACTATTTATGGAATACATGCCTACATTACATTTATGAACTGGAGCTAGTTCTCTGTCGCCCTAGGTTATGACTGTTACATGATGAATATTATCCAACGAGTTCACTGATCCAGTGCCTACGAGTTTTCCACATATTGTTCTTGCTGAGTTGCTATTGCTACTACTACTATTACACTTGTTACAAAATTACTGCTATCACTGCTACCGTTACTGTTATGCTACTATCGCTATCAAAACTATCATACTACTGTGCTACTGATCACTCTGCTGCAGATATTTAATCTCCAGGTGTGGTTGAATTGACAACTCAACTTCTAATACTCTCAAATATTCTTTGGCTCCCCTTGTGTCGAATCTATAAATTTGGGTTGAATACTCTACCCTTGAAAACTGTTGCAATCCCCTATACTTGTGGGTTATCAATCTTTGAAAGGTAGCAGGTGCATTACATAAACCAAAAGGCATACGTCTATAGGCATAAGTTCCATAAGGACAAGTAAAAGTAGTTTTCTCTTGATCTTCTTGTGATACCGGTATTTGAGAAAAAAACAGAATAGCCATCTAGAAAGCAAAAGTGTGTGTGCTTAGACAATCTTTCTAGCATTTGATCAATAAAAGGTAGTGAATAGTGATCTTTTCTAGTAGCTTTGTTTAATTTTCTAAAGTCAATAACCATCCTATAACCGGTTACATTCTTTGTGGGATAAGTTCAGTTTTATCATTAGGAACAACGATAATGCCCACTATCTTATGAACACAATGAACATGACTTACCCATCTACTATCATTTATATGATAAATTATACCTGCCTCCAGAAGCTTTAATATTTCAGTTCTTACCACGTCCTTTATTTTAGGATTTAGACGATGTTGATGATCGACAACTGGTTTAGCATTAGGCTCCATATTAATCTTGTGTTGACATAAAATAGGGTTGATGCCCTTGAGATCATCAAGAGTATATCCAATTGCTGCATGATGTTTCCTAAGAGTTTTGGGTAATCTCTTTTCCTCGTGCACTGAAAAGTTAGCATTGATAATAACAAATTATATCTTCTTTTCATCAAGATAAACAGATCAATGTTTCAGTGAGTTTCTTTAATTCAAACACATGATCACTCTTAGGTGGGAGAGGATCTCCCAAAGTTTCAACAGGCAAATTGTGTTTGAGAATAGGTGCTTTCCTAAAGAATATCTCGTCTATTTCATTTCTTTCATTCATATGCATATCATTTTCATGGTCTAACAGATATTGTTCTAAAGGATCCGCAGGCGGTACAACAATAGAAGCAAGGCCAATAATATCATCTTTACTAGATGGCTCAATAGCATGTGGTTATTTATTAAACTTAGAGAAATTAAACTCATGAGATACATCACCAAAATTAACTTTAACATTTTCTTTAGCGCAATCAATTTCAGCATTAACAGCATTCAAGAAAGGTCTACCAAATATAATAGGGCAAAAATCATCTTGTAGTGATCCAAGTACTGAGAAATCGGTAGGGTATTTGATCTTACCACACAAGACTTCAACACCTCTGACAATCTCAAGAGGTGAAATGATATCTCTGTTTGCAAGCTTAATAGTAACATCAATATCTTCTATCTCAGCGGGTGCAATATCATTCATGACTTCTTGATATAAAGAGAAAGGAATAGCACTAGTACTAGCACTCATATGACACAAACAATAATAGCAATGTTCTCCTATCTTAACGGAAACAACAGGCATGCCAACAACAGGTTTACTTTATATAATTTATCTTACTCATTATTAGCAGGTTTAGAAATTCTAGTGGATTCCTTGCAAAAATAAATAACATGCTCATATATATCATCAACTAGGAGATCTTTAACCATTGCAATATTAGGTTCCACTTTAATCTGTTCAGATAGTCTAGGAGGTTTAACATTACTCTTATGAACCACAGTTATAGATTTAGCATGTTCCTTTATCCTAAAAGTGAAAGGAGGTTTCTCAATATAAGCAGTAGGTACCACCGGGTTGGCTGAATAAGTAATAGTTTCTGGTTTTACTATACAGGTTCATGAGTTTCTTCAATAGGTGGATGAAATTTAAACCACTATTCCTTAGGGAGATCAACATGAGTAGCAAATGATTCACAGAAAGTAGCTACTATCTCAGAGGCAAGTCCATATTTTGCACTAAACTTATGAAAAACATATGTTTCTATAAAAGACTTAACACAATCATATTCAAGGGTTATACCTGACTCATTACCTTTGTTGATTTCCCAATCTTCAGAGTTGCACTTAATTCTCTCAAGAAGATCCCATTTGAATTCAATATTTTTCTTCATAAAAGAACCAACCAAGGAAGAATCGAGCATAGTTTGATCGTTATAAGGAAGCCGAGCATAAGAGTTTTCAATAATCATTCCTCTCGAGAGCTCATGATTGGGGCAACTGTGCATCATATATTTAAGACTCCCCCAAGATTGAGAGATACTTTCTCCTTCACGAGGCTAAAAATTATATATATAATTCCGATCACGATGAACCAAGTGCATAGGATAAAAAAAATGTGATGAAATTATAATTTCAACTAGTTCCAGGCCCACGCTCTAGGTCCATCCAATAGCCTATACCATAACAATGATTTTCCCTCCAAAGATAAAGGGAATAACTTCTTCTTAACTCCATCATCTGATAAAACTGAAAGCTTAAACAATCCACAGAGTTCATCCATAAAGATCAAGTGCATGTCAGGATGCACGGCTCCATCTCCTGTATAGGGATGAGCTCTTTTTTCATAATATCAAAAGGGATTTCATAATAAATATTTTCAATAGGTTCGGTAGGTTGAGGAGCGGCTCTTACTACTTCTGGTCGAGGTGAAGATACCCTAAACAAGCCCCTCAAAGGATTATTTTCCATAGTGACAAGTGACAATAAATTTTAGCACGTAATAAAAAAGTTTCTTTAACAAAGGCACTTCACTTCCCGGCAACGGCGCCAGAAAAGATTCTTGATGACCCAAAAGTATAGGGTATCAATCGTAGTCCTTTCGGTAAGTAAGAGTGTCGAACCCAACGAGGAGCAGAAAGAAATGACAAGTGGTTTTCAGCAAGGTATTCTCTGCAAGTGTTGTAAGTAGTAGTAACAGATAGTTTTGTAGCAAGATAATTCATAACAAGTAACAACTAACAATTCTAACAAGAGTGCAGCAAGGTTGTCCAGTCCTTTTTATTGCAAAGGATAAGCCGGAAGTACTTCTTATAATGAGCGGTGCGTTATCGATGAGACATGGGAATTGTCGTCTAGTCAAGTTCGTCATGTTTAATTGATTTACGTTCATTATTTTCATAATTTGATATGTGGGTGGACCGGTGCTAGGGTGTTGTTATTACTTGAACAAGCAACCCTCTTATGATTACCCCCTCTCGCAAGCATCTGCAACTATAAAATAAGGATTAAGATAAATCTAATCATATCATGAAACATATGGATCCAAATCAGCCCCTTACAGAATAACACATTAGCTAGGGTTTAAACTTCTGTCACTCTCGCAACCATCATCTACTTATTACTCCCCAATGTCTTCCCCTAGGCTCAAATATGGTGAAGTGTCATGTAGTCGATGTTCATACGACACCACTAGAGGAAGAACAACATCCATATCATCAAAATATTGAAAGAATACCAACTTCACATGATTACTTTAACAAGACTCTTCCCATGTCCTCAAGAACAAAAGTAACTACTCATAAATCATGTCCATGTTCACGATCAGAGGAGTATTGAATATGCCTAAGGATCTGTAATCTTCCACCAAATAAACCAACTAGCATCAACTACAAGATGTAATCAACACAATTAGCAACCCACAGGTACCAATCTGAGTTTTTGGGACAAAGATCAAATACAAGAGATGAACTAGGGTTTGAGATGAGATGATGCTGGTGAAGATGTTGATGAAGATTGGTCCTCCCACGATGAGAGGATCATTGGTGATGCCAATGGCTTCGATTTTCCCCTCACGGAGGGAAGTATCCCCGGCGGAATCGCTCCGCCGGAGAGCAAAAGTGCTCCTGTCGAGGTTCCGCCTCGAGCCCGCAGCGCTTCGCCCCAAAAGTCTTCCTCTTTTTTTCTAGGGTAAAAGGCTTCATATAGCAGAAAGGGGCATCGGAGGGCTGTTATGGGCCCCACAAGACATTAGGTGGGGCCCCTCTAGTGGTTCTTCGTTCCAGTATTTTTTTTTTATTCAATAAAAAATCTATGTGAAGTTTCAGGTCATTTTGAGCTCTGTGGAATAGCTATCTCTGTTGTAGCTCTTTTAGGTCCAGAATTTTAGCTGCCGGTAATTTCCCTCTCCATGTAAATGTTGCAAATTAAGAGAGAATTACATCATAAAGTGAAATAATGACCAAAAACATTATAAATAACGGTAGGAAAACATGATGCAAAATGGATGTATCAACGTGAAGAAGGAGAAGAAAGCGGAGAGGTTTGACATGTTCATGGAGATTCAAAACAAAAATATTAAGCTCAACGAGCAAAAGATTGCTACCAAGACCGAAGCCGAGGTGCGAAAGATGTTTGTGAAGGTGGCAAGCTTGAATCCCGATGCGGTTTAATGCATTCAAGAGTATGGTGCTAGCATGTACAAATGCTTTGCGCAAAAGGAGTCTGAAAAATAGGCCGAAACTTGAGGTCTTTGGCACAGTAGCCGGACTGGGGGCTTTTGGGATCGATGGACGTATAAAGGCTTTTGGGATCGATGGACGTATAAAGGCTTTTGGGATCGATGGACGTATAAACCTTGATGAACATCTGTTGATTTCAATAATGGTTGCATTTGCTTGTAATTTTAAATGTATTGTTGAATTGTTATTGATCTGGATAAAATTTGTCAAAGGGAAGACGGCGGACATTTGGTGATTCTAGTTGGATGGCCTTTGCCCTGCGGGGTGTCCACGGACATTTGTCTGCATAGACATTTGGTGATGTCCATTTGATGATCTGCGTTGGAGTTGAAGACTCATGTCTTGATTTTGATTTATTTATTTTTTGTGCTATGTTTTTTTAGGATAATGTGTGTGTGCTCTGTTTATCCCAGCATGCTTCATCTTTATCCGTGTATGAATCTTCATCATCAGGTAACAATTCATTTGTATTACAATCTCAAGTGTGATCACTATGGACACTAGGGGTTTCAGTAGATTTGTCACCTTACATCATTAAATCAAATCTGCTTTTTCCTACACCGTCAATCAATTCAATATTATATCCAACCATATGGAAAGAGAAAAAGGCAGAAGTGACTGGGAGATCTAAGGTTGCTCGTAAATCTCCCTCCCGACCCCCGTGTCGCCTCCTCTCTGGCGACTCGGGGGGAATCCCTCCGGCGCCGCCACCACCGCACCCTCCCTCCTCCTCCTCACCTCGCCGTCGCCTGAGGAGCCCGCCGGCAAAGCCTGGGCCGGCTCCAGTGAAGGTGGCGGCGGGGCATCTCGCGGGCGGATCTGGCGTGCAGGGGCGGGCGGGCGCGTCGCGCGGGCGCGGCACCGGCGCTGGCCGACGCGGATCCGGTGGCCCGTGTGGTGGGCGGCGTGACGGCGGACTCGCGGCGGCCACGAGCGGCTCGGCAGCGACGGGGGAGATGCGCGGGCGTGGCGCACGGCGGGCGCGTGCTGAGGCGATGGGCGTGCGGCGGGCGCGCGCGGAGGTGCCTGGGTGCCCGTGTCCCACTCCGCTTGGGCTGGTCCGACGTGGGTGGATCCGGGGCCCCGTGCCCGGCTCTGGCGGGGAGGCAGGCAGCGGCTGGGGCTTCTCTGCCGAGATCCGGTCGGCGGAGGCGGCTTGGGGTCGGCCGGCGTCCCGGGGTCGGCGGTGGTGCTGTGGTGGCGCATGGAGGCTGGGGCGGCGGCCCCAGGGGGTGGCTGTTTGCTCGGCGGTGTTTGCCGTGGTGGGAGGTGCTACGGTTGATGCAGCAGCGGGCGAAGGTGGGCGGTGACTGCGAGCGCGTCTTGCGGCGCGTCGGCTGCGGCACATCACACGGGCTTGTGGCTTCGATGGTGGCGGAGGCGGGAGTGCCGGAGCCTCGGGTGAAAGCCCAGCTCCACCTTGGTTGGAGCCGACGACGATGGCGCCTGCGGGCGTCGTTCCCCTCCTTGGAGGCGCCGTCTTGGGTGCTCCGGCTCATCTCCTGCCTTCACCAGGGGTGGTTCCTCCGAGCGAAAGTTCGAGTTCCCGGTTTCTGCCGGAACGGGTGACGATGGCGTCCTCGTCACTTCCTCCTTGGAGGCGTCGCCTTAGGAGGCCATGGCCTTACCAGACAAGCCCCGGCCATGTGATGTTGCCATGCCGGCGTGCGGATGCCGTGGTCGCGCCATCGGCTCGAGTGGGGCGCGGCCTTGGGGTCGGTGTGGAAGTCGGAGCGGCGGCTCCGAATCTATCTCTCTTGGAAGGGAGTCGGCACTGGTCGCTTGGGTGACAGTATCGATGGCTAGCCTGGTGCGTGGCCCTGGGGTCGGCGTGGATGTCGGAGCGGCGGCTTGGGTGTCGGCTTCGGTTGCTCGGGCGACGAAGCAGGCGGCTCGTCTGGTGCGCGGCCTCGGGGTCGACGTGTGTGTAGCTTGCGTTTGTAAGCCGGGGCGGCGGCTCCGGAGTTGGGTTGTAGGGTGTCAACTCCGGTTGCTCGGGTGACGGAGCAGGCGGCTCGCCTGGGGCGCGGCCTCGGGGTCGGCGTGTGAGTTGTTGCGTTTGTAGGTCGGAGCGGCGGCTCCGGTAATGGTTGTAGGGCGTCGACTCTGGTTGCTCGGGTGACGGAGTAGGCGGCTCGCCTGGTGCGCGGCCTCGGGGCCGGTGTGGATGTCGGAGCGGCGGCTTCGGATAGGGTTGTAGGGTGTCGTCTCCGGTTGCTCGGGTGACGGAGTCGGCGACTCGTCAGGGGCGCGGCCTCGGGGTCGGTGTGTACATTGCTTATGTATAGGTTTTCGGCCAGTTTTCCTTATTAACTGGTCAATTCTCTTCTTCTAAATGAAAAGGCAGAGCTCCTGCTGGTTTCTCGAAAAAAAAAATATCCAACCATATGCAAAGGACATCCTACATTGATCCCAATACAGGATCCAAGTTGGGGTAAGAGAGTAATCCCCGCTATTTCTAATCATCTCAACATGTGTTCTTCCACATCATCCTTAGGAGTTAGGAGCAAATCTTTCTCTAGCCAGATCCTCCATTCTTTTTCTTTGCTCTTGAGAGTTGAGACCATCACATCTGCGAGGATTCTCATATATTGTCTTAACCTATTTATCTGGATACAAAGCTCCATCTGCAGCCAGTTTAACTTCGTCCAAGGTATTCACGTGTATATATGCTGGCTCAGGTCATAGTTCACTTGTTCCCCATCATCTAAACCATCTTCTCTATTGTTAACATTGGTATGTATTTCGCTCATCAACAACATCAGTTTGAGATCCCAGCACCTCAGTGTTGTTTTTGATTGCTTACCTGCAGCAACTCATATGTTGTCTTTTCACTTGGAACTCCAAGGTAAATTTTAACATGCTCCCTCTTACCCCCTATATTTACATGTGAGGTAAGAAGGTAAGAGTTAATCAGACCACTATTTAATGAGATCAACGGCTCAGATCTGTTATATACTCTTATCCCTCATGTGAAAAGAGGGGGTAAAATGAAGCATGTTAAAACTGCTCGCAGCTCCAAACTTCTTTTCTTTACCTCCAATAGTCTCTTCAGCTTGCCTCAACGTCCTCAACAGTTGTCATCACCTCAGCATTTCTTTGATGCCATGAATTAGTCGCCATGCATGTCAGCTGGTGTTATTCCCTGCTTTAAGGGTGCATGCTTCATATTTTGCCTTGAGAGACAGGCTACCCAATATTCAATATTTCACTCATACTCCACTAGTTGAACATAGTACTGCATGCTTTGTAAGTGAGCGCGCGATCACTGGTTGAAGCAGAAGTACGTACGCCGAACTGAGTTGGGTAGAAATCAGTTTCTCTCTACGAGAGAACATTCGGCACTCGGCGGAGTTTGTTGTGTTGCATTGCATGGGCGTTCATGGGACGACACAAACCCACACCGATACTACTCTATCTCACTCTCAGTCTCACCCCGGTCGGAATCGACAGCGTCTGCATCTCGATGACAATCAAATAATTAACGTGCGTTGCAGGAGAGGCACGAGCGCTGTACGTGCGCGTGCTCCACGAGGCTCCATAATAACGCGTGCTCCACGAGTAGTACCATCGAGCAGTGACCAATTATTTACAACATATAATGATATGATGTTGCTGTAAAAGGACTCCCGCCTCCTGTCGTCCTGTCGCTTGGCTACGTGTATATATAGGCCGGCCCTCCAGCCATGCATGGCGTACGCTGGACTAGATCTCACGGTCACCACCCTGGTGGCAGCCTAGCTAGCTAGCTATAGGAGTGAGCGACAGCCGAAGCAGAGGCATGGGGATGGCGCACGCCGCCGTCCTGGCGGCGGCGCTGGTCATGGCGGCGACGGTGAGCGCCTCGCCAGAGGCGGGGGTCCAGCCGCTGTCCAAGATCGCCATCCACAAGGCCACCGTTGAGCTGCACGGCTCCGCGTACGTGCGCGCGAGTGCGCTGCTCCTCGGCGACGGCGACCAGGTTTGTGTATAAAGCTAACTGTTTAACTGATTGGATCTTACCTCCAAGAGGGCAGACCCAGCAGTTTTTTTTCAAAATGGTAGCTATCCTGCATTCATTAAAAAAAAAGAGTTGCTCAGTTAATTGAGGAAAACTAAGCGAAAACCAGATTGCCCAGTTCATTATGGAGAACCGGGCGAAAACCATCACCACCGTTGGGTGGCACACATATGAAACCTCACACACAACACGTAGACGTCATCATCATCAATCCTCCTAGGCATCATCGTCATCCCTAAACCCTAAGCAAATGACTTCGACTTCGCCGCAAAGTGATCTATTACTACCGTGCAAGAGCCAGAGGACACGTTATACAAAGTGAACCAGCAATACAAATCGCCAACTTTTAGTCGAGTGATCAAGTGATCTCGTGCCACAAAGCTCGCGATACAAATGAATGATGTCAGATTGAGCCAACTCACCTTAGATACGCCGGATAACTCGTCGCAGGCAGGTTAGGTAGGTAGCATGCACTTTGTCCTGATTCTGTGCTTCATATGGAGTACAAATCAGAGAGCATGTACACAACTCATAGTAGAATGAACAAAGTGCGAGAATATGGAACTTAACCGTTGCCGTTCAATCATGTCACGGATTATTCTAACAGAAGATTGCCATTGATCATCTATTACGAGCTAGCTAGATTGGGTGAACATTCAGTATGATTGCCATTGAATGAACAAAGTGCGAGAATATGTATACTTTGTGACGGTGCTTGGATATGAAAAAAGTGTTAAATGTTCTACTATCTCAACTTCTCAACCAAGATATAAGAAGAAAACAAAAAAAAATCTAAGCAACTAAGAATTTTAAGCTGCCTGTGGCAGGAAGGAGACACTGCAACGGTCACTGTGGAATACGGCTGGGAAAACCCAGCCACCGACGACTGGATCGCCGTCTTCTCCCCCTCCGACTTCATGTAATTATGATTCCCACCTCCTTTGCATCATATATCGACCAATAATGTATATAACGGATTTGCTATTGTGTGTCTCTGACTCATGTCTCGTGTACGTATGCAGCTCGGGCTCGTGCCCTAACCCAAGGAGGTACCCCACCGAGCCGCTGCTCTGCACGGCGCCTATCAAGGTCCATTGATTAGCTAACCAAGAAAATTTTCTTGATATTTCATCACGTCGCCATGATTGAGCTGAATTGATCTGCTTGTGTGTGTGTGTGTGTGTGTGTGTGTGTGAGTGCAGTATCAGTACGCCAACTTCTCAGCGAACTACCTCTACTGGGGCAAGGGCACCATCCGGTTCGAGCTCATCAACCAGCGCTCCGACTTCTCCTTCGCCCTCTTCACCGGCGGCCTCGAAAACGTAACCACTAGTTCTTCTACCTCACTACCTGTACTACCATGTCACGTACGATCTCAACCGTTAGCTCTACGTGAACGCCATGCCTGTAACTTTTGCAGCCGAAGCTGGTGGGGTTGACGAAGCTGTCGCCGTTCAAGAACCCCAAGGCGCCGGTGTTCCCACGCCTGGCGCAGGGCAAGACCCACGATGAGATGGCTGTGACGTGGACCAGCGGCTACAACGTCGGCGAGGCCTACCCTTTCGTGGAGTGGGGCATGGTCACCTCCGGCTCCGGCGCCGGGAACCCCACCCGCACTCCCGCTGGGACGCTAACCTTCAACCGCGGCAGCATGTGCGGTACGTACCTACCTACTCCCATGTCATGGAGCTAGACTTCCCCAAGATTTCACTCCAGAGCCTCCTTGTTGTTTTGGTTTATCATTCCAGGCGCGCCGGCGAGAACGATTGGGTGGAGAGATCCGGGGTTCATCCACACGGCGTTCATGAGGGGCCTGTGGCCCAACAAGGAGTACTTCTACAAGATCGGGCACGAGCTCCCCGACGGGACGGTGGTGTGGGGCAAGCCCTACACCTTCCGGGCGCCGCCGACCCCCGGGCAGAGCTCGCTGCAGCGCGTCATCATCTTCGGCGACATGGGGAAGGCGGAGCGGGACGGGTCGAACGAGTACGCCAACTACCAGCCGGGGTCGCTCAACACGACGGACGCGCTGGTTAAAGACCTGGACAACTTCGACATGGTCTTCCACATCGGCGACCTGCCCTACGCCAACGGCTACATCTCGCAGTGGGACCAGTTCACCGCGCAGGTCGCCCCCATCAGCGCCAGGAGGCCCTACATGATCGCGAGCGGCAACCACGAGCGGGACTGGCCCAACACCGGCGGGTTCTTCGACGTCGAGGACTCCGGCGGCGAGTGCGGGGTGCTGGCCGAGACCATGTACTACTACCCGGCCGAAAACAGAGCAAACTTCTGGTAGGCAGTTTTACAATCCCTACGAAAGTCAAGCTCATCCAAGTTATTCATGCTAGGAAAGTGACTACATGCATGGCTAAATGAATGATCTCAAGGTACAAGGTGGACTACGGGATGTTCCGGTTCTGCGTGGCGGACTCGGAGCACGACTGGCGGGAGGGGACGCCGCAGTACAAGTTCATCGAGGAGTGCCTCTCCACGGTGGACCGGAAGCACCAGCCGTGGCTCGTCTTCGCGGCGCACCGGGTGCTGGGATACTCCTCCAACAAGTGGTACGCCGAGCAGGGCTCCTTCGAGGAGCCCGAGGGCCGGGAGAGCCTGCAGAGGCTGTGGCAGCGGTACCGCGTCGACCTGGCCGTCTTCGGCCACGTCCACAACTACGAGCGCACCTGCCCACTCTACCAGAACCAGTGTGTGAGCAGCGAGCGTAGCCACTACTCGGGTACCATGAACGGGACCATCTTCGTGGTGGCGGGCGGCGGCGGCAGCCACCTCAACGGCTACACCAGCGCCGTCCCCAAGTGGAGCGTGTTCAGGGACCGGGACTACGGCTTCACCAAGCTCACGGCCTTCAACCACTCCTCGCTGCTGTTCGAGTACAAGAGGAGCAGCGATGGCAAGGTGTATGACTCCTTCACCGTCCACAGGGACTACCGCGACGTGCTCGGCTGCGTGCACGACAGCTGCTTCCCCACCACCCTCGCTACCTGACCGTCGAGCCGTCATGGAGATGGAGCCAGCCAGCCAGCCAGCCAGCAGCTAATAATGAGAGCTGGTCCTGTGTTTTCTGAAGCCTTGTGCGAGACTCATGTGTTTACATGGTGTGCGCCTGCTGTGCTCTCTGTTCTTCGTTGCCCTGGATTGTGGAGGCTTTCTGTTATTGTTGGTGGTGGTGTTGAAATGCACTTTGAGACGCTGGTGTTCTCAGTGATTATGTTGTTTCAATAAAAAAACCGGGCTGTCGTAGCCTATTCTCTAGAAATAAATTGCGCAGAATTTGCTTCTTCTTCTTTTCTTAGCATCAATGGCCCGAGGAGCGCACCATGGATTTCAGGTCGGAGATGCAAGGGCGGGGCGGCGGCATTTGCAGTGACGGCAGGGGCTATGAAATGGAACTCACCGGAGGCCTGAAGGTCGGTGGAGCTGCTGCGGCTGTAGTAACTGCAACCACGGCTGACATATCTGGGATAGACACGATCACACGAACAAAGATGGACACTTTCTCACCCATGGTTGTGTCTGGCTGACCTCCTTGATCATGCTCACGTCCACAGGAGTTCTGGGCGTGGCATTTCCTCCTGATTGTTAACGAAAGAAGAAAGAAAGAGAAGCAAACAAGGTAATAGCTAGCTGAATCTGCAGCCGCGGACAAAGCGCAAGCAAAACGATGGCAATCGCGAAGAGCTAATATATATGTTGGTCCATTGGACATCTCCAAGTAGTAGTGCTGCTCCACTTCCAACGATCCGTTGGGATATCTGTGTATCATCATCTTGTTCTCGGACTGCGACTGCACTTGTTCGTGTCTTTCCCGGAAATCGCAGCCGTGGTTGCAGCTACCACGGCTGCAGCAACTGCGCCGACCTTGAGGCCTCCCGTGAGTTTCATAGCCCCGGCCATCTTTGCGAACGCCGCCGCCCCTGCCATCTTCGACCTGAAAGCCATGGTGCGTTCCTGGGGCAGTTGTTTCAAGAAATGAGCAAATTCAGCAGTGATCTCCTGTTATTATGCATGTTATTTCTTCGAGTGCCTGTTTAGAGCATTGATGTAGAGCTAGCAGAGAAGAGGCTTAAGATGTTTATCATGTGCAGTGGCCGTCTCAACTCACGAGATAGCTGAAGATATATAGATAATTGACCAAGGAACGGCAGACTGAAATCATTTCTAGACTAGAAAAGTTTTGTTTCAGGCACTTGTAGAGTTGTAGTGTCGAAATTTCGAATATACTGTATATATCACCCCTCTTCACCAGGTTAAGACTTGTGCACACGAAACAAAATTCCCGACTACGAACTCTGCTGCGGACGAGCTCGCAGGATGAACCTCTCTTTCAAGTGCTAGACTAGATCCAACAAAACAACCAAATATCTTAAGACTTGGGTTCACAGGAAACAAAATTCCTGACTACGAACCCTGCTATGGACGAGCTCGGAGGATGAATCTTTTTTTTAAGTGCTAGAGCAGATCCAACAAAACAACCAAATACTAGCTAGCTAGCTGCTAGCTGCTATGAAGGAAGAGAGCCTTAGGTACGATCCATACCTCGACCAGGAAATCAGGAAGAAAAAACAGCCGCGGAGCTGCCGGCCGGCTCGAGGGAGAGAGCGATCAGCTCCCCAGGACGCCTTCGCCTTGGACCTCGCAAGGAAGGTGGGGAGGAATGTTTTGGGTCAACACGGAGAGGGCCGGTGAGAGTATGAGCTAGTAACGGGGAGGCTTCTTTTTCTTTTCTTCTCTTGGGGTGGGTGGGGCCGAGCTAGGGAGAAGCTGTTGAATGAACGATCCCTTTGAATTATTTTATTTTATTTTGCGAATAGATCCCTTTGAATTATTTTATTTTATTTTATTTTGCGAATAGATCCCTTTGAATTCTTCATGCTCAAATGAACTGCAGATGCATGCACCTCCCTTTATTCATTCTCCCACCTGCTCCTCCACGCCATCCATGTGGTCCATGGAGAAAACATGCATGTGCCCCCAATCAACAAGCTCCATTGTAGAACTGCTCCCGCCACATGCATCTGCGGAAAAAAAAATCTCGGTAAAACTATGAAGCATGGATATAAATTTTCTGTTCAGACACAAAGTGAGCACTAAAATTTGAACTCCTGATGGGTGAAGATGATCAGGCACACATGCAACCATCAGCAATTTTAAAAACAAGCTGTAGAAACGAATACTAGTATATTGAATATCCTCCTTGTCTTTCCTCTTGGTGAGAAGTCATTGTGCTTATCCCCACTTCCAATAATAAAAACATGCATCTGTCTTTGCCTGCCCAGGCATCTTCCTGCACTAGCTAGTCACTCAGATTAATTTATTGTTACTAACTTATTGCCCCCCCCCCCCCCCCCCCCCCCCCACAAAGGCATCTTCTAGCTAAACAATCCTTTATTCACCATAAAAAATCGTTAGATCATTAACCAAGAGATGGATCAGGCCAAAACGTTCACATGAATCCAAGCTCTCTTCAGCTACAGAATAAGCCTCCTATTGGGAAATGCACGAAGCTTGCTTTCCATCAAGGTACATTCATCAAAGATTGTAGTTACTAAACCAAAAGACCGTTGGCCAGTCAGCATCTTCATTCACATCCATGCATTCCGAGCTGAGTTGATGACGACTCGATTCGGTTGCAGCCAAATTGCTGGCGCCAACCGAAGCCTCTGCAGAAGACCAAAAGCTTCAGCAGTTCAGTTGTCACCTAGGAGTATTTATCTACATACATATGCAGGACGTAGCAGTTCAGGGCCAGGCTAAAAACCCTTAATCATTTGGAACATTTAGCACGGTTGTTGGGCAAATGAGCTGTCATGCTTTGCTCCGGTGCCAACAACCGCCTACCTTAATTCATGCATCGTTGTTCTCAAGCTTCTTATTGCTGTCTTCAAGACAGCTAGCATGGGCTTGATGAGGCATTGATCAAACCCACCAACCCTTCCCTGTTGCTTCTCAGGCTACACACATCAGCAACAGCTGCTTTGGTCGATTTTACACTGAGCACTATCGTCTCAGGTCCGCACAGAAACAGCAGGGGGCGATGGAGGCGACGGTGCTGAGCGTGGGCAAGTCTGCGGTGAAGGGGGCACTCGGCTACGCCCAGTCCGCCATCGCGGCGGAGGTGGCGCTGCAGCTGGGGGTGCAGCGCGACCAGGCCTTCGTCAGGGACGAGCTCGAGATGATGCAATCCTTCCTGATGGCCGCGCACGACGAGCGGGACGACGGCAAGGTGGTTGGGACCTGGGTGAAGCAGGTCCGCGACCTGGGCTATGATGTCGAGGACTGCCTCCAGGACCTGGCCGTCCGCCTCGAGAAGCCGACCTGGTGGCGTTTCCTCAGGACACTGCTCGACCGGCGTCATGTGGCTAAGCAGATGAAGGACCTGCGGGAGAAGGTCGAGGATGTTAGCCAGAGGAACTTGAGGTACCGCCTCATCAGGGCCCCCGCCACTGCTGCTGAGTCCAAGCACGTCGCCTCCACCACCGAGCAAAACTTCGCAGGCAGTGCGACGTTGTTCGGCATCAACGAGGCGAGGCGTGCCATGAAGCGGGACAGACCGAGAGTGGACCTTGCCCAACTTATCAACGGGGAGGGCAAGGACCTTAGAGTCATCGCCGTGTCAGGAACATGTGGTGTTCTTGGGCAGGCGTCCGTGATACGGAAGGTGTATGATGATGCTAACAAGTTTGAATGTCGTGCCTGGATCAAGCTTACACATCCTTTTGATCCGATCATGTTCATGCGGAACATCATGAGGCAGTTCTATGGATGTTCTTTTCCAGAACTGGCCACTGGGGGTCAAAGCTGTCAAGAACGAGCAACCACTGTAGGGGCTCAGATTCTCAAGAAGATGCTGACAATAAAGCAAGAAGATTTGGTTGACGAGTTCAATGAGCATGTGAATAACAAGAGTTACCTGATTGTTCTTAACGACCTCAGTACCATAGAAGATTGGGACTGGATCAAAACTTACTTTCCCCTCAACGATAATGGGAACCGGATCATTGTGGCCACACAGCAAGTTGAAGTTGCGAGCTTATGCGTAGGGAAAAAGTGCCGAGTCTCGGAATTGAAACAATTATCTGCTGATCAGACACTCTATATTTTCTATGACAAGGTAATACTCAATGTTCATAAGAAAAATCATGTTACATCATTAATTTTGATTGAAGGCAACATACTGTCTTCTACTTTGTATCATTTTTATTTTCTAATTTGTCCAAAATCTTGGTCATTTTTATGAACTTTTGTATACATTCAAACATCATCACCACCACCTATTCCAGGTATAATTTACGAAAAGGAAAAAATATATCAGATCTTGCTATTCTGTATTTCCAAGACTGCAATTTTAGATGATTGAGATTTCTGAAATTTTAAGTAACTGCGAATTAGAAGAAGTATTAGTTTAATTTATTGGCCAGGCAGTCAAGGTAGTCATTCTCACAAGTTGTAAGCAGATTATAGATAGCCGGTCCAAGACTCCCGCTTATATCATTCAAGACTGAGAAACTGAAACAGTATTGCTAATCAAATAATGCTATGAAACATCGTACGTACTACTCCTCAGTTCCTAAATATATGTCCTTTTAGAGATTTCAATATAGACTACATACGGATGTATAGACGTACTTTAGAGTGTAGATTCACTCATTTTGCTCGTATGTAGTCCATATTGGAATCTCTAAAAAGACTTATATTTAGGAACGGAGGGAGTACCTACTAAGTGTTTGCTTATTGTCTTACAAAATGATTTTTGCTTGTGTTTAGAGTTCTGAAGGTGGAACATATTCAACGAAACCAGAGTCGAGCTCAAGCACCTACATTGCCACTTGTAATAGCTCTATAGTGCCCAGCAGTGAGATACCAGCTGGTGATCAGGCTACAGATGCTGCTGGTGGGAAGAATGCTATGCCAAGAAGGAGCCTCACTCGCATCATGTCGATAACGGCTGCTTTGGAGGAATCTCAGGTTGTTGGGAGAGAGACAGAAAAATCTCAGATCCTCCCACTAATTTCAGATGCATCAAGCAAAGAATTCCAGGTGATCTCAGTGTGGGGAATGGGTGGTCTTGGGAAAACTGCCCTAGTCACAGATATCTACCAAAGCCAAGAACTCGGTGGCGCGTTTAAAAGGCGTGCTTGTGTCACGGTCATGAAACCTTTCAATCGCGAGGAACACCTTAGGAGATTAGTTACACAGCTAGATGTAGAAACATCTGAAGAGTATGACACAATGCATTTATTGGGTAGTGCACCAAAAAAATTGTCACGGACAGTTGAGGAGCTGAAGGATGAGCTGCAAAGGCTTCTGAAAGAAAAGAGGTGCTTGATTGTCTTTGATGACTTGTCATCTACCACCGAATGGGACTTGATAAGGGGAGACTTACCTCAGACAGAAAATGCAAGCCGGATCATAGTCACCACACGGGAAGTGAGTATTGCCATTTATTGTTCAAAGAAACAAAAAAATGTATACAAGCTCGAGAGTCTGAACAAGAAGCATGCGCTTGACCTCTTCACAAGAAAGGTACTTAAAAAAGAGCGATCATGTTGCCCCATTTTGCTTGTCTCAAATTTTCTGTTTAGCACGGTACTGCTTACCCTTACTTACAAATATGCCTACATTCACTTTCCAAAACTTTAAAGTAAATTACGTCGTCAGTTTATAGTAATGCTCTGCGTGTTTATTTATATATAGGAGCTGCGCAGTTTGACCGTTGATCATTGACCAACAATGAGTACAACATGTAGATTATGCCACAATAACACATAGCCAATACATTGTATCCGTATTAAAGAATTTTCCTACGGTATATGTATTGTGCATATAAGAGAAATATATAGTGAAATTTTAGCTCATTATGATAAAATATGCCGTATGTAAATCAATATAGGGCTAGAAGTAGGACAATATGAAGAATAAATGAAGATGATAGATACGGCTGGAATATACTTACCAGAACACACAACCATCTTCACTACCTCTAACTCTGAAACATAGAAATTATGATTGTAAGCTGTATATAAGATAAACTATTGACCACATATAATTACTCCCAAAAAAGGTTAGCTAGAATGAGCAGTTCATATCTAATCTACTTCCAGCATGCTAAATACTTGGCTGTTAAATTTCAGGTATTTAAGGATGAATATCTGCATCGGCACGATCCTGAGCTGGTTGAACAAGCGGAACAAATCCTGAAGAAGTGCAATGGACTCCCTCTTGCAATAGTTGCCATTGGTGGCTTCTTGGCAAATCAACCAAAGACTACCATGGAGTGGAGAAAATTGAATAAGAATCTTAGTTCTGAGTTGGAGATGATTCCAGAGCTTGACACCGTAAGAACAGTCCTTCTCAAAAGCTACAATGGTTTACCCTATCATCTCAAGGCTTGCTTCTTGTATCTGGCAATCTTTCCTGAAGACTGCAAGATTAGTCTAGCACGTTTGGTCCGGCGGTGGATAGCAGAGGGTTACTCAAGAGACGTACGCGGCAAGTCTGCGCATGAAGTAGCGGAGAGCTACTTCATGGACCTGATAAGCAGGAGCATGATCCTGCCTTCCCAACTATCAAGTCACAGCAGAAAAGAGATTGACTCTTGCCAACTCCATGATATTATCCGTGACATCAGCATCTCAAAGTCAGCGGAGGAAAATCTTGTTTTTAGGTTGGAAGAAGGTTGCAACTTAGACAGCCAAGGCACAACACGCCACCTCTCTGTCAGCAGCAACTAGAAGGGAGACCAGAGAGAATTTGAGAGCACAGTGGACCTGTCTCGTGTCCGATCAATAACAATTTTTGGGAAGTGGAGGCCATTCTTCATTTCGGACAAGATGAGATTGCTGCGAGTGTTGGACTTGGAAGGTACATCAGGTCTAGTTGATCATCACCTCAAGCACATTGGGACGCTTTTACACTTGAGATATCTTTCCCTGAGAGAATGCGATGGAATTTATCACCTGCCAAGTTCTTTGGGTAACCTAAGGCAACTCCAGACACTAGATGTCACAGGTACACACATAATGAAGCTGCCTAAGACCACCATCAAGCTCAGGAAGCTACAGCACCTTCGCGCCAGGGGCGTTGGGAGCAATGATGATTGTCAAGAGTATCCAGAAGAGCTGCCGAAGATAATGAGGAACAAGCTATGCATCTTGACTTCCTCCTCGGTAGGATTTTGCATGGCATGCTGCGCACCTCACCTTCTGAAAGAGTGCATGGGCATCGATGGGGACACCAACAGACGTGATGTCTGCACCGCATGCTGCTGCTCCTATCTGCCTATGCAGGTGGCACGCCGGAGCCGACGTGGTGTCGCAGTGCCTAGAGGGATCCACAGGCTCAAAGCCCTGCACACGCTGGGTATTGTTAACATCTCGAGGAGGAAGGCTGCTCTCCGAGAGGTAGCGAGACTCACCGGGCTGCGCAAGCTGGGAGTGACCGGAATCAATAAGAGCAACAGTGGAGAGCTATGTTCGGCCCTTTCTAATCTCAGCTCCCTAGAAACATTGCTGGTGCAGTCCGAGGGGAAGCCCGGTTTATTTGGCTGCTTGGATGGCCTGTCTACTCCTTCGAAAAAGCTTGAGAGCCTTAAGCTGTACGGCAACCTGGTCAGACTGCCGGCATGGATCAGTGGTGGGCTGCTAACAAATCTGGCCAAGCTCAAGCTGCGGAGCTCCAGGATATCAGACCATGATGCCGCCATACAAGTCCTTGGGAGCCTACCAAACCTAGCCATCCTGCGTCTGCGGAAAGATTCGTTTGAGGGAGAAGAGGTCCATCTCCATTTCCGTTGGGGTGAATCGTTCCCGAGCCTAATGGTGCTGGAGCTGAGTTCCCCAGGTACGCTCAAATCTGTGAAGTTTCAAAAGGGAGCGACCCCTAAGCTTGAGCTGCTGCAGTATTACGATCAGCCTGATCACGATCAGCAGGATCTTGTCTCAAAAGAAAATGATGATCAGTTTGAAGAGGCTTCCAGCGTTTGGTTGTTTTCTGGACTAGCATATCTGGGAAGGCTCAAGAAAGTTATGCTAGAGGGTGGCAACTATGAGCGCGACTTTGTGCGGAACCTGCGATCTCAGCTGGAGTCGAATCCGAATCGACCTGTTCTCAAGATGGACTGAGCTGAACTCAGGAAACTCTGATTCTGCTTACCTGTTTTAATCGGATCCTTCTATTAGTTAAGGTCATTTCACCTAGTATTCCTGTAGGAGTACACTAGTTGAGAGAGAGAGACTAGTAGAAGGTCACTGTTCATATTAGTGTATCTTTAGACTATACAGAGTAAGAGTAACTGTATTCCTAATTTTCATAGTTTACTCCCGTGTCCCAGAGTACTATATAAGAAATTGAATGATTCCACTAGTTTTTGCATGCATGCTTCCATTTCTACAATACTAGCATAGCATTTTATTTATTCATTTATACTCCAACCATTGCTGGAGTATGCTCAGTGGTTAGATTTCACTACATTCATGATTTCCATCCTTGATAACGAATATACTAACAGAAGGTCAATAATACTGCTTACCTTAATAACATTGAGAAAGCCTTTCCAAAGCGCATTTTGGATACTGGATTGGAAGGAATATGTTTCACCGTGTAAAAGCTCTACAGCTGGCTATCTGCACATGTTTCCATAAAAACTATAGTTACTTTATTACAGAATCTACATGATAAAAAACAGAGCTAAGAAGTAGCCATAAGAACTTACAGTTTGGTAGTCAGAAGTAGCCGTGGGTCAATCAAATTACTTAACAGTATAATAGTTTCTCCACATGATAAAATCTGACCAAACCTAGACTGCTGCATAACAAATCAGAATGGCCCTTCTTTTTCTGTCCATGAATTTCTTTTTAAGACAGCGGGAATTCATCTCTTTCTTGAGCCGTCGAATGAACTGAATGTATCACAGCAGGTCACTGAAGAAACTATGTACAACACGATTGCACGAAGCTGAGCTTTAAATATATGAAATGCTGTCTGCTGCTAAGTCTTTGTTTTCTATCTACAGCCATGGCCATTATGAGGTGCATGAACAAGGAAGAAAGCACTGCCACACTCATGTCAAGTTAGAGGAACATAACCTTCCAATTTTAAATGGAAATAAATGTTATTCAATGCTGCATAAATATCTTCTGACTGAACATGTGAAACATCTGCCACCAAAAACTCATGAAATTTTCCATCCACCTCAATAGAACTACATCCAGGATTCTTCTTTACCCCTCTTTCTCTCATCAACATCCTCAGAATCTTCACCTGATCCCATTTACTTTTACTTGCATATATTTGGCACATAAGTACATAGATTCCACTGTCCGATGGATCGAGTTTTACTAGCTTATCTGCAGCACATTCACCAATCTCTACGTTGCCATGCACTCTGCATGCATTCAAAAGAGCACCCCAACCGGCCTCACCGGCTTCCATTGGCATACCCTTTGCAACTTCGAGCGCCTCTTCAAGAAGTCCACTTTTACCCAAAAGATCAATCATGCATGCATAGTGTTCTGCTTTGGGTTCAATCTGATAGCCCATTTTCATTTCTTCAAAATACCGCCGCCCTTCTGAAATTAACCCACTATGACTGCATGCAGAAAGTAGCCCAAGGAATGTGATCTCATCAGGCACAATACCTGTTCCTTTCAGCTGCTCAAAGAGATGAAGGACTTGTTCAGACTGACCATGCACAGCATGGGCCATGACCATCGAATTCCAACTCACTACATTTCTCTCTCCCATCTCAGCAAATAATCTTGATGCTGCATCCAAATCTCCACATTTTGCATACATATCAATGAATGCATTACCTAAATTCACGGTAAGTATAGCCTTGCCACTGATGATGTAATTATCATATATCCACCTACCAAGATCCAGGCAACCCAACTGAGCACACGCCGGGAGCACACTCACGAGGGTAGCATTAATCGGCTCAACACTTTCTTCAACCATCTTTTTAAACAACCTCACTGCTTCCTCAGGCTGATTTGCCTGTGAGTAAGCGGCGATCATGCAACTCCAAGAAACTGCGTTCCTCCTAGGCATATCCTCAAACAGCTGAGCTGCACTCTCTAAGTGACCGCACTTGGCATAAACGTTAACCATGGTCGTCCAGGAGTACACATCCTTTACCGCCATACCGTTGAAAACCTCCGTGGCAGAGGGCACGCACCCGAACTTCCCAAACATGTCGATCAGTGCATTCGCCAAGCTGACACTTCCACCCACACCACCCTCTGCAACATACCGATGCACCATCCTCCCCAGCGCCAGCAATCCCATCTGCCCAATCGCCGACAGCGCCGCAACCAGCGTGACCTCATTCGGCTGCTGGCCCCCCGCCACCACCATCCTGCAAAACACGCGCCATGCATCGTCAGCCAGCCCTCTCCGCGCGTACCCGTCCACCATGGTCGTCCAGGAGACGACGTCCCTCTCGGACATTTCGTCGAACACCCTCCGCGCACGCGGCAACGACCCGTGGTCCGCGTAGAGGTGCACCAGCGCGTTCCCGACGAGCACGCTCCGGCCGACGAACCCCCACTTGAGGGCGACGCAGTGGACGCCCTCCCCGCCTGCGGACGAGGGCCCGTGCTCGGCGGCGGCGGCGGCGGCCTTGAGCGCGAAGACGAGCGTGCGCGCGTCGGCGGGGAGGGCGTGGCGGACGACGCGGCGGAAGAGCGCGAGGGCGCGGCGCGGGAGGCGGGCGCGGAGGAAGGCGCGCATCATGGTGGCGAGCATGTAGGCGTTGGGGCCGGGGGCGGGGGCGCGGGCGAGGAGCGCGGCGGCGTGGTCGAGGCGGGGCGGCGTGGAGAGCGCGCAGAAGGCGAGGAGGCGGGACGCCGGGAAGCGGCCCGCGGCGAGGCCGGAGACGGTGAGCAGCGCGTGCAGCTGGAGGAAGCGCGGGAAGGAGGCGCAGGACTCGAGGAGGGCGAGCAGCGGGTGGGTCACCACCAGGTTGCGGTTGGTGTTCCACGCCGGCCGGGGCGGCGGCGGCGGCGCCCCTGGGCCCGGGGAAGGCAGAGGGGACAGCGCGAGCGGGACGTGATGGCGCATCACGGCTTCGCGGGAGCCCGAGATTTCTATGGGTTCGCCGGCGGTGGGGAAGAGGCCGCCGGAGCTACCTCGTCGGCGGGTAGGTGGGTGAGGTTGTGTAGGGGAGGGGAGGAGGCGCCATTTTGGGGAGCGGGACAACGGCGGGAGTCGCCGCGACCTCCTTGCGAGGGGAGGGGAGACGGTTATGGGCTTCAATTCCAATTCTAGCTCAGCTGGAATTCCAATTCCCCTAAAAAAATTGACATCCTCGCATCACTAAAATTGCCATAGAAAACAGCGTTATTGGGGGCCCAATAAAAGCCGGAATTACAATTCGTCTCCAATTCTAGCTCAGTTTTTTTTTTAGCTGGAAATGCGCTTCAATTCCAATCTAGCTCCAAACAAGCATTCTCCCCTCCTTGTATTTTACTCCTAAGTGATTACCAACTCTCTCTTTTTTTTGGCGAAGAAGTGGTTACCAACTTGCTGCTATGCCCAAAAGAAATCACTAGATGTTGCTGCGGTAGCCCTTAAACAATCACGGTACATGCTGTTTTTTTCTCAACAGCAACAAAAAACATGGTATTGTAGTAGCATTTGGTTTGTGCGACATATTATATAACACACTGGCCTTGTCTCCGCCTTCCCTTCAGGATGAAAAAGGAAAATCACTGTGTAACAGGAGCGGAGCACGACGTGACACATTTAGAACCAGCTGCTCAGGAATTTATCATTGCAAGTGTAGATTGCGAGCATATCCAAATAGATACAAACATAGTTTGCAAGCAAATGCTTAAAGATGCATGTGCTTACTGTAGAACCGTTTTCTGAGGAATTAGCACTGGCACGGTCCTACAATTTGGTGCCTGACACTACAGTTTCAGGGCATTTCAGCACTGATAATAATGTATCATGTGAGCAAATCATCAACAGGAAACAAAATTCAGGGCATCATAATTCTTATACCCTGAGTTACAAAAACACATGTATCATGGGAATTGCTCTGGCAAAACTTATTTATTGTGAATGCGGTCTCCTCCCAAAGGCCACAATTAGCTTCCGCAGCTCTTCAGCACTGATAAACTGCTGAAATGCTGGACTACAAACTATGGAGAGGCATCTTAGAACACTGCCTCTCCACCAAATCCGTGGCGCATATCATTTCGCCCCCGGCTTTTGGTTGTCATTGCCCGCGTCTTTTCCGGACACGGCAGCCGTCGCTGCGGCTGTCATGGCTGCAGCCGCCGCGCTAACCTTCACGCCGCCTGCAGCTTTCATCGCCCCGGCGATCTTTGCGAATGCGGCTACCCCGCCTACTAGGGCGGCACGCAGGGCTACCATTGGCCTGATCTCCATGGTGTGTTCCTGGAGCAGTTGATGCAGAAATGAGCAATTTCAGCACGGTTAAACACAGCCCTTGCACTCTTAAAATACATTTAACTTCCTAGAAATGTATCTGGATCATTTTCGCAAAAGAAAAAGTTAGATGTGACTGTACTTTTTAATCTTTTTACACGGGTAAAAGAACAGAAATTATTGTATACTGGTTTACATGGTGTTCACTTTCAGTTATCGTATCATTTCTCTGTATCCTGACTTGCAGTATTTATGCGATTTTAGCATCGAACAAGAGTACATAGCCTCTTACACTGCTTATATCTTGCTAACTTAACAAAAATACATGCTCAACAGGATAGTGCCACGACTTCTAAATAAATCATGCTCACAGGTGCATCGACTTATTCGGGTATCAATCTCAGTAGAGCTGGCCCGTCAAAGAAGCGAGTGGTGAGATCTGGATGGTATGCCGGGTGTGGACCGGCGCACCCAAAATTTGTGGAGGTCAAGTGGGGTTTGAGTAATCACTGGATGAAGACAAGTTCATACCTCAAAATAAAGATTGCGGCAGGGGGAGGAGACGGCGGGAACGCGATGTGACGATGCGGGCAACCGGGAGCGGCGATGGCGGCGAGTACGAGGGGGTGTGGTTGGGGGGGGAAGGGGGTCAAGCGTCGGCGGTGGCTGGGCGCTAAGGCACGGCGGACGGCGGCTGTATGGCAGGCGGCGGCGGATCGGGGGAGATTTTGGGTCGGGTCGGGACGGGAGGTCAGCAGGAAAAGACGAAAGAAAGGTGCGGGGAGAAGACGTGGCTTGGGTGTGGATGGGGAGTTTTTTTTTTCTTTTTTTGTGGGGAGTTGATATTTTTGCCGGATATTGAACGGCTCGTTGGAATATGCTTCCGCTGCTAAAAATAAATTTATAATTATTTTAACAATGAAAAAAAAATATGTTTGCATGTTTTATGGGATTATGGGATATGTGAATTTTCATAAAATTAAAAAATCAAGTATTAGTATTTTGAATTTTTATAGAAAATACAAGTTCGGTGATATTATTTTTAGAGCAATGAAAAATGCATTTCTTGATCAGGATGCACATTTGATTCTTTTCCGCAGGAAAAATTACCTTAGACAAAAGACGTTCATATGAACATGTGCAGACAAAACCTGAATCTTTTACCTCATTCCCCCCTAGGCTTCGGTCCTTTTTTAAACTGAGTACAAAATGAGAATTAGTTGTGGGTGGGTGCTTTAGCTGTCCTAGTCAATTATTCCATCCTTGGACTGCTTTAAGATCCGCACAAGGGAAAAACGTGACCAGTCTTTTATGCATTTGTGTTGTAAGAAAGTTTTGAGTCCCTAACAAGACATGTCTTAAAGTGTTGTGTATATAATTTAATGTTTTTGAGAAAATCTTAGTTTCTACTCCCTCCGTAAACTAATATAAGAGCGTTTAGATCACTATTTTAGTTATCTAAACGCTCTTATATTAGTTTACAGAGGGAGTACATAGCAACGCAAGTATAGAATTGTGCTCCCTCTGTCCATGTTTCTCAGGGTTTTTTATCGAAAATTGAAAAAAAAAAGTATAGTCTCTCTCCAATCCCCACATGATATGGCACGTTCTATGGCATCATAGTGTCAAGCTACACTATCTCACGTGCCAGGTGAATTGGACTTCATACGGCGAGTCATGTGTTATCAAAGCTTTTAGGAACTATTTTAGCGTCCAAGATCATGCCTTCCGTTTTTGTATTTGTCACTGGTGGTCAATTGTCTCCACAATTTATGCATTCACTTAATTTATTAGCCGGCTCCAAGTATCTCTACTCCTAATTGGGGAGTTGGTAGATTCCGTTCCGGGTTTTTTTTCGTCCGGTTTTTTGTCCCTCCTCCCATCAACCATATTTAGTAATGTATTTATGTGAAATAATCAATCAGGATTAATTTCTAATGAATATTTAAAGATCAAATCTGAATTAATTAACCTTACCATATGTTGCTCAATCACATTTATTAATATTTCCATACATCACTAAATTACATTAATTAACATTCCGTTTCAAGTTTTTTTCGTCTCCCCTTCCATCTTCGTCGGTTTTTTTCCTCATTCAATCATCATATATTTAGTAATGTATTTATGTAAAATAATCAATCAAGATTATTTTCTAATGAATCTGTAAAGATCATATCGGAATTAATTAATCTTACCATAAATTGTTCAATCACATCTTCTTCTACTCCTAATGGAGCAGTTGGTACGTAGTCTCGTCCGTTCGTACCCCCTCCCACCCCCGATCGAAGGCCCCTCCACCCCTGATTTTTATCTAGCGAACCGGCCCACGTCGTTCCTGGTTTTTTTGTTCTTACCGGAAACAAATCGCTCCACCCAAGTCCTTGGTCCTCTCTCCTCTAGGGTTCCAACCCGGCCGCAGTGCGCCGCCCCTACACCATTGCTCCTGCCCCTAAGACTTTCTCCCACATAATCGTCATCTCCCTCGACGACCTTGCAGAGAGAAGCCGACCAAGGTGGCAGTGGTAGTAGCCGCAAGTAGCCTGGACGCAGGGAGTGGAGATGCCTGCAATTGGTGACCTTCCCTAAGGGCATGCGGCAGCGCGGCAAGCCAACGGTGCTGAGGGCGATGCTCCAGCCGTCCAACACTGTGGCGTGGCTGCAGGGGGGGCGGCATCAGGTTGATCTGTTATGGATGTCGTTCCTCGTCGCAGGGGCCGACTACCTGATCTCGGCGGTCTCATCCACGTCCAAATACCTGCAATGGGCTTAGTATGACCCCGCCTCCGATCTTGCTCGCCCGGGCGTTCAGTTTTTGTGGTCACCTCAACCACGGTCGCTCCCAAGCCGAGAGTCCTGGCCTGGGCGAATCAATTTTTGTGAACATGTCAAAATCCTGAATCGGAGATGTTCAACACCCAATCCCCACGTAATTCCTCTTTCCATTGCTCTCATTTGAATTTTGACGTGTTCACTCACTTTGACCATGACATGCAGGAGTCCGCTGCCTTACCCACCTTGGCGAGCATGTAGGCATGTACTGAAGCTATGGAGCAACAATAAGACTGACGCACTGCATGCAGAAGAACAACGGCCACATGCCTCTGCTCCGTGACGACGCACACGTATCAGTGGAGTGCCTAGCTAGGCAGATATTTTGATTCTTCAGGTTCATGTTCATGATATGTTTATTTTTGGAATGCAAAATTTTGTGCGAGTGTTCATACGAATCATACAATGACTATAAGTTAATGCAAAATTAATAGGGAACATTGGTAATACAAATCCCCTCCACTACCTCTGTTCTTAGTCACTTTGGCCATGATATTTACGTGATGCAAAATGCAGTAGACCCACTATCTATCTGAATCCATTTATTTGTTGTTGTTCTTTTGGAATATCCACGATTCTGACTAAAAGGCACATAAATGAGTATTCTGATTTTGGTCTAAGAACATTGGTTCTTATATGTGTCTCGGATGCGAAAGGGTATGTGGACTTTGATGAATACTTCTGCACATACAAACCATCTTTTTTGAGTTGAACTTTCAAACCATCTGGAAATGCCGACATAGAAGAAAGATATTTAAGAGGCTGCTGACAGTATTGAGGGTGACTTGCTTTTGGTGCTACTAAGACAAGCTCTAGAAATTGGTATGATTTTTATAAGGTTATGTTTTTTTGGTCTACTTCATTTTATTCAAATGCAGGCTAATAAATATTAAATATTTATATTTCAATTGTGGGCATGTGCATGCATTTATATCCAGGTACCAGAATGTATCGAAAAGCTTATACAAGAAGGAATTCAGATATGTGCGCTGATGGTGACAGTTCTGATGGACTGAGGTCTCCGATGCGGGCGACCAAGGGATTCAACGTTGTCGCGCGTATCTACTTCATCCTCGGCGTCGAGGGTATGGGCCAGACCTCCTAGCCTCGCAGCGCCACCGCCGCTGGGCTTGTATCGTCAGGCAGAGATGGCGCCGATCAGGCCGTCGGCCTCTCGTCGATCCTCCCCTCTCATTTCATGCTCCTCTACATCGCATTAACCTATTTTTTTGATGTGGATCCTTGATGTCGGGTATGGGCGTGCGACGTCGCCGGCGACATCATCACCTGTAGTTGTTGCCGGTCCTTGAGGTCGACCTCTCGCTGGTCATCGTCCAAAACATGTGCGACCAACTGTACAACTTATTTTCTCCTAGGACCATGTGCTCCGGACGTCCGTTGAGTTTCTAAGCAAAGTCTCAGCCTCCAAGTTTGTCTACGCAGATCACTATCCATGTAACAAGTCAACTGTGTCTGTGTAAAAATTGTCAACCATGTTTAGAAGGGAATACACAGGATCAACTTATTTGGGTATCAAGCATGGTTGAGAAGAAGAGAATACACGGGATAAAATTATTTTCATGGGTAAAGTAATAATCAATCCGTCACAAAAAATTGAAGTAATAATCAAGACTTCAGCCATCCTGGTTTGCCGGATGTTTTCAAAGTACATGTGAATCGGTAGATTTTCCATTGATGCACACAAAAAAATTGTTTTCTGTGTTGTTTTGCTTTAGTTTAGTAATTTTCACTCCCATGTACTTCTTTGAAATAAAGGAGTAAAGAAGAAATCTTACTGTTAGTATATGATCAATAATTCACATGCTGGTTTGATTTTCCATGGTGGATCTGTTTGTACCTTCTTTAATGCCTAATTGATTTTGGTTCAGCCATCATCACAAGTATGCTCGCTACTAGACCACTCTGCGCTCTTGCATTAAGACACAGCCTATTCCCTGACGTGAAGCATCACGGTAGATGACGAAGTCCTTACGAGTATCCGGAGGAGCAAGCACTGGAGCAGACGTCAGTTTGTCCTTAAGTGCCTGAAAGCTCTCCTGACACTTTTCTGTCCACTCATATTTAACACCTTTGTGAAGCATATTGGTTAAGGGCTTTGCAATCTTGGAGAAGTTCTCGACGAATCGACGGCAATAGCTGGCGAGTCCGAAAAAACTTCTGACTTGCTTGACATTCTTCGGGGGAGTCCAGTTAAGAATAGCCTGAACTCGTTCAGGGTTGACCGCAATACCATCCTTGGAGATCACATGACCAAGGTAGGTTACTTCTTCCATCCAGAACTCACACTTTGAATATTTCGCATAAAGTTGATGTTCTCGAAGCCTCTCCAGTATAAGACGAAGATGCTCAGCATGTTCTTCTTTGTTCTTGGAGAATACCAGAATATCATCCAGATAAACCACGACGAATTTATCGAGGTAGTCCATGAAGATATAATTCATCAAGCGAGAGAAGGTTGCTGGAGCATTGGTTAAGCCGAAGGACATGACGGTGTACTCGTATGAACCATAGCGAGTAACAAATGCAGTCTTGGGAATATCCTCTTCACGAACCCGGATCTGATGGTAACCCAACCTCAAGTCGAGTTTGGAAAACACTGACGAACCAGCAAGTTGATCATATAAATCATTGATCCGAGGGAGCGGATATTTGTTTTGAATCGTTGCTTGGTTGATGGGACGGTAATCTTGGACCAATCGGTTCGTACCATCCTTTTTCTTGACAAAGAGAGAAGGCGCTCCCCAAGCGGAGGAACTTGGATGAATGAAACCCAGACGAAGTGAATTGTCAATTTCTTGCTTAAGTCCAAGGAGTTCATGTGGAGGCATCTTATATGGACGCTTGGCTATAGGAGTGGTACCAGGTACCAAGTCGATGACAAACTCGACAGCTCTGGCAGGGGGAATCCCTGGAAGTTCTTCCGGAAAAACATCTTGGAAATCCCGGACAACTGGAATGTTTTCAATCCCTTCAAGAGGTGACTCATTTAATGCATTCAAGGCATATAGCCGGGCTTCAGCATCTAACAGCTTGGAATGACATGATCGAGTACAACTCATAATCAAAGAAGATTACTAAGAGTTGTTGAATCGCAATGCGTACTCGATTCAGATGTCGGTGTCCCTGAGTGTCCCACAACTCAGAACACGAGGAAACCGGAATCAGTGAAATATCATAGTTGATGAGGAGCTCATAAGAAGTTATAAAGCTCCATGATATTTATCAAGATACCAGGGATAATACTCGGAGGTAGATCAGAATAGAGGTTAGACTAGTGTATTGATCTGTGGAGGACAAGCACTTTAACTTGTCTGAGAATTGAAATCGAAGTAGAACAACATGGTCAGAACCACGATTGCAAAGGACAATATCAAATCATACAATGAATGATTATATGAAAGGAGAAGCTTGTATGATAAGATCAACATCGCTTCCATGGGCATGAACCCAAGGTTCAAGGTCGACTCCCACTTCATCAATGCATCACCTTCCATTTACACCTCGCCTTTGGTGAAATTATAGTTTTAAAAGATTATCTGGCAAAACACCAGAAAAGTATGACTCGTGAAATTGTCGGGTTCACGCGAATTAAGGAAGGCATAGGTCCAACCCATCGGGGCATCTTAGGAACATCTACCACAAGCTTCAAGAGTAATTAACACATGCTTGACAACAGAGCATGGCTGACAAAAGTATAGGATACAACTTATCAGAGGGAGAAGGCACAATTTACCAAAGGCATCATGTATCAGGGGAAGAACATCACAAAAATTTGAAAATGAAGGATGCAATCGGATAATAACCCAACAATGGTTTGGCATCCCACAAAGGGATCTGATATGAGTATCGGAACTCAATCAGTGGAAGAAAGAAAGCAAGGCATCAGATTAGAGTTTATCTAAATGATATAGATGCTTAAATACCAAAGGAATTATGATTTCCAGGTTGGTTTATCAAAATCAGATGCTCCGATCAAATACAAGTAAGTTGAATGGACTTAGATGGATATTCAATCAAAGTTGATTTGTCGAGAACCAACTCAGGTTTGGAAAGATGTCTGAGCCGGAAAGATAATCTATGATAAACAACTGATGACTGCGTGCATTCACACACAGTTTGAATCAATAAAATCAAATGAAAACCACCAAGGATTTACTTAATATTGCTAGACACATGGAATTAACCATAATGCAAGCCGGTGAGAAAGGTCAAGAGCAAAAGGCTACTGAGGATTACGGAAGATCGAATAGCGTTTCAAAGAATTCCGTGAAACACATGATCAACCGAGGAAGAACGAATCTTCGGTAGGATAATTCGATGTACCTTGTAATAACAAGAGCAACTGGATACGAAAGTAAGAGGGACAAATGTATGTAATCATCCATAGGGGTTGACGGTGAAAGGGAATCACAAAAGCGATGAGCACAAGTTCTCGGGAGAACATCGGAGAGTATCTTCAAAGTCTTCTGATGAATCGAGCCATCGTCTGAAATGAGGGGCTCTCCGGCAGGAATAGTTACGCGAACCTAGAGTTAGAGTTAATAAAATCTTTAACCCGAAAGAGAAGAGAGATCAGAACCCAGAGTATAGACGAGGAATAAAAGATCCTAATACCACCCGATTGAGATGTGGGCCCGTAAGCCACACAACTATGTTAGTAAAAGTTTTTCAAGTACTAGACTCAACTTCGGCCAAGGAGTTGGAAAGGGGGCTACCTACAGGCAGTCGGCTCTGATACCAACTTGTGACGCCCCCAATTTCGACCATACGCTAAACATACACGCAATGCGTACGACCAAGATTAGGGACTCACTGATTGATATCACAACACAACACTAGACACAAATTAAAGTCATACGGCTTCATATTACAAGCCAGGGGCCTCGAGGGCTCGAATACAAAGTTCGACAAGCACGAGTCAGCGGAAGCAAATAATATCTGAGTACAGACATAAGTTAGACAAGTTTTGCCTTAAGAAGGCTAGCACAAACATAAGCAGCGGATCGAAAGAGGCGAGGCCTCCTGCCTGGGAACCTCCTAACTACTCCTGATCGTCGGCATTCTCCACGTAGCAGTAGGCTCCGGCGGTGGTGTAGTAGTCGCCTCCGGCGTACTCCATCTCCTGGGCTCCACCGTCTGAACGCGGTAATCGTATCGAGGGGGAAAGAGAAAGCAAAGCAGCGGTGAGTACTCATCCAAAGTACTCGCAAGACTGACATCAGAACTATGCTAAGTATGCATCAGTATCAAGGGGAGGGGTTATATCTGGACTGACTGCAGAAAGCAAGAATAGGGGGAAGGCCTAGTCCTATCGAAGACTAGCATCTTCAGCATCTTGCAGCAATAGAAGAGAGTAGACTGGTATCTCATATATAGTCATATTATTGTAGCAATTTTATTAAGTAACCACGCCCAGAGATTCTTCCTCGACTCCCTGCGAGGAAGCAATCTCGGAGCCACATTCATTTCAAATTAAATCACAATTATAGTTGTATAAGGTCAAGGCACAACTCCAAGTCGTCATGTTACCGTGGACACGACTATTCGAATAGATAATTTCTTCCCTGCAGGGGTGCACCACATTCCCCAACACGCTTGATACCTCCGGCTGGACACACTTTCCTGGGTCATGCCCGGCCTCGGGACATCAACACGTCGTAGCCCTACCTAGGCTCAACGAAGAGGCCAGCCCGCCGGTCTAAATCCTAAGCGCACAGGGGTCATGGGCCAATCGCCCCTTGCACTCCTGCACGATGCGAACGCGGCCGAGGTCAGTCCTAACACCCCTTAGTAACAAGCGCGATGCCGTTGCGGACCACTCGGGCGCGCGCCACTCCATTGCTGACGTCCGAAGAGCTTCGGCTGATACCACGACGTTGAGTACCCATAACTTCCCCACGTGAAGGTTAGTGCGTAATTAAGGCCAACGACCCAACTCAGATCAAATACCCAACCCATTAGCATTTTATTAATGCGGGGCAAGCGCGACCCATAAATTGCGGTCCCGTCGCCCCGTCTCGAGGATGTGTGGCAAGGGCCTCTCCTGCCCGTCCACGCCTCATCATCATCAAACCGTGGGTACCCCTCAGGGCTGACCCATCACCACCATGTTTCTGTAACCAGGTCATAGTAACTGTGTGTATAAAACATCAAGACGGAACCTGAGGAATCACCCTCAAAGGGCCCCACTAGATAAAACCGTCAAGGTGGACTTAGAGGAATCACCCTCGAGAGTCCCACACTTGAGGGGTTATACGACAGAGTCATCGTCGGGAGTGGTGAAGGAGGAATCACCCTCGATAACCACGACCGACTAGCTGCACTACAGAGCTAGCATCATGAGTACTTCACGAGGTGTCACCCTCGGTACTCGATAATAGCGCTGCAGAGTCGTACAAATAAGGGGAGTGCGGTGATGTGAGGGGCCTGGCTTGTCGGTCGGTTGACCGAGTCTTTGAGTCTTCGAGTCGTCGAGTCGTCGATGAAGAAGCAGGGGCAACTTGGACTAAGGGGTCACAGGGGATTCATTGATCAACCTATACTAAGCAGTTGATATGATTGCAGGTATTGTAGCCGTTTATGAAAAACAGGCTATGCATCAGAATAGGAGCTAACTAATACAGTAGCAAAATTCTAATGCAAGAATAAGAGGGAAAGGAATAGGCGATATCGAAATGCTCAAGGGGGGTTGCTTGCCTTGCTGCTCTGCGGCAAAAGGCTGATCATCAACGGTGTAGTCGTACCCGGCAGCACCGTCAGTCTCGGAGTCTACCGGAGAGAAGAGGGGGGAAGAAACAATAAATATAAAGCAGACAAATGCACCACGATGCATGACATGGCAATATGCAGGGCTAGGCATGCACTAACGCATCACTACACGTATTAGACGGAACGGGAGAATATCTGACGATATTTCCCGGGTCTTTGGATTTATCGGACAGACGATCCGGAAGGGAAATGTTCCATGTTCAACATGCTAGGAGCATGTGACCGATGAACGGACAGCGTATTCGGATTCGTGGGATTTTTCTGATCAACTTTCATGTGTAAATTATTTTCATCCGAGTTACGGATTAAAAGATATGATTTTCTAAAGTTTTAAACATTTTCTGGAATTTATTTTATTTATTTAAATCAACGTTATCCAGAATAGTAAATGATGACGTCATCATGACATCACTATGACATCAGCAGGTCAACAGGGGCTGACCAGAGTCAAACCTGACATGTGGGGCCCTCTTGTCATTGACTCATATTTAAACCAGTGTTATATTAATCCTAAAACAGATTAATTAGGGAAGGGCCCCACTGGTCAGTGTCACATTAGGCAGATTAATTAATTTTAACTTAATCTATTTACTAATTAAGCAACTGACAGGGGTGGCCCACTGTCATACACAGGGGGTATCGGGCCCCACCTGTCATAGACTGGACCAGGTCCAGTCCGCAGGGTTGACCAGGTCAACTGGTCAACGGGGTCGGCCTGGCCCACTGGCCAGTGACCCTGCGGGTGGCCCCGACCGTGCCACGTCGGCGGCGGCGCCGTCCGGCCACCGGAGAAGCTCCGACGAGCACCAAGAACGGCGGGGGTGCTCGGGTTTCCTCTACGGCGCACCAAATCGGGCCGTTCTTGTCGCGTTCGAAAGCTGACATCGTCGCGCGTCCATTCCGGCCATCAGGGCGAGCTGGGACGGCCTGTGGCGACCGCTACGTCGACGGTGGCGGAGCAAAGCTTCGGGCGCCGGTGGCAACTAGCTAACCGAGGCGCAAACAACCTAGCTAGCGTGCGGGATCGGTCCTACGGGCGCTCTGGAGCACGCCTATCGCATGCACGGGCTGCCAGGGGCACGCAGAGCTCGTGCCCGACGGCAATGGCGGCGACCGGAGCTCGGTTACGGGAGCTGCTTGCAACGCTGGCCTAGGGGAGCTACGAGAGGAAGAGGAGGATGCGGGGGAGCTCACTGGGCCCTGTAGTTGTGCAAGGTGGGTTCGAGGGAGGCTCGGTGGGGCGAATCGACGACGGAGAGCGGCGGCGTCCCGAGGAGGAAGAAGACGTGGTGCAGGCGATGCAGGGGCTCCGGGGCTCGATCCAGCGGTCGAGGAGGAAGAGGTGGTCGCGGCGGAGCTCGTGGGCGTGACGGCAGGGTGCGGGAGGCACGGTGGCTGCGTCTAGCCGGCGTCCATGGCGGCGGCGGCGCGGGCTCGAGCGGGGAAGAAGCAGAGAGCGAGAGAGGGAGGGGGCAGGTGAGATCTAGGGCTACAGGCGGCAGGCAGGGGCACGGGGGCGGCCTTATACCCGCCGGTCCATCGCCGGCGAGCTGGTCCGGCGGGGACGAGCTCGGTCGCGCGCGCGCGCCTCGGTCGCCCCACTGCAGCGAGGTGGGAGACGACCGAGGGGGCCGCTGGGCCTGCCACTGTGGCCTAAGGCCCAGGGCAGGGGGGGCTTTTTTTTCTTTTCTTTCTTTTTTTGTTTTCTATTTTCTTTATTGTTTTGCATTTTCTTTTAATAGAAAATGAGTTTAGAAAAATGTGAAGCTTGCCAAATTAAATACCCTGCAATATTCTGCTATGCCACAGTGGGTTTGGGATTTAATTGAATTCATTTGAATTAATCATAATTGGAAATGACATAAATGGGGCTGTTTTGGGTACTGTTTGGATGGTGGGGTCCACACCAGTAGGTTGGTGATGTTGTTTTCCTTAACATCATTTGTTTGGAATTTTTGACAAGTGTGCAACAATTTTCCTTTGCTGTTTGGGATTTTATTTTATCACAATAAAATTCAATGGCCTTTAGTGGTGGAACTTGAAATGAGATAAGAAATTCAAAGCGATCAAGCACTGTTTAGCAAAATGATTAGGCACTGATCATGGTCATCACTGTGCTTAATTACAATGATCACTGTAGCCAAAATCCAGGGTGTCACACATTTGTATGCATCACATGTGGTAAAAAAATTACTCTGTAGGCATATGTGATACATTCGATTATCAAATAAAAGAATATTTGAGGGATTGTTTTATCCTGTTTAGGGCATGAGTTTAAGTTCCGAACCCGGTCGCAGAATTTTAAGTACAATCTTGTCACTGTAGTCGGCACGTCCCGCCCACCGCATTCGCTGAAATTTGGTGATGCAATTTTTCATCATGGTCCAATAAATATATGTGGAATTCATTTTTGTAGTTTCATGACCATGCAAGACTGGTGCCCTCTATGTGTGTGTTCGGGGTTGGTCGGCGGGATTGTGAAGCGGATACGTCATTGACTATATATAATATATTAGATATGATTGATGTTGAACCATCAGAATATGTATACCCCTATTGCAACGCCCAGTCTTGCAAGTGATCGCCGTCTACCAGGTCAAGGAATCTTCAGTTTGATGCTGGCATGCGTTGTTGTTGCACTTTCGCAACCATAGATCTACACACAAAATGTACGTGAACAATATTCATTGATGTTCCTCTATTTTTTTCCATATTTTTTCTGTTTTTTTTCATGCAAGACCAGTCTGTGATCCATCTCACTTGCATGCATGCAGCCTGGAGCATAGACCTTGGCTGTAGTATTATCCTTGTCTTACTTAAAATGATATACATTTGTTATGTGTAGAATAGGATTTATTCTCCTTGGAGAATCTACTAGTTGGAGTGGTCATTCTCGATATACTTGTGAAAGTTGGCATGATCTTAGCATGAACCAACTCACAATGCTATCTTGAGCAGTGCTTTATTGACTTAAGTATCTTTTCTCATGAAACACCAGGTTAAAAGCCTACTGCAATAAAATTAGATGCAAAATTTACAAGGGTTACATGTATGCAACTTAAATGGGCATATATAATGTTAGAGTTACACGCCTCTAATTATTTGTTCTAGCTCTATGGATACCAGGAGCATTAGTTATTTTGAAGTACTCCATTTATAAACTTTACTATTCAGATATTGCATATGAAAATATGAAGTAATTATAAATGCTATTTATGATCATGAACAATCTTATCGGATGACTGTTTTCATGGCCTTCGAAGAAAGGATATCCTAGAAGTTGAGCGCAGATGGAGGGGATCCAGTACTTCTGGGCCAAGAAAAGTAGATGGGGCCTGCCCAAGCTATGAATAGTAGGTGGGAAAGTGTTGAAATATTTTGTGTTGCCATAGTTCCTAAATTCTAGGAGGTGTGTTTAGTAACATGTATGGTTTCAATTGCCTAATTTCATGTGTAATAGTTTGCCAGGGAATAGCAAAATGCAATCAAGTGTCTGGTTGTAGAATCTTGGAATAAGGGAACAAAATCCTACATGTGTTTTCTTTAATTAACGGATAATAACAATAGACATGCTTTCATGAGATGATTGGTCTTAAGCATAAAAATGCATCCATGTGCCACTTTCTTTATTTTGTGCATTAGATCTTATAGTATATGTGATCAAATTATATTTTCTATTGAAATACATTGCAAGTGAAGTGGATTTCAATTATTTTTTGCATGTTACGGGCTACCTTTTCTATACATGTGAAATTTGATATGCAATCAGTAACAACCCACCTGCAAGGCATAGTAATGCTACGAATAACCCAGTATCAACTACTGATAATAATATCAACAAAAGAACTGTCTCAATTTTTTAAGGCCCGTGGCAACGCACGGGCACTCTACTAGTGTTTCCTATGTTGTTGTCATTTTGAGTTGTCACCTAGATGTTTTCTGCATATAAATTGGTAATGTGTTTGTTTACTATTTACTTATAGGAGTACATCACATATATTGTGATATAATATTGTTTAAAACAACGTTTGCTATGATATAGAGGGTTAGTTCTTTTGGGCGACTTAAAAAATAAGCCGCCTCTCCCCAGCTTAAAAAATTAGTTGGTCTCAAAATTTGTTTAGACTTCTAAATTAGTAACTCTATAACTAGTTGAAGCCCCAATAAATGAGTGAGACGGCCTATGGGAAAAGATGTGGAGTAGGCGGATTATTTTTTAAGTTGGCAAAAGAACTGGCCATAATGTGATGTTACCTTTTGACTAGATGGTCACTACTACTTGCTCAAACACAGTGAAAACAAAGAACTGATCACATCCATCCTTTGTCAACATGACACCTGAAAGCCATCTTCAAACTTTGGGGCCAACATCCCCATCACTGCTCAAACTAACAATCAAACGCTCATTCATCGGACATAGCGGATTACACCAATGAACCTAGTTAACGTAAGTTGTGATCACTATGGTGACATCTTGAGATGGTGGAAGATTGTACAAATCCTTTAAGTTAGCAAGCTCCATGTATTTGAGCTCTTCAGGTGAATCGGGCATTGCTAGGATTGAGTGGACCACATTTGACACAGGAGTCTCCTGGAGGGGGGCGTGTGCAGCTGGATCAGTGGTCAGTATTGTTTTCATTACGCGTGGATTTTCTAGGCACCTGTTTGAGAGGTGAATGACTGGGAGAGAGAGGTGGGGATTAAGGTAGATCACATTTGGTGCTCGCCACCTCATATGGCAAGCAAATGCCCAAGGCATCACTCAAATGGACATGATCACGTATCATTGATGCTAACAGATTTTTCGTATCACATACACTATTTATATATATTTTTGTTGTTTCTCGGAAAGTGCCCTTCTGCTCCCGGGCTCATTTGAGCCCGGTGAACAGTAAAATCGGGAAAAAATCGAAAAAAGTTCAAACAATTCCGAATTTTTTTGTGATCAAACATTAACAAAAGTTCTAACTGCGTACAAAATTCGGCCTGAAATAACATTCCTAAAGGCGTGACAAAAAAAACAAAATCGATACACTGAAAATGTGATTTTATTGTATCGATTTTGTTTTTTTTGTCACGCCTTTAGGAATGTTATTTCTGGCCGAATTTTTGCAAGCTGTTAGAAATTTTCTCAATGTTTGTTCACAAAAAAATTTGGAATTTTTTGAACTTTTTTCGATTTTTTTTCGATTTTACTGTTCACAGGGCTCAAATGAGCCCGGGAGCAGAAACTCTGCGTCCTTATTTCTCTCCCTTTTTTGGTTTTCTATCAAATATATGTTTACTTTTACTTCACTCTTTATTTGTAAAATGTTCAAAAAATACATTTTTTTTGAACAAATCATATTTTTTAGATGTTGATGAGTAGTTAAAAATTATTCACATTATTTTGAAAGAAACCATTTTTAAAAAGTACAAATTTAAGTTTTTATGAAAAAACAAATGGGAGAACCAATTAAAAGTTGTAAAACCAAAGAAATGAAAAAAATCGCTAGAAAACCACAACAGTATGAAACCGAAGAGTGATAAACGGGTCAACCCACATAGCGAGCGCTTTGTGCGCCATAGCAACATTTTGATACACATATCGTCGTATAGGAGGTCCGGGGATTAGGTTGAGGGTATGTCACCGTTCCTTTCTCCCTGGTGGGTGTTATGCTGGGGGAGTATGGTTTTCACGGCATGGGGGTCGTTTCGGTCGGATGCTATCTCGCCATTGCCCGGAATCGGATTCGTTCACCTTGCCATGTCGGGGGAGTATTTCGCTCGGCGGCCATTGGGGAGGATTTGAAACCCACATTCCAAAAAGAAAATTGAAACCCTAGATTTTTTAACCTAAATTAGAGTAATTTTTAATGTGGTCCCTTGTATCTCTTTTTTCATATATGAGGTAAAAGTATATAATAAACCGAACTACCCGAATCGAAATAACTAAAATACCCGAACGCCCAGGATGAAGCAAGCCTATGGGAGTGTTAGCTCTAATGTTATGCAAATAAGCCCGGAAATCAATGGGAGTTTCCAAACGCTCTCTAGGGATCGTTTTCTGCCTCCAGACACATCCGGGGTGTAAAACGCAAATGCACCCACCCCCTTCTTATACCCCGAGGCTAGGGTTTTGGTCGCTCTCTCCCCGCCTCCTCGCCGCCCATCTCCCGCTCTCCCTAGGGCTCCCCCCTCCTCTACCCGGCGGCGCCGCGGCGAAGTCCAACCAGGCCTCACCGGAGCTCCGACCATGGGCGGCGAGAAGGAGAACATCGACCTCTCCGACCTCAACAGCTCCCTCCCCGCCGCCGCCGCCGGTAACCCCCGCTCCCTCCGAGTCGTTCCCCCTCGCCCTCCCCCTCCTCCTCCCCGTTCCGCTCCGCTAATCGATCCGCCCTCTGGTGTGCTTTTCCTGCAGCCCTCAGCGCCGAGGACCGCGTCGGCCTCGTGAATGCCCTAAAGGTACGGTTACTCGGCCCAGAATCCACGCGTTTCCCGTTCGATTTCAATTGCCGAGGTTGCTCATTTCTCCGATCTGATTTGCCTGCAGGACAAGCTGCAGAGCTTGGCGGGGCTGCACGCCGACGTGCTCGAGTCGCTCTCGCCCAATGTCAGGACGCGCGTCGAGGTTCTGAGGGGCATTCAGGTTGAGTAGGATCTCCTCTGCCTTGAATTTTTAACATTCCTGCTGCGATTGGTTTGCTGATGCCCCCGTGCGAGAATACTTCGTGGTGAAATGCTGATATGAAATGATTATTGTGATTTTATCTGTGGGAGGTGCAGTTCATTTACATGGGGGGAATCCCTTTGTTCTGTTATGCTAGCTAATTCGTTTTTGATCCAATAGTTTCAGTTTCTGTGCTTTTTTTTACGGGACCATGATTACTCGTTGATAGCTGTGTTGATCAGGCTAGCAAAGTTCTGATATGGAAACGAAATTATTCGGCTCCTTGCCATTTGATTACAAAGATAGATGTTATTCTTTGGCAGAGGAAATACGTCGCTTTGTAGATTAGGCCTACTTATGTGTTGATGAGTGAGGCAATGAATGTGAATGCTAAATCACCTGTACGTTAAACACAGAATAAGCCAGGGTAGGAATTATGAACTGAAAAACTACTTGTGGAGTTCAGTACTGGATAGAAACATTATGCTGCTGCCATGAGTATCTACTTTAAGAATATCTCGTTGATAGCTGTGTTGATCAGGCTAGCAAAGTTCTGATATGGAAACGAAATTATTCGGCTCCTTGCCATTTGATTACAAAGATAGATGTTATTCTTTGGCAGAGGAAATACGTCGCTTTGTAGATTAGGCCTACTTATGTGTTGATGAGTGAGGCAATGAATGTGAATGCTAAATCACCTGTACGTTAAACACAGAATAAGCCAGGGTAGGAATTATGAACTGAAAAACTACTTGTGGAGTTCAGTACTGGATAGAAACATTATGCTGCTGCCATGAGTATCTACTTTAAGAATATCTTGTTGCCTACAGCCTAGAATTAGCTGCATGTAACTTTTCATTTGCCCCGAACAACATTCTGAATTTGCCATTCAAATCTCAGTGCCGAGTGAAAGAACCTAATGCATTGTTTTGCTAGGAGTTTGTTTTAGAACTATAAATATTTGCTAGGTTAAGATGCAGGATCAAATGATTCCCTATGCTGGCATTTCTTGATGCTAGCATGTATGACGACATTGGTTGGACCAACTTTAGACAAGCTACATCATCTGTATTGTTTCCATTTCTAGCGTTTTTGTGTGTGCAGTCAAACTTATCGCTTCCACTTTGTCCTCTATCATACCAATTATCCATGGTGTGAATCTTTGAAAAGTTCCATTTCTATGCATATTTGTTGGATCAGAGTAGATCAATGTCTTGAGTAAATTTTCTATTTCATTGTATGATCTTTGGTTGCCCAGAGAACTAACATTTATCCTTGTAATACTTCAGAGCCAACATGATGAGATTGAGGCAAAGTTTTTTGAGGAACGGGCTGCCCTTGAAGCCAAGTACCAGAAGCTGTATGAACCATTGTACGCTAAGGTACGCTTACTCCATGTTTATATCGTTTCAGGTGAATATATGAAAAGATATAACTTCTGTCCATTTCCTTATGTGCAAATTGTTCCATTGTTTTGCATGGTTTCAGAGGTATGACATTGTAAATGGAGTTGTGGAGGTTGATGGTGTTGCGATAGAACCTACCAGTGAAAATGCTGATGAGGGCGGAGATTCAGATGGTAAGAAATCAAAGTTTGCACATCCTCTTAGAGTTCACCATTCTGATGTGTGCTGTTAATCTTTTTTCAGCTAAAGGAGTCCCAGATTTTTGGCTCACTGCTTTGAAAACCAATGAAGTGCTGACTGAGGAGGTAATTCAAAGTGTGCTGTATTTGTAGGTGTTCTTTTACCTCCCTTAATGCATTTCTGACTGTATACTTGCTTAATTCTAGATCCAAGAGCGTGATGAGCCTGTTTTGAAATATCTAAAGGATATCAAGTGGACTAGAATTGATGACCCTAAGGGTTTCAAGCTTGAGTTTTTCTTTGATACAAATCCTTTCTTCAAGAACTCTGTCCTAACAAAAACCTATCATATGGTTGATGAAGATGACCCGATTTTGGAGAAAGCAATCGGGTTGGTATTTCTTTACCTATTAGTTGTTGTTTCATGTATAGGATTCTCATGTTCCATTGTGAATGATAACTGTATGTGCATTGATTATTAAACTAACACATCATGTGTTCTGCAGGACTGAAATTGAGTGGTATCCTGGGAAAAATGTGACGCAGAAGATTCTGAAGAAGAAACCCAAGAAAGGTTCAAAGAACACCAAGCCTATTACTAAAACTGAAGAGTGCGAGAGCTTCTTCAACTTTTTCAGCCCCCCACAAGTACCTGAAGATGACGAGGACATTGATGAAGATGCCGTATGTTCAAGATTCATTGCTTAATTCACAGAGAGCACACTATGCATTGTTCACAATTTATACTGAACCTTTTCTTTTAATCTGTGATGTAGGCTGATGAGCTTCAGGGTCAAATGGAGCATGATTATGACATTGGGTAAGTGCTGTTCATCATCTACTACATTTTTTAAATGGGAACCAGAGATAATCGCCCTGCATATAATTCCGTTTCTGCACATTGAGCTGTATATTATGGTCAAGCATAGTGCCCCTCTTGCTGATTCTGTGCTGCTGTTTGAATTTGACTTGTAGGTCTACCATAAGGGATAAGATCATCCCTCATGCTGTTTCTTGGTTTACCGGCGAGGCTGTGCAAGCTGATGATTTTGATGATATGGAAGATGGTGATGAGGATGACGACGATGAGGATGATGATGATGAGGAAGATGATGAGGATGAGGATGAGGATGAAGACGAGGATGAAGACGAGGAAGAGCTAAGCAAGCCAACGAAGAAGGTAATCTCATCTTGCAGCCATAGAAGTACCTATTTCTGCTCTCTGCAACATTATCGTGTTCAACTGGCTTTTGCTAATGCATTTCTTTTTGTAATTGGCTGAGCAGGTGGCGGGCAAACCGAAGGTACAAACTCTACACTAATCTCAAACGCTCCTGGTTCCAGTTAGCAATGCTATTATCATCTTACAACTCGTCGCTCATCGTCCACCAGGGACCTGCAAAGGGTGGTGCGCAAGGGAACGCCGAGCAACCGACGGAGTGCAAGCAGCAGTAGAACTTGGCGGATGCAGTTGGCATTATTTTCCCATTGAACTGCCCAAGAGGAAGGAGCTTTTATTGCTGGTTGTGTTGTGCACGGGTGAGACGTTTGGTGTGGATAGTATCGTAGTCAGTCATGGTTTTTTGTATGTGGTGGCGAGGTGATTGTGCTGGTGTGGATGGATGGTTTGGGAGTTTGGGACGGTCATGTTAGCGTATTATTGTTATGGTCTCTAGCTATATGCAGTCGAAGGACACCCTAAGATTGTGTAATTATATTTTGAACTCTTCTAATAGAGCTTTTTAGTATCAAGTCTCTTGTTTATTGTGATGCTAAGTTGGCGATCTACATGTCTGGAGTGTTCTGCAGTAGACATAATGTTGCTCCCTCCGTTCCTAAATATAAGTCTTTTTAGAGATTTCAATACATACTACATACGGAGCAAAATGAGTGAATCTACACTTTAAAATATGTCTATATACATTCGTAGATTAGTCCGTATTGAAATCTCTAAAAAGACTTAGATTTTAGGGATGGAGGGAGTAAAAGATTGCATTTTAGAGATCGCATTTTAGATAACTCCGTCGAGGGAAGCACTTGGATCGTGTCAGTTCGGCACTTCATATTTTCTAAGGTGTATTTGATGGCAGTGGTTTGGTAGGTTAACAGCAGACACATTTCTCATTGAAGTTGATGTAAAGGACTTGAATCAACCATCTGTGCTTGCAAATTTAAACAGAAGTAACCAATTTAGCACGAATGGAATACAAACTTGTGAGAAAATTTGAGTAAATTGCGTCTTGTTAGCAAGGCAGCACGTCTATGAGGTAAAGAATGAGCTTTGTTAATACGACATGACAGGTGTACTGCCGCGTCTGGGTTCATTCGTTTGCTTCTGGCCATCAGGTTTTGTGTACGTTGTCGAGCTTTTCTACCAGCTCCACAGGCCGCACCCTCCCCTTTCAGTGATACGCCAACGGGTTTGCAGAGGGCCAGCGGCTCTCTTGCTGTTTTATCTGTCCCTAAACTTGGCGCGACGACATCGGCACGATTGAAGCCATGGATGATGTCACGAACACCTTAAGCATCATGGCTTTGGGTTTAACCAACCGCTTCCGCCCGGTCCAGTGGGTCTTGTTCTCTCATTGCCCTGTTGGCTGCACCAAAATCTTCCAGTCAAAGAGGTCTTTTTGAGGTCTATTCTTTACGAAAACTACGTGTCAGATTAACACGCGACAGTGCGCAGACAAGTCGACCCCATGAGTTTGAGCAGCAGTATAATTCGCGACAGTGGACGACGCGAGGAGAAGCGCAGCAGTACGAGCATAAAGTTTTTTCTTAAGGACGAACAACTTTTTTCCTTTTGAGTTCCCTTTTTTTTTTTGAGCTCTCAAGGCCCAAGGCCGTGTGTCGCTCGTCCTTACAGCAGGCCCAGATAGAGCCGACGCGGGCCCATCGAAACCAGCGTGCTGCACCGCGTTTCCCGTGACTCCAGTGAGCCGCTCGCAGCGGCTGCTGCGCTTCGGTGGCTTTATTAGTCCCACCTCGCCCAGCCGAGGGGAATCGGGGGCGAGAGCTGGCTATAAAACCAGAGGCGGGTGCGCCGTGGTTCCATACTTACCTGGACGGGGTCGACGGGCGATCATCTAGGCCCGTGGCCTAAGCCAATGGCCCGCATTGCACTCGGTGGGCGCGTTGACTTATCATCTCCCCAAGTGGGAGAGTGAGCGTCATAATTTGTGGTAGAGGGGGTACGCGTTCGCGCGGCCCCTGCCAATTCTTTCAAATTAAATTTTGGTCCCTGGCCAGGCGATGCTGCATGGCGAGCGTCCTGATTTTATTTCGTTCTGGTACCTGGTCTTATTTGTTGCACGAAGAGCGAGGCCCTTTTGGCTGAAGCTTAAACGATGGTCCTGGCATGCACGCCTATTTTTGTTCTGGTCCTTTGAATATCTGTCGCACAGCGAGTGTACTGTGTTGATTACACATTTTTCATTCCAGTCCTTTGGACTCCCGGTTGCACTTAAATATCTTGATGATTAAAGTTCATAGGGAAATATAGATTATACGGAACGTCATAACACACACAAAAAAAATTGGATATATTTTATAATGCGTGGTAGTCTCAGCATGCTAGGCCAGTCCAAATCATTGGTTTGTCGACCTGTGTTCGCCTCCTCTCACGCATGCCCATGGCGACTAGTGTCTTCCCCCTCTCGCAACCGGTACCACCGCCGCTTGCGCCATCGCCTCACGTGTTTTCATGTTGTACCCAGCTACCTTTGTTGTTTTAGTCGACTCAACCCTCACAGCGTTATTGCTGTGGTAATGGACCCCTTCCATGACACGAGCTCTATCGAATCGTTCCACACCATGCCTACCACCGTTGCTCACCACTAGATTCGTGTATGGACAACTACCCTATCCCTCGTAAAGTTTTTTTGTCCTCGGTGCCGAGTACATCTATTTATGGATAAATACCCGTCTTTTAAGCGGCCCGAATAATTTGAACAAATTGCTCCATTCCTTGTACCGAGCCCATGGGTGAGGACTGCGCGTAGCGCGGTGGTAGAATTGCCGGTGGGCACTCCACCCGCCCGAGTTCGATCCCCAGCGGGGACGAATTTCGGGTGTCTCACCTCGCGGCACTGTTCATTTGAACAGTACTAATAATATCTGCAGGTGCCTCACGACGTCTACGAGCCACAGGCGAGAACGACGTGCCCTTCGTCCCCTTCGTCCTAGACTTCGGAAGTCTCACTAGACGTATTGGAGATATAGGTTGTAGGTCTGGTTTAGGAGCATAGTCGTGGTGTGAGTTGTGGTGTGCGTGTGTGTGGTGTGTGTGACTCTGCGTCCGAACAGATGCTACAGCTTGTATACTCAGTTGAGGCTCAAAAAAAAAAAAAAGCCCATGGGTTCAAACCCTCTACATGCCAACTAAGTTTTTTTTTTTTCTAATCACGAAGGGCCCAGGGGAAGGGGGACCGGTAGCTCCCAAAAAGTATAGAGTGAGAGAAAAGACCTTGGCACTAGCCGTCCCAAATAGCAAATCTGTGACTTTTATTATGAGGCAAAATCTTGGTCAATGTTTCTTTTTCGAGACAGAGTCAGATAGTGTGCAGGAGCAGACACATGAACATGGTGGGAACTGGGAAGGAGTTGTCGACGGACGCCATAGATGGATCCACCATGGAGGCAAGCTTCCCGCTGGTAAACACCATCCTCCTGCAACCAATATTCCACTCCCCATCCGTCAGTGGCAATTGGGGGTAATGTAATTTTTCCCAATTTCACCTTTTTGGTCACGAGAACAACCAGGTTTAGGGTTGAATTGAAGCTGCTACTTCAGAGCATCATGGATATGTCGTAGTTTTGTGATGTCCTCGGTATCGAGGAGGATAACCATGTGAAATTAGGGTTGTGGTATTAGGCATCATATATTGGTTTGTAAGGACAATGCCACACACTTTAACACGTCTTCAGTTATGGGGAACTATCACTGTATTAGGTATGATAATTTTCTCCCTGCAAAAAAGGTAATATTAATTTTCCATGTTAATGTGTGATCCTTGTGAATAAAACAGTCATAAAGAATGCATTCTCTAATTTTGTTTTGAACAGAGTACAGACGCAAACCCTCATACACTCACCCATTCTCATAATGAACATAGGTTAGAATGGGACGACATTTGTTTACTCATGTGACTATTTTCTGGCGTGAAATCATTAAAATGTTTAAGCAATTAAAACAAAACACTGTTCCATCCACAATGTACATTTTGTGTCCTTTTTTGTGGTTTTATGTCCTTTAAATACGTGACAAGTTTTACTTATATCCTCTAAAACATTGTGGATATATATATCCTCTAAAACATTAAGCTCCATAATTTTGAAGGGCTCACAATCAATTGAGGTCTCTAGTTGAAATTGGGCCGTCCGATTTTGATCTGGTCAACAATTTTTCAAAACTCTCTCAATAAATTCTATTATTGTGTACATTATGCTTTATAATTTTTAAGGCCTCGTAATTAATTTATAATATAATTTAAAATTGAGTCACTCAATTTTGACCGAGTCAACAATTTCTCTAAGAGCTCTCCAATTCAATTATTTTAGTCCACTATATTCCTTAATTTTGAAGCTCTTTTATTCGATTGAGGTATTCAATTTTAGATTTGGTTTACGATTTTGATCAGGCCAATGATTTTTCAAATCAATCAGCAGCAACCAGCCTATAAAAACATATCAATCTCGCGCATCCTGCCATCACCTAGTAAAGAAACGTCACCATGTGATACCGCAACACCAATATAGTACATGCAGCTACCGACGTGGAAATTTCCCCATAAATATGAGTTTATTAGTGGATAACACAGAATCACACTGAGAAAAGCCCATCAAATCATCATATTATAAAAAAACACATCATCTCCCCGCCCCGTCAAACTAATATTCCATTAATTCCAAAATATAATGTGTATTGCTTTTTCGAAAAGTCAAATTACTTTAACTTTGACCAAGTTCAGAGCCAAATAATATCAACATCAACAATATTAAAAAAAATCAAAATTAATTTCATGATGAATCTAATTATACCAATTTGATATTATATATTTTGATATATTTATCTACAAATTTGATCAAACATAAAAACGTATGAATTTTAGAAAAAGTAATACACCTTTTATTTTGAAATAGAGTGAGTATTATTTTTAAGAAAACTCAACAACACCAACGACGCATTGAAACGCCCCCAACTCTTCTAGTTCTCTATAACACTAAGAGCATCTCCAATAGATGGTCCAAATGTAAAAATGCCTAACTTTTGGACCGTCTGGGGCAAAAAACGCTGCTCCAACAGACGGTCCATATGTAAAAAAAATTGGACCACGGCCTCCCGGTGATGTAAAAATGAAAACTTCGTGATGCAAATTTACATCACGAGATGCAAATGATGTAAAAACCGCGGCCGCGCGCCAACGCCCAACCGCCAGTTCATTCGTCTTCCGCCTCGCGACCGCTCGCCCGCGACCCGCCCGTCCGCCGCCCCCCCGCCTTCCGCCGCCGCCATGGCCGAAGCCGACGACCCCGCCGCCTTCTCCGCCGCCGCCGCAGCAGGTGGGCTGTCCCACGTCGCCGCCGCCGCTGCCGCCGCAGCGGACTCGCCGCCGCCCCGGATTCGCGCCGCCTCGGCCGGTCGCCCCTGCGCCGGCGGTTCCTGCGAAGGCGCCGAAGGTACGAAAACGGCCGGCTAATCGCGACCGGAACCCGGCCGAAACTGCGGCGCGACCGGCCAAAAACTCGAAGGCAGCCGCGGCGGCTCGGGCCGACGACTCGCAGCTAGGGCCGGCCACGTCCTCCAGCAGCCAAGGAGCCTTTCCTCCACCTCCGCCGCCGCCACCGCCGGCCGTGGAGGAAGATTTGGCCACGCCGACGGCCACCGCCTCCAACATGTTCGATGAAATGTCGCAAAGGTAAATTTTTTTATTTTGTGCTCTCGTTTGTTGTTTCAAATTGAAGTGGTGTTGAATGTTTGTACGTTCAATTGTAGTCTTGATGACGAAGCTTTTTTGCACGCGACAAATGTGGCAAATGATGATTTTGTGTCGCACGAGTATGTGTCACAAGAATATGAAACCCAATATGGTGATGACAATCTTGACATGGACGATGAGGGCTTTGTTGCGAAGGGAAGAAGTGGAAATTATACCAATGCGGAGGATGTGTTGATATGCACCGCATGGAAGAAAGTCTTTCAAGATGCATCCGTTGGAAGCGACCAAACGGTTAACACCTATTGGCAACGCATCAAGGATTACTTCGATGAGCGCAACACAAGTGGTCACTTCCGTTCGAGCGACTCTATTCGCCAACGTTGGTCCACCATCAACGCCGAATGCCAAAAGTGGGCCGGTTGCTTGTCAAATGTTGCTCGCATGAACCCAAGTGGTTGCGGTGATAGTGATTTGGTAAATATTTCCTCTTCGTGCGTGTTTTTCCAAATATTAGATTGTTCCACATTTTGATGATGACGTGTTGGTTGTTTTATTGTAGAAAATGATTGCCCAAGGATTGTTTCGAGAGCGGAACATGAAAGGCGAGAAGAAGAAAAGGAAAGGAAAAGCTTTCACTTTTCATCATTGCTTCAAAGAGCTCAAGAATGAGGAGAAGTGGAAAACTAGAGAAACTTTTGATGCTTCGAAGAAGAAGAGTGTGGTGATTGAGGATGAAGAAGATGATGCAGTTGATGATACGAGCCCCACTCCTAACTCCGCCACCAAATCATATAGGCCCGATGGAAACAAGAAAGTGAAGGGAACCAAGGCCGGAGACAATGATCTCAAGGAAGGATTTGATGCCATTGTCACGGCGAGGAAAGAGTATGCCGAAGAAACAAGGATGTTGAAGCTCAAGGAAATAGAGGAGAGGAGTGAGGCTGAGCGGCGGAGGGCGGAGGCCGAAGAGAAGAGGGCGGCGGCCGAGGAGAGGTTGGCGGCGGCCGAGGAGAGGAAGGTGAAACTAGAGGAGAAAAAGGCCGCGGCCGAGGAGATGAAGATGGTCGAGGAGAAGGCACTCAAGTTTATGTTCATGGACACATCTAGTCTTGATCCCAAGGCAAAGGCCTATGTTGAACTTTGTCGTGATGAAATGCTCATGAAGAAGCAAATGCTAATGAGGCAAATGATGATGGGAGGAGGCATGGGAGGAGGCTTGGGAGGAGGCTTGGGAGGAGGCATGGGAGGAGGCTTGGGAGAAGGCATGGGAGGTGCCATGGGTGGCTACATGAACATGATGGGAGGTGGCATGAATGGTGCATTTGGTGGAAATATGGGAGGTGGCTTTGGTGGCATGGGAGCCGGCTTCGGAGGCAACATGACCGGCATGGGAGGTGGCTTTGGCGGCAACACGATGGGCGGCTTCGGAGGCAACATGACCGGCATGGGAGGTGGCTTTGGCGGCAACACGATGGGCGGCTTCGGAGGCAACATGACCGGCATGGGAGGTGGCTTTGGCGGCAACACGATGGGTGGCAACATGAGCAACATGGGAGGCAATGAAGGTGCTTCCGGTCGTGCTCTCGGCAATGATACTTCACCGCTTCACAACGTCGACAAAGAAGCCGGTGATGATGATGATCGTACCACGGTTCACAACGCCGGTGGTGTTGATGATCCGCATGAATGATATTCATGTGTATTTTAATTTGTAGGCCAAAAAACTTTGATTGGGACGTTGCACTTTTGGTAGAGGGATTTCAAACTATGATGATGATGATGCACTTTTGTTATGATTTGAACTATGATGATGATGCACTTTATTTAAAATTTGAAGTGATATTTTAACGCAAAACCGCGGCTGTGCAGTGGCTGAACATCAGCCGCGCGGCCGCCGGCCGGTTTTGCATCTTCGATTTGGACCATCTGTTGGAGATGCTCTTTTTTTGTACATCTCCGTTTTGGACCATCTATTGGAGTTGAGCCTTTTTCGGAGATGTAAAAAGCACTTTTTGGTGCTCCAAATTTGGACCATCACCGGTTTGGACCGCCAAAATTTGGACCATCTATTGGAGATGCTCTAAGCTCCATAGTTTTAAAGTGACCGTATTCAATTGAGGTCTCCAATTAGAATTGGGTCATCCGATTTTGACCGGGTCAACAATTTCTCAAAGCTCTCTCGCTCAATTCATTTATAATATACACTATGTTTCTAAATTTTAAGGCCTCACAATTAATTAAAGATATTCTATTTAGAATTGGGTCATCCGATTTTGACCGGGTCAACAATTTCTCAAAGCTCTCTCGATCAATTCATTTATAATATACACTATGTTTCTAAATTTTAAGGCCTCACAATTAATTAAAGATATTCTATTTAGAATTAGGTCATCCGATTTTGACCGGGTCAACAATTTCTCAAAGCTCTCTCGCTCAATTCATTTATAATATACACTATGTTTCTAAATTTTAAGGCCTCACAATTAATGAAGGTATTCAATTTGGAACTGGGTCATCCGATTTTGACCGGGTCAATAATTTATCAAGCTCTCTTATTCAATTCTTTTAATTCAATATGTTCCCTAATTTAAAACTATTTCATTCAATTGAGATATTCAATTTTGGATTTGGTTTACGATTTTGATCGCCCAACAATTTTTCAAATCAATCAGCACCAACATGCCTATAAAAACATATCAATCCTTCGCACCCTCCCACTATCTAGAAAAAGAAGCGCCGTAATGTGATATTATAGCACCAATATAGTACATGCAACCACCGACATAAATTTTTTCCCACATAAATATAAGTTGGTTAGCGGATAACACACTATCACACCATGAAAGGCCCACCAAATCACCGCATTATAAATAAAAATAAAATACACTCTATCATGTCCCCCACCCGCCAAACTAAATATTCTATCAGTTCCAAAATATAACGGGTATTAGTTTTTTTTAAAAGTAAAATTTCTTTTAACTTTGACCAAGTTCACAACAAAAATATCGACATCCAAAATATTAAACAAAATAAGTATGAAAATTCATTTCATGATGAATCTAAAAAAATCGATTCGATATTATGGGTTTTAATATATTTCTCTATAAATTTGATCAAATTTAAAATGTTTGACTCTTCAAGAAAATAATACGCCATATATTTTGAAACAGGGTGATTATTTTTCTCAAAAAACCCAACAACACCATCGACGCAAGAAAACACATCTAACCCTTCTAGTCCTTTCTAATCCCGATTGAACCCGGCCGTTTTTCACCGAAAGCTCGTTTGGGCTCCAGGGTTGGGCAATTTTGACAAATTTGACCTAAAGTCGCAACTAATTCACAAAGTGAACTGTTCGTCGAAAAAATTCACCGGACTAACCCTTTCAAGTGGCGCCCGACAGTAAGGCGCCACATAGTGGCGCCTTGGTGTTAGGCGCCACACCATCGGCCACGCTGGCGCCCCGTGGCAAGGGCCCGACCCCACCCACCTGTGTGGCGCCTAAGGGTTAGGCGCCGCACTTGTTATGTGTGGCGCCTAGCTCTTAGGCGCCACACATTGACTTATCCATCGGGCGGCCCGACCACCTCCCCCACCCCTTCCTGTTCTTCCAGTTACAGAGGGGGGCGGCGGTGGCTCCCTCCTCTCTTCCTCGCAATCCCCTCTCCAAAATCCTTCAGATCTGAGGTTTTCTTCCGTGGATTTCTTCCCCAAATCATTCTACAAGGTAATCTCCTCCGTTCCCCATCTTTCTATCCGATAAATATTGCATTTTTTTTTCCAGATTTGTGTAAGTTAGGATGATATGTCAGATTTGATTGGATTCGAAATGGGGATTCCTATATGAGTAGATGATTATTAAAATGAGTATTCCTATATGATTTGTTCATTTGTGGTACCATTTTGTGGAACATATCTTTGATTGTTTAGATGAATATATATTAGATAATTATTTTTTGAGATGAATTGTATTGTATAACTCATATAATTTTCTTGTAATATGAAGGATGGTGTGGCTTTTGGATGATGTCTATGAGGTAGAACACCGGGCATATTTGATGTCAGAGAAGGGAATGGTAATGATAGCATAGTACTTTATGTTTGCGGAATATTGTGTTTATTTGAAAAGATCAAACCATAATCATCTCACTTTATGTTTGTAGAATCTTGCGCCCCTCAAGATTCGGTCTCACGGGGCGTCGACTGCCATGCCCTACGATGAGCGGTACACACCGTACATCGAGAAGACATGATTCCTTCCTTTCATTCAACTTGTGAGCTGGTCGACGCCCAACCTGAACGCGGCAGCAATCACCGCACTTACGGATCGGTGGAGGCCGGAGACCCATAGTTTCCACCTCCGGACCAGAGAGATGACCGTGACTCTTCAGGATGTTTCCATGATCACCGCACTTCCAATTGAGGGGAAGCCTCTTTGTATGAGCACTGATTCAGAGGGATGGCGCCAACAAATGGAGGACCTTATTGGTATGTCTCCTGCAGAGCCGGAACCAGCAGAGGGAGAGAAGAAAGACCGAGTCCCCGCCGGCGCTCCTTTCAAAAAAGCATACACATCCGAAAAAAGCATAACCCTTACCCTAACAAAGAACCCTAAGCCTAACCCTAGCATACAAACAAGCCTAACCCTAACAAAGTGTAACAAAATCATACACATCCCAAAATTCATGAAGAACTAGGGTTTGCTCAAACTTACAGAAAAATGACCAAATGGGAGCATTTTTCGTGGATGAAAGGGAGGGGATCGGGGGAGGTTACCTTCAGGGAGGGATTGGGGTCGAAATCCACGGACCAAACCTTCATATCTGCTTGATTTGAGGAGGGATTTGAGAAGGGAGGAGAGGGGAACTCGTGGGCGCCGACTGCTCTGTTCTTGCAATGTGGGGGTGAATGGGGAAGGGGTGGGGGAGGTAGTCGGGCCGCCCGATGGATAAGTCAATGTGTGGCGCCTAAGAGCTAGGCGCCACACATAACAAGTGCGGCGCCTAACCCTTAGGCGCCACACAGGTGGGTGGGGTCGGGCCCTTGCCACGGGGCGCCAGCGTGGCCGATGGTGTGGCGCCTAACACCAAGGCGCCACATAGTGCAGTGTGGCGCCTTACTGTCGGGCGCCACATGAAAGGGTTAGTCCGGTGAATTTTTTTGACAAACAGTTCACTTTGTGAATTACTTACGGCTTTACGTCAAATTTGTCAAAATTGCCCCAGGGTTGCTTACGCGACGCACGTTTGAGAGGGAATCCAACGTCCTTTTTGCCTTTCCTGGAGCTTGCTGGTGGCACAGTGCTCAGCTTTGTCACCTCCCGGTGCTCGACACTTCTATAGGGGTGGGGCGGTCAGGCATGGGCCCGCCCGGAGCACCTGCAGCCCCCGTGCAGTCGACGTCCTACTGGAGCGGTGACTGCGCTCCCGTCTCCACTCCTATTGCGAGTGTGTTCTGAGCCAAGTACCATGTCCCGAATAAACCAGTAATCCATAATTCAGCTAGTAGTTCTTGGTGAACGACAAGGTGAAGAGATGGGATTTGAGCAATGGGGTAGCTCTCAAAGCCTGGCCGGTGCCAGTCTCTCTCTTTTATATTCAGTCATACACATTTACAACAACCATAATCGGGATCCAATGATCTGATCGGCTTAGATACAAACTAATCTATCTACAGAGGTATAGGATCCTGCTAAGTTCAGATGAGCCGGGTGAGAAGTGAGACAGACTCGTAGACGGGGCCGTACCCGAGAAAATGGGGGCCCTGTGCCAAATCAAAAAATAGGCCTTGCTAAAATCATTGGCAATTTTTTTTCCGAAACGGAGGCAAATATTGCCTCATCTATTAAATAAGCAGAAGAGAATTGCCCAGTTAATTACGGAAAACCGGACGAAAACCGGAACAACAAGTGCCAAGCCCACTCCCATAGACTGAAACACTCATGGCAAAGCCCACCCTAAACGACGACATGCCGACCTGCGGCCAGACAATGCAGCTCCGACTCTGATGGAGAACTCAGAAGAACAAAACCAGGAACGGCTGGCGCCATGGAAGATCGCCGAACGGGCCACCTGCAGCCAGTCATCGTATACCACAGGGCCCCGTCGCCGCAGCTTCGACTCCACAGCAACAAACGATCCGAGGCAATACCGTGGACACGCCGGAGAAGAGCCGACTACCGCAACCATCGCCGCGTCGCCGACCTCGCTCCCACCATCATCGTTGCCACAAAACTCTAGACGCCATAGTGATTCTCTCAGGGCCGCCGCCCCGACATCCACCGCTCCGCCGCGCCCAGCGCAATCAACCGGCACCGCCTTCCGGGGCCGCCGCCCCAACATACCACCGCTCCCCTCGAGCAGCAACGCCGCACAACCCAGCTGCCTGCAGCCCACGCTGCTCAGGGCAACCGCTCGCAGACCACGAACGTCGCACCACATCCGGGGCCGCCGCCCCGACATAAAGTCAGATCGCCCCCTCTGGGGCGCATCGACCGAGCCGACACCCCTACCGCCCAAGCGGGGCAAGGATGTCACCCAATCAATGTCGAGATAGAGCCCCACCTCATAGAGCTGCCACTCACATTGTTCCCGAGATCGTCATCTCGACGCACAAACCGAAACCACCCGGAGCCGCCGCCCCGACGTCCACTGTCCCCGACGACAAAAAGATCCGTGCAAACTGCAGTATGCCGACTCTCCAAGGCGATGCCTCAAAGAAGGAAACGACGTAGCCGCCGTCATCGCCCGCTTCGACCATGCGAAGCTAGAGATTTCTCCCGGAGAGTCGTGTAATGGAGCTCCACGGCAACGCCTTCAAGAAGGGGAACGACGCCATGGCGCCGCCGTTGTCGGCACCGACCCAAAACCAGGGCTGGGCTTTCGCCCGGAGCTCCATCACACCTTCAAATCCGAGCAGATCCGAAGCACTGCACAGCACACAACCCCATGGTCGACGTCCACCGGCTCCATCCATGGCGCGGCCCCCTGGCCTGCCCACGAGTAAGCCCATCCGGCACAGCCCGACGCCACCGCAGCATCTTGCGCGCCCTCGCTCCACCGCGCCTCGAGCGCACCAGCGCCACCACGCCCACACTCTTTGCAGCCCAGCACCGGATCCACCCCGACGGCCATCGCTTGCCGAATCCACTGCAGAGGAGGCCGCAGCCCTGTGCACCACGTGCCGCCACTCTGCCGCCAACACGGCGCAGAGCGGCCAGCGACCCTCCTGAACGCAGCACGCTGCCGAACCTCCCCACGAAGAACAGCCACGGACAGCATGCCAAAACCACCAAAATGCAGTGCCGCCGCACCGCCGTCCTGACCCGCAGCACACCGCCGCCACCCCGGGAAGCCAGCACTTCGTGCTGGCCGTCGACGGCCGCCACGGCCGGATCTGGGCGAGAGGAAGCCAGATCCGCCGCCGCCATGTCCCCACAGTGCCCGCCCTCACCACGCCCGGCGAGGAAGGAGCCCACCGCCACCGCGCCCCGGGGCCGCCGCCCCGGCATCCCTGCGCCGGCAGGCAGCCCGGCGTCGCCCCAGCCGAGCGAGGCCACCCCCGGCGCCTCCAGCAGAAAACGGAACCTCCCCCGCACGGCCTTCGGCAGGCAGGGGGCCGCCGCCACCGCGGCGCAGCAGCCGGCAGCAGCGGCGGCGAGGGGGAGTCGGCGAGGAGGAGACTTTGGGCCGCGGCGGCTGCGCCCCCGGTGTCGCCTGGGGTGCGACACGGGGGGGGGGGGGGGGGGGGGAGGGGGGAAGATTGTGAATCTCGTCTGCCCATCATTGGCAATTAGGAAAACAAGATTTTAGCAGAAAGTGATTCATATAAAAAACGATTCTATTTTTTTTTACTATAATAGGGGGTATACCAAAGCAATGTTCATGCATGTATCTTGTTGCTGCGTAGTTGAAGTACATCTTATAAGAAAGCTATTCTCAAAACTCGGAATTAGTACATTATTTAGCACAAAACATGCAATCTTTCTTCTCGCAAAGAAAAGAAAAAAAACTTGTCATCCTTCTAGCATTCTTTTGATATTCTACGTACGCAATGCTCTTCAAAATGCCATTTGATTCTTTTGCTACAGGAACTTATCACAATAGTTGCTTTTTGAGATTAAGTTCTTAGTTTGCTATAAACTTATGATTTTTTTTAAATAGAACATACAAACTAAAGACCATTCGACATGAGTGGTGAACTATCTAAAAAACAATGAACATAGAAACAAAAGGGGATGAAACGAACTTTGATTTATTTGAGAAAAAGACCATGTGCGCCCGGCGGCAACGCGTGTGGTAGTCTGGTTCAAGATCTCATTGGGCAGTCACCTCGGTCTGGACTCTCACTCCAATTGGTGCATTTAGGTCACAGGCTCACAGCGAAGGTAGCAAGCAGCAACGGAATCTAAAGAAGTAGAGAAGACATGAGAAATCGAGTACAAACCACCGAAAAATAGAAGGTGGACTCACACTACTAGAGAAAAACCTATTAATAGCGCGATTTTTTTCCGTATCAGTAGCGCGGCCGCGGCGCTACTGATAACAGTTAGCAGTAGCGCGGGACGAACCCTTAATGTATGAGTAGCGAGGGTCCTATCACGCGCTACTGGTAAATATTAGCAGCGAGGTTCTGTTCCCCTCGTTACTACTAATCGCGCGTATTTTTTATATTGTATTTACACACGATTATACATATTAATATACAACATCAATAATAATTGTGCAAGAACAACATCGAGATTAAAGTGGATGGGCGCAAGTGATCAAGTTGAATTAGTAAAAAAATATGATGTTTACGACGGCACACAATTGTCGAATGAAAGGATTCTCTTTATTCGACACTTGTGTGCCGTCGTAACATCATATTTTCCTACTAACCCAACTTAATTACTTGCACCCATCCACTTTAATCTAATCTATGTCATCTAATAACTCATCATCCTTAGTCACATAACAACTTATCATCATCTTAATCATCTAACAACTCATGACAAGTTAACCGTTACTACACAATGTCATAAACTAGAAAAGGTCTTCTCTCTTAGTTAGCACATACTATTCTCTCCTAGGTAGAACCTACTACTCTCTCCTAGGTAAAATAACATAAAACAGGTAAGCTCCTCCCACTCCATTGTTAAGAATAGAGATCCACCTATCTCCGACATGTGGCCTGCGCAAATCCTTCGTGCCTCCGCCAAGTGGTTGTCTGTGGTCTTTCATTATTTTGCTAAATCCTTTGAGTTTCAGGCTTTCATCCCTTCTAGAAACCGAGTATGCATTGCGGAAACATGTAGGAAACCGTGGCCTTAAGCTGATAACTTTCAAATGACCTTCTAGAAACATCAGTTCAGGCACAACCTCTGACGGCAATTTCTGTTGAAGAACATAATAATAACATAGTTAGCAATCTAGTTTTGCTTAAGAAAAATTTATGTATGCAAAAGATGGACTAATTAATGACACAATAGTAAAATACAATCTTACCATGCTATCTACATGGAAGTTACCATGGTCCAACTCGTGCACTAGTGGCACGTATTCAGAATAACTTTCACCAATATCTTCATAATTGATCTTAAAATTATGAACATTATCAATAACTGAGATCAGGTGATGTTTCTCCAACCAAGTTAGCAGATCGGAGCCAGTACTGTAGTAGGTACGGTCTACTATCTTTTGAGTATTTGTCGAAGAAAAGAAATAAGCTGACAATTAAAAATAAACAAGTTAAGTAGGGATGAACACCAACTATTTTTAAATAAACAATATAAATTACTTAACAAATATGGTTGACAAACTCACATGGAGGTAAAACTGAAAGCATATCCACGTCCACCCAAATGTCGATATTATTTTCAATATCATCTTCAGGACGAATATCGAAGGTTATGTGCATATCCTCCTGAAATCCATATGCCTTGGCTAGAGCTTCCCAATTTGAGCAACCAAAATGTGAGTGATTAACTGCATTGTACAGTTTAACCAGAAATGCGTGACCATGTTTAGTCCTCAGGTTAGCGCTCCTCGTCTCCGTATTCTCACTATCTTGGAAACCGAGCTTCTCCAAGACATACCGTCTTGCATGGCAGGGGATGCACTAGTCAAATTGTAAAAAACGGAAATTACACGTTGAAGCAAAGAAACAAAAGTCATGATTAATTTTGAAAAAAATACTTGTCATCGTTGCGTACCATAAAAACATCGAAGGTCTCGTCCAGCTTGATGGTGAAGAACCTACCGTTTCGCAGGTGAGGCATGTCGCACATACCCTGATCCTCGCCGCAATACTCACACTCGGGGATCCTATCATCGTCAGACATTTTCTGTGTTCATGATTCAAAGATTAAAAATCGATGGCAATTATACAAGGAACTATTTAGCATGGGTTGAGTTTCGGTCTGTCGAGGCTTCCTTGAAAAACTCTAATATCTCATGGTGTATATGGTGCACACTCTCTCACACTGATATGGTGCTGTATGTTGGTGGACACTCCCTCACACTAATATTTCAACCGTCGGTGATGGTCACTCCTCCCTTTGTTCCCGCGTGCATTAAAATCTCTAGCACACGGGAACGAAGGAGGAAGCGACCCCCACGACAACAGTCGGGATTCTTCCTTTGATATTTCGACCGTCAGTGCTGGTCGCTTCCTTTTCTTCTCTCGCGCATTATAGCAAGGTATATATTGCGAGAAGAAGAAGAAGAGGAAATGACCCCCATGACAACAGTCGGGATTCCTCCATCAAGAACAGACATGAAAGTCACACAAGGAGCTCCGACAGACTGAAAGTACCCTAATAAGCATACGTCAATTAACATTGCATTTATGGAGTAATGACATAAAAATGGCCTATGTTTTGCCCTAATGTCATCTAATTCCCGTTCTACCAAAACTCGATATTTCCTACTTTCTAGCACAAGTCATGCCAAAATTTTGGCATGACCTTTTCTAAAAACAGGACATATCGAGCGCCTGAAATTTGCCGGAACAGAAATGAATCAACATTCTAGCAAAACATAGGCCACTCGGAGGTGTTCCCTACAATAACATACACACATGTCCAAATAGACCTATATTTTTTACTAAATATTTCTAGACATAATTTTTTTACTAAAAATTTCTAGACCTAATATTTTTACTACAAATTTATATTAGTGAATTCCTAGGAAATTTGATACCTAAAATTTTCTCATATACCATTCCAATACATTTCTTAGTGAATCCCTAGGAAATTTGATACCTAAAATTCTCTATTCTATAAAAAAAAATACATTCTACAAGCAAGTTCTACCAATTCATTGAGCATTCTACAAGAAAAATATCTACATTCTACAAGAACAGAGGGAGTAGGGAGGGAGGGAAGTGGAGGGATGAGGGAGGGAGGGAAGTGGAGGGAGGAGGGAAGAGGGTCGGTGGCCGGAGGAGGGAGGAGGGCGAGGGCCGGGGGAGGAGGACGAGGATGGAGGAGAGAGGAGTGCGTGAGTGGGAGGAGGCTTACGACAATGGAGGAGACGGCGGTGCGGCAACGACCGCGCGGTGATAGTGAGAGAGACAGAGAGTGTGGAGGGGAGAGTGAGCAATGCGGGCGGGGAAGAGGATAAGGGTAGAAGAGCAGTAATGCGGGGCGGCAAACCGCGCTACTGCTATAGATTTAGTAGTAGCGCGTCACACTAAGGCACGCTGCTACTATGCATAACCTGGTGGGTACGCTGGGACCATCTTAGTAGGATAGCGGATAGTCTACCAACGCTATTGATATAGTGTTAGTTGTAGCGCGTTTTTAGCGGCCGCGCTGCTACAATAGCCAGCCCAGGGGGCATGGTGGGGGGCCTTGTAGTAGTAGTAGCACGTTTTATTCACACGCGCTACTGCTAACTATGGAGCAGTAGCACGTTTTATTTACACGCGCTACTGCAAAGTAGCCGTAGCGCGTTCTGTCAAGTCGCGCTACTGGTAATTCTTTATCTATAGGCTTTTCCCTAGTAGCGTGAGGGTGTAGCGTACCTATACATCCTAACGGAGAAGCTACGAAGAATTAATCCAAGAGAGCTGCAACAGAGGTATGGATTTGTACGGCTCGTTGGAAGTTAATAAAGAGAGCACAGATAAAGAAAAGGAGAATATGAAGGAGGAGAGGCGCGCGTGAGATGGAGTCCTAGGAGTAATCTCTGCTCCTAATTGCTCAGTTGGTAGAATAGCATCCAGGTTTTTTTTCAACCGGTTTAATTTCGTCTCCTTCCATCACCGACTGGTTTTTTTGTCTCTCCTCCCATCATCCCTCCCACCCTGGTCCATCGGTTTATTTTTCTCTCCACTCTGTCATTACAAATCAGCACTTTCCTAACGTATGACAAATCACGGATCTACTTTCTAAGTTACCCAAATCAATCGATTTCTCTCATTAGTGCAATTTGTTTTAGTAAACAAATAACAGGTTTTTAGGAAACAAATACAGATTTTAATCTGACTTTCCTAACTTATCCAAATCAACTGATCCCTCTTATCAGTGCAATTTATTTTAGGAAACAAAGAATATATTTTTAGGAAACAAATAACAGTTTTTAATCAAACTTACCTAACTTATCCAAATCAAGCGATCCCTTTCAATTTTTTTTGAGGATCTCCGATCCCTCTCATTGGTGCAACTTATTTTAAGAAACAAATACCAGCTTTTTCAGGAAACAAATAAATGATTTCAAGGAAATTAATATCTAAATCATGACAAACAAATATTGCACGGGCGACTTGGTAGTGTGCGTTCCACGTTTTTTTCGTATATGCTCCTACCTCGCACGTAACGATCCCCTCGCACCTAAAAATTTCCCCTTGCACGAAAAAATTGTTTGACGACGACGTATTGAGCCCCCCTCGCACGAAAAAAAAAATCGGACGAAGACCATGTAGTGAGGCCCCCTCGCACGAAAAAACCCCGCACGAACCAGGGAGCGAGGCTCCCTCGCAAAAGAAAAAACCTGACGACCGAGACTGCCCTCGATTTATTCGCTACAAGGATGAGAACCACGCCCTAGACACCATCGCGGATCCTTTCGCCGCCGCCGATCTATTCGCTAGGGTTCCTCGTACCACGTGATTCCCGGAGTGTCGTTCCTCCGGCGGTGGACGGAGACTTCGATGTGGAGGCGGGCAAGGGGGAAGCGGAGGAGCGGAGGCCATGGCTGGGGAGCAGGTCACGCGCCGCCGTAGGGACAGGAGCGTCAGCACCGGATCCAGGTACGCCCTCGGCGTGGTCGCACGCAAGATGCCCTCAGGTAGGTCCATGTCATAGCCCAGGTCGGGATCGGGCTGACAACGACAATGGCCACTCCGTTCAACCATGCACATAGGCCCCCAGGTCCATGGCACAAGTATCACTACCAACAGGTTGAACCGATGGATGTTGGTATTTAGATCTTGCCCTGTGGACCCGGACGATGTCTATGGAGGTGTCTTCAGAATCGGTGGTGCATAAAAAAAATTACGTGAAGAACCTGCGCAGGACGAGTTAAACGATTCAGATATGGTCTTTTTTCCATCCCTCTGTAGTTCTCCTTATGCTGCTTCTCATTGAATTTTTCATTTTTACCTTTGTTCCTATATGGCTGCAAGCAACCTTGAGAACGGAAGCTAGCTAGCTCAGTGTGGCACCGTCGAGGACAACGCCTGGCTCGCTATCAAGGTCATTCGCACATAGGCGCTGCGGAACAGCAGGCGCAACACTGACAGCTGTTGCCCTGATGTAGTGATGCGGGCCGGAGCGAGCTGGGATGCATGTGGCGACGAGAGGATGTATATGCCAGCTCCTCCGCCTTCAACATGTCAATTATATGTGAGTTTTTTTCCTTTCTCCTTTTTACTTTTGATTATGCAAGTGGATAAAGGTTTTAGGTTGTGTCATCTCTTTTCTTTTAATGCTCATGTGTGTCCTCTTACAATGAAAGATTATCCATATTGGCAGCTCCTATTTTTTATGTGTTCTTTACTCCTCATATTTTGATGCCTATGCATTTAACTGGAAATGTAGTATAGAGGACCAAAATTCTTCCTGGAAAAGTAACCGCAGCGTAACTAAAATTATTCTACCTATTTTTATGTGTGCTTTATTTTAATTTGCTACCAGCATATAATTTTTGTTTGTGAATGTTAGGTTTGAATTAAACTAAATCCAAGCAGAACAACTCACAAATGAATACGCCATGCTGCATATCGACACTCTGCTTTTGATTGCATCTTCAACCTCGGCCGACAATGCCATACACTGCTTCTTTAACCTCCTTCGCAACCCTTCCTCACGGATGCCAAGCTTGCCATCCTTCCCGCTGCCAAAATGCTAGACAAAAGTTCACCAGAAAAATGATTTCATCGCAGGGTCGTTGACTTGGTTGGTCTCTTCGATGTAACTGACATTGATGGGTCCATGTGGTTGGAGAGCCCGTTTCTCCAGGATGCTGATGCTATCATGCTCATGTACACGCTCGCATGACAGTGCTTGACTTCTGGGAGTAGGTCGGCAACCGCCGCCTCTTGGATCAAGTAAGCTTTGCTGGCCATCTAAATAATCCTATTCTTTTGTTTCTTTTTCTGATTGATGATTGATTCGATTTGCATGGTGAAATTCTGTAATAAAGAGTACATGCTAACTCAAAATCATCTCTTAGCTGATCAATCTTGTAATTATAAAGCAAAATTAAGCTACCAAAATGATTTAGTTTGGTAGAGAATTTTGCAATATTAACTTCTTGGTTTAGTTACCTATGCAATGGAGAACCCATGCAAATTAAGAATGAAAGGTTGATTGTTATGTGACAATCTGCTTTTCTTTCTGCTTTACATTTTCAGAAACTCTGTACAAGCTCGTGCACATAGGTTATGGGTTGGTATATTTCCTTATGTAGCCTTTGTTCAAGTAAATCAGACAGACATGGGGACTATATGTAGCCTCTCTTTTTACCCATCTTTGTCATTGTTAATGAGTCTAACAATGAACTGACTACATCTTCATCTTTTCACCTTTGTTACCAGAGAGCTTCTCAAAGGTTCGAAATATTACGTCGGCACTTTAAGTCTTCCATTTCGATTGCCGTGATTTGCAATTTGTGAGTGGGGGCAGTAGTAAGCTCTTTCTCGTGCAGTTACGTTGTTGTCAGATGCTACATTCTCCTCTGATTTTTCAAGCTAAGGTTCTTGAAAAAAGCACAACCATGTATGCTGCTTCTATTAGGTGTGGCTGACAAAGACGGGGGGCGATTCAGGCACGCGAAACTCCCTTACAATCCAAACAGATCCTACGTTGGAACCATCTCGATGTTCTTCCCCAACTTCGTCACATCGATCCTGTATATACTACTGGATCATGATGCCCCAAGTCATCTTTTGTTCCCATGATTATTAAGAAAATGCAGAAAAATATTGTTGTTCATATTATATGTATATTGCTGGGTAGGAGTTTTAATCACTAAATATGAATATTAGGAAGGATATATCTTGTAACAGATCAGAGTCAGGATCATGTCGTGATTTCTTAAGGGTCTTGTGATTGTTGTTGTTTTTTTCATTTCAAAAATAAAAACACCTAGGTGATTATCCTAACTATCATAATTGTATAAGCAAGATTATCAGAATAACTAAGCAATTTTTCTTCAGATTAAGTATAGAGTTTAGGGTGAGTTTTTTTTTGCAGATTTATATTGCCTATTTGAATCAACAAGGACAATGATATTGTAAGGCTTGAAATTTAGACCCACTTTCTATGTCAAGCTAAAATTTGACATGCCTAATGCTTATATACACAACCAGCAAATTTTTAAAAAATGCCCGTGGCAACGCACGGGCATTCTACTAGTTACGGTGTAAGTTCCAAACTAGTCAAATGCATTGATTAGTCATTACAAGCCGTATATTACGTAGTACATAGTGACGGTAACAAATTGAGGGCCCTATGCAGTCGAACATGTTGCACACGTGTGCCGTACGAGCCTATTCATAGAAGTCCACACATATGTGGCTCGGGTAAAAAATGTGGTGGAGCTCATTGGCGGAGCTACATGCACTGTTGAGGGGGCCGTTGCCCCCCTTCCCCCAACCCTTGGATATTTACTGAAGGAAAATAAAAATAAAGACATAGATTAAGAAGATTGCATCAATTGCCCCCCTCTAAAACATGTGTATTTTCTCCTTGGCCCCCCTTTGATTTTCTCCTAGCTCCGCAACAGCTCCAACTCAAATGGTGAATATCCTGTTGTCATCTGGAGGCAGTGGTGGCATGGCTGGAACGACAACTGCGAGCACATCAACATAAAGACTAAGATTTGCGGCCATGTCAAGACATATACGGGACATGTTTATGATTTGCGGCCATGTCGTGTGGTCCGTGGACAGGGTCGTGTGGGACGGGATCTGCGAGTCAACGTTCGTTCCCCCCTTTCGGCTATCGCCCCGCTAGATCTGGCAGGTGTTGGTCATCTTCTCCTGTTCTGATGGTAGTCGGGTCGGATGATGGGAACTTCGGAGCCGGGAGATATCCTTGGTTGGCTAGGCCGTCCCGACGGTGGCAACGCTCACGAGCGTCGCGTCCCTCCTTCGAGGCACCATCGAGGTCCCCGCCTCCCCATCCCCACCCCTCTTATCCATGGTGAGAACCTGAATCCGGCATGTATTCGGTGATGGTGACATTCAGCGCCGTGACCTCGTTGAGGGCATCGTCTGGATTAGGGGGTGCAGGTGCGTGACGCCTGGCTGGGTGATGTTGGCCGGCTGTGCTTCTTCGTGTAGCGGCGCTCATGGTCTGGTGAGTTCTTGGCTGATATCCTTTGTTTGGTGCTTGGGGGTGCCCTCTGTTCGTCGGTGGTTCGTCGCCCTCGAGCCGGGTGGGAGGGGAAAGGGTTCCCCTTCCCAACGACAACTGTTGTGGTGGCTCGCCGAGCACTGGGACCTCTTTTTCAGTGGCATCAGTTCATTGTCTGGCTGCGAGACGACTTCCTTCGATCTCTCTGCATCTTCGGCTACTGCACGTCCTCCCTTAGCTGGCCCTTTGCTTGTTCGTCTCCGCTGATCTGCAACGTTGGAGTTATCATGGTGTTCCCTTTGAGGCGAGCCGGTCGCGTACGACTGTCCTGTCTGGCTCAAGCCTTCACACCACCATTTTCTAGGATGAACACCTCGCTTGACGGTGCGACGTCCTTCGAGCCAGGACGAGGGGGTAGGGACCCTCTTCTGCGAGGAAGTGGTGTGTGTGTGTGCGGTGTCCTCGGTTCACATGGCAGGCGTTGGCGCATCCGTTCTCTAGGTAGCTGGTGTCTCCTTGCTGCTGCTCAAGTCTTCTGCTGCGGTTTTGAGCTTGCAGAGCGCCTCCTTCGACAAGCGGAACTTCTATGTTTCCTTTCTATTAGTTTTCTTGTTGTACGATGGTGGAAGTTGTGTTCTAGGCACTCTTGGATGTAATCCTGACCGATTGATGGTTTTGTTAATTCAAAGCCGGGCTCGTCTCGAGCCTTCTTTCTAAAAAAACATGTTTACGATTGCACTCACCTAAAGGAACAAGGTTACTCTGTTGACCACCCTCAGACAGTGCAAGTATCTTGTTGCCTATAGGAGCGACGATCCTCGCAATCCGAGCACCGTGTTCAACCGGTAGATCCAGAGCATCAGGCACAACAGCTGGAAACCCAAAGAGGAAACACATGTGTTACTTTTTTATCGAACAAAAGCACTTCAATTAATTCCCCCAGTAATCATACCAACCTTCAGAGCATCTCCAGCCGCCCCCCAAATGCCCCCTAGGCCCCCTTTTTAGCGCCGGCTCAAAAAACGGCCCAGTCGCGCCCCCAGGAGCCCAAATTTCGCCGGTTAGGGCCGAAATTGGCGCCGGCGCACCCAGGCCGAACCCAGCGCGCTGGGGGCGCCCGGGGCCGCCGGGGGAAAGGAATTTGGCGCGAAAACGAAGCGCGCCAAATTCCTCCCGCGTGGACCCGCCGAGTCAGCGAGATTGGGCGTCGTCGAGAACGTTCGTCCTCCTCATCGCCTTGGCTCCCGCGCCGGAGTCCAAGGTCTGGAGGCGCAGTAATGGCAAGCCGCCGCGCGTCCCGCCCCTTCCCGCCACGCGTACACACCGCTCCCGCCCCTCCCCCGCTATAAAAGCCGTGCGTCGCCGGCGCTCGCTGCACACTCGCCCATCCATCCTCTCCCCTCTCTCTCGCCTCCTCCCGCCGGAGAACTTCCTCTCTCTCCCGCCGGAAAACTTCCCCGAGACCATGGCGGAGCACTTCCCGGGCGACGGAGCGGCTGCCAACGGCTTCGGCCGCCGTTCGCCATACGAGTGGGAGGCGTACGCCCTCCACGAGGCCGACTACCCGGCGCCGCCAGACATGCGTGTGCCGGGCGCTTGGAGGCTGAGCGCCAGCGGCGTCCCCGTGCCCCCTTCGCCATCCGCCGCGGAATGCCGCGGCAAGATCAAGCGGATCCGGGCGTCCTTGCCGGAGGACGTGCGGCAGCAAGAAAGGTATGCCATCGACAACACCCCCTTCTGGGATGACGTACTTCGAGTGCCGCTGATACGTCTCCAACGTATCTATAATTTTTGCTTGTTCCATGCTGTTATATTATCATTCTTGGATGTTTTACAATCATTTTATTACAACTTTATATCATTTTTTGGGACTAACCTATTGACATAGTGCCAAAGTGCCAGTTGCTGTTTTTGCTTGTTTTCTACTTCGCAGAAAATCAGTACCAAACGGAGACAAAACGCTGCGGGGATTTTTGTGGATTTTTTGCGGACCAGAAGAAAGAAGATGGGCCAAAGAACACCAGAAGAGGGGACCCAGGGTGGCCAGCATCCATCAGGGCGCGCCAGAGGCCCCCTGGCGCGGCCTTGTGGGTGCTGGGCACCTCGGGCACCCCCTCCACCGCCTCCGATGCCTATAAATTCCCAAATATTCGGAAACCCCCAAAAATAACCCTAGACTCTCCGCTCCGCCGCCGCAACTCTCTGTATCGACGAAAAACCAATCTGGAGGCGTTCCAGTACTCTGCCGGAGAGGGGAATGTTGGGGAACGTTGCATGGGAAACAAAAATTTTCCTACGCACACGCAAGATCTATCCATGGTGATGAGCATCTACGAGAGGGAGAGTGAATCTACATACCCTTGTAGATCGCTAAGCGGAAGCGTTAATAAACGCGGTTGATGTAGTCGAACGTCTTCGCGATCCAAATCGCCGAGCGTCCCGCGATCCAATCACGATCCTTCCGATCTAGTGCCGAACGGACGGCACCTCCGCGTTCAACACACGTACGGCTTGATGACGCCTTCACCTCCTCGATCCAGCGAGCGATGGTGAAGTAGTGGTTGAGTTCCAGCAGCACGACGGCGTGGTGATGGTGGTGAGGAACAATCTCTGCAGGGCTTCGCCAAGCACTACGGAGATTATGACGGAGGAACTAGAGGGCTAGGGTTGCCGGCACACGGCTTGGGAAATCCTGATGTGTCCCGTGTGCTAGCCCTGCCCCTCTATTTATATGTTGAGCCTTGGGGTCTAAACTTGGAGTAAAAGCCTCCTCCGGGTCGGTTTTGCCCGCACAAGGTCGGTTTGGCCCGCAGGAAAAGAGTCCAATTCGGACCCTGCCGAATCGTGCACAGCCGCACACAAGCGGTAGTACCGCTTCACACAAGCGGTAGTACCGCTTGGGCGGTAGTACCGCTTCACACAAGCGGTAGTACCGCTCGGGCGGTAGTACCGCTTCACCAAGCGGTAGTACCGCTTACGCGGCAGCAAAACTACTTTTGCACTTTCCAATACCTTGTGGGCTTTATCCCTTTGGCTCATATAAAGTGTTGCTGCACCCGAACACTTCGGTAAACATCCGGAACCCCTTCCGGTGAACTCCGGAACCCTTCCAGAGATCAAAACACTATTATCACATATATCAATCTTTACCTCCGGACTATTCCGGAGATCCTCGTCATGTCCGGGATCTTATCCGGGACTCCGAACAACTTTCGGTCACCAACATAATAACTCAATTATACTAATCGTCACCAAACGTTAAGTGTGTAGACCCTGCGGGTTCGAGAACTATGTAGACATGACCGAGACACCTCTACGGCCAATAACCAATAGCGGGACCTGGATGCCCATATTGGCTCCTACATATTCTACGAAGATCTTTATCGGTCGAACCTCTATGTCAAGGATTCAGTTAATCCCGTATGCTGTTCCCTTTGTTCTTCGGTATGTTACTTGCCCGAGATTCGATCGTCGGTATCTCTATACCTAGTTCAATCTCGTTACCGGCAAGTCTCTTTACTCGTTCCGTAATACAAGATCTCGTGGCTAACACTTTAGTCACATTGCTTGCAAGGCTCATTATGATGTTGTATTACCGAGTGGGCCCTGAGATACCTCTCCGTCACACGGAGTAACAAATCCCAGTCTTGATCCATGCCAACCCAACAGACACCCTCGGAGATACCTGTAGAGCACCTTTATAGTCACCCAGTTACGTTGCGACGTTTGATACACACAAGGTATTCCTCCGGTGTCAGTGAGTTGCATGATCTCATGGTCAAAGGAACAGATACTTGACATGCAGAAAACAATAGCAATAAACTGACACGATCAAATGCTACGTTTACAGTTTGGGTCTTGTCCATCACATCATTCTCCTAATGATGTGATCCCGTTATCAAATGACATCTCATGTCCATGGCTAGGAAACCTTAACCATCTTTGATCAACAAGCTAGTCAACTAGAGGCTTACTAGGGACACAGTGTTGTCTATGTACCCACACATGCATTTGAGTTTCCAATCAATACAATTATAGCATGGATAATAAACGATTATCATGAACAAGGAAATATAATAATAACCAATTTATTATTGCCTCTAGGGCATATTTCCAACAGTCTCCCACTTGCACTAGAGTCAATAATCTAGTTCACATCACTATGTGATTTACATTGTAATGAATCGAACACCCATGCAGTTCTGGTGTTGTTCATGTTTAGCCCTTGGAAGAGGTTTAGTCAACGGATCTGCAACATTTAGATCCGTGTGTACTTTGCAAATATTTATGTCGTCCTCCTTGATGTAATCGCGGATGGAATTGAAACGTCGTTTTATGTGTCTGGTCCTCTTGTGAAATCTTGGTTCCTTGGCTAGAGCAATGGCACCAGTATTATCACAAAACAGAGTCATTGGGTTAAGCGCACTAGGCACTACTCCAAGATCTGTCATGAACTCCTTCATCCAGACACCTTCCTTCGCCGCCTCCGAGGCTGCGATGTACTCCGCTTCGCATGTAGAATCAGCTACCACGCTTTGCTTGGAACTGCACCAGCTAACCGCACCCCCATTAAGAATAAATACGTATCCGGTTTGCGACTTAGAGTCATCCGGATCAGTGTCAAAGCTTGCATCGACGTAACCCTTTACGACGAGCTCTTGATCACCTCCATAAACGAGAAACATGTCCTTAGTCCTTTTCAGGTACTTCAGGATATTCTTGACCGCCGTCCAGTGTTCCATTCCTGGATCACTTTGAAACCTTCCGGCCATACTTATGGCAAGGCTGACATCGGGTCTTGTGCACAGCATTGCATACATGATAGAGCCTATGGCTGAAGCATAGGGGATGACACTCATCTTTTCTCTATCTTCTGCAGTCACTGGGCATTGAGTCTTACTCAACTTCACACCTTGCAAAACAGGCAAGAACCCCTTCTTGGACTGATCCATTTTGAACTTCTTCAAAATCTTATCAAGGTATGTGCTTTGTGAAAGTCCTATTAAGCGTCTCGATCTATCTCTATAGATCTTGATGCCTAATATGAAAGCAGCTTCTCCTAGGTCCTTCATTGAAAAACTCTTGTTCAAATATTCCTTTACGCTTTCCAGCATTTCTATATTGTTTCCAATCAGCAATATGTCATCCACATATAATATTAGAAACGCTATAGAGCTCCCACTCACTTTCTTGTAAATACAAGCTTCTCCGTAAACTTGTATAAACTCGAACGCTTTGATCACCTCATCAAAACGAAGATTCCAACTCCGAGATGCTTGCACCAGTCCATAAATGGATCGCTGGAGTTTGCAAACTTTGTCAGCATTCTCTGGATCGACAAAACCTTCTGGTTGCATCATATACAACTCTTCCTTAAGGAAACCGTTAAGGAACGCTGTTTTGACATCCATCTGCCAAATTTCATAATCGAAAAAGGCAGCTATTGCTAACATGATTCTGACGGACTTAAGCATCGCTACGGGTGAGAAGGTCTCATCGTAGTCAACCCCTTGAACTTGTGAAAAACCCTTTGCCACAAGTCGAGCTTTATAGACGGTGACATTACCGTCCGCGTCCGTCTTCCTCTTAAAGATCCATTTGTTCTGAATGGCCTTACGCCCTTCAGGTAATACTTCCAAAGTCCATACTTTGTTTTCATACATGGATCCCATCTCGGATTTCATGGCCTCTAACCACTTCTCGGAATCCGGGCCCATCATCGCTTCTCCATAGCTCGTAGGTTCATCGTTGTCTAACAACATGACCTCTAAGACAGGGTTGCCGTACCACTCAGGAGTAGTACGCGTCCTTGTCGACCTACGAGGTTCGATAGCAACTTGATCCAAAGCTTCATGATCATCATCATTAACTTCCTCTTCAGCTAATGTAGGCTCCACAGAAACAACTTTCTGCGCTGCGCTACTCTCAGGTTGAAGTAAAGGTTCAACAACCTCATCAAGTTCTATCTTCCTCCCACTCAATTCTTTCGAGAGAAACTCTTTCTCAAGAAATGTTCCGTTTTTAGCGACAAACACTTTGCCTTCGGATCTGAGGTAGAGGGTATACCCAACTGTCTCTTTTGGGTATCCTATGAAGACGCATTTCTCCGCTTTGGGTTCCAGCTTTTCAGGCTGAAGCTTTTTGACATAAGCATCACATCCCCAAACTTTAAGAAACGACATCTTTGGCTTCTTGCCAAACCAAAGTTCATATGGCGTCGTCTCAACGGATTTCGATGGTGCCCTATTTAAAGTGAATGCAGCTGTCTCTAATGCATAACCCCAAAACGATAGTGGCAAATCGGCAAGAGACATCATAGATCGCACCATATCCAATAAAGTTCGATTACGACGTTCGGACACACCATTACGCTGTGGTGTTCCAGGCGGTGTTAGTTGTGAAACAATTCCACATTGTCTTAAGTGACTGCCAAACTCATAACTCAGATTTTCTCCTCCTCGATCAGATCGTAGGAATTTAATCTTCTTGTTACGATGATTCTCAACTTCACTCTGAAATTGTTTGAACTTTTCAAATGTTTCAGACTTGTGTTTCATTAAGTAAATATACCCATATCTACTTAAGTCATCAGTGAAGGTGAGAAAGTAACGATAACCACCGCGCGCCTCAATGCTCATCGGACCGCACACATCAGTATGTATGATTTCCAATAAGTCACTTGCCCGTTCCATTATTCCAGAGAACGGCGTTTTAGTCATCTTGCCCATGAGGCATGGCTCACATGTGTCAAGTGATTCAAAATCAAGTGACTCCAAAAGTCCATCAGCATGGAGCTTCTTCATGCGTTTTACGCCAATATGACCTAAACGGCAGTGCCACAAGAAAGTGGTATTATCATTATCAATTCTACATCTTTTGGCATCAATGTTATGAACATGTGTATCATTACTATCGAGATTCAATAAGAATAAACCCTTCACATCGGGTGCATGACCATAAAAGATATTACTCATATAAATAGAACAACCATTATTCTCTGATTTAAATGAGTAACCGTCTCGCAATAAACAAGATCCAGATATAATGTTCATGCTTAACGCAGGCACCAAATAACACTTATTTAGGTTCATCACTAATCCCGACGGTAATCGAAGAGCGAGCGTGCCGACGGCGATCACATCAACCTTGGAACCATTTCCCACGCGCATCGTCACTTCGTCCTTTGCCAGCCTCCGTCTATTCCGCAGTTCCTGTTTTGAGTTGCAAATATGAGCAACCGCACCGGTATCAAATACCCAGGCACTACAACGAGAGTTGGTAAGGTACACATCAATAACATGTATATCATATATACCTTGTTTGTTGTTGGCCGCCTTCTTGTCAGCCAAATACTTGGGGCAATTCCGCTTCCAGTGTCCAGTTCCCTTGCAATGAAAACACACAGTTTCTGGTTTGGGTCCAGCCTTGGGTTTCTTCACGAGAGGAGCAACTGCTTTGCCACTCTTCTTGGAGTTACCCTTCTTACCCTTGCCATTTTTCTTGAAACTAGTGGTTTTATTGACCATCAACACTTGATGCTCCTTCTGAATTTCAGACTCAGCGGCCTTCAGCATCGCAAACAGCTCGGCGACTGACTTGTTCATCCCGTGCATGTTATAGTTCAACACGAAGCTCTTGTAGCTAGGTGGCAATGATTGAAGAACTCTGTCAGTGATAGCCTCTGGCGGAAGGGGCATCCCTAACTCAGCCAGACGGGTGGAGTACCCAGACATTCTGAGCACGTGATCACTGATAGACCCGTTCTCCTCCATCTTGCAAGCATAGAACTTATCGGAGATCTCATATCTCTCGATCCGGACATTCTTCTGAAAGATAAACTTCAACTCCTGGAACATCTCATATGCTCCATGACGTTCAAAACGTCTTTGAAGTCCCGGTTCTAAGCCATACAACATTGCACATTGAACTATTGAGTAATCATCAGAACGAGCCTGCCAGGCGTTCACAACGTCTAGAGACTCAACTGGAGCGGGTGGATCACCAAGCGGTGCATCAAGGACATAAGCCTTCTGGGAAGCCGTAAGGATAATCCTTAGATTACGGGCCCAGTCCACAAAGTTACTTCCATCATCTTTCAACTTAGCTTTCTCTAGGAACGCATTAAAATTCAGGGGTGCTACTGCGCGAGCCATGATCTACAACATAAATATAGCAAAGACAACTTAGACTATTGTTCTTAGATAATGAGTTTAGTTAATCATATTTTAAAAAACTCCCACTCAAATTGACATCCCTCCGATCATTCGAGTGTAACATGATCCAAATCCACCAACTCAAGTCCGATCATCACGTGAGTTGAGGTGGTTTCAATGGTGAACATCTTCATGTTGATCATATCTACTATATGACTCATGTTCGACCTTTCGGTCTCTTGTGTTCCGAGGCCATGTCTGTACATGCTAGGCTCGTCAAGTTTAACCCGAGTGTTCCGCACGTGTAACATGGCTTACACCCGTTGTATGCGAACGTAGAGTCTATCACACCCGATCATCACGGCGTGTCTCGAAACGACGAACTTTCGCAACGGTGCACACTTGGGGAGAACACAATTTATCTTGAAATTTTAGTGAGGGATCACCTTATAATGCTACCGTCGTCCTAAGCAAAATAAGATGCATAAAAGGATTAACATCACATGCAAATCATAAGTGACATGATATGGCCATGAACTTGTGCTTTTGATCTCCATCTCCAAAGCACCGGCATGATCTCCATCGTCACCGGCATGACACCATGATCTCCATCATCTTGATCTCCATCAACGTGTCGCCATAAGGTTGTCGCGCCGACTGTTGCTTCCACGACTATAGCTAACGTTTAGCGATAAAGTAAAGCATTACATAGCGCTTAATGATTGACACGCAGGTCATACAATAATTAAAGACAACTCTATGGCTCCTGCCAGTTGCCGTACTCATCGACATGCAAGTCGTGATATTCTATACAATACATGATCATCTCATACATCACATATATCTCATCATGTAATTGGCCATATCACATCACAACATACCCTGCAAAAACAAGTTAGACGTCCTCTAATTGTTGTTGCAAATTTTACGTGGCTGCTACGGGTATCTAGCAAGAACGATTCTTACCTACGCAAAACCACAACGTGGTGTAGTGATTGCTTTTTGATCTTCTAAAAGAACCCTCTTCATTGAACCGATTCAACTAAAGTGAGAGAGACAGACACCCGCCAGTCACCTTTATGCAACAAGTGCACGCAGCGGTGAAACCAGTCTCGCGTAAGCGTACGCGTAATGTCGGTCCGGGCCGCTTCATCTCACAATACCGCGGAATCAAGTATCAACTAGTAACGGCAAGCAATATGTATACACCCACGCCCACAACTCGTTTGTGTTCTACTCGAGATCTCATCTACGCATAGACCTAGCTCAGATGCCACTGTTGGGGAACGTTGCATGGGAAACAAAAATTTTCCTACGCACACGCAAGATCTATCCATGGTGATGAGCATCTACGAGAGGGAGAGTGAATCTACATACCCTTGTAGATCGCTAAGCGGAAGCGTTAATAAACGCGGTTGATGTAGTCGAACGTCTTCGCGATCCAAATCGCCGAGCGTCCCGCGATCCAATCACGATCCTTCCGATCTAGTGCCGAACGGACGGCACCTCCGCGTTCAACACACGTACGGCTTGATGACGCCTTCACCTCCTCGATCCAGCGAGCGATGGTGAAGTAGTGGTTGAGTTCCAGCAGCACGACGGCGTGGTGATGGTGGTGAGGAACAATCTCTGCAGGGCTTCGCCAAGCACTACGGAGATTATGACGGAGGAACTAGAGGGCTAGGGTTGCCGGCACACGGCTTGGGAAATCCTGATGTGTCCCGTGTGCTAGCCCTGCCCCTCTATTTATATGTTGAGCCTTGGGGTCTAAACTTGGAGTAAAAGCCTCCTCCGGGTCGGTTTTGCCCGCACAAGGTCGGTTTGGCCCGCAGGAAAAGAGTCCAATTCGGACCCTGCCGAATCGTGCACAGCCGCACACAAGCGGTAGTACCGCTTCACACAAGCGGTAGTACCGCTTGGGCGGTAGTACCGCTTCACACAAGCGGTAGTACCGCTCGGGCGGTAGTACCGCTTCACCAAGCGGTAGTACCGCTTACGCGGCAGCAAAACTACTTTTGCACTTTCCAATACCTTGTGGGCTTTATCCCTTTGGCTCATATAAAGTGTTGCTGCACCCGAACACTTCGGTAAACATCCGGAACCCCTTCCGGTGAACTCCGGAACCCTTCCAGAGATCAAAACACTATTATCACATATATCAATCTTTACCTCCGGACTATTCCGGAGATCCTCGTCATGTCCGGGATCTTATCCGGGACTCCGAACAACTTTCGGTCACCAACATAATAACTCAATTATACTAATCGTCACCAAACGTTAAGTGTGTAGACCCTGCGGGTTCGAGAACTATGTAGACATGACCGAGACACCTCTACGGCCAATAACCAATAGCGGGACCTGGATGCCCATATTGGCTCCTACATATTCTACGAAGATCTTTATCGGTCGAACCTCTATGTCAAGGATTCAGTTAATCCCGTATGCTGTTCCCTTTGTTCTTCGGTATGTTACTTGCCCGAGATTCGATCGTCGGTATCTCTATACCTAGTTCAATCTCGTTACCGGCAAGTCTCTTTACTCGTTCCGTAATACAAGATCTCGTGGCTAACACTTTAGTCACATTGCTTGCAAGGCTCATTATGATGTTGTATTACCGAGTGGGCCCTGAGATACCTCTCCGTCACACGGAGTAACAAATCCCAGTCTTGATCCATGCCAACCCAACAGACACCCTCGGAGATACCTGTAGAGCACCTTTATAGTCACCCAGTTACGTTGCGACGTTTGATACACACAAGGTATTCCTCCGGTGTCAGTGAGTTGCATGATCTCATGGTCAAAGGAACAGATACTTGACATGCAGAAAACAATAGCAATAAACTGACACGATCAAATGCTACGTTTACAGTTTGGGTCTTGTCCATCACATCATTCTCCTAATGATGTGATCCCGTTATCAAATGACATCTCATGTCCATGGCTAGGAAACCTTAACCATCTTTGATCAACAAGCTAGTCAACTAGAGGCTTACTAGGGACACAGTGTTGTCTATGTACCCACACATGCATTTGAGTTTCCAATCAATACAATTATAGCATGGATAATAAACGATTATCATGAACAAGGAAATATAATAATAACCAATTTATTATCTGGAGGCGCAGTAATGGCAAGCCGCCGCGCGTCCCGCCCCTTCCCGCCACGCGTACACACCGCTCCCGCCCCTCCCCCGCTATAAAAGCCGTGCGTCGCCGGCGCTCGCTGCACACTCGCCCATCCATCCTCTCCCCTCTCTCTCGCCTCCTCCCGCCGGAGAACTTCCTCTCTCTCCCGCCGGAAAACTTCCCCGAGACCATGGCGGAGCACTTCCCGGGCGACGGAGCGGCTGCCAACGGCTTCGGCCGCCGTTCGCCATACGAGTGGGAGGCGTACGCCCTCCACGAGGCCGACTACCCGGCGCCGCCAGACATGCGTGTGCCGGGCGCTTGGAGGCTGAGCGCCAGCGGCGTCCCCGTGCCCCCTTCGCCATCCGCCGCGGAATGCCGCGGCAAGATCAAGCGGATCCGGGCGTCCTTGCCGGAGGACGTGCGGCAGCAAGAAAGGTATGCCATCGACAACACCCCCTTCTGGGATGACGTACTTCAAGTGCCGCTGATACGTCTCCAACGTATCTATAATTTTTGCTTGTTCCATGCTGTTATATTATCATTCTTGGATGTTTTACAATCATTTTATTACAACTTTATATCATTTTTTGGGACTAACCTATTGACATAGTGCCAAAGTGCCAGTTGCTGTTTTTGCTTGTTTTCTACTTCGCAGAAAATCAGTACCAAACGGAGACAAAACGCTGCGGGGATTTTTGTGGATTTTTTGCGGACCAGAAGAAAGAAGATGGGCCAAAGAACACCAGAAGAGGGGACCCAGGGTGGCCAGCATCCATCAGGGCGCGCCAGAGGCCCCCTGGCGCGGCCTTGTGGGTGCTGGGCACCTCGGGCACCCCCTCCACCGCCTCCGATGCCTATAAATTCCCAAATATTCGGAAACCCCCAAAAATAACCCTAGACTCTCCGCTCCGCCGCCGCAACTCTCTGTATCGACGAAAAACCAATCTGGAGGCGTTCCAGTACTCTGCCGGAGAGGGGAATCCATCTCCGGTGGCCATCTTCATCATCCCGGCGGAGGCCATGACGAGGAGGGAGTAGTCCACCCTCGGGGCTGAGGGTATGTACCAGTAGCTATGTGTTCAATCTCTCTCTCTCTCTCTCTCGTGTTCTTGAGATGTCACGATCTTGATGTATCACGGGCTTTGTTAATATAGTTGGATCATATGGTGTGTTTCCCTTACTATCTTGTTGTGATGAATTGAATCCTTCCCTTTGAGATATCGTTATGTTGGATTGAATATTGGATTTGAGAACACTTGATATATGTCTTGCATGTGGATACCCGTGGTGACAATGGGGTGTTCTATTGATTCACTTGATATATGTTTTGGTACTCAACTTGCGGATTCCCGCGGTGACATTGGGGTAATCTATGCATAGGGGTTGATACATGTTCTTGTCCTACTTTCTCCGATAGAAATCTTGGGATACTCTTTAAGGTTCTTTGTGTTGGATTGAGTATTATGAATCTGAAATTGTTTGATGCGTATCGTATAATTAACTCATGGATACTTGTGGTGACATTGGAGTATCTAGGTGACATTAGAATTGGTTGATGCGTATCATATGGTGTTATTCTAGTATGAACTCTTAGGTAGATCGAACGGAAAGGATAATTTGATGCTATCTTAGTACGAACTCTTGAATAGATCGATCGGAAAGAATAACTTTAAGGTGGTTTCGTACCCTACAAACAATTTCTTCTTATGTTCTCCACTAGATAAGAACTTTGGAGTGATTCTTCGTTGCACGTTGAGGGATGGTTATGTGATCCAATTATATTAGCATTGTTGAGAGATTGCACTAGCGAAAGTACGGACCCTAGGCCTTGTTTTCAAGCATTGCAATACCGTTTGTGCTCACTTTTGTTACTTGCTACCTTGCTGTTTTTATATTTTTAGATTACAAAAACCTATATCTACCATCCATATTGCACTTGTATCACCATCTCTTCGCCGAACTAGTGCACCTATACAATTTATCATTGTATTGGGTGTGTTGGGGACACAAGAGATTTCTTGTATTTGATTGCAGGGTTGTTTGAGAGAGACCATCTTCATCCTACATCTCCCACGGATTGATAAACCTTATATCATCCACTTGAGAGAAAATTGCTACTGTCCTACAAAACTCTGAGCTTGGAGGCCCAACAAAGTCTACAAGAATAAAGTTGCGTAGTAGACATCAGCCGCCACGCCGACCAGCTCGCCTCGACCAACGGAGTTGTGGCTCCAAGGGGGCGCCACAACTCTGACGGCCGCCGTCGGTAGTGGGGCGCCCCCGGGCGCGTGCTCCACGCCTTCCTTGAGCACATTGAGGGCGGCAACGAGTCGCCGTTGGAGTACCCGGCGGCGCCCTCGTTCTCGCGTCGGAGCGGCAGCTCATGGCTACCGAGGCGAATGGCGGGGTCCTCCTCCTCGTCCTCCTCCCGCTCCTCCGGCATGGCGACGACGCCGCTCACCACCGTGAAGGGCGAGCCCCAGGAGACGCTGGAGCGCCGTCACAGCCGCGGCGGCAACCTCGTGATAAACGAGAGCTGCCGCCAATCTTCGCCTTCCTGCGGCCACCTTCGCCCGGTCAGGCCGAGGAAGGAGCCGGTGACGCCGGTGGTCGTCAAATAGGAGCACGTTGAGATGGCCGCCGATCTCGACACCGGCCTGCAGTGGTTGCGCGACGACTACATCCGGGAGGAGATGGCGCGACGGCGCCGTGCTCTGGAGGAGATCGCCGAGCAGCGCCGCGGCTGCGAAGAGGGCGGCGTCATCGTCCTCTCCGACGCCGACGAGGAGGAGGCGCCGGTCGCCCCCGTCCGCAGCGGCGACTCAGGGCAGGCCTGCAGCAGGGACGGCGGCGGCGACGATGACGACGACGGCGGCAACTACACCGCCTTCTACCAGCTCCTCGGCATGAACTAGGGGCGGCAGGACGGCGGCGGCAACGGCATAGTTTTTTTTAATGTTTTTACTATGTATTTCTTTAAGTTTTGTACAGACTTGAATGAAATCGCCTAAGTTTCGTCCAAAACCGAGTCAATTTCTTCGAATTTCTTCAAATTTGCATTTGAAAAACGACGTCTGGAGGACGACCTTGCAGCGGCGGCTGGGAACCCGAGCCTCCAGGCCGATTTTAACGCCGGTTCGCACTCAAACAGCGCTATTTCATGCACTTGGGGGACCGAACGGCTGGAAATGCTCTCAGTGATAACTTGGTCAGGCTCTTGCATTAGCGCCGGCACGACTTGGTCTCGAGTCGAACCAGGTCCCAGGGCCTCGTGCATGGTCGTCTCGTACACCTGCGGCAAACCACTTTCCAATTGCGCACAGTTTGCCCATGTGAGAACATGCAACACCATAAATACAACGGGATTGCTAAAACTAAGATTTAATTTGGCATCATTCAAGTGCTCAACCACCAGATGCAAATGCGCCATGATTCGTATAGGAGAGAGTGGATACTCGTTTGGGTTGTCAGGTTTTCTTCTAGTATACTATAACACTAATCTCTTTAGAATTAAAGAACTCAGATTCAATTGAGGTCTTCAATTGACATTGTGACATCCGATTTTGACCTGGTCAACAATTTCTCAAAGCTCTCTTATTTATTATTTTATTTATACTTCTATAACATTATACTTCTTAGTTTTAAAGAGCCCACATTCAATTGAGGTCTCCAAGACTCCAATTAAAATTGGTTCACCCGATTTTGACATGGTCAACAATTTCTCAAAACTCACTCCTTCAGTTCTTTAGACAAATACACTATGCTTCCTAATGGGTTTGGTTTACGATTTTGACCGAACCAACAGTTTTTCGAATCAACAACAACCGACCTATAAAAACATATCAATCACGCCCATGCAGCCGTTGATGTAGAAATTTTCCCACATATATAAGGTTGGTTAGCATATAATATAGAATCACACCACGAAACACCTATCAAATTACCGAATTATAAATAAAAATAAAACACACTATGTCATCTCCTCCACACATTAAACGAAGTATTCCATTAGTTTCAAAATATAAGGGGTACTTTGACCAAGTTGAGAGCAAAAATATCGACAACCACAATATTAAATAAAAAATATGAAAATTCATGTAACGATGAATCTAATCACAACAATTTGATATTATGGATTTTAATATATTTATTTACAAATTTAATCAAATTTAAAAGGTTTAACATTTAAAAAAAATAATATACATTATATTTTGAAATAGAGTGATTTTTTTTTAATCTAACAGCGCAGCAAAGCGCGCCCAGTCCTTCTAGTATATACCTTGTCCCGAGCAAAAACAAGCAACATCAGGAGCACCAAATGTGCCTTTTTACACTATGTCACGTAAAATACAAATTTCTATGCCCAGGTAGGGCATGGACATGTACATTTTTCTAAAAAATTGAGATTTTTTTTGACATGGACATGTGTTTTTCTTGCGGGCGTGCTACGCATCGGCTGACGGATCATTTTAAAAGATCCGCTGGTCTACGAGACGTCTGATCTGACGCAATCTCCCAGTCAAGAGGTCAAGTGTCGTCGTCACTTTTGCAACAGAAGTCATGTTGTGAGAACCATTCTGCAACACATGTCTCGTTGCAGAAATATTTGTAACAAAGTTTGTGTTGCAATTTTTTTATTTTTTTTTGCAGCCGAGGTCTTATTGTAGAATATTTTTTTAGATTTTGTTTGCAACCAAGCTTTTGTTGCAAAAGAAATCCCAACAAATGTCTTGTTGCGAAAAGTCACCGCATTGCATTGCTTGCGGTCATGGCCTGGAGCAGGAGCTCGGTCTGGTTGGGGAAGGGAGGAGGGGTGTTGAGTATGCGATGATGGTGATATTAAAAGTGATGTAGCATGGGGCCGAAATGGAGCTCCGACATGCGCGCTCAAGCGGCTATGGGCACTGGTCGCGAGCGGATACATGGAGACGAAGATATGCGACCTTGTTAGCGTGCTGTCGACGGTGAGCAGCGGTGGTTGCTGGAGCAGCGCATGAAGGCGTCACAGGGAGCTTGGGAGAGCACGGGAGGGGACTGCTCACGAGGGGATCCAGGTCCAGATCCGGCAACACATCACTTGTTGCGGTGAGAAAATTACAACAACGGCTCAATTGTAAAATCTAGTCTAGATAATACGTTGCTCCCAAGCCATCTGATGAAAATCCGTTCCAAAGGCTTTAGAGCCGGCGGACACACGCGTCTTTATCAGTCGGCTGATTTGAATCATTTCCCTTTCTTTGCATGAAAAAAAACAGTTGAAAGAGATACATTATGGGTTTTTTCTAGACAAAGTTGAAAGAGATTTTTTTTAACGCAACGCAAACCCCGACTGCTAGTCTACGGCCCAGCAAGGAAAAAGGGGCCGGGCTTAGGGCCGCGGCCGCTTGTCCAACCAATCGTGCTGCGGCGGAGTCAGGCTACTAGGCGGCGCAGACGAGAGCGAGCGAGGGATCGAGCGATGGCGGCGGCGGCGCTGCGGGGGATCGGCGCGAAGGTGTCGGCGAACCCGGAGAAGGTGACGAGCGCGCTGCTGCTGGGCTCGTTCGTGGCGCTGTCGTTCCGGTCGTCGGAGCAGCAGGGCGAGATCGACGAGCTGGAGGCCCGCAAGTCCTCCCTCCGCGCCGCCAACTCCGCCATGTCCTCCACCATGTGGGCCTGGAGGGAGGAGCTCTTCAAGCTCGCCGCCATGCCCTCCCCGCCCATCACCGCCGCCCGCCTCCGCCACATCTACGGCGAGGAGGACCTCCCCATCCCCGCGCCCAAGCCGTCAGGTATGGACCTCGCTGCTGCTTTCCCGCGATACTCCCGCAGCGATATACCGATTCTCTCTGCCGTGGCTGCAGATTTGTCATTTCTTAAACCAAAACAGAAAGAACTTCAGATTCATCACTACATTTATGGGGCCTGATGCTAGTCTGAACCTGAAGTCAAAGCTGAAGCCATGCTTTAGCTTGTACTAGATCGTTAATCAGCCGATGCTTTGCTCACACTGATTCTGAAGCATGTTAAACCTGCATTTATCCGTATGCTGGACAGTGGATTTGGAGATTGTGGCATTCCTCTCCACATTTGGAGTGTGTAGTAGGCATCAAAAGGGGGTTTGAGTATTGGAGGTGATGTGTTGATTTTAGGAGTTTAGGGCAGGCGGATAACAAAGCAATGATGGACTGGAACTGTAACTGTAACCGCGTACTTCTAGTTTTCTTTGTCCATGATATAATTTGGCTGGAATTTCATGTTGATTTGACATCGTAGTCCATCGAGGTTTCATTCTCCATCATGAAACAGTAGTAGCTCGAAATACTAGAAGAGATGCTTCGATGTATGCAATGCTTAGGTTATGTACCAATATGCAAAATGAACTTTTTGAACTTATATTTTCTGGCCGATTCGGTGTTTGTTAGCTCGAAATGCTAGAAGTAGAAGAGATGCTTCACTGTATGCAATGCGCAGGTTATGTACCAGTGTGTTTGACTGGAACTGTAACTGTAACCCTGTTCTTGTAGTTTTTTTTTTTTTTTGCCCATGCTATTATTTGGCTGGAATTTCATGTTGGTTTGACATCGTAGTCCATCGAGGTTTCATTCTCCATCATGAGACGGTAGTAGCTCGAAATGCTAGAAGAGATGCTTTGCTGTATGCAATGCGTAGGTTATGTGCCAATATGCAAAATGAAAATTTTGAACTTATATTTTCTGGCCGATTCGGTGTTTGTCAATTGTCATGTCTCCCATTATATCATGTCCAAGTTTGCATGTCTTGGTTTAATCTGATGGTAGACAAAAGAAAAGGGTAGGATCACAGGATTTACATATTGATCCATGGCATCAGTTGTGGATACTGTTGGACTCACTGTTGAAATTGAGCTGATCCCAAGGCATGCCATAATTTGCATATAAGGCCATGTGTGCTCTTCACTTGGTGGTACCGTAGCCATGAGCATTTGCCTTCCTTCTTGAACTGTTGGATCATATTTGGCTGACAACCTCAAGGCATCAGAGCACATTGATGCACATTGCTCACAGCAAAAGAACCGGGAGCACAAACAATGCGCTGTGTAGTTTTTGTCGAGCAGTTCTACATACTGTAATTTTTTTGATTTTTTTTGGAGACAACTGTAAATTTATCGATGCACCATGACGGTGACATAACACTTGCCTTTGTCAATCTGCAGGCCCGGATGCCGAGGAGGAACCTGTTCCCCTAAAAATATCATGAACTCTTCCCCAATGCTTGTTGTCGAATTGCAGAACCGGTCCGGAGTGGTTTTTCACCGAGTTGCAAATACGGTTTCCATCGACCTAACATAAAGAACCATGCCTCCTTGTGGCGCTGTTTTTATATGCAGCTAATGAACAGCGCTGAGGTAGTCTTGTGTAGAAGCTCAGATGTTGTTGTCCTTGCACTTATATTTCCCTACCTGAATATCTTCACAGACAAACAATTATGAGATGTATAGCTCTCGTTTGAGCTCGGACAGGGCTTTTGGTTGTGTCGATTGCTCTCGTCTCTTTTGCTGTTCTGTTGTGTTTCTTCCGGGCTCTCAGCATTGGACACAGAAAATGAGCCAGAGCTCCTGAAGAAACAGAAAGCATCTGGTTGGCTAACTCAGTTGGATGCTGATGATGTTTAAGCTTTTTCTCACACCAGTTCGATCTCTTGGTAGAAATATAAATGACACGCTGCAGTGCCCTATGTTGTTGCCATAGTTGCTCCACTTGCTTGCTTGGCAGGGGAGCCCTTCTCTTTCTCCAAAGTACGAAATGAGCCATCAAAAACGCCACCCAGAACAGTTGCCAGATTTTGACAATTGAATGCAGCCGGATGGGGGTGCATGGGGTCACACTCCCCTAGAGCATCCAAAAAGTGCTCCGCACGCTAAAAAACAACGTTCTTTTTAAACGCTGGACACGCTCCAGCAGATGTTTTAAAATAGTGTGCGCGTAAAAAAGTTTTAGGCACGTGCTAAAATGTGCTTTCACACGCTGTATATTTGGGGCGCCGGATCGCGCACGCTTCATAATTTACACTACGTGTTTTTTTGAGCGCGCATTTTTGGGCATGTGAAAAACCAACGTTGGCCCAGGCACGCTAAAAATGCTTTAATGACGCTGTAAAATTATTATAGCGCTCTAGAGATGCTCTTATTTTCAGATCTACAAAAATCAAATATTGGAGAAGTGGGGTATCGATCCCCATACCTCTCGCATGCTAAGCGAGCGCTCTACCATCTGAGCTACATCCCCTTGATGGTAACTAGTGTTAATCCGTAGTAATGAATGTCTTACATAGGAGGAACTCGACTGCTTGTTCTTTTTGTTTTGAGAAACAACTCGAGTGCTGCTTAGGACGACCTTAACGGGTGACGGCTTCTTCCGCGTCATAACTTTCCATGACCACTTGAGGAGAGCCTTTACCGAGTGCGGCCGGGCCTTGGCTAGGTCAGTGGCGCACACAATGGAGGCTAAACACCCTCTGAAGGCTTGGATAACCGAGTAGTGTGGGATCCTTGGGATGGTGTTGTGGCACATGATAAAGTCTCGAAGCGGTTAGTCGCTCCCTTTTGTTGGCTGCTCATCAATTCGTCCCAGGCACAAAGTCGGGTGTGGATCCCTTGGAAGTTTAAGATGAACTTGCGACATAGTTCATCCCAAAAATGGATGGAAGACCGAGGGAGGTGAGTCCACAATAATCGGGCAGTCCCCTTGAGGGTGGCTGCTAGGTATTTGTACATGACCCGATCATTCCCGCCAACGGCCTCTGTGGTTGTGACATGTGTGTAGGGATTCTTTGGGAGCTGTGGTCCCGTCGAAATGCTCAACGAGGTGGACACCGATGCCCCTCGCCCAGGGAGCGGCTCAAAGTTCTTCTGTCGGTGCTAGACAAACCTAAATTCGTCGCCCTAGGGAGCAACTTCGTCGGCATGAGTTGAAGCTGCATGCGCTTCCTCTGGATCTGTGTGATGATGGGAATGACCATCCCCTTTTTTGGTTGTTCAACCTGTCCCTTAGGTAATAAGAGCTCTGATCTCTCGAATGCGGCCAACTCGAGGAGTCAGGGACTCACAGAATTGCCTTGCGTACTATGGGGGTGCGACGATCATTGGTATACACAACCTTGACCTTTTGCTTTCAACTACTGGATGAAGGGCTAAGCTTCTTGACCCCCCCTCCAAAGGAGGCGGGGATATGCTCTTCCATTGCTTTGTCATGCACAAACAAAGTCCAGGATACTTGGGTCACGGCGGCTTCCCGATGCTCTTTCTCTACTAGGGCCTCCTCCACCAACTGCTCCAAATTCTACTTCGAGGATGATGACTTGTTTCTAGATGTCACCGCCCTATCCGATGCAGATTGCCTCAATTGTTTCTTCTTACTACTTGGTTCTGGACTTCTTTGCTACGAAGACCATCCCATATAAAGGGCCATCTAAGGCATAGAAAGATCATCGGGGCACATAGTTAGTCCTATGTACCGGATCCAAGGTGGTGAGTTCCCTAGCAAGCGAGCCCCACATCTCCATAAAGATGATTGTGGGCAATGTCGAGGAAGTTGTAGTTATCTCATGGACTTGTTCCATTTTGGCCCCATGGTTGGTATCAAATGTTGACACTTTAATCTAGTAGCGATCTCACGATCAATATGTAGTCATGTATGGAATTAGATAGAGAGGTGATGCCCGAAGGGGAATTAGTTAGTGATGAAGGTGACACATTGGTTTTACCTAGGTTCAACCCCTGAATGGGTAGAGACATGCATAATGTTATTAACTGATGTAAGATTATAATGATCTTGAATTGCTGAGCTGGGTTACATGGCTCTTTTCTGTAGATCACATATTATCTCTAGCGTCTTGGTGGAATAGAATTTAGATCCATGACTAAATCTCCATGTACAGTCGAAGGAGTCGCAAGGTCGAGGGAAGATCAAGAACACAATAGTTTTAAGGGAAACACTTCCTAGCAGACGACCAACAAGATCAGTGGTCAGACCAGTCGCCCGCCGTCGATTCGTTTTTCAACTCACGATGTAGATTGCTTTCCAAAATCCATTGATGCCCACATAACTGTTGGAAATATGCCCTAGAGGCAATTAATAAAGTGTTTATTATTATCATATTTCTCCGCTCATGATAATGGTTTATTATTCATGCTAGAATTGTATTGACCGGAAACTAAATACATGTGTGGATAATAGACAAATACTATGTCCCTAGTATGCCTCTACTAGACTAGCTCGTTGATCAAAAGATGGTCAAGGTTTCCTGACCATGGACATGAGTTGTCATTTGATAACGGGATCACATCATTAGGAGAATGATGTGATGGACATGACCCAACCGTTAGCATAGCAAATGATCGTTCAGTTTATTGCTATTGCTTTCACTATGTCAAATACACGTTCCTCTGACCATGAGATCATGCAACTCCCGGATACCGTAGGAATACTTTGGGTGTATCAAACGTCACAACGTTACTGGGTGATTATAAAGGTGCACTACAGGTATCTCCGAAAGTGTTTGTTGAGTTGGCATGGATCGAGATTGGGATTTGTCACTCCGACTATCGGAGAGGTATCTCTGGGCCCTCTCGGTAATACAGCATCACAGAAGCCTTGCAAGCACCGTGACTAAAGAGTTAGTTGCAAGATGATGTATTACGGAACGAGTAAAGAGACTTGCCGGTAACGAGATTGAACTAGGTATTGGATACCGACGATCGAATCTCGGGCAAGTAACATACCGCCAGACAAAGGGAACAACGTATGTTGACATATGAGGTTCACCGATAAAGATCTTCGTGGAATATGTAGGAACCAATATGAGCATCCAGGTTCCGCTGTTGGTTATTGACCGGAGAGTCGTCTCGATCATGTCTACATCATTTCCGAACCCGTAGGGTCCGCACACTTAAGGTTCGATGACGATTTAGTATTATATGAGTTATGTGATTGGTGGCCGAAGTTTGTTCGGAGTCCCGGATGAGATCACGGACATGACGAGGAGTCTCGAAATGGTCGAGAGGTAAAGATTCATATATTGGAAGGCTATATTCGGACGTCGGAAAGGTTCCGAGTGATTCGGGTATTTTTTGGAGTACGGGGGAGTTACGGGAATTCATCGGGAGAAGTAATGGGCCTTATTGGGCCATACGGGAAAAGGAGAGGCAGGCCACGTGAGGAGGCGCGCGCCCCACTTGTCCAAACCGAATTGGACTAGGGAAGGGGGCGCAGCCCCCTCTTTCCTTTCCCTCTCCCTTCCCCCTTTCCTACTCCGTATGGGAGGTGGAATCCTACTAGGACTAAGGAGTCCTAGTAGGACTCCCCACACTTGGCGCAGCCCCTTGGCTGCCTCCTCCCCCCTCCCTCCTTTATATACGGAGGAGGGGCACCCCTTGGAGACACACAATTGTCCCATAGCCGTGTGCGGTGCCCCGATCTCCGTTTTCTACCTCGGTCATATTTTCGGAGAGCTTAGGCGAAGCCCTGCCGGAATCACTTCACCATCACCGTCGCCACGCCGTCGTGCTGACGGAACTCATCTACTTCCTCGACATCTTGCTGGATCAAGAAGGCGAGGATTGTCACCGAGCTGCACGTGTGTAGAACTCGGAGGTGCCGTACGTTCGGTACTCGATCGGTGGAGCTCGAAGGATTGTTCGACTACATCAACCGCGTTGTGAGACGCTTCCGCTAACGGTCTATGAGGGTACGTAGACACACTCTCCCCTCTCGTAGCGATGCATCTCCATGGATAGATCTTGCGTGAGCGTAGGAAATTTTTTGATTTCATGCTCCGTTCCCCAACAATAACTCCTTCCTATTTCTTTTTGAGAAACTACTCCCTAATTTCTCTCCACCTCCACCCATAATCTCTCCCGAATTATACTCACCTTCCCCAAACACGCACCCTTTCGTCATCCCGTCTCCATCGCAGACTCCTCCTGAATCCCCTCCAACGCTGACCTTGGCAACCCCCTCGGCCCTCGCTACCCTGGATCTCTCCTCCATGAATCGACCTTGCCCCCCCTATGGCCATGAGATGCACTGTGCTCGTGGCTGCTCACAACCCCATCTCCATCTCAGTCACCAACTATGTTGTCTCATGTCTAGCAGTTGGACCCACCATTATCCATGGTGGTGCACAAACTCGCTCGTTACACCCTCGTCGTACCGGTCATATCCACCATGTTCAAGCCTCGTCGCCTCCGTCCCACCGCGGTTCGGGAATGAAGGCAACCATCGAAGATTGCAGGATTCGTCCCTCACCACAAGCACCATCCTCATACGACCTAGGTACAGAGTCCACTTATCCTTAGTACATTGCTAGTTGATTCCCGAACATGATTTCTAGTATTGTTTGACATCTCCATGTGCATATATTGCTTTTGTTCCATTTTTTTAGGACTGGTTTGTTTTGTACATTATGTACTCAATCACTAAATCATCAAATATGTGTATGGTGTATGTACATGACAGAAACATGCTTGCCAATGTCCATGCTTCCATGTAATACCACTTATATGCTCAAGCACTATTTTCATGCCTCCTATCCATTGTGCTTCTACGTTGTTATACACATGCTTCTTCGGACTATAGTGTATGCTTTGATTGGTGAGTACCAACTGGTTGGAAAGTAGCAAATTATTGCTTCTTGTTAATCATGCTTCCTTGATTTTTACCATATGCTTCAAATGTAGACATGTAGTGCCGCACCACAACAATGTTTCGAGGTATTAAATTTGTGCACCCAAATCTTTCCCAGCAAGCATGTAGATTTCACATATCAATTTTCTGTGCTTCTATCCATACCTCATACATTTTGAGCTCTTAGTTCTCAGATGTTTCTACGACTATTAGGAGGCACTTGGAGATCAAGGCTGATTGCGTCTACTTCAGATAAGACGAATTGAGTTCGCACACCGATTGCTACAGAGACGTTTGGGTTGTCAGCTTATACAACCTGAAGGACCATATAGTCTAGAAGATCAAATCACTCGGTCAGGCGCACCTCAACTTCTACCCGCCGGCGTCGTTGATCACGCGTTCCATCACGTGATGGCTATGTCATATATGAATTAGTGGAATTTGACGGATGGAAGTAATATGACTTTGCCAATCGAAGCGCACTCTCGTTTGACAGTAGCAATTTTTTCTTTCGTTCAAACAAATCCCTAACTTGTATGAAACATGTGCAATTTTTACTAGAAATAAATTCCTCTTTGATCAAAGCAACATAATATTTATTTGGAAGTACTTTTCGAGTCGGTGTAAACAAGATGTGCGATGCTTCTCAAACATGTGGTGTAATTTCCTTTTTGATGGAAGGATGTTCGAAGCAATTCTCTTGTTGATGGAAGCAAGATAGTGATGCTTCTAAAACGAATTATCACCCTACACAAACACACAATTTGAAATAATCAAAGCTGATTTAATTCACCACAGAAGGAAATTTTACAATGAACGGAAACATAAATAATTTTTTGTGTTAGAAGAAGCAAACATAAATTAATTTGTTGAAGAGAATAAAGACAAGAAAAACTAAGATGGAAGCATGAATTAGTTACATGGGATGCAAATTTGGATAACGTTGGAAGGAATCCTTTTCTTCTTTGACATGGGCTTCGTAAGGAATCTAGCTGCCTAAATACGTTAAGTTATTTCCTAAAATCAAGGAGCAATGCACCTAATCAAGGATCCACGCGCATGATTTATGAAAGCAGTCCCACGGTCTCGTTTTAATGCAGGAAGAACACAATTAGCGAACATAGTATCCTCTCATGCGGGGCCTAAGCTGCAAATCAGACGTCCACCTTGTTTTGATCCAATGGTGTAGCACTAGTCTGATGGATGCACAATATCAGCAGTCTGATGCCTAGCGTTGCCCTAGTTTTAAACTCCAGCCTTGGTTACAAACTCACTAGTATCACAAAAATAGTTGATGCATTGATGAAGATCATGTGCAGTCTAAGATATTACATACCCGGGAATGATTAAAATAAATATAATTTGTAAAAAACTTTTATACTTCTATTTTTTTGTGATGCTACACTCTTAACGAGTATATCTTAGTTTCACACATAAAACTGTTACTAAATATTAGTTATATTGTGCTTTGTTATGCATTTGTAATGTAATACTCCCTCCGTCCCAAAATAAGTGTCGATGATCTAGTACAAAATTTGTACTAGTTTAGTACAAAATCTGCGACACTTATTTTGGGACAGAGGGAGTACATGTTTTGTGCGAAATAGAAGTTTTATTTCGTAATAAGAATGCTCCTTGAACTATTTTCGACAATCACATCAATTACATGGTGCATATGTTGTTATGTGTGATAGTGTATACATTAATATTATTAAATATCATACTAGAGATCCCCCGAGCGTACGCTTAAACAAATATCTTAATAAAAATCTCTAGTGTATGATTAGGTAATCAGATTTAAGGAAACTTCGACATTGATTCTTGGTATTTTCTTGGTCAAATGTGTCTTACAAATTATGATGTGTTCAATATTATTTTAACATCGTATGCATGCTATGTATTTTGTGTTGAAATATTATCGTTTGTAGTAATCATCGACGAATATATGGATACTGTTGATTCTACTACTTCTACATACATATGGTTTCATCATTTGATATGCTCATGGGCAATGCACTTGGCATCATATGGTGTATGCAGGTGCTTGTTAATGATTAATGCACTACTAATATTATGATTGATATGTAGTTGCGTATGAAAGTAGAGAGAGCGATGGTGCAAAAGGGAACTTAGTCGGGGACAAAGTTGACACGATTGTTCTATCCAAGTTCATAATCCCGGTTGGGAATAAGCCATACATTTTGCCTATCTAACCTTATTAGTTGATGATAAGATTACAATGATGTAGAATTGGCATTATGAGCTAGGTTACGAGGCTCTTCTCACTCAATGAGATGCCCCTCTGGCGAGGCCTTATCCTTCCCTTATGTATGTAGGCTAACGTCGACAATCCAGTAGCTGCCTTAAGCGGGTACGATGCAAATCATGTGATCTCGTGATTGAGGGCAAATATCTCCGTAACCATAAAATCTCTAACATAGTGCGCCCATCCTTATTCCCTTGGAGTGCCTACTTTGGCGTAGTGGGACACAAGACGAAGGGGTCTTTTCAGGTGAATGAGGTCTGGTCACACCCGCAAGGTATCTTATTTCGACTAGGTACTTGGAGTTACCGAGAGTGGTCATGATAGATTGTAAATCATACATGAATAAGTAATGGAATTTAGTTAACCAATATTTCAGTATCATCTATATAACGCTCGCCAGAGAGAGATTAGCATCCCAAATAAACTTGCCACCACCCATCTTGTTTCTACATGATACACACTATTGGTTTGTGATGTGAACTTTCTACTACAAATTGAGTTTTTTTAAGATTCACCAGTATCTCGAGCTCAATGGATAATATTTATTTTAAATATTCAATAGTATCTCAAGCTCAATGGATAATATTTATTTTAAATATTCAATGGTATCTCGAGCTCAATGGATAATAGTTAACAACTAGTATTAGAACTATATTACAACCAAATCAATTTCCCCATAAATTATTGTATCGATCCATATCAATGCAGAGATGACCGGTACCGAATATGGCTTCTAGAGGACCCAACAACCAAAAATCTTTGTCATATGAGCAAACACCCCACGACCGGTATTAGAACTATATTACAACCAAATCAAATTCCCCATAAATCATTGTATCAATCCCAATGCAGAGATGATCGGTACCGAATATGGCTTCTAGAGGACCCGACAACCAAAAATCTTCGTCATATGAGCAAACACCCCACGACCACTTTAGGCCACGGGAAACTCATCATATTATACATAATAAGGAGATGATTCTCACTAACCTATTTCCTCTCAACATCCAAACATGTCACCTCAACATGAACTCATGCATAAAAAAAGACCCACGTCATAACCCAAACCGGAAAAAGCTTTTCATTATACCATGCTATTTATATTCAATAAACATTTTACAACCATATATACAATATTCAAATACAGTAAATCCTATATAAATAACTAGTTAATCTCAACTAATCTTTTGTCTCTTACCATGCGAAGATGTCACCTTAAATATGCAACCATGCGTGAAAAAACGCACTATCAAATGGAATATAATACATCATTTGCATTTTCAGCTTCATTTATTATATTATTAAATCAAAGGTTCATTTTCCATAAAACCAAACCTCATTAAAATAAATTACAACAAAGTCTCGCAACAACGCGTAGGGTACCATCTAGTTATGATCGTGCTAAGGGGCACATGACTTTCTGGCTATCATCGACAAGGTCAAGCCATCTTCGTAGGGGAGTGGCGACACTGCGTCGGTGGCTCGTTTTGGCCGCAGTAGTTGTCGTTCGCTGGTCTCAGATTCTTGATGTAATTGTTATTATGTTTGAGATACTTTATACCGCCGGTGATTTTTTTACAATGAATCTGATTTTTTTTTTTGAAAAAAAGTATGAAATCTCAGATCGGTGGAGCGAAGAGAATATATACAACAACCAATGCTACTCGGGGTTCGTTCGTCACCTCTTAGCAGTCAGATTGCTTCATCCAACCGTCTCTATCTAAAGTTAGAGCAACTCTAACAGACCCCTTAAAACACCGACCCTTATACCGTCTTTACAGTTCGTGTCATGCCTCGGATATGGGCCAAAAAAAGTTGCGGTAGATCAGAAACTGTAAATGAACCTGTAAATTTTGAAAATCAAACTTCGCGCGAGAAATAAAACTACTTCATTCCCACAGTTGATCATCATACATACTTCTTTGATCATCATACATACTTCTACAAAATACATAGAGGAGCGGCGGAGCCACCGTACCCCAGTGCCAAAATTTGGCTCACCGGAGCAATTCGGGTGCGGCGGCGATGCTACGGCAGAGGACATCCTCAATCCTCGTCGGAGGAGGAGTCGAGGTCGATGAAGATGGCGTCCTGCGCCTCGGCTTCGCGGCGCCACCCAACCAGCTTGTCATCGAAGGACCGCGCATTCGCGAGCCCCTGCTCAAGGAGGACGTTGTCGAGGTCGTCGACGCGGCGACGGCGCTGCACCTCTTCCTCCTCCTCCTCAGTGTGCGGGAGGAGGATGCCCCGGCGGAGCTGCCCGCGCCGGAGTAGATCCGCGCCTGCCTGCGGTCGTACTCCTCCGTCTCGCGGCGAAGGAGCAACGGTAGCGGTAAGACGCCGTGGTTGGTGTAGCGGCGCGCGGCCTGCTTCCGAGCGGCGTCGGAGGCCACACACATCTTCTGCTCGGGGTCGTCGCCATCGCGACCCGCCGACCAACTACGGCGCCACATTTCGAGGAGGAGGAGGGGGGCTTTAGCTTGCCAGCGACGAGAAATCGGGAGGGGAATTCGGGGTTGGCGGCGGCACGTCGATAGGGTTTTGCCCCGTATAGTCACCGCGAACCCGTAGATATACTGCGTCTGCGAGCCACCGTAAAAAAAATTTACGGGCCGAGCGACTATACGGGCTCTGGTCTGGCCCCGTATAGTCGTCGGCATTTTACAGTTTTGGCGCGTTTAGAGCAACTCTAGCAGTCCCCGTATAACTCGCGAACCTGCAAAATAACCGCCATTTTAAAGTTCCGCGCCGAAAAAGTGTCCCGATCAGACCCCGTATCGGTCGGGAAACTGTAAAAAAAATGCGGGGCGCGGTAAAAGTTCACCCTCAACCTCTAGATTCACGGGCTGGGAGTGCGACCCGACCACGACCTCTATCGACAGAGATTTTTGGCGGGAGGGACATTTCCGCACGACAGTTCCCGCTTTCACTTCGGTCCGCCTACGTTCATCTTCCTTCGGTTGCTCCGGACCACCATCCGTGTTCGTCCCTCGCCGCCATGAAAGCCTTCGAGCCTTCATCCTTCATCATCGAGGTCAGCCACGTGCCAAACCCTCCGCCAGATCTCGTCGCCGGCCATGTCGCGTCTGTGGTCGTTCAACCCTCGTCCGCGCCACCCCGCATGTGGCAGGGCAGTGTCGTCGTCCAGGGCGTCTCCGTAGCCCCCACCGGGCAGGCACGCGCGCTTGCCGCCGCCGGCGGCGGCTCTACGATTCCAGGGAAGTCCGCACCGGCCCGGAAAGGCAAGGTCTCAGGTGTGAAGCGCAAGAAGGCGGCCGCAAGAGCAGCCCCGCCAACGCCTCCTCCTGTTGCACCGGCGGCAACCCCGAGGATGCCCGCGGACGGCAGTGCTACCGCCGCGGCCAACGTGTTCGACGAAATGGGCGCAAGGTATGAAGCTTTTTCCTTCGTTCGCCATTTTCATTTGTTCGTGAATTATTGATCGTAAAATGTAGGGACGGTTTGCACAGTGGGACTGCCGAGTTCGTGCACTTGTTGGACGACAACACCGTCGACATTGAGCAAGCACCGAGCAGTCATTATGATTACAATGAGTTGGATGGTGGCGTGCACGATCACGGTGAGGAAGAAGATGGGGTAGTGAAGGTTGACAAGGCGGCGTTCGAACAAGAGCAAGCAAAAAAAGGTGCAGGATCCAAGAACTACACGCCATGGGAAGATCAAATGTTGATCAAGGCATGGGAAGCGGTGTCTCTTGACGCGGCGACCGACACGGACCAAACCACCAAGTGGTATTGGCAAAGGATAGAGGATCAATTCCTCCGCTTGACGGTAAAGTATCCCCATAGAACACCGCGCACCTTTAGGTCTCTTCAAGGTCGTTGGGACAACATCAAGCCGGGTTGTAGCCGTTGGGCTGCTTACTTGGAACAAGTCCGCAATGCACCACCAAGTGGCACCGTTGAATCGGACGATGTGAGTTCTTTCTCACATTGTACTTTAAATGTTTGAAGCATGTTTTGTTTTGTATGTTGACATTGTTTTTATTTTGTAGGACAAAATTGCGCAAGAAAGGTACAAGGACATGGAAGCTTCATGTGGTAGGGCATTCAACCTTGAGCATTGTTGAAAATTGCTTCAACATAGCCAAAAGTGGGAGTTGCTTAAGAAAGAATCCCCACCAAAGAGAGGCTCACTCACCGAGATGGATGATGATGGCCCAAGAAACAATAACAATCCGGATGGAAACAAGAAGGCCAAGGAAGATCAAGAGGGAATCGGAGGCATCAAGCTTGCATGATAAGATAGATATCATGGTGCAATCAAATGAGGTGTTGATGATGAAGACATTGGAGATGAAGAAAGAGTTGGCCGAGAAGAAAGCGCAAGAGAAGCAAGAAAAGTGTCTCTTACTCAAGGAGGAGGGGTTGCACAAGGCCGCCATTGAGGATAGGAAAGCCCTTGCCGAGGAGAACAAGGCTTTGGCCAAGCTTCTTGCGGAGGAGAACAAGATAATGACCATGAACCACAATGAAATGGACGACATCACCAAAGAATGACATGATATGGCAAGGAAAGAAATCTTGAAGAGAAGGATGATGGCCGTAAGGTGTGATGGCTTCGTTGCCGGTGATGGAATGGGTGGCGGTGGTGGAATGGGTGGTGGCGGTGGTGAAGAGTGATGATGTTGACGATGATGGTCACGGAGATCATGATGGCGTTTGTGTGAGGTTCTTTTGCGGTGGTTGCTTTTGCAGGACGTTCTTAGCGTCTTGATAAAAAACTATGGTTTAATTTATGCGTAAACTATGTTTAATTGTTCAAATTTGATGCAAATCAGCGGAATCTATGTCAAATTGAAAGTTTGAATTTTTACAGTTTGCGGGCTGACAAGGGCATGCGAATATTCTGTTTTACAGTTCCACGGTGCGGGTTTTGTTCTGCCGCGGCCCTCGCCAGCCCGTAAAAAACGATTTTCGCGAACTGTAAACGCGCGATACAGGTCCACGATATAGAGTTGCTCTTATTCATGCGCAACTTTAATTGTAATGATGTACTACTAGAAAATAAATCTAAACCATGCAATTTGGAAGAAAACAATGTTTAAAAATTCAAGAAATTACTAGAAACCAAGTTTCTTCACGCTCACTGCCATCCATCATGGTTGCCAAACAAGTCTGCAGGAGTCCTTATCCATCCACGGCTGCCTGCCAACGCAGCATGCCATCAGACCAGACGAGCACGAGGCTCCCGTGGAAAAAACAGATCGATATCCGCTCGAGGCTCGAGCTTCCGTGCGGGAGTGTTCCTCCCACCGTCAGCATACAGTACAGAGAGGCACGCTCTCCGACGCAAACTGCTCACTCCACTCCCCACCAGCCCGTCCATCCACCACCGTCGTCGTCCGCCGGAGATGCTCGGTCGACTGGCCGCGCGGCGGCCCCGCCCAGGCAGCGCCCGCGCCGCCGCCGCCTACCGCTCCTCGGCGGCAGCCTCCTCCTCGGTCCTGCCCGACGCGCTCGACCGGGGCTCCGACGCCTACGCCCGCAACGCCGCCGCCGTCGGCGGCCTGCTCTCCGACCTGCGCTCCCGCGTCTCCCAGGTGCGTGCCGCCGGTCTCTCTCTCTCCCTTCCTTGACCCGACCCCTTCCTCCCTCTGCTGACGAAACGGAAGGCGTGGGCCGTTTTCTCCTGCTGCAGGTGCTGGGCGGCGGAGGCGCGGGGGCGGTGAAGCGGAACGAGGGGCGAGGGAAGCTGCTCCCCAGGGACCGCATCGACCGCCTGCTCGACCCGGGGGCCTCCTTCCTCGAGCTCTCTCAGGTCAGCCGTCAGCGAGACCCCTTCTCCTTCCGGTGATCAGTTTTATCAAGCGACAGCGTTAAGGAAATTGTACTCCATGTTGGTCTGCTGCTTATCCTGGTTATTATCGCTAGTTTGGCAATTGGACCATAGTTGCCATGTTGATTCCAGAAAAATGGGACTGAATTTTTCACCCTGCAGCTCTGAAGTGAAAAATTTCTTAGTAAGTAGTAGTTGCCATTTTCTTTTGAGAAAAATGGGACGAGCTTTTCAATTTCACCCCGCGCCTTTCAAAATGCATTCCCGTTTCACTAATTTTTAGAGTAATTTTGTATTTATTTTTTTCTCAAACACGCACCTCTATTTTATGGATGCATCCTGATTTCCTGAATACCTTCGTAATTTCATAGAGCAGCATGGATTTCACGGATGCACTAACTAGTACTACATCAGAAAAGACACTGGATGCAAGCCTCAGTACGATATTTGTTTATGTGAAATAATTGACCAGAACACCATTGTCTTCCAACCCATATTGTTATCCTGCGGCCAACTGCCCCTAACTATTCAGACATGCCATTATCTGGTAGGATGCTTCAGAATAGAAACAAATGCTTCCATAGTTGTCCAACTTGTTGTGGACTATGAGATTTTGATGATTCTTTTCGCGATAAAGCTTGCAGGATCTGATGTTTATGAGGAAGCATTGCCATCTGGGGGAATAATTACTGGCATAGGACCTGTTCATGGACGACTATGCATGTTCGTGGCCAATGACCCAACTACAAAGGGGGGTACATACTATCCTATCACTGTCAAAAAGCATCTGCGGGCGCAGGAAATAGCTTCTGAATGTAAATTGCCGTGCATATATCTTGTTGATAGTGGAGGTGCTAATCTCCCCAAGCAGGCAGAAGTTTTCCCTGACCGTGATAATTTTGGTCGAATATTCTACAATCAAGCTAAGATGTCTGCAGATGGTATTCCTCAGATTGCAGTAGTTTTAGGTTCTTGTACCGCTGGCGGGGCTTATATTCCTGCAATGGCTGATGAAAGTGTAATAGTTAAGGGAAATGGAACAATATTTCTAGCTGGTCCACCCCTTGTAAAGGTATTTTCTGCCCACAATCTGGACAAATATCTAAATTACATTTCCAAGTCTAAATGGCCAATTCTGCAGGCTGCTACAGGGGAGGAGATATCTGCTGAGGACCTTGGTGGAGCATCAGTGCATTGTAAAATATCAGGAGTCTCTGATCATTTTGCACAAGGTATATTTAACATAAATTGTTGTATAATGTGACTCGATTATTGCTCTTTTAGATATAACGAATGGAGGATCGTCTGCTTAATTTCTTAAAATATGCATTTCCGGTAAGCTTTTAGTGTAAAAGTTCTGCTTCTTTCTGTTATTATTTCTTTTTCCATGTTCTACATCCACGGTGGTACACGTCCAGCTTGGTGGTTCCAAAAAAAACGAAGTATTAACAAGTACCTTATTAGATGTTGTCTCTGAGCATTCTATGGAGATTGGAGAGTACTGTTTGTTTCTGCTCTGATATATTTGATCATGCAAATAGTTTCCAGACCCTTGTTTGTTTCTGCCCTGATATATTTGATCATGCAAGTAGTTTCCAGACCCTGATACTTTGCAGTTTATTGTCACTCATTGGATGTTTCTATCTTAAACCATAGATGACCCTCTTATGTATCATTTTTTTCTAGACATGTTAGTTGGATGTTGTTGTGACATCTTAGACATCTTTTGCACTGTAAATTGCAATAGATGAATGCCATGGTCTTGCGCTGGGAAGGAACATTGTGAAGAACCTCCATTTGGCCGCTAAAGAAACAAGTATACACAATTCTGCTTGTGATTACCAAGAACCGTTGTATGATGTACAGGAACTTCGCTCAATTGCACCAGCTGATACGAAGCAATCTTTTGATATTCGCTCAATAATAGCTCGTATAGTCGATGGAAGTGAATTTGATGAATTCAAAAAATTCTACGGAACAGTAAGGATTTCTCTTATGCTTGATTATCCTTTGCATTCTGTATTGTGTGTTGACAACTCAAATCTGTTTCATTTACGCAGACACTAGTGACTGGTTTTGCAAGGATATGCGGGCAGCCAGTTGGAATTATTGGAAACAATGGCATTTTATTTACCGAGTCGGCACTAAAGGGTACCCACTTCATTGAGTTGTGTGCTCAACGCAATATTCCTTTGATATTCCTTCAAAATATTTCTGGATTCATGGTATGGCATCTTCTTTACTTTTCAGTTCATTCTTTCATTTCAATTCATGTTCAAAATATTGTCCTTTCCCGCCTCCTATTCACCTACAATACTTTGTATTTCCGTTACTTCAATGGAAAGTGGTTTAGCCCGGTTCAAAAGAAGTATTTAATTCATGGTCATAAATGAAGTGACCTAATTGAGATCACGAACGTCCCTCACACAAGTTGGCTTTTGACGGTGAAAAGACCCTTTATGACCCAAGAGTTGTTATGAAAGCAGGTTCCAACAACAACAACAAAAGGCATGGTTCCAGCATATCTGGCATGATGGAGTCTAGTGTTTGAAGGGCTAATGGACCGTGGGTGCCTGAGGGACGATCCATGTATTTTGAAGGGGCATGTCAGCCACATACAGTGGCGGCTACACACAGTTTGTGATGTCAACTAACATCACAACTGGTGGAGAACACTCATAATTTTTTGTATTCATCACATAACTCGTGCAATCATCAAGAGTTTGGTTGGTTGACATCACAAGGTCATAACTCATAAGTCTAGCACTGCCACTGCACAGAGACCGCCCATCTACAGTAAAGGGGCAGATGGGGGCACAAATGAGTAAGGGGCAGATTGTTGGAATAGTACGACATTGGTTGTACAAGGGAAAGACCCCTAAGAACTCTAACCTCACAAGCTAGCTTCTGGGGATGAGAAAATCTTTTACAGTCCAACAATATGAACTGCATACATACTAAATAGTTGGTTAGGGATCTAAAGTTTGAACATAACAGTTGGTTTTATTTTGAAGTATGAGCCTTCTAACCTTTTGCAGTGACAATGTTTAACAGGTTGGGTCGAAATCTGAAGCAAGTGGAATTGCGAAAGCTGGAGCAAAAATGGTTATGGCAGTTTCCTGTTCAAAGGTCAGGCATTTCTACTGCTTCCCATTCTGGGTCTTAGTAGACTAGCGGCCTAGTCTTGCTTTCTTCTGCATTTACACAGCATGCCACATGACATAGCATGAGTAGAGCAGAGTATCACTTTTGTCTATATGTTTTCTGTTCTTTTTTCTCTCTTTCGCCTTTTATTTTTTCGTATGTTCTCGTTGGGTTTCATATCTAGCCTACCCCAACTTGCTTGGGACAAAATGCTGTTATGGAACCTATAGCTAGTCCTGTATTTTTATCTACATCTAAAATTCTATAAAATTATATGAATAGCATGACCTTAATAATATCTATATTTCTGCACAGGTTCCTAAAATTACCGTAATTGTCGGTGGAAGTTTTGGTGCTGGGAATTATGGAATGTGTGGACGTGCATACAGCCCGAATTTTTTGTTCATGTGGCCAACTGCTAGGATATCTGTTATGGGTGGCATTCAGGTAAGACCTTTGGACCTGTCATTGGCTACAAATTGTCTTAGTATTTTGCTAGTATCATTACCTGGTGAAGGATGTCATAAATGTAACTCTTGGTACCAATTCCCATCTTTTGAAGCCTAGGGACATAGGCTATTTGGCAGCATAAGTAGTCCAAAATGCAAAGAATCTGAGGTGTTACTCAGCTGCAAATAAAAGTAGCCAGCATGCTACACTTTGTTGTAGAAACATTGTGCACGGTTGTTAGAAACTTTTTCGTGGGGCGCAACCAGGCAAAACAAAAGCAGAACGGTGGAATACCACTATGAGACCAAAGCATGCTCTCAGTCCATCAAAAGACTATTTAGTTTTTCGTGTCTCCTAGGGATGTGCATTGGACATTAAGACGGAAACTGCGGTAGCATACATCGATCATGTTCTTGTACATGTGAACATCTTTGCATCGGTTTCTTATGGATATTTGAAGCCTCAAACATGAGCGAAGCTACCACTGGTCTTAACATATCTTTCTCTTGAACCTTTTCAGGCAGCTGGTGTTCTCGCCCAAATAGAGAAGAACAACAGGAAAAGGCAAGGAGTGGAGGTATAGTGCATCATTTATTGGATTCAGTAAAACATAAGACGAGTACTCGTAGAAGATGACACCTTTTTTGTTATGCAGTGGACCAAGGATGACGAAGAAGCCTTCAAAGCCAAAGTCGTCGAGGCTTACGACAAGGAAGGAAGCCCGTATTACTCCACCGCTAGGCTCTGGGATGACGGGATCATAGATCCTGCGGATACCAGACGGGTTCTAAGCCTTTGCCTCTCTGCTTCGGTCAAGCCGGTTCCAGAAGACACGAAATATGGCGTGTTTCGAATGTAAATCATGCATGTATAGTGCACACCTCTGTAAAATAAAACTCTCTCCGATGCTTCCAATATTATCTATTTGGCTCCGGGGTCCAGATGCTCCCGGAATCTGGGCCCTCCGTTCGAGCTGTGGGATGTGTGCCACACAATATCCAAATAGAAATACGGGTACAGAATATGGAGGAATACACAGTGGTGGGGTCCTGTACGTACAGCGTCAGGCAACGGGCGTTGCTCGCTCGTGGATGCGTTGTTAACGGCGGGTCAGTGGGCAGACGTTGCTCGCGCTGCCGCGCCGTGTGCATCTGTTCGTCACTGTACGCTGCTGGACCCACGCTGTCATCCCGCGTTGGAACGAATGCATCCTTGGCCACTAGTTTGGGCTCTGTTTTGGGGCAAAGGGTATCCAGCCGGGGGGTGAAAAATTGTGTTGGGTGGGCGGCGGCGGCGGCGGCGTGGTTCTGTGATTTGCGGCAGCGTCGTTCTCCGATTAGCTTTGGCCATGGATTTCCCCGTCTCTCCGGTAAACAGGTAAGGTAAACAGGTAAGAGCACTACTACCTGAGAATAGGGCAAAGTTTTTCCTAGGATTTGGTATGGAGCATAGAGGCGAAATCTTATAGAGGCTGCTCGAACGGTCGTAGGTTGCCAATCTTCCCCGATGAGGCTGCTAGCGCGGCGGCGCTATTGGAGTTGATTGGTGCCTCCGGCGGCGGGGACCATGAATCCGGCAATGCATCCCGGGGTGCGGTGGTGGCCGGATTTGGGCACCGTTCATGTGAAGAGCAGCTCGCTGGGGGTGGGTACAACGAGGAGAAGACCGTGGCTGGTGGGGGCGCCGCCCTCTCCGGTTTCAGTGAGAGCGAGGGTGACAATGCAGAAGCACTTGACCAGGTAGAGGGGGGAGCGCATTTTGATGGAGGCCAGGAGGCTGTGATTCAAGATCGATCTGAATCCTGTGATCGAGGGTCTGCTCAATCCACTGGCAAGGTGGATCCACAAGCACCTGGCTGGACAAAAAGGTAATTTGCATATGATTTAGTTGCAGAACTAACTGTTAAAACTATGGCAAAAAGTCCTGGTTAGAGTAGTGTGACTAAGTTAGTGGGACTGGGGGAAATTGGTGTGCTGCATGTTCATATCAGGCTGGTAGTTGGCATATGGCATTTTGTCCATGAATTACGAACCCGAATATACGCAGAAAAGTGGCAGTGCCCTGTCAGAAATGTTCTCCCAATTTCTGCAAACTAATTATCCGTTGGTAATCTTGCAGAGTAAGAGTTGGGAATCAGCCGCCGGACAGGGCTCCATGCCCAGAGAGGATCGGCGCGCTGGAACAGACTATCAGAGGTTATGCTGATAAATTAGGCGATCATGTAGTTGAGCCTGCCATTGGATTGACGTTCGACTCTTTGGGCGAAGCTTATGATTTTTACAACCTATATTCTTGGGAGCATGGGTTCGGTATCAGGTACGGCAAAAGCCGGCTGAATGCTGAGAAGACAAAGTGCATGCAGAAAGTGGTCTGTGGTTGTTCAGTAAGTTCTCTGTCGAAAACACATAAAACATCCAACTGACACTGTTTTTTCGGTGATGCCGACAAGGTTCCATTTACAAGCTGTACAGGAGGGCCATGTTCAAGAAGTTTGGTGAGGTGTTGTATCAAGCGCATGCATACCAAGTCGAAGAGCTGGAAAAGAACAAGCTGTACAGAGCGACGCACACTCAAGCAGAGTGGCGAGAGAAGTGGTCAAGGATTGTGCATGAAGTGAAGATCCTGGACCAACAAGAAAACACCATGAATTTCCTTGATTTACTGAGCTACTGAATTAAAAATCAGTTGATGTTAGTTCAGGATGCCTAGTTGAAACTGACTGAACACAATTACAGTGGGTGGGGGATTTAGAAGTAGGACTGTGGCGAACGGAATCATGCTGAGGAGAGTATTCTTCAGTCTTGCTGGAATTGACCATTGGGGTAAAGCGAAAAGAGTTTAAATTTTTCCAGTGTGATTCCTGTTATATATCCAACCTGCAAGGATGTATGACAACCAGCCACATAAATTTCAGATGTGGCGTGGTAGGAGCATGATGCTCAATTTACCATTTTCATTCAAGTTTCTGTTATATGTACAAACTATGAGAATGTGCGACAATTTATCCATCCACATGAACTTCAGCTGTGGCATAATATGACAGTGTTTTGGCAGAAGCAGGATGCTTACCAATTGAAAAATCAGCTAACAATACTCTTGAAAAGTGTGTGCTTTTTAACTGAAATTGCAGGATTAGGGCAGGACTCGGGAGCCACCTAACTGAAATTGCTTAATTTTAACTGTTTTGCTTCTTCTTTTGTACACAGGGGGAGCTACTAACTGAGAACAGTAGACATGCAGATGGACGGCAACAAAATTTCTTGTTAGAAACACAGGGCAGCGCTCCGAGCGGGCTTGGCGAGCTCGTTCTCTCGTGCCGCATCGACGAGGAGAGCAGTGCTGCAGGACTGCCGTGGAGGACCAGCAATATCAAGATAGAGGAAGGAGAGTCAGCACTGCCGCGGGTTCCTTTCCGATTATCTTGCGCACCGCTTGATTCCATCATAAGTCAGTAGTAAGCTCTGATTTTAAGGCTGGCAGATTGCATTTTTTTTTTCAGTTCTTTGCAATCGTTAGAGCTGTGTAAATGGTTAGTGCATCTACAATTCCACTGATTCTAAATTTTTATGCTAGTGCTGAATAATTTCTGCTCTGAATGGTTCTGGATTTCAATGACAAGTGCTATTTAATTATTTGGTTTTTGCTTGTTTAATCTCTTTCCGCATGACAGGTGAATTAGGAAGGTACTTCTTATGACTCCGGCCACTCCTAGAATCTGCACTTGCCGGCTAATTTTTTTTTTTTTGCAAAATCGTCAATGTATGAATTTGATGATGCAAAGGGTGGCAGAGTTGAAGTGAGATCTACTTTCATCGTTCAGTCTGCATTTGTCGAATCGATCCCTGGACCTAGAACCCAAGGAGTATCTTGACAGCGCACAATGAACATGGAATCAGTGGGAGAAGTTCATGAGCCCTTGAGTGCTGCGAGGTGGAAGACGAAGACGCCATGGATGGATTGAGTTGTTGTGCTACTGCTGGAAATTCTCCGGATGGGAACGAGGAGTGGGTGGGAGTTGGGCATTTATTGCAGTGTGGAGAGGGGCCTAATTTCCGTCGTACAGCTCCAAGCGCAAACGACAAGGCACATGAACGTCGTCGCTCCGTCCGTCTGAACCAACGGCGAGGAAACGGGCATGCACCATTAAATGCGGACCAGTGGTGGGGCCTGACACTGTTCCAAAAACGATTGCCCATCGCGAATACGTTGCTGAATACAAGAGCTAGTGCACATCACGAGGAGAGTTGGTGGTCCAGATAGCAGGAGCATCTGGACCCGGGAGCCAAAATGGTTTTCCCTATATCTATGCTACTATTAAACAAACCAACATATTCTTTACTAAGTGCACACAAAAACACGTACGCAGAACAGCCAACACAAAATACCACCAAACGATCCAGCTCACCTAATTAGATCTAACGGTTAACATAAAAATTAATCCCCACCTGTGTACGTTTACCAATTTACGAGAGCGGACGAAAACTCTGCCATCCGCTTTGACTAAAAACGTCCCCGACCTTGCCAGAGATAGCGCTCGGCACCCTTTCCCCGAGCTCTCCCGAATTAGGGTTCACCTGTGCGCTGCCGTCCAGGAGATGACAACCAGCGTGCTCCCACGTCGCCGCCGGTGGGCCGCCTCAAGACCGTCGCGTTCGTCCCCTCACCCACCTGCAACGCCCCGGCTTCCTCTCCTCCGCTCCGCGGCCAACCTCATCTGTGTTCGCCGCCGGCCGCCGCAGGAGCTTGACCACGACGCAGCATAGCGGAGCGCGCGCGCTCTCCATACCGGACGGAGGAAGGAGGCAGCGTGGCGCGAGGCCGGGGGAGCTTTGAGGGTCTCCAAGGGAATGGCGGACGCGGCGAAGAAGAGGCTTGTACGGCCGTATGAGGTGGGGGTTGGCCGCCAAGGTGAATTTTGCGGTCAACGTCGACACGGGCTCCCCCATCGCCATGAAGGTGCTCGACATGGACACTACCATCCTCAACCATCGCATGTTGCAACAGGTAAGCCGTCCCACACCAAGTTTCGCTCGCACAAATCCAAATCAAACTCCTTCTGCTCCCCCTACCTGTCTCAGCTTTGATCCAAACAATTTAATACCCTTGTTGTTGTTCGTCTGTAGACTTCACTACAATTTTGTATGATTCGTTGTATATTCTGTGCGTTTTTGGTCGAGAAAAAAAGTTTTTAAGATTCAGGTGTGGGTGGAATATCCTCGCAGAAGCTGTGTGCAGTAGCTGCCATCAGATTAACAAATTGCTAACAAGGACCACTTCAAATTTTCTCTGAAGAAACGGTCTTCTTTGCTCGATTTGCATCAAGGATTTGCTTCAGGAAAGTCTACATCTTCATTTCAGTGTGAGCTGACGCATCATGCTTCTTGACAGAACAAAAAGGAAATATCTCAATAATCAAGATTGTAAGACACCTCAACATCGACACGAAACGAGGTAATACAAACATCTGCCGTTCGGTTACTTATTTAGTTTTCCATTACTACAGCAGCATTTTGACGATATTGTAGGTTTTAGCTGGACAGACAAAAATGGAGGCGAACTGTTCGATAAAATAGTACGAAACATGCCATCTATATGTTGAGTAGTTAATCATTCATAATGTATTTTCAACAGAGTTGGTGCAAAAAATGTGTAATTTTAACAGGTTTATATGGTGGCCATGCATGTATGTCCATCCAAACAAGCACCATTTTCCCTATAAGACATGTATGGAAAACCTATTAAGCTCATAGTAGTTGAAGGATCTCTCTTCTGGGAGCTGCACAAGGACAACTGGTCCTGCAAAAGGATATTCGGATTTCTGTTGCTCCTGCTGTTTTTAGCTAGCTAACTGATGGAAAGTAGATGTTGTACGGACCGATAAAAGGGTTGTTTCACCATCCAGCTAACATCTTGCGGAAATATGTGGGATCTCTTACAAATTAATCACACATACCAGTAAGCTTTGGCTAATGAGTGGTCATTTAGCAACGTATATTTTTAGCCAGTGTCCCGTATGGATTTTTCTTGAGATTTCTCGGAAAGGTGTATTACATTTACCAAAATCTCTTTGATATTTTGTTTGATTATTCTCCAATTGCTATTTATATGTAATATTAAATTATATGGGCTGGAGGCTTCTTTCTTTTGAATTCAATGCTGGAGGTTTTTTGTGCTAATGAATCATATCACTGTTAGTTCTTTTCTGGAGATATATTTTCACTTTGAGATACATGAAGTTGCTAAATATTTTGCTTTGGAAAAATGAAGGAGCTGGCTGAGCCTACTATTATGGAAGCATTTGGAAAATATGTGCAGCAGGGAGCATCTCGCGTTATTGTCGGTCCATGTTTCCTTTCGCCTGGACGGCACTGGAAGCAATTATGTTTTTGATATTTTTCGGGATTGGTAGTTCTAAAATGCTTACAACCGAAGATGTTAGCGGTGCCTATGTTCTATTCTATTGCAATTTGGCATTGCTCTTTCTCAGGATATCCCTTCTTTAGCATCAGAAGCCTCTAAAGATTACTCGGGCGTGCCCTACATAATCATGGCTTCATGTGGAGTGCATGGGCTTATGGTGGTATGTGCTACTTAATTTTCCTATCGATTGTGCAAAATTATTTGTCACACTAAATTATGCAGTAGTAGTTCATATTTACGAGAATTTCATTGATAGAAAATCAAACTATAGGCCTACGGAGGAATGTGATATTTTTTTTAGAAATAGATCTACAGGAACATGCACTCCTTTGATGATGTGCTACATTTTTTTTTGGAAAGGGCTGTTCAACTTCTCTGTTGGAAAGGGAGTGTAGATTTTTGTTTGTTATTAACGATGGGTTCAAACTCAGTTAATGCTTTTTCTAGAAAGAAGTCAGTGAATTGATATCAACGACAGCAGTCTCCTCTTTATACAAGAGGCAAGGACTACACTGGTAGCACCTGAAAACAAGAATTGTTTGAGTTCTCCTGTTAATATGAGAAAGTTGTTTTGCAGGATATCATGAACGATCGCATCAAATACTGCCTGAGGCACGTTGCAGGTGAAGTCGATGATTGTACAGTATGTGCCAGGACTGGAATGTGCCTCTTTATACAGGTTATGTTTGAGATTATTTGTACTATCACAGAAGCTGAGAGGATATGTAAGCGATGGTGAGACCCTTCATCTGGGAATATTTTTTTGATTGGTCGAAAGATGACGTATGTTTTCTTCCCTATTTGATTCTTGCATTTGTTGCAACCACCTTGCTGTTCTGAGTTGATCTCAAACTTTTGAGTTGGAAAACCTCGAAGATATACCCTAAAAAACCTTGAAGGTATCTATACTGGAATACTAGCGATGGAGATGCAGTGGTGACTTGCAATTGATTGACTCATGTTAAATAATGTTTTCAAATTTCTCTTTTGTCCATCATAGTTAATTGATTGACTCTTGTTAAATTATGTTTTCAAATTTTGAATGACAATTTATCACTCACTTGAATTGTTGGTATTTGACTGCCACATGTGTTGTACGTGCAATATTACTTTCTTTTAGGGATTTTTGTGAGGGATTTTTTTTGAGGGAAGCACGTGCAAGATTACTATTGTTATTAAAATATGGCTTGTTATTGTGGTGACATGATACAAAAAAATTGAAGAAATTCAAGATTACGTGCGTGCACGTGCGTGCTTACTAGTGGATTGAAATGAGGCGCTTGTTTCTCCGGGGAAATTTCGCCAGCCCTGCTGTATTGATTTTGTCCATGTTCTTTTCTAGTGCTTGGAAGGGGCTAAAAGGCGTCTTGCTTGAAAACAAACTTTACATTGTGTTGTGTGAAAAAAAAAACAGAAACCAACGCCTCTAGATGTTGGTTACCATGTGTGCACTGGAAAATTTCATTGCGACATAAATAGATTGTGGTGCAAATTGTATAAGTTACCATCCTTGTGTTGATTTCACATGACGCGTATGTACATTTTCTCATTCAAACTGCAAGTGTCCATTTTTCACACTTTTTTTGCAAGTGTCCATAGTATTGGAAAATCTAGATAAACCAATGCAATCGAGAATCTCCTAGATTGAGTGTTTAATTGATAACACACTAGTACAAATATGAGAATTGGAGGCATTAAAAATCTCTATCCACCCGAGGCTGCTTTCGAGAAGCTGCCTTCATAGATGAGTAATCCCTAGCGAATATAAACCCTCGGAAACCAAACCCTTGCATTGTCCCTTCTCTGCCCCCCCTCCCTCCCTCTCCCACGTCGCAGCCACTGTATTTCTTCACCATCAGCTAGTTGGTAAATGCGGGGTTCCCCGTCAGCAGAGGGTGAGGGCCAATATGGTGGCGCGTATGCTAGGATCGCCCAAGGAGAGAGTGCTTCTCCTTGGGCTGCCATGAATGTCGGGCCGTGGCCCCTTACAATGCGGTTATGTCGAAACACTTCTCCTACCCCCGCCACCATCATCCCCGTAAGGGGCGAGGGTGAGGGGTTTGGTGCGGGCTCTGCCACTATCACCGCTGACCCCGAGAAAGAGGACCTTGCCAAGCCGCCATAACCGCACTTAGGAAGTGAGATGGAGCGACCCATTACGTTGGGTATGCGACCCCTTGCCAGAGGATCTTGCGAGACCGAGAAAGCCATGGCCATATCAATAGAAGTTGTCTCTTAGATAGAGGCCAAGAAGATACATCTGCAGCATCGACGCAATGCAAAGTCATTGTTGTCAATACTCTTCTATCAATTGGCACAATTGTTCAATAGAATCCTATTTCTTTTGTTTGCTCAATACATTTTTTAGATTTTAGAACATTTTTGCATCTGTTCATTGTAAACATTTGAAAATATATAAAGTTATTATGAAATGCAATGCACCTATGAGATGAATTTGGATGTGTATATCATAGATCATGAATGCGTGATGGACGTTTGCTATGAATTTGTCATGAAATTGGATTTGGAATGCAAGGCTGTCTGCAAAACAAAAGTCAAATTTTAGCCCTGAAAGATCTGATTCTGAAGAAGAAACCGCTTTTCGGCACTTACCTATTGGAGGCGGTTATGCAGAAAACCATATGTAATACTTAAGCATTGGCGTTGTTTTCCCCTATAAACCGCTTTGCTAGGTAAAGTGTTTCAACAGTTTTTGAACCACCTCTAATACTAAAAGTATTTTCACGGTTACTCTATTATGTACCAGTAGCAATGCAATGTCCAAAACACATGCAATGTGTTTAAATACAAGTGCTTCAATATAGTAGTTAGTAGTTTATACCCCTAATGCTAACATAGCCATCCATGTGCTTAAATTAGGGCATATTTGGTTGGTCTCCACACTTGGCCACACTTTTGTGCCACAAGTGTGGCATGCCATAGTTTTTATGGTGGTCAAATTAGTCGCCACACTTATGTCAAAAGTTGACTAGCAACTGAACCTATAACAAATAGGGTATGTGAGTTAAAAGTGTGGCATGACACAACTGTGGTTGCAACCAAACATTTCCCACAGTTTGCCTAGCACAAAGCTATGATAAAGTGTGGATGACAACCAAACATCCCAAGGCAGCTTATGAAAGTGAGGATGACAACCAAACATACCCTAAGTTTGCCTCGCACAAAACTGCAACCAAACCATGGTTGTTGGGGTGTTCTCTCCTCGTGCAGGCTAAGGGGCTATTTGGGCTGAGCTCGTGCAGGTTGAGGAGATTTCGTGCAGGCTATCAAACTGTGAAAAGTGTGTCGAACAGGGAACATACAAGGATCATGCAGGCTTGTGCAGGCTATCAAACATACCCTAAGACTCAAGGCAGCTTATGAAAGTAGTTGTTGAACAAAGGGATGACGAGGACGGGGAGGTGGTGAGTTTACTGCAAAAAGAACGAGCCTAAATTATCCAACCGTCCACTGAAAGTAGCACCCACTCAAGCATTTTTTATCCCGAGTTCTCATCCCCATCCTTCTTTACCGAAATTGACACCAGGCGATTGCCCCACGACAAAGATTATTGTGAATGATATGTGGGAGAACCGTGTCACCAATTTCATCGCAGTCACTATAGGTGAACTCTCGCCTGTCATCCTTGCCAAGGCTGGATAGGGTCTATCGGAAAAGACTACAATCACATCCTCGCATTGTTCTTGTCACGTCGAAGTTAATTTGACGAGGTTGGTCTATCACTTCCGTAGCAATGATTGATTGCATAGCTATGTATTAAACTTAAACAGCTCACGTGCATGTACTAGCAGTCAATGAAACCAATTTTCCAAGAATGTTGGTGGGACACCCATTTTGAAATAGTATTCACTCCTTTCAAATGCGTGAACCCCTCGAATTTCAGTTTAAATTTGAACACCAATTTGACTAATGAAATATGAGTTATACGAAGAGTGGATTTTGACCGTTTATGTTGCATTGATCCACCCACTGACGAATACGGATAAAAATGAAAGGTGGGCTCAAAGAACCAATATACATTATATGGACCAGTTCATGACCAACTCATCAACGTGCAAGCTTGTGCCTCACAGAAAAGTTAAACTAGTGGACAAAGCCAAAGAAAAACATGGACAAAACTATTATCTATGTTGAATTTTTTTTTGGAATGACACATCAGATTTTAAACAGTAACTTTCCACCTAAGTTAAATTAATTATAAAAGTATTCAGCATGTTTTAGGGGTTGGATAAGTTGGTATTTGAAGTTAGCTTTCATGCAGCAAAGTGATTTGACGTCTTACGAATTTTCAAGCAAGTTTTTAATAATTAATTACAGCACGAGGCTTTATAAGTTTGCTCATGCTACAACTTATGACTCATAAATTAATCATTTATTTGATGGTGCTTATATGGTATAACTACTCCTTGGCTGCTCCACGCAAAAAGACACGTTCTTGATTAAATTAACAGCCATGGGTCGGAGCTGGGGGGCGCGCAGCCACCGAAGCTCCAAAAAACAAATAGCAATTTGACAACTTGCAGGGCAGATTCATCAGCCGTCTCTGCGCTAGCTGCCCTGTCTCTCCACCCGCAAGAGGAGCACCCATCCATGGCGCCGGGGGCGGAGGAGGCGCCGGGGGCTGGCAGGAGAGGGGTCCCATCCCTGCTCGCCGACGGCGGGACCGGGCAGGAGGAGCACATCGCCTCCGACGTCACCCAGGCAAACCTCTTCCACCGAGATTGAGTCGCATCCATTGGGATATAGGGGAGGCTCATGTGGAGCGGTCGGTTTGCTTCAGCTGATAGGGTGGACGCCGCTGATCGAGCTGAGGCGGATCGCCGGGAAGGAGGGGGTGGGTGCCCGCATCGTCGGCAAGATCGAGGCCTACCAGCCCCTCTGCTCCGTCAAGGACCGCAGCGCTCTCAGGTACTGGTAACTCGTTCTGATTAGGCTCGTTCCTTGGGAAGAGATTAGATTGGAGAGCTATTTTGTTTGTGCCATTTGAGCAAATGTGGTGGATGATACTGTTGAACTGAACCCCAGACCTTCAGTAAGCCAACCTTTCTTTCTACTGTTTGGTTGTATGAACTTCTTTACAGTTGAGATAGTCCATCTGTTTTTGTTTGGATGTTGGGGCTTGAGACTAGTGGTAGCACTAAGAAGACTTTTTTCTTACAATAAATTGGTAACTTCAGCTTCTGATAAGGTGTATAATCTTTCTGTTCAGCTGTTGCCATAACACCAAAACATATAGTAAGTACCGGAATTGTGAACTTCTGATGTGTCTGCTTCTTTATGTATCCTTCAGGATGATAGAAGACGCCGAAGAGAAAGGGCTGATTTCACCTGGCGTCACGACTCTAGTCGAGCCGACAAGTGGTAATTTGGGGCTAGGACTGGTGCTCATTGCTCTGAGCAAAGGGTACAGGTTCGTCGCGGTGATGCCGGGCCAGTACTCGCTGGATAAGCAGATTTTGTTGAGATTCATGGGTGCTGAGTTATTCATAACTGGTAAGCTTAACATAGGTAGCATCTTAGTTTATTCCTGTCTAAGAAAACTTAATTGCTTTCTTAGTTCTGATTTTCCTTGCATACCTTTGTTTAAAATGGCCAATTCCTATGATTTGTATTGGTGACTTGCTCCATTTGGTGTGACTCAATTGGCAGATCCAGCACTTGGGTTTCCGGGGCAAGTTGAAAAGGTCGAACAGCTCAAGAAAGAATTGCCCAATGTGCATGTTCTTGACCAGTTCTCGAATCCAGCAAACCCCGAGGCACACATTCGATGGACTGGTACTGTCTCAAGATGACTTGACACATACTCTTCATAAGGAAGGACGCCTATTTTGCAAGTCAGTAGCTTCTAAAGACGTGCCCAATTTTCAGGACCCGAGATTTGGAAGGATACTGCTGGAAAGGTGGATATATTTGTTGCGGGTTCAGGCTCAGGAGGCACGGTATCTGGTGTTGGGAAGTATTTGAAGATGCAAAATCCAAATGTGAAGATCATTTGTGTTGAGCCTGCAGAGAGCCCAGTTATTTCAGGTAATATCATCAACAAAGGACTACTTGCCCCATGTCCCTTGGAAATCATCCCTGATGACTATCAGGGCCAGATAATTATTTTGTAGTGTTTCTATGCTTGAAAGAATTAAACTACCAGAACATTGTGCGAAATGATATTTATTGTAGAGAATGCGCAAAATGATTTGGCATCTAATATCTTGTACAAAATGTACTTCTCCCTTCACAGTTCTAACTCTGCTTGGTGTTAACTTTTTAGTCCATTAGTTTAACTCACTATCTTCTTTCCGAGAAAATATTTCACATGTCACCATGAAAGCATTGTATTCATTTGTTAGGCAGAAGATAAGTGTCAATAAATCATGTTTTGTCGTATCTACATGATTGAAACCTGTGGTCCAGATAATTATATGGCTCCACATATGCTTCAGATTGTGTGGTGCCAGTTACTAAAATCACCTGAAGAAAATCAAAATAGTACATTAAGTGACAGTGACAGTGACAGTGACACTATTGCCTTGCTTGTTGTCATTGTTCAGGTGGGGAGCGAGGTAAGCATAAAATCCAAGGAATAGGACCAGGGTTCGTGCCTGAAAGCTTGGACAGCTCGGTCATCGATGAGGTGCTTACCGTGACCACCGAGGAAGCAATGGTGAACGCGAGGAGGTTGGCAATGGAAGAGGGCCTGCTTGTGGGCATATCTTCTGGGGCAAACTTGGCGGCTTGCTTGAAGGTTCTTACATCACCGAGAACCAGTCTGGGGCAAACTTTCTTTGAGTTTTCTTATTAAGATTTCACTTCCTGATCTTTATTAGTAACCCTTTTAGGTCGCGGCGAGAGAAGAGAACAAGGGGAAGATGATTGTGACCATGTTCCCGAGCGGGGGCGAGAGATACATGAACTCTGACCTCTTTGCAGCTGTAAGAGAGGAGTGTATTGCCATGACCTTCTGATCTCACATGCTACAAATTCAGAACAGCTGTATGTAGAAGGTAGATGCAGCTGGTTACTGTATTGTGTTCCACGACCTTTCTACGGAGCTCTACGGAGTTTATCTACAAGGGATCATGAATTGTTGTTAGTCATTGAATGAATGTATTACCAGATCATCTGATGCCACAGCGGCACAAAAACAGAACATCTATGTTGTGAATTTAGTGTACCACTTGGTTCTTGGTGTAGGCAGATATTTGTTCTTTGTTTTTTTAGAGTATTGAATATATATTTTTCGTGGCATGTGGCCTTTGCATCGTACTCTCTCCGTCCTAAAATAAGTGTCTCAAGTTTAGCATAACTTTGTACTAAAGCTAGTATAAAGTTGAGACACTTATTTTGGGACGGAGGGAGTATATGACATCCAAATCAACCTGGGAATGGGGCAGTTGACATCCAATGTTTATTACATCGTCATAGACCAGGATGACAAGTTGAACATCGTCACGGACCGTGAATACTCAGAGGGTACTATCCAATAAACATAATTTTTGCTTTGGTGAATCCAAAGAAACAAGTTCACAACTGGTTCTCCCATCCTTCCATTTGAGCACCAGGATAAGTGGATAACAAGAGGCATGCTGATAGCCAGTGAAGACAAATAGGTTTGGCGGTATGGTGATTGGGAAAAAGAAAAGTGTCGGCTAGCCATGACAACGACGTCCCGCCTCAGGTTGTGTAATTTTGTCTTTAGAAATGTTTAGCTTCTAGGCAATCGGCAGTACGTACTTTTGCAATGATTTAGGTGCATATTTTTGTAAAAATACATGCAATTTCAGACCCTCAGGCGTGAGGGGTCATTGTAAGGCCATTTCTAACCGATTCCTTTTAACCGGTTAGAAAAGTAAAAATTCGGTTTTACTACTCTAACAGTCACCTAGCCGATCCCCAATACGGCGTAGTGGAGGATAAATTATCCTCAGCCGCGTATCCTTCCTGTATTTTACTCCACCGCTCGGCGTCTGAGTAAAAGCCGTGCATCTCCCTCGCGTCGGCCCCCGCCATTGCATCTTCGCCGGCGCGCTTCCCGATGACCGACCGCTGGCCCTGCCGCTACCTCGTTGCCTTCCTTGGCCCCCGCCGCCCTTATGCCCGACGTCGAGCCCATTCTGCCCCGTCGCCGTCACCGGAATCAAGGTGAAACTCCGTCGTCGTCGCCATTGTTGATTCGTCGGATTGCTTCGAAGCTTCTTCTTCTATCGGACGCCGCATCTCACCTTGCTAGCACACTGCTGCAGGTCATTCACACGTGTCGCCACCCGTTGGTTGGTCTAAACGACACTGACCATTGAGAGCCCCACCACCATGCCGCAAGTGTTCGAGGAATTGCCTAGGTGAGTTTTTTTTGTTAGTTTCCTTTTTAATCGAGCCGTTTCAATTGAACATAGCCGTTTGAATTGTAGATGAAGATGTTGAGGGAGATAGTCTTTGGGGACTCATCGTCATCCAAAAAGGAAGAAGACGATGCTGACTTTGAGACCGTTCCAGACATGGTTTTCAATGATGATGTTCAGCGGCCTAGGAGAGGATCACAGTTTGGCCGCATACACATCAACCGTGATAGAGGCATAGAGTGGAGGGTCATGCCAAGATCATGAGATACTACTTTGATCCAAACCCAACCTATCTGGAGAAGTACTTTCGTCGGCGCTTTCGGATGCATATAAGTCTTTTTCTCACCATTGCAAAAGTCGTTGAGAGGTATGATGACTGGTTCAAGCTCCGGAGAAATACAAGTGGAGAGATAAGTGCAAGCCCATTGATGAAGTGCATTGCGGGTATTCGGCCGATGCAATGGACGACTATGTCCGCATTGGTGAAGACACAATCTTGGAGGCCGTTCAAAGGTTCAATAAAGCAGTGATCATTGTTTTTTGCCCGGAGTACTTGAGAGAACCCACATAAGAAGATACCTAGAGGTTGATGACACAGAGTGAAGCAAGAGGATGGCCAGTGATGCTTGGATCACTTGACTGTATGCACTGGAGATGGAAGAATTGTCCTGCAGGGTGGAAGGGTCAGTATAGAGACCACACCAACAATCCAACGATCATTCTTGAGGCAGTTGCAACGAAGGATCTTTTGATATGGCATTCATTCTTTGGTTTGTCTGGCTCTCACAATGACTTGAATGTGCTGTCGAGATCACCACTGTTCTCTAGGCTTATTACAGGAGATGCTCGTGCTTGCAACTACTCGGTCAATGGGCACAACTACTCGATGGGTTACCGATACGTCTCCATATCGATAATTTATGAAGTATTCATGCCATATTTACCTATGTTTACAATATTTTTATATGGTTTTGATGCACTTTATATTATTTAATTGGAACTAACCCAGACTGACGCTGTTTTCAGCAGAATTACCGTGGTGTTGTTTTTATGCAGAAAATAAAAGTTCTCGGAATCGCCCGAAACTTTTTTAAGATTTTTTTCTAGAAGATACAACAAATACTGGAGCGAAGAACCACCGGAGGGGGGCCACCAGGTGCCTCCAAGCCAACAGGGCACGGCCACCCCCCTAGGATGCACCCTGATGTCTTGGGACCACTCCGTGGCTCCATTTAGCGTGATTCCAACGCTGAAAAATCCTATAAATACAGAAACCCTCAGAAATAAACCGAGAACTTCCGCTCCGCCGCCGCAAGCCTCTGTACCGAAGAAATCTCATCCGGAGCCCTGTTACGGCACCCTGTCGGAGGGGGCAATCATCACCGGAGGCCATCTTCATCATCCCGTCGGTCTCCATGACGAAGAGGGAGTAGTTCACCCTCGGGACTGAGGGTATGTACCAGTAGCTATGTGATCTCTCTCTCTCTCTCTCTCTCTCTCTCTCGTGTTCTTGAGATGTCACGATCTTGATGTATCACGAGCTTTGTGAATATAATTGGATCATATGGTCTTCTTCCCTTCCTATCTTGATGTGATGAATTGAATCTTTCCCTTTGAGGTTTTGTTATGTCGGACTGAATATTGGATTTGAGATCACTTGATGTATGTCTTGCATGTGGATACCCGTGGTGACAACGGGGTATTCTATTGATTCACTTGATATTTTTTTTTGATACTCAACTTGCGGATTCCCATGGTGACAATGGGGTAATCTATGCATATGGGTTGATACACGTTCTTGTCCTACTTTCTTCGATAGAAATCTTGGGGTACTCTTTGAAGTTCTTTGTGTTGGATTGAATATGATGAATCTGAAATTGTTTGATGCATGTCGAATAATTAACCCACAGACACTTGAGGTGACATTAGAGTATCTAGGTGACATTAGGGTTGATTGATGTGTATCATAGGTGTAATTCTAGTATGAACTCTAGGGCTGCTTGTGACACTTATAGGAATAACTCAATAGATTGATCGGAAAGGATAACTTTGAGGTGGTTCTACTACCTACAACAATTCTTATGTTCTCTGCTAGATATGAACTTTGGAGTGATTCTTTGTCGCGCGTTGAGGGATGACCATATGATTCTATTATGTTATCATTGTTGAGAGATTGCACTAGTGAAAGTATGAACCCTAGGCCTTATTTCCAAACATTGCAATACCGTTTATGCTCACGTTTACTACTTGTTACCTTGCTTTTTTTATATTTTCAAATTACAAAAACCTATATCTACTATCCATACTACACTTGTATCACCATCTCTTCGCCGAAGTAGTGCACCCATACGATTTACCATTGTATTGGGTGTGTTGGGGACACAAGACATTTTTTGTATTTGATTGCAGGGTCGTTTGAGAGAGACCATCTACATCCTACACCTCCCACGGATTCATAAACCTTAGGTCATCCACTTGAGGGAAATTTGTTGTTGTCCTACAAAACTCTGCATTTGGAGGCCCAACAACGTCTACAAGAATAAAGTTGTGTAGTAGAGATCAGTTACTACCTTGCGGATGGCATCTATGCACAATGGGCCACCTTGGTCAAAACAATTCCGCGTCCAAAAGGTAAGAAAAATATTCACTTTGCCCATTGTCAAGAAGCTGCTAGGAAAGATGTGGAGAGAGCCTTCGGTGTGCTACAGAAGCGCTTTGCAATTATTCCTGGCCCTCCGAGTACTGGAGCTCCAAGGTTCTATGGAGGATCGTGACCTATTGCATCATATTGCATAACATGATCATTGAAGACGAGATGGATATGCCTGAGAACTTTCGGTACGTCACCAACGGGACTCCGGTTGAGACAGAGTATGATACGAACAGGATCCTGGCATTCCTTAAAGAGCATCGCAAGATCAAGAACCAACAAATTCATGCTCCGCTCCAAGAAGATCTTATTGAGCATCACTTGCAACGTCATAGCGACTCCTAGTTGTTCACATGCTATTTGCTACATTTGGACCATTCGGCGTGTTTAAATTTAAATAATTTGGTTTGTAAACTTTGAATTCAATTTGTAAATGTTGGGTTCTACCGTAGGTGCATTGCATGCAAATTAAAATTTTCCTACGCGCAGAACAACCAAGAACATGCTACGGAGATGGATCATAGATCGTTACCACTAGATGCGTAGTGCCATGCAGCGGAAGTAGAGTTGGGGCAGCGCGTTCGTGAGGTCCGTCTCCTCCTCGTCCGATCTCCCTCGAACATCCGGTCCGATCTCCCTCGAACTGCCGGTCGCCGGATCCCACGTACAGGTTCGCCGGAGCGACGCAAGTGCACCGCCTCTAATGGTATCCGCGCGTGCAGGAGGAACACCGTGCGGCGGACTACTAGGTCCGATCACACAGTTCGACGGCGAGTGGAGGTGGCTAGTTGCAACACAAGCAAAGCCCTAATGACAGCGCCGAAGCGATCAACCAGATGAGTGTGCCGCACCTCCACTATATATAGGCATCCATCGCGGGCTCAACTCTTGGGCCTCGCATGGATCCTAAATCCCACGTGTTCCTTCCCTTAAGCGCGCGACCCCTTAGGTTCTTGTTCACTTGGTCGCGAGTCAGATCACATCCGGCTCGACTAGTCGGTAGCGGCCTCTAGCAAAGCAGACCGACTCCAAGTTTCCGATAAAGCTGGTTAGGCAAACATGTACTTCATACTTCTGTTCCCTTTGCCACACGATATATGTTGTCGGGCTCAAGGCGAGTCTGTCATCCTTGTGTTAGCCCGACCACTTTCTCGTTCCAGTGATGCCGACCACAAATCAGATTATCTCATAATCCTTGTCGCATGGCCATGCTTATCTTGGTCGGATCACATGAGGGGCCCAGAGTATATCTCTCCTGATCGGAGGGGCAAATCCTATCTTGCTCGACCATGTCTCGCAGCATGGGTCTGGACAAGCCCGAAACCTACCTTTATAACTACCCAGTTACGGAGTAGGGTTTGGTCAGCCCAAAGCAGGTCTATCACCATCCCGAGTACATGTGCCAGCTCAGGTCTTAGGACATAGAATGTATGTTGTACTAGAGACTCACATATGACATATTGCTGCGTCTCATAGTTGGGTCTGTCCAACTCGGACCTTATCTCAACTCGGATACGACTACGTCAAATCCGACCAGATCTTTCTGAGTCCATATTATCCGGCTAGCATCCAATGCTACATGGTCAGTGAGACCGGACCATCCACCGTGTCATATGCTAGTCTAACTGGCTGCGCGTCCACACAGCCCTTTTGACTAGGGACCATTTAGGACAGTCATCATACAATGAATAGTCTCACAAACAAGTCACGTACTTGTTAATACACATCATTGATAATGTCCAAGGACTATCTTTATTCATAAACACATAGGAAATATCATCATACATGATTGCCTCTAGGGCATATCTCCAACAGTCTCCCACTTGCACTAGAGTCAATCAAATAGACATCGAATGCCCATAGCTCTAACGTGCCCCTCATGCTTGGGTTGTGGAAGCGGCTTAGTCAACGGATCTGCAACATTTTCATCCGTATGAATCTTGCATAAATTAGTATCACCATTCTTTATGAGCTTTCGTATCAGGTGATACTTTCGGTCTATGTGCCTGGTCTTGTGGTGTTGTCTCGGCTCCTTGGCCTGTGCGATGGCACCTGAATTGTCGCAATACATGTCCAACGGTTTTGCCCAGCCCGGGAGCACACCAAGATCCTCCGGGAACTTCCAAATCCAAACACCTTCCTTTGCGGCTTGACGTGGCTTGAGACCGCGTCGGTATTTCCCCAAAGAGGAAGGGATGATGCAACACAGTGACGGTAAGTATTTCCCTTAGTTATGAAACCAAGGTTATCGAACCAGTAGGAGGATCACCACCACCCAATAAGCAGCACCTGCACAGAAATAACAAATACTTGCAACCTGACGCGAAAGAGAGGTTGTCAATCTCTCTACGGTAAAAAGATAGATTAGGTAGTGATAGATAGGAGAGATAGATCTCTCAAGAACACAAAATAAAAAGAGCAAATAAAAAGTGCAGCAATATATTTTTGGGTTTTTGGTTTAGTAGATCTGAAAACAAAGAGGGAAAAAGATAGATCGGAAAGCAATATATTGGAAAAGTAGACCCGGGGGCCGTAGGATTCACTAGTGGCTTCTCTCATGAGTATAGCACACGGTGGGTGAACAAATTACTGTTGGGCAATTGATAGAAGATCAAATAATCATGACGATATCCAAGGCGATGATCATTATATAGGCATCACGTCCAAGATAAGTAGACTGACTCCTGCCTGCATCTACCACTATTACTCCACACATCGACCGCTATCGAGCATGCATCTAGTGTATTAAGTTCATGGAAAAATGGAGTAATGCAATAAGAACGATGACATGATGTAGACAAGATCTATTCATGTAGGAATAGACCCCATCTTGTTATCCTTAATGGCAACGATACATGCATGCCTTGCTGCCCCTTCTGTCACTGGGAAAGGACACCGCAAGATCGAACCCATCACAAAGCATCTCTGCCCATGGCAAGAAAGATCGATCTAGTTGGCCTAACTAAACCAAAGATTCGAAGAAGAAATACGAGGCTATAAGTAATCATGCATATAAGAGATCAAAGAAGACTCAAATAATATTCATGGATAGAAACTGATCATGAACTCAAAATTCATCGGATCCCAACAAACACACCGCAAAAATTTACATCAAATAGATCTCCAACAGACCATTGTATTGAGAATCAAAAGAGAGAGAGGAAGCCATCTAGCTACTGCCTACGGACCCGTAGGTCTATGATACATCCATTTTGCATCATGATTTCCTACTGTTATTTATTATGTTTTGTTGAATAATAATGCTTTGGGGAGTGTTTCTAATGCCTTTTCTCTTATAATATGCAAGGTTTACACAAAGAGGGAGAATACCGACAGCTGGAATTCTGGACCCAAGAAAAGCACATCAGAGATACCTATTCTGCACAACTCCAATGAAGCTGAAATTTTACGAAGATTATTTTTGGAATAAATAAAAAATACTGGAGCAGAAAACTACCGGAGGGGGCAAACCTGGTGGGCACAACCCACCAGGGCGCGCCAGACCCCCCTGGGCGCGCCCTGATGGGTTGTGGCCTCCTCGGCCCACCTTCGGTGCCCATTTTCTAGTATATAGTCACATTTAACCTAGAAAAAAAATCATAGGAGGACTTTCGGGACGAAGCGCCGCCGCCTCGAGGCGGAACTTGGGCAGGAGCACTTTTGCCCTCCGGCGGAGCGATTCCACCGGGGGAACTTCTCTCCCAGAGGGGCAAATCGAAGCCATCGTCATCACCAACACCCCTCTCATCTTTGGGAGGCCAATCTTCATCAACATCTTCAACCACACCATCTCCTCTCAAACCGTAGTTCATCTCTTGTGTTCAATCTTTGTACCAGAACGTCATATTGGTACCTGTGGGTGACTAGTAGTGTTGATTACCTTGCGTAGTTGATTACTATATGGTTTATTTGGTGGAAGATTATATGTTCAGATCCATTATGCTATTCAATACCTCTCTGATCTTGAGCATGTTTATTATTTGTCAGTAGTTACCTTTGTTCTTGAGGTCACGGGAGAAGTCATGTTGCAAGTAATCATGTGAATTTGATATGTGTTCGATATTTTGATGATATGTATGTTGTGATTCCCTTAGTGGTGTCATGTGAACGTCGACTACATGACACTTCACCATTCATGGGCCTAAGGGGATGCATTGTGGAGTAGTTATTAGACGACGGGTTGCTAGACTGACAGAAGCTTAAACCCTAGTTTATGCGCTACTTCGTAAGGGGCTGATTTGAATCCAAACGTTTAATGCAATGGTTAGATTTTATCTTAATACTTTTCTCGTAGTTGCAGATGCTTGCGAGGGGGTTAATCATAAGTGGTAGGTTGTTCAAGTAAGAACAGCACCCAAGCACCGGTCCACCCACATATCAAGTTATCAAAGTAGCGAACACGAATCAAACCAACATGATAAAAGTGAGTAGATGAAATTCCCGTGTACCCTCAAGAATACTTTGCCTATTACTAGAGATTGTTCTGGCCTGTCCTTTGCCTCAAAAGGATTGGGCTACCTTGCTGCACCTTGTTTACCGTTACCGTTACTTGCTTGCTACCAATTATCTTGCTATCAAACTATCTGTTACCTACAATTTTAGTGCTTGCAGAAATTACCTTGCTGAAAACCGCTTGTCATTTCCTTCTGTTCCTCGTTGGGTTCGACACTCTTACTTATCGAAAGGACTACGATTGATCCCCTATACTTGTGGGTCATCAAGACTCTTTTCTGGCGCTGTTGCCGGGGAGTGAAGCGCTCTTGGTAAGTGAAAATCGGTAAGGAAAAAACTTACACTACGTGCTGAAATTTATTGCTACTTGCTACTATGGAGAACAATCCTTTGAGGGGTTTGTTTGGGGTATCTTCACCTCGACCGGAACCACAATTAGTTGCCCCTCAACCTACTGCACCTACTGAAAATATTGGTTATCAAATTCCTTCGGGTATGGTAGAACAACTGCTTGCTAAACCTTATGTAGGAGATGGAACTAAACATCTTGATATGCATCTATTATATGTGAACGAAATATGTGGATTATTTAAGCTTGCAGGTTTACCTGGAGATGAAGTTAAGAATAAGGTTTTCCCTTTTTCTTTGGAAGGAAAAGCATTGACATGGTATAGGCTATGTGATGATCTTGGATCGTGGAACTGGAATCGTTTGCAATTGGAATTCCACCAAAAGTTTTATCCCATGCATCTAGTTCATCGTGATCAGAATTATATATATAATTTTTGGCCTCGTGAAGGAGAAAGTATCGCTCTAGCTTGGGGGAGGCCTAAGTCAATGCTATATTCATGCCCCAATCATGACATTCCGAGAGAAGTTATCATTCAGAATTTTTATGCTCGGCTTTCTCATAATAATCAATCCATGCTCGATACTTCTTGTGCTGGTTCTTATATGAAGAAGACTATTTAATTCAAGTGGTATCTTTTAGAAAGAATTAAACGCAACTCTGAAGATTGGGAACTCGACGAAGGTAATGAGTCAGGTATGAAGCTTGAGTTTGATTGTGTTAAATCATTTATGAATACCGATACTTTTCACAAGTTTAGCACTAAATATGGACTTGACTCTGAGATAGTAGCCTCTTTTTGCGAAGCATTTGCTACTCACGTCGATCTCCCTAAGGAAAAGTGGTTTAAATATCGTCCCCCTATTAAAGAAGAAATTAAAGAACCGGTCATAGCTAAAGAAGAAACCATCATTTACAATGCTGATCCAGTTGTGCCTACCACTTATATTGAAAAACCACCTTTCCCTGTTAGGCTAAAGGAACATACTAAGGTATCAACTGTGGTTCGTAAGAGTAATTTAAGAACATCTAAGCCCCCTGAGCAAATTAAAGTAGAACCTAGTGTTGCTATGGTTAAAGATCTCTTGGTAGAAAATATCGATGGCCATGTTATCTACTTTTGTGATGAAGCTGCTAGAATTGCTAAACCCGATGAAAAAGATAAACATAAACCCATAGGAGGCATGCCTGTTGTCTTAGTAAAAATAGGAGATCATTGCTATCATGGTTTATGTGATTTGGGTGCTAGTGTGAGTGATATCCCTTTTACCTTATACCAAGAAATTATGGAGGAAATAGCACCTGCTGAAATAGAAGACATTGATGTTACTATTAAACTTGCTAATAGAGACACCATCACACCACTTGGGATTGTTAGAGATGTTGAAGTCTTGTGTGGGAAAGTAAAATACCCTACTGATTTTCTAGATCTTGGTTCCCCACAAGATGACTTTTGTCCCATTATCTTTGGTAGACCTTTCTTGAGCACCGTCAATGCTAAGATAGATTGCGAAAAACAAACTGTCGGTGTCAGTTTTGGTGGTGTGTCTCATGAGTTTAACTTTTCCAAGTTTAGGAGACAACCTCGTGATAAAGCGTTATCTAGTAAAGATGAAATAATTGGTCTTGCTTCTATTGCAGTGCCTCCTACTGATCCATTAGAACAATATTTGCTTGACCATGAAAATGATATGCACTTGCGTGAAAGAAATGAAATAGATCAAATTTTCTTTGAACAACAACCTCTCCTGAAGCACAATTTGCCTATTGAAACTCTTGGAGGTCCTCCTCCACCTAAAGTTGATCATGTGTTTGAATTGAAACAATTGCCGGACACTTTGAAGTATGCTTATCTTGATGAGAAAAAGATATATCCTGTTATTATTAGTGCTAACCTTTCAGAACATGAAGAAGAAAGATTGTTAAAAGTTCTAAGGAAGCACCGGGCTGCTATTGGATATACTCTTGATGATCTTAAGGGCATTAGTCCCACTCTATGTCAGCACAAGATTAATATGGAACCTGATGCCAAACCTGTTGTTCATCACCAACGGCGATTGAATCCTAAGATGAAGGAAGTGGTAAGAACTGAAATATTAAAACTTCTGGAAGCAGGTATAATCTATCCTATTGCTGATAGTAGATGGGTAAGTCCCATTCATTGTGTCCCTAAGAAAGGAGATATTACCATTTTTCCTAATGATAAGAATGAACTCATTCCACAAAGAATTGTTACACTGGCTATAGAATGGTAATTGATTTTAGAAAATTAAATAAAGCTACTAGCAAGGATCATTACCCTCTGCCTTTCATTGATCAAATGTTAGAAATATTATCTAAGCACACACACTTTTGCTTCCTAAATGGATATTCTGGTTTCTCTCAAATACCTGTGTCACAATCCGATCAAGAAAAAACAACCTTTACTTGCCCTTTTGGAACCTATGCTTATAGACGTATGCCTTTTGGTTTATGCAATGCACCTTCTACCTTTTAAAGATGTATGACAGCTATATTCTCTGATTTTTGTGAAAAGATTGTGGAGGTTTTCATGGATGATTTCTCCGTTTATGGAACTTCTTTTGATGATTGCTTAAGCAACCTTGATCGAGTTTTGCAGAGATGTGAACAAACTAATCTTGTCTTGAATTGGGAGAAGTGCCACTTTATGGTTAATGAAGGCATTGTCTTGGGGCACAAAATATCTGAACGAGGTATTGAGGTGGATAAAGCTAAAGTTGATGCAATTGAGAAAATGCCATGCCCCAAAGATATTAAAGGTATTCGCAGTTTCCTTGGTCATGCTGGTTTCTATAGGAGGTTCATTAAAGACTTCTCTAAAATTTCTAGGCCTCTTACTAATCTTTTGCAAAAGGATATTCCTTTTGTTTTTTATGATGATTGTGTGGAAGCCTTTGAAACACTAAAGAAAGCCTTAAGCTCTGCACCTATCGTTCAACCACCTGATTGGAACTTGCCTTTTGAAATTATGTGTGATGCTAGTGATTATGCTGTTGGCGCTATTCTAGGAGAAAGATTTGATAAGAAATTGAATGTTATCCATTATGCTAGCAAAACTCTAGACAGTGCTCAACGAAATTATGCCACAACTGAAAAAGAATTTTTAGCGGTCGTGTTTGCCTGTGACAAATTTAGATCCTATATTGTTGACTCAAAAGTAATTGTTCACACCGACCATGCTGCTATAAAATATATTATGGAAAATAAAGATGCTAAACCTAGACTTATTAGGTGGGCTCTCTTGCTCCAAGAATTTGACTTGCATATTGTTGATAGGAAGGGAGCTGAGAACCCCGTAGCTGATTACTTGTCTAGGTTAGAAAATATTCTTGATGACCCACTACCTATTGATGATAGTTTCCCTGATGAACAGTTAGCTGCAATAAATGTTTCTCAAAACACTCCTTGGTATGCTGATTATGCCAATTACATTGTCGCTAAATATATACCACCTAGCTTCACATACCAGCAAAAGAAAAAAATTCTTTTATGACTTGAGACATTACTTTTGGGATGACCACATCTTTATAAAGAAGGAGTAGATGGTATTATTAGACGTTGTGTACCTGACCATGAACAGGAACAAATTCTACGGAAATGTCATTCCGAAGCTTACGGAGGACATCATGCGGGAGATAGAACTGCTCACAAGGTATTGCAATCTGGTTTTTCTTGGCCTACGCTCTTCAAAGATGCCCGTAAGTTTGTCTTGTCTTGTGATGAATGTCAAAGAATTGGTAATATCGGTAAGCGTCAGGAAATGCCTATGAATTATTCACTTGTTGTTGAACCATTTGATGTTTGGGGTTTTGATTATATGGGACCTTTTCGTTCCTCTAATGGGTACACTCATATTTTGGTTGCTGTTGATTATGTCACTAAGTGGGTAGAAGCTATTCCAACTAGTAGTGCTGATCACCACACCTCCATTAAAATGCTTAAAGAGGTTATCTTCCTGAGGTTTGGAGTCCCTAGATATTTAATGACTGATGGTGGTTCACACTTTATTCATGGTGCTTTCCGTAAGATGCTTGCTAAATATGATGTTAACCATAGAATTGCATCACCCTATCATCCTCAATCTAGTGGTCAAGTTGAACTTAGCAATAGAGAAATAAAATTGATATTACAAAAAAACTGTCAATAGGTCTCGTAAGAATTGGTCTAAGAAATTAGATGATGCAATTTGGGCCTATAGAACAGCTTATAAAAATCCTATGGGTATGTCTCCATACAAAATGGTATATGGTAAAGCTTGTCATTTGCCTCTAGAATTAGAACATAAATCATTTTGGGCAATTAATGAACTTAACTATGATTTCAAACTTGCCGGTGAGAAGAGGCTATTTGATATTAGCTCACTTGATGAATGGAGAACCCAAGACTATGAGAATGCCAAGTTATTTAAAGAAAAAGTAAAAAGATGGCATGACAAAAGAATCCAAAAGCGAGAATTTAAAATAGGAGACTATGTTCTTTTGTTCAACTCTCGTTTAGATTTTTTGCAAGTAAGCTTCTCTCCAAATGGGAAGGACCTTATATTATCGAAGAGGTTTATCGTTCTGGAGCTATCAATATTAATAACGCCGAAGGTACTAACCCGAAGGTGGTCAATGGACAAAGAATTAAGCATTATATCTCAGGTACGCCTATTAACGTTGAAAGCAATGTTATCCAAACCATGACACCGGAGGAACACATAAAAGAAATCTTCCGGAACACTCCAGAATTCTTAAAAATAGGAGGTACGTGATACGGTAAGTAAACGGACTCCGAAAAATCCGCAAAAATATTTTTCGTCAGTTTTGGAATATTAGAAAATTTTGGAAATAAAGAAATAAACCAGAAGGTGATCGAGGTGAGCACGATACACCAGGGCGCGCCAGGCACCCCTGGGCGCAACCTGGTGGGTTGTGCCCACCTCGGACACCTTCCCGACTCCGTTTTCCTTCCATATGCTTCTTTTCCAAGAATAAAAATTCTCTATATATACCCCCGACTGTTTTGACGACCGCATCGCAGAAAAACCCTTTGTCCTTGTTTCTTGTTGTTTTCTCATCAGATCTAGATCTCCATGGCTCCACCAAGCTCCTCCAAGGACAAGTTCTTTGAGAAGGTCATCAACCCGTACTTGCCGGAGGTGATGAAGCACCCTCAAGCCATTGAGATGCGTGAGGGGGTGCTCCACATCCGCGATGTTCAGGGACCCAAGAAGACCGGAAGCATGGAGGCTAGGCTCGAGGCGGTGGAACAGGAAGTTTTCAAGTGCCAAAATATGGTGGAGCGCGGACTTAGTGCCAATCACCCCATGATCACGGAATTCACCCGTGATCAGGTGGTGGATGGCCGGTCTGTGAGGGACATCATCTCCACCCTCAACGAGCAAATTAATTTTCTGCAGAGCCAAGTTTATGATCTTCAAAACCAGGTCTTTGAATATGAGGCAAGATTTAAAGGTATGAGTTTAGCTGCCAGTTGCAGGACTCAGGGGACTCTTGCGTCAACTTATGATGGGGAGCCCTTGCCCTGGAAGCTGGAGGACAAGCATACTCCTTCATCAGCACCACCTTCTTCATCACCACCACCAAAGGAGACTTGAGCACACGGGTATGGGCACTCCCCTTGGCTTGAGCCAAGCTTGGGGGAGGTGCCCCGGTATCGTATCACCATCACTTTTATTCACCTTTACCTATTTTAGTTCAATCTTTAGTTTCCCTTTGCTTTAGTTGAATAAAAGTTTAGCATGATCTATTTTTGTGTGTTAGTTTCGTGGCCTATCTATCTATGTAATCGAGTGAAAGTTATATAATAAAGTTTAGTTTGAGTTTTTGTCTCTCTACTTTCTTGTTGCAATCAAAAAAAGGAAAGAAAAATAAATGAAAAGAATCATATGCTAATCTTATGGTGAGTAATGACATCACATAAGGAAAAGTATAAGTAGTAAAATTTACTGGAGATTGACAAACATAGCATTGGTCAATGATGCAATTCATGAAAGAATTAATAAGGGAAGAGAAGATTCACATGCAAATACACTATCTTGGACATCTTTTATGATTGTAAGCCCCCATTAAATATTATATGTCAAAATTGTTGACGTTGGACAAGGAAGACAACGTAATGATTTATGTTTGTTCATATCCACATAGAAGTTATATTGTCATAGATCCTTCAACATGTGGTGCTTGCCCAATATCTTTGCTAGCCAAAAATTCCGCACTAAGTAGAGATACTACTTGTGCATCCAAAAACCCAAAACCAAACTCATTCTTTGAGAGTCCACCATACCTACCTATAGATCGAGAAAGATCCTTCAAGTAAGTTGTCATCGGTGCAATAAGGCAATAAAATTTCTTCTAAAAGTGTTTTGATCAATTAGTGTAAGAGAAAATTGAGCGCTATACGAACTTATGATGGCAAAGTAATAAAAGCGACGGACTGCATAATAAAGGTTGCTATCATAGGGGGCTATATAGAGTGACGTTCTTTTACATTAAGGGATAGGGCATATAAACCAAAAAGCGCATGACAACCTCTGCTTCCCTCTGTGAAGGGACTATCTTTTACTTTTATGTATTTACTTTTATGCAAAGAGTCAAAGTATTCTTCCCCATTCCTTTTTACTTTTTCCTTTTGCAAGCATCATGTGGTGAGGAAAGATCTAGGCACATATATCCAGTTGGATATGGGTGGGCATGAGTTATTATTGTTGACATCACCCTTAGGTGAATACGTTGGGAGGCGAAACTATAAGCCCCTATCTTCCTATGTGTCCGGTTGAAACTTTTTGTTCATGGGTATGCCGTGAGTGTTAGCAATTATAGAAGACTAAATGATGGTTGAGTATGTGGACTTGCCAAAAGGCTCCGACATGAGACCCTTCCCAAAAATATGATGAATTGTAGTTGCAAAGTTCACTGAGAACACAGTTTGTTGGTTTTCAATAAGGTTTATGCTTCATACTTCTATGTTGTGATGAATTGTTACTTGTTCATGAGAAGTTATATGATAAAAGTGTATTGAATAAGTTTTATGTTAGAGTTTGTTGCTGTTATGATAATAAGCATGATGCTACTATATCCGTATTTTGTTTTTATCGACACCTCTCTCTCAAATCATGTGGACATGCTTTTCAATATCGGTTTTCGCTTGAGGACAAGCGAGGTCTAAGCTTGGGGGAGTTGACACGTCCATTTTGCATCCTGATTTCCTACTGTTATTTATTATGTTTTGTTGCATAATAATGCTTTGGGGAGTGATTCTAATGCCTTTTCTCTCATAATATGCAAGGTTTACACAAAGAGGGAGAATACCGGCAACTGGAATTCTGGATCCAAGAAAAGCACATCAGAGATACCTATTCTGCACAAGTCCAATGAAGCTGAAATTGTACGGAGATTATTTTTGGAATAAATAAAAAAATACTGGAGTAGAAAACTACTGGAGGGGGCAAACCTGGTGGGCACAACCCACCAGGGCGCGCCTGACCCCCCTGGACGCGCCCTGGTGGGTTGTGGTCTCCTCGGCCCACCTCCGGTGCCCATCTTCTGGTATATAGTCACATTTAACCTAGAAAAATGAGAGGAGGACTTTCGGGACGAAGCGCCACCGCCTCGAGGCAGAACTTGGGCAGGAGCACTTTTGCCCTCCGGCGGAGCGATTCCGCCGGGGGAACGTCCCTCCCGGAGGGGGAAATTGAACCCATCGTCATTACCAACACCCCTCTCATCTTTGGGAGGCCAATCTTCATCGACATCTTCAACAGCACCATCTCCTCTCAAACCCTAGTTCATCTCTTGTGTTCAATCTTTGTACCGGAACCTCAGATTGGTACTTGTGGGTGACTAGTAGTGTGGATTACCTTGCGTAGTTGATTACTATATGGTTTATTTGGTGGAAGATTATATGTTCAGATCCATTATGCTATTTAATACTCCTCTCATCTTGAGCATGTTTATTATTTGTGAGTAGTTACCTTTGTTCTTGAGGTCACGGGAGAAGTCATGTTGGAAGTAATCATGTGAATTTGATATGTGTTCGATATTTTGATGATATGTATGTTGTGATTCCCTTAGTGGTGTCATATGAACGTCGACTACATGACACTTCACCATTCATGGGCCTAAGGGGATACATTGTGGAGTAGTTATTAGATGATGGTTTGCTAGAGTGACAAAAGCTTAAACCCTAGTTTATGCGCTACTTCGTAAGGGGCTGATTTGGATCCAAATGTTTAATGCTATGGTTAGATTTTATCTTAATACTTTTCTCGTAGTTGCGGATGCTTGCGAGGGGGCTAATCATAAGTGGGAGGTTGTTCAAGTAAGAACAGCACCCAGGCACCGGTCCACCCACATATCAAATTATCAAAGTAGCGAACACGAATCAAACCAACATGATAAAAGTGACTAGATGAAATTTCCGTGTACCCTCAAGAACACTTTGCCTATTACTAGAGATTGTTCTGGCATGTCCTTTGCCTCAAAAGATTGGGCTACCTTGCTGCAGCTTATTTACCGTTACCATTACTTGCTCGTTACCAATTACGTTGCTATCAAACTATCTGTTACCTATAATTTCAGTGCTTGCAGAAATTACCTTGCTGAAAATCGCTTGTCATTTCCTTCTGCTCCTCGTTGGGTTTGACACTCTTACTTATCGAAAGGACTACGATTGATCCCCTATACTTGTGGGTCATCAGTCTATGGTGGACTACTCACGCATCATCGGAGGGACCTATGAAGAAGATGAACCCCTCCGTGATGGTGTTTAGATTGGATCTTGAGGTTCTGGAACTTGCGGAGGCTGGAATTGTGTTTCGTCGACTCCCCTAGGGTTTTCTGAATATTTGGGAATTTATAGGCGTCAGAGGCGGTGGAGGGGGCCCCGTGGAGGGCACAACCCACCAGGGCGCGCCGGGGCCCCCTTGGCGCGCCCATGTGGGTTGTGGCCTCCACAGCCCACCTCTCTGGTACTTCTTTGGCCCACTGGGTGTCTTCTGGTCTATAAAAAATCTCCAAAAAGTTTCGTCGCTATTGGACTCCGTTTGGTACTGATATTCTGCGAAGTAAAAAACAAGCAAAAACAACAACTGGCACTTTGGCACTATGTCAATAGGTTAGTCCCAAAAAATGATATAAAGTTCTTATAAAATGATTGTAAAACATCCAAGAATGATAATATAACAGCATGGAACAAGCAAAAATTATAGATACGTTGGAGACGTATTACGGCTTCACAAGCCGCAATGTATTTGGCCTCTGTTGTGGAGTCGGCCACCGTATCTTGCTTGGAACTCGTCCAGCTCACTGCTCCTCCATTCATGACATACACGAATCCAGTTTGCAATCGACAATCATCCATGTCGGTTTGGAAAATAGCATAAGTGTAACCCTTTACGCAGAGCTCCTCCTCACCTCCATAAACTAGGAACATCTCTTTAGTCCTTTTCAGGTACTTCATGATAGTTTTCACCGCTGCCCAGTGACTCTCACCTGGGTTAGCCTGGTATCTGCTTGTTAAGCTTATTGCATAGGCAACATCAGGTCGAGTACATAGAATGGCATACATGATGGATCCTATTGCCGAAGCATACGAAATCCTACTCATCCGGTTTTGTCGTCATTTTCTCACGACAGATGCCATGGGGTGGCTTATCGACAGTGGTTGGGGCTGAAGGACGCCGATGGGCTCCGGGAGCGGGATTAGGCACAAGCGGTGAGGGACACACGATGTACCCAGGTTCGGGGCCCTCCGTGGGAGGTAACACCCCTAGTCCTGCTTGTTTGGTTGGTGGGTGGTTGATGCTACAACGGCACTCCTTGAGCTGTTGTCTAGAGGAAGAAGAAGGAGCGACCGACTCTTCTTCCCTTGCTGCGTGGGAGTGAGAGTATGAGATGAGGAGAATGCCCGCCCGATGCATGGGGGGCCTCGGGGGGTTTTATAGGCCAACTCCCCGGCTTATAATATACACGAGGTACTAAACGGGGGTCCCAGCCGGCAGCCTCCCTAACCGGCCAGCGGCCCCACCAGCCGGCTCTTCTATTGGCCCGCGCCTACCCGCCGCGGCACGGGCCGTCCTGCGCGGCGTCGTCTTGCGCCTGCCGGCCGAAGTCAGCGGTACGGCCGGCTGTGCTGTAGCCACGCCGGGGCAGGTAATGGAGTAGACGGCGGCGTGGCCGCACTATTGCCCCGCCGGGTCTCGATCGGTCAGGGCAAGTAGTACGACAGCCCGGACTGTAACCACGCGTGTCCGCGCGTCAGCAGTCGCTGTAGCCACGCCGGAGCCCATCGCGGGGGTCGTGTCCTGTCGGTGTACTTGGTCGCAGCTGGAGGGGACAAGTTCCTGCCCGTCCAGAGGTCAGCGGGAGGGCCGGCCGCGGGACGGCCGGTTGTGGGCTGGCCGAGGACCAGACGGCCGGCTCCTGTCCAGCCGGCTAGGGGGCCAGCCGGCCGCCCGCCAGCCGGTCATGGATCAGCCGGCCGTGGACCAGCCGGTCGCTCGCCAGCTGGTCATGGACCAGCTGGCCGTGGGCCAGCCGGCCGGGGGGCCAGCCGGCCGCTCCGCAGCCGGTCATGGACCAGCCGGCCGTGGGCCAGCCGGCCGGGGGGCCAGCCGGTCATGGACCAGCAGGCCGTATAGTTATTTTTTCTAAAAGGGGCTTGAACTCCCCTGTCTTGGCATACCTTGGGGTAACATCCCCGTCAGTAGTCCCCGAAGCCAGCGGAGGCCCGCGTCCTTCTGACGAGGGGGAGCCGGCGGCTTCATCCGGCGGCATCGGCCCGGTACGTGGAGTCGGTTGGCGGGCCGCGCAGGCAGCCACACCCGTTGCCTCGGGTTCCACGGCGCCGCTTCGGAGCCCGCGCTGAGCGGCGACGCGCCACGTGGGGTGCGGCGACGTGGCGGGCCCCGCGCCTGTGGGAGCGATGGGACGTTGCCTTGAGGCTAGCCTGGTAGGCCATGGGCCTAGCCCAGCAGGCCTCGGGCCACAGGCCAAGATCCTCTGCGCCCGGATCCCAGCGGCCACGGCCCGAGGTGCCCCACGCCCCGCGGGTTTCCCGGGGGAAGTGGGCGCAGTTAATCCCATGCCCCCCGGGCTTCGCCCCCTTATTTATAAGGGGGAGGGGGAGAGACGGAGGCAGTTCACGCGCCCCTCTCCCGTCGTCTTCCTCCTTTCGCCTCTGTCGCCCCGAGCTCACATCGCCGCAACGCCCGTTCGCGCCTACGCTCTGGCCCTCCGCAGAGATGGCCGACGGCCCCTCCGGCAGCTGGGGCGGCTCCACCGTCACCGAAGCGGACATCGCATACCTCCGCCGCGCCCGTATGCTGCCGTCGGAGGACCGCGTCGTCGCCCGCCCTTCGGGCGGCGAGGTGGTGCCGGAGCCCGAGGAGGGAGAGTGCGTGGTGTTCGCTTTGCACTTCTCGCGTGGCTTCGGGCTGCCGGCGAGCCAGTTCTTCAGGTTGTTTCTTGATTCCCTCGATCTGCAACCGCACCATTTGGGGCCAAATTCGATTCTGCAGCTGTCGAGCTTCGTGACCCTCTACGAGGGTTACCTCGGCCTTCTTCCCTTTATGACGCTGTGGAGGAAGCTCTTCTACCTCAAGAGCTTGAAGAACGGCGACGAGCCGTACGCCTGTGGGGGTGCGGTGGTGTGTGTTCGTGGTACACTCTTCCCCCGCCTCTCCCTCATCGAATCCGTGAAAAGATGGAATCGGACGTTCTTCTACGTGAAGAACGTCGACCCGGCTCGAGATTACATCTGGCTGCCGCCCTTCGTCAACGTCCCGTCTTCCGGGGCGAATTGGACGGCCGAAGTGGCGGCCGGGGAGCTCGTCGGGATGCTGGGCCGGCTCCACACTATGAGGAGTGGGGAGGGGCTGGTCGCGGCCGATCTGGTGGCCGCCTTCATCGACCGTCGGGTGCTGCCCCTTCAGCTAAGGCCGCACCGGATATGCGACATGGGGGGCCGGCGCGACCCCTGCCGGCTATCCACCTTTGAGCTGACAGTAGCCCAGGTGGCGGGGAGGGTGAACTCCGTCACCAATTTCAAGTTGGCGCCGCGCACCTGTCACTTTGGCAAGCTTCCGTACAGCCGGCTCGACCCGGCGCCCCTGGTACGCTTCGACCCGGCGCTTCTCCCTTGTTTGTTCTTTTTTACGTTCCTTCAGCCGGCCTCCGTGCTTACGCGCCCTGCTGACCGCAGCGCTTTGTGTGACAGAACACGGTGGACGGCCCGCATCCTCAGGTGTTTGAGGCGGATCGCGCTGACTCCGACCCATAGGATTTTGAGCTGGGAGGAGGCGTCGAGGAGGAGGTCGAGTCCTTGGGAGAGGTTGAGGCGGACGGGACGATGGGTGACCCGGGAGCCGGCGGGTCTAGAGCAGCTGGTGAGTTCACCTCCGAGCCCACGATCAGAGATTGGACCGACGACGATGATGATGATGATGTCCGGATCTTGGACACGCCTCCCCCCACAGCTCGGCGGGAGCCACGCGGACGGAGCGAGGAGCAGCCGGCTCGTGGCCGTACGGCCGAGGCCTCCCGTCGGGAGAAGAGGCCGGCCTCAGGGCAGCCATCGACGCAGCCGCTGGCTCAGGCCAGGCGGCCCCTTCCCGTTGTCATTGGGTGAGAGCATTTCTTAACTTTTGTAGGTGTTTTCGCGTTTTGAGCCGGCGGGCGCCTGAGGGCCCTTCTTCTATTTTTGCCAGAGATGCCATCGAGCTCCATGACACGGAGTCGACTGCCGACCCGGTGGACGCCGCCAGCCAGCAGGCCCAGGAGCATGCGACCACAATGCGGGAGGAGAAGAGGAGGCTCGCCGAAATGCGAGCCGCGAAGGCAGGGGCGAAGGGTGCGCCCTCACATTCGGGGGCCTCGAGTGACCGGAGGCGGAGGCGGCCCTAGGACCCGGCGCGCGCCACGGACTCAGCGAGACGCGGATGTCGAGGCCGCCATCGAGCGAGCTGCGGGGGCCGGTGCCGGACACGGCCGGGGCCCCGCCCTTGGCGGAGGTGATCTAGCCGGAGGACACGGCTCCCGAGCTGGCCAGGGAGGCGGACCCGCGAGCGGAGCCGGTCGCGACCCCGTCTTCCATCGAGTCGGCCGCGGCAGAGGAACCCACCGCTCCGGCCGTGCCGGAGGCGTCACCGGAGACGACGGCTGGCGGAAGGGACGAGCCGGTCCACCCGGCTATCGAGCCGATCCGGCAGGCGGTGGAGCCGGCCGCGTTGGTTGTAGAGGGGCCCGAGGCTGGCTCCTAAGCCCTTGTGGTCACCACCAACCTCCCGCCGGCTGCCGCCGCTGCGGATGCCGGGTTGAGTGGTGGGTCGAGCCGATCGAGGAGGACCATGCTCGACGTAATCCGGGACTGGAAAGCGTTGGTCCTCGCCCCAGCCGTCCTGGCCCCGCCGGCCAGCAGCCAGGCCCTTGTGCCTGGGGAGCTAGGCCGTATCATGGCACACTGCCGTGAGGGGCTGGCCAGGTTCGCAGAGGCCGCCGAAAGCAATTTCCGGCGCGTGGAGGGGGCTGTGGAGGTGAGATTCCTCTATCTTGTCTTGAACTTTCAGTGGGGACGCGCGAGCGCACCCACTAGGTGTAGGCCCGCGAGATTCAGGCCGGCTGCTCGGCTGTGTGGCAGTCGGGCCGGATCTATCCCTTTTTTTGTCTAACTTCTCGTCTCTTGGCGCGGAGTAGGCTGAGAACGCCAAGCGGCAGGCGCTGTTCGATGAGGCGGTTGCCATCCACAACCGCGGCAAGGTCGGCTTTTATCAGGTCCAGGAGGAGCTACGGAAGGTGCGAGGTACGTTTGCTCCAGTGGGGGCACGCAAGCGCACCCACTGGGTGTAGCCCCCGAGAGTCGGGCCGACTGTTCAGCAGGCGGCTCGAGTCTTCCTCATTTCGAGTAATCTGGGTTGATCATTTTGCAAAGGAGCTGGCCGTCTTGACTCCGATCCGACAGAAGAGGGACGAGGCGGCCTCCGAGCGGGACCGGCTGGAGCGGGACCTCCAAGCGGCCACGTCGGAATGGGACCGGCTGGGCGGCCTGGTCGTGGACGGGCAGGCGGCACAGGAGCGCCTCACCGTGGAGCTGCGGAGGGAAGTGGCGGCCCAGGAGGAGGCCGCCAAGCAGGCGGCCGATGCCAGCCGGCGGGTGACCGCCCTGCAGGATGAGGTGGCTCGCCGTGGTGGTGAGCTTGAGAGGCGTGAAGCCGCCCTCGCCCATGCGGAGGAGGCACGCGAGAGGGAGCGGAGCTTGGGCCTCCAGTTCGCCATCGAGGTGGATGAGGCCTTTCAGCGTAAGTTTCTATTTTTTAAGTCTTCTTCCTTTGCCAGCTGTTTCGACTTGTTTTTTGATTCTTCGTCCTCCCTTAGACCGGTTCCCGGACACTCAGCGCCGCGCCTAGCGGGTCGTGGCGGAGCATCGGGAGTGCCTGCGGCAGCGCGGGCAGGAGATTGAGGAGCACGCCGGCTGGGACTTGCCGGAGTTTGCGCTGGCTATCGAGAACCGGCAGCTCTTCCTTCAGCGCTGCATGGACCGGCTCCAAACAGCTGGCATGGAGGTGATTTCGGCCCTCTGGCCGGGTCATGGGGCCCCGGCGGGCTGCGTGGCGCTGTGGCTGGAGCACGCGGTGGCCCGGCTCGAGGTTTGGAAGGCATCGGCGGCCCGCTCCGAGGCGCAGATGGCCCTTCGGTTCGTCACATCGTGGTACTCCGGCGTCGACTTGGGCCGGCTAGCCACGATGCGCGAGGTTCCCGAGGCGGAGCGAGTCGCCCGCGAAGGCGCCCTCGTCCGTCGAGCCAACGAGCTGGCTTCGTACGTCGACCCGGACGAGCTCCTGCCGGTGCTTGGCGAGGATGGCGAACCGGTTGTTAAGGATTCCTTCGGCATTCCCCAAGGGCCCGGGGACGAGGAGGTTGCCGATGAGAGCACCGCCTCCAGCACTGGCAGCGACACCGAGGCTACGGAGGCCATGGAGGAGGAGCCGGCGGCCGCTCCTGGGCAGTCTGCCGGGCCGGCTGGTGACGCGCCGAAGGCTTAGGCGGCCCTTCTTTTACCGTATCTTCTTCTTTGCTGCGAGACTTGTTCAAGATGCATTTCCACCCACTGGGGGTGTATTGTAAAGAACCTTCGGCCTGTGGCCTTTTGTTTATAAGTTTGCTTGAAGTTCGAAATGTCTGGGTGCCGGCTCGTCCTTTGCTTTTACTTTTCGACTCATATCTCATGCAAGGATTCCTTCTGGCTTCTACCCCGCCTGTCAGCCAGCCGGGAGTCGGACTGGGACAGGGACGGGGCATCGACCTTGGGGAAACCATGCGGGCCTTAGAGTCGTCTGGCTAGAGCTGGGGCGAGCCGGCAGAGGCCGGTTTCTAGGGATAACGTGGTCTGGTTGGACCTATCCGGCTGCTACTCTTCAGGCGGCGTTCGTGTGGTAAGTTCCTTCTTATCCCAGAGTCCCGCCAGCCGGACAGCCGGGGGCCGGTCTATGGCTGGGCAGGGGGGGAAGATTGCTTGTTCACACTACTTGACCGCCTTGGAGAGGAGCCGGCTAGCCCCCGGGCCCAGGGAGCCGGGCCCGGGTGGCCTTGCTTAAGAGAATGACAAGCCTTTGATGGAATTGAAAAAAGGGGGGGTGTGCCCCAAGTGCCGTCTTGGGGCCCCCGCTGCATTCATTAAGTTCCAACAGAAAGGAAGATACATACATACACTGGCTCTTTCTAGCAGTAGAACGACCGAAGGAGTGCCGCATTCCATGGGCGCTCCGTCTCCTCGCCGGAGGCGTCTCTTTTGCGCTTCTGTGACTTCTGGGCGTCTATCAGATAGTAGGCGTTGTTGTGCAACACCTTGCTGATGATGGACGGGCCTTCCCATGGGGAGGACAATTTGTGTTGGCCGGCTGTCCGCTGGATCCGTCTGAGCACCAGGTCTCCTTCGCGGAAGGAGAGGGGCCGGATCCGCTTGCTGTGGTAGTACCGGAGCTTCTACTGGTAGATGGCCATCCAGCTCAGGGCCAGCTTGCGTGCTTCTTCGAGTAGATCGACACCGTCTTCTCTTGCCCCCTTCGCGTCTTTTTCAGTATACAGGGTGACTCGAGGCGAGTCGAACTCGATGTCCGTGGGGATGATCGCCTCGGACCCGTATACGAGGAAGAAGGGGGTGTAGCCGGTCGACCAGTTGGGTGTGGTCCTGAGGCTCCAGAGGACAGCCGGTAGCTCATCGATCCAGCAGCCAGCTGACCGCACCAGGGGCGCCACGAGCCGAGGCTTGAGGCCGGCCAGGATCAAGCCGTTTGCCCTCTCTGCCTGGCCGTTTGATTGTGGGTGGGCCACCGACGCGAGGTCGAGCCGGATGCCCTCCTGGGAGCAGAAACACGCCATTGCGCCTTTGGCAAAATTCGTGCCGTTGTCGGTGATGATGCTATGGGGAACGTCGTAGCGGACCGTGATATCCTTGATGAACCGGACGGCTGTGGAGCCGTCCAGCTTCTTGATGGGCCTTGCTTCGATCCACTTGGTGAACTTGTCGACAGCCACCAGTAGATGCGTCATGCCACCCCGCGCGGTCTTGAAAGGACCTACCATGTCTAGCCCCCAGACGGCAAAGGGCTATGCGAGCGGGATGGTCTGGAGGGCTGTCGCCGGCAGGTGGCTCTGTGTGCTGAAGTGCTGGCACCCCTCGCATTTGCCGACCAGCCGCTTGGCCTCTTCCAGGGCCGTCGGCCAGTAGAAGCCGTGGCGGAACGCCTTGGCCACCAGGGTTCTGGAGGTGGCGTGATGCCCGCACTCGCCCTGGTGGATGTCGCGGAGGATTTCTTGACCCTTCTCCGGCTCGACGCAGCGTTGGAACACGCCGGTTGCGCTGCGATGAACCAGCTCGCGGTTGATGATGCTGTAGGCCGGGGCTCGGCGCTGGATTTGCCTTGCCGTGGCTTCGTCAGGGGGGAGCTCGCCGCGCAAGAGGAAGGCCAGAATGGGCTGGGCCCAAGAGGGGGCCGAGACGGGAGCCGGCTCGAGCTCGAGTGGAGCGCCGGGGGCAGCCGGAGCCCCCGGGCCCATTACCGGAGCCCCCGGGTCCGACCCGTCAGTCCCCGGGGCCGGCTCATCAGCCCCCGGGACCGGGTCGCCAGTCCCCGAGACTAAGGCAGCGGGGGACGCGTCGATTGCCATCATGACGGCCGTGGAGCCGGAAACGACCGCCGCGGGGGTGTCGGACGTCGGAGCCGACGGGATTGGCACGACAGCCAGGGTTGGCGACGTCGGCGGAGCAGCCGGACCCGGCGAAGAGCCGGCGGCGTCAGCCGGCACGAAGATAGATTCTGATTCAGGGGAGGGCTTGATCGAAGGCCTGAGTAGCCGTTCGAGGGAGACGCCGGCTGGGATGGCCTGCCGGGTGGAGCCGATCTTCGCCAACGTATCGGCCGCCTCGTTGTCCGCCCTGGGGACGTGGAACTCGCAACCCTCGAAGGAGCCGATGATCTGCTGGACGAGGAAGCGATAGCTGGCCATGTTGGCGTCCCTGGCGTCCCATTCGCCAGAGACCTGTTGCACCACGAGGTCGGAGTCGCCAAAACAGAGGATGCGCCGGATCCCGATTTCCTTGGCGAGCCGAAGGCCGTGGACGAGCGCCTCGTACTCGGCCACGTTGTTGGAGGCGGCGAAGAGGATTTGGAGTGCGTACTTGAGCTGGTCCCCCTTCGGGGATGACAGGACGATGCCGGCTGCCAGGCCGGTTCACATCTTCGAGCCATCGAAGTGCATGCGCCAATGCGTGGAATCCAGAGGAGGCGACACGAACTGGGTTTCGGCCCAGTCGACGAGGAAATCAGCCATCGTCTGCGACTTGATGGCGGTCCGCGGCTCGTACCGAATTTCATAGTCGGCGAGGGCGATGGCCCATTTGGCGATCCGGCCGGTGGCGTCCCGGCCACCCATGATCTCGCCGAGCGGCGCTGTGCTCACCACGGTGATGGTGTGCTCCTGGAAGTACTGCTTGACCTTTTTGGTGGCGAAGTATATGCCGTAGCACATGTTCTGGTAGTGGGGTAGTTCTGCTTGGAGGCGGAGAGGACCTCGCTGAGGTAGTAGACGGGGCACTGGACCGGCAGCGCCCTGCCCTCTTCCGGCCGTTCCACCACCAGAACCACGCTGATTACGCGGGTGGTCGCTGCGATGTACGCGAGCATCGGCCCCTTCTTAGCCGGAGCCACCAGGACGGGAGCGCTAGAGAGCGCGCGCTTGAGGTCGCGGAACGCCTCGTCCGCCTGGTCGGTCCACTCGAATGTGGGCATCGTCCTCATGAGCTGGTAGAGGGGCAATGCCTTCTTGCCCAGCCGGCTGACGAACCGGCTGAGCGAGGCAAGGCAACCGGCGAACTTCTGGACGTCGCGGAGCTTGGCCGGCTTGTGCATGCGCTCGATGGCTCTGATCTTCTCCGGGTTAGCTTCGATGCCGCGGGCGGGCACGAAGAAACCCAGGAGCTGGCCGGCTGGCACGCCGAAAACACACTTCTCCGGATTGAGCTTGATCTTGTATTCGCGCAGGTTGGCAAAGGTCTCTCGGAGATCGTCGAGGAGGCTGGAATGCTTCTTGGTTTTGACGACGATGTCGTCCATGTAGACATGGACGTTCCTGCCGATCTGGGGCAGGAGGCATTTCTGCATGCAACGCTGAAAGGTGGCGCCTGCGTTCTTCAGGCCGAAGGACATGGTGATGTAAAAGTAGGCCCCGAAAGGGGTGATGAAGGAGGTCTTCAGCCGGTCGGCTGGGTCCAGCTTGATCTGGTGGTAGCCGGAATAGGCGTCCAAGAAGGACAGCAGATCGCAGCCGGCCGTGGAGTCGATCACTTGATCGATCCGGGGCAGGGCGAACGGGTCCTTGGGGCAGGTCTTGTTCAGGCTGGTGTAATCGATACACATGCGCCAGGTCTTGTTTTTCTTCAGCACCAGGACCGGGTTGGCCAACCAGTCCGGGTGGAATACTTCCATGATGAAGCCGGCTGCGAGCAGCCGGGCGATCTCTTCTCCTATAGTACGCCGCTTCTCCTCGGAGAAGCGGCGCAGGGGTTGCTTGACCGGCTTGGCATCCGGCCGCACATGAAGTTTGTGCTCGGCGTACTTCCTCGGAACACCCGGCATGTCTCTCGGAGACCATGCGAAGATGTCTCGATTCTCACAGAGGAAGTCGACGAGCTCGCCTTCCTATTTGCTGTCGAGGCGGGCGCCGATGGTGACGCACTGCTTGGGGTTGGCCGGGTCGAGTGGCACCTGCTTGGTGTCCTTGGACCGCTGGAACGATGCTTCGCCGGCCGATTGGGACGGAGGAGCCGGCACGGCCGGCTGGTCAGAGGCGTGAGCCACGAGCCGGTCGAGCTGCCGCTTCTCCTACGCTATCTCAAGAGCTGCCGCTTCTCCTACGCTATCTCAAGAGCTGCCGCTTCTCCTACGCTATCGCCAGGGCTTCGGCCTACCGGCTGCTGTCGCGCGCGCACTCGATCGACTTTTTGTAGTCGCCATCGATGGTGATGATGCCCTTGGGGCCCGACATCTTGAGCTTGAGGTAGGCGTAATGGGGTACCGCCATGAACTTGACAAGGGCCGGCCTACCAAACAACGCGTGGTAGGGACTGTTGAGGTTCACCACCTCGAACCATACCAGTTCGCGGCGGAAGTGGCTCTTGTTCCCGAAGAGGACGTCGAGCTGGATCTTGCCGATGGGGGTGCAGGATTTTCTTGGTATGATGCCGTGGAAAATCGTCCGGCTCGTCTGCAGGTCCTTCTCCCTGAGCCCCAGTTTGAGCAGCGTGTCGCGGTAAAGGATGTTGATGCTGCTGCCCCCGTCGACCAGTACTCGCGAGAAGCAGCAGGTGAGCCTCTCGGAGGCGATGGTGGGATCGAGGACGAGGGCATAGCTGCCGGGATTCGGCATTACGACCGGGTGGTCCGCCCGGCTCCAGGTAACCGGCTTCTCGGACCAGTGCATGAACTGGGGGACCGAGGGGACGGTGGCGTTCACCTCGTGCCGGTGCTGGCGCACGCTGTGCTTGTCAGTTCCTTCGCTGGTGAAGACGACGTAGGCCCCGTCTTGGTCGGGGAAGTGGTCGTGGAGGCGGTCGTTGTTGGCAGCCGGAGCCGGCGCGGGCGGTTGGGCCGGAGCCGGAGCCGGCGCGCGGGGAGCCAGAGGCGAAGGAACCGGGAGGCCCTCGCCTCGGGCTAGCTGTTGGGAGAAGCTACACTGTCGGAGCGTGTGGGTGGCCGGCTTGGCCCCGGAGTGCATCTTGCAGGGTGCGTCGAGCATCTGCTCGAAGGTGAGCTTGGGCTGCCAGGCGTTCTTGCCGGTTCGCTGGCGCTGGCTGGAGGCCTGGGCAGCCGGCTGCTCTTCCTCGATAGTGGCGACCTGCCGGCTCCCATAGCAGGGATCCGGCTGGTCGGCCTTGCGCTTGTTGTTCTGCTGCGGCCGGTTGTCGGCAGCCGCCCGCGACACGGCAGGCGGCGGGGCCGGCTTGGCTGGCGTGGCGACCTTCATCCGCATTGCGGAGTCGGCCGTGGCGTACTTGTCCGCCTTGGACATCAGATCCGCCAGGGTTGCCGGCTCGGAGCACAACAGCTTGTGCTTGAGGTGAGTGCCGTCGCGGCAGCCCTCGATGAAGTACTGGATGGCTTGCATCTCGTGTACCCCCTCACAGGAGTTGCGGAGCTTGGTCCAGTGTGTGAGGTAGTCACGGAGGGACTTGTCCGGCCCCTGGACGCACATAGCCAGCTCGCGGGGCCGGCCGGGCCGCTTGTAGGTGCCGGTGAAGTTGCGGACAAACGCATCCTCAAAGTCTGTCCAGGTGTTGATGTTGCCGGCAGACAGGCTGTTGAGCCAGGTCCGAGCCGAGCCGATCAACATGAGGGGGACGTAGCGCACAACTACGCGCTTGTTCCCCCTGGCTATGCCGACCGCGGTGGTGTAGTCGACTAGCCAGTCTTCCGGCTTGGCGGTGCCGTTGTACTTCGGGGTGTCGCGAGGGAGTGTGAAGCCGGTTGGGAATGGTTCGTTGCGGATCCGTGGGCCGAAACATGCTGGACCGATCGGACCCTCCTCCTCCAGGAGGGCGGACTGCGCCAGTCGGTCGATGCGGGTCCGGGCGTCGTTCTCACTCCGCGGGACGCGCGGGCCGAGCCGAGCGGCGAGCTCGGGACAGACAGCCGGGGCGGGCGAGCACGCGCGCTCCCGCCGCGGGGGCGGGGTATGGTCCCGGCTGCGCCGGCTGCCGCCAGCCGGGGCGTCGTTGCGCCGGGTGTTGACGGCCGGCGGCTCGTCTCCGTATCGGGAGCACCCATTATGAGACCCCACGCCCCGTCGGCCAGAGCCGCGGGGGGAAGAGGCTTGCTGGACCGGCCGGCGCTGGCCAACAGTTGGCAGGGCGTCCCCCTCGGGGACGGGAATTTCGGAGCCGGCGCAGGCGTCATCGAGCCGGGACTGCTGAGCGTTGGCGGCGGCGATGAGGTCTTGGATGTGCCGCTCCTGCTGCTCCTGCTCCTCGCCTACCAGGTCGGCGAGGTCGGCATAGGCCACCTGGGCGGCCCTCATGTTGGCCGCCGGCGTGTCGTAGGTGGGGAGCCTGCCACCGAGGATTTCCGCGACCACCCGGCCGCGGTTGCGGACGTCACCGCGCCGGAAGGGCTCGTTGCCAGCGGGGGTGAGGCCGTAGGCGGAGTTGTACTCGCGTTGTGTGGACTCCATCCGACACTTGGTGGTGGCAAGCGTGGTTGCCTCTGTGAACAGCAGCCGGCGAGCAGCCTCCAGCTCAGTCGTAGCCATGGCAGGGTTCGTTGTAGGCGCGACGGGGGTGCTGAGACCCCGAAGCACGGAGCCAAGGGGGTCGGAGGTGCCGGTGTGCGCGGCCGCGGCGGCTGCCTCCGCCTCCGCCCTGACGCGGCTGGAGGTCGTGGAGGAGCCGGTGGCCATTACCCCTGCGCGGATGCAGGAGTCATCAGCACCGCCCGGGGCGAGCGCGCCCACGAACGAGGGCGGGTCGAGGCAGTCGAGTACCTCGCTGGGGTACTCATCGGCAGCTGGTTCTCCGGCAAGGCCCAGCCTGCCGAAGGGCTCGGTGAGGATGGCAACGTCGGGGAGAGGGTCGCCGCTGGGCCCCTCGTCGGAGAGGTCGGCAGCGATGCCGCAGGGCCGGTGGGAACAGGGCCCCGCCCCGCGAGAGCAAGCCCCACGAGCGTGCAGTTCCGCCCGGACGCGGGGCGGCCGGGGGAGGTGGTGAAGGGTCCCGCCCGGAACGTGACTCCGGCCGGCGCCGCGGATGGCCCCACAGTGGGCGCCAACTGTCGTCGTTTTCTCACGACAGATGCCATGGGGTGTCTTATCGAGAGTGGTTGGGGCCGAAGGACGCCGACAGGCTCCGGGAGCGGGATTAGGCACAAGCGGTGAGGGACACATGATGTACCCAGGTTCGGGGCCCTCCGTGGGAGGTAACACCCTAGTCCTGCTTGTCTGGTTGGTGGGTGGTTGATGCTACAACGGCGGTCCTTGAGCTGTTGTCTAGAGGAAGAAGAAGGAGCGACCGACTCTTCTTCCCTTGCTGCGTGGGAGTGAGAGTATGAGATGAGGAGAATGCCCTCCCGATGCATGGGGGGCCTCGAGGGATTTATAGGCCAACCCCCCGGCTTATAATATACACGAGGTACTAAACGGGGGCCTCGGCCGGCAGCCTCCCTAACCGGCCAGCGGCCCCACCGGCCGGGCCGTCTTGTCGCTCGTAGGCCCTACCGGCCGTGCGGCCCCGTCGCTGACTGGGGCCCGCCAGCCGGCTCTTCTATTGGCCCGCGCCTACCCGCCGCGGCACGGGCCGTCCTGCGCGGCGTCGTCTTGCGCCTGCCGGTCGAAGTCAGCGGTACGGCTGGCTGCGCTGTAGCCAGGTCAGGGCAGGTAATGGAGTAGACGGCGGCGTGACCGCACTGTTTCCTCGTCGGGTCTCAATCGGTCAGGGCAAGTAGTACGATAGCCCGGACTGTAGCCACGCGTGTCCGCGCGTCAGCAGTCGCTGAAGCCACGCCGGAGCCCATCACGGGGGTCGTGTCATGTCGGTGTACTTGGTCACAGCTGGAGGGGACAAGTGCCTGCCTGTCCAGAGGTCAGCGGGATGGCCGGCCGCGGGACGGCCGGTTGCGGGCTGGCCGGGGACCAGACGGCCGGCTCCTGTCCAGCCGGCCATGGGCCAGCCAGCCAGGGGGGCAGCCGGCCACCCGCCAGCCGGTCGTGGACCAGCCAGCCGTGGACCAGCCGGTCGCTCGCCAGCTGGTCATGTGCCAGCCAGCCGGGGGTGCAGCCGGCCGCTCGCCAGCCGGTCATGGACCAGCCGACCGTATAGTTATTTTTTCTAAAAGGGGCTTGAACTCCCCTGTCTTGGCATACCCAGGGGTAACATCCCCGTCAGGTTTCGCTCATCAGAAGTCGTAGGACTCTGAGTCTTGCTTAGCCTTATACCATGTGAGATAGGCAAGAACCCTTTCTTGGCATCATTCATGTTGAACCGCTTCAACACTTTGTCTATGTACGTGCTCGGGCTTAAGCCGAGCAGCCTCTTCGATCTATCTCTATAGATCTTGATGCCTAAAATGTATACTGCTTCTCCAAGGTCTTTCATCGAAAACTTGCCATTCAATGATTCCTTGACTGAGCATCGAAACATCATTTCCGATCAGCAGTATGGCATCCACATACAGGATCAAAAATACTACCGAGCTCCCACTAGACTTCTTGTATAAACAATAGTCCTCTCCGTTCTTGATGAAACCAAGGTCAACGATGACTTCATCAAAACGAATGTTCCAACTCCGAGCTGCTTTCTTCAATCCATAAATGGATCTCTTGAGCTTGAATATTTTACTAGCATTATTTGGATCGACAAAACCTTCATGTTGTATCATATGTACATCCTCCTTTAAATTTCCATGAAGGAAAGCCGTTTTGACATCCATCTGCCATATCTCATAATCGAAATATGCAGCTATAGCTAGTATGATCTTCACCGACTTTAGCATCGCTACCGGCGAGTAGGTCTCGTCGTAGTCAATTCCTTGAACTTGTCCATAACTTTTAGCAACAAGCTGAGCTTTGTGGATTTGAACATTTCCATCGACATCGGTTTTCCTCTTAAAGACCCATTTGCAACCAATGGCAATTACGCCAGGTGGCGGATCAACCAAGTCCCGGACTTGATTATCATCCATGGACTTTAACTCGGATCTCATGGCCTCCAGCCATGCCTCGGAATCTGGGCTCACCATCGCTTCCGCATACGTGGCCGGCTCGTCGCTTTCTAGCAACAACACATCGCACACACTACGCAATCTTTCCGACCTTCGTGGCTTCAGTGCCGATTCCACTACGGGTTTCCTGACTAACTCTGTTATGATCTCATCACCACCCGGGTCGTCCCTGAGTGGGTCTCGAATTTCTTCGAGTCGCACCATTATCCCACTGGCTTCCCGACTGAGAAACTCTTTCTCTAGGAAAACCCCGTTCCGAGCAACAAACACTTTGTTCTCTTCCTGGTTGTAGAAGTTGTATCCTAAGGTTTCCCTCGGATATCCCACAAATATGCATTTATCCGATTTGGGTGTAAGCTTGTCTGACATGAGTCGCTTGACAAATGCTTCACAACCCCAAATCTTTAGAAAAGATAAACTAGGACTCTTCCCAGTCCACATCTCATGTGGTGTCTTGTCTACGGATTTTGATGGTACCCTGTTAAGTGTGAAAGCTGCAGTTTCTAGAGCCTATCCCTAGAATGACAAGGGTAAATCCGATTTGCTCATCATCGATCGGACCATGTCCAACAAGGTTCGATTTCTCCGTTCTGACACGCCGTTTCTCTGCGGCGTACCCGGAGGTGTGAGCTGAGGTACTATACCTCGGCTTTTCAGATGATCATCAAACTCTTGGCTCATGTACTCACCTCCACAATCTGATTGTAGAAGCTTTATTGTCTTGCCGAGCTGATTTTCAACCTCGTTTTGAAACTCTTTGAACTTTTCAAAAGTTTTTGAGTTGTGCCTCATCAAATAGATATATCCATATCTACTCAAGTTGTCGGTAAAATTCACGAAGTACTGATTGCCACCTCTGGCTGTTGTGCTCAATGGACCACACACATCACTGTGTATAAGCTCCAACAGCTCGGACGCCCTTTCGCAACTCTTTGCAAAAGGAGACTTAGTCATCTTGCCAAGCAAGCATGATTCGCATGTCTCGAACGACCCGAAGTCGGACGAAGTTAGGAGTCCATCATCATGGAGCTTCTTCATGCGTTTCAGACTAATATGTTCAAGTCGGCAATGCCAGAAGTAAGTCGGGTTTATCTCATTAGGCTTATGCCTCTTGACATTCATGTTATACACTGGTTTCGTTTCCAGATTCAAAATAAATAGCCCATCTACAATGGGTGCATAGCCATGGAACATTCCATTCAAATAAAATGAACAACCATTGTCCTTTAAATTGAATTCATAACCTTGACTCATCAAACATGAGGCAGAAATAATGTTCCGACTAAGTGCAGGAATGTAATAACAATTATTCAATTCCAAAATGAATCCAGAAGGAAGCTGAAGCTGCATCGTGCTGACCTCCACCGCAGCAACTCTTGCTTTGTTGCTGACCCTGATGTCAATCTCCCCTTGTGCCACACGCCTGGTTCTTACCAGCCCCTGCATTGAGTTGCAAATATGAACAACCGATCCGGTATCAAATACCCAAGAGCTACTAGGTATGTCAGCAAGGTAAATGTCTATAACATATGTAACAAGTGTACCTTTGCTCGAAGTCGTACTTCCAGCCTTCTTGCCATGCTCGGCAAGCCACTTGCTACAGTTCCTCTTCCAGTGACCAGGTTCCTTGCAATGAAAGCATATGGTCTTTGAGTTTGGTCCCGACTTTGGCTCCGCGGCAGAGACAACCTTCTTCGTGCCCTTAGCCTTTTTCTTGGACCAACTCTTCATGAACTTAGCCGATTTCTGCACCATCAACACTTGATGCGTGCCTTTCTTAATATCTTGCTCTGCCACCTTGAGCATCCCATGCAATTCAGTGAGCTTCTTATCCATGCCGTGCATATGATAGTTCGAGATGAACGTCTCATAGTGATGACCCACAAGTATAGGGGATCAATCGTAGTCCTTTCGATAAGTAAGAGTGTCGAACCCAACGAGGAGCAGAAGGAAATGACAAGCAGTTTTCAGCAAGGTAATTTCGGCAAGCACTGAAATTGTAGGTAACAGATAGTTTGATAGCAAGGTAATTGGTAACAAGCAAGTAACGGTAACAGTAAATAAGGTGCAGCAAGGTAGCTGTGGCACCCCGATAGAGGGCCGACGCACGCCAGCCCCAGGATAAGACCTGGCGCACGTCAAAGACATGATACAACAATTCCAGGCACAAAAATGGCTTTATTATATGAAATGGGGTATTACAATACTGTTGCTTACAACAATATTACATAGATCCAAGGCTAACTAAATGGCAGCGGGGGTCTTGGTTCAGCGGCAACGACGTCTCTGGCTGGGCTCCATAACTCGCAGGACTGGCTGGGTTACGATCTAGCACGACGAACCATCTCCTGCAACTGGCCACGTGCAAGGCCAGGTGAGTACTTTGAATGTACTCGCAAGACAACCAAATACATAGCATCCAAACAAGCAGATGACAAAGCAGGCCCTATGCTTATATAATAATTATTCTAAACATGGCATGGAATTAACAGGAAAACATGGATCAAGCATGGCATAGCATGGATCAGAAATATAATTTACATAACATAGCATGACAATGATCACATTAGGTGCTTAAAGTACTTACAGTTACCGAATACCAACTTACTCTCTTTCGGGTTGTCCCACAACCCTCGGAATACTCATAAGCCATAGAGTACTTCTGAACACAAGACGAGTTCTTCCATCATTATTATCTCTGTTACGGTTGACCACCTAGTGAGGTCTGGACGAGCTGTCCAATACCGTGGACGCGGCTATTTGAATAGATTTTACACTCTGTAGAGGTTGCGCACTTTACCCACACCATGAAGCACCTGGCCTCGTGATCCCATTCGGGTGGATCAGCGTTGCTCCAACGAAACTTGTCTGACCCGTGACTCCCTCATCGTACCACCGGCAATCATCCTCCCCCGGAGTCCTGCCCTGGGTGGCCCCTGTGTCCTCGTGACACCTGCCACCGTCATGGCCAAACTAAACTGTCCCAAACGGGGACTCCCGGGCTAAACAATCAACTGGGCTCACAGGGTTATCACCGCCTACCTGATCAGGGTAGCACGCATGCATAACCCTCCCTGTCTGGAGGTACCGGTGAAAGAGCATGCGATCAGACCAAGTCAAGGCCGTCCCATACCGGCAAATGTGGTTGCACGGATAAGCCCGGACAGGTGACTCCAGATCAACCAACTAAGTTTAGTTTATTAATCCAACTCAACATATCCATCATCGTACCATTTCACCGACAATTATAAGTGCTAGCATAGCAAGATCATAGTACTGATAGTCATGGCATGAGATCAACCACAGTACTAACATGACTATGTCATTAGCAATATTATTACTAGCATGGCAAAATGTGGCATGAGAACAAGTCATAACCTTAGATGAAAAGTAGTGCTAACATCTAATACGGGTGGCACAACAGGTGTATGCAAATGCGGACTAACAGGTGGTACGGATGTAATATAATAAACACACAAGGTGCAAGCAAAGTCATCACGCAAGTCCGGAGCTCATGATAAGAGGTTGGCTTGCCTGGGGGTCGATGAATACGCCGGGAAGAAGTGCGATAACACTCCGGAAAGATTTGCCGGAAGGGTTTCCCTCTCGGAGGGGTTGAACAAGGGCAAGGGCAAAATGGTTATTTTCACTGTGTGTACACATTATGAAAATGATGCCATCGGAACGGTCTCGATGAGACGAAGACGTGGGCGTTGGTTTTACCTCAATCGGAGTTACGGTCGCGGAGATACGATCGTTCGTTCATTAGGCTGTAAAATGGGCAAAACAGTGTCCACCACAGTCCCTAACGGGTGAACATTCACTAAATAGCTTCTTCGGCCGCCGGCTGGAAAATGGAAACGTGTTTTCCAGAGTACGCCTTTAGTAACAGAAAGCGTATTTTGAAAATACGTTTTCATTTAAAACCGGCCGGGTCAACGTTGTGAGGGTGACAAGCGGGGCCCATGGCATCTCCTTCTTCTCTCCTCCTGGTCGTCTCCTAGCCAGCGACAGAGAGCAGAGCCGGCGCCAGCCGGGCTCGATGCCATCCCGCGGGGCCACGGCGGCGCCCGTGGAGGGGCAGGGCAAGCTCGCGGTGCTCGGCCGCGTCCGCCGGTGGTTGCCGTGGCTCGGGAGCTGGCCGGCAGCGCCGTCACCACTGACTGGAGCGCGGCGGCGTACGGGCGTCGGCGGTGCCGCTCCGGTAGGGCTTCCCCGAGGGAGCTGAGGACGGCGGCGGCTCCGCAAGTGCCTGGGGAGGCTGAGGATGCGGCAGGAAGGAGAGGGAGGGCCAGGGCGCTAGGCTAGCTCGAGGGGAAACGGCGGCGACGCTTCTGCCATTGATGGGGAGAGGGAGCTCCGGGGCTCGGGGAAGGGAACTGGGTGCTTGCAGGTGCTCGGGAGGGCTCGGGGACTCGCTTAAATAGGCGCGGGAGAAGCTTCGCGGCGGTGGCCGAAGCTCCGAGACGGCGGCGCCGTGGCCGCGTCTCAACAGGGCTCCACCAGCTAAGGGACGAGGGGGAGAGGGCTCTGGACGGTCCATGCGTGCGGTGGGAGCTCGCCGACGCTGCGAGACAAGCCGGAACCTGCTGGAGCCGAGCTCCCGAAGGATCTGGCACGCGGTGCACCATTTTGGCTGGCTTCGCACATGGTCACTGCGTAGCCACGGCGTTGCCACGCCCTACGCGATGCCAAAACTTGCTAGGGGCTTCTCCATCCTTCCCAGGTTCGACTTGACACCGCAAGCACGATACTGGAGCTCTGGTGTGACTGCTCCTTGTTCAACAAGAAGCCAACAACAAAGTGTTTGTGCTGTGGTGTGGCCACCACAGTGCTCCTCTTGGCTTGGTCTTGGACATGGGTTAATCATCTACTAAGGTAACCAACCTGGCAAAATCTCAACTCAAACAAGCAACTCTAGATGGTACTTCCTTTGTAACCTTGCCCACTGACCAGAAACGAAAATGAGGGTCCTGGGGAAACATGGCTACATGGGTTTGGCTCAATTTTGGTGGAGACCAATAATTTAGGCATATGGAGGCACTGTAAGAATTTCATACCATTTGCATAAGTAAAAATGGTACTTCCTTCACAGTGCTCCAATCTGGACAAAAACTTGAATAATTTGCTGAGGAAAATTGGCTAGATGAAATGGGCTGATTTTTGGTGTACCAAGGTAATGTATCATAATGAATCACCCTGCAAAATTTTAGCCCAAGGAGATCAAGGAATCAAGCACTTCCTTTGCAAACAGGAAATCTGGACAGAATTTGCAAAGGGGTGTTGTGCTCAAATTTTGAATTGTGGAACTTGATATTTTAATGGAAATGGAGAAGATATGGATATGAGAAGCTCCACAAATTATTTGGGATTTTTCCTAACTACCAAAATGGTAGTTCCTTTGGAAAGGCCCCAAATTGAAATATTGGCTTTAAATAGGAAAATGCAATTTCCCCTATTTAATTATGGCCAATATTTTTATGAGAGCTCAATATGATCACAAGTAATATGTCCAAAAGTTTTCATGAACTTTGGAGATGGATAGATATTTTCCTGGATTTAATTCCTCAGAAAGGCTGAAAAAGGAATTAATTCTAGATGAGAAATATTGCATATGACTTGGCAATATTTTTGCACATCTAGGGTATATGAGTGAAGGAGGATCTCTGGAAATTTTGGAAGGATTAACAGAGCAAGGAAAATGATAGCTCCTTTGTAAACACAAAGACATGATTTCCAGTTCCAATATTTCGGAACTAGGGTTTGAATGAGATTCGGGGTTTACTGACGGAGGGTTGGCTGGCACAAGAACATGGGAAAGGCACTGAGAGGTTGGGGATTGTCTGGGTTCACCTGGTTACTTACCAGATTCCAGAGAAAAAAATTCGGGAGAGAAAAGCTAGGAAGGAATAACAGCACAAAAATCGATAACCCGATTTTTGGGGTGTTACAGTAGCCCAATCCTTTTGTGGCAAAGGACAGGCCAGAACAATCTCTAGTAATAGGCAAAGTGTTCTTGAGGGTAGACAGGAATTTCATCTAGTCACTTTTATCATGTTGGTTTGATTTGTGTTCGCTACTTTGATAATTTGATATGTGGGTGGACCGGTGCTTGGGTGCTGTTCTTACTTGAACAACCTCCCACTTATAATTAACCCCCTCGCAAGCATCCGCAACTACGAGAAAAGTATTAATATAAAATCTAACCATAGCATTAAACGTTTGGATCCAAATCAGCCCCTTACGAAGTAGCGCATAAACTAGGGTTTAAGCTTCTGTCACTCTAGCAACCCATCATCTAATAACTACTCCACAATGCATCCCCATAGGCCCATGAATGGTGAAGTGTCATGTAGTCGACGTTCACATGACACCACTAAGGGAATCACAACATACATATCATCAAAATATCGAACACATATGAAATTCACATGATTACTTGCAACATGACTTCTCCCGTGACCTCAAGAACAAAGGTAACTACTCGCAAATAATAAACATCCTCAAGATCAGAGAGGTATTGAATAGCATAATGGATTTGAACATATAATCTTCCACCAAATAAACCATATAGTAATCAACTACGCAACGTAATCAACACTACTAGTCACCCACATGTACCAATCTAAGGTTCCGGTACAAAGATTGAACACAAGAGATGAACTAGGGTTTGAGAGGAGATGGTGTGGTTGAAGATGTTGATGAAGATTGGCTTCCCAAAGATGAGAGGGGTGTTGGTGATGACAATGGCTTCGATATCCCCCTCCGGGAGAGAAGTTCCCCCGGCGGAATCGCTCCGCCGGAGGGCAAAAGTGCTCCTGCCGAAGTTCCGCCTCGAGGCGGCGGCGCTTCGTCCCGAAAGTCCTCCTCTAATTTTTTCTAGGTTAAATGTGACTATATACCAGAAGATGGGCACCGGAGGTGGGCCGAGGAGGCCACAACCCATCAGGGCGCGCCCAGGGGGGTCTGGCGCGCCCTGGTGGGTTGTGCCCACCAGGTTTGCCCCCTCCGGTAGTTTTTTGCTCCAGTATTTTTTATTTATTCCAAAAATAATCTCCGTAAAATTCAGCTTCATTGGAGTTGTGCAGAATAGGTATCTTTGATGTGCTTTTCTTGGGTCCAGAATTCCAGCTGCCGGTATTCTCCCTCTTTGTGTAAACCTTGCATATTATGAGAGAAAAGGCATTAGAATCACTCCCCAAAGCATTATTATTCAACAAAACATAATAAATAACAGTAGGAAATCATGATGCAAAATGGACGCATCAACTCCCCCAAGCTTAGACCTCGCTTGTCCTCAAGCGAAAACCGATATTGAAAAGCATGTCCACATGATTTGAGAGAGAGGTGTCGATAAAAACAAAATACGGACATAGTAGCATCATGCTTATTATCATAACAGCAACAAACTCTATCATAAAACTTATTCAATACACTTTTATCATATAACTTCTCATGAACAAGTAACAATTCATCACAACATAGAAGTATGAAGCATAGACCTTATTGAAAACCAACAAACTATGTTCTCAGTCAACTTTGCAACTACAATTCATCATATTTTCAGGAAGGGTCTCATGTCGGAGCCTTTTGGCAAGTCCACATACTCAACCATCTTTTAGTCTTCTATGATTGCTAACACTCACGGCATACCCATGAACAAAAAGTTTCAACCGGACACATAGGAAGATAGGGGCTTATAGTTTCGCCTCCCAACGTATTCACCTCAAGGGTGATGTCAACAATAATAACTCATGCCCACCCATATCCAACTAGATATATGTGCCTAGATCTTTCCTCACCACATGATGCTTGCAAAAGTGGAAAAGTAAAAAGGAATAGGGAAGAATACTTTGACTCTTTGCATAAAAGTAAATACATAAAAGTAAAAGATAGTCCCTTCGCAGAGGGAAGCAGAGGTTGTCATGCGCTTTTTGGTTTGTATGCCTAATCCCTTAATTAAAAAGAATGTCACGCTATATTGTCCCCTATGATAGCAACCTTTATTATGCAGTCCGTCGCTTTTATATTACTTTGCCATCATAAGTTTGTATAGCGCTCAATTTTCTCTTACACTAATTGATCAAAACACTTTTAGAAGCAATTTTTATTGCCTTATTGCACCGATGACAACTTACTTGAAGGATCTTACTCGATCCATAGGTAGGTATGGTGGACTCTCAAAGAATGAGTTTGGTTTTGGGTTTTTGGATGCACAAGTAGTATCTCTACTTAGTGCGGAATTTTTTGGCTAGCAAAGATATTGGGCAAGCACCACATGTTGAAGGATCTATGACAATATAACTTCTATGTGGATATGAACAAACATAAATCATTACGTTGTCTTCCTTGTCCAACGTCAACAATTTTGTCATATAATATTTAATGGGGGCTCACAATCATAAAAGATGTCCAAGATAGTGTATTTGCATGTGAATCTTCTCTTCCCTTATTAATTCTTTCATGAATTGCATCATTGACCAATGACATGTTTGTCAATCTCCAATAAATTTTACTACTTAAACTTTTCCTTATGTGATGTCATTACTCACCATAAGATTAGCATATGATTCTTTTCATTTATTTTTCTTTCCTTTTATTTTGATTGCAAGAAGAAAGTAGAGAGACAAAAACTCAAACTAAACTTTATTATATAACTCTCACTCGATTACATAGATAGATAGGCCACGAAACTAACACACGAAAATAGATCATGCCAAAATTTTATTCAACTAAAGCAAAGGGAAACAAAAGATCGAACTAAAATAGGTAAAGGTGAATAAAAGTGATGGTGATACGATACCGGGGTACCTCCCCCAAGCTTGGCTCAAGCCAAGGGGAGTGCCCATACCCGTGTGCTCAAGTCTCCTTCGGTGGTGGTGATGAAGAAGGTGTTGTTGTAGAGGTGTCGCACTTCAACTTCAAAAGATACTCCAATTTGCGGATGACTCTCTGAAGGTTATTGATGTGCTCCTCTAGCAAAATATTTTCACGGATGAGAAATTTATTCTGAACACGGACCGCTTCGAAAGCTCTAAAAGCTTTGATTTCAATAGGGGTGAGATGATTGTAATAAGGTTGAAGGATATCTTCTTCTTTTCCCTCCTTTGTTGGCATGGATTGCTCTCCTTGAGGGGGTTGATCCACCATAGCCTCCTTGCCCTTCTCTTCCTTGTTGGCTTCTTCTGGCCCCTCCCTCTTCAGCTCTATCTTCATTAGCCAGGCCTCTTCTTCCACATTATTAGAAGAGGGAGAAGACATGATGCCTGACTTGACAGATCTGACAGGAGGACAGAACGAAACAAGAACAGAGGATTTTTCTTCGATGCGGTCATCAAAACAGCTGAGGGTATATATAGAGAATTTTTGTTCTTGGAAAACAAGCATATGGAAGGAAAACGGAGTCGGGAAGGTGTCCGAGGTGGGCACAACCCACCAGGGCGCGCCCTGGTGTATCGTGCTCACCTCGATCACCTTCCGGTTTATTTCTTTATTTCCAAAATTTTCTAATAATCCAAAACTGACAAAAAATATTTTTGCGGATTTTTCGGAGTCCGTTTACTTACCGTATCACGTACCTCCTATTTTTAAGAATTCTGGAGTGTTCCGGAAGGTTTCTTTTATGTGTTCCTCCGGTGTCATGGTTTGGATAACATTGCTTTCAATGTAAATAGGCGTACCTGAGATATAATGCTTAATTCTTTGTCCATTGACCACCTTCGGGTTAGTACCTTCGGCATTATTAATCTTGATAGCTCCAGAACGATAAACTTCTTCGATAATATAAGGTCCTTCCCATTTGGAGAGAAGCTTACCTGCAAAAAATCTTAAACGAGAGTAGAACAAAAGAACATAGTCTCCTATTTTGAATTCCCGCTTTTGGATTCTTTTGTCAAGCCATAGTTTTACTTTTTCATTAAATAACTTGGAATTCTCATAGGCTTGGGTTCTCCATTCATCAAGTGTGCTAATATCAAATAGCCTCTTCTCACCGGCAAGTTTGAAATCATAGTTAAGTTCTTTAATTGCCCAAAATGCTTTATGTTCTAATTCTAGAGGCAAATGACAAGCTTTACCATATACCATTTTGTATGGAGACATACCCATAGGATTTTTATAAGATGTTCTGTAGGCCCGAAGTGCATCATCTAATTTCCTAGACCAATTCTTTCGAGACCTATTGACAGTTTTTTGTAATATCAATTTTATTTCTCTATTGCTAAGTTCAACTTGACCGCTAGATTGTGGATGATAGGGTGATGCAATTCTATAGTTAACGTCATATTTAGCAAGCATCTTACGGAAAGCACCATGAATAAAGTGTGAACCACCATCAGTCATTAAATATCTAGGGACTCCAAACCTCGGGAAGATAACTTCTTTAAGCATTTTAATGGAGGTGTGGTGATCAGCACTACTAGTTAGATTAGCGTCTACACACTTAGTAACATAATCAAGAGTAACCAAAATATGAGTGTACCCATTAGAGGAAGGAAAATGTCCCATATAATCAAAACCCCAAATATCAAATGGTTGAACAACAAGTGAACAATTCATAGGCATTTCCTGACGCTTACCAATATTACCAATTCTTTGACATTCATCACATGATAAGACAAATTTACGGGCATCTTTGAAGAGAGTAGGCCAATAAAAACCAGATTGCAATACCTTATGAGCAGTTCTATCTCCCGCATGATGTCCTCCATAAGCTTCGGAAGGACATTTCCGTAGGATTTGTTCCTGTTCATGCTGAGGTACACAACGTCTAATAATACCATCTACTCCTTCTTTATAAAGATGTGGTCATCCCAAAAGTAATGTCTCAAGTAATAGAAGAATTTTTTTCTTTTGTTGGTATATGAAGCTAAGTGGTATATATTTAACGACAATGTAATCTCTTATTTACTAATTGGAAGCACCATTAAAGCCTCCACGTTAATCCTACAAATCTAACGATAAGAGCCATTGGATTTTAATCGTACGTCTAATATTGAAACAAATCAGCGTTACTCTATTGGCGGAAAGGTTAGAGTCCAGGACGGCTACAAGTCTGTGTTTATCCCTTGGATGAAAAAAGGTCCCTATGACATACCCCACGTACGTGAGTCCTCCCATAGGTTTCTTTCGGTTTGCCTAAATAAAAAAACTCAGCGCTATCTCCTCCTAGATTTGGCCTACGTGAGCGGTGCTCTCCTTCCTCTCTTTTTCTTTCTCTAGAAAAGGAAAAATCTGAGTGTAATGTCCTCTGGTTTAACAATGAATTGGCAACCTGCATCTAATTCAATCAGCCATGCATAAGACGCATCAGCCTCCCCATGAAATTGTCAAATTGGCAAACTATGTTCAATTCTTTTTTTTTTTTTTGAACACAGTACAGACGAAAGCGCTCATATACACGCGCATACACTCACCCCTATGAACGTACACACGCACACCCTATCCCTATGAGTACCTTCGACAGACTGAGCCGGCATATCATCTTGAAATTTACGAAGTAACCGTAGGCTTCTCGTCGTTGACGGGAACGTCTCCTCCCACTGAATGCGCATCGCCGGAAATCCTGAAATAAATCCAGGAATAAATGCGAGCACTAGGATTTGAACCCTGGTGGGCTGGGGATACCACAGTCCCTCTAACCATCCAACCACAGGTTGGTTCGCTGCAAACTATGTTCAATTCAACCAGCCAGATGAATAAGCTGCATGTATCTCCCCATGGCCTCTCTGTTACATCATATATATTTTGCAGGGTTAACATTTGAGAAAGCATAGGCTTTCCTACACCCCCTTATCTAGCCATCCCTTTCTGCATCGCGATTCGTGCAAGCACCTTTTGTCTTTTTTGTTTCTTCCAAATGAAACAATATATGAACTTCAAACTTTGGAGGACAACGAAAGATTCTAACTAGAATGTGGGAAAAAAGTTTCAGATTTTTTCGTGAATCATATATACCGAAAATATTATTTTTTACTCGAAAAAATCTCATTTTGTATATTTATGTCGGACCAAAAAATGTGAAAGTTTTTTCCCACATTGTAGTAAGAATGGTTTGTTGTCCTGCAAAGTTTGAAGTTCATATGTTGTTTTGTTTTGAAGAAACAAAAAAGAAAAACAATCATGTACTAAGTTAGTTGTGTAGCACAAATCTCAAAGCAAGATTGAAGGGTAAAGATAAGAGGTGCCCAGAAGCCTGTGCTTTATAAATCTGCGTCCTATTTTGCAGCTCCACGGCTCCATAGCAGGCAGTAGCGATAGTCGAAGCTTCCATTATCCACGTCAGGTATGTGCAGATCAGATTTAATGTTGGCCACAACATGCACTCACCTCTTAAACAAGCTTCACTGATCACGGGTAAGCAACACTATCTTTTCCTCCCCGATCCAATTGCTGATTCGATATGGAAACGTGGACCTAGCTGAGGACTCCTCTGTTGCTTGGATATGGTTCCATGGAAGTCGTGCCCTGCGGTACGTGTCAAAGTAACACACTGTTGCTAATTTATTGCTAAAGCTTCTTCTTTACTCTAATTGGATAGAAACCACACAAGGAGGCGCGTTACACGGCTGTTCTACTCCCGAGCTCATGTGAGCTCGGGTAAACAGTAAAATCGAAAAAAATGGGAAATAAATTCAAAAAATTCTGAATTTTTTTTGTGTGAAACATTGACAAAATGTTTGTTGGCTTACAAAATTTCATCACCATATGACATTCGTGTAAATCATGGCAAAAAAAAAAACAAAATCGATGCTCCAAAATGTGTTCGAAAACAACATTTTGGAGTGCTGGTTTTGTTTTTTTTTTTTGCCATGATTTACAGGAATGTCGTATTGTGATGAAATTTTACAAGCCAACAAACATTTTGTCAATGCTTCACAAAAAAAAAATCATATTTTTTTGAACTTATTTTCATTTTTTTTCGATTTTATTGTTCACTCGAGCTCACATGAGCTCGGGAGTAGAACAGCACATTCGGTTATCTTCGTCCTTCTATAATTATATGGTCCATTGTGCCCAAACAAAAAGAGTTGATGGAAGATTCATTGTTTTCGTGTGGATTAGGTTTGTGTTGCCGACAATCCCGCAAAAAACCTATAAATTATTATTTTTTCTCTAATTGTTCATATGGACAAATTTCTACTGGAGGATACAAATTATTGCTTGCGTATAGGATGTATTCACACATGCATGTTGTCGACCTGTTAATAATTTGGAAATATAGATGCAAAAAAAACTTGCAAGAGGACGCTTTAATTTTAGTATTTGCAACTGTGAGTCTGTGATATGAGCAGACTAATAATAGCTGTTAGCTAAGGGTTGAATTTCATGACCTTTCACTTTTTATTTGGGGGTGATGACCATACACCTACTTGGCTTTGTTTGCTTCATATCTTCTTTTATACGAAATATTTAGTAATTGGAGGCAGTCTACATTTACTTTGGACGAAAAGATGATTTTAAGTAAATAAAAAACCTATCTGGCTCTGATTTTTGTATTGGGCAGTCGTAAGAACCCGCGTTATCTCTTGCAACAAAATATAAAGACACAAAAGCATGCGTTGTCTACTACTCCGAATAAGCAGTTTTGATCACGTACAAGCCTACCGGAAGAGAAAAGCTACCCGATCACTGAGCCGGATGCATTTTTTTTTAAAGGGAATATATTAATATCAAGAAGATACCAATTACACCCGGCCTCTGCACCATCAAGATGCCTAAAAACAACCAGGATACACACAGCCAAAAAATAAAAGGAAACAGGAAAAGGAAAAAAAAAACTGCCATGGTGGTCAATCACCTACAGTAGCAGCACTCTAACCACCACCAAAGACAACACCCGGACTAAAAAGAAGGTTCTCCAAAAGCAGCGCCTTCAGGAAGGAAACAATGCACAAGCGTTGTCGTTGCCCGATCAAACATCGTAGGTTTTCACCCTGAAGAAAGACCGTGTTCCCAAAACAATGCCTTCAATAAGGTCACTGCCAGACACAACCAATAAAGATCAGACCTTGGGTTTTCACCCTGGAAATCACGCCTCGGTACTCAAAGGAATACCACCAACAAAGAAGTCCTCCAATGCTGCCGCCCCCACTTGCGGAGGCTACTACTGCAAGTCACATACCACCATACTCACAGGAATTAGTGCCCGGTCTGGACGGGAACATATCCCGCAAGCCAAATCGAAACAACTGCCTGTGAAGCAAAGTCTTCACTGCATCCAAGACCCCGCCTTCGCCATCTGCATGTCCTCCAATCACACCATGGCATTCTCCGCACGTGTTGAACCCTTGGAAATCTTAGTGCAGACATGTCCCAAGGTGTCAACAAAAACAGAGATTCGCGATACCCCGATAAGCTGGTTATGCTGATGTTGCGGGTGCACACTACCGGCCCCTATCCAATCAAGGTGTCCAAAAAGCGCCATATACGCTAGTCCTTGTTAAGGAGAAGTCCGGAACTCGCCGATGGACAGATCAAAGAGTACTGCTTTCGCACCGAGCCCGCCGTTCCACACCGAATCTGTGGTCCAGGTCGCCGCTTAGAGTAGGCACTAGAATCTGCCGCCGATGGTAGCCCACATCCAGGGCCTCCGCGGTCGTCCAAGCCGATGCAGACGAATTTGCCACAGTCCAACGCCTTGACCGCCCGTCACGCGCACCTTGGGAGGCACCGCAGATAGCGACCAACCACGCTGGATCGAGAGACGAACGCAATAAACAGGGGCACAAATGGCCGTAGCATCTTCACGCCGCGAGCACCCTGGTGGCCTTGATCACACATAGGACGAGCAAACTGTCCTGCTTCGCCCAGATCTGGATGGATGTGGTCGCCGCATGCACCGGCCAAAAATCGCACGAGCGCCGGCGGCTCCGTCAGCCGCCACATGGGAAGCCGTCATTGTATAGAGGGAAAGGCCCCGCCGCCGCCATCACCGCACGGGCTTCGCCCGGCAGTGACCTCCGGCGGCGGCGAGGGGGAAGAGCTGACGATGGAGGCTGAGGTGGTGTAGATGGGATCGCCGTCCGTGCCGCCTAGGTTAGGCGACGCGGGGGCTCTCTCCTTTTCCGGGTGATTCTAAAATTCTAATGGAATGCCAGATGCAGTTGACCAGGTCAAACCAGACGAAGGTGAAGCTGGAGAATGGAATGCCAGCTAGCAAGAGTAGCTCCTCACATACGTCGCCGGCGAACGGCTGCAGTTTCCTGGTGTGAAGTAACGGCATCATGCAGGTTAGTCTACGACTCTACAAACATGCTATTGGTAGACCAGAGCCGGAAGAGATTATTATTCTGCATGACCTTTACTTTTAGGTACATCGAATAACTTTTTCCTCCTTTGTTTACTACAATTGCATTATGCATGGATGAGCTTATATTTTCAGAGCAGGTGTTTCATATTTTCTTTGCAGGAGTGTGGAACTGCTAATACTAGCCAACACATGTGTCTACCGGTTTGCATTCTATAGATTGTGTTATGGTGAGAAAAAGGAAAAAATCATGAAATATTGCCAATAATAATTAAGTCAAGTAGACATTTTCAAAAATATCCGCAACTTTTAGGGAGTGATGTTGACGGTGAAATCACCTTTTAACATCAAATTATTCAAATTTCCATATTAATTTCACAGATGAGGTGCTTCGATTTGAAAAATAAAATACAATGATTAGGATATTGTTCAGTATATAGTCAATCATGAAACTAAATGATCTCCCCGACCAAACCCCTTCTACATGGATGTCACGAAGGCAAATTAACCCACAAAAGATAGAATTCCGGCTTTCATTCAAATATGGAAATCATGCGTGACAATGAACATCCATTTTTTTCATTCACAGCTATGCATGTCGACCACATATGCACAAACTTAATAAAGTATCACCCTCATATTAAATTTTTAAACATTTGCAAAAAAAAACTTTTACACATCCTATCAATCATAGGTCGCGTGCCATGACACATTGGGCGTACGTGTAAACATCATGAGAAAGTTTGTTAGAAAAACACCAGGCACCGAAATAATCTCACCACAAATTGGTCGACGGACTATAACTCCTTTTGGCTCCGCAACCATGAAAAAGGGTAGCATGCATGTCTCCAATAATATTTCAAAAATTGTGTTCCAATTTTCTTGACATTAGTTGTCTGCAAAATTTTCAGCATATAATGTATATCAAAAGTGCTAGCCCATGCAAGTGCACATGTTGCCAAAAAGGATGCGCTAAAATGTTCTGAAGTTGTTGCTTCACATTTTGATTTACAAGAATTTAAATCGTTCAGATCAAGTATTCGTATTGTTCTAACGATTAGCTGTTATTTGGGTCGCCCGGCCTATTTCGCATCTCGGAATTCATGGTGTTTTTTAATAAAAAATTAGATTGCTACATCATTTTTGTTCTAAAAAAACCTTACATATTTCTTAATTACTGAATGAGGCTAAGTAATGCATGGCAACTAAATTTGGATGTAAGGCCGATCTCATATACAGAAAAGAGTAAAGATTTTGTACACATAGAAAATTGCACATAGCCTAAGTCCTCCACTCTATATTGGCCGAATAACTTTATGTGAAGACATTTAAAAAAAATAGGATCCTGAATTTAAAACTGTGATTTATGACACCTTTGAAGCTATATTGTTTTGGAAAATTTCATGACACAATCATATGTATGCACGAGAAAATGTTTATTATATATTTCTACAAGGTGTAAAATGTCAGAATCACTATGCATCCAATCAATCACTCCGTATTTTTTAATGTTACTCATAAAATTGTAATATATTTTAATTGAAAGAAAACCAAATGCTTCATATTTTCTATACGAATATATTTGATAGGTAGATGTCTACTTTCCCTATAATTTTAAAGCCTATAAATAATCCCGCACAATAAACGTTATTAGTACTTCAGTTTTTTATGTTTCCCTAATAATCTAATATGTACAATATATATAAATAAGAGATTGTAATATCTAGACCGTGCAGATGCACGAGCCTCTGACTAGTTAGCATAATCAGCATACCAAGGAGTATTTTGAAAAACATTTATTGCAGCTAACTGTTCGTCAGGGAAACTATCATCAATAGGTAGTCGGTCATCAAGAATATTTTCTAACCTAGACAAGTTATCAGCTACAGGGTTCTCAGCTCCCTTCCTATCAACGATATGCAAGTAAAATTCTCGAAGCAAGAGAACCCACCTAATAAGTCTAGGTTTAGCATCTTTCTTTTCCATAAGATATTTTATAGCAGCATGGTCGGTGTGAACAATTACTTTTGAGTCAACAATGTAGGATCTAAACTTATCACAGGCAAACACGACCGCTAAAAATTCTTTTTCAGTAGTAGCATAATTTCGCTAAGCACTGTCTAGAGTTTTCCTAGCATAATGGATAACATTCAATTTCTTATCAACTCTTTGTACTAGAACGGCACCAACAGCATAATCACTAGCATCACACATAATTTCAAAAAGCAAGTTCCAATCAGGTGGTTGAACGATAGATGCAGAGGTTAAGGCTTTCTTGAGTGTTTCAAAGGCTTCCACACAATCATCATCAAAAACAAAAGGAATATCCTTTTGCAAAAGATTAGTAAGAGGCCTAGAAATTTTAGAGAAGTCTTTAATGAACCTCCTATAGAAACCAGCATGACCAAGGAAACTTCGAATACCTTTAATATCTTTGGGGCATGGCATTTTCTTAATTGCATCAACTTTATCTTTATCCATCTCGATACCTCGTTCAGATATTTTATGCCCCAAGACAATGCCTTCATTAACCATAAAGTGGCACTTATCCCAATTCAAGACAAGATTAGTTTGTTCACATCTCTGCAAAACTCGATCAAGGTTGCTTAAGCAATCATCAAAAGAAGTTCCGTAAACGGAAAAATCATCCATGAAAACCTCCACAATCTTTTCATAAAAATCAGAGAATATAGCAGTCATACATCTTTGAAAGGTAGCAGGTGCATTGCATAAACCAAAAGGCATACGTCTATAAGCATAGGTTCCAAAAGGGCAAGTAAAGGTGGTTTTCTCTTGATCGGATTGTGACACAGGTATTTGAGAGAAACCAGAATATCCATCTAGGAAGCAAAAGTGTGTGTGCTTAGATAACCTTTCTAGCATTTGATCAATGAAAGGCAGAGGGTAATGATCTTTCCTAGTAGCTTCATTTAATTTTCTAAAATCAATTACCATTCTATAACCCGTAACAATTCTTTGTGGAATGAGTTCATTCTTATCATTATGAACAACGTTAATACCTCCTTTCTTAGGGACACAATGAACGAGACTTACCCATCTACTATCAGCAATAGGATAGATTATACCTGCTTCCAGAAGTTTTAATATTTCAGTTCTTACCACTTCCTTCATCTTAGGATTCAATCACCGTTGGTGATCAACAACGGGTTTAGCATCAGGTTCCATATTAATCTTGTGCCGACATAGAGTAGGACTAATGCCCTTAAGATCGTCAAGAGTATATCCAATAGCAGCCCGGTGCTTCCTTAGAAATTTTAATAATGTTTCTTCTTCATGTTCTCAAAGGTTAGCACTAATAATAACAGGATATATCTTTTTCTCATCAAGATAAGCATACTTCAAAGTGTCGGGCAATTGTTTCAATTCAAACATAGGATCACCTATAGGTGGAGGAGGACCTCCAAGAGTTTCAATAGGCAAATTGTGTTTCAGGAGAGGTTGTTGTTCAAAGAAAATTTGATCTATTTCATTTCTTTCACGCAAGTGCATATCATTTTCATGATCAAGCAAATATTGTTCTAATGGATCAGTAGGAGGCACAGCAATAGAAGCAAGACCAATTATTTCATCTTTACTAGATAACGCTTTATCACGAGGTTGTCTACTAAACTTGGAAAAGTTAAACTCATGAGCCACACCACCAAAACTGACACCGACAGTTTATTTTTCGCAATCTATCTTACCATTGACGGTGCTCAAGAAAGGTCTACCAAAGATAATGGAACAAAAGTTATCTTGTGGGGAACCAAGAACTAGAAAATCAGTAGGGTATTTTACTTTCCCACACAAGACTTCAACATCTCTAACAATCCCAAGTGGTGTGATGGTGTCTCTATTAGCAAGTTTAATAGTAACATCAATGTCTTCTATTTCAGCAGGTGCTATTTCATCCATAATTTCCTGGTATAAAGTAAAAGGGATATCACTCACACTAGCACCCAAATCACATAAACCATGATAGCAATGATCTCCTATTTTGACTGAGACAACAGGCATGCCTACTATGCGTTTATGTTTATCTTTTTCATCGGGTTTAGCAATTCTAGCAGCTTCATCACAAAAGTAGATAACATGCCCATCGATATTTTCTACCAAGAGATCTTTAACCATAGATACACTAGGTTCTACTTTAATTTGCTGAGGGGGCTTCGATGTTTTTAGATTATTCTTACGAACCACAGTTGATACCTTAGCATGTTCCTTTATCCTAACAGGGAAAGGTGGTTTGTCAATATAAGCAGTAGGCACAACTGGATCAACATTGTAAATGATGGTTTCTTCTTTAGCTATGATCGGTTCTTTAATTTCTTCTTTAATAGGGGGGTGATATTTAAACCACTTATCCTTAGGGAGATCAATGTGAGTAGCAAATGCTTCGCAAAAAGAGGCTACTATCTCAGAGTCAAGTCCATATTTAGGGCTAAACTTGTGAAAAGTATCGGTATTCATAAAAGGTTTAACACAATCGAACTCAAGCTTTATACCTAACTCATTACCTTCGTCGAGTTCCCAATCTTGAAAGTTGCGTTTAATTCTTTCTAAGAGATCCCACTTGAATTCAATAGTCTTCTTCATATAAGAACCAGCACAAGAAGTATCGAGCATGGATTGATCATTATGAGAAAGCCGAGCATAAAAATTTTGAATGGTAACTTCTCTCAGAATGTCATGATTGGGGCATGAATATAGCAATGACTTAAGCCTCCCCCAAGCTAGAGCGATAATTTCTCCTTCACGAGGCCAAAAATTATATATATAATTCCGATCACGATGAACTAGATGCATGGGATAAAACTTTTGGTGGAATTCCAATTGCAAACGATTTCAGTTCCACGATCCAAGATCATCACATAGCCTATACCATGTCAATGCTTTTCCCTCCAAAGATAAAGGAAAAACCTTATTCTTAACTTCATCTCCGGGTAAACCTGCAAGCTTAAATAATAGATGCATATCAGGATGTTCAGTTCCATCTCCTACATAAGGTTTAGCAAGCAGTTGTTTTACCATACCCGAAGGAATTTGATAACCAATATTTTCAGTTGGTGCAGTAGGTTGAGGTGCAACTAATTGTGGTTCCGGTCGAGGTGAAGATACACCGGACAAACCCCTCAAAGGATTGTTCTCCATAGTAGCAAGTAGCAATAAATTTCAGCACGTAGTATAAGTTTTTCCTTACCGATTTCCACTTACCAAGAGCGCTTCACTCCCCGGCAACGGCGCCAGAAAAGAGTCTTGATGACCCACAAGTATAGGGGATCAATCGTAGTCCTTTCGATAAGTAAGAGTGTCGAACCCAACGAGGAGCAGAAGGAAATGACAAGCTGTTTTCAGCAAGGTAATTTCTGCAAGCACTGAAATTGTAGGTAACAAATAGTTTGATAGCAAGGTAATTGGTAACGAGCAAGTAACGGTAACGGTAAATAAGGTGCAGCAAGGTAGACCAATCCTTTTGTGGCAAAGGACAGGCCATAACAATCTCTAGTAATAGGCAAAGTGTTCTTGAGGGTACACGGGAATTTCATCTAGTCACTTTTATCATGTTGGTTTGATTCGTGTTCGCTACTTTGATAATTTGATATGTGGGTGGACCGGTTCTTGGGTGTTGTTCTTACTTGAACAACCTCCCACTTATGATTAACCCCCTCGCAAGCATCCGCAACTACGAGAAAAGTATTAAGATAAAATCTAACCATAGCATTAAACGTTTGGATCCAAATCAGCCCCTTACGAAGTAGCGCATAAACTAGGGTTTAAGCTTCTGTCACTCTAGCAACCCATCATCTAATAACTACTCCACAATGCATCCCCTTAGGCCCATGAATGGTGAAGTGTCATGTAGTCGACGTTCACATGACACCACTAAGGGAATCACAACATACGTATCATCAAAATATCGAACACATATCAAATTCACATGATTACTTGCAACATGACTTCTCCCGTGACCTCAAGAACAAAGGTAACTACTCACAAATAATAAACATGCTCAAGATCAGAGAGGTATTGAATAGCATAATGGATCTGAATATATAATCTTCCACCAAATAAACCATATAGTAATCAACTACGCAAGGTAATCAACACTACTAGTCACCCACAGGTACCAATCTGAGGTTCCGGTACAAAGATTGAACACAAGAGATGAACTAGGGTTTGAGAGGAGATGGTGTGGTTGAAGATGTTGATGAAGATTGGCCTTCCAAAGATGAGAGGGGTGTTGGTGATGACGATGGTTTTGATTTCCCCCTCCGGAAGAGAAGTTCCCCCGGCGGAATCGCTCCGCCGGAGGGCAAAAGTGCTCCTGTCCAAGTTCCGCCTCGAGGCGGCGGCGCTTCATCCCAAAAGTCCTCGTCTTATTTTTTCTAGGTTAAATGTGACTATATACCTGAATATGGGTGCCGGAGGTAGGCCGAGGAGGCCACAACCCATCAGGGCGCGCCCTGGTGGGTTGTGCCCACTAGGTTTGCCCCGTCCGGTAGTTTTCTGCTCCAGTATTTTTTATTTATTCAAAAAATAATCTCCGTAAAATGTCAGCTTCATTGGAGTTGTGCAGAATAGGTATCTCTGATGTGCTTTTCTTGGGTCCAGAATTTCAACTGCCGGTATTCTCCCTCTTTGTGTAAACCTTACATATTATGAGAGAAAAGGCATTAGAATCACTCCCCAAAGCATTATTATTCAACAAAATATAATAAATAACAGTAGGAAATCATGATGCAAAATGGACATATCACATAGCTAGGTGGAAGAGAACCCAGAATTGCATCTGTGGACAGCTCGTCCCCAAGTGGGAAGCTTAACGGATCCAAAGCTTGCACGTACCCGATCATCATGATCACATGCGGGCTCAGTGGATCACCCTCTTTCAGCTTACAATCCGTCAAGGATAGCCAGACGTTGAACCTTTCGGTCCTAGCCTGCACCAGAAACATGCTCTTGAGACTCTCGATCATCTCGAAAGCCTCAATGTTTTCGAAATGTTGTTGCAAATCGGGCTCTATACAAGCCAGCATGAGGCGGCTGATCTCGTTTGATTCATCAACGAGTTTCTGGTGGGCATTCTTGGTTGTGGCACTAGCATTCTCGGCAGGTTCCTCTGGAAGTGGATCCTCTAGAACATGTTCCTTTTTATCATGCTTCAGAACAATTCTCAAATTTCTATACTAGGTGGTAAAGTTTGTTCCATTCAGTTTATCCTTTTCCAGAATTGATTTTAATGCAAAGTTGGGTTGAGCAGGTGGTTCCATTGATCTACAATAGAAAATATGCAATCACTAAGCAATGTGTTTATGTAGAGTAATTCAAGCCTTAAACAGAACTACTCCCATTGAAGTCAGCATCCCTCCACAAACTCTCAGTGATTCAGGATCCGACAAGTGCAAGCGACTAGCGAGCTTTAGCATCACTGCTAGCCAAATTGCCTATTCGGTAAGCAACTCCTTGCTAATCGTATCTCTATACGACTCCTGTCGGTCGGGTAGGTATCTTATACCCCGGCTCCCAACCTTCTTTGCCACAAAACCCAAAACCGTTTTGATAGCCTTGTCAAGTTAACCTGATGCAGTGCATGTCCATGTCCGACACGAACCCTCCAGTTCAAGGACACCTAGTGGCACCTCAATTTTATGAGCCCACCACTAGACGTACTTGACGTGCGAAGGTGCAACATCCGAAATGGCAATGTGCTTGAAATTAATGAGGGATCTTTCTACCATTTTAACATGCATAGAAACAAGAAGCAACATCAATCACATATAAACATAAATATGTGAAATAGTATGGCTCCTTCATGGACATCCTTCCAGGCCGGCTCTAACTCCGATGAACAAGGCGGAACTCCATCTTGTTCGTCACACCGGGACGCCAAAGCCTCGAACTTGATCTCTGTTCTCCAACTACTACAACTAGTAATGAATTTACAAAGAATCACAAGTCGATACGCAGGTCGTTATACAATATAATGACAGCACTTTGGCTCCTGTCGGCTGACAATCATGACACGCAGGTCATGTTAAATTACACACATGCATCACATACATATGAGCCATACTATTCACATCAAACCTGCAAAACAAAGTTATGCCTAGAATCGCATTCTACCGGTTTGTGTGATCGCGTACGAAATACAAAGCGCTACGCACACGGCGGTCCCGCTAGCCGGATAGCGGGCGGGGTATGAAGGGGCAGCGCCCAAAATTTTCAGAAATCACAGATCGAATCTGTACTCCGATCACGCCGAATTTTCTGATCTGACCGATCTCATCGATCATCGCGAACCCGATTCGGATTCACGTTTCACTATTAACCCCGATGGCGAATACCGACCGGTAGGGGTAGGTTGTGTCACGACCTCGTCGATTCCGATTGACAGAAAACATAGCCTCAATGATCCCCATGTGCAGTTGATCTCATCAACCGTGCACATCGCCGATCTCATGAACGACAACAGATCTCATCTGCCGCCTCCACATATCAAATATGCATCCGATCTGAAACCAAAACCACTAGCAGAGGCTCTGATACCAGTGTTGGGTTCTACCGTAGGTGCATCACATGCAAATTAAAATTTTCCTACTCGCAAAACAACCAAGAACAAGCTACGAAGATGGATCACAGATCGTTACCACTAGACGCGCAGTGCCGTGCAGCGAAAGTAGAGTTGGGGCAGCGCGTCCCCGAGGTCCGTCGCCTCCTCGTCCGATCTCCCTCGAACAGCCGGTCCGATCTCCCTCAAACTGTCGGTCGCGGATCCCACATACAGGTTCACCGGAGCGGCGTAAGTGCACCGCCTCTAATGGTATCCGCGCGTGCAGGAGGAACACCGTGCGGCAGACTGCTAGGTCCGATCACACAGTTCGGCGGCGAGTGGAGGTGGCTAGTTGAAACACATGCAAAGCCCTAATGATGACGTTGAAGCGATCAACCAGATGGGTGTGCCGCACCTCCACTATATATAGGCATCCGTTGCGGGCTCAACTCTTGGGCCTCGCACGGACCCTAAAGCCCACGTGTTCCTTCCCTTAAGCGCGCGACCCCTTAGGTTCTCGTTCACTTGGTCGCGAGTCAGATCACATCCGGCTCGACTAGTCGGTAGTGGCCTCTAGCAAATCGTGCCGACTCCAAGTGTCCGATGAAGCTAGTTAGGTGAACCTGTACTTCATACTTCTGTTCTCTTTGCCACACGATATATGTTGTCGGGCTCAAGGCGAGTCTGTCATCCTTGTGTTAGCCCGACCTCTTTCTCGTTCCAGTGATGCCGACCACAAATCAGATTATCTCATAATCCTTGTCGCATGGCCATGCTTATCTTGGTCGGATCACACGAGGGGCCCAGAGTATATCTCTCCTGATCGGAGGGGCAAATCCCATCTTGCTCGACCATGTCTCGCAGCATGGGTCTGGACAAGCCCGAAACCTACCTTTATAACTACCCAGTTACGGAGTAGCGTTTGGTCAGCCCAAAGCAGGTCTATCACCATCCCGAGTACATGTGTCAGCTCAGGTCTTAGGACATAGAACGTATGTTGTACTAGAGACTCACAAATGACATATCGCTGCGTCTCATAGTTGGGTCTGTCCAACTTAGACCTTATCTCAACTCAGATCCGACTACGTCGAATCCGACCAGATCTTTCTGAGTCCATATAATCCGGCAAGCATCCAATGCTAAATGGTCAGTGAGACCGGACCATCCACCGTGTCATATGCTAGTCTAACTGGCTGCGCGTCCACACAGCCCTTTCGACTAGGGACCATTTAGGACAGTCATCATACAATGCATAGTCTCACAAACAAGTCGCGTACTTGTTAATACACATCATTGATAATGTCCAAGGACTATCTTTATTCATAAACACATAGAAAATATCATCATACATGATTGCCTCTAGGGCATATCTCCAACAGTAAACTTATTCGTCATTTGCTTGAAAATTCATATTTATGTTTAGTTTCTATATGTGTGCTAATATATAGTTACAACTTGCAATATATACTAGAATTGTAAAGTTTAGAAAAACAAAATTTTACTCTGTAATATATAGGGTATCGGCTAGGTCCGGCCAAAACTTAGTGAAGTAAATATACTTCACTAAGGGTTTAGGCCGCCAGATCCTCCTCTATTTATCGGGGGTCGGTTAGAAATGACCTAACACAATGTGGAAGTATTGCATGTCGAACCTTTCTGGGCTATTAGGTAATCTCATTCTCTCGTTATATATGTCACTTATATTATGCATATTTAATGTCTATGTTATTAGGACTCAAGTTGATATGTATTTATATAACTTTAACATTTAATAAAGTTTAAAGGCAATAGTAATAAGGAGTTTGAAATAAATCACAAGATGCTTATGTAATAAAGTTGTATGCAATAGAGTAACAAATAAAATTGGATGATATTCAATGGGAACAAGTGTTCTAGAAAATTGACTATTTTGTAAGAAAGTGGTCGTTTTTCTTATGGCTTGTGGGAAAAGTCCATGGGTGATGAAAAATATGGATCTAAATGCTCTACATGTATGATTTCTCACTAATCTCAACTCAAAATCCGTGTGTATAGGCAACACATCAAGTGAGACTTTGTGATCCCTCCATAAGTGAAGCTCTCGTTCATTTATATGGTGGAACTAAGCTTAACATGCTACAAATCCATTGATTCACATGCATATTATGGTTCAATTCTCAATGCTCAATCCAACTATCTACTATAAACAATTAAGATAAAACACAACCATACTATTAACGCTATAGGTCCACATATTCTATGCCATGAATCCATAGCTGAGTGATTTTGTTTCTGACACTGATACGTCCATTTTGCATCATGATTTTTTACTGTTATTTACTTTGTTTTGTTGAATAATAATGCTTTGGGGAGTGATTCTAATGCCTTTTCTCTCATAATATGCAAGGTTTACACAAAGAGGGAGAATACCGGCAGCTGGAATTCTGGACCCAAGAAAAGCACATCAGAGATACCTATTCTGCACAACTCCAATGAAGCTGAAATTTTACGGAGATTATTTTTGCATTTAATAAAAAATACTGGAGCAAAAAACTACCGGAGGGGGCCTGCCAGGTGGGCACAACCCACCAGGGCGCGCTAGGCCCCCCTGGGCGCACCCTGATGGGTTGTGGCCACCTCGGCCCACCTCCGGTGCCCATCTTTTGGTATATGGTCACTCTTGACCTAGAAAAAATCAGAGGAGGACTTTCGAGACGAAGCGCCGCCGCCTCGAGGCGGAACTTGGGCAGGAGCACTTTTGCCCTCCGGCGAAACGATTCCACCGGGGGAACTTCCCTCCCGGAGGGGGAAATCGAAGCTATCGTCATCACCAACACCCCTCTCATCTTTGGGAGGCCAATCTTCATCAACATCTTCAATAGCACCATCTCCTCTCAAACCCTAGTTCATCTCTTGTGTTCAATCTTTGTACCGAAACCTCAGATTGGTACATGTGGGTGACTAGTAGTGTTGATTACCTTGCGTAGTTGATTACTATATGGTTTATTTGGTGGAAGATTATATGTTCATATCCATTATGCTATTCAATACCCCTCTAATCTTGAGCATGATTATTATTTGTGAGTAGTTACCTTTGTTCTTGAGGTCACGGGAGAAGTCATGTTGCGAGTAATCATGTGAATTTGATATGTGTTCGATATTTTGATGATATGTATGTTGTGATTCCCGTAGTGGTGTCATGTGAACGTCGACTACATGACACTTCACCATTCATGGGCCTAAGGGGATGCATTGTGGAGTAGTTATTAGATGATGGGTTGCTAGAGTGACAGAATCTTAAACCCTAGTTTATGCGCTACTTCGTAAGGGGCTGATTTGGATCCAAACATTTAATTCTATGGTTAGATTTTATCTTAATACTTTTCTCGTAGTTGCGGATGCTTACGAGGGGGTTAATCATAAGTGGGAGGTTGTTCAAGTAAGAACAGCACCCAAGCACCGGTCCACCCACATATCAAATTATCAAAGTAGCGAACACGAATCAAACCAACATGATAAAAGTGACTAGACGAAATTCCAGTGTACCCTCAAGAACACTTTGCCTATTACTAGTGATTGTTCTGGCCTGTCCTTTGCCTCAAAAGGATTGGGCTACCTTTCTGCACCTTGTTTACCATTACCGTTACTTTCTTGCTACCAATTATCTTGCTATCAAACTATCCGTTACCTAGAATTTCAGTGCTTGCAGAAATTACCTTGCTGAAAACCGCTTGTCATTTCCTTCCGCTCCTCGTTGGGTTTGACACTCTTACTTATCGAAAGGACTACGATTGATCCCCTATACTTGTGGGTCATCAAGACTCTTTTCTGGCGCCGTTGCCGGGGAGTGAAGCGCTCTTGGTAAGTGGAAATCGGTAAGGAAAAACTTATACTACGTGCTGAAATTTATTGCTACTTGCTACTATGGAAAACAATCCTTTGAGGGGTTTGTTCGGGGTATCTTCACCTCGACCGGAACCATAATTAGTTGCTCCTCAACCTACAGCACCTGCTGAAAATGTTACTTATGAAATTCCTTCGGGTATGGTAGAACAACTGCTTGCTAAACCTTATGCAGGAGATGGAACTGAACATCCTGATATGCACCTCTTATATGTGAACGAAATATGTGGATTATTTAAGCTTGCAGGTTTACCCGGAGATGAAGTTAAGAAGAAGGTTTTCCCTTTATCTTTGGAGGGAAAAGCATTGACATGGTATAGGCTATGTGATGATCTTGGATCGTGGAACTGGAATCGTTTGTAATTGTAATTCCACCAAAAGTTTTATCCCATGCATCTAGTTCATCGTGATCGGAATTATATATATAATTTTTGGCCTCGTGAAGGAGAAAGTATCGCTCTAGCTTGGGGGAGGCTTAAGTCAATGTTATATTCATGCCCCAATCATGACATTCCGAGAGAAGTTATCATTCAAAAAATTTATGCTCGGCTTTCTCATAATGATCAATCCATGCTCGATACTTCTTGTGCTGGTTCTTATATGAAGAAGACTATTGAATTCAAGTGGGATCTCTTAGAGAGAATTAAACGCAACTCTGAAGATTGGGAACTCGACGAAGGTAATGAGTCAGGTATAAAGCTTGAATTTGATTGTGTTAAATCTTTTATGAATACCGATACTTTTCACAAGTTTAGCACTAAATATGGACTTGACTCTGAGATAGTAGCCTCTTTTTGCGAAGCATTTGCTACTCACGTTGATCTCCCTAAGGAGAAGTGGTTTAAATATCATCCCCTTGTTAAATAAGAAATTAAAGAACCGGTCATAACTAAAGAAGAAACTATCTTTTACAATGTTGACCCAGTTGTGCCTACCACTTATATTGAAAAATCACCTTTCCCTGTTAGGATAAAAGAACATGCTAAGGTATCAACTGTGGTTCGTAAGAGTAATATAAGAGCACCTAAGCCCCATGATCAAATCAAAGTAGAACCTAGTGTTGCTATGGTTAAAGATCTCTTGGTAGAAAATATTGATGGGCATGTTATCTACTTCTGTGATGAAACTGCTAGAATTGCAAAACCCGATGAAAAAGATAAACATAGACCCATAGAAGGCATGCCTGTTGTCTCAGTCAAAATAGGAGATCATTGCTATCATGGTTTATGTGATTTGGGTGCTAGTGTGAGTGCTATCCCTTTTACTCTATACCAAGAAATTATGGATGAAATAGCACCTGCTGAAATGGAAGACATTGATGTTACTATTAAACTTGCTAATAGAGACACTATCACACCACTTGGGATTGTTAGAGATGTTGAAGTCTTGTGTGGGAAGGTGAAATACCCTACTGATTTTCTAGTCATCGGTTCCCCACAAGATGACGTTTGTCCCATTATCTTTGGTAGACCTTTCTTGAGCACCGTCAATGCTAAGATAGATTGTGAAAAACAAACTGTCGGTGTCATTTTTGGTAATGTGTCTCATGAGTTTAATTTTTCCAAGTTTAGCAGACAACCCTGTGATAAAGCGTTACCTAGTAAAGATGAAATAATTGGTCTTGCTTCTATTGCCATGCCTCCCAATGATCCATTAGAACAATATTTGCTTGACCATGAAAATGATATGCACTCTCGTGAAAGAAATGAGATAGATAAAATCTTCTTTGAACAACAACCTCTCTTGAAACATAATTTGCCTATTGAAACTCTTGGAGGACCTCCTCCACCTAAAGGTGATCCTGTGTTCGAATTGAAACAATTGCCTGACACTTTGAGTATGCTTATCTTGATGTATCCTGTTATTAGTGCTAACCTTTCAGAACATGAAGAAGAGAGATTATATCCTGTTATTATTAGTGCTAACCTTTCAGAACATGAAGAAGAGAGATTATTGAAAGTTCTAAGGAAGCACCGGGCTGCTATTGGATACTCTTGATGATCTTAAGGGCATTAGTCCCACTCTATGTCAGCACAAGATTAATATGGAACCTGATGCTAAACCCGTTGTTGATCACCAACGGCGATTGAATCCTGAGATGAAAGAAGTGGTAAGAACTGAAATATTAAAGTTTCTGGAAGCAGGTATAATCTATCCCATAGCTGATAGTAGATGGGTAAGTCCCGTTCATTGTGTCCCTAAGAAAGGAGGCATTACCGTTATTCCCAATGATAAGAATGAACTCATTCCACAAAGAATTATCACTGGCTATAGAATGGTAATTGATTTTAGAAAATTAAATAAAGCTACTAGGAAGGATCATTACCCCTTGCCTTTCATTGATAAAATGCTAGAAAGATTATCTAAGCACACACACTTTTGTTTCTTGGATGGATATTCTGGTTTCACTCAAATACCTGTGTCACAATCCGATCAAGAGAAAACCACCTTTACTTTCACTTTTGGAACCTATGCTTATAGACATATGCCTTTTGGTTTATGCAATGCACCTGCTACCTTTCAAAGATGTATAACTGTTATATTCTCTGATTTTTGTGAAAAGATTGTGGAGGTTTTCATGGATGATTTTTCCGTTTACGGAACTTCTTTTGATGATTGCTTAAGCAACCTTGATCGAGTTTTGCAGAGATGTGAACAAACTAATCTCGTCTTGAATTGGGAGAAGTGCCACTTTATGGTTAATGAAGGCATTGTCTTGGGGCACAAAATATCCGAACGAGGTATTGAGGTGGATAAAGCTAAAGTTGATGCAATCAAGAAAATGCCACGTCCTAAAGATATTAAAGGTATTCCCAGTTTCCTTGGTCATGCTGGTTTTTATAGGAGGTTCATTAAAGACTTCTCTAAAATTTCTAGGCCTCTTGCTAATCTTTTGCAAAAGGACATTCCTTTTGTTTTTGATGATGATTGTGTGGAAGCCTTTGAAACACTCAAGAAAGCCTTAACCTCTGCACCTATCGTTCAACCACCTAATTGGAACTTGCCTTTCGAAATTATGTGTGATGCTAGTGATTATACTGTTGGTGCTTTTCTAGGACAAAGAGTAGATAAGAAATTGAATGTTATCCATTATGCTAGTAAAACTCTAGACAGTGCTCAACGAAATTATGCCACTACTGAAAAAGAATTTTTAGCGGTTGTTCTTGCATGTGATAAATTTAGATCTTATATTGTTGACTCCAAAGTAATTGTTCACACCGATCATGCTGCTATAAAATACCTTATGGAAAAGAAAGATGCTAAACCTAGACTCATTAGGTGGGTTCTCTTGCTTCAAGAATTTGACTTGCATATCGTTGATAGGAAGTGAGCTGAGAACCCCGTAGCTAATAACTTATCTAGGTTAGAAAATATTCTTGATGACCCACTACCTATTGATGATAGTTTCCCTGACGAACAGTTAGCTGCAATAAGTGTTGCACAAAACACACCCTGGTATGCTGATTATGCTAACTACATTGTCGCTAAATATATACCACCTAGCTTCACATACTAACAAAAGAAAAAAATTCTTCTATGACTTAAGACATTATTTTTGGGATGACCCACATCTTTATAAAGAAGGAGTAGATGGTATTATTAGACGTTGTGTACCTGAGCCTGAACAGGAACAAATCCTACGGAAATGTCATTCCGAAGCTTACGGAGGGCATCATGCGGGAGATAGAACTGCTCACAAGGTATTGCAATCTGGTTTTTATTGGCCCACTCTCTTCAAAGATGCCCGTAAGTTTGTCTTGTCTTGTGATGAATGTCGAAGAATTGGCAATATCGGTAAGCGTCAGGAAATGCCTATGAATTATTCACTTGTTGTTGAACCATTTGACGTATGGGGTTTTGATTATATGGGACCTTTTCCTTCCTCCAACGGGTACACTCATATTTTGGTTGCTGTTGATTATGTCACTAAGTGGGTAGAAGCTATTCCAACTAGTAATGATGATCACCACACCTCCATTAAAATGCTTAAAGAGGTTATCTTCCCGAGGTTCGGAGTCCCTAGATATTTAATGACTGACAGTGGTTCACACTTTATTCATGGTGCTTTCCGTAAGATGCTTGCTAAATATGATGTTAACCATAGAATTGCATCACCCTATCATCCTCAATCTAGTGGTCAAGTTGAACTTAGCAATAGAGAAATAAAATTAATACTACCAAAAACTGTCAATAGGTCTCGTAAGAATTGGTCTAAGAAATTAGATGATGCAGTTTGGGCCTATAGAACAGCTTATAAAAATCCTATGGGTATGTCTCCATATAAAATGGTGTATGGGAAAGCTTGTCATTTTCCTCTAGAACTAGAACACAAAGCATTTTGGGCAATTAAAGAACTCAACTATGATTTCAAACTTGCCGGTGAAAAAAGGTTATTTGATATTAGCTCACTGGATGAATGGAGGACCCAAGCCTATGAAAATGCCAAGCTATTCAAAGAAAAAGTAAAAAGATGGCATGAAAAAAGAATCCAAAAGCGGGAATTCAAAATAGGAGACTATGTTCTTTTGTTCAACTCTCGTTTAAGATTTTTGGCAGGAAAGCTTCTCTCAAAATGGGAATGACCATATATACGAGAAAGCTTGTCATTTGCCTCTAGAATTAGAACACATGGCATTTTGGGCAATTAAGGAACTTAACTATGATTTTAAACTTGCCGGTGAGAAGAGGCTATTTGATATTAGCTCACTTGATGAATGGAGAACCCAAGCGTATGAAAATGCTAGGCTATTTAAAGAAAAAGTAAAGAGATGGCATTACAAAAGAATCCAAAAGCGGGAATTCAAAATAGGAGACTATGTTCTTTTGTTCAACTCTCGTTTAAGATTTTTTGCAGGAAAGCTTCTCTCCAAATGGGAAGGACCATATATTATCGAGGAAGTTTATCGTTCTGGAGCTATCAAGATTAATAATGCCGAAGGTACTAACCCGAAGGTGGTCAATGGCCAAAGAATTAAGCATTATATCTCAGGTACGCCTATTAACGTTGAAAGCAATGTTATCCAAACCATGACATCGGAGGAACACATAAAAGAAACCTTCCAGAACACTCCAGAATTCTTAAAAATAGGAGGTACGTGATACGGTAAGTAAATGGACTCCGAAAAATCCGCAAAATTATTTTCTGTCAATTTTGGAATATTTTGAAATTTTGGGAATAAAAAAATAAACCAGAAGGTGATCGAGATGAGCACGATACACCAGGGCGCGCCAGGCACCCCTAGGTGCGCCCTGGTGGGTTGTGCCCACCTCGGATGCCTTCCCGACTCAGTTTTCCTTCCATATACTTATTTCCCAAGAATAAAAATTCTCTATATATACCACTGACTGTTTTGACGACCGCATCGCAGAAATATCCTCTGTTCTTGTTTCTTGTTGTTTTCTCGTCAGATCTAGATCTCCATGGCTCCACCAAGCTCTTCGAAGGACAAGTTCTTCGAGAAGGTCATCAACCCGTACTTGCCGGAGGTGATGAAGCACCCTCAAGCCATTGAGATGCGTGAGGGGGTGCTTCACATCCGCGATGTTCAGGGACCCAAGAAGACCGGAAGCGTGGAGGCTAGGCTCGAGGCGGTGGAACAGGAAGTTTTCAAGTGCCAGAAGATGGTGGAGTGCGGACTTAGTGCCAATCACTCCATGATCACGGAATTCACCCGTGATCAGGTGGTGGATAGCCGGTCTATGAAGGAAACCATCTCCACCCTCAATGATCAAATTAATTTTCTGCAGAGCCAAGTTTATGATCTTCAAAACCAGGTCTTTGAATATGAAGCAAGATTTATAGGTATGAGATTAGCTGCCAGTTGCAAGACTCAGGGGACTCTTGCATCAACTTGTGATGGGGAGCCCTTACTGTCGGTGTCAAAACCGGCGGATCTCGGGTAGGGGGTCCCGAGCTGTGAGGTTGGGATCGATGGTAACAGGAGACGAAGGAGACGATGTTTACCCAGGTTCGGGCCCTCCTATGGAGGTAAAACCCTACGTCCTGCTTGGTTGTATTGATGTGTATGAAGATTACAGAGTCGATCTACCTCGAGATCAAGTAGCTAATGTTGGAAATATGCCCTAGAGGCAATAATAATTTAGTTATTATCATATTTACTTGTTCATGATAATCGTTTATTATCCATGCTATAATTGTATTGATTGGAAACTCAAATACATGTGTGGGTACATAGACAAGACTGTGTCCCTAGTATGCCTCTAATACACTAGCTCGTTGATCAAAGATGGTCAAGGTTTCCTAGCCATAGACATGAGATGTCATTTGATAACGGGATCGCATCATTAGGAGAATGATGTGATGGACAAGACCCAAACTATAAACATAGCATATGATCGTGTCAGTTTATTGCTATAGTTTTCTGCATGTCAAGTATCTGTTCCTATGACCATGAGATCATGCAACTCACTGACAATGGAGGAATACCTTGTGTGTATCAAACGTCACAACGTAACTGGGTGACTATAAAGATGCTCTACAGGTATCTCTGAGGGTGTCTGTTGAGTGGGCATGGATCAAGACTGGGATTTGTTACTCCGTGTGACGGAGAGGTATCTCAGGGCCCACTCGGTAATACAACATCACAATAAGCCTTGCAAGCAATGTGACTAAGTGTTATCCACGGGATCTTGTATTATAGAACGAGTAAAGAGACTTTCCGGTAACGAGATTGAACTAGGTATAGAGATACTGACGATCGAATCTCAGGCAAGTAACATACCGAAGAACAAAGGGAACAGCGTACGGGATTAACTGAATCCTTGACATAGAGGTTCAACCGATAAAAATCTTCATAGAATATGTAGGAACCAATATGGGCATCCAGGTCCCGCTATTGGTTATTGACCGTAGAGGTGTCTTGGTCATGTCTACATAGTTCTCGAACCCGCAGGGTCTGCACACTTAAGGTTCGGTGACGTTTCGGTATAGTAGAGTTATGTATGGTGGTGACCGAAGGTTGTTCGGAGTCCCGGATGAGATCCTGGACGTCACGAGGAGCTCCGGAATGGTCCGGAGGTAAAGATTGATATATAGGAAGTCCTGTTTTGGTCACCGGAAAAGTTTCGGGTATTTCGGTAGTGTACCGGGAGTGCCGGGAGGGGTACCGGGGACCATCGGGAGGGGTGTCTCGACCCAAAGGACCTCATGGGCTGTGGGAGGAGTCAAACCAGCCCCTAGTGGGCTGGCCTAACCCCCCCCCCCCCCACTAAGGCCCATGTGGCTTTGGGTGGAAAAAATCCAAAGGAGGAAAGGTGGAAAGGGTTTCCAAGTGGAGAGGAGGAATCCTAGTCCTAATAGGATTGGAGTAGGACTCCTCCACCTCCAATTTTGGCCAAACCTTGAGGTTTTGAGGCTGCCTCCTCCCCTCCCTCCCTCCTATATATACTAGAGGATTTAGAGGGAAGAGCTAACCCTAATTGCCACGTGCTCCCTCTACTTCATCTAGATCGGTTTCTCCTCTAGTCTAGTTTCAGCGGTGCTTAGGCGAAGCCCTGCCGGAATTGTTCCACCACCATCGCCGCCGCGCCGTCGCGCCGCCGGAGAACTCTTCTACCTCTCTGCTCCCTCTTGCTGGATCAAGTAGGCGGAGATCGTCATCGAGCTGTACGTGTGCTGAACGCGGAGGTGCCGTCCGTTCGGCGCTAGATCGGAAGGACCGTGATCAGGATCGCGAGACGATTCATGATTTGATCGCGGGACAGATCGTGATGGGATCGCGGGACGGATCGTGATTGGATCGCGAGATGGATCGTGATGGGATCTCGGGACGCTCGGCGATTTGGATCGCAAAGACGTTCGACTACATCAACCGCGTTTCTTAACGCTTCCCGCTTAGCGATCTACAAGGGTATGTAGATCCACTCTCCCTCTCGTAGATGCTCATCACCATGGATAGATCTTGCGTGTGCGTAGGAAAATTTTTGTTTCCCATGCAACGTTCCCCAATAGAGGCATCATGAGCTAGGTCTATGTGTAGATGAGATCTCGAGTAGAACACAAAGGAGTTTGTGGGCGTTGATATTCAGATTGCTTCCTCCCTTGGTCTTTTCTTGATTCGGCGGTATTGTGGGATGAAGCGGCCCGGACCAACATTACTCGTACGCTTACGAGAGACCGGTTCCATCAACTGACATGTAACTTCGTTGCATAAAGATGGCTGGCGGGTGTCTGTTTCTCCCACTTTAGTCGGATCGGATTTGACAAAGGCGGTCCTTGAGAAGGTTGAATAGCAATTTTTGTATCACCGTTGTGGTTTTTGCGTAGGTAAGAATTGTTCTTGCTAGATACCCGTAGCAGCCACGTAAAACTTGCAACAACAATTAGAGGACGTCTAACTTGTTTTTGCAGGGTATGTTGTGATGTGATATGGCCAATTACATGATGAGATATATGTGATGTATGAGATGATCATGTATTGTATAGAATATCACGACTTGCATGTCGATGAGTACGGCAACCGGCAGGAGCCATAGGGTTGTCTTTAATTATTTTCGCCGTTTTTGCTTTACTTTATCGCTATGAGTTAGCAATACTCGTGGAAGCAAAAGTCGGCGCGACAACCTCATGGCGACACATTGATGGAGATCAAGATGATGGAGATCATGGTGTTATGCCGGTGACGATGGAGATCATGCCGGTTCTTTGGAGATGGAGATCAAAAGCACAAGTTCATGGCCATATCATGTCACTTATGATTTGCATGTGATGTTAATCCTTTTATGCACCTTGTTTTGCTTAGGACGACGGTAGCATTATAAGGTGATCCCTCACTTAAATTTCAAGATAAAATTGTGTTCTCCCCGAGTGTGCACCGTTGCGAAAGTTCGTCGTTTCGAGACACCACGTGATGATCGGGTGTGATAGACTCTACGTTCGCATACAACGGGTGCAAGGCAGTGTTGCACGTGCGGAAGACTCGGGTTAAACTTGACGAGCCTAGCATGTACATACATGGCCTCGGAACACAAGAGACCGAAAGGTCGAACATGAGTCATATAGTAGATATGATCAACATGAAGATGTTCACCATTGAAACCACCTCAACTCACGTGATGATCGGACTTGAGTTGGTTGATTTGGATCATGTGACACTCGAATGACCGGAGGGATGTCAATTTGAGTGGGAGTTTTTAAGTAATATGATTAACTAAACTCATTATCATGAACATAGTCAAAATGTCTTTGCAAATTATGTTGTAGATTACTAGCTCGCGCTGTAGCTCCCTTGAAATTTTATATGTTCCTAGAGAAATAGAGTTGAAAGATGATGGTAGCAATAATGCGGACTGGGTCCGTGATCTGAGGATTGTCCTCATTGCTGCACAGAAGGCTTATGTCCTTAATGCACCGCTCGGTGCGCCACCCCCTCAAGCGTCGTCTGTAGATGTTGTGAACATCTGACAGGCACGTTCTGATGACTACTTGATAGTTCAGTGCGTCATGCATTACGGCTTAGAATTGAGGCTCCAAAACGTTTTGAACGTCACGGAACATATGAGATGTTCTAAGAGCTGAAATTGGGATCTCAGGCTCGTGCCCGTGTTGAGAGGTATGAGATCTCCAACAAGATTCTTTGCCTGCTAGATGAAGGAGAATAGCTCAATCGGTGAGCATGTGCTCAGATTGTCTGGGTGCTACAATCGCTTGAATCGAGTGGGAGTTGATCTTCCAGATAAGATAGTGATTGATAATGTTCTCCAAGTCACTGTCACTAAGCTACTAGAGCCTCGTGATGAACTATAAAATGCCAGGGATAGAAATAATTATCCCTGAGCTATTCGCGATGTTTGACACCGCGAAGGTAGAAATCAAGAAGGAGCATCAAGTGTTGATGGTTAGTGAAACCACTAGTTTCGAGAAGGGCAAGGGCTAGGAGGGAAACTTCATGGATGGCAAGTCAGTTGCTGCTCTAGTGAAGAAACCCAAGGTTGAACCCAAACCCGAGACTACGTGCTTCTATTATGAGGAGAACGGTCGCTGAAGCGGAACAACCCTAGATACTTGGTAGATAAGAAGGTTGGCAACGTCGATAGAAGTATATTTGATATACGTGTGTACCTTGCTAGTACTCCTAGTGGCACCTGGGTATTGGATACCGGTTCGGTTGCTAAATGTTAGTAACTCGAAATAAAAGCTACGGAATAAACGGAGGCTAGCTAAGGGTGAGGTGACGATGAGTGTTGGAAGTGTTTCCAAGGTTGATGTGATCACCATCGCACGCTCTCTCTACCTTCGGGGTTAGTGATGAACCTAAATAAATGTTATTTGGTGTTTGCGTTGAGCATGAACGTGATTAGATCATGTTTATTGCAATACGGTTATTCATTCAAGTTAGAGAATAATGGTTATTCTGTTTACATGAATAATACCTTCAATGGTCATGCACCCAGTGAGAATGGTTTATTGAATCTTGATCGTAGTGATACACATGTTCATAATATTGATGCCAAAAGATACAAAGTTAATAATGATAGTACCACATACTTGTGGCACTGCCGCTAAATGTCATATTGGTGTAAAACGCATGAAGAAACTCCATGCTGATGGATCTTTGGACTCATTCAATTTCGAATCGGTTGACACATGCGGACCATGCCTCATGGGCAAAATGACTAAGACCCCGTTTTCCGGTATGATGGAGCGAGCAAGTAACTTATTGGAAATGATACATGTTGATGTATTCGGTCCAATGAGTGTTGTAGCGTGCGGTGGATATCATTATTTTCCTACCTTCACTGATGATTTGAGTAGATATGGGGATATTTACTTAATGAAACACAAGTCTGAAACATTTGAAAAGTTCAAACAAATTCAGAGTGAAGTTTGAGATCATCGTGACAAGAAGATAAAATATCTACGATATGATCGTAGAGGTAAATATCTGAGTTACGAGTTTGGTATACAACTTAAGACAATGTGGAAGTTGTTTCACAACTCACGCCACCTGGAACACCATAGTGTGATGGTGTGTCCGAACATCATAGTCGTGCTCTATTGGATATGGTGCGTACTATGATGTCTCTTATCGATTTGCCACTATCGTTTTGGGGTTATGCATTAGAGACAACTACATTCACTTTAAAAAGGGGCACCATCTATGTCCGTTGAGATGACACCGTATGAATTTTGGTTTGGCAGAAACCTAAGCTGTCATTTCTTAATGTTTGGGGCTGCGATGCTTATGTGGAAAAGGTTTTCAACCTGATGAGCTCGAACCCAAAGCGAACAAATGCATCTTCATAGAATACCCTAACATAACAGTTGGGTAAACCTTCTATCTCAGATCCAAGCACAAAGTGTTTGTTGCTAAAACGGGTCCTTTCTCGAGAAAGAGTTTCTCTCGAAAGAATTGAGTGGGAGGAAGATAGAACTTGATGAGGTTGTTGAACCTTTGTCTCAACCAGAGAGTAGCGCAGCGCAGAAAGTTGTTTCTGTGGAGCCTACATTAGTTGAAGAGGAAGTTAATGATGATGATCATAAAGCTTTGGATTAAGTAACTATCGAACCTCGTAGGTCGACAATGACGCATACTGCTCCTGAGTGGTACGGCAACCTTGTCTTAGAGGTCATGTTGTTGGACAACGATGAACCTACGAGCTATGGAGAAGCGATGATGGGCCCGGATTCCGAGAAATGGTTAGAGGCCATGCAATCCGAGATGGGATCAATGTATGAAAACAAAGTATGGGCTTTGGAAGTATAACCTGAAGGGCGAAAGGCCATTCAGAACAAATGGATCTTTGAAAGGAAGACGGACGCAGACGGTAATGTCACCGTCTATAAAGCTCGACTTGTGGCAAAGGGTTTTTCACAAGTTCAAGGAGTTGACTACGGTGAGACTTTCTCACCCATAGCGATGCTAAAGTCTGTTGGAATTATGTTAGCAGTTGCTGCATTTTTCGATTATGAAATCTGGCAGATGGATGTCAAAACAGAGTTTCCTTAACGGTTTCCGTGAGGAAAGGTTGTATGTGATACAACCGGAAGGTTTTGTCAGTCCTAAGGATGCTAAAATGTATGCAAACTCCAGCGATCCTTCTATGGACTGGAGCAAGCATCTCGGAGTTGGAATATACGCTTTGATGAGGTGATCAAAGTTTTTGAGTCTATACAAAGTTTATGAGAAACTTGTATTTACAATAAAGTGAGTGGGAGCACTATAGAATTTCTGATAAGTATATGTGGATGACATATTGTTGATCGGAAATTATGTAGAATTTCTGGAAAGCATAAAGGGTTGTTTGAAAAGGAGTTTTTCAAAGGAAAACCTGGAAAGAAGCTACTTAAATGTTGGGCATTAGGATCTATAGAGATAGATCAAGACGTCTGATAAGACTTTCAATGAGTACATACCTTGACAAGATTTTGAAAGAGTTCAAAATGGATCAGTCAAAGAAAGAGTTCTTGCCTGATTTCTAAGGTGTGGAGTTGAGTGAGACTCAAAGCTCGACCACGGCAGAAGAAAGAGATAGGACGAAGGTCGTCCCCTATGCCTTAGCCATAGGCTCTATATAGTATGCCATGCTGTGTACCACACATGTCTGTGCCTTGCCACGAGTTTGTCAAGGGGTACAAGAGTGATCCAGGAGTGGATCACTAGACAGCGGTCAAAGTTATCCTTAGTAACTAAAGGACTAAGGAAATATTTCTCGATTATGGAGGTGATAAAGAGTTCGTCGTAAAGGGTTACGTCGATGCAAGCTTTAACACCAATCTGGATGACTTTGAGTAGCAATCCGGATACGTATAGTGGAGCAGCCATTTGGAATAGCTCCAAGTGGAGCGTGGTAGCATCTGCAGTACGACATATAGATTTGCAAAGAACACACAGATCTGATTGTTGCAGACCCGTTGACTAAAGACCTCTCTCACATGCAAAGCATGATCGAACCCCAGAACTCATTGGGTGTTAGATTCATAACAATGTTAATCACATGGTGACGTGAACTAGATTATTGACTCTAGTGCAAGTGGGAGACTGTTGGAAATATGCCCAAGAGGCAATAATAATTTAGTTATTATCATATTTCCTTGTTCATGATAATCATTTATTATCCATGCTATAATTGTATTGATTGGAAACTCAAATACATGTGTGGGTACATAGACAAGACTGTGCCCCTAGTATGCCTCTAATAGACTAGCTCGTTGATCAAAGATGGTCAAGGTTTCCTAGCCACAGACATGAGATGTCATTTGATAACGGGATCACATCATTAGGAGAATGATGTGATGGACAAGACCCAAACTATAAACATAGCATATGATCGTGTCAGTTTATTGCTATAGTTTTCTGCATGTCAAGTATCTGTTCCTATGACCATGAGATCATGCAACTCACTGACACCGGAGGAATACCTTGTGTGTATCAAACGTCACAACGTAACTGGGTGACTATAAAGATGCTCTACAGGTATCTCCGAGGGTGTCTGTTGAGTGGACATGGATCAAGACTGGGATTTGTTACTCCGTGTGACGGAGAGGTATCTCAGGGCCCACTCGGTAATACAACATCACAATAAGCCTTGCAAGCAATGTGACTAAGTGTTAGCCACGGGATCTTGTATTACAGAACGAGTAAAGAGACTTGCCGGTAACGAGATTGAACTAGGTATAGAGATACTGACGATCGAATCTCGGGCAAGTAACATACCGAAGAACAAAGGGAACAGCGTACGGGATTAACTGAATCCTTGACATAGAGGTTCAACCGATAAAGATCTTCGTAGAATATGTAGGAACCAATATGGGCATCCAGGTCCCGCTATTGGTTATTGACCGTAGAGGTGTCTTGGTCATGTCTACATAGTTCTCGAACATGTAGGGTCTGCACACTTAAGGTTCGGTGACGTTTCGGTATAGTAGAGTTATGTATGGTGGTGACCGAAGGTTGCTCGGAGTCCCGGATGAGATCCTGGACATCACGAGGAGCTCCGGAATGGTCCGGAGGTAAAGATTGATATATAGGAAGTCCTATTTTGGTCACCGGAAAAGTTTCGGGTATTTCGGTAGTGTACCGGGAGTGCCGGGAGGGGTACCGGGGACCATCGGGAGGGGTGTCTCGACCCAAAGGACCTCACGGGCTGTGGGAGGAGTCAAACCAGCCCCTAGTGGGCTGGCCTAACCCCCACCCCCCCCAACCCCCACTAAGGCCCATGTGGCTTTGGGTGGAAAAAATCCAAAGGAGGAAAGGTGGAAAGGGTTTCCAAGTGGAGAGGAGGAATCCTACTCCTAATAGGATTGGAGTAGGACTCCTCCACCTCCAATTTTGGCCAAACCTTGAGGGTTTGAGGCTGCCTCCTCCCCTCCCTCCCTCCTATATATACTAGAGGATTTAGAGGGAAGAGCTAACCCTAATTGCCACGTGCTCCCTCTACTTCATCTAGATCGGTTTCTCCTCTAGTCTAGTTTCAGCGGTGCTTAGGCGAAGCCCTGCCGGAATTGTTCCACCACCATCGCCACCGCGCCGTCGCGCCACCGGAGAACTCTTCTACCTCTCCGGTCCCTCTTGCTGGATCAAGAAGGCGGAGATCGTCATCGAGCTGTACGTGTGCTGAACGCGGAGGTGCCGTCCGTTCGGCGCTAGATCGGAAGGACCGTGATCAGGATCGCGAGACGATTCGTGATTTGATCGCGGGACGGATCGTGATGGGATCGCGGGACGGATCGTGATTGGATCGCGAGATGGATCGTGATGGGATCGCGGGACGCTCGGTGATTTGGATCGCGAAGACGTTCGACTACATCAACCGCGTTTCTTAACGCTTCCCGCTTAGCGATCTACAAGGGTATGTAGATCCACTCTCCCTCTCGTAGATGCTCATCACCATGGATAGATCTTGCGTGTGTGTAGGAAAATTTTTGTTTCCCATGCAATGTTCCCCAACAGCTAAAACCCTAGATGAGCTTGCCTGCCCTCTACAATCTAAACCCTCCGGTTTATATAGACACCGGGGGTACCTAGGGTTTTACACATGATAAGTCTTCAGCCGGAAGTAAACACGTCGATCCTCTCATCTTGACTTGGAGTGCACGCCGCATCCTCGGAGGTTTCCTTCTAGAATACGGGGTCGCCGCATATCCGGCCATTCCTGTGACAACCAGAGAGCGGCCCACCAAGCCGGCCTGCGAGAGATAGGCTGGCGCCCCGAGGACCCCTTAGTCCAGGACTCCCTCAGTAGCCCTCGAACTAGCCTCCAACGCCAGGGATCATGACACCAGTAGATTCGTGTGATTAGAGTCTTCGGCTTGCTCTAGTCCGACCGCGAGTTCTTTTCCCCCTTTTTGATCGGCTCGCTCTAGTCCGGCCGCCGATGATACGTAGTTATCCGAACATGTAGTTATCCGGACGCCATAAGTTGTTTTAACCTCGAAGGCCAAACATCAAAGTGTGAACAGTATTTCCTGACGACCTTCCTGACGAAGGGTCGTGACCCGTCATAGCCGCTGAGCCAGTTACCAAAGCTCGATTCGCGGTTCGAGGCCGTTTCTCCATTGGCACGTCTGATCACCGTGCAGATTGTGTTCCGTTTATTACGGGATATGTTCAACGTCCTGGGTTATCCCATGCGCGCATAACGGCACGATTATTTCGGGAAGTGGCGAGGCATGCGGCGCAGTAAAAGGGTGGCTCTTGGTATTACGGTACCCTATAAAAGGGGGAAAACCCAAGACCTATTCACGCTCCAAATCCGCACCCCTTGCCTCCTCAATCTCTCCAAGCTCCGAGGGTCCAGATCCAGCTCTTCCTCAATCTCCTCTCCAAGCTCGGCCATGGCTGGTTCCGGCTCCATGGGCAAGTGGGAGGTTTCCTCCGTCACCAACAATGACATCCAAGAGCTCAAGCGCGCCGGCTACCTCTCCGCTGACATCGCCCACCGCACCCCAGAGTCAAACCAGGTGGTGCCCACACCGAAGCCGGGCGAGCGGGTGGTGTTCGTCCCCCATTTCATCCGGGGATTGGGCTTCCCGCTCCACCCCTTCGTCAGGGGCCTCATGTTCTTTTATGACTGGATTTCCATGACCTCCCCCCGAACTCCTTTATGCACATCTCGGCATTCATCACCGTCTGTGAAGCTTTCCTGTGGGTACAGCCGCACTTCGGCCTGTGGCTCAAGGTATTCAATGTCAAGCCGAAGACAGTTGCGAGCGCGCACGCGGATTGTGGAGGGGCGGTGATCAGTAAACTCCCCCGCGTCGAGTGGCCGGACGGCACCTTCATCGACACGGTCAAGATCTGGCAGAAGGAATGGTTCTACATCACCGAACCAAGGAGCACGGACTGGGCGGCACCTGCCATGTTTAGATCCAGACCCCCTGTGAGGCTAACCTCGTGGCTCAAGAAAGGCCTTGACTGGGGGTCGGCCGCGGAGGTAAGATCGTTGCAGAAGTGTGTCTCCTCGATGATCGAGGCCAAAATCGAGCTGGTCAACGTGGTCCAGGTCATGCTCCGCCGCCGTATCCTCCCCTGCCAGCATCGGTCCTCCCCAATGTGGGCTCACCAGCCCGGGGACCCGGCCACCGTGCGCCACTTCTTCCGCACTACCCATGAGAAATTGTGGAAGGCGTTGTTCAAGCCCCAGAAGAACTGGCCGGCCAAGGAGGAGGATACTGGCCTTGACGCCGAAACTCCTGCCACCAAGGTATGATGAAACCTTTGATTCTCTGGTTCTGTTTTATGACAAAGACCTGAACCCCTTCTCCCTCATCTTCACAAAAATGGCTGAGCAAGGCCGTACAAATCAACTGTCCGGCCCCGCAGCCCGAAGACCCTCGGTCAGACCTGCTGATGGAGATGCTCATCGTGGCGCCGTATTCGGCGCCGGTGAAGAAGGAGAAGAAGAAGAAAGGAGAGAAGAAGGAGGCCCGAGAGGGTCTCCGTCCAAGGGGTCCTCTGGACTCTAAGTCTGAGGAGACCCATGCTTCCTCCACTCACGAGGAAGAGCTCGAGGACGAGGGGGAATGCGGCTGCCCCCTCACAAGGAAAAGGGCGGCGTCAGTAGACGCCACGGAGGATCTACCTCCTCCGGCCCCGAAGAGGACGTGCCGGACAAAAGTAGTCCTGGCCGATGACAACTCAGACTCCGATAAGGAGTCTGAGTCTTTTGAGAGGGTTCCCCATAGGAACCCAAGGGCTAAGCCCCCAGCCCAGAGGTATGAATCTGAAGACCCTCTGGATCACTTATATAGAGCTTTTGGTGCCTAACGGACGAGCGTCTTTCAATTTGCAGCCCCCCACACGATCTCCCCACCGATCAAGTTTCAAACGGGGAGTCCCTGCCCGCCAAACTGGCGGAAAGTGGGACTGCGTCACACCCTACGCCTCCCGAGGTCTCGAAAGAGGCCGCGGAGGTGTTGTCGCGCCGGGCTCCTTCTGAGCCGAACACCGGTGGCGGGGGTGATGACATTATGGCTGAGGTTAATACCTCGGCCGCCGAAGACCAGGAGAAGGGAACTCCCCTGGCAACTGAAGAGGGGGAACGGCGTTCGGCCCACCCCCTCCGAGGACATCTCCGGAGCGCTCTACGCCTCCGAAGGTGCCAGCCCAATCCCCGACCGGAGGGAGGGTTGGCAGGTCAACACCGGTGCCACCCATGACCGGGTGGCCAGCCATGATGGAGGAAGCTTTAGCTGGCTCCTCCATTGCCGAAGATCACCGCGCCTTTATGGGTGCGGTTTTGCAAGGCATTCAGTCCGTTGATAGCGGACTGAAACAGGCCTTCAACGGTCTTTTAACGGGCTTCAAGGTGAGCCACGTAATACTCTTATTTCCAGAAAAAGTTTAATTTTCCTAGTTTATGCAGTCCTTATGAGTGTAGTAGCCCCCGAGCCCTGGGTGAGTTTGCAAAACTCTCTCGAGGGTCAAATACCCGAATACTAATAACGATGCTCAAGGCGCCGGAGAGTACTTAATAGAGGGGCTGAATCTGACAGCTCGGGAGTTTTAATACACATAAGTTGTTTTTACAGGCTTCGTCATCGGCGGCGGCCTCCGACGCGGTGCAGCTTGCCGAGCTAAACCGGAAGCTCAAAAGCTCCGATGAGGAGCTCGATCGCCTGAACAAGAGGTTTGACGAGACTCAAGGTGAGTCCGAATTGTACCATTTGGTCTACCGTCTACCCTCGTTGATTGAGGTATTCGGATTGTTTTTCCTAAGTGTTTATTTTGCTCATTGGTACCACAGTCGTGGCCACGGAGGTCGAGAACCTCAAGGCCGAGTTGGCGAAGGCGAGGCAAGAGGCCGCGGATGAGAAGGCGGCGGCCGAACGAGCGGCGGCCGACCTGTCCGCGTTGAAGGCCGCGAGCGACAAGCACGAGGCCCGGGTGGTAGAGGTGCAGTTGGAGCTCAAGGATGCCAGCACAAAGTGCGAGGCCCTTGAGCAAAAGAACGAGGACCAGGCCACCAAACTATCCTCGCTGAAGTCCGAACTTAAATCGGAGCGAGTTGATAGGCGGTTCTTTGAACAAGAACTCCGCCAAGTCAGGGCAATCGCAGATGGTAAGCCGTACTTACTGCAGTGTGCCTTTGGTGGTAACAGGTTTGGATTGCTCACCCGAGTGTGGCGTTCCTCAAGCGCCTTTACGGACCTTCCCAGGAGTGCAGCGGACGCGAATAGATACTTCGCCTCTCGGGATGGGGATGCCGAGCGTCGGCTGTTTTGGGCGCAATTTCAAGCCCCCGAGCATCCTCCCCTCCTGAGCAAGCAGATGAAGCAATTGATGGAGCTGCACAGGATGGCGGAGCCGGCCATGAGAGACCTCTGCGTCCGGCTATGGCCTGCAGAGCCGCTGCCGAGCAGTTACTTCGGCTTGGTGCAGAAACTGCGCGATGCTACGCCTCGGATTGACGCTATAAAGCGTTCGACATGCATCGAGGGAGCTCGGATGGCCTTTGCAAGGACAATGGTACACTAGCCAAAGATCAAGCCGACCGAGATGGCCACCACGCCTCCGCCCCCTGGAAAGGAGCATAGGCGCCCCGAGAAATACTTTGCCACCGTGATGGATGGTGCTCGGGCGATAGAAGCTCAGTGCCCTAAAGATGTAATGTATGACTGAATGGTTGTCATGTATCCCATGACTATTGTGCTTTATAATGCGGTTGCATCGTTTATCATGTCTTTAAGCTTTGTATTATTTTGACTCTTGTGTGGCCGTTTTATCTGAAAGTTGCGAGTCGTCGGCTTCAGCCCCCATGTAGATACTACACGAGGTGTTCTACCGCCGCACTGTGACCCTTAGCCGATGTATCGGTGCCCGAAGGCGGTAGTGCGAGGGGAACAAGGCAATCGGACTATGATGCTTTAGTGCTTTCACTTAGCCATAGGAGCTTGACTGCGGGGGCTGATGACGAGCCCCCAGTGTATTGTGATATTCGGATAAACCGAGGTTGAAACCAGCATCACATGGTTTGTTATAGTACAAACCCCTCGTATAACACGGAATAACCTCTATCGATTTTTAGTTTGACACTTATGCTCGGATTGCAGACCGGTTCTCGCTTATTATGACAGTCAGTTTTCGGCTTTCTCCACTGAGGTAGTTCACCAGGCGAGCTGGAAGTACAATCACAGTGGTTCTCCCTTTACCCTTTTAGCCGAACGTGCGGAACGTAAGAGGGCAAACACAGGAGCCGAGCAACCAAACCATTGACCCAAGACATAATTCGGAACCAATTCATATAACGCGACATCCGAGATGCCGAACACATAAACAATAGTGCCGGGGTGATGCTTAGGGTGATTTTTATAGTCCAGCCCCCGGTCTATTAGCCGGTCGCATCGTAACATGTACCGAACAGCTTTGCTATCGACGTTGGTGAGAAGAGAACAGAGTATGTGACATAAGATACAGCGAGGAGGCCGTAAGAGATAGTCTTTATTTCTGATGAATTCTTACAACTCAATCTGCCGAAGCAACTGTTACAGGTATTTTGAAATGAAAAGTAAAATTTACAAAGGAGAGGTTTTTACCCTGGGTCTTCGATAGGTGGCTTGACGTCCTCAATTTGCCCTGTCGCATGCCTGCTCCTTTGCTCCCGAGAGGGTTGCATTCCTTTAAAGGTGATTGCTATCGGCGATCGGACCTTGGGGAGAAGATCTTGAGAAGTCGCCGAAGTGTGGATGAGCTTTACGCGTGGGAGGTCCTAGATGGTACATGTGGTTTGTCCGAAGACATTTGTTGGCAGTAGTTCGGTCCAGCCAAGCACTTTGCCTTTCATAGTGGGTCCCAACAGCGGCCATGGTATTTTGAGCGCGAAGTTATGCCTTCTTGGCACATATTTCATGGGAATTAGGGCTGTGCTGTGGGGGCGTATCCCTATTTTTGTTTGGCGGA